>CM057341.1:12139371-14623857 GCA_030015575.1 Agapanthus africanus
TTTAGTTTAAGGACGTTTCGGTCCCTTATCACCGTTTTGGAGGCGAAGTTGTAGCTTGAGAACATTTCGGTCGGTAGATCACCATTTTTGAGGTGGGGTTTTAGTTTAAGAACGTTACGGTCCGTTGTCGCTATTTTGGAGACAACGTTTAGTTTAAGGACATTTCGGTCCGTTGTAGTTTAAGGACGTTTCGGTCTGTTGATCATCTTGCGCGGACGTGTATTTGTTACGTGACGGGATGAGCAACGATGATATGGGATACACCCAGTTTGGGGTGTGGTTTGATCTTGTTACGCCCCGCTTCCCGGTATACGGCGAAGGGGACGCGACGAGGCCGCTACGTATTTACTGTGAAATAAATACGCTGAGCGTATCTAAGCAATATAAAAATAAATGTACAAGAGACAAGATATAATAAAACAGCAACTTTATTTATTCACATTCTTTCTGTACAATGCATGGAAAGTAAATACAACTGAAATAAAGCAATGCTTAAACAAAGGCATAACAGAAAAGGAAAGTACTGAATGGAAAGTGTACAATGACTAGAGCTCGGGGTCTTCACTGAACTGGTCCAAATCTTCGGCAGTAGGCTCGATCTCTGACGGGTCCAGATCACCTGACGACATTCAAAGAAGAAAGAAAGAGAATGTCGTCAGCGAACAGATCGCTCGGTAAGTCCTAAAGATAAGAGAAAGTAGAATTGATAGAATAAGAAGGTATCTTTTAAAGTTGTAGTATATTGTTGTGTTAACGCTGTTGTTTGTAGTTTGGTATAGAAGAATACCAGTATATACGAGAGGAGTCTCTATATGCCAGAGACTAGAGGCAAGTATAGTACAAGGAACCGTTTATGCCACGGTACAACAACAACTGGATTCATGTTAGGTGTATTAAGTCTTACTGTCTCGTGCCACTTCTAACACCTTCCGTACCGATCTAACCCTTAAACCCCTAGATGTCTTGTTTGTTTTGTATTGTATTGTAAATTGTATTGATTGTATAATTGGATGACTGACCGAAACCATGATATTAGTAAACGGATGTAACCGTAGAATTATGTAAATGGAATAACTAGAGAACTATGTAAATGAAATGTATATCCATGGTTCGGTTCAGTCAAGTTTTATAGATTGATAATTGGATTCATGGATTCATGTTGAATTGTAATATTGAAGATTGTAGATTGAAGATTGTACTTGAATCATATTCAAGTCAGATTATATTGAGACTCAAACCGAGTCAGACAATTAGAAAAGTAAATTGAATTCCTGATTATTTTGATGTTATCGGTAACCGCTGCACATGGACGACAGGATTTGTGTCTTTTTCAAAGACGATTACCGTATTGATAACACCGTTATTAAGTTGTCTACCTTAAATAGGCAAGCACCCACTTCTCCGGCTCCCTGAGGCTCAAGAGATTGGTCCCGCTTAAACCTATATTTACTAGGGTCCTTAGGGTAATTTATAAAACTTGAGGGGTTTTTATATAAAAATACTTTTATATACTTTTCAAAATACTTTCCAAGTATTTAGTTATTGTCTTTAGAGTTGTAATGAATGTAGATTTTATATTGTGATATTTCTAATGAGAATATCCTATTTTCATGATAAATAGTATTTATTTGTAATATTGATTTGTAGGGAATTCATGGTATTTTAGTGTAAAATGATTCTTGTGACATTTTTAGAAAAAGTGGAATATTTGTAATAATTCAAAATAGATATTTTTTATGTTACATATACATATATTTATATGAAAATAATTTTAGTATATATATAATATTCTAGAAATCTCGTTTTCTTAAGATGTCGTATTTTAAATCTTTCGAGACCGAATGCTCCTTGCGGAGATCTGTATCTCGCTCTACTAAACCCGAGAATGTGCGATAATCCGCACCATCCCGAACGGGTTTCCCAAATGGGTTGTAGCGGCGCTTTGCAAAGATTTGTATAAATACTAATCATTAAGGAAAAACGGTTTTATTAATTATGGTATTTATTTATAAAGATATCTTTTTTTCCCGTATTCTATGTTCCCAAGGGTATTATGCTATGTTGCATATGAGTGTGTGAGGAGATAGGTCATTATCTCGTGATCTACTTAAAGGTATAGCAAAGTTTTGTGATGTTAAATGTAAAATTGAAACAATGTGGTATTTAAATGAAAAATACGGTAAAATGAAATAGCAATTACTTTATGATATGAAACTTGATCAATATGGTTGATTAGTGTTTAATAGTCAACATGAATTGGTTTAAGCATGATTGTATTAAAGAAAAGTGAAGTTTTATAAAGAAACCGAATCGGAAATCAGATTTGTTCCGATTCCGTCGGGTTTTGTAATTCCCTATTTTAGAATAAGAATAGCGAAGATAGAATTGGGAATTACGGGTTTAGTACAACCAGGAGAGGGAGAAGGATCGGGAGGAGTCGCCGGTGCGTCGTTTCATCGCTGGGAGCTCCTAGAGTCGTCGTTGGAATTTCCGCCGGAGCTTCGCCTTTCACTCACTTCGATTGCACACAAGAGTTTTTAGTGATTTCTTGAGAGTTGGCTCAGAGTTTTTGGGTGAGGGGGTACAGTGTAGGGGTGATATTTATAGGGTTAGGCTAGGGTTAGGGTAGATGAAGAGTTTAAATTGAAAAAATGTAAAAAAATATTAAAATTCATTAAAAAATGGAGTAAATGGGGATTTCAAAAGTCTCTGGAACCGATCTGGGAAAATGAAGTGTGCAGGGGGTAGGGGAGAGGAAGAGCCAAGATTTCTCAGTTGGGGACTCGGCCGTTCGGCCGAGTCCAGCCGGCGGCGCCGGCCTGAGTCGGCCGGTCCGCCGGCCGACTCGGCCGAGTCGGGCCGAGTCAGGGGGGCAGGGGTGGCTAGTCTGTTGGTATGCTCACCGGTATATTTAACTTATGGGGTGTAGTGGAGTTTTTGGGATTTAACACGTGTTTACTGTTGGTATCTAAAAAACTCAAATAAAACAATATTAAAAATAATGTGGGGTATGGGATTTGAACTCTGGTGGCTTGGTTCAGCAGTGCAAGGTATTACCAATGAGCCACAAGCTCCTTCTTGTAATTAAATTGCTAATTAATTACTTATGTCTTTTGCTCAGGCAATAGATACCCCTTTATGGATTTTTGAAAAAAATTTGTTCAAAAGTTGTATAGGAAATTTAGGGTTGTTACATTCTACCCTTATTATAAAAATTTCAATCTCGAAATTTGTAAAAGGAAAGTGTAACAGATTCAAGGAAAGTTTGGTGACCGAAGTACTGATAGTGTATGAAAAATATGTGAAGGAATGAAAGAATGCGAAGGTTTTGGTAAGATTGTAAAAGAGGCGAGGGAATTTTGGGTTCGGACAGATTCAAAGTATATGAAATTGTAAGCTTCAAGAAACATGATTGTAAAGAATGTTTTAGTTGCTGGTTCTTGTGTTATATTGCTTAGGTTGTTCACGCAGAACAGAACTGCATGATAGAGTTTCATACAGCTCTGACCTGCATGGGCCGCCAACAAAACCTGTCACGCCTCGCTTCCCGGTATACGGCGAAAGGGACGCGACAAGACCGCTACATATTTACTGTGAAGTAAATACGCTAAGAATATCTAAGCAATATAAAAATAAATGCACAAGAGATAAGATATAATAAAACAACAACTTTATTTATTCATATTCTTTCTGTACAATGCATGGAAAGTAAATACAACTGAAATAAAGCAATGCCTAAACAATGGCATAACAGAAAAGGAAAGTACTGAATGGAAAGTGTATAATGAATAGAGCTCGGGGTTTTCACTGAAATGGTCTAAGTCTTCAGCAGTAGGCTCGATCTCTGATGGGTCAAGATCACCTGACGACATTCAAAGAAGAAAGAAAGAGAATGTCGTCAGTGAACAGATCGCTCGGTAAGTCCCAAAAATAGAGAAAGTAGAATAGACAGAATAAGAAGGTATCTTTTAAAGTTGTAGTATATTGTTGTGTTAACGCTGTTGTTTGTAGTTTGGTACAGAAGAATGCCAGTATATACGAGAGGAGTCTCTATATGCCAGAGACTAGTGGAAAGTATAGTACAAGGAACCGTTTATGCCACGGTACAACAGCAACTGGATTCATGTTAGGTGTATTAAGTCTTACTGTCTCGTGCCACTTCTAACACCTTCCGTACCAATCTACCCCTTAAACCCCAAGATGTCTTGTTTGTATTGTAAATTGTATTGATTGTATAATTGGATGACTGACCGAAACCATGATATTAGTAAACGGATGTAACCGTAGAATTATGTAAATGGAATAACTAGAGAACCATGTAAATGGAATGTATATCCATGGTTCGGTTCAGTCAAGTTGTATAGATTGATAATTGGATTCATGGATTCATGTTGAATTGTAATATTGAAGATTGTAGATTGTACTTGAATCATATTCAAGTCAGATTATCTTGAGACTCAAACCGAGTCAGAAAATTAGAAAAGTAAATTGAAGTCCTGATTGTTTTGATATTATCGGTAACCGCTGCACATGGATGACAGGATTTGTGTCTTTTTCAAAGACGATTACCGTATTGATAACACCGTTATTAAGTTGTCTACCTTAAATAGGCAAGCACCCACTTCTCCGACTCCCTGAGGCTCAAGAGATTGGTCCCGCTTAAACCTATATTTACTAGGGTGCTTAGGGTAATTTATAGAGCTTGAGTGTGTTTTATGTAAAAATACTTTTATATACTTTTCAAAATACTTCCCAAGTATTTAGTTATCGTCTTTAGAGTTTTAATGAATATAGATTTTATATTGTGATATTTCTAATGAGAATATCCTATTTTCATGATAAATGGTATTTATTTGTAATATTGATTTGTAGGGAATTCATGGTATTTTCGTGTAAAATGATTCTTGTGACATTTTTAGAAAAAGTGGAATATTTGTAATAATTCAAAATAGATATTTTTTATGTTACATACACATATATTTATATGAAAATAATTTTAGTATATATATAATATTCTAGAAATCTCGTTTTCTTAAGATGTATTTTAAATCTTTCAAGACCGAATGCTCCTTGTGGAGGTCTGCATCCCGCACTACTAAGCCCGAGGATGTGCGATAATCCGCACCATCCCGAACCGGTTCCCCAAATGGGTTGTAGCGGCGCTTTGCAAAGATTTGTATAAATATTAATCATTAAGGAAAAACGGTTTTATTAATTATGGTATTTATTTGTAAAGATATCGTTTTTCCCGTATTCTATGTTCGCAAGGGTATTGTGCTATGTTTCATATGAGTGTGTGAGGAGGTAGGTCATTATCTCGTGATCTACTTAAACGTATAGCAAAGTTTTATGATTTTAAATATAAAATTGAAACCGTGTGGTATTTAAATGAAAAATACGGTAAAATGAAATAGCAATTACTTTATGATATGAAACTTGATCAATATGGTTGATTAGTGTTTAATAGTCAACATGAATTGTTTTAAGCATGATTGTATTAAAGAAAAGTGAAGTTTTATAAAGAAACCGAATCGGAAATCGGATTTGTTCCGATTCCGTCGGGTTTTGTAATTCCGTATTTTAGAATAAGAATAGCGAAGATAGAATTGGGAATTACGGGTTTAGGACAACCAAGAGAGGGAGAAGGATCGGGAGGAGTCGCCGGTGCGTCGTTTCGTTGCTGGGAGCTCCTAGAGTCGTCGTCGGAATTTCCGCCGGAGAATTCGCCGGAGCTTCGTCTTTCGCTTACTTCGATTGTACACAAGGGTTTCTAGTGATTTCTTGAGAGTTGGCTCAGAATTTTAGGGTGAGGGGGCAGAGTGTACGGGTGGTATTTATACGGTTAGGTTAGGGTTAGGGTAGATAAAGTGTTTAAATTGAAAAAATGTAAAAATATATTAAAATTCGTTAAAAAATGGAGTAAATAGGGATTTCAAAAGTCTCTGGAACCGATCTGGGAAAATGAAGTTTGCAGGGGGGCAGGGGAGAGGAAGAGTCAGGATTTCTCAGTTGGGGACTCGGCCGTCCGGCCGAGTCCGGCCGGCGGCGCCGGCCTAAGCTGGCCGGTCCGCCAGCCGAGTCGGGCCGAGTCAAGGGGGCAGGGGGTGGCTGGTCTGTTGGTATGCTCACTGGTATATTTAACTTATGGGGTGTAGTGGAGTTTTTGGGATTTAACACGTGTTGACTGTTGGTATTCTAAAAAACTCAAAATAAAACAATATTAAAAATAATGTGGGGTATGGGATTTGAACTCTGGTGGCTTTGTTCAGCAGTGCAACGTATTACCAATGAGCCACAAGCTCCTTCTTTTAATTAAATTGCTAATTAATTACTTATGTCTTGTGCTCAGGCAATAAATACCCCTCTATGGATTTTTGAAAATTTTTTGTACAAAAATTGTATAGGAAATTTAGGGTTGTTACAGATCTGGGGTGTGCACGTCAGTTTGGGAAGTGCACCAAAAATCAGTTGGTTGTTGGGACCCGCCACCTCTTTGAAGACGTTGAGGAATTACAATGACATGTATCAGAGCTGTAGAGAGATGTACCCTTGAACCAATTCCCGTGTTTGAGGAAAAAGGGATTAATGGTAATCCCAGGAATCATTAGTCGTATTTTGAGACTAAGATTTCCTCAGGGGGATGCGGGACGAATATCGTTTTGCGATATCATCAGTTGGAAGATCGACAACCGTATTTGAGACTAAGATCAGTTTGGGAAGTAGTGAACCCATGGGCTCGGTTGATCTGGGCTAAGGACCTAACCAAATTGGGCTTGGTCCACTCAGTTTTCTTTTTATTTGAAAAGAAGTGCTAAGCACTTGTTTGGACTTAGTCCCATTTTTTTGTGCTAAAAAGTGCTGAGCACTTATGTAAGTTCTGACGCTCACACGTAACCATGTGGGGTTTTCAGTCATGGGGATTTGCCCAATAAGTGTTAAACACTTTACGCTTTTTGTCTCTTTATGGAGTGCCGAGCACTCTTTATGGCGCCCACGTGCGAAGTACGTGAGACGCCAGGTGCTGCCTGGTGAGTGTCAAGCACTTTTTATGTTCTGTGGCACCCACGTGAGAGTCACGTAGGATGCTGGACGCTGAGTGCTAGGCGTCGCTCACTGAGTGCTAAGCACTCATTTATTTTGTAGCGCCCACGTGAGAGGCAAGTGGCGCGCCGGGCGCCAGTCACTGAGTGCTAAACACTCCTTATGTTTTGTAGCGCCCATGTGAGAGGCACGTGGAGCGCTGGGCGCTGAGCGCCAGTCACTGAGTGCTAAGCACTCCTTATTGAGTGGCGTCCACGTGAGGGGCACGTGAGGCGCTGGGCGGTGATTTTTCCTTGTATATTTTGTTCTGAGAAGTTCAATTTCCTGGTTCTTTTCTGAATCTTTGATCTCCAAGAGCAAGTTCGTCACGATAAGAATTAAATTCTCAACTTGTGAAAGACCTGCCTTATGGATCTCAGATCCAGAGAAAAAACTAAGTTCTTCTTTTAAAAGGGTTAAACCCTTCAATAGGTAAACGAGATATTTTGATCTCTCTTCTTCTTTTATTTACCTAGAGCTTTTTTCTGAGAAGGAAGATCTTCTTCCTTCTTTCTTTTTGAAGCTTTCTGCTTTGGTTTTTTTCGAAGCTTGGGGGGGGGGGTTTCTCCTCTTTAGACTTGAAGTCTTGGGTCCTTTATATAGTAGAGGCAAGTCTGTTGATCCTAATTGATTTGAGGATTTTACCCATCATTGGATTTTTGATCCAAGGGCTTTTGTTTTACAGAACATATTTTTTTGTTTTTAACAAGATTGGGGACATATTTACCCATACAGAATTTATTCTGTAGATCGGTGATTTTTTAATTACCATTGGATTTTTAATCCAACGGTACTCTGTTTTACAAAGGGCAATCCTTCTTGTTTAGAAAGATTTGAGGGATATTTCCTCTAAACAGAATTTAATTCTGCATCCTGATAATTTATCATCTTCGTTGGATCTTTGATCCAACGATTCTATTTAACAGAGAGTAGAATTTAATTTTACAAGACGCCGGCGCTCACGTGCTGTGCACGTGGGCGCTGCTTTTAATTCTTTCATGTGCTTTGCATATTGGTGCCCACGTGAGGAGCACGTGCGGCGCCAGTAAGAGTTTTTAACTCTGGCACCCTCGTGGAAGACACGTGAGGCGCTGCTTAAGATTTTTGTGTGCTTTGCACACGGGCGCTGCTCATATAAGAGTTTTTAACTCTGGCGCTAGCGCCCTCGTGGAAAGCACGTGAGGCGTTGCCTCTTGAGTTTTGAACAGAGCTTTGCTCTTTTATTGGGGGAAATAGTGTACTTGATTCAAGATTATAGCAGACTTTCCATATTCCGCTCTGCCAGGGACTAGCTATACAGTAGGTGAATCTCGTTAACAAATCCCTCTCTGGTTTGTGTTTATGATTTTATTTTGTTCTCGCACTTTATTATTTGTCTTTCGTGATTATTGCGCGGTGTGATTTCGTGATTAGTTTATCGTAGCATTGGTTCGTGGACCGACCATCTCCCCCAACAACTGGTATCAGAACCTAGGGCTTGACGTTTGATACCACAACACTCCAGACAGTAAAACTTTCTTACACCCAACAAGTTTAAAATAGTTTGTAAGTTACTAATTATAATATGGTTACTAATGATATTGTTACCAGGTTGAAAGCACTGCCAAAACATTGTCTGGTGATCAAATTAATGCATGCCTTACATCTTGGGTCTTGTATATTGACTTTTGATTTAGAAGTTTGTCATTTATCTGAAGAGAGTTGACATCAGGTCGGCAACAAGTCATAAAACTTGATCGTAACAAAACCAATAAAATATTTAACAGAGGAGCATGCATTTTGAAAAAAATTCTCCTATTATTCATTATTCATGTGTGAGAAAAATTTTGTAGTTCCTCTCTCTTCATGGACATTCAGTCTTCAATAATGAAATTTAGGCCAACATGCGAAGTGAGGAGATTCTTCTTGAGAAATCCACGTGCAAAGGGGGAAGTCGATCCCATTTAAGTAATGCTAATTAATTAAAGTTTGTGTCAAACTTTTATAGCTAATCAAACATCACATCATGGCTTAGCTTAGATTTTAAGCACACATTTGTGGGAAAATGCTCTTCAGAATGAGATGTAGTCTTTGGATAAAATATTGGACCTCTAGTAGACTTACTTGTTTAATAATTAATTAATTATGGCAAGCTTCAACGTCAAAGTTCTCTCTCTATAGATTAAGTAGCGAGGTAATTTATCCAATGCTTTCTTATTCCTCAAAATATTATAATTCTTTGATCAAAACAAAGGATAACATCCTTCTCGTTTCATTAAACGAAAATTTTAACGAAAATACATATCAAAATAGAAGTACAAGGCACCAAAATAAAAGTAACCGGGGAACTAATTAAGCCCTATATAGTTAAACTCCGCACAAGTAAAATAAAACAAAATCTCCCATACCATAGAGCATCCATGAATCATTCGATCCTGTGGCGTCCTATCATACTCCTGTCCTGAAGCTCCATGTCATCATGCGACTTCCCCGAACTATCCTCTTATATGAAGACTCTGGCTCATATATAGATCCTCATGCAATGGTGGAGCCAAAATAATAACTCGGATAGGACTGAAATTTTGATCATAAAATACAAAAAGCTTTTGAGCTTTAGAGAAATTTCGACGCTACGCATCAATTCACTAACTAAATTCATTAGTTTTCAAAATTTAATAAATTCTTATATAAGTAATTAATATTTATTTAGACATATAAATTATAAAAAATAGCTTTTTAAAAATACCAGCTACAAGGAGGACCATGGCTCAAACCAGTAGTAAGTCAATAGAAACATAACGATTAGCATTGAAATCACTGGTTACATGCATAATTTTTTTTATAAAAAAACAACCTAATTAACTTATCATTTGTATATAATTTCACAAAAATACATAAATATATATTCCATCTGTTTCACAGTATAAGGTTTTTTTTGCCTTTTACTTTTTCATCAAAATATAAGTATCTTTGCAATACCAAGAAGAAACTTTGACTACCAATGCATTTTTAATACTACATTTACTAAAGTAATCCTTAATAAATCTCATGATTGTTTAAATCTCAAAAGAATATGAACAATTAATAAGGATAAAGTGGGAAATTATATTTATAACATGATAGATTTAAGAGAATTCACTTTTTTTTTTCTTAATAGGTGTGCAAAAACCCAAAAAACTTATAATGTGGAATGGAGGGAAGTGCTAATTTTTAGCACATGTGAAACATGTGCTGCAGGGAAAGTAAATTATTTTGTTTGGCCGTAAGTATAAAATAATTAATATATATACATAATTGGGCATAGCTTATACTCCGCGGAAATGAGAGGTGAAATATTGGATTATGAAGGGATTGCACACTAAAAAGAATTAACATGTAATATATGTAATAATGTAAACATGGTATTAGGTTTATTTTATCTAAGGACATATTTTTACTTATGTGAATGAGTAATAGCGATATCCTGCAGGAACCAAAACTATTAGATCAAGAATCATACGACGGACGTCTGACCTCTTTGAGTCAGAGGTCTGCGCTCCATCCAAAGCGTCTCTAGACGTCTGAACTTTATGTTTAAGACGTCTGACCATGTCAACACAATTTACAGAGGGTACACAAACGTCTGCTCTTATATGGGCCAGACTTCTAGACCTAAAACCTGCATAGATATTCTTGAAAGATTTGATTGGATATTCTGGGAGATTTGATTGTAACAAAATATTTGATTTGATTGTATAGACTTAAGGATTGGATTGATTGTAACAAACATAACTTATAATTTGAAAATGTTCAATATATAAAGAAAGGGCCAACAAGAGAGAAATAACTATGAAGGCCTTCTTCTTCTTCTTCTTCTTCTTCCCAATCTCTCTCTCTTTCTCTGTACTGTTTCTTTATGGTATCAGAGCCATAACAGGCTAACGCCATTTTATATTTTTCTTTCTCTCTTCTCCTTCTACAATATCAACCAATCAAGATTAATTATCTTTCTCATAAACTCCGCTCATCGCCTCAACACCCGATCCTTAACCCCCACTGCATTGTAGTCCTCTTCAACACATGGACCAAATGTTATCTCATTTCTTCACATAAAACACACTCGCGACAACTATCTCGACTGGAAGATGCAATTTGAAGCGGTAATCAAATCGCAATGATACATGGACATTGTCAACATCAAAGAAAAGTGCCCATCCATGACTGTTCCCAACAAGCAAAATCCACTCGTTACAGTACACAATCCATCGCACGCTGTATGGGTTCAAAATAATCAATTGATTGTTAGTTGGATGTTGATGTCTCTGCCTGAATCACCGATTCCCATAGTGGTCGGTCGAGCTACGTCTCAGGCGGTATGGGAAACACTTGACAAATCCTTCATATCGCACTCTCGCACCCGCATCCTTCAATTGAAGACATAGCTTCAGCATATCAAACGCGAATCAGCTTCAATAACATAGTACATTCGAAACATCAAAACTATCTCTGATAATCTTGCGGTTATTGGTCACAGCATTTCCAATGCCGATCTTGTCATGCACATTTTGGTCGGACTGGGATCAGCCTATGATTTCTTTATCCCTTCTATCACAACCCGCATAGACAACATCTCCCTTGAAGATCTACATGGCACGCTCTTTGCACACAAGATCCTTTGCCAGCAACAAGAAAAATCTATCGACGTCACTCCTTTTCCATCCGTCAACACTGCAACAATAGGTCATGGAGGCCCATCTTCATATCACTATTAGCGTGGCTATAACAACGAGCATGGTGGTCGTGGCGGCCAGAATGGCCGGGGTCAAGGTGAAAGTCTACCCTAGCACCACCATGATATTTTATAAGCATCAACCATGCCAAATTCAAAATTTTTAGGTGCTAAGCTAGACCAAACAAGATCTTTAAGTAGATTATTAGGGTTTTAGGTTTGATATCAAGAAAAACAAAGAGAAGGAAAAGATGGTATACCCTATAGATCGATTCCTTCTCTTCTTTATCTCCGTGTAGTAGTCCACACGACTCCACTAGGCCCCACTTCAAGTTGTATCGGGCTTGCTTCGATGACCTTCGTGCTTAAGATAATCCACCCGAAGCTCACTGGTTCAAGCTATCTCTTCACTAAACTATTTGGTGAAGGCAACACACTACACTTGAGTGCTAGTCAAGTGTAGGATAGTGAAGTCGGGGTTTTGGAAACTCACTAAAGATCTCACAAGCTCAATGATTCACATCACATGTGAGGGTTTTGAGTTTGGAGGTGAGATGAAGAAAATGTAGAGATTAAGAGAGCAAGAGCTCAAGAAAAGGCTAAGGCATGAACTCAAGAACCAAGTGAAGTAAGTATCGATGACTACTCATTTCTCCACTCATTATTGAAGCATGAATGAATAAATCAATAAACAAATGCACCATACTTCAATAGTGCAAAGAAACTGAGTAAACAAATAAAAAAATACCATGCCTTGAACCATACCCAAAATATCTCCACTTTTACACCTCATTTTTCTATTTTCATAAAATAGAAAAACATGCCATACTTCATATAATAATATATATATTTATATATATCAAATATACATTAACACATATATATTAATAAAACAATTAGTGAGCTAATGATATTGGTTAATATATAATTATATCAAATATAATTTATATCAAATTATTAAATCAACACTTGATTTAATAATCCGATTATATCATATATGACTGACTAATATCATTTATCTGTGTATCACATTGTCAAATTAACACTAGATTCGATAATCTGGTTATATCACATATAACCTAACCGATAACAGATAACTGCCAGATTATAATACGGTATCACATAATCGTATTTAATCAGGCCCATACACATATCAACATATGTGCCCTACTTTGTTTCGCTTGAACCAGAAAACATCTGTGTGGGACTCTAAAGAATCGTCAATACGCCAGCAATAGGTGATCACATTAGTCACCTACAAGCCGTCAGCGGTACTAGCTGGACGTAACGGCTACCCGGGTATTGAGCGATATGAAGATCAATAAGCAAGTTCATCCATACTCTCCATGAAACCTATCAGTAACACTACCATACAGTCCGGTCTCTTCGTCTGATATGTCGCATATCATGTCTATGGGTGATAAACGTCAGACCCCAGTAACGTGATAAGTCATGCCGATGCCTGGCCTATAACGGTTCGAGAAGCTACTGATAACTCTTATCAGTGAATCTCAGCAGCAGCCCTGGCCAGGGACTTCCAGCTATAGCCAATCGAGTATAGCGCAACATCAACCCCCAATACCGGGAGAGACGAAACCCCTCCTATCGCTCATTGCCTCCATGTGACTCGGAACTGTACCCAAAATCCACCTGTTTGCACGTCTCGTTTGAGCATGGTAGGGAGGAAATCAAAGCATAGTGGGAGCCATACAAGACTCTATGACGATCTCGGGTCTACAGACTAACCTGTACCAGTGTCACCGGAGGACTGCTATCTGACGATAGGTATACTACCAACTAGGAGTACTCGGCGAGTCCTGTTCGGTGTACCTATTCTCCAATGAGAACCTTTGTACAATCTTTGATGTCACACACCAATGGTTGTGGGATCAACCATCGCCCTCTAAGCGACAAGAAACGTACACACTAGTCTACTCTGGAATACCGATGTCCTAGTCTTGATATCCCCTCGACTAGGAACTGATTAAAGGATGTGCTTTTGGACCACCCTGGCCCCACTAGTATGATCTCATCATAATCCTGGTAGTCAAGTACATATCTTAAGGGCTTTATCAACATGTGAGAGCAAGACAGTAAAGAATATCTGTCAACATGTTAAGATAAAGAGTAACCAGATAACATACTATCATGTCGAGCAAGAAAGTCATTTATATGTGTGTGTGTGTGTGTGTGTGTGTGTGTGTGTGTGTATCCAAGCATCCACTATAATATACATCACATGTACAATAATGGCCTCTAGGGCATACATATTCCTAACAATCTCCCAGTTGCACTAAGGCCATGTGTTGTAGTATCTCATACCCAATATCCCAAAAAGTCTCTCAAACTGCATCTGGGGAAGGGCCTTCGTGAGTGGATCCGCTACGTTGTCCTTCGTGTCAACTCTCCTGACCTTGATCTCCTGGTGATCTACTATCTCCCTGATCAGGTGATACCGCCTAAGAATATGTCTGGATCACTAATGGGACCTGGGTTCCTTGGCCAATGCCACAGCTCCATTGTTATCACAATACACAGGTATTGGATGCTCAATGGAAGGAACCACACCAAGCTCAGCAATGAACTTCTTCATCCAGACAGCCTCTTTGACAGCATTGTTGGCAGCGATATATTCAGCCTCCATCGTCGAGTCTACTACGGTGTCTTGCATGGAACTCTTCCAACACACCGCCCCTCCGTTGAAGGTAAAGACAAAACCCGAGACCGACTTACTGTCGTCCTTATCACTCTGGAAATTCGAATCGGTAAAGGACTTCACTTGGTGTTCACTGTTAGCATACACCAAGAACATTTCTTTAGTCATTCTCAAGTACTTAAGAATGTTCTTTACAGCTGTCCAGTGTTTCTCTCCAGGATCTGATTGATACCAGCTCACTACACCTAGTGAGTAAGCTACATCCGGTCTGGTACATAATTGAGTTTTTTTCTTGATCCGTTATGAAAAGTATTATCGCAATCAAAGAATTTATAGCCGCAATCAATAACGGTGTCGATGTAGTTCGTTAATGAGTATGGGTCTTCCACTGAGATTCGTGTATTTATTCGTTCTCGCTTTAGTTAAGTCGAAAGAAAATAGTAAAGAAAATTCAAGAAAATGAATCAAGATTTATAGGATGAAATATCTTCAAGAAATATCAAGAAAGAGTTGAAGATTTAGTAATCAAGAAAATATCCAATTTCAATTTTAGTTATCAAGAAAATGAAGAATAGCTTGTAGGATTCGATAGGAATTAGTAGTAATGATGAATACTAATAATGACTTATCTTATCTATTGATGAATTATAGCTAGAACAATGGTGATGAATGAAGATTAGGGATCTATTGAAAAAAGTAGGGTTTCTCCTTCAGTATCCCTTGTCTTTTCATTGATCATCATTCAAATCTACCCTTTAGCAAAGAGAATCATCAATTATTTAATCCCAAATTGCAACGAAATTATCAAGAACGATGATCTCGTTCCGATTTTGGTCATTGACAATTCTTTTTCCTAAACTTCATAATTCTCATAAGACTTAAGATGCGTATAGGATTTCATCACCATTTTTTCTTCCGAATTCCTTCGAATCCTTAACAAGCGGAGATTTCATTCACGCGTCATGAAAATAAAAAAATCAAGAATTAAAAATTTCTTAATGCGAAAGTTTAAAGAAAGTAAGAATTAACAATTGATCATCTTTATTAATCAACTTCTAATTACCCTTTCCTTCAATCCGAGATTACAAGAATTGCTCTTGATCGCTCTCTTGAAGAGGTAACTATTCCGTTGAATTTCTCTTTGCTCGATCTTCGTGAGACTTAGACCTGTCGAGGATCTCGCGCTCGTGATGACGATCGGCTTCGCGTAAAGGATCTTGAATGTCGACGCTTGATGTTGTTCTAAACGATTCTTGATTTGGATCTTGATTAGGAATTGAATTGGATTTGGTTTTGGTTTGTGTGCTAGAAATCGACTACCATCAACAATCTCAACAATGTAGGCTTAGGTCCCTTTTTATAGCCCTTCACCAATCTTCCACTAGAAGCTAGGTCAATCTTCCCCAAGAAGCTAGGTAGTTATAGGGAAACTTCTAGAATAAGGTGGTTATCAATCTTCCTCAAGAAGTTAGGCTGTTGTAGGGAAGTTTTCAGAACAAGATTGTTATAATGGAGCGTCCTCAACAAGCTATAATATTGCAATGAACCTTCTGGAAAAGTGTCGTCACCGGAGCCCCCAACTCAGTCGCGGATCCGCAGCGAATCGGCCTGACTCAACCGCGGTTCTGCGGCCGTTTGGTGAGCTTGTTGCTTCATATTTTCTGTGTATTCTGGTGTTGGCCAATTGGTGTTCAGGTGATATCTGAAATCTTCTTATCTCTTCTGAATCTCTGCCAAATTTTAACTCTTTGACTTGCTGCATTTTGTCGGTGAATTTGCGATTCCGATATCTGTCCTGAGATAATTTTCTGCACAAAATCTCAATAAAGAATGTTGAGATATACAATATCCTGCGTGAAGTAATAAACATACAATTTCCCTCTAGAATGTTGATTATAATGTATAACACGTGGTATTTGATATTTTCCAGACAAACTTGTAATCCGTGTTATATTTATGAAAAACACCCTCAGATGTTTAAAAAGTGAGGAAATTGTTATGTTAAAAATTGCAATATTTTCGACTGAACAAATTCCCCCAAACATGACTTTGATCGTCTCGAGCAAACTTCTTTATTCAAGAGAAGGAGAAAATAGAAAGAAAAAGAAAAATTAACTAGCATACTTTCGTAGGCAACACGATTGCACTAAGCACGTGCAACAAGCCTTTAAACCTTTAGGTGTCCTTAGTAGGAGAAGTGTTGTCTCCTGAGGGTTTTCAACGGATTGCACCCAAAAAATCCTATAATAAAAGGAAGACTGTGAAGATTACATATAAAGATAAGAATTGTAAAAGAAAGAACTTGAAAACCGGAGTTTCAACTATACTAGCATTTTGGTTGTCATGAGCCCTATCTTAATAGTTATGAAAAAATATTAGAAATCACATCATCCCCCAATAAAATATCGCCTTTATTCTTCATCCCTACCTTTCTTCCAAACACCGATCATATACCCCTACGTGTGTGTGAAAGACATCCCTACACTCGGAGAATCCAATTCAAGCTATCATACTCTTGTCCATCTACCTCAGCACTTTTTAGTCGGTGAATATTTTAGATGGAATTTCTCATACATTTTTCATGCGACCGTTAATACTTCTTGAGGTACTAACTGACCAATTACTAAATGTAATCACGTATTAGGCGTAATTAGCAATTTTCTCGTCTTGCAACACTTAAGACTTAGCAGCGACTCCTAAACCAGTTGGTCTAAGGCACTATATAGGTGATGAAGCGTCCTCGCTATATTTTTTATGCTGCCTTAGTGATTACAAAACCAGTGTTCATTTTTCTTCACCATTTATACTTTTATTCTTCATTTAATTTTATTTTCTTCATACTTTGGCTTTTAGACAAGAGCATTTCAAGGTATCCTATACTATCCTGAGTTTCAAGACGTGTGTAAGTGCGTATAGTAGGGTATCAACGTTCAAATGTTTAGCTTCTAGAATATGAACTATTTTTCAGACTTATTTTTAATTTCAAATTAGTGACTTCTTTCATCTTACTAACTCTTGGGACAACGGCTCATAACTACTTATTACTAGTTTCGTTTAAGATAGCATCTAACTTTCTTGGTTTTCTTAAATTTTTCCAATCTTTTAAATGTAATTTTTCACTTTCTAATATTTTATTATAAAAGAAAAAATTTTGAAAATTTTGTGCTTATGCGAAGTGGTATGCGAAGTAATGCGTAAATAAGCACAAACCTCCCCCAAACCTATTTACAGCAGTGACCCCACTGTTGTCGTCTTTTAAATCTCAAAAACCTGTAGACTTGGGAGGAAAAGTTATTAACGGGGATAAGAATAAATGAACGTGAAAATCTTCCCCCAAACTTATTTATTTGTATATCTTTTTTTTTAATATTTTTTTCAATATATATATATATATATATATATATATTTAACAAATGACTCACCTCCATTCTAAAAATGAAACAATATTACAAATACATGGAGGTGAGGTGGAGGAAAATTAGTCATATAAATCGGCTCCTGTAAAAACAGGAGCTACTCCATGGGGTCAGTGGAAAAATACGGTTTTAATCTATGCCCATTCACTTTGAAAATTGAATCGTTTTTCATATTTTTCAACTTCAACTGCCCGTGCAGGTATACATACCGCACAACAAATGGTCCTTTCCAACGGGATTTTAGCTTACTCGCATGAAGATGGAGACAGGAATCGTAAAGAAGGACTTGTTGACCTGTGATAAAAGTTTTTCTCAAAATATTTTTATCGTGAAATACCTTAGTCTGGTTCTTTACTATCATCGCATTATCGTAAGCTTCATCGCGGAGTTCGCTTAGCTCATTTAATTGCAGCTTCCGAAAGTTGCAGGCTTGATTTAAATCAAAGTTAAGTTCTTTAATGGCTCACATTGCTTTATGTTCAATATCGACAGAAAGGTGGCAAGCCTTTCCAAACACTAAACGGTAAGGAGACATACCGAGATCAGTCTTATAAGCGGTACGGAATGCCCAAAGTGCATCCGTCAATTTGGTTGACCAATCTTTCCGATTTTTAGAAACCATTTTCTTCAGAATTAGTTTGATTTGCCTAATTGAAATCTCAGCTTGCCCGCTCGTTTGGGGATGATAGGGCGTGGAAAGTTTATGGTTGATTGCATATTTCCGCATCAAAGTCTTGAAAGACCGATTACAGAAATGCGTCCCGTTGTCGCTAATGATAACGTGAGGGTGTTCAAATCGTGAAAAGATATTCTCTTTAAGGAACTTAATGACGACTTTGTTGTCATTAGTGCGACATGGTATTTCTTCCACCCATTTTGAGACGTAATCAACCGCTAACAAGATATACAAATTCCCAAAAGAGTTGGGAAAAAGTCCCATAAATCAATACCCCAAACGTCGAAAATTTCAACAACCAAGATCGGTTGAAGTGGCATCTCATTTTTTCGAGAAATCCTACCCGTATGTTGGCATTGTGGACAGGTTTTGCAATGATCATATGCATCTTTAAATAAAGTAGGCCAGTAAAAACCATATTGCAAAACCTTCTCCGACGTCTTACGTGGACCAAAGTGACCTCCACATGCCTGATCATGACAGAAAGACAAAACACTCTTGAATTCATCATTGGGGACACATCTGCGAATGATTTGGTCAGGACAATACTTAAACAAATAAGGTTCATCCCAGTAAAAATGCTTTACTCGGGATAGAAATCGATAATTGTCCTGTTTAAACCATTCACTAGGAATCAGTCCCGTTGCTAGATAATTCACAATATCCACGAACCAAGGTTCGCAGGATATGGTCAAGAGCTGTTCGTCTGAGAAAGAGTCGTTAATTGGTAAGGTCACAGTAGATGAAGAAAAGATGCGCGAAAGATAGTCGGCTACTATGTTTTCACATCCTTTCTTATCTCGAATGACAAGATCAAATTCTTGTAATAATAGGATCCAACGTATTAACATGCCTTTAGCATTCTTCTTTGATAAAAGATGTTTTAGGGCGGAGTGATCAGTGTAAACCACAATCGGTGAGCCAATCAAGTAAGGCCTGAATTTTTCTAATGCAAATACAACTGCCAAGAGTTCTTTCTCGGTAGTTGTATAATTAATTTGGGCATCATTCAAGGTCTTACTCACATGATAAATCACATATGGCATATTATCAATGTGCTGTCCTAAGACTGCACCAACAGCGAAATCTGATGCATCACACATAAGCTCAAACGGGTGGTTCCAATCAGGAGATGAAAGAATGGGGGCTGTAGTGAGGGAATTTTTAAGTGAATTAAAAGAAGCCACACAGTCTGAATCAAAGTGATATGTTGTATCCTTGGCCAAGAGAAGAGTTAAAGGTCTAGCAATTTTGCTAAAATTCTTAATGAATCTCCTATAAAATCCTGCATGACAAAGGAAAGATCGTATATCTTTGACGCATTTGGGATGAGGAATAGCTCTGTCGACCTCAATGTCTTTCCATGAAATGATATGTCTGTAAGTCCACGTTGCGACCCCCGGTTCTTACGGGGAGGCGGAAACGGTATAAAAATCAAATTTTTAGTGCAAGAGGCAACATGGACTAAACAAGGTCGGGATCGTTACCTAAACTAAAACTAGCAAACTAAGCTAAAGAGATTTAGCTACTCGGATAGAGATGGTTATACCTAAACTTGAACTCCTTCTTCTTCAAACTTTGTGGAGGTTGATGGTTCTCTTCTCTTGTCGCCTTCTTCCGTCGAAGATGGATCCACCTCGAAGGCTCGACCTTTGGGCTCTTTCTCGAACTTGGAGTGAACTAGAATCGCCGGCTTGCTAAACCCTTGATCCTAGAGTGAGTAGAGAGAGTGTCTAAGGGTTGCTTTTGTTTTAAAGAGAAGGATTCTCAACACATGAGAAGGTTTCTCTTTAGCTAGAGGAAGAAGAAGATGAAGAGAGGAGAGAGAATGAGAATGATAGAATGAGCTATTATTTTCTCTTCTTGCAACCATAATGCAAAAGAATAATATTATCTAAATGATAATAATTGAAAATGAGAATAGTTGATGGTAGTGTTTGGAATGACCACAACCATGCTTCATTTAAAAATGTAAGCATAAATCAAGGAAGACTTTTGAAGGCATGAAAGTGGTCAATGGTCAACAAGTCAACCAAGGTCAACAAGTCAACAAAGAACAACCATAACATAATTCTCATTTAATTATTATTATTAATAGATAATAAATAAATCCATTAGGGTTTGGAAAATAAAGACTGTCAACTGTGCATACGCACCCGTTCCGAAACCCTAATGAAAAACCTCATTCTCCTCCTCAAGCAACTGTGCATACACACCTGCATTCTCGTTCCGAAAAACAAGAATACCAAGATATAAAAGCAACCCCAAAACATATACCAGTATCTGGCTCAAACCAGAGCCTGCCAGTATAATCCGTCCGGACTCCAAACGTGCACAAGTGCGCGGATGAGAACGAACCCTGTCGCAAAACCATGCGACCTCTACTCTGTTTTGCCCAGAGGCGAATACCCTCTGTGTGGGACTCTAAAGACTCGACACTACGCTGGCAGTGGGTTTAACCACAGACCGCAAGCGGCACTAGCTGTGCATAACGATCCCCAGGTAGATGTCGACAAGAAGGCTGACGAGGTGAAACCCCATCTGAACTCCTACTGAGTCTGAATGTGACAGTCTCCGTACAGTCCGGTCTGTTCGTCTGATACATCGCATGGCGGGCCTAGGGGGTGGTAAACGTCAGTCCCCCAATAGCGGTACAAGTCGTGCCGGAGCGAAGCCCAAAACACCCTGAGATAACACTGGAAACCTACCAGTATATCTCGTTTGCCCTGGCCAGGGACTACTCGTGTAATGGCTCTCCTAGACACAGCGCGATGTCAACCCCCAATACCGGGAGAGACGAATCCTGTCTAACCGTCACTGCCTCCAAGTGCTTCGGGACTGCACCCAACCACCACCTGTTTGCACGACTCCTTTGAGCCGTGGTAGGGTAGTGATCAAAGTGCAGTGGGAACACACTTGAGGCGAAGTGCCAGTGTCAAGTCAGCGGACTAAGCTGTACTCATGTCACCTGGGAACTGATAACTGACGATAGGTATAATACCAACCTGTCAGTTCCCTACGAGTCCTGTCCAGTGTACTCGTAACCCAACGAGCACCCGTATACTATCTCCAGTACGACGTACTGATGGCTGTGGGACAGACCATCTCCCACACTGGGATGAGAAGCGCATACGCTAGTCTACTCCGGAGTATCGATGCCCCGTCTCGATAGTCCTGCGACTAGGGACCTGTATAAGGATGTGCCTATAGATTACCCAGCCCCCACTTGTGTGACTGCCATCACAACGCTGGTAATCAAGCAAAGATCCTAAGGGCTCCACTAATGCGTATAAGTGATATACTGAAATAAACACAAGTACACATTGAAGTAGAAACAAACCAAGTAGCATACTACTATTTTGAGCAAGATTGTATATACAAGGTGAATATCCCAAGCATCCATTAAGTAATATACAAACTAGTATGATACAGTAATGGCCTCTAGGGCATATACACTAACAATCTCCCACTTGCACTAAGGCCATGTACTGGCGTATCGAAGACCTATCATCTCGATCAGCCGCTCGAACTGAGTCTGGGGTAGGGCCTTGGTGAATGGATCTGCAGTGTTCTCTTCTGAAGCAACCCTCCGAACCTTGATCTCCTTGCGATCCACGATCTCCCTGATCAGGTGATACCGCCTCAAGATGTGCCTGGATCTCTGATGGGACCTGGGTTCCTTCGCTAAAGCTACAGCCCCGTTGTTGTCGCAATACAGAGGTATTGGGTCAACAATGGACGGAACCACCTGAAGTTCTTTCAAGAATTTCCTCATCCAGACAGCTTCTTTTGCAGCATCAGATGCAGCGATGTATTCCGCTTCCATCGTCGAGTCTGCAACGGTTTCCTGTTTGGAACTCTTCCAACACACCGCCCCTCCATTGAGGGTGAAGACAAAACCCGACATGGACTTGGAATCATCCTTGTCACTCTGGAAGCTGGAGTCAGTAAAGGCCTCGATCTGGAGGTCTTTTCCGCCATACACCAAGAACATCTCCTTAGTCCTTCTCAGGTACTTGAGAATGTTCTTTACTGCTATCCAGTGTTTCTCCCCAGGGTTTGACTGATACCGGCTTACTACACTCAGTGCATAAGCTACATCCGGTCTGGTACACAACATCGCATACATTATAGAGCCTACCGCAGAAGCGTAGGGTATAATAGACATGCGATCCCTCTCCAAATCAGTCTTGGGAGACATCTCTTTAGAGAGGGTGATCCCGTGACAAGCCGGTAGGTTACCGCGCTTGGAATCTTCCATACTGAATCTTTTCACTATGGTGTCGATGTACCTGGACTGAGAAAGTCCCAATATCCTCTTGGATCTATCACGATGGATCCGGATCCCCAGGATGTATGAGGCATCACCCAGGTCTTTCATGGAGAACCTTTGTGACAAGAACCCCTTGACAGATTGTAGCATAGGAATGTCATTTCCTATCAAGAGAATGTCATCCACGTATAAAACGAGGAATACTACAGTTCTCGCTACAAATCTACTATAGATGCATGGTTCATCTGGATTTTTGATAAAGCCAAATTCTTTGACTGTCTCATCAAAGCAGATGTTCCAACTCCGCGATGCCTGCTTTAGTCCATAGATGGACTTAAGCAACTTGCACACCTTTCCGCTGCTCCCACTCTGAATGAAACCCTCTGGCTGGTCCATATAGACACACTCCTCTAAATTTCCATTTAGAAAAGCTGTCTTTACGTCCATTTGCCAGATCTCATAATCGTGGAAGGCAGCAATGGCAAGAAGGATCCGAATGGATTTCAGCATGGCTACTGGAGAAAAGGTTTCGTCGTAGTCCAAGCCAGGTCTTTGACGAAAACCCTTTGCTACCAGCCTAGCTTTATAGGTCTCAACCTGTCCATCTACACCAATCTTCCTTTTGAAGATCCACTTGCATCCTACGGGTTTTACCCCGTCTGGAGCAATGTCCAACGTCCATACTTTGTTGGTGTACATGGACTCCATTTCGGTCCGCATTGCATCCAGCCATTTCACTGAGTCAACGCTCTGAACGGCCTGCTGGAAGCTAGTAGGCTCATCATAATCTATGATGCAATCCTCTCTATCCCCGTCTATGAGAAAACCGCAGTATCTCTCGGGCGGATGAGACTGCCTACTACTCCTGCGGAGCGGCGTAGGAATGTCCTGTTCATCTGAACCCTCTGGTTCCACTAAGCTTTCAGTAATAGTCTGAGGTTCTGGAATTTCATCCAGTTCTACTGCGCTCCCACTTATCTGATTTTCCAAAAACTCAGTTTCCAAGAAGTGGGCATGACGAGAAACAAGGACTTTTTGCTCCTCTGCGTAATAGAATAGATACCCCTTGGAGTTCTTTGGGTATCCCACAAACTTGCACTGTACTGAGCGTGCCTCGAGCTTGTCCGCATGCTGCTTTTTTACAAAAGCCGGACATCCCCATGTCTTAAAGGCTTTAAGACAGGGTTTCTTCCCACTCCACATCTGATATGGTGTGGTAGGCACAGTCTTAGTAGGAACTTGGTTCAAGAGATGTGCAGCTGTTTCTAGTGCATATCCCCAGAAAGATCGCGGTAACTCAGCCTTACTCATCATGGAACGAACCATATCCAATAGGGTTCGATTCCTCCTTTCCGATACACCGTTATGTTGCGGAGTGTATGGAGGAGTACGCTGAGAGAGAATTCCATTCTCTTTTAAATAGTCCAGGAACTCGGCACTCAAGTATTCACCACCTCGATCCGATCTTAGGATCTTGATACTTTTGCCTGTTTGTTTTTCAACTTCATTCTTGTAATCCCGAAATTTCTCAAAAGCCTCGGATTTGTGCTTCATTAAGAAGACATGTCCATACCTAGAGAAATCGTCTGTGAAAGTAATGAAGTATGAATAACCGCTTCGCGCATGTGTAGACATTGGACCACACACGTCACTGTGTATGAGTCCCAAGAGCTCGCTCGCTCTTTCTCTGTGTCCAGTGAACGGAGTCTTTGTCATCTTTCCCATGAGACAAGATTCACAAGTGGCATAAGACTGATACTCGAACGGATCCAAGTATCCTTCTTTATGTAACTTAGTCAACCGTGTCTCATTGATGTGACCCAGTCTACAATGCCATAAGAAAGCCCGATTGATATCTGGAGACTTTCTTTTGTGTGTATTCTGGACATTGAAAATCTGTGGTTGGTTTAACACGTATATACCATTACTCAGAGTACCTGACCCAATCAATACTTGATTAAGGTGAATGTTTACAACATTACTTACAAACGCAAATTCATAACCTTCTTTAGAAACTAAAGATACAGAAATGATATTACAAGTTGCGTTGGGTACAAAAAAGCAATTACGCAAAACCAAAACATGTCCATCTGACATTCCCAGGTGATAGTCCCCCACGGCTTTAGCATCCATGCTAGCTCCGTTCGCAACTCTGAGGGTCATGTCACCTGCCTTCAAATCCCTACGGTTTCTCAACGCCTGCAAAGAATTACAGATATGAGATCCTGATCCGGTATCCAATACCCAGGAAGTAGAGTTTATTGAAAGACAGTTTTCAATAACATACACACCTGAAGCTGAAGCTGCAACCTGCTTCAATTCCTGTGTTCTGGCCTTCCAGGCCCTGCAATCATTCTTCCAGTGTCCTTTCTTATGACAAAAGAAGCATTCTTCCTTATCCACAAGCTTCCCCGCTATCTTTGTTGCTTTACCTTTTCCCTTCGTATCCACTTTACTAACACCGCCCCTTGGTTTGGCGGGGGCCTTCTTCTTCTTTCCCTTGGCTTTCGCCTTGGACCTAGAAGAAGATGATCCTCCTACAAACAAAGTGGATGTATCCCTACTTTTCTGTAGGGTGCCCTCTGCGCTCCTCAGCATGTTGAGGAGCTCTGATAGTTCAACCTCTTTTTCTTGTAGGTTGAAGTTCAGTATAAACTGGGCGTAAGTGGAAGGAAGGGACTGGAGAACTATATCCGTATATAGCTCACTCTCCAATGTGATCCCTAGGTCAGCGAGCTCCTCAATGTAGCCGATCATCTTTAGCACGTGCTCGGCTACTGATGATCCGACGGCCATCTTTGTCGAAAACAACTTTTTCGACGCTTCGTATCTTGCGATACGTGATTGCTCTCCATACAGTTCTTTTGTATGGAGCAATATGGACTCCATGTCCATATTCTCATGCCTCCTCTGATGTTCGTTGTCCATCGAGGCAAGCAGGAGGCACTTGGCCTTCGCGCTATCAATCTCCCAAGTCTTGCGGATTTCCTTATCCGCGACGCTGGAAGTTGGACCAGGGACAGGGGGAGCTTTGGTGGTAAGAAGATACCCCAGCTTGTCATAAGTGATTGCTATCTTGACATTCCTGAGCCAATCTTTGTAGTTTGGCCCTGTCAGCTTGTTTTTATCTAGGAGTAACTTAAGTCCAGTCATGTTGATTGGTCGCTGCAATTAGGAGAGAGAAGAAGAAACACTCAGCATGATGCTCTTGCAAGTTTAGAGTGGTTTTTAGTTTGTCTAAACAGGATGGCTCCCACTGTTTCTCGAATCCCTCCTCAAACCATAAAGGAAGAATTAGTCAGGATCAATCCCACCGTACAATACTTGCTTAACCGTTCAGCCAGGCCAGTGTCGGTACTTCGAGGGAGGTTTTCCAACGCTTTCGCGAAGTTCCTTAATTAAAGAACCTCTTTTCCCTGGGGGCGTAACCCCGCTAACACCTTTCTAGGCACCTACTAGGTTTATAGCATTGATCGTTAAGTGAGAAATTTCCCGAGGAGTAGCATATACTCACAGTAGGATCGGGATCCAAATATCATTGTGTGACGAAAATGAAGGAATCCTACCATAATCATCACACTCCAAATGGTATGCAAATCTAGCAAGTTTCAGTACTTATGAAACTCCCGATGTGGATTTTTGCCCCATGCTCTTATGACCTTGACTAAGGCCAACAAATCATAAGTCACATGTCAAGTTCTTCCCGTCGTTATCCAGGTTAATTTGAACCCACCCGTATATACCCTTGACTATGGCCAACAAGGCAATACGACTGTCCCAAACCAACGCATTCTATCTATGCAACATATGAATACCCACCAGCTACCAATCACTGTGCCTTGACTAAGGCCAACAAACACAGCTTGAATACTGTTGAATATTCATATGAAACGACGGAGGGCTACGGATGGTTTTGGCGAAACCGTGAACGTAGTGAACTTGATATAATCGATGGAACGAGATAGCTTTTAGAAGGAGTGGCTCAAGCTCCGCATTTAAAAGTTAGTTTTGAAAAGAACCGAGTGGTTTTCCGAAAGTGTTCCATCGACTTAAACTTGGTTTATTATCTTGCATTAGTTCTTTTAATGCGTGATATTCTTGCATTAGTACTTTTAATGCGTCCCATCATTTAATCCTACCATTGCAGAAAACAACCAAAATATGACGTACGCTTATGCCATTCGCATTCGCCACGGGGCCCCGTCATTACCCGTTAGGTTACTTAACTAACGACAGAGCGGGGGCTGGGCTAGCGCGTCTGTAAAACATAAGCAACGCCTAAATAGAAAGCAATGATAGACATTTCAGATCACAGATAAATACATTGGATATACTAGCAATCTGTAATTTGTACGAGCCTGTAACAAAAAACAGATAACACGGTCGCGGTGAATAGCCAAATCCCCACCCAAGACCCCTACGGGTGCGGCAAACTACCCGCCAAGTCCTCGGTAGTTTGTGCACCCCTCCATGGGTCTATCCTAGGAGCAAAAACAGTAAAAAGAATTATACAATGACGGCTACAACCCCGACCCGGTTGTGCGGCCAAACAAATAATATAATTACATCAATTTACATTTACAATGAATTGCAAGAAAAGAAAACTCTCGTCTCACAACCCCCGGCTATTCACCCGCGACAATCCAACATATTTATATACACATTCCAGCACATTACAGATCTTGTATAACCCCGACTAATCGTCTTATAGCGATTAGCCGACGTTCAATACAAGCAAACATCACAGATATAACCATCATAGTCAAAGTGTAGTGAAGTTCGGAAAAAATACGGAATTATAGGACCCCAAAAAGAAATTTCTGTTCTGGAAAATCTGGGTACATATAATATATTTTAAAAATCCCAAAACCAACACAGACACACACTGCAGGAAAAACGACGCACTAAAGACAACAAACCGCGGCGCTTCCGCGGCGGCCAAGAAGGGTCACGCGGCGGAAGCGCGGCGGTTTAGACGAATTGGTGAATCGTTTTTCATGGGTGTTCTAACAAAACCCTGAGACGAATTTAGGAGTATAAAGTTTTTCATTTTGACCAGAAAAAATTTCAACAGAAACTCAGTTTTTGTAGTTTTCCGGTTTTGTGATTTTTTTCGGTTCCGAACTTCGTTACACTTTACTACCTAGCTAGTTTAAGTTTAGTTAGGCTCTGATACCACTGTAAGTCCACGTTGCGACCCCCGGTTCTTACGGGGAGGCGGAAACGGTATAAAAATCAAATTTTTAGTGCAAGAGGCAACATGGACTAAACAAGGTCGGGATCGTTACCTAAACTAAAACTAGCAAACTAAGCTAAAGAGATTTAGCTACTCGGATAGAGATGGTTATACCTAAACTTGAACTCCTTCTTCTTCAAACTTTGTGGAGGTTGATGGTTCTCTTCTCTTGTCGCCTTCTTCCGTCGAAGATGGATCCACCTCGAAGGCTCGACCTTTGGGCTCTTTCTCGAACTTGGAGTGAACTAGAATCGCCGGCTTGCTAAACCCTTGATCCTAGAGTGAGTAGAGAGAGTGTCTAAGGGTTGCTTTTGTTTTAAAGAGAAGGATTCTCAACACATGAGAAGGTTTCTCTTTAGCTAGAGGAAGAAGAAGATGAAGAGAGGAGAGAGAATGAGAATGATAGAATGAGCTATTATTTTCTCTTCTTGCAACCATAATGCAAAAGAATAATATTATCTAAATGATAATAATTGAAAATGAGAATAGTTGATGGTAGTGTTTGGAATGACCACAACCATGCTTCATTTAAAAATGTAAGCATAAATCAAGGAAGACTTTTGAAGGCATGAAAGTGGTCAATGGTCAACAAGTCAACCAAGGTCAACAAGTCAACAAAGAACAACCATAACATAATTCTCATTTAATTATTATTATTAATAGATAATAAATAAATCCATTAGGGTTTGGAAAATAAAGACTGTCAACTGTGCATACGCACCCGTTCCGAAACCCTAATGAAAAACCTCATTCTCCTCCTCAAGCAACTGTGCATACACACCTGCATTCTCGTTCCGAAAAACAAGAATACCAAGATATAAAAGCAACCCCAAAACATATACCAGTATCTGGCTCAAACCAGAGCCTGCCAGTATAATCCGTCCGGACTCCAAACGTGCACAAGTGCGCGGATGAGAACGAACCCTGTCGCAAAACCATGCGACCTCTACTCTGTTTTGCCCAGAGGCGAATACCCTCTGTGTGGGACTCTAAAGACTCGACACTACGCTGGCAGTGGGTTTAACCACAGACCGCAAGCGGCACTAGCTGTGCATAACGATCCCCAGGTAGATGTCGACAAGAAGGCTGACGAGGTGAAACCCCATCTGAACTCCTACTGAGTCTGAATGTGACAGTCTCCGTACAGTCCGGTCTGTTCGTCTGATACATCGCATGGCGGGCCTAGGGGGTGGTAAACGTCAGTCCCCCAATAGCGGTACAAGTCGTGCCGGAGCGAAGCCCAAAACACCCTGAGATAACACTGGAAACCTACCAGTATATCTCGTTTGCCCTGGCCAGGGACTACTCGTGTAATGGCTCTCCTAGACACAGCGCGATGTCAACCCCCAATACCGGGAGAGACGAATTCTGTCTAACCGTCACTGCCTCCAAGTGCTTCGGGACTGCACCCAACCACCACCTGTTTGCACGACTCCTTTGAGCTGTGGTAGGGTAGTGATCAAAGTGCAGTGGGAACACACTTGAGGCGAAGTGCCAGTGTCAAGTCAGCGGACTAAGCTGTACTCATGTCACCTGGGAACTGATAACTGACGATAGGTATAATACCAACCTGTCAGTTCCCTACGAGTCCTGTCCAGTGTACTCGTAACCCAACGAGCACCCGTATACTATCTCCAGTACGACGTACTGATGGCTGTGGGACAGACCATCTCCCACACTGGGATGAGAAGCGCATACGCTAGTCTACTCCGGAGTATCGATGCCCCGTCTCGATAGTCCTGCGACTAGGGACCTGTATAAGGATGTGCCTATAGATTACCCAGCCCCCACTTGTGTGACTGCCATCACAACGCTGGTAATCAAGCAAAGATCCTAAGGGCTCCACTAATGCGTATAAGTGATATACTGAAATAAACACAAGTACACATTGAAGTAGAAACAAACCAAGTAGCATACTACTATTTTGAGCAAGATTGTATATACAAGGTGAATATCCCAAGCATCCATTAAGTAATATACAAACTAGTATGATACAGTAATGGCCTCTAGGGCATATACACTAACAATGTCCAAGCACAATACCCTCTTAGACCATGAAATGGCATTTTTCCCAATTCAAAGTTAAGTTCTTATCTTTACAACGAGTAAGAACTGCGTCAAGATGAGATAGACAATCATCAAAAGAGTCCCCGAATATCGAGAAATCATCCATGAAAATCTCCAGAAAATTCTCGACCATGTCCGAGAATATCCCCATCATACACCGCTGAAATGTAGCGGGAGCATTGCATAACCCAAAGGGCATGTGTCTATAAGCAAAAGTACCTAAAGGACCAGTAAATGTGGTTTTATCTTGATCCTTTCAGCGATAGAGACCTGGTTATAGCCAGAGTATCCGTCCATGAAACAATAATAATCATGTCCAGCTAATCGTTCCAATATCTGGTCAATAAAAGGTAGAGGGAAGTGGTCTTTCCTCGTTGCGGTATTGAGTTTTCTGTAATCAATACATACATGCCACCCAGTTTGAGTGCGTGTCTGGATCAACTCATTAGCCTCATTTGTTATGATCGTGATGCCAGACTTCTTAGGGACTACATGAATAGGACTTACCCATTGGCTATCAGAGATTAGGTAAATGATACCACCATCAAGGCACTTGACAATTTCTTTCTTTACCGTCTCCTTCGTGACGGGATTCAACCATCTTTGTGGTTCTCAGGTTGGCTTGGCTTCATCCATCAAATGTATATGATGTTCAACAATAAAGAGACTAATCCTTTTGATGTCAGCCATTGTCCAATCAAAGGCTTGCCTATTAGATCTCAAGACCATCAAAAGAATGTTCTCTTGCTCTAGAGCTAGAGAAGCGGATATGATCACAGGAAAAGACTCATTCTCACCTAAATATGCATATTTAAGATGAGAAGGTAACAATTTGAGATCTAATGTTGGTGGAGAGACAATAGAAGGTGGGGTAAGTGAATGACATTCAGATTCTCGAAGAAGTTCAAAACCTGTGTATGATATTGACTCGGAAAGTGCTACTGAATTTTGTGATGGGTCAATAGGTTCAAACTCGGTATTGGACTCGTCAAAAGTGTCCTCACTATGATGATGTGCAAGATCAAACAATGATGTACTAATGTCGTCGAGATCGTCAAAGCAAAGTTCATCAACCTTGCAGCTTTCGGGAGCTATCTCGTGGACAGAACATACATCCAGAATATGAGCAGAGGGTTCAGATGGCTGACTTCTAATCTTGTAAATGTTAAGCTCAATTGTCATTTTCCCGAAGGACGGGTTCATGGAACCTTTTCGACAATTAATGACAGCATTGGAAGTGGCTAAGAAGGGTCGACCCGAGAATCACCGGAATTTGGTTCCGTGGGTTTGCTACAGGTTGTGTATCTAAAACAATAAAGTTCACAGGGAATATAAATTTCCCGACTTTTATCAACACATCCTCAAGCTCACCTCTAGGTTTGGTAATGGATCGGTCTGCCATTTGGAGAGTACAATGAGCTGGTTTCAATTCTCAAATCCCAAACTGCTTGTAGACAGAGTATGGAAGCAAGTTAACACTAGCGCCAAGGTCGAGTAAAGCACGGTTAATGTTTTTACCCCCAATAGAAATAGAGATTGTAGGACATCCAGGGTCCTTACATTTCTTTGGTAATTGTCGGGTAAAAACTGTGCTAACATTATTCGTCATGAATACCTTTTTGGGCACTTGAGTCTTCCTCTTCCTAGTGCACAAGTCCTTAAGGATTTTCGCATAAGCTGGAACTTGTTGTATAGCATCTAGGAGAGGAATATTTATGTTAACCTGTTTAAACATTTTCATAATCTTCTCCATATGTGGACTTGATTTGTTTCCCCTTAATCGATTCGGATAAGGTGCTTTAGCAATAAGAGCTGGGTCCAACATTGGAGAAGGTTGTATGAGTAGAACAGATTCCAGAATTGGAGTGGGGATCGTCTTTGGTTGACTAGAAGAAGTGGGCTGAAGGTTCTATCCTTGAGGAAAACATAGAATAGGCTCGGAAGAAGATGAACTAGGGTCGGAAGTAGAAGTAGAAGTGGAAGTGGATGTGGAAGCCGGGGTGTCATTGATTATTTCATCATTATCAATCTGTTCACCGACTTGATTATTCAGCACTCTTTCAGATCTCAACGTTATAATGGCACTCACATTGTAGTGTTGTGAGTGTCCAGGATTCGGTAGAGGTTGAGATGGAAGTTTCTCTTTTTCTCTAGCATTCATTTCGGCATTTAATCATACAATTTGTGCCTTTATCGATTTAATACTCTCACCATGGGAGGCAGAGTTCTTCTTTATATCATCGATAGAAGACCTTATATCAGCTGACACTTGGAATGTTTCATGAACGAATCCAAGGTTCGTTCGAGTGAAGAAGAGTTATCGGTACCGATCAATTGCAAAGAATTATTATACGGTGCAAAAGTGTTGGCCGGATTTTGAAAATTTTGTGGTTGAAAGGGATGCGGAATCAGTTGTAGTGGTTGCTGTTGTTGTGGAGGGACCCTTTGAAAGTTATTTTGGTTTGGAGCCGTATTTTGAGTTTGGTGTTGGTTCCAGGCAAAATTAGGGTGATTCCTCCATCCCTGATTATAAGTGGAAGAATAAGGATCGTTTCTAAGTCGTTGCTGAAAAGCAGCATTAGTGTGTTCTTGAACTTAAAACGGAGAATTCAAAGGATATTCTTCCGTCAGATGTGATGGATCTGAATAGCATCCACACATGGTTTTAGAGAGTGTGACCTGGTTTGGGGAGGCTGATAAAAATTTATTTTCCATAATTTTGAGTTTCTTTTGCATTGCTGCCATTTCAGCTTTGACTGCTATGGAAACATCAAGTTGATGGATGCCACCCCTATATGATGTTTGACTAACGCTCTCCCATTGCAAAGTTTTTTCAGCAAAATCTTCTAAAAATTTCCAAGCTTCACCATCGTCTTTAGACATGAAATTGCCTTGACACATTGATTCAAGCATCTACTTTATTGTTGGATTAATGCTCTTTTAGATGATTCGGCACAGATCCCATTTATGGATTCCGTGATGAGGATATTGGACTAGCAGATCCTTGAATCGTTCAAAACACTTCCAAAATTGTTCATTGGGAAGCTGGGTAAATTGATTAATTTCGCTACGAACACGGGCAGTCTTATGATTAGGATAAAATTTCTTGAGGAATGCTATGACGAATTCATCCCAGTTTGAAATAGAGTGTGCAGCTGTGTTATAAAGCCATTTTTCGGCTAAATCACACAAAGTGAACGGGAGAAGACATAAACGCATAGCATCCACAGAAAGTTGTGAAGTGCCCATCATAGCACATACGTTTTCGAATTTGGTGATGAAAACGTATGCGTCTTCAGACCCGAGATCGTGAAATTTAGGCAAAAGATTGATATAGTGTGGTTTGATTTCGAAATTATCCGTATTGGCTGGTGGAATGGAAAGACAAGTAGAAAGAGGACCACGTATAGGATAGCATCTCTCTTGGAGAGACATACGCGGTAGATTCTGCGCACTTGCGGGTGGTGGCAAAGTGGTGTTAAAATTTGATAGAGATCCGTCCATCTCGGTGGATGTGGTGTGTGGTGAGGAAAAAGAAGATGTAGAAATACCGACTTCGGAATTGATAGGAGGAACGCGGACAAGACGGGCACTAGAATCCCGTGTCCAGCCGAGCATGCACTAAACGGTTTAGCACAAGTGGCAGCGTTTGTGATAATTAGAGAAAGTGGTTTGTTTTAGTTTTTGGGTTTTTTTTGAAAAAAGATGGATTTTAGAAGAATCACAACAAAAATGCACAATCAACCCTAGATTTACGGTCACCTAGATCAAGTCACTAGATCGCTCCCAGACTTTCAGAAGACAAATTGCAGGATAAATCCTCTACCATCTCTTTATCCTTCCTGTGGCCAGGAAAGTGCCAGGTAAGTGGGAGGTATCCGCTACGTAAGTAGCGGGCCTAATTAAGTAACCACTTGCCTTAGACACACTTGCCTTAGACACCACAAAAGAAATGCGGATAAGCAATAGATTGCCCACGATCTTCTTCTGTCCTAATTGAGGGTGATGGTCTTTAGAGTCTTGTCTAGATATTTTTTAGTTAATGAAGGGTGATGCGAATGCTAGTTTTGTGATTTTTGGGGCTTAGGAAGGGTAATGAAATCCCCACCTAATCTGAATTTGTTCTTTACCCCTTAATTTCCGTATCACAATATGCACAAACAACCAATATCAAAACACGCAACAAATTTTATTTTTGAGCGGCGAATTTTCGTAAAGAATCCTGCAGAAAAATTGTTATTGGACAGATCAGATAAGAGATAAGAAAGTATAGAATATACCAGAGAATTCTGGAGACCTAAATATTCAAGACAGCCGCGGTTCCGCCGCCAATACCTGTATTTTGCCGCGGTTCCGCGGTCGTATGAACAGTTCTCTGAATGAAATTTTGTGCTGATGCTCCCCTTGCTCCTCTGTCCTAGATGAAATGATCTGAATAATTTTCTCCCTGCAGCAGTGATTCCAGATTTCCGTGCAAAATTCACACACTAATTGTTAAGCACACGATGCGATTTTGATTCAATTTTTTTATGGAATAATAATATTTCAACTCAAATATCAAGAATGAACAAATTACGCACGGATCTCCGGCAACGGCGCCATTTGATTGAGTGTTTTTCTTGATCTGTTATGAAAAGTGTTATCGCAATCAAAGAATTTATAGCCGCAATCAATAACGGTGTCGATGTAGTTCGTTAATGAGTATGGGTCTTCCACTGAGATTCGTGTATTTATTCGTTCTCGCTTTAGTTAAGTCGAAAGAAAATAGTAAAGAAAATTCAAGAAAATGAATCAAAATTTATAGGATGAAATATCTTCAAGAAATATCAAGAAAGAGTTTAAGATTTAGTAATCAAGAAAATGAAGAATAGCTTATAGGATTCGATATGAATTAGGAGCAATGATGAATACTAATAATGACTTATCTTATCTATTGATGAATTATAGCTAGAACAATGGTGATGAATGAAGATAAGGGATCTATTGAAGAAACTAGGGTTTCTCCTTCACTATCCCTTATCTTTTCATTGATCATCATTCAAATCTACCCTTTAGCAAAGAGAATTATCAATCATTTAATCCCAAATTGTAACGAAATTATCAAGAATGGTGATCTCGTTCCAATTTTGGTCATTGACAATTCTTTTTCCAAAAGTTCATAATTCTCATAAGACTTAAGATGCGTATAGGATTTCATCACCATTTGTTCTTCCGTATTCCTTCGAATCCTTAACAAGCGGAGATTTCACTCACGCATCATGAAAATAAAAGAATCAAGAATTGGAAATTTCATAATGCGAAAGTTTAAAGAAAGCAAGAATTAACAATTGATCACCTTTATTAATCAACTTCTAATTAAACTTTCCTTCAATCCGAGATTACAAGAATTGCTCTCGATCGCTCCCTTGAAGAGGTAACTATTCGTCGAATTTCACTTTGCTCGATCTTCGTGAGACTTGGACCTATCGAGGATCTCGCGCTCGTGATGACGATCGGTTTCGCGTAAAGGATCTTGAATGTCGTCGCTTAATGTTTTTCTCAACGATTCTTCATTTGAATCTTGATTAGGAATTGAATTGGATTTGGTTTTGTTTTGTGTGCTAGAAATCGACTACCATCAACAACCTCAACAATGTAAGCTTAGGTCCCTTTTTATAGCCCTTCACCAATCTTCTACTAGAAGCTAGGTCAATCTTCCCCAAGAAACTAGGTAGTTATAGGGAAATTTCTAGAATAAGGTAGTTATCAATCTTCCTCAAGAAGCTAGGCTGTTGTAGGGAAGTTTCCAGAATAAGGTTGTTATAATGGAGCATCCTCAACAAGCTATAACATTACAATGAAGCTTCTGAAAAAGTGTCGTCATCGAAGCCCCCAGCTCGGCCGCGGATCCGCGGTGGATCGGCCTGACTCGGCCGCGGTTCCGCGGCCGTTTGGTGAGCTTGTTGCTTCATATTTTCTGTGTATTGTGGTGGTGGCCAATTGGTGTTCAGGTGATATCTGGAATCTTTTTATCTCTTCTGAATCTCTGCCAGATTTCAACTCTTTGACTTGTTGCATTTTGTCGGCGAATTTGCGATTCCGATATCTGTCCTGAGATAATTTTCTGCACAAAATCTCAATGAAGAATGTTGAGATATACAATATCCTGCGTGAAGTAATAAACATACAATTTCCCTCCAGAATGTTGATTATAATGTATAACACGTGGTATTTGATATTTTCCAGAAAAATTTGTAATCCGTGTCATATTTATAAAAAACACCCTTAGATGTTTAGAAAAGTGAGGAAACGGTTATGTTAAAAATTGCAATATTTTCGACTGAACAGTACACAACATCGCATACATGATAGAGCCTACCGCCGAACTATAGGGTATCCCTTGCATCCGAGCCTTTTCTAAATCATTCTTGGGAGACATCTCTTCGGAGAGACTGATTCCTGAGCAAGCGAGTAAATTACCTCGCTAGGAATCTTCCATACTAAACATCTTTAGTATGGTGTCTATGTACCTAGATTGGGATAATTCCAATATCCATTTAGATCTATCTCTATAGATCTTTATCCCCAGGATATAGGAGGCATCCCCTAGATCTTTCATGGAGAACTTATGTGATAAGAAAAGCTTGACCGAGTGTAGCATAGGAATATCATTCCCTATCAAGAGTATGCCATCCATGTACAATACGATGAAGACCACCTTGCTCTCTACAGCCTTCTTATATATACAAGGTTTATCTACATTTTTGATGAAGTCAAACTCTTTGACAGCTTCATCAAAACAAATGTTCCAGCTCCGCGATGCCTGCTTTAATCCGTAGATGGATTTAAGCAGCTTACACACCTTTTCGTTGCTCCCACTGTCTACGAAGCCCTCTGGCTGTGTCATGTACACGCTCTCTTCTAAATCACTGTTTAGAAAAGCGGTCTTGACGTCCATCTGCCAGATTTCGTAGTCATGGTATGCAGCAATGGTAAGTAGGATCCTGATGGATTTAAGTATAGTGACAAGAGAAAATGTTTCATCATAATCGACGCCAGGTCGTTGACGAAAACCTTTTGCTATAAGCCTAGCTTTTAAAGTCTCAACTTTTCCATCTACACCTATCTTCTTTTTGAAGATCCACTTGCTCTCAATGGGTTTTACCCCTTCAGGAGCAACTTCCAAAGTCCATACATTGTTGGTGTACATGGATTCCATCTCGGATCACATAGCATCCAGCCATTTCACAGAATCTCCAATTGTGATGGCCTGCTCGAAACTAATCATGTCATCATCTTCCATGATGCAATTCTCGCTCCCACCGTCTACGAGAAAACCGTAGTATCTCTCAGGTGGATGAGAAACCCTACTAGATCTGCGGAGTGGCTGGGGTTCGTTGGATACTATTGGATCCTCTGGTTCCACCAAATCATCAGTCGTAGTTTGTTCTACTAGAACTTCTTCCAGTTCTATCTCATTGCCATTAATTTCTTTTTCAAGAAATTCCTTTTCTAAAAAGGTGTCATGTTGAGCAACAAACACTTTTTGTTCCTCAGTGTGGTAGAAGATATGCCCTTATGAATGTTTGGGATATCCTACAAACTTGCACAGAACTGAGCTTGCCTCGAGCTTGTCCGGATTTTGCTTTTTGACATAGGCCGGACAACCCCATATCTTAATGAAATTAAGACATGGTCTCTTCCCATTCCATATCTCATATGGAGTGGTAGGCACAGATTTGGTCGGAACTTTATTCAATAGGTATGCAGCTGTTACAAGCGCATAACCCCAAAAAGAAATAGGCAACTCAGCAGTACTCATCATAGAGCGCACCATATCTAATAGGGTGCGATTCCTCCGCTCCGATACACCGTTGTGCTGTGGCGTATACGGAAGAGTAAGCTAAGAGAGAATCCTATTCTCTTTTAAATAATCACGGAATTCCCCGCTCAAGTATTCTCCTTCCCGGTTAGATCGTAGGACTTTAATACTTTTTCCTGTCAGGTTTTCAACTTCGCACTTGTATTCCTCAAAAGCTTCAGACTTTTGTTTCAACAAGAACACATGTCAGAATCTTGAGAGATCATCGGTGAATGTAATAAAGTACGAAAAACCATTCCCGGTATGTGTAGACATAGGACCGCATACATCACTATGTATAAGTCCCAAGAGTTCGGTAGCTCTTTCTCCGTGTCCAGTAAATAGAGTTTTGGTCATCTTGCCTTTGAAACATAACTGGCAAGTTTCATAAGATGAAAACTCGAACGGATTCAAATATCCATCTTTATAAAACTTAGCCAGTCTTGTCGCATTGATATGACCTAGTCTACAGTGCCACAAGAAGTCTTCGTTCATTTCTGAACTTTTCCTCTTGTTTGTGTTCTATACGTTAAGAACTGTACTTTGATTAAGAACGTATATACCATTACATAACGTACCAAATACAATCAACACTTGATTTTGGAAAATTTTCATAACATTATCCTCTAATGTGAGATTATATCCTTCTTTAGTTAGCAAAGAAACCGATATAATGTTACACATCATTTTTGGTACGTAGTAACGGTCGTTCAGAATCAATGTATTACCAGTTGGTAATACAAGGTAATATTCGCCAACTGCCTTGGCTGCAATAATTGCACCATTCCCTACTGTTAGGGATTTATCACCCTTTTCCAGTTCTCTACCTTTCTTTAGCCCATGTAAAAAATTACATACGTGGGATCCTGATCCGGTATCCAATACCCAGGACGTAGAACAAACTGAGAAACGGTTCTCGGTAACGAACACAACCGAAGAAGATGCATCAACATGTTGTTTTTTCGTACGGGTAGCGTGGGAATCCTGATATTCCCCTATTTCTAAGGAACCAACGTTCCCCAGCTTAGTATAATAAGCGGGTTCAGTAAATACATCCATATTATTATCATGATTAAGGCATGACATTGGTTGCTGCGTGGAGAGAGAGAGAGAGAAGGAAACGCATTAGTGTGCGCTCTTTGCAATATTAGATTGGTCATTATCTTATCTAATCAGGATGGCTCCTACTGTTTTTATCAAATCTTCCTTTAAACCATAAAATGTAAGATTAGCCGGGATTAATTACACCCTACAGGTTAGCCAATCATTCGGCCAGGAAGGTATTGGTACTCCGAGGGAGTTTCCCCGTGCTTTCACACGGACCTAATTAAAATAAACATTGTTCCCTATAGGCATAACCCCGTTGAAACCTTTCTAGACGCCTATTGGATTAGCTAATTGTAAAGTGCAAAACTCACCCAGGAGTAATGATTGACAGAGTTTTTCTGTGTTTAAATTTACCGCAATTAAGACGGTGTCGCTTGGTAGCTAGCCGGTTGAGTACGAGTCGATCCACAGGGAGAAGGAATCCTTTTCTTTATGTTCTAACGAGTTAAGTCCAATTAAGTTGGGTTTTGTTTTAAGATATATGAATGAGAATAAGTTGATAAAAAGCTTGCTAGGGTTAGGATTAGGTCAGTTCAAAATAGGGATCTTCTCACTTCTATCAATGTCTTAGTTGTGAATAAAGGTGTTAGGGTAATCTGCAACAACGGAGATTAGCACGACTAGGAAGAAACTTAGTTTCTTCCTTTTGGTCCTTGTCCGTCCGTTCTTGGCTCTTAGCCCTAACCTCCGGTTAATTCAACCACAACCGGACTAACTAGGGAATCACCGCTATCATTTAGGATAGGGTGTCGTAGTGAGCGGATTATGGTTGATTTAAAGGGAGTCCGTATTAAAATTATTTGGGCAAAGAAAGGAGTGAGAGAAATTTCCTTCTCTCAAACCTTTCCTGTCCTACCCTAACAAGTGAGGAATTACTCACTCATTAGAAAGATAACAATAAAATTCATTATAAGGAAAAAAAAGCAGATAAATTTCTATTTCTGGATTAACAATAAAAAATTGCAGGTACGATAAAAAATATGCGAGATAAATAAAAAGCTTACTTTATTGATGACCTCTCAAAAATGCATTACAATAGAATTGAAATTTAGATCTAGAAATTAAAAAGAGGCATAAAAGTAAAGAGAGGCATCCTCAAAAGAGGCACCCTAAAAGAGGCACCAAAATTTATGTACTGGTTTTGATCAAAATTTATAAGAAGGTGCTGCCAAAATTTCTAATGATGAAAATGTTTTCAAAGTTTAGTATACAATCTTGTATTTTCAACGAACTTTATTTATACTTTAAAAAGCGGAACTTGATTTCATAAATAATTCTTTTTCAATGCTTCACCTCCATTATTTACTTAAAAAGTTTTACATTTTTGGTTTTTGGCTTACTTGGGTTACGGTGGGGTCCTATACACTTCACGTCATTCAAGTTCCGGTCACGTGTCGTTTCTAGGTCGTGACACATGAGGGATTTGATCCTAAGAACTAAGATCTTAGAAGAAAAACTTTGGTATTCTCTCCATCAAGAGATGAGAAAATCATCAAGAACATGTATCTTCTTCAAAATCTTGACCAAGAACATGAATAAAAGTTAAAACAGAAGCATATGCTTCATTGAAAACTTCTGCTTTCTGAAAGTTAAAAAATTTCTGAATAGGGCGCACCCTATACAGATGCGCCAATCACATGGGTGCTCTCTGCAAAGAACAACGTTGCGCCATGTGCAATGCACGTGCGCCAGAGCTAATGGCGCTCCCTTCAAGAAACGCATATATGCGCTAATGCTAACACCAAGCTCCAAAGACATGAACCAAGCAAGCCACATGCAATGCACGAGTGAAAGCACACATTATTCTCAAGCGCACCACGTGTAACGCACGGGGGCAAGTGCATGCGCAAAGCGCACATGAGCGTCTAACTAAAACCAAGACTTAGCAAAATTGGCTAAATGTTGAAGATTAAGCTTCAACTATGATCCCAATGATTAATAGAGAATGAAATTCTCAAGTCACCTAAGTTGAGCTAGTTCTTAAATGAAACTAAGTGTCCCTAGACAGAGCCTATGTTCCCCAAACCTTCAGGGTAGACCATAGTTCTCAAATGAAACTAATGTGTCCCTAGATAAAGTTTATGCTTTTATGATAAAAGAACTTATGGACCTCATAATTTGACAATTGAACCATAAGTTCACCCTCATTGGCAAACCAAGAAACCAATGTGGGAATAATCAAGCAATGCTTGGCCAAAACACATGTTGGCTAACCAAAATACCAATATGAACCCCAAGAGCAATACTCTCATCATATCATAGACCCCATGTTGGTAAACTAAGAGACCAACACGAAACCATCTCTTCAAGTTAAAAACTAAGAAATGCTTAGTGTACTGCGCAAAGCGCATATCTCCAATCCACGTTGGCAAACCAAGCTCCCAACATGGTCCCTTTTATGAGTTAAGTGCAATTCCACTTCTTCTGAAAGTAAAGCTTTCATTCAAGTTGGCAAACCAAGCTACCAACGTGGCCCTCCTCAAGTGGAGCAACTCTCCCCTACAATCAAAATCTATGTTCCCTCAAATGGAACAATCCTTCCATCGACAAAACATCCGCAATTCTCTCATGAGTTGTAATTTGGGTCAATAGTAGATGACGATGCATGTATCCTCTCGCTATCTTCCCACATCAAAACTCCAAAAGAAAAGCAATGCTTTGTTAACATGTTCCCGCTCATCGACAAACAACGCTTCACGATGAGTCAATTCCCATGGAACAATGTCTCCACAAAACAAAATCCTGAAGTAATGCTTCATCTGAAGACCAACAAAAGCGAAAGAAATGCTTTCCGTGCCTTACGGTCTGAATCATAGACCATATACAATCCACGGGCATGAAAAATGCAAAGTTCTTGGTCATATCAACAGTCAAACACATGAACACAAGAAAAAACAACCTGGAGTGTAGAAAGTTGTTATCATTCGCGATAACATAAATAACTACCAGGGCTTGCACCTATTGGAAAAATACGTCCCTGCAATCAATAAACCTCTTACCCTAAAAAATAATCAGAAGTCAAGTTACATCGGTCGCATCTGTTCAAATTTTCGATATACGGCGCTATAATCCCTTAGTGTTTTCGGAAAAGTGAATGGATCAACCCATGCATTTTCTCCCAAATTCAGGCAAGACGTTATAACCCAGTTGTCTCCGATTTTCGGCGTTAAACAATCTCCTTCGCGGTCAATCGGGCCTGTCAACATATGCATGCTTCTACTATGCACCATTGGTCACTGGTTAAGCACATACTCTGCTATCTTCAAGGAACGCATTCTCATGGCCTTCTTCTCTATCATGATTCGCTACGTTGGATGCATGCTTTCAGTGATGCTGACTAGGCTGTAAATACTGCGGATCGTCATTCTACCAGCAAGTACACAATTTTCTTGGGTCGCGATCTCATTTCATGGAGTTATAAGAAACAAGCGACAGTCGTCCGCTCGAGCACGGAGCCCAAATACAAAGTGGTTACGAATGCTACAGCCGAGCTTATCTGGCTTCAATATTTACTCCACAAGCTTAGGTTTGTTCCCGCCAAAAATTTCTGCATAAAAGAGCCCAAGGTATCAAATAGCAGCAATACGTTTAAGAAAATGTAAACCAGTATTTTTCGGGCTGTATTTTGTCAAACTCCCGAATGAGAATCAAGTAAATTATGATGGCATCGAAAGCGTCTCAAAAAATCAAAAGTTATGAGCAAATGTGTTATGCACGTATAGTCTAAGTAATGCTCTACCACATGGGGATACATTTTTAGTCCCACATCAGGAAAAAGAGAGATTTCTTCTCTACTACTCCCATATAAATAAGAGAGGACACATCTTTTAAAAAAATAGGATTCAATCCTCAAAGGAGCTTAGTTCTCCAAGTTAGGGCCTTAGCTGTCTCCCCATAATGCGCATATATGCAAACGTCATGTGCGCTACGTACAACGCACGTGCGCCCGCCACGTGCGCACCATGTATAAGGATTCACTCCTCAAAGGAGCTTAATTCTTCATAGGAGCTTAGTTCTCCAAGTTAGGGCTATAGCTGCCCCCATAATGTGCATATACGTAAGCGCACGTGCGCACCACGTGCACCCGCCACGTGCAAACCACGTCCGAGGATTCAACCCTCAAAGGAACTTAGTTCTCCATAGGAGCTTGGTTCTCTATGTTAGGGCCTTTGTAACAACCCTAAATTTCCTATACAAGTTTTTACAAAAAAAATTCAAAAAAAATCCATAAAGGGGTATTTATTGCCTGAGCATAAGACTTAAGTAATTAATTAGCAATTTAATTACAAGAAGGAGCTTGTAGCTCATTGGTAATAGCTTGCATTGCTGAACCAAGCCACCAGAGTTCAAATCTCATGCCCCACATTATTTTTAATATTTATTTTGTTTTAAATTTTATAGAAGCCCAACAGTCCACACGAGATAACTCCAAAATTTTCCACTACCCATGAAAAACTAAATGCACCAGAGCCTACACCAGGAGTCCCCCCTACCCATCCCCTGACTCGGCCCAACCTGGCCGAGTCGGGCCGGCGGGCCGGTCGACTCGGGCCGGCGCCGCCGGCCGGACTCGGTCGGACGGCCGAGTCCCCTGAAGATGAAATATGCCTTTCCATCTTCTGAAACCCCCTGCATGCTTCATTTACAGAGATCAGTTCCAGAGAGCCCATTAACTACCATTTACTCTATTTTTAATGATTTTTTATACATTTTTACATTTTTTTTATTTAAAACCCTTCATCTACCCTAACCTTAGCCTAATCCTATAAATATCACCCCTACCCTCTACCCTCTAACCCCAAAACTCTGAGCCAACTCTCTAAAATTTCTAAGAAACTTGTGTACTTTGAAAACGAGCATGAAGCGAAGCTACGGCGAAATTCCCGGCGAACTTCCGAGGATCGTTCTAGGAGCTCTCGGCGACGAAGCGACGCACCGGCGATTCCTCTCCTTCCATCTCACTCTCGTTATTGTCCAAAACCCGTAAGTCCCCAAATTCTACCTCTTTTTTCTTTTCTAAAATACGGATTTACAAAACCCGACGGAATCGGAACAAATCCGATTTCCGATTCGGTTTTCTTATAAAACTTCACTTCTCGTTAATACAATTATGCTTAAACTCTCTCATGTTGATTATTAAACACTAATCTACTAAATTGATCAAGTTTCATTTCATAAAATAACGGCTATTTCACTTTATCGTATTTTTCATTTAAATACCATATTGTTTCAATTATACATTTAAACCATTAAACTTGGTATACCTTTAAGTAGATCACGAGGTAACGACCTACCTCCTCACACACTCATATGCAATATAGCACGATACCCTCGGGAACATAGAATATGGGAAATAGAAATCTTTACAAATAAATAACCTTTGAGCTAATGAAAAAATATATAGACTCAGCCAATTAATGACTGTCACGCTCATTAGGACAGAGGAAGGTTGTGGGCACTCAGTCGTTTATCTAAATCTGACTTTGTGGTGCCTAGACTAGACAAGTGAGAAAGGTAATTTTAAAAGGCCCGTCTCACGGTGATTCGTGAGCGGATCCATCCTTTCTTCACTTGTACTTACCTGGCCACAATTGGCGCTGAAGGGGCGATTTAAAGGATATCTCACAACTTGTCGCTTTGGACCAGTTAGGAGTAGTCTAGTTGACTTAGGAGACCCTAGAATATAGAATACGCGAAATCGACATGTTTACAAATAAATACCATAATTAATAAAACCGTTTTTCCTTAATGATTAGTATTTATACAAATCTTTGCAATGCGCCGCTACAACCCATTTGGGGAACCCGTTCGGGATGGTGCGGATTATCGCACATCCTCGGCCTTAGTAGTGCGAGATGCAGACCTCCGCAAGGAGCATTCGGTCTCGAAAGATTTAAAATACGACATCTTAAGAAAACGAGATTTTTAGTAATATTATATATATACTAAAATTATTTTCATATAAATATATGTATATGTAACATTAAAATATTTATTTTGAATTATTATAAATATTCCACTTTTTCTAAAAATGTCACAAGAATCATTTTACACTAAAATACTATGAATTCCATACAAATCAATATTACAAATAAATACCTTTATTTATGAAATTAGAATATTTTCACTAGAAATATCACAATATAAAATCTACTTTCATTACAATTCTAAAGATGAATAATAAATACTTGGGGTGTATTTTGAAAAGTATATAAAAGTATTTTTATATAAAACTCCCTCAAGTTCTATAAATTACCCTAAGGACCCTAGTAAACATAGGTTTAAGCGGGACCAATCTCTTGAGCCTCAGGGAGCTGAAAAAGTGGGTGCTTGCCTATTTAAGGTAGACAACTTAATAATGGCATTATAAATACGGTAATCGTCTTTGAAAAAGACACAAATCCTGCCGTCCATGTGCAGCGGTTACCGATAACATCAAAACATTCAGGACTTCAATTTACTTTTCTAATTGTCTGACTCAGAGTGAGTCTCATTATAATCTGACTTGAATATGATTCAAGTATAATCTACAATCTACAATCTACAATTTACAATATTACAATTCAACATGAATCCATGAATCCAATTATCGATTTATACAACTTGACTTAACCGAACCATGAATATACATTCCATTTACATGATTCTCCAGTTACATCCATTTACATGATTCTACAGTTACTTCCGTTTACTGATATCATGGCTTCGGTCAGTCATCCAATTATACAATCAATACAATTTACAAAACAAACAATACAAACAAGACATATAGGGGTTTAAGGGGTAGATTGGTACGGAATGTGTTAGAAATGGCACGAGACTGTAAGACTTAATACACCTAACATGAATTAAGTTGCTATTGTACCGTGGCATAAAAGGTTTCTTGTACTATACTTGTCTCTAGTCTCTGGTTTATAGAGAGTCTTCTCGTATACACTGGCATTTTTCTGTACCAAGCTACAAACAGCAGCGTTAACACAACATTACAACAATATAATACAAGTTTAAAAGATACCTTCTTATTCGGTTTATTCTACTTTCCTCTTATCTTTAGGACTTACTGAGCGACCTGTTCGCTGACGACATTCTATTTCTTTCTTCTTTGAATGTCGTCAGGTGATTTGGACCCGTCAGAGATCGAGCCCACTGCTGAAGACTTGGACCAGTTCAGTGAAGACCCCGAGCTCTAGTCATTGTATACTTTCCATTCAGTACTTTCATTTCTGTTATGCTATTGTTTAGGCATTACTTTTTATTCAGTTGTATTTACTTTTCATGCATTGTACAAAAGAATGTTAATAAATAAAGTTGATGTTCAGTTTATATCTCTTGTCTCTTGTGCTTACTTTTATATTGCTTAGATACACTTAGCGTATTTACTTCAAACTAAATACGTAGCGGCCCAGTTGCGTCCTCTTCGCCGTATACCGGGAAGAGGGGCGTGACAGCCTTAGCTGCCCCTTATAATGTGCAAGCGCTACGTGCGACGCATGTGCAACTGCCACATGCACACCACATGCAATGCACGTGCGCCCACCAAGTGCGCAACACGTGTGACTAACGTGCGCCCACGCCGTGCGTCCGCCACGTGCAACGCACGTGCACCCAACAAGTGTGACGCACGTGCGAACGCAAAGAAACCTTTTTCAAGCAGTTAGAAGTTTAAGCTCCAACTTGTTTTTCCCCCTAATGAATGGGATATGGTTCAAAGGGTACATCCCTCCACACCTTCGATACATAGCGCTGTAATCTCTCAGCATCATCGGAGAGCTAGTGGGCCCCAATGACCAATGATCCTTCTTTTCAAAAAAGGAGAGAGGACCCCCCATAGGCTTCTAAAAAAACAGAAAGCTTCAAAGACAAAAAAGAATTAAATTCTTAAGGAAGAAGATCTCCCTCCTTAAAAACTCTAGATAAAGAAAAAAAACAGAGATAAAAACATCTCATTTACATATCTAAGGGTCTAACCCTTCTCGAAAAACTTAGTTTTTTTCTCTAGATCTGAGATCCACAAGCCAAGTCTCCCACAAGTTGAGAATTTAATTCTCATCGGGAGGAACTTGTTCTTGAGAATCAAAGATTCATAAAGGAATTAGGAATTGAATTCCTCAAAAAAAAATCATATAAGTGAAACCTAGTTCTCGTAAAAGAACTTGGTTCTTAAAAATGAAAGTTTAATCCTAGATCTGCAAAACAAACATCCTATCGATCATTACTAGGCAAAATACTATCGGCAGTGCCCAGCACTGCACGTATTCCTCACTTGGCGCCACAGAGAGGAGTGCTTAGTATTCATTGGGCAGCGCCTAGCGCCGCACGTGTTCCTCACATGGGCGCCACAGAAGGGAAGGCTTAGCACTCACTAGGCAGCGCCCAGCGCCGCACGTGTTCCTCACGTGGGTGCTACAGAAGGGAAGAGTGCTTAGCACTCACTAGGTAGTGCCCAGCGTCGCACGTGCTCCCCACGTGTGCGCCGCAAAAGAGAAGAAAAGATTGCTTAGCACTCCATAAAAAGCCCAAAATGGTTGAGTGTGCAACACTCATTGACTAGCGCCCAGCGCCTCACGTGTTCCCTACGTGGACGCCATAACGAGTGCCTAGCGCTCTATATAAAGACAGAAGGAGTAAAGTGTTCAACACTTGCTGGGCAGTCCCCATGACTGAAAGCTCCATAGGATCATATGTAGGCGTCAGAACTCATATAAGTGCTTAACACTTTTTTGCATAAAAAGGGACTGATTAAACAGAGCCTAAACAAGTGCTTAGCATTTTTTTCAAAAAAAAAAGAAGGGAGACTAAGCAGACTAAAGCCCAAATTGGCTTACTAAAGTCTTGCAACTGAATCCAAATGCTCTATTGCTAGGTATCAAATAAGGAAAATCCTGAAATGTTGTTAAGTGGATTTTAGTCTCAAATTGGACTAACGTATCCTTAACAAAAATTCTTAATGCCACAATAATCCCTCTCCCTCAAACACGGGATTTGGTTCAAGGGTTAATCTCTTCACAGCTCTGATATATGTCATTGTCATTCTTCAATGTCTTCAGAGAGGTGGCGGGTCCCGACGATCAACAACTTCTTTCATCCCATATTGATGTACTTCCAAATTGATGTACACACTTCAAATCGGATCGTACCCCAAATTGGGCACATTCCATATCAACATCGTTCACTTCGTCACGTAATAAATACACGTGCGCGCAAGTTGAATGTTGGACCGAAATGTCCTTAAACTAATATTCGCCTCCAAAATGTCGATAATGGACCGAAATGTCCTTAAACTAATATTCGCCTCCAAAATGGCGAGAATGGACTGAAACGTCCCTAAACTAAAACTTCGCCTCAAACATGGCGATAATGGACCGTGATGTCCTTAAACTAAAATAATCGAGCCCAAATGTTCATATGTTTAAGTCGATCTTAATCTCAAACCAGATTAACGGTCCTTAAATCAATGCAAAGCCAAATCTAAAAATATACGGATTTGGACTAATCCACGCCCTATGGGCGACGACATAAATTAGTCTCCGTATACAATCCACGGGCAACCTAAAATAAAAACAAACATACACACGACACGAAGTGAACCTCTGGAGCAGGAGAAAATGGTTATCGTAATGCGGTAACGTAATTAACTGTAGGGCTTGCCCCTGCAGGGAAGAGCGTCCCCACAATCAAAAACCCCTCACAAACGAGGGGGAATCTGATAAAGTCTGCTACAACGGTCGCGTCCGTCCAAACTTCCGATATACGGTGCAATAAATCAACTTGGCATTTTTGGAGAGGTGGAAGGATAAGTCAAAATAGCATATGCCCCCAAATTCAGGCCAGACATCCCAACATCTCGGTCCGGTCTTTCGGTGGTCAACAGGGTTCTCTCATTTCCCACCTGTATTGTGGTGTGATAACATCTGCGCTACCTATCTTGCTGCTAATCCCGTGTTCTACGCTCACACTAAGCACATTGAAATTGATTTTCACTTTGTTCGCGAATGTATTGCTGACAAACAATTCATTGTGCGCTACATATCCATGCATGATCAACATGACGATGTTCTCACAAAGCCACTATTGAGACAATGCTTTGTCGACCTGCAGACCAAGCTCAACGTCGTCCAACCGCCGTTCAGCTTGAGGGGGCATAATTGCGATATCATGCAGGAACCAAAACCACCAGATCAAGAATCAGATGACAACATCTGACCTCTTTGAGTCAGACGTGTGTGCTCCATCCAGAGCGCCTCCTCCAGACGTCTGAAGCTTATGGTTAAGACGTCTGACCATGTCAACACATTTACAGAGCATACGCAGACGTCTGCCTCTATATGGGCCAGACGTCTAGACTTAAAACCTGTGTAGATATTCTTGAAAGATTTTATTGGATATTCTTAGAGATTTGATTGCAACAAAATATATTTGATTTGATTATATAGTCTTAGGGATTGGATTGATTGTAACAAACATATAACATATAATTAGAAAAAGATCAACATATAAAGAAAGGGCAAACAAGAAAGAAATAACTCTGAAGGCCTTTCTTCTTCCCAATCTCCTCTCTCTCTATTTACTGTTTCTTTATGCGGTAAATGGCGTCATTAACACTTTAATTTTGGACTTCTCACATATTGTTCTTCAGTTGAGGTAAATGCCATTGAGGTGTAGAAATTACTTTAATTTTAATTTTGATGCGGTAGATAGCATAGAAATTACTTTAATGCAGTGGATGTCGTCATTATAATTGTAGAAATTACTTTAATTTTCACATTAAAACCAAATGAAACACCTTTTTCCCTTCATTTTCAAATTCTAATCTCAACTCTTTCACAAAAGGAGTAATACTCAACTTAATTTGGTTGTGATAGTAAGATGATTTAGGGTTGATTATGCGCTTCATGTTTTCGACCTCGTATGAAACCATCTGATCATCAAACTATTAAAATATTTTAAAATTAAACTGTTTCCTTCTGTATCTATATACATACACATATCCATGCATGTCTTCAAAATATAATTGGAATTATAACTTTGAAGGGAAATTGGACGAGGATATAAATGAGAAAAATATACTTTGTATTGATTTAATCTTTTTGGCACACATCACAACCCAAATGACAACACATATATATAGAAATTACATGACTTTTCGTACTCCATAATTCATAGCCTACACTATTTATTATCACAAGTAATGACTCTTATTACTCCATAGCTCATAACCTACACAATTAATTATATAACATATAGCTCTTCATATTTTTAATTACTACCACTAAACAGTGCATCAATAACTCTTCCATGAATAAAATAACTTATGACCTTCATATCCCTAATTCAAATCAAGTTAATTTCAACATCCCCTTAAACTTGATTTCTCATACCAAGCTTGCTCTGCAACAAAGAAAATGTATCAAACTTCAGCGGCTTTGTGAATATATCAGCAACTTGGTCTTGAGACATAACAAATTCAAGCTCGACCTCCTTGTTCTTGACACGCTTGCGGATGAAATGATAGCGAGTGTCAATATGCTAGCTCCTTTCACGGTACACTGGTTTTTTGGCGAGTGCAATGGCGAATTTTTTTTCTACATAGATCTTTGTTGGTTTATCTTGAACAAATCGGAGATTTTTTAGCAAACTTCTTAGTCAAATAGCGTGACAAAATCCAGTCGATGCGGCAACATATTCGGCTTCACACATGGAAAGAGTAACAATCGGTTGATTTTTAGAAAACCATGTAAATGCGGTATTTCTCATGAAAAATGTATAACCGGTTATACTCTTTCGATCATCTATATCTCCGGCCTAATCACTATGGGTGGTGTATACAAAAAACTCAAAAATTTTAGAATTTGAATAAAATAAGCCATAAGCTATTATACCTTTAATGTATCGGAGAATCCTTTTTGCCGCCAACAAATGAGAAGAATTAGGCTCCTTCATGTATCTACTAACAAACCCAACTCCATAAAGAATATCGGGCCTTGTACATGTCAAATACCGTAGACTCCCAACCAAGTTTTTCAAGTAAGTGGGATCGATTTTGGTTCCGTCATCGTATTTTGACAATTTGATGCCGCATTCTACGGGTGTGCATGTCAGATTGCATTCCTCCATGTTGAATTTTTTTATTATAGACTTTGCATAACCTTCTTGAAAGATATAAAATAAACCATCTTTATCTTATTTAACCTCAATGCTGAGGTACCAAGACATGAGCCCAATATCCGTCATTTCAAATTCTCGAATCATGGAGTCTTTGAATATCTTGAACAAGAGAGGATTATTTCCCGTAAATATGAGATCATCCACATACAAGAAAACAACTAAAAAATCTCTATTTTGAAATTTTTTTTGTGTATAAAACATGCTCATAAGGACATTGGATAAAATTGTTTGCTTTAAAATATGCATCAATCCTGTTATTCCATGCCCTTGGTGCTTGCTTCAAGCAATAAAGCGCCTTCTGCAATTTCAAAACTTTTGATTCATGCCCTTTTTTAATATAACTAAGTGAATGTTCAACGTAAATCTCTTCTTCAAGAAAGCCACTTAGAAATGCTGATTTTATATCTAGTTGAACGATTTGTCATTTGTTTTGCCCAGCTAAAGAAATAATTAATCTTATAATTTCAATACGGGCAACCGGAGAAAACACCTCACCATAATCAATTCCGGCTTGTTACTTGTAGCTTTTGGCCACTAATCTTGCTTTGTACCTTTCAACTTCTCCTTGAGCATTTTTCTTTTCCTTGTATACCCACTTTACTACAATTGCCTTTTAACATTCAGAAAGAGAGGTTAGCTCCCACGTGTCATTTTTATCGATCGTTTTGATCTCCTCATCCATTTCTTTTTTCCACATTTTTCTTTGAATTGCTTCTTCGAAATCTAAATGCTCACAATCGACAAATAATCAAAAAAGAGCGAGATCATTTTGATTTTTTGTTATCTCGTAAAACTCGGCTAAGGATATCATATTTTGATTCCTTGAATATAATGTGCTAGTTGAAGAGGTGGAAGAAGTTGGAGAGTCACCGGACGATGGAGTGGATGGTGGTGATGGAGTATCTGCTTCTTTTGGAATAACATCTTCTTCACAGATTAAAGTGGTTGAAGTAGTACATTCTTCATGCTCATTACACTCCCATGATTTTTCTTTATCGAATAAGACATCTCGGTTAACGATAACTTTCTTGCTACAAGGATCATATAACTTATATCCTTTAGTTATGGAATCGTAGCCAACAAATATAAAAGGGTTGCGGCGATCATCTAACTTGCTTCTCTTTTCTTCAAGAACATGAGCTTATGCAATACTGCCAAATACTTTGAAGTGGCTGAAATTGGACTTGTAACTGCTCCATGCTTCTTGAGGAGTTATATTTTGTAGAATTTGAATAAGACACCGATTAAGAATTTACGTAACATAAGCACCAGCTTCAGCCCAAAAGGTTTTAAGCATTTGCTTACTTTTCAATATGCTTCCTGTTAAGTTTGCCTTGTATTATCGACCCTCGTGTGTGTGAGATGGTTCAAAATGGATTGAACCGGCTCACAGGTCGTTTAGAATTAGCATGTGTTCTCTGGATGTAAGATACAGCTCAGGACAATCTTAAGCCGGCTCAAATCGTGTCGAGCCGAATTCTGGGCTGTTTTGGAAAGATTCGTTTTGAAGATTAATTAGGAGAATTTGTTGGAGAATTATTTTAAGATTTGTTTGAAGATTTGTTAAAGATTGTTTTGGAGATTTGATGAGATCCTAATAGGAGTAGGATTTCTATTATTTCGTGCTATAAATAGAAAAGCATCTCATCAGAGAAAAATGGTTAAACATGAGAAAAAGAAAGAGAAAGAGGAGACGAAGGCGAAAGTGAAGGATGATAGATTCATCAGAAGAGTATTATTTTTGTTTGTATGAAGAGACGAAGGTAGAGACGAAGGATGAAGGATTCACCAGAAGAGTAATTTTTCTGTTTGTATGAAGAGATGAAGGCAAAGGCGAAGGGTGGTCATCCATAGATGTAAGTGGAGGGATTTACCAAGAGTGGTCTTTGTGTTTCTATGAGCGTTGAGATTTGAGTAAGATGAGAGAGAATATAAAATGTACCGGTATTCTTGATCATTAATAAAGAGATTCTTATATTTGCCTCTTGGATGTAGGCCGTTGGTCGAACCGCGTTAAATATTGGTGTTGCGTGTTTTTATTTTTGCTCGTATTTCTTGAATGCCTAGCAAAAACCCTAACAAACTGATATCAGAGTGTAAGGAACCGAAGGATCTTCAGTTCTATGGTCTAAGTTTACGGTAGGTGACGAAACTTGTGTCCGCTCTGCATCTTCTTAGATTGTAATTTCGAAGGTGTTGGTTCAAATATCTGAGGGAGAAGATTGGTTTTGCTATGTCGGTAAACGAAAGATGGCATGGAGGAAGTTCGAATCAAGGTGGAGCTTTATTGAAAAGAAGAGATTGAAGATGACACATTGAATACAAGTCAAGGTGATGATTTATTGGGTTTGCCTTGTATTCTCAACCCTCGTGTGTATGTGTGACGGCTCAAAATGGGTTGAGTCGGCTCACAAGTCGTTTGGAATAAGCATTTGTTCTTTGGATGTAACAGACGACTCAGAACAATCTTGAGCCGGCTAAATTCGTCTCAGGCTGAATTCTGGGCTGTTTTGGAAAGATTCGTTTTGAAGATTAATTTGGAGAATTTGTTGGAGAATTATTTTAAGATTTGTTTGAAGACTTTTTAGAGATTGTTTTGGAGATTTGATGAGATCTTAATTGGAGTAGGAGTTTTATTATTTCGTATTATAAGTAGAGAAGGGTCTCATCAGATAAAAGTGTTCAAACATGAGAAAAAGAAAGAAGAGACGAAGGCAAAGGTGAAGGGTGAGGGATTCACCAGAAAATTAGTCTTTATGTTTGTATGAAGAGACGAAGGCGAAGGCGAAGGCGAAGAGCAGTCAACCATAGATGAAGGTGGAGGGATTTATCAAAAGTGGTCTTTTTGTTTGTATGAGCGTTGAGATATGAGTTAGATGAGAGAGAATATAAAATGTATCGGTATTCTTGATTTTTAATAAAGAGATTCTCATGTTTGCCCCATAGATGTAGGCCGATGGTCGAACCATATTCAATATTGGTGCTGCGTGTTCTTATTTTTGCTTGTCTTCCTTGCATTCCTAGTGAAAACCCTAATACTTATCACCATGTTTAGAATCATGCGATTCTTTCTCCCGTCCACTCCATTTTGCTGAGGTGAATAAGGAGCCATAAGAAAACGACGGATCCCATGCTCTTCACAATATGCTTCAAAATCTTTTGAAGTGAATTCACTGTCGCGATTTATCTAATAGTTTTCAAATAACAACCACTTTCTTTCTCCACAATAACTTTAAATGATTTAAATACAGAAAATATCTCGGATTTATTTTTCAAAAAATAAACCCAAGTTTTCGAGAAAAATCATTGGTGAAAGTGAGAAAATATTTATTCTAACCCAAAGAAGTGGGAGTTATTGGACCGCAAATATTCGTGTGGACAAGTTGAAGAGGTTTTTAGGCATGGAATGAAGTTTCTTTTGGAAAGCAACCCCTATGATGATTTCCGAAAAAACACCCTTCGCAAAGTTACACCAGATGATTAATGAGGGCCAATCCTTTCACCATTTGTTCTTTCGCCAATATGCTGTAACATTTTAGAAAATAGAAAATATTATTTTGGAATTTAAATAATAAAATAATGAATTTTACGAATATTATTCGGGTATAGATTTGATTTTTAGTAAAATGGTATAATTATATACCTATATTTTGGAAAATAATTGGAAATTAAAATAAATTATTATTTATGAAGTTTTTTATAAATTTGTATATAATTATTTCCATACAAGTAGTGTTAAAATTAATTAATGTTTTCCTAATTATGCACTAACCATGTTTTATTTTGTTAATCATGCTTGTGTACATGACATGTGATTTAGATGTTTTCTTTTCTTTTATTGTGATGGCTTTACATTTGCAAAGAGAAAATGGAAAAGAAAAGATAAGAAAATGGAAAAGAAAAGGATAAGAGATGAGACAAGGGGACAAGGTGGTATGGTCAAAGAGAGAGTGGTGGGTTATGGTTACTAGCTATGTCTTTGCATTCTTCATTATCATTTCATCATCTCCTTCTCCATCTTCTTCTTCCTCTTCCTCCACCTCTTCCACCACCATACATCACCCTACAAACCATCTCAAAATATCACATAACCTTCACTAAAAATATTCCTAATCTCATTCTAAGGATCATGGCAAGATCAAGTTTTCATTTTGAGCTACTTTGACCATCTTGAAAAATTCTTGAGTTGCTTTTATGAGGTAAAACTTCCACTTTTAATCAAATTTCTAGATTTCCTAACCTCATAAACTACTCAGAATTAGTTTAGAGATAAAAGTTTAAGTTTTGTAAACTTTAGTTATTCTAAAGTGAGTAGTAGTGAGTAGGACTTGTAGTAGTGGTTTAGTGGAGATTTAGTGAGTGTATACAAGCCCATTAGTGATAAGTGAGAGTAATTTAGCGGAGGAATCCTTGGATTTAAAAATTTTAGAATTTTCCGATGTCGGTTTTGAATGAGTTTTGATGATCAAATGAAATCTGGGATAGCTTGGGAACTCTGAAAATTTAATAAAGGATACTGTGAGACGTACAGATCAGAAGAAAGCCACCGTAGAAGCCCAAGCCTAAACCACCAAGTCTTGGCCGCAAATTAATTCATTTGGGCCGCAATTTGCGGATCGATTTTGGAATTAGGCTTTGAAATTTATTCTGTAGTTCACTCACTTGATAACTAAGACTACCCTATATGCTAAAAAGTCTCAGATCATTTAAAGAAAAATCTGGAGTTGTTCTACTTGATTTCTGGCAATGTTGCGATATATGAAATTTGGTTTTTGGATATTTGTGTTTTGACTAGGTCATTTGACATTCGTACTTCGACATCGGGGAGTATTTTGTTGTTTTAGTACGCGTTGACCATTGGTTCTAACCCATGTGCGCTTCGCTCATGATTTCAAATTCAATTCAGGTTTTTATTGGATTTTGGTTATGGATTCAATTGTAGGTACATTCACGTGGATTTCCGAGATGACGAAGAAGAGCAAGGCATTCATCGACATCGACTAGGGCGAGGCATGTTGAGGTGAGTAAATGTATGTCTACGGGGGAAATCGGGTGGATAGCGTATAACACCCCTTCAACCGTAGAAATAGGATACAATATCTATATATGTATTAGAATAGTACTTTGCCTATACGTTTTTCTAGAATACCATATTAGTATATTTCTATACTTAGTAGAAGATATATTCCTAGTTCTAATTCTTGCCAATTGGCTATACATTTATATACACACATATATATATATATATTTATATATATAAGGATATGATACGATATGATGACATGAGTCGATATGATATGATATGATGATATGAGGCGACATGATATGATATTATGAGATGACATGAGATGATATGTTATGAGATGAGGTGAGATGATGTACGCGACTATGGATCTGTACTATTTCATTTGATGATATCGCACGATGGATATTCCGTACGTGATATGATGAGGATGGATCGCCGATATTTATTTCGACCCAAAAAATCTTATTTAAAATCACAAAGTAGATATTATATGATGTTTAAAGCCATACCTACTTTCAAAACTTACGAACCGTTACATACTTTTAAATGATCGCTTTAAGGGGACAATACGACTTTTCAAATGGTATTTTCTTCAAAATACATCGTAGTCCCCTATTTTCTAAAATAATATTTCGTACTTTTTTAAACTATAACTGTATGGCTCATTCGTAGTTGCATAATTTTATACTTGTCCACGTTACGATTTCTTTATTCCGTTTACGCTCGCATTTCGATTTCTTATTTCTGCATACGCTCACGCCTTGATCTTTTACGATGTATATCGCGTTTATACTTTAGTTTTACTTGATCTCGTGCTAGGACACACGCACTATTACCGATGATTTACATGTTGCACGTGCATATACTCTCATGCTCACACACACATCATCGGTAATTGTCATGCCATGTATACAGATAGAACTCGCTATGCTACCGCATCATACTATACCTGTTAGCATGTTAGATTCTATTAGTACTTTCTTTACAATACAATACGACACGCTCATATGAACACACTTGCTATGCATTACAGTATTGTTCTGTGCTTCTACATATATTTTCATGATTTTCATATTCTTATGAGATTTTGCTTTCATGAGATTTCTGGATTTGAGAAACCGCGGATATTATTTAAAAACTTGTGAATGTTTTAAAAACGTGGTTTTCTCTTAATATAATATTTCGACGTCCACCTTGAGATTTCTCGATTCTGAGCTATGATGATTACCCGATTCGAAGAGTGAGGAGTCATCGTTTATGGGTACATGGTGAACCGGGTACGGTACCTAGGGGAAAGAAGATCGTATAGAAGGTGTTGAGCATGGCTGGGAACACTACCTACCGATGAAAGTATTAGACTCGGCGGATATCCGACCAGAGTGATATGAGACAGATGGATATGAGAACCAATCTGATGAGACGATGCCTGAGATATGAGTATTAGGAATATGTATGCCCTAGAGGCCATTATTGTGTATTATAGTAGATGCTTAGACATATATATATAGAGGAATATCTTGCTCGACATGATAGTATGCTATCTGGTTGCCCTTTATCTTAACATGTGCACTTGTTTTAGTTTACTGTCTTTTTGATACATGTTAATAAAGCTCTTAGGATGTTGGCTTGACTACCAGGACTATGATGAAGATCATACTAGTGTGGCTTGTGCAGTCCACAAGCACATCCTTTAACAGTTCCTAGTCGAGAGAGTATCGAGACAGGACATCGATATTCCAGAGTAGACTAGTGTGTACGTTTCTTGACCCTGTATGGGGCGATGGTTGATCCCATAACCATTGGTGTTTGATATCAAAGATTGTATATATGTGCTCATTGGAGAATGAGTACACCGAACAGGACTCCCCGAGAACTCCTAGATGGTACCATACCTATCGTCAGATAGCGGTTCTCTAATAACACTCATACAGGTTAGTCTGTAGACCCGAGATCGTCATAGTTTCTTGTGTGGTTCCCTGTAACATTTCAAAAATAAAATAAAATAAAATATTATTTTTGGGAATTTTTATAATTTAATATTATTTTATTGAATATTTTAATATTTCGGTATTATTAAATACAAATAAATGGGAAAAATTTTGGAAAAATTAAGGAAAATTATAAAATAGGGTATTTTATAGAATTATGCCATTTTTAAGTTTTTATGATTTGTTATATGCTAATTTAGCGCTAATCGCGATTAAAAATCGCTAATCGGTTTTTTAGCTTTTTTTGTGCAAAACATAATTTTTCTTACACTTGTGCATTTTTCCACCATGTTTCTTTTGGGGTTACTATTCTAGTGAGAAGGTTTTTAGAGAGGAAAGAAAAGGAAAAGAAAAAGAAATGGAAAAGGAATAAAATATGAGGGTCGGTGAGAGAGAGAGGTATGGTTTCACTTTGACCTAGGACTTAGCCATTTCCCTTCCCTCATTTCCCTTCTTCTTCTTCCATTGCTGCTGCTGCTCCTGCACCTCATTCTCCCTCCCCTCTTCAAGCCCCAAATCACCTCTAAAAATACACCAAAACCCTACCCCCCATTTCATTAAAAGTGTGCACAAGCTCAAGATCTACACATTGGACCAAGGAAGCAAGGATTTTGGCCACGAGGGGCAACTCAAGAAAATTCTTGAGTTGCCAAATGAGGTAATTTCTGGATCATTAGCTTAGTTTATGCATTACTTATACCCCATATTTAGATTGAACCGATATTGTGTGTTTTTGTGGACTTAAGGAAAACCTAGTTAGGGTTTGAGGGAATTTTGTGTTGTAATGTGAAATTGAGCTCAGTAGAGGTTATATCAACACCCTAGTGCATGAATTGAGACCTAAACCTAAGAGTTGAGACCCCGAATACGGATTTAGAAACCGATATCAGAAAATTCCTGGAATCTGTGAAGGTTATTTGAGATCTGCTATCAACCCGAGACTCTGAAAATTATATTGAATGGACAGTGACATGTGCAGGCACCCAGGAAGCTAACCCCAAGACCCCAGCCCCTAACTCATTTTTCCGGCCGCAGATTTATCTTGTTTGGCTGCAATTTGCGGCCAGACCTGCCCCATTTTGTGTCGTTTTGGTTCTGTAGCCCCTACATGTATAGATTAGACCCCTGTCATGTATAGATTTGTCTAGTTTGACCTAGGGTGAAATCTGGAGCCTATTTCCCTAGTTGCTGTTTTGGATTCGTGTTTCCGTATTCCGTATTTCTAATTCTGAATTTGCGTATGGTGTTTACCTCGACTACTTGGCGTTTATACGATGATATCGAGGGTTGTTGATGGTTTTGGAAGGTGTGCCCATAGGTTCTAACCTATAGGCCCCTTATCATATCGTTTTGGGTTTCGTTTGCCGTTTTAGTTTTGATTTAGTTTTAATGCGCATATACGATACTTTGATATGTAGGTACCCATGAAGACTTCGGGACGACAAGGAAGCGTGTGGCGACATCGACAGATAAAGACGCAAGGTGAGTAGATTATATCTACAGGGGGAAGTCGGGTGGATGGCGTATAGCACCCCCGCGGTCCGTAGTTGATATATTATATATATGATAGTTATAGAGTGTCATGGATATTGTGTTAGGTGTATTATGGATAGTGTAGGGTTAGAAGTAACTAGTGTAGTTCATAGTCGCGAACCCTAGAATAGATTTACACCTACACGCACACCCTTGCATATTCATTATACTTGCACTGTGTTTGATGATATTGGATGACATTGGAGATGAGTCGATGATGTTGGGCATTGTGTCGCGAGATCAGTGATTTGATATGTTTCGTATTTGGGATACGACATGTGATCTCTAGCGGGCCTTTGGACGTATGCTTACATACGCAGTGATAGGTGGTATCGGTTGTACTAGACTTAGATCAGTACCCCAGATTATGTGATATGATGATAGTGATACCTGATATGTGATGAGATAATGTGATATTGACCCATACCCAGCTATTGGGATGCCGTACGACGATTTACCGTACGAGCCTATATTGATGATAGATCCGCACTCATGACTCGAGGATGTCTTACGATATACTATATCGTACGCGATATTATTGAGGTGGGATCACCGACTATTATATCTATATATATATCGACTCAGATTTAGGTGGTTTCCATACCCCTTCCGATTTACTTGATACTTAGATCTGTAGTTTGCATAGTAGATGTTAGACTAGACCCGAGTCATACCTATTTCAAAAACTACGAATCAGGAATATCTTAAAGGACAAGTAAAGGGATTCTACGGGTATTTTTCAAAGGACGTATCTTTCTTAAAAATACCGTAGCCCTTATTTTACTAAAAATCCCGATTCGTCTTATTTCAAATGACATAACTGCATGACATATACATAGTGATGTAGATTCTTCACTGTGGTGTTGATTATTTGATTTCCGCATATTCATGCTATTCACATTGCATTGCATATGTTTATTGCTATATTATTATCATGCTGTTAGGACACCAGCACCATTATCGATGATGCGTATGTTCCACGTACACTATTTGCCGGCTCACACACTTCATCATCGATAATTGCCATGCCACTACACTGTAGTACTGTTGCATTCATGATATGATTCTTGCATGGCATATTGTACACTTATACCTGTACACATACATAGATGATTCTGACTTGATTAGAGATTTGGGAACCGCAAGATATTCTTCAAAACCGATTCATTTTAAAAAGAGCGGTTTCCCTCGACATGTGCACATTACTATTCCATGTTACATGACTTACTGATATGCTTACCTTTCTTTACATGTCGCATACATCATATTTTGATTATACGCATTGAGATATGTTGTTTTCATGATATTTCTGGATTTGGGAACTGTGGGTATTTCAAAAGAGAATATATAATTGTTTAAAAAACCCGGTTACCCTTGATATGATATTTCAGTGCGTCCACCATGTGTTTTCTCGGTGCTGAGAGCGACATATGAAACCCGATTCGAGGAGGCGGATGAGGCCGATTGCGGGTACATGGTAGACCCGGTATAGTACCCCGGGGCGAGAACGGTTTCGCTGTATAGTAGACGGTGAGCCTGGCAGAGGGACTACTACCTACCGGTGATTGTATTTGAGCTCGGCGGATATCTGGAGGATACTGACCGGAGTTGAGAGATGGACATGGGCTGACCCGTACTGCCAGGGTCGAGAGCCGATACCGCAGACGGAGCCCCATATGGACGAGGATTTACGTGCCGATGCTAGGCACAGGTTTCATGATGATCTCCATGATTTTGATTATATCCTCATATTTGCATGCATGATGCTTATTGTCATTGGGTGACAGGTGGACGGGATCCACATAGTTACAGACATTGATTACATACAGACTTTGACTATATTGATCACACCTCATTTGTATATATAACAGGGTATGAGGGCGCTGTTATATATACCCTTACACCAATATTAGTGGAATGGGACGCTAATATATGTGTATTGATATTCATTTTGATACTTCATCATATTTACTTCATGCAGACATACCTTATGTTTATGACATGTTATTACCTGAGACACTGGCATGAGTACTTGGCACTACATACATGATTAGATGTTACATTGCCACCTTATCATGCTTCAGGCTTATTCTTTGAGGTTATATATCTGATCGTTTTGACCTAGGATTATGTCTTGCATTCGGTTTCTGCTTGTAGATGTTTTCTATTCACGAGTTGGCAACTCATCCCCGTTGTGCCACAGTTCTTGCAGGTTTTGCCGTACATGTTCCATAGCGGCATTTCTGGCACACTGCTTCCTTGCGGGTGAATTGCATTTGGTAGGTGGGTTCTTTTGCATCAAGAACCACCATTGTACTTGTATTATTCCTTGTATCTAGAATTCCATCAACCAAAACTTGTATATTGTTTCAGACTTAGACACTAGTGATGTATTATTTTGACCTTAGAGTCGCGCATAGCAGTTTTACGGTTTTCTTGTTATTTGAATTTCTTTTTGAGTTTTGATCATCGCCATTCGGCGTTGTATATTATATTGCTTGCGTGGTTGTGACCGTCGATTGACGAAGAGCTAGCTCCCGCTTGGGGATGCCTTTTATCATTGCATATATATATTATTCTTGTTGTACCCTTTTCGGGGCCAGTATTTACAAAAGAAACTCTGTCGAAATTTTTAGAAAAGACTTTACATTTTAAAAATCCATTTTCGGCTTAGTTATTTAAAAACCTTGACTTCAAAACATGTTTTCTTCACTTCTTTAAAAACCAGTTTTCTTTATTTACTCCTAAAATGGTTTTAGATTTCTAGGTTTTTGGCTTACTTGGATCAGATGGAGTCCTATAGACTTCATATGGTTCAAGGGCCAGTCACGTGCTCTTTCGGGTCGTAACATTCCCATTGTGCTTTGATTTCCTCCCTACCACGGCTCAAAGGAGTCATGCAAACAGGTAGTTTTTTGGTACAATCCCGAGTCACATTGAGGCAGTGAGCGATAGGAGGGGTTTCGTCTCTCCCGTTATTTGGAATTGATGTTGCGCTATGCTCTATTGACTATAACAATAAGTCCCAGGTCAGGGATGATGAGATTTACTGATAAGTGTTATCAGTAGTTTTTCAACAGGTTATTGGCCACACATCGGCATGACTTATTGAGTTAGTAGGGTCTAACGATTCCACCCTCCAGACTCGATATGCGACATATCAGACGAAAAGACCGGACTGTATGGTAAGTGTTGCTTATAGGCTCTACGGGAATTTGGAGAAGTTTGCTTGTTGATCTTCTATTCGATCAATACCTAAGTAACCGTTACGTCCAGCTAGTACCGCTGACGGCTTGTAGGTATCAGATGTGTGATCATTACCTACTGCTGGTGTATTGACGAGTTTTTACAGTCCCACATAGAGGTTTCCTAGCTCAAGCAAAACGAAGAAGGGAATGTATGGAGATATGTGCAGAAGCTTGATTAAATACGAGTATATGATACCATATTCTAATCTAGCGATATTTGATATCAACAGGGTTATATGTGATATAACCGGATTATTGCATCAAGTGTTGATTCAATGATTTGATTTATATATATGTTTATATATTTGATATTACCCAGATTATATATGATATAACCGGATTATTGAATCAAGTGTTGATTTAATAATTTGATATATATATATATATATATATATATATATATATATATATATATAAACTAATATTGAATATTAGCCGGTTATATGTGATTAACTAATATTGAATATTAACTAATATTAACTAATATCTTGATTAGTAAAGTGTGAGCTTGAGTGAGAGTTGCCTCAAGGTGGATCATCTTCGACGACGAAGACAACAAGCAAGCTCGTTCCATTCTTCAAGTGGAGTCAGAGAAGAGTTCTAGGGACTACTACTTGGAGCTTTAGAAGTGAATGACTAGACTACAAAGGTTATAGACTCACTTCACTTAGTTTAGAACTTGTTTGCTAACTATAAAACCCTAATTATCTAGTTCAATTCTTGTTTAGTATACTTAGACCTCTAATTTTTAAAATTGCATACTTGATGTTCAAAGAAACATTGTAGAGGTCCTAAGACATAGTTTCAATGAGGACCGATCTGATGAGACGGGGCCTGAGATATGAGGGCCGATCCGATGAGACGGCGCCTGAGATATGAGGATTTACGTGTCGATACTGGACACGGGATTTATGATGATTTCAAGTGTCGATACTGGACACTCAGGGTTTTATAATGATTTCAAGTGTCGTTGATGGACACTCTTCGGATGATATGTATATATACATGATATGGATGGCATGATACCATATATTGACACAGGTACGATATTATATATTTATATACATATGTATACACGATCATCTTCGGTACCACACAGTATGATATTACTATTATAGTATGACCTAGGTAGATCGTTATACATTCAATTTCTATCTGATTATTTCTTCTACTCACGAGTTGGCAACTCACTCCCGTTGTGCCATAGTTTTCTTACAGGACCGACCGCTTGGATCAGTAGCGGCGTTGTTGGCACATTCTTCTTTTGAGTGATTTTCTTGGTTGGTGGGTTAAACCATAGATCGTAACCACTATTGTATATTTTATATTCATCGTATCTAGTTAAAAACTCTATCAACCAGACTGTGTATATTTATGGAATTAGAAACCAGTTGTATATTCTTTTGGACTTAGAGCGAGACTTTTATTATTCTTTATATTGGAGTTGATGATGGTTTTGATTCTCTTTACTCTTTTCCGTGATTGATCTTTGTCTTGGGCGTCGTATATACTTATTTGCATGGTTGTGTTTCCGTCGATTGGCGAAGAGCTAGCTCCCGCTTGGGGATTGTTTCGTCCAATCAGAGCAAAGTTCTGTTCAAATTCAAAATTCAAAAATTTGAAGCAACGCTTCAAGTCTCGGGCGCAACGCGCCACGTGTCAGGCGCTAATACGTCAGCGCAGCGCCCAAGAAGGCGCGCCCAATCAGAGCAAAGCTCTGTTTAAATGAAGCAACGCTTCAGTTGCGTAAGCATTGCGCTGCGCGACACGTGTCAGCGCGGATGCGCTAGCGCAGTTGCGCTGCGCTGCGCGACACGTGTCAGCGCGGATGCGCTAGCGCAGTTGCGCTGCGCGACACGTGTCAGCGCAGATGCGCTGCGCTTTGCGCTGCGTGACACGTGTCACGCGTTGGGGCATCTGCGCCAAACAGAATTAAAGATTTTTTAAAGAAATCATTTTGATTCTTTAAAACAAAAAGATTTTCTTCTATAAAACAGAAGCGCTTGGATCAAAGATCCAACGGTGGGGAAAATTCCCCAAATCACTCAGAGAAAGATCTCTTTAACAAATTCAACAAACTTATGAGCACTATAAAAAGGACCCTAGGCCTCAATTCAAAAGCATGAACATTTTCTTGAAAAATCAAGAGCTTCAAACAGAGAGAACTCTGAGAAAAATTTCAAGAAAAGGTAAAAACCTTTATAAGGGAGAAGAAATTTCCTCTAATAGATCATTGATCTAAAAAAAAAAGGGGAGATCAATGATCTTTGATAAAAAAATATAAGAGTGATAATAATAAAAATAGTGCTTTGCACTCTTGTGAATCTCTGGTTCTGTAAATGAAAAGAAAAGAAAGAAATTTCTTTTTCTTTAATCTAAAATAGTGCTTTGCACTCTTGTGAACCTCTGGTTCTGTAAATGAAAAGAAAAGAAAGAAATTTATTTCTTTAATCTAAAATAGTGCTCTGCACTTCTGTTTTGAATCTAAAAGATTCTTAGTGCTTTGCACTTCCAAACTGCGCTGTTGCGCTCTTGAGAGAGCGCCACGTGTCAGCTGCAGAATAACGTGTGCTACGCGCTCTTAAGATAGAGCTTTGCTCTCTGGAATTGGCGCAACTCGCTGAGAGCGCGCCACGTGTCAGCAGCGCAACAGCGCAGCGCACTAGCGCAGTGCACTGCGCTGTTGCGCTTGCGCTCACCAGAGCATGACACGTGTCCTCACTAAAAGCGCTTGCGCTCAGTAATTGGCGCAAAGCGCCTGACAAATGCAATGCATTTCCCAAAGGCCCAGGCCCAAATCGAAAAAAACCTAACAGGCCAAAATAAATTGCAGAGCAATAAAAGGGAGAGCCCAAATGAAATTGATGCTCTGCATTATTTATAAAGAGCAGAGCCCAAAACAAATTGATGCTTTGCATCTTTTCTGGGCAAAGCCCAAATAAAAATAAAAAACAAATGCAAATAAAATATTGGACATTTTTAACTGGACTTAGCCCAATCGTGGCCATAAGTCCTTAAATTAAATTAACTGAGCAGAATGGCTCTCCTAAACCAATCCACATCCGGTTCGAGGGTACATCTCCGAACTCCTTTGATATCCATCGTTGTAATTCCTCAACGACGTCAAAGAGGTGACGGGTCCCAACGACCACACACCCATATGGACTGCGGGGTCCTTAAACTCGTGGACCGAAACGTTCTTAAACTAATGTCGGACCGAAACGTCCTTAAACTAATGATGGACCGAGACGTCCTTAAACTAATAGTGGACCGAAACGTCCTTAAACTAATGTCGGACTGAAACGTCCTTAAACTAATGATGGACCGAGACGTCCTTAAACTAATAGTGGACCGAAACGTCCTTAAACTAATGTCGGACCGAAACGTCCCTAAACTAATGACGGACCACCACGTCCCTAAACTGGAATATGGACCACCACGTCTCTAAACTGGAACAATAGAGCCAATTGCTCTTCTTTCGGATCTAAACGTTCCCGTTCAAGTCGATCTTAGTCCAAAATAGGATTAACGTATCCTTGTCGAACGTTTAAGTTGATCTTAGCCGCAATGCGACTAACGCATCCTTAAACTAAAAAACACCAAACCCAAATCTAAATAAATACGGATTTAGACTAATCCACGTCCTACGGGCGACGGCATTACTCAGTCTCCGTATACAATCCACGGGCAACCACAAACAAAACAAACACCCACGACACGAAGTGAAATTCTGGAGAAGGAGAAAGTTGTTACCGCGAAGCGGTAGCGTAATTAACTGCAGGGGCTTGCGCCTGCAGGGAAGAGCGTCCCCACAATCAAAAACCCCTCTAGCGAGGGGGAATCTGACAAAGTCTGCTACATCGGCCGCATCCGTCTAAACCTTCGATACACGGTGCCATAAATCAACTTGGCATCTTCGGACAGGTAGACGGATAAAACCAAATAGCATCTGCCCCGAATCTCAGTGCCAGGACATCGCGGTCCTGTGCGCCGTCTTTCGGAGGGGAACAGATTCTGGCTCGCCCGGTGGGACCTTTTCCTCTTTCCACTCCACACTTCGTGTGTCGTCCTCGCGAACCAATCGCGGTTTGTTAAATGGTTGCCTTCGGATTTCAAGCTACTAAGATTTGGTCTTTTAGTTGGCAGAGAATTCAAGATTCAATGGCCTCTAACTGCACCAACTGCTCGAAGTGCCACTGCAACGGACGCTCCACCTCACCGGGAGGTGTAGCATATGGGCCCCAAGCGGCTTCCTTCCTCACTCTGCCGGTAGATCAGGTGACCCAAGCCACCACTGGTCTGTTCTTTGGGACCATGATCCTACCTACAAGCTTCCCTACGCCAATACCTGCACTGGAAGTGAACAAAAAGTTGGTCTTCGACCGGCTCACTGCTACGACGGCCCCTGTCAACGGGTCGCTCACTACCAAACCGACAACCTCTGTTTTCACCAGGCTAAATCAGAACTCTGAATTGGCTGTCCTGAGGAAGGCGATAACTGTTGCTCCGGAAGTCATCAAGGCGGCTTCCCCTGTCAAAGAGTCATTCTTTTCAAGGCTGACGATTCCTGCTCCTCCCCCTACTCGAGGGTCTGTCTTCGACAGGTTGAATATCACTTCTCAAAAGACAACCTCAGTCTTTAAGAGGTTAACGCCGGTGACGCCTCATTCAAACAGGGGGCAAAAAGAAACTATCTCAAATTCCGAACCAATCCCGATGGCTCGTCGTGCACGACGTCGCCATTGGCAACGAGTAAGGAAGGCAGGGGGCAACTCTCCCTTAGGGCTAACTCCACCGGCTCCAGTGGTGGAAGTCAACGCTGCTGTTCCAACTGGGAACAACTTTGAGCTGCTGAGAAGGGTACGGAGGAACTCTCCAACCGCTACATTGAAAAGATCTCCTCCGCCTATAGACAAAGCTCCAGGGAAAAAGCAGGAACAGCCCCCTCAACGGCCGTCGTCAAAAATATACAAGGTTTGGTGTAGAGTTCAAGACTCTGTGATCGACCCGGACCACTTTCATCGCCAGAAAAAGGCAAAGGTGGAAAAAGACAAAAACCGCCCCATTAAACAACAGGGGCAACAATTGCTAAGATGCCCACTTCAACGGTCCACAAAAGAAGGAGGCCAGAGAAAGCTCCCGTGACAATGGCAAAGTCTAAAAGCGGTGAACCTAAACGCCCCAAGTCAGGGGGCATAACGGTTCATACGGTTTATATGGCTTCTGGAAAGGAGGAAAGCCGCACTTCTACGGGTCATCGACCGCTCACCCGATCAGTGACCAAGGCTCAGGAGCAGCAACAAAAGCTCCAGGAGATGATGAATGCTATGGCCGTGCTTACAGAGCCAAAAGAAAACCCTGAAGCGTCCTTAGATGAGCGCCGAGATGAAGAGACCGACGCCGAGTTCCTTCGCCAAATATTGGAAAAGAAGGACAAAGAGGCTGCTGAACAAGCGGCCAACATACAGCGTATGGGCCTCCTCTTCCAGGACATGATAGGGATGATGATACAACAAGATCCCCCGAATGAAGAACTTTCGATCGTCCTTGGAGACGATAGGGGAGAGACATCGAATCCTCAGCCTATTCTATCAACGGCTAAAGAGGATACAATCTCTAAAACTGATCTGGACGAATACATAGCCCAGCAAATAAGGGTTCATCATGCAGCCGAAGCAGCCGGCCACGTCGTAAAAACGGGGCGGCCATATCCAGGCTGGTATGACCAAATCAAGTACCCGCCGGGTTACACAATTCCCAAGTTCCATGTTTACAAGGGGACCGGCAATCCCCATCAGCATGTTGCCCAGTTCAGGGCGCTTTGCGGTAACACCGGCGGCGATGACAAGCTTTTACTCCGCCAATTCGTTGGAAGTCTATCAGATACGGCGTTCGAGTGGTACTCTGAACTCCCTAATGATTCTATTAAAACCTTCGTGGAAATGGAGCTGCTGTTTACCCAACGCTTTGCAAGTGCCAGTGAACGTACCCCGATGACGGCACTGATTAACGCTAGGGTAAAACCCGGCGAGACATGGGTTCAGTACGCTATACGGTGGCGTAATCTATGGTCGAAGTGTGAGCAACGCATAGAAGAAGCCCCTGCGGTGGGAATGTTTGTTGGAACCCTTGATCCACAAGCAACCATCTCACAGTTTATGATGTTCTTCAAGCCGACTACCTTCCAGGCTTTGATTGACAAACTAGCGCAGATGGACCAGATGGGCCATAAACCCCCTCTCCCAAAGCCGGACTCCCGAAATGACAAAGGAAAGGGAAAAGCGATCGTTGTCGCTAATGCTCAACAACAACCGAGCGACTCGAAGCCGGTTGCTCGCCCAAACAATACGCGCCCGTACGTACCCCTTGAGGATAGGATGGGACGTCCTTATTCCTTCCCCCGCGATAAAACGAGGAGGTTATTCGAGCTGGCATTGCGCAACAGACTCATAAATCTGCCGGATCCAAAACGACCGTTGCAACCAAGTGACGTCAACGAGCCTAATTACTGCCCTTATCATCGAGTACTAGGCCACCCGATCGAAGATTGCTACGTTTTCAAGAATTGGCTTGAAAACCAATACCGACAGGGCAAGTTCGCATTATCTGACAAATGGAAGGTGAATCCCCCGTAGCCCCACACCTCTAAGGGGACGAATACGTCAGGGGCAACATGTTCCGTCATCGAAGAAGCTCCTTGGGAGGTCGTATTATCAGCCAAGACAAAGAAGATGCTAAACGATCTTCAGACATGTCCAGCGGTCAAGTGGAAGAACCCATTGGAGCCACAAATTATGGAGGGAATGCTAAAACCTCGTCCGATTCAAAAGATTGGTGGAAGTGGCCCAAACACTCATAACCAGCCGTCAAAATCTTCGAAAAAGAAGAAGAAGAAATCTAAGAAGCCTGTGAAGCCTGGCGACAAGCGCACGGACTTACAAAAGCAAATTGACGCGCTGGAGGAATACAATCAGAAGGCACGAACCCCCATTACGTTCCAAGAGTTCCTCAGCCATGTCTTTCAAGAAGAGGATGAGGGAGAAAGTTCATCAGATGAATCCGAGGAATATGTGGCGAGCTGTCATATGATTTCCCATTCGATCACGAATGATGAGGAGATTCCTTGCACCGAAAGGCTGGGGGCAGATCCTGAACCAAAAGTTCTGGGGCCATTAGATGAAGTGATTGACGCACTCCTTAATAAAGCTCGGTTGAAAAGTAAAGCTGATCGGGAGCACGAGGCGGCTATATTTGAAAGGGCCAAGCGCCAGCGACTTGATGAAGGAGCTGAGACGATCCCGCTGGAGCAGAACACCTCCACTACCGAAAAAAGCCAACTCAGGATGAGGAAAAAGTTCGCTAAAGCCATATCAATGGGCATGAAGCTACCATCCTCTGAAGGAAACATCGCCGGTGAAGTGGAAACGTACCCCACGTATTGCTTATATCATCAAAGGATTTCGCACCCCACTCAAGAGTGCAAAGCTTTCGATAGATGGTGGCAAGGATACGTTGCTCATCGACAACGCTTTAAGCGGGAAAAACGTAAAACTCGTCGGGAGCAGAGAAATACGACCGAAGGGCTTAAAAGAACTGCTGGCAATTGTCGCATGGTTAACACCGGTGGATCACAAGTGCCTACATTCGGGAGTGATTCTGATGAAGAGCTAGAACTTGCCCCTCTCTTTAAAGAGTCCGCTTCAGGAAAAGAAGAAGAACCGAAGGTCTGCAAAAATATCCGGCTGCGGAATAGGACGCTGCCTGAAAAGAACCTCGGACCCTTGAACAGAAAAGATAAAGGGAAAGAAAAGGTCTCTGAGGATATTACTCTCGATGACCAAGTTGCGGAAGAGTTAACCGCTAAGAACCCACCAAAGAAGAATAAGGTGGATTACAACGTCTTAGCACATCTGAGGAAGCTGCCCTCACAGCTCAGCATTCTTGACGCCATTTTGCTATCAAAAGAGGCGAGAGATTCGTTGATTAAGGCACTCCGAGACCCGGAACAATTCCAAGCATGCCTGGCCGAGGAAAAGATGAAGGATGAGTTAGAGGAAGTACACACGGCTGATGTTACTTTTGGTGATGAAGACCTTCTACTTGGGACGTGCGAACACAATCGCCCTCTCTATGTCTCGGGATACTGCCATGATATAAGGATAGGCAAAATCCTGATCGATAACGGGTCTTCTGTTAACTTCCTCAACGTGCGGGTGTTGAAGGAAATCTGCATGAGCGTCCAGCACCTTGCTCGGGACAAGATCACCATATCCGGGTTCGACTCCCAATCGTCAAAGACTCTTGGATCTGTGATACTGACGCTACGCTTCGGACTACTCGTCACGGACATTAAGTTCTACGTCATAGACGCCAAGACATGCTACAACGCTTTGCTCGGCCGACCATGGTTACACGAGTACAACATCATCCCTTCTACACAACATCAGTATATGAAGTATTTTAAGGATGGTTTCGAGTATACCGTGACGGGAGAACTGAACCCGTTCTCTGTGAACTAGGTCCGCAAATACGAAGATGCTAGATACTTCTTGCCGGATTTCGAAGACACGGAGAAGTGTCACAAGCCGAAAAATAACACTAACGCCACCATCCCTGTCTTCGGCAGTGATACCGAGGAGGAAGAGGAGATCGTTTATTCGGTTCCGCCCCAACATAACAAGCCAGGACCGTCCACTCCTACATTGGTCTTTGGTAGTGACTCGGAGGATGAGGTCCATGTCGTATTCTCTGCTCGACCTTCAATACAAGCTTCCGCTGACGAAGGGCAAAGTCTGCAAGTCGCCATGGTGCCGCCTAAACATCATAAAGAACTGGACGCACTTAATATCTACAGTGTAGAAGAGCTGCGGACATTCTATATCCCTCCCAGGCGAGAAAACGAGAAGGTAATCCTATTCTACCATTCTGAAGAAAACAAGGTGGAAAAAGAAGTCTGGCATGGCGCGGATCCCACACTCGACATGCTTCAGCCTATCCGTCTTCCCAGATATTATACAGAAGGTTTGAAGAAGCTGCTGAAACGCCAGGGGATATCCTTCAAACAGACCGTTAGAGAGGCCAAATTCTATGACAGGGTCTGGAACATTCCCGGGATCCAACGCAAACTGCCTAACGGGAGAATGGAAACAAGAGGGCTTGGATACATTCGTTCAAAGAAACGAGAGTTACTACCCGGCTGCTACGTCGTATATGACCTTGATGAAGAAGCGGATGCTCAATGGGAGGACGCTAATCCTAAGCCAGTGAAAGTTCCAGATGCAAAAGAACCCGGTCCGCCGTTCGAAGAACAAATGGACAGACTTATAAAGAAAGCTGGTCAAAAGGTCCGAGATGATCACAACTGTGAGACGGCCATCTACGAGAAAGCCAAGACGCGACGCCTTCTCCGACAGGCTGTAAAGGATGAAAATGCCGCTCCTTGTCAACCTGTTATAAAGAAGGCTCCGCTCAAAAGCAGAAATAAGTCGGAAGGCCAAAAAGGCGCTCGACAGCAGCAAAGCAGGGCTAAGAAGCCATGCAAATGGGAATCGAGCGTTATTAACCTATCCCTCATGAAGAAAATGGGTCGAGCATACTCGTTTCCTCGGGAAAAGACGAAGAAAATACTTGATCTCGCCTTGAAACATCAGATGCTTACATTGCCGGAGTCTAAACACCCAGAACAAGCAGGCGAAGCCTCACACCCGGACTATTGCTCTTACCATCGAGTAGTAGGTCATCCGCTTGAAGATTGCTTCACCTTGAAGAATTGGGTCGAAAATCAGTATCAGCTTGGCAAATTCACTCTGTCTGACAACTGGAGGGTGGCGCCGCCACAGAAGCACGAGCCCAAGGCCGCGAAAGAAAAACCAGTTCCACATTAGGATTGGAAGCAAATTCGTACCTGTCACATGATAACAATACTACAAGAAGAATCCGAGAACATGGACAGCCTTCCCTGGTGCCTCGAAAACAGCAATGATGAGGTGATCTCAGAATTTCCCCCAGCTCTGAAAGAACTGGAGGACGGAATACATACCACTGCAGATGACCTCAAGAAAATTGAGTTTGGGACGATAAACGATCCGCGACCGACATTCGTCAGCGAGCTGCTGTCTGAAGAAAAGGTGGCTGCGTTAAAAGACGTCCTTGTACAACATAAAGATTGCTTCGCATGGAACTATTCCGAGATGCCGGGACTTGATCCAGAAGTTGTTGTACATAGGCTGGCGATATCCTCGGGTGTCAAGCCAGTCAAACAAGCGCTGAGAAGAATGCGGCTCGAGCTCGAGATGAGCATCAACGCTGAAGTCAAAAAGCTGATAGACTCCGGCTTCATCCAGGAGGTTCAATACCCTGAATGGATTGCTAATATCGTCCCAGTGATGAAGAAAAATGGGACGGTGCGCATATGCGTGGACTTTCGGGATCTCAACAAAGCCTGCCCGAAGGATGATTTCCCAGTACCAGTCACCGAACTGATGATAGACAATACGTCCACGCATGAGATTTTCTCATTCATGGACGGCTCATCAGGATATAATCAAATAAAAATGCATCCTGAAGACCAGAAACATACGGCTTTTCGGACTCCTTTGGGAATATTCTGTTACAATGTGATGCCCTTCGGTTTAAAGAACGCCGGTGCAACCTACCAAAGGGCCATGACGAAGATTTTCGATGACCTTATACACGAAATCGTTGAATGCTATATCGACGACCTCGTTGTTAAAAGCAAATCATATGAGGAACATCTCGAGCATCTGAAGACCGTATTTCAACGTCTTCGGCAATACAGCTTGAAGATGAATCCGCTCAAGTGTGCATTTGGAGTTTCCTCAGGAAAATTCCTGGGATTCATTGTTCGACACCGGGGTATCGAAATAGATCCGTCCAAGATCAAGGCAATCATGGAAATGCCTCCGCCAAGAACTCTCAAACAGCTGCGGTCTCTCCAAGGGAAACTCGCGTACATACGGCGATTTATAGCCAATCTCTCAGGAAAATGCCGTCCTTACAGCCACCTGATGAAGAAGGGAACCCCGTTCATCTGGGATCAAAAGTGCCAAAGCGTACTAGACTAGATCAAACAGTATTTGCAAAACCCTCCAGTGTTGGCTGCTCCAGTGAAGGGAAAGCCTCTCATTCTTTACACGGCCGCCCTTGAAGGTTCTTTGGGCTCATTATGGGCACAAGAGAATGACCAGGGGAAAGAAATAGCACTTTACTACTTAAGTCGAGTGCTGCTGGGGGTAGAAAGCAATTACTCCCCCATTGAAAAACACTGCCTGGCGTTGATCTTCGCAATAACAAAGCTTAGGCATTACGCATTAGCGCATGAAGTCCATCTCATTTCAAAGGTGGACCCTCTCAAATATCTAATGTCAAAGGCCATATTGACGGGACGACTCGCTAAATGGGCCCTGCTCTTAATGGAGTTCTCGATAGCATATCGACCACTCAAAGCAGTAAAAGGCCAGGCCATCGCCGACTTCCTTGCTGAGCACCCGATACCGGCCAACTCTCCTTTAAACTGCGATCTTCCAGACGAACATGCGTTTGATGCGATCGACGGTGATAATACCCGATGGGAGCTTTATTTTGACGGAGCATCTTCCGTGGAGAAGCGCAAACAAAGTAACCCTATAATCAAATCGGGGGTAGGCCTCATCTTTGTAACTCCACAAGGAGGGATAAAGCGCTACGCGTTCTCCCTGACGGAACCGAGGACAAACAACGAAGCCGAATACGAAGCTCTGATAGCAGGCCTCGAGATCGCCATTGACATGGGAATTGAAAACCTCCTCATATACGGAGATTCGCAACTGGTCGTTAGTCAAGTAAACGGCGATTACCAAACATGCAAACCGGATTTGGTAAAATATGGTGAAAAGGTGCAACAACTGCTAACCCAAATTCCCTCCTATACTTAGGAAAGCATACCATGCGCAGAAAATAGCAAAGCGGACGCGTTAGCTAAGCTTGCTAAAGAACTGGCTGACGAGAACCTCGATGAGGTTAGAATCATGGTACAAAGTCGTCGGGTGCTCGCCCCCGCAGAAATACCTCCGGGATCACCCGAAGAAAAGAGAGTGACTGAACAAGCGACCTTACAAATAAAAGACCATGAGAAGGTTGAGGATTGGAGGGAGGTCTTTATAGAGTACTTCAAATCCCACCAAATGCCCGAAGATGCGTCCGCACGACACCAGCTCATGAAACGAGCTCTGTCTTTCGCCTTCGTCAATGATACTCTATACAAGAGGTCATTCGATTCTCTGTGGCTGAGGTGCTTAGGACCGGAAGAAGCGGAAAGAGTCGTTCAAGAAGTTCATGACGGAATCTGCGGTTCTCACCGAGCAGGCCCAAAGATGAAGTTAAAGATCAAACGGATGGGCTACTACTGGCCCACGATGATTCAGGACTGCATCGAATATGCGAAGCAATGTCACTCATGCCAAATTCATGGGGACTTCATCCATCAGCATCCCAATCCACTACATCCAACGGTGGCTAGCTGGCCATTCGAAATGTGGGGGACTGATATAGTTGGCCCCATCGAACCAGCATCGTCTAAAGGACATCGTTTCATCCTAGCGACGACTGATTACTTCTCTAAATGGGCAGAAGCAGTACCGTTAAGAGAGGTTAAGACGGAAAATATCCTCCACTTCTTCAAGACGCATGTCATATATCGGTTTGGAACTCCGCGACGGATCATCTCCGATAACGGGCCAGCTTACAGAAGCCACAAGATCAGTCGCTTCGCGCAACAGCATAATATAGACTGGAGATATTCTTCGGTTTATAATCCGCGAGCCAATGGACTAGCTGAGGCCTTCAACAAAACCTTGATGAAAATCATGAAGAAAACAGTGTCACGAAATAAGAAAGATTGGCACGAAAAACTGCAAGAAGCTCTTTGGGCATATCGAACTACATTTAAGACAGCCACAAACACAACGCCATACGCGTTGGTGTTCGGTACGGAAGCAGTACTCCCTCTCGAGATAGAGTTACCCTCTCTACGAGTAGCAGTTCACCACGAGCTAACAGACGAAGAAAATGCTCACCTTCGGCTTGAGAGCTTGACGCCCTTGATGAAACTAGGCTCATAGCGCAACAAAATCATGAAGTTTATAAAGAAAAGATGACACGCTCATACGAAAGATTGACCCGACCGAGGACATTCCACCAAGGCGAACTCGTGCTAGTGGTCAAAAGGCCTATGATTCCCAATCGCGCCAAGCGGGGAAAATTCGAGCCAAACTATGAAGGCCCGTACATCATAGATAAAGTTTACCAGGGTGGGGCCTATCTACTCATGGACATGCACGGTGAAAGGCCTTTCAGGCCGATAAACGGTCGCTTCCTGAAGAAATACTACGCTTAATGAGCCACAGCCTAGGTCAATGATAGATGACGACGACCATGTCCACTCGCTATCTTCCTAAGCTCAAGTTCTATAAGCAGTAGCCAACCTCTCACAGCGGACCGAAATGTCCTTAAACTAACAGCGGACCGAAATGTCCTTAAACTAATAGCGGACCGAAATGTTCTAAAACTAATAGCAGACCGAAACATCTTTAAACTACTCCTGCAGCATTCTTAGGCTGACGAGATAAAAAAAAAGAAGAAAAAAACATATAAAAATAAAATAAAATAAAAACAAAACGGTATGTCCATAAGCAAAAAGGGGCACGGATGAAAACCCGAAAGGGCTCCGTGAGTAAAAACAGCAGGGCTACCGGCGAGTGTTCATGAAAACCCGAAAGGGCGCGACCTTGTAAAAAAAAGGGAAAAAGAAAATAAAAAAAAAAGAAAATAAAAACGGTACGTCCATAAGCAAAATGGAAACGGATGAAAACCCGAAAGGGCTCCGTGAGTAAAAACAGCAGCACTACCGGCGAGTGTTTGTGAAAACCCGAAAGGGCGCAACCTCATTAAGAAACACTTGTAAGGTCCTCTCGACCCTAAAAGGAGAAACCACCCACGTGAGATCCTTACGATTCACAAGGGAACAACACACTTAGGAATCCCCATGATTCCTAAGGAGAAAATACACTTGCGAGATCCTCACGACTCGTAAGGAGAACGCTCTTATGGGACCCTCACGGCTCGTAAGATTTGAAAGTCTTAAGTTACAGAGATCTAAACCTGTGCTTAAGCAACCCCCACAACTTTCGGTATTGCCCTACAAGTGGTCCAGTACTGGCTCTTGTATACAATCCACGGGCGTGAATAAACATTTCCCTAACCAAGTCCCATCCGTGACTGGGGATATATGCGCATGATGAACAACCCTTGTAAGTCCTCTCGACTTACAAAGAGAAAACCCTCTTGTAGGATCCGTACGACTTACAGAGGAACATACACTTAGGAATCCTCACGATTCCTAAGGAGAAAATACACCTACAAGATCCTCACGACTTGTAGGGAGAAATACCTTTGTGAGACCCTTACGGCTCATGAAGTCAAAAGCCTTAGTCGACAGGACCTTAACCCTGTTCGCTAAGCCACCCTTGTTCGACGTCGATAGAGGCAGATGATGATTCGCTCCTGGAAATATCCCAGTTGTAGCGGTGCTGATGCCGAAATCGGTGTCTAACTTCAGGTTTACGGCGAAAAGCCAGTAAGCCGCACATGCATACAAAATAGCCGAAATGATAGGGCAACTTGCAATAAAAAGCAGCAAGTAAAATGTATGCATGAGAAATAGCCGAAATAATTGGGCAACTCGCAATAAAAAACAGCGAGTAAAAATAAAATAAACAGCCGAAATGATTGGGCACCGCGAAAAATAGCCGAAATGATTGGGCAATCGCGACCTTCGTGATATAAAAGCTGAAATGATAGAGCATGCGGAAAGAATAAAAAAAATGAAAGAATGAAACTTTTTGCCCTACAGTTAAGATTACATCGATCCCTGTATACAATCCAAGGGCATAAACAAAGAGGGAACCATACCCTCCCAACAAACTCCTCGACTCACGGATACAAACACTCCTTGACGAGAGCCTCCTGATCCGCGTCGATCCGCAGAGCCATCAGAGCCCCCGTGGGAATTCTCGACTCGTTTCAAACCCCAAGGAAACAAATAATCCTTGGCGCTTGGGAAACAAATAATCCCTAGCAAATTCCTCGACTCACGGATACAAACACTCCTTGACGAGAGCCTCCTGATCCGCGTCGATCCGCAGAGCCATCAGAGCCCCCGTGGGAATTCTCGACTCGTTTCAAACCCCAAGGAAACAAATAATCCTTGGCGCTTGGGAAACAAATAATCCCTAGCAAATTCCTCGACTCACGGATACAAACACTCCTTGACGAGAGCCTCCTGATCCGCGTCGACTCGCAGAGCCACCAGTGCCTCCGTGGGAATTCTCGACTCGTTTCAAACCCCAAGGAAACAAATAATCCTTGGCGCTTGGGAAACAAATAATCCCTAGCAAATTCCTCGACTCACGGATTCAAACACTCCTTGACGAGAGCCTCCTGATCCGCGTCGACTCGTAGAGCCACCAGTGCCTCCGTGGGAATTCTCGACTCGTTTCAAACCCCAAGGAAACAAATAATCCTTGGCGCTTGGGAAACAAATAATCCCTAGCAAATTCCTTGACTCACGGATACAAACACTCCTTGACGAGAGCCTCCTGATCCGCGTCGACTAGCAGAGCCACCAGTGCCTCCGTGGGAACCCTCGACTCGTTTCAAACCCCAAGGAAACAAATAATCCTTAGCGCTTGGGAAATAAATAATCCCTAGCAAACTCCTCGACTCACGGACACAAACACTCCGTGACGAGAGCTTCTTAACTCATGTCAACTCGTAGAGCCACCACCCTCTCCGCAAGCAAATCCCCGATTCGTCTCAATTTGTAAGAAGAAGTCTCATACAGTAAGGATTGAAAAGCTTGCTTTTTGAGCAATGGGGCCCTGCAAGTCAATCCAAACTGGTCTCTTGCATACTATTCACGGGTCTCACTCTCCGAAGTCGAATTTCGACGAGGAGGGAAACAACCGCTTACGAATCCTCTCGACTCGTAAGAGGGAAAATTCTCTTATAGGATCCTTACGACTTATAAGAGAAAACCACACTTAGGAATCCTCACGATTCCTAAGGAGAAAATCCGCCTATGAGATCCTCTCGATCCGTAGGGAGAAAAGCCTCTATGAGACCCTCACGGCTCATAGAGTTGAAAAATCTTAGGCAGCAGACCAGAACCTGCGGCCTAAGCCATCGCTATTTCCTAAGGAAGTCGGAATACTCGTTTTAGGCATCCATCAACTATGGTTATTAAGACAGCCTGCTGACAATAAAAAAAAAGAAGATGACAGAAAGAATATCCGGTCTACATTTGATCTGGCGTGCGTGACGCATTCATTTATGCATGGGCAGAAGACTCAGTACGAGAAATAAGGCAAGCTGAAATAGAAAAGGGAAGGGTTTCCATTCATACTGCTAAAAAAAAATTTCTTTTACAAGCATAAGAAACATTATTCAAATTATTACAGCGGTATAACCTCAGATCCGGGGAACGGATTGAGGAAATCAAAAGTAAGGCCATCCAGAATTCTTCTGGCCTTTCTAATTATTCTTATGCGCAGTCTTTCTCGCTCCTCTGTATCGAGATCATCGGCGAGCCCTCCTGGCCTTTGATAAGCAGCAACTATCGTCGTCTGCTGGAAGACTTGGTGTAGGATGCCAACGAGGTCGTTCCGCCGTTTCTTTGAGATCAGCCCTGTCAGGTACACTGAATGCACCTTGTCTTCGGCATCATCCAGCGCATTGAGCGGTAAAGCCTCATGAAGACCCGGAAGTGCTCTCCATATGGCTCCCAACACGACTTTCAAAATGGCCGAACGACGAGGCAACAGCCAACCACCGCTTGCGTTCAGACGACCCATGACTTCTGCACATTCAGCGTCTGTAAACTCCTGGTTTTGTTGACGACCCTGAGCGCGGATATCGTCATAGGTAATGAACTCGTGCAAACTGTATAGATGCACCGCCGCCATTATGCCTAGAGGGAAATATTATAGGAAGATCAGCGATAGAAAGGCAATAATATACATAGAGGGCTAAGTTTTCTCTAAAAAGCTCTTCTGGTTAGGATTAATTAGAGTTAATCCAAGAATCGGTGTTACCTGAAGTTTTTTCTGAGAACGTTGGAAGAGAGAGTAAGGCACCGGAGTTCTTGAAGGCAAGAACAAAGCTCTGAAGTCTTCGAAAATAGAAATCTGAAAGATGATAAGTATCCGGGGGGGACCAAAGGTCCTATTTATAGGCATCAAGTGCCTCTTCGACTTCCAAGAGTTGTCACGGCAGTTTACCCTAATCGGAGCGAACTTCTGTTCAAATTCCGAGGCGGGAGATGAAGCAACGCTTCGTCTTCCCCCAATCAGAGCAAAGCTCTGTCTTGAAAATTAATTTAATGAAGCGACGCTTCAGATTATTTGCGCTGCGCAATACGCCACGTGTCTGACGCAGATTATTTGCGCAGACGCATCAACGCAACGCCCAAAACAGCGCACCCAATCAAAGCAAAGCTCTATTTCAAGAAAAACTAAAGGAAGCAACGCTTCAGCGGCGTATGCGCCGTGCGCTGCGTGACACGTGCCGGCGCAGATGCGCTAGCGCAGTTGCGCTGCACTGTGCGCTGTGCGACACGTGTCATACCCTGGAGCATTTGCACTAAACAAAAATTAAGGTTCTGAAGAAATGTTTTCTGTTATTGTTAAAACAAGAAGATTATCTTCTGTAAAACAGAAGCCCTTGGATCAATGATCCGACGGTGGGGGAAATCCCGCCAAACCTTTCAGAAAAGGGATTTCTTCAACAAATTGAACTTACTTCTTAATTTGCAAGATGAGGTCTCAGGCAGTAAGGATTGAAAAGCTTGCTTCTTGAGCAATGGGGCCCTGCAAGTCAATCCAAAATGGTCTCTTGCATACTATTCACGGGTCTCACTCTCCGAAGTCGATTTTCGACAAGGAGGGAAACAACCGCTTACGAATCCTCTCGACTCGTAAGAGGGAAAATTCTCTTATAGGATCCTTACGAGTTATAAGAGAAAACTACACTTAGGAATCCTCACGATTCCTAAGGAGAAAATCCACCTATGAGATCCTCTCGATCCGTAGGGAGAAAAATCTCTATGAGACCCTCACGGCTCATAGAATTGAAAAGTCTTAGGCGGCAGATCTGAATCTGCGGCCTAAGCCATCACTATCTCTTGGAGAAATTAAGTTGTCTGCCAATTAGGTTCATTGACAACATCATGATGTAAAGGCAGAAAACAAAAGAGCATACAAGATATTGCAAAAGAAAGTGTGTATCTTTATTCATTGACCTCAATCAAATACATGGTGAATCATACAAAAGAGCAAAGAACGGATACATGTTACTCAGAAAAGAAAATTTTTACAAATAAATTGATACAAAGGCAGCTATTAGGAAGGAAGCGTCTTAAGTAGCACTATCAATTGTTCGTACACTTCCTTCCATGCCTTTTCCCGATTGGATACCACTGCCAACTCTGCCTCCACCTGGGCCCGTTGCTGTGCGACGGATGCAAGCTGATCCCTGACGGCTTGATGAGCAGCTTCACGGCCTGGAGTGTCATGCTCGGCGACATCAAGTGCCCGCTTTACTCTCAGCCCATTCGATATGCGCTCCAGAAGACCCTCGAAGACGGTCTTTACCTCAGCGGCGTTCGCCTCAACTTCGGCACGCAAGCGAGCAGTTCTGCTTGAAGAATCTTGGCACTCCTTCAGCCTCAAAGCCACTTCTTATTCCAGATGAGGGAAATGAGAAGCGCTTTGCTCGAGTCATGCTCCCTGTTGAGTGCTCAAGGCCAAAGTCTCGGGGGACAGGCGCATTGACTCCAGCTGATGAAGGCGGGCCTCGATCTCCCGACAATAGTTAACCCAAGAGGCGACAATGCCCTCGTCATGGAAGGTGGAAAATATCGCCAACATCGGGTTAACCGTCGTGGCGAAGTCCTCAGCAGATACAGGAGCCTCGATGTCGAGTTCCTCGATGTAGTCGTTCAACATGCGCAAACTATTCGCGGCACCTTTTGAGGACGGACATCGCTGGGAAGGGCCGCCCGGTATTGAAATGCGAGACTCGAAAGGCACCGAGACTGGAACGACAGCTGGAAAAAGACGAAATGCGATTAGATGATGATTCAATAGATATGAAGGAAGTCATTGATAAGATAGTTTACTATACCGATGGAGACAGGTGGCAAGGCCGGAAGGGCTGGTGGCGCAGCCGATCTTTCTGCTCCCCCTTCGATTTGCAGCACTGCAGTCAGAACAAGAGAGAGTTAGAAATAATTCTACCACTGAAAAGACAAAGCTACCAATCGGGAACGGTACTCACCAGCGCCACCAGAGGGAGAGGCGAATTCAGATGGGAAGGAGAAGTGTGGGAGCAACACTTGATAGAGATGACCAAAAAGCACTCCTGGAAGATACAACAGTGTGACTTTAGTACACAAATTATACATCTGGAAGATAAGATTAATAAATCGCAAACACATACCTTCCAACATCTTCGAGGGTATGAGAGAGGGTTGAGAGGTGACCACCGCCAAGGCAGTCGTTGAAGGCGTTCCCTCGAGCAGTGGGGCATCGGCACTGGCTGCACCTGCGTTACGAAAATGTGAACTTGTCAGAAAAGATAGTAAAGTAAAGAAAAGCAGCAACTTGGGGTTTACCTGAGGAGCTCCCGGCTGAAACAGAGGCGACTCCCTCCTCTATCGACATGAGACCACCACCCGTGACCTTATCGCCCGACTCGATGGGGACCGTTGCGGTGCTCGCGAGACCTGGAGACAGCGGAGGACCATAGATGGGGAGGGCTATGACTGGAGTATTGCCAGATTCCAGAGAAGGAGCGGTCGGCTCGTCCTCGGAAATCATGGCCGCCTCACCCACCACTCTCTCAGGTTCAGTAGTGGCGGTTGTATCGTCCACCGTCGCCGGGGGATCGCCGGCCTCGAGCGCTTCATTCGCCACCACCCTGGACTCATTTTTAATGATCATATCATCTGCCACCACTTCAGGTTCGGCATCAATGACCTTCTCGGCGGCAGGCCCCTCGACCTCCGTCTCAGGCTCCAAAGCCACAACGACGTTGCCCACCGTCGGCTCGAGTTCGGCAGGTACCGCCTCCTCTGCTTCTTTGGGATCAACGGTTTCCGCCTCCCCCTCGATCGGACTCGGCCCTGCAAGATGAGGGATATAAGGACCAATGACATTAAAAACCCTTATAATAAAAACTCTGAGAGAAATATTGCCTGAAGCGGATTTACCGTTTGCGCTCCGAACTGCGCGTGCCACCTCTCTGCGGGCAGTGGATAGGGCGACAGGGGCCTCTTCGGATAGAGTATCAGCGCGAGGGACGGTGCTGGGGCCCGCTCCCGCAGCCAAGGCAGCCCGGCGCGCCTTCGCCTCACGCCTTTGCCGCTTCCTCTCTTCCCGGGCTGTCGCGATAGACCTTAGTGACGTCTCCTTCAAGGCGTCGTCATCCTCGTTCAGGGATGCCTCAAGAGCCTTTAAGGCATCCTTCATCGGCTCTTCAAGACGAACCCCCTGCGGTGGCCCAGAGGAAGCGGGAACATCGGCAGCTAGTAAAACATCTGCATCGCTTGGTGGGAACGGCATTGAGGTTTCTGCAATAAAAAGAGAAAGGTTAGATCGACCATAACACGAAGAAGATGGAAACTTGATGGATTAAAACTTACTAAGGCCCATAGACGCTCTGAGACGTTCCTCCTCCTGGAAAGTCTTCAGAGAAGCGGCAATGGCTTCTTCATCAGTGATGCCTGTTAAAAGAAAGGAAAGAAAAGCGTTAGTCAAAGGCAATGGAGAATACATATTGCAATAAAGAAAGGCGATTAGTAGTTACCTGACTGCGCAAGCTTAGCTAACCACGCGTCACGCCTCGCCAACCATGCTGAAGCTTTGAGAGCAGCCTCTAAGTCTGTATCGTCCGGCGGCGGCATCACTAATCCTGCGTTAGTCCCATATTCGAGCAGACCCTCGGCATAAGGAGCATGGGGTTCCTGACCGAATACGACGTCCGCAGCGAAGAGCGACTTCTTTTTCTTTTGCCCTCCGACCCTAGGCTTACGGGGGATCGACTTCTGCTTAGCAGCCACTTTGGGACGACGGGTCCCGATGTCCGCACCCACGCCAGACTCCGGCGAGGGTACAACCACTGTCTCCACTAGAGCACAGGGTGCGTGAGGTGCATCTGCGATATCAGGGAGCGGCAGCTCACGTGGAGGACTTTGCGCACGTGATGGTCTGCCCCCGGCATCTTTTAGAGGAGGAGCCACCAGGGTCCTTGGCGCTAAGGGAGCATTACGGTTGGTACCGGGAGGTGCTTCTTTACGGTCGATCAGCACTCGCCTCTCCTCCTTTATAACAAGTCTCGGGCGCAACGCGCCACGTGTCAGGCGCTAATACGTCAGCGCAGCACCCAAGAAGGCGCGCCCAATCAGAGCAAAGCTCTGTTTAAAGGAAGCAACGCTTTAGTTGCGCAAGCATTGCGCTGCACGACACGTGTCAGCGCAGTTGCGCTAGCGCAGTTGCGCTGCGCTTTGCGCTGCGCGACACGTGTCAGCGCAGTTGCGCTAGCGCAGTTGCGCTGCGTGACACGTGTCACGCGCAGGGATATCTGCGCCAAACAGAATTAAAGATTTTTTAAAGAAATCTTTTTGATTCTTTAAAACAAAAAGATTTTCTTCTGTAAAACAGAAGCCCTTGGATCAAAGATCCAACGGTGGGGAAAATTCCCCAAATCACTCAGAGAAAGATCTCTTTAACAAATTCAACAAACTTATGAGCACTATAAAAAGGATCCTAGGCCTCAATTCAAAGGCATGAACATTTTCTTGAAAAATCAAGAGCTTCAAATAGAGAGAACTCTGAGAAAAATTTCAAGAAAAGGTAAAAACCTTTATAAGGGAGAAGAAATTTCCTCTAATAGATCATTGATCTAAAAAAAAAAGGGGGAGATCAATGATCTTTGATAAAAAAATATAAGAGTGATAATAATAAAAATAGTGCTTTGCACTCTTGTGAACCTCTGGTTCTGTAAATGAAAAGAAAAGAAAGAAATTTCTTTTTCTTTAATCTAAAATAGTGCTTTGCACTCTTGTGAACCTCTGGTTCTGTAAATGAAAAGAAAAGAAAGAAATTTATTTCTTTAATCTAAAATAGTGCTCTGCACTTCTGTTTTGAATCTAAAAGATTCTTAGTGCTTTGCACTTCCAAACTGCGCTGTTGCGCTCTTGAGAGAGCGCCATGTGTCAGCTGCAGAACAACTTGCGCTACGGGCTCTTAAGATAGAGCTTTGCTCTCTGGAATTGGCGCAACTCGCTGAGAGCGCGCCACGTGTCAGCAGCGCAACAGCGCAGCGCACTAGCGCAGTGCACTGCGCTGTTGCGCTTGCGCTCACCAGAGCATGACACGTGTCCTCACTAAAAGCGCTTGCGCTCAGTAATTGGCGCAAAGCGTCTGACAAATGCAATGCATTTCCCAATGGGCCAGGCCCAAATCAAAAAAACCTAACAGGCCAAAATAAATTGCAGAGCAATAAAAGGGAGAGCCCAAATGAAATTGATGCTCTGCATCATTTATAAAGGGCAGAGCCCAAAACAAATTGATGCTTTGCATCTTTTCTGGGTAAAGCCCAAATAAAAATAAAAAACAAATGCAAATAAAATATTGGACATTTTTAACTGGACTTAGCCCAATCGTGGCCATAAGTCCTTAAATTAAATTAACTGAGCAGAATGGCTCTCCTAAACCAATCCACATCCGGTTCGAGGGTACATCTCCGAACTCCTTTGATATCCATCGTTGTAATTCCTCAACGACGTCAAAGAGGTGACGGGTCCCAACGACCACACACCCATATGGACTGCGGGGTCCTTAAACTCATGGACCGAAACGTCCTTAAACTAATGTCGGACCGAAACGTCCTTAAACTAATGTCGGACCGAAACGTCCTTAAACTAATGATGGACCGAGACGTCCTTAAACTAATAGTGGACCGAAACGTCCTTAAACTAATGTCGGACTGAAACGTCCTTAAACTAATGATGGACCGAGACGTCCTTAAACTAATAGTGGACCGAAACGTCCTTAAACTAATGTCGGACCGAAACGTCCCTAAACTAATATCGGACCGAAATGTCCCTAAACTAATGACGGACCACCACGTCCCTAAACTGGAACATGGACCACCACGTCTCTAAACTGGAACAATAGAGCCAATTGCTCTTCTTTCGGATCTAAACGATCCCGTTCAAGTCGATCTTAGTCCAAAATAGGATTAACGTATCCTTGGCGAACGTTTAAGTTGATCTTAGCCGCAACGCGACTAACGCATTCTTAAACTAAAAAACACCAAACCCAAATCTAAATAAATACGGATTTGGACTAATCCACGTCCTACGGGCGACGGCATTACTCAGTCTCTGTATACAATCCACGGGCAACCACAAACAAAACAAAAACCCACGACACGAAGTGAAATTCTGGAGAAGGAGAAAGTTGTTACCGCGAAGCGGTAGCGTAATTAACTGCAGGGGCTTGCGCCTGCAGGGAAGAGCGTCCCCACAATCAAAAACCCCTCTAGCGAGGGGGAATCTGATAAAGTCTGCTACATCGGCCGCATCCGTCTAAACCTTCGATACACGGTGCCATAAATCAACTTGGCATCTTCGGAGAGGTAGACGGATAAAACCAAATAGCATCTGTCCCGAATCTCAGTGCCAGGACATCGCGGTCCTGTGCGCCGTCTTTCGGAGGGGAACAGGGATGCCAATATTATTATTGTTAATGTTCTAGTTTTGATCAAAATTTATAAAGAAGGTGTTACCTAAATTTTAAATGACGAAAACGTTTTCAAACTTTAGTATACATTCCACTTGTATTTTCAACGAACCTCATTTATATTTTAAAAAGGGAACTTGATTTCATATATACCCTTTTTTCAAAACTTCACCTACGCTATTTTCTTAAAAAGGTTTAAATTTCTGGTTTTCGACTTACTTGGGTTATGGTAGGGTCCTATAGACTTCACAGGATTCAAGTGCCGATCACGTGCCATTTCCGGATCGTGACAAACTTGGTATCAGAGCGTTAGGTTTAACCTTTGTTCTAGTTTAGGTTTGACTATGTGGGGTCTAGGGCGTATATTCTGAAATCTAAGCTTGACCTTACGGAACTTAGACTTGACTGAGGGGATATTAGACTCGAAATTTCATTACATAGATTGACCTTGGTTGATGGAGTAGGTAACTCAAGTAGAGTAACATACCGTGTGTATATTCCGCGGCATACTTACGATACAATGCTCCGCTTAAGTAACCTTACAATGTACATATCTTGAGATCCGTTATTCTATTCGTTCTTGTGATCTATCCTTATCGATGTTTGTTTACGGTTCCTGTCCTATGGCTACGCGAGCCGAGAAGGCTGCGGCTAGAGATGCGGTGAGAGAAAGCTCGTTAGGGACGAGGACTGACCAGGGTGTTATTCAGGTGACGCAATAACAGATTGATTTCTCGTATATGCTAAGATTTCTCGTTTGGGGCGAGTGTTCGGGATCTGCACCAGATGATCGGGCCATTGCTTGAGGCCATTCAGATTGAGAGGATTGTTGACATACAACCTACTCCGGAGATCGTTGTGTTGTCTACCGTGCAGACAGATGTACCAGCAATTGCTGAGATTGACGAGATATCGCTTCCATAGTTCACGAAGCTGAAGCCACATGAGTCTACAGGTAGGGATGTGACAAAGGATCCTAAATCGTTCCTGGATAGGATGACTAGGATATTTCATTCATTTGGAGGCTCCAATGCGAGATCAGTGAGTTGGTTAGCTTTAGTTTGAAATGTCTCGCTCAGATCTGGAGTGAGTCGATCGAGAGAGGACGGGTAGTGCGTATTCCTCCAATGGAATGGATGAGTTCTCGAGGGTGAATTTTGCCAGATTTCTTTCGCTGGGTGTTGGAGATGCCCGAGTTCTTAGCTTTGAGTCCTTACAAGAGACTCAGGATACGACCATAACCAAGGATGAATTGCAGTCTACGCAGCTATCCAGATATGATTCTAATTTGGTCGATATTGAAGAGAAGCGGATTAAGAGGTCCGTGCGAGATCTCACGATTTGTTGTTCCTCTCCATTGATGCTGGAGATTGGATACGTATGCTGAGGCGTTGGATACGGCCATAATTTCCAAAGGAAAGTCATGATGAGATTATAACAGTTCCAGAACGGAAATGGATTAGTTAAAGAGTGCCAGTTTTCGAGCAATTTGGCAGAGATGATATCAGAAGAGAACGTGGCAGGTTCTTTCCAGAATACTACAGCAATTAAGATTGGGACCCAGGATCGGTTGTATGGCACGTACTCAAAAGGCCAGAGGTCCCTGTCATTGGTATACTACGTTGCGAGTGGCCAGGTTACTTGGCTAGGAGATGTTTAGAGAGGCGTCAGAGCGGGACTGTTTCCGTCGATACTCCTAATCAGGCTGTCGAGTTGAGAGGTCATGGATTTAGTGATCCACAGAGAGAACAAGGACCTAAAGATAGAGAGCGCCAGACCATGGGCAGAAAGCAAGTAGAAATTCTTTCTCTGCCAGCTCCGGGTGCACTGGCACCTTTTGACATTGAAAGAGATATTCCTCAATGTCATTTGTTTTTTATTTGTGATTTGGTGATTCTAGTATCACGCTTTGGTCGTTTTGATTTTTGTGTTTTGATGATTTGGTTTCACGATTGATATTTTTGTACACCGTAGCTGCACCTGTTAGATATTTTCTTTGTGCATAGCGATTGCACTTGATTTATGTTTTTATACATCAGTTATACTTGATTTATGTTTTTGTGCATATTCATTGCACTTGGTATTGTTTTGTGCACGCCGTTGCACATATTGATGATTTCGTGCACTCCAATATACTTGATTTTGATTTCGTGCATGTTGTATGCACCTGGTTTTAACTTTTGCAGTCAATATTGTTTTGTGCACCCAGTTGCACATATTTATGATTTTGTGTATTCCGATATACTCGATTTTGATTTCGTGCATGATGTATGCACCCGATTTTGACTCGTGCACTCAATATTACATGCGCTTTCGATGCAGTGATATGGTTTTTGTGCATGCCACTTGCACCAGAATTATGTTTTCGTGCACCTAGTTGCACATATATTGATATTTTTGCACCCTATTGTACTAGATACTTTTGTGCAGATCTGATGCACTTGATTTAGATTTTCGCTCACACTTGGCGTACTTGATATAGTTTTGTTCACATTTGATACACTTGAGGATTTTCATGCACACCAGTTGCACTCGATTGAGATTTTTGTGCACTGTAGATGCACTGGATGTTGTTATCGTGCACACCTGATGCACTTGATAGATACTTTCATGCATACCTATTGCACTTGACAGATACTTTCGTGCACACCCATTACACTCGGTTTTCGTTATCGTGCATATTCGTTGCACTTGGTATTGACTTCGATTTCCATACGCAACAGACGCACGTGGATTTATTTTCATGTACACCTATTGAGGTTGATTTCTTCTTTCGAGCATCGTGATTTTATGATATACTATGTGTTATAGTAGCAGAGCAGGACTGGTCTGAGAACAGTACCTGAGTGTTTTCGCATGCATCTATATTTACTAAAGTGGTTTTTAAACGAGCTATAGTCTCATTATTTTCCTACATGTCTATAAGCGACACGAAAATTTTCAAAAGAAAACCCTTCTGAATTATTTTCAAAAAAAACGTGGGACGTATATCTTAAGCAAAGCGTGTGTGTGTTTCTTTGTAAACGAATGTCCGCTATGTGTACCGTGATATACGCATCACAACGCGATTTGGAAAGTATTTTTCATTCATTTTTCAGCTACTTAAATGATTTTAATTGATGTGTGCTATATACGTATTATAGCCTTGACTATATTGTACTTGATTTAAACGGTAGATTTCTCAAATAGCATACTTCTTCATAGCTTTTATGATTTGCGCGACACTTGTCGGAGTTTCGATTTTTGAGTTTTGCACTCGTTTTCATGCGCACGTGTTGCGCTATGATATTTCTAGCTTATCTGTGACTTCGGAGCCCCGTTAATTTGATTTGATTTACTGAAATCTTTTAAGATTTGGGGGTTTAAATTTAAATTCAGGGACCGAATTTATATAAGGGGAGAAGATTATAACATTTCAGAAAATAAAAAATATTATTTTGGAATTTAAATAATAAAATAATGAATTTTACGAATATTATACAGGTATGGATTTGAGTTTTAGTAGAATGGTATAATTATATACCTATATTTTTGTAACATTTCAGAAAAATAAAATATTATTTGTGGGAATTTTTATGATTAAATAATAAATATAATGAATATTTTAATATTTCGGTATAATTAAATACCGATAAATTGGGAGAAATTTGGAAAATTATGGAAATTACTGAAATGAGGGTACTTTTATGTGATTAGGCAAATTATAGATTTTTATAATTTATTATACACAATTTTAACGCTAATCGCAATTAAATATTGCTAATCACACATTAAGCTAGTTTTGTGCACATGACATGCACCGTATCGTATTTTACACTTGTGTTACACTTTATAACCATGGTTTCATTTGGGATTTATTGTGTTTGGTTTTAAAAAGAAAATGAAAAGAAAAGAAAACAAAACAAAACAAAAAAGAAAAGAATAGAAAAAGAAGCATGGGCATGAGAGAGTGAAGGAGAGGGATTCTTTTAACCTTGGGCATTCTTCTTCACTTCATCACTCTCATCATCTCTCCCCTTCACTCCTATGGCTGCCGCCCCCATCTCCCTCCTCCACTACAACCCTCAAACCACCCCCAAAACAACATTAAAAGTTCATCTCCACTTCATTAAAAACATGCACAAGCTCCTCACAAGCACTTTGGACAAAGAAAAATCAGATTTTGATGTTCTAGGGGATTCATGAGTGTCAAATGAGGTAATCTCTTCACCATTTGTGTAGTTTTTCATTCACTTTAGCATAAATACATGTTTAGAAGTGTTTTAGTGTAGATTAGTGGACTTTGAGAATTTCTAGAGAGGATTAGGGTTTTCTTTGAGTTGAATTAGTGAACTCGAGTGTATTTGGTGACTACAAACCCCTCATGGTGTTATAAACCCAGAGAAAACAAAAAATAAAACCTAAAACCCAAAATACAGAAACAGAAACTTGTTGTGTCAGTTTGTGACTAAATAGGGTGTGCAGGGGAATCTGGTATAACCTGGGACTTTTACTGGAAGAGTAAACAACTCCATAGACTAAATTAAGACACCACGAGACCACCCTACCAAGACGAGACCGCAACTCGCCTGTAAAACTGAGTAGGCCAGAAAAATAGGGCTTTTGGCCGGCCACTTTGGGGAATTGGGTGCCCATGTTGCTTCTGTAGGTCATATACCCTATATACTTCACCCCAGTATTGTTTGTGCACCTTGTTTTCATCTTAAACAAAATCTGGGACCAGTTTCTTTCGTTGCTGCTCTGTATTCCTTAATGTTTGTGAATTTAAGTTTTGATATTGTGTTTGGTATCGATCACTTGACGTTTGTACGTCTATATCGGGTGTTGTTTGGTTGATTTGCGTGAGTAGACCATAGGTTTTAACCTATGAGTGCTTTGTGTGTCGTTTCGATTACGAATTAGATTTTAATGCGACATGATATGTTATGATATATAGGTACCCCCATGAGGACATCGAGATGACAAGCAAGCGCGTGGCGGCATCGGCATCGGCAAGCGAAGATCAAGGTGAGTAGATATATATCTACGGGGGAAGTCGGGTGGATGGCGTATAGCACCCCCGCAGTTCATAGTATAGCTTATGATATGTTATATATGTATACATGTGTTTTGCGAACTTAGATGATTAGCAAGTAGGATCTTAGATGATCATGAGCTAAATTGTAAGTTTTGGATGATAGTGTCATAGTTAGCATATTAGTCGCGAACCCTAGAATAAGGTTTCACCCACACGCATACACATGCTTACTTAGTGTTACTTGTGCGTATATGGGGATATGTATATATATATATACACACATTGGTATGGGACTACACACACACACACACACATGGATGATGAGGATTGTACATGGTACTTGGAGATGAGTCGACGAGTTTAGGCATGATGCTATGGGATCGGTGATATGTTTTGATTCGTATTATGAGATACGACATGAGATTTTAGCGGACCTTTAGGCGTGTGTTTTTATACATGCATATATATGCAGATGGTATCAGTTTGTACTAGACATAGATCAGTACCCCCAGTTCATGAGATATGATGATAAGAATACCAGATAATTGATGAGATAAATATGATATTCGACCCGTACCCAGATTGGGATGCCGTACAATGGATTTACCGTATGAGCTTTATATTGATATTAGATTCGCACTCTTGACTCGAGGATGTCATGTTATATATTGTATCGTATGTGATACTATTGAGGCGGGATCACCGACAATTATATTTATATGTATAGACTCAGATTTAGGTGGTTTCCTTACCTTTTCGATTATCCCGTTAGTTTAGTCCTGTAGTTTACTTATAAATGTTAGACTAGACTCGAGTCATACCTATTTCAAAACTAACAAATCGTAAGTATTTTAAAGACAGGCCAAGGGATTCTACGGATATTTTCAAAGGACGTGTCTTTCTTAAAAACACTGTAGCCCCTTATTTTTTCTAAACACCATGATTCGTGTTATTTCAAATGGCAAAACTTTATGACTCATCTATATTAATGTAGATTCTTCACTGTTGCATTTATTATTCATTTTTCGTATATTCTTTTTATTCGCATCGCATTGCATGCTTAACTGTGTTTTATTGTTATATTGAAACCCATGCTGTTAGGACACCAGCACCATTACCGATGATGTGTATGCTCCACGTACACCGGCTTTCCAGCTCACACACATCATCATTGGTAATTGCCATGTCACTACACGGTAAGATTGCTGCATCATGATATGACTCCTTGCACAATTTACTTGCTATAGTTACATATGCACCTTTATACGATGCTGCATTTGACTTGGAGAAATTGGGAACCGCGGGAGACATTTTTAAAACTGGATTCATTTAAAAGAGCGATTTACCCTTGATATGTGCATACTACTGTTCCATGTTGCATAATATACGGATATGCTTACATTTCTATTATATGTCACATACATCATGCTTTATGATTATACTCTTTGGGATATGTCATTTTCATGAGATTTCTGGATTTGAGAACCGTGGTTATTTCAAAAGAAAGTATATATTGTTTTAAAAACCCGGTTTCTCTTGATATGATAATTCAGTGCGTCCACCATGCGTTTTCTCGGTTCTGAGACGTGTGATATGTGAAACCCGATTCGAGGAGGCGGATGATCCGTTTGCGGGTTCCTGGTGGACCCGGTATGGTTCCCCGGGACGAGAAATGTTTTTCGTGGAGTATGAGCCTGGCAGGATGGCTAGTACCTACCGGTGATTGGTTGGACCTAGCGGTTATCCGGAGGATACCGACCGGAGTCGAGAGATGTTATGGGCCGATCCGAACTGACGGAGCCTGAGAGATATGAGGATTTACGTGCCGATGCTGGGCACGGGTTTCATGATGTTTCGAGTGTCGATGCTGGACACTCAGGTGCCATGATTTTAATGTGTCACAAGGGACACACGTTGATTTATATTCTCATACTTTCATGCATATGCTTTTATAATATTTACGTGCATGATGTTGTTGTGTCATTGGTTGACCCGTGGACGAGATCCACATGCATACAGGCATTGATTACATAGTTGGATGTTATCCATATACTTATAGACTTGAGTATATTTTTGACACTGATTTCATGTTGATTACATTGATCATACCTCATATTTATGATATGTTGCTACTTGAGGCACTGACACGAGCACTTGGTGTTACACTTATGTATAGATGTTTACCCTTACCACCTTAGCGTGCTTCAGACTCTATCATATTGAGGATATATATATTATTGATCGTACTGACCTAGGATTGAGCCATACATACGATTTCTGCTCTGTGATGTTTTCTACTCATGAGTAGGCAACTCACCCCCGTTGTGCCACAGTTCTTTCAGGTTTTGCCGTACAGGTTTTATTGCGGCTTTCTGGCACACTGCTTCTTTCCGGGTGATTGCTTTGATAGGTGGGTTCACTCGCATTGTGACCACCATTGTACTTATTTATATTCAGTTGTATCTAGAAACTCCATCAACTAGACTTGTATATTTTAACCTTAGATGACCAGTTGTATATTCTTTCGACCTTAGAGTCGCGCGTTGTATTACTATGGGTTTTCTTGATGATTTGAGTTTCATTTTGAGTTTTGATCCTCGCCCTTCGGCGTTGTATATTATATTGCTTGCGTGATTGTGACCGTCAATTGACGAAGAGCTAGCTCCCGCTTAGGGATGCCTTTATTCATATTATGCATGTTGTACCCTTTTGGGGCCAGTATTTACAAAGGAAACTCTGCCAAAATTTTTCAGAAAAGACTTGAGATTTTAAAAATGCATATTCGGTTTATGTTATTTAAACCACATGTTTTAAATTAAGTTTTCTTCACTTTTTTCTTAAAAATGGTTTAGATTTCTGGGTTTTTTTTGGCTTACTTGAATTAGATGGGGTCCTATAGACTTCATATGATTCAAGTGCCAGTCACGTGTCATTTTCGGGTCGTGACAATTTTGGAAAATAATTGGGAATTAAAATAAATTATTATTTATGAAAGCATTTAATTGATTTAGGCCTTTTATAAATTTGTATATAATTATTTCCATACAAGTAGTATTAAAATTAATTAATGGTTTCCTAATTGTGCACCAAACCATGTTTTATTTTATTAACCATGCTTGTGTGCATTACATGTGATTTACATGTTTTCTTTTCTTTTATTGTGAAGACTTTAAATTTGCAAAGAGAAAATGGAAAAAATGATATGAAAATAAAATGGAAATGGAAAAGAAAAGGATAAAAGATGAGACAAGAGGACAAGGAGGTATGGTCAAGAAGAGAGAAGGGATTATGGTTACTAGCCATGTCTTTGCATTCTTCATTCTCGTTTCATCATCTCCTTCTCCTTCTTCTTCCTCTTCCTCTACCTCCTCCACCACCTTCTACCACCATACAGCACTCCACAAACCACCTCAAAACATCACATAGCCTTCACTAAAAATATTCTTAATCTCACCCTAAAGATCATAGCACGATCAAGTTTTCGTTTTGAGCTCCTTTGGCCATCTTGGAAAATTCTTGAGTTACTTTTATGAGGTAAAAATTACACTTTTAATCAAATTTCTAGATTTCTTAACCTCATAAACTAGTTAGAGTTAGTTTAGAGCTAAAAGTTTAAGTTTTGTAAACTTTGGTTTTCCTAAAGTGAGTAGTGGTGAGGAGGGCTTGTAGTGGTGGTTTAATGGAGATTTAGTGAGTGTATACAAGCCCATTAGTGATAAGTGATAGTGATTTAGTGGAGGAATCCTTGGATTTAATGAGTTTAGAATTTTCCAATGTCGGTTTTGAATGAGTTTTGAAGATCAAATGAAATTTGGGATAACTTGGAAACTCTAAAAATTAAATAGAGGATACTGTAAGATATATGGACCAGTAGAAAGCCGCCGTAGAAGTCCGAGCCCAAACCACCAAGTCTTGGCCGCATATTAATTCATTTGGGCCGCAATTTGCGGGTCGATTTTGGAATTAGGTTTTGAAATTTATTCTATAGCCCACTCAATAGATAACTATGATTACCTTATATGCTAAAAAGTCTCAAATCTCCTAAAAAAATCCAGAGTTGTTTTACGTGATTTCTGGCAATGTTTTGCAATATATGAAACTTAGTTTCTGGATATTTAGGTTTTGACTCGATCGTTTGACTTTCGTACATGGACGTCGGTTCTGGATATTTAGGTTTTGACTCGATCGTTTGCCCATTGGTTCTAAACCATGTGCACTTCTCTCATGATTTCAAATTCGATTCGGGTTTTTATTGGATTTTGGTTATGGATTCGATTGTAGGTACATTCGTGTGGACTTCTGAGACGACAAAAAAGAGCAAGGCGTTCGTCGACATCGATTAGGGCAAGGCGTATTTAGGTGAGTAGATGTATATCTATGAAGGAAGTTGGGTGGATGGCGTATAACACCCCCGCAACCATAGGACTAGGATACGATATCTATATATGTATTAGAATAGTACTTAGCCTATAGGTTTTGCTAGAATACCATATATAGGTTTTGCTAGAATATCATATTAGTATATTTTTATACTTAGTAGAAGTTATATCCCTAGTTCTAATTCTTGCCAATTGGCTATACATATATATACACATATATATTTATATATATAAGGATATGATCTGATATTATGATAGTCGATATGATACGATATGATGATAGGAGGCGACATGATATGATATGATACGATATGACATAAGATGATATGTTATGAGATGAGATGATGTATGCGACTATAGATCCATATTATTTGATTTGATGATAGCGTACGATGGATATTCTGTACGTGATATGATGAGGATGGATCACCTATATTTATTTCGACTCAAGAAATCTTGTTTAAAATCACAAAGTAGATATTATATGATATTTAAGTCATACCTACTTGCAAAAATAACGAACCGTTACATACTTTTAAATGATCATTTTAAGGGGACGCTACGACTTTTCAAATAGCATCTTCTTCAAAAAACATCGTAGCCCCCTATTTTCTAAAACAACGTTTCATACTATTTTAAACTATAACTGTATCGCTCATACGTAGTTGCATGTTTTTATACTTGTCCGTGTTATGATTTCTTTATTCCGTTTACGCTTGCATTTCGATTTCTTATTTCTGTATACGCTCACACCTTGTTTTTTTACGATGTATATCACGTTTATACTTTAGTTTTACTTAACCTCGTGCTAGGACACACGCACCATTACCAATGATTTACATGTTGCACGTGCACATACTCGCATGCTCGCACACACATCATCAGTAATTGTCATGCCACATACACAGATAGAACTCGCTATGCTATCACATCATATTATACATGTTGGCATGTTAGATTCTATTTGTACTTTCTTTACAATGCTATACGATACGTTCATATGAACACACATGCTATGCATTACAGTATTGTTTTGTGCCTCTACATATCTTTTCATGATTGCCATATTCTTCTGAGATTTTGCTTTCATGAGATTTCTGGATTTGAGAAACCGCGGATATTATTTAAAAACTTGTGAATGTTTTAAAAACGCGGTTTTCTCTTAATATGATATTTCGACGTCCACCATGAGAATTCTCGGTTTTGAGCTATGATGATTACCTGATTCGAGGAGTGAGGAGTCACTGACTGCGGGTACATGATGAACCCAGTACGTTACCCATGGATAAGAAAATCATATAGAAAGGCGTTGAACCTGGTTAGGAACACTACTTGATGATATCTTCTACTCACGAATTGGCAACTAATCTCTGTTGTGCCATAGTTTTCTTGCAGGACTGACCGCTCAATAGCGGTGTTGCTGGCACATTCTTTTTTTAGGTGATTTGCTTGGTAGGTGGGTTACACCATAAATCGTAACCACCATTGTATATTTTATATTCATTGTATCTAGTTAAAAACTCCATCAACCAGACTATGTATATTTATGTACTTAGAGACCAGTTGTATATTCTTTCGGATTTAGAGCGAGACTTGTATTATTCTTTATATTAGAGTTGATAATGGTTTTGGTTCTCTTTATTCTTTTCCGTGATTGATCTTCCCTTTGAGTATCGTATATAATTATTTGCTTGGTTGTGTTTCTGCCGATTGACGAAGAACTAGCTCCCGCTTGGGGATACCAATATTATTGTTGTTGATGTTCTGGTTTTGATCAAAATTTACAAAGGAGGTTCTGCTCAAATTTTAAATAACAAAAACGTTTTCAAACTTTAGTATATATTCCACTTGTATTTTCAACGAACCTCATTTATATTTTAAAAAGGGAACTTGATTTCATATATACCTTTTTTTCAAAATTTCACCTCCGTTATTTTCTTTAAAAGGTTTAGATTCCTGGATTTCGGCTTATTTGGGTTACGGTGGGATCCTATAGATTTCACGTGATTCAAATGCAGATCACGTGTCATTTCCGGGTCGTGACACATGCTAAGACCGCCAAAATTGAGCTAGCCAAATCTCAAGTGTCATAGCCAAGAAGGGTCTTCTATGGAAGCATTCAAACACTTCACATCTCCCTTTTGAATATTGATCGTAAATATCCGATTTTTTTACATTTGCACATTTTCTATCAATCTCATTTTATTATCTCTTAAGATAAAATTATGATTTTTCATATGAATATCATAACCCTTCTCTAATAGTTGTCCCAACCTTAAAATGTTGTTCTTCATAATAAGGACATAATAAACATTTAATATAATTTGATTTTCACCAATAAGAGAACATGATCTTCGTCTTCTTCTTTTTCGGCATAATTCGCTTTTTCATCAACTTGATTTTTCCATCATTCTGAAGCTTAGCAGCCATACCTTTTGCAGTTGAAGCAATGCACATGGGATCTCCTTCCTCCATTGAACATTCCTCTTCCATGTCCTTTTGAAACTTTGGCGTCATGATATTTTTCTTCAAATTTTTGATAGCCGCCTCTTCCTCTGCCACGTCCATGACCATGACCACGAGCACTTCCACGGTATCGAACACCGTGGCTTCCTTCTTTTGAATCTTCACGTCTTCCCTTAAAACTAAGTTTTGTTTGAAGTGGTATCTCTATCGGCTCTTACTTTTTGGTGAATCATTTCATATGGGCACTCAACAAACCCATAAGCTTGTTGATGGTCTTACTCTCTAAATTTTTAGATTCTTCTATTGCGCAAAAGACATAATCATACTTCGGAGGAAGGAATCGAAGAATTTTCTCCATAAGGCGGACATCTTCAATTTTTTCACCATTTCTTTAGATCTTGTCATGCCCCGCTTTCTTAAAGAACGATAATAATCACGTGACAAACTCACGACATATTTATTTCGAGAAGTTCATTTCGCGTAACAAATACACTAAGCGTTTTTATGCAATATAGAATAATACAAGAATAATCTTGATAATAAAAATTCCAACAGCTAAATTATTTTATTGAAATCCATGGAGTTTCAAACTGATAACAAGATGTCTGGATACAAGAAAAGATAACATGAATAAGTCTTAAACATGAAGCATACATAAATGAAAAGCTGAAAAGAAACTAATCGTCCGCTTGTGATGCAAGTTGGTTGTATTCCTTTCCCATTGATTCTAACTCCTCCGTCCCTAAATCACCTGATGAACATTCTAAGGATAGAAAGAAACAGGGTGGAATGCCCGTCAGCGAACTTACGCTCGGTATGTCCCCAAAAGAGGTGTAAATTTATATAAAAAAGTGCAAGGCGACATGCAATATGGTATGAATAGAAAATCGTGAACATGTGAATAAGTATGACATGGTAGTGTACATGGCAATCTAAAAGATACATGAGCATAGTAATATGGTATAACATTTGTTGGTCAACATGAGCATGTAATAAGTGAAGTTCTGAGCATAAATAGAAAAGACAATGTGTCCTAAAGGGGTCTCTATAAGGTAAACTATCATAACGATAGTTCAAGAGTGAATGACAACCAATCTCAAGAGTATTCTCAAACCCATGGCTATAATCTAGGGGTAAGGAATCACGGACCCGAATCAAGTATTGGTAACAGGAATTCAATCGTCATTGAATTATTCCAAACCCAACAAGCTATAATCCAGGGACAAGGAAACACGGGCCCTCATGATTGTAAATTGTGTTAGTATTCATGGATTCATGTACTAAGTGTTAGATATAGGTGCACTTAGAGCTAATTAGTTGTAATTATGACCTGCATGTATAGAACTTTCTCGTTCGTAATAATAGTATGCTATTTGGTTTTTTCTTTATTGGTATCTTTTATTTATAATACTTTGCTTATTATTGATTACTAATAAAGTCTGTAGAATAATACTAGACTACAGGATTGTGATGTAGATCACAATAGTAAGACCTGACTAGTCGATAAGTATATTCTTAAATGTTCCTAGTCGTAGGAGTATCGAGACAGGATATCGAAGACTAGTGTATACTATACTTATTGAATTTCCAGTTGGTAATTATACATAACTGTCAAATGGAAATTCTTATAGTGACAACTGGTATGACTTAGTCTCCAGACCTGAGATTCGCCATAATATCTTACATGTGTTAGAGATTACTTTAGTTACTACTCAACCACAGATCCATTGATACTGTGTATAACGGTAGTAGTTGGGTATGATCGAATACATGTGAAGATTGTGAGGAGTTAATATGGGATTCGTCTCTCCGGTATATGGAGAACGGTGTTCTGCAGTGTGTGATATATCAATGACCTAAAATATCTGGCTAGAGTACTAGAGATCAAATGATAAGTGGTTATCAGTTTGATCTCAGGGTTACGTGATAATACCAACACAATAGTTGTTTGAGTTATTAGGGTTTGACAGTACTACCTAGCCCCAGACCAAATAAGGAGCATAAAAAGACAAAGAAACCGGACCGTACGGTAGTTACCACTGATAGGTATTGATTTGCTTGGATAGCACTTTCCTATTCCAATACAGTTATCGAAAGTTTACCCAGATGGTCTAAATACGTAGCTATCGTCCCGATAGACTTGTGGATTTTTCTGTTCATAGAATTAGTTCAAATTGTTCGAATTAATTATCCACTGCTGAGTAAACGTCGAGCCTCCGGAGTCACATATAGGTAAACTCCTACTTGCCAAACATAGAAGTATAAATAAAGAAGAGATTATATATGTTTGATATACAAAAGAATTTAATTAAATAAGTATATTTGATATACTATTGAAATTTAATTAAATAAGGGTAAAATCATCAAATGTGGTTTGACATACTACTCAAGATAATATATGATATTAAATAAGTAAATATTACATGCCCCCCCATATATATATATATATATATATATATATATATATATATATATATATATATATATATATATAATTGTTGTGCATTTAATGTGTATCAAATATTATATGCATATGTTTATGTGTGGGCCAACATGTATTAAGTTATAACTAATTAGTTTTTTTAAGAAATTAAATAAATTAATTAATTGAGATGGTTTCAATTAGATCCCTATATATATGCTTCTATTTGATACAAACCCTAACCCTCATTATTCCTCTCTTCCTCTCAAAAGTCCCCCTCCCCCCATGCTCTCTTGGCCGAAATCCCTATGGTGGAAATAAATTAAAATTGTTTTAATTTATTTTCTTTAAATTAATACTTCTCTCTGATTAATTAAATTAGCTAGTTAATTAATCAGAGTTCATAGATCTTGGAAATTCATGTAGAGGCAAACAAGAAGATCATCAAGAAGTAATCAAGTTGCCTTAATTGGATAGGAATTACTAGCACAGCGAATGGAATGCAAATCCGAATTTATGCAAAAGTATAACATTTTCTTGAATCAGTTAAGTGTTAATTGATTTTGTTAATTAAATTAGCATAATTTATAAACCCTTTTTGGTGTCAATATAAAAATTTTAATTTTCCCTTCCGCTGTGTTTGCACCAATTTTAACCAACATGGTATCAGAGCTACTACGTATTGGATGCCGACCTATGGGAGTTCTCACTGTGTGACAGTGTGGCGAAGCATGTGATCTTACCCTCAGGATGTCCTGAGACCGGAATGGTTCTGTGAGGGTTGTAGTTCTCGAGAGGGGGCTTGCATAGAAAGTAACTGCTGAGGGACCTGTAGGTGTCACGGCGACCCCACTGGATGGGGTTCGCTGTCTGACCTACATGGTATCAAAGCGAAGATTTATAAATTAAGTTAATTAATTTGTTCATGATAATTGCATACATAAATGTTGCTATAATTAGAATTAATCAATATATTCTAAGCGTTAGAATATTATTGAATGCATATGTCAATATTTATATAAAATTTAATATTATTAAATTTGATACATTAGATATTTTTAATGAGATTAAAAATGTCAACATTTTTTTTTAAAATTTGTTTATGCAAAAAAATTTGGAATATGTAAAAAAAAGTTTTATTATTATTATTTAAAAAAATCCAAATTTTTAAATAAATAAATTAAATAAAAAATCATTTTTCAAAAATATTCCTAAGTTTGTTAGAGTGTTGAAAATCTATTTTCAAAATATTTCGAGTTTGTTAGAGTTTGTTGAAAATCTATTTTCAAATATATTGCAAGTTTATTGGAGTTTGTTGGTTTTTTGTTGGAAATTATTTAAATTTAAAATCCAAATTTGATGGAATTTGTTAAAAAAAATTTATTAAAAGATTTGTTGTTATCTTGATATTGACATTTAGATAATTTTGTTTAGTTAATATTAGTAAGTTGTTATTAAAAATAATTAAATAATTTTAATTCTAAATTATAGCAACTATTTTATGCAAATCATTATATGTGATATAATAAGTTATGGTTGTAATGTGATCATATGCCTGCAATGTGTTCTATTTATTTTTGTTTATGTGATATACAATGGTTAGATTAGTATATTGGACTGGATTTGGACAAACCCTTTGTGATTTGCGTTGTAAATTTTTATAGTAGTCTGCAAGTCATTTGGTAATGGTTTAATTAAATGGGGCATGCAAGTCTCGATTTATTTATGCATTAGTTTGTGAGTTTCATGAAAGCAAAGAATTAAAGCAAGAGTTAGGCGTGATTGAAGAAATTCAATGGAGCGTTCAAGCGGCTCAAAACTTTTTCTTTTATTTTTAGTTTATATGCATGTGATGTAAAATCCTAAAGTGAATTATCATATTTTAATTCTATCGCTCGAATTAAAGTATGATAAATTACACCCGTCCAATCCATTCCAGTATAAGCCCATTTTTATGATATACATGCTTGTAATGCCTTAGAAATATATACATGCTTGTAATGCCTTAGAAATTGTTCTTATGGATTTACATGTCTTTGATGCCTTTAAAAGTTGTTTTATTCTCATTACACATTTTCCAAAAACAAGATTTTTCTAAAATGAGTTTTTTCTAAAATGATCATAAAAACAGTTAAAAGGAGTTTTAACATGAAAACGATGAGATTATTAAGTATAAAAAACCAGTTAAAATTTAAAAAAATTAAAATGAATAGGGGAGTTAGTAATAACTCAAAAACATAGTTTTTTCTAAAAAATATTTTCAATTTAAATCAAGTCAAAAACGTTAAGAGTATTTTTCAATACTATACGTTACCCTCAACCATTTCAATCAAATAGAGTATCCAATATTCATGCTATGGTTGTTGGCGAGTTGTCAACCCATTGTGTGGTATTTGGATGATTTTTTTTTGCTAATACATGTGATGTAGAGTAGGTGAACCAATAATAAGGTTTTATTGTTGGCGAGTTATCAAGGGTCACATTATTGATCCAACTGCTCAAGAAATGTGTGGGTATGACTTGACTGGATTATTATGAGTTATGGTTAGCTTGTTGTTAGACTTATAATTAAATCAAAGAGTAAAATTGATAATCGAAAGTCATAAATGTGATCGACAAAAAAGTTTTGTCCACCTTCTATGGTGTATGGTGATTTGTTGGCTAGTTGTCAAGGTCACTGTACCATGATAGTTGGATTCCGATTCCTACTTTAAACTTTTAGAAAGTTTACAATTTTCAGATGTTGTGGTTTTCATGAAAATGTGCTAAAAATAGTGGGAGCCATCTAATAGATAAATTAATTTATTTTCCAATCTATTTTGATGTTAAAAACGTCCGCTAAAATATTTTTCTTATACTACGCTCAGATTTACTACTGTTAATCATGACTGATTTAAAATTGATAACTAAAAAAGACAAACTAACGAGACACAACTATAAAAACTGGTTAGGCAAGATCAAAATCACCTTGACTTATAAAAAAGTGATTTACGTTCTCACTTTCGCACAACCTCCCCTTCTAGGTGATAATCCTAGAGATGTGGATCGAGATATCCATGCTCAGTGGAAGCTCGATTTTGACCGGGCCCATTGCATGACACCGGCCTCTATGAATAATAATTTACAGAGGCAACATGAGAAAATGGATGTTCAAACTATATTCATTCGTCTCCAAGGACTGTATGGAGAACAATCTCAAATAGCTAGATACGAGATATTGAATGAATTTTTTGATCTGAAGATGAAGCCTAGTACACTCGTGCAGGACCACGTCCTCAAAATGATTGATTTGATCAATCGGCTTGAGGGTTTGGGTTTTGCTTTACCTAAGAAGCTTTATGTTGATAAAATTCTTAGCTCTCTACTGAATGCCTTCTCTCCATTCATAATACAGTTCAATATGAACAAAATGGAAGTTAGACTTCTAGAGCTGCTTAATATGTTGGTGTAAGCTGAGACCTTCTTAAAGAATGAGAACTCCTCTGTTATACTTATGGAGAGTTTTTCTTCCTCTAATAAGACGAAAGCCAAAGAAAAAGGAAAGAAGAAACCATACAAGCCTACCGGAGGCATAAAGAAAGCAAAGGGTAAAGGCAAGGCAAATAAAACAAAGGCTTCACAAGGAGAATGTTATCATTATCATAAGACTGGGCACTGGAAGAGAAATTGCACTAGCTATCTAGAGGAGCTAAAGAAGAAGAAGCTTGCTAAAGCTTCATCTTCAGGTATTTATGTTATTGAAAATTGTTTTCAAGTTACACCTATTTCATAGGTATTGGATGCTTGTTCTGGTTCTCACACCTATAATTGTTTATAGGGGCTGAGAAGAAGTAGGAAGCTGGCACAGAGAGAGATGATTCGCAGAGTTGCAAATGGAGAAAGTGTTGCGGCAGTTGCAATAGAAGACTATCATCTATCACTGCCAGATGGCAAGACTTTATTTTTAAATTACTATTTTTATATTTCTAATATGTTATGCAACATTATTTCGATTTCTTTATTAGATAAGGACGGATATTCTTTTATTCCATCCAATGGTGTTATGAACATTCATTATAATAACAAATTAGTTGCTTTTGGGAATTTATTTAATGGTCATTATATATTAAATCTTGCCAATATTTATAATATATACAATACCCGTAAAAGAAAAGTTCAGAGATGAACGAAACTCTTTTATGGCACCATAGACTAAGCTATATAAATGACACAAGGTTTAAGCAATTACATAAGAATAGTTATCTGCATTCGTTTGATTTCGAATCATATGATAATTGAAAGTCATGTCTTAAAGGTAAGATGGCTAAATCTATGTTTAGTGGAAGCGGAGAAAGAGTTAATGAACTCTAGGGACTAGTACACAGTGATGTATATGGGTCAATGTCTATTCAAGCTAGAGGAGGTTATTCCTACTTCATTACTTTTACAGAAGACTGCTCACGCTTCGGACACATATACTTGATGAAGTATAAATTTGAATTATTTGAGAAGTTCAAAGAGTATAAAAATGAAGTGCAAAACCAAATGGGAAAGAATATTAAGATTCTTCGATCGGATCAAAGAGGTGAATATTTGAGTACAGAATTCCCTGGTTACTTAAAAGAGAATGGGATCCTCTCAGGTTACTCTACTTTACACACCACAGTATAATGGTGTATCAGAAAGGAGGAATCATACCCTATTATTTATGGTACGTTCTATGATGAGTAACGCTGACTTACTTGTTTCATTCTTAGGGTATGCACTAGAGACAGCTGCATACATACATCAAAGTCGGTACTCTTGCCTCCATATGAGTTCTGGAAGAGAAAGAAACCTAATCTTAATTTTGTTAAGATATGAGGCTATCCTGCTTTTATTAAAAAGCATAATCCTGACAAGTTAGAGGCATGATCCGTATTTTGCAAGTTCATTGGATATCCAATGCACTGGAAAGGGTATAGATTCTACTGCCCAGAAGAACAATGTATTGTTGTTTCTAAACATACCACCTTCTTGGAGAATGAATTTCTTGAAAAAGAAATTAGTGGGAGCACAGTAGAATTAGAAGAGGTTCCAAAAGAAAAGGCAATCACGGAAAACCAAATTGAACCTGAGACTTCAGTCTTACCCGATCCAGCGGAACCGCTCCGTCGATCTGGTAGGAAATATAGAGCATCTGAGAGATATTATGGGTATCTCGTTGATGGTGACATCCAAGATTGTGTCATAGAGGATGAAGATCCTATCACTTATCGACAAGCCATAGAGAGTAAAGACTCTCAGAAATGGATAGATACCATGAAGTCTGAAATCGATTCAATGCACTCTAACAAAGTGTGGAGTTTATAGGAAGCTCCTAAAAGGGTAAAACCCATTGGGAGCAAATGGTTCTTCAAGAAGAAGATCGGTGCAGATGGGAGGGTGGAGACCTTTAAACCTAGACTGGTAGCAAAAGACTTCCGTCAAATACCAGGAGTGAATTTTGATGAAACATTTTCTCCAGTTGCGATGCTTAAGTCAATAAGAATTATGCTTGCAATAGATGCTTATCATGACTATGAAATATGGCAAATGGATGTCAAGATGGATTTTCAAAACGGTACTTTAGAAGTGAACATCTATATGACACGGCCAAAAGGTTTCGAGGTCAGTGGGAGCAGCGATAAAGCGTGCAAATTGCTTAAGTCCATGGACTAAAGCAAGCATCTAAGAGTTGGAACATCTGTTTTGATGAGTAATCAAAGGGTTTGATTTTATCAAAAATGATGATGAACCATGTCTCTATAAAAAGGGTGTAGAAAGTAATGTCGTGTTTCTCATATTGTATATGGACAACATACTAATGATAGGCAATGATGTGCCAACATTGCAGTCAGTTAAGATCTGGCTATCACAAAATTTCTTAATGAAGGATTTGGGTGAAGTATCATGCATACTGGGTATAAAGATCTATAGAGATAGATCTAAAAGGATGCTTGGGCTATCCCAATCCAAGTACATAGATGACATAATGAAGTGGTTCAGTATGGAATATACCAAGATGACCAAACGAGGTAATGTACCTGCTAGGCATGGTATATTTCTCTCCAAGGTATGTCTCCCAAGACAGAAGAGGAGAGAAAACGCATGGATAAGATCACATATGCATCGGCACTTGTGTCTATCATGTATGTGATGCTATGTACTAGACCTGATGTGGCTTATACACTAGGTGCAGTGAGTAGATATCATTTTGATCCTGGAGAACAACACTGGATTGTTATGAAGGCTATACTCAAGTATTTGAGAGTTTTACCTTATTTTCGGTAAAGGTGACCTCAAGGTTAAGGCGTTTACTGATTCTAGTTTTCAGAGTTATATCGATATATTGAGAGTAGATACGAAAGATAACATAGCGGATCCATTCACTAAGGCTCTTTCTCAACCATAGTTCAAGAGACACTTTGAGATGTTGGGTATGTGATACCATAATAATTGGCTTTAAGTGCAAGTGTGAGATTGTTAGATGTAGATGCCCTTAGAAGCAATTAGTTGTAATTGTGACCTACATGTATAGAACTTTCTCGTTCGCAATAATAGTATGCTATTTGGTTTTTTCTTTATTGATATCTTTTATTTATAATAATCTGCTTATTATTGATTACTAATAAAGTCTGTAAAATAATACTAGACTACATGATTGTGATGTAGATTATAATAGTGAGACATGACTAGTCAATAAGTATATTCTTAAATGTTCTTAGTCATAGGAGTATCAAGACAGGATATCGATACTCTGGAAAACTAGTTACTTACTAATTAAAGAGTAATAGTTGTTCTCATAATCATCTGGTGTGGTGACATCAGAGTATCGTATATAGGTGCTTATAGATGATAAGTACAACGAACGACTAATCTTGAATTTCCAGTTGGTAATTATACATAACTGTCAAATGAAAATTCATATAGTGGCAACTGGTATGACTTAGTCTCCATACCTAAGATTCTCCATAGTATCTTACATGTGTTAGAGATTACTTTAGTTACTACCCAACTACAGATCCATTGATACTGTGTATAATGGTTGTAGTTGGCTATAACCGAATACATGTGAAGGTGGTGAGGAATTAAAGTTATAGTTCTTAACTCCCTGGCCGCTACTACCGCGGCCTATGCGGAATGAAAAACAAAATTTTGAGAGGCGCTAGAAAATCTAAACCCTAGAATCTTAACCAAACACATGAACTAGAAAACTACAAGGAGATTTTAACTACTATGTTAGAAGGTTATATCAAATAATCCATGTCCTTCGGTCTTCTGCTCTCTTCCTTAGCTCCTCAAAGTATCCGTGATCGAGCTTGACCGCCGGTCTTCCTATTGTCGAAGATGATCAGCCCGAGTGATTTGGTTCAATGCTCTAACTCCACACTAATAATCAAGTGGAGCAACTAAATATCCTAACTTGTTACACTAGAATGTCTAGAAATGTAGTGAGTAGTTCTAGTGTTTTTGACCTCCCTTCCACCCTTAGTTCTCAACACATGAGAGTGTAGGGCGGAAGAAGGAGGAGGAACTCAAGAAAGGGAGAGAGAAAGAGAATGGTGGAATGAGAAAATCTTACAAAATAATAATTCTAGAATGGTTTTGATAAAAGGATTTTTGCAATATTAAAAACCAACCATACTTGAATAATGTAGACAAATGAATTAACAATTCATTTGTCTGCCCTATTCACCCATGCCTTCCTTTTGAATATTGTTCATGGAATTAGTTTGAATTAATTATCCACTGCTGAGTAAACGTCGAGCCCACAGAGTCACACATAGGCGAACTCCTACTTGCCAAACATAGAAGTATAAATAAAGAAGAGATTGTATATGTTTCCTTATATAAAAAATAATAATAATAAGTCAACGCCTCACGTGAAAGGCACGTGAGTGTCGGTGTGCAAAACACATGGACGCCTGTCTCTGATAGGATTAAATTCTAAGGCAGCGCCTCACGTGTCAGGCGCGTGAGTATTGGCGTGCAAAACACGTGGGTAATTGTTTCTGTAAGAATTAAATTCTTTGGCTCCGCACACGTGCATGGAACGTGAGCGTCTGCGCCAGAGTTGAAGCAGATTTGCTTCGGGTAGAATTAAATTCTACATGGAAAATATTTCCCTAAAATAATAACCATATTCTCTGTTAAACAGAGAGCCGTTGGATCAAAAATCTAATGATAGAATTAAATTCTATTGGGAAAAAATACCTTCCTTATCAAATTAAATAAGAAAGTTATTCTTTATTAAATAGAGAGCCGATGGATCAAAGATCCAATGGTCATCAAAGATAGAATTAAATTCTATACATCTACTCCAGTCTTGTTAAAAATAAGAAAAATATATTCTGTTAAACAGAAATTCTTGGATCTAAGATCCAACGGTGATTAAAAATCACCCTCTAATTATAAAATCAGATTGAGATCTCTTAAATAAGGGATTTTCTCAACTAATCAAAAATTTTTCATTACCTATATAAATAACCCGAGACTTTAAGTCTCGGGATGAGAATGAACCCTATAAGGTGGAAAAAAAAAAGCTACAGCCGAGAATTTAATTCTCTTGCTGAAGAAAAGTTCCTTCTCCTCTCATACCCTAAATAAAGAAAAAGCAGAAATAAAAAATATCTTATTTGCCTAATATATGTAAATAAAACAGTTTAACTCTCCATAAAGAACTTAGATTTTTCTCTGGATATGATATTCGAAAGATAAATCTCCCATAAGTTGAGAATTTAATTCTCATCGGGAAGATTTTGTTCTTCAGACTCAAAATCTGGGGGGAAACTAGATATGAGAAAAGAAATATGAAGAAAAGAAGTGGAACTTATATTCCAGGAATTGAATTCCTCTAAAAACAGGGTTTAACCCTATATAAAGAACTTAGTTCATATAAAAAAGGAACAGAAGAACTTAGTTCTCAAAAATTCAATCCCATATCTTCAAAACAGAGATCTTGGTGATCATTAATGGCTGATTATTCTAAAATATAGCATATTTGAATGATTATTTTCCCACTATTGTTAAGTACTAAAACATGTTTATTATAATTATAGAACATATGAGGGTTTATGTATGAAAATTTTATTATCATATGTTTTTACATTATATTTAACATAATGAGGGAAAATACATGCATATAATATTTATATGAATACTTTGTAATTAAAATATGCATATCATATCAAATTTTCTAATTAATATTCTTAAAATTTAAATCATATAAAATAGTTAGGATAATATCTCAAAATAATAAAAAATAATGCTAACACTATGACTTGAGATATTGTGCAGATATTAGCTCAGGTATGGAGATCAAGAGATCCGAGATATCGGAATAAAATCTGCCGAAATATTGAAGCGAATCATAAGATCTAGCAACTGCAGAGACTCAGAGTTAGATTCTCAAAATCCAGATGTTTAGAGGATCTCCACATGTCAACACCAAACAGCAGAAGAAATCCCAAGTCCTGATCCCACCATGTTGCTGCGGTTGGGCGGTTGAACTACTATATTCGCGGCAGATCCGCGGCCTCTTGATGGAAGTAGGATTTAATATTTTGTGGGTAGGATTTTAACAGCATATATTATTATATGGAATCTAGGGTTTCTGTCTATGGTGACTATATAAGAAACCGAGAGCTTCATATGAAAGAACACCAACCGAAGAGATCAAGAGGTCTAAAGCAATCCACGCATCGAGGTGATCATCAGTTAGTCATCTACCTCCAACAAGATAGAGAGCGAGAGCAAAAACTAAAGTTCTTGTAATCTACCTTCAAAGGATTTGCAAATGCAATAATTGATTTATGAAGGTAGTATTTTTATTAGTCTTTTTGCAAATTAATTTCCACACTTACTTTCTGCATCTTAATCATTCTTTCATTCTTCTTCATCCTTTCTACTAAATCTCAAACCATGAGCGAGTAATTCCTAACTTGCTAGGGTACGTAGGCTAGGGGAGATCAATGGATGATAAAATCATTTAACCTCTTTTATACATTTTAAAGTCTATAAACTTTAGCAAAACAAATGTTAACATCCTTATCAGGCGCGCTACCAATTTATTGCTAGTTACGACCACGATTCGAGATTGGTTTAACACTTATTTTGTTAAGGACTGGACATAAATGGAGATCAATGCAAGGACAAGGGTTAAGAGTGGGGAAACCCTAGTTTCTTCCAAAAGAACCCTAATCTACATTCATCACTATCGATCTAGTTTTAAACTATTAAAAATAGAATGAGTCATTTTTAATTATTCAACCATTACTACTAAGTCCTATACACCCTACAGACCTTCTCTTCATAAATCTTATATCCGTAACGACAAACAATCACCTTACTTTAATCAACTCGTCTAAAACAAGAAAAAGATTCATATTTTCCTGCGAAACGACCCGTACTCATCGCGGCTAGCTACTAGCGACACCATCATGATTGCGGTTATTTACAACACAATTTAAATGATCGATCAAATGGCGCTGTTGCCGGGGACACGGACGTAATTTTTTCTTGTTATTCGGGTTGATTTCTTACAAAATCCGACAACCATAAAAAAACCGCATCTTTCATATTAACGATTATTGTGCGACTTTTGCAAGGGAATCTGGAGTAACTGGAGTAAGGAAACAAAGAATCAGAGACTATAAGCTTGGACCATAGGAGTATAGGAGGGCACTGAAGAAATTATAGAAGAAAAAAAACACCAACTTGCGGCGTAACCGCGGCACAATTGTGGCTTTGGCGACGGAACCGCGGCACTGTGGGTGAGTTGGGCCCCCAAACTTCTGTGGTAATCTCCTACTATCTTTCTCTCTCCTCTAAAGCTCCAATAAATTGATTCTACCTGCAAGATTCTTTGCAAATATTGCCGCTAAAAATCTTTTTGCGTGTTTTAGATTTTGGTTTTTTTTGCATATCTAAAACAGACTTTAAGGGACAATAAAACCAAATTCAGATTAGGTGGGGATTTCATCACCCTTCCTAAGCCCCACAAATCACAAATGTGCATACGCATCACCCTACATTAATAAAAAAATATGTAGACCAAGCCCTAAGGATTGTCGCGCTCAATTAGGACAGAGAAAGGTCGTGGGTAATTTATTACTTATCCGCATTTTTCTTGTGGTGTCTAAGACAAGTGTGACTAAGGAAAGTGGTTACTTAATTAGACCCGCTATTTTCAGTGATTCGTATTGCGGACACCTCCCACTTACCTGGTACTTACCTGGCCGTAAGATTGATAAAGAGGTGGTAGAGGATTGATCCTGCGAATTGTCCTTTGAAAGTCTAGGAGCGGTCTAGTAACTTGACCTAGGAAACCTTAGTTCTAGCGTTTGATTGTGCATTTTGTGATTTGTTGAGTCAAGCCCCAAGTCCGACTTTTTTTCAAAGCAAAACAATTTCCAGAATCCAAAAAGAGCTTAAATCTTTAACATTTCACCATCTTTTCTTTTCACATTCTTATCATGGTTAACCTAAACAGACAAACTCTTACCGAACTTTGCTATCCAGAACCAGATATATCTTGTTTTCATAACTGCTTCGGTACAAAATCTGACTCTACTATGTCTTTAAGAGATAGGACAGAGCACGCAGAAAAGAACAGTTGGATACCTCACTCAAGTTCTTAACAACCACATCAAAATTCTACATCTTCTTATGTTGATAATCCGTTTAAGGTGAGTGAGGGAACTTCTAAACGCATGTCCATCGCTGAGCATATTGCGAAGGTTGAAAGCCAAAGTTTCAATCCTTTCACTAATCCAAAACCGTTAGGACAACAAACATCATCATTTCTATATAAAAATATTGATACTCGTTTTAAGACGAATATGATATCTTTTACATCCATGACCATTGCTGAACAAATAGCAAGTTTCAGTCGCCAACTAACCAACCAATCTCAATATTCTTCATATCACAATATTGATCCTAATCCTGGTTATGAAATTTGGGTTCACCCTTCTAATTCTTATTCACAATACCATTCACCCTTCTAATTCTTATTCACAATACCAAACTTTCACACGCTCTTATATTGACACTTCTCTTGAGGCTAATGGGATAAGTCATAAACGCATGTCGATTGTGGAACACATTGAACTTGCCCGTAGCCAACAATTAAAGACATCTCTTCTTAACATTTCTCTTCAGACTAATGTGGCAAATCATAAACGCATGTCGATTGCGGAATACATTGAACTCGTCCGTAACCAACAATTAGACACTTCCCAACCATACTCAACTTCCTCACCTTATCTAGTCAGTGCTTCTAAAAATCAATTAGGAAGTTTCACAGTTCAAAGAGAATCCTTCATTATAACTTCTTCACAACCTATGTCTAGTCTTGAAGTAGAGTTAGAATTGAGTAGTGAAAAAGATCAAGAGATCCATCAAAGCAAACCAAAACTAATTTTTTTGACCTCGACACCTTCCATCGTGCACCCCAACTGAATATATTCGATGTTCAACCGCTTTATAGTCTAAGTGATGATGTGCCCAAGAATAACATGTTTGACTTTGCTAATAGTGAGTGTGAAAGAGAGCTTGACACTATTTCAAATCAAACTGATCCTTATTCGACTACACTTGATATTTCAAACCTTCCAACTCTATCAAGTGAACCAAATGATTTATCGATTGAGGATGGTATAATTGATGAATTCTTGAATACCTATTCGTTGATTTGACCGAAGGTGCTAGTGAGAGCGGGGATGAGAATATCATTGAAGATGAACCCGTTATGTTGGATGAGTTGAATTCTCTAACCCATCATGTCCCTTCTATTGAATACAAACATCTTCCTGTACAATTAACCGATCCTATTCTTACCACCGACCTATCCGATAAGCAGAACGATCGTCAGCCTTCATCTCCCACATCTGGTTCAACAACGTTCGATACACAAGTTTGTTTACCCATTTCATCATCCACTTTCTTTGGTTCTTCTAATCTTCATTCAACTCTACCGAGTTTTGATGAATCACACTCTGATATTTCGAGTTCTATGATTCTTGAAAGACCACTCAATTTAGACTCTTTTGAAAATGAGGGAGACGATCATTTCGAATCTCCTACCTCTATAATTTATGACTAATCGAGTGTTTTGAATCTTGGTAAGCAAAAGACTGACCTTGAAACTTTCAACCGTCTTAGTGAATCTGCATATTCCATCGAAATAGATATCGATGAAATTATTACTCGAACCATTGATGAAAGTTTTGAAGATATTTTCGCCAAAGAAATCTCATTTCTAAAAGACATGGATGTTGTGATGAATCAACCTCCATCCGAAGAGATTAAATCTCTAAGGGCTCGGCGCCTCACGTGATACACACGTGAGCGCCTAAAAAATTCCTTGAGCTCAGCGCCTCACGTGAAACACACGTGAGCGCCAAAGCTCGGCGCCTCACATGATACACGCATGAGTGCCCAAAAGATTCCCTGAGCTCAGAGCCTCACGTGTCTCACACGTGAGCGTCTGTAAATGAAAGCTCAGCACCTCACGTGATACACACGTGAGCGCCCAAAAAATTCCCTGAAATGAGTGCCTCACGTGACACTCATGTGAGCGTGCAGAAAGCCAATGAAGGCTCAGCGCCTCACGTGCCTCACACGTGAGCGCATATAAATGAAAGCTCGATGCCTCGCGTGCTTTACACGTGAGCGCCCATAAACAAAGATTCGGCGCCTCACGTGCTCCATACATGAGCGCTGTATAAAGTACTTAGCACTATATAGTCAAAGTGACTATGTGCTTAGTATTGATAGGGCAACGCCCAAGTCTGAGCATCTCATGTGATATTCACATGAGCGCCAGAGCAGCAATTAGATATCATATCCGTAGTCCAAAGACTAAGTGCTTAGCACAGCTGAATGATGTAAAAAGCCCAGGACTGAGCCCAAAATTGGCTAAGACTCCGAAATTTCCTTGAACCCATATTATTCCTTGCAACCGAGCCCATATGCTCTGTTGATAGATCTTAACAAAATTTAATGATCCTTAACTATATTTCTAAGTTGATCTTAGTCTCATATAAAACTAATGTATCTTTAGTTAAAATAAATTGAGCCCATATGCTCATATATTTAAGTTGATCTTAATCTAAAACCATATTAACGGTCCTTAAATAAAATAAAATATTCTTTGAACTGACGGAACATATGTCCTGGGTTCAAACCCAAATTCATATATATATATATATATATATATATATATATATATATATATATATATATATATACGGATTTGGACTAATCCGCGCCCTACAGGTGACAACATAAAATAGTTTCCGTATACAATCCACGGGCAACCAAAAATAAATAAAACATAAAACGACATGAAGTGACATACCGGAGCAGGAGAAAATTATTATCGCAACGCGATAACATAATTAACTGCAGGGGCTTGCGCCTGCAGGGAACAGCGTCCCCACAATCAAAAACCCCTCATAAATGAGGAGAAATCTGATAAAGTTACGCTACAACGATCACATCTATCCAAACCTCCGATATACGGTGTCATAAATCAACTTGGTATTTTTGGAGAGGTGGATGGATAAGTTTGAAATAGCATCTGTCCCCAAATTCAGGCAAGACGACTTATCCCGGTTCATCTCCGTTTTCGGCGATAAACAGATTCTGGCACGCCCGGTAGGACCTCTTCCTCTTTCCACTCTACATTACGTGTGTCGTGTTTCGCAAACAAAATTGTGGTTCGCCATATTCATGGTTGCCCTTGGATGCGATATACTAAAACTTGGTGCTTCACTTCTGTGCAGAATCAATAGCTCCCCACTGCACTTCTTGCAAAAGCAACTCCTACCCCATCCCAACCAAAGGAGTGACGTACGGGCCCAACGCAGCCTCCATCTTCTCAATGCAGGTAGGACAGGTCACTCAGGCCAATATCGGATTATTTTTTAGGACCATGCTCCCACCCGTGTGCTTTGGCGCATCAACACCCCAAGAAGAAGCTCCCCGAAGGTCGGACTTTGATCGGTTGGCACTGTGATGGCTCCTATCAATAAGCCGTCCAACTCTGAAGTCTCAGCCTTCAATAGACTGAAAAAGAATTCAAACGGGCTCGAAAAGAAGCCTATGATTCCAAAAGGGGTTGCCCCAAAATGGCTAGCTCTCCCTGCTCCCGCTATGTGCGATGCCGGCAAAAGTGCTTCAACTCCAAGACGGTCAGTCTTCGACAGATTGACCAGCTCTGCACCAGCTCCGCCGAGAACATTCGTATTCTTGTGGCTCACACCAAGTGAAGCTCCCCAGCAATGTCGGGGTCATAATGAAGACGCCTCCAAAACTAAGGCAATTCCCACTGCACAACATGCTTGACGTTTCCACTGATGCCGAGTGAGACAGGCTGGGGAAAACTCTCCCTCTGGGCTTACCCCACCAGCTCCTATAGTGGATATTGAAGCTACTATTCAAACTGGGAACAGTTTTAAACCGCTTAAGAGGGTGCACAAAAACTCCCCGACAGCGGTACTGAAAAGATCACCCCTTCCTGCAGAAGCTGAAGTGCAGGCAAAGCCGGAGCATCCTTATCAACGACTCTCATCGAAAATATACAAAGTCTGGCGGAAAGTCCAATACTTAGTTCTCGATGAAAGTTATGTTCGTCAACCGAAAAAATCTAAGGTCCGACGAGAAAATGATCGCTCCTCCACCATACAACGGGGGACTTCTCATAAAGAGGTGCCTGTTATAGCAGCTCCTTCTGCTCCAATCTCTCATAAAAGAGTGAGGCCGGAGAAAATTCCATCCCCAGCGGTAAAATCAAAAGGCGAAGGCTCCAAACGCCCCAAGTCTGGAGACATAACTATGCATACGGTCTATATGTCCAATGGTAAAGAAGAGAACCGTGCTTTTGTGAGTCACAGACTGCATACTCGGTCGCTGACGAAGGCTCAGGAGAACGGCAGAAGCTCCAAAAGATGTTGATCAAAATGGCAACACTCACTGGACCCAAAGAAAGTCCAGACAAAGAAACTGAACAGCGCCAGGAGCAAGAAACCGATACAGAGTTCTTGCGATGGGTGCTGGAAAAGAAAGATAAATAAGCTGCGGAGCAGGATGCTAATTTAAAGCAGATGACTTTTCTGTTCCAGGATATGGTTGGGATGATGATCCAACCAGAATCACCGGCTGAAGATCCTCCGGTGATTATCGAAGATGATAGAGGGGAAACATTAAATCCTCCCTAGGCCCTATCAATGTCCAAAAAGGAGAAAATCTCCAAGGCAGCATTAGATGATTACATTGCTTAGAAAATTAGAGTTCATCAGGCTAATGAATCTGTAAACCAGCTGGTCAAAACCGGGCAACCCTATCCAGCCTGGTACAACCAGATAAAGTACCCACCGGGATATACTATCCCAAAGTTCCACATATATAAAAGAACGGGGAATCCCCAACAATATGTCGCGCAGTTCAGAGCTCTGTGCAGCAATATTGGAAGCGACGATAAATTTTTGCTTCACCGATTCGTCGAAGCTTATCAGAAACAGCTTTCGAATGGTACTTGGAGCTCTCAAATGACTCCGTGAAAACCTTCTCTGAAATGGAGCTGCTCTTCATGTAAAAGTTCGCCATTATGAGTGAACGCACTCCGATCACAGCGCTGATCAATGCCAGGGTCAAGCCGGAGGAAACGTAGGTCTAATATGCAATCCGATGGCAGAACCTGTGGTCCAAATGCGAACAGCGCATTGAGGAGTCTCCGGCTGTGGGAATGTTCATTGGGACTATTGATCCTCAATCGAACATGTCCCAGTTCATGACCTTCTTCAAGCCCACTACATTCCAGGCACTGATTGATAAGTTGCCACAGATGGACCAGATGGATTATGGTCCTTCCTACGCAAGCAAGGACCCTCGGAACACTAAGGGCAAACGAAAAGAAGCCTTTGTTGCCAATGCACAACAACAACCGAGCGGTCCGAAAGCACCTGTCCGCCAAAAAAACACTCGTACGTGTCCGTCCTTAAAAGAAAGGTCGGGACGTGCTTACTCCTTCCCTTGCAATAAGACCAGGAGATTGTTTGAGCTGGCAATACGAATTAATCTGATCACATTGCCAGACCCGCGGCGGCCCGCACAAGCCGGCAATGTCAATAACCCCAACTACTGCTCCTATCATAGGATAGCGATCCATCCAATCGAGAACTGCGATATCTTCAAAAACTAGGTTGAGGATCAGTACCAGTAGGGGAAGTTCGTACTGTCTGACAATTGGAGGGTAAATCCACCCCAAAAGAACCCTCCCAAAAAAGTGGATGCGCAGGGGCATCCTTCTCTCTCGTGGAAGAAACTGTAACAACATAATTTTTAATGTACAAAGAATTTTTTTAAATTCAATGTATACTTGGAGTATTTATTGCGGCTGATATCTCTTTAAGTATTTATTTCACTCCATAATTACAAGAAGGAGCTTGTAGCTCATTGGTAATACCTTGCACTACTGAACCAAGCCACCAGAGTTCAAATCCCATGCCCCCACAATATTTTTATATTTATTTTATTTTAAATTTTTGGAAAGTCAATAGTCAAAACGCCATAACTCACAAAACTTGAACTGAACATAAAAAAATAAATATACCATAAATCCCCCCAGGAGACCCCCTACCCAACGGTACCCCGAGTCGGCCCGAGTCGGCCGGCGGACCGGCCGACTCGGGCCGGCCCCGCCGGCCGGACGGCCGAGTCGTCAACACGGAAAAATTCGTGTTGACCTGGTCTTCTCACCTGCATACTTTAAATTTTTTGATCGGTTATCAATTTCTCAACAAATCCCTTTTACTCCAAAAATTTAATGATTTTTAATGTTTTTTTTATATTTTTATATTTTTTTTATTAAAACCCTAACCCTAGCCTAACCCTATATAAACACCCCTACCCTCTACCCTCTCATCCTAAATTCCTAAGTCCACTCTCCCAAAATCCCAAGAGAACTTGGTACGTCGGAAAACGAGCGAAAGGCGAAGCGCTGACGAAATCGACGGCGACTTTCCGGTGATCGTGCTAGGAGCTCTCGATGATGTTTCGACGTGCCGGCAAACCCTCTACCTCCCTCTCACTCTCTAGCGTTGTCCAAACCCGTAATTCCCTCTTTTCTACCTTTCTATTCTTTCATAAAAAATACGACTTTCAAACCCGACGGAAATTGGAACAAACCGATTTCCGATTCGGTTTTCTATCAAATCTCACTTATCACCAATTCCATAATGCTTAAACATCTTCATGTTGACTACTAATCACTTAAAAATTAATTTGAACAAGTTTTCACACATGAAATGATAGCTTTTGCAATATACCGTATTTTTGCACTTAAAACAACCATATTTAGTTTATCACATTTAACCCTTTAACATTGCTATACCTTAAAGTAGATCACGAGGTAATGACCTACCTCCACACACACTCAAATACAACCCTAATTGATATTATAAAAACTTAGAATACGATAATACAAGACTTTACATTTAAATACCCTTTTCTTAATAAAACCTTTTCTAAAAGTTCTAAATTTTAAACAATTTTAAAACAATATCTTTTAATAGGAAAATACGACATGTCGTGGACATCGATCGTTTATCTAAACCTGACTTTGTGGTGTCTAGAAAAGTGTGTTTAAGGCGAGTGGTTACTTAATTAGGGCAACTACTTGTAGTGGAGAGCCTCCCACTCACCTGGCACTTATTTGGCCGCAATTGGCGATGAAGAGACGATTTGAGGCTTCTAATGATTTGTCGTTTAGACCATTTAGAAATAGGCTAGTTGTCTTACGAAACTCTAGAATCTAAAATACGGAAATTTACACCCTTCTACAAATAAATACCTTATCTTTATAAAACCGTTTTCTAAAAATTTAGTATTTATAAAATCTTTGCAAAGCGCCACTACAACCCACATTCGGGGAACCCGTTAGGGATTGTACAGTTTATCGTGCACCCTCGGGCTTAGTAGTGCGAGATTCAGACCTTCGCAAGGAGCATTCGGTCTCGAAAAGTTTAAAATACGATATTTAAGAAAAAATGAGATTTTTGGAAAATAAAATATTTATTAAAAATTATTCTTGTATAAACATATGTATATTTATCATTTAAACACCTATTTTATTATAAGATAAAGTTTCCGCCTTTTCCTAAAAAAAAATTATAAGATTAAAAGTTACATTAAAATACCATGAATTTCAAATAAATCAATATTACAAATTAATACCTTTATTAGGATATTATCACTAGAAATAACACAAATAAAATTTACACTCATTATAACTATAAAGACGAGTAATAAATACTTGGGGTGTATCTTGAAAACTATACAAAAGTATTTTTTACATAAAACCCCCTCAAGTTTTATAAATTACAATAATGACCCTAACAAATATAGAACTTCGAATTACATTTCTTTTAGTCCGACTCGGATTTGAGTCTGATTATTTCTGACTTGAATATGATTCAAGTCAATCTATATTCTTTAATATTCCAACTCAATACGAACACATGAATCCCAGAATTCAGTTAACATTCTATACAACTTGACTGAATCAAACCATGGATATACATCCATTATCCCGTTATACCATTTACCTGATTATACAGTTACAATCTGTTTACTGATATCATGGTTTTGGTCAGTCATCTAACTTACACAATACAATAAAACAATACAACCAAAACACTACGGGGTTTAAGGGGTAGATTGGTACGGAAGGCGTTAAAGGTGGCACGAGGTAGTCAGATTAAGACACCTAACCTATATTCCGTTGTTGTTGTACCGTAGCTTAACGGTTCCTTGTACATTCCGTTTGCCCTAGTCTCTAGCATATAGAGACCCCTCTCGTATACACTGGCATCCTTCTGTACCAAGCTACAAACAACAGCGTTAACACAATATTCTACAATATATTACAACCTCTTTAGAAAATACTTCTTATTCTGTCTTTTCTAATTCTTCTTTATCTTTGGGTCTTACCGAGCGACCTGTTCGCTGACGACATTCTATTTCTTCTTCTTTGAATGTCGTCAGGGGCTTTGGACCCAGCAGAGATCGAGCCCACCGGTGAAGACTTGGAGCAGTTTCACGAAGACCCTGAGCTCTAGACATTGTACCTTGTTCTAATCAGTATTTTCATTTCCTGTTATGCCATTGTTTAGGCATCGTTTTTCATTTCAGTTGTATTTACTTTTCATGCATTGTACAAAAGAATGTTATTAATAAAGTTGCTGTTATTTCTATATCTCTTGTCTCTTGTGATTTACTTTTATATTGCTTAAATACGCTTAACGTATGTACTTCTGAGTATATACGTAGTGGACCTCGTCGCGTCATCTTCGCCGCATACCGGGAAGCGGGGCATGACAGGTTTTGTTGGTGACCCATGCAGGTTCGAGCTGTATGAATCCCTATCATGCAGTTCTGGTCTGCATGAACAACCTAAGCAATATAACACAAGAACCAGCAACAAAAAAATTCTTTACGATTCATGTTTCTTGAATCTTACAAATTTCTATTCCTTGAATCTTATCATTTCATGTATTTGAATCTGTCCTAACCCAAATTTTTCTTCAAGGTTATGGATTCCCCGAAAAACACCAGCACCAACGTCAACAACACACCTCCAGCACTACCTCTTGCACCAGCTGTTCCTGCACCACCCACCGAGCAAACAGTGCTACTTGAGGCGATTCGCAGCCTTCTTGAGGGACAGCAACAACTTCTCAACCGTCCTAAGACCGACGCACCAGGGGTAAAGCAATTCAGGGCTTTACACCCCAAGCAGTTCTCTGGTAAAGGAAGCCCTCTTGAAGCTGAAGAATGGGCACAAAGTATCGAAGACGATCTGGCAGCAGCTCAAGTGCCAGACATCGCTTGGGTCCGTGTGGCAAAACTACAGCTCACGGATAATGCTCGCAACTGGTGGAAGGCGGAAGAAAGCCGTCTGGTACAACCGATTGAATGGTAGACTTTTCGCGAAAAGTTCGACGCGAAATACTTCCCTGTGACTGCCAGGTTTGCAATGGAGCAGCAGTTCATTCATCTACAACAGGGTTCAATGTGGGACAAATCTGTAGATGAGTACGACGCTGAATTCACCATTTTAAGCCGGTAAGATATGTCACAATAGTTCAATTTTAAATCTCACATACTACACAGCAAACACAATCTTTAAACAGATTCGCGGCACACTTGATACCGACGGACGAGATCAGAGCCCGTCGCTTTCAACAAGGACTGGACACGGAGATTCAGGCTGCTCTAGCTACGGGAAAATTTCTGACTCGTGAGGATGCTCTGGAAGCTGCCCGCAGTTATGAGGCAGTGATAAAAGCAAGGGGCAGATCTCAGTCTGCAGGAGTCAAGCGCCCTGCCAATCATATGGCAGGTGGAGCCTCGTCCAGGCCACCTTTCGTGCCAAGGCGACCCGGAGTACCAACCCATCGTCCCAGCCCAGCCTTTTGCATCTACTGCAAAAGAACTGGACATATGATGAAGGACTGTCATCGAGCCAACCGCCTTTTCTTACTCTGCGGCTCAGCTACTCACGATATTGGGTCTTGTCCCCAAAGACAGAACCCAGTTACTGCACCCAAGCCAGCAATTACTTATCCGCAGCGACCAGCTCTTCAGGCACCTGCTCCCAGACCTGCACTACCTGCACCACCCAGAGGACCACAAGATGCACCACCTCCTCGTCAGTTCCATCAAGCTCAAAGGAATGTTCCGAGGAATGCTCCTCAGGCTAGGAGGAATGTACCAAGGCGCCAGGTTTTCACGATGTCCGTGGAAGAAGCTGAAGCCACTAGCCAAGTCATCACTGGTAAACTTTTCTTTTCAAACTTTGCTTTTCTATTCTGCTACTTAGTTATATATTTTCTATATCTAAAACAAATCCCACATACCTTAGGTACAATCTTAGTATCCTCAATCCCTGCACTTGCACTGTTTGATACTGGAGCATCACATTGCTTTATGCCGCAACGGTTTGTTCGAACCCATGCGATTCCAGTCTCACCGCTTGTATCCAGCTGGAATGTCAGTTCAGGAAATGGCGTTCTAAAGGCAACTATGGGATACAGCTTGTGTCCAGTCGTCGTCTGCAGTCGAGAGTTTTTTGCTGACTTCAAAATGTTTGACATACCGAACTTCGATGTGGTTCTAGGAATGGATTAGCTTGGAACTTTTTATGCTGCCATCGACTGTCATCAAAGGAGGGTAGTATTCGAGATTCCAGACCACCCAGTCTTCTATTTCAAAAGCGGAGACCGTACACTAGAGCTAAATACCTACAAAGCGAAGCCAAGAGAAGCAGCAATTGCAGCAGCTCAAGCGGAGGAAGAATCAAGACCAGATGTGGTTCGAGAGTTCGACGATGTATTTCCTGACGATATATCAGGTTTGCCTCCCGATCGAGCTCTTGAATTCAGTATTGATTTAGTACCAGGAGCACAACCGGTGATCAAAGCACCCTATCGTTTAAGTCCGGAAGGTTTGAAGGAAGTCCGAACACAGTTGGACGAATTACTGGCGAAAGGATGGATTCGTCCCAGCACTTCAAGTTTGGGATCACCTGTACTACTTGTGAAGAAGAAGAAAGGTTCATACAGAATGTGCATCGATTACAGAGCCTTGAACGAAGTCACTATAAAGAACAAGTACCCACTCCCGCGCATCGATGATTTATTCGATCAGCTAAGTGGATCTTGTGTTTTCTCTAAATTAGATCTTCGTTCAGGTTATCATCAAGTAAAGGTCAAGGAAGCTGATATTCACAAAACAGTTTTCAGAACTCGCTATGGACATTACAAATTTTTAGTGATGCCATTTGGAGTGACCAACGCACCCGCAATATTCATGAACCTTATGAATCAAGTTTTCCGGGAGTACTTAGGCATGTTTGTTGTCATCTTAATCGACGACATCCTGGTGTATTCTAAGAGTCAGAAAGAGCATGCAGAACACCTACGAATTGTCCTAGAAACTCTTCGACAACATCAACTTTATGCCAAGTACAGCAAGTGCGAGTTTTGGCTAAATCAAGTTGGTTTTCTTGGACATATCGTATCAGGAGAAGGAATCTCTGTAGATCCAGCGAAAGTTTCGGCAGTTAGAGAATGGCCTACACCAAAGTCAGTGAAGGATATTCGAAGTTTCTTGGGTTTAGCTGGATATTACAGAAGGTTTATTGAAGGCTTTTCGAAGATAGCAACGCCCCTGACCAAGCTCATACGTAAAGATGAAGAATTTGTGTGGTCAAAAGCATGCGAACAAGCTTTCGTAGAACTCAAGTCAAGGTTGACATCTGCACCTATTCTCGTCATACCGGATCAATCTGGAGGATTCGAAGTACATTGCGATGCATCCGGTAAGGGATTAGGATGTGTTCTACATCAGCATGGTAAGGTTGTAGCTTATACTTCAAGACAGCTGAAGATTCATGAGCGCAATTATCCGACGCATGATCTGGAGTTGGCAGCCGTCATCTTTGCTCTCAAGATTTGGCGTCATTATCTACTTGGTGAACGAGTGAACATCTACACAGATCATAAGAGCTTAAAGTATGTGTTTACTCAGAAGGAGTTGAATATGCGGCAGAGAAGATGGTTAGAACTCATGGCGGACTTTGACATCAACTTGCAATATCACCCAGGGAAGGTGAATGTAGTACCTGATGCTCTTAGTCGCCAACCATTAGCGATGAATCTCACCGCCCAGTGGAAGCTTCAACAAGATTTGCATCAGATGGAGATTGAAGTAGTCATGCCAGGTAATGCTTCAAGTTTGATGAACTTACAAGTTCAATCAACCATTGTCAATCAGATCAAAGCAGCTCAAGCCAGCGATACTAAGTTGCAAAAGATCAGAGAACAAGTGGAGAATGGACTCAGAACAGATTTCATCATCCATGAAGACGGATCTTTGAGATACGGCAGCAGATTGTGTGTACCAAAAGGTCCTGTTCGGAAAGAGTTAATGAAAGAAGCTCACAGCTCTCCCTATTCAGTACACCCTGGAGCTACCAAAATGTACAAAGATCTACGTCAGAATTATTGGTGGCATGGAATGAAGCGTGAAGTAGCCAGAAGCGTCGCAAAATGCTTGGTGTGTCAGTAAGTAAAGGCTGAACATCAAAAGACTGCTGGATTACTTCAACCGTTACCAATCCCAGAATGGAAGTGGCAACATATCACGATGGATTTTATGACTGCTCTTCCTCGCAGCACAAAGGGTAACGATGCTGTATGGGTCATTGTGGATCGACTCACAAAGTCAGCTCACTTCATCCCATTTCGAGTTGGCCAATCTACTGAGACACTAGCAAAGAAGTACATTGAGGTAATAATCTAATTAAGATTTAAACTTTTCATAATGTACTATCTCTGATACCCATAAACTCATACAGGAAATTGTGAGACTCCATGGAGTACCGGTCTGCATTGTCTCCGATCGTGACACCAGGTTCCGATTGCAATTTTGGCAGAGTCTGCAAGCGAGCTTGGGAACAAGTCTGAACTTCAGCACAGCTTATCATCCACAAAAAGATGGTCATTCGGAACGAACTATTCAGATCTTGGAGGATATGCTCAGAGTATGTATGTTAGACTTCAAAGGATCATGGGAAGATCACCTACATCTTGTGAAGTTTTCGTACAACAACAGCTACCAAGCAAGCATAGGAATGGCACCTTTTGCAGCATTGTATGGAAGGAAGTGTCGTTCGCCATTAAGTTGGGACGACATTGGAGATAGGGAAATTCTTGGACCAGAGATGATAGTAGGGACTGTTGATGTGGTTCGTACTATCAGGGAAAGGATGCGCATAGCCCAAGATCGACAGAAGCACTGGGCTGATGCAAAGAGACGACACTTGGAGTTCCAGCCAGGAGATCACGTATTCCTAAAGATATCTCCGAACCGCGGAGTGATCCGATTTGGAAGACGGGGTAAATTGAGTCCCAGATATATTGGACTGTTCGACATACTCAAACGAGTCGGTGAAGTGGCATACCGCTTAGCGCTTCTACCCTCATTGGAAGGAGTGCATAATGTGTTCCATATATCCCAACTCAGAAAGTATGTAAGTGACCCCAGCCATGTTCTCGATCATTCCGAGCTCACTATACAGCCCGACTTGTCTTGTAAACAACAGCCCGTGGAGATCCTGGACAGGAAAGTGAAGACACTTCGGAACAAGAAAGTTAACTTGGTTCGAGTGATGTGGAAGAAAGACACTCCAGGAGAGTCCACTTGGGAAAGGGAGGATGAAATGCGTATTAGATATCCACACCTCTTTGTAAACTAGTCCTCAAATGAAAGTTGTAAATTTCGAGGACGAAATTTTTGTAAGGAGGGTAGACTGTAACAACTCCATTTTTAATGTACAAAGAATTGTTTTAAATTCAATGTATACTTGGAGTATTTATTGCGGCTGATATCTCTTTAAGTATTTATTGCACTCCATAATTACAAGAAGGAGCTTGTAGCTCATTGGTAATACCTTGCACTACTGAACCAAGCCACCAGAGTTCAAATCCCATGCCCCACAATATTTTTATATTTATTTTTATTTTAAATTTTTGGAAAGTCAACAGTCAAAACGCCATAACTCATAAAACTTGAACTGAACATAAAAAAATAAATATACCATAAATCCCCCAGGAGACCCCCTACCCAACGGTACCCCGACTCGGCCCGAGTCGGCCGGCGCTGCCGGCCGGACGGCCGAGTCGTCAACACGGAAAAATTCCGTGTTGACCTGGTCTTCTCACCTGCATACTTTAAATTTTTTGATCGGTTATCAATTTCTCAATAAATCCCTTTTACTCCAAAAATTTAATGATTTTTAATGTTTTTTTTATATTTCTATATTTTTTTATTAAAACCCTAACCCTAGCCTAACCCTATATAAACACCCCTACCCTCTACCCTCTCATCCTAAATTCCTAAGTCCACTCTCCTAAAATCCCAAGAGAACTTGGTACGTCGGAAAACGAGCGAAAGGCGAAGCGCTGACGAAATCGACGGCGACTTTCCGGTGATCGTGCTAGGAGCTCTCGACGACGTTTCGACGCGCCAGCAAACCCTCTACCTCCCTCTCACTCTCTGGCGTTGTCCAAACCCGTAAGTCCCTCTTTTCTACCTTTCCATTCTTTCATAAAAAATACCACTTTCAAACCCGACGGAAATCGGAACAAACCGATTTCCGATTCGGTTTTCTATCAAATCTCACTTATCACCAATTCCATAATACTTAAACATCTTCATGTTGACTACTAATCACTTAAAAATTAATTTGAACAAGTTTTCACATATGAAATGATAGCTTTTGCAATATACCGTATTTTTGCACTTAAATACCACTATGTTTAGTTTATCGCATTTAACCCTTTAACATTGCTATACCTTAAAGTAGATCACGAGGTAATGACCTACCTCCACACACACGCAAATACAACCCTAATTGATATTATAAAAACTTAGAATACGATAATACAAGACTTTACATTTAAATACCCTTTTCTTAATAAAACCTTTTCTAAAAGTTCTAAGTTTTAAATAATTTTAAAACAATATCTTTTAATAGGAAAATACGACATGTCGTGGACATCGATCGTTTATCTAAACCCGACTTTGTGGTTTCTAGGCAAGTGTGTCTAAGACGAGTGGTTACTTAATTAGGGCCACTACTTGTAGTGGAGAGCCTCCCACTCACCTGGCACTGACCTGGCCGCAATTGGCGATGAAGAGGCGATTTGAGGATTCTAATGACTTGTCGTTTAGACTATTTAGAAATAGGCTAGTTGGCTTAGGAAACCCTACAATCTAAAATACGGAAATTTACACCCTTCTACAAATAAATACCTTATCTTTATAAAACCGTTTTCTAAATGATTAGTATTTATAAAATCTTTGCAAAGCGCCACTACAACCCACATTTGGGGAACCCATTAGGGATTATACGGTTTATCATGCACCCTCGGGCTTAGTAGTGCGAGATTCAGACCTCCGTAAGGAACATTCGGTCTCGAAAGGTTTAAAATACGACATTTAAGAAAAAATGAGATTTTTGGAAAATAAAATATTTATTAAAAATTATTCTTGTATAAACATATGTATATTTATCATTTAAACACCTATTTTATTATAAGATAAAGTTTCCACCTTTTCCTAAAAAAAATTACAAGATTAAAAGTTACATTATAATACCATGAATTTCAAATAAATCAATATTACAAATTAATACCTTTATTAGGATATTATCACTAGAAATAACACAAATAAAATTTACACTCATTATAACTATAAAGACGAATAATAAATACTTGGGGTGTATCTTGAAAACTATACAAAAGTATTTTTTACATAAAACCCCCTCAAGTTTTATAAATTACAATAATGACCCTAACAAATATAGAACTTTGACTTACATTTCTTTTATTCTGACTCGGGTTTGAGTCTGATTATTTCTGACTTGAATATGATTCAAGTCAATCTATATTCTTTAATATTCCAACTCAATACAAACACATGAATCCCAGAATTCAGTTAACATTCTATACAACTTGACTGAATCAAACCATGGATATACATCCATTATCCCGTTATACCATTTACCTGATTATGCAGTTACAATCTGTTTACTGATATCATGGTTTTGGTCAGTCAACCAACTTACATAATACAATACAACAATACAACCAAAATACTACGGGGTTTAAGGGGTAGATTGGTACGGAAGGCGTTAAAGGTGGCACGAGATGGTCAGATTAAGACACCTAACCTATATTCCGTTACTGTTGTACCGTGGCTTAACGGTTCCTTGTACATTCCGTTTGCTCTGGTCTCTAGCATATAGAGACCCCTCTCGTATACACTGGCATCTTTCTGTACCAAGTTACAAACAACAGCGTTAACACAATATTCTACAATATTTTACAACCTCTTTAGAAAATACTTCTTATTCTGTCTTTTCTAATTCTTCTTTATCTTTTGGACTTACCGAGCGACCTGTTCGCTGACGACATTCTATTTCTTCTTCTTTGAATGTCGTCAGGTGCTTTGGACCCAGCAGAGATCGAGCCCACCGGTGAAGACTTGGAGTAGTTTCACGAAGACCCTGAGCTCTAAACATTGTACCTTGTTCTAATCAGTATTTTCATTTCCTGTTATGCCATTGTTTAGGCATCGCTTTTCATTTCAGTTGTATTTACTTTTCATGCATTGTACAAAAGAATGTTATTAATAAAGTTGCTGTTATTTCTATATCTCTTGTCTCTTGTGATTTACTTTTATATTGCTTAGATACGCTTAGCGTATGTACTTCGAAGTATATACGTAGCGGACCTCGTCGCGTCCTCTTCGCCGCACACCGGGAAGCGGGGCGTGACAGAAACTCCATGGGAAGTATTTCTTTCAGCAAAAACTAAAAGAATGCTGTAGGATCTGCAAGTATGTCCGGCGATTAAGTGGAAGAGCCTGCTTGAACCCGAAATCATAGAAAGGATGCTGAAACCACGTCCCGCATCGAAAGTCGCTGACAAGGGGAAAAACCCCCAAGTCAAGCCTTTAAAATCTTCTAAGAAAAAGAAGAAAATCAAGAAACCTGTGCAGCCTGCGGAATATGTCGACAAGTGCACAGACCTCCAAATATAGTGTCACGCCCCGCTTCCCAGTATACAGGCAGAGAACGCGACTAGCCACTGCGTATTTACTTTGAAGCAAACACGCTAAGCGTATCTAAGAAATTTAAAAGAAATATACACAAGAGACAAATGTAATGAACAACAACTTTATTTATTAACATTCTTTTGTACAATGCATGGAAAAGTAAATACATCTGAATCGAGAAAGCAATGCCTAAACAGTAGCATAACAGAAATGTAAAGTACTGAAATGAAATGTGTACAATGAATCTAAAGCTCTAGGTCGTAGGCTAGCTGATCCAAGTACTCGCTGGTGGGCTCGATCTCCTAAAGATCTGAATCACCTGACAACATTCCAAAGAAGAAAGAGAAGAAATGTCGTCAGCGAACAATCGCTCGGTAAGTCCCAAAGATGAGGGAGAAATAGAATAGACAGAGAGAGTATATTTTTATAATGTTGTATTTAGTGTTAACGCTGTTGTTTGTAGTTTGGTACAGAAGAATGTCAGCGTATATGAGAGGAGTCTCTATATGCCAGAGACTAACGGCAAATGGAATACAAGGAACCGTTTATGCCATGGTACAAAAGCAAATGAATTCAGGTTAGGTGTCTTAAATCTTGCAGTCTTGTGCCACTTCTAACACCTTCCGTACCAATCTACCCCTTAAACTCCGCGATGTCTTGATTGTATTGTTGTATTATATTATAAATTGTATTATCTTGTATAGATAGATGACTTGCTGAAACCATGATATCAGTAAATGTATGTAACTGGAGAATCATGTAGATGGAAGGTATATCCATGGTTCGGTTCGGTCAATACAGATTGAATAAATGTAACAGATTGATTATATGGATTCATGGATTCATATTGAATTGTAGTTTGTACTTGAATCATATTCAAGTCGGATTATTTATAATGAGACTCAGTCTGAGTCAGAAAAAATAGAAAAGAAATTGAATCCTGAATTAGGTTTTGGTGTTATCGGTAACCGCTGCACATGGGCGGCGGGATTTGTATCTTTTTTAAAGCCAATTACCATGTTGATAACACCGTTTATTAAGTTGTCTACCTTAAATAGGCAAGCACTCATATCTCCGGCTCCCTGAGGCTCAAGAGACGGGGCCCGCTTAAACCTATATTTACTAGGGTCCTTATTGTAATTTATAAAACTTGAGGGGGTTTTACGTAAAAATAATTTTGTATAATGTTCAAAATACACCTCAAGTATTTTATTATCGTTTTTAAAGTTTTCATAGATGTAGATTTTATCATTGTGACATTTCTAGTGAATAAACCCTATTTTTCATAATACATGGTATTTAATTGTAAAGTATTGAACTTGTATAGAATTGCATGGTATTTTCATGTAAAATGATTCTTTTTTATTTAGAAAATTTGGAATATTTATAATATATCAAAAATAGATGTTTTGATAATACATATATAAATATTTATAAAATAATTAAATTTATTATTTATCTAAAAATCACATTTTCTTAAGATATTTGTATTTTAAATATTTCGAGACCGAATACTCCTTGCGGAGGTTTACATCTCGCACTACTAAGCCCGAGGATGTGCGATAATCCGCACCATCCCGGATGAGTTCCCCAAATGGGTTGTAGCGGCGCTTTGCAAAGATTTGTTTAAAAATACGTAATCTTGTAGAAAATGCTTTTTATAAACTAAAGGTATTTAATTGTAAATTCGTATTCCCGTATTCTATATTCCCAAAAGTCATCGTGCTATGTTGTGAAGAGGTAGGTCATTGCCTCGTGATCTAGCTAAAGGTATAGCAAGAAATATGATGTTTTAATGTCGAAACTAAACCACGTGGTATTTTACTGAAAAAATACGATAAAAATTACAATATGGAATATTTTGCTATGAAACTTATTCATGATATTTTTTTAATATTTAATAGTCAAGATGTGAGGGGTTGGTATGTTTGTATTTAAGAAAAGGTGGAATTTTAAGAAGAACCGAATCGAAAGTCGGATTAACTCCGCTTCCTTCGGGTTTTAGAAATACGTGTTTTAAGCATAGAAAAGAGGAGAGGGAGGAGGGACTTACCGGACTAGAGCTTAGAAAAGAGGAAGGTTGGAGTGGAAGTAGGTTCCGGTGCGTCGTTTCGTCGCTGGGAGCTCCTAAGGTCATCGTCGGAATTTCGCCGGAGCTTCGCCCTTCGCTAACTCTATTTGTACACAAAAATTCTAGAGAGTTTTCTTGAGAGTTTTGGGCAGAGTTTGTGAGTGATTGGGGAATGGAATGGAGTGGTATTTATAGGAAAAGATTAGGGTTGGGGTAGGTGAAAGGGTGTGAGAAAATGTATTAAAAATGGAGTAAATAGGTATTTTTATTGGCTCTGTTAAATTGCAGGTTAAATAAACATGTCAGGAGTTATAAGGAGGCCAAGAGACACAACTTCACAGAAGACCCAACTCCGATTCTCCCGAGTTCGGCCGGCGGTGGCGGCCGATTCGGTCGATCTGCCAGCCGAGTCAGGCCGAGTCAAGTCGGGTTCGTCGCCAAATGTCCGTCGTCGTTTGGTCTTTCACCTGGGTCAGTTTATTTTATATGTGACTTTTGATTTTTACGAGTTATGCATGTGTAGACTCTTGGATTTCTAAAAATTTAAAAGAAAACAATATAAAAAAATAATGTGGGTGATGGGACTTGAACTCTGGTGCTTTGGTTCAGCAATGCAAGGTTTTACCAATGAGCTACGAGCTCTTTCTTGTTATTAAAAAGCAAAACAAATATTTATAGTACTCATAGGAAATGCAAATACCCCAAATATACATTAACTTTTAAACAAATTTTTGTACACTAAAATTGGAGTTGGTACAGATAGATAGATGCGCTGGAAGAATATAACCAGAAGGCGCGAACACCGATGACACTCGAAGAATTCCTCATGCATATTCTTGAGAATGAGGACAATGGCGACGATGAGGAAAATGACTCATCAGACGAAGCGGAGGAACCTGTGGCAAGCTGCCACATGATCTCCCATTCGTCTATGTATGATAAAGAGGCTCTGCCAGCATTAGAAAGTGACACGGGCGAACTGGGTCTGAATCGACCCTAAACTCCTCGAAACTGCTAGAAGAAGACCCGGTTGAAAGGCTACTAAACGAAGTTTTTCAAAAGAGCAAAAATGACCACGAACGCGAGACGGCAATTTATGAAAAGGCCAAATAATAGCATTTGAATAAAGAAGCTGCAATGAGCAAGATTCATAAAGCTCTCCGACCAAACCAAGGCATGCCTGCAACAAATAAGAGCAGGATCAAAACTGAGAAGCGGTTTGCCAAAGCCCTATCGATGGGGATCAAGCTGCTAGCTCTCATGATGTACACACCTGGGGTCCCATATTTCGATGGTGGAAAAGGACACCCAAAATACTGCACATACCACCAAATGATCGCTCATCCCATCGAGGAGTGCAATGCCTTCAAGGAGTGGTGGCAAAGATATTTTGCCCACAGAAAACACTTCAAGAAGGAGAAGAATGAAGCCCGCGCTCGCCGAATGAGAATGGAAAAACGGAAGTATAAAAAGAAGCTATTGGTAGTTGTCATATGGCTAGTACTGGTTCGGAAGGGGGGAACCCCGAGTTCTCACATTCGGGATCGATTCTGAGGATAAAATACCCCTAAATTCTCTCTTTGAAAACCCCTTGGAAAAAGAAGAGGAGGAGAAGAATTGCAAGAACATCCAGCTGTGTAACCGTACGCTGCCTGAAAAGAACCTCGGACCTACAGACAAGGGTTGGAATAAAAAGGATAAAGGGAAGGGAGAAATGTCCGACAAGATTGCCCTTGATGAAGAGGTGGCCAAAGAGCTTGCCGCGAAAGACCAGCCTAAGAAAATTAAGACAGATTATAATGTCCTTGCGCAGCTGAGGAAAATACCCTCACAACTAAGTATATTGGATGTTTTGCTCTTGTCCAAAGAAGCACGAGACTCCTTAATCAAATCCCTGCAAGAGCCTGATCAGTTTCAAGCCTTCCTTGCAGAAGAGAAGATGAAAAACGAACTGGAAAAGGTCCACACAGCTGACATCACATTCGGCGATGAAGATCTACTTCTTGGTACATGCGAGCATAATCTACCGCTTTATGTCATCGGGTACTGCCATGACGTTAAGATAGGGAAAATCCTTGTCGAAAAAGGATCCTCCATCAATCTTCTCAACGTGAGAGTGCTGAAGAAAATATGTATAAATGTTCAGCACCTTGCTCGAGACAAAATTACCATCTCAGGGTTCGACTCGCAGTCATCACAGATGCTTGGGTCCGTAATATTGACGCTTCGCTTCGGGATGCTTGTCACTGACATCAAATTCCATGTCATTAACGCCAAGACTTATTATAACGCTCTACTAGGCAGGCCTTGGCTGCACGGTACAACGCCGTCCCTTCTACACAACATCGGTATATGAAGTATTTCAAAGATGGCTCAGAGTACACCATCACGAGAGAGCTCAATCCTTTCTCGGTGAACGAAGTGCGAAAGTATGAAGACGCAAAGTACTTTCAGCTAGATTCCGAAGACATCGAAAGTTTCTATAGGCCAGAAAATAAGCAAAAGTCCGTGACCACCATCCTGGTCTTTGGAAGAGATACCGAAAAAGACGAACAAATAGTCTACTTAGGATAGCCTCAGAGGGAGAACAACAAGCCCAGACCATCAACCCTTATCCTGGTCTTTGGCAGCAACTCCGAAGATGTGATGAATGTAGTGTTCTCCATTCGCCCATTAACACAAACTCTTGCCAAAGTGGATCAGAGTCTACATATTATGATGACTCCGCCTCGACACTACAGGGAACTTAACGCGCTAAATACACATAGCGTGCAGGAACTGGAATCTTTCTATGTGCCTTCAAGACGAAGAGATGAAAAAGCGATCCTCTTCTACAAATCTATGAAGACTAAGGTGGAAAAAGAAATCTAGTATGCTGGCGATCCCACTCTCGACAAGTTCCAGCCCATCCATATGCTAAGATATTATGCGGAGGGATTAAAGAAGTTGTTAAAGCGCCAAGACGTACCTCTCGAACAAGCAGTTCGACAAGCCCAATTCAACAAAAAGATTTAGGATATTCTCGGGACTCAACGAAAGAAGTCCAACGGGAAGATAGAAAAAAGTGGGATGGGATATGTTCGGTCCAAGAAACGGGATCAAATCTACAGTTGCTATGCCATAAACAGCTCGAATGGAGAAGAAAATGCCTCTCCAAACAGCCATGTCGCCGAATAAGAGAAAAGTATTGCTCGAAGAAACTTGAGTCCGTCGCTTGAAGAGCAAATTGAAAATTTAATAAAAGAATCTTGTCAAGCCAGCCGAGACAACCACAGTCGCGAAATGGCCATATACGAAAAGGCTAAGACGCAGCGTCTCAGTCGGCAATCAGTGGAAGGAATAGATCATCATACTTTTCATCCACGACCCACTGTGTACCCCCATGAAAGAGGAAAATCCCAAAGCGGAAATGGGAATGAGGCAGCAATCGTGAGCAACGTTCAAGGACAACAAAGCAAATCCAAGACACCGTTTAATCGAGAAAACCTCGATTGGAGCTCGTCCTTTATAAAGAAGATGGGTCGGAAATATTCCTTCCGTCGGGACAAGACAAAGAAAATCTTCAGCCTTATCACAAAACACCAAATGATGACGCTTCCGGAGTCTCAGCACCCCGAACAGTTAAATGAAGTTCATCGCCCGGACTATTGCTCCAATCACCGAGCAATAGGTCACCCCCTTGAAGGCTGCTTCACGTTCAAAAACTGGGTCGAGAACCAATATCAACAAGGCAGCTTTATGTTATCCGACAGCAGGAGAATAAACCCGCCATAGAAGCACGAGCCAAAGAAGACCTATATCTTTAGGAGGGGATCAGCTCAACCGTGAAAATGGAAGCGGACTCGTACCTGTCATATGATAACTCTCTCAAAAGAGGGAGGGGATGAGAATATGATTGACCTTTTTGGATACTTCATAAATGAAGATGATGATGAGGAGATCTCAGAATTCCCACAGGCATCAAAAGAGCTGGAGGATGGAATACATACCACGATGAACAACCTAAGTAAAATCAACTTGGGAACGAACAATGATCCGATGCCGACGTTTGTCAGTGAGCAGTTTTCCAAAAAACAGGTAGCCACATTAAAAATGTGCTTATGAAGTATAAAGACTGCTTCGCTTGGAACTACTCCGAAATACCGGGTTTAGATCCAAAGGTAGCGGTACACAAGTTGGCCATATTGCTAGATATAAAGCCAGTCAAACATACGCCAGAAAGGATGCGGCTCGAATTTGAGATGAGTATCTGTCACGACCCGGAAAATGCACGTGACTTGCACCTGAATCATGTGAAGTTTATAGGACCCCACCTAATTCAAGAAAGCCAAAAGCCCAGAAAATCTAAACCTTTTAGGGGAAAATAGTGAAGGTGAATTTTTGAAATCATGGAATAATGAAAACAAAGAAACAAATCTTGACAGCACATCTATAGCCTAGAGACTGTCTTAACATTCCTCCTCATTCCAGCAGGGCGCAGACGCAACGGTCAAATAAAAGTAGAGTGACGGCAAAATCCTAACTTCGGATCTCGATTGCAATATATACAGCATAGAGGTCATTCGGATGTCTACCTTACTTCATCGAAGAAACGGTGCAACACCAAAGCAAAAGTGAAGTGACGGCATGTGCTTAGCTTCGGGTCTTGATGGCAAGCCTAAAAACCAATGGATGCCATCCCACCCCAGAAAGGTGCGGTTATGACTCATTGGGCCTTCAAATTAAGCTTAACCTTAAGTAAAGCACCACGGCAATACCTAACGCTTGATCTTCTGATGGTAATATGGATATTCCAACCTAAGAAAATTACTTGAAAATGTCTTGTCCAGCCTCAGAAGGGATCATAGACACAACAGACGCGTGGCTACTCGAGTAGAAACCCTAAGGGATCACATATCGAGAATATATCAGCCAACGCGACGGTACGATGGACTTAACCCAGTACCACAAACCTAACGGACCCCTATCAAAAAAGGGGATACAATGATAACTATTAAGAGGGTGGGGGTTTTCAGCAAAACAGTGATCCTCTCAGTCTCATGCTGAAGCTCAGTTTCATGCTCCATAAGTGCGGCCAGCAGCGCTTCTGTTTGGGTTTGTTGTTGTAGACATGAATTAATCTTCTCAGAAGCTCCTGCTTGGAAACCGCATGGCTTCGTATGCTTTGCTCTGTAAAATCAAGAACCCTTTTCAACACCATCCCTTTGAGAATACAACGTTGAAGATTCTAGAAAATGGCTTGGATCCATACAGTGTTGGTCTCTATCTGAGCTCCGTAACCATCCAGATTCTTTGGAAGCTATCTCATGTTCCTCTTTCTTCCTGGCCAGCTTTTGCCCGTAACAGTGAATGAGGGCAGCACTCTGTTCAATTCATGTAATCAATTGGGCCCTTGAAGATATAGCCTCAGGCGTGAGACGCTTTGATTGAATTGATTTCGGATTGTGTAGTTGGAAAATTGTATAGAAATCACAACCAAAAATTATTTGACCGCAATCAATAACGGTGTCGAAATGTAGCGCGTTAGTAAGTGCGGATCGTCTACAGGGATTGTGCGATTCGTTCGTATTTTGTTTTGTTTGAATTGAAAATTTAATAGAAAAGAAAAGCAAAAACGATTCAAGATTTATATCGATGAATTTCAAGAATCAACTAAATCTAATCAAGAATCAAGAAAGCGTTAAACATCAAGAATCAAGAAAGATAGAATTCCAATCGATTTAGGTTTCAAGATTTGAAGTAAAACTCGTAGGAATCGATTAGATCGTAGATGTGAAGAAGATTCGAAATGACGATTTCTTATCCATTAACAAATTGATGCTAAATCGATGTAGATTCATCGAGGATCAAGGATCTTGCGAAGAATTAGGGTTCCTCATCCTATCCTTTGTCCTTTCGATGAATCACATTCACTAGATAGCTTCTAGGAAATCGAATGATCGATCGTTGATCTCTAGATTGTGCGAAAAGAATCAAGAATGCATTTCGCATCGATCTAGATCATCAATCACTCAATTTCAAGAATTTACAATCGTTATAGGACATAAGAAAACGTTTAAAGATTCATCATCATCATCATTCTACAATCGTTTCGACTCCTCCACGAGCGGAGTTTTATTCAAGCATCATCACAAAGAATACATTGAAGAATTGAAGATGAATCATAATACTCGAATTGAAATATAAGCAAGTTGAAAGAATCTTCACCTTTATTTATTCACATTGCTCAAGACTACAAGATTTTGAGAAGGAACAAGATTGTCGAATCTAGTATCGCTCGGCTCCTTGAGTCATGGATCGTCTTGGATCTCATGCTCCGTTGAAGTCCGGCTTCGCTTCTAAAGGATCGTTGAAGACTTGCTTTGCTTGCACTCAAAGAATCTTGAATTTGGTTTCTTGATTTGGATTAGGGTTAGGGTTTGGCACAAGTCGTGTCACTCAACTTGTGGGTGAAGAGATAAAAGAATGAAGAAGATTTAAGAAGTGATTAGCTTTCAACAACCAAAGATTAGCCATTAACCCTAGATCTAGGCTCCTTTTTATAGACTTCCAAAATCCTAGATTTAGGATTCAAATTTGAATTTCCCTCCAAAAGTTTGTTATAGGGAGAGCCTTCTAGAAGTAGTTAGTTAGAGGGAGCTTCTAGAACTAGTTTGTTAGGGGTTTGATTAGCTTAATCAAGATTAGCTTAATTAATCATCCTTGCTGATCTAGCAGAAGCTTCGAGAGTAATCTGGAATTTGACGTGTCTTGATGAGGTGTACCCACTGAGAGAGGAGTTATGCACTGAAAATGGGCTGATGATGTGGCAATACCGCCGCGGATCCGCGGCATAAGCCTGCTTAGGCCGCGGATCTACAGCCCAATAGTAGCCTGAGGGCTTCATCTTTTTAGTGCTGACTCCTGATGAATTCTTTGTAGTTTCTTGATATGTTGATTTTCACAGTCCCTTCTATATTGCTACCAGCTTCCAAATCTTTGAGTTGGCGTAATTTTAGCAGTCTTTGTTTCACAAATTTGGCCGTTCTCTTGGAATTTCCTGCACAGTCTTCTAAACACAAGTTGCGCAATATAGGAATGATGCCATGCTATGATATACAGTCAATTTCCTTCGAAATGCCGGTTTTAAAGTGTAACACATGCATTCTGGTATTTTAGAGATGTTTTGCTAATATGTGCAATATGAATACCGAACACTTCTAGATGAGTACAAATGATAGGGAAATTGACGTGTTAAAAATACAGTATTTTCAACTGATCAAATTCCCCCAAACTTATTTTCGATCGTCTTGAGCGAACTGTTTTATTAAAAAGAGAATGAGAAAATAAAGAAAGAGAAAAAACTAACTAGCACACTTTCATAGGCAACACGATTGCACTGAGCACGTGCAACAAGCCTTTAAACCTTTAGGTGTCCCTAGTAGGAGGAGTGTTGTCTCCTGAGGGTTTTCAGCGGATTGCACCCACAAAATCCAATAATAAAAGGAAGATCGTGAACATTACATTTAAAGATAAGAATTGTAAAAGAAAGACTTTGAAAATTAGGATTTCCAACTAAGCTAGCTTTTCAGTTGTCATGAGCCCTATCTTAATGTCATGAAAAGATGTCAGAAATCACGTCCTCCCTCAATAAAACATCGTCTTATTCTTCATTCCTATCTTTCTTCCAAATATCGATCATATCACCCTGCGTGTGTGTAAAGACATCCCTACACCTGGAGAATTCAATTCAAGCTATCATACTCTTGCCCATCAGCCTCAGTACTTTTTAATTAATGAATATTTAGATGAGATTGCTCACACACTTTCATGCGACCGTTAATACTTCTTGAGGTACTAACCGACCGATTACTCATGTGCTTGCTTATTTGGTGTTTTCCTCGTCTTGCACCACCTAAGGCTTAGCAGTGACTCCCAGACCAGTTGGCCTTAGGGCACTAGGTGAAGAGGCACTCTCGCTATATTTTTTTTATTGCTGTCTTGGCGATAACAAAACCAGTGTCCATTTTTTTCACGATTTTATATTTTATTCATTTTTTTTATTTCCTTCAAACATCGGCTTTTAGACAAGAGCATTTCAAGGTATCCTCTACTATCCCGAGTTTCAAGACGTGTGTAAGTGCGAATAGCAGGGTATCAACATTCAAAATGTTTGGCTTCCAGAATAGGAACTATTTTTCAGACTTATTTTTATTCTCAGATTAGTGACTTTCTTCATCTTACTAACTCTTGGGACAACGGCTCATAACTACTTATTACTAGTTTGTATAAGAAAACTTCTAATTTTCTTAATTTTCTTAAATTTTTCTAATCTCATGGATGTAATTTTTCACTATCTAATCTTTTATTATTTTATTTATGTACAATTTTTTTTTTCAATTTTTATAGGTTTTGAAAATGTTTTGTGCTTATGCAAAGTATGATGCAAATGATGCGAAAATAAGCACAAACCTCCCCCAAACTTGTTTTCAACAGTGTCCTCACTGTTGCCATCTGCTAAATCTCAAAAAACCTGTAAGCCTGGGAGGAAATTTATTAATGGGGGCAAAATATTTAAGTAAAGATCCTCCCCCAAACTTATTTTTGGCTCAAAATTTTGTAAAAATTTTCTTTTCAAGAGCCCGATTATAACCCCCCCTAAACTTGAGTTAAGCAATGTTAATCTTTGAAAATCACATGAGGGGGTCAAAAATCATTGGTCAATACCAAGCTTTACAAAGACCGAACGTTAACACCAACCATTCGAAAATTTTATCAATGCAGTGCTCTGGTTGGTGGAAGAAGAAGTGGGGAAAGGTTAAGTGGTGGAAGAGAATGTGTGTGCGTCTCTATTTGGAGAGACGATGCAGTGAATATGATGGATTGCTCGCATTCTTTTTACAGTTCAAAAGAAGGGGTGGAGGTTCAATTTCATTGATTGGGAGATGATTCATCTCAACACCCGTGTCATTTAAAAATGCGAGTTCATCAGCGAAGATCTCCTCAAAAGTTTCATCAATACCCCGAAGAATAATGTCATCACAAGGTGCGGGGTGATCTTCAGACTCCAAAAGCAGTTCATAATCAGTGTTAGTTGTTGACCCGAACAACTCAGTGGAAGAGTCCGTATGTGTATGATACATAGTTGGGTCAAACAACAACATATGAAAAGAGTCAAGATCAGTATCAAGAGGATCATCAAATTCGCTGCTGTCGACATCCATTAAGTCGACAGAACAGACCTGAGCAGTAGGTTCGGAGGGTACACTTCCAAACTTGTAAATGTTTAGCTCAATTGTCCTATTCCCGAAAGATAGGGTCATAGAACCATTACGACAGTTGATTATAGCGTTGGAAGTGGCCAAAAAGGGGCGACCTAAAATCACCGGAATTTGATTCCGTGGGTTCGCTACAGGCTGTGTATCAATTACAATAAAGTCCACAGGGAATATAAATTCCCCGATTTTTATTAACACATCCTCCAGTTCACCCCTAGGTTTGGTGATTGATCGGTCAGCCATCTGGATAGTGCAATGGGCTAGTTTCAACTCTCCGATTCCTAACTGCTCATAGACTGAGAAAGGAAGCAGGTTAACACTTGCCCCAAGGTCTAGTAGAGCACGGTTAATATGTTTTTCCCCAATAGAAATGGAAATAGTAGGATATCCAGGATCCTTACGTTTCCTCGGTAATTGCTGGGGGAAAGCCGTGTCTACAGTCCTTGCTATGAATATCTTCTTGGGCATTTGTTTCTTCCTCTTTCTAGTGCATAAGTCTTTAAGAACTTTCGCATACGCGGGGACTTGTTGGATAGCATCTAGAAGAGGGATGTTAATGTTAACCTGTTTAAACATTTCAGTGATCTTATCCATTTGTGGACTCAGTGTGTTTCCCCTTAACCGATTTGGGTAAGGAGCTTGAGCAATAAGATCAGGGTCCAATATTGGAGAAGATCGTGTGGGTGGAAACGATCTAAGAATAGGAGTGGGGATCGTTTTCTGTGTACTAAAGAGGTGGGCTGAGGTGTCGAGCTATGGGGAAAACGGAGAATAGGCTCGCGAGAAGGTGGTGGGGTAGAAGAACTGGGGTCAGAATTAGAAGTAGAAGTGGAAGGAAAGGTCTCGGCCGGGGTATCATCGATAGATTTTTCAGTGTCATCAATCTCTTCCCCAACGTGATCGTCAAGCACTCTTCCAGAACTCAACGTGATTGCATTCACATGATGTGAATAGCCAGGATTGGGTAAAGGTTGAGCTGGAAGTTTCTCTTTCTCTCTTGCACTCATTTCGGCTTTTAATCGTGCAATTTCTGCTTCCATCGATTTAATACTCTCAGCTTGGGACGCTAAGTTTTTCTTTATGTCATCGACAGAAGTCTTTATTTCAGCCGATACTTGCATGAGATTTGTTAGAAGCAAGTTTATGAATAAAGAGGATTCATCGGTCCCGGTCAACTGTAAAGGACTAGACTGTGCGGGTGTGTTGACTGGATTTTGAAAGTTATGTGCTTGGAAGGGGTGCTGACTCAATTATGGTGGTTGCTGTTGCGGTGGAGGGACCCTTTGAAAAAAATTTTGGCTTGGAACCGTGTTTTGAGATTGTGATTGGTTCCAAGCAAAGTTAGGGTGATTCCTCCAACCTTGATTATATGTGGAAGAAAATGGATCGTTCCTAGGTCTTTGAAAGGAAGAATTGATATGTTCATGACCTTGAAACGGAGAATTTCGTGGACATTCTTCCGTCAAATGAGAAGGATCAGAACAGCATCCACATACAGTTTTGGGAAGTGACATTTGATTTAGGGCGGCAGCTAAAAATTTATTTTCCATAGTCTCGAGTTTCTTGTGTATAGCTGAAATGTCAACTCTGACTCCTATAGAAACATCCGATTGGTTATTGCCACTCCTAAACGATGGACTCTTCCACTGTAAAGATTTTTCAGCGAAATCTTCTAAGTATTTCCAAGCTTCCCCATCGTCTTTGGTCATAAAATTTCCTTGACACATGTTTTCAAGGCTTTGTTTAGTGTTAGGGTTACTGCCCTCATATATGATTCGGCACAGTTCCCATCTCGGGATTCCGTGATGTGGGCATTGAACCAACAGATCCTTGAAGCGGTCAAGATATTTTGAAAATGGTTCATTTGGAAGCTGGGTGAATTGATTTATTTCGCTACGGACTCGAGCTGTCTTGTGATTAGGGTAGAATTTCTTAAGGAATGCTTTGACGAATTCTCCCCAGTTTGAGATGGAATGTGCGGTAGTGTTATACAGCCACTTCTCGGCTATATCGTACAAGGTGAATGGGAGAAGACGTAGACGCATAGCATCCATAGAAAGCTGTGAGGTACCCATCATTGCGCATACATTTTCAAATTTGGTGATAAAGGCATATGCGTCTTCAGTCTCGAGACCGTGAAATTTTGGTAGAAGGTTGATGTATTGGGGTTTAATTTCAAAATTTTCCCCGTTGGCTGGTGGAATGGAAAGACAGGTGGAAAGGGGACCTCGTGTAGGATAGCACCTCTCCTGGAGAGAGATACGGGGTGGATTCTGTGCACCAACGGACGGCGGCAGAGTAGTGGTAAAGAAGCTCGATGGAGATGGATCCATCGATGTGGGTGTGGTGGTGGGTAAAGAAGAAGTAAATGGAGAAATACCGACTTCGGAGTCGATAGGAGGTACGCGGACTAAACGGGCACTAGAATCCCGTGTCCAGCCTATCTTGCACTAAAAAGGGTTAGTACAAGTGGCAGCGTGAATTTATAATTAGGGGAAATGAACGAATGAATGCGGTGTTTGTTTTGAAAATATACGGATTTTTTTTTGAAAAAATGATGCGATCACAACAAATGCAACAAGCAAAACCCTAATTCTAGGGGTCACCTAGGTCAAAGCTCTAGACCGCTCCTAACTGCCAAAAGACAAGTCGCAGGATAAATCCTCCACTGCCTCTTTGTCTCTCCTGTAGCCAGGTAAGTACCAGGTAAGTGGGAGGTTCTCCACTACGTAAGTAGTGGGCCTAATTAAGTAACCACTAGCTTTCGACACACTTGCCTTAGACACCACAAAAGAAACGCGGATAAGCAATGAATTACCCACGGCCTTCTCTTGTCCTAAGTGAGCGCGACGGTTCTTAGAGTCATCTCTAGATATTTTTTAGTTAATGAGGGTAATGCGGATGCAAGTTTGTAATTTTTGGGGCTTAGGAAGGGTAATGAACTCCCCAACTAATCTGGATTTGGTCTTTGCCCCTTAATTTCCGTATTAATATGCAAACAACCAAAAATCAAAACACACACAATTTATTTTGCTTTTTGCGGCGCTGCGAATTTTTGCAAAGAAGCCTGCAGAAATTTGTTATTTGGACCAGACAGAGAAGGATATAAGAAAGTAAGAGGCTCATTGTGAAAAACTTGTGCAGAGAAGACCCCACCAAGGCGCGGAACCGCCGCAATAAGTGGCTAATACCGCGGAAACGCGGCCGTAGGTGATGTTCACTGTACCAAAATCCAACAGCAAGCTGCTGTTCACTCCTTGAGCTCTCTAGAAATGTCTGAAAAAAATTTCACTTCCTCCACAGCTTCCAGAATTCCTCGCAATCAAATCACAACACACGTTTAGATTTTTGCGCGAATTTTGATCACAAAATTATAATGGAATAAATCTTTCAATTCAAATTTCAATATAGAAAGAATTAGCGCGCGATCCCCGGCAACGGCGCCATTTGATTGAATTGATTTCGGATTGTGTAGTTGGAAAATTGTATAGAAATCACAACCAAAAATTATTTGACCGCAATCAATAACGGTGTCGAAATGTAGCGCGTTAGTAAGTGCGGATCGTCCACAGGGATTGTGCGATTCATTCGTATTTTGTTTTGTTTGAATTGAAAATTTAATAGAAAAGAAAAGCAAAAACGATTCAAGATTTATATCGATGAATTTCAAGAATCAACTAAATCTAATCAAGAATCAAGAAAGCGTTAAACATCAAGAATCAAGAAAGATAGAATTCCAATCGATTTAGGTTTCAAGATTTGAAGTAAAACTCGTAGGAATCGATTAGATCGTAGATGTGAAGAAGATTCGAAATGACGATTTCTTATCCATTAACAAATTGATGCTAAATCGATGTAGATTCATCGAGGATCAAGGATCTTGCGAAGAATTAGGGTTCCTCATCCTATCCTTTGTCCTTTCGATGAATCACATTCACTAGATAGCTTCTAGGAAATCGAATGATCGATCGTTGATCTCTAGATTGTGCGAAAAGAATCAAGAATGCATTTCGCATCGATCTGGATCATCGATCACTCAATTTCAAGAATTTACAATCGTTATAGGACTTAAGAAAACGTTTAAAGATTCATCATCATCATCATTCTACAATCGTTTTGACTCCTCCACGAGCGGAGTTTTATTCAAGCATCATCACAAAGAATACATTGAAGAATTGAAGATGAATCATAATGCTCGAATTGAAATATAACCAAGTTGAAAGAATCTTCACCTTTATTTATTCCACAAATTATTACACATTGCTCAAGACTACAAGAATTTGAGAAGGAACAAGATTGTCGAATCTAGCGTCGCTCGGCTCCTTGAGTCATGGATCGGCTTGGATCTCGTACTCCGTTGAAGTCCGGCTTCGCTTCTAAAGGATCGTTGAAGACTTGCTTTGCTTGCACTCAAAGAATCTTGAATTTGGTTTCTTGATTTGGATTAGGGTTAGGGTTTGGCACAAGTCGTGTCACTCAACTTGTGGGTGAAGAGATAAGAGAATAAAGAAGATTGAAGAAGTAATTAGCTTTCAACAACCAAAGATTAGCCATTAACCCTAGATCTAGGCTCCTTTTTATAGACTTCCAAAACCCTAGATCTAGGATTCAAAATTTGAATTTCCCTCCAAAAGTTTGTTATAGGGAAAGGCTTCTAGAAGTAGTTAGTTAGAGGGAGCTTCTAGAACTAGTTTGTTAGGGGTTTGATTAGCTTAATCAAGATTAGCTTAATTAATCATCCTTGCTGATCTGGCAGAAGCTTCGAGAGTAATCTGGAATTTGACGTGTCTTGATGAGGTGTACCCACTGAGAGAGGAGTTATGCACTGAAAATGGGCTGATGATGTGGCAATACCGCCTCGGATCTGCGGCATAAGCCTGCTTAGGCCGCGGATCCGCAGCCCAATATTAGCCTGAGGGCTTCATCTTTTTAGTGCTGACTCCTGATGAGTTCTTTGTAGTTTCTTGATATGTTGATTTTCACAGTCCCTTCTATATTGCTACCAGCTTCCAAGTCTTTGAGTTGGCGTAATTTTAGCAGTCTTTGTTTCACAAATTTGGCCGTTCTCTTGGAATTTCCTGCACAGTCTTCGAAACACAAGTTGCGCAATATAGGAATGATGCCATGCTATGATATACAGTCAATTTCCTTCGAAATGCCAGTTTTAAAGTGTAACACATGCATTCTGGTATTTTAGAGATGTTTTGCTAATATGTGCAATATGAATACCGAACACTTCTAGATGAGTGCAAATGATAGGGAAATTGACGTGTTAAAAATGCAGTATTTTTGACTGATCACGCTTACGCTCAATCTCATGGAGGCAAGCCTCAATATGTTTGCAATAGCTAACCCAAATGCGGACAAAATATTCATTGTGAAAGGTCACATGGGTAGCCAGCATAGGATTGACTTCATCTATAAAGTCCCTAGCAAAACCGAGGGCCTCGACATCAGGTCTTCAATAAACTTGTTCAGCATGCGCCTGTTATTTTCCGTACCTCTAGAAAATTGGAGTTTAGCAAAGGGTCACATTCACATAGATATGCGAGATTCAAAGGGAGATGAAACCAGCGGAGCTGTCACAAAATAAGGCATATATAAAGATGGGTCGGATCTCTGTTTAAATAGGAGAAGGTTCACAAGATCTAACCTACCAATGGTCAGAAGTGGAAAATCGGGGAGCATAGAAGGCTCAGCCATTTCTTCGTCTTCTCTTTCGAGCCGCAAGACTGCGTTCAACACGAGAAAATTCTTATTAGGAGAAGGTTACTCGTAGAAAGTTGGAGCAAGAAATGAAAGATATACTGACCAACGCTGGAAGAAGGAGCATGTCCCAGTTAGAATGTAAAGCGCGTGGTTAACGCTTGACACAACTGGTTAAAAAATACTCCTGCAAGAGTGCGACAATATACGCCAAGCAATTAACATAAGGAGTAAGATCAACACTAAAACGAAGAGATGATAAAAAATTGAAGGGAAAATTACCTTCCGTCGCTAAGCTCGGAAAGATTCATGGAAGCAAGAAAGAGAGAGGTGGAGTAATGACGGTCATAGTGCCGGCTGATGGGGGTTCCTCAGCCTGTAGATCTTCAGGGTTCATAGATGTTGCGATCGGTATAATAGTTGTCGTACCTGCACCAGAAATGAAGAAAACTTAAGCAAACATATCTAGTGGAAATAAAAAATGAATGAATATGAAAGTGATACCACGTAAGGTACCCGCGGATCCCATGAGAGTCGGCGATGTAGGAACCATGGTTGTGTCTAGAGCATTACAAGCCTCAACAGCTTCTTCAGTTCCTATCGCCATGGAGGAGACAGATTCAATATCCACACCTTCGTCTCCCGAATCGACAAAGGCTGTCGCTATGCTAGCATCGTCCGCAGATACCTGAGATTCATTGGGGAAAGGAGTGGTGGTTGGAGCAATATTAGACTCGGGATTGTGATCTTCCATCCCAGAATCTCTAGATATCGCCGCCTCATTTGCTGTTTCAGCATCTAAACTTGTCCCTAATGTATCAGATGTCATCATACAAAAAAGGGAAATGTTAAGATTCAAATAAATCGCTTTATGAGGGAATCTAGAAAATAATTAAACCATACCAGGTTTAATCGAGGAATCATGCTTTTCTTCCCCCTGAACGAGATGCTCCGTCTCTTCACGAGCTATTCGGGCAATTTGCAAATGAGCGGTTGATAGAGCAGGAGAGATATCTTCCTTAAGAGCAGTAGAAGTCCGTGCCTCGCTTGAACTGACACCTGCGGCCAGGTTGGCATGATGCTCCCTTCCTGGATGCTTCTGGCGCTTTTACTCCGCTTTATCCGTATGCAGAGATCTCTCCAAGACAACCGATAGAGGAAGATCCTCATCCGAATCGGAACCAGCCTCAGAAATTGATGTAACATCCATCATCGGTTGCTTCAATAACACTTCCCGTAGTGGCGTAGAGGAGGCTTGAGAAACAGTCGGCGGCTCTGAAGATTCCATAGTGGTTGCTGAAGAAGGAATATCTTCTATACGTACACCCGAAGATTGCGACCCGCTCGAAATAACACTAGCTGCGGAGGTTCCTATAAGAGAATAAAAAAAGGATTCAAGGTATGGACGAAGTGAATTAAATGTTCTAAAGCACGTAAAACAAGTCATATCGAGGCCCATAGAAGCACGAAGCCTTTCTTCCTCCTCGTACGTCCTAATTGATGCCTGGAGAGCCTCCTCGGCGCAGATACCTGTTGTGAATATAAAGTGTTAAAAGTAAAGCACAATATCATTTCACTCTAGGATATGCAAAGAGTATAAATGAGATATACCGGATGCCACAAAAGTAGATTGCTCACGATCTAATCGTTCGGAAGCTTCAAGGGCTTTTTGAAGATCAGTCGCTATGTTTTCGTCGGTGGAAACCTCAGGAAGAAAAAGATTATCATTGGTTCCGTACTCGGACAGGCATTCGCTATAGGGAGCATGAGCCTCTTAACCAAATACGATGTTAGCTGAAAACATAGACTTTTTCTTTTTCTGGGAACCGAAGGTAGCACCCGACGATAAGATATTTCTCTTCACAGGCATCTTCGGATGGCGTGTTCCGATTTCCGAGCCAATATTTGGCTCAGGAGATGCTACAGCCGTCACACCACCATGAGTGCTCACATAAGGCCTTGGCTTAACCGTCGACACCGTCGAAAAAGCACACGGAAGTACCACCGCATCATTCTCCCTTAAGAAAAGGCGGACAACTGTTTGCCGTTTCAGCGGGACCACAAGATTACTAGCCGGGACAGAATCCTTATGCTTGAGAAGCTCCGCCTTTCTTCCTTAATAACATTGCTCATCGCATGTTGATACCAGGCGGTAAAAGTAGATAAAGCCTTTGGAATATGGTCTGGTTTGGCTATCAAGAAACGAGATCTTGTATTCAACCATATAAAGTGGAGGACAACATTGCGAACGACCTCCTCTGAAGCAATGGGATCGACGAGAAAAGCCTCAAGGGGTATACTATGGTCGTAGCCTAATTGTTGGGCAAAGCAATGTGGGTTATACCTCATGAAAAGCACAAAAGCATTTCACCTATATACCAAAAATCCAGGCCGGATGGAGTATAAATTTGCGATTTCCCTAGCCTTCAAAATGGAAACCCCATCCTTAAGCACATCATGCAACGGCTGGACCACCCTCAAGGGTTCTTTGCTAGTAGTCAGAACCCTATCGATGAAATCCATATTGTCCCCTACAAGGCGTGGACGCAAGAGCAATCGCCGAACTGTTTGTTGCGTTGGATTGGGAGAAGAGGCGTCGACCAATTTTATGACCCGCGGAAATTTATAACCACTATAAAAGTCAAGTCTTTTGTGCTCACAAAAAGCACTCGGCACATGCATCTCTGTCCATGATGTAAAGTAATGGAGAGGGAAGTTTACGGGCTCCACACCCGGTTGGACGGTGTCAGCCGCCATGCTCAAACCATTATACAAATAGGCTAATCCTGCAACACCGACGGCCATACGCGTTCCCGTCACAATACGGTGGGCCAGGTAAAAGACAGATGGTCTCATGTACCGATGATGTGTCGGAAGCGCAAACCAGCTGAGCCATAAGCCAATGAAGCCCATGAAGAACGTCTCCTCATCAATGTATGGAACAGCAATTTCTGCAAAGGAAGTTATAGGGGTATCTGGAATAAAGAATTGCTTCAGATCTTTGTCGGGAGTCGGTAGTTTGTCGAGACCAAACCCGAATTGATCATTAAGCTTAGCAAACTTCGCGGTCTTCTTGGAAAAAGCATCCGCGCAAAGAAAACGAGCAATGAAATCCGCAAAGATGACCCCATGTCCTCCTAACTCTAAATACAGGCTTTCATAAATGTTCAGCACTTTGATGAGACTCGGGAATTTGTGTCGGATAGCGTTCTTAGGTGTAAGGCCGATGACAACCGATTCTTGGCGAAAGTATATTCGTCGGGAGGAAGTACCTCCTCATAGTGCTCCCCCTGATGGGCAATCCAGAGATTTCTAGGAATTCTTCCGAAGAAATCGAAACCTCCTGATCTGATAATAGAAACGTATGGGCCGGGATATTCCATTGTTTCAAAAAGGACTTGACCCACCATACATGAGAAGTGTCATAATAGAACAGAGACGCGTACATCACCGGATACAATCATGTCTTCAGCAGCAATGACTTCTTTGCAGATATGACATAACGGGCCCAAGCGAGATAACCTGCCGGATGTCATAGGGTCACTCCTATAGTATAAACCCGACCCCATGGCCGCGCTTCTCCTGGCGTATCCGACGCCCCAAAATATCTAGGGCCATCGGTGGTTGAACCGGTATCGATGCCATAGATGGTTGAAGACGACCATTCGCAGTCCAATCAATCTCATCCACTACATAAGCAGTTGGCGGAAGGTTCGTGTATTGAATCGAAGGGATCGGCTCAGACAGAATCTCACAAGTTAAACTGCGACGTCCTCGGATGATGTAGCTATACCATGCTCCCCATAGATGAAGGGATTTCTATTTCAGATCGCGATCCCGAATTAAGGCGAGGACTTCACGATCAGTAGATGCATCAGCAAAAGCACTTTCTGAGCGAACATAAGGGAAGTAGGAATCCGAAGCCATAGTACCTGAAAAGAAACCATGTAGTAAATTAGCAATAAAAATGCTAGAATCACTAAGTCCAAAAGCTAGTGGGCCCCACAGAATCAAAATAGCGGCTCATTAATAATTGGAATATGTGCTCAATAGAGAAATTTAAAAAAAAAATCTCTAAGGCTGGTCTTAATAATAATAAAATTTTAGAACTAAGCTCTGTTTTATAAAAATGGTATAAAGTACCAAAATTCCCCTAAAAGAAAAATGATCAAGATTAGGGCCCAGCTCTACAAAATGAAGTGTGGTTAAGTCTTAAAAATCCCCAAACAGGGGATTTGATATTGAATTTGTCAGAGCAAAACTCTGTTGAATTAAAACTTCAGAAAAATCCCCAAAAGGGGTATGACCTGAAATCAAAAATCAGAACTAAGTTCTGTGACCACAAATGAAGTCAAAACTTCAAGAAATTCCCAAGGGGAATATGCTAGAGCTAAGCTCTATGACCAAAAATGGAGTTAATTTTCCAAAATTTCTAAACAACAATGTTCTAAAGGAAAGAGCTAAATCTCTGTTGAATAAGACTCTTACCAAGAAAATAAGTTGGTCTACAATATGGATCTGTAAAAAAATTGAAGAACTAAACTTCAAGAATAGAGCTAAGCTCTAATGGAGAATAAAATTCTCAAGGAAGAAGAAAAGATGGAGACGTAGTTGTCGCCTAGGGCCTAATGCCCTATTTAAAGTGATGGGGTCGGTTCAGATTCCCCATATCCCTAGGCAGATCGGACGGCTAAAGGCTGGACACCGTTGCACTCACATGCAAACCATGTAAGAGCAACGGTGGGGGACATTTATTTCCTTATATAAAAATAATAATAATAATAATAATAATAATAATAATAATAATAAGGCAGCGCCTCACATGAAAGGCATGTAAGCGCCGGGGTGCAAGACACGTAGACGCCGGGGTGCATGGCACGTGCGCGTCAGCGCCCCGGTTGAAGCAGATTTGCTTCGGGTAGAATTAAATTCTACATGGAAAATATTTTCCTAAAATAAGAACAATATTCTCTATTAAATAGAGAGCTGTTGGATCAAAAATCTAATGATAGAATTAAATTCTATTGGGGAAAAATATCTCCCTGATCAAATTAAATAAGAAAGATATTCTCTGTTAAACAGAGAGCCGATGGATCAAAGATCTAATGGTCATCAAAGATAGAATTAAATTCTATGCATGGATAATATTTCCTCCAATCATGTTAAAAACAAGAAAAATATATTCTGTTAAATAGAAATCCTTGTATCTAAGATCCAACGGTGATTAAAAATCACCCTCTGATTATAAAATCAGATTGAGATCGATCAAATAAGGAATTTTCTCAGTTAATCAATAATTTTTCATCACCTATATAAAGGACCCGAGACCTCAAGTCTCAAGAAGAGAATGAACCCCATAAGATGATAAAAAAAAGCTACAACCGAGAATTTAATTCTCTTACTGAAGAAAAATCCCTTCTCTCAAACCCTAGGTAAAAAAACAAATATAAAAACTATCTCATTTGCCTAATATATGTAAATATAAGGGTTTAACCCTCCATAAAGAACTTAGTTTCTTCTCTGAATCTGAAATCCGAAATCCGCAAGACAAATCTTCCATAAGTTGAGAATTTAATTCTCATCCGGAAGATTTTGTTCTTCAAACTCAAGATTTAATGGGAAAACTAGATATGAGAAAAGAAATACGAAGAAAAGAAGTGGAACTAATATTCCAAGAATTTAATTCCTCTAAAAACGAGGTTTAACCCTATATAAAGAACTTAGTTCTTATAAAAAAAAGGAACAGAAGAATTTAGTTCTCAAAATCCGATCCCAGAACTTCTAAACAGAGATCTTGGTGATCATTAATGGCTAAAACACCATTAATAGAAGTTTAACTTCCCTTCAAAAAATAAACAGAAATTAAATCTCTAAAGGCTCAGCGCCTCACGTGATACACGCGTGAGCGTCCAAAAGATTCCCTGAGCTCGGCGCCTTACGTGAAACACACGTGAGCGCCCATAAATGAAAGTTCAGCGCCTTACGTGATACATGCGTGAGCGCCCAAAAGATTTCTTGAGCTGAGCGCCTCGCATGCCTTATACGTAGACGCCCATAAATGAAAGCTCAGTGCCTCACATGATATACACGTGAGCGCCCAAAAGATTCCCTGATATGAGTGACTCACGTGACACTCATGTGAGCATGCAGAAAGCCTATGAAGACTCAGCGTCTTACGTGCCTCACACGTGAGCACCCATAAATAAAAGCTCAGCACCTCACATGCTTCACACGTGAGCGCACATAAACAAAGATCTGGAGGCTCACGTGCTCCGTACCTGAGCGCTGTATAAAGTGCTTAGCACTATATAGTCAAAGTGACTAAGTGTTTAGCACTGAGAGGGCAACACTTATATCTGAGCGCCTCACGTGATACTCACGTGAGCGCCAGAGAAACAATTATATATCATATCCGTAGTCTAAAGACTAAGTTATTAGCACTGCTGAATGATAGAAAAATCTCAGGACTGAGCCCAAAATTGGCCAAGTCTCTGAAATTTTCTTGAACCCATATTGTTCCTTGCAGCCGAGCCCATATGCTCTGTTAATAGATCATACCAAATTTAATGATCATTAACTATATTTCTATGTTGATCTTAGTCTCATATAAGACTAATGTATCCTTAGTTAAAATAAATTGAGTACATATGCTCATATATTTAAGTTGATCTTAATCTAAAACCAGATTAACGGTGCTTAAATAAAATAAAATATTTTTTGAACTGACGGAACATATGACCTAGGTTCAAACCCAAATTCATATATATACGGATTTGGACTAATCAGCGCCCTACGGAAGACAATAAACTAGTCTCCGTATACAATCCACGGGCAACCAAAAATAAATAAAACATAATACGACGCGAAGTGACCTACCGGAAGAGGAAAAAGTTGCTATCGCAACGCGATAACGTAATTAACTTCAGGAGTTTGCGTCTGCAGGGAAGAGCGTCCTCATAATCAAAAACCGAGAGGGATTCTGATAAAGTCACACTACAACGGTCGCATCTATCCAAACCTCCGATATACGGTGTTGTTTACCGCCGAAGACTGGACTGAGAGGCTGAGACGTCTAGCCTGTATTTGGGGCAGATGCTATTTAGACATATCCATCCACCTCTCTAAAGATACCAAGTTGATTTATAGTACCGTATATCGAAGCTTTGGATAGATGCGACCGATGTAGCAGATTTTATCAGATTCCCCTTCGTTTGTAAGGGGTTTTTTATTGTGGGGACGCTCTTCCCTGCAGGCGCAAACCCCTACAGTTAATTACGTTAACGCGTTGCGATAATAACTTTCTCCTACTCTGGTAGTTCACTTCGTATCATGTTGTACTTTGTTTATTATGATTTCCCGTGGATTGTATACGGAGACTATTTTATGCTATAGTCCGTAGGGCGCGGATTATTCCAAATCCGTACATATAATTTCATGATTTGGATCAAGTATTTGCTTAACGGGGTCCACGTTGGTAGCTTGGTTTGACAACGAGAATGAACTTAGGACATATTTCTCATATTTGTGAGGTCCATCCATTCACATGAAATTTGGGCTTTATCTAAGGGTCGTTAGTCTTATTTGAGACTAAGATCAACTTAGATGTTTTGGGTCAAGCATTTTCTTAACGGAGTCCGCGTTGGTAGCTTGGTTTGCCAATGAGAATGAACTTAGCATGCATTTCTCACATTTGTGAGGTCCATCCATTCACGGGAAACTTAGGTGTTATCTAAGGATCGTTAGTCTTATTTGAGACTAAGATCGAATTATGAACAAATAAGCATATGGTCTCAAGTGATCATTAAATCATATATGAATAGCCCATGGATAGTATACGGTAATCAGTATGGAGACAGTCCACAGGGCAAAACATATAAGTTTAAGAACATCGCAGTCTATTATTAGTTTAGGGACGTTTCGGTCCAACATTCCCATGTTTGGGATGAATATTAGTTTAGGGATATTTCGGTCCAACATTCCCATATTTGGGATGAATATTAGTTTAGGGATATTTCGGTCTATTATCGCCATGTTTGGGGCGAAATACTAGTTTAGGAACGTTCCGGTCCATTTTTAGTTTAAGGACATTTCGGTCCAACATCCATCTTGCGCGCATGTGTATATTTTACGTGGTGAATTGAACGATGATAACATGGGGTCACTACTACAAATAAGGGTTGCCCCTACGGATTTATCCGTAGGAGCAAACCGCTGCCCCTACGGATATATCCGTAGGGGCAAGAAAATACCTTGTAGGTGCAAACGCCGTAGGTGCAAGTCGCAGCCTTGAACATGCCCCTACGGTCAAAAACTTGCCCCTACAGAGTAATGTGTAGGTCCATTTGTCCCTACGGATTAGGCTGTAGGGACAAAAAATTTATTTAATTTATGATTTTATAAAATAAATTAGGTGTCCCTACGGACGTATCCGTAGAGCCAAGTAATTATCCCTACGAATAAGTGCGTAGGTATAAATCTGTAGGGACAAAATATCAGGTATCCTGATATTTTGTCCCTACGGATACCTGTGTAGAGGCATTTGTTTGCCCCTACGGATATATCCGTAGGGGCAAAAGTAACCCCTAATACTGAGATCATATGGGCAAAATATCAGGTATCCTGATATTTAGCCCCTACGGATAAATCTGTGGGTACATTGTTGGGCCCTACGGATTAATCCGTAGGGGCAATGTTGGGCCCTACGAATTAATCCGTAGGTACATATTATCAGGGTTTTTTTTTTTAAAAAGGGCTGTCTTTTTTTTTCTTGCCCTGTGCACAATAATATATACATCATATATAAAATTAATCATCACGCAGAATATATATCGCAGTATTCATAATCACGTCTCACGCATAATATACAAAAGAAATCAACAAGCAGAATATGATATCAATATAAACGCGCAAACACCACCAATATCAATATCGTCCAAAATGTAGTACAATATGTATCATATAAATAAATACATGTTTAAAATATAAGAATCAAAAAGCTACCCTAGCTCGGTCCAGCTCCACCTCTGATAAACGTCATAATCTGGCATGCCTGCTCCTCGGATATATCCTGAATCAATAAATCATGCAATGCGGAGCGTGCGGGAGTCTGAGCGTGCTGTGGAGCTGTAGGAGTGTCTGTGCAGCCGCCATCGAGGCAATGGCTTGGGGAGCCACGGCTGCGGGAGTCTGAGCGGACAGTGGAGCTATAGGAGCTGTATGCGGAACCGCAGCCGATGTAGTGGCTTGCGGAGCCGTAGCTGAAGGAGATGCATGTGGAGGCTCGGCCGATATACCCTGTCGCGTCCGGACCTACGTGTGTAATAAGCGAGTAAGAACTGTGTATTATTCGAATTCGTATCATTATCAAGTTATTTCAAAACCCCAATCTATGTATACTTAGGGACTTAGGCCTCGTTTGGATATCTAGTTTGGAAAATCGTAGTTTATTTTAATTAGATATGTATGTATGATTAATCAAAGCTAAGTCTACAACCAAATAAGCTCAGGCTACGTACTAATATTGGATATGTTGCTATCTATAATTGACATAATATTTTACTATTAAGTAGTATACATACCAACATCTCCTTCAACTCCTGAATGGTGGGCTTCAAGCTCTCCAGTTCTTGCTGGAAACGTCGCTCATTGGAGACGGAGGAAGTAACCGCCGGGGTGGAGTCCAACCTCATATAGGCCCTGCTAGGGCCCAGTCCCTGGCCTCTCTCCCAACCTCCGTGGTGCCCTCCATGTGCAGCATCCAGGACTGAGGTCAGCAGCATCAGATCGTTTTGTCCAGTAAAATCGATCCCCGATGCCTCGGCCTGCTCAACCACCCGCTCCTACACCCACATTAACCAGTAAAATATAAGTATATCATTTTAATTTGAACCTTTCAAAACTAAAATTTCAAATAGGGGTTGAATAAATATTAACACTTACGCAATACTCCTGGGTAGCGGCGTCGGGGTATCGAAGCTCGCCCGTAGCGGGATCTGTCGAGGTGCTGTGGACGGCAAGATATGCGGACAGCACGCTCGGTGTACCACCCTGCGCCAGGGTCTGAGCTCTCTGCAATATTAGAAAATAACTCTTAATATTAGATATATTAGAAAATAACTCTTAATATTGCATTATATCACAAAGGTCGGTCTATTGTAATTTACCGATAACTCCATGGCACGAGTAATATTCCTCTAGCCACCTGTATAAGTAGGGCGACCCCTCTTCGCCGACTTCCTATTCTCTATATTTTGAGCGGCCTGTTTCTGCACAACACATTCACATTTAGTTTTCTAATTAAGGAACACAAAAAAAATAAATTATATACTAAACAATGAATTACATTTAAAATAGATACATGTTTGCGTTGAGAGTCAAAATATTCGCACAATAGAGGCCATGTCTCTACGTCGACTCTCGCAAAGGCCGGAGTAGATAAGAGGGCCGCTCTCTCTGCCTTGGGGTCGCCATCCACAGGGAGTAGTAGTCGGTCTTCATCTCATTCCTGTTGTATCGGACCTTTGTCTGCATGTTCTTCATAAGGCCATTGTACAGAGCATGAAGATCGAGCACCTTCCCAGGGTGATCAGGGTCGGGTACAGGCTGAAAATCGTAATCCAACTGAAAATACAAAAAAAAACATTGTTATTAGATTGCAAGTGTTAATAATAAATATATTGGATAAATCAAATGAAAATATATATTAATACCCGAGCCTGATCCCAGAAGAGGGCGAATGAGCGCCGGTGCTGGTCGCCCCACTCAACGTGAAGTGGATAGTTCTTCACAAGCCGGCTCTCATCCCCCATATACCGGCCGAACCTCTCGGCATGATCGCCGGTATAGCGATAATCAGGGGTAAAAAAGAGGGGGAATGCTGCCCCCCTAGCTCTGTCAGGCCTCAGCCTGTGGGACTGATTCGGGCCTTAAGTCCCCCTCTGGGGATGGGGAGGCCTTGTGTCTGCAAGAAATATCAAGACAATCAATATTAAAACAAAGTTGTATTAAGAAATTAAGGTTTAACGAAAATTGAAGTGTGATATATACCTCCGGTGACTAAAGCACGAGCCTGGGCCCGGGCAGCAACACGAGCGGGACGATAGTTCCTCCGGTGAGGAAGAGCCGGTGCCCCGGATGCGGACGCATCTCCTCCAACTAGGAAATAAATATTGACGCTAAATTTCCATGAAGTTCACATTTATTCTTTAGAGGATATGTAAAATGAATAAATATTTTATATTTATTCATACTAACCTACAGACTGAGCGGAGGGTACAGAAGTGGCGGGAGTGGCCCCTGCGTTAGATGTGGACGCACCACCTATAATTAGACAATTAAAAATAGATTATATAAGTAATTGTAAAAAGAATGTGTAGATTAATAATATAACATTCTAAATCAATATGCATGCACTATAGGATATATAAACATACCCGCAGGTGCGGTGGTGGCACCACCTACAGCTAGACAATAAAAAAAATGATTTTCTAAGTAAGAGCAAAAGGAATGTGTGTATATTTATGATATAGCATTATAAATCAATATACATGCACTATATGATATATAAACATACCTGGAGGTGCGGGATAGGCCTATGTCCCTGATATGGACGCATCACCAACAGCTAAACAATCAAACATTGACAATATAAGTAATTTTAACATGAACAGGCATGAATATCTATAATATTATATTCAAAATGGATATGCGTGCAATATACCTGGAGGTGTGGCAAACTCTACACGGAAGGAGGCATCCGAAGGGGTCTCCGATCTGGGTGCAAGACCGGCCCTCTGAAGCTCCCTACGCAGCTCTCCGGACGGCAGAACCGCTCTGCATCTGCCTCTGCCTCTACCGGTGCCACGGATGGAGCTGCTGCCATCCCTCGCTGCTCCCATCATCGTCATCAAATCTAGATAAACGGTTCGTGGACGTATTAGACAATCATTACAAGTATTGACTATATATGTATAGATCGTAAAATGTGAAGTAATAATATAACATTACTGATAACCTTTTTTCGTTCCGTGGGCGCATTAGACATATCTACTTGGATTTGATCATCGATATCATTTCTAACCCACGTAACTTCACGATCGGCCGAAGACAACCCGTCTTTCAAAACAGACGGTCGGAGCACTCTAAGCCTTTTCTCTTCTTCAACCTCATCGCTGTCCTCGAATTCTGGGACATCGTAGACATCTCTGGGTTTCCAATGGCATACGACACTCCATCCCGGATGCTTCAAACACTGTGAGTAGTATACTTGGAACGCTTGGTTCGAAAAGATAAACGGATCTTCCTGACCGTAAAATCGAAGTGTGTTCACACTGGTCAATCCATATTTAACTTTCCAAGTCCCAAGATTGCTTCTCCACTTATCCGTATCGGTTCGCGTATCGTACCAAGTACACTGGAATATATAAAAGGGTTCTGATCGTCCGGGATAGTGGATGCCGAGTATACAATTTAAGTACCCATAATAAATCACACCGTCCGATCCTACCGTCGCAATCCCACTATTCAGAGTGGTTCTAGATATTTCTATGTCCTTAATTTTGAATTTGTATCCAAGAACACCGAATCCTTTATAATATGCAACCTCCATACTAAGAAATTGAGCTAAACATCTTGAATCACTCTCAAATGATGCAAACAAGTTCGGATCGTGGATCTAACAAAATAAATTTTACGACAAATACATAACGATATAAGTTTAGATTAAAACTGATAGCAATAACATGTTATTTGAATAACTTACATAATCTGTGACCCAATCGCAAAAATTATCCTGATAATATTTTTCCAATCGTTCATCGTTCCAATTCTATCTTCTGCCAGTACTTATTCCCACATCTATCGCACGGGCAGAGAATCTTCTCTATCACGATCTTATTATGTGCGCATGCAAATTCAATAAAAGCAGCAACTCCTACGACAAACTTAGGTTGCATACGTTGTTGCCAATCCACATACATCAGTCCTTAACTCTGACGTACTCATGGGCCATGTTAGACTGTATAACATATAAATTGTAGGTTATGGTGACTATATTGAGAAATCTAAGAACGGGATAGTTACTGACAAAGGAGAAAATCCGTGTATATGCTTTGTGTGTGCGTTTGTCGTTGAAAAGAATAAATTATCAAACGTATGTTAACCGATAGACGGTGACTAAGTGGCGCTTTTAGTTTCATATATGAGTATCGATGAGAATATGAAAGTTTCATATTATCATCGAGTATCATATATTGGTTTTAACTTGAACATCTTGAATCACTCTCTAATGATGCGTTTGTTGTGTATTCTTGTTGTATGTGTGTGTTTCGGCTGTCGGGGGTAAGGCTTCTATCCCATTAAGAATGTATAGAGCGAACACCCATTCGCTTGTGCTTTCAACCGTTTTGAGTAAATTTCGGTAGCACCTCCCCGCTGTTCTCCGAGTATACTATAATAGAATAGATAATCATTTCAAAGCTGTGAAACAACGTTGAAATGAACATCTAATCTATCTTTGTATATGGAGAACCAGCGGAAAGGTACCGACGAAATATCTCAAAATGGATGAAAACACAAGTGAATGAAGGTGTTTGCTTTATACATTCCTAACTTGTCCACACTGGACAAATCTATCGGTTATCATACGATTGAATCTTCTCGTCACATAGACTATACGACGGTTGTTAGTATCGAGCTATACCGTCCGATATTTAAGAACTTTCGTATAGTTCTATGTTACGACGAACATCGAACGTATGTTAACCGATAGACGGGGACTAAGTGGCGCTTTTAGTTTCATATATGAGTATCGATGAGAATATGAAAGTTTCATATTATCATCGAGTATCATATATTGGTTTTAACTTGAACATCTTGAATCACTCTCTAATGATACGTTTGTTGTGTATTCTTGTTGTATATGTGTGTTTCGGCTGTCGGGGGTAAGGCTTCTATCCCATTAAGAATGTATAGAGCGAACACCCATTCGCTTGTGCTTTCAACCTTTTGGAGTAAATTTCGGCAGACCTCCCCGCTGTTCTCCGAGTACACTGTAATAGAATAGATAATCATTTCAAAGCTGTGAAACAATGTTGAAATGAACATCTAATCTATCTTTGTACACGGAGAACCAGCGGAAAGGTACCGACGAAATATCTCGAAACGGATGAAAACACAAGTGAATGAAGGTGTTTGCTTTATACATTCCTAGTTTGTCCACACGGGACAAATCTATCGGTTATCATACGATTGAATCTTCTCGTCACATAGACTATACGGCGGTTTTTATTATCGAGCTATACCGTCCGATATTTAACAACCTTCGTATAGTTCTATGTCACGACGAACATCGAACGTATGTTAACCGATAGACGGGGACTAAGTGGCGCTTTTAGTTTCATATATGAGTATCGATGAGAATATGAAAGTTTCATATTATCATCGAGTATCATATATTGGTTTTAACTTGAACATCTTGAATCACTCTCTAATGATGCGTTTGTTGTGTATTCTTGTTGTATTTGTGTGTCGGCTGTCGGGGGTAAGGCTTCTATCGGTTATCATACGATTGAATCTTCTCGTCACATAGACTATACGAAGTATTTAAATAAAATATAAAGTAACCGATATAACATGATTTTAAACTTATGAAATAATACTTGCTTAGTTACTTGCAAGTTGCAACTTGAGAATAAGATATATGAAGAATTGAGTATTAAAGAACTAAGATGCATATTTTGGTAGTTACTTGCCGCAACCCCTAAGTTAAGTAGTTTTTTGAGAATTAAGACCTTTTTAATCATACTTTGGATAGACTGTCACAAACAGTAGGGTATATTCAAAAAACCATATAACCCGCATGCAGTTTTGCCTTCAACTCGTATGCTTTTCTAGAATCTAGCAGCTATCCTCTTTACACTTTTCGAAAGTTAAATATGCATATTTAAAAATCTATCATTTAAAGCGGTGTTTGGATATACTTTTTTTTCTTCATTATCATAAAGTGAAAAATTTTTTTTGATTTCTTCATTATAATAAAGTGAAACTTTTGAAAATGAGGAACTGAAACTTTAGGTCGAAACCTAAAGTTGTTATGTCGGTTTCAAGCATGAAGAAATAAAGATTAATCAGAAATTGTCAATTATTGTTTTAAAGTTCTACTGTTTAACACAAAATTCTACAGTTAAAGACACAACTATAGATGGGACAAAATATAAACTATACAGAATTCCTAAGGCTACACCATACAGACTTCAAACTACCCAGTGAAGTGAGAAGACCGAGAAATAAAATGGCACTTTCAAATATAACTCAAAACAAATTTGTTATTTGTATTCAATGATTTGACATGAATACAGAAAGAAAAACTTGGTTGTGAGCTTTAGAGGAAATTACAAGGATTTCATGATCATTAAGGATATCGCATATACATTGCAAGTGGAACATGTTTTCCAGTAGGATGAAAAATACTTCATAATTTTTTCCTAGTTTATAAATACATGTATCATGATATTTTATCCTTATTTCATGAAGAACAAAAACGAAGGAAGAAAAAAATTATGGAAAACATGTCAAATACCTAACCTTAACCCTAACCCCAGCCCCAGCCCCAGCCAAACCCCAACCCCAACCCTAACCTTAACCCTAACCCCAGCCCCAGCCCCAGCCGAACCCCAACCCTAACCCCAACCCCAACCCAACCGCAACCTCTGCCGAACCCCAACCCCAACCGCAACCTCAGCCCCAGCCCCAACCGCAACCCCAACCCTAACCCTAACGCTAACGCTAACCCCAACCGATGCCTAACCCTAACCCTCATCGGTACCCAAACCATGAACCCTAGCCCTAAAATAATCAAAAATTTGTTTAATTGAAGATTTACTAACCTGTGCGGTGAAGGAGACGATCGATCGGTGGTCGACAACGCGCACAATCGGCAACAAGAAAGAACGAGGGCGGTGGCGATAATGAAACGGAGGGCGGTGGCGGCGACGAGAACGGAGATTGGCGGGAACGAGAGATTTGGGGATTTTGGGTTCGCGCGCGAGAGATTATCGAGAGAGATAATTAGCGTAGGGGATCTGTTCCTTTTTAATTAAATCCCTATTTAGATGCCCCTACGGATTAGTCCGTAGGTCTTTGGTTTGCGACTCCGTAGGGGCAAACAACAATTTACGAATTAATATTTTTAAATTAATACTTCAGGACCGTAGGGGCAACCGTATGGCCCTACGGACTAATCCATAGGGCCAAAATAAATCTGCCCCTACGGATTTCATTATCCGTAGGGGCAACCCCCTATTTTAGTTGTGGGTGCGTAAGACCTTCCATGTCTTGATGAAATTTCATATTTTCATCAAGTAGAGACGAGAAATGAGTTGTTGGTTGTTGGGACCCTCCATCTCTCTGAAAACATTGAGAAATTATAACGATATATATCAGAGGTATAGAAAGTTGTACCCTTGAACCAAATCTCGTATTTAAAGAAAAAGATCATGGTGGATCTAATAATCATTAGTATTATATGAGACTAAGATTAACTTAGAAAATATATAATGAAGATCATTAGTCGTATATGGGACTAAGATCAGCTTGGATATCATTGATGAAAGATCATTAGTCATATGTGGGACTAAGATCAAATTAGATATCACGAGCATATGGGCTTAGTTGATTTAAGAAGAAAATTAACCTTCACAGACTTAGCTAAATTGGGCTAAAATTGGGTCCCAGCAGTGCTGAGCGCTCAGTCACGTAGCACTCATGTGAATATCACGTAAGGCGCTGTGTTTCTTTAACGCTCACGTGTGTTTCACATGAGGCGCTGAGTTCTTGGGCGCTCACGTGTGATTCACATGAGGCGCTGAATTCTTGGTGCTCACATGCTATCACGTGAGGTGCTACAATAGTGCTAAGCACTAATCTGTTTTGCTTTCTGGCGCTCACGTGCTATCACGTGAGGCGCTGCCTTCATGGGTCTTGGGCGCTCACGTGTCTTTCATGTGAGACACTTTTTTCATGGTTTCTTTTGAATACTCAAGTGCTTTTTGCGTGAGCTGCTGTTTTGGGTGCTCACATGCCTTTCACGTGAGGCGCTTTTTCCTAGAGATTTAATCTCTACTTATCTTTTAAATTTCAGAGAAGCTTGGCTTCTGTTAATGGTATTTTGACTATTAACGATCACCAAGATTACTATTTTGAGAATCTGAGATCAGGTTCTTTTTTTATGAGGGAACTAAGTTCTTGAAGTATAAACTTCATTTTCTTTATATTCTTTCTTCCATTATTCTCCCTTGAATTTTTTATTCTCAAAAACAAAATCTTCCCAATGAGAATTAAATTCTCAACTTGTGTGAGACTTATCTTGTGGATCTTAAATCCAGAGAAAGAACTAAGTTCTTTTAAAAAGTTAAACCCTTAGATATGATATGATAGGTAAAAGAGATATTTTGATCTCTTCTTTTTTCTTTACCTAGGGTTTTAAGGAGGAAGACGATTTTTTTTCTTTATTAAGAATTAAATTCTCTGTTGTTTTATGGAAGGTTGTGGAGAACCTTCTGTATATTTTTTTACAGACGCTTATAGAGGTCTCCTCTCACTAATTTCTTCATATGTGGCTCTTATTTATAGGAAAGAAGAAATTAAGGATTGTTTGATTTGTTTTGATCTCAATCTGATTTTAGATTGATTTAAAAAGATTTAATTGATTTATATCAATTAAGGGTGACATGCGCACCGTTGGATTTTTTATCCCGGATCAATTTAGTTTGATTTGTTAAATTCATTTCAACGAAAAAGATTTAGTTTCCTTCGTTTAAAAGTATCTGCTTTGTTTGGGCGGCTGCGCACTTTAAGATAGTGTGCACATGCATTGCACGTATCAGTGTGCACCTGTTGATTAATAGGTGCGCAGTTGGAAACATCTGCTGTAGTGCGCACGTGTATTCCATGCATCGTTAGCGCAACTATCCTTCTGCAAAAAGAATGTTCGAGACTTTGTAAACTGGAATTGGAGCGGCATTTGTGTCCGCGGGTGCAAGCACATGCGGCGCTCGACTCGGCACGGCGGCGACGGCGTGCGCGTGTGGTTTCACCATATTCTCTTTCATTGGTCTTCATGCAATAAAAGATGGAAGTGTTATATAAACACTTCTCAATTCTTTGGTGTGGCCGATGTAGGACTAAAATACATCTTCTCTTATGAAAGAGATTTACTTAAGCTATACTTATATCGCACATTTGCTCACAACTTTTGACTCCAGAAGATTTATGAAGCCCATAATATATCAAATAGAAGCTCTGTTCGAGACGCTTTCGATGCTATAATAATCTACCTGATTCTCCTTTGGCAGTATGGCAAAATATAGTTCGGAAAAATCTGCTTTACATTCTCTTGAATATATTGAGGCCGCTTGATATTTTGGGACTTTTTTGTGCACTTTTGCCTATATGTTATGATTGTGCTTGACATAAACATCCAAATTTTAAATGGGAACAAGTGCAATAAATCAGTTTGGTATTTTCGGAGAAGTGGATAGATATATTTGAAATAACATCTATCCCTAAATTTAGGTAAAACGACCTATCCCGGTTCATCTCCGTTTTCGGCGGTAAACAGAATATGTTTGATATACAAAAGAATTTAATTAAATAAGTATATTTGATATACTGTTGAAATTTAATTAAATAAAAGGAAAATCGTCAAATGTGATTTGATATACTACTCAAGATAATATATGATATTAAATGAGTAAATATTACATGACATTATATATATGTATTAATTATATTATGAATATAATATATATATATATATATATATATATAAATATATGTAATTAAATATATATATGTGTGTAATTATAAATATATGATATATATAAATATTTATAAAAAAAATATCGTTGTGCATTTGATGCGTATCAAATATTATATGCATATGTATATGTGTGGGGCCAACCGTATTAAGTTGTAACTAATTAGTTTGTTTAAGAAATTAAATAAATTAATTAATTGAGATGGTTTGAATTAGATCCCTATATATAGGATTCTATTTGATACAAACCCTAACCTTCATTATTCCTCTCTTCCTCTTAAAAGTTTCGCGCCCCCTCCCTCCCCACCCACCCACCCACCCAATGCTCTCTTGGCCAAAATCCCTTTGGTGGAAATAAATTTAAATTGTTTTAATTTATTTTCTTTAAATTAATACTTCACTCTGATTAATTAAATTAGCTAGTTAATTAATCAGAGTTCGTTGATCTTGGAAATTCGTATGGAGGCAAGTAAGGAGATCATCAAGGTGTAATCAAGTCGTTTTAATTGGATAGGAATTGTTAGCACAGCGAACGGAACGCAAATCCGAATTTGCACAAAAGTATAACCTTTTCTTGAATCGGTTAAGTGTTAATTGATTTCGTTAATTAAATTAGCGTAATTTATAAACCATTTTTTTGTGTCAATGTAAAAATTTTAATTTTCCCTTCCGCTGCGTTTACACCAATTTTAGCCAACACTAGGGGGACTTCTGAGATTTGTTGGATTCGCACTCAAACTATACCAACACCTCATGTAATTAATCTATAGTTAATGTCACATGTCTTGCCCAAAACCATGAATACATAAGAGAGTAAGAGAGGGTGTATAAATACATATTTCAAGCTGAGTTCATATCAATTGCTTATATTCATGTCAAGAGCAAGTATTCCTGTCAATTTGTATTCATATTTCTATGCAAATCGAGTCAAGCATGTAGTAAGGTGTTCATACAATTCATGTAGATAGGAAATGATTATCGCATATCATGAGATGAGTTAAGTGTCGTAACTAGGTATTTACATAATTCATGTAGTTACAGTAACTAAGAAGTCGCATGTTATGAGTTAAGGCAAGTGTAATATCAGATTACATGTCAGATATTGATTAAATGTAAATATCAGTTTGAGACGGCTCAAGTGTGCTTAAAACGGCTCACAAGTCATTCTACAATCAAGTTTTGGGTCTCTGATTGAATGAGACGGCTCAAAATGTTCTTGAGCCGGCTCGACACAATCTTGATACGGCTCGATAAGAATTGAGACGGCTAAACAATGTGTGAGAATTCATATATTTTCTCTGTTTCCATGAGACGACTCACGGTTATGTATGACACGGCTCGTCCATGAATTGAGATGGCTCACGCCATGTCAAAAATGGGCTTTTCCTTCTGGGTGTATGAGACGGCTCATGTTTTGTTGAGCCGGCTCAAAACCTATTCGATCAGACGATTAGGTTCTGATATTCAGTTATATTTTGCATGACGATGTGATGTAAGTTTATGCTCATTTTACGGTGTCATATATATATATATATATATATATATATATATATATATATAAGTTATCATTTATATTTTGCATGACGATGTGATGTAAGTTTATGCTCATTTTACGGTGTCATATATATATATATATATATATATATATATATATATATATATATATATATATAAGTTATCATTAATATGATAGGAAATTAGGTGATTAATGATTTTAACTAGAATAACAATTAAATTTAACAAATTCATGTATAACCAAATTTACGTATAAAAAACCATATTTCATTAAGGATTTTTACGAAACAAAAGCAACGGTTTTATGGAGTCAAGACAGAGAAAAGAGAGGGATGATGAGGTGAAGAGGGAGATCGATGGAGGAAGGGACTTGTTGGATATAGGTGCCCTCAAGACAATTATTGTAATTGAAGAAGAACCTATACGGAAAACAGTCTTACTCAAGATGATAGTATGCTATCTGGTTTGACTTTATCTTTCATTTGATGCGTTTATTAGTTATCACATATCGCTAATACATGAGATAAAACCCTTAGGATTTTGCTTGACTACCAGGACGATGATGCAGATCAACTGGTACGGCATGGCTAGTCAATAAGTACATCCTTAAATGTCCCTAATCGTAGGAGTATCAAGACTGGGTATCGTTACTCCAATTTAGACTGGTGTGTACGTTTTCTAACCCGGTTGGAAAGCGATAGCTGATCCTGCAGCTATTAGTGTTTGACATCGAAAATTGTATACAAGAGCTCATTGGATGAGTTACATTGGACGAACTCACCGAGAACTCCTAGTTGGTAATATGCCAATGTCAGATAGCAGTTCTCTAGTGACATGAATATAGGGTAGTCCCTAAGACCTGAGATCGCCATAGTGTCTCATATGTGTTCCCACTATACTTAGACTTTTACCCTACCACGGCTCAAAGGAGTCATGCAAATATATTTTTGTTGGGTATAGTCCCGAAGCACGTGGAGGCAGTGAGCAATCAAGAGGATTCATCTCTCCCGGTATAGGGAGTTGATGTCGCGCTGTGCAGGACATGCCTACAATCACAAGTCGGTGACCGCCGCAGTGAAGATAAACTGATAAGTGTTATCAGTTGTATCTCCGATTGGTTATGAGTCCTCTGTCGCACAACTTATCGAGTTATTGGGGTCTGGCAGATTCCAAAACCTAGACTCGATATGCGATACTCGTAGATGAAGAGACCGGAATGTATAGTAAATATCACTGATAGACTTTGCAGAGTTCATATGAGCTTGCTCGTTGACCTTCTTTAGATCAATACCTGGCTAATCGTTATGTGCAGCTAGCATCGTTGACGTACTTGTGGACTATGAATATGATCACAACCTACTGCCAACGTATTGTTGAGTCTTTGAAGTCTCATACATAGATTTTCCAGCACACGAGAAACAATGTAGGGCACGTATAGGAATACGTGCAGGAGTTCGATTAAATACGTCTATTTGATACACGTATTATAATCGAGTGTTAATTGATATTAGCCGGTATATATATGATATAACCGGATTATTAAATCAAGTGTTGATTTAATAATTAAATGTATATTTATGTATTGATATATTTATAAATATTAACTAATATCATACTCACTTTATTATTTTCTTCTTTTTATTAATATTTATATTTGATATAAATATTGTGACATGTATGTTGATACATTTGAGATGTGTGTATAAGACTTATATGGTTTAGATGAGAACATTCTTAAATGGTATAAGACATGGACATTTAGATGGTTGTAAAATTCTTTTGGTGTTTACTTTGATGACTCATTTTTGGTGACTTATTTTGGATGACTCATTTTTGTTTTGGGTTTGGTTCTCATCTTAAAACATTTTATTCTTCATACTCTCATCTTCATGGCAACCTCTCTTGAGTTTTTTCTCAAGTGAGGAAAGAAAAGAAAAGATAAGATATTAGTGAGCTAATTTTCTACATCTCTTACTAATCATCTTTAGCAAGTTTAATTAGTGGGTTGCTTCACTTTGATGAAATCAATTTGAAGCTAAAGTTTATGTTGGAGTTATCTCAAGGTGGATCGTCTTTGACAAGTAGATCATCGGGCAAGATTGTTCCGGGTTTCGTGGAGACTAGCCGGAGTCCAAGAAGTGATGGCTAACGCGCTAAAAAGGTTATAGCACTCTAAACTTGTTCTCTTTGTTTTTGTTAACTACAAGTATTTGAATGATCTTGTGTTGGAAATGGTACTATGTTTTCCATATTTTTTGTTAAGTTTTCTGCCGCAGTCCGCTAGTGTAGCGACCCTGGCATCATTCCCTACAGGACTTACTCATGTTACGATACAATATAACTATTGTACTGTCGTTAGATTCGATTAGGACTTGAGCGGAAAACTTGATCTCTTACGGTGATTTGTTCTTCCAAAGGCTTGAGGAGAATTGAGATTGGAAATTTTAGAGAGGAAAAGTGTTGGGGACCGCCAAGAATTGAAGGGGAAGGAAATTTTAATAGGATGAGAAAAAAAAAGAGAATAAAGTCAATAAAAGGGAATTTAATAGGAAATTGAAGGATTGGGGTGTTTTCTGAGTTAATTGGACGGTTTTAGAAAGGATGCAAACAGTCACGAACCCATAGAATTCGTCAAATGGATGTCGATGACGTTTCAGTTTCGAACGAGGGCATGAGCTGGCTCAAAATGTTCTTAGGACGGCTCATGAGAACATAAAACAAAATTAGTTTTTCAGGTAAGTTTTGAGACGGCTCAAACTATTCTAGGGGATAGAGAAAGAATTGAAAGGTTTGGCATATGAAATGAACCATCTCAAGCCCAAAGTAACTCATGCTTACAAGATGAGCAAGATAGGCCCAATTTAGCCGCCCGAAGCATCAGCCTAGCCGCCCGGGCGGGTCGAGCTTGAGAAATGGGCTCGAGTCTCGAATCCTGGACTCCGGTCGATGCTTTCGATCCAAAACAAATATCATTTCTTTTATAAAGTTTCGTAACTACGTGCATCGCTCGTGAAATTGCAGGGGCTTGAAAACGTTAAAAAGAAAATGAAATAAAGAATTGGGTTGCAAGGATTCGAATATGAGGACTATATGACAATAGTGTAAAGACTTAATCAAATGGATACAAGTTTGTTCTTGTACATTAGTTATCAATATTTCATTATAACTCAGTACATAAACAGAAAAGACGTGTTAGTAAAAACAAGCATACACGAAATTTAGGATCGTTACAGAGCTGATTCACAACGATTAAAACTTTAGTGAAATGGTCGGAGGCTAAATCACTTTTTTTCATCTCCAAATCTTCAAATTCTCTACGGAGTGTTTACAAACAAACCTTTTTCATCTACTCCGCTCCTTTGTAGGAGTTTTGAAAAATCTCCCAAGTTTGTTTCGAACTCGTGGCATTAGAAATCTTTTTCGAACGCCGATTCATGAACTTCTTGATAAATAAAATAGAGAGCTTTATTGTCTTTCTTGGTTGCATCTTTGAGAGCTTCACTTTGGCCCGCCGATAGCACAGCATCATCTTCAGGCTTATCATAGCCTCGTACAACAACGTCCCAAGCATCAAAGGGCCCAATAAAGCCTTTATTTGAATACTCCAATTTTCGTAATTTTCTTTGGTGAGGCGAGAAACAACGAATGGCACCATCCCGTTAGTCATCATTTTCGCTAGCTCTGATACCACTTTGTCTTCAAAATATAATTGAAATTATAACTTTGAAGGGAAATTGGAAGAGGATATAAAGGAGAAAAATATACTTTGTATTGATTTAATCTTTTTGACACACATCACAACCAAAATAATAACACATATATATAGAAATTACATGACTCTTCATACTCCATACAACTTATAATCTACATCATTTATTCACAAGTAATGACCCTTATTATTCAACATTTATTTCTATAAGGTATGGCTCTTCGTATTTTTAATTACTACCACTAAATAGCACATCAATAACCCATCATGAATAAAATAACCTATGACCCTTCATGTCCTCTTAATTTCAACAATGCCACATCTTTTTTTAATTACTAGAGATAACCCATCAGTGCTTTATTTTCAAACTTAAATATTTAAATGATAAAATATTTATTAATCACCATAATACCAATTATACATCTATTACGATGCATCTATAATACCAATTATACATCTACGTGTGCATCCAAGAGTCTTATTATAATGCTCGTTCTAAATCTAGACTTCATTAATTCTTGCATCCAAAAATAACCTTCATTAATTTTTAGTATTTTAGAAGATTATGGAAGAATCTTAGGTTAATTATCAAAGAAGCAAAGCATATATTCCCTTGTGGAATAGGGTAAATGGTGTGCATTCCCTTCTCTGTTGCTTTCTGTGATATTAGAGAGAGAGAGAAGAGAGAGCTTTATATTGTTCTCATCTTTTCATCCTTTATTTTTCCCCCCTCATGTGGGCCCATGGTGTCACCTAAGAGGGTTTGACCCTAATATATATATAGCTTTAGTGACGCATGGAAATGCATGGGAGGGACAATCTTGTCTTGTATTCAACTAAAGCAAAGCAAACCCCATAATTGGTTTGAGCCTCAAAGCTTTGATACAAGTGAAGGAAAACAAAAAATGAAGAAGAAGAAGAAGAAATAGAAAAGAAAAGGGCCCCTCATCAATTTTGATCCATTCCAAGGGACTTTATGGAATGATGTTTGCACACCCAACCACCAACATTTGGGCCTCGATGTAAATATATATATTTCCATAGTGGTCTTTCACCTTTTGTATTTGTTTGATAAATAAGGTTTGAATTTTTATATACCCTACTAGACAATTTGAATTTTAATCTCTAAAACCTTATTTTTTAGTACTAGACTTTCTTATATGTTATAATTAGGTTGTGTTAATTAAGGACTAATCAGTTCCTTCAAACAAAAAATAATAATAAGGACTACGTAGTACATCTCTATATAATATTCTCGCCCAGAAGCAAAGTTTTTCATTTTTTTTGTCTGATAGATGCTTTGTTTCAAATTTTAGTTTATATATGGAACCTTTGCGTATTTCATTTAAGTTGGGAGGGGAATTTGAGAAAATTAATTTGAAACAACATTGAGTCTTAATTAGCAAAATAGATGGATTTGAATTGAAGATTATTGGATGATACTATTAGAAAAAATTGTCTAACATTGATATTGTTAAATTGGATAATAATTAAATAATAATAATAATAATAATAATAATAATAATAATAATAATACAAACAACAACAACAACAACAACAACAATAACAATAATAATAATCATCATTTGCAATCACCAAGTCAAAGTAATTATCTGTCTTAATTTGAATAACCAATAAAATGCAGAATCTAAATAAATAAAACTCGAAGCAATATCGAGTCTAGAAATAAGATATCTCTCCGTTGAATCATCAATATTTGCACTCCATTAATATCAAGTCCAAGAAACTATTTATTTCTATGACACCAACATAATCTTCTTTCTTCAGCATCTCCAGTGAAAACAACTTCAAGGCACAAACCGCATAGCTTATGCAAAAGAGACTAGCTAGAGGCAAATGTTGTCCTTGCTTGATGCCATAAAATACGTTTTTCTTTGTCTTTGTTTTTGCGAGTTGCATATATTTTCAAACTCAAGATGTTATCCAAACTCTCAATTATTCACTGTGAGAGTTTGACGAAGCCGCGCTAGAATATATATAAAATATCTTCATACAGTTGTATTGGATATTATAGTTGCTTTAAATTAGTATAGCTTTGATTCATTGTGCTAGGATTCTATGAGATTATTATTTAGGTTATCATTTGGTCTCTTATGAGTTGTATAAATTAAGAAGATTGACCTCATAATAAAATGATTAGATTCATATATTTCTTATCAATGAGAAATATAATTTTCTATATTAATATAACAATTTCCTTGTAGCTAGGTTGGTACGCTAGCTTATTTGGCGTCTCATGTTTTGTTCATCACATGTTTAACTCTGCTTGCAGTGTGCAGGATGCAGTTTTAATCTGGATTACTCTAATGCCATGTGCATCTTAAAGTGATCATCATATAATTTTATATTCTAAGAGGCTCTAGCTAGACCTCATTCTTAATGACTGAATGCAAAACGCACATCAAACAAAGCACTTAAAGTAGCACATATATATGAGTTAGTTGTTCATGTTAAATACAGTTAATGGCTTGATCTAGAATTGAGTTCACACCACTAACTTTAATTCATGAAAGTTAATTGTGAGGTTGTTAGGTGAGCTCAAAGATCTAGAGCTATAATGATTAGTTATTGCACAAGTCTAGTGATCAAGTTGATGTTCTCGTCATAATCAAATCACCATGGGATCATGGATTAAGATTGTAAAGACATAAAGCATGGTTTTGTCCCCTAACTAATGCAATCCAAATACATAAACATATATAGTTTGTTTTATAGTGTCATATGTGCATGATGGCACACTAACACATAGTATGTGAGAGAGAGTGAGAGAGAGTAGGCAGATTATTCTTCTTGCTCACTAGAATCTTTTTATTAAAAAAAATAAGGATATGACACATGAAGACCCCCATGCAATCATAGTGGCATTGTACATAGCCAACCTTCTTCACACTAGAATATATTCCAATTGCACCTCTCTCTCTCTCTCTCTCTCTCTCTGATCTCTCTTTTAGCAAAGGAGTCGGTGGCTTTATTGAAGGAATTAAGAATCCCATGGCTTTCTAAGAGATAGAAGAGAAGAGAGAAGTTTAATTAGATCATATGCAATCTCTATAGAAAGAAAAAAAACGCACCCTATTCTTTGATATATGCGAGTTCTTTGTTCTTGAATCTCTTCCCCAATACTATAACAGGTGAGAGAGAGAGGAGAGAATGTTCCCTCCAAAGAAGCCAACTACACATGAGAGGCCTATGTGTGTTCAAGGGGACTCTGGCCTTATGCTCACCACTGATCCCAAGCCTCGTCTTCGGTGGACGGTCGAGCTCCATGATCGCTTCGTCGATGCCGTTACGCAGCTCGGAGGACCCGATAGTATATACCCCTTCTTCTTCTTCTTCTTCTTCTTCTTCTTCTTCTTCTTTCTTTATTTATTTCTTCCTTTCTTGTGTTCTTCCTCCTCATCCTTCTCCTTCTTCTTCTCCTACTTATTCTTCTCAACCTTTTTTCTCCTCATCGTTAGCTTTTTCTTTTTTCCTTCTTCCTCCTCTTCTATTTCTTAGCCTTGATCTTGTTATACTTAAATTCAATTTTTCCTTCTTCTTCTTCTTCTTCTTCTTCTTCTTCTCTCTCTCTCTCTCTCTCTCTCTCTCTCTCTCTCTCTAATTAAATTGTGAAATATAATCAAGAAAGACAATTGATAGAATTATTTTGATTTTGTAGAGGCAACACCGAAAACGATCATGAGAGTTATGGGAGTAAAGGGTCTTACACTCTACCATCTTAAGAGTCATCTTCAGGTAAGATTAATTATATTTTTTCTAATTGTACTTTTCACTGAATTTCTCATCTTTGTATCTATCTCTCTTTTTGATTGCTCACAACATTTCATCTCTATAGAAATTCCGGCTTGGGAAGCAACCACACAAGGATTTCAACGACCACTCGGTTAAGGATGGTGAGCTAAGATAAACACTAGAAAAAGATATTTCATTACTTTCATATTTATACAATTCATTTCACAATTAAGTTATATGTATATAACCCTTGATTAATTAATTGTTCAGCTGCCTCATTAGAACTTCAAAGAAATATTGCTTCTTCCTCAGGAATGATGGGTCGTACCATGAATGAGTAAGTGATTAATATAAAACAATTAACTATAAATTAAATCTTTTGAAATCATGTTTTCCATTTGGATATATATTTAATTTTTTTTTGTGGGGTTATGCAATTATGCAGTAGGAATGTCCACCTCTCAGAAGCCCTTAGGATGCAAATGGAAGTCCAAAGGAGATTACATGAACAATTAGAGGTAAATAATCAAAATACAACCATTTTTTTTTTTTTTGCTTTTTTGCTAGAAATACTGTAAAGTTTTAACTGATTTTGATCTATTAATTAGGTACAAAAACACCTTCAAATGAGGGTAGAGGCTCAAGGGAAGTACATGCAATCGATTCTCGAGAAAGCCTGCCAAACTCTATCGGGCGACAACATGACTTCTGGAAGCTACAAAGGAATCAATAACCAAGGAGTTATCGATGTGGGGTCGCCGATGAACTTCCCTTCTCTCCAAGATCTTCACATATACGGAGGAGACCAACTCGACATGCAACAACAAATCTATAGACCCCTAGATAGCTTCTTCCCAAGCAATGAAACCATTTGCCTAGGCAAGAAAAGGCCTAATCCATATGCTAGTTCTAATGGCAAAGGCCCTATGATGTGGGCCGATGACCTTAGGCTCCAAGAATTGGGATCATCTCAAGATCAAGAATCAACTAAGGGTGATCAACATCAAATTGCGCCTTCGGTTATTGATAGTGGTATTGATTTGGAATCGATCACGGATGTATATGAAGCTAAGCCGAATTTTTCAAGCGATAGTGCGAGTGAGAAGAAGTTTGAGGGGTCTTCAAAGCTTGGAAGGCCGTCTCCAAGAAGAGCTCCTCTACCAATGGAAAGGATGAATCCAGCTGTGATGAGAAGCGGTGCTTTGAATCAAGCAAGAAATTTATCTTCTGGGTGAGAATTTTGTTTTGCTTCACCATTCAGTAAGGAAATTCACTCTTTGCATGCATGCTTGAATAAGTTAGGAGTGGGGGTGTTTTAAGTTAAAACTACGTACTGGTCCCAAAGTCCTATTAGGGTTTTTCTTAAGTACTTAATTTGTTATGAGAACTTTATTATTATGAATATTAATGCTACTTTCTTCTATTGTTTTATCTTCCCATCTAATATTTTCCATCTAATTGACTATATATATGAGAATGCTTAAAATCTCTTTTCAAAGATATTAGCATTAGGGTTTTCAAATTGTTTAGTAAATTAATTGTGCCACTACAAGTGCTCCATATGGTAATATAAAAAAAATGAGCTTATTAGGACATTGGCATCATTAATAACCACTTTGGTTGATAAGCTAGCACAAGTGGTTCTGCAATTATAATTAATTACTAAATTAAGTGACATAATTATGAGAGTAAGAAGATAAAGTAGAAATAGTGTGATAAGCAATATTGTGTTATTCTTATTAGATATATGAGGATGTTGTAATGGTAGTGCTGTATTATTCTTGTTCTTGCTTAATGAAAAGGTTCGTGCAAAACCTAATTTCTTATTCTACCTAATTATCAAAATTTTCCTTGTATAAATGTACCATGAAAGAAATTAGCCATTGGTCACATAATATCTACATTGGTAATAATGGTTAAAACAATACTTTACCTATATTTATTTTTTATATCAATATTCTTGCACATTTGTCATATGGTTGATTTTGGTATGCTTGCCATTAGGATATATAGAAGGAATGAATAACTAATATAGATGGGTAAAAAAATGCTTTTGCCATGATTGACCTATCATTCCTACTCATTTTTATTATTTTTTTTTACCTTATCTTTCATGCATCTAGGAGTTAATCATTTGGAAATCTATGGCATGCATGGAAAGAAGGGAGTAACAAATGCAGTAGTTAGCCTTGCTTCTTCACAATATCCAAGATTGTTTATTTTCATGCATGTAGTGTATATTCTTGGTCAAAAATTCCCATGTCTGTTCATGTGGATTATCTTCTATATATTTACTTCTTTCTTTTGTTCTTTAACAATTCATCAAGTGACCCTTTACAGTCTTGCTTGTAAGTTAGTTACTCTCATCATTGCAAGCAATAAACTTTGGAGATTGAGCATTTATATAATGCACTATACCATGCAAAAATATATATAATTATATGAAAAGGAAGAAGGAAGGGAAAAAAGAAAAGAAAAGCAAGAGTGAGTAGCATCCTTCATTGGAAACCCTTCTTTTTGAACAAGGGGATGCAAATGAGAGGAGAAAAGAGAGGGAGACAGATAGTATCGCATATCCCTTTATCTCTTTTCCCCTTTCTTTTTCTTTAATGAAATATATATAAGGAGAGTACTTAATTCCCAAACTATAGACTGTATGTTTCACCATATACATTGTAGTTTATGTAGCTTAATTTTCCTTTGCTTTCTTGGGTCATGGAGAGAAAAGAGAAGGTGGTGCAATGCAATGCAACTCTAGCTTTATTGGTTTCAGAGAAATGTAGAGAGAGAGAGAGATTATAGAGGAAGCTTCTCCAGTTAGCATTGGGGGAGGTGCATGCATGGCATTAAGGTAATTAAAAAGGGGTGGCAGGGAAAAATAACCATAAGTAGTGTTGGCGTGGGTGTTCAAGGCTAGAGCTAGCTAGCTCCCTTTATCAAGAGAGAGAGAACAAGAAATCATCTTTGGGCAGAACACAAAGCACCTTGGATTCTGTTTTGGTCTCTACTCTTGGAAGAGCAATGCAGCATGAGAGAGAGAGAGAGAGAGAGAGAGAGAGAGCATCCAATACTCCTACAACTGCAATTCCACCCAAAAGAAGAGAAGCTTCCTTCCTCTCTAGTTGTACCTTCTTATCCGAATCCTTCTCTTTTCTACCCACCTCTCTCATATAACATCACATGGAAGCTTAAAGTAAGCAGACATTTGAGAACAGCTGAAACTCTTGTTGCTAAACACAGATAAAAATTTAAGTTTAGAAGAGAAACTTGAAATTTGATTGACTGATAATTGGTGATTTTCTGTATATGCCTAATACGGCCAATGCATGGTTGCATGTTGCTGTGAAGGACAAACATAGTAACTTGTGGGCCCCTTGCAACTTAAACTTACAGTCCCATTAATCTCTTAACTATATTATCATGTGTATGCATGCCCCTAAAACCTGCACATATAGTAGTTGCTTAAACATATTTCTGTTATGGGCTTTCCGTAAACATAAATTACACTAAACTACCCTTAACCATCATGGTTTTCGCTAAATATCACGAAGTTTTTTTATTACAGTAAAATACTTTACAGTTTTCAAGCGGTAGTTTTTCTGCTAAAATACACTCAAGAGTAGCACCTTAATTAGGTACTTTGATGTAATTTAAATACTTCAAGTTATTTTAGTATATAAAAAAGAAGCAATAGTTGAGGGTATGCTAGTGTAACTTTTCTAAATCTAAATCTTCACCAACTAGTAAAGTGAGCAGAGGAGTGCAAAACGTTGTATATTCCAAAATCATAGACCCTGCTCTTTTCTAATTATAACTGGCAATGCATCCCCGCTATTCACGGAAAAGCATAAATAAGGGCTATGGGATGATGAAAACTACTTTAAAATGAAATTGAATCATGTTTGTACTTTATTCTCTAATTTCAAATCCAGATAAATCATACTTAATCATTCAAAATAGTTAAAGAGATTATAAGATATATTTCTATTCAAAATAAGATTTAAGAATCTTATCGTTAGTTCGAATAGAGATGTCATGAAAAACAGCAGTTAATAACCCCTTTAGGATACGCTTGGTAAGTGGTAATCCTACATTCCCATGAAATATTACAAAGCTTGTTTTGATGTAAAAAATATTTCCGGAAATATAAGATTAGCATAGTAATCTAATGCCCCAAATCATGAAATCTTATTCCCACCTAGGTCACTGTCTATCACAAAAGTATCCTCAATTATTCCCACCTAACACAAAATTTGCCACAATTGTCTCCGCCTGCCAATCGCAGTCCAGTCGTCGCCTCGCAGCCCCACGCCAACCGACCGGTTGGCCGTCGATAGTCCATCGGCTATCCGACGCCGACCTCCCCCTTTTGCCGTCTTCCACTCGTTCGTAGACACACTACCTGCTGGCCGTCTTTCGCCATCCATCCACACCGGTGAGACTGGTTGAATACACCAATTCACAATGGCAAAAAAAATGATAGCTCATCCTGTAATTGTTGAGATTTTAAAGTATTGTTAGAACCTGAAAGCATAAGTAATGTAATTTTGTTAATATACAAATAAATGTACATGATAAGAATAATAACTTACAATTTCTCCGTTAACTGACATCTTCTTAAACAGATTATTGTGGTCAATATAAGGATCCACAAGCTATTTATAAGGATGAAAATTTAGTAGTTATTGTAGGAGGCTGAGTAAAGTCATCCAATATCTTAAATGCAGCACAGGATATAACGGAATTACATGTTGCAGTGAAGGTCATTTTTACATCAACAAATAGTATACTTGATGAAATTCTATTCTTACTTCACTGCACATATTATTTATTGATGACTATGGTGGTTGAAACATGAAATTGAAGGTCATTTTTACATCAACAAATAGTATGCTTGCTTCACTGCACATTTTAAATTCATTTGTTTATTTGCAATGTTCTTTCATTTCACTACACATGGCTTGACATAAATTATTGTTCTTATTGATGATTATTATGGTTGAAACATGAAATTGAAGGTCATGTTTACATCAACAAGTATGTGTTGTTGCATGCTCATAATTACATTTGCTGAAAATCTATGCTTGCTTCACTGCACATATTAAATTCATTTGTTTGTTTATCATGTTCTTTCATTTCACTACATATAGTTTGATATAAATTATTGTCCTTATTCATGACTATGGTGTTTGAAACATGAAAAGGAGCATATATAGATTGAATTATTGTGGACAAAATATGTGTTGTTGCATGCTCATAATTACATTTGCTGAAACAAATAATTGAACATGGACAATTTGGGAAATAGAGAAAATCTGACACTCTTATATAGCTTTACATTATGTATATAGATACTTTTCAATAGCAAACCGTTCTTAAGGTCGTGAGAATTGGTTGAGACAGAAGTTTCCATTTTCTTAATTCATGAAAAAATGGTCCACCGAATCGAAAAGAAGAGAGATGAAAATTGAATGGTATCACCTACCAAATTTCCATAATAAAAGAACCAATATTCGATCAAATGAATCGATGCTCTATTCATCACCATCCAGTTTGGACAGCGTGCAATGTCGCAAAGCCACACAAGCTCTCGTGCACCGGGGCTTCGACATATATAGATTCTCCATGGCCCTCGTCACTTCTAAAAAGAAAAAGGTTACATTATACAACTGAAGATAGAAAGTATGAACCAAGGAAGACGACAAAATAATGAGTCCTATGTATACAAAGTGCTTCTCCTCATTGGGAATTTTCTGATAGTGACATGAACTTTTGACATTCAGCCGTATACAAACACTACATCAAATTGGACCCAACTTCTTGCAGGAAATTTTGAAAATTGTTTGAAAACGTATAATCCAGAATCGTCAGACAGTATCAATAGATCAATCCTTAAATAACTTAGAATATAGAGAGAGAGAATACAACCTCCACCAATTTTTTGAATCACATGAAATTTGGTGAAATTTGGTGTACGCACATCTTAGATGATAACGATGATGGTGATGGGTGCCGATCGTCGGAAAAAATGGTGGAGATAATTTTTTGAATCACATGAAATTTGGTGAAATTTGGTGTACGCACATCTTAGATGATAACGATGATGGTGATGGGTGCCGATCGTCGGAAAAAGTGATGAAGATTGTATTGTTTTCATGCCATAGGAGGAAATCCCCTCCCATGGCCTCTGTTCTCCATTAATCTCACATATATATATATATATATATATATATATATATGAGATTAATGGAGGAAAGATGCCATAGGATCCTCCTATGGTGTCGAAAAAATACACGCTCCATTATTTTCTCCGCCGATCGGCACCCACCATCTTCATCGTTATCATCTAAGATGTGGGTACACCAAATTTCATGTGATTCTACAACCTTTTCACCGTTGATTTAGTGGGTTCAAAATTAATGGTTTACCGACAATAGAACTTTTTACATTACTAAATCAACAGTGAAAAGCTTGTAGAATCACATTAAATTTGGTGTACCCAAATCTTAGATGATAACAATGAAGATGGTGGACGCCGATCGACGGAGAAAATAGGAAAGGGTGTATTTTTTCAACGCCATAGGAGGAAATTCTCTCTTATGGCGTCTTTCCTCCATTATTCTCTCTCACACTCTATATATATATATATATATATATATATATATATATATAACCCTTCAGAGATATGAACTTAAGAAAAGCAAGATCACCAAAACCATATCAATTTCAATTTATTCATGGATAAATGTCAACCTTATGATACTGTATACAACAACATTTCATGAATTTTACATCACTCGAAAACTAAGAAAGCAAGCATTTGCATCGGAAGCAGCATCGGAAGCACAAACAAGATTAACTGCATATTTCGTCTGCGGTAAAGCTTTAATCTTCAATGTGAGCATCATAGGAGAAGACTCCGGAAGAAAGAACGCCGTGCTTCAAAATTAAACGGCCGACTTAGAAGATTATCTGCCTCGGATGCTTGTTGCGTCATTCACCAACTATTCGTTGATAATGCCTAAGGGTCATCGGCTGCTTTCCTCGAAACCAAGCACATGGCATGTGAAGCACCAATTGCAACGGAGATTACATGGTGAGAACCCAATTCTTCATCATTGTCCTTTAGGAATTTCACTTCAATTGGCATCGGTTGCACTTCCGGTAACCCAGGAGCACCTAATTGGCAATCCCCGGCATTTCCCCACAAGAATAGTTTTCCTTTGTCTGAAAATGTTCATGGAAATGCCGAAGTCAAACAACATTGCAACAGGATTTGCATAGGCAAAGATTACTTTTGATTAGTCATGATTAGTTGGCTTTAAAAAGGAATGGATTGATGTAGTTTTTGCACTGTTTTTTTAATTAAAAAAAATGGCATAATCACAAGTTCCATGTATTGCTTCCTTAGTGTTCATCCATGAGACAAATTCTAATTCCAAAACGCAAATCCGGCCATATGATTGCATTATAAATAGTAAAAATAAAGAAAAACACAAGCTTTTTTATTGAGTTTTTAAAAAAAATCACCAAAAACGCAAATCCAGCCATATGATTGCATTATAAATAGCAATAATAATATACAAGAACAAAGAAACACGATCAATCAAACTTTTTTATTGAGTTTTAAAAAAAAATCCTGAGCAAAAATATGCTTGATTCATGAAGGTATAGGTTTGACCATAGGACTTCCTCTATAAAGCTCTCCAAAGATATTGCCTGAGAAACAAATCACCAAAAATGTATTGCTAAATCTCTTAAAATTCTATTCATTCATCTTTTGTGATAATTTCAAATTAGTTAATTACAAAATAAATAAAGAACAGAAGAAAAAAACATAACAATAAACTTAAATAAAGAATTGACTCTCGGTTAACTCATGTCGGACAGGGAGGTTAAATAAAGAATTTAATACCATGCAACTCGCATATATTTTTGTTCGGGTCCTTAGGGAAAACAGATTATAAATATTAGCTCTCAGTTAACTCCTTTATATATACTCATGACAAGAGTGACTGGGGTTGGACCCCAGTGCACTGATTTAGTCTGTTATTTAGTATGTAATCTCGCTAAAGTGCCAAAAATGTGGCTTCAATAAGTGGCAAAGCTATAATTAGGAGAAATTTTTGTATATTAGGAAAAAAGTGAGGTTGGGCCCAAGAGAGTGTAGTGGTAAGTTGATAAATTTTTTTTAAGGATTAAGGTTCAGGATTTATTTATTTTTTTCAAAATGTCTCCCCGGCAATCTTGCATTGCAAAAATTACTGTCCGTCACATCAGGGGGCCCATAGCTGAACACCTTAATATTTACTGAACAATACACTGGTCTTGCATCGTAACCCTTTGCTATTTAAAAAATTTGCCAGCTTACCGATAGCCACCCAAGACCACTGATAAAACTACTCTTGTGCAAGCAAAGAGTCAAGAGACTCAAGACCAAGTGTACTCCAGTGTTGTATACCTTTGAGTTGAGACATCCAACGCATATTAAGCATGTCGAGAGACCTTAGTCATTATTCCACAGACAATATCAGAATGATGTCCGCAGATGCAGAAGGCATATAAACGTCATAATATAGGAGAATTAGGAACATTCACGCAGCATCGTTGATCAGAATGGTGCACAATATTAAAAACCAGGTCCATAAGTTAATGAGGACTAGAACCCTAAAATAAATAACCGGTGATAGAGTCAACTTTTCTGAAATTATGGTAGCTTCAATACAGGATTCAACTAAAAAACTCTAAGTAGGCTCTGACACATGCAAAGAAATCAATGGCCAAGCCTCTTGTTGTAGAAGTATGGGAATGTATTCCCTTTTGGTCTTGGCTTCATTTGTCGCAGAGAGTTGAATTAAATTCATGATGACAGATCCATCTTCCCTCTTCTTCCAGGCTTTTTCCTTGGTCTATGATAATTTCAAAAATGGGGAATTTTGGACGACTCCATTTTGGTCTTAAAGGATCATCGCAAGACCCTTTTTGACCATTATTTTGTCATCCAAAAACTTGGCACTAGATATTAGAGGATAATGTCAGTTTGATCATGGAATTTTTTAACTTGTCAAGTCTATGACTGAAGATCAACAACGTATCGAACCTCTACATGAGATGTGTTTTAGGGAATGAATTCACAACGGATGATCTCAAATGGGTTTGGCGATGGCAATATGATGAATTCATGTATTCAAAGGGCATAAACAATGACTTCAAACAAAGAATGCAAAATCACATGAAACCATAACCAACTCCAGTAAAAATATGCAATGGTCGCCTTTATAAACAAAGTAAATGTCTTGTACCTGTAACCGCTGCTAAAGATGAACCTCCACATGCAATATAGATAATACTTTCTTGGGCCAAAGCGTCAACAACAAGTGGGACTTTCTGATTCTGGATGGACCGATGACCCAGTTGACCATGTCCTCCATGACCCCATGAAAGAACCTCACCCTTTCTGGGAATAAACCACAAAGCATTAAATTCCATTATAATTCCATGTGGGAATTAAAGCTGCAGCGATTAAACATGCAACTACAGTATCACTAGATGTAACAGATTATGAAGGGTTAGTTGCACAAAACACCCATGTAGATAACCCTGTGTAGCAATTATATCCGCTCAAGTTATGTAGTAGTGGAAACACCCTCTCTACTCACCGATCAAAACCCTTAGATTGCTCAAATTCAATTATAAATAAATAAAATGATTGTCCAATCCATCTCTAGGAGTGTCTTTTAAGTGTTCTGATCAACGAACCGAGGGGGTGTTTGTGCTAATAAAACACAATAGGAGGTATAAGTGGTACACGGGGTAAAGTACATGACGGAAATGCATGTTCTGTTTTCTCTAATTTTCGGCATTTTAATTAATTATCTGTTATGCTAAAGAATGTGCTATTTGAATTATGAACACCTTCAAGGCTAGGAATTGGTCGTGGTCTCCAATCACTGACATTATTGCCCCTCCCGAGTTCAAAATTTGAATTTGCTGCAAAGTGCCCAAACAAGCAGAGTTTTAAATAAAGGAGTAGCATGCTTCCAGAAAAGTAGCCAAGAAAGCAAACTAAATATTTGTTTTTAATAGGTTCTCTGCAATGTTGGGATAGTGTAGTGGATAGCGTAATAGCATACAATTTTTTTTATTGATTTCCTACATCTTTTCTCTACAATCCAGGCCTCCCTTATAGTCTATAAACACTACAGTAAAAGGAAAGGTAACAGAGGCTTGGCAAGGTATAAGAACCAACCTCCACAGAGAAAACAACTGGAAAAATCAAATGTATAGAAGTCCAAGCGACATCTCTACTTTTATAATGCGAACTCTCTCGAGAGGGTATGCACATGTGGCCACTTTTTAAATTTCCAGTCGCAACTAAGAGATTGCCATATACTTTCTTGAGTGCAGTTGTAGTAACCTAGTAGGACATGTGTATGCCTATCTGCACACAACTCCATCATTTATTATTTTGCATCAATAGTATCTTATTTTTTCCTATATATATCAAAATGTAAGTTGTTTTTTTCTGTGGATCTAAATATATAATTTTGCATAAAAGTTATGTTTTGTGTCCATAAATAATAAACATGAATTTCAAACAGTTTAAAACCTCCTCTCCAGGAGGGAGATTCATTTGATTCTTTAACATATAAAATTGCTGTCTCAGAATTCTAAGTCTTCTCAATAGCATGTACTGTCACAACCTTTGTATTTAATGATGAAGAGAACTCGAATTTGAAGCATTTAGATATTAAAAGAAGCAAAATTCTTAATGAACAAAGGGCTTGGACTAGCTCATTGGTGAGGCTTGGAGTAGCCCAAGAGGGAGACCCGGATCAAGCCCGAGGTCTTCCATTTATGAGAGGGTGGCTAATTTATCCCGCCTATTATCTCAAAAAAAAATCTTAATGAACATAATCGATTTGCTAGAGTAGTAATAAAAGGCCAATCTCACCTCCCTAGTTCCATACTTGGCCATCTGGAGTTAATGCCGTCGTAAAAAACCCACCACAACAAACTGCTGCAATCAGCATGGTTAATGCACATACTTTGGAAGGAGTGCCAAGAGAACCACCCTCACCTAGACCGCCGCTGCTGCCTAGACCCAACCTCCCTTCCCCTTCGTCTCGTCCCCAGGTATATAGCTCACCTAAAATTTAAAAAATAGATCCATGCATCATTGTATATGAAGATTTGAGATTCAGAAAGACATTACGTATAAAATGGACATGTATAATCAAACCGTAGAATAGTTTCTTTGAGACTAAAATATCACCTAGTCTGTATTAATCAATCAAATCTAAGCAGAATAACAAGATTCAGGGCCCTCCAATTAACTGATTGAATTGATAAATAGCAAGTATTCTCTGACGCAAATTGAAGGGGGGGGAGAACAGATGAACTAGTTGCAGTGCGATAAAATGAAACTATGTGATGATATCTGTTACGGATTTCAATTTGGATATGAATAGTATGTTGCATGCAAACCACAAAATACAGGGGACCAGCAACTGCATTTAGTATTCCAAAAAGAAGTCCTTGAAGGAATTTTTCATTTTTAAAATAGTGGTTTTGTAGGATAAAAACGCGACTGTACCAGCAATAGAGCACGAATCCCAAATTAAAATTAGCGCAATCTATTGCAGTAAAATGAATGCCTTATCAGAGAAAAATAAAACATAGGTTTAGGCTGTTAATGGTTTGGATTCAATTACCATAGAGATTTAAACCCAACATTCAGTTGGTTTAGGATTTGAAATCTGTTAGATTCAGCTGTTTCGAACTGGATGCAGGTAGGATCTAGTTTGCTTATCAAATTTCACATGTAGTTCAGCAACTTTCAGGCCAATTTTTCTTAAGTATAGTAATTGCATATCATCTATTGATTTTAGAGTGAATTTTGCTTTTCAAATAACATGTTCAGGAATCATGCTGCTGGAAGCCTGGAACCTCGGAATACTAACTGAACTGGTCAATTTTACAGATTTTATCCCCTTCTAATTATGGATTTTATGGTTTTTAGTATTTTTTACGAGGCTCTAATGGTCATGATGTTTGGTTCTAAATTTTTTTGACTAAAGAATTGATGCTTCAAAGTTCCAATATATAGTGAAACCATAACTATGAGTCTGACAGGGTATATTCTAACCGTCCGTACAGTAACATTGACTAGATTAAAGCGTCGTGTCGCGATAAGCTTACAGCTCTCAGATCTGATAAGGCTTCATGGATATCCTTGTACCTGTCTATTTGTGATTAACTCGTATACCTACCAAAGAAGCAACAGCATAAGAACACGTATCCTTGTTAAATAACAGAAAGAAAAGGAAAAAAAATGTTAAGCAGAGAGCCATTTATGGTATGTTGGTAACAGGGTTCAATTCATCGGCATCAGTGGGAACAAGGGCTCAAAAACAGAAGTTAAGCATCATAGCCATGCCTACCTAAAATTAGTTCCTTCTTTCAGTACAGACCATAAGTTCATTACATTCAATATTCTCCATAAGTTCATACATTCAGCAATCTAGTTCAATTACAATTTTATGATTCCCCTTATATATACATAAAATATTATGAAGGTCATAAAGGACAATGCCCTTCCATTTTCACTTGTGAAACCAATTCATAATTGAATATAATGAACTTAATATGTAAAGAGACGGTAGTATTCAAAGAAAAACATTAAAAATTTTGAGTGTGTGCGCACGCGCGTGTAAGTTGGACATGCGACAATGTGACTGGGTTCAAAGTATTCAAATTAAATGCTATGTACAAAACCTAAATACAATGAAGTTTTTTTTTCCTATTTCTCCTTTTTGGAAATATGTAAGACAAACCTGAATCAGTAATGGCTGCGATGTGTGCTCCACCAGTAGCAAGATGAGATATAATTCCTTTCCAAGGACCATTTACACGCCTAGGCAAAAGTTCCCTGTGATATACAGAATGCCCTAGTGCTCCAAACCCTCCATAACCCCTGCAAACTTCAGCCAATTGAGTAAAAAGTCATTCTAGCATTCCAAATTCCAAATTGATAGGAAAAATAGAAGTTTCACAATAAAACATGAACAAGAAATTTTATGATGTCGAACACCACAAAGGGATTGGGGTCAAGGATACCATGAATTATTTCATGAGATGCCAAGCTTTTGAATATAAAGGATTAAGTTCTCCCCACAAACCCAAGGGAAGATGGTGAAGAAAGTTTGGTTCATGTTCTTCGTTGTCTTAATATATATGGGCTATATGCACAAGTTTGGCATATCCAGCAATTTTTATAAGACAAACATCAAAACTGCCACCTTGCTTGTCCAACCAAAAATCATATCAACTACTTCACCGGAAAGAAGTCATCTTTTCCTTTCTACAACAAAATAACCCAACCATAATTGAACACTTATCATCAAAGATTGCATCTTTGACACTCGTCATCAAAATTTCAAACCAAATAAAAAAGACGAAATCACTGACCAAGTGAAGACCTCCCCGTTTCTGGTAACCGCCGTCAAGTGGACCCCGCCGAGCGCGAGCATCCTCACCGCGTCAAGATTCCGGTTCTCCCTCGTCTCGAACACCTACTCCTCGTCCCCGAACCCTAGCCTCCCACCATCCCCCTTACCCCAAATCCACACCTTTCCATCAACCACCAGCGCCGAATGAAACAGCCCGCAGCTCACCCCCACCTCAACTGTGGGCCCCACGTCTCCGGCGGCGGTGTCCTGCCCGGCGGGGAGACCGGGGGCGGGAGGAGGGGAGGAGAGGAGGATGGGGTAGGAGCGGGTCTCCTCCTTGCCCCCGCGGAGCTTTCCGGAGCTGCCGCGGCCCCACGAGAGGAGCTGGACGGTGGTGGAGGTGGAGGAGGTGGTGCTTTGAGATTCGGGATGGGTGCAGACGACCGGTGCGGATTCGGCGGCGGTGGCGGTGGCGGTGGAGCGGAGAGAGGAGAGGGAGCGGAGGCGGAGTAGAGACATCTGTTGGGGTTTGGCTAGGGTTTTGGAGAACAGAGAGGAAAGGGTTTTTTGAAGAAAATCGGGTTTCTGAAAATTATTTGTACGTCCAAAATTTTGGGACCGAATTGTTTTGAAGTACGTAGGTACTTAGATTTATTCGAGCTCGTCGAACGGCTAGCTGTCCTCTGCATGCCCTCTCAAACCCCTTCCTTTAAGATGGTTGCACCTAGGACATGATGAAATCAACGAAAAATTGGATGTTTCGGTCATTGAGTTTTCTCTAGCAGAAGATGGAATATTATGTCATGATGTGGAGATATTCAGCGCTAATAGTTTCGTTGGTCGAATTACGCTGCTAGGGAGATGAATATAATCTGGTTACTGGATGGGTTAAATGTGAACACAATCGTCCCGGCATTGCAATGTTGATGCTGAAGGATATCTCAGAACGGACGCGGACATCGGAATTTCATACTACTCATATGTTGGATGATGCTGGATGGTTATTTCTAGAGCTAAATTTATCGCTATTTTTATAGTGTTGGATGATACTGTCGGTTTTGTTGAATGCTTTATTACAGCTGGTTAGTGATGACCAAACAGCTTGTTTTTTATAAGAGAGAAACTTCTTGCAATTCGGGCAACTTTATATTGCAAATTGAAAAAGATACTAGTAAAATAAAGGCTAAAATGCATGAAATCATCCTCACTTATTACCCATTTGCAGATAACCACCCTCACATTTAAAAACCTGCAAACTATCCCCTGAGTTGGCTTCCGTCAACTTTCCATCCAAAAAGTTGAAGTCTTAGACCAAAATACCCTTATAAAAAAACAAAGAAAAACAATAAGGCTCTTCTTCCTTTTCTTTTTTCCAGCGACCCCCATCCCGACCTGACGCCACCGGCGACCCCTATTCCGATCTGACGCCACCAGCAATCCCAACCCTCTTCTGGCGAACCCGAACCCCCTCTGACGAACTTGAACCCAACCACATCCTCAATGGAGACTTTCGATCCGATGATTTCTTAAAAAAGAGGGCTTTGATTAAGGGTTCTAATATGGTTTGGATTGAAGATATGATCTAGGTTTTGAATTTGGGTTACAAGTTTGCATTTGGATTTCCAATTGGATTTCCAATTGTAGGTTATATTTTTGATGATGTCTTGGTTTTTGCCTCAAAATTATCATGGTAATCTTTTTGGATCATGATCATCGGAGAGGGTGAGCTAGGAGTTATTGACGGTTACAACGGTTCGCCGGAGATTATGTGTTTCATCACTGGAGATGATGGGGTTGCCGGAGAAGAAAAATGTATATTTTACTTTGTTTTTTTTTCTTTTTCATCTGTTAAGGGTATTTTGGTCTAAGATGTTAACTTTTTGGATGGAAAGTTAATTGTCATACCCCGCTTCCCAAGATACATAAACTACGGCACGTAACAGAGCCAATTATACTACCTGTGGTTAGGAATCATCACTCTACAGTCACATTACTGCTGTCTATTAGATATGAAGAACAGAAAAATATATAATCTATCTAATATATGTCCATTTGCCACAATAAATAAAATCAAGAAACTGCATAAAGCGAAAACAAATTAAGATCCAATAAACAATATCTGAATCATGTCCCAATATGGGCTCACATCTATAAACAAAACTACGGAATAAATAAACTAAACATCTCTAATAATACACATTCAATTCCTCATCGTTTGGCTTGATTGCTAAAATACTCTTAATCTGCTTGCAATAAAGGTAGAGAAACTGGGCCATACAAAACCCAGACGTCAGTGCGTCATAATATCAAAACAATAGTAATAACCAGGATATGATAATATAATTAAATATGAATATAAATAATAAACATATGTATAAATAGTGAGCTATATGTATGTGATGTGTATTCTAAATACTGTGCTTCTATATTATCTATTCTAAAAGTCTTTGAAATCAATTAATATAATCTCATCGTAACCCAATAGTATATATCTCGTTCATTCCCCACGGGACCACGGTAACAGTATTTATTCCGTAACGCCAGGAAATACGGCAAACAAGTATTTACTTCGTAACGCCCGAAAAAACGGCAAACAAGTAATAATATTCTCTTGAATTACGTTTTGGTTACATTCTTGATTTCCCTTTTCCCCCTAGGTTTGTGTTCAAGTCAGGTATTAACGATATGAATCTAATGCAAACACAGGATCAAGCAGGTACAGTTCTCGTCTATGCAGACAACAAGTTACGTCCGTCAGGACAACACGTTAATATTGTTGGCATTAGCAATAAGATCCAAGTAACAAGTCGGGTAATGTGTCGTGAACATTTCATGTGATATATATGAATCAAATAGATACCCAATATGAAACTATAATAAATATCGAAACACGGTAAACACAATTTATACAAAGATACATATGTATATATCTGTAATAACCATTCTACGTCCATTACCATATATGATGCAATCTAGATAACATGTTGTACTAATATAGTAGTGTAGTGATATCATGATATTTCGGCATGCAATTAGATAAACGATTATCAATACGGATACGAACGGATACCGTAAAACTGTAAATCGGTAATATTTGTTGAATAATAAAACACATGCACTATTTTTATTCATATAGATATTGTTATAATATAACATAGTATGTTGCAAATTAAAACTTGCCTGATCGGATCTCACATCAAGATACGGATGCTACGTCCGACTTCAGAATAACATCGCGATGCAAACACACACACGCAGGGCTGGACCTGGTTGAGCAGTGACGTGACGTGGTGACTAGGCTGGACGACGACAATGACTGGGTCGTCCGGATCGTCGGCGGCGCGTGCAACTCCGGCGAGCTGATCGGAGATTCAAGAAATGATCGAGAAAAGAACACGAAGAAGAGTAGTGGGTGCTGTTGTGTCAGGCTCTGGTGGTGGTGAGGACACGGGTGTGATGACGGCGACAATGGGCTGCCGTCGACGGCGAGATGGCGGCGGTTTTCATGGATTAGTGTCAGGGTCGGGATGCTGCCGTGGGTTGATGGTGGGGGTGGTTTGTAGTGTCGGGGAGCAAAGGTGAGGAGAAGGAGATGGTGCTGGCGATGGGCAGCGACGGCGAGATCGATGGTGGTGAGCGGCGGCGAGAGGTTGCGGGTTTCTGGGTTCGGGCGTTTGTTGCAGGGGGTTGCCGTCGAGGTGCAGGGCTTCAGGAAGAAGCAGAAGGAGAGAGGAAGTAGAGGTGGTGACGGAGGTGATGATGGCGAGGTGGTGAGGAAAATGAGGTCTGGCGGCGAGGGTTCTGGCATGGGCAAGGTTTGGGTTCTGTAACAACTCTTATTTTACTGTACGAAAAATTTTCAAGTTAATATACAGAATGGAGTTTGCAAGCCTGAGTACAAATTATAAATTAAATTTATTTAGGAACAGCAAGAAACAAATTATAGCTCACTGGTAAAACCTTGAACTGCTGTGATGTAGCCCCTGTGTTCGAATCCCATCAGCCACATATTATTTTTCTTTTATACTTTTCGGAAGCCCAAAAATTTACACGTGCACTGCATATAGAAATGAAAAGAAAGAAAAATAAACATGTGTAAAATGTTATATACAACGCCAGGGACACGTGCACTGCACATAGAAATGAAAAGAAAGAAAAATAAACATGTGTAAAATGTTATATACAGCGGTAGGGACACGTGGCCAAAATCCAACCCCCAAACTCAAACAAACGACCGACGAGATCAAGCTTGGGGCCGGCGCCGACGGGTAAACTATGGGGAAAAGTCCCCGTGTTTTGCACACAAAACCCTTTGGCCTACCCCATTACCCCTGCATTGTTTGTTTTCTCTGCAATTTAACAGAGAATTCAATTTCACCTTTAATCCAATTTTTAATGCATTTTAATTCAATCATTCAATTCCAAAATCCTAATTTCACCCTATAAATATAACAACATACTCTAGCCCCTCCTCATTCTGAAATCTCTAGTCAAAATTATCAAAAATTCTCAAGTCCAAGAAGAGTATAAGTGGAGTTAGCCCAAGGTCAAATTCCGACGAAAATTAGAGGCGATTCCGGCAACCCCACGACGTCACGAAGGATACAATTTCTCTATCTCTCCTCTCTCCTCCTAACTAGTAAGTTTCTTCTATTTCCTCCCTATCTTCGCTAAATTCTCTTTCAAAACAAAATATCGGTAAGTGGAGTTATAACTGATATAAATCCTCTAAACTCTATAATCTCACTTTTCATTTACATATTGTTCAACAAACTTTTACACAATATTTGTAACACTATTATAAAGGTTTAGAAACATCTTTTACTCTAAAACTCCGTGTTAATTAACTTTAACTAAGCTTTTACTTTTAAATACCATGAAGTTTATATACATTATCTTTTAAACATTTTGTTTAGCATACCTTTAGAAAACTTCACGAGGTAATGACCTACTTCTCACATACACACATATTGACATAGCACGATTCTCTTGAGACATAACTTTTGTGGCAAAATACGACTTTTCATCAAAATACCTTGAACTATAAAAACTCGGTTTTCTTTAAATGGTGTTATCAAATTTTTTACGATTATACCTCTACAACCCATTTCGAAGAACCCGCTATTAGATGGTGCGGATTATCGCACATTCTTGGACTAGTAGAGCGAAATGCAGACCTCCTCACGGAGCATACGATCTCGAAAGAATTTTAATACGATTTTTAAGAAAAACGAGATTTTCTACTTAATAAATAAAATTAATTTTTAATAATTATATAAATATTATCAAACCATATATTTTTTAATATATAATAAAATTCCCTGTTTTCTGGAAAATAAAAGAATGACAGTTTTCATTAAAATACCATCAAGTATCAATATAAGACAAGTTACACTAAAATACAATGAACTATTCAAGCTAAGTTACTATTCACTAATATACCTCACTCTTTAAAATTCACATCCATGGAAACCTTAAAGAACATAAATAATTACTCAAGATTTATTTTGAATGTATATAAAATATTTTTCATAAAACCTCTCTCGAGATATATAAAATTACATTAAGAATCCTAGTAAATATAGGTTTAAGCGGGACCAATTCTCTTGAGGCTCAGGGAGCCGGAGAAAGTGGGTGCTTGCCTATTTAAGATAGAAAACTAAAATGAGATTATCAATGGTAATTGTCTTGGAAAAAGACACAAATCCTACCGTCCATATGCAGCAGTTACTGATAACACCCTAATCTAATTCAGGATCCAAATCTGTTTAAAGTGTCTGCCCCAAGTCTTAGTCCAAGTCTCAATCTGAATCCAATTCATATGAATCCAATTCAACATGAATCCAATATACCAAACATGAATACTTGAACCTGAACTTGAATACCAGAACTTAATCAACATGACTTGACTTGACCGAACCATGGTTATGACTTGACTTCATTACATGACTACTTGATACAATCCTGAAACTGTTTACATTAACAACTTATATCCATGGTCTCGGCAAGTCTGATAACTGTAATCTATACAATATACATTACGGGGTTTAACGGGATAGACTGGTACGGAATGTGTTAAAAGTGGCACGATGATGGACACTAAAAGACACCTATATGAACATCATGTGCTGTTATCCCGTGGGTTTTGACGGGGCCTTGTACTTACATGTTACCATAGTCCACGGGATAGTTGGACTCCTATCGTATACACTGATATATTCTATACCAAGCTACAAACAACTATATTAGTATAACAAACAGATAATTTACTAGTTCTATTCTCTTTACTTGTATATTCCATTCTATCTTTTGGGACTTACCCAGCGCTAGTTCGCTGACGACATTTATGTCTCTTCTTTCTTTGAAATGTTCGTCAGGAGGACCCGATTCTCAGGAGACCGAGCCCAGTCAGGATGATTTAGAGCAGTTCACAGAGGAGCCAGACTTCTAGGTTTTTACTTGTACTTATTTTCTTTTCAGTTCATATGCCACTGTTTAAGCATCGCTTTCTATCATTGTACTTTTCTTTTCAGTTGTATGTAAAGAAAGAATGTTAATAAAATGTGATGTTATTATTACATCTCTTGTTATTCTTGTGTATTCATTTATATTGCTTATTTAAGCTTAACGTGTTTACTTCTGAGTAAATACGTCGCGGTCCGTCACGTCTACTTCTCCGTACACTGGGAAACGGGACGTGACAGATTTTGTTGGCGGCCCATGCAGGTCAATTCTGCATTGAAACCTAAGCAATATGTCATAAGAATTATAAGAATCAGCAACTAAATATTCCTTATATTTCTAAGCTTTTGAATTTATCCTAACCCTTCCTTCTCTTTCAAGGTTATGGATTCACCGAACAACACCAGCACCAACGTGAATGGAAACACTCCATCTCCTCTACCACCACCACCTACCGTAGTAGCTCCTATCAACGAGCAGACGGTATTGCTTGAGGAAATAAAAAACCTTCTGGAGGGTCAGCAGCAGCAGACTGCTATCCTCTTTCACCGCCCAGAAGCTAAGGCACCCGGAGTCAAGCAATTCTGGGTATTGCACCCTGAGCACTTTTCTGGGAAAGAGAGCCCATTAGAGGCAGAGGAATAGGCTCAGTCCATTGAAGATGACATGGCAGCAGCACAAGTGCCAGAGATTGCTTAGGTGAGAGTTGCGAAGCTGCAACTCACAGATAACGCCAAAGTATGGTGGAAGGCTGAAGAAAGCCGTCTAGTCCAGCCGATTGAATGGAAGACTTTTCGCAACATGTTCAATGCAAAATATGTTAGTTATATGTATGCCCTAGAGGCCATTATTGTACATGTGATGTATATTGTAGTGGATGCTTGGACATATATAGGGAGGACTTTCTTGCTCAACATGATAGTATGCTATCTGGTTGCACTTTGTCTTAACATGTTGACTTGTATAAGTGATGTCGTCTTGCTCTCACATGTTGACAAGGCCCTTAGGATGTGTACTTGACTACCAGGACTATGATGGAGATCATACTAATGGGGCCAAGGGTAGTCCACAAGTACACCCTATAATAGTTCCCAGTCATGGGAGTATCGAGTCAGGGCATCGATACTCCGGAGTAGACTAGCGTATGCACTTCTTGACCCATATGATGGGCGATGGATGATCCCACATGTAACAACCCCAAATTTCCTGTACAACTTTCTGTGCAAATTTTTCAAAATTTAAAGAAAGGGGTACTTTTGCCTGAGCACAAGTTAAATATTTATTTTGCTAATTAATAGCAAGAAGGAGCTTGTAGCTCATTGGTAATACCTTGCACTGCTGAACCAAGTCACCAGAGTTCAAATCCCATACCCCACATTATTTTTTAATATTGATTTTTTAAAAACCTTTAGAATACCAAGGGTTTACACGTGCATATCTCACAAAAACCCCACTACACCCTGAAATGTAACATTGCCAGAGGATAGATGAACCGTCGGGGGGCATTCAGGCCGCCTGACTCGGCCGATTCCGGTGACGACCCCAACATGAAAAATGTGTCTTTTCATCTCCCCTGTACACGTGCAAAATTTTATCATCAGACCGTTTCCAGAGACATCTTAATACCTCGATTACGCCACTTTTATTACATTTTAATATATTTTTAATACATTTTTCAATTAAACTCTTCATCTACCCTAACCCTAGCCTAACCCTATAAATATCATCCCTACACACTACCCCTCACTCAAAAATTCTGAGCCAACTCTCAAGAAAATTCTTAGAACCCTAGTGTGTTTTGAAAGTGAGCAAAGAGGCGAAACTCCGGCAAATTTCCGGCGACAACCCTAGGAGATCCCAGTGACGAAACGACGCACCAGCGCCTCCTCCCGACTCCTATTCCTCTCCTCTAAGTCCTAAGCCAGTAAGTCCCATCTTCCCCCTTCTCTACTCTTTCTGAAAAGACGTATTTCTAAAACCCGACGGAATCGGAGCAAAATCCGATTTCCGATTCGGTTGTTCTTAAAACCTCACTTTTCTTTAATACAATCATGCTACAATCACTACATGTTGACTATTAATCACTACTAAACATGTTGAACAAGTTTCATGACAAACTAATTTCATTTGTAACTTTTACCGTATTTTTTCATCAAATACTATATAGTTTCATTTCGGTATTTAAACCATTAAACTTGCTATACATTTAAGTAGATCACGAGGTAATGACCTACCTCCTCACACACTCATATGCAATATAGCACAATACCCTCGGGAACATAGAATACGGGAAAACGACACCTTTTCAAATAAATACCATTACTAATAAAACCATTTCCTTTAATGATTAGTATTTGACACAAATCTTTGCAAAGCCGCTACAACCCATTTGGGGAACCCGTTCAGGATGGTGCGGATTATCGCACATCCTCAGACTTAGTAGTGCGAGATGCAGACCTCCGCAAGGAGCATTCGGTCTCGAAAGATTTAAAATACGACATCTTAAGAAAATGAGATTTCTAGAAATATAATATATATTAAAATTTATTTTTATATAAATATATATATAAGTAACATTAAAATATCTATTTTGCAAATAATATAAATATTCCAACTCTTTTAAAAAATCACAAGAATCACTTTACATTAAAATACCATGAATTCCATGCAAGATCAATATTACAAGTTAATACCATATATTATGGAAATTAGGTCATTCTTACTAAAAATGTCACATGTATAAAATCTACATTCATGATAACTTCAAAGACGATAAATAATACTTAGGGAGTATTTTGAAAAGTATATAAAAGTATTTTTACATAAAACCCCCTCAAGTTCTATAAATTACCCTAAGGACCCTAGTAAACATAGGTTTAAGCGGGACCAATCTTTTGAGTCTCAGGGAGCCGGAGAAGTGGGTGCTTGCCTATCTAAGGTAGACAATTAACAAATGTTGTTATCAACACGGTAATCGTCTTTGAAAAAGACACAAATCATGTCGCTCATGTGCAGCGGTTACCAATAACATCAAAACAATCAGGACTTCAATTTACTTTTCTAATTGTCTGACTCAGATTGAGTCTCTCTATAATCTGACTTGAATATAATTCAAATACAATCTACAATCTACAATCTACAATATTACAATTCAACACGAATCCATGAATCTATTATTCCATATATTCAATCTATCAATCTATACAACTTGACTGAACCGAATCATGGATATACATTCCATTTACATGATCATCCAGTTTACATGATTCTCTAGTTACATACATGATTCTGCGGTTACATCCGTTTACTGATATCATGGTTTCGGCAAGCCATCCAATTATACAATTCAATTTACAAGACGTTACAATACAATACAATACTATCAATACAATAACTACACGGGGTATTGGGGTAGTTCATTCGTGAATTTAACAGAAGCTCAAGAGTCCCCATAAATCATGAATCCATGTCTACTAACACAAGCAAGCAATCATGAGGGCCCGTGTTTCTATGCTCCTGGACTGTGGCCTGTTGAGTTTGGAATACTTCGGCGACGGTCGAAGTCCCGCTACTGACATATCATTCGGGCCCGTTATTCCCTACCCTTGGACTGTGGCCTGTTGGGTTTGAGAACGCTCTTGAGATTATTTGACATTCACCCTTGAACTTACGATAATAACAGCATTAACATTATAACAATATAATACAAATTTAAAAGCTACACTCTCTCTTTCTTCTTTTCTATTTCTCCCTTATCTTTGGAAGTTACCGAGCGATTTGTTCGCTGACGACATTCTCTTTCCTTCTTCTTTGAATGTCGTCAGGTGTTTCGGACCTTCTGGAGACAAAGCCCAGCATCGAGGACTTGAACCAGATTATTGAAGACCCAAAACTCTAGCTTCATTGTACACATTTCATTCCAGTACTTTTCTTTTTCTGTTATGCCATTGTTTAGGCATTGTTTTCATCAGATATATTTACATTTCCATGTATTGTACAGAAAGAAAGTGAATAAATAAAGTTGATGTTTTATTATATCTTGTCTCTTGTGCTTTTACTTTTATATTGCTTAGATACGCTTAGCGTATTTACTTCACAGTAAATACGTCGCGGACCAGTCACGTCCTCCCCCCGTATACCGGGAAGCGGAGCGTGACAGGTTTTGTTGGCGACCCATGCAGGTCAGAACTGTATGGAACCCTAAGCAATATAAAACACAAGAACCAGCAGCTAAAACATTCTTTACAATTCATACCTCTTGAATCTTATCATTTCATAAACTTTGAATCTGTCATAACCCAAAATTCCTTCACCTCTTTTACAATCTTACCAAAACTTTCGCATCCTTTCATTCCTTCACACATTTTTCGTACACTATCAAGTACTTCTAACACCTTGTAACACCTTAGCAGCCATAGAAGCCAAGATAGTTGACCAAGGTAACACTAGTAATTCACTTTCACATTCTCAAACCCTTGCACCACTTTGTTATTCTTCACACACTGTCAGTACTTCAGTCCCCAAACTTTCCTTGAATCTGTTACACTTTCCTTTTACAAATTTCGATGACGAAATTTTTATAAGGAGGGTAGAATGTAACAACCCCAAATTTCCTGTACAATTTTCTGTGCAAATTTTTCAAAATTTAAAGAAAGGGGTACTTTTGCCTGAGCATTAGTTAAATATTTGTTTTGCTAATTAATAGCAAGAAGGAACTTGTAGCTCATTGGTAATACCTTGCACTGCTGAACCAAGCCACCAGAGTTCAAATCCCATACCCCACATTATTTTTTAATATTGATTTTTTTTAAACCTTTAGAATACCAATGGTTTACACGTGCATATCTCAAAAAAAAACCACTACAACCTAAAATGTAACATTGCCAGAGGATAGATGAACCGTCGGGGGCATTCAGGCCGCCTGACTCGGCCGATTCCGGCGACGACCCCAACATGAAAAATGTGTCTTTTCATCTCCCTTGTACACCTGCAAAATTTTATCCTCAGACCATTTCCAGAGACCTCTTAATACCTCAATTACTCCACTTTTATTACATTTTAATATATTTTTAATACATTTTTTCAATTAAACTCTTTATCTACCCTAACCCTATCCTAACCCTATAAATATCATCCCTACACACTACCCCCTCACTCAAAAATTCTGAGCCAACTCTCAAGAAAATTCTTAGAACCCTAGTGTGTTTTGAAAGTGAGCAAAGAGACGAACCTCCGGCAAATTTCCGGCGACAACCCTAGGAGATCCCGGCGACGAAACGATGCACCGGCGCCTCCTCCCGACTCCTATTCCTCTCCTCTAAGTTCTAAGCCAGTAAGTCCCATCTTCCCCCTTCCCTACTCTTTCTGAAAAGACGTATTTCTAAAACCCGACGGAATCGGAGCAAAATCCGATTTCCGATTCGCTATCTGAAACTGTCCTATTCATGCTTTAACAGAGAAAGATTGAAAGAGATAGTAAGTGCTTTATAATCCTATTTCAAAAAGATCTGAAAGTGATGCGCTCGTCTAGTAATGCAAAGTATGTAAGTCCTCCTTTATAGGGCATGGGCTGTCTTTCACTAAAGTACGAGATTGAGTAAGCCTTCGGTCCTCGTTAAATGAGTTAAGCATGCCTCCTCCCTTCTGTGTTGACGGACAAAGGCTGAACTAAAGAAGGAAGAACTACCTTTATCCTGGCTACCCTAGCTTGAGATAGAACTGGTTAACTAGTATAGCTAGAACGAATCACTCTCTAACCCGAAGAAGCAAGTGAGTCAAGTGCTTAGTTCGCCTCATTCTCTTTAGTTTGACTGACGCTTCTTCTTAAAACCTCACTTTTCTTTAATACAATCATACTACAACCACTACATGTTGACTATTAATCACTACTAAATATGTTGAACAAGTTTCATGACAATCTAATTCCATTTGTAACTTTTACCGTATTTTTTCATCAAATACCATATAGTTTCATTTCGGTATTTAAACCATTAAACTTGCTATAGCTTTAAGTAGATCACGAGGTAATGACCTATCTCCTCACACACTCATATGCAACATAGCACAATACCCTCGGGAACATAGAATATGGGAAAACGACACATTTTCAAATAAATACCATTACTAATAAAACCATTTCCCTTAATGATTAGTATTTGACACAAATCTTTGTAAAGCGCCGCTACAACCCATTTGGGGAACCCGTTCAGGATGGTGCAGATTATCGTACATCCTCGGGCTTAGTAGTGCGAGATGCAGATCTCCGCAAGTAGCATTCGGTCTCGAAAGATTTAAAATACGACATCTTAAGAAAATGAGATTTCTAGAAATATAATATATATTAAAATTTATTTTTATATAAATATATATATAAGTAACATTAAAATATCTATTTTGCAAATAATATAAATATTCCAACTCTTTTAAAAAATCACAAGAATCACTTTACATTAAAATACCATGAATTCCATGCAAGATCAATATTACAAGTTAATACCATATATTATGGAAATTAGGTCATTCTTACTAGAAATGTCACATGTATAAAATCTACATTCATGATAACTTCAAAAACGATAACTAAATACTTGGGGAGTATTTTGAAAAGTATATAAAAGCATTTTTACATAAAACCCCCTCAAGTTCTATAAATTACCCTAAGAACCCTAGTAAACATAGGTTTAAGCGGGACCAATCTCTTGAGCCTCAGGGAGCCGGAGAAGTGGGTGTTTTCCTATCTATAGTAGACAATTAACAAACGGTGTTATCAACACGGTAATCGTCTTTGAAAAATACGCAAATCCTGCCGCCCATGTGCAGCGGTTACCGATAATATCAAAATAATCAGGACTTCAATTTGCTTTTCTAATTGTCTGACTCAGATGGAGTATTTCTATAATCTGACTTGAATATGATTCAAGTAAAATCTACAATCTACAATATTACAATTCAACACGAGTCCATGAATCCATTATTCCATATATTCAATCTATCAATCTATATAACTTGACTGAACCGAACCATAGATATACATTTATATGATCATCCAGTTTACATGATCATCCAGTTTACATGATTCTCCAGTTATATACATGATTCTGCAGTTACATCCGTTTACTGATATCATGGTTTCGGCAAGTCATCCAATTATACAATTCAATTTACAAGACATTACAATGCAATGCAATACTATCAATACAATAACTGCACGGGGTATTGGGGTAGTTCATTCGTGAATTCAACAGAAACTCAAGAGTCTCCCTAAATCATGAATCCATGTCTACTAACACAAGCAAGCAATCATGAGGGCCCGTGTTTTCATGCTCCTGGACTGTGGCCTGTTGAGTTTGGAAAATTTCGGCGACGGTCGAAGTCCCACTACTAACATATCATTCGGGCTCGTGGTTCCCTACCCCTGGACTGTGGCCTGTTGGGTTTGAGAACGCTCTTGAGATTAGTTGACATTCACCCTTGAACTTACGATAATAACATCATTAACATTATAACAATATAATATAAATTAAAAAGCTACACTCTCTCTTTCTTCTTTTCTATTTCTCTCTTATCTTTGGGAGTTACCGAGCGATTTGTTCACTGACGACATTCTCTTTCCTTTTTCTTTGAATGTCGTCGGGTGTTTCGGACCTTCTGGAGACAGAGCCCAGCATCGAGGACTTGGACCAGATTATTGAAGACCCAGAGCTCTAGCTTCATTGTACACATTTCATTCCAGTACTTTTCTTTTTCTGCTATGCCATTGTTTAGGCATTGTTTTTATCAGATGTATTTGCATTTCCATGCATTGTACAGAAAGAATGTGAATAAATAAAGTTGTTGTTTTATTATATCTTGTCTCTTGTGTTTTTACTTTTATATTGCTTAGATACGCTTAGCGTATTTATTTCATAATAAATACGTCGCGAACCAGTCACGTCCTCCGCTCGTATACCGGGAAGCGGGGCGTGACACCACATCCATTGGTGTTTGACATCAGAGAAGGTATACGGGTGCTCAGTGGAGACCGGGTACACTGAACGGACTCGCCGAGAACTCCTAAATGGTATTATACCTATCGTCAGATAGCAGTTCTCTGGTGACACTGGTACAGGTTAGTCTGTCGACCCGAGATTGTCATCGAGTCTTGTATGATTTCCACTGTGCTTTGATTTCCACCATACCACGGTCAATAGATCGTGCAAAAAGGTAGTTTTTGGGTACAGTCCCGAGTCACATGGAGGCTATGAGCGATAGGAGAGGATTTGTCTCTCCCGGTATTGGGAGTTGATGTTGCACTATGCTCGATTGGCCATAACAGGAAATCCCTGGCCAGGGTTGCTGAGATTTACTGGTAAGTGTTATCAGTAGTTTCTCGAACCGTTATGGACCTTGTATCGGCATGACTTATCAGGCTATTGGGGTCTGACGTTATACCACCCCCGGGCTGTGATATGCGACATATCTTATGAAGAGATCGGACTGTACGGTAGTGTTACTGATTGGATTCGTAGGAGTATGAGCAGGCTTGCTTGTTGATCTTCTGATCACTCAATACCCGGGTGGCCATTACGTTTAGCAGACTGCTTGAGGCTTGTGGGTGTTTGATATGATCATCACCTACTGCCGGCGTATTGACGAGTCTTTAGAGTCCTACACAGAGGTTTTCTGGTTCATGCGAAACGAAGTAGGTGTTAGTGTTTATGCCCTAGAGGCCATTACTGTATCATACTAGTTTGTATATTACTTAATGGAAGTTTGGGATATTCACAGTTGTATTGACAGTCTTGCTAAAAATGGTAGTATGCTACTTGGTTTGTTTCTACTTTAATATGTGCATGTGTTTCTTTTAACATATCGCTTATACATATTAGTAGAGCCCTTAGAATCTTTGCTTGATTACCAGCATTGTGATAGCAGTCACACTAGTGGGGGCTGGGTAGTCTATAAGCAACATCCTATACAGGTCCCTGGTCGTAGGATTATCGAGACGGGGTATCGATACTCCGGAGTAGACTGGTGTATACGCTTCTCATCGCAGCTGGGGAGATGGTTTGTCCCACAGCCATCAGTACGTCGTACTGGAGATAGTATGCAGGTGCTCGTTAGGTTACGGGTACACCGGACTGGACTCGCCGGGAACTGCAGGTTGGTTTTATACCCATCGTCAGATAGCAGTTCCCAGGTGACATGAGTGTAGCTTAGTCCGTCGACTTGACACTGCTGCTTCGCCTCGAGTGTGTTCCCACTGTACTTAGATTACTATCCTACCACGGCTCAAAGGAGTCATGCAAACAGGTAGTAGTTGGGTGCAGTCCCGAAGCACTTGGAGGCAGTGGCGGTTAGACAGGATTCGTCTCTCCCAATATTGGGGGTTGATATCGCGCTGTGTATGGAGAGCCGTTACGCAAGGTCCCTGGCCAGGGCAAGCGAGATTTACTGGTAGGCTTCCAGTAGTTTCTCAAGGTGTAATGGGCTTCACTCCGACACGGCTTATACCGCTATTAGGGGTTTGACGTTTACCGTCCCCTATGCCCGATATGCGATAGTCCTAGACAAACAAACCGGACTGTACGGAGATTGTCATATCAGGCTCAGTAGGAGTTCGGATGGGTTTCCTTATCGTCCTTCTTATCGACATCTACCTGGAGACCGTTACGTACAGCTAGTACCGCTTACGGCCTGTGGTTAAACCCACTGCCAATATAGTGTCGAGTTTTTAGAGTCCCACACAGAGAGTTTCCCTGCACCGGGCAAAAGGTGTAGAGGCCGTATGGTTTTACGGCAGGGCCGTGATCACTTACGTACACTTGTGCACGTACTATGATCGTGCAGATAATACTAGATTCTAGTATTATATAGATGGATTTATTCAGTCAAAATTTATCCGTATTTTTCGGAAATACGGATGGGAGAGGCAGTCTCGTAATTTCTCGGGAAGTTTCTAGAAGAAGGTGACTCATTTGTGTTTAATTCTTTTTAGGATTTAAACTAAATGAGGTGGAGGATGAGGTGTATGTTTAAATTAAATGCTTAATGACTCATGAGGTGATTCACCCTTAGAATTAAATGAAGCATAGTAAATATTAGATAGATATTTATTTTGATAATATTATTATGCTTCATATTATTCTAGCATGAGTATTATTCATTTCATTATCACAAAACACTTCTCTCTTCTCAAGTTTTCATCTTCTTCCTCAAACCCTAATAGCTCTCATGTGTTGAGAATCCTAGGGTTTAAGTGACTAAGTAATCCATCTAAATACTCTACACCCTTTAGGACTTCTAGATTAGAAAACTAGAAGCCGTAGTTATCTCAGATTCGAGATAGCAGCTCGGACTATAGACTCTCGGGTGGATCATCTTTGATTCGAGGAGGCCGTTGAGGTACCCATGTTCCATAGAGCCGACGAGGTGTAGAGGACAGCGATGAAGATCCGAAAGACAAGTAACGTGAGGTATAACTTCGAATCAGAGTAGTTAAACCTCTCGTAGTTTGCTGGTAATGGTTTAGACACGATCCGTGTGCTCAAGTCCGTGTTACGAAGTTTTGATAATTGTTTTTCATATATTCCGCCTCCCCGCGAACACGTGAGGTGCGTGACATGGACTTACAGTAGGGGCACATATGTGATATGTGCGGAATCGAGATTAATGCATGTATGTGATACCGCATTCTATTCTCGTGATATGTGATATCGGTCGGTTATATGTGATATAGCCGGGTTATCGGATCAAGTGTTGATTCGATAAGTTGTTACATTTGATATTAGTCGGTTGTATGTGATATAGCCGGATTATTAAATCAAGTGTTGATTTGATAATTTAATGTATAATTATATATGTGATATATTAATTTACATTAACTAATATTTGATCACTTAAACATTTCTTTTTCTCACTTGTGTGCATATAGTATATATTTGATATAAATTAATGTACATTATTTTGTGTCATGCTTGATGCCACATGTGACATGGGTGTATGAGACTTACACCATGCTTAATAATGTGATGGGTTTATATTTATATAAGTTAATCAAAATTAATGGTAATTAATCACATGGTTGAAGCTTGTAGAAGCTTGTGGAACCATTGACCAAGTCCACTAATTTTATTTTACTTGTAGATATTTATTAACCTAACCATTATTAACTAGCCATGGTTAACTCTCTACATGAGTTGGTGTATGACACGAACTCACCCATGGTTGCTATTCTCACCTCATGTGTTCATTCTTTCATTCTTCTTCACTTGAGCTTCTTCTTCCTCATAAAAAGCTTTCTAACTTTTGAAAATGGTGAGAAAATATTGTGAGAAAAACAAATCTAAAGAGAGCCAACTTCTACTTCATCATCCTCTACTATTAGCCATTTAGTTTAGGGTGTTTGCTTCACTAAACCCTAATTTAGTGAAGAGCTAGCATGAGCTTGAGTCTCCTCGACGTAGATCATCTTCGGTCTCAAAGACTTCGAGCAAGCTTGTTCATTTCTCTAAGGGAACCAATAATAGAGTTTGGGAGATTACAACTCGCAGCGAAGGGACTACTTCACAGGGCTTTAGAAGTGAAGGACCGGTCTACAAAGGTTGTATTTCTCATTCACTTTACTTGCAAAGTAGTTTGCATGATGTTTGTTTAAAACTCTAGTTAAAGATTCTTGGTTAGGGTTCTTTAGAACGACAAAAATTTGAAAAGGCACGTACGATACCTCCCGAATCCTTGCTACCGTCCTGGGTAACCCTACAGTGGTATCAGAGCCAAGCTAGAGTTTTAAACGATGTTTGTTAGATTACGAAACCGAAACAACTCCGAAACTTGAATCAATATCACCTAGTTTCTGTCGATTTTTTAAAAGGCTATAAATTTTTTTAAAACAAGTACAGAATGTTGTATGAGATGCAACATGAACACAATGGAAATTTCAAGCAATTTGGCCATGAAATTGCCGGCCACATAGGGATAAATTCCGAGCTCGCCAGTCCAATTTTGGATTTTGTGCTTCAAATTTTCATGACGTTCCAGTCTCTGGGTTTTGGTGTTTCAGGTGTTGTTTGTTTTTACTAAATTTGCATATGATGTTAATTTTCTGCAAAGGCAATTCGGAGTGTTTCGTAGTCGTAATTCTAACATGTATTCGGGTTATTTAGACGATATTAAAAAGTTTGAACGGATATCAATAACCCAATTTTTCCCCGCTGGAACTTTTCCAAGTGTTGGATTTTTTCCGAGTTTAAAATCTTCAGAAAATCATGCAAGCGATTTTGTGGACCATCTAGAAGAACGATACCCAAACTCGACATTTTGGATCGCAGAACCGCGGTCATACCCTAGGTTTTGCCGCAGTTCTGTGGCGACATGAGTGAGGCATGGGTCGGACCTTCTACGGATGGTCCATAGGAGCTGCGGTATGTTCTGGGCACTTTTTGAACTCCGCTCAAGTGTTGAGCTCTTTGGGAAAGTTTGGGTGTTTGATTATTCGATCGAAAAGTTTAACTTCATCTAGCTATCTGTGATTGTGATACAATATTTGGAATCCACATAATTAGTTATGAGATGACTAGTTTGAATTTTATAAATCTAGCAATTTAATCGGTTGCCACGGGATTTTGATGTGATCAAAAGTCCGTCGCAATTACGTAGTGTACGCGGATACTCACCGGGTAACTTTACTAGATAGCCACGCCCCATAGCCCCGACCAAGTGAATGTAGGAGAACCCCGTCGCCAAAAGCATCCGTTCAGGTGCTCGTGGCAGCGGTGTTCCGCCTTGGTGCACTTCGTCGACGGCATCGAGGGTGCAACCGTCTACTAAAGTTTCCGACGAGCATTCGATCAAGTTATCGGGAATCTTGTTGAATTACCCGACAGGTTATTTGAAAGTTTTTTCAATATCGAGACTAAAATGCGGGGTTTATAATTGTTAAGCATGTGATGTCTAAGGAATTCATTTGGTTAGGCATGAAATCCAAAGTATGTGATACATTGGGTTTATGATGTCAAAGGTGGTTGCGGATCCAATTGTTGTAGTTTTTCACTTTCTTTTCTGCGACCGCAAGTGTAATATGTGGTGTATCGCCGGTTTCGTTGCTATATGCCAACGATAATTGGGATACGCATATTTACGTACATTGATGACATGTGATATTATGTGTTGATGTGATATGTTATATTGAATCGTCGTGTTTTGAATAGCCGGGGGTTTTTATGTGAGATGAGAGTTTTTCATTTTCATTCATGTAAAAACTTGTATGTAATATTCTTTTATTGAGGCACTTCCGGGTTGAGAATAATGTCACCATTGATGTATATTATTTACTTTTCCGCATTAGGATAGACCCAAGGAGGAGAGCACAAGTAACCGGGTTTTAGGGTCCAGTGGAAGACCATCTCGAGGAATCGAGATCGGGCCTCCTAACTCTAGAATTAGAAGGGTTGTTTGCTGCTCTCGTAGGGGTCTAGGGATGTGGGTTTGGCTACTCATCACGACCGTGGAATCCGTGTTTTGTACAGGCTTAAATCAAAACACGGAATTCCTAGTATATCCAATATTTCATATGTATTCTTCTGCTGCTGATATTTTGTGATGTGATCCCTTGATTTGTTCTGAGATAAATGTCTATATTATATATATGAGATATAATTAATATTGATGCTTTCGTTTCATATGTGATGCTTGGGAAGCATAATTAATGGGACTTCATTAATGAGATTAATGAAATAAAAGAAAGCTAAAGATGTTGTAGAAACTTGTTTTAAATACTGGTAGCTCTAGTTCTTGCTTTGCATAGCTGTATTCCTTGTAAAATATCGAGTACCTTATTCGATAAGGAAAGTGTCGAGATCCCTTCACCGGGAATGATCTCTTTAGCGAAACTGGCAGATGCTACAACCCACTCGGTTTGTCTTTTGATTGCTTCTATAGTTTTTGCTTTACATAGTAGTATTTGTGAAATATCCTGCACTTTATTCGATAAGGAAGGAGCCGAGATCCCTTCACTGGGAGTGACATCTTTAACAAAACTAGTAAAAGCCTAAAAAACACTCATTTAAAATTCACTCGATTCTACAACGATATCAAGTTCATTATACAAAAGGTTTTCTTAAAAATCTGTCATAGCCCTCCGTCATTTCAGATAAGTACTTCTTAGTATTCGTGCTACGTTTGTTGACCATGTTAAGGCGTAATGTGCAGTAGCTGATTAGTGCTTATCTGCATAAGTATATGATGCGATTGGATTAGAGTAGTCGTACAACTTTGTTGACCATGTTAAGGGTCGTCCGGGTGGGTTTAATTCAATCAGGAAATGACGGTAAACTTGGCCAGCGCTTATGATTTGTTGACATTATTAAGGTCATAAGTTGCTAGGAACAAAATATTATCGGGAATTTAAAGTGTTGAAATTTGCAATGAGATTGCATATCTTCTATGAGATAGTTGGATCTCGATACCCACTGCGAGTAAGAGTTACTCCTGGGAGAGTTTTACACATTACAATTAGCCGATAAAGTAGGTGTCTAGAAAGGTGTTAACGGGGTTACACCCTTGAGAAAACGATGTTTATTTTAATTAGGTCCGTGTGAAAGCACGGGGAACCTCCCTCAAAGTACCAACACTGGCCTGGCCGAAAGATTGGCGAACTTGTAGGGTGTAATTAATCCCGACTAGTCTTACCTTTTAAGGTTTGAAGGAAGATTTGATAAAAACAGTGGGTGTCATCCTGATTAGATAAATTAATAACCAATCTGATCTTACAAAGAGCGCACGCAGAGTGTTTTCTTCTCTCTCTCTCCTGGTAGCAACCATATCACGCCTTAATCAAGATAATAATATGGATGCATTGACCGAACCTGCTTATTATATTGAACTGGGGAACGTTAGTTCCGCTCTATCTTATAACTGTTATAAGTCCGAGCAGCAAATAGGGGAATATCCAGATTCTCATACCACCCAATCGAAGAAAGTGCATGTTGATGCATCTTCTTCAGGTGTGTTCATTACCGATAACTTTTTCTCTGTATCCTCTACATCATGGGTATGTGATACCGGTTCAGGATCCCGCATATGTAATGTGTTACATGGGCTACAGCTAGGTAGAGAACTGAGAATGGGTGATATATCTCTAAGAGTTAGAGGATGCTGCAATTGTTGCAGCCAAGTCAGTTGGCAGATATCACCTTGTATTAATACATTGATTCTGAACGAATGTTATTACATACCGAACCTGATATACGACATTACATCGGTTTCTTTAATGAGTTAAAGAAGGATATAATTCTGTATTGGAGGATAATGTTGTGAACATTTTCCTGAATCAAGAGTTGATTCAATCAGGCACGTTATATAATAGCATATACGTTCTAAATCAAACCACAGTTCAAAGTATCTAGAACACACACAAGAGGAGTAGTTCAGAAATGAACGAATCCTTCTTGTGGTATTGTAGACTAGGTCATATCAATGTGACACGACCAGCTAAGTTACATAAGGATGAATATCAGAATCCGTTTGAATTTCCATCTTATGATACTTGCCAGTCTTGTCTCAAAAATAAATTGACCAATACTCCATTTACTAGAAACATAGATAGAGTTGCTGAACTCTTGGGACACATACATGATGATGTATACGGTCCTATGTCTACAATTGCCAGGGTTGGTTCTTTGTACTTCGTTATATTCACTGATCATCTCTCAAGATTCGGACATATGTTCCTGTTGAAACACAAGTCTGAAACTTTTGAGAAATTCAAGGAATATAAGCTTGAAGTTGAGAACCAGACGGGTAGAAGTATTAAGTCATTCGATGTGACCGAGGAGGAGAATACTTACGCATGGAGTTACTGGAGTTTCTAAAATGAGAATGTGATTCTCTCTCAGCTTACTCCTTCGATTACACCACAACACAATGGTGTATCGAGACGGAGGTATCGCACCCTATGAGATATGGCGCGCTCTATGATGAGTATTGCTGAGTTACATGTTTCCTTTTGGTGTTATGCACTTGAGAAGCTGCATATCTATTGAATGGGGTTCCATCTAAATCAGTGCCTACCACTCCATATGAGATATGGAATGGGAAGAGACCATATCTTAAACAAGTTAAGATATGGGGTTGTCCGGCCTATGTTGAAAAGCAAAATCCGGACAAGCTCGGGGCAAGGTCAGTTCTGTATAAATTTGTTGGATATCCCAAACATTTGCGATGGAATATCTTCTACCTAACCGAGGAGCAAAAAGTGTTTTGTTTCTCAGCATGCCACCTTTTTAGAAGAGGAATTTCTTGTGAAGAAATTTGTGGTCATGAGATAGAACTGGAAGGAGTTCCAGCTAGACAAACTAACAGCTGATAATTTGGCGAAACCAAAGGATTCAATAGTCTCCAGTGAACCTCAATCTCTCTGCGAATATAGTAGGGTTCCTCATCCACTTGAGAGATACTTCGGTCTTCTCGGTGACAGTGGGAGCGAGGATTGCATCACGGTTGATGATGGTCCAACTAGGTTCAGGCAGGCCATCACGAGTGGGGACTTAGTGAAATGGCTAGATGCTATGCGATCAAAGATGGAATCCATGTACACCAACAAAGTATGACTTTAAATGTTGCAACTAAAGGGGTAAAACCCATTGGGAGCAAATGGATCTTGAGAAGATTCTTGGTGTAGATGGAAAAGTTGAGACTTTCAAAGCTATGCTTAAGTCCATCAGGATCAATGTGCGCATCGCGAAGTTGGAACATCCGTTTTGATATGGTAGTCAAAGAGTTTGACTTCATCAAAAGGATAGATGAACCTTGTATATACAAGAAGGTTGTAGAGAGTAAGGTTATCTTACACGTATTGTACGTAGATGACACACTCTTGATAGGAAATGGTTTCCTATGCTACACTCGGTCAAGCTCCTCTTATCACGAGAATTCTCCATGAAAGATCTGGATGATACCTACTACATCTTGTGCATTATGATCTATGATGATAGATCTAAGTGGATGTTGGGAGTGTCCCAAATTCAGGTACATTAACACCATACTAAAGGGGTTTAGTATGGAGGATTCTAAGCGTGGTGGTTCGCCCACTACCTCAGGAATCACTCTCTCCAAAAGATGTCTTCCAAGACTGATTTAGAGAGAGCCCGCGTGTAAGGGATACCCTATACTTTGGCAGTAGGCTCTATCAGAGTATGCGATGTTATGTACCAGACCAGATGTAGATGACTCACTAGGTGTAGTCATCAGGAATCAATCGGATCTTGGGAGAATCACTGGAAAGCTGTGGAGAACATTCTTAAGTACTTGAGAAGCACTAAAATAATGTTCTTGGTTCGAGCTTCCAGAGTGATATGGTCGACTGAAAGTCAGTCATATGAATTGTCTTTACCCTCACTGGAGGGACGGTATGATTGGAAGAGTTCCAAGCTAGATACCATGGCATACTAGACGATAAAGGCTGAATACATTGCTACCAACGATACTACCAAATAGGTTGTCTAGACATTTCTTGTTCATGAGATGAACAAGGTTCCTACCATTGAGCGTCCAATAATTGTTATTGTGACTACAATGGAGTTGTGCCTTTAGCCTAGGAACACCTGTCCCATCATCGATTTAGACATATTCTGAGGACAGTATCACCTGATCAGGGAGATGGCTGATCTCCAAGGGATTGAGGTAAGAAGAGTAGATTTTGAGGTTAACATGTCGGATCCACTCACCAAGGCCTTCTTCCCCAAATACTATTTGAGAGATTTTGGGATGGTTGAGTATGGGATACTACAACCACTGCTAAATTGTTGAGTATGTGATATTGCGACAAATGGCCTTAGTGCAAGTGGGAGATTGTTAGTTATATGTATGCCCTAGAAACCATTACTGTACGTGTGATGTATATTGTAGTGGATGCTTGGACATATATAGGGAGGACTTTCTTGCTCGACATGATAGTATGCTATCTGGTTGCACTTTGTCTTAACATGTTGACTTATATAAGTGATACTGTCTTGCTCTCACATGTTGACAAGGCCCTTAGAATGTGTACTTGACTACCAGGACTATGATGGAGATCATACTAGTGGGTCCAAGGGTATTCCACAAGTACATCCAATAATAGTTCCTAGTCGTGGAAGTATCGAGACAGGACATCGATACTCCGGAGTAGACTAGCGTATACGCTTCTTGACCCATATGATGGGCGATGGATGATCCCACATCCATTGGTGTTTGACATCAGAGAAGGTATACGGGTGCTCAGTGGAGACTGGGTACACTGAACGGACTCGCCGAGAACTCCTACATGGTATTATACCTATTGTCAGATAGCAGTTCTCTGGTGACACTGGTACAAGTTAGTCTGTCGACCCGAGATCGTCATAGAGTCTTGTTGATTCCCACTGTGCTTTGAGTTTGTAACAACCCTAATTTTCTTATACACTTTTTCCTATACAAATTTTTAAATTAATTTTTTCAAAAATTCATAAAGGGGTATTATTTCCTGAGCACAAGACTTAAGTAATTGATTAGCAATTTAATTACAAGAAGAAACTTGTGGCTCATTGGTAATACCTTGCATTGCTGAACCAAGCCACCAGAGTTCAAATCCCATGCCCCGCATTATTTTTAATATTTATTTTGTTTTAAATTTTTCTTCATGGTTGTGTCTCTTCATCTTCTAAACCCCCATGTACACTTCAAATTCCTAGATCGGTTTCAGAGACCTTTGAAATTCCCATTTACTCCATTTTAATGATTTTTAATACATTTTTACATTAAAACCTTTCATATTCCATATTTACTCTAATTTTTAATGATTTTATACATTTTTACATTAAAACCTTTCATATACCCTATTTACTCCAACTTTTAATGATTTTATATATTTTTAAATTTTTTATTTAAAAACCCTTCACCTACCCTATCCCTAGCCTACCCTATAAATACACCCCCTCCCCTCTACCCTCTCATCCCAAAAATCCTAAGCTCACTCTCTCAAAATTTTCCAAGAGTTGTGTACTTTGAAAACAAGTTCGCGGCGAAGCTCCGACGAAATTCCGGCGGAAATTCCGGCGACGTTTTGAGGAACAACCGGCGACGAAGAAACGCCTCGGCAACCCCTTTAGTCCCCCTCACTCCTTAGTATAGATCGAAACCCGTAAGTCCCATTCTATCTCCCTTTCTAATTCTCAAAAATACGAAATTACGAAACCCGACGGAAATCGGAACAAACCGATTTCCGATTTGGTTTTCTATCAAATCTCACTTATCACTAATTCCATAATGCTTAAACATATTCATGTAGACTACTAATCACTTAAAAATTAATTTGAATAAGTTTTCACACATGAAATGATAATCTTTTCAACTTACCGTATTTTTTCACCTTAATACCCTCATGTTTCAATTTCACATTTAACCCTTTAACATTGCTATACCTTAAAATAGATCACGAGATAATGACCTATCTCCTCACACACACATATGAAACCATAATACGCTATCTTGAAAACTACTAATACGATAAAAGAAGATTTTACATTAAAATACCATTTCCTTAATAAAACCTTTTATAAAAGTTTAGGTTTGATACATTTGTTTAAACAATATCTTTAATAGGAAAAATACGATAAGTTGTGGATATCGATCGTTTATCTAGACCTGATTTTGTGGTGTATAGGCAAGTGTGTCTAAGACAAGTGGTTACTTAATTAGGATCATTACTTGTAGTGGAGAGCCTCCCACTTACCTGGCACTTACCTGGCCGCAATTGGCGGTGAAGAGGCGATTTGAGACTTCTAACGACTTGTCATTTAGACCATTTAGAAATAGGCTAGTTGGCTTAGAAAACCCTAGAATTTAAAATACGGAAAATTACACTTTTCAAATAAATACCTTTTACTATATAAAACCGTTTTCTAAAGAATTAGTATTCTACAATCTTTGCAAAGTGCCGCTACAACCCATCTTTGGGGAACCCGTTCGGGATCGTGCAGTTTATCGCGCACCCTCGGGCTAGTAGTGCGAGATTTAGACCTCCGAAAGGAGCATTCGGTCTCGAAATGTTTAAAATACGACATTTTAAGAAAATGAGATTTTTGGAATATAAAATATTTATTAAAAATTATTTTTGTATAAACATATGTATATTTATCATTTAAATATCTATTTTACTATAATATAAATTTTCCACTTTTTCCTAAAAATCACAATAATAAATTTTACACTAAAACACCATGAACTTCAAATAAATCAATATTACAGATAAATACCTATAACTAGGATATTTTCACTAGAAATGTCACAACATAAAATGCACCCTCATTACAACCCTAAAGACGAATAATAAATACTTGAGGCGTATTTTGAAAAGTATATAAAAGTATTTTTATATAAAACCCCTCAAGTTTTATAAGTTACCCTAAGGACCCTAGCAATTGTAAGATCTCGATTCACATTTCTGATTGTCTGACTCGGGTTTGAGTCTGATTAATCTGACTTGAATATGATTCAAGTCAATCTATAATCTACAAGTTTCCACTTCAATACGAACTCATGAATCCATGAATACAATTATCAATTTATACAACTTGACCGAACCGAACCATGTATATATATTTCTTTTACTTGATTCTCGGTATTCCATTTACATGACTCTACGGTTAGAACCGTTTCCTGATATCAAGATTTCGGTCGGTCAGTCAATCAATCATACAACCAACACAATTTACAAGATAACAATACAAACAAGACATCGCGGGGTTTAAGGGGTAGATTGGTACGGAAGGTGTTAAAGGAGGCACGAGACGGTAAGATTAAGACACCTAACATGAATCCAATTGCCGTTGTTCCGGGTTGTATAACGGAGCCTTGTACTTCCATTTGCCCTGGTCTCTAGCATACTGAGACCCCTCTCGTATACACTGACATCTTTCTGTACTAAGCTACAACAACAGCGTTAACACCATACTACAATAATATAACAATATAATACAACTGTAAAAGCCACCCTCTCCCTCTCTCTCTTACTCTCTGTCTATTCTATTTCTCCTCTTACCTTTGGGACTTACCGAGCGACATGTTCGCTGACGACATTCTGTTTCTCTCTTCTTTGAATATCGTCAGGTGATTTGGACCCGGCAGAGGTTGAGCCATCGCGAGAAGACTTGGGGCAGTTTGCTGAAGACCCGGCACTGTAGTTTCATTGTACACTTTTCCTTTCTGTACTTTTCATTTCCTGTTATGCCACTGTTTAGGCATCTTATTATTTCAGCTGTATTTCCTTTCATGTATTGTACAAAGAATGTTAATAAATAAAAGTTGCTGTTCTTTTTATTCTTATTTCTTGTGTACTTAATTTATGTTGCTTAGATACGCTTAGCGTATGTACTTTTGAGTATATACGTAGCGGACCTCGTCGCGTCCCCTTCGCCGTACACTGGGAAGTGGGGCGTGACAGGTTTTGTTGGTGGCCCATGCAGGTCTGAGCTGTATGGAACCCTAAGCAATATAAAACACAAGAACCAGCAACTAAAACATTCTTTACAATTCATATTCCTTGAATCTTAAAATTTCATATTCCTTGAATCTTATCTTTCATATTCTTTGAATCATATACTTTGAATCTATCTTAACACAAAATTCTCTCACCTCTTTTACAATTTTACCAAAATCTTCGCGTTCTTTCATTCCTTCACACATTCTTTATATTTTTAAAACCCTTGCACCACCTTGTTATTTTTCACATACTGTCAGCACATCAGCACCAAACTTTCCTTGGATTTGTTACACTTTCCTTTTACAAATTTCGAGGACGAAATTTTTATATGGAGGGTAGAATGTAACAACCCTAATTTTCTTATACATTTTTTCCTATACAAATTTTTAAATTAATTTTTTCAAAAATTCATAAAGGGGTATTATTTCCTGAGCACAAAACTTAAGTAATTGATTAGCAATTTAATTACAAGAAGAACCTTGTGGCTCATTGGTAATACCTTGCATTGCTGAACCAAGCCACCAGAGTTCAAATCCCATGCCCCGCATTATTTTTAATATTTATTTTGTTTTAAATTTTTCTTCATGGTTGTGTCTCTTCATCTTCTAAACCCCCATGTACACTTCAAATTCCTAGATCGGTTTCAGAGACCTTTGAAATTCCCATTTACTCCATTTTAATGATTTTTTAATACATTTTTACATTAAAACCTTTCATATACCATATTTACTCTAATTTTTAATGATTTTATACATTTTTACATTAAAACCTTTCATATACCCTATTTACTCCAACTTTTAATGATTTTATATATTTTTACATTTTTTATTTAAAAACCCTTCACCTACCCTATCCCTAGCTTACCCTATAAATGCACCCCCTCCCCTCTACCCTCTCATCCCAAAAATCCTAAGCTCACTCTCTCAAAATTTTCCAAGAGTTGTGTACTTTGAAAAAAAGTTCGCGGCGAAGCTCTGACGAAATTCCGGCGGAAATTCCGGCGACGTTTTGAGGAACAACCGGCGATGAAGAAACGCCTCGGCAACCCCTTTAGTCCCCCTCACTCCTTAGTATAGATCGAAACCCGTAAGTCCCATTCTATCTCCCTTTCTAATTCTCAAAAATACGAAATTACGAAACCCGACGGAAATCGGAACAAACCGATATCCGATTTGGTTTTCTATCAAATCTCACTTATCACTAATTCCATAATGCTTAAACATATTCATGTAGACTACTAATCACTTAAAAATTAATTTGAATAAGTTTTCACACATGAAATGATAACCTTTTCAACTTACCGTATTTTTTCACCTTAATACCCTCATGTTTCAATTTCACATTTAACCCTTTAACATTGCTATACCTTAAAATAGATCACGAGATAATGACCTATCTCCTCACACACACATATGAAACCATAATACGCTATCTTGAAAACTACTAATACGATAAAAGAAGATTTTAAATTAAAATACCATTTCCTTAATAAAACCTTTTATAAAAGTTTAGGTTTGGTACATTTGTTTAAACAATATCTTTAATAGGAAAAATATGATAAGTTATGGATATCGATCGTTTATCTAAACCTGACTTTGTGGTGTCTAGGCAAGTGTGTCTAAGGCAAGTGGTTACTTAATTAGGGCCACTACTTGTAGTGGAGAGCCTCCCACTTACCTGGCACTTACCTGGCCGCAATTGGCGGTGAAGAGGCGATTTGAGGCTTCTAACGACTTGTCATTTAGACCATTTAGAAATAGGCTAGTTGGTTTAGGAAACCCTAGAATTTAAAATACGGAAAATTACACTTTTCAAATAAATACCTTTTACTATATAAAACCGTTTTCTAAAGGATTAGTATTTTACAATTTTTGCAAAGCGCCGCTACAACCCATCTTTAGGGAACCTGTTCGGGATCGTGCGGTTTATCGCGCACCCTCGGGCTAGTAGTGCGAGATTCAGACCTCCGAAAGGAGCATTCGGTCTCGAAATGTTTAAAATACGACATCTTAAGAAAATTAGATTTTTGGAATATAAAATATTTATTAAAAATTATTTTTGTATAAACATATGTATATTTATCATTTAAATATCTATTTTACTATAATATAAATTTTCCACTTTTTCCTAAAAATCACAATAATAAATTTTACACTAAAACACCATGAACTTCAAATAAATCAATATTACAGATAAATACCTATAACTAAGATATTTTCACTAGAAATGTCACAATATAAAATGCACCCTCATTACAACCCTAAAGACGAATAATAAATACTTGAGGCGTATTTTGAAAAGTATATAAAAGTATTTTTACATAAAACCCCTCAAGTTTTATAAGTTACCCTAAGGACCCTAGCAATTGTAAGATCTCGATTCACATTTCTGATTGTCTGACTCGGTTTTGAGTCTGATTAATTTGACTTGAATATTATTCAAGTCAATCTATAATCTACAAGTTTCCACTTCAATATGAACTCATGAATCCATGAATACAATTATCAATTTATACAACTTGACTGAACCGAACCATGTATATATATTCCTTTTACATGATTCTCAGTATTCCATTTACATGACTCTACGGTTATAACCGTTTCCTGATATCAAGGTTTCGGTCCGTCAGTCAATCAATCATACAACCAACACAATTTACAAGATAACAATACAAATAAGACATCGCGGGGTTTAAGGGGTAGATTGGTACGGAAGGTGTTAAAGGTGGCACGAGACAGTAAGATTAAGACACCTAACATGAATCCAATTGCCGTTGTTCCGGGTTGTATAACGGAGCCTTGTACTTCCATTTGCCCTGATCTCTAGCATACTGAGACCCCTTTCGTATACACTGGCATCCTTCTGTACTAAGCTACAACAACAGCGTTAACACCATACTACAATAATATAACAATATAATACAACTGTAAAAGCCACCCTCTCCCTCTCTCTCTTACTCTCTGTCTATTCTATTTCTCCTCTTACCTTTGGGACTTACCGAGCGACATGTTCGCTGACGACATTCTGTTTCTCTCTTCTTTGAATGTCGTCAGGTGATTTGGATCCGGCAGAGGTTGAGCCATCGCGAGAAGACTTGGGGCAGTTTACTGAAGACCGGGCACTGTAGTTTCATTGTACACTTTTCCTTTCTGTACTTTTCATTTCCTGTTATGCCACTGTTTAGGCATCTTATTATTTCAGCTGTATTTCCTTTCATGTATTGTACAAAGAATGTTAATAAATAAAAGTTGCTGTTCTTTTTATTCTTATTTCTTGTGTACTTAATTTATGTTGCTTAGATACGCTTAGCGTATGTACTTCTGAGTATATACGTAGCGGACCTCGTCGCGTCCCCTTCGCCGTACACTGGGAAGCGGGGCGTGACAGGTTTCCACCATACCACGGTCAATAGATCGTGCAAAAAGGTGGTTTTTGGGTACAGTCCCGAGTCACATGGAGGTAATGAGCGATAAGAGGGGATTCGTCTCTTCCGGTATTAGGAGTTAATGTTGCACTACGCTCGATTGGCCATAACAGGAAATCGCTGACCATGGTTGCTGAGATTTACTGGTAAGTGTTATCAGTAGTTTCTCGAACCGTTATGGACCTTGTATCGGCATGACTTATCAGGCTATTGGGGTCTGACATTATACCACCCCCGGGCTGTGATATGCGACATATCTGACGAAGAGACCGGACTGTACGGTAGTGTTACTGATTGGATTCGCAGGAGTACGAGCAGGCTTGCTTGTTGATTTTCTGATCGCTCAATACCCACGTGGCCATTACATTTAGCAGACCGCTTACGGCTTGTGGGTGTTTGATATGATCATCACCTACTGCCGGCGTATTAACGAGTCTTTAGAGTTCTACACAGAGGTTTGCCGGTTCATGCAAAACGATGTAGGAGCACATATGTGATATGTGCAGGACCGAGATTAATGCGTGTATGTGATACCGCATTCTATTCTCGTGATATGTGATATCTGTCGGTTATATGTGATATAGCCGAGTTATCGGATCAAGTGTTGATTCGATAAGTTGTTACATTTGATATTAGTCGGTTGCATGTGATATAGACGGATTATTAAATCAAGTGTTGATTTGATAATTTAATGTATAATTATATATGTGATATATTAATTTACATTAACTAATATTTGCTCACTTAAACATTTCTTTTTCTCACTTGTATGCATATAGTCTATATGTGATATATATTAATGTACATTATTTTGTGTCATGCTTGATGCCACATATGACATGGGTGTATGAGACTTACACCATGCTTAATAATATGATGAGTTTATATTTATCTAAGTTAATCAAAATTAATGGTAATTAGTCACATGGTTGAAGCTTGTAGAAGATTGTGGAACCATTGGCCATGTCCACTAATTTTGTTTTACTTGTAGATATTTATTAACCTAACCATTATTAACTAGCCATGCTTAACTCTCTACATGAGTTAGTGTATAACACTAACTCACCCATGGTTGCTTATCTCACCTCATGAATTCATTCTCTCATTCTTCTTCACTTGAGCTTCTTCTTCCTCATAAAAAGCTTTCTAGCTTTTGAAAATGATGAGAAAATACTGTGAGAAAAACAAATCTAAAGAGAGCTCACTTCCTACTTCATCATCCTATACTATTAGCCATTTAGTTTAGGGTGTTTGCTTTACTAAACCCTAATTTAGTGAAGAGGTAGCATGAGCTTGAGTCTCCTCGACGTAGATCATCTTCGGCCTTGAAGACTTCGAACAAGCTTGTTCATTTCTCCAAGGGAACCCATACTAGAGTTCGGAAGATCACAGCTCGCAGCAAAGGGACTACTTCACGGAGCTTTAGAAGTGAAGGACTGGTCTACAAAGGTTGTATTCCTCATTCACTTTACTTGCAAAGTTGTTTGCATGATGTTTGTTTAAAACTCTAGTTAAAGATTCTTGGTTAGGGTTCTTTAGAACGACAAAAATTTGAAAAGGCATGGACGATGCCTCCCGAAACTTTGCTGCCGTCCTATGTAACCTTACAAAATATTTTCCTGAGACTGCCCGACATGGAACAACAATTCATACACTTACAGCAAGGTTCAATGTTGAACAAATCTGTGGATGGATACGATATTGAGTTTACCATACTTAGCAGGTTCGCGGCACACCTGATCCCGACTACTAAGATCCGGGCTCAAAAATTTCAGCAAGGGTTGGACCCGAAAATCCAAGCTGCACTAGCTACAGGGGATTTCCCAACCCATGATCTTGCGCTGAAGGTTGCCCGACGATATGAGGTAGTAGTGAAGAAGAAAGGCATACCTCAGACTGCCGGTGTGAAACGCCCTGCCACTCAGATGGCAGGAGGAGCATATTCCATGCCAACTTTTGCACCCAGGAGACCGGAAGAAAATTTAACCTGCCAAGACCAGACTTTAGCTTCTACTGCAAGAAGAATGGACACCTGGTGAAGGACTGCATGCATGCAAACGGCCTCTGCTTAGTTTGTGGCGTGTCCACTCACGACATTGGAACATGTCCTCAGAGACGCAAGCCAGTTCCAGAACACATCACCTTTCCGCAGCGGTTAGCTATCCAGCCTCCTGCACCTCATCTTGCCCTACCTGCTCCACCTTCTCGTGGACCTCCTGCACAGTCTACTCGTCAGTTCCATCAGGTAATGAGGAATATGCCTCAAGGGAAGAGAAACATGCCCCTAGGACAGAGGAATGTGCCTTCAGCTAGGAGGAATGTACCCCAGCGTCAGGCTTTCACATTAGCGGCCGTAGAAGCCGAAGCTATGAGTCAAGGTGACACTGATAATCTTTCTTCTTTCAAAACTTTGCATCCTTTCGTCCTTTCAAACATTTTTCATGCACTTTCGGTAGTTTTTTCACTACCGCTGTCATCAAATTTTCTTGAATCTGTTACAACTTCCTTCTATAAATTTCGAGAATGAAATTTTTATAAGGAGAGTAGAATGTAACGACTTTGATTTTACTGTACGGAATTTTTCCAAGTTCGTGTACAAAATGGAGTTTGCAAGCCTGAGTACAAGTTATAAATTAAATTTGTTTAAGAACAGCAAGAAACAACTTGTAACTCACTGGTAAAATCTTGCACTGCTGTGACGTAACCCCTATGTTAGAATCCCATCAGTCACATATTATTTTTCTTTTGAACTTTTTGGAAGCCCAAAAGTTTACACGTGCACTGCACATAGAAATGAAAAGAAAAAAAATGAACATGTGTAAAATGTTATATACAGCGACAGGGACACGTGGCCAAAATCTAACCCCCAAACTCAAACAAACGACCGGCGAGATCAAGCTTGGGGCCGGCGCCGACGGGTGAACCATGGGGAAAACTCCCCGTGTTTTGCACACAAAACCCTTTGGCCTACCTCATTACCCTTGCACTGTTTGTTTTCTCTGCAATTTAATAGAGAATTTAATTTCACCTTTAATCCAATTTTTAATGCATTTTAATTCAATTTTTCAATTCCAAAACCCTAATTTCACCCTATAAATACAACTCCATACCCTAACCCCTCCTTATTCTGAAATTTCTAGTCAAAATTATCAAAAATTCTCAAGTCCAAGAAGAGTACAAGTGGAGTTAGCCCAAGATCAAATTCCGGCGAGTATTAGAGACGATTCCGGCAACCCTACGATGTTACGAAGGATACGACATCTTTCTCTACCTCTCCTCTCTCCTCCTAGCTTGTAAGTTCCTTCTATCTCCTTCCTCTCTTCGCTAAATTCTCTTTTCAAAACAAATATAGGTAGGTGGAGTTATTACCGATATAAATCTTCTAAACTCTATAATCTCACTTTTCATTTACATATTGTTCAAAAAACCTTTACACAATATTTGTAACACTATTATAAAGGTTTAGAAACAACTTTTACTCTAAAATTCCATGCTAATTAAGTTTTTACTTTTAAATACCATGAAGTTTATATACGTTATCTTTTAAACATTTTGCTTAGCATACCTTTAGAATACTTTACGAGGTAATGTCCTATCTCTCACATACACATATATTGACATAGCACGATTCTCTTGAGACATACTTTTGTGGCAAAATACGACTTTTAATCAAAATACCTTGAACTATAAAAACTCGGTTTTCTTTAAACAGTGTTATCAAATTCTTTGTGATTATTCCTCTACAACCCATTTCGGAGAACCCACTATTGGATGGTGCGGATTATCGCATATTTTTAGGCTAGTACAGCGAGATGCATACCTCCTCATGGAGCATACGATCTCGAAAGAATTTTAAGACGGTTTTTAAGAAAAACGCGATTTTTTACTTAATAAATAAAATTAATTTTTAATAATTATATAAATATTATCAAACTATATATTTTTTAATATATAATAAAATTCCATGTTTTCTAGAAAATAAAAGAATGACAGGTTTCATTAAAATACCATCAAGTATCAATACAAGACAAGTTATACTAAAATACAATGAACTATTCAAGCTAAGTTACTATTCACTAATATACCTCACTCTTTAAAATTCACATCCATGGAAACCTTAAAGAACATAAATAATTATTCGAGATTTATTTTGAAAATATATAAAATATTTTTCATAAAACCCTTTCGAGATATATAAAATTACATTAAGGACCATAGTAAATATAGATTTAAGCGGGACAATTCTCTTTAGCCTTAGGAAGCCGGAGAAAGTGTGTGCTTACCTATTTAAGATAGAAAACTAAAATAGGGTTATCAATGATAATTGTCTTAGAAAAAGACACAAATTCTGCCGTCCATGTGCAGTATTTACCGATAACACCCTAATCTAATTCAGTATCCAAATCTGTTTAAAATGTCTGACTCAAGTCTGAGTTCAAGTCTCAATCTGAATCCAATTCACATGAATCCAATTCAACATGAATCCAATATATCAAACATGAATACCTGAACCTGAACCTGAATACCAGAACAAAATCAACATGACTTGACTTGACCGAACCATGGCTATGACTTAACTTCATTACATGAGCACTTGATACAATTCTGAAACCGTTTACATGAACAACTTATATCCATGGTCTCGGCAAGCCTGATAACTATAATCTATACAGTATACATTATGGGGTTTAACGGGGTAGACTGGTATGGAATGTGTTAAAAGTAGCACGATGATGGACGCTAAAAGACACCTACATGAACATCACGTGCCATTGTCCCGTGGGTTTTGACGGGGACTTGTACTTACATGTTATCATAGTCCACGGGATAGCTGGACTCCTCTCGTATACACTGATACATTCTGTACCAAGGTACAAACAACTACGTTAGCATAATAAATAGATAATTTACCAGTTCTATTCTCTTTACTTGTCTATTCCATTCTATATTTTGGGACTTACCGAGCGCTAGTTCGCTGACCACATTCCTGTCTCTTCTTTATTTGGAATGTTCGTCAGGAGGACCCGACTCTCAGGAGACGGAGCCCAGCCAGGACAATTTGGAGCAGTTCACAGAGGAGCCAGACTTCTAACCTTTTACTTGTACTTATTTCTTTTCAGTTCATATGCCACTGTTTAGGTATCGTTTTCTATCATTGTACTTTTCTTTTCACTTGTATGTAAAGAAAGAATATCAATAAAAGTTATTATTATTACATCTCTTGTTATTCTTGTGTATTCATTTATATTGCTTATTTACGCTTAATGTGTTTATTTCTGAATAGATACGTCGCGGCCCGTCACGGCTACTTCTCCGTACACCGGGAAGCGGGGCGTGACAGGTTCTCTCGGGCGAAGGAAAGGAAGAAAGAAAGAAAGAAGAGGGAAGAAAGGAGGCAAGCGGCGTTGTTATAATAACAGGTTATATTATATAAATATGTATATGGAGAGAGAAAGAAGATGAAGAGAGAGAGACAGAGAGTTTAGTATATAGTTAGTTATATATTATATATATAAACTGTTAGTTAGTTTTGGTTTAGAAAATTATTATAATATATATATATACATATTCGATTTATATAGATAATATCAAACAAGTTCTTTCTAAAAATCTAGTTTTTAATATAGAGAATATGCGTAAAAGTTAAAACCATTATACGATATCCGGTCAATAAAAATGTATATCTCCAAGTACGGATCCGCATAAATATACGTAGCGATAAAAAAGGGGTCTGTTTAACAATTAGGGTATGAATATGATATATGGATGCAACCATATGATATAGGGTACTATGACATTCAAGGCTAGATAAGAAAATATGTCATTTGATTTTATACTGTATTTTAAAAGATATGCGGATACTAAAATATATTATATATGTTTATAAAATCTAGATTTGCATGGATACTCTGTACAACCAAATATTTGATGTAATCTAGAATTATGATAGGTTTCAAATATGCGGGTCGGGTCGGATAATAATCACAACTACCAATTGCACTAACTGCAACCCTAAAGCAATAGTAATCAAGAATTTTATCGCAAAATTTGAAATACCCCAAAATATAGTATAACAGTGTTAGGGTATTACTTTAATATAAGTCAACTCAGGGGGGCAGTTTGCAGGTTTATAAACTTGAAGGCAGTTATCTGCAAATAGGTCATAAGTGAGGATGGTTTCCTGTATTTTGGCTCAAGGTGTCTAACGGGTCAAACCGTCTGCGGACCGTCCCGGCTCGAGTGCTACGCGATGGGCCCAGGCCGGCCCGATCATTTGGCCAGCCGTTGGCGGCCCAACGGGGATGGGGTTTTTAATAAAATTTGAATTAAAGTGGTATTTATAAAAACTATCTAAAACACTCTCACTCAAAATTAAACATTCCTATGCCCATAATCCAAAACTCAATAAATATCTCTCTACACCTCTCATTCTTCTCACGGTTCACAATAATTTTTTTTTAATTTCAGAGAAGTTTACTGTTAAATTTAGAATCACACAATCTTCATTTCTGCAGTCTCATTCTTCACTTTTGTTCTACTAATTTGATTCTGCTATTTGAATCAGGTTTTTTCTTTTGGTTTTGATTATATATTTTCTCATATATTTTTTTATCATCTCTTTGTCTCTCTAACTATTATTTTTAATTAAGAATGTCATATTCATCTTCACAAGGTAACATGGATGCTTCATCTTTACGGAAACGTTCTTTTCAAATTGATATGGATTTACAAAAGAGATGCAAACTAATTTTGATTCTTATTCTCCCGGTTAACTATGAATCTTCTAATTATGAGATCCCTACTACGTCATAAAGTCATGTTCCTGAAGAAGTTCCTCCTCCTACCGTTCCTGAAGTAAGAGCTTCTGCCTCTAAAGATAATGTTTGGAAATATTTTGTAGTACAAACAGTTGCAGATAAAGGCGACCGGACAGTTTGTACTCATTGCAAAACAGATTTTACTTGTACCGCTTCAAGTGGAACTGCCCACCTAAAAAGGCATTTAATTAAACACGAAAAATCAAATTCTCGACAGACGACTCTAAGTATGACATCTAACTTTTTAATTAGTTTTTCTTATTCACAAGATACCAATAGAAGAGAATTTGCAAGATATGTCATACATGCTAAACAACCATTTCGTTTTGCAGAAAATGAAAAATTTGATAGATTAGTAAAAAATGCATATAATCCAGCATTTCAAAGAGTACCTAGAACAACACTTAGAAGTGGTGTTTTAAAAAAATTTCTTGATGGCAAAACCAATTTGATTGATATTTTTACCAATCCTAAAAGTAAAATTGCATTAACATCTGATTTTTGGAATACAAATAGGATATGGGTTATATTTGTGTTGCTGCGCATTTCATTGATAATTATTGGTTTTTACATAAAGGAATTATTAGTTTTTCAAAAATGGAGTATCCACGTAGTTGAAATAATATAAGTAATTGTATTTTGACTGCTGTACGTGAATATAATATTCAAAATAAAATATTTTTAGTTAGTTTTGATAATGCTAATAATAATAATTCTGCTATACCAATTTTAAAAAATAATTTAAATCATGTTTTGAATGAATAATTATTGCATGAAAGATGTGTATGCTGTATTTTAAATTTAATTGTGAATGATGATCATAGTATAATTGATTCTCATTTGGAGAAACTTAAAGATACAACGATATTTATTGAAAGCTCTGGATCTCGAAAACAAATTTTTAAGCAGATTTGTTGTCACGCCCCGCTTCCCAAAATACAGAAAACGAGGGATGACTAGGCCAGCCATGCTCCTACGGTCAAGGAATCATCCCGCCGTAGTCACACTTCGGCTTCTAGCATTACATGGTAATTAGTAAATAAAGCGCAGTGGTAAAGGAATCACATCACTAATCTATTACATTAATATTCCATTGTTCACAATTTGCAGATAACAAGAACAAATACTATCAAAAGTCAAACTTACGATCACTTTTATGGAAAGCAGAAAATAGAAAGTACACCAGTCTAAATCTCCGTAAACACGAAGGGCAGATCCGTCTCCTGTGCTGGTCCTCCCGCGGGATCTGAGCATGCATACTCAGGTCGTCAGAGCGACACAATAACAATTATATTATAATGAGGTGAAACAGGTAAATGAGGTGATACTGGTATAAAACAATGCAAGTAGTCACTATGTTGCTATATGATGCAGAGTATGTTATGTGTCCCTATCAGTCTCTAGGTCGAGTTTGAAATCACATAGTGGAAGGAGAATCATGTTTAACAGGAGTCTCGTACATACCCGAGACAACGGCCCACATGCTCGGGACATAACCCTGTCAGCCGGATCGCTAGATCCTATCCTACATGTATCGATATCTCTGTTCGAATGATCATCCTCTAAAATCGGTCCCGCTAAATACGATACTCTTTCCACTTTGATTTCCCCTTTTTCCCCAGGTTCTCACTAGTTATGATCTTGATCTAGTTATGTACAAGTATATCAATGGCACGATTTTTATCACTGTTCACTGTATCAATCACTGTCACGAATGTTCATTTTCCATTGATGTACTTGTCACAACTAAACCAACATCTGTCACGTACGATAATGCACTGTCCACACGTACTAACACTGAGTATATGGCAAGGGTATGATATATGTATGTATGCCACCAATGAGTTCTGTATATTATGAATCAACATGCATGTCATGAACTGAAATAAATTGCATAAATTATTATGTTAAGAATTCAGCGAAATGATGTAAGTGAGATATATAGAACAATCAGTCTGTGATTCATCAAAATTTGTTTCAGTTCAATCGGAGTTTCGGTTTTCAAGATATAACCGTTTCAGTTTAAGTGCTCGCGGCTGGAATTTCAATTTCAGAACTGAACGTCTGTTTCGCGGCACGAATTGCACCCAGTTGGGCTCAGAATTTAGCGATGTCACAGTTAAATGAAATTTAGGGTTTTTGATAAAGTATTCAACTCAACATACGGATTCTCAATCGCATCTGTACGTTGAAAGTTATAACCAGTTTAATCTCAGTGTGTCATTTCAGAACCTGTTCTGGACAGATATACGTTCTGCCCTTTTAAATACATTTTAAAATAGCAAACGGCGATGAAATGGAATGGAACCACTTGGTTTGTTAAAATAACAGAAATATATCTAATCCAATGTAAATTTCCGCGAAGTATGATTTCAGGAAACACAGTAACGCAGGTCCTTTGAACAGAAAACAATAATCAGAAACGCTCTGGACAGCAGTCCAGAGTCGTGTTCCGACCCAGATATCATCACGATTACAGAACAGAAATCATAGAGATTTTATATAGCGTTAAAGTTCGTCAAGTCGGCTTCGATTTAAGCCCTAGAACACATCAATCCCTTATGCATATGATTTATGGTGATTTTATCCGTTTTCAGGCACGAGAAGATTCTAGTTTTAACGGCATATTTGGGGGTATCAATTTTTATTACAAACAATCGTGTTTTCCAACGAGATTCATACACTATATCTATCACTATATGGGCCAACAGATAGCATCAATTTCCGTCAAAATAAACAATCGTTTTCATGAGAGAATAGCATCGAACACTTTGATCGTATTATGCATTAGTATTCGGCAATTCCGTAAACTAGTTATTTTAGGTTCATATCACTAATACTTTAGCATGAAGCAAGTAAACACTTGCCTGGTGACGTCTCGGGATCGCGGGGCAGCAACGTAGTCACGAACGCGCGTTGTACGCCGCGGAACAAGTTCGCGCGAGCCTCGATCGAACACGGATTTTGCGTCGGAATTTCCCGGAGTCGTCTTGCGTGCGCTGGAAGCTTAGAGGGGCTCTTTGGTTCACTTGGGACTTGCTGGGGTCGACAGTGGTCGGCCGTGGTCGCTCCGGCGACGTGCACAGTGCACGGGGGGTTTCTCTATTGGAGAGAGAGAGAGAGAGAGGGAGAGAGCAGTGGGGGCTTGGGTTAGGAGTGATAAGGGTGGTGATGCTGAGGAAGTGGAGGTCGTGGGGAGTTCGCCGGCGTCGAGGGGTGTAACGTGGCCCAGCTCGGTAACAGTTTGGGTTGTGTGCAGGGGATGTTCTGCAGATGGAGGAGGCTGCAGGGATGCTCTGTTGGTGGAGGAAGGAGAGCGAGGGAGGATGAAAGAGGGGGGTTGCAGTCTTCGGCGACGTCGTCGTCGTCGGGGTGGAGTGCAGAGGAATGTTTCGAAGTGGGTTCACTGTGGGTTTTTGAGTGATGGGAGAGGAGTGGGTTGGAGGGGTAGAGAGCGTGCGGGGAGTTGGAGACGGGGAGTTGGAGATGCATGGAAACGTGGTTGGGGGTCGCGGGGACGTGGACAACGGCGAGGGCAACGTGGGGGCTCGGGGACGTGGGGGTCGCGAGAAGGAAGGGAAACGAGCGGGAAAGGAGTGGGGAGGAAGGAAAGGTTTGGGTCGGGTCGGGTTCTGGAGGAAGGCTGGGCCGGAGTTGTGGGCCGCCCAAAAAAAAAAGAAAACAATTAATTCCTTTAAAAGGCAGTGGGCTGAGGATATATGGGCCGGGGGTAAATTCTTTTAATTATTAATAAGGATTTTGGGCTGCGGGGAATAGTGTATGTTAGTATATATTTTATTTTGGGTTTTAGCTTAGGTTTTAGTTTAATCGGGTTTGGTTTTAACTCTTGGCTTTAACTTTTAGGTTTGGAAAAATAAATATATAGTTTAAACAACCAATTCAGTTATATGAAGGAGAATAAAAGAAAGTCACTAGAATTTAGAAAAAGGAGAATTTTATTTAGAACGGAAACGGGGATTTACATCATACCCCCCTTAACAAAAATTTCGTCCTCGAAATTTAACAAGGATACAAGAATACAGAAGTACTAAACAAAAAGATGTGGATAACGATCACGGATGTCTTCCTCCCGCTCCCAGGTGGATTCTCCTGGGGAACGACCGCCCCAAGACACTCGGACTAACGGAATGACCTTATTCTTCAGCACTTTCTCTCTGCGGTCGAGAATGGTAGTAGGCTGCTCCTCGTATGATAGATCAGTCCCCAAAACTAACTCTGAATGGTCCAGAACATGGTTCTCATCTCGAACGTAACGCCGCAACTGTGACACATGGAAGGTATTGTGCACACCAGCTAGCGATGGAGGCAAGGCAAGTCGATAAGCCATCTCTCCTACTCGCTCTAGCACCTCAAAAGGTCCGATAAAGCGGGGACTAAGCTTTCCCCGACCTCCGAACCTGATAACTCCACGAGTAGGGGAAATCTTCAAGAACACATGATCTCCGATTTCGAACTCAAGGGCCCTTCTGCTGGTATCTGCCCAACTCTTCTGTCGATCCTGAGCCGCCTTGATACGCTGCCTGATCATTTGGACTTTGTCAACTGTCTGAACAATGAGTTCGGGGCCCAGTAGTCTTCGCTCTCCCACATCATCCCAACATACTGGTGATCGACATTTCCGCCCGTATAATGCTTCAAAAGGGGCCATCTGAATACTAGCTTGATAACTATTGTTATAAGAGAACTCGACTAGATGCAGATGGTCCTCCCAGGAACCTTGAAAGTCCAGCATGCAGGCTCTCAACATGTCCTCGAGCGTCTGAATCGTACGCTCGGATTGTCCATCCGTCTGCGGGTGATAAGCTGTGCTGAAATTTAGGCGAGTACCCAAGCTCTCCTGTAAGCTCTTCCAAAAGTGCGACAAGAATCTCGTGTCCCGGTCTGACACAATGCTGACTGGAACACCGTGAAGTCGTACGATCTCCTGCATATATCTTTCTGCCAATGATTCTGTCGACTGTCCTACTCGGAAAGGTAGAAAGTGTGCAACTTTTGTGAGGCGATCGACGATAACCCAAATGGCGTTATTGCCCCTAGGGCTCCGTGGTAAGGCCGTCACGAAATCCATAGTAATGTGCTCCCACTTCCATTCCGGTATCGGCAGGGGTTGTAACAATCCTGCTGTCCTCTGATGCTCCGCCTTCACCTGCTGACATACCAAGCACCTGGATACGAACCTCGCAATTTCCCGTTTCATTCCGTTCCACCAAAAGTGCTGCTTTAGGTCCTGATACATTTTCGTACTTCCCGGATGCACAGAATAAGCTGAACTGTGTGCTTCAGCCAATACTTCTTCTCGAACACCTCCTTTAGGTACGCAGAGTCTGCTACCGAATCTCAGTGAGCCATCTTCATGTATAGTCAATTCCGTTCTCAATCCAGCTTTCACTTCCTCTCTGAACTTTTGCAATCGGGGGTCGTCCGCTTGTGCAGTCTTGATGCGATCCACCAGAGAAGATTGCACCTGCAGTTGCCAAAGTTGACTGAGTGCGTTCGGCGTAACGACTTCAAGTGCAAGTCTCTGGAAATCCTCAATAATGCTCCTCTGATCGGTCAACATCATAACCGTTGGCTTGCGACTGAGCGCATCTGGTACAACATTTACCTTCCCCGGATGATACTGTAGGTCCAAGTCGTAATCTGCCATCAGCTCTAGCCATCGGCGCTGCCTCATATTCAATTCCTTCTGGGTGAAAACATACTTCAAACTTTTGTGATCTGTGTACACCTCCACTTTCTCACCCAAAAGGTAGTGCCTCCAAATCTTCAATGCAAAGACTACCGCAGCTAACTCCAAGTCATGTGTAGGGTAGTTCTTCTCGTGATTTCTCAGTTGTCGAGAGGCGTAAGCAACCACTCGTCCGTGCTGCATCAAAACACAGCCTAAACCCTTCCCTGAGGCATCACTGTGTATCACCAAACCACCTGAATCATCTGGTACAGTAAGAATAGGCGCCGTGGTTAACCTCTGCTTTAGTGTGTCGAAAGCCTGAGTGCACTCCTTTGTCCATGTAAACGGCACGTCCTTCCGTGTTAGTCTCGTCAATGGTTCCGCGATTCTTGAGAAATTTTGGACGAATCTCCGATAATAGCCTGCTAATCCCAGAAAACTCCTGATCTCAGCCACTGACTTCGGCGTCGGCCAATCTCTGACAGATTCTATCTTTGCCGGGTCCACCGAGATGCCTTCGCCCGAAACAATATGTCCCAAAAACTGTACCTTGTCGAGCCAGAACTCACACTTGCTTAGCTTCGCATACAGCTTCTCCTCCCGAAGAATTTGTAGGACTGTGCGCAAATGTTTAGCGTGCTCCTCCTGAGTCTTCGAGTAGACAAGTATGTCGTCGATAAACACAACGACAAACGTGTCCAAGTATTTTGCGAACACCCTGTTCATCAAGTCCATGAATATTGCTGGGGCGTTGGTAACGCCGAACGGCATCACAAGGAACTCGTAATGTCCGTATCGGGTCCTGAAAGCCGTCTTGCACACATCCTCGGCTGCTACCCTGATTTGATGATACCCAGAACGGAGGTCCAACTTCGAGAAAACCTTGGCTCCACTTAGCTGATCAAATAGGTCGTCAATGCGCGGTATTGGGTACTTGTTCTTTATGGTAACCTTGTTCAGCTCCCGGTAATCTATACACATTCGCAACGATCCATCCTTCTTCTTTACCAATGGAACTGGTGCACCCCACGGTGAAGCGCATGGCCGAATGAATCCTTTCTCCAATAGTTCTTCAACCTGTTTCTTCAATTCCGCCAATTCAACTGGTGCCATTCTGTAAGGGGCTCTGGATACTGGGGCTGTACCTGGAATCAAGTCTATTGAGAATTCCAAAATTCGAGGAGGTGGTAGACCTGGTAAATCCTCGAGAAAAACGTCCAGAAAGTCCCGAACAATTTCTGTGTCCGGGCTCCTATCAATCTCCATAGCTGTCAGCTCCTTAGGCTTTGCCCTGTATTTAGCTGGCTCCAAAGATTCGCTTCCGCCCTCGAAAATAAACTTCGGGTGATTGGGAATGCGGAAAGTCACATTCCTTGCACGACAATCGATTACAGCATGAAAAGTGCTCATCCAATCCATCCCAAGAATTGCGTCGTAACTGCCTGTCCCAATTAGGAGGAAATTCGCATAGAATTCCCTGCCACACACTACAACCGGGCATAATCTACATTCTCGGCTAGATATAATAATGCCATTACCCGTATGAATTTCCCATCCCTTAGCTAGTGTTTCATGTGGTATTGAGTGTGTAGTAGTGAATGCTCAGACAAGAAACAATGCGATGCTCCCGAATCAAATAGTACTCTAGCTGGTAAGGAATGCACGAGTAGAGTACCTGTAACCACATCTCCTGACGCTTCCGCATGCTCGGCGGTCAAAGTGAAAGCCCGTCCCTGACCGCGACCTGTAAATGGTTGTCTCTGCTCTTGCGGCCTCTGCTGTGACGGTCCAGAACCTGCCTGTGCCTCTGCTCGCTCAGGGCAACTGCCAATCTGGTGCTGACTGGAACCGCAAATCAAACACTGTCCCTTGGCACGGCGACAGTCCTTCTGGGTATGTCCTCCTCTACCGCAATAGCCGCAAGTTACGCCCTGTCTCTGGGGGCGATGCTGTGGTACGAACGGGCGCTTCATTTGTGTCGTTCCTGCTCTGTGAACTGGTATGGTTCCTCAAGATGGCGTGTGGGTACGTGCTGGAACGACTGGGGGTCTCCTGAACTTGTTAATTAATTGCTCTTGAACTCTCGCCGCGTTGAGTACTTGAGCGAAAGTCTGTAAATCCAACGATGCAATCAACTGCTGCAACTCAAAATCTAACCCCTGAAGGAAACGCCTGGCCCTGGTAACTTCTGAGGCGACCATGTATGGAGCGAAACGACTCAAGCGGTTGAACTCTGCCGCATAAACATCCACTGGGCGTCCATCCTGCTTCAAAAGAATAAATCTCTCCTCCATTTCTGCCTTGGCTGTGGAAGGGAAGTAATGATCTAGGAAGCACTCCTTAAACTTGCTCCATTCGATCGGCCTGTCAAGTCTGCTCTCTTCCACCGACCACCAAGTGCGAGCCTCTTCTTCTAATTGTATCTTTATCACGTCCACTCTGTTTTCCTCTGGGACCCGGGCGGCGATCAATAAATTCTCCATGTTCACCAGCCATTGTTCAGCCTCAAGGGGTTCAGCTAGCCCTGTAAACGCAGCTGGGTGTAACCGCCGGAAGTCTGCTACTGTACCAGCCCTAGCATGATAAGCTGGTGGAACAACGCCCTCGGGGGCGGTAATAAGTGCGGAGGGTCCTCCTGTGGCGGTAATCGCCCTGAGTCCCTCAGTGAGCAAGTCGGTCTTCCTTTCCTGAGCTTCCGCGAGAGTGGTCAGTGCACTGAGTATTCTTTCCGTACGGTCCTGAGAGCTAGAGTCCGAGGAGGGGTCGTTCGGGGACGTCATATCACTGGAAGATTCAAGAGGATAAGATCAGATTCAAGGATGGAAATCAGGAGTAGTGAAACAAGAATATCGTAATACGGCATAGTTAATGTTATCCCTTGATACTAAACACAGGCTCTGATACCAACTAAACCATGTCACGCCCCGCTTCCCAAAATACGGAAAACGAGGGATGACTAGGCCAGCCATGCTCCTACGGTCAAGGAATCATCCCGCCGTAGTCACACTTCGGCTTCTAGCATTACATGGTAATTAGTAAATAAAGCGCAGCGGTAAAGGAATCACATCACTAATCTATTACATTAATATTCCATTGTTCACAATTTGCAGATAACAAGAACAAATACTATCAAAAGTCAAACTTACGATCACTTTTATGGAAAGCAGAAAATAGAAAGTACACCAGTCTAAATCTCCGTAAACACGAAGGGTAGATCCGTCTCCTGTGCTGGTCCTCCCGCGGGATCTGAGCATGCATACTCAGGTCGTCAGAGCGACACAATAACAATTATATTATAATGAGGTGAAACATGTAAATGAGGTGATACTGGTATAAAACAATGCAAGTAGTCACTATGTTGCTATATGATGCAGAGTATGTTATGTGTCCCTCTCAGTCTCTAGGTCGAGTTTGAAATCACATAGTGGAAGGAGGATCATGTTTAACAGGAGTCTCGTACATACCCGAGACAACGGCCCACATGCTCGGGACATAACCCTGTCAGCCGGATCGCTAGATCCTATCCTACATGTATCGATATCTCTGTTCGAATGATCATCCTCTAAAATCGGTCCCGCTAAATACGATACTCTTTCCACTTTGATTTCCCCTTTTTCCCCAGGTTCTCACTAGTTATGATCTTGATCTAGTTATGTACAAGTATATCAATGGCACGATTTTTATCACTGTTCACTGTATCAATCACTGTCACGAATGTTCATTTTCCATCGATGTACTTGTCACAACTAAACCAACATCTGTCACGTACGATAATGCACTGTCCACACGTACTAACACTGAGTATATGGCAAGGGTATGATATATGTATGTATGCCACCAATGAGTTCTGTATATTATGAATCAACATGCATGTCATGAACTGAAATAAATTGCACAAATTATTATGTTAAGAATTCAGCGAAATGATGTAAGTGAGATATATAGAACAATCAGTCTGTGATTCATCAAAATTTGTTTCAGTTCAATCGGAGTTTCGGTTTTCAAGATATAACCGTTTCAGTTTAAGTGCTCGCGGCTGGAATTTCAATTTCAGAACTGAACGTCTGTTTCGCGGCACGAATTGCACCCAGTTGGGCTCAGAATTTAGCGATGTCACAGTTAAATGAAATTTAGGGTTTTCGATAAAGTATTCAACTCAACAGACGGATTCTCAATCGCATCTGTACGTTGAAAGTTATAACCAGTTTAATCTCAGTGTGTCATTTCAGAACCTGTTCTGGACAGATATACGTTCTGCCCTTTTAAATACATTTTAAAATAGCAAACGGCGATGAAATGGAATGGAACCACTTGGTTTGTTAAACTAACAGAAATATCTCTAATCCAATGTAAAGTTCCGCGAAGTATGATTTCAGGAAACACAGTAACGCAGGTCCTTTGAACAGAAAACAATAATCAGAAACGCTCTGGACAGCAGTCCAGAGTCGTGTTCCGACCCAGATATCATCACGATTACAGAACAGAAATCATAGAGATTTTATATAGGGTTAAAGTTCGTCAAGTCGGCTTCGATTTAAGCCCTAGAACACATCAATCCCTTATGCATATGATTTATGGTGATTTTATCCGTTTTCAGGCACGAGAAGATTCTAGTTTTAACGGCATATTTGGGGGTATCAATTTTTATTACAAACAATCGTGTTTTCCAACGAGATTCATACACTATATCTATCACTATATGGGCCAACAGATAGCATCAATTTCCGTCAAAATAAACAATCGTTTTCATGAGAGAATAGCATCGAACACTTTGATCGTATTATGCATTAGTATTCGGCAATTCCGTAAACTAGTTATTTTAGGTTCATATCACTAATACTTTAGCATGAAGCAAGTAAACACTTGGCTGGTGACGTCTCGGGATCGCGGGGCAGCAACGTAGTCACGAACGCGCGTTGTACGCCGCGGAACAAGTTTGCGCGAGCCTCGATCGAACACGGATTTTGCGTCGGAATTTCCCGGAGTCGTCTTGCGTGCGCTGGAAGCTTAGAGGGGCTCTTTGGTTCACTTGGGACTTGCTGGGGTCGACAGTGGTCGGCCGTGGTCGCTCCGGCGACGTGCACAGTGCACGGGGGGTTTCTCTATTGGGGAGAGAGAGAGAGAGAGGGAGAGAGCAGTGGGGGCTTGGGTTAGGAGTGATAAGGGTGGTGATGCTGAGGAAGTGGAGGTCGTGGGGAGTTCGCCGGCGTCGAGGGGTGTAACGTGGCCCAGCTCGGTAACAGTTTGGGTTGTGTGCAGGGGATGTTCTGCAGATGGAGGAGGCTGCAGGGATGCTCTGTTGGTGGAGGAAGGAGAGCGAGGGAGGATGAAAGAGGGGGGTTGCAGTCTTCGGCGACGTCGTCGTCGTCGGGGTGGAGTGCAGAGGAATGTTTCGAAGTGGGTTCACTGTGGGTTTTTGAGTGATGGGAGAGGAGTGGGTTGGAGGGGTAGAGAGCGTGCGGGGAGTTGGAGACGGTGAGTTGGAGATGCGTGGAAACGTGGTTGGGGGTCGCGGGGACGTGGACAGCGGCGAGGGCAACGTGGGGGCTCGGGGACGTGGGGGTCGCGAGAAGGAAGGGAAACGAGCGGGAAAGGAGTGGGGAGGAAGGAAAGGTTTGGGTCGGGTCGGGTTCTGGAGGAAGGCTGGGCCGGAGTTGTGGGCCGCCCAAAAAAAAAGAAAACAATTAATTCCTTTAAAAGGCAGTGGGCTGAGGATATATGGGCCGGGGGTAAATTCTTTTAATTATTAATAAGGATTTTGGGCTGCGGGGAATAGTGTATGTTAGTATATATTTTATTTTGGGTTTTAGCTTAGGTTTTAGTTTAATCGGGTTTGGTTTTAACTCTTGGCTTTAACTTTTAGGTTTGGAAAAATAAATATATAGTTTAAACAACCAATTCAGTTATATGAAGGAGAATAAAAGAAAGTCACTAGAATTTAGAAAAAGGAGAATTTTATTTAGAACGGAAACGGGGATTTACATTTGTACCCTGTTAAATTTCAAATTAAGATCTTTCAAATTCAATATTCCAACTAAGTGGAATTCCATTTATGACATGTTGAAATGTGTTTTAAAATATTGAGAGCCTATTACCTTATTTTATGAGGAACAAATGTCTTATAATAATTTAGACGATTATGATTGGTTTGTTTGTGAATATGTTTTGAGATTTTTAAAAATATTTTACAATGCAATTAAATGTTCATCTGGTGTTTATTATTTTACTACATATTTAGCAATATAACAATTATTTTATATTAGTAAGATTATTAATGAGTATATAATTGATCCTGAAAGTGTATTTGCTGAAATGTTGCATAACATGCTTACGAAATTGAATAAATATTGGCGAAAAATTTCTACATTAATTTGTTTAGCTTTTATTTTTTATTCTAAACTTTAAAAAGATAAATTTTTTTTATTAGATGGATACAATGAAAACTTAGGTGCCGATATAGGAGATTATAAAAATATTTTAGATTTTTATTTACATGATTTATATGCCATATATAATGCGCAGTACGGTTAAAACATAACTTCTTCTTTATATTTTTCTTCACAGCAAACTTCCAAAAAAAAATTATTTTAGTTTTTGCAGCAGAAAAAACAAAGAACAATTCTTCCGCTTATAATGAGCTTACAGTGTATTTGCAAACTGATTTCAGTAATTTTCTCACCGCAGATCAAATAGTTAATTTTGAAATTTTGGATTGGTGGAAAAAGCATTGACACATGTATTATGCGTTTTCTGCCATAACTCATGATTTACTAACACTCCGGTGTGCACAGTATCATCGGAGTCTGCTTTTAGTGCAGGTAACATGGTTCTGAGCAATAAGAGAGCGAGACTGTCGGATGACGCATTTGGGATCGTAGCGTACCAAAAAAATTGGTTCGATGCAGAAGTTAGACATCAACACGTTAAGAGTATTGAAGACTCTGACACCGATGAAAAGTAAAGACTGATAGGAACTCACCAGTTAATTTTTTTATATGTTGTATTTTCAACTTTTTTTGAAAATTGTATGATGGGTAACGTGTGCCAACTTATGTCCCCTCTAAAAAAAATTTAATCAATAAAATATTTAGGTCTTTCCGGGGCCTGTACGAAGTTCAGGTTAAAAAAATTCATAAAAATAAAAAAATTTCTTTAAAATTATTTTACAAAATAAAATTCATTTTTTAAAAACCGGGTTACGATCCTAGCTGGTCCTCAGGCCGGGCTTGATTCGGGTTTGAGGGTTCGGGCCAGGCCTAAGCCCTATGAAGCCCGGTCAACTCGGATCCGGTCCCGTCCGAAGATCCAAGTCCGGCGGGCTTCAGTCCGGCCCAGCGAGATAGAAACCTTGAATTGTGGCCGATTACATTGTAAATGAAAGGCCCAACAAGACTTCGGATCCGCGTCGACCCGTTAGTCCATTAGAACTTTTACTGCCGTTGGCCTAAAAGTCGCTCATGGCTTTTCAATCGAACGAAAAATTCGAGTAGCGGCGGCGATCGACGGCGGAGGATGAGCCTGAAGAGCCTGTTGAATGCGGCGCTGCTGAAGGGGGTGACGGAGGCACGTGCGGCGATCTTCGGCCACGTGCTCAACCCAACCGGGGAGCGCTCGGCTCATTCGATCCTGAGGAAGAAGTTGATCGGAAAGAAAATCGCGAGTTGGTACCCTCTCGATCTCAAGAAAGAGGATCCCGTTCTCTTCGCTCGCTCAGAGAAAGCGTATGAATCTCATTCCTCATTCCTCAAAGTTTTGGTTTTTAATAAATGTTTTCTTGAGGTGGCTTGTTATGTGTTTGATTTTATGCCCCTGTGAAAAATTTGGCAAAATTCAATGTTTGTTGATGGTCTTAGTTAGTGGGTCGAGCTCAAAATGCGACCTCAGTTGGAAAAATGGAATCTTTGATCCGATGAACGGGAATTTGGAAGAAAAATAGAGTTAGAGATTTTAGCTAAGGGAGTAAGGGTTAAGCTTAAAATTTGAACTTTTATTGTGAAAACGTTGAGGGAATGGAATGTGGAAAACCCCAATTAAGAGGCATGGATGGAATCCAAACTGTAACTTATGGGTTATATAATGATAGCCTGTAGCTATCTTTTTGCTGTAATCCGTTAGAATGAGGTGATGATTGTGATAACAAAAATTGTGTGTTTATGTGTGAAATTTGTATAGAAAGCCTGCTTCTAGATATATTTAGAGTCAAAGTGCGAACGAGGAAATTTCAGTTGCTTTTCTATTTGAGAGGCCTGTTTATCAATTTTCATCTGTGGCGGACATTATGGTTTTTGTTTGATGAATAGGGTGAATGATGTTTTACCTTTCATAATCCCAGATTTAATTGTCAGGAGACAGGAGATAGATTCATCATTACCAATCATAGTTGTCACGGCGACGCCATGGCGGCGGCGGTTCGCTACTGCCGTGATTCATCTTTCTTATTTTAAGTTTCGCCTTATCTGCATATATATGAGACCAACTGAGAATTGAGTTTGAAATTTGATAAACATCAAATAAGCATTTATTTTTTCCCCTAAAAATTCTTTCATTACGTTTTCTCCAAATACCCCAAGTGATTCCCATCGTAATAAACTAATAATATCCCAATTTGATAAAATGTTTAATGTTTGGTTGTTAAAGGATGATATAGTTGTGTTCTTGATGGTATTCTATAGTTTGTGTGTGTGTGTGTAATATAGCACATTATGAATGATTTGTCGCCGTACGGACGCCATGGTGGGCGTCGTGTCGTCATGGCGTCCTGGTGGTTCACTACCGCCATGATTCGCCGTGGCGCCGTAACAACCATGTTACCAATTTAATCCAAAATCTATTGCTTGTTTGAAATTCAACATGATTTTAGTTTGTAACCATTTATTTTCCAGTTTATGACTTGCTAACTTTTAACACACAGGCATGAATTCGTCCTCTGTATTAAGTTTCAATAGAGGTTTTTTTTCAAGCAGTGAGTTGCATGCATTGGCAGCATTGCTACATATTATCGAGGCAAGAATTTATATCTACTATCAAATACTGAATTCCAATCTGATGGCATGTGGTTCCCCCTTAAGCATTCACTTTAAGTCAAGACAACCTCTAAAGGAGCCATGGAATTCTTTGTTGTGGAAGTGCAATGCCAATACTAGTTTTGCTGCTAGTTTTGCTTTAGTTCCTGTTCTATTCAAATACAAGAGTATGCCCATACATTAACTTTAGGACATCTAAGATTCTCTTCATTACCCGATAAATCGACCTAGATAGCATATGCAGGCGTGCCTAGATCTAGTTTATCAAAATAACTTGGGCTCGGTAAATAAACTTACAGAAAATAATTCTCTATGTACTTTATTTTCATTCAAAATTTCTTCATTTTAGTATTGTGGGAGAATTTAGAAGTGATGTCTTAAATTTCAATATAATATTCTATCTGAAAGGAGCTTCTTGGCAAGAATTCTCTGTAAAAGGATATCATTATTTTACGTAGGAATATTATTGTGAATCGAAGAGGGTATAGAGGAGTATAATGTTTCCTTTTCCTTTCCGTTAGAAATTGTCTGAGACTCTGATTTGTTAGAGAGGAAAAAGGAATTTTAATTCAATTTCACTCGGATTTTTATTCCTTCAAGCATCTCTGGCTAACCTCTAATCAAGCAGAAAACCCATTTTGTTACGAGTCACTGTAAAGATTGAATTTTGAGGTTTTAATCTAATACCTTACTTGAATCTTTCAGTCATTGTTGAGTACTGAGAATTTAACAAAACATGCAAATTCAAATGCGTACCAGTTATATTTTTGCGTTATAATCTGTCATGATAACTTTTAATGTGGATGCCTTTTAACTTGTGAATGGCAGGCGCCTTTCTAAACTGGAAATGATGAAGCGTCGAGGGAAGGGCCCACCTAAGAAGGGACAAGGAAGGAGAGCAGTCAAGCGCAACAAATAAAAACCCTGATCATCATTGTTAATCATCCTCAGTTTATTTTTATTTGTAGGACTTTCATAGAATCTTCTTGTTCCAAATTTTTTACGATGATTTTGGCATTGAACCATGTATCATCTCCAGGAGCTTGTGCCTTTGCTGTGTCATATATGACATGTCAAGCAGATTGACAATAATAGCCATTGTACTATGAAAATTGCAGCGAACTGAATAATATGAGGAAACATTGGATTTGGTTTTTGCTTATTATTGTATCTTCTACATAACGACGGAATCATCAGATCATTTGCGAAGAGGTTGCATTACAAATTACATTTGATAGTTATATCCTGATCAAGGAAAGCTGTCTTATTCAATATGTTATGAAGATACAGAATTAGTTGTTACCCGTCGTCTTGCAAATCTTTGAATATCTGTCTTGATTTTGTATCACGGTTAAATGCTATGATTTTCTGATTGCAATTGTATATACACCAAAATCTGCTCTTTAACGTTTTGGTTAACAATTTTCCTGTAATAGAACCTTTTTCCCCCCCTTTCCACAGATTCACCATTTGTCTGATCCCCACCCTGTTTGGTTTGTGGCTAAGTTCATTTTTTTTAATGAATAATAGGCTATATCTCTGATGCAATGCAGATGGGGTTTGAACGTCACCCTCTCGCTCAACTACAAAAAAATTTACACCATGCTATACTGGTACTCGTATTTGCAGTCATGTCCTGAAGCAGCATTAGACCGCCTAAAATCATTACAAGGGTAGCAATTTCAATGTAAACAGAAAATTTCAATTTTATTTTCAGCAATAACTCATAGTTTACGGAGATCATCATGACAATCCCAGCTTATGCCAGAAGGCAAATCAAGAGAGAAATGAATCATACGATTGGCATAACATCTACGCTAAAATTTATTCCTCTTTATTTCACTTGTACTTTGACAACTTCAGAGTTTGCACGCTGCGAAAGGCCGTGTCTTGGGTGAGTAACCTGTATGATAAGCAGAAGACATTTAGAGAAAATTAGACGGTATAACAATAATAAACCTCATGATGCTATTAGGGCCAACATTAAGTCCGCACTCTGTTTAACTCCAGAAACATACAAGCAAGCAACATACAAGCAATTTTTTTAACTCCAGAAACTTACCTGATATTCTAAAGGAGTAATAATATTTATTCTAGAATTTATTTATTTTTTAATCAACTAACATGAATTTATTAATTAAACATGAAAATGCACCAATGGAGATGATTAAAAACTTACTCTCATCGGTAACCACGACATGCATTTGTAAGCTCAGATCAAGCATTGCTTTTATTCCTTTGCATCCAAATTCCCCATACACACATACTTGAACTGCAGCAGTAAGAAAAACAAATTCAGCTCATAAAATTTCTTAAACTTGTTTCCGACTGACTTCCAAGTAATCATCCATTCCATATTTGGACCCTTCTCGTCCGTGGCCAGACTGTTTGACGCCTCCAAACGGCGCCGCCTGTCCAAAATAATACAACATTTAAAAAACTTTTAAAATTAAACGAGAAAACACTTAAGAAATCAGCATATAACCGTTAAATGTTCGCCCCGGTAGAAATTAGGCCTTCGTTAACACCGACTAGTCCATATTCAAGAGCTTCAGCTATACGCCAAGATCGAGGGATGCTATTTGTGTATAAGAAAGCAGCTAGACCTGAAGAAAAATACATAACACTATAAATTAGGTGAAAACTAAATTTCTCGAGTACAAGTTGCTGATGATGAAAAGTACCTGCATTGGTGTCATTAGCGATGTTGATAGCTTCTTCTTCGGTTTTAAAAGGCCCAAGAGGTGCAACTGGACCAAACACTTCCTCCCTATATCAGAGAAAATCGTATATATTTTAAAAACAACACTCGACTATTTGATAAATGTATTATATTAGGTTTTGTGGGTTTTCATTGTGCAATGAGATTAACTTTACATAATCCCCATTCAAGAAAATATGTTTGTGTACATTGTATATACAAATGCGTGAGTGTGTTAACATGGATAGAGGTAGGCCTCGACATATATGACAGGATAGTTCCAAATTTGATTTAGGCCCTTAACTGAATAGACGGAAAAATAATTCATGTACATGACCTTGAAGTTTGGGAGGTTTAAGCTGTAACTGCAATACATCACCATTACAACGGTAATGAAATAACCAATAATGCCTCGTAGCAGATGTAAGGCCAAATTTCACTAAACTGCCCTTAACCATGAGTTCTTCTCAGTCAACTGCCTTAAAATTCTTCTATTACATTACGCTCCTTTTAAAGTGCAAGATTTTAGGGATTTTTTTATTAAAAAAAAATAAGTGCCATCTTTAAGGTTAGTTTAGCGGGGTAAAATTCCATTACAGGGGTTTATTGTAATTAAAAAAATTTAAGGTAGTTAAGTGAAATACACTCACAGTTAAGGATGGTTCAATAATTTTGGTGTAATATTAATTTAGCTCAAATGTAAAATAACTCTGTAGAATCTAACCTTGATATAAGCATATCGCTGTTAACATTGCTGAGTACAGTCGGCTCATAATATGGCATGCCAATGCTGTGCCTCTTTCCCCCAAGAATAACCTCGGCTCCCTGTTTGAAAACTAATGTTGCACCTGTTGAGATGTGTGGATTAAAACAGTCCCATATTAGAAAAATCACGAGAGGTGCATGGATATAAGATATAAGATGTGTCAAACCTCAATAAGTCTTGAGTCTTATTTTGGAACCCATTTATATCAAAAATCGTGTAAACACTCATAAATAATACCCACTTATATTAACAAGCCTTAGGAACCCAAGGCTTGAGTCCTGTTGTTGGAACCTTAGGAACCCAAGGCTTGAGTCCTGTTGTTGGGACCCACTTTATATTAAAAAGCTCATGTACTACACTCATAAATAAAATATATATAATCGCCTCCTCGTTCATATATATATATATATATATATATATATATATATATATATATATATGAACAAAACCATGGTATGTAATATGCGCTATTGAAAATTTCATACTTATTCAGTAAAGGTCCGGTCTTTGATGTCCACTAAGTGCTTATGTGCTTCAAGTTCACTCATAAATAAAATATATATAATCGTCCTCTCGTTCTTATATATATATATATATATATATATATATATATATATATATATATATATCTATATAGTAACCAAATAACAAAACCATGGTATGTAATATGCGCTATCGAAAATTTAGGAGCATACTTATTCGGTAAAGGTCCGATCTTTGATGTACACTAAGTGCTTATGTGCTTCGAGTTCACATATTATATAAAAATATTTTGGACAAACTAAATGGAAACGATTAATAGTAGTTCTTATCCGAAGCACGGTATACTCTCATGATTTTTGTGTTGTCTATTGAAATCACAAAATTCAAACAAATTTCAGGAGTTGTGAAGTTAGATTTCTTTTTCTTTTTCTCTCCAAACTTCTACAATCATGCATATATTGAATGTATGCTCATATTTCACGATAATTTGCAGACGATAAGTGTATGTATCTCATAACGCATCCCTTAGAAGTTGCATCATTGACCGATTTCTCAACCTGCAATTCGTAAAATCTCAAACCCAAGTTAAAATGTAGAAGTAAATTTAACTAATAAAAAGTCTTGAACAAGAACATGAAAATTTTCGATACCTTTTGCACACCAGCTTCGTTAATTAATGGTCCCTGTACAACAAGAAAAAACACAACCCTTGATTCTAAGAGGACAAAAGATTGAAAATGCCACAAAATATCATAAAGTACACTTAGAAGCTATTGGCAATATGACCTGAATAAAATACAACTCAATGAAAATCTAGTTTGTTAATTAAAATGTAGTGTAAGTTTATTAATTCGCAATAGAGGTAGGTGATACCTTTATCGTCTTCCAAAGAGAATGTCCCCATGAGCCGTATCCGCCGTCATAAGTTCTAGTGAGTGTGCCTTCCTCCCAGGCCTCTCCCTTTGCCTTATCCTTAGCGTCATCACCAAGGCCCACCACCATCTTCACTCTATCGCCGGTATTAAAATCTTTCAATAAGGACTTTCTTATGATGAAGAAGATTCTCTCATAGATGGGTAGTAGAAGCCCTCAGAAACACGGTCTACATCCTTGACAACATTCCTTTCACGGCCTCCGCAACCGCGTCATCTGGAATATTCCGGAGACCGAAGTCGAGGCCAGACCTCTCCGAACTCCCACGCGAAGTGCTTCGGACTACATCTTGATAAAAACGAAAGAATCGTCTTCCAACAACATTTTGGCCTAGGCGAAATCCTTCCACCTATCTGTTAACAGATTCACAGCTCATCTTGTTCTACAGAGAGAGCGTGCTTGAACTTTCATTAAATAACACGCAGATCCTCTAACCAGAGGTCTTGAACTTGTTCGGAGGAGGAATCTGAGGCAGGACATCTTTTGCGATGCGGTGAAGGATCTTGAAAGAGCCGTCGAGATTCATGTCACTTTCCTTGAGGTGTTTCGATAGGGATACATCGAACATCGACGTCTCTGGATTCACGACCCGGTAGTTGAGAGGAGATTTCCAAGCATTGACGAGCGCCTCCTCTCTCGGGTCTAAAGTCACCTTTAAATATGGTTCTCAGTGGTCGCGTTGACAAGAAACTCCGCCGCTAGATCATGACAGTCAACCAAGGGATTTGAGTGAATAAATCAAGATTTGGGTAGGGGTTTGTGCACGATTGGATAACATAACCTTCGGGGGAAAGGTGACACGGCTATTGATGGGTATCTCCGCTTGGTACCCGGACACCACAATCCAAAAGTGAGGGTCAAAAGCATTCTCCATGGGGGGAGATGAGATCGATGAAAACCGGGGAGAGGAGGAGAAGATGAAGAATAGAACACATGGGGATTGTGGAGATGTTGTTTATATAATAATATTCACGTAAAGACAAAATAGAAATATTTGCAAAAAGCGGGTGTTCAATGAAAAAAACCTTATCCACGGAGTTTTGCAAATATTTCTATTTTGTCTTCACGTGAATATTATTATATAAACAACATCCTCCCCAATCCCATGTGTTCTATTCTTCATCCACTCCTCGGTTTTCGTCGATCCGATCTCCCCCCCGGAGAATGATGTTGACCCTCACCTTTGGTTTGCGGTGGCCGGGTACCAAGTGGAGATACCCATCAATAGCCGTGTCACCTTCTTTCCCCAAGGTTATGTTACCCAATCGAGCACAAACCCCTACCCAGATCTTGATGGGCTTATTCTCTCAAATCTCTCGGTTGACTGTCGTGTTCTAACGGAGGAGTTTCTTGTCAACACGACCACAACCACTGAGGACCGTATTTAAAAGTGACTTTGGATCCGAGGGAGGAGGCACTCGTCAATGCTTAGGATCCTCCTCTCAATTACCAATCCGTGAATCCAGAGGAGTCGACTTGGATGTATCCTGTCGAAACACCTAAAAGGAAGTGACATGAACCTCGATGGCTCTTTCAAGATCCTTCACTGCATCGCGAAAGATATCCTGCCTCGGATTCCTCCACCGAACAAGTTTCAAGACCTCTAGTTAGAGGATCTACACGGTGTTCAATAGAAGTTCAAGTACACTCTTTCCGTGGGACAAGACAGAGCTGTGAATCCGTTAACAATTGGGTGGAAGGATTCGCCACAGCCAAAATATTGTTCGAAGAAGATTCTCTCGTCTTTATCAAGATGAAGTCGGGAGGACTTCACATGGGAGTCCGGAGAGGCCTCGACTTCGATCTTCGGAATATTCCGGATGATGCAGTGGAGGAGGCCATGAAAACTGCTAAGGATGTAGACCGTACGTTTGAGGTCTTCTACTACCCATCTGTAAGGGAATCTTCTTTCATTATAAGTTTTTACTGAAAGATTTCAATACCGACGATAGGATGAAGATGGACGCTAAGGGCTAAGGATAAGGCGAAGGAAGACGTTTGTGAGAAAGACACATTCACTAAAACTTATGACGGCGGGTACGGTATATGAGGACATTTTCTTTGGAAGACGATAAAATTAAGAGCTAACTCTCAGTGTCTCTATTGCGAATTAATAAACTTACACTACATTTTAATTGTTATGTATATAGCTAACCGGTGCTCTATGATTCTATCCAACATTACCCTTGATGAATAACTGAGTGCAAGAGAGCATTGACTTGAATAACTATTTAACTGAGTTGTACCTACCGCAAGGCCGTTACCAACTTGCAAGCTTTGAACAGCCTTAGCAAAATCATTTGCACATTTTTCATATATGCCTACATGTATGGGAATGAGATCCTTATACAATTAGCGAGCAAAAGAAACCAGTGTGCAGTTTCTGGATAGCTAAATAGCTTCATCACGTAAAATAGCAACCAGATAAAAACTGACAAGCACAGATCCTCATGATGAATTCCCATAAAGCAAAATATCTAAATGAAAAACAATCATTCTGTTTGTACTTGCAAATTTAACTTTGATTCCAAGACATACGTACACATAAATAGAAGGCTAAACTAAAATACTTGCCTCCTTGCACCAATATTCTGTTTAACGAAACACATGTTTGGCCACTGTTGCGGAATTTTCCGGCAAGCTATAGAATTTAGAAGATACCCAATGTTTAGTAATGTTAATTATTAAAAAATAAAATTGCAACACATGATTATATCAACAACAAGCATTTAGTTATAAGGAAGTGAACAAACGAAACTGGAAGATGTCTGCGCTTACACATCCTTTTACTGCTACATCTGCATCTGCATCATCAAATACAATGCAGGGCGCATTTCCGCCAAGTTCCAAGGAGACCTCAACAAAAAATGATCGATTTTGTAAATATAAGAACTGCATTAGATATTGGGCTTAATTCCAAAAAACCACCAATTACTTTGGCCTAATAACGAGAAACTACCAAATTCTTGTTAAATACACAAGAAACCACCACAAAACTTTCAAAAACTATATGAAGCTACCATAAAACTTTCAAAAACTACGATAAAAATACCATAAATAAGATGGCACATCAGCAATAATTGCAAGAAACCGCCATAAAACTTTCATAGGGCAAAGAATTTGGTAGTTTTCTTGTAACTGAGGCAAAGAATTTGATAGTTTTTTGGAATTAAGCCTTAGATATTCACAGCATGCAGATTTTAGATGACTGATAACATGATTTTGAGTATTTAATTGGATGTTTGATTTAAAAAAAACAAGCATACATACAGATTAAGTAAGGTCTATTTATAGAAAGTTTGCAATAGCGACAAAAAATTGGATATATACAATTATGCTTTATGGCAACCATTGAAACTCAATACTACTACCAAGGTTACTCACACACTCTTCACGGAGCTGAATGTAAAAGGATTCATGTAAATACCGCGAAGATTTTAGGCAAAATAATATATTTGATGAGTCAATAAGTTATAACCACAATAAGAAAACAATAAGCAAAATTTTAAATGAATCGTGATCAAGGTACTTGCTTAATATACTCACCCTTGCCTTGTCTTTCTTTCATTTAGAAATTCGCTTAATGGTAAGACGAAGTCGTATATGCCAGATCAGGCTATACCAACATTTGACAATGAACAACCTTGAAGATGTTCATATCGAAATACAAGGGAAAGAAACTAGTTAAATGAATAACATATCTATATCTATAAAAGACTTTGTGAACCAACCTTTTTAACTGTATTTGCAGAACCCGCTATTAATTTTTTCCCAACAGCAGTTGATCCAGTAAAAGCAAGCTTCCTTACCTAACATGGAAAAAATAAAAGTATTCACTGCAAAATTTAGTTTGTGATTCTGCAATAATGAAATAAATCTATAATGATGTGATAATCTGAAGCTCGGGGCAGAAAACCTGTGCGCTCTCGAGTAGAGTATCACCAATGTCTGCTCCAATCAATATGATTTTCCCCTTTTTGAGGAACCGGCACTAGAATGAGCAATATCTTAAATATCATTAACAATAAGAACCTGCTTATCCTTCAGTTTAGTAGTATTTAGCCAAATATTCTCAGCGTTTAGTACTAACGATCACATTGCTATAGTCGGATTTACTTTACCATGTTGGTTTGTGATTTCAACCTGGATTTTTTATTTACCTGACAGCTAAGGTGATATATGATACAAAACATGATTAAACTTTTTTCCGTTTATTATAGAACACCATTAAACTTAGAAGATTGCATTAAGCACATGAACTTATCAAAAGAGCATTAAAACTTTTATAAAACGCCATAAAAAAGCTGCGTATAAAATCATGTCGGTGGTTGTATTTGTAATCATCAAGGTTCAATGGTGTTCTGTTCAAAGCTATCCTTGCAGGAATTAAATCGCCATATACACGTTTTGCCTCCGCAGCATATATAAAATTCGATGAAGCTGGCACCATAGTTGACCTGTGAATTTACTTTCAATTGTGATTATTTCAGAAGAAAACCAGTATGTATGATAGCTTCCTGAAGAGGTTTTGATATGCTTTAGGATTCGCTATTAAGAGGAAATTGTTGGAAATTTCCTTAGAATAACATCAATTAAATGTTATTGAAAAGTTGTTTTCTATTTAGGATGTGACTGCTCAAGGAAAAGTCACATCTTTTATCAAGAGTTGTCGCTAAATGTCTTATATAGACACAACGACGAACACAAAATTACAAGTACAAAACTATATGACTATTATACAATAAATATTACGTTCTACTACTTCTTCTTTTGTCTTGTTTTACGGATCTGGATATTTGGCTCCTGGAGTCATAAGAGAGTGCGGATGTTAAAACTTCAAAAAATCTTGAGGTCGGCATAGTAATATGGGGGTAGGATTTCCGTAGAGACCATCAATATCTTAAAGACGGCGAGTACAGCACCTTGCCCAACGAATTTGCTGTTTTTATTTTCCTTTCTAATTTCTATTATAATCCCCAACAGATAATATCAGCCAAATACCTCAAGCAGTGCCTCCTTTAGAGGTTTGCCTTGTTCCAAAGTAATAAGCATCACAAAATCCTCCTCGTGAGCAACTATTAGATCGTACCTACAAACATAGAAAGAACGCTCATGAAATATTACCTTAAGAAAGCAGTATAGGATATTCCTGAAAAATTAGGAACCATTTTACTCTTTCAACTGATTTCCATTTCTTTAAATGCATTACATCAGCTTTTAACGTGTTGTTTGGTTGCTTGCAAATGGAATTGCAGTTAATATTTATCGCAAAATAACTTCATTTTCCATGTTTCCTTAGCAACAATTAGAGTTGGAAATTTTTAAATGGAGTGGCAAAGAAATTCTTGCAACATGTGTTGCAATCGAAGTTTGCGAAATGTGATCATAACAATTATTAGGGGTTCTACATAAGCTTCTCATATGCCGCCTAAGAAAATCTGCAACAAATGTTGCATCTCCTCTTTTTGTTTTGTTTTACTGAACGCAAAAAGTTTTTTGGATATGAAGATATGATTGAAAAAGTTTTTTGGATTTCCCGAAGTTGCTAAGCAAACAGCCCCTTAACTCAGTAATACAAAAGGCAACGGTTATTTTTCTTTTTTGATATGTTTCAACTCGCTAATGCTTAGAGACCAATATAAATGTTGTGAAACAAAAATATATATGAATAATTTTGCTGCAGGATTCTCTTCAAATCGTAGCTATCGGTAACTATCAAGTTCATAAAAACCATTAATATACCGCTTTAGTCCATATTCGACTAGAGCTTATTGGCACATAAATGAACATTAAGCGTTGAAATAAGTATTGTTATCAAAAAATGGTGCACCGCGCAATGAGTTCCGAGGAAGTATTAGGAATAGGAAGATTAAGATTTTGTATCCATACCATTTTCTAAGACACTTGCTCCTTTCATTTGCAGTGAGCTTGCTCCATGCTGCAAAAAAGAGAGTCAACGATAAGGTTAATGCATTGCCCTATGTAAAAAGAACCATAATTATCTCTGCAACCTTCTTTTGAAGGAAAATATTACATTTTGAAATATCATGCAATTGAAGAAAGTTTAGGTTCAAAGTAGCCACCACATTAAGACAAGAACCCAAGATCCAAAGAACAAGAATGTTTTACTAATCTGGAGATACTAAATATTTTATTGAAACATATTTTATTAAATGATACACCATTAAGACAACAAGAATTTCTACTTAATTGTTTTATTACCAGCTACAAAAGACTTTCCTATCACCTAACCTTAATATATGGGCCGATTTCGAGAGTAGAATGCTCTACGCATTTAGAAAACCATGTGACTATTTTCTTAAAAAAATTGTTAAGAGTTTCGTTAATTAATCCTATAGCCTTCACTCCCTCATATTGCAACTATTAACGAAGACCATAAGATTAAAATTGGTGGTGTGGTTGAGTGTGTGAATATATTAAGAAGCAGGTCTTCAAACATGAACATATGTAATACATAAATAATCATTCACATCTCAACTTTAATAATTAGTATGCCTTAAACAAATATTCGATAATTAATAGGTAGGATGTCCATTACTTTAAAGAAGATGATGTGGAGTTAGTAATTATTTATAGATAAATTAATTAAATATAATGTTGTTTGCTGGATTCATACAACTAAAAGTAGCGTATGCTGAGGATATTGCATCTGAGGTCTCATTTTTGCCCATTCTTGGAACATATGTGCCGGTGGCTGGGTTCCGCACCTGCCATGAGAAAAGATTAGCATTAGGCCATAAACATCGATATTCTACATGCATCAATTTCCATCACAAGAGACAGTCTCACACCAAGAGAACCACATGAATTTATTCTTGCGAATAAAATCAAGTGAAGAATTCAAATGAGAGAAGTCTTTGTTCCCAGAATCAAATGTCTATTAATAATAATAACATTAAAGTTCAAATTTCATAAATGTTGGCATTCAGGATAGTTTTTGGCCTGTTCACTTCGCCCTAAAATCAAGTGAAGAATTCAAATGAGAGAAGTCTTTGTTCCCAGAATCAAATGTCTATATAAGAGGCTATTTCTATGGTTCGACGGAGCTTGCAACCTTTGCTGCCTAGGGTTTCGTGCCTCCGCACTCACTACCTTTCTATTGGTCTAAAAAGCTGGCGTGGGACTATATAGCTTCACCGGCCATCGGAAGTGCACTAGAACTCTCTCAAGGAACGGACCCGGAATGTCTGCGTGGAGAATTGTAAGTAATATGTTAACTAGATCCTTGTTAGAAAACACATGTCTAGGCTATATATTTCCTCTGTCAATTTAGATTACGATATCGATGTCGGATTCCTATCTGTCGACAGAATTTATGAATTACCCTACAGTAAATAATTAATTAAAACCGTGGTAACCCTTCTTTCAAGGTATAATGAGCATAATATGATCTGCCAATTCTTATTTAACAAAGCAAACAGTCCTACAAGTGAAGCATAGGTACATCATCTCAAATATTCACATTCTATCAAAGAATAAGATAATATCAACAATGAAAAATCATTTGCAAAGTAAAAGTAAATTTATTTATTTATTTTACTTTAATAATTGAATTTTTTTGCTCTATCTAAAATTTCTAACTTGACAAAACCTAAAAGATTTGAGGTTAGGTTAATAATAATACCTCAAAGGTCCTTCCATCATAAGCATCAATCCATTTGCCTCCAATGAAACCATGGCTCCTCAACAACCCTGCATCCCTCAATTTTGAAGCAGCCTCCTTTGGATGATCACTACTCATCTGCCAATTCAATCAAAACCCATTTCATATATTATATAAATAACATGAAAAATAGCATCAAAATCAAATTTTTAACGCTAAAAAACAGAATAAATGGACAGTATTACAAAGATAGCGAAGAAATGCTATGAATTTAAAAGTAGTGTCAAGACCATCCAAATGCTAGCCTGGGCAATTTTTTTTATTTATTGTGTGTCTGTTTGGTAGAGCTAATTATTTATGGCGATGACCCAATATTTCTGCAATGCAACATGAATTTGGAGAATTGAATGGGACTTGAAGGAGCCTCCTATAGGTTGGTCGCAACAATGACAATTTTTGCTGTAAAGAATGATGGAGTTTTCTACTATTCTTCTCGTTCTCAAGAAAGTTTATTGAAGGAGCGATGGGCTGCACCACGCAGTTACAAAAGGCATTTGTCAGCAGCAAATTAAAGATGAGACAAAATAAATCAGAAGAAGTAAGAAAGTTGCATGTGTTTGGAATTTTATAAGTATCTTGTGTTTTTGTTAGTGCACATAAGCTTTTAATATAGTTGAGATCCTATCAAAAAAGCAAAATTTGCCGCTTAGCAGGGGTGCTCATCTGTATCTTCTGCTCATATGCCTCTCTTATTCTTTCCGATGTGTGACTACTTGAACACTCTTATTGTTGTTTCACTACTACAAGAAAATGGTTGTAATTTCGACGGGAAAATTTTTAAGGTTTATTTCGACAGCATATTCCCGTCGAAAAAGGCCAAAAAAATTGAACTTTTGTTGACTTAGATCAACAATTATTTCGACAGCTAAATTCCATCAAATATTATTTTCCGGCGACCTTCCCATCATTCTCCCCTTACTAAATTTTATTTTCCCCCTTTTACTTTTCATTTCGCTTCTAAATTTTTACCCTTGGCTCCGATCCCCCCCTCCTTTATCCTTCCGAACCATCCAAAAAACTTCACCGGCCACCCAAATAATCTCCTCCGGCCTCCGATCAACTCTCAACCCGCCTCCTCGGTCGTCCAAGCCCCTTCGTCGACGATCGACGATCTCCCCTGGCCGCTTCCTAGCCACCTCCTCTCCGACGATCTTTCCCGACCGCCTCCTAGGTTTTTCTTCATCGAAGATCTACCCGGCCGCCTCCTCCTCTCTAAGCACCTCCGGCCTCAGTCTCTGACGCCGGTGAGTTGGTTTATTAATTTATTTAGATTGTTTGAAATTTTGTTAAATTTAAGTAAATTTAGGATTAGTGTTAAGACTAATTTTAGGATTAGGGTTAATTTTAGTGTTAATTTTTTGTTTAGAATAAGGATTAATTTTAGAGTTAGGGTTGGCGTTAATTTTAGGGTTAGGGTTAGGGCTAATTTTGGAGTTGGGGTTACGGTTAATTTTGGGGTTAGGGTTAAGTTAGTTTATTTGTTGAAAATTTTAGGTTTAGAGTTTGGGTTATGTTGTTAATTTTAGTTGATTATAGTTAGGAGTGTGTGTGTTGTTGTTATTGATAGAGAATGGAAACATATGTAACTAAAAATTTGTGTGATTGTAGGGCTGACGTGGGTGTGATTGCTCCTGTTTCTTCGCTTTCTATATACGTCAGTCTCCGGTACACAGTTTTATCATTTTTAATTCTTAAGTACTAAAGTTAGCCTAAGTCGCCATACCTAAATTAAGTCATCAATTAAATATTAATTAAACCGAAAACATAGATACTGGACATGCCATAAACTAATTAGCTATATGCATGTTTTCTTTCACGAGTTTAAAATCAATTAATCATCATTTCTTAAACAAATAGTCAATGTCGGATCTAATGTGGATGTATGTGTACTGTGTGTCATATATTGTTAATGGAAATATGGTTGTGTGAGAGAGGGTGTAAGACTTATCTTTATGTAATTTTCATTATATGGATGCTTGTTTATTTTAATGGATGCAGATACTTCGTTAATAATATCAATTGTTTGAGAACTTACCATTCAAACTGAAAATTCCAAAACCTTAAACAAAATAGTTAAATAACCGATGATACTGAAACGATAACTATCAAAACAAATCTAAATAAGTGCATGATACTCGATGATGAGAAAAAGTAAACCGATACATATCATCATCGAGTATCTCATATTGAAAAAATATCGCGACTTAGAACTCGTCTATCAGTTATATGCATATGGTTATTTTCATGACATAAAACTACGCGTGCGTTGTCAATTTCGAACGTTAATCATTCTTCGTTGACAACCATCTCATAATTTATGCGACAAAAATACTAGTCATACTATAACTGATTGATTTGTCCCATTTTGGACAAGTTAAGAATGTATAACGTATACACTTCTCTGCATACTTATGCTTCTCATTCGTTTCGAGATGAGTTTCATCGATACCTTTCCGTTTGTTCTCCGTGTACAAATATAGTTGAGATGATCATCTCAATACTGATAATATTGAGATGTTTATCTCTTCTATTGCAGTGTACTCGGAGAACAGCGGAGAGATGCTGCCGAAATTTTCTCGAAGCGAATGAAAATATAAGTCCAGAGGGTGTATGCGTTATACATTCTTAATGGGATAGAAGTTTTACCCCCGACAGCTGTTACCCATTGGCATCTAAGATAGAAGCGTTAATATTATTTCCAATCATGATAAATCGCTCAAATGTATTTCCGAAACACTATTGTCATTATTTTCTTTGTTTATAACTATCTCGTTCTTAGCTTTCTCACTGCGGGTTAGAATTGTTAATATCGTGTATGACTTTAAAATGTTTGTTATGATATAATAATTAATTGTGAACTGTATACGTATCGGACAAGAATGGATAAGACTTGGATAAATAAGAACAAGTTTGGCTCTGAATTTAAAATCGATGCAGAAGAGTTTATGCAATTCTCGTCAAGAGTGAGTGGTAGTCGGATCCCTTGTTCCTGCAGGAAATGTTGTAATGGTAGAAGTGATAGTCGAGAGACGGTTCGACTGCATATACTTGCTGTTGGGGTCAAAAAAAATTACACTCCAGTTGACCAAATCAAAATTAAAGTCAACCCCAAGTCAAGTGGGCCCGAGCCCAAGCCAAAACCAAGTGGGCCTAATCCCAGGTCAAGACTAAGCATGGAGGGGACTGGCCTCATGACAAAAAGAATGAAGCCATAAATTAGTTTAATATAATTTTTTAGAAATAAATGTATGGAATATGGGCAAAAATCCAAAATTTTGCAAACCCCATGGCTTATGTACAAAAAAATAACCATATAAGGTATGGGGTGGCACAAGTGCCATATGAAAATGCCCAAGGGGCTATATGTAAAGTGTGTAGCTATAAAAGGCAAATATGATGAAAAAATCAACAATTTTTTTCTTCTCTAAAAAATTAGGGTTATGTGTCTCTTTCTCCTTTCTCAAGGTTCTAAGTCTTCGTCCTTTTTCTTGAATTAAATCAAGAGTTTAACTCCTTTTTTTTTTCCTAAAAAGGAATAGTTTTTCACCATAAAACCCACGAAGAGGAGCTCAAATCTTCCATCAAATCTCTAAAAGCGGATATTTTTAAGTCTCACCCCCCTTTTTCTCCAAAATCAAGCCAACAGAGAGGTGGAAGAAGGAGACCCATCTCCAAAAATTCCATTTTAGAAAGATCCAAGGCTCAAGAGAAGATCAATGGCTCAAGAGAGAAGAAAGGGGTTTCCTTTCATCATCTCCGAAATTCTCTTGAGAGTTTAACTCCGAACAAGAATCTTTTCTTCAGGAGTTTAACTCTAAGCCAATTTTTGAGAAGCTCAACTCCAAGATCCAAATTCTCGAAGGAGTTAAACCCTAAAAGTCAAGATATTTTATGAGTTTAACTCCACAAAAAGTTTCTCTTTTTTTAGGAGTTTAACTCCAAAGTTCACTTAGGAGTTCAACTCTTAGTTCAGGGGCTAAACCACTTTTTCCGCGGGTGCCCTACGCCCACGTGCAGGCGCGTGATCCGCTGATGCCTGCGCACCATGCACGTGAACCGCTAGCGCCCGGCACTCGCATGCAGGGCGCGTGACCCGCTGGCGCTCATGCGCCAAGCATATGAACCGCTGGCGCCCGGCGCCCGCTGTAGGGTGTTTTTAGTCACCCCATTAAGATGGGAATACGCGCGCGCTTGTCAGGCGTACTACAGATTCCCCCTACCTAGGGTAGGCCGGGGTTTATTGATTGTGGTGATCCGAATCTCCGGCAGCCGTGGACTAAGCTGCCGTTAATTACCCTTCGCCTTTGGAGCGAGAGAACCTCCGATTAACGGGTTAAACTGGTCATGCGAACTCAATGTGCAGTGTATGTGTGTTTTGTTTTGGAGGGGGCTTGGATATATCGGGATCCACGCAGAGATTTTACGGGGGGCCCGCTACCCGGATAGCGGGCTGGGGGTCAAGGAGGCTAGCAGCCCCCTTGCGGGGTGCGGGGCAGCGCACCGGCCCAAAAATTTTGGGGGGAGGGGGACAATGTTGTGGAGTATGTGTGTATCTGTACATATATATACTTGTATATATATATATATATATACATATAAAAGGGAAAAAGCGCCCAAAGGACGCGTGGGGTCAGCGCCTTGAGCGCTGTGCGCTTAGGTGCTGTGCGCGTAGGCGCTAGCGCGCCACATGTCGGCATGTGGGCGCTTTGCGCTTGAGCGCTGGGTGCTTGAGTGCAAGTGCGCCACGTGTCGGCACGTGGGCGCTTTGCGCTGGAGTGCAGGCGCGCCACGTGGGCGTTTTGCGGTTGAGCGCAGGGCGCTGGAGCGCTAGCGCGCCACGTGTCGGCACATGGGCGCTTTGCGCTTGAGCGTCAGGTGCTTGAGCGCCAGGCGCTCGAGCGCTAGCGCGCCACATGTCGGCACGTGGGCGCTCGAGCGCTGGCGTGCCATGTGTCGGCACGTGGGCGCTGGGCGCTCGAGCGTTGGCGTGCCATGTGTCGGCACGTGGGCGCTGGGCGCTCGAGCGCTGGCGTGCCATATGTCGGCACGTGGGCGCTTGGCGCTTGAGCATTGGGCGCTTGAGCGCTTGGGCGCCGGCGAGGAAAAGAGGCTTTTAGCCCCAGAAATTCTCGAAAGAGAAATCAGAGTGGAGTCAAACTCCTAAGATGTTTTGGGGTTGATGAAAGGGTTTCTTCTTCTTTCTCCTCTGGTTGCTGGATCTTGAAGATCAAGAGATATGACATTTTAAAAATCTCTTCTTTTTGAGATCTAATGGAAGATTTGAGTTCTCCTTTACGGGTTTTGTGGTGAAAAACTATTTAGTTTTATAAAATGAAGAGTAAAACTCTTGATTTAATTCAAAAGCAAGAAGAAGCTTTTGGAATCTTGAGGAAGGAGAAAAGATCTTAGATCTAAAAATTTTTGGAGAGAGAAAAAATTGTGAGATATTTTCATTATCTTTGCCTTTATAGGCTATACACTTTACACATAGCCCCTTGGGCTTCACAAAATGGCATTTTGCACATAAGCCATGAGCTTTATAAAAATTTGGCTTTATGCCTATTTTTCTTACATTTATCCATAAAATAAAATAAAAGAAATACAACAAAATTATTTATTACAAAATTTTTATCTTGGCATGGGGGAGGCCGGCCGCTTCATGTTCGGGCTCGACCCGAACATGGGGCCACTGGATCTGGGCTTGGGCCCACTTGGCTTAGGGTTGACTTTGATTTTTGACTTGGTCAACCGGGGTGTAAATTTTTACCCCAACAAATTGCTTGATGTGGGTCGTGTGAATGAAATTGATGGATCTTCTTTTACTTGGAGGCGACCTGATTTGGTTCCCGCTTTTTGGGAAGCTAGCACTGCCCTTTTTACGACATGGGCGGTCGTTGCTTGACATGTCTCCGAGACGGGGTGTCAGTGATAGACGTTTCCCTGGCCCGGAGTGACCTGGTTCCCGCTTTGTAAGAGTCCTACGCTGCCCTTTTTACGACATGGACGGTCAATGCTGCCCTTTTTGCGACTTGGACGGTCGATGCTTCCCTTTTAGCGACTTGGACGGTCGATGCTGTCCTTTTTGCGACTTGGACGGTCGGTGCTGCCCTTTTAGCGATGTGGACGGTCGATGCTGCCCTTTTTGCGACTTGGACGGTCGGTGCTGCCATTTTACTAACGTGGACGGTCGATTCTTCCTTTTTTGCGACTTGGATGGTCGGTGTTGCCCTTTTAGCGACGTGGACGGTCGATGCTGCCCTTTTTGCGATTTGGACGGTCGGTGTTGCCCTTTTAGTGACGTGGACGGTCGATGCTGCCCTTTTTGCGATTTGGACGGTCGGTGCTGCCATTTTAGCGACGTGGACGGTCGATTCTGCCCTTTTTGCGACTTGGACGGTCGTTGCTGCCCTTTTAGCGATGTGGACGGTCGATACTGCCATTTTAGCGACGTGGACGGTCAATGCTGCCTTTTTTACGACTTGGACGGTCGGTGCTGCCATTTTAGCGACGTGGACGGTCTATTCTTCCCTTTTTGCGACTTGGACGGTCGTTGCTGCCCTTTTAGCGACGTGGACGGTCGATGCTGCCATTTTAGCGACGTGGAAGGTCGATGTTGTCCTTTTTGCGACTTGGACGGTCGATGCTGCCATTTTAGCGACATGGACGGTCGGTGCTGCCATTTTAATGACTTGGACGGTCGGTGCTGCCCTTTTTGCGACTTGGACGGTCGTTGCTGCCCTTTTAGCGACATGGAAGGTCGGTACTGCCATTTTAGCGACGTGGACAGTCAATTCTGGATTTGACTTGCCCCGCTTCTTGCGGCGTCAGGGATGAAGTTGACTTGTTTCCGAGGTAGAATTTGATTCTGTCAGGGAGGTCATTGGTTGTTTTGCTGACTTGATGTGATTTGGGTTGACATCAGCATCGCTACGCTGGAATATGGTACTAGGAGCGAATCATCATTTGTCATGACAGGATTTGGGGATTTTGGTTTTGGTTTGGTATTAGCATCGCTGCACTGGAATATGGTACCAGGAGCGAATCATCATCTGCCATGAGGAGATTTCCCTCGTTCCTAGTTTAACGACTTATGGGTCATCTGTTCCCAGTTTAACGACTTAGGGGTCATCTGTTCCTAGTTTAAAGACTTAGGGGTCTATTGAATTGGAGTTTGGGATTTTGGGGTTAGGGTAGGCATCAGCGTTGCTAACACTGAAGCACACGTGCCATGAGCAATTCATCATTTGCCTATTCCTGTTGGGGGAGCGATGGCTTAGGAGACAGGTTTATGTCCCTATCACCTAAGGCTTTTCAATTTTATGGGCCTTGAGGGTCCCATAAAAGCATTTTCTCCCTATGAGTCGTAAGGATCCCGCAGGTGTATTTTCTCCTTAGGAGTCGTGAGGACTCCTAAGTGCGTTTTTCCTTTATGAGTCATAAGGATCCCACAAAGGTTTGTTCTCCTCATGTATCGTGAGGACACATGAGTGGGTCTTCTCAATGGAGCATAATTCCAAAGGCGGAGACCAGCCGCGTAACTGATGATTGTGGTGGGGCATGGGTATGACGAGAATTATTTGAGCCCGTGGATTGTATATGGCAGTCAATTTGGGGACTGGCCGTAGGGCTGGAGAATTTTGAGAAATTGGATTTTGGTTGGCGTCTGCATCGCTACACTGGAATATGGTACCAGGAGCGACTCATCATTCGCCGTTTGGGAACTTGGAATTTGGATCTTGTTTGGCATCAGTATTACTGCACTGGAATAATGCCAAGAGCAACTCATCATTTGCCTTGGGAGGACTTGGGATTTGGGTTTTTGGTCGGCATCAGCACCGCTAACACTGAAGCGAAATGCCAGGAGCGACTCATCATTTGCCGTTGTCCGTTGGGGAACGATGGCTTAGGAGACAGATTTGGGTCCCTATCATCTAAGGCTTTTCAATTTTATGAGCCGTGAGGGTCTCATAAAGCATTTTCTCCCTACGAGTCGAGAGGATCTCGCAGGTGTATGTTCTCCTTAGGAATCGTGAGGATTCCTAAGTGTGTTGCTCCTTTGTGAGTCGTAAGGATCTCACGCAGGGGTTTTTTCCTCATAAGGTCGAGAGAACTTTGCGAGTGTATTCATCTCTTTTCACGAGTTTGTGCCCTTTCGGGTTTTCACAAACTCGCCGGTAGTCCTGCTGTTTTTACTCACGGAGCCCTTTCGGGTTTTCATCCGTGCCCGTTTTGCCTGTGGACATACCTTTTTTTTTTCTTTTTTCTTTTTTCTTTTTTCTTCTTTCTTTTTTTTCTTTTTTTTGCCGCTGGTGGGACTTTTAAAAGTAGTCTCATCGGCAGGATTTGGGAGAGATAGGGATTATTTACGCTCGTGGATTGTATACGGTTTTGCAGGATATATATCCAGACCGTAGGGCTGATGTGCTCAATTCACCTGCGACTTGGAGCATTCACGTGTAGTATTTCTTGAGATATCGGCCATTGATGGGTGGCATGGGCATTTCTCCCTCGGCACTTATTAGTTGGTAGGATCCTCAGTCGAACACTTTCTCGATGACGTATGGTCCTTCCCAGTTTGGCTCGAATTTTCCCTTGGTATTTCGATTGGGGATGATCGGTCTTTTGAGGACCAACACCAATTCACCTTTCTTGAAAGCGCGGAGATGGTTTATCTTGTCATAGGCCCGTGACATTTAGGTTCGGTATAGCTCCAGATTTTGCTGCACCGCGAGCCTCTTTTCTTCGAGGGCATCGAGCTCTTCAAGTCGAAGGAGCACGTTTTCCTCCTCCGTCAACTCGTGTTGAACGGCCATTCTTAAGCTTGGAACTTCGACTTCGAGGGGGAGGACCGCCTCCACTCTGAAGAGCAATGAGTATGGAGTGGACTGAATTGGAGTAAGGTGCGTGGTACGATATGCCCACAACGCCTCGTGAAGTTTGAGATTCCAGTCTCTTTTGTTGGCTGAAGTATTTTTCCTCAGGAGCTTGCATAGAGTCTTATTGAAGGCTTCGGCTAGCCCATTGGCTCTTGGATTATAGATGGAGGAATATCTCCAGTCTATCTTGTGCTGAGTAGCGAACCTTGAGACATTGAAGCTCTTGAAAGAAGGCCCGTTGTCAGAAATGATTCTTCTTGGTGTACCGAAACGGTATAGAATATTATGCTGGAAATGTCAGAATATCTTTTGTCTTGACTTCTTTTAGCGGGACAGCTTCAGCCCATCTGGAGAAGTAGTCTGCCGTGGCTAGTATGAACCGGTGGCCTTTGGATGATGGAGGATCAATTGGGCCAACAATGTCGGTGCCCCAGACTTCGAAGGGCCACGACGCCACCGTAGGATGCAACGGATTAGGATGCTTGTGAATGAAATCACCATGGATTTGGCAGATCTGACATTTCTTTGCATGCTCTCCGCAATCCCGTATCATGGTGGGCCAGTAATACCCAAGCCGTTTGATTTGAAGTCGCATCTTGGGGCCAGATTGGTGAGCACCGCAAACGCCCGAGTGAACATCTTTCATGACCTTTTGGGCTTCGGCCAATGACAGACACCTGAGCCAGAGTTGGTCATATGACCTGCGGTTAACGTGTCATTTACAAACACGTATCGGAGAGCTCTTTTCTTCAGCTGAATCCTCGCAGATTTTTCTTCGGGCAGCTTGTCGTATCGGAGGTACTCTATGAAGGGTTCTCTCCAATCGAGCTCGTCTTGGATGATCGAAGCTTCTTCAGCAGGACTGCTTTTCTGTTCCGCGCTTTCCTCTTCTCGTAGAGAGACTGGGGGTAGAATTTGTCGGCTCCTGACTGTGATCAGAATTTCGTCCATGTCAGGATCAGCCAGCTCCTTGGCTAAGCGAGCGAGTACGTCAGCCTTTCCATTCAACGCTCTAGGGACTCTCATTAGTTCAATGTGAGTGAACCGTTTCATGAGTTCTACCACTCGGCCTCTGTACCGAGCTAACTCGGGTTTGTATATCTTATAGTCGCCGCTTACTTGGTTGACGACAAGCTGGGAGTCACCGTAAACCCGTAGCCGAAGGATTTCCATTTCTATGGCGAGTTCCAAACCAGCTATCAGGGCTTCATACTCAGCTTCGTTGTTCGTTCGAGGCTCGGTGAGAGCGAAATAACGCCGTAGGGTTCCCATTGATGGTGTGATGAACACCAATCCTATCCCTGCTTTTATCTCCGGGACGCTTGATTTACTGGAGGTCCTTATTGATGAGGCTCCATTGAAGTAGAGCTCCCAACATGGCCCATCTTCCTTGAGGTGCAGCACTTGTTCGTCAGGTAACTCACAATTTAGCGGCGACCCTTCTGGTATAGGATGAGCGGCAAGGAAGTCTGCAAGAGCTTGCCCTTTCACTGCTTTCTGAGAAGTATAAACTATGTCAAACTCAAGTAGCATGACAGCCTATCTTGCCATTCTGCCGGCTAGGTTTGCTCTGGTCATTAAGTGTTTGAGCGGGTCGACCTTGGAGATCAGCATAACCCGATGAGCGAGCAGATAGTGCCTCAGCTTCTTCACAGCAAATATCAGAGCCAGGCATTGCTTTTCAATTGGGGAATAGTTGTGTTCCGCCTCGACTAGAGTTCGACTGAGCTAGTAGAGGGCATTTTCTTTTCCCTCCTCGTTATTCTGGGCAAGGAGCGCACCGAGTGACTCATCTAGCGCGGCAGTGTAGAGAATCAGCGGTTTATTTGGAATGGGAGTGGCCAGCACTGGAGGGTGAAACAAGTATTGTTTGATGCTTTCGAACGCTGCTTGACATTCGGCATCCCAGATAAAATGAGCTCCTTTCTTTATGAGCTTTGAGAAGGGCCTACATCTCCCCGATAAATTTAAGATAAACCTCCGTATATAAGCAATCTTGCCTTGAAAAGATCTTAGCTGTGCCAGACTCTTCGAGGGGGCATCTCCATGATGGCCTTTATCTTTGATGGGTCAACTTCGATCCCTCGATGTCGGATTATGAAGCCCAGGAATTTTCCCGATGACACGCCAAAAGCGCATTTCAGAGGATTCATCTTCAGATCGTATTCCTTCAGTCTGGTGAGAACGGTCCTAAGATCTTGGATATGATCGGCCTTGGTTTTAGTCTTAACGACCAGATCATCAACATAACATTCGACGACTTTATGAATTAGGTCATCAAAGATATTGGTCATTGCCCTTTGGTACGTAGCACCTACGTTCTTCAGTCCGAACGGCATCACCTTGTAGCAGTATATTCCGATCGGTGTTCGGAATGCTGTGTGCTTCTCATCCTCGGACGACATCTTGATCTAATTATATCCAGACGAACCATCCATAAAGGTGAACAACTCATAATTTGAGGTGTCATCGACCATCATTTCCATGACCGGTAGCGGAAAGTCGTCTTTGGGACATGCCTTGTTGAGGTCCCTGAAATCGACACAAACTCGGATCTGCCCATTTTTCTTCTTCACTGGGACTATGCATGTGATCCAGTCCGCATATTTCTCTTCCCTGATGAAGCCGGCATCGATGAGTTTCTTGGTTTCCTCGATGACCTTTTCTTCCAATTCCCTTCTCATTCTTCGAGGAGCTTGTTTGACTGGCTTAGCATCAGGAGATATAGCCAGTTTATGCATGGCCACTTCAGGGGAAAGGCCTGGCATTTCTTTGTATATCCACGCGAAGCAGTCGACGAACTCATGCAGCAGGGCAATTATCTGCTCTTTCATTTCCTCCGATAAGAGTGAGCTAATGTAGGTCGGCCTTGGATCATCGGGCGTTCCTAAGTCAATCTCGGTTAGCTCGTCAAAGGTTGCTTGTCCGCCATCTTCGAGCTCTTGAGGAGCTTCTTCTGGCTCGGTTAGCTCGTCTTCATCATTTGACTCTTCGCTGGCTTCCCCAATATGGGTCATATAGCATGCCTTAGAATCAGGCTGGATGAAACCTATGCCCCGCCTATCTGGAATTCGTCCATCGATGAGTGCTCGGACCTGAGGTGGATACCATAGCCCTTCGTAAAACTTTGCTTCGGACTCCGTTTGATATAACCGGCATCCGCACTTTTTAAAGTATTCCCGCATCTCGGGCGCATAGTATCTGGGATTGAGGATGGCTCTTATGCCTCTCTCATATGGAAGGCACGCGACAGACAAATCGCACTGGTGCACAACGGGGTTTGATCCATAAAACAGTATGCCTTTCTGCCCACTTTTCCTTCCGGGGACGTAGAAATTTTTCAGCTGGTCCACGGTGGAGACTGACAATGCATCGAGCTCTTTGCACATCTGCTCCGATATCCTTGTGACAGTTAGGGACCCTTCTACAATTTCGAAGGTCTCTCGTAGTTTCGCTTGTTGCATGGGGGTCCAATCTGCACCGCTGTTGCACGGCAGGTCCTCTTCCTCCGACTCTTCAGTGTCGCTGCCAAGATCAGGGCGGACTTTGCTGCTAGATGTGGCTTCAGTAACAGATTCGTCCGTATCGCTACCGAAATGAGGGCGAGTTTTACGGAAGGACGGACTTCCAGCGTCAGACTCATCAGTGTCACTTCCAAAACGCGGGCGCACTTGGGCGTTTTTGCTTTTGAAAGTGACAGCCGGCTCAGATTTGCTTTTGAGTCTTGGGGCCGCTCTATCCTCAGTCAGTGGCTTAGCATTTTGGTGGTTCATAAAGTACCGAGAATCTTCATATCGGACTTCATGCACACCGAACGGCTGGATGTCTCCGTCAATGCGTCTTTCTTCGCCATTTTTAGTATACTTCATGCATTGATGGAGAGTTGATGGGATGATGCCGTAATCGTGGAGCCACGGCCGTCCCAAGAGAATTTTATAAGACGTGTCGGCGTCGATCACGTATATCTTAGCTTTAGTTTTCAGATCCCCGAATTTGATTGGCAAAGCTATAGACCCCAGAACTTGCTGGTGGTTTTGATTGAAGCATTGAATGACAATCCTTTCCCTTTACAGGTGTCGGACGTCCATTGACAAACTCTTCAGTGTTCGCAAGTTCATGATGTTCACTGAGGATCCCGGATCAATCAATATGCGATTAATCCGATCCCCGTCGCTGTACCCGGTCACGTAAAGCGGCCGATTATGCTCAGCCGTTCCCAGTAGCAAGTCTTCATCCTTAAACGTGACTGCGGTGGCTTGCAAAGTGTACTGAGCTTCTTTCATATTAATTTCCGCAAAGCGAGCCTGATACTGCTCAGGGTTTTGTAGAGCATGAATGAAAACATCTCTAAGCTCTTGAGATAGAACCAAGGCATCGTAGATGCTAAGAAGAGACGGAAGCTTTCGGAGGTGAGCCAAAACATTATAGTCTACTGGGGAAGGACTTGAGTTTTCATCAGTCGGTTCTCTGCCATCTTCATCATTAGCCACCTGTTTTTCCTTCCCTTTTGGGGCGTTGCCCTGATTTGGCGGTAGAGCCCTGCCGCTTCTGAGCTGGATTTGATTGGCCTTTGTGGCGAGCTCCTCGTCCTCTTCGGGAAAACAGAGCTCCTCCTCAGAGTTGCTGCCAAGATGGATGGCGTAGCAGGTCACTACTGGGATCTCTTCATTGGGGTCTTCTTCTAACTCCTTCAGAATTTCAGCCGCTTGTACAGGGAAGAACTCCTTCAATTGAATCAGAGTTCTTTCTTTCTGTTCATACTATTCGAGGGAATCGATATATTTTTGAATGGTCGATCTCCCTACAAATTCCTTTTCGCGTCGAGCTGCACTTTTCTTCTTCTTGAGCTTTTTGGATTTTGAGCCTGATGGAGCCGCATTGGCAGCTGGACAGGTAGGCTTCTTCTGCCCTTCCCATTCCGTCCTGGGCTCTTTCCGAAGTAACTTTATCATCTTCTTCGTCTTATTAGATATGTGCGTACTCCACGGAGGCCGCGATGAGTCAGTTTCGTTTGTCAGGGCAGCGGGATCAGCTGTCTGCTCCCAGAAGGTTTCAACTTCTGTCTGTATAAAGTTGGCGGTTGCAACTTGATTGTTCACCAACACGCTTTTGGACAGCTCGATCTCTCCAGCCTTGTACTGCTTCTCGACCCAGTCCTTGAAGATATAGCAATCCTTGATCGCATGGCTCACTACTCGGTGGTACGGGCAATACAGGGGATTGTCGGTCATTTTTGCTTCTTGGGGTCTTTTCGACTCCGACAATTGTAGGCCGTTGTTCAAGGCGTCTTTAAATATCTTACGGACCTTGTCCCTTCTGAAAGAGTAAACCTTGTTTTTCTTCTCCTCTAGGGAAGGCCCATCTCCTCCCAGCAATGGCTTTCGAGACCGGTTGGTTTTGGATTCGCCCGCCCTTCGCTTTTCTTCATTGTCGGACGCATTGAAGACATTGGTACTGCTGGAACTCCCGCTTTTACGGTTGTCGTCCCGCTTGCTTTTCCAAGTTTTGTCTCTCTGAGAGTCCGGCGGGGACTCTTGCTTCGAGCGTTCCAGCATTTGGACTTTCTTGGTTAGCTCCTGAAATGTCTTGAAGCCCGCTGTACACAAGAATGGGACCATCCAATTGCTGAGGTTCCCAATGAGAAGGCTGACGGACTGGTCCTGCTCCAGCGGCGGTTCGCACTTGACTGTGAGATTACGCCATCGAGCGATAAAGTCGGTGTTGCTTTCATTCTTCCCCAGCTTGGTCCTCACAAGGTCGGCAATGGAGATTTTATCACTGACGCTCATGAACCTTTGCCGAAATAGAGACTCCATTTGGGCAAAGGTAATAACGGACCCATCTGGTATACTCGCGTACCAGTCGAAGGCGACACCGGTCAGGCTGTTGACAAACTGACGAAGAAGGAGCGCATCATTGCCTTCTGTATTTCCGCACGATGCTTTGAAGTGGGCGACGTGCTGATTTGCATTCCCCGTTCCGTCAAATCTTCCGAATTTAGGAATAACGTAGCCGTTCGGGAACTCGATCAGATCGTACTGTGCGGGATATGGCCGCCCACTACTGCCAATTTCTTTCTGAGCTTCAGCTTCAGCCACCAATGTTTTAACTTTGCTGGTGACCAAATCCATTATCCGATCTTGTGTTAGCGGGATAGTGCCATCTGGGGCCAAGGCATCCCCAGAAGCGGAATGTGGCCGGCTTTCGTGCGGCTCGACCAGTCTTGGACCCAAACGAACAGGCATTGGCTGCTTCGGATTGTCATCACCCGGCTGATTAGTAGCAACTTGTGCTTGATTGGGAGGCGCTCGAGCAATTTGAGCCGTAAGCTGCATCACAACATTTGTTAGGTCGTCAATTTTCGAATAGAGCTTGGCCATCTCTTTATCCTTGCTCCTGAGCTGTTTTCGAAGCTCTTGAAGCAGCTCTTGCTCCGCGGTCCTAGGGCGGAAAGTCGGCTCTTCCTCGCTGTCCGAGCTTGACTCTGCATGGACCAAGAGGTCTTTCTGCCTATCATCCTCATCGAGAGGGTTTTCTTCATCCAGCGGAGGCGGCTGTTCTTGGGCAGCGGCGACCACATTCAAGCCAGATTGGGCTTGGGATGTGGTGGCCCCATCCTTGCTTTTGCAGCGAAGGTTGTCGCTGGGGCCCCGCCATATAGACCGTATGAATAATATATCCAGCCGTCTTTTTATTATCGGCGGCTGATTTCACAGATCGCTGCCCTGACCCCCATGTTTCAGTAGCGGGCAGTCAGTTGAAGGCGGATGGCCTGGCCGGATTCTTGAATGGTGCTGGCGCTTCTTTTCTGGATTTGCCCCGCTGCTTTCATGCGGCACAGAGCGCCTGATAGACTCTTGAAGAGACAGTGTCATACTTTTTCTGTTAGGACTGGGACACGTCTCTTTGTAGTATTGTTTGGACCGCTGTCTTCTTGATTCTGACGGTCATGGCATTTTTCTGAACCCACTTCAGAGGCTCGAAGGAATTGCTGATTCTTACGTCCGACTCAGCCGTCGTCGCGGGGCGATCCTGCACTTAGAACTTCACAAGATTCCATTTGGCCGAAGCCCTGGCCCTCTTGTTGGCTCGATACCTGAGCCGCTTCTGCCTTAACTTTTCTGTTCTAAGCACCTGGCAGACTTCGGCTCTTTGGGAAGACGCCGTAGATTGGACGATGGAGGATTTTGGATATATGCTCGATTGTGCATTTGTTGGAGTCATCACCTGAGCTCGTCCGCAACATTTGATGTTGCCCTTTGTACTGGAGTTCTTGTCCCCCGCTGGAGCACCAGAGAATCGTTCAGACACCGTCTTAAGTTTCGGTTGTGGTGCCTTGGCGATCACGACATTCGGCCTCTTGCCCCTTGAGACCGGCTTGGCCGCCTGTTTCGCCGGGATTTCTGCCAGATGAGCGCTTCCGGCAGGGTAGATGATGACGGAACCAAACTGGCGGGGCAGTTCCTCCCACTGTCGACTGAGGCTTGCAGGGAGAACCACACGAGCATTGACCTTGACCACGTACGGGATCGGGGTCGCGTTGGAAGCTGAATTCGTCTTGGGAGACATTGTCGTCGAAATTTGATTGCTGCACGGAAAAAAACATCATTTCAGTATAGGCAATCGATATGTAAATTGATTGAGTTCGCATGAACATTTAACCCGAAATATGGGAGGAGAGAAAAGTCTCACCGGGCGTGCCAGAATCTGTAGGGTGTTTTTAGTCACCCCATTAAGATGGGAATACGCGCGCGCTTGTCAGGCGTACTACAGATTCCTCCTACCTAGGGTAGGATGGGGTTTATTGATTGTGGGGATCCGAATCTCCGGCGGCCGCGGACTAAGCTGTCGTTAATTACCCCTTGCCTTTGGAGCGAGGGAACCTCCGATTGACGGGTTAAACTGGTCATGCGAACTCAGTGTGCAGTGTACGTGTGTTTTGGAGGGGGCTTGGATATATCGGGAGCCACGCAGAGTTTTTACGGGGGTCCCGCTACCTGGATAGCGGGCTGGGGGTCAAAGAGGCTAGCAGCCCCCTTGCGGGGTGCTGAGCAGCGCCCCGACCCAAAATTTTTTTGGGGGGGACAGTGTTGTGGAGTATGTGTGTATCTGTACATATATATACATGTATATATATATAAAAAAAAGGGGAAAAAGCACCCAAAGGACGCGTGGGGTCAACGCCTTGAGCGCTGTGCGCTTAGGTGCTGTGCGCGTAGGCGCTAGCGCACCACGTATCGATATGTGGGCGCTTTACGCTTGAGCGCTGGACGCTGGAGTGCAAGCGCGCCACGTGTTGGTACGTGGGTGCTTTGTGCTTGAGCGTAGGGCGCTGGAGCGCAGGCGCACCATGTGTCGGCACGTGGGCGCTTTGCGCTTGAGCGCTGGGCGCTTGAACGACAGGCGCTCGAGCGCTAGCGCGCCACGTGTCGGCACGTGGGCGCTGGGCGCTTGAGCGCTAACCGCTCGAGCACCACGTATCGGCACGTGGGCGCTTGGCGCTTGAGCGCTGGGTGCTCGAGTGCTGGGCGCTCGAGCGCTAGCGTGCCACGTGTCGGCATGAGGGCGCTTGGCGCTTGAGCGCTGGGCGCTTGAGCGCTTAGGCATCGGCGAGGAAAAGAGGCTTTTAGCCCCAAAAATTCTCGAAAGAGAAATCAGAGTGGAGTCAAACTCCTAAGATGTTTTGGGGTTGATGAAAGGGTTTCTTTTTCTTTCTCCTCTGGTTGCTGGATCTTGAAGATCAAGAGATATGAGATTTTAAAAATCTCTTCTTTTTGAGATCTAATGGAAGATCTGAGTTCCCCTTTATGGGTTTTGTGGTGAAAAACTATTTAGTTTTATAAAATGAAGAGTAAAACTCTTGATTTAATTCAAAAGAAAGAAGAAGGTTTTGGATCCTTGAGGAAGGAGAAAAGATCTCAGATTTAAAATTTTTTGGAGAGAGAAAAAGTTGTAAGATATTTTCATTATCCTTGCCTTTATAGGCTATACACTTTACACATAGCCCTTTGGGCTTCACAAAATGGCATTTTGCCTATTCCATGGCTCATGTGCCATTTCTTTTTGCACATAAGCCATGGGCTTTACAAAAATTTGGCTTTATGCCTATTTTTCTTACATTTATCCATAAAATAAAATAAAAGAAATACAACAAAATTATTTATTACAAAATTTTTATCTTGGCATGGGGGGAGGCCGGCCGCTTCATGTTCGGGCTCGACCCGGGCATGGGGCCACTGGATCTGGGCTTGGGCCCACTTGGCTTAGGGTTGACTTTGATTTTTGACTTGGTCAACCGGGGTGTAAATTTTTACCCCAACACCCGCGTGTATGGCATGTGGCCCGCTGGCGTCCGGCGCCCACGTGCATGGCACATGGCCCGTTGGTGCCCAATGCCTACGTACCATCTCACGCGTGCTTAGGACGCTCCTCACCCCTCTTTTTCCCACATGCTCCACACTCAAAGCACATTCCTCGTTAAAAAAAGTTTTCTAACGGGGTGCTGCCCCGCACCCGTAAGGGGTCTGCTAGCCCCATTGACCCCCAGCCTGCTATCCGGGTAGCGGGACCCCCGTAAATTCTGCAAGGCCTCCGATATATCCAAAACCCTTCAAAACACAACACACGCACGCTGCACATTGAGTTTGCATGATCAGTTTTATCCGTCAATCGGAGGTTCTCTCGCTCCAAAAGCGAGGGGTAATTAACAGCTGCTTAGCCCGCGGTTGTCGGAGATTCGGATCCCCACAATTAATAAACCCCAGCTTACCCTAGGTAGGGGAAATCTCTAAACGCCTGACAAGCGACACATATTCCCATCTCAATGAGGTGACGAAAAACACCCTACACTTGCTATGGAAAGGTCGTGGACTATATAATCGGTGCACATCGTCTATTTCCGCCACCTATGAGAACCCCATCAACCACCAGTTTAAATGATATGATGGACAAGTTATATGATGGCATGAACGATGATACCCCTACGGATAATGCGGTTCCAGATTCCGAATCTGCTAGTTTTTTTAAGTATATGGAGAATGCTAAGAAACCTCTTTACGAGGGTGCGACAACGACAAAGTGGGATTGGATAGTTTGCATATTTCATCTTAAAGGCAAAAGTTTATGGAGCAACAAGTCAGCCAATGACTTTCTAAAGATAGAGAAGGAGGCTTACCCGAATTCCAATCTCCCTGCAAATTTTCAAGAGATGAAGAAGATTATTGCCGACATCGGTTTCAGTTATCAAAAAAATCAATGCATGTCCAAATGACTGCATGTTATTCACGACAGATGATGGCAGGAACTTAAATAAGTGTAGAACTTATGGGGAATCGAGGTGGATATTACTAAAAGGCCGCCGAGGGATGAGGAGTCAATTCCGAAAATTCGTGTGAAGGTGCTGCGCTTTTTTCTATTAAGAAAAGACTACAGAAATTATTTATGTCGTCTAAAACTGCTGAACATATGACATGACATGCAAATGGTCGCAGGAAGGATGGAGTCTTACGGCATCCTGCTGATGGTGAAGAATGGCAAAGATTCGACACTCAATTTCCCACGTTCGCTACGGAAGCTCGTAATATGAGACTTGGATTATCGGCTAATAGATTGGAACCGTTTAAAGGAGGAGCATCTCACAGTGTATAGTATGTTACACTAGTAGTTTATAACCTCCGGCCGTGACTGAGTATGAAACAATCTTACATCCAAATGTCTATATTGATCCCTGGAAGTAACTCTCCTGGTATTGATATCGATATTTATTTGAAACCGTTGATCGATGAGTTGAATGAGCTGTGGGAGATCGGCATCATTGCTTATGATGTCCACAGAAAGGAGAGAATCACACTGCGCGCGGCGTTGCTTTGGACAATAAACGATTTACCAATATATGCCTGTTGTGGTCAAAAATTACACCCCGGTTGACCAAGTCAAAGTCAGCCCTAAGTAAACGGGCCCAAGCTCAGGTCAAGTGGGCGCATGCCAAAGTCGAGCCTCGCGGCCAGCCTCCCCTATGCCAATATGAAAATTATGTAATAAATAATTTTGATGTAATTTTTATGAATAAATGTAAGAAAAATGGGCATAAAACCAAATTTTTATAAAGCCCATAGCTCATGTGCAAAAGAAATGAGCACATAAGGCATGAGATGGGCAAAATACCATTTTGTAAAGCCCAAGAGGCTATGTGTAAATTTGTAAGTCTATATAAGACAACATGATAATGAAATGAAAAAAATAATTCATCCTTCTAAAAAAAACTAAAGTTTGTGTTTCCTTCTCCTTCCTCAAGGTTTTAAAGCTCCTTCTCTTTTCTGAATTAAATCAAGAGTTCAACTCTTCCTTTCCCAAAAATAAATAGTTTTTCACCATAAAATCTTTGAAGGGAAACTCATATCTCCTATCAAATCTCTAAAATGGGAGATTTTTAAGTCTCACTCCCTTTTCTTCAAGATCCAGCCAACAGAGAGGAGGAAGAAGGAGACCTGTCTCTAAAAATCCCACTTTAGGAAAGATCCGAGACTTAGGAGAGGATCCAGGGTTTAGGGGAGAAGAAATGGGTCCCCTTTGATCATCTTCAAAGATTTTTGGGAGTTCAACTCCATTTTTCAAAATCTTTGGGAGTTTAACTCTATAAATAATTTTTTTAGGAGTTTAACTCTATTTAAAATCTTTTGCAGTTTAACTCTACAAATCAAACTCTTTTGGGAGTTTAACGCCCCTTAAGATCCTTTCAAGAGTTTAACTCTTAATTCCGGGGCTAAGCCCCTTTTTCTGTAGGAGTTTCGCTCCTGATCACGTGCCGGGCGCGTGAGGCGCTGGTGCCCAGCGCCCACACGCCTCTCACGTGGCCCGCGGGTGCCCAGCGCCCACGTGCCGCCCGCATGAGGCGCTAGCGCCCACACCCACGTGCGGGGCGCGTGAGGCGCTGGCGTCCACGTGCCACGCACGTGGCCCGTGGGCCACATGAGAGGCGCGCTGGCGCCCAGCGCCCATGCACCACTCACGCGTCCTTAGGACGCTCCTCACCCCACTTTTTTTCATACACTCCACACTTAAACACGTCCCCCATTAGAAAAAAATTTCTAACGGGACGCTGCCCCGCACCTCGCAAGGGGATTGCCAGCCCTCTTGAGCCCCAACCTGCTATCCGGGTAGCAGGCCCCCCGTAAACTCTGCGAGGCCCCCTATATACCCAAAACCCCTCAATACACACATACGCACACTGCACATTAAGTTCGCATAACTAGTTTGACCCGTCAATCGGTGGTTTCTTCGCTCCAAAGGCGAGGGGTAATCAACGGTAGCTTAGTCTGCGGCTGCCGGAGATTCGGATCCACACAATCAATAAACCCCGGCCTACCTAGGCAGGGGGAATCTGAATACACCTGACAAGCGGCGCGTATTCCCATCTCAATGGGGTGACGAAAAACACCCTACAATGCCGTGTTGTCGGGATGGAGTACGAAAGGTCATCCTGCTTGCCCCTGTTGTAAAGAGAACACCGTCTGTGGAACGCCAGTAAATCGGATTTTCTGTTACACCGGACATCGCCATTAGCTAGATGTTGATAGTCCTTATCAACGCAATAGAATGAAGTTCAATGGTGTGCAGGAGAATCGGCCCCCTCCTCCTGAGCCAAATAGGATAAAGGTGTTTGCACACGTAGAGCACTTCAATATTATTTTTGGTAAGAAATATAAGTATACTATTCCGAATGAGATATCAAATAACTGGAGAAACAGATCTATATTTTATGATTTGCCGTATTGGCATTTTCTTAATCTTCACCATAAGACGTCATGCACATCGAGAAGAATGTCTGTGAGCTCCTGCTGGGTACCCTGTTGAATACTAAATTTAAGAACAGAAACACATTAGCGATACGACAATGGTTTGCTACAAAGAATTTGCGGCTAGAATTGCATCCAACTCCGAAAGAGAATGGTAAATGTGTTATTCCACCAGCAAAGCACACGATGTCCGATAATGAGAAACTGAGTTTTCTTAAGGTACTTAAACAAGTAAGCGTACCGGATGCATATTCTGTGAACATTAGTAGATGTGTAAATTTGAAAAAGAAAACTCTCGTCGGCCTGAAAAGTCACGACTGTCATAAGATTATGCAGCAATTGCTTCCCATTGCTGTTAGGGCGTTACCAGATAACGACGTTGCATCAGTTGTGACTGATTTGTGTCATTTCTTCATAGAGTTATGCTCCGAAGATTTTCCGGCAAACGATTTTAGAACCTTGGAAAATAAAATACCTCGCATAATTTGTAGAATGGAGATGTTGTTTCCGCCTTCTATTTTCACCATAATATTGCATCTCATGGTTCAGCTTGCTCAAGAGGCACATTTAGGTGGTCCTGTGAATTATCGGTGAATGTATCCATTCAAGAGGTAAAACTTATATAACAACTCTTTACTGTTCATAATAAATCGAATATTTATAATAGAACGAATTAAATTTGTTTGTATTCGTCAGGTTCATGTACAAAATAAAACGGTACATCCATAATAGGAGTCAGCCTGAAGGGTCGATCATTGAAGGGTTTCTCGCGGAGGAATGTATGACGTTTTGTTCTATATATCTAGAGGGTGTTGAGACTGTATTTAATAGGCCGATACGTAATGAGCATATGGTTGACAATAGACCTGTTATATCCGTCTTTCGGGTCCAAGGAAAGGAACTGGGTAAAGTGAAGTCAGGTCACACTGCAACTAAACAGCTCGGCATGATTCACTGTTACGTTTTATTTAACTGTTCAAATATGAACAGTTTTATCGGGTAAGTATTTATTACTTTTTTCTTAACATAATTATAGAATATTTTCAAGTTAATATTAAATATTTATTTACGATATATACAGCTGTTGGGATCAAAAATTACACCCCGGTTGATCAAGTCAAAGTCAACCCCAAGTAAGCTGGCCCAAGCCCAGGTTAAATGGGCCCATGCCCAAGTCGAGCCCCGTTGCCGGCCTTGCCCATGCCAAAATGAAAATCATATAATAAATAATTTTGATGTAATTTTTATGAATAAATGTAAGAAAAATGGGCATAAACCTAAATTTTTGTAAAGCCCATGGCTCGTGTGCAAAAGAAATGAGCACATGAGATATGGGATGGGAAAAATTCCATTTTGTAAAGCCCAAGGGGTTATGTGTAAATTTGTAAGCCTATTTAAGGTAATATAATAATGAAATGAAAGAGAGAATTCATTCCCTCAAAAAGCTAGGGTTTTTATGCCTCCTTCTCCTTCCTCAAGGTTCTAAACCTTCTCCCTTTTTTTTGAATTAAATCAAGAGTTTCACTCTTCCTTTTCCAAAAAAAAAATAGTTTTCACCACAAAATTCTTGAAGGGGAACGCGGATCTTCCATCAAATCTCTAAAATGGGAGATTTTTAAATCTCATCCTCATTTCTCCAAGATCCAGCCAATGGAGAGGAGGATGAAGGAGACTCATTCTCAAAAACCCCACTTTGGGAAGATCCAAGACTCAAGAGAAAACCCAGAGCTCAAGGAAGAAGAAAGGGGTCCTCTTTCATCATCTTCGAAAATATCTTGGGAGTTTAACTCCACAATATATAATAATAATAATAATAATAAATCATTCTTTTTGGGAGTACAACTCCCAGTGCAGGGGCTAAGCCCCTTTGTCTTTTTTTTTCCAGGAATTTAACTCTAAAAGTCAATTGGGAGTACAACTCTCAGTATGGGGGTTAAGCCCCTTTTTCACGCTGGCGCCCAGTGCCCGCGTGTCAAGCACGCGAGGCGCTGGCATCTACGCCCAGCGCCCACGTGTCAACCATGTGAGGCGCCCGCGTCCGGCGCCCGCGTTCTTGGCACGTGAGGCACTGATACCCACGCGTTCTTTGGACGCTATTTCCTCTTTATACACATACACACACACCCCACAACATTTTTCCTGTTAGAAAAAATTTCTAACGTGGTGCTGCCCCGCACCCCGCAAGGGGGGCTGCTAGCCACTTTGATCTCCAGCCCGCTAACTTAGTAGCGGGCCCCCCGTAAAGTCTGCGAAGCCCCTGATATATCCAAACCTCTCAAGACACACATACGCACGCTGCACATTGAGTTCGCATGACCAGTTTGACCCGTCAATCGGAGGTTCTCTCGCTCCAAAGGTGAGGGGTAATTAACGGCAGCTTAGTCCAAGGCTGCTGGAGATTTGGATTTCCACAATCAATAAACCCCCGTCTATCCTAGGTAGGGGGAATCCGTAGTACGCCTGACAAGCGACGTGTAATCCCATCTCAATGGGGTGACGAAAAACACCCTACAACAGCATTTGGAATACTCAATACCGTCCACCTACTAAACAAACTCGGCAATGGGATATCGATAAGGAGCGGCATAAACACTTTCCTGCTTGTTGAAAGCACGTGTAAGTTGTAAACTATAAAAACTAAATTACAACTCATGTTGATACACACACACACAACTTAATCCGTTTTACCTTAATAGGTTTTAAGAAATCCCAATGATAGACATATTTCAAAACATATAAAAACGCTAGCGTACGGTCCAGATGAACAAGCTGAATATATCTCTGGTTATGTTGTTAACGGATTTAGATTTCACATCAGAAAAAGAGATCAAAATAAAAAGTTTCAAAATCGCGGCGTGTTTGTCACATCCACCGTTACTGGATATTTATCTTCTAGAGATTCAAATCCAACCATGGGAAAATTGGACTATTGTTTACCGTCGAAAGACGAACGTCTTGCCTGCATTTGGGGGCAGATGCTATTTGGATTTATCCGTCCATCTCTCCGAAGATACCAAGTTGATTTATGGCATCGTGTATCGGAGGTTTGGACGGATGCGGCCGTTGTAGCAGACTTCGTCAGATTCCCCCTCGTTTGCGAGGGTTTTTTGATTGTGGAGACGCTCTTCCCTGCAGGCGCAAGCCCCTGCAGTTAATTACGTTACCGCGTAGCGATAACCACTTTCTCCTGCTCCAGATGTTCACTTTATGTCGTGTGTGTTTGTTTTATTTTTGGTTGCCCGTGGATTGTATATGGAGACTAATTTGTGCTATCGCCCGTAGGGCGTAGATTAGTCCAAATCCGTATTTTCTTAGATTTGGGTTTGGTTTGATTTAAGGATCGTTAATCTCGTTTGGAATTAAGATAAATTTAAATGTTTGTTGAGAATACGTTAGTCTAATTTTAGACTAAGATCTACTCAACAGGGTTTTTGGGATCATTCATACCCAACATAAGAGTATTTGGACTCTATATTGTCTTAGTTTAAGGACGTTGCGGTCCATAACTAGTTTAAGGACGTTGCGGTCCGAGGAGTTGTTGGTTGTCGGGACCTGCCACCTCTCTGAAGATGTTGAAGAAGTACAACGACATGTGTCAGAGGTGTGAGGAGATATACCTTTAAACTAATGTCAGTTGGGAGATTTGAAGTTGTGTTTGGGACTAAGAACAATTTGGAACATGATGAGCACATGGGCTCGGTTGATCTGAGTTGGGGATTTGGTCAACTTGGACTCAGCCCATTTAATCTTTGAATAAAGTGTTAAACACTTATTTGGGCTCAGTCTCTTTTCTATGCAAACAGTGTTGGGCATTGATATGGGTTCTGACGCTCGCCCTTTCCTTTAACCCTCCCTTTTTTTTGTTTTTTATGGAGTGTTAAACACTCTTTATGGCGCCCACGTGTAAATCACGTGAGGCGCTTGGCGCTAGGCGCTGGGTGCTGTTTGATGAGTGCAGAGCATTTTATGTTAAGCAACGCCAACGTAAGGGGCACGTGAGGCGCTTGGCGCTGAGCGCCAACGATTAAGTGCTAAGCACTCTTTATCTGAGCAGCGCCCACGTGAGGGACACGTGAGGCGCTTGGTGCTATTTCTTTCTTTATGCATTTTTCTGAAGATGTTCAATTCTCTGTTCTCCCCTGGATCTTCGATCCCCAAGAATAAATTCGTCCCCACGAGAATTAAATTCTCATTTGTGGGAGACTTATTTCTTGAGTCTCGGATCTAGAGGAAAGAACTATGTTCTTTAAGAGGGTTAAACCCTTGGATATGCAGATGAGATACTATAATCTCTATTATCTTTATTTACCTTTAAGAAAGTTCTTCTTCATTCTCTCTTAAAACTTTCTTTTTGGCTTGCTCTTCTTTTTAAACTTGAAGTTTATGAGGGGTTCCTCTTTACAAGACTTGAAGTCTTGGGTCGTTTATATAGTGGAGGCAAATTTGTTGATTTAGTTAAGAAAATCTCTCGTTGAGAGATTTTTTAATTGATTTGGGGATTTTATCCACCGTTGGATCTTTGATCCAAGGACTTCTGTTTTACAGAACATATTTTTTTTGTTTTTAACAAGATTGGGAAACTATTTTCCATACAGAGCTTATTCTGTAGCTTGGTGATTTTTAATCACCATTGGATCTTTAATCCAATGGTGCTCTGTTTTACAGAGCGTAATCTTTCTTGTTTAGAAAGATTGGGGAGATATTTTCCCATACAGAGCTTATTATGTAGCTTGGTGATTTTTTAATCACCATTGGATCTTTAATCCAACGGTGCTTTCTTTTACAGAGAGTAATCTTTCTCGTTTAGAAAGATTTGAGGAATATTTCCTCAACAGAATTTACTTTTGTATTTTGATGATTTATCATCTCCGTTGGATTTTTGGTCCAATGGCAGAGAATTTTTGGTTCTGGCGCCGGCGGCCTCGTGCAAGGCACGTGAGGCATTGCCTCAGAATTTTTAACTCTTCGGCGTTGGCGTCCTCGTGCAAGTCACGTGAGGCGCTACTTCAGAGTCTTTAACTTCTGGCACTGGCGCTCTCGTGCACGGCACGTGACGCGCTGCCTCCTAAGAGTTTAACTCTTATTTAATAGATTTCTTTTTGTGCTTTGCACATTGGCGCCCGCGTGAGGAGCATGTGAGACGCTATCATAGGATTTAATTCTATCCGAGGCAGTACCTACATGCTTTGCATGTGGAGTTTTTTCTTTATTTTTATTTTTATTTTATTTTATTGTTATTATTTTTTAAGAGAGCAAGTTTTGAGCCAAAATTTTGGCGGGAACAACGGGGTGCTTAAAAAAATAATTCGGGTGCGTTATTATGAATAGACGGTTGTCATGTTCAAGTGTCTGTGGTACGATATCCATCATGAAAATACTGGATTCAAAATTGAAAATGACTAACTTTACTCAATTCATCGAAACTCGCTTTTGGTGAAGAACCTTATATTCTCGCCAGCCATGCCCGTCAATACTTTTATGTCGTAGATCCTAGGGATGCCCAGTGGGATGTTGCTGTTGTGACGAATCCACGAGACTATTACAACATGGGTGAAAGTGATGTTAGCGAGATTAGTTGTCTTACAATTCCGGTTATACAAGATGATGCTATTCCTATCGAATTCAACAACAGTTTATCAAGAACAGACATAGAGCCGGAAATAATCTCTAATGTGCCATCGGCAGTTGTAAAAGCAGAAATCTAATTAAGACTTTAAATATCTTGATATATTAACTCGCTCTTGTATGATACTCATAACTTAAGTAATATAAAACTTACAATTTATTGCATCTTTCTTTCCGCATATTATTTCATACATTTTATCTTTTTTCGCATATTATTTTCGCATATTATCTCCTACAGTTTCAAATTATAATGTACAGAGATTTTCAAGTTAATTTAGATTATTTCCGCATTTCATTTTTTCCTTGCATATTATTTCCACCATATGATATTCTTTTCAGCAATAGTTTTCACTATTATTTTTTTATCTAACATATTAAACTATATTCCGTGAAGTTGTTTTAGATATGTCAGGTTCAGATAGCAAAATCGACTAGTCTACCAAGGACGAGGGACGGTCCTCTCAGAAAAAGAAACGAGTTGGGAAAGAACCCATACGGGCCAGTGATATATGGAGGAGGATGCCACATACTCCTGACAAGCCGATTGTATACCTTGCGTTCACAGGGGAAGTTGTGACAGGAGCCAGTAAAGAGGTGAAAAAAATGATGTCGTCGATAGTGAACAGTGATGACCGCATGCCTCATTTGTTGAAGGACGAAGATGATGAGTGGGAGGTCCTAGATTGGGACAGTGAAGCATTAGGACTAAAGAAACAAGTCGCTATATGGGAGATGCTGGTTAAATTTTTTTATACAATTTAATACTGCACTTTTTTTTTGATATGAATACATGTACACACACATACGCATACGTCACACACACACACATACATAAACATTTACTAAATTACTATAAAATATCCATACAATGATGAATTATCCCGTTTCACAGGCTCGGCTCAAGTTCTGGTGGGTTGATGTAGAGGGCCCCTAAAGGGTTTGCGATGAACGTGCAGTTTATGATAAGTTGTGTAGTTATATGGCGAAAAATTGGAGAGGCCATAAGAACAAAATCTTTAGAAAGTTTGAAAGCTGAGCTTTCCCGGATGAGATATATTCGATTAAGCCGGATCCAGATTGGTCCGACGAATATTGGCATTTCTTGTCCGGAGAGTTTAGGGTATGTCTTTGACGATACCTTTTTACTATTTTATAACAACTCAGTAAATAATATTTGATATAACTGCAGGAGAAGAGCGAGGAAAAGTATCTTGTGCTCAGCTGCATGATATTTATAGGGGTAAGAGCAAGAGTTCCCAGCAGGTTGCCATCGAACACGTAAGTATCGTATTTGATATTAATACGTTAAAATTATCTTAGAAATTTATGTATGAACTTTCTAAATGTTATATGCAGGAAGAAAGTCATGGTGGAGAGTCCCTTGATCATATCGAAATCTACCGGGTTTAATTTGTACGGGACAACGGCGCGCCTGCATCGATTGAGGCACATGGAATATATGTAAGACTCTACATATGCTGAGCTTCTTAATTATTTCAGAATAATTATTGTGTAGCTTTTAGAATGACAGTAATACATTTCTTCTATAAACAGGCGGCGATGGCGACCGAGAAAGATCGGTTGATCCAGGCGATAGAGGCGGAGCAGGGACACCCGGTTAATGACGCGCAGAGAACATTCAAATTAGATAGGGCTTTCACGGCGTTTAGACCAGATCGTCATGGGAGAGTACAGTGCGTGCCCTCCAAGATCACTTCGTATTAGTATAACACTCCTTTCCAGCCGACCGGGCATCCACCTCTTAGGTTTCAGCCGGTAGACGAATTGCCTTTGGAGATGCCGATACAGACCAGGACTTCTAGAACCAAGACCCTTGTGTTTCATGGATCGCCCCAGGAACGGACGCCGGAATCCGGTGGTTCCTCACGCGATAATCCCGCTCCCGCTGCCGATCTATTTGCTGGCTGAACTCTCGAACAAAGCCTTAATCTTATCGACGCATACGTCTAGGCTGGGAGGCCCGTACCTCCGATAAGTTTGATAACCCTTACATATATATACACATACACACATATCACAAACACACACAAGCATACACACACACACACATGCATGCATACACATATCACATACACACATGCATACATATCACATGTCACACGCACACAATCACACACACACACATGCATACATATGCCCATATCACATACACACATGCACACACACATGCATATATACACGCACAATCATACATACACACGGACGGACACAAACACACATGCATACACACACACATATATCATATACACACATTCATACATATCACATACACACAATCATACAGACACACATGCATACATACACACATATCACACACACATGCATACATACAACACACGTATTCATACATACACACAGACGCAAATAGGCGTGCGCACACGCACACAAGCATACACATAAACAAACAAACACGCGTGTGCACACACAGTCATACACACACATGCATACATATGCACATATCACACACATGCATACATATGCACATATCACACACATGCATGTATACATACAACACACACATTCATACATACACACAGACGCAAACAGGCGCGCGCGCACGCACACAAGCATACACATAAACAAACAAACACGTGCGAGCGCACACAAGCATACATACACACACGCACGCAAACAAGGACACGCACATTTGATTAATATAAAATATCTATACTAATTCATGTATTTTAAATTTTTAATCGCAGGGGCTTTACCCAGGAAATCCATGAGCGCCTCCTTCATGATCGACTCTCCCTCTCCGTGGTCGTCCTCCGTTGATTTTTCATTTCCCATTTTTTTAAATTTATGATGTTAAGATTGTAAAGGAACGCGTAGTATGTATTGTAATTGTATTTGGATAATTGATATTTGAATGAAATGGAATTTGTATTAGAATCGTTATTTGAATGGAATGGAATTGATATTAAATTGAAATAGATTGGATTGGAGATTTTCTTGGCTCTTTTAAATTTTTTTTACTGTAATCCACTCTATTTCGACGGAACTGGCCCATCGAAATAGACTTAATTCGACGGTAATTTCCCATCGAAATAGAGAAAATGATTTTTAAATGATTCCTGAAACAATTTTTTAACTTAAAAAACTTATATGTTTCGACAGAAATTACCCGTCCAGAAAAAAACTATTTCGACAGGAATTAACCGTCGAAATAGGTTTGATTATTGCGATGAATATTAGCCATGGAAATAATCTATTACGACACAACCTATTGCGTTGGCGTTACTTCGTGACTACCCGACGAAATAGATCTATTTCGACGGTAGATTGCCGTCGAAATAGATGTCTATTTGCTGTAGCGTTTCCTTTTTGAGACTGGTCCAATAGCGAGCAACATGTTATATAAGAAGCAAAAGATACGAATTGCATTGTTTCAGAGTTCTATATTAATTGATTTTATATCAAAAGGGTAGTTTTATTTGTTGATTGTTACAACTTACAACGTGCATGCTAAATTTATCTTACTGCATCATAGCACATGTTCTAGAAGCAAGTTTCTAGCATTATTGAGTTGAACAATTTCTGCTTGTCCTGTTAAACAAGTTCTATTTTTCTAAAACCCTACACATAAGTAGTTAAACAAGTTCTATTTTTCTAAAACCCTACACAATAGTACTTCCAACGTAATTATGACCTCCTTGATTGTTGATTTGGTTACGGAAAATGTTAAATCAACGATCCTTCAGTGCAAGTGCAAAAATTATTGAAACCACATACCGTGTGTGCATGTCTAAAAATATGTTGATTAAGATGAACAATTCCCATCATTGTATAAATTTGATAAAATTATCAACCTCTTAGCCTAGCAGGAGTGTTTTTTCTCTTGTGACTTTGAATCCAAGATGAGACCTCTCTTATTTTGGGCAACAAATTAGTTACTGGGCTTGGGCCTCACCAACCCCCAGTCTTATCTATGTACTCCCTTCCCCACCCAAAAATATGAAAAAAGGCAAAATTTTACTCGTCGCCGTCCCCGGCGCCGGCGAAGCTCGATTTCACAGGTAACTCTTTTTCTCTCTCTAAAATATAAATCTGAATCTTTAATTTGGAAGCCTTACCTAAAAGTGGCAACTTTGATGCATATGAAGGAGGTATCTGTGGTAAAGTTTATGCAATTTGTTGATCTGTTTTGTTGTATTAAACGATTTTGATTTGTTGATGTGTAACTCTCTTTCTCTCTCTTGAGATTGCTATTTTCAGTAGAACATAGGTACATGCAACCAAGGTCAATTTAGTGGTTTGCTTGCATCTTTTTTTGGGACGAAAATGGTTTGCTTGCACTTAGAGAGTCTAAAACAAGGCTTGGATAATATATTTGAGCAAGAATCGAAAGAATAGCAGATATAGATCAATAGAAAATCCATATTTCATAAGAGCCCACACATCCAATGAAACTCGGATACCTGTAAATGCTTCACGAATCGTCCCCGATCGTGAATGAAACTTTCAGATTCTTTCGGATTCGCTTGGACTTGTAAACGTCTTACCACCCTCTCTCAAATCGATGTCTCTCCGCTTTATCTCGAAAATTAAGACACTTGAAAATTTGAAAGTGCATCGAATATCTAAGATAATGCCATTATTGATATATATTATTATTATTTATTTGTATATCTTAATATATATATATATATATATATATATATATATATATATAGAGAGAGAGAGAGAGAGAGAGAGAGAGAGAGAGATTAATGGAGGAAAGAGGCCATAGGAGGGGATTTCCTCCTATGGCGTGGAAAAAATACAAGCTCCACCATTTTTTCCGACGATCGGCACCCATCATCATCATCGTTATCATCTAAGATGTGCGTACACCAAATTTCATGTGATTCCATAACTTTTTCACCGTTGATTTAGTGGGTTCAAAATTAACGGTTTACCGACAATAGAACTTTTTACATTGCTAAATCAACGGTGAAAAAGTTGTAGAATCACATGAAATTTGGTGTACCCACATCTTAGATGATAACGATGAAGATGATGGGGGGCCGATCGTCGAAAAAATTGGTGGAGGTTGTATTTTTTCCACGCCATAGGAGGAAATTTCCTCCTATGCCTCTTTTCTCCATTATTCTCATATATATATATATATATATATTTGATTAAGAATCGAAATAAAAATGTTTCCTGTATGCTAAGTTTTAGAAAATTGTGAATCCGTGAATCTATCGTATCCCGTATCCGAACCTATGCTATATAGCACACATATATAATGACTATATGTAAAATAAGATTTACCAGATTCCATGTCCGAAGTTGCAACTATTTCACTGTGAAGAATTCAGTTCTTATCGGTAAATGCTTAGTATCCAAGTAGGCTTGCATGTTTGTGTTGGGGATGGGGAGTCGTTCCACGGAACAATGCTCTTGACAAACCAAATCATGCAATCAACAACTAATTACGCAATTAACAACGAAAAGACAAATTAATAACGATCAAGAATAAGTAAATAAGAATCACAAACCAAACAAGAGAGAGATTTGTTAATGATGTTCACTCACCGTATGGCTGGTCCCCGGCAGAGTGGAATCTGCAAAGTTCTACTAGATCTTGAGTCAAGTATTATACCCACGAGCAACCCTAGAAGATTTCTCTCAAATCTCTCTAGATCTAAGTCTTCACCCTCTCAATACAATATACCCTCAATTCTAATTATTTAGGCAGTGAAGAATACATATGAGAGGCCCCCTTATATAGGTAAACCTTAATCCTATAATTAATAGAGATAAATCACAATATGGAAATATTTGATTCACGACAGATTCACCGACGACAGACGTCTAACTCATACTTAGGCAGACGTCTGTCCCGATTTTGTATCTCTTCAGCGCTTCGGCCAGACGTCTGACCCACACTTGGAAAGACGTCTGCCTGTGCTCTGGATTGGGTTTCGCGACTTCTACGGACGTCTGCCTCGCTGGCCTTCAGATGTCTGCCGATGCTCTGGTGTTCTGACATGCTCTTTTGTGCACATCTAGATGGCTGCCTCTACCTTCATCAGATGTCTGACCTGAAGCATTTCTCCATAATTTCAACAATTTCCCACTTGGAGATACTTCAGTCTTGATTCCCAACGCTAGTAGACTTCACATGACTCTGCTATACTCTGGCCTCATCAAATTTTCATAGAGGGGTTCACCAACCCGCAACAGAGCACCAGCTTGCCTATGTCTACGACTTTGGTGAACATTTCCACTGGATTCTTTTCTCCACCGATCTTTTGCAATGTTAACTCGCTTCTTCCACCGCAATGCGAATGAAATGATACCGCATTTTGATGTGCTTCGTTCTCGAGTGATAAGCCGCGTTTTCGCCAAATATATCTCATTTTGACTGTCGCCCCACAAAGTATTGAAGTCTTGCTTCTTTTCTAATTCTTCAAGTAGCCCTTATAACCATATTATCTCCTTACTGGATTCCGTGATCGTCGTGTATTCAGCCTCCGTAGACGACAATGCCACCACCTTTTGCAATTGAGAGACCCAACGCATCGCTGTTCTCCCAACCGTAAATATGTATTCCGTTGTGCTCTTCCAGCTATCTAGATCATCCGAGTAGCCCGCATCAATGTAACCTTGCATTTTTAGAGAGTCACCCTCGAAACATAAGCAGTGTAACGTACCCTTTAGATACCTCAATATCCACTTCATCACTTTCCCAGGATTTTGCATATACTTGTTAACAACTCCTATTGCATGTATAATATCTGGTCTCGTAGTCACCATCACATACATCGAACTCCCCACCACAGATGCATAAGACACGTTTGACATCTCATCTTTCTGCTCTTGAGTTGTCGGGCACAACTCTTTACTGAGTTTGAAGTATTTCGCTAAAAGCGTACTCACCGGTTTTGACTTGTCCATGTTGAACCGCTTCAAAAACTTCTCATTGTAGTGTTTTTGCGATAACCACAGCTTCCGCTGCTTCCTATCTCTCACGATCTTAATACCCAGGATTTGCATGGTCGCTCCTAAATCTTTCACAGAGAATTTCTCAGTTATCATCTTCTTCAAACTTTGAATTTTCTCGAAATTCGGATCCGCTACCAACATATCATCCACGTACAATGATAGAATGATGTAGTCTCCATCCTTGAAAATCTGAACGTACACACAATGATCTGATTCACAACACACAAATCCCCTCTCCAATATAAACTGATCGAATTTGAGATACCACTTTCTAGGAGCTTGCTAGAGGTCATACAAGTTTTTTCGCAGTTTACACATCGTAGTTTCCTTTCCTTTCATCTCGTATTCCGGTGGGTGCATCATATAGATTTCCTTCTCCAAATCTCCATGAAAGAACGCAGTTTTCACATTCAACTGCTCTAAGTGCAAATCCTCTACCGCCATAATACTAAGAATCACCCGAATTGATGACATCTTCATCACAGGGAAAAATATCACTTGATAGTCAACTCTTTGCTATTGTATGTATCCCTTGACTGCCAAGCGAGTCTTATACCACTTCACACCATCAGCCTCATCTTTAATCCTATACATCCATCTGTTTAGCAACGCTTTTCGACTATTGGGTAGCTTCACTGGGTCCCACATACGCTTCTTCTTCAAAGAATCCAGCTTTTCGTCCATTACTTGCTCCCACTGCTTTCTCGTATCGTCGCTTGTTTCTTCTTTAAAAGGGACTTGGGCTTCTCCGAATCTGTGTGCAGAACGAAGTCGATCATAAGTTTTTCAGGTAGTCGTCTATCTTGCGTAGATCTCATTAGAACTGATACATTTAGTTGCTAATTATGGCCACCATCTTGTTCTTCAACTTGATCTTGTACTATAGCTTCCTCCACGTTCTGATTTCCACCTGTAGTTACCTGAATGCTCTCTTGTGTTCTGTCCAACTCGACAAACTCCAATACCACACCATCTTTAGCTTGCTTCTCTTCTTTGTACAAGTGTTGCTCATCAAAGATAACGTTCCGACTTCATATTATTTTCTTCCTTGTGTAATCCCACAACTTATATCCGAACTCATCTCCACCATACCCGAACCCGATAAAAGCACTTTCTAGACTTGGAGTCAAGCTTACTCTTTTCTGTCTTATCAACCAAAGAATATGCAATACAATCAAATACTTATAGGTGCATGTAATTAGCCGGTTTACCTGACTAAATTTCTTCCGAAATGTCTCCATCAAGCGTACTTGCTGGACTTATGTTGATCATATACACAGCATTATCGACAGCTACTGGCCATAAAATCTTTGGTACATCCGCATCCAAGATCATGCTCTGCACTCGTTCTAGGATCGTCATGTTCATCTTTTCAGCGATGCCATTCTGTTGTGGCGTTTCCGATACCGTCTTCAACTCACGAATACCCTTTTACGAGCAAAACATCTCGAACTCTTGTGTGCATTATTTCCTTCCATTATTGAACTTAAGGCATTTTATCTTAGCCCATATTTGGTTCTTATCCTGCGCAATCCAGTGTTTGAAGATACCAAACATATCGGATTTCTTCTTCATCGCATACATCCATATTTTCCGACTTGCATAGTCGATGAACGTCACGAAATACCGATTACCTCCATGACTCCACCGAGGCCAGATCCCATATGTTCGTATGTACCAACTCCAGCTTTTTGGCCTTTTTAGCCATGCCTCCAATTTGAAATCTGAGCGTGCTTTGCTTTCTACGCAGCTTGTGTAAAGCCCCAATTCCAGCTTTTTCAGCCCGAAAGAAGCCTCTACCTTGAAGAATTTTCATGTTCTTCTTACTAAGGTGCCCCAATCACTTATGCCACAACGAAATTTCTGAATTTATCTCCGAACCCGTTGCTAATATAACCGAACCTTTACTGTTCACACTGAAGGAATATAACGAACCGTTCAACTTGTCCCTTACGACCACCAACGACCCTTTGAAAATGTTCCATTGAGAATTTCCAAATATCGTCATATAACCTTCGTAATCCAGCTGACTAGTAGTAATTAAGCTTTTTTTCAGATTTGGAATGTGTCTCGCATTCTTCAATTTTATTTGACCTCCTCCTGATGGTTGCAAAATGATCGTCCCATTGCCAACGATCTTACATGGCTGACCGTTTCCCACCGTCACATGTTCAAGATTGTTTTGAACGTACTCGCTGAAGTGATGCCATGCCGAAGTGCAATGAAAAGATACGCTCGTATCTAGAAACCAAGTATCCGTCTTTGTGTTCTCATTTGTCGATAGATAAAGACCTTGTTCCCCTTGTTCTTGTGTAGACACCACATTCGTTTACTATTTATCCGCTTTCTCATCTGAGCCTTTTTTCAGATATTTGCAGTCACTTTTCATGTGACCCTTCTTCCCACAATTTCAACACGTCTTGAATTTTTCTTGAGATTTTTCTCAGCTTTTAGACTTACCCTTCTTCCATTTTCTCCTTTTCATCGTCTTGCCGTGATTCTCCACTGAAAGTGCAGAAGTTACCGAACTCCCACTCACAGCCTTTCTTCGCATCTCATCACTTAATATGCAACTCACTGCATCATTAAATATGAGAGACCCTGAGATCGAGTTGCTAACCGTCATTACGGGGTTCTCCTAACTCTTCGGCAACGAACATAGAAATAAAAAAAGCACGAACCTCAACTTTAAACGAAATTGAAATTGAAATTGATTCAAGTTGGCTCGTCACACTGTTGTATTTATTCAAGTGTTTTGTCACCGAACCACTTTCTACCATTTTCATGTTGAAAAGCTTCTTCATTAAGTAAATCTTGTTTGACTTTGAAGGCTTCTCATACAACTTCGCTAACGTCGTCATTAACATCATAGTTGTCTTTTCCTTCGAGATATTAAAGGCTATCTACGGAGTCAACGATAATCTTATAGTTGCCAAGGTTTTCTTATCCAAAAGGTTCAACGTCTCATCGGTTATCTTCTCTGGTTTTCTCTTAATAATGGAAGATACAGGTCTTTTTGTTATAGGTAGTTCTCCATCTGTATGCACCACCAACCATAATTATGACCATTGAATTTTTCGATCCTTATTTTGTCCTTCGCCATCTTTTCGTCTAACGTCGCAGCAAAATACAGATTTCTTGATCTGAACCAACGCCTTCAAAATAACGATCTAAAAAAGTGGGGAAAAGAATATAGGCATCGTTACCCACCGTTAACCTAGATCGTGAAATTGAAGAACCCTAGTCTCCTTAACCACGTTTTGATACCAGTTGTTGGGGATAGGAAGTTGTTCCACGGAACAATGCTCGTGACAAACCAAATCACGCAATTAACAACGAAAATACAAATTAATAACGGTACGAAAATAAGTAAATAAGAATCATAAACCAAATAAGAGAGAGATTTGTTAACGAAGTTCATCCACCGTATGGTTAGTCTCCGGCAGAGCGGAATCTGCAAAGCTCTATTAGATCTTGAATCAAGTATTACACCCACGAGAAATCTTAGATGATTTCTTTCAAATCTCTCCAAATCTAAGCAGTCACCCTCTCAATATAATAGTCCCTCAATTCTAATTATTTAGGCAGTGAAGAATACATATGAGAGGTCCCCTATATAGGCAAATCCTAATCCTATAATAAATAGAGATAAATCACAATATGGAAAATTTGATTCGCAACAGATTCACGGACGACAGACATCTGACCCATCTTTAGGCAGACGTCTGTCCCGACTCTGTATCTCTTCAGCGCTTCGGTCAGACGTCTGCCCCACATTTGGGTAGACGTCTGCCTGCACTCTGGATTGGGCTTCGCAGCTTCCGCAGATGTCTGACTCGCTGGTCTTCAAACGTCTTCCGTTGCTCAGTTTTTCTGACATGCTCTTTTGTGCACATCCAGACGCCTGCCTCTCCCTTCATCAGACGTCTGACTAGAAGTATTTCTCCATAATTTCAACAGTTTGATCATAACCAAGTGTTTTTTGGACTGTCTCATGTCTTTGTGATTTGATGGGAGTTTATCACTTACAACATCTCGATCTTATTACCTTCTCTCAATATCCAAGTAGACCGAAATTACTTCTCATGTTTAAAGAGTGATGTGGCCCTTCACACCAACTATGACCGGGAGATTTGGAATGGTGATAAAAGGCTTGCTGAGTTCATCGATTCAAATTATTTTGACAACGGTTTCAAGTTTACGGTCTTTGCTGCATAGGTAAAGGAAATCTAATTGCAAAAGTTCCTTTTCATCCCTTTAACCATCTGATAGTGATACAGTCCTTGGCACTTGGTTAAAAGGAATTCTAACTGCAAAAGTTCCTTTCTATACACTTATGGCCAGTTTGTTAGTTGTGCTACTTTCTTCTTGTTTCTGACATTTTGGTGCCAAGAAACTAAAAATATCTCTTCAGGCGAACATGGGTGAACGAGAATTTGTAGATGTTGACAAGCTTATATTGAGGGGATTGCAGTTTTTTGGATTTCATGGTGTAAAAACAGAAGAGAAGAAGCTAGGTCAGAAATTCTTGGTGGATGTGGATGCTTGGTTAGATTTAAGCATTGCTGGTCAAACCGATGGTATTTCTGATACTGTGAGCTACACTGACATTTACAGGTAGGAGCTACTATTTTTCTCTATGTTTAATATTACGAATTTATGTTTCCTTGGATAACATGTTATAATTAGTTTCTTCAAAATATGATGCACTCTCGGCTTTATTTTATGATATGTAGCCGGTTCATATATCTACTGCTGTTTGTGTAAAGTGAAAACACATGCGATGGTATTTCTGATACCGTGAGCTGCACTGACATTTACAGGTAGGAGCTACTATTTCTCTCTATGTTTAATATTACGAATTTATGTTTCCTTGGATAACATGTTATAATTAGTTTCTTCGAAATATGATGCACTCTCCGCGTTTATTTTATGATATGTAGCCGGTTCATATATCTACTGCTGTTTGTGTAAAGTGAAAACACATGCAGAAAAAAGTGTGTATGCGACATATCATTTGCTCAAGCGGTGAAACATGGCCATTTCCATACAAATGTTTTTAATATCCGTGTTACCTTAATAAGAGGCATTGCAACTGTACCATTAACAAGAAATAAATGCTTTTTTTGGACTTGTCATCTCAAGACGCAATTACTCTTAACGTAACGATAAATTCCATTATCGAACAGATAATGCTGCTGGACTTCAGCAGGTCGCAAAATTCTGGAACTTGAACCACCTAAAACTTTTGGAAGCCCAAACAATGTGTATAGTATTATTGTCAATTGAAATGATCAAAGCTCCATTTTATTGTTTCTTTTATCTTAAAGAGCCTTATGGTTTACTGTTTAATCATCAAATAACAAGTGAAACAATTAATATAGTACAGAGGTAAATTTGGAAAAATGATATGGTAGTAGAATAAGTTTCTGGAAAGGAATACATATATGTACTCTCTAAGAAAGATTCCAACGCCGTTTGCGGATAGGAATTCTGGATTAGTATTATCGATTTCTTCTCCATCTTTCCCCTACTTTTACTTGTGCTATTGTCTCCTATTTATGATTAAATCTTTTGTGAAGCTCTTATTTGATGCTCCCCTAAGAGATTTGTAGAAAAATTCTCTCTTTCGAGGAAAGAAACTTACAGGGATGCATTTTAATATTCTATTGAAAATGAAAAATGGAAAGTTAAACTATAATTTTATGTTACCTGAAAAAATGATTCAGGTGTCAAGTACCTGTGTAAACATGAAATGTGCAGGTAACTATGGGACATGAAGATTTTTCTGTTCATGGTCTCGGTCTAGACATGTTACATGAAAACAAAAATCGTTTCATTTGGTTCTCTTTCCTAGTTTCTGGGGAAGTGAAGTTCATTTGCAAATTGCATCATGAATCTCTTGGGATTTTAATTCAGGCTTAGCATAATGAAATCACATCACAGAACAAATGACGCTTATTTCAAATTTTGAGAAGAAAAAACTTGGTTGTATATTAAAATGTGCGTAGGAATGAGGTCCATTTTGCGGTTGGTTTTATCCTCCCTTATATTTTTATGGTAAACTGGCCGTAACCATCCTCCCCCTCCCCCTCCCCCTCCCCCTCCCGTATAATCCAGTCATATCCCCCTCTCCACTTTTCTCCCAGTCAGACACAATTTGGATTTGAAGGACGCCACATGTCATTTAGGATTTTATGAAAAGCGACTTGTTTTGGAATTTGGTGCTAATTATGAGATGATTGATGTTATCAATGACATAAATTTATCACCAATAGGTCATTTTTGTCATCATTGACCTTTTTTGCGTGTTTAACTATGACCAGTTTATTTTAGTTTATATTGTATTTTAGAAACCATGACAGCAGAATTCATCATGTTCCAACTGCTCTCAAGTCAGGTCGATATTAAACAAACACTGGATTTTTATGCAACCACAATTTAAGTTTATGGATTCTATACTCTTTAGAGATTTTATATTTATTTCCAAAATTATAATGAAATTCTTAATGTGCAGGATTGCTAAAGAGGTGGTGGAGGGTCCATCACAAAATCTGTTGGAGTCGGTCGCTCACCTGATCGCAAACACTACCCTGCTTAAATTTCCTCAGATTTCTGCCGTCCGCGTAAAGATCAAGAAGCCCCACGTCGCTGTTCCTGGCCCCCTTGAATACTTAGGGGTCGAGATAACAAGATTTGGAAAGAAATAAAGATAAAGGCGGATGGATGTAAAAATATGTGTTACCGGTTAACTTAAAGGAGAAATGACCTTATACAGTTAGCCCTTTTTTCTTTAGAAGAAGAAGAAGAAGAAGATCATATTACTTGAACTTGCTTGCTGTCTTTTAAGTTTCAGGTTTTCTTATTGAACTTTCTGATTAGTTTTTTTCTCTTTTTCTTTACATAATTTTTATAAATATAATAAATTGTAGGTAGAGTTTGGGTGATTACCGGCTCTGATTTAAGAAAACATTGTTTCATGTTAATTTGTCTGATTTTTGGGCCCCACAGCTTCCATGAATCAAGCTGAAACTTCTAGAAATATAAAGAGTATACGTATCATGCTCTCGTTTTTCGCTTGCCATTGGATCCATTCATTTTTTCCCAGCATGATTTAATTCGTTGCTTCCCTACTTAAAAGGTCTTTTCCCCTTGGTACAAAAGACCTTCAAGTGTTTAATATTTGCTTTTTACACCTCTAGACCTTCATATTTTGTGGGCAGGGGTACTTGTTCAATCTCATTAGATCCACATGATATATGGGTTGATGATCTCTTAAAATCCATTTATATGATTGCATGACTTCTTTCATCTGTACATATTTTTACTTCAGTTTATTCGTATCATTAGTTGTCCAGTTTTTATTTATCGATGTATTATTACTATGATAGATGAACTTATACATGGTACCGTATTAATAGAAAATACATCATTAACCGTTCTCTAATGCAGCCTTTTCATCTTCTCTTTCTTAGATCAGTAAAATCATGCATATTTCATTGTTGCCCAATATTATATCTAATATATTTAACATTTTATGATTTGCCAAAAAAGAGAATAGAAGAATAAAGTTGTGGTATTGGGTCCGATCTATTTGGGATCCGATAAGGGGAAAAATCCATCCGCAATCAAACTTAACCCCCATAAGTTTTGTAAAGACTAGCAGGGCCCCGCGCCATGCGCGGGGGTTGGACGCAAATATCCATATATCCAGCACTAAAGTGCAAAAAATAGCCTGATCCGGCTGCCTGACGCCCAGCTTTTAATAATATACCACCAAGGTGTTCCACGCACATTGTGGAGCGAATAAGAATTTACCGAAAATTTAGGGGGTGGAGCTAAAATCCCCCCTACAGATGAGAGATGGTCCCAAAAAGGGCCGGACGTAAATTTGCATTCAGGGGGCTGGCCATAATTTCCAAGGGGTGTTTGCTTGCTTGTGTCCAAAGTTGGAGAGGCTAGATGCGAATTAACTTAAATTCCAGAGGATAAGGTTAATTTTCCACACTAAACACCCAAAAATTGTTGGATTCTTCTCCGTGCCTACAACTTTCTTGAGTCACTTGCAGGAGGCCCTGCGCTTGACCCAATGCAAATATCCTTAAAATCGAAGGGCATAAATAATTTTTACGAACTGAGTGTAGATGTTCTTAAATTACAGGGGGCGGAGGATAACTTTCCTCGAGGACAAAAAAGTACTTGACACCTAGCTTTTTAGCAATAACAATGATACATAGATATGTATTTAAGAAATGGAGAAAGCGCCGTGTTGACCTCGCTCACAAGAATTCAATCTTGTCTTCTTTTGGAGTCGCCGGCCAAACTAAGAACGATTCTTTCTTTCTCTCTCTCCTCACCAGTCAAACAAACCCTAGATTTTATTATGAGCTTCTGATTTTTATTTTAGAGAGCGAGAGAGAGAGAGAGAGAGAGAGAGAGAGTCGAAAAGGGGAATTTGATTTTGAGAATCATTTTGTTGAGTTTTTTTAAAATTCGGAAGCCACCCATCTCATCTCTTTGCCCAAAGATTTGATTTTTGTGTGAAAGATCGAGCTTTGCGTAGATTATTTAGGGGGGTCATGAACAATTCGACGCCGACGGCAGCTGGTTCGAGCTCTGGATCGGGGGATGCCGCCGGTCAACGGAAGAACAAGAGGCCCAAGTGTAAGTTTTTCTCTTCTGTTCAATTTCTTTAGGGGTTTGATTCCTATTCGTTGAATTTTAATGGGTAGGTCGTCGTTTTGTTGATTTCGTTATATTTAAAGAGATCCGAGATGATTGATCATAAATAGGGTATTTTAATCCTTGGCTGCTTTATATGTTAAAAGAATCGGAAAAAGGTTTTGTCTTTAAAGATCTATTCCTTTCTTGTTGGTGAAAATCTTAGATACGTTCCAATTTTAATTTTTTTTAAAAATTTTCTATGGATTAGAACTATTTTCCTTTCTTGTCATTTGTCAATGGGTTTTTACAAAAGGGCTTCAATTGCTTATTCGGATCTAATTAGTCAATTTTGTAAGGAAATTTTCATCTTTTTCTTTCATGCTTGTTGCCTGTTAGAGATCAATTATGTATTTTTAACATTAGAACAATTCACTGTTTTTTTCTGATGATTTTCCGATGGTTTGATTGTCAAGTTCTTTTCTGTTGGTGAGGCCTCAGTCAAGTCAAGCCATAATCTCCACTAAAAGACGTCTTCTTTCACTTGATATTTGCCTGATTATTTTGTGGGTCGATCTATTCTTGTTTGTAGTTAGCTCTTCCCAAAAAATCCATCTTTTATCGCTAAATCATGCAATAAAATTCAGAGAAAATAACCTACTCAAAATATCTGCTGTCGTGTTGATGGGGTTTCTTGGAATGTTTAGATGCTAGATCATCGAAGCAAAAAAGAGGAGGAAATTGATGATTGTGGGGCTTGTAACTTAGAAAAATCAGTTTGACACAAAGTAGAAGCTATAGTGCCCTTAAGCATAAATCTTGGTATATTGTAGTTGTAATTTTGGTGTTAGATTTAGACACTATGTAATTATTTCTTCCTTATATCCTCTCGGAATTGCTGGAGACCTACCTAATCATTGTCGCCTTACCTTCTGACTTGGGTTTCTTCTGTTGAGCTCAATAAATTTACTATGGGTTCTTACTATATGCTTTCCCCAATTAGCAAGGACAATTATAAGTTTATAACTCATTATATATTTTCTATGCCTTTTAGATTCAAAGTTTACACAACAAGAGCTTCCTGCTTGCAAGCCAATTCTCACTCCCCAATGGGTATGTATTTTGTGGTTTATAAATATTATCTGAGAAAGGACTAGGACATTTTTTCAAAGATATATTTTACCAATGCCTTCAATCTATCTTTCTTAAAAGAAAGTGTGCCTTCAATCTTCTATAGGTGATTTCGGTATTTGCACTCATCGGCACCATCTTCATTCCAATTGGTGTCGCTGCACTGCTTGCATCCCACAAGGTATGCTTTAATTTTCATTTTGTTTCCTAAATATCTGAATTTGCTTATATTTCTTGCAAATTGAGATAGATGACTCATTTTGTTGTAACATCATATTTCCTTTCTTGTAGGTCGTTGAAATTGTTGATCGATATGAAATAGGTTGCCTACCACCGAACATTACTAACAAGTCCGATATGCTGGCCTACATACAGAATGAAGCAATCAGCAAAAACTGCAGAAGAGTGCTCACAGTATGGATGTACCCTCAACATTCTGTTTATTTATAATTTAAGTGTTTACTAAAGTTCAAAATAGATGTACTAAGAAGGGATTCTAAGTTATATTGTGATCCGCCCATTACACGGATTGTAGTTATAACGCTTTAATTAAACTCCCTTTATTTATTTAATTTTACTTTTAATTATTTTGATTGGGTTTTTTCGCGCAGAGGGGGGGGGGGCATGATTCCCTGATGACCTATAAAATATTATTAATATTATTAATCATAAATGCCTAGCATGATTGCCAAGAACACACCACATGTTTCAACTTTCAAGCAATCAGTATCGTGAATTTGCTTACAAATTAAAAAAATGAATATTGATATAGACCTCATATAATATGAGCACAATTCTTTTGCAAGTTAAATATCGTTTAAGATTAATTTATTGTTGCAGGTGCCTAAGGATATGGATAGCCCTATCTACGTATATTATCAGCTCGATAACTTCTATCAGAACCATAGGAGGTATGCATGTTTCCACTTTATAATACTCAACTGATTTTTGACATTGCAGCTAGATTTTAGATAAAACATTAGTTATGTGGCTCTTGCACGTTTGACTTCTTGTCGAAATAATTGTTGAATTGGTGATCCAAGTCAATTTTCCAATCAAGCATGCACTCACAGCACCTAGAACAATAATTTGGTTTATGAAACTGCTTTTTACCAATATGCTAAATATCATATATCGGTATCGTATCGGTATGAAGATTTCATATCGGATAGCGGATATCGTGATATATCGGGTGATATTTTCCAAATTTTGGACAACAAGGTTTTGTATTAAAAATATCATAGCTATAACTTAATATAAAAGCATTGGTTTTCTTTAAATCGACGCATTCCTCCACTAACCATCTTCTTACGAAAAGTGCATAAAACATTTAAGTCTTTTTTTGGATTTATCCTTTCCACATATTCCTCAACACGGATCGGTACTCTTTTTCTTCGGCTTACTAAAAGTTTTGGATGCCATTTATGATCTACAAATAAAATTAACAATTACCTATTAAATTCAACATAATTTAAATAACATAGCCAAAATATTTTTTGGGGGGGGGGATTAAGGATTTTAATTGGCCCTGAGTTGGGGCATCAATTTCAGAATTATTTGTATAAAAAAGTTAAGAAGAGGGTAGAAAAGAGGCATAATCAATTTCGGATAATACTCAGATTCAGTATTAAAAAAAAGAAAGACGGGAGAGGCGAGGTGAGACAGGGGTATCTTGACGATCGATCCAGGGTTCTATGATTTAGAGAGAGGTCAGTCGTCGAGCTTCCAAGACATGAGTTCGAGAGATTTAGGATCCGTAGACTTTGAATGAGAGAAATAGAAATGCAGAGAAAGCGAGATCTTGCTTTGGTATGCGCTGTTTTTTTCTTATTATAGCGGGTACGGGCTACTCAAAGATGGATCGAGCATGTTAGAACTACTCGAGTTGAAGTCTAATAAGCCAAAAAAAAGTTTTATGAGAAAATATCGCGATATATCAACAAATATGATATTTCTGATCATATTTAGATACATCGGCTTGGTATTTTCTAAAAATTGCAAAACGATTTAGTTTTGACAAATAGTAGTGTTTTCTCTCCAAAACCGATATATCGGATATCGGCTAATATTTACAACGCTGCTTTTTACGTAGTATAATTCTCACAGCACGGTTAGATTTTACATGTAAAGTCATTTTATGAAATACTTTGTACTTCATTTGATGGCAAACTGAAAAATGAAGGTATGTGAAGAGCCGAAATGATGAACAGTTGCGTAATAAAAAGAAAGCGAACACCACAAGTGGATGTGATCCTGAAAAGACCTCGGCAAATGGATCTCCAATTGTTCCCTGTGGTCTCATCGCTTGGAGTTTGTTTAATGACACTTACAGCTTCAGACGTGGGAACGAGCAATTAGAAGTGAACAAGACTGACATTTCTTGGAAGAGCGACAGGGACCACAAATTTGGAGATGATGTCTTTCCTTTGAATTTCCAGAATGGAACTTTGATAGGTGGTGGAAAACTTGACCCCAAAAAGCCTGTAAGTATTTTTCATATGTTAGAATTATTGGTATATATTATTTAAGCTTGCAAAATGCTAGGGCATTGATGACTATATTCCCACTTCTCCGAGATGGATGCCGGCGAAAGAAAATTCACATATGTTTTGTGTATATATGAGTTTTAACATTGTGTACATCAAAGTTTGGTGAGTTTTCTGCTAGACGTTTGAACCATGAGATTTGGAGATTTTTTAAAAATCCAAATAGAGTGCTTTGAATCCAATTCTGTTGGAAATCCTGTATTTCAACATGACCCAAGTTTAGAGCCCTTTTTCTAGTAACATTATAATTTCATATTCAAAATATCATGAAATCCATTAACTATGCCAAAAAGAAAGAATATAAAGTAATCGTGGATTATTCAATATTGATGTTATTTGTTGTGGGCTCTGGTTTGTTTCGATATTTTGTTCTTCGCGGACTAGAAATATACACTAAGGTCATTGTGCATATTATCTTACCTTGACAGTTGAGTCAGCAAGAAGACCTCATTGTTTGGATGCGAACCGCTGCGCTTCCAACATTTAGGAAGTTGTATGGGAGGATAGAGATGGATCTCAAAGCAAATGATACCATAACTGTGAACCTGCAGAATAATTACAACACTTATAGTTTTGATGGCAAAAAGAAGTTGGTTCTATCCACCACCACTTGGGTAGGAGGAAAGAACGACTTCCTTGGCATCGCATATCTTGCTGTTGGTGGCTTTTGCTTCTTTTTGGCTGCAGCCTTTGCTATCATATACTTGGTGAAGCCAAGGTGAGTAGTTCCCGCTCTCCCCCCCCCCCCCCCCCCGCCCCCTCCCCCCATGTGAAGTAACTATTGACTGTTCATTGTAATGTTGCATGGTCTTACATTCATGCAATTTTTTTGGGTATTATACACTATCTACCTAAGTAATTAAGTGATTAAGGTAGAATGCAAAGATTAGAGGGTATATTTTTATATAAAGGCGAATTGGGTGCCATATAAAACGGACCCATATTGTTTTAATTTCCCGATTTAAAATTAAATTTAATAATAAAACCATTCACCATACAATTTAAGTTTACAACTCGGCCCTCCACTCTACCCGGAGTAGACAAACAAACAAGAACAAAAGATAAAATTTAAAAAAATAAATAGCACCACCCCCCTTCGTGATCTCATTTAGTTAGAGGGAGGTGCTTTCGAAACTTCCATATAAAAATTTCATGTTTGTAAATTTACACATTTTGAATGGCTTGTATCAATGAGTAATAGGGTTGAAGTCTTCAGCTTTTTTAGAATTCGCAATGCCACAAATTTCAAATTCCAAAACCTTCTGCATTATATTAGCAGAGATCCGCGCAGCCTTTTTTTTTTTGCGAGCCATGTCATATTGTAACTAATATAAAATCAATATGCTTATCGCCACTAATTCTTTGCATCCTTTTATTTCCAAATGGTTGCAGGAAGCTTGGGGATCCATCTTACTTATCATGGAACAGAAATCCTGGAGGCCACTAAATAGCACTAAATATTTTAGTACGCATGTAATCAAAGTGATAATACCTTGGCTGTGTGTCGATTCCACGTTGATGCTCTGTGTATTGCGAGCTTCACTCGACTTTGTACCATTAGAGAACCGAACTATTCAAGGTCAAATGCATGTATAGTTAAGTTAAAATGAATTTACACCCGCTCAGTGAACCATTTTTCTATTTTCGTGGTCAGGAGGATTTCCTTGGAAGCCTATTGTTTATGGATTTATGTGATGTGTATTCGAATCATTAAGATCATGGTATTGGTTTGCTTGCTCGAAACTTTGTTAAAGCTTACTTTTGTTGGAGATCAAGTAATTCTGCAGTATTTGTTGATGACCCATCTGTTTGTAATTCTGTAGATAATTACACTGTCTTAAATATGATGGAATATTTGTGATTCTCTCTTGATTGCCATTGTTACCACGCGAAATTAATGTGCTAGATGAAAATAATAAGCTACAACATCGCTATTGACAAGAACCAAGAGTTGTTGATCAAAGCACAGTTGAGTTTCTATGTGGAACCCAAACACATTTTGTCATAATCTAAAACACATTTTGAACAAAAACTAGATCCCCAGAAGTGCTACTAAATAGTTTAGAACAAATCTACAATTCTTGAATACAAGAAAACGGTGTGTGTGTGTTGGTAATGCGGCGACTAGATATCCCTCTAAAGCCGATGGTTTCAAAGAGTGTTTCACAGAATTCTGTGCCTGTAATTGGAGAGATGAGCTCCTTCTGGGTATGACAGCCTGCTCCAGCATGGCGTATAACTGTGATCTTTCTGTGTGCCATCGATGCAGCACCCTGAAACAAAGGGGGCAAAGACGTGTTTCTCATTTTCTTGAATTTAAATAAGTTAATCAAGAAAAAAAAAGTGTTTGTTTGATGTACATGTAGCTGAAGAAAAGCCAAGTTTTTTTTCCCTTACAAAACTTAATTTGAATTTGCTAGGGAATGATAACCATAGTCAACAGCGTTGGAAGCTTCACATCAAATCAAATTAACTTAACAATTAGAAATATTTTTAAAAAGGGACCAAATACTACTAAATAGGAATATAAGAACAAGGTGAAAATCTTTTGCACCAGCCATATGTTTCCGGTCATGCAAGGGAAAGAGATAAGATAATGGGTCCTACAAAACTACACGGGTGGTGCCCAACATCTCCATCTCTTTCTCTCTCTAGCCCAAATGCATAGCATCCGGTATTTCAGAATAATTTCTCAAAAGCTGGAGAACCAGAGGGGCATTAAATTTAACTAAGAATTAGTTCTTGAAAGAAATGACACATTTTTCAGGGTATAAGTGCAGTTATATGAATTTGCATCTATTAAAAGGGAATAAACCGTCCCTTACCTGAAGGATCGCTTTGAGTCATACCTCCAGAGCATGACCATGTCATGAGGAGACCACCTCTTTTTGTAACTTGCATCGCTAGTGAGTTTTAAATTTCTATACATGCCCGATGCACTTAGTAGAACCTGACAATTTAGATAAAAAGGTGCGTTAATATATACAACACTTAAAATCATATTCCACGTGTCTAAATTGCAGTCATATCAGCCGTAAGAGTAAAAATTATGCTAAATTCAAAGAAACCTCACTCGTGTTCTGAGAATATGGCAGATACCATCCTCTCTTTTCAAAAGTCGCACATTAGGCTCTACTCTGATAAAATTTGGTACATGTTTGGATACACCCTTTCCTTAGAATTAAAAGCCTCGTTTCCTTTTATCCATTGGATTAGAGCAATCCTGAATTTGGGCATGTTTGGATGGCCTTTTTTAAAGATTAATCCAGAGGGAAAAAATATCCCAAATAGACCCATTCCACAGGATAATAAAAATTAGCTCAGACTCGATTATTTTTTTCCTGAACTTTCTTTCTCCTTAAAAACATATCTTTTTCTGTCTCCTCTTCTCTTCTTTTTCTCTTTGTTATTTTTCCCCCCTCTCATCCACCAAAATAGGCATCTTTCTTCCCTCACAAAGAACCCATCCATCGGCTCTCCTCCATCATCACCCTTTTCGAATAATATTCGCCAAGTTTAGAGTGCTCTCCCCCTTTCTCTCCTCTCTCCAAATCTTTTTTTTTCTTTTTCTTAAAACATGATAAACCTTAAATTCCCAATTTGAAGATCACATTGATCAAGGTAAAATTCACAAGTACTATGCAAACCCTAATTCTCAAAATATAACAGACCCTAATCTCTTATTTTATTTATATTATGATTCCTTGCAGAGTCAAAAATCTTATTTGCTCTTTTGGTTGCTCATCTGGGTTTGGATTTCATGCTTGTGTTAGATGATATTTTTTATGGTGGCCAAATAAATAAAAGAACCTGTATACAATCATTTTCTAATCAAATGAGAAAACATAAATCGATTAAAATTGTCAAGGGGTTATATAGATAAAATGTTTATTCAAATAAAAAAAGTTTTCTTAGCAACCCCTTATCCCAAAACCATCCAAACATGTATAAGGTTAACATAAAATCTTAGGATTCCACTTGAGAAATGCATGTACATTCCGGGATATTTTATTCCCAAATTAAATCCTATGAATTTTAATCTTAACTATCCAAAGTCCAAACATGCCCTAAGAAGATGCATAAAATGAAGAATCACACCTTTTGCATATATTATGTATTTTCTTGCTATATAAGTAAAGGTGAGGGGGCTTTTCTGCAATTTAGCCTAAAAATAATACCAAATGCAATGTTCAGACTATATTTTGTTCCATGCTAAAATAGAAGAAAATTAATAAAATAGACCATGATTTGAAAACTACAGCTCATAAAAATATCTCTACGAACCAAGAACAACTTATATGAAGTAGCAAATAGAATACCTTTCTTCGAGGTGCTAGCTTTGGAGGATCTAAAATAACTAAATCCCATGATTCATTTCTTGACACTGCCCTTTTCATGAACTCAGTTGTATCTTCTTTTAGAAATGATATTTTTGCTGGGTCCAGTTCATTAAGAATGATATTCTCTTTGGCAATCTCAAAAGCAGGCAATGAGGAATCAATCCCTGATAATGACATAAATCAAGAAACTTGCTTCTCACAATCTAATAACTAGTCATTATTAACGACAACCATTGACATTTATTTATGAGAGGGTAGGTTTCACCAAAATACCTTAATTATCTTAAAGTTTCTTTATTACAGTAAGCTTTGGTTTAGGGGATTTTGTCACAGTTGAATACCATTAATTGTAGCGCTTTAATGAAGCTTACTTTAATAAAGATTTTATAGGGCAGCCTGATGAAAAAAACATAGTTAAAGAGTATTTTAGTGCAATTTACCCTTTATTTAATTCACCAATTACCAGATAAAAGTTACGGATGTAATTGTTTTTTAGTTCACTGTTTTATACAAATGACATCAGTAGCACCTCCATGTGCTGCATTGAAAGCAAAACCACCGGTGTAGCAGCAAATATCAAGAACTCTCTGATCCTTAGAATTTTCTTTTTGAGATAATAGGTGGAATAAATTAGCCACCCCTCTGATCCTTAGAAATTAATGATATGAGTTGACGGTTTTCCCGTTGGTCCGCATAGGACCCAGTTTTTTTACCTTCCAATGATACCATATGACAAATTCCATTCTCCATTACCTTGCACAAGCAAGCATATAGGGCCAACGTTACATAACGAAGGATATGATTCAGATACATCACTGTTATGTACAATTTCTAAAGCTGTGAGACGGTAGCAAGTAACAAAATTGTATCAAGGAACGTGATACTTCAGAAATGTGCAATATTCTAGAAAGCATTCGGTAATTTTCCTTGATGTTGTATATGGAATGTACTCGAAGAGAATTGAACCAATCCCTTGCAGAGATGATCATAAATCATTAACACACACGTGCACGCACATACACACACCCCAAAAAAAAGGTTTACCTTATGCACTTATATCCCCTTGTGCGATTTATTAGCTCAAACGCCCCCCGTTCGCATAGTAAACCCTTAAAAATACTAAAATTCTACCCTAAACAACTCAAATAGTTATTTAATCTAACTTTTAAAACTTCTAAGGGATATTTACCAAAAACCACCTAGTTGTTTTATCCTACTACGAGAAACCACCCTGTGTTTTTTTCTCGGACGAATACCACCCGAAGTATACAATGTTAGCCAGAAATCACCCTGGGTGATTTCTTGCTAAAACTACTAAAGCATATGGTTGTTTTTTTGCTAAAACTATCAAACTAAAGGATGGTTTTTGGTGAATATTTCAATTTGGCGTAGTTAAAATAAGGGGTAGAAATGTCATTTTATGATATACTTAACGGCATGGGTTTTTTTCGTTAACATTGCTTGCTTAAGGGTGGTTTTCATCAGAGAAAAAACCACGGGTGGTTTCTCGTAAAAGGGTCAAAGCTTAGGGTGGTTTTTGGTAAATACGCCAACTTTTAAACCTTGTTTATGTTGTTTAGAGTAGAAATTGGGTGTTCTTTAACGGTTTTGGTCGATGAGTAGAAGGGGTTGAAATGAATAACTTTAAAGGATACAAGTGCTATATAAGGAAAGCTACAGGATGGTTTGTGCAATTCATCTAAATCATATACCCATTTCAATTGCGTTACGTGAAGAAGTATGGTCAGGCAGGACCTTAAATCAAATAGTTCACATGAATATATGATACGGAAAAAGGAGGACTGATGTTGCAATTAGTAATTACATTAGGACACTGTCAAATGTGCAAGTTGCAACTTAGTAGTAGGAAATTGATTCTTAGCGTATACAATCATCCCTAAAGTAATTCAAGTTGATTTATGGTCTTACCTTCACTCTTCCAGCATATGGAGATGAATCATCATCTTTAAGATCTGATATATCTAAACCACCTTCCTTTAAAATATCAGTGGATGGTCTCCACTGTACATGGTTTATGCCATTAATTCTATTGATGTGAAGCATTATCTCTGGTTTGTATTTCTCGACCCAAGCAGCAGATGAAGCTACCACAGCAACATCACCAAAAACATCCACAATTAGGCCAGACAATCTGTCATATAATAAGGAGCACATAAGCACATGAACAGGTTATTTGGTGATAATTTAGATTGCAGGGAAAATCAGAAGTAGCATGTCAATAAACTATAGACAAATCTTAATGAATAAAAAAGCTTATATGAACAAATCTTAAGGTCCAGTGCAGTAAACTGATAAGATGCTTGAGGGATCATAATGTTCAATGAAAAGAGAATAAATGAATAGGCAACACAAATGAACTTATTGGACACTTCCTGTAGAATATTCACACAAAATACAGAAAAAGTTTTCAAAATGCTGATGGTTCTAGTAAAATGAAGAAAAAGTTTTCAAAATGCCAATGGTTCTAGTAAAAATCGAAGTGCTTTCTATATATGTGTGCATCCCTTTGATTTAAGTGGCATTAGATATCATTGCAAGAACTCAACCTGGCAATTAATAAATATCATAAATCTTAAGCGACCCAAGGGCTAAAAAGTCATTAAATTTTATTTCTACATATTCTCCATTTCAATTCACTTGTCCTTTTGGCTACCTTTCTTGTTTCAATTTAATTGTCCTTTTAGAAATTAACAAGAATGTTTGGAAATCTACTGGTCATTCCAATTTCAATATAAATTATCCACTAACCCTAAACTTTCTAAAACAAGAAAACATTTTGTCTGTGTACAAATCCCAATACGAGTATGTATCATAGAACTTTTATATTTCCATCATAGGAGTTGCACTTTTTCTTATTTAGCATGCAATAGGCCGAAAGGAGATGTAATTTGAAATGGAAGGAATAGCTTAGCCAAGATTGATATTTACTAAGAATAGAATAACATTTTGCACAAAAATATAATTTAGGTCAAAGTTTGGACTTATGTGGTGAAACATGAGAAAATATTCAACACTAAACTACATAAAAATTCCCATTACCTGTCCCCTTCACTATTGACCAGCCGATACGCATTAGTATCAGCCGATGGAAGCCCCATACTCTTGCGTAATTCTTCAGCAGCATCAAATCTTGTTTCATTAGCTTTTCCATATCCAATGCACAATATGGGTCCCTAAGAAGTGAAATATAAATTAATATTTGTATTGATGACTTATAACATGTATTACTGGCTAATGCACCAATGGTAATAATCGTGTTAATGCAATCTTAAATGTCCTGCCACTGCACCAAAACTATGAGTAATGATGAGGGTTTATGGATATAATTTCATATTCTAATACACCCCCGCATGTTGAGAGCCCTTTTATGGGCCAAAACCTGGACTTTTGCACAACGAATTTTCCTTAATTGATTCATTTTAAATAAGTGCCTGGTTGGTTTTGAACCTGTGTTCTTTGATACCATCTTAATATACCTGACATTACACCTAAACTCCGATTACTATGAGGATTGATGGATATATTTTTATATTCTAGCAATTACCTTGTTGCCTCTTCTTCGGGTTGCATAAGTCGAACACAGAACATAGATACCGAGTTGTATAAACCCCAACCAATTGGTTTCTCAGATCCATCGGCCACTAACACAATATCACCAGTTTTAGGTGGTGGCCTACCAATGATCCTATCGACCGCACCGCTGTAGACCATTGGACTTCCATCTCGAAAGAGTTGTGTCTTTCCTTTTTTCAGAACAACTCTCGCTAGACCTAAGAGAAAAGATATAAAGCCTTCAATCACCACATTGAATTTTCACCTACATTTAGATTGAGAATATACTTTTTAAAATAAAGTGCATAAAATTACTATTTTCTAATATTAATGTGCCAATTGACTTATATACATGTAAATTATATCAGAAGATTACAGAAAGGCACATGAAAGCTCAAATATTGGAAGGAAATGAATCAAGAACAATGATCAGCCCATATGCTCAAGATGAAGGCATCACCAAAAATGGATCTCAAACAAAATCGAACACCTAGTTCATGAGGAATTCAGGCTTTAAGTCTAGACTAGCTAGCCTTGTGAGCTGTAAATGATGAACTCTATGCAAACACCAGCCTGGGTTTTAATCAGAAGTTCACAAAAGGCACATGACAGTGGAAGTTATGAAGGGAAATGCATAGAGATTGATTGACCCGACAAACTCAAGATGAAGGCATCGTCAAAGGTGGAGCTCAAACAAAATTGAGCACCTATGCAGTGGTGATCTCTAGTTGAGGGCGCAGACTAGTGTTTTGAGTTGTAACCCGTAAATTTCATGTAACAAGTAATATGTCATAGATTTCCATGTGGGAACTCTTCAAGTTCAATTTGAAGTTGTGGTGATGGTTGTGGGAAATGTTAAATTCTGAATGAAGCATCTTTAAGTATCACAAAAATTGACAAAGGTCACTGGACTAGATTTACCACACTTAAATCACAAACTTTATGTTTGGGGGGTTAAAATCTAAAACTCATCTCCTCCATCTATTGAGCTTAACTAGGTCAGTGAGGCAAATCATCAAACAGGACACGGGTCAATTGTTTCGAGTGTTTTACACTAATCCTAGAAACATTTCATAAATTTAGTTCATGCGTTTTGATCCACAGAGCAGTATTTATGAAAACAAACATTGCACCATGTAAATTGTCAGGAAAGAAAATGTAACGAATTTTTTTGAAAAGAATAAAGATTGTACCTTTGCGATTCTCAGCGATTTCTTGGAGAGTGGTGGTGGTGGTTTTGGCTGCGGCGGCCGCGGAACATGAGAATGATCTCATGAGATGAATGGGGAGTTGCGGTTTCAGCATTTTGGATAACAGATTTCTACAATGATGAAATGAGGCGGTGAAAGGAAAAATGTGATTTTTTTCTTTGTATTTGATAATGCTTGATACTGAGGACTCTCAAGATCACACTCCTGACGGCCTGTCCCAAGGCTTACGTGAAAAGAGTAAGAACAGTACATTGAAGGTGTACCCGGGTTTTCCTACCGAGTATGTTCCCGACCTTCGGTGGCCTTCCAGACCACTCTCATGCTCGTCTTACAAACGACCATTGGCTCGCCTCCGAGCCCTTTTACACGCTGACCTCCCTCAGCCCTCCTAGCTTGCCTCCGAGCTATCGCAGAACCAAGCTTGCTCGGCCTCCCGTTCGGCGACGAGCCTTCCACCGAGCTTAGCTTTCTCGGTCCTATCGACTGACCCGGAGCGCATACTATAAGCATCCTGGACATGGCCACGCGAATCTCGTCGTATGCGAGATATCCGCCGACCCACGATCCCACGTTCCACGCCATCGTGTTCCCTCGTTAACAGGCGTATCTCGCCATTAATGGGGGATCCCGCCTTTCGCACAAGCACAGCTCTGAGGGCGTAACGGCCGGCGTAATCTCGCGCCCGCCAGCTCATGGCTGCCACTATATAAACCCCCTCTCAGACGACTCAGGTAAAGCAATTCTAATCTAATAGGCCACTACTCTGCCCAAATACTTCGACTAACTTGATCGTCGGAGGGTCTACGGTGGTACAACCACCCCGGTACTTCCTTACAGGTAGCTCGGCTTCATTCCAAATCAAGCTCATTGAGATCCACACGCATCAAGAGGCAACCCTCAAATCCAATCTTAGCCACTTATCAACACTCGCCGCAGATCAACGGAAAACATCTGAAGGAGATTCACGCCCCATCAGTTGGCGCCGTCTGTAGGAAAGACGAAAACTCCACTCAACGAAACTTGATCTTCAGATCTCGAGCTCATGGCGAGCGATCATCGTGACGATCCAAGCACTAGCCGTCGTCTTCCCCACAACGGAGGCGCGAATGGATCCCCTCCTCCCCCGAACGCCATTCATGCATTGTCTGCTCGAATAGATCGGCTCGCGTCCGTCGTGAATGCGCTTGTCCGTGTCAAAATGGTAGGACAAGCTCCCCAAGTCACCGCTCCCCCACCTCGAGAGCGACACATAGGAAGAGAAGACACTGCCCGTGCCGGCACATCCGAGCATCGCCTCGCTATCTCCGGCGGCCACAGACCCCCCGTGCCAACCAATTCGATGACCCGGTGGGCACCTCACAGCTCGACGCCGAGGTCTTATGGAAGAGCACCCCGCCCTGAGCCCCATCGTGCTCCTGTCCCTCCCGAGGAGGTGTCGGTCAGCTCGCCTGCTCCCAAGCATGGCCGGCGCCCCCTCCCTCGACGCGGTCGTACAGATGGGACTCACCACGGTAGCTCGAGGACGATTTGGCCAGGAGACCTGAGGAACCTCATCGAACGGAACCGGAACCGCAGCCAGGCGCAGGTCGCCAGCAGCAGGGGCCATAAATCCGAGTATACCGAATCCTCGAGATACCATGACCGACTCGATGCCCTCGAAAAGAAGATCGAGGGTATAAATCAGGAGAGTCGTCCTTCCAGCGACGTGGCTAGGTATGCCGCCGACTCGCTTACGAATCCCTTCACCGAGGAGCTGTTCGCTTTCCACATCTCCTCTAGGAACAAGCCCCCAAAGGTCTCCCTCTGCGATGGGAAGTCCGATCCGAAAGACCATTTGGACGCGTTCACACCAGGAATGAGTTTTCAGGACAACTCCGACGCCGTGCAATGCCGTGCTTTCCCCGCCACTCTCATCCGCTCTAGACAAGATTGGTTCCGAGGACTCACACCACGCTCAATCTCTACCTTCAATGAGCTGGCCACCCAGTTCCTCGGCCATTTCATCGGGAACAGACAGCAGAAGTGGACCGCCGATCATCTTTTCACCATAAAGAGCGGGAATAAGGAATCCTTCAAAGGATATATCACACGCTTTTACAACGCTCTCCTTGACGTCCCAGAGCATCGGGACGAGACGGTCATCACTGCCCTTAGGTCGGGTCTTAAGCACAAGGAGTGGTTCCGCTCCTTTGCATTAGCGTAACCTAAGACCATGGCCGAGGTAAAAGCCTGGACCGAGAGAGAGATCCAGCTCGAGTCCGAGGTGAACGTGAATCTACCTCGGCCAGACCAGGTCGATCAGAAGAAGAGAGCCAGAGAGGATAAAAAGAAGATTGACCGGCCAAAGCCATACTCCCCAAAGTTCCAGGAGTATACCCTACTCAACGTCTCCCAAACAGAGCTGTTGGAAGAGGCGAAGGGCGAGAGATTCTTCAAACTCCCCCCGGTCAACAATAAGGCGGCTAAACGGACACGAGGCCTCTATTGCGATTTCCACAGGTCGCAGGGACACCCTACCGAGAACTGCAAACAGCTCCGAGACTACATCGAGGAGTTGATCCGCTTGGAGCACCTGGCGAGATACTTACGGGACAAGCAACAAGCCGACCGAGAGCAAGAGCACCATCCCCCTCCCAGCGAGTTGACGATCGGCCAAATCATGGTCGTATCAGTGGGGGGTGCGCCTGGGGCCTACGAGAAACGATGCCCCTTGCCGGTCGAAGGGACTAGCAGCCAACCCAGGAAGAGGGTCAAAGCAGTTGAGCCCATCATCTTTACCGACGAGGACCTCCACGGGATATCCCTGCCTCACAACGGCCCTCTGGTAATCACCGCACGGGTGCACCGTTACGAAGTGCAAATGATATTGGTCGACTCGGGAAGCTCGATAGACATCCTCTGCTACAACTGCTTCCTGCGTATGGGACTTACCCCGTCGGACCTGAGGCCGACCGCCTACATCCTGTCAGGGTTCACCAACCACTCTATCCCGGCAGAAGGGATGGTCACCCTCCTGCTTAACATTGGGGAGACAGGCCATACGCATACCGTGCCTGTGGAGTTCATCGTCGCCAGAATTCCATCGGCCTACAACATCCTCCTGGGACGTCCGACGCTAAATTCCCACCGGGCCCAGATATCGACCAACCACATAGCAGTCAAGTTTCCCCTCGACCAAGGCTGGATAAGTTGGGCCTACGGGAACTAGCAAACCGCGAAGATTTGCTTCACGGCGACATCTGTGCCCGAGGAGAGAAACGGTGATCTTGAGAGCACGGATGATTGCAGGGGATCTTTGGATACTCGGGACGAGCACAAAGAGATCCGAGGAGCCCCGGTGGAGCCGCTAACAGAGGTCCTCCTCATCGAAAGGGACGATGAACGGACTGTCCTGATCGGGTCACTCTTAAGGGGGGCTCGGTGCAACGACCTAGTCTACTTCCTCAGAGAAAACTCAGACGTGTTCACCTGGACGCCCGCCGACATGCTTGGGATTGGCCCCAAAATAATAGTATATAAACTTGGGGTTGACCCGGCGGTCCGATCCGTTAGGCAGAAGAAGCGAAGATTCACCCCGATCAAGCAAAGAGCGATCGAGGACGAGGTTGACAGGCTGCTCGCAGCCAACTTCATTCGGAACGTGGCTTACTCGGAGTGGTTGGAGAATGTGGTCATGGTTAAAAAGGCAAGCGGGAAGTGGCGCATGTGCGTCGACTTCACTAACCTCAATAAGGCCTGCCCGAAGGACAACTATCCCCTCTCTCGGATAGATCAACTCATCGACAGTTCGGCAGGCCGCGAGCTACTCAGCTTTATGTACGCTTTCTCCGGCTACAACCAGATCCGTATGAATCCGGCAGACGAAGATCTCACCGCATTCACAACGGACCAAGGGGTATACTACTATAAAGTGATGCCCTTCGGCCTCAAAAATGTCGGGGCTACGTACCAACGCTTGGTCAACAGGATGTTTAAGCCTCAGATCGGCAGGAACATAGAGGTTTACGTCGATGACATGCTCGTCAAATCGACATCGTCAGATCAGCACGCCAAAGATCTGGGCGAGGCTTTCGACGTCCTCCGTAAATATAAGATGAAACTGAACCTCGCCAAGTGGGGTCACTAGTGGAAAGTTCCTCGGGTTCATGGTCACCCACCGAGAAATCGAGGCTAACCCAGAGAAAACCAGTGCCATCCTCAACATGGCCGCGCCCAAGACTAACGTCGAAATCATGCGGCTCACAGGGCGGGTAGCCGCTCTAAGTCGTTTCATGTCAAGATCCGGGGAAAAGTGCCCTCCGTTCTTCAAAACTCTAAGAAAGATCCTAAGGTTCGAATGGTCGGAGGAGTGTCAGATCGCCTTCGAGCAATTGAAAGTACACCTGGTGACTCTCCCACTACTCATCCCGACCAGTTGAAGAAGATGAGCTATCGCTGTATCTGGCGGTGTCTGATCAATCTGCAGGGTCGGTGCTCGTCCGAGAAGTAGAGAGAGTCCAGAAGCCGGTCTACTATGTAAGCTAAGTATTCAAGGACGCGGAAACAAGGTACCTGGCCATAGAGAAGATTGTCTTGGCACTCATCGTAGCCTCGAGAAAACTACGACACTATTTTCAGGCGCACACCATCCTCGTCCTCACCGAACGCCCTTTAGGGGCTATTCTCGCCTCCCTCGAGTCTTCTGGTCGTTTGGAGAAGTGGAGGTGGGAGTTGTTCCAATTCGACATCAAATACTGCTTGAGGCAGGCTATCACAAGTCCTGACCGATTTTATCGTCGAATGCACTATCCCTAACAAGGAGGCAGTGCCTATACCGGTCCCCGGATATCAACCCTCAATCGAAGAGAGGCCCAACTCCGTCCCCAATTGGGTTCTTTATGTCGAAGGGTCATCAACCGAGGAAAGCTGTGGTGCCGGCCTCATCATTCGGGGCCCGAACGAGACAGAGATGGAGTATTCTTTGAAGCTCGGGTTCAAAGCCTCAAACAGCGCAGCGGAGTACGAGGCCTTGCTCGCTGGACTGCGGATCGCCTCCGGAGTGGGGCTGAAGACGATCCGAATCTGTAGCGACTCCGCTCTAGTCGTCGGCCAAGTGACTGTCCGTTTCGAAGCACGGGAGCCCCTGATGGTGAAATACTTAGCCGAGGTAAGAAGGCTGCGAAAGGACTTCGACAAAGTTCAAGTGGAGCAGATCCCCTGGCACTTAAACGCTCAGGCCGACGCCCTAAGCAAGCTAGCTTCCTCCTACACGGCCAACAACAAAAGAAATATCCTTTTCGAGGTCTTTCCACGGCCCAGCGTGGAAGACAGAGCGGCGTCGCTCCAAGTTTACACGGCTCGGGAAGAGGACCTAGATTGGAGGAAGCCCATCGTGGAATTCTTGAAGGAGGGTACGCTCCTCGGAGATCGTGGGGAGGCCCGCCGCCTCCGAACCAAATCCCGCCATTTCGTCTGGAGCAATGGGAACCTCTACAAGAAATCCTTCACTCAACCCCTACTTCGGTGCGTCGACCCCCACGAAGTCGACTATATCCTCCATGAGGCCCATGAAGGGGTCGACGGAGAACATCAAGGGGCCCGCACCTTAGTCCAGAAGACACTCCTCCAAGGTTACTATTGGTCGACAATCTATCATGACGCTCAGAAGCTCGTCAGAAGGTGCAAGAGTTGCCAACTCTACGGCAGCATACCCCGCCTACCGGCTATCGAGCTGACTACCCTGACCTCGCCATGGTCGTTTGCCAAATGGGGAATGGAAATGATAGGCCAACTCCCCACAAGTACGGGCGGGCACAAATGCATCCTCGTCGTGGTGGACTAGTTTACTAAGTGGATCAAGACCGTCCCCATCAGAAAACCGGACACTACCACGACTATTAAGTTCCTGCAGAACAACGTAATATTCCGGTTCGGGATCCCGAGGTGTATCATCACCGACCACGGGACGAATTTCGAAAATGAAAGAGTTAAAGGATTCTGCAGCGAATACCATATATTGATGAAGTTCGCCGCAGTCGCGCATCCCCAGTGCAACGGGCAGACTGAGGTCGCTAACAGGGACGTCATTCGAGGACTTCGAGCTCGCCTGGAAGGACGACAGGGCAGTTGGGTCTACGAATTACCCGGGGTCTTATGAGCCTTGAGCACATCGAAGAAGACCCCCACTGGAGAGACCCCCTTCAGCCTCTACTATGGCATCGAGGCGATGGTCCTAGCAGAGATCGGGCTGCCCAGTTACAAGGTCGAGCACTTCGACGACGAAGCAAATACCTCGGCCTTCCGAACTAATTTGGATGTCTTGCTGGAGAAGCGGGACTGGGTACAAATCAGAGCTGCCGCTTACCAACGACAGACTGCCCGCTACTACAAGGCTCGGGTCAAGCATCGTGCCTTCAAGACCAGGGATTTGGTCCTAAGGCGGAACGAGTTTGTTGATCAGGGCAGTTGCATAATTTTTCTCCGAAGTGGGACGACCCTTTCCTTATCTCCAAAGTCTTGCCCGGCGGGGCCTATCGCCTACAAGACGCCACGGGTCGCAAATTTCCACGGCCTTACAATGCCGAGAAGCTCAAGTTGTGCCTTTAAAAGGTATATCTATAAATACATGTTTCTCCTTTACAAAGCGATGTAAATTTTGCTTAGTTTTTTTATAATAAGAAGGAACTTCTCCTATATGTTTCACTCTTGCTCGGTTCAAAGCTCACGGATTCCGTTTCGCTGAAATACTCAAATGAACCCAGAAGACAAAAGGAAACAATAGAACTTCGCAAAAAGGAGAACTTTATTTATTTATTAGAAGGTATTGTGGGCTCCTCAGTTTTACATAAAAATTGAAATTACAACAGCGGGGGAAGGGGATGCAGGAAGCATTGCTCGCGGTACTCCGAAGAAATCTCCATCAGCCGAGCCCTGGCCGCCTCGGACTTCTGCCTCTGGTGCTGCCTGTGAACCCTCGACGCCACGGACGGGCCGGAGGACTCTCCAACCGGGCACCCATCGGCGAGATGCCTCAGTTGGTAACACTCGAGAACGAGTGCCACTGAGCGATCGCGCCGAGTCTTCGAGATCAGGTCAAAATGGCATAGCGATCTCAGCTTGCCAACCGCCTCGTCCTTCAGTTGCTCGGACAAGGGGTTGTGCAGCCCTGGCGACGCCTTCCAAATCGAGTACATCAGCAGCTGGAGCAAGGGTGATCGCCGGGGAAGCAGGCGGCCGAAGTGGTCCTCCATACGCCGAACCACCGCCCGAAGCGTCTCCTCGGAACTCAGCTGGTCGTACAAGTATACATCTTCGAAGGAAATGATCTCAGGGATGGAGAAAGTGAATTCGTCCATTCTTATGTTTCGGGGTGCAATGTTAGGAATGAGAAACACACCCTCTCTATTTATAGCCTCCACAGAATCCACAAGAGCCTAAATTTGCGCGCGCAGTAGCGCGAATCCTAAGATTCGCTCGATTCTTCCAATACCATACTGCCACGTGGCGAACATCCCGTATTTCTTGGCGAACCGAAGTCAGAACGACGTGGGTCTTGGAACGCCTCGCCTCACCTGTGCGTTTCTGCCACGTGCCACCCGCGACGGTCATTCTTCCCGATATTCGCACATCTAGGTCGGGCAAAGCCTCGCAAAACCGAGCAGCTTCCCTGCTCGGTCCATCCTTAGCGAGTAACTTCTTACTCATCTACGCTAAGGATCAAAGCCCTCGCCAAGAGGCAACCGAGCAGCTTCCCTGCTCGGTCCATCCTTAGCGGGTAACTTCTTACCCATCTACGCTAAGGATCAAAGCCCTCGCCAAGAGGCCACCGAGCAGCTTCCCTGCTTGGTTAATTCTTAGTGGGTAACTTCTTACCCATCTACACTAATGATCAAAGCCCTCGCTAAGAGGCAATCGAGCAGCTGCCCTGCTCGGCCCATCCATGGTTGGTAGCTCACTACCCACTGACGCCAAGGATCGAAGCCCTCGCCAAGAGGCAACCGAGTAGCTTCCCTGCTCGGTCAATCCTTAGCGGGTAACTTCTTACCCATCTACACTAAGGATCAAAGCCTTCGCCAAGAGGCAACCGAGCAGCTGCCCTGCTCGGCCCATCCATGGCTAGTAGCTTACTACCCACTGACGCCAAGGATCGAAGCCCTCGCTAAGAGGCAACCGAGTAGCTTCCCTGCTCGGTCCATCCTTAGCGGGTAACTTCTTACCCATCTACGTTAAGGATCAAAGCCCTTGCCAAGAGGCAGCCGAGCAGCTGCCTTACTCGGCCCATCCATGGCTGGTAGTTCACTGCCCACCAACGCCAAGGATCGAAGCCCTCTCCAAGAGTCAACCGAGCAGCTTCCCTGCTCGGTCCATCCTTAGCGGGTAACTTCTTACCCATCTACGCTAAGGATCAAAGCCCACGCCAAGAGACAACCGAGCAGCTGCCCTACTCGGCCCATCCATTGCTGGTAGTTCACTACCCACCGATGCCAAGAATCGAATCCCTCGCCATGAGGCAACGGAGCAGCTTTCCTGCTCGGTCAATCCTTAGTGGGTAACTTCTTACCCATCTACACTGAGGATCAAAGCTATTGCCAAGAGACAACCGAGCAGCTTTCCTGCTCGGTCCATCCTTAGCGGGTAACTTCTTAACCATCTACGCTAAGGATCAAAGCCCTCGCCAAGAAGCAACCGAGCAGCTGCCCTGCTCGGCCCATCCATGGCTGGTAGTGTTAGAAACAATACGAAAACGAAACAAATCCGAAAATACGATTTCTGAAACCCTGCAATTTTTGCTCTCTATCATTTTCCAATGTATGCCCTAGAGGTCATTATTGTATATATGATGTATATTATAGTGGATGCTTGGACATATAATAGGGAGGACTTTCTTGCTCGATATAGTACGCTATCTGGTTGCTCTTTATCTTAACATATACACTTGATGTCTCTTTATTACATGTTGATAAAGCCCTTAAGATGTGTACTTGACTATCAGGATTATGATGTAGATCATACTAGTGGGGTCTGGGTAGTATATGAGTACATCCTTTAATTGTTCCTAGTCGAGGGAATATCGAGACAGGGTATCGATACTCTAGAGTAGACTAGCGTATAACTTCTCGACCTATGTGATGGGCGATGGATGATCCCATATCAATTGGTGTTTGACATCAGAGATGGTATACGGGTGCTCAGTGGAGATTGGGTACACTGAATGGACTCGCCGAGAACTCCTAGAAGGTATTATATCTCACGTCAGGTAGCAGTTCTCTGGTGACACTGGTACAGGTTAGTCTGTCGACCCGAGATCTTCATAGAGTCTTGTGTGTCTCCTACTGTGATTTGATTTCCACCCTACCACGGCTCTACAGAGTCATGCAAACAGGTGGTTTTTAGGTACAGTCCCGAGTCACATGAAGGCAATGAGCGATAGGAGAGGATTCGTCTCTCCCGGTATTTGGGGTTGATGTTGCGCTATGCTCGATTGGCCATAACACGAAATCTCTGGCCAGGGCCAATCTACTGGTAAGTGTTATCAGTAGTTTCTCAAATCGTTAATGATCTTACATCGGCATGACTTATCAAGATACTGTGGTCTGACGTTTACCACCCCTAGACGAGATATGCGATATATCATACGAACAGACCGGACTGTACGGTAGTGTTACTGATTGGATTCACGGGAGTGTGAGCATGCTTGCTTGTTGATCTTCTGATCTCTCAATACCCGGGTGTTCATTACGTTTAGCAAACCGCTTGCGGCTTGTGGATGACTAATATGATCACCACCTACTGCCGGCGTATTGACGAGTCTTTAGAGTCCTACACAGAGGTTTTCTAGCTCAAGCGAAACGGAGTAGGAGCATATATGTGATATGTGCGGGACCGAGATTAATGCATGTATGTGATACCGCATTCTATTCTCGCGATATATGATATCGGCCAGTTATATGTAATATAGCCGGGTTATCGGATCAAGTGTTGATTCGATATGATGTTACATTTGATATTAGCCGGTTGTATGTGATATAGCCGGATCATTAAATTAAGTGTTGATTTAATGATTTAATGCATAATTATATATATATATATATATATATATTTATATATATATATATATTTGATATATGAATTTACATTAACTAATATTGCTCACTTTACCATTTCTTTTTCTCACTTGTGCCTGAATAATATATATGTGATATATATTATATCATGCTAGGTTATACATCAAACATGGGTGTATAAGACTTACACTATGACCATGAAAAGTTTAGGTTTTTAATTATCATTAGTAATTCAAATTTGGATTTAATTAAGTCATGGCTAGAAACTTAGAGAAGCTTGGTTAACCATTGACTTAGTCCACCACATTTATTTTACTAGAAGATTTTTATAAACCTAACCACTTACCATATGCTATGGTTAAATCTCTACAATGCTTAGTGTATGACATTAACTAACCCATGGTTGATTTTCTAACCTCATCTCATTTCATTTGTTCATTCTCTTTTTCATCTTCTTTTTCATCTCTTCAAGTTCTCTAGGGTTTTAAAAGATGAAGAATCCAAGTGAGAAAATCAAATCTAAAGTGAGCAAAATTCCTACTTCATCGTCCTCTACTACTAGCCATTATGTATAGGATGTTTGCTTCACTAAACCCTAATTTAGTGAAGAGGTAGCTAAGGTTTGAGTCTCCTCGACATAGATCATCTTCGGCCTCGAAGACTTCGAGTAAGCTTGTTCATTTTTTCAAGGAAAACCATACTCTCTAAGGGAAACCATACTAGAGTTCGGGAGATCACTACTCGCAGCGAAGGGACCACTACACCGAGCTTTAGAAGTGAAGAACCGGTCTACAAAGTTTTGTTACCGTAAATTTCTAGTTCGATTCCTAGGATGTTTGCTTAGCACCCCCTAATTTTTTTGTTGTGGCATGTTTGATGCTTGCTAACCCTAGGCATAGTGCTAAGGAAACCCTACAGTGGTATCAGAGCCGGGCTAGAGTATTAGACGATATTTGTTAGATTACGAAACCAAAACTACTCTGAAACATGCAACATCAAACCCTAGTTTCTGTCGAATTTTCAATGGCTTCCAAAATTTTTTTTAAACAACTGCAGAATGCTGTATGAGTTATGGAATGAACACAGAAGAAATTTGAGATCAGATGGTTGGATTTTGGCTGAGCACAATAGCCAAAAATTCGAGGAGACCGGCCATGTTAGGGAATTTTGACCTCAATTTTTTTCTGTGTTCCAGGCTCTGGGGTTTGGTGTTTCAGGTATTGTTTGTTTTTTCTAAGATTTCATATGATACAGTCTTACTGTATATGCAACTCGGAGTGTTTCGTATTCGTAGTTTAACATTGGTTTCGGGTTTTCACATGTTATCTAGGCGAAGTTAAAAAGTTCGAACGAATGTCAAAAACCCATTTTTCCAAGTTTAGGGTATTCGGAAAATCATGCAAGTTATTCTGTGGACCCTCTAGAAAAATGAAACCATAACTCGACATAATGACCATGGAACCGCTTTCGAACCTTAGGGTTTGCGGTAGTTCCGCGGTGCCATTAATGAGACTTGGGTCTGCCTTTCTACGGTTGGTGCATAGGTGCTGTGGCATGTTCTGGGTATTATTAAACCGTGCTCAAGTGTTAGCTCTCGGGGAATTGTGGGACTTTGATTAATCGATCAAAAAGTTTAACGTCGTCCGGATATTTGTGATGGGATACAATACTTGGAATCCACAATATTTGAATATTATAAATCTAGCAATTTAGTCTTATTTGATCGGTTGCCACGGGATTTTGATGTGATCAAAAGTCCGTCGCAATCACGTAGCATACGCGGATACTCGCCGGGTAACCTTACTAGATAGCCACGCCCCATAGCCCCGACCAAGTGACTGTACGAGAACTCCGTTGCCAAAAGCATCCGTACGGGTGTTCGCGGCCGCGGTGTTCCGCCTAAGTGCGCTTTATCGACGGTATCGAGGGTGCGGCCGCCTACTAAAGTTTCCGACGAGCATTCGATCAGGATGTCGGAAATCTTGTTGAATTACCCGACTTATTATTGGAAAGTGTTTTCAATATAGAGACTAAAATGCAGGGTTTATAATTGTTAGGCATGCGATGTCTAAGGAATTCATATTGTTAGGCATGAAATCCGAAATAAGAGATATTTCGGGTTTATGATGTCTAAGTTTGTTGCAGATTCCAAATGTTGTAGTTTTCACTTTCTTTTCTGCGATCGTAAGTGTAATATATGGTGTATCACCGGTTTTGTTGCTATACATCAACGCCGGTTTCGTGTTGATCTTCTGATCTCTCAATACCCGGGTTTTTTTATGCGAGATGAGAGTTTTTCTTTTTCATTCATGTAAAATCTTGTATGTAATATTATTTTATTGGGGCACTTCCGGATTGATGAAGTTGTCACCGTTGATGTATATTATTTACTTTTCCGCATTAGGATAGACCCAAGGAGGGGAGCACAAGTAACCGGGTTCTAGAGTCCAGTGGGAGACCATCTCGAGGCGTCGAGTCCGGGTCTCCTAATTCTAGAATTGGTAGGGTTGCTTGCCATTCTGTAGGGGTCTAGGGATGTGGGGTTGGCTATTCATCACGACCGTGGAATCCGTGTTTTATATAGGCTTAAATTAAAAACCGGAAATCCTAGTGTTCACCGCCGGAAGCCGGGAAGACTGACGTCTTGCCTGAATCTGGGGGCAGATGCTATTTGGTTTTATCCGTCCACATCTTCGAAGATACCAAGTTGATTTATGGTACCATGTATCGAAGATTTAGACGGATGCGGCCGATGTAGCAGACTTTGTCAGATTCCCCCTCATTTGAGGGGTTTTTAATTGTGGGGACGCTCTTCCCTGCAGGCGAAAGCCCCTGCAGTTAATTACGCTACCGCATCGCGGTAACAACTTTCTCCTTCTCCAGATGGTCACTTCGTGTCGTGTGTATTTGTTTTATTTTTGGTTGCCCGTGGATTGTATACGTAGACTAATGTATGTTGTCGCCCGTAGGGTGTGGATTAGTCCAAATCTGTATTTTCTTAGATTTGGGTTTTAGTTTGGGTTTAAAGATGTGTTAGTCTCATTTGAGACTAAGATCAACTTATACGTTTGTTAACGATACGTTAGTCTAGTTTTAGACTAAGATCAACTTAACCGTTTGTTAAGAATACGTTAGTCTAATTTTAGACTAAGATCTACTTAACAGGATCATTTAGATCCAACAAAAGAGCATTTGGATTCTATTGTTTTAGTTTAGAGACTTTGCGGTCCAATGGGTGCCTGACTACCGGGACCTGCCACCTCCTGAAGACGTTGAAGAATTACAACGACATATATTAGAGGTGTGGGGAGATATGCCCATGAACCAGTGTCAGTTGAGAGATCTGTAGTTGGATTGATTTAAGGATCACTAATCTCGTTTTGAGATTAAGATCAACTTAAGTGGTTGTTAAGGATACGTTAGTCCTATTTTAGACTAAGATCTACTTAACAGGATCATTTAGATCCAACAAATGAGCATTTGGGCTCTATTATTTTAGTTTAGGGATATGGCGGTCCGTAATTAGTTTAAGGACATTACGGTCCCGTTTAAAAACGTTATAGTCTATAAGGTTTAAAGACATCATAGTTCGTGAGTTTAGGGACCTCACAGTCCATAAAGGTTAAGGACATCATAGTCCGTGAGTTTAAGGACCTCATAGTCCATAGAGGTTAAGGACATCATAGTCCATGAGTTTAAAGACCTCATAGTCCATAGAGTTTAGTTTAGGGACATTACGGTCCAGTCTAAAGACGTCATAGTCTGTTTGGTTTTGATTCAATTTTTTGGGGATGCACCAAAAGTTATCGGTTATCGGGACCCTCCATCTCTCTGAAGACGCTGAGGAATTACAACAACATGTATGAGAGGTATGAAAAGATGTACCATTGAACCAACGTTGGTTGAAAGGCTCTGGGTTTTGCTTTGAGTGTCATATGAGATGATCAATTTTGGAAGACATGAGTGTATTTGAGGTTTAGTCAAAAGGGGGTCCTGCCTCTGGAAGACTTAGCTAATTTAGGCTAAGATTGGCTCGAATATAGTGTTAAACACTAGAGTACACTCGGCTATCACGTGCTCCCACGTGATACGCTTAGAATAGTGTTAAACACTAGGGATGAAGCTCACAAAATAGTGTTAAACACTAAAAAAAGAGAAGCGCTCACATGGGGTCACGTGATGCGCTGGAGTATTGGGCCTTACTTCCTTTATTCTCAGAATATGCATATAAGTGTTAAAAACTTGATTTCCAAGATTATCATGTGTGGACACGTAATGGTGCCCATGCATTGGGTATTAAAAGGATTTGTTAGGGGTCACGTGGGGACACGTGAGGGCGCCCATGCGTTGGATATTAATCCTTCAGTTTTTCCATCTTCTATTTTTTAAAGAGGTGTTTGTCAGGGGTCACGTGGAGACACGTGAGGCGTCCAAAATCGATTTTGCCCTTTTATTTTAAGAAGTCTGTTCAAGGGTCACGTGGAAGCATATGACCTAATCATATTCGTTCTCTTTTGATCATTGGAGGGAGGGTCACGTGTTGCCACGTGATCATGTTGGGTACTTGATCTTTTTACGTGCATGGAGAGATAAATCCCTTGTATAAGAATTAAATTCTCTTATAGGGTTAAACCCTAATTTTTATTTAGAGGAATTAAATTCCTATGTGTTTAAAAGAATTAAATTCTTTAAACCCAATTCTCCTTCTAAGCTTTAAATCTGCATAGCAGAATCTCCCTGATAAGAATTAAATTCTCAACTTATGCGGAGATCTGCTTCTGCAGGTCCATTACCATGAAGAAAAACTAAGTTCTTATATTAAGGGTTAAACCCTATCTTTGTTGGAGGAATTAAATTCCTATATGCTTTGTGTGAGAATAAAATTCTGTGAACTTAGGTCCTCCCTTAGATCTGCATGGCAAAATTCCCCCGATGAGAATTAAATTCTCAACTTATGGGAAGATCTGCTTCTGCAGATCTTCAACCAAAGGAGGAATAAGTTCTTATTCCGAAAAGTTAAACTTTTAGTTTGAGAATTAAATTCTCTTTTTGTTTTGTGGAAGCTTATAGAATGATCTCTTTCCCTCTCTTACCTAGGGTTTCTTTCTTTTCTGAAGAGATCTTCTTCTTTTTGGAGAATTAAATTCTCTTCTTTTTTCTCTCTCTATCTCTTGTTGTATATCTCCTTTTTTTTTATTGTTGTCCTCCTTTTTTCTTACTTCTTGGCTCTTATTTATAGGAGAAAGAAAAGAATCAGGTTGTTTAGTCAATTTTTCATTGAAAGATTTTGATTGATTTTATAACCAACATGATCTTTTAGATCACTCGGTAAATTTTATTCACCATTGGATTTTAATCCCAAAAGATATTTTGTTTGTTGTTCCTGGAAAATTTTAGGAAAATATTTCCTTGTATAGAATTTTTCTATAAATTGGTGATTTTTAATCACCATTGGATTTTTTAATCCAACGGTGCTCCACTTTACAGCGCGCAATCTTTTTTGTTTGGAAAGATCTAAAGAAATATTTTTCCAATTAGGGTTTTTGATTCCCTTTTAATTAGAATTTAATTCTATTGTTCAAAGGGTTTAAGAGCTCATCACGTGTTGGCATGTGACCCCACTGATTAAGTATTTCATTTAGAATTTAATTCAGTGTCTACAGGCTTTGCCTGTAAATGGTCACGTGTTTGCACGTGAGACCTGGTCACGTGTTGACACGTGACCCCACTGACACAACATTTCCAATTTGTTTATTTTATTCAGTGTCTACAGGCTTTGCCTGTAAATGGTCACGTGTCTGCACGTAAGTCCTGATCACGTGTGGGCACGTGATGCCCGGTCACGTGTAGGCACGTGATATCTCATTTGAGGTTTTCCTTGCTGCTTTATCTGTATTTTATTTAATTCTCATGAGGGAACAAATGCCCCCACAGCGTTGTTTTGCACGTGAGTGCAACGCTGTAACTTTCATGGCCGTTGGATTCGCCTAGGGAACGGGGAAGATGAAACGTTTCCCATCATATCCTATAAATGCAGCGGTCTCTTCAACAGTGCCTCCATTCCTTCATCTTCTTCCTTATTCAATTTCTTTGAGAATTTAATTCTCTTCCTCAGAGCTCAGTTCTCTGTTCAAACAATTTCAGAGTTTAACTCTGTCAAAAAAGAATCCCTTTTTTAGGTAAGGATCTTGAACGGCCAAAGAACTTTATATAAAATTCTTTTTGGATTTTAAATCCAAACCAAGGGTTTTTCCCTTTAATAAAAACTCATCTTTCCAAGCTCTAAGAATGCACGATCTTTAGGTAGTAAACCCCCAATGTTAGGCATTTTGTTAGAGGTTGTTTTTCCAAGAGTTGTCTGAATTCCCATGTCTGTTTCAATAAGCTTTTTTTTAACCAATCTGCCCATTAAACTCTCAATAATTTTCCTTTTCAGACGTTATGGCTGCTCATCTGTATTATCTCGACGAGATTATTTCTTATGGAGACATTCGTGCACTAGGCCGCTGCCAGAACCAGGAGTTTACAGACGTTCAGTGTGCCGAAATGATGTGTCGCTTTGATGAATACAATGGTCGATTGCTTCCTCGTCGTTCCGCTCTTTTGAAGCTCATTGTGAGAGCAATGTGAGAAGCACTTTCTTTATTCTATGACGGCATGCCGCTTAAAGCATTGGATGACGCCGAAGATAAGGAACACTCAATGTATCTGATGGGCTTAATCTCAAAGAAAAGGCGAGACAATCTTGTTGATATTCTGCATCAAACTTTTCAACAAGCGACGATAATCGCTGCCTGTCGAAGGGCGGAGGATATCAGTGAGGACCCTGACGCTTGTGATCGTGAAAAGAAGCATATGAGAATGGTCCAAGAGGCCCGAAGCATTTTAGATGGCCTAAATTTTGAGTTTCTCAACCCATGTCCTGAATTTGATATCTTACCATTGTAAAAAAATTCTTTTATTTTTGTATGAATTGTCGGAGTACGAATGACAAAACTTTCATTTCCCCCTTTTTGTGTTTACATGCGTTCTTTATGAAATTTTGTTATATTGTTGTTGGTGTTCACGTGTTTTGCCCATGAGGCACTGCTGGGGACTTCATTCTTGCATTGGTGCCCGCTCACGTGTCATGCATGTGTGGGCCCCCCGTTTTTTTAATTTCCGATAAAGATTAAGGTTGATGCTCATGTGCTATGCACGTGGGGATTTATTGATGGGGTCATTTCGTCTCCCCACATTGATTCCAACGAGTCGCCTCTTTGATTTTCCATGCTCTCCTTTTTTTGCTGCTTACCATGATGAAACATTGGTGCATGCCTGGGTCGAGTTTTTTCGTCGGGTGGAGGCTTACTTACATAGTCTTGAGTGCAAACGCCTTCCTTTAGAGGTCGTGGCTGCAAAAGCGAGCTTGCGGGGCTGGTTGAACGGTGTGCCGCAAATATGCAGTCATGTAAGAAGAGGCTTAACCGAAAGTTTTCGGAGAGGGAGCTGGCTTCCAATGAGTTGGGGGAACATCAAGCTGAACTCACGGCCAAGACCACTCGTGCGTATGAAATTTGGCGGGTGCTTCAAGAAGCTATCAGAAAGGTGGTAGCTATTGATAAAGCCGTCATTTTTACTCGCGAGATGGTTGATGCTCACAAGTTACCGAAAAGGAGCTTGAAAGTCGGCTCGCCTCGTACCAGGCCCAACAGTCTCAAGCGGAGGCCCGTCTCATAGCAATAATAAATTATGAAGCCGAGACCCAGCGAAGAAGGATGAACTAACGAATCTACTGAATCATCCACCGGCTTGAAAAATTGTATATGTTTCTTTTTATTCTTCTTTTGTACATACTCCTGAATGGGAGTATTTTTTTGATTCTTTCACAAATTGTACTTTGTATTCATTTTGATTCATGAATAATAATAAAAAAACATATTTTGCTTCATGGTGGATAATCTATTTTGATCTCCTTGTAGGACAGCGATGGCTTAGGAGTCAGGTTCAGATCTGCCACCTAAGGCTTTCCAATTTTATGAGCCGTGAGGGTCTCATAAAGATTTTTCTCCCTACAAGTCGAGAGGATCTCGTAGGTGTATTTTCTCCTTAGGAATCGTGAGGATTCCTAAGTGTGTTTTCTTTTGAGAGTCGTAAAGATCTCTGTCACGCCCTGCTTCCCAGAGTGCGCTAAGATCGGCATGTGACAGAGCCAACCATGCTACCTGTGGCTAGAAAACATCCATCTACAGTCATATTACGGCTGTCTAGAAGGTATCAAGAACAGTAAAAAATAAAATAAACTATCTAGTACATGTCCATAAGCCAGAATAAACGAGTCAAGAAATAATATGCGGAAGTAATAAATCCAAATAACACTAATATCTAGAAAGTACGTCCCAAAATACGGTCTCACATCAGGAATGAAAGTACGAAAATATAACTAAACTAACTAGCTACTAATATGATCCTCACTGCTCGGCCTGTCGGCTGAAATACTCCTGAACGGCCTGCGACAAAGGTAGAGGATCTGGGCCATGCAAAACCCAGACGTCAGTGCGTCATAATATCAAACAATAAAATATAATCAGGAGGTAACAAGATATGCAGGCATGAGTATGAACAGTAATAAGAGTGTATAACAGTAACATGGGTATGAACAGTGAAGTGTATACGTGCGGGTGAAGTGCGGTAAATAATCTAAACTGTGATACTGAGTTTTCTATTCTAAATTTATTTGAAATCAATTGATGTACTCCTCATGTAACTCAAAGAATATGTCCCATCACCCCCCGGGACCACGGATCAGGAATATGTGAACCAAGAGTGGTTCTGTCCCGTTACCCCCCGGGACCACGGATCAAGATGTAAGAGTCACGAATGGCTCTGTCCCGTTACCCCCCGGGACCACGGATCAAGTAATACCCTTTTAAGTTACACTTGGTTACACCTTTGATTTCCCCATACCCTCAAGGTTATGTGTTCAAGTCAGGTATTGATAATCTAGAGCTAATGCCAACACAGGATCAAGCAGGTACAGGTTTGTCTATACAGACAACAGGATATGCCCGTCGGGACAACAGGTCAGGATTGTCGGCATCAGTAACGGGATCAGGTATCAAGTTAAGCAGTGATGCATCAGGTAGTGTACAGGTATCAAGCGGATGCTCATAATAAAACTGTAGCAAGTACGGATGCACGATAAAAATATGGATGCACAAATATTTATCAGGGGTTACATCATGACTGTGTAGATGCACATTATCAAGCATGGGATGTTATTATAACAATATTATGAATTAATACGACATTGCAAGTAACTATATATAAAGAATTAATGGTATGGGTACACAATAAAACATGGATGCTCAATTATCTATCAGGGTTTACAAGATGCACAATTATCTAGCAGGGGTTACAACTAAAACTCTAAGACTATGTAGGATGCACATTATCAAGCATGGGGGACTAATGTAATAATAATATGAGTTAATGTAATATGACATGCAACTAGTTATGCAGAATTAATGGTATGGATACACAATAAAACATGGATGCATGAATAACTATTAGGGGTTGCAACTATAGCTCCATTACTATGTAGGATGCGCATTATCTAGCATGGGGTGTTAATGTAGCAGTAATATGAAATAACGTGACATGACATGCAACTAGATATATAATTAATGGTATGGATGCACAAATATCGATCAGGGATTACATTTACAGCTCCAAGACTATATAGGATGTATATTATCAAGCATGGGGTGTTAATATAACAATAATATGTAATAATGTGATCTGTAGATGCATCTACATATATAATAAATGATATGGATGCATACTGGTATCCTAAAAACTGTAAAACATTATTATGGATGCATAATATAATAAACATGTAACCTTTTACTCATATGGGTGTATAATAGGATACATAACATGTAGCAAGATGAACTTGCCTCGATTGGATCACACGATGGGTATGTACGGTACGTCCGACGTCGAGTAAACGTCCGACGTCGAGTAAACGTCGCAACGCACACACGGCACACAGGACAGGTCCAAGAAGGTAACCATGCAGGTAGGGGACGTTCATTGGATCTCCTGGATCAACAGCAACGAGCACGGCTCCGGCGGGTGATCACCGGAAAAAGAACCGAGAAGAAGAAAAGAGAAGAAAGAAGAAGAAGAAAGAAGAAGAAGGAGAAGAAGAGAGGCTGGTTTTCTGGGGTTGGATTGAGGGTTCAGAGAAGGCAAGGGAGTGACGTCGACGATGGGCCGTCGACGGTGAGTAGGCAGGCGAGGGTTTGGCAAAAGGCAGTGGGTGTTCTTGGTTCTTTGGGTTGGGTTTGGTTATCGGGCGTGGTGCAGGGTATGAAGCTTGGGTATGGGAAGAAAAAGGGAGTGAAGATGACGTGGTGGTGGCGAGGCCGATGAGGTGATCGGCGACGAGGGGTTGCTCAGGTGAAGGTAGGTGCACGGTGAAGGTTAGGTTCTTGGGACGTGGTCGTCGGAGATGGGTGTCGGGGAAAGAGAGGAGGAGAGGGAACTGTAGGATTTGGAGTTAGGATAGGATTATAAAAAATATTCTTAAAAAATATATACTGTTAAAAAACGTATATAATAAACGGTTTATATATAAAGGATTTTATATTATATGTTTTGAGATTTCAGGCTAAAACAAAAATATTCCAAAACACGCCCGGATCGGGTCTAAAATTATGGTTTGAAAATACGGATAATATAAGTGTCGACCAAATCTAAAATAGGATATCCGGGTAACGAAAATGCATACCCCCAAGAATGGATGCACGCACGCGTATGTAGCCATCCAAACAAGTCCGTTACACTGAACGGAACGAGAACAAGATACGCGGATGCTACGACAGGGTTAGGGGTATTATGCAGGCCATGGAATATATTTTTAAAACATTTTACTTGGCTTTAAATGTTATATTATATTAAAATGCAGATGCCAGATAAAATTCTAGTATGCAGTATATAAATAAAAATGAAAATGCACGGATCCATAAAGCAAGTCAGGATAAACCATAAATAGGGATCAAGACGGGTTTCCAGCAAGCGGGTCGGGTCAGATACAAATACAAATGTCAGATACATTATTCGCACCAAAAACACAATAAATCAGGAAAATACCATAAATAAAGAAATACTCAAAATAGAATTGGTATAAATGAACTAGGGTGCTACAATCTCACAAGAGAATTTTCCCGCTTACAAGTCGAGATGACTCGCAAGTGGTTGTTTCCCTCCTTGTCGATGTTCGGCTTTGGAGAGTGTGGCCCGTGAATAGTATGTAAGCGCCCATCATAGACCTACTTGCAGGACCCCAGTGCTTAGGAAACAGGTCCTTATCCCCATTGTGTTGAAAATTGATGCAAATTAAAGTCTAGGGTTAGGTGCCACCTTTTGACATGCATGACATTGTTAGGTGGTAATAATGTTAAGTGATGACTTTTTAGGTGCTACTTTGACATGCATGATATTGTTAAGTGGTGATAACGAAAGGTGATGACTTTGTTAGGTGCTACTTTTGATATGCATGACATTGTTAGGTGGTGACAATGAAAGGTGGTGACTTTGTTAGATAGTGACATTGTTCTAGGTGCTATAAAAGCACATCTTATGAGTGACGCATTTTGAATCCATCACAAGTATCATCACAAGAGGCAAAGGCCAAGAGAGATTTGTATAGTGAGATTTGAGAGAAATCTCTTAGGGTTGTTCTTGTTTGCAAACTTGATTCAAGTATAGTAAACGTTTGCAGATTCCGCTCTGCCAGGGACTGGCCATACGGTGGGTGAACCTCATTAACAAATCTATCTTGTTTGTGATTAATTGTTTTCTTATTCCTGCATTTTAATTTATATTGTCTTTCATCGTTTAATTGCGTGATTGTATTTTTGCGTGATTTGGGTTTTGTCGCGAGCAATGTTCCGTTGATCGACTCTCCCTCCCAACAACTGGTATCAGAGCAAGGTTAAGAGAACCTAGGGTTCTTCGATTCTATAATATAGGTAACGGTGGGTAACGACGCTTGTGTCCTCTTCCCCACTTTCTTAGATTGTAGTTTTGAAGGCTTTGGTTTAGATCTAGGAGGAAGTTGGGTTTGTTGCGATACAGACGAAAGATGGCAGAGGATAAGATAAGAATCGAGAAATTTAATGGTCACAATTTTGGTTGGTGGCGCATGCAGTTAGAAGACTGTCTATACCAAAAGAATCTATATCTTCCGTTGCTAGGAGAAAAGCCCGAGAAGATGACTGATGAGGAGTGGAACCTTTTGGATAGAAAAGCCTTGGCGACGATCAGATTGTCGTTGACTCTGCAGGTGGCCTTTAATATCTCAAAGGAGAAAACAACTAAGGTGCTAATGAAGACGTTAGCGAAGTTGTATGAGAAGCCATCGACATCAAATAAAATATTTTTGATGAAGAAGCTTTTCAACATGAAGATGGTAGAGACTGGTTCGGTGATAGAGCACCTGAACGAGTTCAACAGCGTGACAGGCCAACTTGAGTCCGTTTCAATCATCTTTGAAGACGAGATTCGAGCCCTGCTGTTCCTATGTTCGTTGCCAGAGAGTTGGGAGAACCTAGTGATGGCGGTTAGCAACTCTGTCTCGGGGATTCTTACGTTTAATGATGCGGTAAGCTGCATATTAAACGATGAGACGTGGAGAAAGTCCGTGAGTGAGAGTTCTGGAACTTCTGCACTTTCGGTGGAGAATCATGGCAGAACAATGGAAAGGGGAAAGTGGAAAAAGGGCAACCCTAAAAGCCGGGGTAAATCTTAAGGAAAAATCCAAGACGCCTGTTGGAATTGCGGAAAGAAAGGCCACAGAAGAAGTGAATGTAAGCTTCCTAAGAAAGGCTCAGATGAGAAGACGGATGAAAAGGAAGCAAATGTGGTGTCTATCTAAGAACAAGGGGAACAAGGTCTTTGTTTATCGGCGAGCGAGAACACAAAGGCGGATAATTGGTTCCTAGATTCAGGGGCTTCTTTTCATTGCACTTCAGGCAGACATCACTTTAGCGAGTATGTTCAGGGCGATCTTGGACATGTGACGGTGGGAAACGGTCAATCGTGTAAGATCGTTGAAAAGGGGGCGATTATCTTGCAACCGTCAGGAGGTGGTCAAATCAAATTGAAGAATGCTCATCACATTCCGAATTTGAAGAAAAGCTTGATTTTCATAAGTCATCTAGACAACGAAGGGTTTACTACGACATTTAGGAATTCTCAATAGAAGATTTCCAAAGGGTCATTGGTGGTCGCAAGGGACAAGCTGAGCGGTTTGTTGTACTCATTCAATGGGAGCAGCGGAGGCTCAGTTGCATTGACGGCAAGTTCGGAGAAAGATTCGGAGACTTTGTTGTGGCATAAAAGATTGGGACACCTCAGCGAGAAGAACATGAAAATTCTTCAAGCTAAGGGGGTTCTTTCGGGGCTGAAAAAGGTGGAGTGGGGTTTTGCGAGAGCTGCGTTTGTGGGAAGCAAAGCGCGCTCAGATTTCAAATTGGAGGGTTAGCGAAAAAGACCAAGAAACTGGAGATGGTGCATACGGATGTGTGGGGTCCGGCCTCGGTGGAGTCTTATGGAGGAAATCGGTACTTTGTGACGTTCATAGATGATACAAGTCGGAAGACATGGGTGTACGCGATGAAGAAAAAGTCCGATGTGTTTGGCATCTTCAAACACTGGATTGCGCAGGTGGAGAACCAAACGTGGATGAAGGTTAAATGCCTAAATTCTGATAATGGCGGGGAATACTGCACCCAAGAGTTCGAGGAGTTTTGCTCACAAAAGGGTATTCGTTGGTTGAAGACGGTACCTGGGACGCCATAGCAAAGTGGTATCGCTGAAAGGATGAACAGAACGATCCTGGAGCGAGTGCGAAGCATGACCTTGGATGCGAATCTGCCAAAATTCTTATGGGCAGCAGCAGTCGATGCTGCTGTGTATCTAATCAACAGAAACCCAGCGAGTGCGCTTGATGGAGGCATTCCAGAAGAAATTTGGTCGGGTAAACCGGTCAACTATTCGCACCTTAAGGTATTTGGCTGTATCGCGTATTCTTTGATTGATAAGGCAGAAAGACGTAAGCTTGACTCCAAATCTAAGAAGTGTGCTTTCATCGGGTATGGTGGAGACGAGTTCGTATCGGCTGTGGGATTACACAAGTAAGAAAGTAATACGAAGCCGGAACGTTGTCTTTGATGAGCAGCACTTATATAGAGAAGAAAAGCAAGCCAAAGATTGTGTTGTATCTGAGTTCGTGGAGTTAGACGGAACTCAAGAGAAAAATCAGGTGCCCACAAGTGGGGATCAAAACATGGAAGAAACTGCAGTGCAGGATCAGACTCAAGAACATGATGGCTACTATGTTCAGCAACCAGATGTACCAGTTTTGAGGAGATCTACGAGAGAAAGGAGACTACCTGAAAAACTTATGACCAACTTCATTTTGTACACGGATTCGGGAGAGCCTAAATCCTTTGAAGAGGTGACGCAAGACGGTGCTAGTAAGCAGTGGGAGCGAGCTATGGACGAGGAGATGAATTCTTTGAAGAAGAACCGCACATGGGACCTAGTGAAGCTACCCAAGGGTCGAAAAGTGTTGCTGAATAGATGGGTGTACAGGATAAAAGATGAGGCCAATGGTGTGAAGCGGTACAAGGATCGCTTGGTAGTCAAGAGATATGTGCAAAAGCAAAGAATTGACTATCAAGAGATATTTTTCCCTATGGTGAAAATGACATCAATTTGAGTGATCCTTAGTATTGTGGCGGTGGAGGATCTGCACTTGGAGCAGCTTGATGTAAAGACCGCGTTCCTTCATGGAGATTTGGTGGAGGAGATCTATATGATGCATCCACCGGGATACGAGGTGAAGGGAAAAGAAACTATGGTGTGTAGACTGCGAAAGAGTTTGTACGGCCTTAAGCAAGTTCCAAGACAGTGGTATCTCAAATTCGATCAGTTCATGCTAGAGACGGGATTTGTCCGTGGTGAGTCAGATCACTGTGTCTATATTCAGACTTTTGAGGATGGAGACTATATCATTCTATCACTCTATGTAGATGATATGTTGGTAGCGTGTCCGAACTTCGAGAAAATTCAAAGTCTGAAGAAGATGATGGCTGAAAAGTTTTCCATGAAAGATTTGGGAGCGGCCAAACAAATTTTGGGCATGAAGATCGTTCGAGATAGGAAGCAGCGGAAGCTGTGGTTATCGCAAAGCGACTATATCGAGAAGGTTTTGAAGCGGTTCAACATGGACAAGTCAAAACCGGTGAGTACGTGTTTAGCAAAACGTTTCAAACTTATGAAGGAGTTTTGCCCGACAACTTAAGAGCAGAAAGACGAGATGGCAAGAGTGCCTTATGCTTCTGCGGTGGGGAGTTTAATGTATGCAATGGTGAGTACGGGACCAGATATTGCACATGCAGTGGGAGTTGTGAGCCGGTATATGCAAAACCCGGGGAAGGAGCATTGGAATGCGGTGAAGTGGATTTTGAGGTATCTTAGGGGTACGTCTAGTCACTGCCTATGTTTCGGGGGTGATTCTCTAAAGTTTTAAGGTTACGTTGATGCGGACTACTCGGGTGATCGAGATAGTGGGAAGAGTACAACAGGATACGTATTTACAGTTGGAGGAACAGCGGTGAATTGGGTATCTCAACTGCAAAAGTGGTAGCATTATCAACTACGGAGGCTGAGTAAGTGGCGATCACGGAAGCCAGCAAAGAGATGATATGGTTACAAGGGTTGCTCGAAGAGTTGAGTAAGAAGCAATACTTCAATACCTTGTGGAGTAACAGCCAAAATGCAATACATTTGGCGAAGAATGCAGCATATCATTCTCGGACGAAGCATATCAAGGTGCGATACTATTTCATACGCATAGCGTTAGAAGATGGTGAGTTGACACTGCAGAAGATCGCGGGAGAAAAGAATCCGGCGGATATGTTCACCAAAATAGTAGACAGAGATAAGCTCGATCTCTTTTGCAGATTGGTGAATTTCTCCATGAAAATTTGATGAGAAGAGAGCAGCAGCGGAATCGTGTGAAGTTTACTAGTGCTGAGAATCAAGCCAAAAAAAAAATACTCCAAGTGGGACAATGTCGAGATTGTGATGAATTTGCATCAAGGTGGAGTTTGTTGAAAATTGATGCAAATTAAAGTCTAGGGTTAGGTGCCACCTTTTGACATGCATGACATTGTTAGGTGGTAATAATGTTAAGTGATGACTTTTTTAGGTGCTACATTGACATGCATGATATTGTTAGGTGGTGACAATTAAAGGTGGTGATTTTGTTATGTGCTACTTTTGATATGCATGACATTGTTAGGTGGTGACAATGAAAGGTGGTGACTTTGTTAGATAGTGATATTGTCCTAGGTGTTATAAAAGCACATCTTATGAGTGAGGCATTTTGAATCCATCACAAGTATCATCACAAGAGGCAAAGGCCAAGAGAGATTTGTATAGAGAGATTAGAGAGAAATCTCCTAGGGTTGTTCTTGTTTGCAAACTTGATTCAAGTATAATAGACGTTTGCAGATTCCGCTCTGCCGGGGACTAGCCATACGGTGGGTGAACCTCGTTAACAAATCTATCTTGTTTGTGATTGATTGTTTTCTTATTCCTGCACTTTAATTTATATTGTCTTTCATCGTTTAATTGCGGGATTGTATTTTTGCGTGATTTGGGTTTTGTCGCGAGCACTGTTCCGTGGATCGACTCTCCCTCCCAACACATTGCCTAAGGCTTTTCCCTACGAGTCGAGAAGAATCGAGAAGTTCTCGAAAGGACACTAATTTCCTCACAAGTCGATACGAATCGAGAAGTTCTCACAAGAATGTCCTAACGTCACAGTTAACCTCTACTCTTTACGAAAAAGGTCCGTTAGGGTCTGTGGTACTAGGGTTTTTGTCCATCGTACTATAACGTCGGCTGATGTATTCTTCGATAGGCAATCTTGCTGTCCGAGTAGCCTCGCAACTGTCGTGTCTCTGATCCCTTCGGGGGATGGACAAGACGTCTTCAAGCAATCTTCCTAGGCGATTTGACCGTCAGAAGAGCAAGCGTTAGGAATTTTGCCATGCCGCTTTTTACTTGAGGTTAGGCTCAGTTTGGGGAGCCCCGATGAGTCATGTGAAGGGTTTCCTATAGTACCACTACAAGGGTTTGGAGGCAACACACATGCCATATTTAAAAATTACTTGGTACTAAAGAAACTAACTTAAGGATCATACTAGAAAAATTAGGGCAACTAAACTATAACAGAAACTCAAGTAGGAAAAACTAGGATTTTGAGAGTACAACCTTTGTAGCTCCCTACACTATAATCCTTGGCTACTTGAGGGTTAGAAAAAAGGTCCGCTTGAGATCCTCTAGGTCCATGACGATCCACCCGAAGTCCTCTTTGTCCAAGCTTGAAGCTTCACTAGATCAAGAGAAGAAATGGAAGCTAACACTCTTCACTAATGGGCAAGACTAGTGTAGAATGGTTGGTTTTCTCACTTCAAAATCCTAATTTGGTAACTCTTTTGCTCACTTGAGAGAACTAGAGAGCAAGAGAGAAAGGAGGAAGAAGATGATGGCTTTCTAAGAGCTCAAGATAATGATAAGGTTGTGAATAAAATGAGAAAATGAAAATATATATATTTTTACTCTCTCATTCTTAACCAAGGTTATAAAATATCTAGATATTTTAGTTTGGAACAAAAATGACCATAGAAATTAAATCATGGTTAAACAAAAGGGTTAAGGAAAGAATAAAATATTCAACCATGAAACAATTTCCATTTTCATTTTTCTTTTCCAAAAATAATATCCATATATTTTATAAAGGGTGTGAGTCTTATATTACCACCATCCACTATATCAACAACCATGATAGAATGATGTATGCATGTATGTGTGCATGCACATCCATATGTGCATGAATAAGAATGAATGCATACATGCATGCATACAACTAAAAGACAAGAAATGATTTCAAGTAAGAAACTAATGGTCAATGATAAATCAACACTTGATTTAGCAACCCGGTCATATCACATACGACCCGACCAAAAGCAAACCGTCCGATTAATATACGGTATCTCATACACGCATTTTAACCGGGTCCACGCGCATATCTCATATGCGCACCACATCGTTTCGCCTGGACTAGGCAATTCCATTGCGGGACTCTAAGACTCGTCAATACGCCAGCAGTGGGTGATGATCATATCAAGAACCCCCAATTCGCAAGCGGTCAGCTAAACGTAACGGCCACCCGGGTATTGAGCGATCAGAAGAAAACAAGCGAACCTGTCACAACTCCAGTCGAGCCAACCGGCAACACTACCGTACAGTCCGGTCTCTTCGTCAGATATGCTGCATATCAAGTCTAGGGATGGTAAGGTCGACCCCAATAACTCAATAAGTCGTGCTAATGAATGGTCTATAACAGATCGAGAAACTACTGATAACACTTATCAGTAAATCTCAACAGCCCTGGTCAGGGACTTACTGATATAGCCAATCGAGCACAGCACAGCATCAACTCCCAATACCGGGAGAGACGAAACCCTTCCTATCGCTCATCGCCTTCGTGTGTCTCGGGACTGTACCCAACGGCCACCTGTTTGCACGACTCAGTAGAGCCGTGGTAGGGTGGTAATCAAAGTACAGTGGGAGAACACACAAGACTCTATGACGATCTCGGGTCTACAGACTAACCTGCACCAGTGTCACCTGAGAACTGCTATCCGACGATACATAAAATTCCATATAGGAGTTCTCGGTGAGTCCGTCCAGTGTACCCAGTCACCACTGAGCACCCGTATACGATCTCGATATCAAATATCGATGCATGTGGGAACATCCATCGCCCATCATATGGGTCTAGTATCATATACGCTAGTCTACTCTGGTATATCGATGCCCCGTCTCGATACACCTACGACTAGGGACATTTCAGGATATGCTTATAAACTACAGATGTCCCACCAGTATGATCTTCATCATAATCACAGTAGTCAAGCCTATATCCTCAGGGCTTTATCAACATGTGTGAATGAATAAAAGCATGATCAAATCAACATATCAGATAAAGAAGAACCAGATAGCATACTATCATGTCGAGCAAGAATGTACACTGAATATATATACATGTATAAATATATCCACTATCATATAATGGCCTCTAGGGCATACATATATCCAACAATCTCCCACTTGCACTAAGGCCAGTTATTGGCGTATCTCATACCCAACATCTCAAAAAGTTGCTCATGCTGCGGCTGAGAGAGGGCCTTGGTGAATGGATCCGCGGTGTTATTCTTTGTGTCTACTCTCCTAATCTCGATCTCACGGCGATCTACAATCTCCCAGATCAAATGAAAACGCCTAAGGATGTGTCTGGACCGCTGATGTGACCAGACGGCAGCATTTCCGCGTTCTGAGATGGGTATACGCGGCGGAAGCGCGGTGCAATGGAGGGCTCGGATCTCGGGAAAAATTCTGCTGCTCTGATTTCGAAGTCCCCTTCTGTTTTGATATTTTGTTTTCTGTTTCTCTTTCTGTAGATTTCCAGATCCGAGTTTGTATATAGATCCTGCAAAATTCAAACAAAATACCCTTTCCAAGAATAACAGATGATGTCTTTTTATAATTTTTTTGGATTTTTCAGATTTTTCAGATTTTTTTAATTTTATATTAACCCGAAATTGCAAAAAGGAAATGGCACGCTATCCCCGGCAGCGGCGCCATTTGATTTGTCTCAGAAACTATCTATTACCGCAATCAAGAACGGCGTCGCTTTGCAGCTAGCCGGTGAGTACGGGTCGGTCCACAGGGATGTTGTGAATCTCCTAATCGCGCTAACGAGTTAATTCCGAAGGGTGTTCGGACAGATTATTAAATCTAAAAACCTAAATTATTCTATACTACGATTATCTAGATCTAAATCTTGCTAGGGTTAGGTTTAGGGATGGTTTGGAAATGCAAGTAAATCTCAACGCTTTCTATACCCAAATGAAGATCTATGAGGAGTTATGGTAATTATCAATAAAGGGGATTAGATTCATTCGGGAAGGTGTTCCTTCCTCTAGGTTCTTATCCTTCCTTTAGAGATCCTTACCCTAACTTCCATGGAAAACACGCGCAACCGGGCCTTTATACTACGGTATCACTGCTATCTCGAGGGATAGGGTGCCGTAGGGCGCAGTGTGTGCGTGTATGCATGGAGTCCTATTGATTATATGTGATGGGTAAGAAAGGGATGAGAGATCCCATCTCTCAAAAGCCTTCCCCAAAACTAACTCTAAACAATTATCTAGGGTAAGGAATTAAATCTACCTAGGGCAAAGAATGAAAAATTACCTACTTTATGGATGGCTCTCTCCAAACATCAACACAGAGTTGTCAGATCTGAATTCATGAAATTAAAAGAGGCACCGATACTCTCCAAAAGAATTCTAAAATTTATTAATGAAGGGAGGCATGAGAAAATACAATGATTTGGGTTCTATTTATAGGAGATAGAAACCCTAGGTTTACAATTGATTCGCATGTATGCAATTACAAATTTGCCCTTAGGTTGACTAGTCAGAGCAGCACCCAAATTATGGTAAAAACACTTTTTTCTCCGGGCTTCATGTGGCCGCGGAACCGTGGCATGGGCAGGCTTGGGCCGCGGTTCCGCGGCCCATTTGTTGGTTCATGAGCTGGAGTTTTGTGGCTTGATCTGGTTCTTTTAGGGCTTCTTGTTTACTTGGTTCTTTTCTCCATTTGGATTTTTGGCCTTCTCCAGATCTTTTAGTGAATAATTGCAGTGGACTTTTAACCGTTCGCTTTGTAATCTTGGACCTTGCATTGCCTTGTACTTTGTGAATTTTATCTTTGATGTAGGCTTGATCAAGAGTCTTCTGTTTGTTGGTCAAAGTCCACTTTTGCATCGTCTTTTCATCATTTTCATTGTTTTCTGTCCAAGAACCTGTAACCTGTAATATGTAGCAGACATGCGTCAAAAGCACATGTTTATTTGTAAAATATATAAGAATGGGGAATATAGTAATGCAATATTATGATATGAACACATGCCCCCAAAATGAGACGGGTAACTCAGCATCACTCATCATGGAACGGACCATATCTAATAGGGTCCGATTCCGTCGTTCAGACACACCGTTGTGTTGTGGTGTGTAAGGAGGAGTGAGCTGAGAGAGAATCCCATTCTCTTTTAGGAAGTTTGCAAATTCTGTACTGAGGTACTCCCCACCTCGATCTGATCGAAACATTTTGATACTCAAGCCGGTTTGTTTTTCTACTTCGAGTTTATATTCAGTGAATTTCTTGAAAGCTTCGGATTTGTGCTTTAATAAAAATACATGACCGAATCTTGAGAAATCGTCAGTGAAAGTAATGAAGTATGAAAAACCGTCTCTAGCTTGTGTAGACATTGGCCCACATACATCACTATGTATGAGGCCTAGGAGCTCAGTAGCTCTTTCTCCGTGTCCGGTAAACGGAGTTTTGGTCATTTTACCCTTGATACAAGACTGGCAAGTCGCATAAGATTTATATTCAAAAGAGTTTAAATATCCATCTTTGTGTAACTTGTTTAGTCTTGTTTCGTTAATATGACCAAGTCTACTGTGCCAAAGAAAAGTTTCATTTATTTCTGAAAGTTTTCTTTTATTAGTGTGTTGTATGCTGAAAACTGTGTGTTGATTTAGGACGTATATCCCGTTATTAAGCGTACCATACCCAACCAACATTTGATTCAGGTGAACGTTCATAATATTGTTCTGCAATACAAAATTATATTCTTCATTGTCTAACAAAGAAACGGATATTATATTACAAAGCATACTAGGTACAAAATAACATGGGTTCAAAACCAATATACACCCAGATGGCAACCCCAAGTAATACTCTCCCACTGCGACTGTATGTACATTGGAACCATTTCCAACGCGGAGAGTATGGTCACCTGTCTTCAAAACCTTGCTATTTCTCAGCCCCTGCATGGAATTGCAAATATGAGAAGCTGAATCGGTATCTAATACCCAGGAAGCAGAATTTATTAAAAAACAGTTTTCTGTCATAAACACACCTGAAGCGGAAGCATCCCCATGCTTCTTCTTAAGATTTAAGTACTCCGTGCAGTTGCGCTTCCAATGTCCTGTTTTGTGGCAATGAAAACATTCCCCTTTCCCCGATTCTCCAGCTTTGGACTTGTCCTTCCGCTTAACCTTTTTAATTCCACCCCTAGGCTTGTTGGGTTTCTTCTTCATCTTTCCCTTGGCCTTAGCCTTTGGGCGAGAAGAGTAAGATTGCCCAACACTCAAAACGGGAGTTTTCACTGATTTCAGTGTGCTCTCTGCACTCCTTAACATATTAAGGAGTTCAGGTAGTTCCTTCTCCATGTTGTGCATGTTGAAGTTAACTATAAATTGAGCAAAGGTGGAGGGGAGGGACTGCAGAATAATATCCGTATATTGTTCATTGTCCATCGTCCATCCAAGGTCCTCAAGCTCTTCTATGAGAGCTATCATCTTCAGAACATGGTCTCCTACTGGTGTGCCAGGGGCCATTCGTATCTGAAACAATTTCTTTGATACTTCGTATCGTAATACGCGGGATTGCTCTCTATACAACTCCTTTGTATGGAGGAATATGTCATGAATGTCTATATTCTCGTGCTGCTTTTGATGTGTGTTGTCCATCGATGCAAGCGCGAGGCATTTAGCCATGGCACAGTCAGCGTCCCATGTCTTGCGGACTTCAATATCCACAACTGAGGATTTTGGACCTGGGACGGGCGGGGCTGGAGCCGTGAGGACATCTGATACTTTATCATAAGTCAAGGCAATTTTCAGATTCCTTAGCCAGTCTTTATAATTGGTCTCATTCAGTTTATTTTTATCTAGTAGAAACTTGAGTCCTGTCATGGGTATCTGCCATTAAGAGAGGGAAAAGAATACACTCAGCGAAAGCTCTTGCAAAGATCAGATTGATTATTATCTTGTCTAATCGATGTCTCCCACTGCTTTAATCAAGTTTTTTTTTCAAACCTTAAAAAGAAAACCAGTCAGGATTAATTACAGTCTAAAACTTCGCCAATCGTTCAGCCAGGCCAGTGTCGGTACTTGAGGGAGGTTCCCCGTGCTTTCACATGGACCTAATTAAAGTAAACCTCGTTTTCCCAGAGGCGTAGCCCCGTTAACACCTTTCTAGACACCTAATGAGTTAACTAATTGTAAACTGCAAAACTCTCCTGGGAGCAACTATTGCCCACAGTGGGATCGGGATCCAACCATCATATGGAAGGTATGCAATCTCATTGCAAATTTCCACTATTGAAATTCCCGATGTGGTTTTTACCCCTAGTACCTATGACCTTAACTATGGTCAACAAATCATAAGTACTAGTCAAGTTCTACCCGTCATTTCTTGATTAATTAGACCCACTCATATGACCCTTAACTATGGTCAACAAAATCGCATGAATGTCCTAATTAATCTGCATCATATGCAGTGTAGGAAGCCATCACTTAGCTACCGTACACTACGCCTTAACTATAGTCAACAAACGTAGCACGAATACTAAGTACTCTGCTTCCTAAAATGACGGAGGGTTGCGGATGATTTTTAAGAAAATTTTTAACGCTTTGAACTTAATATCGTTGTAGAATCAAATGGTTTTCAAAAGGAGTGGCTTAAGCTCCGCAGTTTTGAAATGTAGCTTTTTCATAAAGAGCCGAGTGGTTTTTAAATCCGATTCTACAACATCTTTTTAGGTTTATTTTCTTTACATTAATCATATTAATGTAGTCTCATCATTTAAATCCTTAAGCCAATCACAGAAAAGAAACGAAAATACCACGTACGCTTATGCCATCCGCATTCGCCGCAATGTTCCATTATGCACCGTTAGGCTACTTAACTAACGGCATACCGGGACGGGACTAGCGCGGGTGTAAAACATAAGCAACGTCTACTATATATCTCATATATAATATATCATTCGTCTCAGATATCACATCACAGAATACAGACAGCAGAAACACAGATATAATGTGGGATATACTAGGACGTCCGTATTTAGTATTTAGCCAACAATAGAAAATACAGATTCCACAGTCGCGATGAATAGCCAAGCCCACACCCCTAGATCCCTACGAGAGCAGCAAGCGACTCTACCAATTCTGGAGTTTAGGAGACCCGGTCTCGACTCCTCGAGATGGCCTCCTACTGAACCCCAGAACCCGGTCACTTGTGCTCCCCTCCTTGGGTCTATCCTAATGCGGAAAAGTAAATAATATACAACACTGGTGGCATCAACCTCAACCCGGAAGTGCCCCAAATAAAAGAATATTACATTACATTTGAATTTTACATGAATGAAAAGAAAACTCTCATCTCACATAAAAACCCTCGGCTATTCAATCGCGACAATCCTGCACATCATATCTCAGCAACACATAATATCATATATCATCAACGTAAGTAAGTATGCATACACCGATCGTCGTTGATGTATAGCAACGAAAACCGGCAATACAACTACATACTACACTTACGGTCACAGAAAAGAAAATGTAAAACTACAACATTTGGAATCCACAATCACTTTAGACATTGCAAATCCGAAATATCACATACTTCGCATTTCATGCCTAACTATATGAATTCCACATATTTTATCACATTCCAGATAAATAGACAGTATTAAACTTTCAGATCGAATAATCAAATACCCAAGATTTCCTAAATAGCTCAACACTTGAGCGGAGTTCAAAAATCCCGGAATGTGTCACAGTAGCAGCGGTCCAGCCGTAGAAGGGTCAAGCCAACGCCTCACATGTGGCACGCCGTACTGCCTCAAACCCTAAGGTTCAGAGGCAGTTCAGACGGTCACATAATCGAGTTAAGGTTTGTGTTCTTCTAGAGGGTCCACCACATTACTTGCACGTATTTACGAAAGATTTAAACTCGAGAAAAATTCAACATTTGAAAATTTTTCGTACCGGGAAAAAGTGAGTTAATGATATCCGTTCAAACATTTTAATACTTTCTAAATTATCCGAAAACAGCACAAAATTAAATATTCCGATCGAATCAACGAATCCAAAACAATTCTCAGAACACTCAACACTTGAATCATATTAAAAATACCCAAAAATATATAAAAGCAGGTAGGAACATTACTGTGTGAAAAAGAGGCAATGATTCATCTGTACGGCCGCGGATCCACGGCCCAAGCAAGGTCTGGCAGCGGTTCCACGGCGGAATGTATGATTTATTGCTTCGTTTTTTACAGTATTGCTTAGATTTGCCTGCTGAATTTTTTAAGTATTTTTAATTCTGGAAAAACACAGTTTTAAAAAAATGTACAGAGAAGGGTTAAAAATCCATATTTTTGGTTCGATCGGAGTTTTAACTTCGCCTAAGCGTCGCCTAAGGTTCTAGCTTGGCTCTGATACTATGAAGGGTTTCCTATAGCACCACTACAAGGGTTTGGAGGCAACACACATGCCATATTTAAAAATTACTTTGTGTTAAAGAAACTAACTTAAGGATCATGCTAGAAAAATTAGGGCAACTAAACTATAACACAAACACAAGTAGGAAAAACTAAGGTTTTGAGAGTACAACCTTTGTAGCTCCCTACACTAGACTCCTTGGCTACTTGAGGGTTGGAAAAAAGGTCCGCTTGAGATCCTCTAGGTCCACGACGATCCACCCGGAGTCCTCTTTGTCCAAGCTTGAAGCTTCACTAGACCAAGAGAAGAAATGGAAGCTAACACTCTTCACTAATGGGCAAGACTAGTGTAGAATGGTGTTGTGGTTGGTTTTCTCACTTCAAAATCCTAACTTGGTAACTCTTTTGCTCACTTGAGAGAACTAGAGAGCAAAAGAGAAAGGAGGAAGAAGATGATGGCTTTCTAAGAGCTCAAGATAATGATAAGGTTGTGAATAAAATGAGAAAATGAATATATATATATTTTCACTCTCTCATTCTTAACCAAGGTTATAAAATATCTAGCTATTTTAGTTTGGAACAAAAATTACCATAGAAATTAAATCATGGTTAAACAAAAGGGTTAAGGAAAGAATAAAATATTCAACCATGAAACAATTTCCATTTTCATTTTTCTTTTCCAAAAATAATATCCATATATTTTATAAAGGGTGTGAGTCTTATATTGCCACCATCCACTATATCAACAACCATGATAGAATGATGTATGCATGTATGTGTGCATGCACATCCATATGTGCATGAATAAGAATGAATGCATACATGCATGCATACAACTAAAAGACAAGAAATGATTTCAAGTGAGAAACTAATGGTCAATGATAAATCAACACTTGATTTAGCAATCCGGCCATATCACATATGATCCGACCAAAAGCAAACCGCCCGATTAATATATGGTATCTCATACACGCATTTTAACCGGTTCCACGCGCATATCTCATATGCGCACCACATCGTTTCGCCTGGACTAGGCAACTCCATTGTAGGACTCTAAGACTCGTCAATACGCCGGCAGTGGGTGATGATCATATTAAGAACCCCCAAGCCGCAAGCGGTCAGCTAAACGTAACGGCCACCCGGGTATTGAGCGATCAGAAGAAAACAAGCGAACCTGTCACAACTCCCGTCGAGCCAACCGGCAACACTACCGTACAGTCCGGTCTCTTCATCAGATATGCTGCATATCAAGTCTAGGGATGGTAACGTCGACCCCAATAACTCAATAAGTCGTGCTAATGAATGGTCTATAACAGATCGAGAAACTACTGATAACACTTATCAGTAAATCTCAACAGCCCTGGCCAGGGACTTACTGATATAGCCAATCGAGCACAGCACAACATCAACTCCCAATACCGGGAGAGACGAAACCCCTCCTATCGCTCATCGCCTTCATGTGTCTCGGGACTGTACCCAACGGCCACCTGTTTGCACGACTCAGTAGAGCCGTGGTAGGGTGGTAATCAAAGTACAGTGGGAGAACACACAAGACTCTATGACAATCTCGGGTCTACAGACTAACCTGCACCAGTGTCACCTGAGAACTGCTATCCGACGATAGATATAATTCCATATAGGAGTTCTCGGTGAGTCCGTCCAGTGTACCCAGTCACCACTGAGCACCCGTATACGATCTCAATGTCAAACATCGATGAATGTGGGAACATCCATCGCCCATTGTATGGGTCTAGTATCATATACGCTAGTCTACTCTGGTATATCGATGCCCCGTCTCGATACATCTACGACTAGGGACATTTCAGGATATGCTTATAAACTACAGATGTCCCACTAGTATGATCTCCATCATAATCACAGTAGTCAAGCCTATATCCTCAGGGCTTTATCAACATGTGTGAATGAGTAAAAGCATGATCAAATCAACATGTCAGATAAAGAAGAACCAGATAGTATACTATCATGTCGAGTAAGAATGTACACTGAATATATATATATATACATGTATAAATACATCCACTATCATATAATGGCCTCTAGGGCATACATATATCCAACATCATGACCACTCCACGCTGGTGTGGGACGATCTCTGATAATCTTTCAGGTTTTATATGAGTTGCCGTCAAGACCCTGAAGCTAGGAATATTGCCTTTGCTTCGTTTGCTGGTATCGCGTCTGCTGTATCGAGATGAATGTCGCGGTTGTCTATAGGTTGTTGGTGAACCGTCGAGCCTTGGAAATAGGGACTTTGCCATGACTTCGTTGTTTTGTGTCGCGTCTGACTCCTGTTGGGGAAATAACGCTGGTGTGACATCGCGTCTGCTGTATCGAAACGAACGTCGAGGTGATCTCTAGGTTGTTGGTGAACCGTCGGGACCTGGAACTAGGGACTTTGCCATGGCTCCGTTGTTTTGTGTCGTGTCTGCATCCTGCTGGGGAAAGAACGCTGGGGTGACATCGCGTTGAGCGTCGAAGTGGTCTCTAGGTTGTTGGTGAACCATCGGGACCTGGAACTAGGGACTTTGCCATGGCTCCGTTGTTTTGTGTCGTGTATGCATCCTGCCGGGGAAAGAATGCTGGGGTGACATCGCGTCTGCTGTATTGATACGAACATCGAGGTGATCTCTATGTTGTTAGTGAACAGTCGGGACCTGGAACTAGGGACTTTGCCATGGCTCCATTGTTTTGTGTCGTGTCTGCATCCTGCTGGGGGAAGAATGCTGGGGTGACATCGCGTCTGATGTATCGAGACGAACGTCGAGGTGGTCTCTAGGTTGTTGATTAACCGTCGGGACCTAGAACTAGGGACTTTGTCATGGCTCCGTTGTTTTGTGTCGTGTCTGAATCCTGTTGGAGAAAGAATGCTGGGGTGACATTGCGTCTGCTATATCGAGATGAACGTCGAGGTGATCTCTAGGTTGTTGGTGAACCGTCGGGACCTAGAACTAGGGACTTTGCCATGGCTCCATTGTTTTGTATCGCGTCTGCATCCTGCTGGGGGAAGAACGCTGGGGTGACATCGTGTCTGCTGTATCGAGACGAATGTCGAGGTAGTCTCTAGGTTTGATGAACCTTCGAGACCTGGAACTATGGACTTTGCTATGGCTCCGTTGTTTTGTGTCGCGTCTGCATCCTGCTGGGGAAATAATGTTGGGGTGACATCGCGTATGCTGTATCAAGACGAACGTCGAGGTGGTCTCTAGGTTGTTGGTGAACCGTCGGGACCTGGAACTAGGGACTTTTCCATGGCTCCGTTGTTTTGTGTCGCGTCTGTATCCCGCTGGGGAAAGAACGCTGGGGTGACATCGCGTCTGCTGTATCGAGATGAACGTCGAGATTATCTCTTGGTTGTTGGTGAACCGTCGAGACCTGAAACTAGGGACTTTGCCATGGCTCCATTGTTTTGTGTCGTGTCTGCATCCTGCTGGGGGAATAACGTTGGGGTCATCCTGCTGGGGGAATAACGTTGGGGTGACATCGCGTCTGCTGTATCGAGACAAACGTCGAGGTGGTCTTTAGGTTGTTGATTAACTGTCAGGACCTGAAACTGGGGACTTTGCCATGGCTCCGTTGTTTTGTGTCGCGTCTGAATCCTGTTGGGGAAAGAACGCTGGGGTGACATCGCGTCTGCTGTATCGAGACGAATGTCGAGGTGATCTCTAGGTTTTTGGTGAACCGTCGGGACCTGGAACTAGGGACTTTGCCATGGCTCCATTGTTTTGTGTCGCGTCTGCATCCTGCTGGGGAAAGAACGCTGGGGTGACATCGCGTCTGCTGTATCGATACGAACGTCAAGGTGGTCTCTAGGTTGTTGGTGAACCGTCGGGACCTAGAACTAGGGACTTTGCCATGGCTCCGTTGTTTATTGTCGCGTCTGAATCTTGCTAGAATGAGGAGGAACGATGTTGTGGGTCTCCAGGCTGTAGATGTGGCCGTCGAGGCTTGGGACTAAGGACTCTGCCGTTGCTTCGAGATTGATTGTCGCGTCCGAATCCTGCTGGAATGAGGAGGAACGCTGTTGTGGGTCTCCAGGCTGTAGATGTGGCCGTTGAGACTTGGACTAGGGACTCTGTCGTGGCTCCGAGATTGAGTGTCGCGTCTGAATCCTGCTGGAATGAGAAGGAACGCTGTTGTGGGTCTCCAGGCTGTAGATTTGGCCATCGAGACTTGGAACTGGGGACTCTGCCGTGGCTCCAAGATTGATTGTCACGTCCGAATCCTGCTGGAATGAGGATGAACGTTGTTGTGAGTCTCCAGGCTGTAGATGTGGCCGTCGAGGCTTAGGACTAGGGACTCTGTCGTGGCTCCGAGATTGATTGTCGCGTCCGAATCCTGCTGGAATGAGGAGGAACGCTGTTGTGGGTCTCCAGGCTGTAGATATGGCCGTCGAGACTTGGAACTAGGGACTCTTCCGTGGCTCCGAGATTGATTGTCACGTCCGAATCCTACTGGAATGAGAACGAACGCTGTTGTGGGTCTCCAGGCTGTAGATGTGGCCATCAAGACTTGGAACTAGGGACTCTGCCGTGGCTCCGAGATAGTCTCTAGGCTGTCTGTGAACCTTCGAGATTTGGAATTAGGGGACTTTGCCATGGCTCCGTTTGTTGACGTCGTATCTGCTTCCGGTTGGAACGAGAAGGAACGCCATTGTTGATCTTTAGGTTGTAGTTGTTACCATCGAGACTGGCTCTTTTTCTGATGGAGCCTGATGGGATAATATAGTTCCTTTTTTGTTTGTGCCCCTGGATTGTATACAGGGATCGATGTGAACTCACCTGTAGGGCAAAAAGTTTCATTTTATTATTTTTTTATTTCTTTCCGCGATACTCTATCATTTCAGCTTTTTGTATCGTGAAAGTCGTGATTGCCCCATCATTTCAGCTATTTTGCGCGGTGCCCAATCATTCCGGTTATTTTGTATGTATATATTTTACTTGCTGATTTTTTTGCAAGTAGCCCTACCATTTCGGCTATTGCATGCATATATTTTACTTGTTGATTTTGTTGCAAGTTGTCCCATCATTTCGGCTATTTTATATGCATTTTTGGCTCGCTGACTTTTATTGCGAGCTTAGACTTAGAATTTGATACCGATTTAGGTATCAGCATCGCTACAACTGGGATTTTGCCAGGAGCGAATCATCATTTGCCCTTGTCAGTTTGAACAAAGGTGGCTTAGTAGACAGGGTTAGGATCATGTCGACTAAGGCTTTAACTTCATGAGCCGTAAGGGTCTCATAAAGGTATTTCTCTCTACGAGTCGTGAGAATCTCGTAAGTGCATTTTCTCCTTAAAAATCGTGGGGATTCTTAAGTGTATGTTCTGTTATAAGTCGTAAGGATCTTATAAGAGTGTTTTCTCTTTATAAGTCGAGAGGACTTACAAGGGTCATTCATCGTGTGAGCATATCTCTAATCGCTGGTGGCACTCTGTTAGGGAAATGTTTATTCATGCCCTTGGATTGTATACAAGGGTCAATGTTGAAACGCTTGTAGGGCAATATGGGTAGTGTGATGATGTCTTAAGAACAGGTTCAGATCCTTGTAACTTAAGGCTTTTGAATCCTATGAGCCGTGAGGGTCTCAAATGGGAATTCTCCTTACGAGTCGTGAGGATCTCGTAAATGTAATTTCTCCTCAGGAATCGTGAGGATTCCTAAGTGTGTTGGTCCCTTGTGAGTTGTAAGGATCTCATAAAGGTATTTCCTCCTTACAAGGTCGAGGGGACCTTGCAAGTGTCTTTTAACGAGATTGCGCCCTTTCGGGTTTTCACAAACTCGCCAGTAGCTCTGCTGTTTTTACTCATGGAGCCCTTTCGGGTTTTCATCCGTGCCATTTCGCTTATGGACGTACCATTTTTTTTTGCGTCAGCCTTGAGATGCTGCGGTCCGTAGTAGTTTATAGACGTCTCGGTCAGTAGCTAGTTTAAAGGACATTTCGGTCCGTCGTTAGTTTAAGGGCATTTCGGTCCATTGTTAGTTTTGCGACAACTCGGTCCATTATTGCAACGGTTTCGTTGGCTACCAGTTATAAAGTTTGGGCTTGGGAAGATAGCGAGCGGGCATAGGCGTCGTCATCTATCATTAACCCAGGCCATAACTCGTCATGCGTAGTATTTCTTTAGGAACCAAGCGTTTATTAGCCTGAAGGGTCTTTCGCCATGCATATCCATGAGCAAGTAAGCCCCACCTTGGTAGACTTTGTCTATGATGTATGGGCCTTTGTAATTTGGCTCGAACTTCCCTCGTTTGGCACGATTGGGGATCATAGGTCTCTTGACCATTAGCACGAGTTCGCCTTGGCGGAATGTTCTCGACCTAGTCAATTTCTCGTACAAGCGCGTTATTTTTGCTTTGTAAGCTTCCAAGTTTTGCTGCGCCATGAGCCGAGTTTCGTCGAGGGCATCAAGCTCCTCAAGCCGAAGATGAGCATTCTCTTCGTCTGTTAGCTCGTAATGAACCACCACTGGTAAGGAGGATAGCTCTATCTCTAAAGGGAGTACTGCTTTAGTGCCGAATACCAATGCATATAGCGTTGTGTTTGTGGCCGTTTTGAACGTGGTTCGATACGCCCAGAGAGCTTCATGCAGTCTCTCGTGCCAGTCCTTCTTATTTTTGGACACCGTCTTTTTCACGATCTTCGTCTGGGTCTTGTTGAAAGCCTCAGCCAGACCATTAGCTCAGGGATTATAGACCGAAGAGTATCTCCAGTCTATATTATGTTGCTGTGCGAAGCGGCTGATTTTGTAACTTCTATAGGCCGGTCCGTTATCGGAGATAATCCGTCGCGGAGTGCCGGACCGATAGATGATATGTGTCTTGAAGAAATGGAGGATATTCTCCGTCTTCACTTCTCTTAGTGGTACTGCTTCTGCCCACTTGGAGAAGTAATCAGTTGTCGCCAGTATGAACCGATGTCCTCTGGACGACTGGTTCAATGGGCCCGATTATGTCAGTTCCCCACATTTCGAACGGCCAGCTAGCCACCGTTGGGTGTAATGGATTTGGATGTTGGTGGATGAAGTCTCCGTGAATTTGGCATGAGTGACACTGTTTCGCGTGTTCGAGACAGTCTAGGATCATCGTGAGCCAATAATAGCTCATCCTTTTGATCTTCAGCTTCATCTTTGGACCGGCTTGATGAGAACCGCAGAGTCCGTCGTGAGTTTCTTGGATGACTCTCCTTGCTTCTTCAGGTCTCAGGCATCTTATCCATAGAGAGTCGAATGATCTCTTGTATAGAGTATCATTAACGAAAGCGAAAGACAGAGCTCGTTTCATGAGCTGATGTCTTGAGGACGCGTCTTTAGGTGTTCGACGGGATTTGAAGTAGTCTATAAAGACTTCTCTCCAATTCTCAGCCTTTTCCTGGTCTTTTATTTGTAGGGACGTTTGCTTGGTCATTTCATTTTCTTTGGATGACTCCGGAGACATATCTGTCGGTGCGAGAACCCGACGGCTTTGTACAACGATCCTCATGTCATCGAGGTTTTTGTCAGCCATTTCTTTAGCGAGCTTGGCTAATGCATCCGCTTTGCTATTTTCCGCGTGCGGTATGCTTTCCAGGGCATATGAGGGAATTTGAGTCAGCAATTGTTGTACTCTCTCGCCGTACTTCACCAACTCTGGTTTGCACGTTTGATAGTCGCCATTTACTTAACTAACGACCAGCTGGGAGTCTCCGTATATGAGGAGGTTTTCAATTCCCATGTCGACAGCGACTTCAAGACCTGCTATCAGAGCTTCATATTCGGATTCATTCTTTGTCCTCGGCTATGTTAGGGAGAAGGCAAAGCGTATTATCCCTCTTTGTGGAGTCACGAAGATGAGACCCACCCCCGATTTGATTATAGGGGTGTTGTGCTTTCGCTTCTTCATGGAAGATGCTCCATCGAAGTAAAGTTCCCATCGGGTATCACTCCCTTCTTTTTCCTTGTCTATCGTGTCGAATGTGTGCTCGTCTGGCAATTCACAATTTAAAGGTGAATCGGCAGGTATCGGATGCTCAGCGAGGAAGTCGGCGGTGGCCTGTCCTTTTACTGCCTTGAGAAGGCGATAAGTTATCGAGAACTCCATTAGGAGGAGGGCCCATTTAGCGAGTCGTCCCGTTAGTATGGCTCTTAACATCAAATATTTGAGAGGATCTACCTTTGATATGAGATGGACCTCATATGCCAACGCATAGTGCCTGAGCTTCGTTATCGCAAAGATCAACGCCAGGTAGTGTTTTCAATGGGAAAGTAATTTTTTTCTACCCCCAGGAGAACTCGACTCAAGTAGTAGAGGGCTCTTTCCTTCCCTTGATCATTCTCTTATGCCCATAGCATGCCTAAAGAGCATTCAAGGGCAGTTGTATACAGGTTGAGAGGTTTTTCCTTGACCAGAGCGGTTAGTACCGGCGGATTCTGCAGGTATTGCTTGATTTCTTCCAGTGCGCTTTAGAATTTGCGATCCCAAATGAACGGGGTTCCCTTCTTTATCAAGTGACTATAGGGACGACATTTGCCGGAAAGATTGGCTATGAACCGCCGAATATACACGAGCTTCACTTGGAAAGACCGCAGTTGCTTGAGAGTTCTTGGTGGAGGCATTTTCATGATCGCCTTGATCTTCGACGGGTCTATCTCGATGCCCCGGTGTCGTACGATGAATACTAGGAATTTGCCTGAGGAGACTCCGAACGCACATTTGAGAGGGTTCATCTTCAGATTGTATTTCCGAAGACGTTGGAACACTATCTTCAGATGCTCCCAATGCTCCTCGTGTGATTTGATTTTTACAACAAAGTCGTCAATATAGAATTCGACGATTTCGTGTATGAGATCATCGAAAATCTTCATCATGGCCGTCTGATAGGTGGTGCTAGCGTTCTTCAGACCGAAAGGCATCACTTTGTAGCAGAATATGCCCAAAGGGTTCCGAAAAGCGGTATGCTTTTGGTCTTCGGGATGCATCTTTATGTGATTGTATCCTGATGAGCCGTCCATGAAGGAAAAAACTTCATGAGTGGACGTGTTATCTATTATCAGCTCGGTGACTGGTACGGGAAAATCATCCTTCGGACAGGCTTTGTTAAGATCCCGAAAGTCCACGCAAATGCGTATTGTCCCATTTTTCTTCATCACTGGGACGATATTGGCAATCCGGTCAGGATACTAAACCTCTTGGATGAAGCCGGAGTCGATTAGCTTCTTGACCTCGGTGTTGATACTCATTTCAAGTTCGAGCCGCATTCTTCTCGGTGCTTGTTTGATTGGCTTGACGTTCGGAGATATCGCCAATTTGTGTACAGCTACTTCTGGATCTAGTTCCGGCATTTCGGAGTAGTTCCATGCAAAACAGTATTTATACTGTATGAGCACGTTTTTGAGTGTAGCCACCTTTTCTTCAGACAACAGCTCACTGACGAAGGTCGGCCGTGGGTCGTTTGCCGTCCCTAAGTCGATTTTTCTAAGGTTATCTGTTGTAGTATGTATCCCATCTTCCAGTTCTTTTGGTGCCGGTGGAAACTCTGAGATCACTTCGTCATCCATATCCTTGGGCACTCCTTCTTCCGACATCATTATCACGTGACAGGTACAAGATCGCTTCCAAGATCGATGTTGATCCGGCTCCACTCTCGCTGCATATGTGGCTTTTGGTTCATGCTTCTGTGGTGGGATTACCCTCCAACAGTTGGATAGAGTGAACCTGCCGAGTTGATATTGGTCTTCAACCCAGTTTTTGAAAGTGAAGCAGTCTTTAAGAGGATGTCCTATAGCTCGGTGATAGGAGCAATAATCCGGATGAGAGGCCTCGTCTGTTTGTTCGGGGTGTTTGGACTCCGGGAGTATCATCATCTGATGTTTCATGACGAGATCGAATATGTCACGACCCAATATTTGGCCCGTAACCGGCACTTAAACTACGTAACGTCTACAGGCGTAGGCAACTTAAGTAAGCCGAAATCCAGAAATCTAAACCACCCAAAACTGGATAAGCGGAGAAAAACATAGTTTAAAACATTCGGAAAATCACAAGTAAAATCTCTAACTCTAGTTTTCTTTCTTGAAAATTTCGGCAGCACCTCCTTTGTAAAAACTAGCCCCGAAAACGGGTACAACATAGATAATATATAGAGCATCCCAAACGGGAGCAAATCACGTCCAACGGCGGAGACAACCACCACAAACATATATACGACGCCGAAGCGAAGAAATATAAAAGAAAACTGCATCAAAAGTAAAACTTTTCAACAAAACCGGCTCCCACGAGCACGGCACCCAAAGTCACCAAAATAATAATACAACACCGAATCCCCACAACTCGTCTCTAAGTCAAATACAAGAAGTGGTAGATGGAGAATACTAGATCCAACAAAAAGATATACAATGTACAAACAGATAATTGCAACCCACCTAAAAGCAAAGGCCTCACAACCAACCGTAGTGGTATCCGCAAAAGTAGAGGTGATAAGACGCCCTGCCGCGACTACCCAGAGGGTAAGTCCTGCAAAACACTGTGGCACAACGGGGGTGAGTTGCCAACTCGTGAATAGTAAATAACATCATACTGTAATTGCAAGTATGCACGAACATCGATTAATATATTACATGTAATCCGATAACATAAGTATGACAATGTGAATATGCAACAATCATGTAAAGATACATCATCAGGGTACTACAACTATATGAACCAATGCATAACAACATAATCCTGAGTGTGGGATGATATAATATAAAATCTCATGCCAAAACCATCAGCATGGAAAAACATCAGTGTCCCTCACTGACACATCAAATCCCAAATCCTCAGGCACCGCATCCTCAGATCGGCTCTCACATCCTGTAAGTCTCATGGAACCTGAGTGTCAAATATCGACATCCAAAAACATCATGAAAACATATACCTGTGTGTGTGTATGTATAAGTATGAGGATATCAACCCCGTATGTCCACCAACGATACATAGAAATCATGGAAAACCTGAGTGTCAAACACCGACACTCGAAACATCATGAAACCCGTGTCTAGCATCGACACGTAAATCCTCATAACTCTGGCGCTGTCACCACGACTGGCCCTGACGATATGTCATACATCACTCCGGTCATTATCCCCACGATAACTGCCGAGTCTAAATAAAATCACCGGTAAGTAGTGGTCTCTCTGTCAGGTTTATCGTCTACACCATGAAATCACCATTCGTCCTGGGATACCATACCGGGTCCACTATGTACCCGCAGACGGTGCCTCCCGCTCCTCGAATCGGGTATCACAAGCCAAATCTCAAAATCGAGAAATCACATGGTGGACACACTGAAATATCATATCAAGAGAAACCGGTTTTCAAACAATACAAAGTTTTCTTAAAATATCCCCACGGTTCTCAAATCCATAAATCATATGAAATCCATATCTCAATGCGTAAATCCATGAAAACTGATATATGCAACATAAAACAACAATATGAGCATATCAAGAGAAAGCCGCTCTTTTAAATGAATCCAGCTTTAAAATATATCATGCGGTTCCCAAATCCTCCGAAAACAAGTGCAGCATCATATGAGGTGTACATATAATTGTAACAAGGTTTAAGTATCTACATATAAGCAACTATGTATGGTGCATTTCATAAGCACAACAGTCAACGTCTCAATATCACATGTCAAAACAATACCACTCAAGGTATATGTAACTATAGCAAAATATGTGAGTATACATGTCAGTATGTGTGCATGATGTACATGTAGTTATAGCAATGTATACGTGAAATGGAATAAGGGTCACTGCCTCAACTATCCCTGCCTAATGCAATATCACGTATGTATGTGTCCACAATATTTCATATGCACAATAGAATAAGAGTTACTACCTCAACTATCCCTATCCACTACCATATCACGTATGTAGGTGGTTTGTGCGTGTCATGGCAATTACTGACGGTGTGGATGTAGCATACAATTTAGTGCTCGTGCAATATGAACCGTTAGTAATGTGTTATATCTGAAGGTACACGTCAAGGTGCAACAGATAGTACTATGCAATGACGTTCATATGAAATTAACTAATATGCAATAACATACAGCTATCATATCATATCAGCCCCGACGCATAATGCCATACGGGCGATTTCCCCGTAGATGTTAAATCTACTCACCGATGGTCTCGAGCTAAGAAAATCCGACTACCTGCTTCCCTTTGTTCGCAGCGTCCGAAGTCCCCGCTTGCGATGCTATAATTCCACAAACACAAAGACAGTGCAAAAATCTCAGAAATCGACCAATATAACGTAAAACTACGTTTTAAACGACGCATCAACTCCAAACTAACTCACAAGTGTCCGTCTAGTGGCTAACGTGCGTGTCGACACTACGAAACCAATCTAAGTGCAGCAGCTGCACAAGATCACGATTCGTGTCGGATAACGTAACACGCGGACTCAAAACACTAGATTATAGGAAAACGATCCCAGATTTTGCATACTATAAATACTAAAAATTTAAACAGTCCCAAACACCCATAAACCACAGCAGATAGCTACCCACAAAAAAACCAACACCCAACTCCCCTCCAAAACTGATGTCGCCGGAATTCTCCAAAGAGTCGCCGGTCAAACCCGGTGGGGTGGGTCTCGTGTCTCAGGTGGAATCCTAGGGTCACTAGTACAACACTACTATCTTATTTAGTCAATCAATAAAAATCTCAGATCGCAGCAGATCACAGAGACTCTAAAAAGACACTAAAAATACGATATTGCACTAATCGATACTTAAAGTGTTCTACACAGTAACCAACGAGCTATACATCATAAAAACTCCTATTTAACAGTTTAGGGATTATACCTATCAATACTTGCTCACAAGATCCCAGCTTTCCTAGCTCTAAGTGATCAAAGAAGCTAAAGCAAGACTTGATGTGTTTTGGTGAGATTATATTGGGAATTTTGGAGATTTAATGAGCTTTGAATTGTTGCAATTGGTGAAAGAAAACTCAAGGGTAGAAGAAGGAGGAGGCTCGGCCAATAATTGGGGAAGGTGAGGAATTATGTGGAGTTTTCTAGCAAGAATTGTAATAAATGCACATAAATGCAATATTGCCACCTCTCCCATTCATTTCTTCTTTTCATTGCACAAGAATATCTAGATATTATATGGAAGGTTTGTTTTACTCAAACTTGATTAATTTGAAATGATACAAATTTTAGGAGTAATTACCCAAACCCAAAATGTAAATACCACATTAAAATAATATTTAAATAGGAAAAAATTCTATTTGAAACAAAACTTCCCATATACCCCCAAAGCTCGCGCACTAGCTTTATTTTAGCTAAACTAAGTGCCAACAAGTTTATACGGACGTTTGATCACAGTCGGGTTAAAACGGAAAATACCGACAATTTTTACCCTAAATCGGAAAAATTCTCATAACGATTTTCTAAAACGTTACAGAATATCTTCCTTCTCTTGTCCTGGGGAAAAGAATATGCTCGACCCATCTTCTTTATAGGAGACGAATCCCGGCTGCTCAATTCTCGATTGCGTGACTTCTTAGGCCCGCTTTCCCGCTGCCGGACATTTTTTTCATTCTTTAATTTGTTTTTGCCTCTGCATCGGGTCTTCTGTACGACGGGTTGGCAACGAAGAACATCGTCATTCTCCGCAGCCTGCTCTTTTGTTGAAGCTGTTCCCGGTTGGAACAACATTCACCACTGGGGTTGAAACAGGACCATATGGAGAACCGCCCCCAGCTCATTTTGTATGATGTCGATATCGACGTCGACCATTTCTTACGGTCGGGATTTGATTAGCCTTAGGATTTTGCCGAGCCTGCCCCCTGCTTCCTTTGAGAGCTTGAATATTCTGCCCCCTACGTCGACCTTGGTCCTTGGCATGTGCCAGTTGTTTGAGGACTGATTCCGTCGGCAAAGCTGCTGCTTGGGGAGCCCGCCTGTGGAAGATAGACTTCCTCTGAGCTTCTTCCATCGGCGTTTAGGTACCGATGGTGGGAGGTAGGAGCATCGACCTAAAGATAAGCCCGTTGATTTCTTGAAGAGCCGAATTGCAGAGATTTGAGGCTGCAAGTGACCCATACTTGACTCCGCCAGATGTGACAGAGCCTGAGTTGCAGTGAGTGAAAGCAAACGCCATTCTTGGAAAAGACGCAACGCCGGCTTCAGTATCCACTCCCTTAAGGGAAACCACAAACACATATACCGTGATTATTTGATCGCGGAAAAATACGACACACGAAGTGTGGAGTGGAAGGAGGAAATGTCCCACCAGGCGTGCCAGAATCTGTTCACCGCTGGAAGCCGGGAAGACTGACGTCTTGCCTGAATCTGGGGGCAGATGCTATTTGGTTTTATCCGTCCACCTCTCCAAAGATGCGAAGTTGATTTACGGCACCATGTATCCAATGTTAGGCGTTTTATCAGAGGTTGTTTTTCCAAGAGTTGTCTGAATTCCCATGTCTGTTTCAATAAGCTTTTTCTTAACCAATCTGCCCATCAAACTCTCAATAATTTTTCTTTTCAGACGTTATGGCCGTTCATTTGTATGATCTCGACGAGATTATTTCTTATGGAGACATTCGTGCACTAGGCCGCTGGCAGAACCAGGAGTTTACAAACGCTCAGTGTGCCGAAATCATCCTTCTCTTTGATGAATACAATGGTCAACTGCTTCCTCGTCGTTTTGCTCTTTTGAAGCTCATTGTGAGAGCGATCTGGGAAGCACTTACTTTATTCTATGACGGCATGCCGCTTAAAGCATTGGATGACGCCGAAGATAAGGAACACTCAGTGTATATGATGGGCTTAATCTCAAAGAAAAGGCGAAACAATCTTGTTGATATTCTGCATCAAACTTTTCAATAAGCGACGATAATCGCTGCCTATCGAAGGGCGGAGGATATCAGTGAGGACCCTGACGCTTGTGATCATGAAAAGAAGCATACGAGAATGGTCCGAGAGGCCCGAAGCATTTTAGATGGCCTAACTTTTGAGTTTCTCTACCCATATCCTGGATTTGATGTCTTACCATTGTAAACATTTTCTTTTATTTTTGTGTGAATTGTCGGAGCACGAATGACAAAACTTTCCTTTCGCCCTTTTTGTGTTTACATGCGTTCTTTATGAAATTTTGTTATATTGTTGTTGGTGTTCACGTGTTTTGCCCATGAGGCACTGCTGGGGACTTCATTCTTGCATTGGCGCCCGCTCACGTGTCATGCATGTGTGGGCCCCCCTTTTCTAATCTCCGATAAAGATTAAGGTTGATGCTCACGTGCTATGCGTGTGGGGCTCTATCAATGGGGTCGTTTCGTCTCCCCACATTGATTCCAATGAGTCGCCTCTTTGATTTCCCATGCTCTCCCTTTTTTTTGCTGCTTACCATGATGAAACATTGGTGCATGTCTGGGTCGAGTTTTGTCATCGGGTAAAGGCTTGCTTATATAGTTTTGAGTGCACACGCCTTCCTTCAGAGGTCGTGGCTACAAAGGCGAGCTTGCGGGGGATGGTTGAACGGTGCGCCGCAAATTTGCAGTCATGTGAGAAGAGGCTTAACCGAAAGTTTTCGAATAGGGAGCCGGCTTCCAATGTGCTGGGGGAATTTCAAGCTGAACTCACGGCCAAGACCACTCGTGCGTATGAACTTTGGCGGGTGCTTCAAGAAGCTATCAGGGAGGTGGTAGCTATTGATAAAGCCGTCATTTTTACTCGCGAGATGGTTGAAGCTCACAAAGTTACCGAAAAGGAGCTTGAAAGTCGGCTCGCCTCGTACCAATCCCAATTAACCGATCACGTAGGTGTCTAGAAAGATGTCAACGGGGTTACGCCCCTAGGAAAACGATGTTTATTTTAATTAGGTCCGTGCAAAAGCACGGGGAACCTCTCTCAAAGTATCGGCACTGGCCTGACTGAAAGATTGGCGAACTTATAGGGTGTAATTAATTCCGGCTAGTCTTTCTTTTTAGGGTTTAAAGGATAATTTGATAAAAACAGTGGGAGCCATCCTGATTAGATAAAATATATAACCAATATAATTTTGCAAGAGCGCACGCAGAGTGTTTTCTTCTCTCTCTCTCTCTCAGGTAGAGACCATGTCACGCCTTAATCAAGATAATAATATGGATGTATTGACCGAACCCGCTTGTTATACTGAGCTTGGGGAACGTTGATCCCGCTCTACTTTATAATTGTTATAAGACCGAACAGGAAATAGGGGATTACCAAGATTTCCGTGCCGCCCAAACGAAGATAATACATGTTGATGTATTTTCTTCGGGTGTGTTCATTACCGAGAACTGTTTGTCAGTATCCTCTACGTCCTGGGTATGAGATACCGGATCAAGATCCCACATATGTAATCTGTTATATGGTCTACAGATAGGTCGAGAACTGGGAATGGGTGATAAGTTTTAAGAGTTGGAAACAGTGCAATTGTTGCAGCCAAGGTGTTGGCAGTTATCATCCTGTATTACCAAATCATTTATTCTGAACGAATGTTATTAGATACCGAACCTGATATGCAACATTATATCAGTCTCTTTATTCAGATAAAGAAGGATATAATTTTGTGATGTTGGATAATATTTTGAACATTTCCTATATCAAAGTGTTGATCGGTTCAGGCACGTTATCTAATAGCATATACGTTCTAAATCAAATCGCAATTCTTAAACGTACTAAACACACACAAGAGGAAGAGTTCGGAAATGAACGAATCCTTATTGTGGTATTGTAGACTAGGTCATATCAATGCAACCCGACTAGCGAAGTTACATTAAGATGCATATTTAAATCAGTTTGAATTTACATCTTGTGAAACTTTCCAATCATGTCACAAAGATAAAATGACCATAGCTCTGTTTATTGGAAACAGAGAAAGAGTTAGTGAACTCTTGGGATTGATACATAACGATATATGTAGTCCCCAGTCTACACATACCAGGACTGGTTCTTTGTACTTCATTACTTTCACTAATGGTCTCTCAAGATTTGGACATATGTTTCAGTTGAAACACAAATCTGAAGCTTTTGAGAAATTCAAAGAATATAAGTCAGAAGTAGAGAACCAAAACGGATATAAGTATTATTTCTTTTGATGTGATCGGGGAGGAGAATACTTAGGCATGGAGATCTTAGACTATTCTAAAGGAGAATGAGATTTTCTCTCAGCATTACTCCTCCGTATACACCACAACACAACGGTATATCGGGGCAGAGCAATCGCACCCTATTAGATATGGTGCGCTCTATGATGGGTACTACTGAGTTGCCTATTTCCTTTGGGTGTTATGCACTTATAAAGCTGCATACCCATTGAATTCGGTTCCAACCAAATTAGGTGCCTACCACTCCATATGAGATATGGAATGGGAAAAGCCCATGTCTTAAGCAAGTTAAGATTTGGGGTTGTCCGGCCTATGTCAAAAGCAAAATCCGGACAAGTTCGAGGCAAGATCAGTTCTGTGGAAGTTTTGTTGGATATCCCAAGCATTCGCAGGGGAATATCTTCTACCGCACCGAGGAACAAAAGGTGTTTTATTTCTCGGCATACCACCTTTTTAGAAAAAGGAATTTTTTATGGAAAGAAATTTGTGGTCATGAGGTAGAACTGGAATCAGTTCCAGCTATACAAACTACAGCTGATGATTTGGTAGAACCAGAGAATTCAATAGTTCCCGACGAACCTCAGCCTCTCCACCGATCTGATAGGGTTCCTCATCCACCTGAGAGATACTTCGTTTTCTCGATGACAGTGGAGGCGAGGATTGCATCATGAGACGATGGCCCAACTAGTTTCGAGTAGGCCATCAATAGTGGGGACTTTGTAAGAATGGCTGGATGCTAAGCGATCTAAGATGGAATCCATATACACCAACAAAGTATGGACTTTGGTTGCTATATTTGAAGGGTTAAATCCCCATCAGAAGCAAGTAATCTTGAGAAGATTACTTGGTGTAGATGGAAAAGTTGATACTTTCAAATCTAGACTTGTTGTAAAAGATTCTCGTCATCAACCAGGTATGAATTATGATGAAACCTTTTCTCCAATAGCTATGTTTAAGTCCGTCCGGATCCTACTTGCCATTGCTACATACCATGACTACGATATCTGACGGTTGGGTATCGTGACTTCTTTTCTGAATACTGATTTAGAAGAGAGCGTCTATAAGTACACAGCTAAAGGGCTTCGTAGACAGAGGGAGCAGCGGAAACGTGTGCAAGTTGCTTTATGTGTTAAAGCAGGAATCGCAGAGTTGGAACATCTGTTTTGATGTGAAAGTCAAAGCGTTTGACTTCATCAAAATGGTAGATGAACCTTGTATATACAAAAAAGTAGTAGAGAGTAAGGAGGTCTTCCTCGTATTATACATGGATGACATACTCTTGATAAGGAAGGTGATTCTTATACTACGCTCGGTCAATCTCCTCTTATCACATTGATTCTCCATATAGGATCAAGATGATACCTTCTAAATCCTGGGTTTTAATCTATGTGATAAATCTAAGTGGATGTTAGAATTCTCACTGGGTGTAGTGAGATGGTATCAAATGATCCTAGGGAAAATCACCCGATCATGGAGGTTCTTGGAGTTTTGTAACAGTGTACTCCAGTGGGAGTCCTTTGCCGACTCGAGCTTTCAGAGTGATAAGGTCGACTGTCAGACAGTCACAGGCCTTGTCTTTACCCCAGAAGTGGGGCGGTATGTTAGAAGAGTTCCAAGCTAAATACCGGGGCAAACTAGACGATAAAGGCTGGATACAACGCTACCAAAGAGGTAGTCTGGGATGAACAAGATTCCTACAATTGTGTGACAATGGAGCTGTGACTTTGGCCTAGGAACCCCCGTCCCGTCAGTGACCCAGATATATTCTAAGACAGTATTACCTGATCATGGAGATGGTTGATCTCTAGGGAGATCGAGATTAGGAGAGTAGACTCAGAGGACAACACGGCGGATCCACTCACAAAGGCCTTTTCCTAAAAGAGACTATTATGGGATGGTTGAGTATGAGATACTACAACCACTGCTGATTGTTGGGTATTGGATACTACAACATATGGCCCTAGTGCAAGTGGGAGATTGTTAGTTATATGTATGCCCTAGAGGCCATTATTGTGCATATGATGTATATTATAGTGGATGCTTGGACATATATAGGGAGGACTTTCTTGCTCGACATGATAGTACGCTATCTGGTTGCTCTTTATCTTAACATATACACTTGATGTCTCTTTGTTACATGTTGGTAAAGCCCTTAGGATGTGTACTTGATTACCAGGATTATGATGTAGATCATACTAGTAGGGTCTGGGTAGTCTGTGAGTACATCCTTTAATTATTCCTAGTCGAGGGAATATTGAAACAGGGCATAGATACTCCAGAGTAGACTAGTGTATAGCTTCTCGACCTATGTGATGGGCGATGGATGAACCCATATCCATTGGTGTTTGACATCCGAGATGGTATACGGGTGCTCAGTGGAGACTGGGTATACTGTGCCGAGAACTCCTAGATGGTATTATACCTCACGTCAGGTAGTAGTTCTCTGGTGACACTGGTACAGGATAGTCTGTCGACCCGAGATCGTCATAGAGTCTTGTGTGTCTCCCACTGTGCTTTGATTTCCACCCTACCACGGCTCTACAGAGTCATGCAAACAGGTGGTTTTTGGGTACAATCCCGAGTCACATGGAGGCAATGAGCGATGGGAGGGGATTCGTCTCTCCCGGTATTGGGGGTTGATGTTGCGCTATGCTCGATTGGCCATAACACGAAATCCCTGGTCTGGGTTGCTGAGATCTACTGGTAAGTGTTATCAGTAGTTTCTCGAATCGTTATGGACCTTACATCGGCATGACTTATCAAGTTTCTGGGGTATGACATTTACCACCCCTAGACAAGATATGCAACATATCATACGAAGAGACCGGACTATATGGTAGTGTTACTGATTGGATTCGCAGGAGTGTGAACAGGCTTTCTTGTTGATTTTCTAATCGCTTAATACCTGGGTGGCCGTATGTTTAGCAGACCGCTTGCGACTTGTGGATGAATAATATGATCACCACCTACTGCCGGTGTATTGACGAGTTTTTAGAGTCCTACACAGAGGTTTTCTGGCTCAAGTGAAATGGAGTAGGAGCACATATGTGATATGTGCGGTGCGGGACCGAGATTAATGCGTGTATGTGATATCGTATTCTATTCTCGCAATATGTGATATCGCCCGGTTATATATAATATAGCCGGGTTATCGAATCAAGTATTGATTCGATATGATGTTACATTTGATATTAGCCGGTTGTATGTGATATAGCCGGATCATTAAATCAATTGTTGATTTAATGATTTAATTTATAATTATATATATATTTGATATATGAATTTATATTAACTAATATTTCTCACTTGACCATTTCTTTTTCTCACTTGTGCATGAATAATATATATGTGATATATATTATATCATGCTAGGTTATACATCAAACATGGGTGTATAATACTTACACCATGACCATGACAAGTTTGTAGGGTGTTTTTCGTCACCCCATTGAGATGGGTATACACACGCGTTTATCAGGCGCATTGCAGATTCCCCCTGCCTAGGATAGGTTGGGGTTTATTGATTGTGGGGATCCGAATCTCCGGCAGCCGCGGACTAAGCTGCCGTTAATTACCTCTCGCCTTTGGAGCGAGAGAACCTCCGATTAATGGGTCAAACAGGTCATGCGAACTCGATGTGCAGTGTTGTGTTTTGAAGGGGTTTTGGATATATCGGGAGCCCCGCAGAGTTTTTACGGGGGTCCCGCTACCCGGATAGCGGGCTGGGGATCAAAAGGGCTAGCAGCCCCTTTGCAGGGTGCGGGACAACGCCCCGTTAGAAATTTTTTCTAACGGGGAAGGTATTTTTAGTGTGGAGTACATGTAAAATAAAGGGAAAAAGGTGTCCAAAGGATGTGTGAGCGCCAGCGCTTGGGCGATTAGGTTAGCGCTAGGCGCTCGAGCGCTGGCACTAGCGCTTTGGGCGCTCGAGCGCCAACTCTATGGGGGCACGGGCGCCAACGCTCTGGGGGCTCGGGCGCCAGCGCTCTGGACGCTAGCACCTCATGTGCCCGGCATGTGGGCGCTCGGGCGCTAGCGCTTTGGGCGCTAGTGAAAGGAAGGGGTTTTACCCTAGAAATAGGAGTTAAACTCCAAAAAAAAAAAGAGAATTTTTAGTGGAGTTAAACTCCACTAGATCTGGATTAGGAGTTAAACTCATTTGAGGATTTGGGTCTTGGAGTTGAACTCCCTAAAAATTTTCAGAGGTTCTTCTCTCTTAAGCCCGATATCTTCTCTTGAGCCTTGGATCTTTTCCAAAATGGGATTTTCAGAGAAAGGTCTCCTTCTTCCTCCTCTTTGATGGCTGGTTCTTGAAGAACAAGAGGGGTGAGATTTTAAAAATCTCCCCCTTTTGAGATCTAATGGAAGATCTGAACTCCCCTTTGTGGGTTTTGTGGTGAAAAACTATTTAGTTTTGGAAAAGGAAGAATAAAACTCTTGATTTAATTCAAAAAAAGTAAGGTTTAGAACCTTAAGAAAGAAGAAGGAGACACAGGCCTTGATTTTTTTTAGAGAGAGAAAAAGATCTTGAGATATTTTCATTATCTTTGCCTTTATAGGCTATACACTTTACATATAGCCCCTTGGGCTTTACAAAAATGGTATTTTGCTCATCCCATGCCTCATGTGCTATTTCTTTTTGCACATAAGCCATGGGCTTTACAAAAATTTGGCTTTATACCCATTTTTCTTACATTTATTCAAAAAAATAAAAAAAGGAAATACACCAAAATTATTTATTATAAAATTTTTATTTTGGTGTGGCGGAAGACCGGACGCTTCGTGTTCAGGCTCGACCCGGGCATTGGCCCACTTGACCTGGGCTTGGGCCCACTTGGCTTGACCTCTTGCCTTTGATTTTGACTTGGTCAACCGGGGTGTAAATTTCGACCCCAACAAAGTTTAGGTTTTTAATTTTCATTAGTAATTCAAATTTGGATTTAATTAAGTCATGGCTAGAAGCTTGGAGAAGCTTGGTTAACCATTGACTTAGTTCACCACATTTGTTTTACTAGAAGATTTTTATAAACTTAACCACTTACCATATGCCATGGTTAAGTCTCTACAATGCTTAGTGTATGACATTAACTAACCCATGGTTGATTTTCTAACCCTATCTCATTTCATTTATTCATTCTCTTGTTTATCTTCTTCTTCATCTTTTCAAGCTTTCTAGGGTTTTAGAAGATGAAGAATCCAAGTGAGAAAATCAAATCTAAAGTGAGCAAAATTCCTACTTCATCATCCTCTACTATGAGCCATTTAGTATAGGGTTTTGCTTCACTAAACCCTAATTTAGTGAAGAGATAGCTAGGGTTTCAGTCTCCTCGACGTAGATCATCTTCGGTCTCGAAGACTTCGAGTAAGCTTGTTCATTTCTCCAAAGGAACCCATACTAGAGTTTAGGAGATCGCTACTCGCAGCGAAGGGACTACTACAAGAAGCTTTAGAAGTGAAGGACCGGTCTATAAAGGTTGTATTTCTCATTCACTTGTTGTAATGTTTGATTACATGTTTTTTACTGTCTAATTACTCTAGCTTGATCTTAATCTAGGGTTCCTTAGCACTCTTAGAATTTTTGAAATTGGCATGGTAGATGCATAGAAAACCCAGTAGGGTGCTGAGGAATCCCAACAGGTAGTTCACTACCCACCGACGCCAAGGATCGAAGCCCTCGTCAAGAGGCCACCGAGCAGCTTCCCTGCTCGGTCCATCCTTAGTGGGTAACTCCCTGCCCATCTATGCTAAGGGTCAGAAGTTCTCAATCTTGGTTACACCGACCAATCTTAAGATCGGCGGTCACCGGTCCAACTCGACGTATCTTCAACGAGCGATCGCCACCTCGACTTCGGGGCCATAAGGACGCCCATCTTACACCAGCCTTTGTACACTTCAAATAATTGGATTTAACTCGACGCGCGATCGCCAACTAAAGGACTTGCTGCCGACCTAGCGTTCGTCGGGCAAGTAGAATAAAGACATTACCACGAAATGAAAACATTGCGACATAAATTTCTGCAAAAGGGCTTTATTTACAACTCAGGAGTTTTACAACGATATTGTGGGCTCCTCATCCTTACAAAATTGCCCGAAGGCTTATAAAATTCTAAAACAAAAAAACAAGAAAAGAATAAAAATAAGGTAGGGAGACTCAGGCCTCGGGGCCGGGGAGGACTTCGACATGCTCCTTGGCAGCGCCTGAAGCCAGGGTGGTGGATTGAAGGTCGGCGCTCGCAGCAGGAGCTTTGGCACTGGGAGCCGGGGCGACCACCTTCTCCCCAACGCCCCTACCAGGGCTTTCTCCCCAGCGACGCTTCCAGTGGCATCCTACTGCACCTTACCCTCGAGGGGGTACTCGAGCCGGAGCTTACCGTATGGAAACTCCAGCATCAGCGCCTTGACGGCGTCGAGGGCATCATGCCAGACGAGGGCTGAAGCTTCCGCGAGGTCGGCGTAGAATTGATCCAACGTCTTGTAGCTCTCCACCGCCTTCGCAGCCGGAAGGTCGGCATGCCTCATCGCTTCCTTCATCGCCTCATTTTCCCTTTTTAGGATGTCCCGCGTCTTCTTCAACGTGGTGGCGAGCACCCTGGCATCTTCCAACTTGGCCTTAACGACCTTTTTGGACTCTATCAAAGTCCGGATGGTCTCCCGGCAGTTGGCGTTCACCTGGTCCTAGGCTGCCACCCGGTCTTCGAGGAAGACGATCCTCTCCTTCGCCTCACGCAGCTCCCGGCTTATGCTCTCCTCCCGCGAGGAAGACTCGCCCACGATCTGCATCGCTTGGGCAATTTCCTCGTGTTCCATGTTGGCAACGAGGGCGCAGTGCTGGAGGACCTGAGGAAAACCAAAGGAGGGGTTAAAAAGGCATCCGATCCTGCGAACAAAAAGTACTTAATAAAAACCCGAACGAGAGGCAGACACTGACATGCATGGCCTCCTGGGCTATGGCCGCGATTTGGATCTTGAGGGTCCCCCGGGGGATCTTGCCCCCAGCCGACCTTTCCATCTCTGAGAGCAGGCTGTCGGTGACAGAAAGCCCCGAGGGAATCTCAAAGCGAAGATCCTTTTCATCCATGAAGATCGGGGAAGACGGGGAACGGGGCACCGTCCTGTGATGCCTCTTGAGGAGGGGCGCGGGAGGATCGGCCTCGTCTCCCACCTCCAAAACCCGGGTTCCTGCTCCCGAGCGCGTTTGCGGCTCTACCCATGGCCGGCCTCCGAGGCCCGGGGCATGCTGGAGCGTCTGGCCGGAGCAGCCGACGACGGGGCCGGGCTCGCAGCGGGGCATGACGGGTCGGTGCCTCCGGCCTTCTTTCCTTTCTTCTCGGCCATGGCAACCTGGAATTTAGATCGGTCCGTCGGCTCTGCAAAAAAAGAAAAAAGCAAAAATACAAAGAGGGGGTTAGCAATGCCAGAAAGAATAGAAGAATACACAAGTCTAAACAGGTTGCCTAAGCCCCTAACTTACCCGCAAACTGAGCGGGGCTGAGCCCGACCCAACCGGGGCCTGCTCGGACAGCAACACATCGGCCTGATGGACGGGCTCCCACGCCGACACTGCCATCGCATCGGGATCGGACGACCACCTCACCCGTGGGCAGTTGGCCATGTGCCACTGGATAGGCACAGGCCAATCCTCACCCTCGGGTGGCCCAACAAACAAGAACTTCTTCCATTCATGAATAGAAGAAGGTACTGCTACGACTCCCGACCCGGCCGTCCCTCCTCTGTGTTTTCTAAAAGAAACGTATACCCAACTAGGCTCGTCCTTATGAGTGCCGGGGTGATTTTTGTAGTAGAGAGAGGAAAGAAAAAGGTTCAGGCTGAAAGGGATCTCCTGCAGTCTCAACCGGACCAGGAACCCGAGGAGAATCCTTCACGAGTTCGGCACTAGCTGGCCCGGGGCTAATCGAAAGCAATGCAGCGCCACACTCACCTCGAGGAAGAAGGGCAGACGCATTCCGGACCAAAAGGCTTCCAAGTACAAGGCAATCTCCTTGCCCCGTACCTGGTCTGCCCTCTCTCCCTCCCCGGCCAAGCGAAGCGAGTAGCCAGAGGGAATGTGGAAGCGAGCCCGGATTGTGGTGAGCTCGTCCACATGCCTCAGGAGGGAAGACACGCCACGGACACTCCTAATATGCGCTTTGTGGACAGTCCCCGAGATGCGACCCTGGGGAGCATGACTAACCCTAACTTTCCGGAAAGATTTGACTCGGATGAGACAGAGGAAGAAGCAGCAGAAGACTCCCTAGACTCTACCCAAACTATTTCTACGGACTTCCCAGAGGAAGACATTTAACCTGAGCAAAGGAAGGAGTCCTCCGAGGAAAGATAGCAAGAAATCCGATCTAAAAGGAAGACCGTCGAGCTAACACACGAAGGGATGAGGAAATTATAGCGAAGTGTGGACCCTGGAGGGATCCCACCTCTATTTATAGCTGTCGGCGAACACATCCTACGGCGCCGATCGTCTCCCGCCAAAACAACACTTCGCATTCAACAGCCATCAACGTTCTACGTGTCACTCACGCATTGGGCTCGTCCCGTCGAGCGTGAAGAACACCGGCGGCCTGTCACGTCAGCCAACCAATGCCGGACGCGTGGCCTGACGCCTCTGCGAACGTACGATCGAATCGGCGCTTCCTCTTTAATGCACGATCTCTTCTCTGATTCGCTGACGTCATCAAAAAATACGGCTAACTTCCTGGGAATCCACGCCGACGAATTCGCCAACCAAGAATTTGGCCCGGGTGACCGATCAGACCACTCTTGACCCGACCCTTAAATAGGTTGGTCCGAGAGTAGGGGCTAATGATGATGCTCAATACTGAGGACTCCCCAGATCACGACACGTGGCGGATGACGTGTCCCAAGGCTTACGGGAAAAGTGTAAGAACGGTACATTGAAGGCGTACCCCGGGCTTTCCTCCCGAGGATGTTCCCGACCTTCGATGTCCTTCCAGACCACTTCTATGCTTGTCTTACAAACGACCATTGGCTCGCCTCCGAGCCTTCCTGCACGCTGAGCTCCCTCAGTCCTCGTAGCTCGCCTCCGAGCTATCGCAGAACCAAGCTTGCTCGGCCTCCTGCTCGGCGACAAGCCTCCTGCCGAGCTTAGCTTTCTCGATCCCATCGATCGACCCGGAGCACATACCATAAGCATCCTGGACATGGCCCCGCGAATCTAGCCGTATCCGAGATTTCTGCCGCCCCACGATCCCGCGTCCCACGCCATCACGTTCCCCCGTTAACGGGCGTATCTCGCCATTAATGGGGGATCCCGCCTTTCGCGCAGGCACAGCTCCGAGGGCGTAACGGCCGGCGTAAATCTCGTGCCCGCCAGCCCATAGTTGCCACTATATAAACCCCCTCTCTGACGACTCAGGTAAGGCAATTTTGATCCAATAGGCCGCTACTCTGTCCAAATAGCTCGACTAACTTGATCGTCGGAAGGTCCACGGTGGTATAACCACCCCGAGACTTCCTTGCAGGTAGCTCGGCTTCATTCCAAATCAAGCTCATTGAGATCCACACGTATCAAGAGGCAACCTTCAAATCCAATCTTAGCCACTCATCAACACTCGCCGCAGATCAACGGAAGGCAACATCGATCCAGAGCTCCATCAGTATTGCACCTTTGGATTCTTTCAATTTTTGCATGCCCTTCTTGACAACTAATCCTTTTCTCCTGATTCAAGATGCTTCTTAGGATTGGACGAAATACCTATGCTGAAAATTATTATGTACTAACTGCAATTAAACTCCTCTCTACGTGATCTCATCAAACACGACAATGTGCTCGACTATAAGGCAACGAAAATATGCCAAGTTTAAAAACTCTTGAGCATTCTAATCCATTTCCATATCATGATGGAAAAGGTATTTTTTTCCACGGGCCTATTGTTTCATATTATGAGGCATGTATTAATCATTTGATATAAAGAAGAATAGTCCAAATGTACGTCATGAAAGATGGAATATGCTTAAATATATGTCACGTCATAAAAGAGAAAAATTACCCATAATATCACACTAATCCTTGAAAGCTATTCAAACGATTCAATTTCTATCTTTTTAAATTGGTGTATTGCATCTAAAACACGGAATAATTTCTTCTCTCTTTGAAAGTTGAAACAATCCCTTTTATTATGTCCAAAACTAATCCTTTTGCTTTGCATCAAGCCCAAACCATATCTTTGTTGCACGTGGAGGATGAAAAACCAATATCTTATCACGATTAGAAGATCTAAAAAAAATAGATGGATTTATTTCGGGACTAAAGAGGAGGAAGCATGAGAGAGTGACAAACAATATTTTATTATTATTTTAACTCTTTATGCAAAAACAAAAATGATGAGTTACATAATTAATTGTAAGTTTTAGTGGGCACCATGGTATCTTGGAATACCATGAATCGTCCAATTTTACATTTCATTTTGTGCCTCTTCATTGAATTGAATCTATTAAATCAGCAAACATTGACATATGCAAATAAAAACCAAAGTTAAGAACCCAATTATCAACCACCCAAAATGGGTCCCACAAATCAGTCACTAACACATCAACGTGGGTCCCACATGTCATATTCAATACTGACACTCCCCCGCTTCAAAATTCACTGCAAGCAAGACTTGGGGTTCATGCCTTGATTCTTAATAAAGCATCCAAATTCCTAATAATATTTTTCTTTTTTGGGGTTTTCTCATTCTCTGCTCTGATTTGCTATTTTCAGTTGAAGGGAATCTTCAATGGAGAAAGTTTCATCCTTCATCTCTTCAATCTTGGGCCGTGATGGGTCTTCTGATCCTCCATCAGCAACGGTCACCTACATCTTCATCTACCCTATCAAGTCTTGCAGGGGAATCTCTGTTCCTAATGCCTCCATCACCTCTACCGGTATAAATCACTTCTATTTTTTATAAAAAAAATATCTTTTTTTGTGCTTGTTTTTTGGTACAGTGCTGCATGAGAATTAGTGGGTATTTTCTCTTTTCTGTTTTGGTGGTGATTTGAACATTGTTTGTGTAGGATTTGATGTTAAGAGCAATACCCAGTTCCCAAAATGATGCATTTATTTAGTATTTTGGGAATTTAAGATATGACTTGTGGTTGTTAAGATGGAGATTTATTTGGTTCTTTGGTGTTTAGTTTGTTAAATTATAGGGACATTTTAAAAATCCAACCAAACACAAATTTGAATCGAATTAGAAAAGATATCGCTTTAAGAAAAGGATTAGAATCATCAGATATATAGTCTCAAAAACCAAGGGCACCCAACTTGCCATTTACTTGGTTTATAACTCAATTGTTCAATTGAGAAAACGGAATCTCAGGGGCCATTGGAGGGAATTTCCTCCTACGGCGTCGAAGAAAATCGAACCTTCACCAATTTTTCGACGATCAGCATCCATCATCTTTATCTTCATCGTGCAGAATGTTGATACACCTAATTTGATAAGAATCCAACATCTTTTCATCGAAGAAAATCGAACCTTCACCAATTTTTCGACGATTGCATCCACCATTTTCATCTTCATTGTGCAGGATGTGGATACACCAAATTTGATGTGAATCCAATACCATTTCACCATTGATTTTGTGATGTAAAAATATTGTACTATCAGAAAACCGTTAATTTTGCGTCCACTACATTAACGATGAAAAGATGTTGGATTCTTATCAAATTAGGTGTATCCACGTCTTGCACGATGAAGATAAAGATGATGGATGCTGATCATCGAAAAAATTGGTGGAGGTTCGATTTTCTTCGGCGCCATCGGAGGAAATTCCCTCCTGTGGCCTGAGATTCCGTTTTCTCTTGTTAATTTATTCTTTTGTGTGAGCTCTTAGAAAATGAGAGGTAAGATTTCACACGGGCTTTTTCGATCATTGGTGGATTCTTTCAAGGTTGCAATCCTTTTGTAATATATGCTCTTTCATAGTAAAATTTCGGGGTTTGGCCGAATTGAATGAGCATAGGGTCTTCACGAGTTGTGTTGTAGCGTTTTGGTGTTATATAATTGCCATACACCGATTACAAGGTGCTTGATAGAATGCTCAATGTTCACACATCTTACTAATTTGCCGCCGCCGAGTGCTATAGTTACTAGATGTAGATCAATTTCTTAATTTCCTTTGTCTGGCGTAAAATATATCTGACCGTACTATGCTTATGACAAGAGGCCCTGAAAATATGTTTGTACTAAAACAATGAAGGGCTGAGTTTGAAATTATTCACCATTGGGTTAGAGAGGAGAAAATCGATCATACTAGAGATATAATATTTTTTTAAGGAAACTAGATAGAGTCAATACGACTCTAGCCACACAAAAAAAAATTCTTCATTGAAATTATGAAATAAAAGTTTTACAAAGCTGGAAAAATAGAAGTTAGATATAGAGTACAAGAACCATCTTTAGAGAAAACTCAATAATGAAAATGACCTGAAAAATAGTTAACTTTTGATTCGCCTTTCATGTTTTTTCCATCGCTTTTCAGCAACAAAACCATGATATCATTTTGAAGAAACCTTCTTCCTTTTCAAATGTCTTTCCAGAATTCAAGTAGTCAGTCAAGCGTAGATTTTATGGGTGACAACCAAAGAAGGAGATTGTCTTTGCAATCCAAATATGCCAACAAAGCGCCATAAAACAAACATATCGTAAAGACCTATAATTCTCTTATAACAGTATTCTAATATGAAGCAAATAATGAGGAGATTGACTGTTGTAAAGGTTAAAAAGTATATGAATTATAAGTAAATATGCTTGTTCTTGTGAATACCCTTTGGTTTCTTTCATCTCTTTTGGTACAATTCTTAGAAGTGATGACTAAGTGGACGATGTTATTTTGACTTGTTCAAGCCATATATCATATGCTGATTCATTTATTACTGTTTACAAGGTTTTCGATGGGATCGACATTGGTTGGTTGTGAATTCCAATGGAAGGGCGTACACTCAACGGGTTGAGCCAAAGCTTGCCTTAGTTGAGGTTGAGCTGCCAAAAGATGCCTTTAATGAGGACTGGGAACCAAATGATAGCTCATATTTAGGTAACTGTTATTTATGCTTGTCATAAACCTTCTTAACTTGATTCTCTATCACTTGCTGAATGTATAGACATTGGTGAGATTATCACTGGAATGGTAATTTTGTTCAGTAGTCAAAGCTTATGTTATGCCAGGAAAAGATGTTTGCGCAATTACATATTGATTTGAATTTTCTTTAAAAACTGATTCGTATATTTAAATGTTATTCCATTGGATATTTAGCACATTCACTTCTTGTATTATAATATTGTAAGCCATCTGGTTTGAGAGAACTTTGTGAGGGCCTCTTTTTCTCCAACAACAAAAAACCAAAGAGCAATGAGGGCTAAATTTCACTAAGCTGACCAAATAATGAGTATTTTTTACTAATCAACAGGTTTTTTTAATTATGGTAAACTTCCTTAAATTATGGTTTTAAGAGACTTTTAAACTCCCTTAAAGTTTAAGGGAGCTTACTGTAATTAAAAAGCCTTTATGATAGTCTAGTGAAAATTACCATTAGTCGAGAGTATATTTGTGTAATTTAGCCTTGAATTAAATATGAAAAATTTAATCTTTCTCGGTGACCTAAACAAAATAACAACACATTGTTTTTTCATAGCTAATTATACACTTTTTTCCTACTTCTAGATTTGTAGTTAATTGATGATATTCTTTGATTATCATTTCTTATTCTCCCCTAAAAATATTTATATTTTGATAATGCATATTCTTTGTTTCTGGTTAATGTTCCAACAGTTTTAAGAGCCCCTGGAATGGACTTATTAAAGGTTCCTTTGAACAAAAAATGTGATGTAATTGATGGCATCTCTGTATGGGAATGGTCTGGTTCCGCATTTGATGAAGGAACTGAGGCATTTGAATGGTTCTCCACGTATCTCGGAAAGCCAAGCCGTTTAGTGCGGTTCAACACCGGTAAATTTCATATGTAATCTTTAAGAACATAAATAATTTGTATTCTTACACTTTTTTTTCTTCCGAGGACCGTGTAGCCGGCATGACCCTAGGTAGATAAACTATTTCTTCGAAAATATGAAATAAAAAGCACAACTCAGAGGTGTATAAAAAATAACACTTTCAACAAATTCAATGAAAGAAAAAGGGGGGAAAAGGTCAAAAGATAAACTGTCCAATTGTCAAAAAACGGATGGCAAACCGACCTAGAGAAACACTCTTTCATTTTGAAAGCACCTGTCCACTCCTTGATACGTTAAGTTCTTAATTTTTTTTAATCTTGTAAAAGAAGCTTGTTTAGGATTGAAATGATAGTTTTTGAAAATTTTTACACAATTAGATATTTCCTTTTGTTGATGATGTATTTCCTTAATGCAATAATAATTAACCACATGGCGCTTGAATTAAATGCTACTTAGATGAATTAATCTATAATTCCTTCATAGTGATTTCAGATTGTACTGTATTGAATTTATTGACTAATTGTTAATTTGTAATTTTTTTATACAATCAAGCTTTGTACATACAAAACTCTAAAAAGGTTTATCTTTATGTTCTGCTTACATTCAACAACAATTGAGCCTTTATCCCAAGCATATGGGGTAGGCTACATGAACTAGCATGAGAATCACGCCCGGTCGATCACATGAACCCTATGCCTCCACTCACTCCTATCGAACAATATACTTTCATTAAGGCCTTTTGGCATCCATATATTTTTGTGTTGCCTCTATTTTCGTATCGCCTCCATCCACGTTTTCTTCGGTCTCTTTTTCGCCCTTTTGACTTGGCCTAAATTGAGAATATCCATTCATCAAACCGATACTTCCGTAGGTCTGCGTCGCACATGACGAAATCATCTTAGGCGTTTTTCTCGCATCTTCTCCTCCACATGCGCTACATCAGCCTTTGCACGAATATCCCCATTTCGCAACTTATCTTTTCCAGTGTTACCACACATCCAATGAAGCATACACATCTCCGACACATTCATCTTCTGAACATGATGTTTTTTAGGAGCCCATCATTCCGTACCATATAATAAGGCATGTCTAATAGGGCTTCGACTTTCCTTTCAACCTTAATGGAAAGTTACGATCGTACAAAATCTCCGTTGCGCTCCTCATTTTCAACCAACCAGACTGAATCCTCTGGTTGACATCGTTATCGATCTCTGCATACTTTTGGATGATGAAACCTATATATCTAAACCGATCACTCGGTGATGTCTCTTGCCCATCCAATGTTATATCACTGTGATCTTGCATTGCATATATCTAAACCCCCGAGATTGAAGCGTTTGTCCCCATAGGTCCAATTTAGCATTAACCCCTAGTTTCGTCTCATTTAGCAGAATAATATGTTCTGCTTACATTATATACCTTTTTATTGAGCATACAAAACAATTCATGCAGAACTTCATATGCTGTCAAATATTGAAACACAAATTCTTGCAGACCCAAGACTCACCAAAACTAAAGTATAACCAGAGAGATGGAAGGCAATGAAATTTATTAATATAGATCTTTTACATGCCATGAAATTTACCAGACAGCTTGTTATATTGATAAATAGACAGGACAACTTTGCAATTCAACTTCCACTGCTAGTCTTGCGGTGATACATGAGATAAGCAGACCAGTCAGCCTAAATGGCATAGTTACATCTGAAACGGGGTTTACTTTTTCTTATACATTATTAGAAAGTTGTGAAATGATAGAACTTCTGATATTGCAAATCTTGTTGTCCTGAGGTTAGGCTTGAATATTAGTTATTCTATGATGTTATTGGCAAAAAACAAAGCACTATCTATTGGTGGTTAGAACACATGGCCAAGTCTAGAAATCTGCATGTGTTCATGATAGTTACATCTTCACTTTTCAACTATATATGTACAATATCTATATTCTGCAACCTTTAGACCGTTTCGTTATCTTAATATATCGACAACTATGATTGCAATTGTATCAAAATCTATGCTGTGCACCATTATTCAGAGTCACAAATGAGAGCTGTGGATCCAATTTATGCTGAAGGATACAAAATTGTGTTTTCTGATCTGTATCCATTCTTGATGATATCTCAGGTTTGTGACATCGATGTTTTGCAAAATTTAGTAACAACCAATTGATACCTTATGATATATTTATCACCTTTCAATTGCAGGGATCACTAAACAAGTTAAATGAACTGCTGTCAGAACCAGTATCAATGAATCGTTTTAGACCAAAGTAAGGGAGAAATGAAACAATAGATTGAACTTTGTGATTGTGTTAATAAGTGTCACTTGGGTGTACTCTTTCTTATCTCATATTCTCACAATTTTTACTTGATTTTCATACAGCATTGTTGTCGATGGGTGCGAACCATTTTCAGAGGATTTATGGAAAGTTATTAAATTGAACAAGTTGACGTTTCAAGGTGTGAAGCTATGTAATCGCTGTAAGGTAGAAGCTAAGATAATAAAATTTTACTGTGATTTTTGTACATATGGAGGTTTCAATATTGTTTACATTAAATATATTTGCATGTAATTAGAAGGGAACTGCTTTTATTTATAGCAGTCTAGTTTGACCCTATCCATTTTCTGGGAAAAAAGAGTCTGGTAACCGATCTTAAGAAATATTAGTCAAGTTAATAATTACTGCATTGTATTAGTTCGCAATTCAATTATCAAATCTAGGGATGTTTGGTTTGCAACAAAAAAGAATTGCAACACTTACATGCAACACATGTTGCGAGAAAAAAAAAGAGCCCAAATCCGTTGTTTGGTTATTTTCAAGATTTGTAGTTGGATTTCCAAATCCAAACCATAATCCATTTTTTGTGTTTGGTTGAACAAAAAACTAAAGGAAATGCAACATTTGTTGCAAATTTGCTTAGGTGTCATGTACAAAGCTTATGTGGCATCTATAATTATTGCAACGCTCATCATTTCCAAAGTTGCAAGATTTGCTACAACCAAAATGTTTGCAACAAAATGTTGCAAGAATTCGCTACCTTTTGAGGCTCCATTTCCATTTCCATTTCCATTTCCAACTCAAGTTTGTTGCTAACCGAACAAAGAAAATGAAGATTTTTTGCTACAAATGTTGCATGAATCTCCATTTCCAAGCGACCAAACAGCTCCTAATGCATAACCATCCAGCAAGGTTGTGCCCGATGCCAGAATTTTCCTGTTTAGTTTAACTATCGAAAAGTTTAATTCCTGTTATCTCTTTACTATCTCTCCTCTTCAGGTGCCTACCATCAATCAAGAAAATGGAGAATTTGGTGTCGAACCAACTGAAACTCTCCATAAATTTCGTTCAGACCGTGTCCTAAACCTGAAGAAGAAGCAGGGGATGGTAAAATTCTTTTTCTTTTTCCCCTCCGTGTCATTTTCTTGTGGTAGTTGAATATAATTATCAATCCCGATCCCTACTAAATATCCCCAAAAAGAAAAACATGATTACTGACAGCTATAAATGCATATTTTATAAATGTCTTGATCATTAACAAGACATTTTACTGCTATTTTGAGCAGTAAATTAGAGTGTACAATATTGACAGTTGTATTATCTTTTTTTAATATCCATTTTAGGTATATTTTGGACAAAATTTGGTCTGCAAGGAATCTCTGTCCGCGCGTGGAATTGGAAGATCAGTTTCAGTGGGAGATCCAGTCTGTGTCCTCGACAAGCTCTCTTCTAGCGCCGATGCTTTTGTGTAAACCCTAGTTTAAAGCTCAATAAAGCAGATGGTACCATTTACATAAAATGTGTCATTATACTATTCCTGTTTCTTTTTATTTCATATCTAGAAGTGGATATTCAAATCTGTGTGTTGAAATTTTCATTTAATACATGCCTTGTATGATAAATAAAGTTTGATTCTAAATAAAATTGTTTTTCCTAATATTCGTAAGGTCCTTTCCATTTCAAATATTGTGCACAAGGTTACTGGTTATCTTTCCTGCTGAGTAAATACCTAGTGATTTAAGTGCCTTAGGGCACACGGTTACTAGTTACCTTTTCCATTTGATTTAGAAAATCTTGGAAACAAATCCATTTAATTTGTATTTGTTGGGGTCAAAAATTACATTCCGGTTGACCAAGTCAAAGTTAACCCCAAGCAAGCAGGCCTGAGCCTAAGCAAGCGGGTCCAAGCCCAAGCTAAGTGGGCCTAAGTCAAGACCGAAAATGGAAGGTGCCGGCTCTATGCCAAAAAGGAGGCAGTAATTTAGTTTAAATGCAATTTTTTGTAATAAATGTATGAAAAATTAGTAAAAATCAAAAATTTTGTAAACCCTATGGTTTATGTGGAAAAAAAAATGCGCATAAGGCATGTGGAGAGACAAGTGCCATTTGAAAAAGTCCAAGGGGCTATATATAAAGTATGTAGTCTATAAAAGCCAAACACGGTAAGAAAATCAATAACAACCTTTATTCTCTCTTAATTTTAGGATTCTGTGCCCTTTTCTCCTTCTTCATGATTTTAAACTTTCTTCTTTTTTTGAATTAAATCAAAAGTTTAGCGTTTTTTTTTCCAAAAAGAAATAGTTTTTCACTATAAAATAAAACCATCGAAGAGGAGTTCAAATCTCCCATCAAACCTCCAAAAGGGAGATTTTAAATCTCATCAACCAATAAAAAGAGAGGAGGAGGAAGGAGACCCATCTTCAAAAATCCCATTTTGGGAGGATCCAAGATACAAGAGAAGATCCAAGACTCAAGGGAGAAGAAAGGGTTCCCTTTCATCATCTCCGAAATTTCTTTAGGAGTTTAACTGCAAATAAAAATCTTTTTTTAAGGAGTTTAACTCCTCCGAATTCCAAAAATAAAAATCCCTCTTTTCTTAGAAGTTTAACTTTAAAGTCTCTCGGGAGTTCAACTCCCAGCTCAGGAGCTAAGCCTTTTCTTCTGTTGGTGTTTCTGACGGTTGCGTGTCGCACACTTGACCCGCTGGCATCCAGTGGCCACGTTTCGCTCACGCGACCAGCTAGCGCCCAGTGGCCACACGTCGAGCACGCTACCCGCTAGCGGCCAGTGGCTACGCACCGGGCACGCGACCCGTTGGCGGCCACGCGTTATCTCACACATCCATAAGACGCTCTTCACCTCTCTTTTTCTCATACATTCTACACTCAAAACACTTCTCTTTAAAAAAAATTTATAACAGGACATTTTTCCGCAACTCGCAAGGAGGCTGCTAGCCTTCTTGACCCCCAGCCCGCTATCCGGATAGCGGGACCCCCGTAAACTCCGCGAGGCCCCCGATACGTCCAAAACACCTTCAAAACACAACACACACACTTTACACATTGAGTTCGCATGACCAGTTTGACCCGTCAATTAGAGATTCTCTCGCTCCAAAGGCGAGGGGTAATTAACAGCAGTTTAGTCCGTAGCCACCGGAGATTCAGATCTCCACAATCAATAAACCACAGCCTAGCCTAGACAGGAGGAATCTGTACATGCCTAATCAGAACGCGCATTCCTATCTCAATAGGGTGACGAAAAACACGCTACAGTATTAACCATGAATCTCCAAGTTGGATGGTGTCACGCCCCGCTTCCTAAAATACTGAATACGAGGGGTTGACAAGGCCAGCCATGCTCCTACGGTCAAGGAAATGTCCTGCCGTAGTCACACTTCGGTTTCTAGTTTTACATGGTAAACAGTAAATGATGCGCAGGTAATGAGAAATGCTGTAACTGAAACGAAACAATATAAAGAACTGACCTGATGGAAACAAAAGAGTATAACTCTGGATAGCTAATCAAGGTATCCGTGATATGTGTCTGGTCCTGGTCCAGGCTAAATCTTCTCCTCACACTGAGCATGCATACTCAGGTCGTCAGAGCGACACAATAGCAATATAATATATAAATTCATGTTACAATTCTAACAGTGATAATAGATATATCTAACAGTAAATCAATGACGATATAAGTATGAACATGTAGTAATCGATGCAGTGGAACAGTAAAACAGTAAAATGATATGCCAAGTATGTCAACACAGTAAGTATGTATATCGATGCTATCATCCCTACCAGTCTCTAAGTCTCACTGTACAGGTCACTAAGCCTATCGTCAGTCCAAGTGTGAGAATCAACCACTCGCGAGTGTCCTCCACTCAAGGGTAGAACCCAAGGGCAAGGGACCACGGGCCCAACATGTAAATCACGGTAATAATCATGTACCCTGTAAATCTCCATATATCTCTCTAATTATATAAGCCGGCATGGGACTCCCGAGATTCCGTTGAACTCACACTCAAACTACCCCACACCCCATGGACTACATCAAACGCTAACCATAACCCTAAATACCAATCGGTCTGTGACAAGTCTGCGCGAGAATTGGAGGCATGACCTCCATCAAGCACGTCCCGACTAATACCTAAGATAAATGGCAGAGTCTGATGTCTTATCTGTGACACCCATGCAAGAGTTTCCATAAGTGTCCCATATCACTTATAGTCACACGTACACGCGTTCCACAGACGTCGACAATGCAATAGAATAATAAACTTCACTGATTGTGTACAAGTACGTATCACTTTCACTTATTCACTTATTCACGAATACTAACGTACTTGCCACAATCATCACTAATACCTAACACTGGGTAATTCACATTATCACTAGGTTATCAATGCAGTGACATATGTATGATATGATGCGTAAACAGTATGTAAAGCATGATTAGGATGTCATGAAACAGTATTCTACCACTTGCACAATTTATCATAAGTCATACGGGTACAGTTTAGCGAAACGATGAACTGGAAATAAATAGTATGTTCAATTGTCTATCCAGCGAATTTGGTTTCACGCCAATCGGGTTCCAGGATCATTAATTATAGCTATTTCATTTTAAGCGTTCACGGCTGGAAATCCGGTTTCAGAATTGGAAGTTCGTTTCGCAACGCATTTTAATCCCAGTTGGGATCAGAATTTAGCGACGCTACAGTTGAATGAAATCTAGGGTTTTCAGTAAGGTTTTCAACGTAACAGACGGACCTTCAATCGCGTCTGTACGTCAGGAGATATACACTGTTCAATACTAGTATGTAAATTCTGATTCTGTTGGGACTGTTATACATCCACATCTATTAAATTACAGATTAAATATCAAACGATAACGAAATAGGATGAAACCACTTGTGTTGTCTATCTAACAGATTCACCTATAATAAACAGCGGAGTTCCGCAACCTACGAGTTAAGGAAACAGTGTGGTACCCATTACGGGACAGCACACAGTAAATAGAGTCGCTCTGGACTGCAGTCCAGATTCGCACTCCGATCCAAATATGGTCACAGTTTAAGTACAGAAATATTTAGAAACTTCCATAGGGTTGTAGTTCGTCGAGTCGGCTTCGATTTAAGCCCTCAAACGCATCATTCCAGTATGTATATAATTTATGGTGATTTTAACGGTTTTCAGGTACACGGAAATTCCAGTTTTACGAGTAAACTTGGGGGTAGTCGTTTTAGTCGTTAATAGTCGTATTATCCAGTGAAATTTATACAGGATATTTATCACTACACGGGACAAGACAGACAATCTAATTCCGTCAAAATAGACAAGTATTTTCATTGGGATCACACATCGAACAGTTATGACACATAATCGATCTGACATTATAAATTTGCGATCTATGAAATTTAGATTTGTAACTTGAATATATAGCATGTAGCAAGTAAATTACTTGCCTGGACAGGTCTCGGGAATGTACGGTGACGGTAACGTCACGAACGCGACACGATGACCACAAGCTTGGGCTCGGCTATAGGGTTCTGTCTCGGCAACAGCTAGGGCTCGTGAGACTGGGGAGATGATGGTGCTGTGGTGGTTTGTTGTAGTCGGAGGTGGCGGCGCGACAGGGGCGGCTCCGGTGAGAAGTTGCAGGGAGGTGGTACGGTGAGGTGGTGGATTGCTCTCGGTTGGCTTGGGGGAGGAAGTGGGGCTGTTGTATTGATCGGTTATGAGGAAGAGGAGGAGAGGAGGAGCTGGTGGCGATGAGGGGTCATCGATGATGCCGGGGTCGGCCGACGGTGCTTAGGCGGCGTTGAGCTCGGGAAGAGAGAGATTGAGAGAGAGAGAGAGAGAGAGAGAGAGAGAGAGAGAGAGAACGTCGGTGATGGGTGGTTGCTGTGGGGTTGGGTTTTTGTGGAAGGAAGAGAGAGCTTGAGAGTGGGGACTTTTAGAGGTTGAGAGAGAGAGAGAGATAAGATAGAGGGATAAGGAGGTGAGCGACGTGAGGGGGACGGCGGCGCGCGCGACGCTCGGCCATGGGCGCGGGTTCACGAGAGAGAGAGAGAGAGAGAGAGAAATGGGAGAGAGAGGGAGAGAGGTGTGTGTGAGTGGGGAAGAGAGAGAGGAGAAAGTGTGAACCGAGTGGAGAGAGAGAGGCGTGGGGGTGATCGCGAGGAGAGATCGAGGCGCGCGTCGTGGGAGTAACGCGCGCGAGCGTGGACGTCGGCGGAGGCGAGGAGCGCGGGCGACGTGGTCGCTGGTGTTAGCGTCGTGGGCCCAGGCGTGAGCGGAGGAGGCGGGTCGAGGGAGCAGTGGGCGTGGGCGGGAAATGTGGCCGTTGGGGAGAAGATGGGTCGAAGCGGGTCGGGTCGGGGAAGCGGGCGCGGGTTGGAGGCGTGGGAGCGGGCTGCTGGGGAAGTGGGCTGGGCTGGCGAAAAAATCAAAGAATAATTAATAAAAGGAATGGGAGATGGGCTGGGCTGGGATTAATAGTTAGAACTAGGGTTTTAGATTAGAATACAAAACAACTAGAGTTAGAAAACTAGAAATTTAGTAATATAGGAAAATATTTTGATGAAGAATAAATCTATAGTTTGGGTTTGGGCTAAAAAGGTTTTAAAAATAAATTAATAATTATAAATAAAATAAATAATAAAAACAAACTGTATAAGTTAAAGAGAGATACGTTTTATTGGTATAAAAAAGGGCTGGGTGTTACATCATACCACTCTTACAAAAATTTCGTCCTCGAAATTTAAAATAAACGATAAGTTATACAAACATAGGTGAAAGCTATTATATTGCAAACTAACACATAAAACCTTATTTGATATAGGCAGATAAAGAAATTTGAAGGTTTCCATATGTAAGAACAACATACAAAAGATAGGTCTAAATAGGTATAAGGCAGGAATAACTATAGGGGCAACTACATGTATACGAGAATAGTAATAACGACAATAACAAACAATGATATTCAAGGCGTACTCGATAAAATCGAAACTCAAATATGTGCACATATAAGTATGGCAGAAATAATGAGTATAAGGCACAATCATTTATAATAGTAAATATAGGCACAACACCCGAAAATAAAGTAACGATAATAAAGTAGTGAAAGATTTGTCGGTAGGTTAAGACTTTTTAGGATAACGTATTGATCGGATAACTTAAAAACTCACATAGTGAAAATAAGGAACATGGAACGAAAATATGCGCGATGTAAGGTTGCGCTACTGAAAAATAAGGATAATAGTAGTGTGCTTTGAAATACATAAAGCTAAGTAGTCAATAATACGCACTCTTCGATAAATACAAAATAATGAAAATCAAATTTTCGAATAATAATGTCCCTAAATATATTTAGGGTAACAGAAAAAAAATATATAGCTAGCTAGGGTAGGGATTACAAGGAAGTGTGGCTCATTCCGAAGATCGGAGTGTGGCGGTTTTAGGCTGAAGATCAAGGAGATTGGGATCGAGTCAGCACGGGAAGTAAGGGTGAGCAACAAGGGACTACCAGGGAAAGTATGGGGAGGAAAACGGTCGGTACATCATACGAATCAAAATTTGAAGGGTTAGCGAACTCGGAAATTTCACAAAAATTTTCTACTCCCAGAAAGATCTCGAACGAGGCACAACCGGAGGATGAAGGGTGGACCTCTAAAAGATCGGGTGCGGTACTAGTTAATCTCAGTGAGGGTTAAGACAATGTAAGGAGTAGGGGTGGACAGAATCTCAGTAGGAAAAATAATTGTACCGGAGAAATAATCAGCAGCAAGTGAACTAAGAAGATCGAAGGATTAGTGAACTCAGCAATTTATTTCATTTCAGAAGGTTTTAAACAAAGCATTCTCAAAGATGAAAGGTGGCCCTAAACTATACACAGTTTTATTTGGCCAGATAAGACAACATCTAAAAGAAGTCCCGTCAGTCGCGGTTGTGGAGATTCAGCAGGTTGCGGTAGGCTCGCGCGCTCAGGTAGGGGCGTCCATTTCCATAGCGCCTCGCAGGGATCGCCATTGGGAGTTCTTCCACAGCAGGGTCTTGATCTTCTGGTCCTTCTTCCTCGGCTGGAGCTTCTTCATCGAGGTCTGATTCCATGTGATTCTCTTCTTCTGGATTCTCTTCCATGGGATTTTCCTCCACCGGATTTTCTTCTATCGGGTCTTCCTCGGAATCTTCCTCTATCGGGTTCTCTTCAGGGTCTCCTTCCTCTTCGTCGGAATCGTCGAACATGTCAAACTCTGGGGCGGCTGCTCCTTCGTCCTCTGAATCGTTGTTTCCGAAAATGACTTGGGGATCGTTGATCTCATCATCAGAACTCATCAGCGTGTGGTCTAAGGAAACGCATGACTGTGCATCCCCATCTAGATGCGGCACTGCTCCATGGTGGGCCATGGCCTGAAAGAAAAGAGTCATGATTAGACAGTAAAATACATCAAGAGAATAGCTCAGGGTCCGAAGTATAGGAAAATATACGATGGCAGGAACCGAAAAATCAGGATAATAATGCTGCGATAATGAATAGTATGAATAAGGGGAAAGACAAGAGAATGATACATATATTACGATTCAAAGTTTTTATTTCATTCAACTAAAAGTTCTACGGATACAAGATTTCAAACGGAAAGAAATGTTTATAGGAGAATGACAACATTAATACTGAAAGTAGAAAACATGAAAAATTCTTCTTTGATTACTAGACCGCTGTATTCTCGTCACGCGAGTTGAATCCTGGATTGGGTCCACCTTATTCTCAAAGTTCGAACTACGTCATAATCATCACTTAGCAGAAGTGGGGAGTGTGGACGAGTCTCCTCCTTGTAGCTCCTTCCCTTTTGGGCAACCGTTGATAAGATGTTCGATGGATCCGCAAATCAGACATTTCCCTTGAGCGCGGCGACAATCCCTTTGAGGATGTCCTGGCCTTTTACAGTACCCACTGTTCCCCTCCGAAAGACGGGGCACAAGACATGGGCTGTCTTGGTACTGAGGTTCGGGGCAGATGCTAATTGGTTTTATCCGTCTACCTCTCCGAAGATGCCAAGTTGATTTATGGCACCGTGTATTGGAGGTTTAGACGGATGCGGCCGATGTAGCAGACTTCGTCAGATTCCCCCTCGTCTGAGGGGTTTTTGATTGTGGGGACGCTCTTCCCTGCAGGCGCAAGCCCCTGCAGTTAATTACGCTACCGCATCGCGGTAACAACTTTCTCCTTCTCCAGCTGGTCACTTCATGCCGTGGGTGTTTGTTTTATTTGTGGTTGCCCGTGGATTGTATACGGAGACCAATTTATGTCGTCGCCCGTAGGACGTGGATTAGTCCAAATCCGTGTTTTCTTAGATTTGGGTTTGGGGTTTTGGTTTGAGGATACGTTAGCCATATTTGAGGCTAAGATCAACTCAAACGTTTGTTAAGGATACGTTAGTCCAGTTTGAGACTAAGATCAACTTAACGGGATCGTTTAGATCCGACAAAAGAGCAATTGGCTCTAATGTTCCAGTTTAGGGACATAGTGGTCCATTGAATGTATGGCCGTCGGGACCCTTCACCTCTCTGACGTCGTTGAAGGATTACAACGACAGATGTCAAAGGAGTTCAGAGATGTACTCTTGAGCCAAAATTGATTGGGGGATCTAAAGTCCAATTTGGGACTAAAGTCTGTTTGAAGGTTTAAGGATGCGTTAGCCATATTTGAAGCTAAGATCAACTTAAACGGTTGTTAAGGATACGTTAGTCTAATTTGAGACTAAGATCAACTTAACGGGATCGTTTAGATCCGACAAAAGAGCATTTGGAGGCCCTATTGTTCCAGTTTAGGGACATGGTGGTCCATTGCATGTATGGCCGTCGGGACCCATCACCTCTCTGACGACGTTGAAGGATTACAACGACAGATGTCAGAGGAGTTCAGAGATGTACCCTTGAACCAGAGTTGATTAGGGGATTTATAGTCCGATTTGGGACTAGAGTCTGTTTGAAAGTTTAAGGATACGTTAGCCATTTTTGAGGCTAAGATCAACTTAAACAGGATCGTTTAGATCTGACAAAAGAGCATTTGGGGCTCTATTGTTCCAGTTTAGGGACGTGGTGGTCCATCTCCAGTTTAGGGACATGGTGGTCCATTGGTAGTTTAAGGACGCATAAGTCCATGGGTTTAAGGACCCCACAGTCCATATGGGTGTGTTTAAGGACGCATTAGTCCGTTAGTTTAAGGACGCATAAGTCCGCGGGTTTAAGCACCCCGCAGTCCGTATCTTGGTTTAAGGACGCATAAGTCCATGAGTTTAAGGACCCCACAGTCCGTGTTGATGTGTGGTTGTCGGGACCCGTCACCTCTCTGAAGACGTTGAAGGATTACAACGACAAATATCAGAGGAGTTCAGAGATGTACCCTAAACCAATGAGTTGGTTGAAAGAGCAGATGTGCTCAGTTCAAGATGATTTGAGGACTTATGGCCAGTTTGGGGCTAAGTCCAAATATGTTTGAAATATTGGCCCTCTATTGGTCCATTGAAGGAAAGGCTTTGCCTCTAGAAACTTAGCCAATTGGGCTAAAGCTAGTGTTAAACACTAAAGACCAACAGTGTTGAACACTGGGAATAAGATTAGCAAGTTAGTGTTAAACACTAAAAGATAATCAGTGTTAAACACTAGCAACATGGCTTTCAAATTAGTGTTAAACACTAAGCAAATCAGTGTTAAACACTGCCAATATAGTTTTCCAAATTAGTGTTAAACACTAAGAAAATCAGCGTTAAACACTGAGGACAAAGTCTTCAGATTAGTGTTAAACACTAAGGAGAGAGGGGTCACGTGAGGACACGTGAGAGCGCCCTGATTCTCTTTATTTTATTCTGCAGATCAGTGTTTAACTCTTTTAATTCTGGCGGCCATCACGTGTGAGCACGTGATGGAGACCTCCGCTTTGGTCTGTTAGAATGCTCATTAGGGGTCACGTGGTGACACGTGAGGGCGCCCTAAATGTGGAGCCATATCTCCTTTTCTTCGTTCTGTAAGTAAGCGTTAAGCACTTTTTATGTTTTCTTTGGAGTATCACGTGCTGCCACGTGAGGAGGATTAGTGCGCTGATTGTTAAAGCATTTGCTGAGGGGTCACGTGATAACACGTGAGAGCGCCCAAAGCTTTCATTTCCTTTGCTTTTTCTTTCTGCGTTTTGGGAGTCACGTGGGAGCACGTGATGGCATCAAAAAGTGGAGCCAGATCCACTTTATTTTGTTCTGCAAACAAGTGTTAAACACTTTTAATTTTCATAGCCATCACGTGTGGGCACGTGATGTATAATCATGCCCTGATTTATTAGAACATTTATTAGGGGTCACGTGGTAACACGTGAGAGTGCCCAGAATTGTTTCCGCCTTTGCTTTTGTTCCATATATAATGAGGGTCACGTGGGAGCACGTGAGGTATTGCCTCAAAACTTTCCTCCTCTTATTTTGGGGGATCTGTTCAGGGGTCACGTGGGGCGCGTGACCCTAGTTCTTTTCATGAACAGAGATCTTTTAAGAATTGAATTCTTTGTAGGGTTAAACCCTAATTATGATTTTGGAGGAATTAAATTCCTATCGTCAAAGAATTAAATTCTTATTTAGGATAAAACCCTGATTTCTTTTCAAAGAAATTAAATTCCCAGATATGTAAAAGAATTAAATTTTTGATTAGGGTTAAACCCTAGTTTTGTTTTAGGAGGAATTAAATTTCAGAAAGGTTGGGAGAATTAAATTCTCAAAACTCAATTCCTCCTCTGTGTTTTGATCTGCATGGCAGGATCTCAACCCAATGAGAATTAAATTCTCAATTCGTGGGGAGATGTGCACTCTGCAGATCCTCAACCAGAGAAAGAACTAAGTTCTTTTCTTTATGTAAGAGTTAAACTCTTTTGAGAATCAAATTCTCTTTTGAAGCCTCTTTTTTCTTACCTAGGGTTTTTCTTTTGCAGAGAATTAAATTCTCCTCTCTCTGTTTCTTTTCTCCCCCCAGGTAGATCCCTCCTTCTCTTCTTGGCTCCTATTTATAGGAGAAGGCAGAGAAGCAATTTGTTTAGCAAATCTCTCATTAAGAGATTTGATTTGTATGTTGAGAGATTTGATTTGCATTCATCATTAATCTGGGCCTTTAGATTGTTAAGTGAATTTTATTCACCATTGGATTTTAAATCCAAAGATATCCATTTGTTATCTCGGTCAGATTTAGGGGGGAAATCTTTCCAAGTCCAAGATTTTTCCATAAATTGGTGATTTTTAATCACCCTTGGATCTTTAATCCAACGGTTCCCCATGACCCTTTTCCAATTGGAAAGATTCAGAACTTTTAGAATTTAATTCTATTAAATTATAAGGCTTTTAAAGCCAGTCACGTGCTGGCACGTGACCTTTGGTCACGTGTGAGCACGTGACCCCCAATTGGGTTCCTTTCTCCGCCGCTTATTTATGTTTCAGTTTTAACCATCACGTGTCAACACGTGACCATTGGTCACGTGTAAACACGTGATACCTCGTTGAGGTAATTTCTGACTTTTAGAATTAAATTCGATTCATTATTTTAGAGGCTTTAAAAGCCCATCACGTGTCTGCACGTGACCCATGGTCACGTATGAGCACGTGATGCCCCATTGGGGTCTTTTCCGAGTTTTTATTATAACTTTTAGCTCCTCCAGCGGGTTCTTAAAAGTCCATCACGTGTGGACACGTAATTCCTCATAACTTTTGATCCCGGATGAATTACGAGGCCCATAATATATCAAATCGAAGGGTTTTTCGAGCCGCTTTCAATACCATCAGAATTTATCTGTTTCTTATTCGGGAGTTTATCAAAAAACAGCCCGGAAGATACTGGTTCACATTTCCTTAAGCGTATCGCTGCCATTTGATACCTTGGGCTCCTTTGCGTAGAAATTTTGGCGGGAACACCCACAACTTGGGGTCTTCTGCTGCTTCTGTCATGGGGAAACAAAATGGCGCTTCATCTTCTTCTCTTTTCCCCGCCTAACAGCGATCCCTCTACAATCTGAGGCTCCCGTTGGTGCCTAATTCACCTGCCTCCTTAGTCCTTTAGCTAACAAGTCGTTCGTTCGCTCCTGGGCTTCCTTCAGACCTTGCAGTACACTCAGAATCTCAACGGTCTGATTCTGGGGAGTGGAGATAGAGGAAGAGTCGTTGAAAGACATGATCCTGGGAACAATAATTTTGAGAACGATATAAGGCACAAGCTATAAGAATCAAAATATAATATGGATTGGACAAAAATTCAAGAATATCAGATGTGATGAAATTTATTACAAGTGGAAATCAACTGTAGCATTCTAAGTCACTTAAACAGAGTACGGTAGTGTAACCGTGATGTAGTTCACAATTACAACCACGAAACTTTGCCAAGTCACCTGAAACCCTAGCGAATGGATAGCAGAACACTCAATGTGAATATGGATCAAGGATATCAAGTTTACAATCTAGACTGAAGGATGTCTTAGATTGTCAAGCTCTACACGGAAAACTGCAATCCCAATCGAAACAAAACTTGGTCTCTGATACCAACTAAACCATGTCACGCCCCGCTTCCCAAAATACGGAATACGAGGGGTTGACAAGGCCAGCCATGCTCCTACGGTCAAGGAAATGTCCTGTCGTAGTCACACTTCGGGTTCTACTTTTACATGGTAAACAGTAAATGATGCGCAGGTAATGAGAAATGCAGTAACTGAAACGAAACAATATAAAGAACTGACCTGATGAAAACAAAAGAGTATAACTCTGGATAGCTAATCAAGGTGTCCGTGATATGCGTCTGGTCCTGGTCCAGGCTAAATCTTCTCCTCACACTGAGCATGCATACTCAGGTCGTCAGAGCGACACAATAGCAATATAATATATAAATTCATGTGACAATTCTAACAGTGATAATAGATATATATAACAGTAAATCAATGACGATATAAGTATGAACATGTAGTAATCGATGCAGTGGAACAGTAAAACAGTAAAATGATATACCAAGTATGTCAACACAGTAAGTATGTATATCGATGCTATCATCCCTACCAGTCTCTAAGTCTCACTGTACAGGTCACTAAGCCTATCGTCAGTCCAAGTGTGAGAATCAACCACTTGCGAGTGTCCTCCACCCAAGGGTAGAACCCAAGGGCAAGGGACCACGGGCCCAACATGTAAATCACGGTAATAATCATGTACCCTGTAAATCTCCATATATCTCCCTAAATATATAAGCCGGCATGGGACTTCCGAGATTCCGTTGAACTCACACTCAAACTACCCCACACCCTGTGGTCTACATCAAACGCTAACCATAACCCTAAATACTAATCGGTCTGTGACAAGTCTGCGCGAGAATTGGAGGCATGACCTCCATCAAGCATGTCCCGACTAATACCTAAGATAAATGGCAGAGTCTGATGTCTTATCTATGATACCCATGCAATAGTTTCTATAAGTGTCCCATACCACTTATAGTCACACGTACACGCGTTCCACAGACGTCGACAATGCAATAGAATAATAAGGTTCACTGATTGTGTACAAGTACGTATCATTTTCACTTATTCACTTATTCACGAACACTAACGTACTTGCCACAATCATCACTAATACCTAACACTGGGTAATGCACATTATCACTAGGTTATCAATGCAGTGACATATGTATGATATGATGCGTAAACAGTATGTAAAGCATGATTAGGATGTCATGAAACAGTATTCTACCACTTGCACAATTTATCATAAGTCATACGGGTACAGTTTAGCGAAACGATGAACTAGGAATAAATAGTATGTTCAATTGTCTATCCAGCGAATTTGGTTTCACGCCAATCGGGTTCCAGGATCATTAATTATAGCCATTTCATTTTAAGCGTTCACGGCTGGAAATCCGGTTTCAGAATTGGAAGTTCGTTTCGCAACGCATTTTAATCCTAGTTGGGATTAGAATTTAGCGACGCTACAGTTGAATGAAATCTAGGGTTTTCAGTAAGGTTTTCAACGTAATAGACGGACCTTCAATCGCTTCTGTACATCAGGAGATATACACTGTTCAATACTAGTATGTAAATTCTGATTCTGTTGGGACTGTTATACGTCCACATCTATTAAATTACAGATTAAATATCAAACTATAACGAAATAGGATGAAACTACTTGTGTTGTCTAGCTAACAGATTCACCTATAATAAACAGTGGAGTTCCGCAACCTACAAGTTAAGGAAACAGTGTGGTACCCATTACGGGACAGCATACAGTAAATAGAGTCGCTCTGGACTGCAGTCCAGAGTCGTACTCCGATCCAAATATGGTCACAGTTTAAGTACAGAAATATTTAGAAACTTGCATAGGGTTGTAGGACGTCGAGTCTGCTTCGATTTAAGCCCTCGAACGCATCATTCCAGTATGTATATAATTTATGGTGATTTTAACGGTTTTCAGGTACACGGAAATTCCAGTTTTATGAGTAAACTTGGGGGTAGTCGTTTTAGTCGTTAATAGTCGTATTATCCAGTGAAATTTATACAGGATATTTATCACTACACGGGCCAAGACAGACAATCTAATTCCGTCAAAATAGACAAGTATTTTCATAGGGATCACACATCGAACAGTTATGGCACATAATCGATCTGACATTATAAATTTGCGATCTATGAAATTTAGATTTGTAACTTGAATATATAGCATGTAGCAAGTAAATTACTTGCCTGGACAGATCTCGGGGATGTACGGTGAAGGTAACGTCACGAACCCGACACGATGACTACAAGCTTGGGCTCGGCTATGGGGTTCTGTCTCGGCAACGGCTAGGGCTCGTGAGACTGGGGAGATGATGGTGCTGCGGTGGTTTGTTGTAGTCGGAGGTGGCGGCGCGACAGGGGCGGCTCCGGTGAGAAGTTGTAGGGAGGTGGTACGGTGAGGTGGTGGATTGGTCTCGGTTGGCTAGGGGGAGGAAGTGGGGCTGTTGTATTGATCGGTTATGAGGAAGAGGAGGAGAGGAGGAGCTAGTGGCGACGAGGGGTCATCGATGATGCCGGGGTCGGCCGACGGTGCTTAGGCGGCGTTGAGCTCGGGAAGAGAGAGATTGAAAGAGAGAGAGAGAGAGAGAACGTCGGTGATGGGTGGTTGCTGTGGGGTTGGGTTTTTGTGGAAGGAAGAGAGAGCTTGAGAGTGGGGACTTTTAGAGGTTGAGAGAGAGATAAGATAGAGGGATATGGAGGTGAGCGACGTGAGGGGGACGGCGGCGCGCGCGACGCTCGGCCATGGGCGCGGGTTCACGAGAGAGAGAGAGAGAGAGAAATGGGAGAGAGAGGGAGAGAGGTGTGTGTGAGTAGGGAAGAGAGAGAGGAGAAAGTGTGAACCGAGTGGAGAGAGAGAGAGAGGCGTGGGGGTGATCGCGAGGAGAGGTCGAGGCGCGCGTCGTGGGAATAACGCGAGCGAGCGTGGGCGTCGGCGGAGGCGAGGAGCGCGGGCGACGTGGTCGCTGGTGTTAGCGTCATGGGCGCAGGCGTGAGCGGAGGAGGCGGGTCGAGGGAGCAGTGGGCGTGGGCGGGAAATGTGGCTGTTGGGGAGAAGATGGGTCGAAGCGGGTCGGGTCGGGGAAGCGGGCGCGGGTTGGAGGCGTGGGAGCGGGCTGCTGGGGAAGTGGGCTGTGCTGGCGAAAAAATCAAAGAATAATTAATAAAAGGAATGGGAGATGGGCTGGGCTGGGATTAATAGTTAGAACTAGGGTTTTAGATTAGAATACAAAACAACTAGAGTTAGAAAACTAGAAATTTAGTAATATAGGAAAATATTTTGATGAAGAATAAATCTATAGTTTGGGTTTGGGCTAAAAAGGTTTTAAGAATAAATTAATAATTATAAATAAAATAAATAATAAAAACAAACTGTATAAGTTAAAGAGAGATACGTTTTATTGGTATAAAAAGGGGCTGGGTGTTGCATATAGTTTATAACTTATAATGTCGGTAAATTCCTCTTCAAGGTTATGTCCTGCCGTAGTCACACTTCGGCTTCTAGTTTTACATGGTAAACAGTAAATGATGCGCAGGTAATGAGAAATGCAGTAACTGAAACGAAACTATATAAAGAACTGACCTGATTAAAACAAAAGAGTATAACTCTGGATAGCTAATCAAGGTGTCCGTGATATGCGTCTGGTCCTGGTCCAGGCTAAATCTTCTCCTCACACTGAGCATGCATACTCAGGTCGTCAGAGCGACACAATAACAATATAATATATAAATTCATGTAACAATTCTAACAGTGATAATAGATATATATAACAGTAAATCAATGACGATATAAGTATGAACATGTAGTAATCGATGCAGTGGAACAGTAAAACAGTAAAATGATATGCCAAGTATGTCAACACAGTAAGTATGTATATCGATGCTATCATCCCTACCATTCTCTAAGTCTCACTGTACAGGTCACTAAGCCTATCGTCAGTCCAAGTGTGAGAATCAACCACTCGCGAGTGTCCTCCACCCAAGGATAGAACCCAAGGGCAAGGGACCACGTGCCCAACATGTAAATCACGGTAATAATCATGTACCCTGTAAATCTCCATATATCTCCCTAAATATATAAGCCGGCATAGGACTCCCGAGATTCCGTTGAACTCACACTCAAACTACCCCACACCCCGTGGTCTACATCAAACGCTAACCATAACCCTAAATACCAATCGGTCTGTGGCAAGTCTGCGCGAGAATTGGAGGCATGACCTCCATCAAGCACGTCCCGACTAATACCTAAGATAAATGGCATAGTCTGATGTCTTATCTGTGACAACCATGCAAGAGTTTCCATAAGTGTTCCATACCACTTATAGTCACACGTACACGCGTTCCACAGACGTCGACAATGCAATAGAATAATAAGGTTCACTGATTGTGTACAAGTACGTATCACTTTCACTTATTCACTTATTCACGAACACTAACGTACTTGCCACAATCATCACTAATACCTAACACCGGGTAATGCACATTATCACTAGGTTATCAATGCAGTGACATATGTATGATATGATGCGTAAACAGTATGTAAAGCATGATTAGGATGTCATGAAACATTATTCTACCACTTGCACAATTTATCATAAGTCATACGGGTATAGTTTAGCGAAAAGATGAACCGGGAATAAATAGTATGTTCAATTGTCTCTCCAGCGAATTTAGTTTCACGCCAATCGGGTTCCAGGATCATTAATTATAGCTATTTCATTTTAAGCGTTCACGGCTGGAAATCCGGTTTCAGAATCGGAAGTCCGTTTCGCAACATATTTTAATCCCAGTTGGGATCAGAATTTAGTGACGCTACAGTTGAATGAAATCTAGGGTTTTCAGTAAGGTTTTCAACGTAATAGACGGACCTTCAATCGCGTCTGTACGTCAGGAGATATACACTGTTCAATACTAGTATGTAAATTCTGATTCTGTTGGGACTGTTATATGTCCACATCTATTAAATTACAGATTAAATATCAAACGATAACGAAACAGGATGAAACCACTTGTGTTGTCTAGCTAATAGATTCACCTATAATAAAAAGCGGAGTTCCACAACCTAAGAGTTAAGGAAACAGTGTGGTACCCATTACGGGACAGCACACAGTAAATAGAGTCGCTCTGGACTGCAGTCCAGAGTCGCACTCCGATCCAAATATGGTCACAGTTTAAGTACAGAAATATTTAGAAACTTGCATAGGGTTGTATTTCGTCGAGTCGGATTCGATTTAAGCCCTCAAACGCATCATTCCAGTTTGTATATAATTTATGGTGATTTTAACGGTTTTCAGGTACACGGAAATTCCAGTTTTACGAGTAAACTTGGGGGTAGTCGTTTTAGTCGTTAATAGTCGTATTATCCAGTGAAATTTATATAGGATATTTATCACTACACGGGCCAAGACAGACAATCTAATTCCGTCAAAATAGACAAGTATTTTCATTGGGATCACACATCGGACAGTTATGGCACATAATCGATCTGACATTATAAATTTGCGATCTATGAAATTTAGATTTGTAACTTGAATATATAGCATGTAGCAAGTAAATTACTTGCCTGAACACATCTCGGGGATGTACGGTGACGGTAATGTCACGAACGCGACACGATGACCACAAGCTTTGGCTTGGCTATGGGGTTCTGTCTCGGTAATGGCTAGGGCTCGTGAGACTGGAGAGATGATGGTGCTGCGGTAGTTTGTTGTAGTTGGAGGTGGCGGCGCGACAGGGGCGGCTCCGGTGAGAAGTTGCAGGGAGGTGGTACGGTGAGGTGGTGGATTGGTCTCGGTTGACTTGGGGGAGGAAGTGGGGCTGTTGTAGTGATCGGTTATGAGGAAGAGGAGGAGAGGAGGAGCTGGTAGCGACGAGGGGTCATCGATGATGCCGGGGTCGGCTGACGGTGCTTAGGCGACGTTGAGCTCAGGAAGAGAGAGATTGAGAGAGAGAGAGAGAGAAAACGTCGGTGATGGGTGGTTGCTGTGGGGTTGGGTTTTTGTGGAAGGAAAGAGAGCTTGAGAGTGGGGACTTTTAGAGGTTGAGAGAGAGAGAGATAAGATAGAGGGATATCGAGGTGAGCGACGTGAGGGGGACGGCGGCGCGCGCGACGCTCGGCCGTGGGCGCGGGTTCACGAGAGAGAGATAAAAATGGGAGAGAGAGGGAGAGAGGTGTGTGTGAGTGGGGAAGAGAGAGAGAGGAGAAAGTGTGAACCGAGTGGAGAGAGAGAGAGGTGTGGGGGTGATCGCGAGGAGAGATCGAGGCGCGCGTCGTGGGAGTAACGTGCGCGAGCGTGGGCGTCGGCGGAGGCGAGGAGCGCGGGCGACGTGGTCGCCGGCGTTAGCGTCGTGGGCACAGGCGTGAGCGGAGGAGGCGGGTCGAGGGAGCAGTGGGCGTGGGCGGGAAATGTGGCCGTTGGGGAGAAGATGGGTCGAAGCGGGTCGGGTCGGGGAAGCGGGCGCGGGTTGGAGGCGTGGGAGCGGTCTGCTAGGGAAGTGGGCTGGGCTGGCGAAAAAATCAAAGAATAATTAATAAAAGGAATGGGAGATGGGCTGGGTTGGGATTAATAGTTAGAACTAGGGTTTTAGATTAGAATACAAAACAACTAGAGTTAGAAAACTAGAAATTTAGTAATATGGGAAAATATTTTGATGAAGAATAAATCTATAGTTTGGGTTTGGGCTAAAAAGGTTTTAAAAATAAATTAATAATTATAAATAAAATAAATAATAAAAACAAACTGTATAAGTTAAAGAGAGATACGTTTTATTGGTATAAAAAGGGGCTGGGTGTTGCATATAGTTTATAACTTATAATGTCGGTAAATTCCTCGTCGAACTCTAGAAAATCATGATTCCAAAGGATGATAAGTCTAGCAGTAAATATTTCCAAGCTCCCTTTAATGGTGCATGTTGGTAACCGATCTACCCAAAAGCTTAGAATGGCTGGTGATGAACCAACAATTATTCACACGGACCACTATTTACATTGTATCACATGTGAAAGGCAACACACATGAGGGAAAATAAATGCCATCTATTTAGTATTCTGGTGGGATTAGAACACAGTACCTTCTTACTTTCAAAAACTCCGATACTGTCACGACCCGAAATATTAGCTCGTGACCGACGCCTAAATCACGCAACGTCTAAAGGTGTAACGTAATTCAAGTAAGCCGAAATCCAGAAATCTAAAACTTTTTAAAGAAAATGAAGATGTGCAGTTTTGAAATCAAGGTATAATGAAATCAAGTTTTCTTAAATGCATAGAAAAAGAACATGAAAAATGCAAGTGGAATTTATTAGTTTGAAAACATGTTTCGCCTTTTAAAAATTTAGGCAGCACCTCCTTTGTATATTTTGATCCAAAACCACAAATACATGATAAGATAAAAGGCATCCCCAAGCGGTAGCTAGCTCTTCGCCAATCGGTGGATCCATAACCACACAAAGCACAAATATAAGTATACGACGCCCAACGGCAATGACCACCACAAAATATAAAGAAATAAGCAAGACATCAAACCACAGTAGCGGAATACCCCTCGTTCTAAGTCTCGCAACCACAAGTCTCACTAAGTCTCATTACTTATAAAATTACTAATTTTGATTGATGGAGTTGACTAGATACAATATGAATAATAAATACAAGAGTGAGTACGATACAAATGTCCCACCGACCAAGCAAAACATCCAAATGAAGCTATGTGCCAACGATGCCGCTACGGATCCATGCGGTCAACCTGCAAGAATTGTGGCACAACGGGATGAGTTGCCAACTCGAATAGAAAAACATCTACAGATAGAAATCGAATAAATAACGACTCCTAGGTCTACTATATCATAAAGGCAATACTATGATATCTAGGATGGCCGGGTCTGTATATGTGCCAACACTATAAATAAATGCCTATCAGTATGTGTGCCACGCCTCGCTTTCCAGAGTACGCTAAATGGGCACGTGACATAGCGAACCATGCTACCTATGGATAGGAAAAATCCTTCCACATTCACATTACGGCTGTAGAGATATCAAGAACAGGAAAGTAAACTAAACTATCTAGTACATGTTCATGAGGTAGAGTAAATAAGTCAAGAAATAATATAGTATGCGGAAGCAAAAGATCAAATAAACACCTGGAAAGTAAGACTGGATACCGACAGGATCTTCACTGCTCGGTCTAACAGCGATAGTACTCCTAACCAGCCTGCAACAAGGTAGAGGATCTGGGCCATGCAAAACCCAGACGTCAGAGCGTCATAACATCAAGCAATAACATAAACAGGGTAGCAAGACATGCAGGTATGTGTATGAACAATAACACAGATATAACAGTAATATAAGTGAGGACAGTGGGGTAGTGTGTAGTGAGTGATCTAAACTGGTATATTGGGTTAACTACTCTTAGGTCTTTAAAATCAATTTGATGAATCTTCGATGTAACTCAATTGTATCCCGTGCGTGCTCGGGATCACGGTAAAGATTCTCGGGCTGAAACCGAGACATGCCGCTAGGCACTAAAGGAAAAGGGGTAATGATGAATGATGTCTGCAGTATCATCCCAAGGCTCGCCTAGCCTCTAAAAGGTAGTGGATAACGATGGACGATGTCAGCAGCATCATCCCAAGGCTGGCCTAACCTCTAAAACTGATCAGTAAAGGTAGCGAACTGTCGAGTTACAAGTCAGGTTTCATCATTGATTTCCCCATACCCCCAGGTTATATGTACTCAAGTCAGGTACTCAATAATCTGGAGCTAATGCCAACACAGGATCAAGCAGGTACAGGTTTGTCTGGATAGACAACAGGAAACGTCTGTAAGGACAACAGGACAGGTTTGTTGGCATTAGTCACAAGATCAGGTAACAGGTAACGCCATGGTACATCAGGTCAAATCAGGTAGTATATAGATATCATGTCATGTCAAGAGTTGCACGGTATCATGCCGTGTCAAGTAAAAGGTGCAACAAGTCATGTCAAGGTGCACAAGATATCATATGGATGCTCAAAATCAAACTAGCATAAGCGTGGGTATACTAAACAAGCATGGGTACTAATAGAACAATAAACTGGAACATGTACTGTGAAATGCAATCAGGTACATGTTCCCCTCCGAAAGACGGCGACGACGCAGGGACGTCTCGCCTGAGATTCGGGACAGATGCTAATTGGTGCTATCTGTCTACCTCTCCGAAAATGCCAAGTTGATTTATGGCACCGTGCATCGAAGGTTTAAACGGATGCGTCCGATATAGCAGACTTCGTCAGATTCCCCCTCGCTTGAGGGGTTTTTGATTGTGGGGACGCTCTTCTCTGCAGGCGCAGGCCCCTGCAGTTAATTACGCTACCGCACTGCGGTAACAACTTTCTCCTTCTCCAGATGGTCACTTCGTGTCGTGTGTGTTTACTTTGTGTTTGGTTGCCTGTGGATTGTATACGGAGATTGAGTTATGTCGTCTCCCGTAGGGCGTGGACTACTCCAAATCCGTATTTATCTTAGATTTGGGTTTGGGGGTTTGGGTTTAAGGATACGTTAGCCTCATTTGAGACTAAGATCGACTTAAACATTTGTTAAGGATATGTTAGTCTAGTTTTTAGACTTAGATCAACTTAACGGGATTGTTTAGATCCAACAAGAGAGCAATTAAGGGGGGACCCTGTTGTTTAGTTTAGTGATATTGCGGTCAATAGGTAGTTTAAGGACATTGCGGTCCAATGTTAGTTTTAAGACGTTGCGGTCAAGGTTAAGGACATCATAGTCCGAGGATTTAAGGACTCCACAGTCCTGCGTTAGTTTTAAAACATCACGGTCAAGGTTAAGGACGTCATAGTCCGTTGTTAGTTTTAAGACATTCCGGTCAAGGTTAAGGACGTCATAGTCCATGAGTTTAAGGACCCCACAGTCCATTGTTAGTTTTAAGACATCCCGGTCAAGGTTAAGGACATCATAGTTCATGAGTTTAAGGACCCCACAGTCCGTATCAATGTGTGGTCATTGGGATCCGTCACCTCTTTGAAGACGTTGAGGAATTACAACGACAAATATCAAAGGAGTGAAGAGATATACCCTTGAGCCAAGGTAGATTAAACAGTCTTTGGTCCAAGTTGGGACCAAGACCAATTAATTATATTATGAGCCCATTGACTCAATTGAGTTTGAATTGAGGACTTATGGCCATCTTGTGCTAAGTCCAATCATGCTTAGAATATTGGCTTTCTGTTGGTCCATTAAAGGAGAAGTTTTACCTTTAGAAACTTAGCCAATTGGGCTAAAACTAGTCTTAAACACTAAAGACCAACAGTGTTGAACACTGGGATTAGTGTTAAGCACTAAAAGATAATCAGTGTCAAACCACTGGAAACATGGCTTTCAAATTAGTGTTAAACACTAAAGCAAATCAGTGTTAAACACTGGCAATGGAGTTTTCAACCTAGTGTTAATCAGTTTAAACACTGATAACAGAGATCTCAAATTAGTGTTAATCAATGTTAAACACTGGTATCAGAGATTTTAATTTAGTGTTAAATACTAAGAAAATTAGTGTTAAACACCGCTAACAGAGATTTAGTGTTAAACACTAAGAAATTCAGTGTTAAACACTGCAAATAGAGTTTTTCAATTAGTGTTGAGCACTAAGGCAAATCGGTGTTAAACACTGGATACAGATGTTTCAATTTAGTGTTAAACACTATGGCAAGAGGGGTCACGTGGTAGCACGTGAGAGCGCCCTCCTCTGTGGAACTTTTCAGGGGTCACGTGGTAGCACGTGACCCTGCTTCTTTGCATGTTTGTTTATCTTTTTAAGAATTAAATTCTTCATAGGGTTAAACCCTAATAATAACTTTAGAGGAATTAAATTCCCACTTTCTTCTGAAGAATTATATTCTTAGATAGAGTTAAACCCTAGTCTCTTTTCTGTAGGAATTAAATTCCTCAAATATGTGAAGAAATAAATTCTATCATAGGTTTGAACCCTAATTTCTTCTTTTTTAAGGGAATTAAATTCCTGTGATTTTGATAGAATTAAGTTCTTAATTAGGGTTAAACCCTGGTGTTCCCCTCTGAACGGCGGCCGAGACGCGGGACGTCTCACCTGAGGTTCGGGGCAGATGCTAATTGGTGCTATCCGTCTATCTTTCCGAAGATGCCAAGTTGATTTATGGCACCGTGTATCGAAGGTCTGAACGGATGCGTCCGATGTAGCAGACTTCGTCAGATTCCCCCTCGCTTGAGGGGTTTTTTGATTGTGGGGACGCTCTTCCATGCAGGCGCAAGCCCCTGCAGTTAATTATGCTACCGCGTCGCGGTAACAACTTTCTCCTTCTCCAGATGGTTACTTCGTGTCGTGTGTGTTTATTTTATGTTTTGTTGCCCGTGGATTGTTTACGGAGACCGAGTTATGTCGTCTCCCGTAGGGCGTGGACTAGTCCAAATCCGTATTATCTTAGATTTGGGTTTGGGGGTTTGGTTTGAGGATACGTTAGCCATATTTAAGGCCAATATCAACTCAAACGTTTGTTAAGGATACGTTAGTCTAACCTGAGACTAAGATCAACTTAACGGGACCGTTTAGATCCGACAAAAGAGCATTTGGGCTCCATTGTTCCAGTTTAGGGACATAGTGGTCCATTCAATGTATGGCAGTCGGGACCCGTCACCTCTCTAACGACGTTGAAGGATTACAACGACAGATGTCAGAGGAGTTCAGAGATGTACCCTTGAACCAGAGTTAATTGGGGGATCTATAGTCCAGTTTGGGACTAAAGTCTGTTTGAAAGGTTTAAGGATACGCTACCGTATTTAAGGCTAAGATCAACTTAAACGGGATCGTTTAAATCCAACAAAAGAGCGTTTGGGCTCTATCGTTCCAGTTTAGGGACATAGTGGTCCAACGCTAGTTTAAGAACATTGCGGTCCATGGGTAGTTTAAGGACATTGCGGTCCATTGTTAGGTTTAAGACATCTCGGTCAAGGTTAATGACGTCGTAGTCCATGGGTTTAAGGACCCCACAGTCCATTGTTAGTTTTAAGACATCTCGGTCAAGGTTAAGGACGTCGTAGTCCATGGGTTTAAGGACCCCGCAGTCCATTGTTAGTTTTAAGACATCTCGGTCAAGGTTAAGGACGTCGTAGTCCATGGGTTTAAGGACCCCACAGTCCATATCAATGTGTGGTCATCGGGACCCGTCACCTCTTTGAAGACGTTGAGGGATTACAACGCCAAGTATCAAAGGAATGAAGAGATGTACCCTGGAACCGGAGTGGATTAAATAGTCTTTGGCCCAATTTGGGATCAAGACTAATTAATTATGTTATGAGCCCATTAGCCCAGTTAATTACGAATTGAGGACTTATGGCCAGCTTGGGCTAAGTCTAATCATGTCTGGGACATCGGCCCTCCTGTTGGTCCCTTGAAGGAGAGGCTTTGCCTCTGGCCATTTAGCCAATTGGGCCAATGCCTAGTGTTAAACACTAAAGACCAATCAGTGTTGAACACTGAGAATGAGGTTGATAAGTCAGTGTTTAACACTGAAAGATAGTTGGTGTCAACACCAGCAACAAGGCCTTCAAATTAGTGTTAAACACTAAAACAGACCAGTGTTAAGCACTGGCAACAGAAATCCCAAATTAGTGTTGAACACTAAAGTAATCAGTGTTGAACACTGCAAATAAAGTTCTTTGCTTAGTGTTGAACACTAAGGCCAAACAACGTTTTAACACTGAATTCAGGGGTTCTAATTTAGCGTTAGACGCTGAGGCGAGAGGGGTCACGTGGTAGCACGTGAGGGCGCCCTCCCTTCGTTTGTTCTGCTGAGAGGATCGCATCTTTTGGAGCATCACGTGTCATCACGTGACGGGTGTTTGAATGGAGTATGTTAAAGCCTCTGCCAAGGGTCACGTAGGTCACGTGAGGCACTGCCTCAAAGGGCTTTCTGTAGATCTTTTGGGGGGGGGTCACATGGTGACACGTGACCCTGCTTTTCTGTAGTTGTTTAGAAGATCTGTTAATCCCTTTCAGGAATTAAATTCCTCGTAGGGTTGAACCCTAACAATAATTTCAGAGGAATTAAATTCCTAGTTCCTTTTGAAGAGTTGAACTCTGAATTTTCTGTAGGAATTAAATTCCTCATATATGTGAAGAACTGAATAGGGTTAAACCCTAATAAAAGCTTTAAGGAATTAAACCCCCACTCTCTGTTAGAGAATTATTCTAGGGAATAAGATTAAGGGAATTAAATTCTTGTTGTTTTAACAGAACTAAGTTCTTAACTAGGGTTAAACCCTGATTCTTTTCATTCTGAAGGAATTAAATTCCCATAACACAGGGTCAAACCCTAATTTTATTTTGAAGGAATTAAATTTCTATAGTTCTGTGAGAATTAAATTCTCGTGCTTCCATTCCCTCTCTATGCTTTGGATTTGCATGGCAGGATCTCAACCCATTGAGAATTAAATTCTCAACTCAAGGGGAGATGTGCACTTTACAGATCCTCCATCAAAGAGAGAAGAAATATGTCCTTCTGTTTTATATCAGAGTTAAACTCTGTTGAGAATTAAATTCTCTTTTCTTTCAATGAAACCTTCCCTTTCTTACCTAGGGTTTTCTTTTGCAGAAGATCCAAATTCCTCTAAAGTATCAAGGCTCTCTCTCTTTTCTTCTCTCTGCATATATCCTTCTCTTGTGTGTCTCTTGGCTCCTATTTATAGGAGAAACAGCCGAGTCAATTAGTTTTGGTGGATCTTTCATTAGGAGATTTGATTTGTATCCATCATTCGTTTTGGACCTTTGGATTATTAGGTGAATTTTACTCACCATTGGATTTTAAATCCAGAGATTCTCCTCTGTTATTTTGGTTAGATTTTACGGGGAAATCTTTCCAAATTCGAGATTTTCCCATAGATAGATGATATTTAATCATCTTTAATTCAATTGGTTGCTTTTGGAAAGATTTGAGAGGTCTTTTCTCAGAATTTAATTCTGTTAACAAATGGGCTTTGAAGTCGGTCACGTGTGGCCACGTAACCCTTGGTCACGTGTGGGCACGTGACCCCCTTGGAACGAGCCTTCTTCTTTCTTTTTGCGCTCTGTCTTCTGGTTGCTGCTTAACCGTCACGTGCCATCACGTGACCCCTGGTCACGTGTGAGCACGTGACCCTCGTCTGGACTCTTTTTCTTAATTTAACAGGAGAACAAGTCTGCTGCTTTTGAGTATCACGTGCTAACACGTGACCCTGGTCACGTGGGAGCACGTGACCTCTTCTGAAGCCTTTTCCTTGATTTGATCAGGGAACCGGTTTGCTTTTGAAGCCGCTTTTAATTGTCACGTGCCAACACGTGACCCAGATCACGTGGGAGTACGTGACCCTTTCTGAAGCCCTTTTCTTTGATGTAGTCGGGAAGCTGAATTTGCCTTGCCGATGCTTTTAGATGTCACGTGCCAACACGTGACTGCTGGTCACGTGTTAGCACGTGACCCTTTTCTGAAGCCTCTTCCGTGGGCTTTCCTGATTTTAAATCAGGAAACAAATGCCCCCATAGCGTTGTTCTCACGTGTCCGCTCGTGAGTGCAACGCTGTCACCTTTTGTGACCGTTGGATTCCTCTAGGGATTTGGGGAGATGAAACGTTTCCATCACCTCCTATAAATGTTTATGTCCCTTCCGAAGAGCCTTCACTTTGCTCATCTCCTTTCTTTGAGAACTTTTTCTGAGAATTTAATTCTCTTCTTCCAGAGCTTAGTTCTCTGCCTTGAGACATTTTCAGAGTTTAACTCTGTTTAAAAGGACTCTTCCTCCTCAGGTAATGGTGATCGAAGCACCTTCATTTTGACAAAACTCTCTGGATTTTAAATCCATATCAAGGGTTTCACAAAGAACCCATTTTTCTTCAAGTTTTTCCATAAGAACAGGAAACCACCTAACCTTCGAACTGTAGATCTGTTAGGGTTTAGATGATCTTTGGGAAGATGATGATGGCGTTTCAACTCCATGGAACTTAATTCCATCCAAAAATGTTTCTGGGAATTTAATTCCCTTCTCTTAATAAGGAATTTAATTCCAATGAAGAACTCAGTTTCTTCACACGGAGGCTTCTTGGGGTCTCTTGACCCGAGGTTGTCCTTCTGCAATTAATGCAACAGGAGCTTTGTAATGATGTCTTCTGTGGGAATTTAATTCCTTTGATTTTGTTGGATCCATTGTAGAGCCCGAGGCAGATCCTGTTGTAGAGCCCGAGGCAGATCCTGTTGGGGGAATGTGTAGGGTTACCATTCTTTATTAAATGAGGATATTCCCTATGTTTTATTGTAACTATTTGGTCTCATTATTAATGAGTCGTCATCTGGATTCTGTGGGGCCCATGTGTTTTGTAGCCAATAGTCCCAGAAAACTCTGTTGTTGCTTTCTTTAACTAGTCTTCATGTTCATGCATGGATATATATCGCTGACTTTGCTTTTAACGGTCTCCTTTTATTGGATTTCAGGTGCGATGACTTCTGTTCTGTGCTTTCCCTTTTCTCGCTCGGAGGCTGCTTTTCCTTAGTCGCCATCTGATGAGGAAGCGATGGCGATGATCCGGGCCCATGACCCGAACTGTACCAACCTTCTTCAATGGGGATCTTGGTATAGTCAGATTATTCAGGGTCGCCGGAGTTTTCTTTGCGCGGTACCGACGGAGCCCACTTTCCCATTCTTACCGATGGATCCTCCGAGGACGGTTTTTGCTGTGGAAATGCCCAACTGGACTCCAACGGGGAGGCTCGAGCCTTCGACGACCGGTATTCCGAACCATCCGATCCCGGCCATAGACATCTTGGGGCGGCGTATCTGCCAGGGTGAGGCCCACCCGTGGAGGCAAATTTATAAGATAGGGCTTACTCCTCGACACCCTACGGGCTACCTTCTCTGGGCTCGCTATATTCTTTCTGCCCATCGTGCGCGGCTGCAGAAAGTCGGGCTTTATCAGGCAATATACGCGTCACTCTTCCATTATAAGTCCCCGCATGCCTGGTGGGTCAAGGCGTTCTTGAATCAATGGAATCTCCCTACTAACACTTTCATTTTAGGAGATCGCGAGGTTTCGATTTCTCTGGCAGAATTTTATGAAATCTCGGGACTGCCAATCAGGGGTGCACTGTATGAGGAGTTGTTGCCTCCTGACGAGTATGTTTTTGAACCCGAGCCCGCCCCAGTTGACGGCCTGTCTGCTGAGAATGCCGTCTGCCACAAGCGTCCTAGTTTAATCAAGGCGCTAGGTATCTTCGACCCATTATTCACCGAATCCGAAGAGCAGAGCAGGGTGTTACTTTCAAGAGTTTCATTGCCTGCTTCCTTCGCGAAGATGTCGTGTCGAAGACAGCTCCGAAGTTTGCCAACATTAAAGATCCCTTTGGGTTTGGTCGAAGAAGCTGCCGACCACTGAATCGGATCTACCTCAATATTATATCCCCATCATGTCTCCGATGTCTTTTGAGTCCATTGCAGCACCCGGTATGGATGAGGAGACGTTCTTCATGGGGTTTGTCAGTTTCTGGCTCAGTTGGTTCGTTATCCCCATGCATCGCCGTTTCATGAGAGCCTCGGTTATCTACCCGGCTCATCGTATTGCTGAGGGGACGCGATTGGCTATCGGCATCCGGCGTTGGCGCATCTTTATCATGGGTTGGGCACCGCAGCTAATACCTCTACTCCTGCGTGGATGTGGTAAACTTTTCGCTTCATTATTTCACGTCCTGGATCGAAATGCACGTGTTGGGGGCTTTTGCCATGCATCAAAGGCCCTCATTTTACGATGCCTACCCCTTTCCACGACTTATGCGATTAGTGGATGCTTCTGCTGCGACCCGACTCAATTCGGGCTATTCGGGTGCTGATTTCTCCTCATGCCGCCGCTGGCGGGCTGGTTTTTAATGATCGGGTCTTGTTTACTCCCTCGGGTCCAGTTCAACAACTCTGGGACCGGTCAAAAGACAATGCACCTTCTTTGAAGCCCCGGGAGGCCGCGCACTTGTATACAATTAGACCGGGCTACTTGGTGTTTCGCCAGGACAGTGCAGCTCTTTTCATGCGGTACAATCCGCATCGATTCGCCCGACAACTTGGATACGACCAGGGTGTTCCTTTCGAGGCTTTTATAGTCGCCCCAATCCCTTCGCTCGATGCCGTTCGCGATGCCGCTCATCATTTCATGAGGCTAAACACCGGCTCCCATTTCATTGTACCTGAAGCTGAATACCTGCCCCGGTGCATGGGCGCGTTTACGGGTTGGTATCTTCATCGGGTCAGCCCAATCATTCTTGAGGAAAGGAGGGTGCTTCTTGGCCACGATGCCCCTCCTCTGGTTCCAGGAGCAAAGCTGCGACCGAGGGCTCCGGTCCGCTTCCCTCTAAGGGATACCGGCACTGCGCTCGTCCCAGGAGAATCGGAGGTAAACCTTACTCCAACGGCTGGTATGCCTCTGGGTTCCCGCTCGCGAGGTGGAAGGGCCACAGTAGTAGCACCACCGCCTGTGGCAGCACCGCCCCCCGTGGCATTGACAATGACAGTGTCATCCTCGGTCGTGGCACCGGGCGAGGGTAATAAAGATGAGGGCGTCGTAGGCGATGTGGGTCAGCGCCGCCCTAAGGCTTCGCGAGGGAGGAAACGGTCATCTTCAGCGACCGGCTCTGGGTCTAAGCGGCGGAGGAAAGCGGCCACCACCCTGCTTGATTCTTTGGCGGAGTCTGAGCCTATTCTTGAAGATGAACCATTGGCCCTGCAAGAGTCAGACGCTGGAATTCTCTTCCCGAGTTCGGCTGATGAGGAGGCCGCACAGTTGGCTGAGGCCATACGGCGTTCAAAAGACGCGTCTCATAACGCCAAGGTTCCGAAGAAGTCTTATCCCGCTGTAATTTTTTACGAAGACCCTTCGTGGATTCGGCGGCGATTTACTGGTCCTTTGGAGGAATGGGGGGAGAGGGATTTGAAGCAGGCCGCTTCAGAAGTTGCAGCTAACGCACTTTCTTTATGGACCGGTGGTCATGAGTCTACCCTTGAACCCCGGCGAGCCCACCTCCTTGAGAAGGAGCAGCGGCTTGAAGAAGCCATATTGAGGGCTTCTTTGCGTATAGGTACGTTGTGCTCCTTTTGTAGTTTTTCCGATTATTTATGCCCGTGCATATGTATCATTATTTTTATTCGGATCGTGCAGAATCTTCGACGCTGGGGGAGCTCTCTACGGGCCCATTAAAGCTAAAGCCCGCCGGAATTCTCAATGAGGCCTTGCTTGATGTGGAAGGGGCTGATGAGGCTGCTCCTCTCATGGTAGAGCCTCCAGTGGCGGTTCTTGATCAGGGAGCGCTTGCTCCTTTGGGGGAAGCTCCTTTGGAGGTCGCCGCCCCAATGACCCTTACTGAGGGCGGCTCAGAGGCTGGAAGAGAGGTAGTCGGGACTACTCTTCCTTTGTTGAATCCTGACGTTACGGCGGAGACCGTTGAAGCTGCTATCCCCCTGGCTCAGAATGGGAGGAGCGTTGAAGGTAACCCTCTGCGTTTTAATTTAGCAACCCTTTCATAGTCTAAACTCTTTTATCTTTCCCAGAATTGCGCGGTTTGGCGGCCACTATCGCTGATCTGTCGCATCGACAGTCATTTCAGCGTTTATTGGAGATGGCGGCTCCGCAGGCGATCTCCCCTCAGCGTATTGTCCTTTCCTCCGGGCAAGGTTAGTGTCATTCGCCATTTTTTCTTTTACCATAGCATTGTTACTATCTTGCGAAATGACGTCGATGTCTCTTATAGTTTTGGAAGCTGACGATGAGGTCGAGGTCGTTGAAGGGCCAGGGGAACCTTCGGCTCCTACTTGCATGACTGTCGGTGAGTGACATTTTATTATAATCCCGTTCGTTCTGTGTTTAAGAATTTTACTAATCATTTGTCAAATTTGAACAGCCCTGCCAGTCTCCATGGCGTTGGAATCGCGCATCGTGATGCCGCCCGGCCCTTATACTTTGCGGGCTTCAGAACACTTGGCCCAATTGAGCCTTGTCTCCCTATCATCTTTCGTTGAGGAGCTCCGTGCTGGTAGCGCGACCACGGCCGAAGCGTTTGCCGCTGAAGCTAACGGCTCTCTTCCTTTTCTCGCCACCTATTATAGCGAGGAGGTGGTGCGGATCTGGGTGGAGTTTTGTAGGAAGGTGGATGCTTGTTTGCACGCTCTTGAATGTTCTCGCCTTTCCTCGGAAGCCGTGGCTGCAAAAGCGGAGTTGCGGGGTCTGATAGCACGATGTGCGGCTAACATGACGTCAAGCGAGAAGAGGCTTGGCCGCAAGTTCTCGGAGAGGGAATTGGCTTCTAAGGCGCTGAACGAGCTTCAGGCCAGCCTCACAGCCAAGACCAACAAAGCATACGAACTCTGGCGAGTGCTCCAGGAGTCTATAAAAGAGGTGGTGGCTCTCGATAAAGCTGCCACGTTCACTCGTGAGAGGGTTGAGGCTCATAAAGCCACCGAGAAAGAGCTCGAAGCTCGGCTTGCTTCGTATCAAGCTCAGCAAGCTCAGGCGGAGGCTCGTCTTCTGGAGATCTTGCGTCATGAAGCCATGGCTCAGCAACAGAACGATGAGCTGGTAAAATTACTGCACCGCCCGCCGGCTTGAGGACTTGTATCTTTTCTCCTTTTTTTTATACTTACTCATGAATGAGAGTATCTTTCTTTTTTGTTTCTTTCATGAATTGTACTTTATATCCATTTTGGTTTATGAATAAAAGATACATTTTTCTTCTCAATGGTGTGTCCCCTTTCATTGAATGCGTTTGCGGACAATTTATCTTGATCTCCTTGCAGGGCAGCGATAGCTTAGGATTCAGGGTTAAGATCTGCTTCCTAAGACTTTTGCACTTTATGAGCCACGAGGGTCCCATAAAGAGTTTTTTCTCCCCATGGGTCGAGAGGATCCCATAGGTGTAAGTTCTTCTTAAGAATCGTGAGGATTCTTAAGCGGGTTGTCCCTTGAGAGTCGTAAGGACTTCACAAGAGAGTTTTTCTTCCTTACAGGTCGTGAGGACCTGCAAGTGCTGGATGTGGTCGCCCTCGTCCGTGTTTCACGGAGTCAGGGGTTTCCCAAGGCATCGTAGTTTAAAGACATCGCGGTCAAGGTTAAGAACCTCATAGTCCGTGGATTTAGGGACTCCACAGTCCGATGTTTGGTTGCAGGGACCCGTCACCTCTTTGAAGACGTTGAGGAATTACAACGCCACGTATCAAAGGAGTGAAGAGATGTAACCTTAAACCAAGGCAGAATCCGTAGGGAATCGAGGTGGTTGATCGTTAGTTTTAAGACATCACGGTCGAGGTTAAGGACATCATAGTCCGTGGATTTTAAGGACTCCACAGTCCGATGTTTGCTCTGGATGCTTCACACGGGTTCACTGCCGTGCTTGGCGAGGACCAGGCTCCGCTCTGGGCGTTTTCCGCGGGGTCAAAGAGTGACGTTATCTGCGTTCCACGTAACCAGGAATTTTGCATTAGATGCTTCACACGGGTTCACTGCCGTGCTCGGCGAGGACTAGGCTCCGCTCTGGATGCTTCACACGGGTTCACTGCCGTGCTCTGCAAGGACCAGGATCCGCTCTGGACGTTTTCCACGGGGTCAAAGAGTGACGTTATCCGCGTTCTACGTAACCAGGAATTTTGCACTAGATGCTTCACACGGGTTCACTGCCGTGCTCGGCGAGGACTAGGCTCCGTTCTGGATGCTTCACACGGGTTTCACTGCTGTGCTCTGCGAGGACCAGGATCCGCTCTGGATGTTTTCCACGGGGTCAAAGAGTGAAGTTATCCGCGTTCCACGTAACCAGGAATTTTGCACTAGATGCTTCACACGGATTCACTGTCGTGCTCGGCGAGGACTAGGCTCCGCTCTGGATGCTTCACACGGGTTCACTGCCGTGCTCTGCGAGGACCAGGATCCGCTCTGGACGTTTTCCACGGGATCAAAGAGTGACGTTATCCGCGTTCCACGTAACCAGGAATTTTGCACTAGATGCTTCATACGGGTTCACTGCCGTGCTCGGCGAGGACCAGGCTCCGCTCTGGATGTTTTCCACGGGGTCAAAGAGTGACGTTATCTGCGTTCCACGTAACCAGGAATTTTGCACTAGATGCTTCATACGGGTTCACTGCCGTGCTCGGCGAGGACTAGGCTCCGCTCTGGATGCTTCACACGGGTTCACTGCCGTGCTCTGCGAGGACCAGGATCCGCTCTGGACGTTTTCCACGGGGTCAAAGAGTGACGTTATCCGCGTTCCACGTAACTAGGAATTTTGCACTAGATGCTTCACATGGGTTCACTGCCGTGCTCGGCGAGGACTAGGCTCCGCTCTGGATGCTTCACACGGGTTCACTGCCGTGCTCTACGAGGACCAGGATCCGCTCTGGACGTTTTCCGCGGGGTCAAAGAGTGACGTTATCCGCGTTCCACGTAACCAGGAATTTCGCTGATTGTATCCGCATTTCACGGGATGGAGGTTTGACTGCTGGCGATATGTATACCACCGAGCCATGGAACTGGGAGTTGCCGCTGTTTCGCTTAGCTTGAAGTTGTGTCTGTCGTTACGAGACGAGTGTTGGGATGATCTCTAGGTCGCTTGTGACCCGTCGAGATTTAGCTTCTTTCTTTGGTGAAACCTGGGGGGAGGTATGTTCCCTTTTCTGTTTACGCCCTTGGATTGTGTACAGGGTGTGATGGAACATCACCTGTAGGGCATAAATTAAAACTTTTTTTTATTTTATTTCTCTTTCCGCGATGCTCTATCATTTCAGCTTTTATATCGCGAAGGTCGCGATTGCCTCATCATTTCGGCTATTTTTCGCGGTGCCCAATCATTTCGGCTATTTATTTATTTTCTACTCGCTACTTTTTATTGCGAGTTGCCCCATCATTTCGGCTATTTTTCATGCATACATTTTTACTTGCTGCTTTTTATTGCAAGTTGCCCTATCATTTCGGCTATTTCGTAGGCATGTGTGGCTTGCTAGCCTTTTCGCCGCAAGCTTGGGTTTTAGACACCGATTTCGGCATCAGCACCGGTACAACTGGAATATTGCCAGGAGCGAATCATCATCTGCCTCTGTCGATGTTGAACAAAGGTGGCTTAGCAAACAGGGTTAAGGGTCCTGTCGACCAAGGCTTTTGACTTCATGAGCCGTAAGGGTCTTACAAAGGTATTTCTCCCTACAAGTCGTGATGATCTTGCAGGTGTATTTTCTCCTTAGGGATCGTGAGGATTCCTAAGTGTATGTTCCTCTGTAAGTCGTAAGAATCCTACAAGAGGGTTTTCTCCTTATGGGTCGAGAGGACCTACAAGGGTTGCTCATTATATGGACATATCCCTAGTCACAGGTGTGACTTTGCTGGGGAAATGTTTATTCACGCCCGTGGATTGTATACAAGGGTCATTATTGAGCCCCTTGTAGGGCAGTATCGAAGGTTGTGGGGGATTTGCTTAAGAACAGGTTTAGGTTTCTGTAACTTAAGACTTTCAAATCTTATGAGCCGTGAGGGTCCCATAAGAGAATTCTCCTTACGAGTCGTGAGGATCTCGCAAGTGTATTTTCTCCTTAGGAATCGTGGGGATCCCTAAGTGTGTTGCTCCTTTGTGAGTCGTAAGGATCTCACGCGGGTGTTTTCTCCTTACAAGGTCGAGAGGACCCTATAAGTGTCTCTTAACGAGGTTGCGCCCTTTCGGGTTTTCACAAACACTCGCCGGTAGCCCTGCTGTTTTTACTCACGGAGCCCTTTCGGGTTTTCGTCCGTGCCCATTTTGCTTATGGACATACCGTTTTTTTAAATTCTTTTTCCCTTTTTTTTACAAGGTCGCGCCCTTTCGGGTTTTCACGAACACTCGCCGGTAGCCCTGCTGTTTTTACTCACGGAGCCCTTTCGGGTTTTCATCCGTGCCCATTTTGCTTATGGACATACCGTTTTTTTTCAGTTTTTTTTCATTTTTCTTTTTCTCCTTTTTTTTTGTCAGCCTAAGGATGCTGCGGTAGTAGTTTAGGGACGTTTCGGTCCGTCGTTAGTTTAAGGACGTTTCGGTCCGTCGTTACTTTAAGGACATTTCGGTCCGTCGTTAGTTTAAGGACGTCTCGATCCGTTATTAGTTTAAGGACATTTCGGTCCGTCGTTAGTTTAAGGACATTTCGGTCCGTTATTAGTTTAAGGACATTTCGGTCCGACATGGAGAAGGCCGGCTACCGCTTATAAAGCTCGAGCTTAGGAAGATAGCGAGCGGACATAGTCGTCGTCATCTATCATTGACCTAGGCCGTGGCTCATTAAGCGTAGTATCTCTTTAGGAAGCGACCGTTTATTGGCCTGAAAGTCCTTTCACCGTGCATTTCCATGAGTAGATAGGCCCCACCCTGGTAGACCTTATCTATGATGTACGGGCCTTCATAGCTTGGCTCGAATTTTCCCCGCTTGGCTCGATTGGGGATCATAGGCCTTTTGACCACTAACACAAGTTCGCCTTGGCGGAATGTCCTCGGTCTGGTCAATCTTTCATATGAGCGCGTCATCTTTGCTTTATAAGCTTCCAGATTTTGTTGCGCTATGAGCCGGGTTTCGTCGAGGGCATCGAGCTCCTCAAGCCGAAGGTGAGCATTTTCTTCGTCTGTCAGCTTGTAGTGGACTGCCACTCGTAGAGAGGGTAACTCTATCTCGAGGGGGAGCACTGCTTCCGTCCCAAATACCAACGTATACGGCGTTGTGTTCGTGGCCATCTTGAATGTAGTTCGATAGGCCCAAAGGGCCTCTTGCAGCCTCTCGTGCCAGTCTTTCTTATTTCGGGACACCGTCTTTTTTATGATCTTCGTCAAGGTCTTATTGAAGGCCTCGGCCAGACCGTTAGCTCGTGGATTGTAAACTGAAGAATATCTCCAGTCTATATTGTGCTGCTGCGCAGAGCGCTAATCTTATGGCTTCTGTAGGCTGGCCCATTATCGGAGATAATCCGCCGTGGGGTTCCAAACCGATAGATGACGTGCGTCTTGAAGAAGTGGAGGATATTCTCCGTCTTCACTTCCCTCAGTGGTACTGCTTCTTCCCATTTGGAGAAATAATCAGTTGTCGCCAGGATGAAACGATGTCCCGGGACGATGCTGGCTCGATGAGGCCGACTATGTCAGTTCCCCACATTTCGAATGGCCAGCTAGCCACCGTTGGATGTAGTGGATTCGGATGTTAGTGGATAAAGTCTCCATGAATCTGGCACGAGTGGCATTGCTTCGCATACTCGAGGCAGTCTTGGACCATCGTGGGCCAATAATAGCCCATCCGTTTGATCTTCAATTTCATTTTCGGGCCTGCCTGGTGAGAACCGCAGAGTCCGTCGTGAACTTCCTGAACGACTCTTTCTGCTTCGTCAGGTCCTAAGCATCTCAGCCACAGAGAATCAAACGATCTCTTGTATAGAGTGTCGTTGACAAAAGCAAAAAATAGAGCTCGTTTCATGAGCTGATGTATTGAGGACGCTTCTTCGGGCATTCGGTGGGACTTAAAGTAGTCTATGAAGAATTCCCTCCAGTCGTCGGCCTTCTCATGGTCTTTTATTTGTAGGGTCGTCTGCTCAGTCGCCCCTTTTCTTCGTACAATTCCGGAGATATTTCTGCCGGGGCGAGCACTCGACGGCTTTGTACCATAATTCTGACGTCATCGAGGTTCTCGTCAGCCAGTTCTTTAGCGAGCTTAGCTAACGCATCTGCTTTGCTATTTCCGCACGTGGTATACTTTCCAAAGTGTAGGAGGGAATTTGGGTCAATAGTTGTTGCACCTTTTCGCCGTATTTCACCAACTCCGGTTTGCACGTTTGGTAGTCAACATTTACTTGACTAACAACCAATTGAGAATCCCCGTATATAGAGAGGTCTTCAATTCCATGTTAATGGCGATCTCGAGGCCCGCTATCAAAGCTTCGTATTCGGCTTCATTGTTCGTCCTCGATTCCGTTAAGGAGAAAGCAAAGCGCATTATCCCTCTTGTGGGGTTACGAAGATGAGGCCTACTCCCGATTTGATTATGGGGGTACATTGTTTGTGCTTCTTCATGGAAGATGCCCCGTCAAAATAGAGTTCCCATCGGGTATCACCATCGCCGATCGCGTCGAATGCATGTTCGTCCGGCAAATCGAAGTTCAGAGGAGAACCGGCAGGTACTGGATGCTCAGCGAGGAAGTCGGCAATGGCCTGGCCTTTCACTGCCTTAAGAGGTCGATACGTTATTGAGAACTCCATCAGGAGTAGAGCCCATTTAACGAGTCGACCCGTCAGTATAGCCTTCGACATCAAATATTTAAGAGTGTCCACCTTCGAGATGAGACGGACTTCGTGCGCCAACGCATAGTGTCTGAGTTTTGTTATGGCGAAGATTAACGCCATGGGCGAGTAGTTGTTTTCTGCCCCCAGCAGAACTCGACTTAAGTAGTAGAGTGCTCTCTCTTTCCCTTGATCGTTCTCTTGTGCCATAATACACCTAAGGAACCTTTGAGGGCGGTTGTATAAAGAATGAGGGGTTTTCCCTTGACCGGCGCAGCCAACACCGGAGGGTTCTGCAGGTACTGCTTGATCTTGTCTAGTGCACCTTGGAATTTGTGATCCCAAACGATGGAGTTCCCTTCTTCATCAGGTGGCTGTAAGGACGGCATTTGCCTGAAAGATTGGCGATAAATCGCCGTATGTATGCGAGCTTCCCTTGAGAGACCGCAACTGTTTGAGGGTTCTTGGCGAGGCATTTCCATGATCACCTTGATCTTAGATGGATCTATTTCGATACCTCGATGTCGGATGATGAATCCCAGGAATTTACCCGAGGAGACTCCAAACGCGCATTTGAGGGGATTCATCTTCAAATTATATCGCCGAAGGCGTTGAAATACAGTCTCCAGATACTTTAAATGCTCTTCGTATGACATGCTCTTTATTACAAGGTCATCGATATAGCACTCGACGATGTCATGTATGAGGTCGTCGAAGATTTTTGTCATGGCCCTTTGATAGGTAGCGCCGGCGTTCTTTAGACCAAAGGGCATAACCCTGTAGCAGAATATACCCAAAGGGGTCGGAAAGCGGTATGCTTCTGGTCTTCGGATGCATCTTTATCTGATTGTATCCTGACGAAATGTCCATAAAGGAGAAAACCTCGTGAGTGGACGTGTTATCTATCATTAGCTCGGTTACTGGTACTGGGAAATCGTCCTTTGGACAGGCTTATTGAGATCCCTGAAATCCACGCATATGCGTACCGTCCCATTCTTTTTCATTACCGGGGACGATATTGGCGATCCAGTCGGGATACTGGACTTCTTGGATAAATCCAGAATCGATCAGCTTCTTGACTTCGGCGTTGATGCTCATTTCAAGCTCGAGTCGCATCCTTCTTGGCGCCTGCTTGACTGGCTTGATATATGGGGATATCGCTAATTTATGCACAGCAATCTCCGGATCTAATCCTGGCATCTCGGAATAGTTCCACGCGAAGCAGTCTTTATGCTGTAGAAGCACGTTTTTTAATGCGGCCATCCTTTCTTCAGATAGCAGCTCGCTGACGAATGTCGGTCGCGGATCATCTGCCGATCCCAGCTCAATCTTCTTGAGGTTATCTGCAGTAGTATGTATGCCATCTTCCAGTTCTTTCGGAGCTGGCGGAAATTCTGAGACCACCTCATCATCGCTGTTCTCAAAGCACCAGGGAAGTTCATCCATGTTCTCGGGCTCTTCTTTTAATATCGTAATCGTATAACAGGTGCGAATCCGCTTCCAGGACTGAGGTGGATCCGGTTCTGCTCTTGCGGCTTTGGGTTCGTGCTTTTGTGGCGGCGTTACCCTCCAGCCGTTGGATAAAGCGAATCTGCCCAGTTGGTACTGGTCCTCGACCCAGTTCTTGAAGGTGAAGCAGTCTTCGGTAGGATGTCCTATGGCTTGGTGATAAGAGCAATAGCTCAGATGAGAAGCCCTGTTAGCTTGCTCAGGGTGTCTAGACTCTGGAAGCGCGATCATTTGATGTTTATAGTGAGCTCGAGTAACTTCTCCATCTTGTCTCGAGGGAAGGAATACGCTCGACTCATCTTTTTCGTGAGGGACAAATCCGGAACGCGCAATGCGCTCACGTGACTCTCTAATCCTTCGTCGTTGTTGTCGGCTCCTCTCTCCGCTTCTTGATTTATTTCCTTCTCTGCGTCGGGCCTTTCGTACAACGGGTTGACAAGGATGAGCATCTTTGTCTTTTGCAGCCCGTTGAAATAGACGTTGCGTCCTGGCCTTCTCATAGATGGCCATCTCGCGGTTGTGGTCTTCCCGAGCTTTTTGACCCACTTTCCTGATAGGCTTGTCCATTCGTTCTTCAAACGACGGACTCGGCATTTCAATCGCGGGATCTAGTTTTGATGAGGGGTTGGCATTTCCTGACGGGCGTCCTCTTCTTCATCAAAAGTATATATGGCGTAGCTACTATGGGCCCGTTCCCGTTTTCCGGTTCTCGCGTATCCAAGCCCAAGTGTTTCCATTTTCCCGTTGGGCAATTGCGTTGGCTCCCAGGGACATCCCAAATCCTGTTGTAGAACCGAGCTTGTCGAACAGTCTGTTTTAAGGGTACTCCTTGGCGCTTCAATATCCTCTTTAGTCCATTTGTGTAGTATCTAGGCAAACGGATAGGTTGGAGCCTGTCGAGTGTAACATCCGTGCCATGCCAGATCTCTTTCTCTATTTTCGACTCTGAGGATCGGTAGAATAGAATGAACTTCTCACCCCCTTTGCCTGGGAGGGACGTAAAATGTTTGCAGGTCCTGCACATAGTGAGCTTGAAGTGTGTCGAGATCCTTGTAGTGTTCCCGCGGCACCATGGTTATTTGCAAACTCTGATCATCGCTAGGGGGTGCTTGTATTGACAGCCGATTGGAGAACACGGCATTAACCTCATCTTCCGAGTCACTTCCGAAGACCAACATGGGGGCGGACATCCCCGGATTGTTGCGTTGAGATGGCCCGGCATAAACTGTCTCTTCTTCTTCTTCGGTATCGCTCCCGAAAACAGGGATGGTGGCGGCGGCTTTGTTCTCCGGGTTGCGACACCTTTCTATATCCTCGAAATCTGGCAAAAAGTACTTCGCATCTTCGTATTTGCAGACTTCGTTCACGGAAAATGGGTTCAACTCACCTGTTACGGTATACTCGAAACCATCCTTAAAGTATTTCATACACTGATGTTGTGTAGAAGGGATGATGTTGTACTCGTGTAGCCAAGGACGACCGAGCAAGGCGTTGTAGCAGGTCTTGGCGTCAATGACATGGAATTTGATGTCTGTGACGAGGAGTCCAAAGCGTAATGTTAGTATCACGGATCCGAGAGTCCGTGACGATTGTGAATCGAAACCGGAGATAGTAATTTTGTCACGAGCGAGGTGTTGCACACTCATGCAGATTTCCTTCAACACCCGAACATTAAGGAGATTGACGGAGGATCCATTATCCACCAGGATCTTGCCTATCTTGATATCATGGCAGTATCCAGAGACATATAGGGGACGGTTGTGGTCGCACGTCCCGAGAAGGAGGTCTTCGTCACCGAAAGTGATGTCGGCCGTATGCACTTCCTCCAATTCATCCTTCATCCTTTCAATGGCGAGGAAGGCTTGGAATTGCTCAGGTTCTTGTAACGCCTTAATTAGTGAGTCTCGCGCTTCTTTTGATAATAGGAGGGCATCGAGAATGCTAAGCTGAGAAGGTAGCTTCCTTAGGTGCGCTAGGATGTTATAGTTCACCTTACCCTTCCTAGGAGGGTCTTTGGCAGCCAGCTCTTTCATGACTTGGTCATCTAAAGTGATATCTTCAGTGACCTTTTCCTTTCCCTTATCTTTTCTACTCGCGGGCCCGAGATTCTTTTCTGGGAGTGTGCGATTGCGCAGCTGAATGTTCTCGTAGGCCTCCGATTTCTCCTCTTTCCCTAAAACGGATTCTTTAAAGAGAGGGCCCAGAGCCATTTCTTCATCGGAGTCACTCCCAAAGGTGAGAACTTGTGACCCTCCAGCGTTAACCATGTAACAGTTGCCAGTGGTCCTGTTGTGCTCGTCGGCAGTACTTCTTTGTTCTCGACGAGTCTTGCGTTTCATGCGCTTAAAATGTTGCTGATGAGCAACATATCCTTACCACCATATCTTAAAGGCGTCGCACTCCTCCGTGGGGTGTGAAATTTTCCGATGATATGCGCAATAATCAGGGTGCCTCTCCACCCCATTGAGCGTGTTTTCTTCCGAGGGTGGTAGCTTCATTCCTATCGACATGGCTTTGGCAAACCGTTTCCTTGTCTTGAATATCTTCTTGTCTGCCTCGGATGCCTTTCGATCTGGCGGGAGTACTTCAACTCTTTCATTTAGTCGCCGGCGTTCGGCTCCTTCCGATGCGGCCATCTCACGCTCCTGATCTGCTTTACTCTTTAGACGAGTCTCGTCCAGAAAGGTGTCGATCATTTCATCTGTTGTCCACACAAGTCCTGGCTCAGGCTGTGCCCCCTGTTTCTCGGTGCCAGGAGTTTTCTCATCTTCCGAGTGAGAAATCACATGACAACTCGCCACATGTCCCTCGGATTCATCCGATGAGCTCTCTTCCTCATCTTCCTTCTGAAAGATGTGGTTGAGGAACTCTTGCAGTGTGACGGGAGTCCGTGCCTTTTAATTGTACTCCTCCAGCGCGTCAATCTGTTTCTGCAAATCCGTGCCCTTGTTTCCAGGCTTCACGGGCCTTTTGGATTTCCTCTTCTTTTTCTTCGAAGATTTTTACGGTTGGGTGTGAGTACTTGGGCCATCACCACGAATCTTTGTAGTTGGGCGCGGCTTCAACATCCCTTCGATGATTTGAGGTTCAAGCGGGTTCTTCCATTCAACCGCCGGGCACGCATGAAGGTCACTCAGCATCCTTTTGGTTTTAGCTGATAGCACGATTTCCCATGGAGCTTCTTCAATAAAGGAACAAGTCGCCCCCGGTGCGTCCGTCTTCTTAGGAGTATGCGGCTGTGGCGGGTTCACCTTCCACTTTTCGGACAGCGCAAACTTTCCCTGGAGGTATTGATCTTCAATCCATCCTTTGAAGATGAACCAATCCTCAATCGGATGGCTTACCGTTTGATGGTAAGGGCAATAGTTGGGGTTGTTCACCTCAGTGGGTTGTGGCGGTCGCCTTGGATTTGGTAGGTTTATAAGTCTGTTGCGTACTGCCAGCTCGAATAGCCGTTTCGTCTTGTCCGTGGGAACGAGTAGGGACGTTTCATCTTCTCATTATAATACCGGCGTCTTTCTTCCAGTTGATCCGTCAGCTTTGGGGCATTGGGTTGCTGCTGGGCATTCGCGACGAAGGTGGCCTTTCCTTTACCCTTGTCATTCCGAGGTTCTAGCTTCGGGGGAGACGGTCTATGACCCATTTGGTCCATCTGAGCCAACTTGTCGATTAAAGCCTGGAATGTGGTTGGCTTAAAGAACATCATAAACTGGGAGATGGTTGCGTGAGGGTCTACGGTTCCCACGAACATGCCCACCGCGGGCACTTCCTCAATGCGTTGCTCGCATTTCGACCACAAATTCCGCCATCGTATAGCATACTGGACCCAAGTTTCGCCTGGTTTTACCCTGGCGTTAATTAGTGCCGTTATTGGAGTGCGTTCGCTGGCGCTTGCGAATCGCTGAGTGAATAGCAACTCCATTTCAGCGAACGTCTTGATAGAATCGTTCGGGAGTTCCGAATACCATTCGAACGCTGTTTCTACTAAGCTGCCCACGAACTGGCGAAGCAACAGTTTATCATCTCCGCCGGTGTTACCGCAAAGGGCCCTAAACTGGGCGACATGTTGGTGGGGATTGCCGGTCCCCTTGTAAACATGGAACTTGGGAATTGTGTAACCCGGCGGGTACTTGATTTGGTCGTACCAGCTTGGATATGGCCGTCCCGTTTTTACGACTTGACCAGCTGCCTCAGTCGCATGATGAACCCGGATTTGCTGGGCTATATAGTCGACCAAGTCAGCCTTAGAAATTATCTCCTCCTTGGCCGTTGAGAGGGTCGGTGGTGGATTTGACGTTTCTCCCCTGTCGTCTTCAAGGACGATCGGGGGATCCTCAGCGGGTGGATCTTGTTGGATCATCATTCCTATCATATCTTGGAAGAGGAGACCCATACGCTGTATTTTGGCTGCTTGTTCAGCAGCCTCTTTGTCCTTCTTCTCCAATATTCGGCTAAGGAATTCGGCGTCGGTTTCTTCCTCCTGGCGTTCGTCCGAAGACGTTTCTGGGTTTTCTTTTGGCCCGGTAAGTGCGGCCATAGCATTCATCATTTCCTGGAGCTTTTGCTGTTGCTCCTGAGCTTTGGTCACCGACCGTGTGAGCGGTCTATGACCTGTAGATGCACGGCTGTCTTCTTTTCCTGACGCCATGTATACGGTGTGGACCATCATGCCCCCAGACTTACGACGTCTGGGCTTAGTGCCTTTGGCTGTCGTTGCAGGCTAGGGGATCTTCTCTGGTTTCCTCCTTTTATGAGCAGTGGAGGTTGAGGGGGCCGTTGAGGTGGGCGTCCAGACAGCCTTTCATGGTTTAGCCTGGTGACCGGCTTCCGATTGGATTTTCAGCTTCTTGTGCTGGTGGGAGAAGTTTGGATCGATCATCGAATCTCGGGCCTGCCGCCAAACCTTATAGATTTTTGAAGACAGTCGTTGAGGGGATCGGGGATGCTCTGAATTTATCTCCACAACCTTTTTTAGTGGGGGAGGAGACCTCTTTAGCACCGCAGTAGGAGAATTCCTTCGCACCTTATTTAGCATCTCGAAGCTGTTCCCCGTTGGAATAGCAGCATTAACTTCCGCCATCGGGGCTGATGGAGTTAGCCCAGAGGGGGAGTTGCCCCCAGCCTTCCTTACTCGGCGCCAATGGCGATGTCGAGCGTATCGAGCGGACGGCGTTGGTTCAACGGTGAGAATGGCTTCGTCTTGCCCCCTGTGTTGGTGGGGGTCGTTGCTGGTGTTAGCCTGTTAAAGACCGATGTCCTTTGGGTAGCAGGAGCGGGAGCTGAAGCCGTCAATCTTGTAAAGACCGACTTTTTGGCCGGGGAAGCCGCCTTGGCGACTTCAGGAGCAGGACCGGTCACTTTCTTAGAAGCAGCCTTCTCTGGGATTGTAGGCCCCATGATGGGTCCACAGGATTTCTGGCCCAATCTAGAGAAGACCGAGGAGCTGATGTTGGGCGACCCGTTGAGAGGAGCCGCAGCAGGGGTAAGACGATCAAAGACCGACTTCTTGGGAGCTTCCTTTGTCAGCACCGGCGCCGTAAAGCTTGTCGGTGGGAGCATAGTCCCAAAGAACAATCCGGTAGTGGCCTGAGTCACCTGGTCCACCGGTATTATGAATAACGAAGCGGCTTGGGGTCCGTAGGCTATCCCTCTTGGCGAGGCAAAGCGTTGGTCACAATTGCAGTCCGAGCAGTTGGAGCATTTCGCAGAAGTAGAAGCCATCGATCCTTTGCTTTCTGCAATGAGCAAGACGCCAAGTCTTAGTATCTCGAAACCCAAGGGCAACCATTAGCGAACCGCGATTAGTTCGCGAATCACGACACACGAAGTGTGAGTGGAAAGAGGAAGAGGTCCCACCGGGCGTGCCAGAATCTGTTCCCCTCCGAACGGCGGCAGAGACGCGGGACGTCTCACCTGAGGTTCGGGGCAGATGCTAATTGGTGCTATCCGTCCATCTCTCCGAAGATGCCAAGTTGATTTATGGCACCGTGTATCGAAGGTCTGAACGGATGCGTCCGATGTAGCAGACTTCGTCAGATTCTCCCTCGCTTGAGGGGTTTTTTGATTGTGGGGACGCTCTTCCCTGCAGGCATAAGCCCCTGCAGTTAATTACGCTACCGCGTCGTGGTAACAACTTTCTCCTTCTCCAGATGGTCATTTCGTGTCGTGTGTGTTTATTTTATGTTTCGTTGCCCGTGGATTGTTCACGGAGACCGAGTTATGCCGTCGCCCGTAGGGCGTGGACTAGTCCAAATCCGTATTATCTTAGATTTGGGTTTGGGGGTTTGATTTGAGGATACGTTAGCCATATTTAAGGCCAAGATCAACTCAAACGTTTGTTAAGGATACGTTAGTCTAACCTGAGACTAAGATCAACTTAACGGGACCGTTTAGATCCAACAAAAGAGCATTTGGGCTCCATTGTTCCAGTTTAGGGACATAGTGGTCTATTCAATGTATGGCAGTCGGGACCCGTCACCTATCTGACGATGTTGAAGGATTACAACGACAGATGTCAGAGGAGTTCAGAGATGTACCCTTGAACCAGAGTTAATTGGGGGGATCTATAGTCCAGTTTGGGACTAAAGTCTGTTTGAAAGGTTTAAGGATACGTTAGCCGTATTTAAGGCTAAGATCAACTTAAACGGGATCGTTTAAATCCAACAAAAGAGCGTTTGGGCTCTATCGTTCCAGTTTAGGGACATAGTGGTCCATCGCTAGTTTAAGGACATTGCGGTCCATGGGTAGTTTAAGGACATTGGGTCCATTGTTAATTTTAAGACGTCTCGGTCAAGGTTAAGGACGTCGTAGTCTATGGGTTTAAGGACCCCACAGTCCATTGTTAGTTTTAAGACATCTCGGTCAAGGTTAAGGACGTCGTAGTCCATGGGTTTAAGGACCCCACAGTCCATTGTTAGTTTTAAGACATCTCGGTCAAGGTTAAGGACGTCGTAGTCCATGGGTTTAAGGACCCCACAGTCCATATCAATGTATGGTCATCGGGACCCGTCACCTCTTTGAAGACGTTGAGGGATTACAACGCCAATTATCAAAGGAATGAAGAGATGTACCCTGGAACCGGAGTGGATTAAATAGTCTTTGGCCCAATTTAGGATCAAGACCAATTAATTATGTTATGAGCCCATTAGCCCAGTTAATTACGAATTGAGGACTTATGGCCAGCTTGGGCTAAGTCCAATCATGTCTGGGACATCGGCCCTCCTGTTGGTCCCTTGAAGGAGAGGCTTTGCCTCTGGCCATTTAGCCAATTGGGCCAATGCCTAGTGTTAAACACTGAAGACCAATCAGTGTTGAACACTGAGAATGAGGTTGATAAGTCAGTGTTTAACACTGGAAGATAGTTGGTGTCAACACCAGCAACAAGGCCTTCAAATTAGTGTTAAACACTAAAACAGACCAGTGTTAAGCACTGGCAACAGAAATCCCAAATTAGTGTTGAACACTAAGGTAATCAGTGTTGAACACTGCAAATAAAGTTCTTTGCTTAGTGTTGAACACTAAGGCCAAACAACGTTTTAACACTGAATTCAGGGGTTCCAATTTAGCGTTAGACGCTGAGGCAAGAGGGGTCACGTGGTAGCACGTGAGGGCGCCCTCCCTTCGTTTGTTCTGCTGAGAAGATCGCATCTTTTGGAGCATCACGTGTCATCACGTGACGGGTGTTTGAATGGAGTATGTTAAAGCCTCTGCCAAGGGTCACGTGGGTCACGTGAGGCACTGCCTCAAAGGGCTTTCTGTAGATCTTTTGGGGGGGTCACGTGGTGACACGTGACCCTGCTTTTCTGTAGTTGTTTAGAAGATCTGTTAATCCCTTTCAGAAATTAAATTCCTCGTAGGGTTGAACCCTAACAATAATTTCAGAGGAATTAAATTCCTAGTTCCTTTTGAAGAGTTGAACTCTGAATTTTCTGTAGGAATTAAATTCCTCATATATGTGAAGAACTGAATAGGGTTAAATCCTAATAAAAGCTTTAAGGAATTAAACCCCCACTCTCTGTTAGAGAATTATTCTGGGGAATAAGATTAAGGGAATTAAATTCTTGTTGTTTTAACAGAACTAAGTTCTTAACTAGGGTTAAACCCTGATTCTTTTCATTCTGAAGGAATTAAATTCCCATAACACAGGGTCAAACCCTAATTTTATTTTGAAGGAATTAAATTTCTATAGTTCTGTGAGAATTAAATTCTCGTGCTTCCATTCCCTCTCTATGCTTTGGATTTGCATAGCAGGATCTCAACCCATTGAGAATTAAATTCTCAACTCAAGGGGAGATGTGCACTTTACAGATCCTCCATCAAAGAGAGAAGAAATATGTCCTTCTGTTTTATATCAGAGTTAAACTCTGTTGAGAATTAAATTCTCTTTTCTTTCAATGAAACCTTCCCTTTCTTACCTAGGGTTTTCTTTTGCAGAAGATCCAAATTCCTCTAAAGTATCAAGGCTCTCTCTCTTTTCTTCCCTCTGCATATATCCTTCTCTTGTGTGTCTCTTGGCTCCTATTTATAGGAGAAGCAGCCGAGTCAATTAGTTTTGGTGGATCTTTCATTAGGAGATTTGATTTGTATCCATCATTCGTTTTGGACCTTTGGATTATTAGGTGAATTTTACTCACCATTGGATTTTAAATCCAGAGATTCTCCTCTGTTATTTTGGTTAGATTTTACGGGGAAATCTTTCCAAATTCGAGATTTTCCCATAGATAGATGATATTTAATCATCTTTAATTCAATCGGTTGCTTTTGGAAAGATTTGAGAGGTCTTTTCTCAGAATTTAATTCTGTTAACAAATGGGCTTTGAAGTCGGTCACGTGTGGCCACGTGACCCTTGGTCACGTATGGGCACGTGACCCCTTTGGAACGAGCCTTCTTCTTTCTTTTTGCGCTCTGTCTTCTGGTTGCTACTTAACCGTCACGTGCCATCACGTGACCCCTGGTCACGTGTGAGCACGTGACCCTCGTCTGGACTCTTTTTCTTGATTTAACCGGAGAACAAGTCTGCTGCTTTTGAGTATCACGTGCCAACACGTGACCCTGGTCATGTGGGAGCACGTGACCTCTTCTGAAGCCTTTTCCTTGATTTGATCAGGGAACCGGTTTGCTTTTGAAGCCGCTTTTAATTGTCATGTGCCAACACGTGACCCAGATCACGTGGGAGCACGTGACCCTTTCTGAAGCACTTTTCTTTGATGTAGTCGGGAAGCTGAATTTGCCTTGCCGATGCTTTTAGATGTCACGTGCCAACGCGTGACTGCTGGTCACTTGTAAGCACGTGACCCTTTTCTGAAGCCTCTTCCGTGGGCTTTCCTGATTTTAAATCAGGAAACACCTGGTCCTGTCCATTTTGAAGGAATTAAATTCCTATAACATAGGGTTGAACCCTAATTTTATCTCAAGGGAATTAAATTCCTATAATTCTGTGAGAATTAAATTCTCAAACTCCCATTCACTCTCTATGCTTTGGATCAGCATGGCAGGATCTCAACCCAATTGAGAATTAAATTCTCAATTCATGGGGAGATGTGCATTTTGCAGATCCTCTACTAGAGAAAGAACTAAGTTCTTCTTTTATATAAGAGTTAAACTCTTTTGAGAATTAAATTCTCTCTTTAAGCCTCTCGTTTCTTACCTAAGGTTTTCTTTTGCAGGGGATCAAATTCTTCCAAAATCTCAAGGCTCTATTTCTCTCTCTCTGGATGTCTCTGCATGTCTCCTTTTTTTCTGGCTCCTATTTATAGGAGAAGAAAGAGAATCAATCAGTTTTAGTGAATCTTTCATTGAGAGATTTGATTTGTTTATTGAGAGATTTGATTTACATTCATCATTCATCTGGACCTTTGGATTATTAGGTGAATTTTATTCACCATTGAATTTTAAATCCAAAAATATCCCTTTGTTATTTCGGTTAGATTTTAAGGGGAAATCTTTCCAACTTCAAGATTTTTCCATAAATAGGTGATATTTAATCACCTTTTAGATTTTTAATCTAACGGTTCCAAATAACCATTCTCTTTTGGAAAGATTTGAATGCTCTCAGAATTTAATTCTGTTAAATAATGAGGCTTTGAAAGACGGTCACGTGTGGCCACGTGACCCCTGGTCACGTGTAGGCACGTGACCCTTGGAATGGGCCTTTCTTCTCGTTTTGCGCTCTGTTCTCTGGCCGCTGCTCAGCCGTCACGTGCCAACACGTGACCCCTAGTCACGTGTAAACACGTGATGCTTTTTTCTGGAGCTTTTTCCTTGATTTAATCAGGGAACGAATGTGTCTTGTGCCGCTGCTTTTAAATGTCATGTGTCAACACGTGACCGCTGGTCACGTGCTAGCACGTGATGCCTCCTCCGTAAGTTTTCTTGATTTTAAATCAGGAAACAAATGCTCCCACAGCATTGTTCTCACGTGTCTGCACGTGAGTGCAACGCTGTCACTTTTTGTGACCGTTGGATTCCTTTAGGGATTTGGGGAGATGAAGCGTCTCCATCACATCTTATAAATATAGGGGTCATTTCAGAAACGCCTCCACTTTTGCTTATCTTCCTCCTTGCAAACTTTTTCTGAGAATTTAATTCTCTTCTTTCAGAGCTTAGTTCTCTGCCTTGAAACATTTTCAGAGTTTAACTCTGTTCAAAAAGGACTCTTTTCTTCAGGTAATAGTCTTGAACGAACGATGAACTTTCACATTCCTCTGGATTTTAAATCCAAAGCAAGGGTTTTTACCCTTTTTAACAGGAACCCGTTCTTTCTTTAAGTTTTTCAACCGAAATATGAAACCATTTAATCTTCAACAGTAGATCTTTTTTAGGGTTCATATGATCTTTAGGGAGATAATGGTGGCGGTTAAAATCCATGGAATTTAATTCCATCCCAAAAATGTTTCTGGGAATTTAATTCCCCCTTTCTTAATAAGGAATTTAATTCCTATGAAGAACTCAGTTTCTTCGCATGGAGGCTTCTTAGGGTCTCCTTGCCCTAGGTTGTCCTTCTGTAATCAATGAAGCAGAAGCTTCCAATGATGTCTTCTGTAGGAATTTAATTCCCTTGATCCTGTTTGATTTGTTGTAGAGTCCAAGGTAGAATTGTCTTCTAGGGGATGTGCAGGGCCATTTGAAACCCACTTCCTATTTAATGAGGATATACCCTTTGTCTTATTACAATTGCTTGGTCTCATTATTAACGAGCCGTCATCCTGATTCTGTGGGGCCCATGTGTTTTGTAGTCAATGGTCCCATAAAAAGAGTTTGTTGTCGCTTTCTTCAACTATCTTCATGTTCATGCATGTATATATATTGCTGGCTTTGCTTTTAACAGTTTTCTTTTATTCGATTTCAGGTGCGATGGCTTCTGTTCCGTGCTTTCCCTTCACTCGCTCGGAGGCCGCTTTTCCTCAATCACCATCTGACGAGGTAGCGATGGTGATGATCCGGGCTCATGACCCGAACTGTACCAGGATACTTCTATGGGGATCTTGGTATAATCATATCATCCGGGGTCGCCGAAGTTTCCTCTGCGCAGTACCGACAGAGCCTACTTTCCCGTTCTTGCCGATGGACCCTCCGAGGACGGTTTTTGCTGTGGAGATGCCAAACTGGACTCCAATGGGACGACTCGAGCCTTCAACAACCGGTATTCCGAACCATCCGGTCTCCGCTATAGATATCCTGGGACGTCGCATTTGTCAGGGTGATGCCCACCCATGGGGACAGATTTATAAGATAGGGCTCACTCCTCGACACCCCACGGGCTACCTTCTCTGGGCTCGCTATATCCTCGCCACCCATCGTGCGCGGCTACAGAAGGTCGGGCTTTACCAGGCAATATATGTGTCGCTCTTCCATTATCAGTCCCCGCATGTCTGGTGGGTTAAGGCGTTCTTGAATCAATGGAATCTCCCCACCAACACTTTTATTCTAGGAGATCGCGAGGTCTCGATCTTTCTGGCAGAATTTTATGAAATCTCGGGATTGCCAATCAGGGGTACACTGTATGAGGAGTTGCTGCCTCCTGACGAGTACGTCTTTGAGCCCGAGCTTGCACCGGTTGACGGCTTGTCTGCTGAGAACGCCGTCCGCCACAAGCGTCCCAGCTTGATCAAGGCGCTAGGTATCTTCGACCGATTGTTCACCGAATCTGAGGAGCAGGGCGTTACTTTTAAGAGCTTCATTGCCTGCTTCCTTCGCGAGGACGTCGTATCGAAGACAGCTCCGAAGTTCGCCAACATTAAAGACCCCTTTGGGTTTGGTCCGAAGAAGCTGCCGACCACTGAATCGGATCTACCACAGTACTATATCCCCATTATGTCGCCGATGTCTTTTGAATCCATTGCAGCTCCCAGCATGGATGAGGAGACGTTCTTTATGGGGTTTGTTAGTGTCTGGCTCATTTGGTTTGTTATCCCCATGCATCGTCGCTTTATGAGGGCTTCGGTTATCTACTTGGCTCATTGTATCGCTGAGGGGACGCGGTTGGCCATCGGCATCCCGGCGCTGGCGCATCTTTATCACGGGTTGGGCGCTGCAGCTAATACTTCCAGCCCTGGCGTAGATGTGGTAAATTTTTTGCTTCATTACTTCACATCTTGGATCGAAATGCACGTGTTGAGGGCTTTCGCTATGCAACAGAGTCCCGCATTTTACGATTCCTACCCCTTCCCACGACTTATGCGATTGGTGGATGCTTCCGCCGCTTACCCGACCCAATTCGGGGCTATTCGGGTGCTGATTTCTCCTTACGCTACTGCTGGCGGGCTGGTTTTTAATGATCGGGTCTTGTCTTCTCCTTCAGGTCCAGTTCAACAACTCTGGGACCGGTCAAAAGACAACGTACCCTATTTGAGGCCCCGGGAGGCCGTGCACTTGTATGCCATTAGACCAGGCTATTTGGTATTCCGCCAGGATAGTGCGGCTCTTTTCATGCGGTACAATCCGCATCGCTTCGCCCGACAGCTTGGATACAACCAGGGCGTTCCTTTTGAGGCATTCATAGTTGTGCCGGTCCCTTCACTTGATGCCGTTCGCGATACCGCTCATCATTTCGTGAGGTTGAACACCGGCTCCCACTTCATGGTCCCCGAAGCTGAGTACATGCCCCGATGCGTGGGATCGTTCACGGGTTGGTATCTCCATCGAATCAGCCCAATTATTCTTGAGGAAAGGAGGGTGCTTCTTGGTCATGATGCCCCTCCTCAGGTTCCGGGAGCTATGCTGCAACCGCGGGCTCCGGTCCGCTTCTCTCTAAGGGATACCGGCATCGCGCTCATCCCAGGGGAGTCGGGGGTAGACCTTACCCCAACAGCTGGTATGCCCCTGGGTTCCCGGTCGCGGGGTAGACGGGCCCCAGTAGCAGCACCACCGCCCGCGGCAGCACTGCCCCCTGTGTCATCGACAATGGCGGTGTCATCCTCGGTTGTGGCACCGAGCGAGGGTAATAAGGATGAGGGTGTTGAGGGTGATGTGGGCCGGCGCCGCCCTAAGGCTCCGCGGGGGAGGAAGCGGTCATCTTCGGCGACCGGCTCTGGGTCCAAGCGGCGGAGGAAAGTGGCCACCAATTTGCTCGATTCTTTGGCGGAGTCTGAGCCTATTCTTGAGGATGAACCATTGGCCTTGCAGGAGTCAGACGCTGGACTACTTTTCCCGAGTTCGGCCGTCGAGGAAACCGCACAGTTGGCCGAGGCCATACGGCGTTCCAAAGATACGTCTCAGAATGCCAGGGTTCCGAAGAAGCCCTATCCTGCTGTAATCTTTTACGAAGACCCCTCGTGGATTCGGTGGCGGTTTATCGGCCCTTTGGAGGAATGGGGGGAAAGGGCCCCGAAGCAGGCCGCTTCAGAGGACGCAGCGGACGCACTTTCTTTGTGGACCGGCGGCCACGAGTCTACCCTCGAACCCCGGCGAGCACGCCTCTTTGAGAAGGAGCAGCGGCTTGAAGAAGCCATATTGAAGGCTTCCCTGCGCATCGGTACGTTCTTGTTCTTTTTTTAGCTTTTCAGATTATTTACGCCTGTATATATGTATCCTTTTTCTTGTGTGAATTGTGCAGAATCTTCGACGATGGGGGAGCTCCCTATGGGCTCATTGAAGCTAAAGCCTATCGAAATTCCCGATGAAGCATTGCTCGATGTGGAGGGGACTGATGAGGCTGCTCCTCTTACAATAGAGCTTCCAGCGGCGGTTCTTGATCACGAAGCACCTGCTTCTTTGGGGGAGGCTCCTTTGGTGGTCATCGCCCCACCGACTCTTCCCAAAGGCGGCCCAGAGGCTGAGATGGAGGTAGTCGGGACTACCCTCCCTTTGTTGGAGCCCGAGGTTACGGCAGAGGCCGTCGAAGCCGCTATCCCCCCGACTCAGAACGGGAGGAGTGTTGAAGGTAACCCTCTGCATTTTAAGTTAACAATCTTTTTGTGGTCTGAACTCTTTTGTTTTCCCCAGAATTGCGCGGGCTGACGGCCTCTATCGCTGATTTGTCGCCTCGGCAATCGTTTCAGCGTTTATTGGAGATGGCAGCTCCGCAGGCGATCTCCCCTCAGCGCATTGTCCTTTCCTCTGGGCAAGGTTAGCGTCGTTCGCCACTTTTTATCATAGCATTGTTGCCATTTTACGAAATGACGTTGATGTCTCTTACAGTTTTGGAAGCTGACGACGAGGTCGAGGTCGTTGAAGGGCCAGGGGAACCTTCAGCTCCTACTTGCATGACCGTAGGTAAGTGACATTTTATTATAATCCCATTTGTTCTTTTGCTTAAGAATTTTATTGACATCTTTCAAATTTGAACAGCCCTGCCAGTCTCCACAGCGTTGGAATTGCGCATCGTGATGTCGCCCGGCCCCTATGCTTTGCGGGCTTCAGAACGCTTGGCCCAGTTAAGCCTTGTCTCCTTATCATCTTTGATTGAGGAGCTCCGTGCTGGCAGCGCGACCACAACTGAAGCGTTTGCCGCTGAAGCTAACGGTTCTCTTCCTTTTCTTGCCACCTACCATAGCGAAGAAGTAGTGCGAGTCTGGGTGGAGTTCTGTCGGCAGGTGGAGGCTTGCTTGCACGCCCTTGAATGTTCCCACCTTTCCTCGGAGGCCGTGGCTGCAAAGGCGGAGTTACGGGGGCTGATAGCACGGTGCGCGGCAAACATGACGTCGTGCGAGAAGAGGCTTGGCCGTAAATTCTCGGAGCGGGAGCTAGCTTCTAAGGCGCTGAGCGAGCTTCAAGCTAATCTTACCGCCAAGGCCAACAAAGCATACGAACTCTGGCGGGTGCTTCAAGAGTCTATCAAAGAGGTGGTGGCTCTCGATAAAGCTGCCACGTTCACTCGCGAAAGAGTCGAGGCCCATAAGGCCATCGAGAAAGAGCTTGAAGGTCGGCTTGGTTCGTATCAGGTCCAGCAGGCTCAGGCGGAGGCTCGTCTTCTGGAGATCCTGAATCATGAAGCCATGACTCAGCAAAAGAAGGATGAGGTAGTAAAATTGCTAAATCGTCTGCCGGCTTGAAGACTTGTATCTTTTCCTTTCCTTTTTGTACATACTCCTGGATTAGAGTATTCTCTTTTTGTTCTTTCGTGAATTGTACTTTGTATCCATTTTGGTTATGAATAAAAGACATATTTTTTTCTCAATGATGTGTCTCTTTTTATTGAATATGCTTTGCGGACGATTTATCTTGGTCTCTTTGCAGGGCAGCGATGGTTTAGGATTCAGGGTTAAGATCTGCCTCCTAAGGCTTTTGAGCTTTATGAGCCATGAGGGTCTCATAAAGAGTTTTTCTCCCTATAGGTCGAGAGGATCCCGTAGGTGTGAGTTCTTCTTAAGAATCGTGAGGATTCTTAAGCGGGTTTTCCCCTGGGAGTCGTAACGATCTCACAAGAGAGTTTTCTTCCTTACAGGTCGTGAGGACCTGCAAGTGGTGGGTGTGGTCACCCTTATCCGTGTTTCACGGGGTCAGGGGTTGCTTTGGGATACTTCTCAAGGTATCGTAGTTTAAAGACATCGCGGTCAAGATTAAGGACATCATAGTCCGTGAATTTAAGGACTCCACAGTCCGATATTAGTTTTAAGACATCCCGGTCGAGGTTAAGGACTTCATAGTTCGTGGATTTAAGGACTCCATAGTCCGGTGTTAGTTTTAAGACATCTCGGTCGAGGTTAAGGACATCATAGTCCGTGGATTTAAGGACTCCACAGTTCGATATTAGTTTTAAGACATCCCGGTCAAGGTTAAAGACATTATAGTACGTGGATTTAAGGACTCCACAGTCCATGAAATGCGTGGTTACTGGGACCCGTCACCTCTTTGAAGACGTTGAGGAATTACAACGCCAAATATCAAAGGAGTGAAGAGACGTACCCTTCAACCAAGGTAAAATTAGTCTAGAATTATCATGGTTGGTCGTTAGTTTTAAGACATTACGATCGAGGTTAAGGACATCATAGTCCGTGGATTTAAGGACTCCACAGTCCGATATTTGCTCTGGATGCTTCACACGGGTTCATTGCCGTGCTTGGCGAGGACCAGGCTCCGCTCTGGGCGTTTTCCGCGGGGTCAAAGAGTGACATTATCCGCGTTCCACGTGACCAGGAATTTTGCACTAGATGCTTCACACGGGTTCACTGTCGTGTTTGGCGAGGACTAGACTCCGCTCTGGATGCTTCACACGAGTTCACTGCCGTGCTCTGCGAGGACCAGGATCCGCTCTGGACGTTTTCCACGGGGTCAAAGAGTGACATTATCCGCGTTCCACGTAACCAGGAATTTTGCACTAGATGCTTCACACGGATTCACTGCCGTGTTTGGCGAGGACTAGGCCTCGCTCTGGATGCTTCACACGGGTTCACTGCCGTGCTCTGCGAGGACTAGGATCCGCTCTGGACGTTTTCCACGGGGTCAAAGAGTGACATTATCCGGGTTCCACGTAACCAGGAATTTTGCACTAGATGCTTCACACGGGTTCACTGCCGTGTTTGGCGAGGACTAAGCTCCGTTCTGGATACTTCACACGGGTTCACTGCCGTGCTCTGCGAGGACCAGGATCCGCTCTGGACGTTTTCCATAGGGTCAAAGAGTGACATTATCCGCGTTCCACGTAACCAGGAATTTTGCACTAGATGCTTCACACGGGTTCACTGCCGTATTTGGCGAGGACTAGGCTCCGCTCTGGATGCTTCACACGGGTTCACTGCCGTGCTCTACGAGGACCAGGATCCGCTCTGGACGTTTTCCACGGGGTCAACGAGTGACATTATCCGCGTTCCACGTGACCAGGAATTTTGCACTAGATGTTTCACACGGGTTCACTGCCGTGTTTGGCGAGGACTAGGCTCCGCTGTGGATGCTTCACACGGGTTCACTGCTGTGCTCTGCGAGGACCAGGATCCGCTCTGGACGTTTTCTACGGGGTCAAAGAGTGACATTATCCGCGTTCCACGTAACCAGGAATTTTGCACTAGATGCTTCACACGGGTTCACTGCCATGTTTAGCGAGAACTAGGCTCCGCTCTGGATGCTTCACACGGGTTCACTGTCGTGCTCTGCGAGGACCAGGATCCGCTCTGGACGTTTTCCACGGGGTCAACGAGTGACATTATCCGCGTTCCACGTGACCAGGAATTTTGCTGATTATATCCGCATTTCACGGAATGGAGGCTTGACTCTTGGTGATCTGTATATCGCCGAGCCATGGAACTGGGGGTTGACGCCGTTCCGTTTCGCTTGATGTTGTGTCCGTTGTGACGAGACAAGTGTTGAGATGATCTCTAGGTCACTTGCGGGCCGTTGAGATTTGGTTTCTTCTTATGATGAGACCTGGGGGAGGAGTATGGTCACTTCTTTGTTTACGCCCTTGGATTGTATACAGGGAGTGATGTAACATCATCTGTAGGGCATAAATTTTATTTTTATTTTATTTCTTTTTCCGCGATGCTCTATCATTTCAGCTTTTATATCGCGAAAGTCGCGATTGCCCCATCATTTCGGCTATTTTCGCAGTGCCCAATCATTTCGGCTATTTATTTCATTTTTTACTCGCTGCTTTTTATTGCGAGTTGCCCAATCATTTCGGCTATTTTGTGTGCATACATTCTTTTTTACTTGCTGATTTTATTGCAAGTTGCCCCATCATTTCGGCTATTTCGTATGCACGTGCGGCCTACTGGCTTTTCGCCATAAACCTGAAATTAGACACCGATTTCGGCATCAGCACCGCTATAACTGGGATATGGCCAGGAGCGAATCATCATTTGCCTCTGTCGATGTTGAACAAAGGTGGCTTAGCGAACAGAGTTAGGGTCCTGTCGACTAAGGCTTTTGACTTCATGAGCCATAAGGGTCTCATAAAGGTATTTCTCCCTACAAGTCGTGAGGATCTTGCAGGTGTATTTTCTCCTTAGGAATCGTGATGATTCCTAAGTGTATATTCCTCTGTAAGTCATAAGGATCCTATAAGAGGGTTTTCTCCTCCTAAGTCGAGAGGACTTACAAGGGTTGTTCACCATATGGACATATCCCTAGTCACGGGTGGGACTTTGCTGGGAAAATGTCTATCCGCGCCCGTGGATTGTATACAAGGGTCAGTATTGAGCCGCTTGTAGGGCGGTATCGAAGGTTGTGGGGGTTACTTAAGCACAGGTTTAGGTCTCTGTAACTTAAAACTTTCAAATCTTATGAGCCGTGAGGGTCCCATAAGAGAGTTCTCCTTACGAGTCGTGAGGATCTCGGAAGTGTAATTTCTCCTTAGGAATCGTGAGGACTCCTAAGTGTGTTGCTCCCTTATGAGTCGTAAGGATCCCACGCGGGTTGTTTCTCCTTACAAGGTCGAGAGGATCCTGTAAGTGTCTTTTAACGAGATTGCGCCCTTTCGGGTTTTCACAAACACTCGCCGGTAGTCCTGCTGTTTTTACTCACGGAGCCCTTTCGAGTTTTCATCCGTGCCCGTTTTGCTTATGGACATACCATTTTTTTTCTTATTATCCTTTTATTTTTTTTATTCATCTTGTCAGCCTAGGGATGCTGCGATAGTAGTTTTAAGGACGTCTCGGTCCGTTGTTAGTTTAAGGACGTTTCGGTCCGCCATTAGTTTAAGGATGTTTCGGTCCGCTTTGGAGAGGGCCGGCTACTACTTATAAAGCTTGAGTTTAGGAAGATAGCGAGCGGACATAGTCGTCGTCATCTATCATTGAGCTAGACTGTGGCTCATTAAGCGTAGTATTTCTTTAGGAAGCGGCCGTTTATTGGCCTGAAAAGTCTTTCACCATGCATATCCATGAGTACATAGGCTCCACCCTGGTAGACCTTGTCGATGATGTACGGGCCTTCGTAGTTCGGCTCGAATTTTCCTCGCTTGGCGCGATTGGGGATCATAGGCCTTTTGACCACTAGCACGAGTTCGCCTTGGTGGAATGCCCTCGGTCGGGTCAATCTTTCACACGAGCGCGTCATCTTTGCTTTATAAGCTTCCAGATTCTGTTGCGCTATGAGCCGTGTTTCATCAAGGGCATCGAGCTCCTCAAGGCGAAGGTGAGCATTTTCTTCGTTCGTCAGCTCGTAGTGGACTGCCACTCGTAGAGAGGGTAACTCTATCTCGAGGGGGAGTACTGCTTCTGTACCGAATACCAACGCATACGGCGTTGTGTTTGTGGCTGTCTTGAACGTAGTTCGATATGCCCAGAGAGCTTCTTGCAGTCTCTCATGCCAGTCCTTCTTATTTCGGGACACCGTCTTCTTCATGATCTTTGTCAAGGTCTTGTTGAAGGCCTCAGCTAGACCGTTAGCTCGTGGATTATAAACCGAGGAATATCTCCAGTCTATATTATCCTGCTGCGCGAAGCGACTGATCTTGTGGCTTCTGTAAGCTGGCCCGTTATCGGAGATGATCCGTCTTGGCGTTCCAAACTGATAAATGACGCGGGTATTGAAAAAGTGGAGGATATTCTCCGTCTTCACTTCCCTCAGCGTTATTGCTTCTGCCCATTTGGAGAAGTAATCAGTGGTCGCTAGGATGAAACGGTGTCCCCTGGACGATGCTGGTTCGATAGGGCCGACTATGTCAGTTCCCCACATTTCGAATGGCCAGCTAGCCACCGTTGGATGGAGTGGATTTGGATGCTGGTGAATGAAGTCCCCATGTATTTGGCATGAGTGGCATTGCTTCGCATATTCGATGCAGTCCTGAATCATCGTGGCCCAGTAGTAGCCCAACCGTTTGATTTTCAGCTTCATCTTTGGGCCTGCTTGGCGAGAACCGCAGAGTCCGTCGTGAACTTCCTGAACGACTCTTTTTGCCTCTTCAGGTCCCAGAAATCTCAACCACGGAGAATCAAACGACCTCTTGTACAGAGTATCATTGACGAAGGCGAAAGACAGAGCTCGTTTCATAAGCTGATGTCTTGAGGACCAATCTTCGGGCGTTCGATGGTATTTGAAGTAGTCTATAAAGACTTCTCTCCAATCCTCGGCCTTTTCCCGGTCTTTTATTTGCAGGGTCATTTGCTCAGTCGCTTCCTTCTCTTCGGGTGATTCCGGAGATATTTCCACTGGGGCGAGCACCTGACGGCTTTGTACCACGATTCTTACGTCATCGAGGTTCTCATCAGCCAGTTCCTTAGCGAGCTTGGCCAACGCGTCTGCTTTGCTGTTTTCCGCACGCGGCATGCTTTCCAAAGTATAGGAGGGAATTTGGGTCAACAGTTGTTGCACCTTTTCGCCATACTTCACCAACTCTGGCTTGCACGTCTGGTAGTCGCCGTTTACTTGACTAACGACCAGCTGGGAGTCTCCATATATGAGGAGGTTTTCAATTCCTATGTCGATGGCGATCTCGAGGCCTGCTATCAAAGCTTCGTATTCGGCTTCATTGTTCGTCCTTGGTTCTGTTAAGGAGAAAGCAAAGCGCATTATCCCTCTTTGTGGAGTCACGAAGATAAGGCCTACCCCCGACTTGATTATAGGAGTACTTTGTTTGCGCTTCTTTATGGAGGACGCTCCATCGAAATAAAGCTCCCATCGGGTATCACCACCATCGATCGCGTCAAACGCATGTTCGTCTGGCAGATCGCAATTCAAAGGAGAACCGGCAGGTACTGGATGCTCAGCAAGGAAGTCGGCGATGGCTTGGCCTTTCGCTGCCTTAAGGGGCTGATAGGTTATTGAAAACTCCATCAAGAGCAGGGCCCATTTAGCGAGTCTCCTTGTCAATATAGCCTTTGACATTAGATATTTGAGGGGGTCCACCTTTGATATAAGACGGACTTCATGAGCCAATGCGTAGTGCCTGAGCTTTGTTATCGCAAAGATCAACGCCAGGCAGTGTTTTTCAATGGGAGAGTAATTGCTTTCTGCCCCCAGAAGAACTCGACTCAAATAGTAGAGCGCTCTCTCCTTCCCTTGGTCATTCTCTTGTGCCCATAATGCGCCTAAGGAACCCTCAAGAGCTGTTGTATAAAGAATAAGGGGCTTTCCCTTGACTGGAGCAGCTAACACCGGCGGGTTCTGCAGGTACTGCTTGATCTCATCTAACACGCTCTGGCATTTTTGGTCCCAGACGAACGGGGTTCTCTTCTTCATCAGGTGGCTGTAAGGACGACACTTGCCTGACAGGTTGGCTATAAATCGCCGTATATACGCGAGCTTCCCTTGGAGAGACCGCAGCTGTTTGAGAGTTCTTGGCGGTGGCATTTCTATGATCGCCTTGATCTTCAACGGATCTATCTCGATGCCTCGGTGTCGGATGATGAATCCCAGGAATTTACCCGAGGAAACTCCGAATGCGCATTTGAGGGGGTTCATCTTCAAATTGTATTGCCGAAGGCGTTGAAATACGGTCTTCAGATGCTCTAAGTGCTCTTCATATGACATGCTCTTCACTACAAGGTCGTCGATATAGCATTCGACGATTTCATGTATGAGATCATCGAAGATCTTTGTCATGGCCCTCTGATAAGTGGCACCGGCATTCTTTAAACCAAAAGGCATAACTTTGTAGCAGAATATACCCAAAGGAGTCCGGAAAGCGGTGTGCTTCTGGTCTTCGGGATGCATCTTTATCTGATTATACCCTGATGAGCCGTCTATAAAAGAGAAAACCTCATGAGTGGACGTATTGTCTATCATCAGTTCGGTGACCGGTACTGGGAAATCATCCTTCGGGCAGGCTTTATTGAGATCTCGGAAGTCCACACATATGCGTACTGTCCCATTTTTCTTCATTACCGGGACGATGTTGGCGACCCAGTCAGGATACTGTACCTTCTGGATAAACCCAGAATCGATCAGCTTCTTAACTTCGGCGTTAATGCTCATCTCAAGCTCGAGCCGCATTCTTCTCGGCGCTTGTTTGACTAGCTTGATATCCGGGGATATTGCTAATTTATGCATAGCAATCTCTGGATCTAATCCTGGCATTTCGGAATAGTTCCATGTGAAGCAATCTTTATACTGTAGAAGCACGTCCTTTAACGCAACCACCCTTTCTTCAGATAGCAGCTCGCTGACGAATGTCGGTCGTAGATCATCTGCCGACCCCAACTCAATTTTCTTGAGGTTATCTGCAGTAGTATGTATGCCATCTTCTAGTTCTTTCGGAGCTGGTGGAAATTCTGAGATCACCTCATCGTTATCGATGTTTTCAAAGCACCAGGGAAGGTCATCCATGTTCTCGGGCTCTTCTTTTGACATTGTTACCATATGACAGGTACGAGCTCGCTTCCAAGACCGATGTAGATCTGGTTCTGCTCTTGCGGTTTTGGGTTCGTGCTTTTGTGGCAGCGTTACCCTCCAGCTGCTGGATAGAGCAAACTTGCCTTGCTGGTACTGGTCTTCGACCCAGTTCTTGAAGGTAAAGCAGTCTTCGAGGGGGTGTCCTATGGCTCGGTGATAAGAGCAATAGCCCGGATGAGAAACCTCGTTAGCTTGCTCAGGGTGTTTAGACTCCGGAAGTGTAATCATTTGGTGTTTTATAGCGAGATTGAGTAACTTCTTCGGCTTGTCTCGAGGGAAGGAATATGCTCGACTCATCTTCTTCATGAGGGACAAATCCGGACCGCGCAATATCTGATCACATGATTCTTTAACCCTGTGTTGTTGCTGTCGACTCTTTTTCCCGCTTTTTGACTTATTTCTACCTCTGCGTCGGGCCTTTTGCGCAATGGGTCGACAGGGAGGAGCATCTTCGTCTTTTGCAGCCTGTTGAAACAGACATTGCATTCTGGCCTTCTCGTAGATGGCCATCTCGCGATCATGGTCGTCCCGAGCTTTTTGACCCGCTTTCCTAATAAGCTTGTCCATTCGTTCTTCAAACGACGGACTCGGCACTTCGCTCGCGGGATCCAGTTTTGACGAGGGGTTAGCATTTCCCGACCGGGCATCCTCCTCCTCATCGAAATTATATATGGCATAGCTACCGTGGACTCGCTCCCGTTTCCCGGATCTCACATATCCAAGCCCAAGTGTTTCCATTCTCCTGTTGGGCAATTTGCGCTGAGTCCCAGGGACATCCTAAATCCTGTTGTAGAACCGAGCTTGTCGAACAGTCTGTTTTAAGGGTACCCCTTGGCGCTTCAATAGTCTTTTTAGTCCGTTTGTGTAATATCTAGGCAAACGGATGGGTTGGAGCCTTTCGAGTGTAGAATCCGCGCCATACCAGATTTCTTTCTCCATTCTTGTTTCCATGGATCGGTAGAATAGGATCACCTTTTCGCCTGGGAGGGACGTAAAACGTCTGCAGGTCTTGCATATTGTAAGCTTCAAGCGTGTCAAGATCTTTGTAGTGTTCCCGCGGCACCATGGTGATTTGCAAACTCTGATCATCGCCACGGGATGCTTATATTGACGGCCGACTGGAGAACACGGCATTAACCTCATCTTCCGAGTCACTTCCGAAGATCAATATGGGGCGGACGGTCCCGGGTTGTTGCATTGAGATGGACCAGCGTAAACTATCTCTTCTTCTTCTTCGGTATCGCTTCTGAAAACAGGGATGGTGGCGGCGGCTTTGTTCTCCGGCTTGCGACACCTTTCTGTATCCTTGAAGTCTGGCAAAAAGTACTTTGCATCTTCGTACTTGCGGACTTCGTTCATGGAGAATGGGTTCAGCTCACCTGTTACGGTATACTCAAAACCATCCTTAAGGTACTTCATACACTGATGCTGTGTAGAAGGGATGATGTTGTACTCGTGTAACCAAGGATGACCGAGCAAGGCGTTGTAGCAGGTCTTGGCGTCAATAACGTGAAACTTGATGTCCGTGACGAGCAGTCCGAAGCGCAATGTTAGTATTACAGATCCGAGGGTCCGTGACGACTGGGAGTCGAAACCGGAGATGGTAATTTTGTCACAAGCGAGGTGCTGCACGCTCATGCAGATTTCCTTCAACACCCGAACATTAAGGAGATTGATGGAGGATCCGTTATCCACCAGGATCTTGCCTATCTTGATATCGTGGCAGTATCCAGAGACGTATAGGGGACGGTTGTGGTCGCACGTCCCGAGAAGCAGGTCTTCGTCACCGAAAGTGATATCGGCCGTGTGCACTTCTTCCAGCTCATCCTTCATCCTTTCTGCGACGAGGAAGGCTTGGAATTGTTCGGGCTCTTGTAACGCCTTGATTAATGAATCTCTCGCTTCTTTTGATAATAAGAGGGCGTCGAGAATGCTGAGCTGCGAAGGTAGCTTCCTTAGGTGCGCTAGGATGTTGTAGCCCACCTTACCCTTCCTGGGAGGGTCCTTGGCAGTCAGCTCTTTTATGACTTGGTCATCTAAGGAGATATCCTCAGTGACTTTTTCCTTTCCCTTATATTTTCTATTTGCGGGTCCGAGATTCTTCTCCGGGAGTGTGCGATTGAATGTTTTCGCAGGCCTCTGGTTCTTCCTCTTTCCCTAAAACGGATTCTTTAAAAAGAGGGCCCAGAGCCATTTCTTCATCAGAGTCGCTCCCAAAGGTGAGGACCTGTGATCCTCCGGCGTTAACCGTACGACAGTTGCCGGTAGTTCTTTTGTGCCCGTCGGTAGTTCTTCCCTGCTCCCGACGAGTTCTGCGTTTCATGCGCTTAAAATGTTGCCGGTGAGCAACATATCCTTGCCACCATATCCTGAAAGCGTCGCACTCCTCCGTAGGGTGTGAAATCTTCCGATGATATGAACAATAATTAGGGTGTCTCTCCGCCCCTTTGAGCGTGTTTTCTTCCGAGGGTGGTAGCTTCATTCCCATCGACATGGCTTTGGCAAACCTTTTCCTCGTCTTGAATATGTTTTTATCTACATCGGATGTCTTTTGATCTGGCGGGAGTGCCTCGACTCTTTCGTTTAGTCGCTTGCGTTTGGCTCCTTCCGATGTGGCCACCTCACGCTCCCGATCGGCTTTACTTCTCGAACGAATCTCGTCTAGAAAGGCGTCGATCATTTCATCTGTCGGCCATACAAATTCTGGCTCAGGCTGTGCCCCCATTTTCTCAGTGCCAGGAGTTTTTCCATCGTCCGTAAACGAGTGGGAAATCACATGACAACTCGCCACATATCCCTCGGATTCGTCTGACGAGCTTTCTCCCTCATCTTCTTTCTGAAAGACGTGGTTAAGGAAATCCTGGAGTGTGACGGGAGTCCGCGCCTTTTGATTGTACTGTTCAAGCGCGTCAATCTGCTTTTGCAAGTCCGTGCGCTTGTTTCCAGGCTTCACGGGCTTCTTGTATTTCCTCTTCTTTTTCTTCGAAGATTTTGACGGTTGGGTGTGAGTACTTGGGCCATCACCGCCGATCTTTGTAGTTGGGCACGGTTTCAGCATCCCTCTGATGATTCGAGGTTCAAGCGGGTTCTTCAATTCGACCGCCGGGCACGGACGAAGATCACTCAGCATCTTTTTGGTTTTAGCTGATAGCACGACCTCCCATGGCGCTTCTTCAATAAAGGAATAAGTTGCCCCCGGTGCGTCCGTCTTCTTAGGAGTATGCGGCTGTGGCGGGTTCACCTTCCACTTTTTGGACAGCGCAAACTTTCCCTGGAAGTATTGATCTTCAATCCATCCTTTGAAGACGAAGCAATCCTCAATCGGATGGCTTATCGTTTGATGGTAAGGGCAAAAACTGGGGTTATTCACCTCAGTGGGTTGTGGCGGTCACCTCGGATTTGGCAAGTTGATAAGCCTGTTGCGTACTGCCAGCTCGAATAACCATTTCGTCTTGTCCCGTGGGAACGAGTAGGGGCGCTTCATCTTCTCATTATAATACCGCCGTCTTTCTTCCAGCTGATCCGCCAGCTTTGAGGCACTGGGCTGCTGCTGAGCATTCGCGACGAAGATTGCCTTCCCTTTACCCTTGTCATTCCGAGGCTCCGACTTCGGGGGAGACGGTCTGTGACTCATCTGATCCATCTGGGCCAACTTGTCGATTAAAGCCTGGAACGTGGTTGGCTTAAAGAACATCATGAACTGGGAAATAGTTGAATGAGGGTCTAGGGTTCCCACGAACATGCCCACCGCGGGCGCTTCCTCAATGCGTTGTTCGCATTTCGACCACAAATTTCGCCAGCGTATAGCGTACTGGACCCACGTTTCGCCTGGTTTCACCCTGGCATTAATCAATGCCGTTATCGGAGTGCATTCGCTGGCGCTTGCGAATCGCTGAGTGAATAGCAATTCCATTTCAGCGAACGTCTTGACGGAATCGTTCGGGAGTTCCGAATACCATTCGAACGCTGTTTCTGATAAGCTGCCCACGAACTGGCGGAGCAACAGTTTATCATCACCGTCGGTGTTACCGCAAAGGGCCCTAAACTGGGCAACATGTTGGTGGGGATTGCCAGTCCCCTTAGACACATGGAATTTCGGTATTGTATAACCCGGCGGATATTTGATCTGGTCGTACCAGCTTGGATACGGTCGCCCCGTATTTACGACCTGACCAGCTGCCTCAGTTGCCTGATGAACCCGGATCTGCTGGGCTATATAGTCGTCCAAGTCAGCCTTGGAGATTGTCTCCTCCTTGGCCGTTGAAAGAGCCGGTGGTGGATTCGACGTTTCTCCTCTATCATCTTCGAGGACGGTCGGGGGATCTTCAGCGGGAGGATCTTGTTGAATCATCATCCCAACCATGTCTTGAAATAAGTGGGCTATTTTCTTTATATTGGCCGCTTGTTCCGCAGCCTCTTTATCTTTCTTTTCCAATATCCTCCGAAGGAACTCAGCGTCGGTTTCCTGTTCTTGTCGCTGATCCGAGGACGCTTCGGGGCTTTCTTTTGGCCCAGTAAGCGCGGCCATTGCGATCATCATTTCCTGGAGCTTCTGCTGTTGCTCCTGAGCTTTGGTCACCGACCGTGTAAGCGGTCTATGACCTGTAGACGCACGGCTGCCTTCCTTCCCCGACGCCATGTATACAGTATGGACCATCATGCCCCCAGACTTAGGGTGTCTGGGCTCAGCGCCTTTAGCTCTCGTTGCGGGCCCGAGGATCTTCTCCGGCCTCTTCTTTTTATGAGCAGTGGAAGTTGAGGGGACCGTTGAGGTGGGCACCTAGACAGCTTTTCGTGGCTTAGCATGATGGCTGACTTCCTGTTGGATTTTCAGCTTCTTGTGTTGGCGGGAGAAATTTGGATCGATCACCGAGTCTCGGGTCTGCCGCCAGACTTTATAGATTTTGGATGACAGCCGTTGAGGAGATTGGGGCTGTTCTGGCTTTACTTCTACAGCCTTTTTCAGTGGAGGGGGAGACCTCTTTAGCGCCGCGGTAGAAGAATTCCTACGCACCTTATTTAGCATCTCAAAGCTGTTCTCAGTTGGAACAACAGCATTAACTTCTGTCGTCGGGGCTGGAGGAGTTAGCCCAGAAGGGGAGTTGCCTCCGGCCTTCCTCACTCGGCGCCAGTAACGACGTCGAGCGTGTCATGCTGATGGAATCGGCTTGGTGGTGGCGATGGCCTCGTCTTGCCCCCTGTGTAGGTGGGGGGTCGCTGCTGGTGTCATCCTGTTGAAGACTGATGTCCTCTGGGTAGCAGGAGTGGGAGCTGGAACAGTCAATCTTGCAAAGACCGACTTTTTGGCAGGAGAAGCCGTCTTGACGACTTCAGGAGCAGGATTGGTTATTTTCTTAGGAGCGGCCTTCTCTGGGATTGTAGGTCCCATTGTGGGCCCACGGGAGCTCTGGCCCAGTCTGGAGAAGACCGAGGCGCTGGTGTTGGGCGACCCGTTGAGAGGGGCCGCGGTAGGTGTAAGCCGATTAAAGACCGACTATTTGGGAGCTTCCGGTGTCAGCACGGGAGTGGTGAAGCTCATTGGAGGGAGCATGGTCCCGAAAAACAACCCTGTGGTGGCTCGAGTGACCTGTTCCACGGGCATTGTGAACAGCGAAGCAGCTTGGGGCCCATAGGCTATACCTCCTGGCGAGGCGGAGCACCGGTTGCAGTTGCAGTTGCAGTTGGAGCATTTCGCACAAGTGGAAGCCATTGATTCTTTGCTTTCTGCAATAAGCAAAGCGCCAAATCTTAGTACCTTGAAACCCAAGGGCAACCATTAGCGAGCCGTGTTTGGTTCGCGAACACGACACACGAAGTGTGGAGTGGAAAGAGAAAAAGGTCCGACCAGGCGTGCCAGAATCTGTTCCCCTCCGAAAGACAGCGACGACGCAGGGACGTCTCGCCTGAGATTCGGGGCAGATGCTAATTGGTGCTATCCGTCTAGCTCTTCGAAGATGCCAAGTTGATTTATGGCACCGTGCATCGAAGGTTTAAACAGATGCGTCCGATGTAGCAGATTTCGTCAGATTCCCCCTGGCTTGAGGGGTTTTTGATTGTGGGGACGCTCTTCCCTGCAGGCGCAAGCCCCTGCAGTTAATTACGCTACCGCACTGCGGTAACAACTTTCTCCTTCTCCAGATGGTCACTTCGTGTCGTGTGTGTTTACTTTGTGCTTGGTTGCCCGTGGATTGTATACGGAGACTGAGTTATGTCGTCGCCCGTAGGGCGTGGACTAGTCCAAATCCATGTTTATCTTAGATTTGGCTTTGGAGGTTTGGGGTTTAAGGATACGTTAGCCTCATTTGAGACTAAGATCGACTTAAACGTTTGTTAAGGATACGTTAGTCTAGTTTTTAGACTAAGATCAACTTAACGGGATCGTTTAGACCCAACAAGAGAGCAATTAAGGGGGGCCCTGTTGTTTAGTTTAGTGACATTGCGGTCAATAGGTAGTTTAAGGATATTGCGGTCCAATGTCTTAGTTTTAAGACGTTGCGGTCAAGGTTAAGGACATCATAGTCCGAGGATTTAAGGACTCCACAGTCCGGCATTAGTTTTAAGACATCACGGTCAAGGTTAAGGACGTCATAGTCCGTTGTTAGTTTTAAAACATTCCGGTCAAGGTTAAGGACATCATAGTCCATGAGTGTCACGCCCCGTTTCCCAGTGTACGGCGAAGTGGACGTGACAAGGCCCGCTACGTATGTACTCAGAAGTACATACGCTAAGCGTAACTAAGCAATATAAAATGAATCACAAGAGACGAATAATAGAAATAACAGCAACTTTTATTAATAACATTCTTTATACAATGCATGAAATGAAAATACATCTGAAATGAAAAAGCAATGCCTAAACAGTGGCATAACAATAAAAGGAAATACTGGAAAGAACAAGATACAATGTCTAGAGCTCTGGGTCTTCCTGGAACTGCTCCAAATCTTCACTTGTGGGCTCGGTCTCAACTTGGTCCAACGCACCTGACGACATTCAAAGAAGAGAGAAATAGAATGTCGTCAGCGAACAGGTCGCTCGGTAAGTCCCAAAGAAGAATGAAGAATGAGAGTGACAGAGTATAGTATTTTCTAAAGTATTGTATTGTAGAATATTATGAAATATTGTTTAACGTAATTGTTTGTAGCTTGGTACAGGAGGATGCCAGTGTATACGAGGGGAGTCTCTATATGCCAGAGACTAAGGGCACGTATAGTACAAGGAACCGTTTATGCCACGGTACAACAGCAACGGAATATAGGTTAGGTGTCTTAATCTGACCACCTCATTCCACTTTTAACATCTTCCGTACCAATCTACCCCTTTAAACCCCGCGATGTCATGTTTGTATTGTTATCTTGTAAACTTGTAATAATTGCTTGATTGACTTGATTAACTGATTGACTTACCGAAACCATGATATCAGGAAACGGTTATAACCGTAGAGTCATGGAATACTGGAAACTTGTAAAAAGAATATCCATGGTTCGGTTCAGTCAGACAGATTGTTAACTGATTCTGGGATTCATGTATTCAAGTTGTGTTGGAATATAATTGAAATATAGATTGACTTGAAATATATTCAAGTCAGAATTAGTCAGACTCTAACCCGAGTCCGACTAAAAGAAATATAATTTGAAGTTCAATATTAGCTAGGGGCCTTATTGTACTTTGTGAAACTTGAGGGGGTTTTATGTAAAAATACTTTTGTATAGTTTTCCAAATACACCTCAAGTATTTAATAATCGTCTTTATTGTTATAATGAATGTGAATTTTATTTGTGTTATTCTAGTGAATATATCCTAATAAAAGTATTAATTGTTTATTTGAAATTCGTGTTATTTTAATGTAACTTTTAATCTTTGAATTTTAGGAAAAAGTGAAAATTTTATATTATAACAAAATAAATGTTTAAATGATAATTATATATAATTAAACACATAAATAATTTTTAAATGAATATTTTATTTACAAAAATATCACTTTCTTTAAATATCGTATTTTAAACCTTTCGAGACCGAATGCTCCTTGCGGAGGTCTGAATCTCGCACTACTAGCCTGCGGGTGCACGATGAACCGTGCTATCCCTAACAGGTTCCCCAAAGATGGGTTGTAATGGCACTTTGCTCAGGTTTTTATAAATACTTTTAATTTAGGGAAAATGTTTTCTAAATATAGGGTATTTATTTGTAAAAGTTTATAGTTCTCCATATTTTAGTTGTTAGGGTTTCCTAGACCATCTAACCTATATTCTATGGTCTAAACGATGAGTCATTAGAAGCCTCAAATCGCCTCTTCACCGTCGAATGCAGCCAGGTAAGTGCCAGGTAAGTGGGAAGGAACCACAGTCGTGGGCCTAATTAAAAACCACTAGCCTTAAACACACTTGCCTAGACCCACAAGACAGTTTAGATAAACGATCGATGTCCATGACCAATCGTGCTTTCATTTTATATAAGTTTTATTTAGAAAAGTATACAATTTAAAGGTTAAACTAAAAGTTATAAAGGTTATGGTATTTTAGTGAAAAAGTCCTATAATATCGTATTCTGTATTTTTGTTATTTATCAATTAGGGTTATAATGAGTGTGTGTAAGGGTAGGTCATTACCCCGTGACTTATATTAAGTTTTGGTGAAGTTTCAAGGTGAAATAAGCTATGTTAAACTTAAGGGTATTAAGGTGCAAGAATACGGTATTCATAAACGTTATCATTTCATGTGTGAAATTTCATCCAAATTGAATGAAACAAGTTTTGTTATCAAAATAAACATGATTAAGAGCGAGGGATCTAATTAGAACATTAAAATTGAACTTGATGGTATTTTTATGCAAGAAATACGGTTTTGTAAAGAAATTATCATTTCATGTGGAAAAGTGTGATTAAATTTGATTTAAGGGTGATTAATAGTCAACATGCAATAGGGTTGATAATATGTATTAGGTGACAAGTGGAATTTTAAAGAAAAACCGGATCGGGAATCGGTTTGTCCGATTTCCGTCGGTTCCAAAAAGTCGTATTTTACAATTATAGAAAAGAAAGATAGAAGGTTGGGACTTACGGGTTTGGACAAGCTAAGCGTTCTAAAAGGTGTGGTGGTTGCCGATTCGTTGGAAACGTCACGTCGGTCTTGATCCGGTCGCCGGAATCCGTCGTCGGTTTCGGCAGCGCTTCGCTTCTCGCTCTTTGCACCAAATTCTCAAGAGTTTTAGAGAGTATGCTTAGAGTTGTGAGGGGAAAAGGTAGAGGGTAGGGGCCTTTATATAGGGCTAGGCTAGGGTTAGGGTTAGGGTTAGGGTAGATGAAAAGTTAAAAAATAAAAATGTGATAAAATGTAATAAAAATGTATTAAAAGTGGAGTAATTGGGGGTTTTAAAGAGCTCTGGAAGTGGTATGAGGTTGAAACTTTGCAGGTGCGTAGGGAATACCAAAAGACACAACTTTCATGTTGTGACCCTCGCCGGAATCGGCCGAATCTGGGGTGACTCGGCCGTGACTCGGTCGGATCACTGAGTCGGCCAAGTCAAGGCCGAGTTGGCCGATTCCCGACCGAGTCCGGTGACCTGGATCTCCCCCGGCGGTTCATATACCCTCTGCAAGTGTTACATCTTTGGGTGTAGTGGGGTTTTTGTGAGATATGCACGTGTAAACTCTTGGTATTCTAAAGGTTTTTAAAAAAATCAATATTAAAAATAATGTGGGGTATGGGATTCGAACTCTGGTGGCTTGGTTCAGCAATGCAAGGTATTACCAATGAGCTACAAGCTCCTTCTTGTAATTATTGTAGAAAAATAGTTACTTAAAACGATATCGGCAGCATTAAATATCAAAGTACACTTTAAGTTTAAAACAATTTAATGTACACTAAAAATGAAATTATTTTAAAACAAAATAATTAATTATATATATCTTTTGCTTAGATTAAAATACTTCTTTATGGTTTTTTAAAAAAATTTAAAAATTTGTACAGAAAAGTGTATATGAAAATTAGGGTTGTTACAATGAGTTTAAGGACCCCACAGTCCATTGTTAGTTTTAAGACATCCCGGTCAAGGTTAAGGACATCATAGTCCATGATTTTAAGGACCCCACAGTCCGTATCAATGTGTGGTCATCGGGACCCGTCACCTCTTTGAAGACGTTGAGGAATTACAACGACAAATATCAAAGGAGTGAAGAGATGTACCCTTGAGCCAAGGTAGATTAAACAGTTTTTGGCCCAATTTGGGACCAAGACCAATTAATTATATTATGAGCCCATTGACTCAATTGAGTTTGAATTGAGGACTTATGGCCATCTTGGGCTAAGTCCAATCATGCTTAGAATATTGGCTTTCTATTGGTCCATTGAAGGAGAAGTTTTGCCTCTAGAAACTTAGCCAATTGGGCTAAAACTAGTGTTAAATACTAAAGACCAACAGTGTTGAACACTGAGATTAGTGTTAAGCACTGAAAGATAATCAGCGTCAAACCACTGGAAACAGGGCTTTCAAATTAGTGTTAAACACTAAAGCAAACCAGTGTTAAACACTGGCAATGGAGTTTTCAACCTAGTGTTAATCAGTTTAAACACTGATAACAGAGATCTCAAATTAGTGTTAATCAATGTTAAACACTGGTATCAGAGATTTTAATTTAGTGTTAAATACGAAGAAAATTAGTGTTAAACACCACTAACAGAGATTTAGTGTTAAACACTAAGAAATTCAGTGTTAAACACTGCAAATAGAGTTTTTCAATTAGTGTTGAGCACTAAGGCAAATCAGTGTTAAACACTGGATACAGAGGTTTCAATTTAGTGTTAAACACTAAGGCAAGAGAGGTCACGTGGTAGCACGTGAGAGCGCCCTCCTCTGTGGAACTTTTCAGGGGTCACGTATGATTTTCATGTCAAAAATTATTTCTATTACCGCAATCAAGAACGGCGTCGCACAAAGCTAGCCGGTGAGTACGGGTCGGTCCATAGGGATGTTGTGAATCTCCTTGTCGTGCTAACGAGTTAATTCCGAAGGGTGTTCGGGTTGATTATTAAATCTAAAACCTAATTATCTAAACTAGGGCAATTAATTAAAAGTTATAACTAGGGCAGATAAATAAAATCTATACTAGGGTAGGGAAATAAAGTTAATCTAGGGCAGGAATTGAAATTATCTAGGGCAAGGAAATAAATAAATCTACTTACTTTACAGATGGATCTCTCCAACCATTTACGCAGGGTTGTCAGATCTGAATAGATGAATTGAAGAGAGGCACCGATGCTCTCCATAAAAAAATTTGTATTTTATTAAAAGGAGGCATAAAAAGAATACAATGATTTGGGTTCTATTTATAGGAGATAGAAACCCTAGGTTACATTTTGATCCGCATGTCTAAACTTACAAATATACCCCTAGGAAATCTTTCCAGCGCTGCAATGACGTTTTGGTAAAAAACAATTTTTCTTTTGTTTTCTTCTGGCCGCGGAACCGCGGCAATGGCAGGCTTGGGCCGTGGTTCCGCTGCCCTTTGGTGAGCTTAGATGATTATTTTTTCTGGGCTGGTTCAGAGTTCTTTGGGCTTTTCATTTATTTAGTATTTTCTCCATTTGGGCTTCTATATTGGTTCCAGATCTTCAGTGAACAATTTGCAATGGATTTTTAACCGTCCGCTTTGTATTCTTGGACCTTGCGTTGCCTTGTTAATTGTGAACTGTTCTTCGTTGTATGCTTGATCAAGAGTCTTCTGTTTGTTGGTCAAAGTCCACTTTTGCATCGTCTTTTCATCGTTTTCACTGTTTTCTGTCCAAGAACCTGTAACCTGTAACATGTAGCAGACATGCGTCAAAAGCACCTGTTTATTTATAAAAAGAATAAGAATAGAGAATATAATAATGCAATATTATGGTGTGAACAAATACCCCCAAACTTATCTTTTGCTCGTCCTCGAGCAAACTTATTTTTTATTCTCTACAAAAACCTAACCGCACTTTCGCAGGGAAACGCGATTGCACTGAGCTCGTGCAACAAGCCGTTAAACCTCTAGGTGTCCCTAGTAGGAGGAGTGTTGTCTCCTGAGGGTTTTCAGCGGATACTACCCACAAAATCCTATCAATTCGGCCCATTAACTTTTGTTCTCCAATTAAGTTTTCCAACAAGGAATTCTATTATCTTCTACTTGTAAATTATACACTCACATTCTTCACTCTTCCTCATCATCTAACTTAAGATTATATATGTCCTATAGACTTACTTAGCTTTCGGCATTTCTTAAGTTTTCCTTCTAGGGTTTCATCTCCACTTAGGAATTTCTATCAACCCTTACTAAAGATACAAGTTTTATTCTTCACTCCTTTCTCTTATCTAAATCCCAATCACATACCCCTACGTGTGTGTATAAATCACCCCTATACTTGGAAATTCAAATCAAGCAATCATACTCTTGTCTGTTGTCCAAAGCACTTATTAATTGGTGAATTTTTAATTGAATTTTGCTTACACATCCTTCATGCGACCGTTAATACTTCTTGAGGTACCAACGACTGATTACAAGATGTGTTTGCACATTAAAGCATAATTCCTAGTCTTGCAATACCCAAGGCTTTAGCAGTGACTCCCAAACCAGTTGGTCTAAGGCACTAGGTGATGAAGCACCCTCGCTAAATATTTTTCTATTTTTGCAACCTTAAGTAATCACAAAAATCAGTGTTCATTTTTTTTATTCTTTATTCACACTTTTTTTTCTTTTATTTTCTTCGTACTAAGGACTTTAGACAAGAGCATTTCAAGGTCTCTTCTACTATTCCAAGTTTCAAGGTGCGTGATTGTGCAAATTGTAGGGTATACGTTTTCAGAATCTAGACTTAAGTTAGGAACTATTTTTCAAACTTATACTCTAATAAGAACATCAATACTCTTCCCTTGTTTCAACTTAGCCCAAAAAGTGAACCTAAAATTTGCCTATTTCTAAATAAACTACAAAAACATATACTCTCTACCGTTAAACTTTAAGGAAGGTTATTTTTAGGGTTTTAAATTTACTAAGTCTAAGATCTAGTTGTTCCTAGCCAGTTAACCTATCTGTCAAGCTCAAGTCAATTAGCCAAAATTGAATTCATAAATTTTTATAATTTTTGAAAATTTTCAATTTTTATGGGTTTTCAAATAAATATGCAAATGCAAAAATATGTACATATGAATGCGAAGGGAGAAGACGTACCGAGCATACCCCCAAACTTGAACTTGACAGTGTCCTCACTGTCATGCTAAACCAAGAGGGTCAAAAATGTCGGTACTCCCCTGTTTATTTATTTATAAAAAAAATTAATGTTTTGAAATTTTTTTTATAGAAAAAGAAAACAAAAAATATATATACATATATACAAAGGTTCCCCCCAAACTTAAGCTTGGCCTTACACAAGCCAAATGTTAGCACCAACCATTCAAAAATCTTATCGTGGTAATGGTATAGTTGGTGCAAGAAGGGAGTGGAAAGAAGAGAAATGAGAAGCACACGAGACCGTATGGGAAGAAGAGTGGAATATGGTCTCGGTGGAGGAGAAGAATGGCGGAAAGGAGAAAGAAGTGGAGTACGATCTTGAGGGTGTAAATTGAGTGAATAAATTAGTGCAATTTATGATGACCGATGTGTTAAAAGCGATTGCGCTAACCTATCAACCCGTCGAGAAATGGGGTCAAATCCCTCAAGATTCGCAAGAAAACATGGGTACGCCGAACTTGGTATAGGAGATGAAAGCGTAACGGTCATTTGTACGGTCGGGACAATAGGAAGGACGAAAGGAAGTGAATTAGGGATAGTATCATTCTCACCGTAGTAAACTGTCTCGAACTTGAAAGATTCCATTAATGGTTCGAAACTACTGTAAGCCAACGAGTCTGATGGTTCAACTAACTCATCTGTAAAGAACTCAAACTCGGGCGGTAAGTCATCAACATTGTCCGAAAAAGTGAAACACTCGTAAGTGTTATCGTCTGTGAGAACTGTGTCAGATTCAAAAGAAAATTTTTCAAGCTCACAGTCTTCAGGCGTGGTCGGAACGATGGAAAGGAGGGAAGGTGATATAACAGTGAAAGGTTTAGGAGGATGAATTGGAAAATCAGACACGTCAAACAAAAATGGTTCAACCTCAATATGATCCTCAAAACTCTCCTCAATACTATCCTCATAATCCTCCTCAAAATTCAACTCATCCATGCCATTATCATCAAAATCCAGACGCATATGAAGTTCGGGAGAAACATTTAATAACTCAGGATGATGATTTGAACATAAAATTTCAATTAAATCGATAGGTTCATCATCCGAAATATTCCCGGCGTCTATATCCTCAATCAAGTGAAAATCAATTTCTTTAGACACCTCATCAAAAGCATGGATATGTATCGATTTAGGCTCTAGAGTGGAGGTGTAAAAGTCGAAAAGATTAAGTATGGTTTCACTCGAAAGGGGTTCTTCACAATTTGGAAAATCAAGCACTACAAAATCACACAACTCATTTTTATTTTCAACAGGTGAACTATTTACGGCAATCGATGGAAAACAGGAGTTGTGGGCTTCAATTGGATAAGGGTAGGTTTGATTTGGAAATGTGTAGAACTCACTCGCTCCTCTCAAATTCTCACTTTGTCCAATCGCCTCCTCATACATTGAAAAATTTGAAGCTAGTTGGAAACTAGCTACCGGTTCGGTAGGTTGCATAAGGGCGGCTAAGGACGCTTCCACATTCCTAGTCATTTTATTTGTTGCTGCAATATAAGCCTCCAACGACTCTTCCAAACTAGACTTAGGTGGTGAGGGGGTTTCGGTAAAAGATTCAAAATGGTGTGGATATGCAAAACTCCCAACAGGCTGTGTAGAAACAGTGTCTAGTGAAGGTGGGAAGGTCGGGTAGGACTGGTAGGAAGTGGGTGGCTGGGCAGGGGTAGGATCAACATATGGATAAAAAGGTGAATAGTCGTATGGATCCCTAGAACTAGATGAGTGGAGAGGGGTGAAAGATCGGCTGCGAGATTGAGCAATATGCTCAGCAATGGACATCGGCTTAGGAGTTACAGCAGGACTTGAAAAAGTGGTATCAACATATGACAGTGGTAAAGGTTGACTTGGTTGACACAAAGTGGGTTGCAAAGTCGAACTGTTTCTCCTAGACGCTTCTATTTGATCTTTCAAGGAAATTTTTGGCACGGAGGGATCTTCTTTAAATCGACCGAAACAATTGACGAACGACGCAAAGTTAGGTTTCCTCCCTTCGCATTCAAGGAAATAGTTAGGTTTTCAAGGAAATAGTTCTTGATTGCGGGTAAGCTCGGTACGTCTTCTCCCTTCGCATTCATATGTACATATTTTTGCATTTGCATATTTATTTGAAAACCCATAAAAATTTGAAAATTTTCAAAATTATAAAAATTATTGTATTCAATTTTGGCTTTTCGACTTTTGTTCTCCAATTAGGTTTCCTAACAAGGAATTCTATTATCTTTGACTCATAAATCATCCATCCATAGTCTTCACGCTTCCTCATTATTTAACTTAAGATTATATATGTTTTATAGACTTACTTAGCTTTCGGCATCTCCTAAGTTTTCCTTCTAGGGCTCCATCTCCACTCAGGAATTTTTATCAACTCTATTAAAAATACAAGTTTTGTTCTTCACTCCTTTCTCTCATCTAAATCCCAATCACATACCCCTACGTGTGTGTATAAATCACCCCTACACTTGGAAATTCAAATCAAGCAATCATGTACTTGTCCGTTGTCCAAAGTACTTATTAGTTGGTGAATTTTTAATTGAATTTTTGCTTACACATCCTTCATGCGACCGTTAATACTTCTTGAGGTACCAACAACCGATTACAAGATGTGTTTGCACAATAAAGCGTAATTCCTAGTCTTGTAACACCCAAGGCTTTTAGCAGTGACTCCCAAACCAGTTGGTCTAAAGCACTAGGTGATGAAGCACCCTCGCTAAATATTTTTCTATTTTTGCAGCCTTAAGTAATCACAAAAACCAGTGTCCATTTTTTTTATTCTTTATTCACACTTTTTTTCCTTTTATTTTCTTAGTACTAAGGACTTTATACAAGAGCATTTCAAGGTCTCTTCTACTATTCCAAGCTTCAAGGTGCGTGATTGTGCAAATTGTAGGGTATACGTTTTCAGAATCTAGACTTAAGCTAGGAACTATTTTTCAAATTTATACTCTAATAAGAACTTAAATAATTTTCCTTCGTTTCGACTTAGCTCAAGAAGTGAACCCAAAATTTGCTTATTTCTAAATAAACTACAAGGCATATACTTTCTACCGTTAAACTTTAAGGAAGGTTATTTTTAGGGTTTTTAATTTACTAAGTCTAAGATCTAGTTGCTCCTAGCTAGTTAACCTATTTGTCAAACTCAAGTCAATTAGCCAAAATTGAATACAATAATTTTTATAATTTTGAAATTTTTCAAATTTTTATGGGTTTTCAAATAAGTATGCAAATGCAAAAATATGTACAAATGAATACGAAGGAAGAAGACGTACCGAGCATACCCCCAAACTTGAACTTGACAGTGTCCTCACTGTCATACTAAACCAAGAGGGTCAAAATGTCAGCACTCCCCTGTTTATTTATTTACAATTTTTTTTTATTTTTTTAATGTTTTGAATTTTTTTTAAATTTTTTTATAGAAAAAGAAAACAAAAATATATATACATATATACAACAAGGCTCCCCCCAAACTTAAGCTTGGCCTTACACAAGCCAAATGTTAGCACCAACCATTCAAAAATCTTATCGTGGTAATGGTACAGTTGGTGCAAGAATGGGGTGTGGAGGAAAGAAATGAGAAACACGCGAGACCGTGTGGAAAGAAGAATGGTAGAATATGGTCTCGGTGGGGGAGAAGAAGGGCGGAAAGGAGAAAGAAGAGCCGCGTGATCTTGAGGGTGTAAATCGAGTGAATAAATTAGCGCAATATGTGATGACCGATACGTTATAAGCGATTGCGCTAACCTATCAACCTGTCGAGAAATGGGGTCAAATCCCTCAAGATTCGCAAGAAAACATAGGTACGCCAAACTTGGTATAGGAGATGAAGGCGTAATGGTCTCTTGTACGGTCGGAACAATGGGAAAGACGACAGGGAGTGAATTAGGGATAGTCTCATTCTCACCGTAATAAACTGTCTCGAACTTGAAAGATTCCATTAATGGTTCGAAACTACTGTAAGCAACCGAGTCTGATGGTTCAACTAACTCATTTGAAAATGTAAAGGACTCAAACTCGGGCGGTGAGTCATCAATATCGTCCGAAAAAGTGAAACACTCGTACGTGTTATCGGCTGTGAGAACTGTGTCGGATTCAAAGGAAAATTTTTCAAGCTCACAGTCATCAAGCGTGGTCAGAACGATGTAAAGGAGGGAGGGTGATATAACAGTCAAAGGTTCAGGAGGATGAATTGGAAAATCAGACATATCAAACAAAAATAGTTCAACCTCAATATGATCCTCAAAACTCTTCTCAATACTATCCTTATAATTCTCCTCAAGATTCAACTCATCCATGCCATTATCATCAAAGTCAAGACGCATATGAGATTCGGGAGAAACATTTAATAACTCGGGATGATGATTTGAACATAAAATCTCAATTAAACCGACAGGTTCATCATCCGAAATATTCCCGGCGTCTATATCCTCAATCAAGTGAAAATCAATTTTCTTAGACACCTCATCAAAAGCATGGATATCTATCGATTTAGGTTCTAAATGGGAGGTGTAAAGATCGAAAGGATTAGGTGTGGTTTCACTCGAAAGGGGTTCCTCACAATTTGGCAAATCAAACACTACAAAATCACACAACTCGTTTTTATTTTGAACAGGTGAACTATTTAGGGCAATCGATGGAAAATAGGAGTTGTGGGCTTCAATTGGGTAAGGGTAGGTTTGATTTGGAAATCCTCTCACATTCTCACTCTGTCCAACCGCCTCCTTATACATTGAAAAATTTGAAGCTAGCGGAAAACTAGCTACCGGTTCAGCAGGTTGCATAAGGGCGGCCACGGATTCTTCCACATTCCTAGTCATTTTGTTGCAGCAATATAAGCTTCCAACGACTCTTCCAAACTATACTTAGGTGGTGAGGGGGTTTCGGTAAAAAATTTGAAATTGTTTGGATATGTGAAACTCCCTAATGGCTGTGTAGAAGCAGTGTCTAGTGAAGGTGGGAAGGTCGGATAGGTCTGGTAGGAAGTGGGTAGTTAGACAGGGGTAGGGTCAACATGTGGATAAAAAGATGAATAATCGTGCGAAGCCCTAGAACTAGATGAGTGGAGAGGGGTGAAAGATCGACTGCGAGATTGAGCAATATGCTCAGCAATGGATATCGGCCTAGGAGTGACAGAAGGACTTGAAGAAGTGGTATCAACATATGTAGGTGGTAAAGGTTGACTTGGTTGACACAAAGTGGGTTGAAAAGTCAAACTGTTTCTCTTAGACGGCTCTATTTGATCTTTCAAAGATTTTTTAGGCAAGGAAGGATCGTCTTTAAATTGACCGAACAAATTGACGTACGACGCAAAATTAGGTTCGGGATACCAAAGTTCGGCTAATGATTTATTATGTGGGGTACCCATGTTGTAAGAAAGAAAGGTGACAAGAAAGAAGGTTTGTGGTGGTGCAAGGATCTATTTGCGGCCAAAAATTTTGTAAGTTTCTATAAAAGATCTGTCCTTTTTATTTTTATTCTTTTTCTCTTTATTTGGAAAAATTTGTTGCAAAAAGATTTTAGAGAAAAGATACGCAACAGCAAAATATTACTTGCAATCAATTTTATTTCAAGCGGGGCCCAAAAATCCTGCACAAGATTGTTATTTGGAAGGGGAAATATTTTTAAAGCGCACCAAATTCTGCAGGCATTTTTCAGAAAATATCTTAAAATTTGCAGAGGAGAAATAACAGAGGAGCTTACAGTGCAAATTGCAGAGGATGATGTCACCAAAAAGGCGCGTTTCCGCGGTCAAAAGGGGCCTACCGCGGCGGTTCCGTGGCTATACGTGCGAGACACGTGTTCAGATTTTGCTGACGTCACCAGATGGCGGCGCTTCCGCCGCGGGAGCAGAGAAATGCGGCGGATCCGCGGTATTTTGGACGATTCAGATCTCCAAATTTTCTCTGGTGTTCTGTTGAATTAATCCCCTGCTGTTTAGATCTTCTGATTTCTGTTTCGCATTCTGGAAATTTCCACACCGTCTTTGTATATCCTGCAAAATTAAAACAACAAAGTATCCCTTCCAAAAATAATAGATGAAATATATTTATATATTTTTTTTTTGAATTTTCAGATTTTTATGATTTTTTTATTATTATTAAGATTAACCCGAAATTGCAAAAATGACATAATACGCCATCCCCGGCAACGGTACCATTTGATTTTCATGTCAAAAACTATTTCTATTACCGCAATCAAGAACGGCGTCGTATGAAGCTAGCCGGTGAGTACGGATCGGTCCACAGGGATATTGTGAATCTCCTAGTCGCGCTAACGAGTTAATTCCGAAGGATGCTCGGGTTGATTATTAAATTTAAAAACCTAATTATCTAAACTAGGGCAATTAATTAAAAGTTATAACTAGGGCAGATAAATAAAATCTATACTAGGGCAGGAAAATAAATTTAATCTAGGGCAGGAATTGAAATTATTTAGGGCAAGAAAATAAATAAATCTACTTACTTTACAGATGGATCTCTCTAACCATTTACGCAGGGTTGTCAGATCTGAATAGATGAATTGAAGAGAGGCACCGATGCTCTCCATAAAGAAATTTGTATTTTATTAAAAGGAGGCATAAAAAGAATACAATGATTTGGGTTCTATTTATAGGAGATAGAAACCCTAGATTACATTTTGATCCGCATGTCTAAAATTACAAATATACCCCTAGGAAATCTTTCCAGCGCCGCATCGACGTTTTGGTAAAAAACAATTTTTCTTTTGTCTTCTTCTGGCCGCGGAACCGCGGCAATGGCAGGCTTGGGCCGCGGTTCCGCGGCCCTTTGGTGAGCTTAGATGATTATTTTTTCTAGGCTGGTTCAGGATTCTTTGGGCTTTTCATTTATTTAGTATTTTCTCCATTTGGGCTTCTATATTGGTTCCAGATCTTCAGTGAATAATTTGCAATGGATTTTTAACCGTCCGCTTTGTATTCTTGGACCTTGCGTTGTCTTGTTAATTGTGAACTGTTCTTCGTTGTAGGCTTGATCAAGAGTCTTCTGTTTGTTGGTCAAAGTCCACTTTTGCATCGTCTTTTCATCGTTTTCACTGTTTTCTGTCCAAGAACCTGTAACCTGTAGCATGTAGCAGACATGCGTCAAAATCACCTGTTTATTTATAAAAAGAATAAGAATGGAGAATATAATAATGCAATATTATGGTGTGAACAACTTGGTAGCACGTGACCCTGCTTGTTTGCATGTTTGTTTATCTTTTTAAGAATTAAATTCTTCATAGGGTTAAACCCTAATAATAACTTTAGAGGAATTAAATTCCCACTTTCTTCTGAAGAATTATATTCTTAGATAGAGTTAAACCCTAGTCTCTTTTCTGTAGGAATTAAATTCCTCATATATGTGAAGAACTAAAGTCTATCATAGGGTTGAACCCTAATTTCTTCTTTTTTAAGGGAATTAAATTTCTGTGATTTTGATAGAATTAAGTTCTTAATTAGGGTTAAATCCTGGTCCTGTCCATTTTGAAGGAATTAAATTCCTATAACATAGGGTTGAACCCTCAAAGGAATTAAATTCCTATAATTCTGTGAGAATTAAATTCTCAAACTCCCATTCCCCCTCTATGCTTTGGATCTGCATGGCAGGATCTCAACCCAATTGAGAATTAAATTCTCAATTCATGGGGAGATGTGTATTTTGCAGATCCTCTATTAGAGAAAGAACTAAGTTCTTCTTTTATATAAGAGTTAAACTCTTTTGAGAATTAAATTCTCTCTTTAAGCCTCTCCTTTCTTACCTAAGGTTTTCTTTTGCAGGGGATCAAATTCTTCCAAAATCTCAAGGCTCTATTTCTCTCTCTCTGGATGTCTCTGTATGTCTCCTTTTTTTTCTGGCTCCTATTTATAGGAGAAGGAAGAGAATCAATCAGTTTTAGTGAATCTTTCATTGAGAGATTTGATTTGTTTATTGAGAGATTTGATTTACATTCATCATTTATCTGGACCTTTGGATTATTAGGTGAATTTTATTCACCAATGAATTTTAAATCCAAAGGTATCCCTTTGTTATTTCGGTTAGATTTTAAGAAGAAATCTTTCCAAGTTCAAGATTTTTCCATAAATAGGTGATATTTAATCACCTTTTAGATTTTTAATCCAACGGTTCCAAATAACAATTCTCTTTTGGAAAGATTTGAATGCTCTCAGAATTTAATTCTGTTAAATAATGAGGCTTTGAAAGCCGGTCACGTGTGGCCACGTGACCCCTGGTCACGTGTGGGCTCGTGACCCCTGGAACGGGCCTTTCTTCTCCTTTTGCGCTCTGTTCTCTAGCCGCTGCTCAGCCGTCACGTTCCAATACGTGACCCCTAGTCACGTGTGAACACGTGATGCTTTTTTCTGGAGCTTTTTCCTTGATTTAATCAGGGAATGAATGTGTCTTGTGCCGCTGCTTTTAAATGTCACGTGTCAACACGTGACCGCTGGTCACGTGCTAGCACGTGATGCCTCCTCCGTAAGTTTTCCTGATTTTAAATCAGGAAACAGTACAGATTAAGGTATGTACATGCACGATTATCAGTTTGGGTTTAAGTGATAGTTTCAACATTACTTGAATACAGTATAACAAATATGGATGTTAAAATCATGTTAATATGTACTAAAAATCTAGAGATGCAATTGAATATAAATTAGGCTAGTTGTATGTAAACGGTCGTCCGATAGGGTATAAACTATAAAGGGGTACCATGGGCTATGCAAATAAGTGTTATTTGATTTAAATATGGATGTTGGTATTATGTATAGTAAAACTAAATGCAACATGGTATGCCTCGAGGTATAAGTCTAAAATGATATAACGGACATCGAAATGTTAACATGGAACAAGCGGCATTAAATTCAATCTACCGATACAATATGCAGTTGAATAAGTATATAATAATACAATAGCATGTAGCAAGTTTTACTTTCCTGAACGGATCACAGAACGGAAAGCGTACAACATGTCGGCGTCGGCAAAGTCGCTATGCACGCTCGCGTGTACGGAACAGGACCAGGCAAAGCAAGAGAGTAACCATGCAGGTAGGGAACGTCTATCGGATTTCTCGGGTCGTCGGCAGCGACATGGCTCCGGCGGGTGACCGGAAAACAGAATCAAGAAACACGAGAACAAGAGAAGGAAAAACAAGAAGAAGAAGAAAGAGAAGGAAGAAAAGATAAGGTTGTGGCTGCTCTGTGGTTGGTATTAGGGGACAGAGGCAAAGCAAAGGAAACAAAGACGACGACGATGGGTTCCCGGCGTTCACCGGAAAAAGTACAAGATTAAGAAGGAGGAAAAGAAGAGAAAAGGAGAAGAAGAAGAATGAAGTAGAAGACTGGGATTCTGGTGATCGTGGATAGATACTAGACGGGAGAGACGACGACGACGATGGTGGGTCGTCGATGGCGAGATCCGCGGCGATGACAGTGGCTGCGGCAAGGCTTGGGTTAGGGTTATAGGGTTTTCTTGAGGTTGGGGTTGTGGCTATTGGTGGTGGTGGTGACAGGAGATCGGGAGAGAGGTAGGTGATGAGAAAGAGGAGATGATGACGACGTCTCCGGCGCCGGCGTCCAGGTGTGCAGGGATCTCGTCGGGGAGAGGGATTGGTTGCGGGGAAAGAAGGAGGAGAGGAGGAAGAGGGAGAGTGAGGAGGTGGTGGTGAAGGGTGAGGCGACGAGGGCGAGGAGTGGGCGATGAGGTGGCGAAAGTGGCGACGGCGAGGCGAGGTCGGAGGTGATGGGTTTGCGGCTGCGGTTGGGTGTGCAGGGAAGGAGTCGTGGGGATGTGAGGGAAGTAGGTCGAGGCATGTACGAGGATGCCGGCGAGGGTCGTCTGTGATCGCGACGGCGATGAGCGCGAGACGAGGGCAGGGCTAGGGTTTGCGAGAGGTGAGGCGGCGGGCGAAAAATTAAAATGAAGAAGGGAGAGAGAACTGTGAGGGGGAGAGAGAACTGTGAGGGGGAGAGAGAGAGAGAGACGTGGGAATTTAGTCACGAGAGAGAGAGAGAGCCAGGGGAGAGAGAGAGATAGAGATAGTCTGTTTTAAAAATATTAGATTTAATATATTATAATTATATTTACAGAGAAAGAGAGACGTGAGAATTTGAGCTGTTGATAATATTTAGTTATGAAAATATTTATTTAGTTAAAGAAAATTTTAACTGAAATAAGGAATATAATATTATAATATTAGTCCGTTTTGAGATTTTGGCAAATACAAAGCTACTCCAAAACATGTCCGGATCGGATCTAAAAATTCAGATTTAAAATATTAAAAATATATGCGACTTCCAAATTTCAAAATGAAAACCCAGTTAAAGAAAAAGCAAACCCCCAAGAATGGATGCACGTACGTGAGCGTAGCCATCCAAACACGTCCGTTTCACTGAACGGGGCGAGAACAAGATGTGCAGATGCTACCACGGGGTTAGGGGTATCAAGCAGGCTATGTTATGCAATTTTAAAATATTTTACATGACTTAAAGTGTTATATGGTAAAACATGCAATACCAGATAAAATGCCAGTATGTACTAGTCATGAGATGCACGTGTCCATACAACAAGTCAAGGTGATCTATAGATAAGACTCAAACAAGTTCAAGCAAGCGGGTCGGGTCGAATGCAATGTAAAATGTAACTACCATTCGCACCCAAACACGATTAATCAAGAAATAATACGAATAAGAAATATGAGAACTGGAATTGGTATAAATGAACTCGGGTGTTACAGTATACCCAACTACAAAAAGAATTTCGTCCTCAAAATTTCAAGAACAAGAAAGGATAAACAATCAAGAAACTACAAGAATAGATGGGGAAACTTCCGTCGAACCTCATCTTCTCGTTCCCAAGTTGACTCTCCATGTGAGCGATTACCCCGAGAAACAAGTACAAGAGAGATAACCTCGTTCTTAAGAACCTTTTCTTTTCGATCCACAATCGACATCGGTCGCTCCTAAAAAAAATCAAATCTTCTCGGACAGTTAACTCAGAATGATCCAGCACATGTGTGTTACCTCGAACACAATTACGGAGTTGAGATACGTAGAACACGTCATGAACATTTTCCAAAGATTGCGGTAACGCCAAACGATAAGCCACTTCCCCAATACGTTCCAAGATCTCAAAAGGTCCAACGAATCGAGGAGGACTGAGCTTTTCTCGACTTCCGAAATGAATCACCCCTCTAGTCGGTGATATCTTCAAGAATACCAAATCACCAACGTCGAACTCTAGAGGTCTTCTAAATGTATCTTCCCAACTCTTCTGTCGGTCTTGTATTGCTTTCATATGATTCCGGATAGTATTAACCTTCTCAACTGTCTGGACGATCAAATCCGGTCCCAACAATCGTCGTTCTCCAACATCGTCCCAACAAACAGGTGAACGACACTTGCGACCATATAAAGCTTCGAATGGAGCCATCTGAATAGTCACTGGAAACTGTTGTTGTACGAAAACTCCACCAAATGTAGATGATCCTCCCATGAAACCTTGAAGTCTAACATGCAAGCTCTCAACATGTCTTCAAGAGTTTGGATCGTTCTCTCCAACTGGCCATCTGTTTGAGGATGATAAGCTGTGCTAAACTTCAATCGAATCCCCAAACTGCATTGTTGCCTTTTGGACTCCGCGGTAGAGCCGTCACGAAATCCATGGTTATATGTTCCCACTTCCACTGAGGAATCGGAAGTGGTTGCAACAAACCGGCAACCCTTGATGTTCAGCCTTGACTTGCTAACACACCAAGCACTTTGCCACATAGCGGGCAGCTTCCCGTTTCATGCCTTCCCACCAGAAATGTTGTCGTATATCTCGGTACATCTTCGTGCCTCCTGGATGTACGGAATTTGTTGAACTATGCGCCTCCTTCATAAGTTCTTCGCGAATGTCTCCTTTTGGCACACCCAAACGGCTACCATATCGCAACGAACAATCTTCATGAATTAACAAGTCCGTTCGAATCCAGCTTCAACCTATTCTCGAAACCTTTGAAATCTTGGGTCCTTCGACTGCGCTGCTTTAATACTCTCGTTCAACAACTACTGTACTTGCAGCTGCATCAACTGTCCCGAAGAATGCGGTAGCACAAACTCCAACTCGAATCTCCGAAAATCTTCGATAAATTCCTTCTGTGCAGTCAACATCTAAATTTGCTGGCAACCAACTAAATGCATCCGGCACAACATTAACTTTCCCCGGATGGTACTTAAGATCAAAATCGTAGTCAACCATCAACTCCAACCATCTGCGTTGCCTTGTACTAGGCTGCTTCTGTGTGAACACATACTCCAGGCTTTTGTGATCGGTAAATACTTTGACATTTTTTCCTAATAAGTAGTGTCTCCAAATCTTCAAAGCGAAAATCACAACTGCTAACTCCAAGTCATGAGTTGGGTAATTCTTCTCATGGGTCTTCAACTGTCTCGACGCGTAAGCTACAACCTTCACATGCTGCATTAAAACACATCCCAATCATTTCCCAGATGCGTTGCTGTGAATCACCAATCCTCCGGAACTGTCTGGCACGGTTAAAACAAGAGCGGTCATCAACCTTTATTTCAACGCCTCAAAAGCTGACGCACACTTATTCCCGCACAAACGGTACTTCCTTTCGCGAAAGCTTGGTCAGAGGCTCTGCCAAACGGGCAAAATTCTCCACGAACCTTCTGTAATACCCGGCAAGTCCAAAAAAGCTTCTGATTTCTACTACGTTCTTCGGAATCGGCCAATCTTGAACTGCTGCAATCTTCTCAGGATCAATGGCGATTCCATGTTCCCAAAACTTCACTCATTCAAGCCAAAACCCGCACTTGCTCATCTTTGCCTACCATCTTTCTTGCCTCAAAGTCTGCAGTACGATCTTCAAGTGTTCCACCTGCTCTTCCTTGCTCCTCGAGTAGACCAGCATATCATCGATGAACACCACTATAATCTGGTCCAAGAACGGTGAAAAGATTCGGTTCATCTAGTTCATAAATATTGCCGGTGCATTCGTGACTCTGAATGGCATCACTAAATACCCGTAATGTCCATACCGAGTTCGAAATGCAGTCTTGCCAATATCTTCTGATTTAACTCGGACTTGATGATATCCAGATCGCAAATCCAGCTTCGAGAATACCCTCGCGCCACTAGGCTGCTCAAACAATTCGCCAAGAGGAGGGCTCGAGTACTTATTCTCAATAGTCACCCGGTGTACATCCTCGATAATTGATGCACATCCTCCTTGTGCCATCTTTCTTCTTTACTAGAAGAACCGGGGCTCTCCAAAGTGAGTTACTGCTGCGAATCCAACCCTTCTCAAGTAATCCAATAACCTGCTTCTTGACTTCTTCCAACTCTACGGTGCCCTTGGATGATACGCCTTTGAGATTGGCGCTGCACCAGGAACAAGATTAATCCTGAACTCCACATCTCGTTTTGCGGTAAACCCGAGTTGTCCTCGAACACGTCCATGAAATCTCGAACTACCGTTGGCGCTTCTTTCTTATCAACTTCCATCGACGAAAGAACATTATTTGTCGGCCTAGCCCTAAACTCGACTGGTCCGACAGAACTGCTTCCTCCAGCAAAATAAGCTCCGGATGTCCGGGAATCTGGAGAATCACTTTCCTTTCCTTACAATCAATATGAGCGTGGAAAGTGCCGAGAAAAATCCATTCCCAAGACAACAACAAGCAAAGGGATGCACCAGAATTGAATAATCCTAATGCGGGAAAAACAAGAACAAGTAAGATACCGAGATGACTTCATCCGAAGTCAAGATACTGAAGAGGATTAAGCATGGTAAACATGATGCAAGCTGGTGATAAAACAATAACTGGTAAGCAATGAAACCGAGAGAAGGAAAGTAATATAACGATCATGAAACAATGAAGTGAATCAAGACCAGGACTCCAAGTTACTTAAATAGAGTACCGCATTGTAGCCATGCTGCAGTTCATAGTTACAATCACATAACTCCACTCAAGTCGCCCAAATCCTAGTATCAAAATCAAGAAACAGGGAGAAGCAATAGGTAACCAAAAGGTTTCAAGTCGAGATGCAAAGTGGTTTGCATATCATCAAGGGAAAAGGATAAGAGAAAGATATGATTCAAGAATAACGATAACAAGGTGGCAGGATATGTTCCTAATCACGAGTATTCTGATTCGTGTATTGGGTCCAATACCTAACTACAAAAGAATCAAACTCGATTAACCTATAACCTGGCTCTGATACCAAAAGAACCATGTCACGCCCCGCTTCCTAGAGTACGCTAAATGAGCACGTAACATAACCAACCATGCTACCTGTGGATAGGAAAAATCCCTCCACGGTCGCATTACTGCTGTAGAGATATCAAGAACAGGAAAGTAAACTAAACTATCTAGTATATGTCCATGAGCCAGAGTAAATGAGTCAAGAAATAATATAGTATGCGGAAGCAAAAGATCAAATAAACACCTGGAAAGTAAGACTGGATACCGACAGGATCCTCACTGCTCGGTCTAGCAGCGGCAGTACTTGTAACCAGCCTGCAACAAGTTAGAGGATATGGGCCATGCAAAACCCAGACGTCAGAGCGTCATAATATCAATCAATAACATAAACAGGGTAGCAAGACATGCAGGTATGTGTATGAACAGTAACACAGATATAACAGTAATATAAGTGAGGACAGTGGGGTAATGTGTAGTGAGTGATCTAAACTGGTATATTGGGTTAACTACTCTCAGGTCTTTGAAATCAATTTGATGAATCTTCGATCTAACTCAATAGTATCCCGTGCGTGCCCGAGATCACGGTGAAGATTCTCGGGCTGAAACCGAGATATGCCGCTAGGTACTAAAGGAAAAGGGGTAATGATGAATGATGTCTGCAGCATCATCCCAAGGCTGACCTAGCCTCTAAAAGGTAGTGGATAACGATGGACGATGTCAGCAGCATCATCCCAAAGCTGGCCTAGCCTCTAAAACTGATCAGTAAAGGTAGCGAACTGTCGAGTTACAAGTCAAGTTTCATCATTGATTTCCCCATACCCCTAGGTTATATGTACTCAAGTCAGGTATTCAATAATCTAGAGCTAATGCCAACACATGATCAGGCAGGTACAGGTTTGTTTGGATAGACAACAGGAAACGTCCGTAAGGACAACAGGTCAGGTTTGTTGGCATTAGTCACAAGATCAGGTAACAGGTAACGCCATGGTACATCAGGTCAAATCAGGTAGTATATAGATATCATGTCATGTCAAGAGTTGCACGGTACCATGTCGTGTCAAGTAAAAGGTGCAACAAGTCATGTCAGGGTGCACAAGATGTCATATGGGTGCTCAAAATCACACTAGCATAAGCGTGGGTATACTAAACAAGCATGGGTACTAATAGAACAATAAACTGGAACATGTAATGTGAAATGCTACCAGGTACAAATTAAGGTATGTAGATGCACGGTTATCAGTTTGGGTTTAAGTGATAGTTTCAACATTACTTGAATACAGTATAACAAATATGGATGTTAAAATCATGTTAATATGTACTAAAAATCTAGAGATGCAATTGAATATAAATTAGGCTAGTTGTATGTAAACGGTCGTCCGATAGGGTATAAAATATAAAGGGGTACCATGGACTATGCAAATAAGTGTTATTTGATTTAAATATGGATGTTGGTACTATGCATAGTAAAACTAAATGCAACATGGTATGTCTCGAGCTATAAGTCTAAAATGATATAACGGACATCGAAATGTTAACATGGAACAAGCGGCATTAAATTCAATCTACCGATACAATATGCAGTTGAATAAGTATATAATAATACAATAGCATGTAGCAAGTTTTACTTACCTGGACGGATCACAGAACGGAAAGCGTACAGCGTGTCGGCGTCGGCAAAGTCGCTATGCACGCTCGCGTGTACGGAACAGGACCAGGCAAAGCAAGAGAGTAACCATGCAGGTAGGGAACGTCTATCGGGTTTCTCGGGTCGTCGGCAGCGGCACGGCTCCTGCGGGTGACCGGAAAACAGAATCAAGAAACACGAGAACAAGAGAAGGAAAAACAAGAAGAAGAAGAAAGAGAAGGAAGAAGAGATGAGGTTGTGGCTGCTCTGTGGTTGGTATTAGGGGACAGAGGCGAGGCAAGGGAAACAAAGACGACGATGATGGGTTCCCGGCATTCACCGGAAAAAAGTACAAGATTAAGAAGGAGGAAAAGAAGAGAAAATGAGAAGAAGAAGAATGAAGTAGAAGACTGGGATTCTGGTGATCGTGGATAGATACTAGACGGGAGAGACAACGACGACGATGGTGGGCCATCGACGGCGAGATCCGCGGCGATGACAGTGGCTGCGGCAAGGCTTGGGTTAGGGTTCTAGGGTTTTCTTGAGGTTGGGATTGTGGCTGTTGGTGGTGGTGGTGACAGGAGATCGGGAGAGAGGTAGGTGATGAGAAAGAGGAGATGACGACGACGTCTCTGGCGCCGGCGTCCAGGCGTGCAGGGATCTCGTCGGGGAGAGGGATTGGTTGCGGGGAAAGAAGGAGGAGAGGAGGAAGAGGGAGAGTGAGGAGGTGGTGGTGAAGCGTGAGGCGGCGAGGGTGAGGAGTGGGCGATGAGGTGGCGAAAGTGGCGACGGCGAGGCGAGGTCGGAGGTGATGGGTTTGCGGCTGCGGTTGGGTGTGCAGGGAAGGAGTCGTGGGGAGGTGAGGGAAGTAGGTCGAGGCATGGACGAGAATACCGGCGAGGGTCGTCTGAGATCGCGACGGCGATGAGCGCGAGACGAGGGCAGGGCTAGGGTTTGTGAGAGGTGAGGCGGCGGGCGAAAAATTAAAATGAAGAAGAGAAAGAGAACTGTGAGGGGGAGAGAGAGAGACGTGGGAATTTAGTCACAAGAAAGAGAGAGAGCCAGAAGAGAGAGAGATATAGGGAGTCTATTTTAAAAATATTAGATTTAAAATATTATAAATATATTTACAGAGAAAGAGAGACGTGAGAATTTTAGCTGTTGATAATATTTAGTTATGAAAATATTTATTTAGTTAAAGAAAATTTTAAATGAAATAAGAAATATAATATTATAATATTAGTCCATTTTGAGATTTTGGTAAATACAAAGCTACTCCAAAACACGTCCGGGTCGGCTCTAAAAATTCAGATTTAAAATATTAAAAATATATACGACTTCCAAATTTCAAAATGAAAACTCAGTTAAAGAAAAGCATACCCCCAAGAATGGATGCACGTACGTGCGCGTAGCCATCCAAACACGTCCGTTTCACTGAACGGGGCGAGAACAAGATGTGCGGATGCTACCACGGGGTTAAGGGTATCAAACAGGCCATGTTATGCAATTTTAAAATATTTTACATGACTTAAAGCGTTATATGGTAAAATATGCAGTGCCAAGTAAAATGCCAGTATGTACTAGTCATGAGATGCACGTATCCATGCAACAAGTCAAGGTGATCTATAGATAAGACTCAAACAGGTTCAAGCAAGCGGGTCGGGTCGAATGCAATGTAAAATGTAAACTACCATTCGCACCCAAACACGATAAATCAAGAAATAACACGAATAAGAAATATGAGAACTGGAATTGGTATAAATGAACTCGGGTGTTACAATGTGGATATCATCCAACAATATAATCAATGTATGTATGCGTGTGGATCTCGTCCAACCATATCATCAATGTATGTATGCATGTGGATCCCGTCCACGTGTCAACCAATGACACAACAACATCATGCATGTAAATATCATAAAAGCATATGCATGAAAGTATGAGAATATAAATCAGCGTGTGCCCCTCGCGACACATCAAAATCATGGAACATGAGTGCCCAGCATCGACACTTGAAAAATTATGAAACTCGTGTCACGTAAATCCTCATATCTCGGGCTCCGTCTGTCCGGGTCGACCCATATCATCTCTCGACTCCGGTCGGTATCCTCCGGATATCCGTCGAGCCCAAATACTATCACCGGTAGGTAGTAGTCTCTCTGTCAGGCTCATCGTCTACTGCACAACATCCCTTTCTTGTCCCGGGGTACCATACCGGGTCCACCATGAACCCGCAAACGGATCGTCCACTCCTCGAATCGGGTTTCACATATCACACGTCTCAGCACCGAGAAAACGCATGGTGGACACACTAAAATATCATATCAAGAGAAATCAGGTTTTTAAAACAATACATACTTTCTTTGAAATACCCACGGTTCTCAAATCCAGAAATCTCATGAAAACAGCATATCTCAATGCGTATAATCATAAAGCATGATGTATGCGACATATAATAGAAATGTAAGCATATCCGTATATCATGCAAGGAGTCATATCATGATGCATCAATTCTACTGTGTAGTGACATGGCAATTATCGATAATGAAGTGTGTGAGCCAGCAAAATCTGTGTAAGTGTAACATACGCATCATTGATAATGGTGTAAGTGTGCTAGCACAGTATAAGCAATGCAATGAGAATAACATGAATGTAGCATAAGGTAAATCATCAGCTAAAAGCTATAAGGTATACACATCTAACATGATTGAGTCGGTGAATCTATCAATCGGCATCCAGCCTCACAACATCACGTACGGTATAATCCATCGTACAGCATCTTCTAGTCAAGGATATAGATCAATCATCAAGTCAAACTCATCATGTACGGAAAATCATCGTACGGCGGCATTAAGCCAATAGGGATCCTATCAACTTTTACGACAATGAGGGTCGGACCTAACGTCTCGTACAGCATGTCAATCAAGATCCACAACATATATAAATATATCTATATACCTATGTCCCAGATCACATCCATAACAATCTCATATCAGGGGACCGGTAAGTTATCAATCATCTCAATCGACTTGCATCCGTATACCGACATATCAATCAAGTCATCATATCACATCGTATATCCTTTTCATCGTATTGAGTCATCTTACATCAAGTCCATTTATACATACATTGTAACAACTCCAATTTTGTATACCAAAAAAAAATTTGCTTTAAATATAGTGTATACTTGGAGTATTGATGTTGCTGGAAACAATTTAAATATCCATTTCCTTACAATAATTACAAGAAGGAGCTTGTAGCTCATTGGTAATACCTTGCACTGCTGAACCAAGCCACCAGAGTTCGAATCACATACCCCACATAATTTTTTATATCTTTTTGTTTTAATTTTTTTAGAAGTCAAACGGTCAAACAGCCATAACTCACAATTTATTGCGAATTAAAAAAATTAAACTATACCAAAATTCCCCCCAGACCGAACCCGTCCCAACGAGATCCGACTCGGCCGAATCGGCCGGCGCCGCCGGCCGGACTCGGCCGGTCGGCCGAGTCGTCAACACGAAAAAAATTCGTGTTGACCTAGTCTCTTCAACTGCATACTCTAAATTTTTTGTACGGTTACCAATTTTCCAATAAATCTCTTTTAAGACAAAATTTAATGAATTTTTAATGTTTTTTATATTTTTTTAAATATTTTTTTAACCCTAACCCTAACCCTAGCCTAGCCCTATATAAAGACCCCTATACTCTACCTTTTCCCTTCACAACTCTAAGTCCATTCTCCCAAATTCTCGAGAACTCGGTACGAAGAGCGAGAAGCGAAGCGCTGCCGAAATCGACGACGGATTCCGGCGACCGGATCAGGACCTTCGCGACGTTTTCAACGAATCGACAACCACCACGACCTCTAGCTTCCTTAGCTTGTCCAAATCGTAAGTCCCACCTTCTTCTATCTCTCTTTTCTTTAAGATAAAAATACGACTTTTTGGAACCCGACGGAAATCGGACAAACCGATTTCCGATTCGGTTTTTCTCTAAATTTCCACTTGTCACCTAATACATATTATCTACCCATATGCTTGTTGACTATTAATCACCCATAAACCAATTTAATCAAACTTTTTCACATGAAATGATAAGTTCTTTGCAAAACCGTACTCTTTTCATAAAAATACCATGAAGTTCATTTTTCTTAGTTTAATTATTTCCCTCACTCCTAAATAGGTTTATCTTGATCACTAAACTTGTAGAACTCAATTTGAATGAAATTTCTCACATAAAATGATAACCTTTTCGAATACCGTATTCTTGCGCTATAATACCTTTAAGTTTAACATAGCATGTTTTTACTTTAAACTTCACCAAAACTTAATATAAGTCACGGGGTAATGACCTACCCCTATACACACTCAATATAACCCTAATTGATAAATATCAAAAAAATACAGAATACGAAATTACAGGACTTTTCACTAAAATACCATAATCTTTATAACCTTTATTGAAAACTTTAAGTTGTAAACATTTCTAAGTAAAATCTTTTAATAAAATGAAAGCACGATTGGTCATGCACATCGATCGTTTATCTAAAGTGATTTTGTGGTGTCTAGGCTAGGCAAGTGAGCTTGGGTAACTTTAAAAGGCCCGTCTCATGATTCATGAGCGGATCCCTCCCTCCTCACTTGTACTTACCTGGCCACAATTGGCGGTGAAGAGACGATTTGAGGGTTCTAATGACTTATCGTTTAGACTTTAGAAATAGGCTAGTTGGCTTAGGAAACCCTAACAACTAAAATACGGAAAACTATACTCTTTTGCAAATAAATACCTTATATTTATAAAACCGTTTTCCTAAATGAAAAGTATTATTAAACCTAAGCAAAGCGTCGCTACAACCCACTTTTGGGGAACCTGTTAGGGATAGTACGGTTCATCGTGCACCCGCAGGCTAGTAGTGCGAGATTTAGACCTCCGCAAGGAGCATTCGGTCTCGAAAGGTTTAAAATACAATATTAAGGGAAAATGAGATTTTTTCTAAATAAAATATTTATATTAAATTATTCATGTGTTAATATATATATATATATTTATCATTTAAACACCTATTTTATCATAATATAAAGTTTCCACTTCTTCCTAAAAATTCCAAGATTAAAAGTTACGTTAAAATACCATGAATTTCAAATAAAACAATTAATACTTTTATTAGGATATATTCACTAGAATAACACAAATAAAATACACATTCATTATAACAAATAGTACGATTATTAAATACTTGAGGTGTATTTTGAAAACTATACAAAAGTACTTTTTACAGAAAACCCCCTCAAGTTTTACAAATTACAAAGAGGCCCCTAACTAATACTGAATTTCAAATTATCTTTCTTTTAGTCTGACTCGGGTTAGAGTCTGACTATTTCTGACTTGAATACGAGGCAAGTCAATCTATATTCTTTAATATTCCAACACAATTTTGAATACATGAAACCTGAATTCAGTTAACAATATATTCCTTTTAACTGAATCAAACCATGGATATTCATCCATTATCCTGATATTCCATTTACCTGATTACACAGTTGCAACATGTTTACTGATATCATGGTTTTGGTCAGTCACTCAACTTACATATTCCAATACTACAATACTGTTAAAACACTACGGGGTTTAAGGGGTAGATTGGTACGGAAGGTGTTAAAGGTGGCACGAGGTGGTCAGATTAAGATACCTAACCTGAATTCTGTTGCTGTTGTACCGTGGCATAACGGTTCCTCGTACTTTCCTTTTGCCCTGATCTCTAGCATATAGGGATCCCCCTCGTATACACTGGCATCCTTCTGTATCAAGCTACAAACAACAGCGTTTCACAATGTTCCATAATATTCAACAATATAATACTTTAGAAAATACTGTTACCCTGTCATTCTCATTCTTCTTATTCTTTGGGACTTACCGAGCGACATGTTCGCTGACGACATTCTATTTCTTTCTTCTTTGAATGTCGTCAGGTGCGTTGGACCAAGCTGAGATCGAGCCCACCGGTGAAGATTTGGAGCAGTTTCAAGAAGACCCAGAGCTCTAGATAATTGTACCTTGTTCTTTCCAGTATTTTTCATTTCTGTTATGCCACTGTTTGGGCATTGCTTTTTCATTCCAGTTGTATTTTCATTTCATGCATTGTATAAAGAATGTTATTAATAAAAGTTGCTGTTATTTCAATATCATGTCTCTTGTGATTATTTTATATTGCTTAGCTACGCTTAGCGTATGTACTTCTGAGTACATACGTAGCGGACCTCGTCGCGTCCACTTCGCCGTACACTGGGAAGCGGGGCGTGACATACATTCTACCTAATACATCAAATGGCATGCTCCTATATAACTCATACCTATTCTAGCGCAACTACATTTCTATAAGTCGTGATTCACATTCACCTTTCATATCCCTAAAGCTTTTATCTCATATCTCAATATGTATATTCGATCATTCACATCATCTCTAATTATCCTTTTAACCCTATCCATAGTTTTCTAATCTAGGTTTCCTTAACCATGTTCTATGAATCGGTTTCCATCAAGAACTTGCGGGGGTGCTATACGCCATCCACCCGACTTCCCCCGTAGATATAGATCTACTCACATTGATCCTTGCTTGCCGAAGTCGATGACGCCACGCCCCATCATCTCGGAATCCACGCGAAAATACCTACAATAATACACAATAGAAATCTCTATTAAAATCGAATCTGGAAAACCGAAACGGCACACGAATCGCCTATAGGTCAGAACCTATAGCCCACGCATGCAAAACCAACCAATCATCCCTTGTTGTTGATGTACAAATATCCAACAACCAAATACAACATCAAATACCAAAACCCAAGTTTCAGAATCACAAAACACAAAAACAGCGACCTAGGAAAACCACTCCCAGATTTCACCCTAGGACAAACTAAAGGATTTTGCACATAGGGTTGCTCTAGATATAACATAACCAAGCCATGGTCTAAAATTCAACACATTTCCTCCCGACATGGCCGCAAATTGCGTCCCATACCAATAAATCTGCGGCCAGAAAGTCTCATTTGAGGCTAGGGTTTTAGGTGTTGCTTCATGGTTGCCTGCTCGTCTCACTGTCAAGAGAACTTATTTTATGGGTTTCTCGAGTCATCCCAGATTCCTAATTACACTCACAAACTGTCAAATTTACCGATGTCGGAAAGTTCTAAGTTCGTGTTTGGTTTCTATTTTCCGTTTTAGGTCAATAAAACACCACTCAAGTCTTGTTAACAGCCACTACTTATCATCACTTCCACACAATTTCCCAAACCCTTCTCTTGAAATTTATAACTTTACAACAACCAACCCAAATCAACTTCTAAACTAACTAGAATACAAGAAAACTCAAAACTAACTAAATGAAAGAAGCTATACCTCATTTGGGCAACTCAAAAAAAACCTTAGCTTCTCAAAGTCTTCAAAATATAACTTTTCTTGGTCCAATGTAATGAGGTGGTCATTTTTTGTGAAAGGGGTATAGGATTTTGAGGAGTATTTTGAGATGGGTCATTAGGGTAGCTGATGGAGGGAAGTGAGGAAGAAGAAGGAGATGAAGCAAAACAAATGGGGGAAAAGAAATGAGGCGGCCCTCTCTCTCTCACACACACATTTATTCTCACTCTCTCTCTCCAACCATTCTAAACTTTAACCCTTTTTCTTTTTTCATTTCTTTTTAAAACCAAACCATATAATACCCTAAAACAACACAATAAACAATATGTAATCAAAATGCAACATGACATGGTGCACTAGCCATGGAAAACTGTAGAAACCCGGATTTGGCCTAATCGCGATTAGCAGTGCACTAATCAGGTTTTTACCCAAACTGCATATAATTAAATATAAAAATGCCAAATCCAATAAATAAAATTTTAAATGAATAAATCATTTTAATCACCATTTATTTCACAAATATTGGTATATATTTATACTCTTTTTCGAAAACCCCAATTTCGCAAATCGGGCAGTTTTCAGGAAATATATTATTTTAATATTAAATTCCAAAAATAATATTTTATATTTTCTGAAATGTTACAGATACTATGTCGATAACATGGATTAAACCTGGGCTGATTCAGATCCATGATGTCAGAAATGAAACTCTGAGTTTCGATACCAAAATCTTACACCTTGGTAATGGGTTCCCCAATTAGTTGTGAGTTCCCCAATCAGTATTAAGTTTGTTAATGAATTAATAGATGTATTAGTGGGTTATTGGTATATTCAATATCGTTAATTATTGAAAATCAGTTTTTAAAAAATTCTTGTTATTTTACAGTATATTTAAGAAACGGCTCTAGACATCGTTTAATTACCTAAAACCATGTGAAATTGGTTATAGTTTCTTTTACCATTTATTATGATTATCTTTCTTGATTATTAAAAATTCTCTTAGCCAACGATAAAAAATACGCTATTCCAATTCGAAACATCTGATACAAGTATACTATCGAGATGTCCGATTCCGATCCCAAATAGTGGCCGTGGAATATTGGTACAAACTTGGTCGGTAACCATTTTACCTAAAAGCTTTTGCCGATAGGCAATGTACTAACAATTATTCTGTACCACCCAACAACCACTAGTTGCAATCCTGTGGATGTCACGGGAGGAGCTAAGCAGATAAAAGAAAATCACAAGTCATTGAACTGACGGAATGAAACAAGGACCTGTTAGAAGACTCCAAACTGAGAAGCAGCTCTCAAGCTTACCCTACTTCAATGTGCATCTGTCCAGTTGTTATCAACTCATGGGCTGTTGTGTGCCCTACAAACTCTGGATTTGTTAAATTGTGACAAATGATGATCATGTGCTTTAGATAAGCACAACTTTAAGCTAATAAGCCTCCTCTTCTTCTTCTTCTTTTCTAATCTTTCTTCTCTCTTAGCCATAGATGTTCCCAAGTTGGCGTTGATGGGGAAAATGTGAACCCAAATATGGTATAAAATGGGGACCATATAGGTTTGTTAGAGGATGTAAGGTTTGAAAACTTCATTCCTTTAGTTGATTTGTGGAAGAGATTGAAGAAAGCTACGGACCTCATTTTTCACTACCTGTCAAAAGATATATAGCTGCATACTTTGGCATCTCATGTAAAGTGATTTAGGGTAGGGTCCTTGCATTCAAAAAAATCCATTTTAATTGCTCTTCACCATGGTTCCCCTCTCATTTGGTCCATAATTAAGAGAACTGACGAAGCATTGTTCATGTGATCTATTGTTGGCAATTGTCATTCTATCGTCATTAATTTCCGCACAAGTGTTCTTCATGAAGCTTCATTGTCGATATGATGTTACTACTACTCTTAATTAGTGTCAAGTTTCTAGCCGAAGCAAGCAACCATATAGAAAAGAAGGGCTTGACATAGTCCTAAATGACCGGTCGACAACATCCAAATTCTCATAGACTAAGGAACAAAGGGAAACACAATAGGTTTGCTAGACAAAACCGTGTTCAACTCTAAAGCACATATAAAATCATGGCCGAAACAACTCACATACCCACAAAAATTAGTGTGTGACTTGCCAAGTGTAATTCACTGCCTATCCTCTGCAACCTATCTACATTTATTCTCATGCTTCCCCCATTTATAGGCCATGTTTCCCATTTTGTAGGGTCATCCAATTTTTACCTCAAAATCCAAACTCTATTGTATTGGAGTGGGATATTAATCTAAAAGTTTGTGAACACCAAAGTTGATTAAATTTGCCTCAAAACCTCATTTATCCAAACTCCAAGCAAGGACAGGAAATCGAGTTCAGATAATTCTAAAACTAAGCGACAGTAAGTAGAGCTCGAGCCTTGCAAACGGTACTTTGCCAAAACCTATACCTCTACATAAAAGATAAATTGCTAATAATCCTAGCTCAAGAGCCAAATGGGCCCTAAAATCAGTAAAATATAGATCCAACAAGATCATAAAAAGAAATATAATAAAGAAATCCATACTCTGGATCCTTACAAACAAACAGAATTAGAGAAATTAATAAAAAGACGAAAAATTATAATATGTAAATGATAAATAACACTCAAGTTGCACCAAGGACGAAACCACTTGACTCAGAGGGGGATATTTCCACAAGCTAAAGTCTCACAAATACACCGCCACAAGAACCCCACACTCACATGCATGTATTAGCCTCTCTATAAAAACCAACCTCACGCTAGACTTCTTTCACCACCCTTTCAAGCTACTAATTAATTAACCATGAAGAGAAACCATCTCTTACTAAGCATCATCTTGGCCCTTCTCCTAAACCTATCACTCGGTTGCCCCTCATGCCCTACCCCAACCCCCAAAAGCCCGCCACCGCCTCCAAAGCCGACGCCATGCCCGCCGCCGCCAAAGCCGAAGCCGAAGCCATGCCCGCCACCTCCAAGCTCACCGATATCGCCACATTGCCCCATCGATACACTTAAATTAAGCGCGTGTGTCGATATCCTGGGCGGGCTCGTGCACGCGGTGATCGGGCAGGGGGCGACCGACTCGTGCTGCCCGGTGCTGTCCGGGCTGACCGATCTCGATGCGGCTCTATGCTTGTGCACGACTATCAAAGCTAAGGTTCTTGATTTGAAGGTGCTCTTGCCTATAGCTTTGGAGCTATTGGTTGATTGTGGGAAGCATCCTGCCAAAGGGTTTCAATGCCCTGCCTAAAAAGGTTGCTTGTATGTATGTATCATAAGAGTTGAATGAGTGTAAGTGGTAAGTATAACAGTGTGCTATATATATTTTGCTTGCGTGAAGAAAATCGTGAATTGTGTGAGAGGGAATTTGACTGCTAGTGAGTTTGCTAGCTAAGGGTGTGATTGGAATTGCATTCTGGTGTTTCCTTTGTATCTTGTAGCGGTAAGAATTTGAAAAGGATTTGAAAAGGATTAGCGGTAAGAATTTCTTGTATTTTCTCTCTTCTTCCTCTTTATTCATATATATATATATATATATATATATATATATATATATATATGATTATTTATATTTTGGAAGGGAAAAAAAATCTGATTCCTGCTGCTGTTTTATATTTTTCTTACCTTTGTTAATTTAACAGGTAAATTCATCATTATTTTACTTCCATGCTGCTCAAGTTTTCTCCTTATGAGGAAATGAATAATGATGTTATTTTATTTTTCTCATCATTGTATTCCATTATTCAAGTTGGATGCAGATGACTACGGCATTTCCAAAATAAATCAGAAATGAAATACTATGTTATTTTAGATTTGAAAGCTCTGGCTTCATCATAAAAAATTTCTTTTTTACTTATTTCAGATAGAATGTAAAAGGGCATGGTAGCCTTTCATTTTTTAAATTTTTTATTCTGAAAGTAAGGATCCTTTGCACTAATAAAATCAATGCGATACGCAGAAGATCAACTGGGCAGATCTCCATGTTATGTTCCAAGACCGCCGGAGCCGCCGTTGGACCAATCATTCACCAGGGCCGATTGAATTCAAACATTTGCGACAGTATTGTAACAATCTGCTTCCCTATGTTCTCTTTACATAAACCGTTAGATTCAGTACTACATATTTGCAATAAAATCATTTATTAGGTGCGTAAATTTGCATCTCATATTTTTTTTTCTGGCTTCACATGCCATTCTAAAACAAACTCAAAGAGGAAAGCACAAAAAGACAGTAAAAATTAGAGAAGAAAATGTTGAAAACCCTTGTTTAATTTTTTTTTAAAACAACAAGCAAGCCTCTAAAATTAGAAAAGAAAAAAAAATCAAATGAAGGGAATGTTGTTTTTGGGAAGAAAACATGTGGAGGAAAACATAACACTAATTTGCAATATAAACAATATATTTGTTACAAAAGCATCCCTAAACAATAAACAAGACAATTGTCATATTAGTTTCTATTGTTACAAAAAAAATGAAAAAAATGAGATCCCGGGATTGATCCGAGGATGATGGATTGAATAAATTAATCATCTCCTTCTCATTAATGGAATAGTCTGATTTGAATTCCGGTCTTCCTCATGGACTGCTCCAAGCCCTATCAATGAGCTACATCAATCCCCAAATTAGTTTCTATTGTGGGTTGCTCAAAACCTCTTTTAAATCATTCTCCACTATTATGTACAGCACTAATACCCATTTCAAGTGATTTATTTATCATAACGGCTCATATGTACATTGATTAATATCTTCTTAAAATCACTTGAATTCAACCATACCACCCATGTAAGAGTGCTGTATTTAACTTTTTTTTTTGGTTAAGTAGTTTGATCAAAAGATCAAATAATGATCTGGAGTAAATTTGAAATGCATGGTTTTTTTTATCGAGAAATACTATACCTACCACCTTAGATCCCATGTAAAATAACCCGGTTGTCGAATGATTATAAAGTTGCGCTTGGTACATGGAATGAAAGATTACTGGAAATACTCACGGAATGGGATGACCGGGCAATTAATTTTAAGAAATCATGCATTAACGTGCTTGATATATTTTAATCATTCTTGATAATATATGTGCGTGCAACTGTCGATAGGCGGTAAGGTCGGAGGGCCGGTGGATGCCGGCGAGACCGGCGACGAACGACCGATCAGCGGCGGGCCGGCGAGCGGCTGACAACGGGTGGTGGGACCAGCCGGCGAAGAATGTCGGATCGGCGGACGACTGACGATGGACGGTAAGGCCGACCGGTGGATGGCAGCGAGACCGGCGACGAACGGCCGATCAGCGGCGGACCGGCGAGCGGCTGACAACGGTTGGTGGGGCCAGCCGGTGGAGAACGTTGGATTGGCGACCGGCTGGTGGCGAGGGAGGCCGGTGAACGAGCGGCGATGACCGGAGGGTGGCGAGAGAGGCCGGCGACTAATAGTCATGTTTCATTTAGACGAGAATATTTCGTGGTAATTTGGTATATACACATGTTTTGAGGGAATATGATTACCATGAAATTAGGTCATTTGTTTATCTTGGTAATTCTATATTTTCTGGAATATCTTTTTTTAATTTAAATAAGCATGATAATATTTTATGGTAATATAGGATTACCATCTAAATTATCTCCTACCAAACGCATTCTAAGGTGGAGACAAAAACACAACTTTCAGACTTGTATTGTTTTCTCTATTTTTGTAACTGCACGATCGTCTGAATGGAATCTCCCTGGTTGGCATAAAAATTATTTTTTATATTTCCCAACTTCAACAAATCAAGTCGTCGTGATTTGCTCGATCTATATCTAAACAGATCATAGATTAGGAGGCAACCGTATAGATATCACATGCTACCGTATAGATATCTGTATAGATATCGCATAATAACTAGATATACCAAACAACTATACAGATATCTCAATCAGGTTTTTTTTACAACCAAAAACTTTTTTGCAAGTTTTGACGAGCGTTTCGGCACCAGGTTTTTTGTAAGCGGAAAAATCTGTTTGGGTTTTTGTTGTTTTGACAATTTACGCTTTTCTTAATCTTTACCTTGAAGAAGAGACAAACATCTTAATAAATTATAGCTTCGGTTTGGGTGACATGCACATGGGTTTCTTGTAGCCCAAAACCAGGTGCTCTTCGCCGTTGTATTTCCTTTCCTTTTCTTTCTTTTTGAAGTAAAGGGATTTTTTCAGAAATACCATGAGAGCTCAACCCTTTTCCTTTTCCCATTATTATTGGATTCTTGGTTCTCTCTGTTTTGGCTAAAATCACAAGGTATTGTTGTGTTCTTATCTCATCATTTTTCTTATTCATTTTTTTTGGGGATCTATGATTGGTTTTGTGAAGTGTAGTTATTAATATTACCCCTTTTCCTGTTGAAGTGTAGAAAGCCCTTTCCCCTTTGCATTTTTAGCTCCCTTTGCTTTCAATGCTTCATTGTTTTGTATACTATCTTCCTTTTTCTTTTGCCATTTATTAATATGCTCCTTCTTCTATTTCTTAATCATCATTCATCTCAACCTTAAAAAGAAAATCTGAACCTGGTTTCTTCTGGGCTCTCTGCAGTTGAGCCAAGTTCACAAGGTATGGTGTTCAATCTGTTAAGATTAGTATTATGTTCGCTTGATATATATTGTTATCCCACAACCTCACAGCTTAATCTTTTGGGTAAAGTGGTTCTGGACGATATCTGATCTGGGTTCTGTTTCATCTGTGCTGGGATGGCAGTAAATTATGTTTAGGGTCTCAGTCTTTAAATTTACAGCATCCTTGTTTGGATTGACTATCTTGGTTATCTTGTTTTCAATCATGTATTTTAAAAAAAAAAACTGTGTTGTCTAGATATTCATCCCATGATCATTTGTTCCTAATTGAGCTGAAATCATAATAAAGTTCAAAACTTCAAATTGTTGGGTTGCAACAGGCATCAAACTTGATGTAATAACTGTTTAGGACCTGTCGCTTGGTAACTTTACCTTTGCTTTTCTAATGGTGATGGTCTAATTAGCACCCGCAGAATAATGGGTGCGGGTGAAAAATCAATCATTTGATTAGTTTCTCCCGATGTACCAAAACTGACGGTTACTCCACCAGTTGTAGGAGATGTAAGGATTGATACATAGAGTAACCTTTTGTTTTAAATAATCATGACTTTATCTGATATTGTTATAGTTTTTAATCCACATCTAGATGTATATTTTTGACAATATAATTGTTTATTTTCGATAGTTCCATATATGAATAATGTTTTAATTATGTTGTTTCTCCTATTTAAATTTAGGCTAGATTATACTAAACAACCATTGACCATAACAACTTTTTTTTACTAAACTAACTTGAAGTTTAAAAAAATTATAGTAAGGTCCCTTAAGTGTTATATCTAAAGGTGTTTTAGTGGAAAAATCTTTTAAAACTATAGTTTAGGGGAGTTTACTGTCATAGAACCAACTCTAAGGTTGTTTAGTGAAGAAATGATTGTCAAGGATAGATCAATTTAATGTACCTCACCAGTTGCTAATTTTTTATATTTTGCAATGAACAGAGTTCCTCATAATAATATGCGAAAGTCACATTAGGATTAGAGGAAGCAACTTTGTAATCTTCAACATTACGAGAAATGTCAATCTTGTCAAAGCTAAGATGCATCACCATCGACGTAACGGGAACTTTGATAGCTTACAAAGGAGAGCTTGGCGATTACTATTGCATGGCAGCTAAAGCGGCCGGATTACCATGTCCGGACTACAAACGCATGCATGAAGGTTTCAAAACCGCGTACACTGATATGGCAAAGAGGTATCCTTGTTTCGGACACGCAGCAAAAATGCCGAATATTGAGTGGTGGCGAACATGTGTCAAGGATTCTTTTATTAGGGTAAGCATAATTGTCTTGGTCTATAATTAAAATTTTGTTGCATCCACATTTTAAATTAGGCACTTATACCCCCTTAAGAGATTTATTAGCGCAAATTCCCTCTTGAAAATTCTCTGTGAGCAATCATGTTATAAAGAAGCGATTAATTAGTTTGATTCTAGAATTTGTTTTTGTGCCGTTTACAGTAGAATTTGAGTGTTTTTTAAAGTAGGTTTTGGTCCAATAAGAAGAGGGAATGTTTGCACTAATAAGTTTCTTGAGGAAGCAACTGCAGGACAAACTACATGAGGGTTTTGTGCAATTTACCCTTTAATTATTAGTCATTGCATAGACATAGTTTGCAATCTGAGTAAATTCAATGTTAGCGATACCTTTATGACATGAATTTCATATGGGAGTTATGGGTATATTCCTTATGACGGGCATGTGAAACCATGTGTATATATGCTCTTATCATGATCACGGATTGCGGTAGACGTTATTTGATGAATTGTTCACACCAGATGATTGGATTATTATTCAATCATCGATCAACAATGTAGGTATTGAGATAAATTGTAAATATAAGTTAGGCTATATATTTTAATGTGTTCTACTTCAAACATGATTTCCAGTCTAATTGGCTAATTCCAAACTTAGTTTCTTATAACCGGTGCAATTGATTCAGGCAGGTTACAACTACGATGATGAGACATTCGAAAAGGTCTTCAGACGAATCTACTCGACTTTTGGATCGTCAGCACCCTATTCAATCTTCCCCGATTCACAACCCTTCTTGAGACGGGCTCGACAAAAGGGACTTATTGTTGGAATAGTCAGCAATGCCGAATATCGTTACCAAGATGTAATTCTCCCTGCGTTGGGATTGAATCAGGTAGTAATATTAATCATCTTTCATTTCCTATTTGATAGGTAGCAGATTGAAGGAGAAAATCTTTCTTTCTTTCTTTCTTTGGTAAGGTTCAGGAATATAGACACTACGCAGTACAGATTTGGATATGGATACAGGGTGCAATGCCAGTCAGTTTTCCCGATTCACTATTTCTTAAAATTTTGAAATTCCGGGATATGATTATTAAGATAGGCTATTATTTAATTATTTATATGTATAGTAAGAATCCAAACTGAATGCAAATAATTTGTCAGTGGCCATGCCTAGATTGCTGGTATCTTGGTCATCTATATATGTCATGTACATCTAGAATACAATATAAATATTAGGATGTGCCAGAAAGAGTTTCAATGGTATCCTCGACGAACCCATTATGGATACAAGCATACTACAAATCTGATATGGATATGAACATGAACATGATATGATTATCATACTTCTCACAATAACTCCTTACTAATGGATATCTGACAAATTTTGAGTTGCTAGTTGGTGCATTTGGTCAAATGCCAATCTTTCTTCCTATGGAGAGTGGAAATTCTAATATTTCCACTCTTGCCCCTTTCTAACAATTAATTTGGTTTGCTAGCACTTAATTCCACATTAACAATATTGCAATTTTTGTAATGTGGCAGGGTTATAATAGGAAAGGATATGGCAAAATCCGCCATCTTAAAATTTCCCCTTTTGCCATCAATCTTTTACCCCTTTTATTAATGATAGCAATTAGCAAAGTTGTTATTTTTGTGATTTAAAAGGGTTAAAATGGCATCTCCCTCACTTTGGCAAAACTTCTTTTTATTTACGATTCTGCCATCAACCCAAACCCCAAATAGATTTTCACTAAAATACCATGAACTTTCAGCGTTTTTCAGATAAATACCATGGACTTTGCTTGTTAAGAGTAAATACTATGCATATTCAATGTTTTTCAAATAAATAATATGGATTTCGTTACAAATAAGTACCATAGCCTTTCAACGTCTTCAAGATAAATACCATGGACTTTGTTCTTTACAAAGAAATATTACACCTTTCACCGTTTTTTCAATGATGCCATGAATTTTCTTAGCATGACCATTTGCCTATTTCACTTTTCTGATGGGAGAACTTTACAAATAATACCAGCTCTTTTCATCATTTTTCAGATTACTTTGTTGTTTATAAATGAACATCATGTCCAACTCACCTTTTTTCAAATAGACACCATCCACTTTATTCTTTAAAAATAAATATTATGGATTTTCAATTGTCTTAAGATAAATATCGTGGACTTTGTTATTTACAAAAAATACCATAAACTTTCAATGTTTTGAACTTTTATGTTGGGAAAACTAAAAATAATTATGTTTTTGCCATCAACTCAAGACTCCGCAATATTTTCACTCAAATACCATACATATCAACGTTTTCAGGTAAATAAAATCCAATGGACTTTTTTTTTCCCAAAAATAAACACCATGAATTTTCATCTTTTTTCGGATAAATACCATGGGCTTTTGATTTCACAAGTAAATGCCTTGAACTTCCTAAATACAATGGGGTTTGCTTTTCAAAAAAAAATGCCGTGAACTTCCACAGTTTTATGGATAAATACCATGGGGTTCAAAAACCGCCACATTGCGCGGGGCTTACCGCTAGTAAATAAGAAAAATTAAAAAAAGATAAATAATAGATTTTTCATATAATGTCATGTTTTGATTAATCAGCATAGGTTGGTTTTCAGTAAGATTGGTTGAATTTCATTTGCAAGGGTTAATCTTAAACAAGATTTTATAGCACGCGTGCGTATCTGATACATGTCCGCAATGATTTTTTAGCTTGATAATTCCATTGTATTTAGTGTTCATTATCATACTGATTCAGTTGAGTTTCCTCGAAATTTTTCATAATTTTTCTCAAAATCAGGGATCTGAGTGGGATTTTGGCGTGTTCTCGGGTCTCGTCGGCGTTGAGAAACCAGATCCAAAAATATACAAAATCGCAGTTGAGAGAGCAGGGAACATAGCACCAGAAGAAGCATTGCATATCGGCGACAGCATGAGAAAAGACTACATCCCAGCTCGGAGCATCGGAATGCATGCGCTTCTGTTGGACCGATTCAAGACGCCCGACGCTGAGAGCTGGAGGAAATCCGGGGCCCCGGTTCTCCCAGATCTCGTCGCTGCTCAAGAATGGCTTGAAAAGGAGGAAGAGGTTGTTGATCAAGCCCAACAAGTCTAAGACGAGGATTGTGTAGTTTTCCTTCACCTTGGAGTACTTATATGATAACTTTCATGATTTGAGAGCTAGGAAAATGATGAATGATCAGTATCTTTCACTGTATTTGATATGAGAGGAGATATAAGACTTGATGCCAACTTTCTACAAACTGTTCTTGCTTTTCATTGCAGAAAACAAATCATGCAAATTATTTTGAGCTTCACTAAAACAGCAATTAGAAAATAGTTCATCCAAGAATTCTCATGCATACACAACTGCTCATAAAGATCAACACAAAAATATAGGAGGGTTAAAAAACCACTTTTTTAATTTATTCCATTGTTTGTTCTTGTGAGTACAAGTAAAGAACCATTCCTGTACATTTCACATGTAAAGTATTTTTCTGTTGTTTTCGAGCAATTTTCTCACGTCTGTAGATGTGCAATTTGAAGAGGCTCGTGAATCACTGCTTTAACAGCAAAAACCATTTCCTTTGGTGATGCGTATTCATCGTTGCTCATATAGAAGAGATGCGGCATTTTGCTCATGATCCAAAACGATTCCTCGCAAACTCTTGGAACTACACCGCCCTCATTCTGCAACACGAGCCGAAGAAGCTCGGTGTTTGTAGAGCTTTTCATTTTCTCGGTTTCTCTCTTGGCTTCGGCTTCAAACATAGATCCGCCGCTATGAAGAATGTGAAGCAGTATGGTATTCAATTTCCCTTGCTTGCTTTCTCTCTGCAAATGAATTAATTAGTGCTAAACTAATAAAATCACAAAAATATAAAGAATATCAAAGCGCATTCAACGCCCTTATTTGATTATAAGGCCAGAAAAGCAATGTAAAGTAAGAAAGTTAATGGTGTTGAAGGGTTGCTATTGCCCGTGGTAGTTTTTTGTAATTTAGAGAGCTTTTGGCAGTCATCTGCCAAACACCTATCGTTTAAAGCAGTTATCTGTAATTAAACCTTTTTTTTAAACATGCAAAATTAGTTTAGTTCCGATTTACTGTGTTATGATTTTGAGAACTGTTAGTTAATTTTTTTTTATGATTATTAGTTGCAAGTATTATTAAGAGTTGTATATATTGAAATGATTTGTGTCATACTAAAATGGTTGATTTCTTTTATTTTTATTTTTATCATAGTATCAAAGCCAAATGGTTGGATCCACAATTTATCTTCACTTTTTATTAGCAGTTCAGGTTTCTAAAATAAATAAACAATAACCTATCAGAATTGGCATCGCTCCGTTGGATATCAAAGTATTTTTCCATCTAAAGCAAGTTTGTGCAATTATTTCTTGTGACCATCTTTCTCGGCAACATAGCCTTCTCGTTTTCATCTCCAACAAAAACGAAGCCAAGGCATGAGGCCGCCTAGCTTACATGAAAGAGGCTCCAGATGTGTATGTTATTGCTACTGTCATTTTGCAGGGTGCAGATTCTAACTCAAGATATTATCCAAATTTTCAGTTATCGATCCTGAGTTTGAGGGAGATTGTTAGACTATATCATGTAACTATATTGAATATCCTAGTTATTATAGATGGTTTTAGTTTTGAATTAGTGTGTTGACATTATATACTTCACATAGATTGCTGGGATTGCTTGGTTTCGGTTAGGTAGATTGAGAGTTGTCTGAATCTAGATGATTTGTCCTATGATGTTATCAAGTTTCTTGGTGAATTTCTCAAGAAAGATTGAATGGGGCATCTTTTACCTCATAGCTTCGAATATCATTTAGGATACGCCCGATCATGCCCATAAGTTTGTTCAAGTTCTGGTACTCTGGGCCGCTGATGACATCCTCTGAGAGCTTGGGTCCGACAAAATATACCGCCGGCAAAACAACTGGGTCTAACGAAAAAGAAACACATCCATTATCCGTGTACTCGTGCAGCGTAGGCACCGATTTGTTCATTGACCACTCGGTCCCTTTCATCATCGCCTTCAGCAAGCTAACCCACCGCAACAATTACGGTTTCATAAGTCAAAAACAGACTCTCGAAATAACTGTGCGGTACAAAGGAAAAGATGGTCATGTATCTCACTATCTCGACTATATGGTCGGTGACATTCCAATTTTGCAATGCCGATGCGTTGGCTCCAAGCTCATTAATAGGACTATAGAGAGCAGAAAACAAAATCTCGACTGGTTTTGAACAAAACTCTTTTTCATGATTTCCGTCCCACCTGTAAAAATTCAAAGCGAAAAAAGATGGCATGAATCAAAATCCATCTATCATGATTCATGACCCAAGGAAAAGAGCATGAGAAAATATATCATACTTTTCAACCAACATAATAAGATTTAATAGCTCCTCTCTTGAACCTTCAACATCGAAGAAGTCATCCACCAGTGTGGTTAGCACACTGCTTTTTGCCCAAGAAATACAGGCATCGGACATTTCAGGAGGAAAAAGCGTAGCTGCGGTAGAGAAATAGCAATATGCCATCGTCTGCCTAGCAAATTCAAGCCGATCCAATTTTTTCTCTTTGACCCGACTGCTTGAACAAACAGAAGCGAATTATATTTGTTAGAATATAAAAATATATTCCTTAACCCTCATCATAAATTCGGGGTTTTGGCGCAGTGATAGTGACATTTATAACACACATTTTAGACAAAGCAGTATGGATTGAGAAGTAAAATGAATGTGCGAACCTTAAAAGAGACTCAAGTTCTTTGCGGTATATAGGCTGAGAGATTGAATTCTTCAACTGCTACATTTAGGACATCTTTGGTGTTGATACTGTGATTGCTGATTTAAGAAGGGGATATCACTCAATTGCATGATATAGAAAACTATAAAAGGCATTCTTTTCGATTACTATCTATTAAGAGAATCTTACACATATGATGTCTTTAGAAGCTGGAAATTTGCGCCTTGTAGTGCTTGATATTTCTCTTGTGCTCTAGGCGATCCAAACTAGCATAGAAGGGAAACTTAAAGAGCAAAATCAACCTGAAAGAATGGATCGATCCTTAATGTTTGATAGACCGATATATCGACCGGTAGGATTGCTATACCGGTAAATATCATATCTTATAAATACATATAATTTAACTCAACTGCAATATACAAAATGAATTCAGTCTTAGAAGCTCAAGCCTGAACAGTTACCTTCTGTAAAACTGCATCAAGTCCCTGAGTTACATTATTGGAGAGTTGCTCCTTGAGGTAACAACTTGGCCAGGATTCTACTTGGTCTAGAACTAGTTCATTCGGTGAATTTTTTATCTGTGAAGCTTTGCATACCTCTAGAACAGCACTCACAACCCTTAAATGTCCTCGTACTGAATCCATGAAATAATTCACTTTGTCAAATCGAGCTAACACTTCTGCATAACATTTTAACACATTAATTCTCATCTCTATTTAGTTTTTCTTTTGGAAAAAAAGGTAGAGAAACTGCAGGTATCATGAAGAAATCACCTGAAGAGACATCATATCCATGCATACATAAAATCGGAAATGCCATCGTACATGTGGTAATATCTGAAGTGATTTCTTCATCATTATCTATCCAGCATCTGTTAAATTGTCCAAGTCAAGTTTTTAGTGACAATAAAACAATACTGTTAGAATATACAAATATATCCCTCAAATCTCACCATAACTTCAGAGGTTTGGTATGGTGGCAGCGCAACCCAGGCTCCCACAAGTCATGTATTTAAATTGGATTAATTTTATTAAAAGATCACCCTTGTGCACATGTGCAAAAACCCAGGTCTCGGTCTATAATATGATGCTGCTCAATTTAGGGATGCAAATGGATCGGACACGGAGTGAAGATAGGTGTTACTAGGTGTTATCATATATGTAACTGAGAGTCATATATGGATTTGAATACAGATACGGATAGTTATTTGTAAATGAAAATTGTTATCCATATTTGATAAAAGTCCGATACGGATACAGTTAGTATTGGCAAAATTTTACTCGAAAAAGTCGAATATTACTATTTTTTATATTGAAAACGGATACGGAAAGAATATAGGTATCACCATGTCCGTAACAGAAGGCTATTGCCCGATGCAGATACAGTTATGGGTAGTCATCGGAAATGAAAAGTACTATCCTCTCATAATATCCTGATATAGAAACGGAATCGGCTTGGATTGTTCATATCCGTTTACAGCGCAAGCACTCAACTTGAGGGGGTGTATTAAAATATAAAAAAGTACCTATATAGCATTACTTCGGAGTTTTGGTGCAGTGACCTCAACATTTAAAAGATAACAGATATGTAGGAGTTCTTTGATCACTACCAGTATATCATGTCCAAAATGCTCCTTATCTCACAACTAAAGCCAATAGAATTTCCAAACATCTCGAAATTGTCAACTATGCAAAGTTGAGTATATAGTAGGAACTGTAAGGAAACCATCAATAGATTTGCTAACATCAGATACCGGCATACTGCACAAATAAAATTTCGGTTTTTCTTATATCATACCGCGGAATCTCAATTTACTTTTGTAATACCTCAGAGCAGTGCGGTCTTCGGACATCATGATGATCTGCTCTGTTCACACTTAGTATGGTCTGTTGCAGACACTGATCTGAGTATAGAGCTACTTCAGAACAATGGGATCAGCTTTCCGAAGCACATTCCGAAAGATGACCGAACTGCATTATAAATGTAATGATGTCACCCTCAATTATGGAGGCGCCTTTTGGATGAACCGGCACTCCGGAGTTTAAAGAACTCCGTAGTAAAGCGTGCTCAGGCTAGGGAAATCCTAGGACGGGTGATCTCCTAGGAACTAGCCCCTTCTCGAGTCCGGTTCGCTCCAAATGATAAAACCATGCAGTTTCGGTCAGAGTGGACAATATCATCCGTATTGGGGCGTGGGGGCTGAATTTATGGCGGCCCATGCAGGTCTCTCAGTAGTAGGTCTGTGGTTCGAGGACGAACCATTGTTCTTAGATTGGGGGAATATAATATTCCGTCCACACTCGGTGCGGTCTGTTGCGGACACATGGTGATCTGAGTGTGGAGCCGCTTCAGAATAATGAGATTGGGTCCCTGAGGCACATTCCGAAAGAGAACCGAACTGTATTATAAATGTAATGATGACATCCTCAATCGGCTAGGAAAATCCTAGAATGGGTGACCTCCTGGGAAGAGGTTCCTTCCTGAGCCTGGTTCGTACCGTGCGGCTTCGGTCAGAGCAATATCATCCGTACTGGGGCGTGGAGCGTGACAACTTTTAAGGAATACTCCTAAATCTCATTAGTTTTACCGGATTAAATCACCTTGATTCTATTTTCGGTCTTGTATTCAGAAACCTCCTTGGCTATTCAGTAAATTTAGGAGACATTTTCTATAAAAACAAAAGTGAGAATTTGGGGTCTGACATAAGAAAACTCTAGATTTACCGTATGTTTTCGGACACACCTGAATTACCAAATTTCTGTAGGAGTGAATCTAAGTGATCAAAGGCTTTCTTGTCATGAGTATTGATTACTGCAGCAGCAGCAGTGGAAGGTGAATTAAAGAGCGAACCATTTCTTTTCTGATACTTAATTATCTCTTGCCAGTCTTGCCACCTGCTTAATCCCTTGGCAACGTATGCATGAAAAGGTGTCCTTCCTTCTGAAGAGCCCCGAAGTGATCTAAAGACAAGGAAATGAATCACAGCATGCATGAATCTACTCTTTTTTATTATCAGCTAAAAATAAGACATAAAGAACTAGGCAAGTTTTCTACTAGTTATCGTCCTAGCTTTTTTGAGATTATGAAACACTAATAGAGTCGACTATAGATCAGGATAAATAAATTCTTTGTATATGTAATAAACAATCAACTTAGAATAAATGTACCAAACAGCATGCTAGGATTTCTAACTTTCTAAGCTAAAATTTAAAACTTACACCTAAGCATCCTCTTGCAAGGATAAAATTCAAACAATGAGTGAATGAAACAAGATAAGAAAATAGCTGTATACCTTTTCAGTTCCACATCTCTTGTTGAAAGCATAGCATCTACATCGGATTGAAGCATGGGAAGATCCAAACCCATACCCAATTGCATAATCAATCATACCAGGAAATATGATATCGAAGCCAATAGGAGACAACAAGTTCTTATCCATGATAGATGAGAAATTAGATCCAATATAGCGGAGTCCTGCATTATCAAGACCAAATTCTCCTTTAATGTCGATGTTGTGAACAACTGATTTATGCAAAAGCTTAAACTATCGGATTGTGGGTCAACTATGTATATCTACTATTGAAACTCTAAAGGAAGGGAGCCTCAAATTGAAATCCCAATTTGATTCTCAGCATGACATGTAGTAAGAAATATTCTCATAATTTTGTGAAAATAATACAATCAATTATTTTTTAGTTCTAAATGTGAATCTTTTAAAATTCACGATTTGGTGTCATTTTGGAACAATACCCCTTCTGACATGTTCTTGGCCAACATTCCATCGCCGAAGTGCTAGTATGAAAGTGCGTCTTTTATCAACGAGGGATCACTATGAGGAAGCCCCCATGAGCCGTCAGGATGTTGATTTTCTAAAATCCATTCTATACACTTTGGAAAGCATGGCGAGTTTGGGGTACTTGGAGAAGGGACCATGGCCACCCATGCAGTATCATAAGAAGATGCGGAAAGCTCGGACTTCAAGAATGCATGCCTCCCTGATTCTATCCCTTTCTCCTTTGATGTTCTGCGATATAATTTGAAGAGTTGAAGTAAAAAAATTCTGGTGATCAACGTAGAAAGGTTTGGGATTTTGGACAAGCACTTTGAAGAGAGATAATTTTTTCGACATGATACACTGATTTATTGCTTATAATAGAAGCTTCTTGAACATGTTTTGTAATTTTTCTTTTTACGTCCTTTAAAGGAACGGAATATTTTTCTTAAAGAAGCTTAATGTATTACTCAATAATCTGAATTTTGCAACTCTCGTTTTACATTTTCAATGAAATGTTTTATCGGCTAAGGTCACTACTGACCTTATCCATATTCCTCAAAGAAAACATCAAATTAGTCTAGATTCTCTTTAGAGTTTGAGCAATAATACTTCATACCTGACTTGGAAAGCCAACACTTTTATAGATCCTTGGTCCAAGATCCACGCATGCTATTTGAGCCGAACATGCACAAATACACTGATGCATGTTAGCAAAATGGGAGAATCAAAATTCTAAGAAAACCTAATAAGTTATTGGTACAAGGACTATTTCAGTTTGAACCATATATGCATCATGCACAACAGGTGGTTGTAGGATAAATATAACCGAGTATCGAAGCAATACATGTAGGACCAAAATGCTACTATAGAAGGCGCACGCGTATAAGTATATGAACAAAAGCCATAAAACCTTACCACCCTCAAAAACATATAAGAACACATAAATTTAAGGCATAACACCAAAAAAATTGCAAGCATTCCTCAAAAAAGATCAAACCTTCATTGTTCAGAGTGTTGATGGATGGCGTCGTCTGGGAGCAACAAACTCGAAAAATGAAATTTGGGTTAGCACAAAAGGAACTGCAGTGTGAGAGTGAGAGATGATGCATAGTTCTTCAACTTGGATCCGCCAACTTTAACTGCAAAAGGCAGATATACAATTAAAACACAAAAGAAAGCTAATATTAACAATTGGTATAATATATATATTCCAGGATATATCGACGCTGAGAGTAGTAGATGGTGTTACCGTGTTTGAGAAGATGTGCTTCCAAAACTCTCTCTATTTTCAAGGTGACTGTGAGCCAATTTTCTCTGAATCGAGAATTCAACACTAATGGTGGGATTTAAACCCGGGGCCTTATAAGAGAAGAGGAAGTGAAGGAGCTACCGATAACTTAAATTTATCAAACTTATTATGACTAAAATCAGATGCATAAATATTTTCCCTCCTTTCATGATGTAATTAGCAACCACTGCCTTCCTCAACAAAGTACCACATCTACAGGTAGAATTTAAACAAAGATTTTGCTACCATAGTTGCAAAATGATTGGTCACGAATTTAAAATCAAACCTGGGTCACTATCTTTTAAGTAATTTTCAAAAGAAGCAGTTTGTTTTTTCAGTATTTGTTCCAAGTGAACAACAAACAGAGAAGACAAAGGGCCAAACATTGGTTCCTCAAGAATCTAAAAAACACACTCTTGTCATTGGATTCTACAGAATTCTAAAAACACAACATTTCCATGATTACATCAACAATAAACCAAAAACAAAAATTTAAAAATAAAAACGAAGAAAACGTAGAGTCCCATAACAGTTTTATAAAACATCACAACTTCTCAGAATATTTGAGACGACTCCTTTGAACTTTAGAACTACCATGGACGGATGAACCCCCGAAGGGTATTTTAGTAAAAGAAAATGCCATATCCAATTCATTTTAGGGCTATTCAATCCACATACGAGGGCATTTTGGGAGCGATTCATCCTGCTCACGAGTTAAGGAGACTAACAGTTGCGGACAGCATTGACAATTCAGGAAGGGTGATGGCATTCTTAACGTTCATTTGTGCTATCTCAAATATCTCAGGAAATAGATAGTGTTTTATAAAATCTGTCGTTTCCTTCTTCTTCTTTTTAATAAAAAAAAGACATTTTCATGGTACATTAGCATATGCCTGGCACATATACATGATTGTTATAATTTTTTATTTGGATTTAGACAATTGTATACTATTTTTTATAGTACTAACTGTGTGCGATATAAGCATATTTGATAGATTTAAATGCATGATGGCTTGTCTAAAGAATCCAAATTTATATTATGTTGTTGTAAGATTGAATTTTTAAAAGCAAGTCAAAGAAGGTTAATATGTTAGAGAAAATACTACATCAATGCAATAAGCTATACTAGCTAAGAAATAAATTATCTCTTATGGTCAAAGGTTGTAATGTTGGTTGATTTAAGAAGAAGATTGTCTTATTACATTGGAGGACAATTAAGGAATCAAGTTGTAGGATCCCACATAATTGGGAATGATGATCTATAGTTTAAAGTTTGACAACAAGGTTGAGTGTGCAGGTAGAAACCTTAGTTGAATATAATGGTGTATTTGCGGACAGACCATTCCATAGGATCCAATTTGCACTCCTAATACTCTGTCAAAACCAAATGCAAACATAGCCAAAAAGTTCAAAAGGCTACCGTTAGGGTATCGGTTGAAGCGGATTGGGATTCTTTAGATACAACAATAAACCATTCAGTTGGATGCAAGTTCACATATGATATCTGTCCGCAATCATCAAGCGGATTGGGATTCTCTGCGCGTGCGCTGGTGGAGAATAATTTGGTTTCCTAAACAAGGATTGCTTTTCATTCCGTCTTTTGCTTTTCAGTTTTGGCTGAAGTACCATTACGTTGGCTAAATTTGAGGTTGATGGATTTTCACTAGACCTAGTAACAAGTCTTTGAAAAAAGATGTACGAGAAACCATAACTTATAAATCTTTCCCAACTATTCAAATATCCCTACTAAAAGTCTTTACAAACAGATATCAATTTAACTAAAATTCTTTTAAAATATTCTTATATCTTTGTCCATGATGTTAACATATACATACAAAGCGTGTATCGGAAGTGCAAAACACAGAACACAAGTATCGATAGTTGTGGACTCATTGCCTTGCTATCTTCTAATTTCTCTATTCGATTGTTTCAATTATCTATCGAATGAATTGGATGTGAGCTAGACTTTCATATATTCCCAGATTATGAAAAACCACCAAGCAATTACATGTAAATTATTTTTCTGAAAGTTTATATTTGTTCGTTCTGTGAGTACATCAAACAGACCATTCTTTAAAAGTATCCTTTAATTTATGTTAAATGTAAACTGTTTTCTCTACAAGCATTAAATTTTCTCACAGTTGTAGATGTGCAATCTGAAGAGGCTCATGAATCACTGCATTAACAGCAGAAACCAATTCCTTTGGTGATGTGAATCCATCAGTTCTAAGAGAGAAGAGGTGCAGCACTTTGCTCATCTTCCAAAATAGCTCTTTGCAAGCTTTTGGGACTACACTTCCCTCTTTCAGCAACACTAGCCTCAGGAGCTCTCTCCTCGAAGAGCTTATGATGCTCTCAGTTTCTCTCTTGGCTTCATCTTCGGAAATAGAACCACAGCTATCAAGAATGCGCAACGATCATAACAATAACAGAGAATAAATTTAAGAAATTTACCGGGGGTGACGTGTCAATGTTGGCCATGGTAGGTTTACGTAATTTAGAGAGTTTTTGGTATTTGTCTACAAAAACACCTATAGTTTTGGTAGTTTTCTGAAATTATCCTTTCCTTGTACCGAAAAAAAAACCCTGTTGTTTATGCAGTGAAGTAGTTATACCCATGAAGTGATTTATTAGCATGAAGGCCCTGTCTATTCATTGATCAACACCATAAAATCACTCAAATTCTACTCTAAACAAGACAGACAAGTTTTACGGTTGAATTAGACAATCCTTTTAGTTGTTTAGAGTTGAATTTCAGACATTTTAAGGGATTTGATCGATGACCTGTTGGCGCTAATAGATTACTGGAGGGGGTAATATACAGAGTACGTTTCCATGTATTCATGCAATGTAGGCACTGTCTTGTTCCTTGACCACTCAGCCTCTTTCATCATCGACTTCATCAAGCTAAGCCGCAGCAAAAAATAGAATGCCATAAGTTGGAGGGAAAAAAAAACACAATGTCATAAGTTAGAGGGAAACCCCAATATATATAATAATGGTTTGTTGCACAAAGCACCCTTGTAGTTTACTCCGCATAGCGCTTATACCCCCAAAAGAGATTTATTAATGCAAACACCGCCTCTGCTCATTAACCAAAACCCTCATAAAGTAAAACAATCAAGTTCTATTCTAAACAGCTCAAGTTCTGGAGTAAAATTAGACAATCATCTAAGATGTTCAGAGTCATATTTAATTGTTTTTTAGGGTGTTGGTTATGATCGAAGGAGGTGTATGCGCATGTGCCATACAGGGTAAACTAAAAGGGGGTTTTGTGCGATCAAGCTGTATAATAAATACACAGAAAAAGATGGTTGTGCATAGTACAATCTCAATTATATGGTCGGCGAAGCTTCGATTTTGCAATGCCAATGCCTTGGCTCCAAGCTCATTAATAGTACTATAGAGAACAGAAAAAACAATCTCCACTTGTTTTGAACAAAACTCTTTCTCATGATTTCCGTCCCACCTATTAAAGATTGAAAGGGAAAATATTACATAAATCATAATTCAGCCAACCTGATAATAGGAAGAGAGCATGAGAAAATATATCATACTTTTCAACCAACATGATAAGATTTAATAGCTCTTCATATGAACCTCCAACATCAAAGAAATCATCAAGCACGGTGGTTAGCACGCTATTTTTGGCCCAAGACAGGCGAGCATCAGACATTTCCGGGGGGAAAAGTGTAGCTGCGGTAGAGAAATAGCAATATGCCAGTTTTTGTCTAGCAAATTCTAGCTGATCTAACCTGTTTTCTTTGATCCAACTGTTTGCACAGAAAAGGCATACCATGAATTCTATGAAATGGTATGGCTTATAATTTGAGAAGTGAATGAATTGTCGAACCTTTCAAGAGACTCGAGTTCTTTGCGGTATATAGACTGAGAGAAATTGAATTCTTCCACTGCAAAATTTAGGACATCTTTGGTGTCGATGCTGCCATTGCTGACTCGAGAAGGGAAAAGTCGTCAATTCCATAATAAAAACTAGTAAAGCATTAATGAGATCTTACACATATGATGTCTTTCGAAGCTGGAAATTTTGCGACTTGCGGTGCTCGATATTTCTCTTGTGCTCGAGGCGATCCAAATTAGCATAGAAGGGAAACTTAAGAGCATAATCAACCTGAAAGAATGCATCCTTAGATGATGTCACCTGATATGTAGTAACTAGGAATTATATGATTATATCTTTCTCTCGTGCTCAATATTTCTCTTGTTCTAACCTCTTTTTTAGAATATATCACTTGATAGTTTGTAGTAAATAGGAATTATATGATTATATCTTTCTCTATGTCACCCCAAGCAAAAATCATCCAGTGTTATCGGGTCAGTCAAAATCATTTGACTCTAATGAAACACAAAAAAATGAATTCATCTTTAGAACTTATGACTGAAGAAATACCTCTTCTATAACTGTATTAAGGTGTTGAGTTGCATCACCAGAAAGCTGCTCCTTTAGATAACAACTTGACCAGGACCCGACTTTTTCTAGAACTTCTTCATTTGGTAAAATTTTGATTTGTGAAGCCTTGTATAACTCTAGAACGGCACTCACATCCCTCAAATGTCCTTGTAATGTGCTGTTGAAATGATAAACTTCGTCAAATCGAGCTAATGCATCTGCAAAAAAACATTTAAACTCACCAACACTCAATTTATTTGTGGGGGCGGGGCGGGGCGGGGGTGGGGGGTTTAAGAAAATTTCAAATAGTGAGAAGAAATCACCTGAAGAGACATCATATCCGTTCATACGTAAAATCCGAAATGCCAGTGCACATGTGGCAATATCTGAAGTAATTTCTTCATCATTGTTTAACCAGCATCTTCTATATTAGTTAAAGTCAAATTTCTAATGATGTTAGCACAATGACATGTAGGCTGAATTATGTAAAATACCCTTAACTCTGTTAAAACTTTGATTTTCATGGAGGTTTTCTTTCACTAAAATACCCTTACTTTAAGGAACCTTTCCGTAATTTATACCCAAAACTTTAAGGTAGTCAGGGAAAAACAACCATAGTGAGGGTATTTTAGTGTAATTTAGCCTAATCGATATCTAAGAGTAGTTGTTTGATCATCACCTGTATATCTCGTCCAAAATGCTCCTTATCTCACAACTAAAATGACTAGAAATTCCAAACCTCTCAAGATCGTCAACAATGCGGAGGCAGGTATACATATCCAGGGGATATGTGGTAGGAACTGTCATGAACCAGTTATAGAGAAAATAACATCAGATACTGTGAGGACATAATTTAGGTGTATTATATCACTTTGTCACATCCCATACGCCCGTAGATCTCGCTAGTTCTTATTTCACTCAAAGATCTCTTAACTTAGTCAATACAAGCCCTTTGAAGTCCCGACCCTCTTCAAAATTTGAGTCCCAATCAGTCTGAGACATATGTTTTTTTCGAGAGAAGAAATATACGGTGATATAGAAATTCTTAAAATCTGTGAGAGTCAGTGTCACTTTGAAACACGGATCCAGAAAAAGGAAAAAGAAGGGAGAAACAAGGTCGAAAAGTAAACAAAAACTTAAGTTTAGCAGATATGCTTTAGAAAAGGTACTATGGGATACAATATACGGAAAATCTCTGAAATTTACTGTATGTTTTAATCTAGATTAAGAGTTGAAGCACGCCTGAATTACCAAATTTCTCTACGAGTGAACGTAAATAATTGAGGGCTTTCTTGTCATGAGTACGGATTACTGCAGCAGCAGTGGTTGAAGGTGAATTAAAGAGCGAACCGTTTCTCTTTTGATACTTCATTATTTCTTGACAGTCTTGTGATTCACTTAATCCCTCTGCAACATATGCATGATAAGCTTTCCTTCCGTCCGAAGAGTCTCCAGACAACCTATAGAAAAGGAAATGAGTCACGTGATGCTTAAATCTTCTCTTTTGTTTCAATTAAAAATAAATGCACGCTTTAATCTTCTCTTGGTTTCAATTCAAATAAAGTGTATATATAAAGAACTTGGTGAGTTTTGCTTGACATGCATACTGTTATCCTCGGTACTAAGCATTTAGGTATAGTTGGTTAACTGGTGTCAACACAGCAGTTTTCAAGAGGTCTGGTATCACACCTCAATCAGTGTCAAATTAAAAATGTATTTATTTTCTCTCATACTTGTTTCCGCTAGAGGCCCTCCCACATGGTCCAATGTCCACATGAGAGACGGTGTTAAGATTGTGTTAGTTTGGTATAAACATTGTATCCCTAGCGGTTCTTACCCGGAAGTTTAAGTGGGTGTGGGATTACTATACGTGTATCAAGCTAGCATATTGTTAATATAACCGAGAATAGTGGTAATTAAGAATGATATGCCAATTGTTAATTTAATCGAGGAGACATTCCTTAATAGAGGAGAATTAAAGAGATGGATCCATATCGCCAACCTCAAAACTTTGGGATGAAGGCTTGTTGCTGCTGCTGCTGCAAGCCATCATATTGTTAGCATTTAAGAGTTTTCTACTCAAAGTCATATTGCCCTACACTACTTCAAGAGTACAAAACAATATATAGAGTCGACTAACTAGATATCAGGACAGATAATTTCCGTTGTGAATGTGGCAATCAGTCGATTTAGAACAAAGTAAACCAAACAAGATGCTAGAATTCTAAACCAAAATAATTAAAAAATGATTAAACTTTAGATCTAAGCATCCTCTAATCAGAATAAAATTTAAACAATCATCATACGATAAGAGATACCGAAGAGCCACATACCTTTTCAATTCTCGTCTCTGGTAGAAAGCATAGTACCTACATTGGATTGGAGCATTGGAAGATCCAAGCCCATACCAATTGCATAATTAACCATGCCAGGAAATATAATCTCAAAGCCAATAGGAGACAGTATGTTCTTATCCATAATTGAAGAGAAATTAGATCTGATATAGCAGAGTCCTGCAATATCAAGGCCATATTTTCGTTAATGTGCATGTCATACAAAGAAAATACATGATTTGGAGTCATTTGTAATATGTTCGCAACCACTTTATCCAAAAGCTTAAGTTGTTGGGTCGTGGGATAGCAATGTAAAGCAAGCTAACATAACACTTAACGCTCCCCTTTGTGCAGGCATTTGGGCCAAACGGAAAGGACTCCAATGGAAACTGATGGATGTCCTTTTCGGGTCTCCGTTAGATATTGTCTTCCGTCGATCCTCCGGTGGATTTCGGAGGTGATCTCCTGTTGCGTGTGGGTCTCAATGGGTTTTGAGAAGATTGGTGGTTTTGAGGAGTTTGCGCCGAGTACCTGCAAGCAAGTCCCGGGGTGGTTTGGTACCACCGAGGACCCCCCGACGATCAAGTTAGCGCAAGATCCGAGCAGAGTAACGGCTAAGTGGGGTGAAAAAACTTACTTGATCCCTCTGTGATGGGGGTTTATATAGTGGCGGCAGCACGCAGTAGCAAGCGCGGGAATCTCGCTGGCAGTTACGATCCCGACATCACGCCCGCGTAATAAGCGGATCGTCCGTTAATGGGGATCGTGATGGCGTGGAACGTGGGATGTTGTCGGTAGAGAATCCGCGCATGGCGAGATTTGCGGGATGGCGGTTACGCCTGTGAGTGGTGGAGTCGGTCGGTCGGAGGGACCGATGAAGATGGCCTCTGCGGGAGAGCTCGGGAACGAGAGGGAGGGCCGAGATATCTTGGTCTTGTGATAGCTCGGGGGCGAGCTGAGAGGCCGAGGAGGCCAATTTGCAGGGGGCTCTGAAGTGAGCCAGCTTCTCCTTGCAGGTCGAGTATAGGGGTGGCCTGATCGGCCCCTGTGGGCCTTTTCTTCTGAGTTTTGGGACACGTTATCTGCCACGTGTCCTGATCCGGGAGACCACCAATATAGAGCATCATCATTAGCCTCCCACTCTCGTTCCGATCTATTTTGTGGGTCGGGTCGATAGTGGACTGCTTGATTCTCTCTGTGCGGCTTGGCGCTGGTAATTCCTTGTGGTGGATTGTCCGGTGACGATGCGGCGTTCTTGTTGTCGCACATCGAGTATGAGTCGAGCGAAGGACGAGTGTGGGAAGGTCGGTATCCTCTCTTTGCCGGAGTTGAGGTGCTGATCGTATGTTGAGCATGAGTTTATTCGGCGGGTCTTGGATCCGTGTCTTTGTAGGGTAGGAAGCTACCCGCTGGGAATGCGCTGAGCAGGAAGGGACTCGGCGGCCTCACGAAGAGGGCTTCAGATCCTCAACGTCTGATGGGCAGGAGGATATCCACTGGGGATGCGCCGAGCAGGAAGAAACTCGGCGGCCTCGCGATAAGGGCTTCAGATCCTCAGCATCTGATGGGCAGGAGGATGCCCGCTGGGGATGCGCCGAGCAGGAAGGAACTCGGCGGCCTCCCGATGAGGGCTTCAGATCCTCAGCGTCTGATGGGCAGGAGGATGCCCGCTGGGGATGCGCCGAGCAGGAAGGAACTCGGCGGCCTCGCGATGAGGGCTTCAGATCCTCAGTGTCTGATAGGCAGGAGGATACCCGCTGGGGATGCGCCGAGCAGGAAGGAACTCGGCGACCTCGAGATGATGGCTTCACATCCTCAGCGTCTGATGGGCAGGAGGATGCCCGCCGGGGATGCGCCGAGTAGGGTAGCTGCTCGGTGGCCTCTTGGCGAGGGCTTTGATCCCTGTCGGTTGTGATAGGAAGCTACCAACCGGGGATAGCCGAGCAAGGGTTGGGCTCGACTGCCTCTGGGAGGACTCTGGTCCTTAGCGTTGGAGAGGCCGTAAGAAGCCTGCTAAGGATAGCCGGGTAGTGAAGCTGCGCGGTTGTCTCTTAGCGAGGGCTTTGATCCTGACGTTGTGAGCAGGGAAGCTACCGACCATGGATAGCCGAGCAGGGAAGCCGCTCGGGTGCTTCTAAGGAGGACTTTGATCCTTAGCGTTGGAGGGGCCGTAGGAGGCCTGCTAAGAATAACCGGGTAGTGAAGCTGCGCGGTTGCCTCTTGGCGAGGGCTTTGATCTCTGGCGTCGTGGGTAGGCAACCACTAGCCGGGGATGACCGAGCGGGATAGCCGTTCAGGTGCCTCTTGAGAGCGCTTTAATCCCTGGCATCATGGGTAGGGAGCTACCAGCCGGAGATGACCGAGCAAGGGTCGGGCTCGGTTGCCTCTTGCGAGGGCTTTGATCCTTCAGGACGGTGACCGAGCAGGGTTACTGCCCAGTGCCTCTTGGCGAGGACTTTGATCCCTGTCGGTTGTGGTAGGAAGCTACCAGCCGGGGATAGCCGAGCAAGGATCGGGCTCGACTGCCTCTGGAAGGACTTTGGTCCTTAGGGCGGGAGGGGCTGTAAGGAGCCTACTAAGGACCCTTGGCCGGACAGGGTTACTGCCCGGTGCCTCTTGACGAGGGCTTTTGTCCTGAAGGATAGCTGAGTGGGGGTTGGGCTCGACTGCCTCTGGGAGGGCTTTTGATCCCTGTCGGTTCTGGTAGGAAGCTATCAGCCGGGGATAGCCGAGCGAGGGTCGGGCTCGACTGCTTCTGGGAGGACTTTTTGATCCCTGGCTTTACGAGTAGGGAAGCTACCGGCCAGGGATAGCCGAGCAGGGAATCCGATCGGCTCCCTCTAAGGAGGACTTTGATCCTTAGCGTTGGAGGGGCCGTAAGAAGCCTGCTAAGGATAGCCGGAAAATGAAGCTGCGCGGTTTCCTCTTGGCGAGGGCTTTGATCCCTGGCGTTGCGAGTAGGAAAGCTACCGGCCAGGGATAGCCGAGCAGGGAAGCCGCTCGGCTGCCTCTAAGGAGGACTTTGATCCTTAGCGTTGGAGGGGCCGTAAGAAGCCTGCTAAGATAGCCGGACAGTGAAGCTGCGCGGTTGCCTCTTGGCGTCAGCTTTGATCCCTGGCGTTGTGAGTAGGGAAGCTACCGGCTAGGGATAGCCAAGCAGGGAAGCCGCTCGGCTGCCTATAAGAAGGACTTTGATCCTTAGCATTGGAGGGGCCGTAGGAGGCCTGCTAAGGATAGTCGGGCAGTGAAGCTGTACGGTTGCCTCTTGGCGAGGGCTTTGATCCCTGGCGTTGCGAGTAGGGAAGCTGCCGGCCAGAGATAGCCGAGCAGGGAAGCCGCTCGGCTGCCTCTAAGGAGGACTTTGATCCTTAGCGTTGGAGGGGTCGTAGGAGGCCTGCTAAGGATAGCCGGGCAGTGAAGCTGTGCGGCTGTCTCTTGGCGAGGGCTTTGATCCCTGGCGTTGCGAGTAGGGAAGCTACCGGCCAGGGATAGCCGAGCAGAGAAGCCGCTCGGCTGTCTCTAAAGAGGACTTTGATCCTTAGCGTTGGAGGGGCCGTAGGAGGCCTGCTAAGGATAGCATCAAAATGGTCTTTCAGAGTGAAAGCATCCAAATGGTCTTTCGGATCGGTTTTCCAGTCGGACAAAGAGACCTTCGGGGGCTTGTTGCGCGAGGAGACGTGAACAGCGAGCAGTCCCTCGGTAAATTGCTTGGTGAGCGAGTCGGCGGTGTACTTAGCTCCGTCGCCCGTGAGGTGACCTTATCGGCTTATGCCCTCGATCTTTTTCTCGAGGGCGTCGAGTCGGTCGTGGTACCCTGAGGATATGGCATCTTGTGATCTCTGGCGTCTGCTGCTAGAGATCTGCATCCGGGCATGGCCCCGGTTCCTCTTGATGAGGTTCCTCAGATCCCCGGGCGAGGTGGCCCTCGAGCCGCAGTGGCGAGCCCCTTCTGTGCGACCCCGTCGAGGGAGGGGGTGTCGGTCATTTCTGGGACAGGCGAGGTGACCGACATCTCCTCAAGGAGGTGAGGGTCACGAGGAGACTCAAGGCGGGGGGCTCTGGCGGCGGATCTTGGTGTGGAGCCGTAGGGTGCCCAGCGAGCCTCGGAGAGTATCGGCCCGTGAGATCTGTGGCCATTGGACGTAGCCTGCCCGTGGTCAGCGGTGCCGATAAGGGCAAAGTCCTCTGGAGGCGGAGGAGCGGCGATCTGGGGCCCTGGCCCGGCCGTTTGGATGCGGATGAGCGCCTCCATGATAGACTGTAGTCGGTCTATTCGGCCGGCGAGGGCATTGATGACGGTCACCGGAGGAGGTTCATCCGCGCATTCTGTGAGGGGGAGGCGGGGGCTGATACCTGGATCTTCAGGGTGATCGCATGCCATGTGGATGGAGATCGGAAGACCAACTTTGTTTTTTGTGGAGTTTAGTTTCCCACAGACGGCGCCAACTGATGGAGGTCCTTTTCGGGTCTCCGTCAGATGTTGTCTTACATTGATCTTCCGGTGGATTTCGGAGATGATCTCCTGTTGCGTGTAGGTCTCAATGGGTTTTGAGGAGATTGGTGGTTTTGAGGAGTTTGCGTTGAGTACCAGCAAGGAAGTCCCGAGATGGTTTGGTACCACCGAGGACCCTCCGACGATCAAGTTAGCGTAAGATCCGAGCAGAGTAACGGCTAAGTAGGGTGAAAAAACTTACTTGACCCCTCTGTGATGGGGGTTTATATAGCGGCGGCAGCACGCAGTAGCAGGCGCGGGAATCTCGCCGGTAGTTACGCTCCCGACTTCACGCCCGCGTAATAAGCGGATCGCCCGTTAATGGGGATCGTGATGGCGTGGAACGTGGGATGTTGCCGGCGGAGAATCTGCGTATGATGAGATTTGCGGGGCGGCGGTTACGCCTGTGAGTGGTGGAGTTGGTCGGTCAGAGGGACCGATGAAGATGGCCTCGGCGGGAGAGCTCGGGAACGAGCGGGAGGGCCGAGATATCTTGGTCCTGTGGTAGCTCGGGGGCGAGCTGAGAGGCCGAGGAGGCCAATTTGCAGAGGGCTCTGAGGTGAGCCAGCTTCTGCTTGCAGGTCGGGTACAGGGGTGGCTTGGTCGGCCCCTGTGGGTCATTTCTTCTGAGTTCTGGGACACGTCATCTGCCACGTGTCCTGATCCGGGAGACTGCCAATATAGAGCATACCCTCGCTTGTAAAGGTAAATCGATATATTTTAAAGTAGTAAGGATGAGGTTTGAATCCTTGACCTTTTGGAAACCCGGTGTGCTTTGATACCATGTCAAATACCACTTTATTAAAAAATAGTTAAGATGTTGAGTTGTGAGATAACTATGTAAACCAAGCTTAATATAAATTCCCACAATGGGCCCTTGGGGAAATGCCTCCAACGGAAACGCTCATTTGTAAATGCAAAACAACGGGGATACATAAATATTTGAAATGTAATTATGAGGTTTAACCTCAAAGGTCAAAACTCTTGAAAACTGGTACGCGCTGAAATTATGTCAAGAACCGCTCTACCCAAAAGCTAACCTGTTGGATTAGGGGATAGTTATGTATCATGCTTAATATAAACTTAACATATGTCATACTAACAGATACAAGATTTGGTGCGATATATAATATTACCCCTTTTGACATGTTCTTCGCCAACATTCCATCGCCTAAGTGCTAGTATGCAAGCCAATGTCAAAGAAAGCACGTCTTTTATCAACAAATGGTCACTATGAGGAAGCCCCCATGAGCCATCATGGTGTTGATTTTCCAATATCCATTCTATACACTTTGGAAAGCATGGAGACTTTGGGGATGTTGGAGAAGAACCATGGCTACCCATGCAGTATCATAATTAGAAACTGAAAGCTCGGCCTTTAGTAATGCATCCCTGATTCTATCTCCTTCTCCTTTGATGTTCTGCAATATAATTTATTAATTTTGAAGATTTCAATTGAAAAAAGCATCGATCTGTTGGAGATTTTGACAGAGCAATAATGAAAAATTGGAAGCAAAAGTGATTCTGCAGATCATCTTTATTAGAGTAAAAAGCAAAGCCTTTAAATAGGCATTACAAGCTAAACGAGACTTGAAGGCAGAGCAAATTCTAAGCCTAGAAAATCTCAACTGTTTAACTACTTCCATCGGCACATAATCTGTCTAGGAGATTTATTCAACTTGACTACTAACAAACTACTAACAAACTACTAACAAACCTGCCTAGGAGATTTATTCAACTTGACTACTAACAAACTACTAACAAACTACTAACAGAAACATTCGAATTACTCTAACTTCAACACTCCCCCTTTATTCGAAAGTTGAAACTCCCAATTGTGTGCTGAACTCTTCATGTTTTGCTTGTGGCAAACTCTTGGTTAATAAGTCTGCAATCTGTTCATTGGTTTCACAGTTATCCAACTGAATTTCTTCTTTAGCAATCAGCTCCCTTATAAAATATGCTTGATTTCGATGTGTTTCGTCCTGCTGTGGTGCACCGGATTCTTTGCTAACATCACTGCTGACTTGTTATCACATTTCATACTAGTAGGTTTGATCTGTTCTTGCCCCAAGTCGCTTAAAATCCTCCTTAACCGGACTGCTTGACAACTTGCTGCAGCAGCTGCCACATACTCGGCCTCTGTCGAAGATAAAGCCACTAAGGCCTGTTTCTTCGAACTTCAGGATATGGCTGCTTCCATAGTGATTGGGTCCCCAGCAAATAAAACCAGTGCTGAAGTTGCGTTCCCCTCAATTTCAAACCGACGTCGAGGAACTCTCCCCCGCTCACTTCTACGTAGCTGAGCTGACTTTTTCGGAGAATATTCTTCAGATGTTGAGACTGAGCTTGATTTCTCCGGAGTTGAAGACTGTGAACCTTCCGAACCATCATTTTCGGGCTCGACTTGTTCAAGGGCACTTTGTTCTTCTTCAGTCTGAATGTGAGGGATTTGGCTGTTGTCTTTGGCTTCCCAATCCCAACTGGCATGTTCGTCAAATACAACATTGCGACTAACAGTAATCTTTTTACTCAAGGGATCATATACTCGGTAAGCCTTTGATTTAGTGCAATAACCAATAAACACATGCTTTTGTGATTTCCCATCTAATTTACGTCGTCCTGTTGTAAGTAAGACATAACATATGCATCCGAACACTCGAAGATGACTTACGGAGGGTTTGCTTTCACTCCATGCTTCATACGGAGTTTGGTTCCATACTGCTTTGGTCGGTGAGATGTTGAGAATATGAACAGCTGCTGCAACTCCTTCAGCCCAAAAGGAATTTGGTATTCCATTCTGTTTCAACATCGATCGAACCATTTCCACAACCGTCCGATTCTTGCGTTCAGCTATGCCGTTCTGTTCGGGAGTATACGGTGCTGTGAGCTGCCTTCTTATTCCTTGTTCATCGCAGAAGGCATCGAAATCTTTTGAGGTAAACTCACCTCCACGATCGGTACGGAGTATTTTTGCAACTTTCCCACTTTGTTTTTCCACAAGTGCCTTGAACTTTTTGAAGCACTCGAAGCTTTCTGATTTGTGCTTCAAGAAATATACCCAGCCCATCCTACTAAAATCATCAATAAATAGGAGAAAGTACTTACTGCCAGCTAATGATTCTGTTCTCATGGGACCACACAGATCGGCATGGATGAGCTCGAGAATATCTTTAGCTCTCTTTGATTTTCCTATCGGAAAAGATTGTTTTGCTTGCTTTCCAATCATGCACCCTTCGCAGACTTTCTCTAATGACTTGATGACAGGAAGATCAGTCACCATTTGCTTGTTCTTTAGCAGCTGCAGTCCTTTAATACTTAGATGGCCATATCGCTGATGCCATAACTCGTTTTCCGCAAGAGTCTTGCCCACCATGGTTCTTTCTGTTATTTCAGCAAAATCAAGAGCATACATACGATTTGATGACATACGAGCACAAGCAAGAATTTTACCAGTGATTTTGCGTTTCACCGTGCATTTAAAATCATCAAATACCACCATGTAACCAGATTCATTCAATTGTCCAACGCTCAGCAAGTTGTGTGCTAAAGATGGAGCAAAATGAACATCCTTAAGAAATTTTTTCTGGTTACCTACTGAGATCTCAGCTATGCCCTTGCCTTTAATCTGTAGTGGTTTATCATCTCCAAGCCGTACTTGTGATTTGACAGTCTCATCGAGCTCTTTGAATTTGGTGCGATCTCCGGTCATATGATGAGAGCAGCCGCTATCAATATACCAGATGTCATTCTTCTTTGTTGTTGTTGCTTCTGTCATAAACAGGAAGTTATCTTCCTTTTTTTCAGCATAATTTGCCTCTTCTGGTTTGGACTAACAATACCTATCAGAGTGCCCAAATTTATTACAGTATGAGCACTTGACAGTATTGTTTCTGCCTCGGCCCCTGCCTCTATGGCCTCCTCGACCTCTTCCTCTTCCATATTGATTTGAGGATTCAGACTCCCCCTTGGTCTGAAAGGCTATTTCTTCTTCCTTCCCATTAGATCGGTTGATTTGCGCCTCATGAGCTTGAAGTGATCCCATCAGTTCATCAAACGAGAAGGTGGACAGATCCTTAGATTCTTCGATTGCAGTTTCCACATGATCGAACTTGGATGGCAGACTCCTTAGAACATTGGCAACGACTGTTTCGTCTGATATCTGATCTCCGTAGGATCTCATTTGCCCTACAACCGACGAAACTCTTGCTAGAAAATCTTGCACAAACTCGTTATTTTTCATGGAAGAAGTTTCAAAATCACGCCTTAGGGATTGCAACTTTACCCTTATTACCTTGGAGGAACCCTGATATTCAGTCTTGAGCGTGGTCCACGCTTGCTTGGCCGTGGTAGCTGCGGCTATCCTGGAAAAAATCGACTCATCCACTGCCTGCTGGATGAAGAAGAGAGCTTTGGCATCTCGTTTTAGATGCTCTTTGTTGCGAGTCTCGTCTTCTTTATTTTCTTCATATCCTGTTTCGACATAATCCCATAGATCTTGAGATCGAAACAGTGTCTTCATTTTGATGCTCCAAAATTCATATGAATCTCCTTTGAACAGCGGAATTTGTGGCTGTGAAGTACTGACACCGGTGTTGGCAGCCATGTTTGCGAGTGAAGCAGTCAAAGAACATTCCCAGTTCTGAAAGAACCTGGCTCTGATACCACTTTTGTTGGAGATTTTGACAGAGCAATAATGAAAAATTGGAAGCAAAAGTGATTCTGCAGATCATCTTTATTAGAGTAAAAAGCAAAGCCTTTAAATAGGCATTACAAGCTAAACGAGACTTGAAGGCAGAGCAAATTCTAAGCCTAGAAAATCTCAACTGTTTAACTACTTCCATCGGCACATAATCTGTCTAGAAGATTTATTCAACTTGACTACTAACAAACTACTAACAAATCTGTGTAGGAGATTTATTCAACTTGACTACTAACAAACTACTAACAGAAACATTCGAATTACTCTAACTTCAACACGATCCTCTTCTAAATTTGATCTAGAACACATTAATTATACCTGAACTGGAAAGTTAACACCTTTATAGATCTTGAATCCGTGATGCTATTTAAACCGAACATGCACGAACACACATGGGCATTAGAAAGCCGGAGAAGAAAAGGTCTAGAAAGCTAAATTCCAGGAACCTAAAATCGCTTTTGATAAGGAATCATAATGGAAGAACTCTCAGATTCTTTGCATTTTAACACACATGAATGCGCGCACAGCACGTGGGCACAAACCGCGCGCGTACTGGCACACAGACAAACAAGCTTTTATCATGCACATTAGGTGGTCATAGGAGAAGTGTAATCGGGAGCATTACAACAATAAAACTACAACCAAAATTATACCGAATATATTAGTTGCCATATAGGTAGAAGTATATATTAAAATAGCGATAAAATCTTTACCACCCACGGAAATAACATATGAAGAAACATAATTTAAGCCATGATACCAAAAAAAATTGCAACCATTTTTCGAAAAAGATCAAACCTTCAGGATTAGGAGTGTTTATGGACGGCGTCGTCTGAGAACAACAAACTCGAAACTTGAAATTTGGGTTAGCACAAAAGGAACTGGAGTTTGCGAGTGAGAAAAGATGCATAGTTCTTCAACTAGGATTCACCGACTTCAACTGCAGAAGGCTGAACATACAATTAACAGAAACGAAAGCAATGCATAGTCTCTATCAATTAACTTTTCTAGCATTCTCAGACTTCGAGTTCAGTAGCCATCCCATTGGATTTAGAGAAGGCAAAGATGATACTTACAATGCAAACAAATTCTCTTGATACAAAATTCAACTCTAGTGAACACGCGACCTTATAAGAGAAGAGGAAGTAAGGTGCCATATGCCGATTGAGCACAAGCCTTTTAATCGAATTTTTTTCATGGTGGCTATATGAGTATTCTTTTATCCTCCATTTTTAAAATTAGCAATCACTGCCTCACCAAACAAACATACACATCTTGTCATATAATAAGAATTCAAACAAAAAATATTCTAACCATACATGCAATTGATTGGTCAATGACTCAAATCAAGATAGGTTCAGACCTATCAGATTCATTTAGTAATTTATAATTTTTTAAAAGAGCGTCCTTTTTTTTTATAACATTCTGATTAGTGAAGAACGGACAGAGAAGACAATGTACCCAACATCGATTCCTCAAGAATCAAACAGACCAGCTCTTGTCATTGGATCCTATAAAGACCTAAAATTACAACATTTGCAACGATCAATAATTAAACAAAATTTAAAAAAAATGTAGAAATTTGGGAGCTGTGATCAACCCATCACAATTCACAGGACAATTTTTTTTTTTATAGTAAACCAATTTAAAATAATAATAATAATAATAATAATAATAATAATAATAATAAAATCCACTTTAAAAAATAATTACAAAAAGAGACCACTTTCTGCTACGTATGCGTACATCATCGCCAGCTCACCGCAGGTGCTGGCGTCAATTAAATTTTATTTTAGGGGCGCAGTTTCAAACTGTGCCCACTGCATTTGTATGGGATGCAATTTCAAACTGCGCCCAATATATTTGTAATGGGCGCAGTTTGAAATTGCGCCCATTTACATTTGTATGGGGCGCAGTTTCCAAATGCACCCCATACAAATGTAAATGGGCACAGTTTTAAACCGCGCCCATATGTTTTAGTCCAAAATAATTTGGCGCACTTTGAAAGCGTGCCCCTTCTTATATTAATCGGACACAAACTTTCTTTATTCCTCACTTAACTCTCTCTCATCTCTCTCTTTCTCGGGCTCTCTCTCAATCTGGTACTCTCTCTGCTCTCTCCCTCCTTCTCTCTATCTCGATCTTTCTCTCTCTGCTCTCTCCCTCCTTCTCTCTATCTCGATCTTTCTCTCTCTACTCTCTCACTCTCTCCCTTCCCCGTCTATTCCCTCCTCCGACCTCCCCCCTCCCCGAGCCACCTCTTTTCCCTCTTCCGACCTCCCTCCTCCGACCTCCCCCCGAGTCTCATCTGTTCTCTCTTTCTCATCTCTCTCCCTCTGTCTCTCTCTCTCTCATCCGCCTTACCCATTTAGTTTTATCGATCTTACGGTCTCTCGCTTGTGCAGATTTAGATGAAAATTCACGGACAAACAACTACCTTCATCCTCGCCATCGTTATTCTCACCGTGAGCTTCTCGAAAGTTAGCTAAATCCTAATTTTATTTAAAAATAATTTTTAAAAATACGTGGTTAAAATTTCGTATTTGGTAAGCAATTCGATCAAATTGGGTATATATTAGGGGTTTCCCCGATTTTACCTATGACGGATCAATGAATAAGATACAAGTTCTTGCAACTTGTTGCATATTATAAATATGGATTTTATTGTAATTTTATATAATTAGTTGAGTATAATTGTGAAGATAAATAAGTAAGTTGTTTGATGAGAACTTTCAAAGTGTGTCAATATTTCTGGCAGATGGAAAAATAATGGATAATTACATCCATCTACTTTGCTATTTCGGTGGCCAATTAACAATTGGAAAAAATAATATTCTTGAATATGTCGGTAGAAAAACTAAGATGACTAGAGTCAAAAAGTCTAGCACATAAAACGAGCTGTGCCAAGTAGTGTACAAAACTACCAAAATTAATCCGTTAGAGCTCAATATCTCCTTAATATACAAATGACCGACGGAGTATGAAAATACCGCCATTGAAATATCCGATGATGAGGATATACAAGTCATGCTTGTATCGAAATCGAAATCGATCGAGTTGTTTGTAAAGAATGAGATATTGATTTCCGCTCAACTGCCCAAACCTTATTCTGAAGTGTCTGATCCTTCTTTTCGAGCATCCGAGCAATACCGGTGTATGGTGTTTTTCGTCACCCTATTAAGATGGAAATACGCGCGCGCTTATCAGGCGTACTACAGATTACCCCTACCTAGGGCAGGCAGTGATTTATTGATTGTGCTGATCCGAATCTCCGGCAGCCGCGGACTAATCTGTTGTTAATTACCCCTTGCTTTTGGAGCGAGAGAACCTCTGATTGACGGGTAAAACCGGTTATGCGAACTCAATGCGAAGTATTGGTGTGTTTTTTTATATAACAATTGAGACGTGTTCATTTTTTTTGTTCCTTTTGTAAAAAAAAATGTATATATTTTTTATATACAAAGATAACAAAAATAAATAAATATTAAGAGAAATGTTTTTAAAAAAATATATATTATTCATAATTTTTTATTTATTTAAATAAAAAAGATTAAAAAGGAAAAGAGAGAAGATAAAAAAAAGGAAAAAAAGAGGGTCCCCCACTCACGTGAGGAGGAGGAAGAGGCTCCCATTTAGTGGGAGCCTCCCCCTCACGTGAGAGGGGAAAATACTCCCTGTCACGTCCCGTTTCCCAAAATACGGAATACGAGGGGTAGACAAGGCCAGCCATGCTCCTACGGTCAACGAAATGTCCTGCCGTAGTCACACTTTGGCTTCTAGTTTTTCATGGTAAACAGTAAATGATGCGCAGGTAATGAGAAATGCAGTAACTGAGTGAAACAAGGTAAAGAACTGACCTGAGGAGAAACAATCGGGATATAACTCTGGATAGCAAGTCGAGGTGTCTGTGATATACGTCTAGTCCTGGTCCAGGCTAAATCTTCTCCTCACACTGAGCATGCATACTCAGGTCGTCAGAGCGACACAATAGCAATATAATATATATAAAATCAGGTGACAATGCTAACAGCGATAATAAGTATGTATAACAGTAAATCAAAGGCAGTATGGATATGAACATGCAGTAATCAATGCAGCGGAAAAGTAAAAGCAGTAGAATAATATGCCACGTATGTCAACACGGTACATAAGGTATATCAATGCCAGTATCTCTATCAGTCTCTAAGTCTCACTGTACAGGTCACTAAGCCTATCGTCAGTCCAAGTGTGAGAGTCAACTACTCGCGAGTGTCCTCCACCCAAAGGTAGAACCCAAGGGCAAGGGACCACGGGCCCAACATGTATATCACGGTGATAATCACATACCCTGTAAATCTCTATATAACTCCCTAAATATATAAGCCGGCATGGGACTCCCGTGATTCTGTTGAACTCACACTCAAACTACCCCACACCCCGTGGTCTACATCAAACGCTAACCATAACCCTAAATATTAATCGATCCGTGACAAGTCTGCGCGAGAATTGGAGGCATGACCTCCATCAAGCACGTCCCGACTAATACCTAAGATAAATGGCAGTGTCTGATGCCTTATCTGTGACACCCGTGCAAGCGCTTCCATAAGTGTCCCATACCACTTATAGTCACACGTACACGCATCCCACGGACGTCGACAATGCAATAGAATAATAGGGTCACTGATTGTGTACAAGTACGTATCACTTTCACTTCTTCACGGATACACGAACACTGACGTACTTGCCACAATCATCACTAAAATCTAACACTTGGTAAATGCACGATATCATTAGGTTATCACTGCAATGATATGGGTATGATATGATACGTAGACAGTATATGAAGCATGATTAAGATGTCATAAAATAGTATTCTATCACTTGTACAATTTATCATGAAACGTACGTGTATAGTTTAGCAAAATGATAAACAGGTAATAATTAGTATGTTCAGTTGTCCATCCATCGAATTTAGTTTCATGCCAATCGGGTTCCAGGATCATTAATTATAACCATTTCATTTTAAGCGCTCACGGCTGGAAATCTGGTTTCAGAATCAGAAGTCCGTTTCGCAACGCATTTTAATCCCAGTTGGGATCAGATTTTAGCGATGCTACTGCTGGATGAAATCTAGGGTTTTCAGTAAGGTTTTCAACGCAATAGACGGATCTTCGATCGCGTCTGTACATCAGGAGATATACACTATTCAATACCAATATGTCAGTTCTGATTCTGCTAGGACTGTTATGCGTCCCGATTTTTAAATTACAGAATAAATAACAAACGATAACGAAACAGGATGAAACCACTTGTGTTATCTAGCTAACAAGTTAACCTACAATAAAAAGTGGAGTTCCGCAACCTACAAGTTAAGGAAATCTTGTGGTACCCATTACGGAACAGCAAGCAACAATTGGAGTCGCTCTGGACTGCAGTCCAGAGTCGCACTCCGATCCAAATAACGTCACAGTTTAAGTACAGGAATATCTGGAAACTAGTATAGGGTTAAAGTTCGTCGAGTTGGATTCGATTTGAGCCCTCGAATGCACCATTCTAGTATGTACATAATTTATGACGATTTTAACGGTTTTCAGGTACAATAAAATTCCAGTTTTTCTAGTAAACTTGGGGGTAGTCGTTTCGGTCGTTAACGGTCATATTATCCAACGAAATTCACACACTACATTCACAACCCTACGGGCCAGGTTATACAATTTAGTTCCGTCAAATTTGATGAGTAATTTCATTGAGAACACACGTCGAACAGGTATGGCGCACTATTATTCTAAAATTGTAACTTTATAATCTACGTAATTTAATATTGTAACTTGAGTATATAGCATGTAAGCAAGTAAAATACTTGCCTGTACACGGTGAACTGATGGCGCGACAGCTAAAGCAGTAGTGACACGTCCCGGCACGGAGAAGCACACACGCGACGAGTCTCGGCTATGCTTGGGTCGAGCTTGGGAATGGGCTGTTGCGGCTCAGGCGATGTCGGGGTGTCTGCGGTGGTCGCAGCTCCTGATAGTGGGGCTGCAGTGGGTTGGGTGAGAAAAGGGATCAAGAGAGAGGGAGAGAGAGTAGTGGAAGAGAGAGAGTGAAGGATAGTTAGAGAAACAGAGATTGAGTATTGAGAAGAGAGAGGAATGAGAGAGAGAACTGAGTGAGAGAGGGATTAGAGGGAGGGAGTGAGTGAGAAAGAGAGAGACGCGGAGAGGGTGATAAAGAGAGAGAGAGAACCAGAGAGGGATTGAGAAAGAGAGAGTGAAAAACAGAGGAAAGAAGAGAGAAGGAGGGAGAGAGATCCGAGATTGAGAGAGGGGAAGACACACAGAGAGAGAGAAATTGAGAGAGAGAGAGAGAGGAAGACACACAGAGAGAGAGAAATTGAGAGAGAGAGAGAGACACACACACACACACACACAGAGAGAAATAGAGTGAGAAGAAGAGAGATTGAGGTCTGAGAAAGAGAAAGAGGGATGATGTTGGCGACGGTGGTGATTGAACGGTGATGAGGCGGGGATCGGCTCGGGTGTTCGGTGGTGATTGAACGGGGGTGCAGGCGAAGGCGCTCGGGGAGGCAGTGGAGGAAGAGAGGAGGAGGAGGGAAGGAAGGGCTCGACGGTGGTGGTGTCGGGTTCAGATGAGAAGGAAGCGAGGGCATGCGCGGCGGTGGCGGAGCTCGTCGGCGAGGGGTGTGAATTGGGAGTCTTCGAGAGAAGAGAAGTGTGGGTTGAGCGAGACTGGAAGTGAGCAGGGAGGGGGTAGAGAGGCGAGGAGGGGTCGCGCTTGTGGAGCTTGCGAGGCGCGCGGTCGTGGAGACGGGCACGGAGACGTGGCCGACGTGGGGAAACTCGGGGATGTGGGTGAAGGAGAAAAGAGCGGGAGAAGTTGCGAGAGTGAGGGTTGAGGGAAAGGCGATGGGAGTGAGGGAGAGAGGAATGGAGATGAGGCGAGCGTCATGGGTAACGCTCGCGAGCACTGGCGTGGGCAACGGCGTGGGTCACGACGGAGGGAACGGATCGCTAGCGGGAGTCATGGGAAACTAGCCGTTGGAGAAGATAAGAAGGCGGGTCGGGTTTGGGGAAGCGGGTGAGAAGGAATAGAGTGGGCCGGGCCTGAGAATTTTAAAAGAAAACAGCAAAATAAATAAAATGAGGGGGCCGTGCTTGGTTGGGCTGCTGGGCTAAAATAGAATAAATGAATTATAGGGAATTGATTTAAATGGAAAAGAAAGTTGGGCTGGGGAAAGTTGGGCCAGAGGGAGTGGGCTAACAATTAAATAAAAGAATTAAGGGAAATGGAAAAAGGGCTAGGCCGGGGTATATTAGGGAAAATGAAATTTGGTTAAAAGGAAAAATTAGGGTTTAGAAGAAATAGAATTTAAATAAATCAGATAAAATTCAAAAATAACAACTATACAGATATTGGTATAAAAGGGGCTGGGTATTACATCATACCACCCTTACAAAAATTTCGTCCTCGAAATTTAAAATAAACGATAGGTTATACAAACATAAGCAAAAGCTATTAGATTGCACACTAACACAAGAGATTTATTAGCAGTACGTGGACAAAGAAATTTGAAAATTTATATATAAGTAAGAACAACATACGAAGGTAGGTTTAATTAGGTATAAAGCAAGAATAACTATAAGAGCAACTACGAGTATACGAGAATATAGGTATCAATAACGAACAATAATAATCAAAATGTGTTCGATAAAAGTCGAATCCCACATATGTGCACATCTAAGTCTATCAAAAGCAAGCAGTAAAATAAGTCTAAGGCTCAACCATCTAACATAGTAATCATAGGCACACTACTCGAAAAGAAAGTAACGACAATAAAATAACGAAAGATTTGTCGGTAGTTTAAAACATTTTAGGATATTGTATCGATCAAATAGTTTTAAAATAACTTAGAAAACCCATATCGTGAAAATAAGAAACATGGGATAAAATAGGCGCGGTGTAAGCTCGTGCTACTGAAAATGAGAATAATAATAGTGTGCTTAAAATACGAAAACGGAGTAATCAATAACACAGACCAAAATAATGAAAACTAATTTTTTTTTTGAATAACACTGTCCCTATATATAGTTAGGGTAATAGGAAGAACACAAAAATGTATAGGCTAGCTAGGGTAATGATTACAAGGAAGTGTGGATCATTCAAAAGTTGGAGTATGGCGGCTTTAGGCTGAAAATCAAGGAGATAGGGATCGGGTCAGCCCAGGAAGTAATGGTGAGCAACAAAGGACTACAAGAGAAACGTATGGGGAGGATAATGGTCGGTACATCCTATGAATTAAGAATTTAAAGGGTTAGCGGACTCGAAAGTTTCTCTAAAATCTTCTCCTCCCAGAAGGATCTCAAACGAGACGCACACAAAGGATGGAGGGTGAAACTCAAAAGATCGGGTGTGGTACTTGTTAATCTGAGTGAGGGTCGAATCAGCACGAGGTGTAGGTGTGGCCAGTAAGGTTCTAAGGAGGAAAAACGGAAAAGGGACAAATCGAAGCATCGAATGAAACAGTAAATAAAAGATTTGCGAACTCAGAAGATTTATTTCATTCCAGAAGATTTTAAACAAAGCATCATCAAAACGAAATGTGGCCCTAAACTATACACAGATTTTATTTGGCCACGGAAGAAAACATCTAACAGAAATCCCGCCAGTCACGGTTGTGGAGATTCAGCAGGTTGCGGTAGGCCCGCGCACTCAGGTAGGGGCGTCTATTTCCATAGCGCCTCGCAGGGATCGCCTCGCAGGGATCGCCATTGGGAGTTCTTCCACAGTAGGGTCTTGATTTTCTGGTCCTTCTTCCTCGACTGGAGCTTCTTCATCGAGGTCTGATTCCATGTGATTCTCTCCTTCTGGGTTCTTTTCCATGGGGTTTTCCTCCGCTGGATTTTCTTCTATTGGTTCTTCCTCGGGATCTTCTTCTATTGGGTTCTCTTCAGGGTCTCCTTTTTCTACGTCGGAATCAGCTATCATGTCAAACTCTGGGACGGCTACTCCTTCGTCCTCTGAATCGTCGTTTCCGAAATTGACCCGGGGACCGTTGATCTCATCGTCAGAACTCATCAGCGTGTGGTCTAAGGAAACGTAAGATTGTGCATCCTCATCTAGATGCGGCGCTGCTCCAGGGTGGGCCATGGCCTGAAAGAAAAAGAGTCATGATTAGGCAATGGAATACATCAGGAAAATGGCTAAGTGTACGAAGTACGGAAAGACATGCGGTGGCAGGAATTGAAAAATCAAGATTAAAATGTTATGCTAATGAATAGTATGAACAAGGGAAATGACAAGAGAATGATACATATATTACGATTCAAATTTTATTGCATTTAACTAAAAGTTCAACGGATACAAGATTTCAAACGGAAAGAAATATTCATAGTGGATGACAACATAATGCTGAAATTCGAAAACAAGAAAATTCTTCTTTGATTGCTAATCCGCCGCATCATCGTTACGCGAGTTGAATCCTGTGTTGAGTCCGCTTTATCCTCGAAATTCGAACTACGCAGTAATCCTCACTTGGCAGAAGTGGGGAGTGTGGACGAGTCTCCTCCTTATAGTTCTTTCCTTTCTGGGCAGCCGTTGATGAGATGTTTGTTGGACCCGCATATCAGACATTTCCCTTGGGCACGGCGACAATCCCTCTGAAGGTGTCCTGGCCTCTTACAGTACCCACAACACGGGGTCTTCTGCTGCTTCTGTCGTGGGGCAAAAAATTGACGCTTCATCTTCTTCTCTTTTCCTCGTCTAATAGGGATCCCTCTATGATTGGAGACTCCCTCCGGTGCCTGATTTATCTGTCTTCTCAGTCCTTCAGCCAACAAGTCGTTTGTTCGCTCCTGGGCTTCCTTTAGACCTTGCAGTACACTCAGAATCTCAATGGTCTGATTCTGGGGAGCGGATATAGATGAAGAGTCGTTGGAAGACATGATCCTGAAACAACAATTTTGAAGGTGATATAAGGCACAAGCTATACGAATCAAAATATAATATGGATAGGACAAGGATTCAAGAATATCAGAGGTGATGAATTTATTACAAGTGGAGAATCAACTGTATGACTTTAAGTCACTTAAACAGAGTACGGTAGTGCAATTGCAACCACGTAACCTTGCCAAGTCACCCGAAACCCTAGCGAATGGATAGTAGAACACTCAATGTGAATATGGATCAAGGATATCAAGTTTACAATATAGACTGAGGGATGTCATAGATTGTCAAGCTCTACACGGAAAACTGCAATCCCAATCGAAGCAAAACCTGGCTCTGATACCAACTAAACCATGTCACGCCCCACTTCCCAAAATACGGAATACGAGGGGTAGACAAGGCCAGCCATGCTCCTACGGTCAAGGAAATGTCCTGCCGTAGTCACACTTCGGCTTCTAGTTTTTCATGGTAAACAGTAAATGATGCGCAGGTAATGAGAAATGCAGTAACTGAGTGAAACAATGTAAAGAACTGACCTGAGGGGAAAGAAACGGGATATAACTCTGGATAGCAAGTCGAGGTGTCTGTGATATACGTCTAGTCCTGGTCCAGGCTAAATCTTCTCCTCACATTGAGCATGCATACTCAGGTCGTCAGAGCGACACAATAGCAATATAATATATATAAAATCAGGTGACAATGCTAACAGCGATAATAAGTATGTATAACAGTAAATCAAAGGCAGTATGGATATGGACATGCAGTAATCAATGCAGCGGAAAAGTAAAAGCAGTAGAATAATATGCCACGTATGTCAACACGGTACGTAAGGTATATCAATGCCAGTATCTCTATCAGTCTCTAAGTCTCACTGTACAGGTCACTAAGCCTATCGTCAGTCTAAGTGTGAGAGTCAACCACTCGCGAGTGTCCTCCACCCAAGGGTAGAACCCAAGGGCAAGGGACCACGGGCCCAACATGTATATCACAGTGATAATCATATATCCTGTAAATCTCCATATAACTCCCTAAATATATAAGCCGGTATGGGACTCCCGAGATTCTGTTGAACCCACACTCAAACTACCCCACACCCCGTGGTCTACATCAAACGCTAACCATAACTCTAAATACTAATCGATCCGTGACAAGTCTGCGCGAGAATTGGAGGCAGGACCTCCATCAAGCACGTCCCGACTAATACCTAAGATAAATGGCAGTGTCTGATGCCTTATCTGTGACACCCGTGCAAGCGCTTCCATAAGTGTCCCATACCACTTATAGTCACACGTACACGCATCCCACAGACGTCGACAATGCAATAGAATAATAGGGTCACTGATTGTGTACAAGTATGTATCACTTTCACTTATTCACGGATACACGAACACTGACGTACTTGCCACAATCATCACTAAAATCTAACACTGGGTAAATGCACGATATCACTAGGTTATCACTGCAATGATATGGGTATGATATGATACGTAAACAGTATATGAAGCATGATTAAGATGTCATAAAATAGTATTCTATCACTTGCACGATTTATCATGAAACGTACGTGTATAGTTTAGCGAAACGATAAACAGATAATAATTAGTATGTTCAGTTGTCCATCCATCGAATTTAGTTTCATGCCAATCGGGTTCCAGGATCATTAATTATAACCATTTCATTTTAAGCGCTCGCGGCTGGAAATCCGGTTTCAGAATCAGAAGTCCGTTTTGCAACGCATTTTAATCCTAGTTGGGATCAGATTTTAGCGATGCTACTGCTGGATGAAATCTAGGGTTTTCAGTAAGGTTTTCAACGCAATAGACGGATCTTCAATCGCGTCTGTACATCAAGAGATATACACTATTCAATACCAATATGTCAGTTCTGATTCTGCTAGGACTGTTATGCGTCCCGATCTTTTAAATTACAGAATAAATAACAAACGATAACGAAACAGGATGAAACCACTTTTGTTATCTATCTAACAGGTTCACCTACAATAAAAACCAGAGTTACGCAACCTAAAAGTTAAGGAAATCTTGTGGTACCCATTACGGAACAGCAAGCAACAATTGGAGTCGCTCTGGACTGCAGTCCAGAGTCGCACTCCGATCCAAATATCATCACAGTTTAAGTACAGGAATATCTGGAAACTAGTATAGGGTTAAATTTCGTCGAGTTGGCTTCGATTTGAGCCCTCGAACGCACCATTATAGTATGTACATAATTTATAGCGATTTTAACGGTTTTCAGGTACAATAAAATTCCAGTTTTTCTAGTAAACTTGGGGGTAGTCGTTTCAGTCGTTAACGGTCATATTATCCAACGAAATTCACACACTATATTCATAACCCTACGGGCCAGGTTATACAATTTAGTTCCGTCAAATTTGATGAGTACTTTCATTGAGAACACACGTCGAACAGGTATGGCACACTATTATTCTAAAATTGTAACTTTATAATCTACGTAATTTAATATTGTAACTTGAGTATATAGCATGTAAGCAAGTAAAATACTTGCCTGGACACGGTGAACTGATGGCGCGGCAGCTAAAGCAGTAGTGACATGTCCCGGCACGGAGTAGCACACACGCGACGAGTCTCGGCTATGCTTGGGTCGAGCTTAGGAATGGGCTGTTGCGGCTCAGGCGATGTCGGGGTGTCTGCGGTGGTCGCAGCTCCTGATGGTGGGGCTGCAGTGGGTTGGGTGAGAAAAGGGATCAAGAGAGAGGGGGAGAGAGTAGTGGAAGAGAGAGAGTGAAGGATAGTTAGAGAAACAGAGATTGAGTATTGAGAAGAGAGAGGAATGAGAGAGAGAGAACTGAGTGAGAGAGGGATTAGAGGGAGGGAGTGAGTGAGAAAGAGAGAGACGCAGAGAGGGTGACAAAGAGAGAGAGAACCAGAGAGGGATTGAGAAAGAGAGAGTGAAAAACAGAGGAAAGGAGAGAGAAGGAGGGAGAGAGATCTGAGATTGAGAGAGGGGAAGACACACAGAGAGAGAGAGAAATTGAGAGAGTGAGAGAGAGAGAGAGGAAGACACACACAGAGAGAGAAATAGAGTGAGAAGAAGAGAGATTGAGGTCTGAGAAAGAGAGAGAGGGATGATGTTGGCGACGGTGGTGATTGAACGGTGATGAGGCGGGGATCGGCTCGGGTGTTCGGTGGTGATTGAATGGGGGTGCAGGCGAAGGCGCTCGGGGAGGCAGTGGAGGAAGAGAGGAGGAGGAGGGAAGGAAGGGATCGACGGTGGTGGTGTCGGGTTCAGATGAGTAGGAAGCGAGGGCGTGCATGGCGGTGGCGGAGCTCGTCGGCGAGGGGTGTGAACTGGGAGTCTTCGATAGAAGAGAAGTGTAGGTTGAGCGAGACTAGAAGTGAGCATGGAGGGGGTAGAGAGGTGAGGAGGGGTCGCGCTTGTGGAGTTTGCGAAGCGCGCGGTCGTGGCGACGAGAACGGAGACGTGGCCGACGTGGGGAAACTCGGGGATGTGGGTGAAGGAGAAAAGAGCGGGAGAAGTTGCGAGAGTGAGGGTTGAGGGAAAGGCGATGGGAGTGAGGGAGAGAGGAATGGAGACGAGGCGAGCGTCATGGGTAACGCTCGCGAGCGCTGGCGTGGGCGAAGGCGTGGGTCACGGCGGAGGGAACGGATCGCGAGCGGGAGTCGTGGGAAACTAACCGTTGGAGAAGATGAGAAGGCGGGTCGGGTTTGGGGAAGCGGGTGAGAAGGAATAGAGTGGGCCGGGCCTGAGAATTTTAAAAGAAAACAAAAAAATAAATAAGATGAAGGGGCCGGGCTTGGTTGGGCTGCTGGGCTAAAATAGAATAAATGAATTATAGGGAATTGATTTAAATGGAAAAGAAACGGGCTGGGGAAAGTTGGGCCAGAGGGAGTGGGCTAACAATTAAATAAAAGAATTAAGGGAAATGGAAAAAGGGCTGGGCCGGGGTATATAAGGGAAAATGAAATTTGGTTAAAAGGAAAATTTAGGGTTTAGAAGAAATAGAACTTAAATAAATCAAATAAAATTCAAAAATAATAACTATACAGATATTGGTATAAAAGGGGCTGGGTATTACACTCCCACTAAATGGGAACCTCCCCTCACGTGAGGGGACGGAAAAGGCTCCCATTTAGTGAGAGGCTCCCCCTCACGTGATGGGGGAAGGTGTAACAACCCTAATTTTCCTATACAAATTTTTTCAAAATCCATAAAGGGGTACTTTAGCCTGAGCACAAATTATAAGTAATTATTTTGCTTTTTAATTATAAGTTAAAAGAATGTAACAACTCCATTTTTAGTGTACAAAATTTGCTTAAAAATTAATGTATACTTGGAATATTTACATTTTCTGTGACCACTTTAAGTAATTAAATAGCTCCATAATTACAAGAAGGACCTTGTAGCTCATTGGTAATACCTTGTATTGCTGAACCAAGCTACTAGAGTTCAAATCCCATGCCCCACATTATTTTTTGTATTTATTTTGTTTTAAATTTTATGGAAGCCCAACAGTCCACACAAGATAACTCCAGATTTTCCAACTACCCATTAAAAACTAAATGCACCAGTGAGCACCCCAGGAGACCCCCACCCCCCGACATCTCGACTCGGCCGCGTCGGCACTCGGCCGGATGGCCGAGTTATCAACACGAAAAATTTGGCTCTTGGCATTCTATAACCCCCTGTATACTTCAAATTCCCAGATCGGTTCCATAGAATTCAGAAAGCCTCATTTACTACAATTTTTAATACATTTTAATACATTTTTAAATTTTTTTTATCTAAACTCTTCATCTACCATAACCCTAGCCTAACCCTATAAATACCATCCTACCCTCTACCCTCTCACTATCATTTCTGAGCCAACTCTCTAAAATTCTCAAGAAAACTTGTACACGTTGAAAACGAGCTCGAGGCGAAGCTCCGACGAATTCCCGGCGGAACTTCTGGCGAACGTTTTAGGAACTACTGGCGACGACGCAACACATCGGCGATTCCCCTACCTCCCTCTCACTCTCTTGTGTGTTCTAAAACCCGTAAGTCTCTTTCTATCTCTCTTTCCTATTCTAAAAATACGAAATTACAAAACCAGACGGAACCGGAACAAATCCGATTTCCGATTCGGTTTTCTATAAAATTCCACTTCTCACTAATACAGTCATACTTAAACTTCCTCATGTTGACTATTAAAAACTAATCAAACAATTTGATCAAGTTTCATCATATGAAATGATAGCTATCTCAATTTATCGTATTTTTCACTTAAATACCATATGGTTTCAATCCTTCACTCAACTCCATCAAACTTGCTATACATTTAAAGTAGATCACGAAGTAACGACATATCTCCTCACACACTTACATACAACCTAACACGATACCATCGAAAACTTAGAATACGAGAAAACAAACATTTTCATTTAAATACCCTTTACTTAAGAAAACTATTTCTCAAAGATTTAGTGTTGATACACTTTCAAATAAATACCATTTATTAGGAAAATAGGATAAGTTGTGGACATCAGTCGTTTATTTAAACCTGACTTTGTGGTGTCTAGGCTAGGCAAGTGAGAAAGGTAACTTTAAAAGGCCCGTCTCACGGTGATTCGTGAGCGGATATCTCCTTTCTTCACTTGTATTTACCTGGCCACAATTGGCGGTGAAGAGGCGATTTGAGGCATCTCACAACTTGTCGTCTGGACCAGTTAGGAATAGACTAGTTAACTTAGGAAAATCTAGAACATACAATACGGAAAAATATACATCTTTACAAATAAATACCATTTACTTCATAAAACCGTTTTCTAAAGGATTTAGTATTTTACAATCTGTGCAAAACGTCGCTACAACCCATTTTGGGGAACCCGTTCGGGATGGTGCGGTTTATCACACATTCTCGGGCTTAGGAGTGCGAGATTCAGACCTCCTCAAGGAGCATTCGGTCTCGAAAGATTTAAAATACGATATCTTAAGAAAATGAGATTTTTAGAATATAAAATATTTATTAAAATTATTTTGTATAAATATATGTATATTTATCATTAAAATACCTATTTTGTTATGATATAAATATTCCACATTTTTCTAAAAATCACAAGAATCAATTTTACACTAAAATACCATAAATTCCACACAAATCAATATTACAAATAAATATCTTTATTTATGAAACTAGGATATTTTCACTAGAAATATCACAATATAAAATCCACATTCATTACAACTCTAAAGACGAATAATAAATAATTGGGGTGCATTTTGAAAGGTATATAAAAGTATTTTTACATAAAACCCCCTCAAGTTCTATAAATTACCCTAAGGACCCTAGTAAACATAGGTTTAAGCAGAATCAATCTCTTGAGCCTCAGGGAACCGGAGAAGTGGGTGCTTGCCTACCTAAGGTAGATAAATTAATAAAAACAATCAGGATTTCAATTTACTTTGCTAATTGTCTGATTCGGTTTGAGTCTCAATATAATCCGGCTTGAACATGATCAACAGTCTACAATCCACAATTCTACAATCTTCAATATTACAATGCAACATGAATCCATGAATCCAATTATCAATCTATACAACTTGACCGAACCGAACCATGGATATACATTCTATTTACATGGTTCTCCAGTTACTCCATTCTACAGTTACATCCGTTTACTGATATCATGGTTTCGGTCAATCAATCAATTATACAATCAATACAATTTACAAGACAAACAATACAAACAAGATATCGAGGGGTTTAAGGGGTAGACTGGTACTGAATATGTTAAAGGTGGCACAAGATGGTCACTTAAGACGTAATTACATCCATGTCGTTGTTCCGTGGTATTATCGACGGAGCCATGTACTACATGTTACCAAAGTCCCCGATGTAAGTGGGACTCCTTTCGTATACACTGGCATCTTCTGTACCAAGCTACAAACAATATCGTTAATACAATATTGTAACATTATAATACAATATTAAAAGCTACCCCCCTCTCTCTTTTACTCTCTGTCTATTTCTCCCTTATCTTTGGGACTTACCGAGCGACCCGTTCGCTGACGACATTCTATTTTTTCCTTCTTTGAATGTCGTCAGGTGATTTGGACCCGCCAGAGATCGAGCCCACTGCTGAAGACTTGGACCAGTTCAGTGAAGACCCCGGGCTCTAGACATTGTACATTTTCCATTCAGTACTTTTCATTTCCTGTTATGCCATCGTTTAGGCATCGCTTTTATTTCAGTTGTATTTTCTTTTCATGTATTGTACAAAAGAATGTTAATAAATAAAAGTTGTTTTTATTATACCTTACCTCTTGTGTATTTTCTTTTATATTGTTTAGTTACGCTTAGCGTATTTGCTTCTGAGTAAATACATAGCAGGCCAGCCGCGTCCCCTTAGCCGTATAATGGGAAGCGGGGCGTGACAGAAAGGCTCCCACTTAGTGGGAGCCACCCCTCACGTGAGGGCTCCTAATTTTTTTTTATAGTTTTTTTTATATTTTTTTACATGGAGTTCAACACCGAAAGAAAGAATTTTACTTTGGAGTTAAACTCCAAAAGAATTTTAGTTGTGGAGTGAAACTCCAAAAGAATTTTAAATGGAGTTCAACTCCAAAAAGAATTTTATTGTGGAGTTAAACTCCAAAAGAATTTTAAATGGAGTTAAACTCCTAAAAAGATTTAATGTGGAGTTAAACTCCCCAAAAAGATTTTTATTGTGGAGTTAAACTCCAAAAGAATTTTAAATAGAGTTAAACTCCTAAAAAATATTTAATGTGGAGTTAAACTCCCCAAAATGATTTTATTATGGAGTTAAACTCCAAAAGAATTTTTCTAGTGGAGTTAAACTCCAAAAGAATTTTAAATGGAGTTCAACTCCAAAAAAGTTTTTATTTATGGAGTTAAACTCCAAAAGAATTTTAAGTGGGGTTAAACTCCTAAAATGATTTAATGTGGAGTTAAACTTCCCCAAAAAGATTTTTATTGTGGAGTTAAACTCCAAAAGAATTTTTGTAGTGGAGTTAAACTCCAAAAGAATTTTAAATGGAGTTCAACTCCAAAAAGATTTTTATTTAGTGTGTAGTTAAACTCCACTAAATGGGGTTCCCCCTCATGTGAGAGGGGAGAAAGGGGCTCCCAAGATGGGAGCCTCCCCCTCACATGAGAATGAGAAAGGGGCTCCCAAAATGGGAGCCTCCCACTCACATGAGAGGGAGCAACCCCCAATGGGAGCCTCCCTCTCACATGAGAAGGGACAAAGGGGTTTCAAAAGATTTTTTTAAAAAAGGAGTTGGACTCCAAAAACATTTGTATGGAGTTAAACTCCAAAATAATTTTTATTATGGAGTTGAACTCCAAAAGAATTTTAATTGTAGTTCCACTCCTAAAAAGATTTAATATGGAGTTAAACTCTCCAAAAAGAATTTTATTGTGGAGTTAAACTCCAAAATATTTTCTCCTTTCTCTTTTAAGAAGAAACACAAAATGGGTTCTCTTGAAACTCTAAGATTTAGATCTTGAATGATAAAAAAAGAGACCCTTTTTTTCTTCTCTTGATGGAGTCTTAGGAGGTGGGTTTATGGTAAAACTTTATTTAGTTTAAAAAAAACAGAGCTAAGCGCTTGATTTAATTGGAAAATGAAAAGGAAGAGGAAGAATTTGAGAGAGTGAGAATGGAGTCACAAACCCTAGAGATTTTTAGAGAATGGGAAAGTTCTTTTTTTATTTCATCATCATGTTGCCTTTTATAGGCTTACAAATTAATATTTATCTCCTTAGGCTTTACAAAATGCCATTTTGCCCATCTCATGCCTCATGTGCTCATTTCTTATACACATGAGCCATGGGCTTTACAAAAATTTGGTTTTCTGCCCATTTTTCTTACATTTGTCCATAAAAATTACATCAAAAATTATTTATTACATGATTTTTATTTTGGCATTGGGGGGGCGCTTCATGTTCGGGTTCGACTCGGGCATGAGCCCACTTAACCTGGGCTTGGGCCCACTTATCTTGGGGTTGACTTTGACTTTGACTTGGTCAACCGGGGTGTAATTTTTGACCCCAACAACCGGCAAGGAGAAATGACACGCATGCTCAATATGAATGTTGATTCTACCGGATTTATGTTTCCCACCAATGATGAACAGTATATAGATCAAAATTACGTAGGTGAAGGCACATTAAGCAGGACGCCGGTGAATTAGCAGTTTACGAAATAACTATTACCTTGCATATCTTTATACCACATATACTTTTAGCGGATCACTATTTATTGATAGTGAAGGTATGCTATAGTTACTAAGTATTCATAAATTTGTGTGCAGTTCTTATGTACCGCCGCTCGGTTATAATTGCATGTCACCGCCAAACTTCGGTTTTAATTGCATGTCAACGCCAAGCTTCGGCTTCAATATTATGCCCCAAAATATCGAGTATATGCAGTCATACAATATGTAATACAATACGGGATGGATACCGTTTGTAGATGATAGGTCAAGATTTCGTCGGTATGAACCCAGAACATCAAGTACCATGTAAGTCCCTAATGTTGGTTCCGCACATCCAACTTATATACCTGCTACGAATCCTGCGGTGTTGGAAAATAATGGAGATGAAAGTGATAATGATGATGATGATGATGATGTTAGCGATGAGGACGGGATTCAAACACAAGATAGCATGTAAATTACACATATCCTTACTGATGAGAATGATAGGTAGTGGATTACTAATTCATGTGTTAATAATGACTTCATTGAGTTTGAAGATCCACTTGCCGATAACATGACAGATGCTCACATATTATCTACATTAGTAATAGAGAATGTCAACTTTCATGAGGATAGACTTTCGGCAGTCGATATTGAAAATGGGTTGAAGGTCAACGATATTTTCGAGAATAAGGAGAAATTAATTCAGGCAGTCAGCGTTTGGTCAATTAAACATGGAGTTTCTTTTAAACCAATCAAGATTAACACGACCAAGTACACCGTCATTTGTAAAACAGAAGCGAACTGCTCGTGGAGCCTTCATGGATATATCTCAAAGAAATCACCGACAAGATTCTGGCAGATAAAGAAGTATGCGGGTAATCATAATTGTATGAATTCCGTAGTGAATTCAAATCATAAACATACTACTTCTACATTCATATGTAACAAGATATTGCCTTTTGTGAAAATGGATGTTGATTTGACCCCCAAAACGATTCAAGTGCTTATAAAAGATACATTATTCATTGAAATAAATTATATGAAGGTATGGAATGCGTTGAACATAGCATTGTCTAAAATATACGGAGATTGGGAGGATTCATATGAACATTTGCCATGATATCTTACCGCCATCAAATCTACTAATCCCGGGACTGTCTTCAAGATAATGACCGACGTTTCAAATAAAGAAGGAATGGGAATATTTAGTGGTGTATTTTGAGCATTCGGACAGGCCATTGATGGTTTCGTTTATTGTCGTCCCATTCTCAGTATTGATGGGACCCACTTATACTGTAGATACAAAGGAATTTTGCTCATTGCTACCGGTGCCGATGCAAATGATGGCCTATATCTTTTGGCATACACTGTATTTGGAGATGAAACCACTGAAAATTAGGAGTGGTTCATTGCCTGCATTCATCTCTACATTCCATCTGTGCAGGGAAGACACATTACTTTCATATCTGACCGGATGAAAGAGATTTCGACTGCACTATGAAAATCATGGCTAGAACCTCATAGTCATCGTTATTGTATGCGACATATCAGATCCAACTTCCCAACTGCTGGATTTAGTTTACCCACATCTCAGATGATAACGATGAAGATGGTGAGTGCCAATCATTGAAAAAAATGGAGGGGGTATTTTTTCGATGCCATAGGAGGAAATTCCTTCCTATGGCATCTTTCATCCATTATTCTCATATATATATATATTCTCTGTGTAACCATCATATGGGACCCTTTAGTAGGCAGAAAGAAAATGATAAAAAAGGCTACATATATATTCTGTGTAACCATCTGATGGAGCTCCTTTTCGGGCCTCCATCAGATGTTGTCTTCCATTGATCTCGAGGTGAACTTGGTTGATTGTCCTTCGTTGCGTGTGGGTCTCAATGGGTTTTGAGAGGAGAAGGTTGGGTGAGGGGGTTGTCGCCGAGTACCTGCAAAGAAGTCCCGAGGTGGTTTGGTACCACCGAGGACCCTCCGACGCTCAAGTTAGTGATGAGATCCGAGCAGAGTAACGGCGTAAAGTGTCAAGAATGGCTTACTTGACCCTTCTGTGATGGGGATTTATATAGTGGTGGTGGCACGCAGCAGCAGGCGCGAGAATCTCGCCGGCGATTACGCTCCCGACGTCACGCTCCCGTAGAGAGCGGATCACCCATTAATGGGGATCGTGATGGCGTAGAACGTGGGATGTTGCGGGCGGAGAATCCGCGCATGGCGAGATTCGCGGAGCGGCGGTTACGCTTGTGAGTGGTGGAGTTGGTCGGAGGACCGAGGAGGACGGCCTCGGCAGGGAGCTCGGGATGAGCGGGGAGGCCGAGGAGTCTTGGTCCTATGGTGGCTCGAGGCGAGCTGAATGGCCGAGGAGGCTGACTTGCATGGGGCCCCGAGGAGGGCCAGTTTGCGCTTGCAGGTCGGGCACAGGGGACTTGGTCGGCCTTCGTGAGCCCTTTCTTCTGAGTCTTGGGACACGTCATCTGCCACGTGTCCTGATCTTAGAGGTTGCCAATATTGAGCGTCATCATTAGCCCCCCACTCTTGCCCCATCCAGCTAGCGGGTCGGGTCAGGAGTGGACTGCCGGGCCTCCCGAGGTGAGCTCCTTCTCAGGGCTATGCCGAGATGAGTCCTCGAGCCGTCGGTTGTCTTTTCCGCTAGCGAATCGCGGCGAGATCTTTGCATTTAAGGAAGGTGCGCCGCTTCGTACACTCTGCAGTCGAAGCGACGGTCCACGTGTCGAGCGCCAACTAGCTGACGTGACGTGCGCAGGTCTGCGGCGTCTGACGGGACGCAGCCAATCGCTGGGCTGCCACGTGGAGCGATCGGAGCCGCTGGGCGTGAGAAGCCGTTTCGCCGGGAGACAATGGGCACCATTGGATGAGGCCGTATGCGGTAATAAATACGGGTGGGGCTCGCCCTAGGGCCCTTACTCTCTCATATTCCTCATTCTCAAGCCCCAGCTGCTCGGCGCTCATCTCCCTTCTCTTGTTCCCAACATTTGAAGAGTTTCCTTCCCAGGTTAGATGTCTTCCCCTGTAAAATCAATACACGTCGTAGGAGTAGATGATAGGGTTCTTTTAGACGTGTCCGAGTCTCCTCGAGGAGCAGGGGCTGGGCCCTCTCCCCGAGGCCGTAAGGCGGGGGCCGCCTCCAGGGAGGAGGCGGTAGATGTAGCCCCCAGCACCCCGTGCTGGGTGAGGCATGGGGATGAGCTCGCCAATGCTTTAGCTCGCTTCCACATTCCCCCGCGCTACACGCTTCGTCCGGCCGAGGAAGGAGAGAGGGCCGACCAGGTACGGGGCAGGGATATTGCCCTGTATTTGGAAGCTTTTTGGGGCGGAATGCGCTTGCCCTTCTCTCCTGAGGTCGTCGCCGCTCTGAATTTCTTCGGCTTGGCTCCTGGCCAGTTGGTGCCGAACGGGTAGAGGATCCTCCTTGGGTTCCTGATCCTCCTGAAGCTGCAGGCGATTCCTTTCAGTCTTTCCCTTCTCGATTCCTCCCTTGCTTTTAAGAGTCACCCTGGCGGTCGAGCTGGCGACCCGAGGTGGGTATATTTTACTTTTAGGAAGCGGCCCGGGATCGCCGCCGGGACAGGGGTCGTGGCCTTGCGCTCCTCCATCCATGACTGGAAGAAGAAGTTTTTCTTCGTCTCCCCTCCCGAGGGCGAGGACTGGTCGGTGCCCACCAAGTGGTCGAGGGAGAAGAGTCTGCCGGGGAACCTGTCCGACGATCCCACCGCGGTGAGAGTGGCGTCGTGGGAACCCATCCCTCGATACGACGTGCTGCTGTCCGAGAGGGTTTTGAGCTGGGCCGGGCTTAGCCCCGTCGAGTTCGTTGGTAAGTTAGGCTTTCTTTCTGGGTTTATGTTTTACTCGCGTTGCTGATAAGTGGGGTGTTCGTTTTGTGCAGGATCCATGGACTTCGGCGTTCTCCGAGATGCTATGCGCCAACCGAGGCAGCCTGCTAGGGCTGGGGGCACAAGCTTTTCCCGAGCGCAGGCTGCCCCCACTCCCACCTCCCCGGTGACGGTGCCCCGAGGACGCTCGGCGGTGGACCTCGCCCCGAGCCCCAGCAGAGTGTCGGGCCGGAAGCGGGCCCTGATTATGGAGGACACGGCCTCGGAAGAGGAGATCAGCTCCCCCACGGAGACGCTCAAGAGGAGTTTCCGGAGACCCTCCCGGGGCCGGTCTTCGGCGACCGTGGTGGAGGAAGGGGGCTCCGGTTCACGGTGCCGTCCGGGCTGTTGGTCTCGGACAGCCTCCTCCACGAGATAGAGACCTCAGTCGGGGGTCAGGTTCCCGGGGGAACCCTCAAGGCTCAGCTGGCGTCGATTGCCCAGGAAGCTGTGCAGGTAATCCCCCAGTGCATGGTGAGATTTAGTGTTTTCCTTCATATTTTCTGATCCTTCTCCTTCTTATGCCCTCCCAGACTCTCCAGCACGTGGCCCTCGCCCTTCGCATGGAGACCGAAGTGGTAGCACCGGCGGTGGAGGCCGTGGGACAGCTCGCTGCGTTGCAAGAGAGCTCCAGACGGGAGCAGGAGGCGATGTCGGCAAGGATCGCCACCCTCGAGGGCTAGGTAAATGCCGGGAAAAGGGAGGTCGCCCGGCATCGTGAGGCCGCCGCAATCGCCGAGGGCAAGTTCGAGGACTCCCAGGTGCTCGCCTGCAACCTCAAGAAGACGGTGAAGACCCTCCGGAAGGAGCTGGGGGCGGCAACCGAGGCCTATAAGTCGGCGGAATCGAGGGCCGTAGAGAGCTACAAGGGGTCGAGGGGCTTTTATGACGATCTGGCCGTGACCACGACTCGCATTTGGCACGACGCCCTTGATGCCGTCAAGTCTCGGATGCCTGGGTTCGACGACGCGAATCCGCAGGCCGAGTTCCCCCTCGTGGGCATCGACGAGCAAGGGGCAGAGGCTCCCGGCGGGAAGGGGGCCGAGGACCCAGTGCCCCCAGTGGTGGAGGTTGAGGACCTCGAGGTCGTGCTCGGGCCCGAGGTGTTGGATATATGTATGCCCTAGAGGCCATTATATGATAGTGGATGTATATATATATATATATATATATATATATATATATATATATATTCAGTGTACATTCTTGCTCGACATGATAATATACTATCTGGTTCTTCTTTATCTGACATGTTGATTTGATCATGCTTTTATTCATTCACACATGTTGATAAAGCCATGAGGATATAGGCTTGACTACTGTGATTATGATAGAGATCATACTAGTGGGACATCTGTAATTTATAAGCATATCCTGGAATGTCCCTAGTCGTAGGTGTATCGAGTCGGGGCATCGATATACCAGAGTAGACTAGCGTATATGATACTAGACCCATATGATGGGCGATGAATGTTCCCACATTCCTCGATATTTGACATCGAGATCGTATACGTGTGCTCAGTGGTGACTGGGTACACTGGACGGACTCACCGAGAACTCCTATATGGAATTATATCTATCGTCGGATAGCAATTCTTAGGTGACACTGGTACAGGTTAGTCTGTAGACCCGTGATTGTCATAGAGTCTCGTGTGTTCTCCCACTGTACTTTGATTACCACCCTACCACGGCTCTACTGAGTCATGCAAACAGGTGGCCATTGGGTACAGTCCCGAGACACACGAAGGCGATGAGCGATAGGAGGGGTTTCGTCTCTCCCGGTATTGGGAGTTGATGCTGTGCTGTGCTCGATTGGCTATATCAGTAAGTCCCTGGCCAGGGCTGTTGAGATTTACTGATAAGTGTTATCAGTAGTTTCTCGATCTGTTATAGACCATTCATCGGCACGACTTATTGAGTTATTGGGGTCGACGTCACCATCCCTAGACTCGATATGCAGCATATCTGACGAAGAGACGGGACTGTACGGTAGTGTTGCCGGTTGGCTCGACGGGAGTGGTGATAGGTTCGCTTGTTTTCTTCTGATCGCTCAATACCCGGGTGGCCGTTACGTTTAGCTGACCGCTTGCGGCTTGGGGGTGCTTGATATGATCATCACCCACTGCCGGCGTATTGACGAGTCTTAGAGTCCCACAATGGAGTTGCCTAGTCTAGGCGAAACGATGTGGTGCGCATATGAGACGTGCGTGTGGACCCGGTTAAAATGCGCGTATATGATACCGTATATTAATTGGGCGGTTTGCTTTTGGTCGGGTCGTATGCGATATGACCGGATTGCTAAATCAAGTGTTGATTTATCATTGACCATTAGTTTCTCACTTTAAACCCTTTCTTGTCTTTTTGTTGTATGCATGTATGCATGCATTTATTCTCATTCATGCACATATTGATATGCATGTACACATACATGCATACATAATTCTATCATGGTTGTTGATATAGTGGATGGTGGCAATATAAGACTCACACCATATATATAAATATATAGATATTATTTATTTGGAAAAGAAAAATGGAAATGGAAATTGTTATCATGGTTTATTATTTTATTCATGCACTAACCCCTTGGATTAACCATGATTCATTTTCTATGGCCATTTTTGTTCCAAACTAAATATCTAGATATTTTATAACTATGGTTAAGAATGAGAATGAGAAAATATATATATTTTCATTTCTCATTTTTTTCTTATGTTTATCATTATCTTGAGCTCTTCACAAGCCATCATCTTCTTCCTCCTTTCTCTCTTGCTTTCTAGTTTTCTCTTGTGAGCAAAAGAGTCACCAAGTTAGGATTTTGAAGTGAGAAAATAAACCACATCACCATTCTACACTAGTCTTGCCGATTAGTCTAGAGTGTTAGCTTCTACTTCTTCTCTTGATCTAGCGGAGCTTCAAGCTTGGACAAAGAGGACTCCGGGTGGATCGTCGCGGACCTAGAGGATCTCAAGCGAACCTTTTTCCAACCCTCAAGTAGCCAAGGAGTTATGCGTAGGGAGCTACAAAGGTTGTACTCTCAAAACCCTAGCTTTTACTACTTGTGTGCATGTAAAGTTATGTTACCATAAATTTTCTAGCATGATCCTTAAGATTGTTTCTTTAGCACCATATAAATTTTAAATATGGCATGTATGTTGCCTCCAAACCCTTGTAGTGGTGCTGTAGGAAACCCTTCATGGTATCAGAGTCAAGCTAGAGCTTTAGGCGACGTTTAGGCGAAGTTAAAACTCCGATCTAACCACGAAATACGGAATTAGACCCTTCTCTGGACATTTTTTAAAACTGTGTTTTTTCCTGAATTAAAAATACTTAAAAAATGCAACAGGGAAATATAAACATAACTGTAAATAACGAAACCATGATTCGTACATATCACCGCGGAACCGCGGCCAAACCTTGCTTGGGCCGCGGATCCGCGGCCGTACAGAAGCTTTATGGCATCGATTTTGTACAGTAATGTCAGTAGCTGCTTGTACATATTTTTGTGTATTTTTAATCTGACTCAAGTGTTGAGTGTTCTGGGGATTATTTTGGATTCGTTGATTCGATCGGAAAATTTAATTTCGTGTTGTTTTCGGGTAATTTAGAAAGTATTAAAAAGTTCGAACGGATATCATTAACTCATTTTTTCCCGGCACGAAAAGCTTTCAAGTGTTGAATTTTTCTCGAGTTTGAATCTTTCGGAAATACGTGCAAGTAATGTGGTGGACCCTCTAGAAGAACACAAACATTAACTCGATTATGTGACTGTCTGAACTGCCTCTAAACCTTAGGGTTTGGGGAAGTACGGCGTGCCACATGTGAGGCGTTGGTTTGACCCTTCTACGGCTGGACCACTGCTACTGTGACACATTCTGGGATTTTTGAACTCCGCTCAAGTGTTGAGCTATTTAGGAAATCTTGGTTATTTGATTATTCGATCGGAAAGTTTAATACTGTCTATTTATTTGGAATGTGATACAATATTTGGAATTCATATAGTTAGGCATGAAATGCGAAGTATGCGATATTTCGGATTTACGATGTCTAAAGTTATTGTAAATTCCAAATGTTGTAGTTTTGTACTTTCTTTTCTGTGACCGTAAGTGTAGTATGTCGCATATCGCCGGTTTTGTTGCTATACATCAACGATAATCGGGGTACGCATACTTACTTATGTTGATGATATGCGATGTTATGTGTTACTGAGATTTGACATGTAGGATTGTCGTGATTGAATAGCCGGGGGGTTTCATGTGAGATGAGAGTTTTCTTTTCATTCATGTAAAATTCAAATGTAATGTAATATTCTTTTATTTGGGGCATTTCCGGGTTGAGGTTGATACCACCAGTGTTGTATATTATTTACTTTTCCGCATTAGGATAGACCCAAGGAGGGGAGCACAAGTGACCGGGTTCTGGGGTTCAGTGGGAGGCCATCTCGAGGAGTCGAGACCGGGTCTCCTAAACTCCAGAATTGGTAAGGTCGCTTGCCGCTCTCGTAGGGGTCTAGGGGTGTGGGCTTGGCTATTCATCGCGACTGTGGAATCCGTATTTTCTATTATTGGCTAAATACTAAATACGGACGTCCTAGTATATCCTATATTATCATATTTGTGTTTCTGCTGCCTGTATACTGTGCTGTGATATCTGAGACGAATGATAATTTATATATGAGATATATAGTAGACGTTGCTTATGTTTTACACCCGCACTAGTCCCGTCGCAGTATGCCGTTAGTTAAATAACCTAATGGTGCATAACGGAACATTGCGGCGAATGCGGATGGCATAAGCGTAAGTTGTATTTTCGTTTCTTTTCTGTGATTGGCTTAAGGACTTAAATGATGGGGCTACATTAATTTGATTAATGTAAAGAAAATAAACCTAAAAAGATGTTGTAGAATCGGATTTGAAAACCACTCGGCTCTTTATGAAAAAGCTACATTTCAAAACTGCGGAGCTCAAGCCACTCCTTTTGAAAACCATTTGATTCTACGATGATATCAAGTTCAAAACGTTAACGATTTTCTTAAAAATCATCTGCAACCCTCCGTCATTTTAAGAAGTAGATTACTTAGTATTCGTGCTACGTTTGTTGACCTTAGCCAAGGCGTAGTGTACGGTAGCTAAGTGATGTCTTCTTACAATGCATATGATGCATACATGTGACTTTGTTGACCTTAGCCAAGGGTCATGTGAACGGGTCTAATTAATCAAGAAATGACGGGTAGAACTTGACTGGTACTTATGATTTGTTGACCATAGTTAAGGTCATAGATACTAGGGGTAAAAACCACATCGGGAATTTCAATAGTTGAAATTTGCAATGAGATTTCATACCTTCCATATGATGGTTGGATCCCGATCCCACTGTGGGCAATAGTTGCTCCCAGGAGAGTTTTGCAGTTTACAATTAGCTAACTCATTAGGTGTCTAGAAAGGTGTTAACGGGGCTACGCCTCTGGGAAGACGAGGTTTAATTTAATTAGGTTCGTGCGAAAGCACGGAGAACTTCCCTCAAGTACCGACACTGGCCTGACTGAACGGTTAGCGAAGTTGTAGACTGTAATTAATCCTAGCCAGTTTTCTTTTTAAGGTTTGAAAGAAAAACTTGATTAAAGCAGTGGGAGACATCGATTAGATAAGATAATAACCAATCTGATCTTTGCAAGAGCTTTCGCTGAGTGTATTCTTTTCTCTCTCTTAATGGCAGATACCAATGACAGGACTCAAGCTTCTACTAGATAAAAATAAACTGAATGTGACCAATTATAAAGAATGGCTGAGGAATCTGAACATTGCCTTGACTTATGATAAAGTATCATATGTCCTCACGGCTCCAGCCCCACCTGTCCCAGGTCCAAAATCCTCAGTTGCGGATATTGAAGTCCGCAAGACATGGGATGCTGACTGTGCCACGACCAAATGCCTCGCGCTTGCATCGATGGATAACACACATCAAAAGCAGCACGAGAATATGGATGTTCACGCCATATTCCTCCATACAAAGGAGTTGTATGGAGAGCAATCCCGCGTATTACGATACGAAGCATCAAGGAAACTGTTTCAGATGCGAATGGCCCCTGGCACACCAGTAGGAGACCATGTTCTGAAGATGATAGCTTTCATCGAAGAGCTTGAGGACCTTGGATGGATGATGGACAATGAACAATATATGGATATTATTCTGCAGTCCCTCCCCTCCACCTTTGCTCAATTTATCGTTAACTTCAACATGCACAACATGGAGAAGGAACTACCTGAACTCCTTAATATGTTAAGGAGTGCAGAGAGCACACTGAAATCAGTGAAAACTCCCGTTTTGAGTGTTGGGCAATCTTCCTCTTCTCGCCCAAAGGCTAAGGCCAAGGGAAAGATGAAGAAGAAGCCCACCAATCCTAGGGGTGGAGTTAAAAAGGTTAAGGGAAAGGACAAGTCCAAAGCTGGAGAATCGGGAAAAGGGGAATGCTATCACTTCCACAAAACAGGACATTGGAAGCGCAACTGCACGGAGTACTTGAATCTCAAGAAGAAGCATGGGGATACTTCCGCTTCAGGTGTGTTTGTGACAGAAAACTGTTTTTCAATAAACTCTGCTTCCTGGGTATTAGATACCGGTTCAGGTTCTCACATTTGCAATTCTATGCAGGGGCTGAGAAATAGCAAGGTTTTGAAGACAGGTGACCATACTCTCCGCGTTGGAAATGGTTCCAATGTACATACAGTTACTGTGAGAGAGTATCACTTGGGGTTGCCATCTGGGTGTATATTGGTTTTGAACCCATGTTATTATGTACCTTGTATGCTTTGTAATATAATATCCGTTTCCTTGTTAGACAATGAAGGATATAATTTTGTATTGCATAATAATGTTATGAACATTCACCTGAATCAAATGTTGGTTGGGTATGGTACGCTTAATAACGGGATATACGTCCTAAATCAATACATAGTTTTCAGCATACAACACACTAATAAAAGAAAACTTTCAGAAATAAATGAAGCTTTTCTTTGGCACTGTAGACTTGGACATATTAACGAAACAAGACTAAATAAGTTACACAAAGATGGATATTTAAATCCTTTTGAATATAAATCTTATGCAACTTGACAGTCTTGTATCAAGGGTAAAATGACCAAAACTCCGTTTACAGGACACGGAGAAAGAGCTACTGAGCTCTTAGGGATCATACCTAGTGATGTATGCGGGCCAATGTCTACACAGGCTAGAGGCGGTTTTTCATACTTCATTACTTTCACTGACGATTTCTCAAGATTCAGTCATGTATTTTTATTAAAGCACAAATCCGAAGCTTTCGAGAAATTCACTGAATATAAACTCGAAGTAGAAAAACAAACCGTCTTGAGTATCAAAATGCTTCGATTAGATCGAGGTGGAGAGTATCTCAGTACAGAATTTGCAAAATTCCTAAAAGAGAATGAGATTCTCTCAGCTCACTCCTCCTTACACACCACAGCACAACGGTGTGTCAGAACGACGGAATCGGACCCTATTAGATATGGTCCGTTCCATGATGAGTGATGCTGAGTTACCCGTTGATCAGTCGAAAATATTGCATCTTTTAACCGGCAATTTTCCTATCATTTGCACTCATTTAGAAGTGTTTGGTATTCATATTTCACATATTAGCAAATCAGTCGTTAAATATCAGATTGCATGTGTTAGACTCTAAAACCGACATTTCTAAGGAAATTGACTGCATTTCATGGCATCGCATCATCCTTATATTGCGCAACACTTGTTTCGAGATCTGTGCAGGATAATCTGGAAGAAAAGCCAAAATTGTCATTTTGCTGATCAAACATTACGCCAACTCAAAGACCTGAGATCTGGTAGCAATCCAGAAGGAATTACACAATTCAACATATCAAAACAAGGCCCACTTGTCATCCCAAAGCACCAGAAGAAGTTACAAGCCATAAGGCCTCAAAAGCGCCGCGGAACCGCGGCGGGAGCCGGCTTGCGCCGCGGTTCCGCGGCGGTATTGCCACATCATCGCTCAATTTTCAGTGCAAAACTCCTATCTCAAGGTCTACACCTCATTTTGACACGTCAAATTTCATAATTCTCCAGAGTCTTCTACCAGATCAGCAAAGATCATTAAGCAAAGCGAATCCTAATTAAGCTCCTAACTAACCTCTTCTAGAAGCTCCATCCTAACTAATCACATCTAGAAGCTTCTCCTCTAACTAACTTTTGGAGGGAAATTCAAATTTTCTCAACAAACTTTTGGAGGGAAACTTAAAATTTGAAATCCTCGATCTAGGGTTTGGATATATATAAATAGAAGCCTAGACCTAGGGTTAAAGGCTAATCATTTTTTAGTTGTTCAATCTTTAGTTAGTTCCTTCTTCAATTTCTTCATCTTCTTCCACAAGTCTAGTGACAAGGCTTGTGCGAAACCCTAACCCTAATTCCACTCCAAATTCAAGATCTTGAGTACCAATCAAGCAAAGAAGTCTTCAACCTTTTAGGAGCCGAGCCGATCTCCAACCGAGCAAGTGATCCAAGCCGATCCGCGACTCACGGAGCCGAGCGAAGCTAAATCGACGATCGAGTTCTTCCTCTTGTAGTTCTTGAGCGAATGTAATGAAATTGTTGATATAAATAAAAAGTGAAATTCTTTAATCTTGCTCTCTTTTAATTCTTGCATCACGATTAGATCTCAATTTGTAATTGTGGTTCTTGTTGTGATGTTTGAGTAAAACTCCGCTCGTAAAGGAGTCGAGACGATTAATTGAATGATGATGTAACAAATCTTAAAACGATTTTTAGGTCCTACGAGTTTTGTAAACCCTAGCAAGTTCAAGAATCAATGACCTGGTTTCGTTGCGATGCTTTCTTGATTGTTATCGCTCGAAATTAGGGATCTACGATCGTTTCTTGAATTTACTAGAGGCTAGAATGTGAATGATATCGATGAAAGAACAAGGGATAAGATGAAACCCTAGTTTCACTAGAAATCCCTAATTCTTGTCGATCATCATCGATCTAGTATCAATTCATCGAAGAATAAGAATACGTAATTGTAAGATTACATCACATCTAAAGATCCGATCGATTCGATTCCTACGAGCCTCATTTCGATTCTTGATATTTGGTTGGAAAAATCATCAAACTATCAATTCTTGATTCTATCTTTTTCTTGTTATTAGATCTATATTTTTCTAATTCTTGAACTTCAAATATAAATCATGAATTGTTTTGTTTTGTTTTCTTTAAAGTTTTGACTCATCTAATTCAAAAGACGAACGATTACACTGTCCCTGTGGACGATCCGCACTCACTTACAATCTACATCCGACACCGTAGTTGATTGCGGTCAAATATAATTTTTGGTTGTGATTTCTATACAATTTCAAACACACACATCCAAGAAATTCTTTACAATCAAATAACACCGTTGCCGGAGATCATTTGATTTGATTTACACATCAAGAATTTATTACAATCAAATGGCGCCATTGCCGGGGATAGTGCGCTAATTGTTCGTATTTTGAAATTTGAGTTGAAAAATTTATTCCATTATAATTTTTAGATCTAAACTCGCATAAACCCTAATACGTGTTTTGTGATTTGATTGCGAGGAAATCTGGGATCATTGGAGTTGGAGAAAATTTTTTCTCAAAAATCCAGAGAGTTCAGGGGCTGAACAGTACCAGCCTCAAGAAAATTTGTGCAGTGATCTTGCTATAGTACCGCGGTTCCGCGGCACTAGGCGTCTCCCGCGGCGGAACCGCGGCGGTTTGACTTCCTCTCTGTACAAAACTTGTAGGTATACTCCTCTGCTTTCTTATCTCTCCCCTCATCTGCTCCAATTAACATTTTGTGCAGGTTTCTTTGCAAATAATCGCAGCGCACAAAATAGCAAAATTAAATTGTGCGTGTTTTTGATTCTTGGTTGTTTACATAATTAATACGGATATTAAGGGGCAAAGACCAAATCCAGATTAGGTGGGGAGTTCATTACCCTTCCTAAGCCCCGAAAATCGCAAAACTTGCATCGGCATTTACCCTAATTAACTAAAAAATATCTAGAGATGACTCTAAGGACCGTCGCGCTCACTTAGGATAGAAGAAGGCCGTGGATAATTCATTGCTTATCCGCGTTTTCTTGTGGTGTCTAAGGCAAGTGTGTCTAAGGCTAGTGGTTATTAATTAGGCCCACTACTTACGTAGTGGAGTACCTTCCTACTTACCTGGCACTTACCTGACCACAGGGGGACAAAGAGGCAGTGGAGAATTTTATCCTGCGACTTGTCTTTTGGCAGTTAGGAGCAGTCTAGAGCCTGACCTAGGGGACCATAGAATTAGGGTAGTGCTTGTTGCATTTGTTGTGCTCGCATCATTTTTTCAAAAAAAGTCCGTATCATTTTTCAAAACAAACACCAACACTTCATTTCCCCTAATTATAAATCACGCTGCCACTTGTACTAACCCCTTTTAGTGCAAGATAGGCTGGACACAGGATTCTAGTGCCCGTTTAGTCCGCGTACCCTTTATCGACTCCAAAGTCGATATTTCTCCATTTACCTTTCTTTTACCCACCACCACACCCACTTCGATGGATCCATCTCTATCGAACTTCTTTTCCACTACCCTGCCGCCATCCGTTGGTGCTCAGAATCCACCTCGCATCTCTCTCCAAGAGAGGTGCTATCCAACACGAAGCCCCCTTTCCACCTGTCTTTCCATTCCACCAGCCAACGGGGAAAATTTTCAGATTAAACCCCAATACATCAACCTTCTACCAAAATTTCACGGTCTCGAGTCTGAGGACGCATACGTGTTTATCACGAAATTTGAAAATGTATGCGCAATGATGGGTACCTCACAGTTGTCTGTGGATGCTTTGCGTCTTCGTCTTCTCCCATTCATCTTATGCGATATAGCTGAGAAGTGTCTGTATAACACTACCGCATATTCCATTTCAAACTGGGAAGAATTCGTCAAAGCATTCCTTAAGAAATTTTACCCACATCACAAAACAGCTCGAATCCGTAGCGAAATCAATCAATTCACCCAGCTTCCAAATGAAACATTTTCACAATGTCTTGAACGCTTTAAGGATTTGCTAGTTCAATGTCCACATCACGGCATCCCCAGATGGGATCTGTGCCGAATCATTTATGAGGGCATTAATCCTAACACAAGACAGACCCTTGAATTAATGTGTCAAGGCAATTTCATGACCAAAGATGATGGGGAAGCCTGGAAATTTTTAGAAGATTTCGCTAAAAGATCTTTACAGTGGGAGGGTGTGTCAATCATCTAGGGCTGGCAATAATCAATCGGAAGTTTCCATAGGAGTTAGAGCTGAAATTTCAGCTATGCAAAAGAAACTCGAGACTATGGAAAAAAAAAATTTAGCTGCCGCTCTAAACCAAATGTCACTCTCCAAAACTGTATGTGGATGCTGTTCTGATCCATCACATCTCACGGAAGAATGTCCACGAAATTCTCCGTTTCAAGGTCACGAACATATCAGTTCTGCTTACCAACAAGGACCTAGAAACGACCCATTTTCTTCCACACATAATCAGGGTTGGAGGAATCACCCGAACTTTCCTTGGAACCAATCACAATCTCAAAACACGGTTCCAACCCAAAACAATTTCCAAAGGGTCCTTCCACCACAACAGCAACCACAATTGAGTTAGCATCCCTTTCACGCACAAAACTTCTAAAATCCGGTCAACACACCTGCACCGTCCAATCCGTTGCAGTTGATCGGTTCAGATGAATCCTCTTCATTCATGAACTTGCTTTTGACAATAAAAACTTCCGTCGATGACATAAAGAGAAACTCTGCGTCCCAAAGCGAGACTATTAAATCGATGGAAGAAGAAATTGCACGTTTAAAAGATGAAATGAGTGCAAGAGAGAGAGGGAAACTTCCAGCTCAACCCTTACCCAATCCTGGCTATTCACATCATGTGGATGCACTCACGTTGAGATCTGGAAGAGTGCTTGACCATCACCTTGGGGAAGAGTTTGATGATACTGATAAATCAATCAATAACACCCCGGCTTCCAAATGAAATATTTTCACAATGTCTTGAACGCTTTAAGGATCTGCTAGTTCAATGTCCACATCACGGCATCCCCAGATGAGATATGTGCCGAATCATTTATGAGGGCATTAATCCTAACACAAGACCGACACTTGAATTAATGTGTCAAGGCAATTTCATGACCAAAGATGATGGGGAAGCCTGGAAATTTTTAGAAGATTTTGCTGAAAGATCTTTACAGTGGGAGGGTGTGAGTCAATCATCTAGGGCTGGCAATAACCAATCGGAAGTTTCCATAGGAGTTAGAGCTGAAATTTCAGCTATGCAAAAGAAACTCGAGACTATGAAAAAAAATTTTAGCTGCCGCCCTAAACCAAATGTCACTCTCCAAAACTGTATGTGGATGCTGTTCTGATCCATCACATCTCACGGAAGAATGTCCACGAAATTCTCCGTTTCAAGGTCACGAACATATCAGTTCTGCTTACCAACAAGGACCTAGAAACGACCCATTTTCTTCCACACATAATCAGGGTTGGAGGAATCATCCGAACTTTGCTTGGAACCAATCACAATCTCAAAACACGGTTCCAACCCAAAACAATTTCCAAAGGGTCCCTCCACCACAACAGCAACCACAATTGAGTCAGCACCCCTTTCACGCACAAAACTTCCAAAATCCGGTCAACACACCTGCACCGTCCAATCCGTTGCAGTCGATCGGTTCAGATGAATCCTCTTCATTCATGAACTTGCTTTTGACAATAAAAACTTCCATCGATTTTCCATTGTGTAGTATGAAAATATGTAAAAAGAAATCACAACCAAAAATATTTTGACCGCAATCAATAACGGTGTCAAATGTAGCGCGTTAGTAAGTGCGGATCGTCCACAGGGAAAGTGAGTTCCGTTCAATTTTCGAATTAGATGAGTTGAAAATTTAAGGCAAAGAAAAGAAAACAATTTATGATTTGTAATTGTAGATCAAGAGTAAGAAAAATCTAGATCTAAAAGAAACCTTAAAACAAGAAGAGAGATGAGAGATAATTTCCAATCAACACTCAAGATTATAAAGATAGCTCATAGGAGTAGATCGGATCTATAGATGTGATGAGATCTAATGATTACTCATTCTTATCCTTTAACGAATTGGTACTAGATCGATGCGAATTCATCGAGGTTTAAGGATCTTGCGAGGGAATTAGGAATTTCGCAACTCATCCTTTGTCCTTTCGATGGATCGCATTCAAATTCTAGCTTCTACTTAATCAAATGTTTAATAGTTGTTCCCTAGTTTCGAGTGAACACGATCAAGGAAGCATCATCTCAAAACTAGGTTATTAATCATTTAATTCACTAGAATTTCCAAACATTATAGGATTTAAGAATTGTAAAAAAAATATCTAAATCATCATCATCTAAAGATCGTCACAACTCCTACACGAGTGGAGATTACTCAAACATCATGATCACAAACACAATCACAAATTGAGTCAGCACCCCTTTCACGCACAAAACTTCCAAAATCCGGTCAACACACCTGCACCGTCCAATCCGTTGCAGTTGATCGGTTCAGATGAATCCTCTTCATTCATGAACTTGCTTTTGACAATAAAAACTTCCGTCGATGACATAAAGAGAAACTCTGCGTCCCAAAGCGAGACTATTGAATCGATGGAAGAAGAAATTGCACGTTTAAAAGCTGAAATGAGTGCAAGAGAGAGAGGGAAACTTCCAGCTCAACCCTTACCCAATCCTGGCTATTCACATCATGTGGATGCACTCACGTTGAGATCTGGAAGAGTGCTTGACCATCACCTTGGGGAAGAGTTTGATGATACTGATAAATCAATCAATAACACCCCGGCTGAGACCTTTCCTCACATACACACTTCTAATTCTGACCCCAGTTCTTCTACCCCACCACCTTCTTCCGAGCCTATTCTTCGTTTCCCAAAAGGCTCGCCACCTCAGTCCACCTCTTTTACCCCTCCACGGACGATCCCCACTTCTATTATGGGATCGGTTCCACACACACTTCCTTCTCCTATGATGGACCCAGCGCTTATTGCTAAAACACCTTATCCTAATCGGTTAAGGGCTAACACACCAAGTCCACATATGGAGAAGATTATGAACATTTTTAAGCAAGTTAACACCAACATCCCTCTCCTAGATGCCATCCTACAAGTTCCATCCTATGCAAAAACTCTTAAGAACTTGTGCACTAGGAAGAGGAAGACTCAAGTGCCCAAGAAGATATTCATGGAAAAAACAGTAGATACGGCTTTCCCCCAACAATTACCGAGGAAACGTAAGGATCCTGGATATCATACTATTTCCATTTCTATTGGGGAAAAACACATCAACCGTGCTCTACTAGACCTTGGCGCTAGTGTTAACTTGCTTCCATATTCAATTTATGAGCAACTAGGTATCGGAGAGTTGAAGCCAACCCATTGCACTCTCCAGATGGCTGACCGATCTATCACCAATCCTAGGGGTGAACTGGCGGATGTGTTAATAAAAATCGGGGAATTCATATTTCCTGTGGACTTTATTGTAATTGATACACAGCCTGTAGCGAACCCACGGAATCAAATTCCGGTGATTTTAGGTCGCCCCTTTTTTGCCACTTCCAACGCAATAATCAACTGTCGTAATGGTTCTATGACCCTATCTTTCGAGAATAGGTCAATAGAGCTGAACATTTACAAGTTGGGAAGTGTACCCTCCGAACCTACTACTCAGGTCTGTTCTGTCGACTTAATGGATGTCGACAGCAGCGAATTTGATGATCCTCCTGATATCGATCTTGACTCTTTTCATACGTTATTGTTTGACCCAACTATGTATCATACACATACGGACTCTTCCACCGAGATGTCTGGGTCAACAACTAACACTGATTATGAATTGCTTTTAGAGTCTGAAGATCACCCCGCACTTTGTGATGACATTATTCATCGGGGTATAGATGGAACTTTTGAGGAGATCTTCGCTGACGAACTCGTATTTTTGAATAACACGGGTGTTGAGAAGAATCATGTCCCAATCAATGAAATTGAACCTCCACCCCTTCTTCTAAACTATAAAAAGAATGCGAGTAATCCATCACATTCACTGCATCGTCTCTCCAAAATGAGACGCACACACACTCTCTTCCACCACTTAAACTTTCCCCACTTCTTCTTCCACCAACCAGAGCACTGCATTGATAAAATTTTTGAATGGTTGGTGTTGACATTCGGTCTTTGCAAAGCTTGGCATCGACCAATGATTTTTGACCCCCTCATATGATTTTCAAAAGATTAACATTGCATAACTCAAGTTTGGGGGGGCATATTTTCTGGCTCCTGAAAAGAAAATTTTTAAACAAAATGATGAGCCAAAAATAAGTTTGGAGGAGAATCTTCACTTAAATATTTTGCCCCCACTAATAAATTCCTCCCAAGCTTACAGATTTTTCGAGATTTAGCAGATGGCAACAGTGAGGACACTGTTGAAAACAAGTTTGGGGGAGGTTTGTGCTTATTTTCGCATCATTTGCATATCACTTTGCATAAGCACAAAACATTTTTTTGAAAACCTATAAAAATTTAAAAATTTTCAAAAAGATAAAAATATTTTTTGTACATAAATAAGATAATAAAAGTTTAGATAGTGAAAAAGTACATCCATGAGATTAGAAAAATTTAAGAAAACCAAGAAAATTAGAAGTTTTCTTATACGAACTAGTAATAAGTAGTTATGAGCCGTTGTCCCAAGGGTTAGTAAGATGAAAGACGTCACTAGTCTGAGGATAAAAATAAGTCTGAAAAATAGTTTCTATTCTGGAAGCCAAACATTTTGAACGTTGATACCCTGCTATTCGCACTTACACACGTCTTAAAGCCTGGGATAGTAGAGGATACCTTGAAATGCTCTTGTCTTAAAGCCGATGTATGCAGGAAATAAAAGAAAAAAAAATGAATAAAATATAAAGTGGTGAGAAAAATGGAAACTGGTTTTGTTAACACCAAGGGCAATAAAAAAATATATAGCGAGGGTGCTTCTTCACCTAGTGCCCTAAGGCCAACTGGTCTGGGAGTCACTGCTATGTCTAAGGTGGTGCAAGACGAGGAAAAATACCAAATAAGCAAGCACATGAGTAATCGGTCGGTTAGTACATCAAGAAGTATTAACGGTCACATAAAAGTGTGTGAGCAATCTCATCTAAATATTCATTAATTAAAAAGTACTGAGGCTGATGGGCAAGAGTATGATAGCTTGAATTGAATTCTCCGGGTGTAGGGATGTCTTTACACACATGCAGGGTTATATGATTGATGTTTGGAAGAAAGATAGGAATGAAGAATAAGACGATGTTTTATTAAGGGAGGACGTGATTTCTGACATCTTTTCATGACCATTAAGATAGGGCTCATGACAACCGAAAAGCTGGCTTAGTTGGAAACCCTAATTTTCAAAGCCTTTCTTTTACAATTCTTGTCTTTAAATGTAATATTCATGATCTTCCTTTTATTATTGGATTTTTTGGGTGCAATCCGCTAAAAACCTTCAGGAGACAACACTCCTCCTACTAGGGACACCTAGAGGTTTAAAGGCTTGTTGCACATGCTCAGTGCAATCGTGTTGCCTACGAAAGTGTGCTAGTTAGTTTTTCTCTTTCTTTATTTTCTCCTTCTCTTTTTAATAAAACAGTTCGCTCGAGACGATCGAAAATAAGTTTGGGGGAATTTGATCAGTCAAAAATATTGCATCTTTTAACCGGCAATTTCCCTATCATTTGCACTCATTTAGAAGTGTTCGGTATTCATATTTCACATATTAGCAAATCAGTCGTTAAATATCAGATTGCATGTGTTAGACTCTAAAACCGACATTTCTAAGGAAATTGACTGCATTTCATGGCATCGCATCATCCCTATATTGCGCAACACTTGTTTCGAGATCTGTGCAGGATAATCCGGAAGAAAAGCCAAAATTGTCATTTTGCTGATCAAACATTACGCCAACTCAAAGACCTGAGATCTGGTAGCAATCCAGAAGGAATTACACAATTCAACATATCAAAACAAGGCCCAATTGTCATCCCAAAGCACCAGAAGAAGTTAAAAGCCATAAGGACTCAAAAGCGCCGCGGAACCGCGGCGGGAGCCAGCTTGCGCCGCGGTTCCGCGGCGGTATTGCCACATCATCGCTTAATTTTCAGTGCAAAACTCCTATCTCAAGGCCTACACCTCATTTTGACACATCAAATTCCATAATTCTCCAGAGTCTTCTACCTGAACAGCAAAGATCATTAAGCAAAACTAATCCTAATTAAGCTCCTAACTAACCTCTTCTAGAAGCTCCATCCTAACTAATCACATCTAGAAAGTTCTCCTCTAACTAACTTTTGGAGGGAAATTCAAATTTCCTCAACAAACTTTTGAAGGGAAACTTAAAATTTGAAATCCTAGATTTAGGGTTTGGATATCTATAAATAGAAGCCTAGACCTAGGGTTAAAGGCTAATCATTTTTTAGTTGTTTAATCTTTAGTTAGTTCCTTCTTCAATTTCATCTTCTTCCACAAGTCTAGTGACAAGGCTTGTGCGAAACCCTAACCCTAATTCCACTCCAAATTCAAGATTTTGAGCACCAATCAAGCAAAGAAGCCTTCAACCTTTTAGGAGCCGAGCCGATCTCCAACCGAGCAAGTGATCCAAGCCGATCCGCGACTCACGGAGCCGAGCAAAGCCAAATCGACGATCGAGTTCTTCCTCTTGTAGTTCTTGAGCGAATATAATGAAATTGTTGATATAAATAAAAGGTGAAATTCTTTAATCTTGCTTTCTTTTAATTCTTGCATCATGATTAGATCTCAATTTGTAATTGTGGTTCTTGTTGTGATGTTTGAGTAAAACTCTGCTCGTAAAGGAGTCGAGACGATCAATAGAATGATGATGTAACAAATCTTACAACGATTTTTAAGTCCTACGAGTTTTGTAAACCCTAGCAAGTTCAAGAATCAATGACCTAGTTTCGTTGCGATGCTTTCTTGATTGTTATCGCTCGAAATTAGGGATCTACGATCGTTTCTTGAATTTACTAGAGGCTAGAATGTGAATGATATCGATGAAAGAACAAGGGATAAGATGAAACCCTAGTTTCACTAGAAATCCCTAATTCTTGTCGATCATCATCGATCTAGTATCAATTCATCGAAGAATAAGAATACGTAATTGTAAGATTACATCACATCTATAGATCCGATCGATTCCTACGAGCCTCATTTCGATTCTTGAATTTGGTTGGAAAAATCATCAAACTATCAATTCTTGATTCTATCTTTTTCTTGTTATTAGATCTATATTTTTCTAATTCTTGAACTTCAAATATAAATCATGAATTGTTTTGTTTTGTTTTCTTTAAAGTTTCGACTCATCTAATTCAAAAGACGAACGATTACACTGTCCCTGTGGACGATCCGCACTCACTTACAATCTACATCCGATACCGTAGTTGATTGCGGTCAAATATAATTTTTGGTTGTGATTTCTATACAATTTCAAACACACACATCCAAGAAATTCTTTACAATCAAATGGCGCCGTTGCCGGGGATCATTTGATTTGATTTATACATCAAGAATTTATTACAATCACCCGTCTCATTTTGGGGGCATGCATTGGAGACTGCAGCGTTTCTACTGAACAGGGTTCCAACCAAAACCGTATCTACCACGCTATATGAGATATGGCATGGGAAGAGACCATCTCTTAAGAGAATTAAGATTTGGGATTGCCCGGCCTATGTTAAAAAGCAGAATCCGGACAAACTCGAGACACGGTCGGTGATGTGTAACTTTGTGGGATATCCAAGGAATTCTTATGGATATCTTTTCTACCACAAGGAGGAAGAAAAGATGTTTGTTTCTTAGCATGCCACATTCTTGGAAAAAGAGTTTTTCACAAATGAAACTGATGGCAATGTGGTGGATCTAGAAGAGGTTCTAGAGACACAAACTACAACTGACGACTTGGTTGAACCGGCTGTTGCAATAGAAACTGAGGAACCTCGACCACTCCGTAGGTCTGGTAGGACTTCTCGCCCACCGGAGAGGTACTACGGTTTCCTCATTGATGGTGACAGAGAAGACTGCATCATGGAGGATGATGATCCCACCAGCTTTCAGCAAGCTATCACGAGTGGAGACTCTGTGAAGTGGCTGGATGCCATGAGATCCGAAATGGAGTCTATGTACACCAACAAAGTATGGACTTTGGACGTTGTACCCCCTGGAGTAAAACCTATGGGGTGCAAATGGATCTTTAAAAGAAAGATTGGTGTAGATGGGCAGGTAGACACCTATAAGGCAAGACTTGTGGCGAAGGGTTTTCATCAAAGACCAAGTTTGGATTATGACTAGACTTTTTCTCCCGTAGCCATGCTTAAATCCATTCGGATCCTACTTGCTATTGCTGCTCACTACGACTATGAAATCTGGCAGATGGACGTTAAAACGACATTTCTAAATGGAGATTTAGAAGAATGCGTTTATATGGATCAGCCAGAGGGCTTCATTGACAGTGGGAGCAGCGAGAAAGCATGTAGATTGCTTAAATCCATTTATGAGTTAAAGCAGGCATCACGGAGTTGGAACATCTGTTTCGATGATGTTATCAAAGAGTTTGATTTCATCAAAAATCCAGATGAACCTTGTGTTTATAAGAAGGCTGTAGGGAGAGCTGTTACATTCCTCGTATTGTACGTGGATGCCATTATTCTGATAGGAAATGATATTCCTATGCTACAGTCGGTCAAATCCTTCTTATCACTAAGGTTCTCCATGAAGGACCTGGGTGATGCCACATACATTCTGGGCATTAGGATCTATAAGGATACATCCAAGAGGTTATTGGGATTGTCCCAAACCAGGTACATCAACACCATCCTAAAAAGGTTTAGTATGGAAGACTCCAAGCGGGATGCCTTACCCGCTTGTCATAGGGCTACTCTCTCTAAGGACTCTTGCCCAAAGACCGATGAAGAGAGAGCTCGCATGAGCATTATACCTTATACTTCGGAAGTAGGATCTATAATGTATGTGATGTTATGTACACGCCCAGATGTAGCTTATGCACTTAGTGTCGTAAGCAGGTATCAATCCAACCCGGGGGAGAATCACTGGATAGCTGCGAAGAACATTCTTAAGTACTTGCGAAGGACTAAAGAATTGTTCTTGGTGTATGGTAATGGAGATCTCCAAATGGAGGCCTTTACCGATTCGAGCATCCAGAGCGATAAGGACGACAATAAATCTATCTCCGGGTTTGTATTTACCCTCATTGGAGGGGCGGTAAGTTGGAAGAGTTCCGAACAGGATACCGTTACAGACTCTACGATGGAGGCTGAGTACATTGTTGCAAATGATGCCGCCAAGGAAGCCGTTTGGATGAAGAAGTTCGTCTCGGAGCTAGGAGTAGTTCCAACCATTATTGATCTAATACCATTGTATTGTGATAATAATGGGGCTGTGGCGTTAGCCAAGGAGCCCAGGTCCCATCAGCGGTCCAGACACATCCTGATGCGCTTTCATTTGATCCGGGAGATTGTAGATCGCCGCGAGATCGAGATTAGGAGAGTAGACACAAAGAATAACACCGCGGATCCACTCACCAAGGCTCTCTCTCAGCCGCAGCATGAGCGACTTTTTGAGACGTTGGGTATGAGATACGCCAATAACTGGCCTTAGTGCAAGTGGGAGATTATTGGATATATGTATGCTCTAGAGGCCATTATATGATAGTGGATGTATTTATACATGTGTGTGTGTGTGTGTGTGTGTATATATATATATATATATATATATATAATCAGTGTACATTCTTGCTTGACATGATAGTGTTCTATCTGGTTCTTCTTTATCTGACATGTTGATTTGATCATGCTTTTATTCATTCACACATGTTGATAAAGCCCTGAGGATATAGGCTTGACTACTGTGATTATGATAGAGATCATACTAGTGGGAAATCTGTAGTTTATAAGTATATCCTGGAATGTCCCTAGTCGTAGGTGTATCGAGTCGGGGCATCGATATACCAGAGTAGACTAGCGTATATGATACTAGACCCATATGATGGGCGATGGATGTTCCCACATTCATCGATATTTGACATCGAGATCGTATACGGGTGCTCAGTGGTGACTGGGTACACTGGACGGACTCACCGAGAACTCCTATATGGAATTATATCTATCGTCGGATAGCAGTTCTCAGGTGACACTGGTATAGGTTAGTCTGTAGACCCGAGATCGTCATAGAGTCTTGTGTGTTCTCCCACTGTACTTTGATTACCACCCTATCACAGCTCTACTGAGTCGTGTAAACAGGTGGTCGTTGGGTACAGTCCCGAGACACATGAAGGCGATGAGCGATAGGAGGGGTTTCGTCTCTCCCGGTATTAGGAGTTGATGCTGTGCTTGATTGTCTATATCAGTAAGTCCCTGGCTAGGGCTGTTGAGATTTACTGATAAGTGTTATCAGTAGTTTCTCGATCTGTTATAGACCATTCATCGGCACGACTTATTGAGTTATTGGGGCCGACGTCACCATCCCTAGACTCGATATGCAGTATATCTGACGAAGAGACGGGACTGTACGGTAGTGTTGCCGGTTGGCTCGACGGGAGTGGTGACAGGTTCGCTTGTTTTTTTCTGATCGCTCAATACCCGGATGGTCGTTACGTTTAGCTGACCGCTTGCGGCTTGGGGGTGCTTGATATGATCATCACCCACTGCCGGCGTATTGACGAGTCTTAGATACCCATAATGGAGTTGCCTAGTCCAGGCAAAACGATGTGGTGCGCATATGAGATGTACGCGTGGACCCGGTTAAAATGCGCGTATATGATACCGTATATTAATCGGGCAGTTTGCTTTTGGTCGGGTCGTATGCGATATGACCGGATTGCTAAATCAAGTGTTGATTTATATTGACCATTAGTTTCTCACTTTAAACCCTTTCTTGTCTTTTTGTTGTATGCATGCATGTATGCATTTATTCTCATTCATGCACATATTGATGTGCATGAACACATACATGCATACATAATTCTATCATGGTTGTTGATATAGTGGATGGTGGCAATATAAGACTCACACCATATATATAAATATATAGATGTTATTTATTTGGAAAAGAAAAATAGAAATGGAAATTGTTATCATGGTTTATTATTTTATTCATGTACTAACCCCTTGGATTAACCATGATTCATTTTCTATGGCCATTTTTGTTCCAAACTAAATATCTAGATATTTTATAACTATGGTTAAGAATGAGAAAGAGAAAATATATATATTTTCATTTCTCATTTTTTTTTCTTATGCTTATCATTATCTTGAGTTCTTCACAAGCCATCATCTTCTTCCTCCTTTCTCTCTTGCTCTTTAGTTTTCTCTTGTGAGCAAAAGAGTCACCAAGTTAGGATTTTGAAGTGACAAAATAAACCACATCACCATTCTACACTAGTCTTGCCCATTAGTTTAGAGTGTTAGCTTCTACTTCTTCTCTTGATCTAGTGGAACTTCAAGCTTGGACAAAGAGGACTCCGGGTGGATCGTCGTGGACCTAGAGGATCTCAAGCGGACCTTTTTCCAACCCTTAAGTAGCCAAGGAGTCTAGCATAGGGAGCTACAAAGGTTGTACTCTCAAAACCCTAGCTTTTACTACTTGTGTGCAAGTTAAAGTTATGTTACCCTAAATTTTCTAGAATGATCCTTAAGATAGTTTCTTTAGCACCATATAAATTTTAAATATGGCATGTGTGTTGCCTCCAAACCCTTGTAGTGGTGCTGTAGGAAACCCTTCACGAGGTGTAGAGGCCCCGCTCTCCTATTTTCATTTTGTTTTTCTTTTGAATTTTTGTAAGGCCGAGGAGCCAGAAAATACCTTCTGTAAAATCTTATCTTTGGCAGTGGTAAAAAAGTCTTTCTTCTGCAGCTGTGATAAATTTTTCCTTTCTGGCATCTGTTTGTGGGGAATACTCGCTTGGGATATTTTTACTTGCGCCGTTGTGCTTTCATGTCAGGTTGGCCCTCTGCTCAACGATCGTCTGTCGAGCTAACTGCCGTTGTTTGCCGACGAGCGTCTCCGAGGAGGTATCTCCTTGGGCCCCGAGGTTGAGGGGGAGATCGTTTAGGTTTGGACAGACCTGGCCTCTGTTTGTTATAGAGTATTGGTCGTCATGTGTGGGTGATTGGGCAGGGTAGTTGCGCCGTCATCTCCTGCTAAGGCTTCATGCATTTGTTGCGGCGTTAGGGGGGTTATCCGTCGGGGGTGGCCGAACAGGGTAGCTGCTCGGTCGTCTCTGTCGGAGGCTTGGTTCGTTAGAGTTGTGTGTAGGTGACTACCAGCCTTAGGGTATTGAGCGGGGTAGCTGCTTCGATGCTCCTTGTGAGGGCTTTTGATCCCTGGTGTAAAGGGCAGGAGCCGGTGTTTGACCGAGTAGGGTAGTTGCTCTGGTTCCTTTGTATGAGGGTTTTTTGATCCCTGGCGTTGTGGCAGGGAAGCTGCCCGCTGGGGATAGCCGAGCGAGGGAACCTCGGGCATCGACTGCCTCTGGGAGGGCTTTTTGATCCTTCAGGACGGGGACCGAGCAGGGTTACTGCCCAGTGCCTCTTGGCGAGGACTTTGATCCTTGTCGGTTATGGTAGGAAGCTACCAGCCGGGGATAGCCGGGCAAGGACCCGACTGCCTCTGTGAGGACTTTGGCCCTTGGCACGAGGAAAGCTATAAGGCTGTAGGAAGTCTACCAAGGACCCTTGGCCGGGCAGGGTTACTGCCCGGTGCCTCTTGGCGAGGGCTTTTGTCCTGAAAGATAGCCGAGGGAGGGAACCTTTGGCCTCGACTGCCTCTGGGAGGGCTTTTTCTGATCCCCGGCGTTGTGGCAGGGAAGCTGCCCGCGGAGGATAGCCGAGCGAGGGAACCTCTGGCCTCGACTGCCTCTTGGAGGGCTTTTCTAATCTCTGGCGTTGTGGTAGGGTAGCTGCCCGCGGGGGATAGCCGAGCGAGGGAACCTCGGGCCTCGACTGCCTCTGGGAGGGCTTTTTTTTATCCCCGGCGTTGCGGCAGGGAAGCTGCCCGCTTGGGGTAGCCGAGCGAGGGAACCTCTAGCCTCGATTGCCTCTGGAGGGCTTTTTGGATCCCCGGCGTTGTGGCAGGGGAGCTGCCGGCCGGGGATGTTTAAGCGGGGCGGCTGCTGAGTTGAATCTTTGACGAGGCGCAGCCTGGTCGTTCGGCTGTAGTGCGGGGAATGGGAACGGTCGGGGCAACGGCGCGTGCATCTAGTGCATTGAATGCCGGGGGAGGCGAAGCGATAGGGATGCGTCGTTTCTTTTCCGCCGAGTAACGTTCGATGGACGCCACGTGGCGGCCGTTGGGCTGCACAGCGGGCTATATAAGGGGTACTGGTTCTTCTCCCTTCACAGATAGGCCATCGAAAATGGAGGATTTCCCATTCACTATCCCCGAAATCATCAGTTCTGCAGATGTGTACCTCTATGACCGCGACCGCACCGAAGACACGGCGCAGATGTTGGTTGCTCGCATTGAGGAGCACTTCGGTCGGCTGCTCCCTAGGCGCTCCTCCTTACTGCAGCTACTAATGTACTCCATCTGGAGGGCATCGCCGGGGCTTTACAACCTCCTGTCGGAGCAGCTCTTTGACGAGGCCGTGGGCAAGCTGCGGTTTTTGAGGCGCTTCGGCTTGATCTCCGCAAACCGGCTGGCGCGTTCGGAGGAGCTCGTCCGGGAATGCTACGAGCTGAGGCTCGGGGTTGACGCCGGCGGGGGGAATCGGGAACAGAGGCTGGAACTCGCACGACCCCGATTGGCGGAGATCTTCGCCGAGTACCACGAGCAGTGCTCGCTGCACCCTTTGCCCCTTGCCCCCGCTACTGTAACCCCCCCTTTTTTGCATGTATGGCTGAGGAGCCCATAATACCCTTTGAATGGACAAAGAATTGTTTTCTTTTTCGCAATGTTCCATTGATCTTTATTTATTCAACGGTAGATCCTAGGAAGAATTTACATTGCTTTTAGAAAGAAAAATAAAGGAAAAGGACAGATACAGGTTAAAGGATGACTTGGTCGGCTTGGGCCGAGCTCCCTGAAGGGCTGTCGGCCCCCGTGGTTAGCATAGGGCATGAGGCTCCCTGAACCCCGGGTCGGCTGTGTAACAAATCCATTTTTAATGTAAAAAGAATTGTTTTAATTTCAATGTATACTTGGAGTATTTTTTGCGGCTGATATCTCTTTAAGTATTTATTTCACTCCATAATTACAATAAGGAGCTTGTAGCTCATTGGTAATACCTTGCACTGCTGAACCAAGCCACCGGAGTTCAAATCCCATGCCCCACATTATTTTTGTATTTATTTTATTTTAATTTCTTTTGGAAGTCAACAATCAAAAGGCCATAACTCCCAAAATATGTACTGGACAACAAAAAGTAAATATACCAAATTGTACCCCCGAAAAATCCCCGGTCATTGAAGCCCTGACTCGGCCTGACTCGGCGTCGCCAGCCAGCGACTCGCCCGACTCGGTCCGGCGCCGCCGGCCGGACTTGGCCGGACGGCCGAGTCGCCAACAGAGAAAAGTTGGCTCTGGTCGTGGTCAACCCTCCTGCACACTCAAAATGCTTGGATCGGTTATCATTTGGCCAATAATCCCTTTTAATCCTAGCTTTAATGAGTTTTAACGAATTTTTATATATTTTTATTTATTTATTTTTTATTAAAAACCCTAACCCTAGCTTAACCCTATATAAACCCCTATACCCTCTACCCTCTCACCATACATTCGTAAGTCCACTCTCTAAAAATTTCAAGAGAACTTGGTACGTTAGAAAACGAGCGAAAGGCGAAGCGCAGACGAAATCGACGGTGAAATTCCGACGATCGTGCTAGGACCTCTCAACAACGTTTCGAGGCACCGACAAACCCTCTACCTCTCTCTTACTCTCTAGCGTTGTCCAAACCCGTAAGTCCCCCTTTTCTACCTTTCTTTTCCTTCATAATAATACGGCTTTATTAACCCGACGGAAATCGGAACAAACCGATTTCCGATTCGGTTTTCTATCAAACCTCACTTATCACAAATTCCATAATGCTTAAACATATTCATGTTGACTACTAATCACTTAAAAATTAATTTGAACAAGTTTTCACACATGAAATGATAGCTTTTGCAATATACCGTATTTTTGCTCTTAAATACCACCATGTTTAGTTTATCACATTTAACCCTTTAATATTGCTAAACCTTAAGGTAGTTCACGAGGTAATGACCTACCTCCTCACACACTCATATGTAATCATAATACGCTACCTTGAAAATTTAGAATACGACAAAACAAGATTTTACATTAAAATACCATTTTCTTTATAAAACCTTTTCTAAAAGTTTTAGGTTAATACATTCTTAAACCAATATCTTTAATAGGAAAAATATGATAAGTTTTGGACATCGATCGTTTATCTAAATCTGACTTTGTGGTGTCTAGGCTAGTTAAGTGAGAAAAGGTAACTTTAAAAGGCCCGTCTCACTATTCGTGAGCGGATCCCTCCTTTTCTCATTTGTACTTACCTGGCCGCAATTGGCGGTGAAGAGGCGATTTGAGACTTCTAATGACTTATCGTTTAGACCATTTAGAAATAGATTAGTTGGCTTAGGAAACCCTATAATCTAAAATACGGAAATTTACACCCTTTTTCAAATAAATACCTTATCTTTATAAAACCGTTTTCTAAATGACTAGTATTTATTAAATCTTTGCAAAGTGCCACTACGACCCACATTTGGGGAACTCGTTAGGGATAGTACGGTTTATCGTGCACCATAGGGCTTAGTAGTGCGAGATTCAGACCTCCGTAAGGAGCATTCGGTCTCGAAAGGTTTAAAATACGACATTTAAGAAAAATGAGATTTTTGGAAAATAAAACATTTATTAAAAATTATTCTTGTATAAACATATGTATATTTATCATTTAAACACCTATTTTATTATAAGATAAAGTTTCCACCTTTTCTAAAAATTACAAGATTAAAAGTTACATTAAAATACCATGAATTTCAAATAAATCAATATTACAAATTAATACCTTTATTTATGAAACTAGGATATTTTCACTAGAAATATCACAAAATAAATCACACTCATTATAACTATAAAGACGAATAATAATTACTTGAGGTATATCTTGAAAACTATACAAAAGTATTTTTACATAAAACCCCCTCAATTTTATTAAATTACAATAAGGACCCTGACAAATATAGAACTTCGACTTACATTTCTTTAGTCTGACTTGGGTTTGAGTCTGATTATTTCTGACTTGAATATGATTCAAGTCAATTTATATTCTTTAATATTCCAACTCAATATGAACACATGAATCCCAGAATCCGGTTAATATTCTATACAACTTGACTGAATCAAATCATGGATATACATCCATTATTCCGTTATTCCATTTACCTGATTATGCAGTTACAATCTGTTTACTGATATCATAGTTTTGGTCAGTCATCCAACTTACACAATACAATACAACAATACAATCAAAACATTACGGGGTTTAAGGGGTAGATTGGTATGGAAGGTGTTAAAGGTGGCACGAGGTGGTCAGATTAAGACACCTAACATATATTTCGTTGCTGTTGTACCGTGGCTTAACAGTTCCTTGTACATTCAGTTTGCCCTGGTCTCTAGCATATAGAGACCCCTCTCGTATACACTGGTATCCTTCTGTACCAAGCTGCAAACAACAGCGTTAACACAATATTCTACAATATTTTACAATCTCTTTAGAAAATATCTCTTATTCTGTCTTTTCTAATTCTTATTTATCTTTGGGACTTACCGAGCGACCTGTTCGCTGACGACATTCTATTTCTTTCTTCTTTGAATGTCGTCAGGTGCTTTGGACCCAGCAGAGATCGAGCCCACTGGTGAAGACTTGGATCAGTTTCACGAAGACCCCGAGCTCTAGACTTTATACCTTATTCTATTCAGTATTTTCATTTCCTGTTATGCCATTGTTTAGGCATCGCTTTTCATTTCAGTTGTATTTACTTTTCATGCATTGTACAAAAGAAAGTTATTAATAAAGTTGCTGTTATTTTTATATTTCTTGTCTCTTATGATTTACTTTTATATTGCTTAGATACGCTTAGCGTATGTATTTCTGAGTACATACGTAGGGGACCTCGTCGCGTCTCCTTCACCGTACACCGGGAAGCGGGGCGTTACAGGTTTTGTTGGTGGCCCATGCAGGTCAGAGCTGTATAAATCCCTATCATGCAGTTCTGGTCTGCGTGAACAACCTAAGCAATATAACACAAGAACCAGCAAGTAAAACATTCGTTACAATTCATGTTTCTTAAATCTTATAAATTTCTATTCCTTGAATCTTATCATTTCATGTATTTGAATCTGTCCTAACCCAAATTTTTCTTCAAGGTTATGGATTCCCCGAACAACACCAGCACTAATGTCAACAACACACCTCCAGCACTACCTCTCACACCAGCTGTTCCTGAGCCAACTATCGAGCAAACAGTGCTACTTGAAGCGATTCGCAGCTTTCTTGAGGGACAGCAACAACTTCTGAACCGTCCCGAGAACGACGCACCGGGAGTAAAGCAATTCAGGGCTTTACATCCCAAGCAGTTCTCTGGAAAAGGAAGCCCTCTTGAAGCGGAAGAATGGGCACAAAGCATAGAAGATGATCTAGCAGCAGCTCAAGTGCCAGACCTAGCTTCGGTCCGTGTGGCGAAATTACAACCCACGGATAATGCCCGCAACTGGTGGAAGGCGGAAGAAAGCCGTCTGGTACAGCCGATTAAATGGAAGAATTTTCGCAAGAAGTTCGACGTGAAATACTTCCCTGTGACTGCCAGGTTTGCAATGGAGCAGCAGGTCATTCATCTACAACAGGGTTCAATGTGGGAAAAATCAGTAGATGAGTACGATGCTGAATTCACCATGTTAAGCCGGTAAGATATGTCACAATAGTTCAATTTTAAATCTCACATACTACACAGCTAACACAATCTTTAAACAGATTCGCGGCACACTTGATACCGACGGACGAGATTAGAGCCCGTCGTTTTCAACAAGGACTGGACACGGAGATTCAGGCCGCTCTAGCCACGGGAAAATTTCTGACTCATGAGGATGCCCTAGAAACTGTCCGCAGTTATGAGGCAGTGATAAAAGCAAGGGGCAGACCTCAGTCTGCAGGAGTAAAGCGCCCTGCCAATCAGATGGCAGGTGGAGCCTCGTCCAGGCCACCTTTCGTGCCAAGGCGACCCGGAGTACCAACCCATCGTCCCAGCCCAGCCATTTGCACATACTGCAAGAGAACTGGACATATGATGAAAGACTTCCGTCGAGCCAACCGCCTTTGCTTAGTTTGCGGCTCAGCTACTCACGATATTGGGTCTTGTCCCCAAAGACAGAACCCAATTGCTGCACCCAGGCCAGAAATTACTTATCTGCAGCGACCGGCTCTTCAGGCACCTGCTCCCAGACCTGCACTACCTGCACCATCCATAGGACCACAAGCTGCACCACCTCCTCGTCAGTTCCATCAAGCTCAAAGGAACGTTCCAAGGAATACTCCTCAGGCCAGGAGGAATGTACCAAGGCGCCAGGCTTTCACGATGTCCGTGGAAGAAGCTGAGGCCACTGGCCAAGTCATCACTGGTAAACTTTTCTTTTCAAACTTTGCTTTTCTATCCTACTACTTAGTTACATATTTCCTATACCTAAAACAAATCCCACATACCTTAGGTACAATCTTAGTATCCTCAATCCCTGCACTTGCACTGTTTGATACCGGAGCATCACACTGCTTTATGTTGCAACGGTTTGTCCGAACCCATGCGATTCCAGTCTCACCGTTTGTATCCAGCTAGAATGTCAGTTCAGGAAATGATATTCTAAAGGCAACTATGGGATACAGCTTGTGTCCGGTCGTCGTCTGCAGTCGAGAGTTTTATGCTGACTTCAAAGTACTGGACATACCGAACTTCGATGTGGTTCTAGGAATGGATTGGCTTGGAACTTTTTATGCTACCATCGACTGTCGTGAAAGGAGCGTAGTATTCGAGATACCAGACCATTCGGTCTTCTATTTCAAAAGCGGAGACCGTACACTGGAGCTAAGTACCTACAAAGCGAAGTCAAGAGAAGCGGTAGTTGCAGCAGCTCAAGCGGAGGAAGAATCAAGACTAGATGTGGTTCGAGAGTTCGACAATGTATTTCCTGACGATATATCAGGTTTGCCTCCCGATCGAGCTCTTGAATTCAGTATTGATTTAGTATCAGGAGCACAACCGGTGATCAAAGCACCCTATCGTTTAAGTTCGGAAGGTTTGAAGGAACTCCGAACACAGTTGGACGAATTACTGGCGAAAGGATGGATTCGTCCCAGCACTTCAAGTTGGGGATCACCTATACTACTTGTGAAGAAGAAGGAATCATACAGCATGTGCATCGATTACAGAGCCTTGAACGAAGTCAGTATAAAGAACAAGTATCTACTTCCGCGCATCGACGATTTATTCGATCAGCTAAGTGGATCTTGTGTTTTCTCTAAATTAGATCTTCGTTCAGGTTATCATCAAGTGAAGGTCAAGGAAGCTGATATTCACAAAACAGCTTTCAGAACTCGTTATGGACATTACGAATTTCTAGTGATACCATTCGGAGTGACCAACGCACCCGCAATATTCATGAACCTTATGAATCAATTTTTCCGGGAGTACTTAGACAGGTTTGTTGTCATCTTCATCGACGACATCCTGGTATATTCTAAGAGTCGGAAAGAACATGCAGAACGCCTACGAATTTTCCTGGAAACTCTTCATCAACATCAACTTTATGCCAAGTACAGCAAGTGCGAGTTTTGGTTAAAGCAAGTTGGTTTTCTTGGACATATCGTATCAGGAGAAGGAATCTCTGTGGATCCAGCGAAAGTTTCGGCAGTTAGCGAATGGCCTACACCAAAGTCAGTGAAGGATATTCGAAGTTTCTTGGGTTTAGTTGGATATTACAGAAGGTTTATTGAAGGCTTTTCGAAGATAGCAACGCCCCTGACCAAGCTCATACGTAAAGATGAAGAATTTGTGTGGTCAGAAGCAAGCGAACAAGCTTTCGTAGAACTCAAGTCAAGGTTGACATCAGCACCTATTCCCGTCATACCGGATCAATCTGGAGGATTCGAAGTACACTGCGATGCATCCGGTAAGGGATTAGGCTGTGTTCTACATCAGCACGGTAAGGTTGTGGCTTATGCTTCAAGACAGCTGAAGATTCATGAGCGCAATTATCCGACGCATGATCTGGAGTTGGCAGCCGTCATCTTTGCTCTCAAGATTTGGCATCATTATCTACTTGGTGAACGAGTGAACATCTACACAGATCATAAGAGCCTAAAGTACGTGTTTACTCAGAAGGAGTTGAATATGCGGCAGAGAAGATGGTTAGAACTCATGGCGGACTTTGACATCAACTTGCAATATCACCCAGGGAAGATAAATGTAGTACCTGATGCTCTTAGTCGCCAACCATTATCGATGAGTCTCACCGCTCAGTGGAAGCTTCAACAAGACTTGCATCAGATGGAGATTGAAGTAATCATGCCAGGTAATGCTTCAAGTTTGATGAATTTACAAGTTCAATCAACTATTGTCAATCAGATCAAAGCAGCTCAAGCCAGCGATGCTAAGTTGCAAAAGATCAGAGAACAAGTGGAGAATGGACTCAGAACAGACTTCATCATCCATGAAGACGGATCTTTGAGATACGGCAGCAGATTGTGTGTACCAAAAGGTCTTGTTCGGGAAGAGTTAATGAAAGAAGCTCATAGCTCTCCCTATTCAGTACACCCTAGAGCTACCAAAATGTACAAAGATCTACGTCAGAATTATTGGTGGCATGGAATGAAGCGTGAAGTATCCAGAAGAGTCGCAAAATGCTTGGTGTGTCAGCAATTAAAGGCTGAACATCACAGGATTGCTGGATTACTTCAACTGTTACCAATCCCGGAATGGAAGTGACAACATATCACGATGGACTTTGTGACTGCTCTTCCTCGCAGCACAAAGGGTAATGATGCCATATGGGTCATTATGGATCGACTCACAAAGTCGGCTCACTTCATCCCATTTCGAGTTAGCCAGTCAACTGAGACACTAGCAAAGAAGTACATGAATCTATTTAAGATTTAAACTCTTCATAATGCACTATCTCTGATACCCATGAACTTATACAGGAAATTGTGAGACTTCATGGAGTACCGGTCTGCATTGTCTCCGATCGTGACACCAGGTTCCGATCGCAATTTTGGCAGAGTCTACAAGCAAGCTTGGGAACAAGTCTGAACTTCAGCACGGCTTATCATCCATAAACAGATGGTCAGCCGGAACGAACTATTCAGATCTTGAAGGATATGCTCAGAGCGTGTATGCTATACTTCAAAGGATCGTGGGAAGATCACCTACATCTTGTGGAGTTTTCGTACAACAACAGCTACCAAGCAAGCATAGGAATGGCACCTTTTGCAGCATTGTATGGAAGAAAGTGTCGTTCGCCATTAAGTTGGGACGATATCGGAGATAGGGAACTTCTTGGACCAGAGATGATAGTAGCGACTATTGATGTGGTTCGTACTATCAGGGAAATGATGCGTATAGCCCAAGATCGACAGAAGCACTGGGCTGATGCAAAGAGGCGACACTTGGAGTTCCAGCCAGGAGATCACGTATTCTTGAAGATATCTCCGAACCGCGGAGTGATCCGATTTGGAAGACGGGGTAAGCTAAGTCGAGATATATTGAACCGTTCGACATACTCGAACGAGTCGGTGAAGTGGCATACCGTTTAGCACTTCCACCTTCATTGGAAGGAGTGCATAATGTGTTCCATATATCCCAACTCAGAAAGTATGTGAGTGACCCCAGCCATGTTCTCGATCATTCCGAGCTCACTATACAGCCTGATTTGTCTTGTGAGCAACAGCCTGTGGAGATCCTGGACAGGAAAGTGAAGACACTTCGGAATAAGGAAGTTAACTTGGTTCGAGTGATGTGGAGGAAAGACACTCCAGGAGAGTCCACTTGGGAAAGGGAGGATGAAATGCGTACTAGATATCCACACCTCTTTGTAAACTAGTCCTCAAATAAAAATTGTAAATTTCGAGAACGAAATTTTTGTAAGGAGGGTAGACTGTAACAACTCCATTTTTAATGTACAAAGAATTGTTTTAAATTCAATGTATACTTGGAGTATTTATTGTGGATGATATCTCTTTAAGTATTTATTTCACTCCATAATTACAAGAAGGAGCTTGTAGCTCATTGGTAATACCTTGCACTGCTGAACCAAGCCACCGGAGTTCAAATCCCATGCCCTACATTATTTTTGTATTTATTTTATTTTAATTTCTTTTGGAAGTCAACAATCAAAAGGCCATAACTCCCAAAATATGTACTGGACAACAAAAAATAATACCAAATTATACCCCCGAAGAATCCCCGGCCATTGGAGCCCTAACTTGGCCCGACTCGGGGCCGCCGGCCGGCGACTCGGCCGACTCGGTCCGGCGCCGCCGGCCGGACTTGGCCGGACGACCGAGTAGCCAACAGAGAAAGTTGGCTCTGGTCGTGGTCAACCCTCCTGCACACTCTAAATGCTTGGATCGGTTATCATTTGGCCAATAAATTCCTTTTAATTCTAGGTTTAATGAGTTTTAATGAATTTATATATATATATATATATATATATATAATTTTATTAAAAACTCTAACCCTAGCCTAACCCTATATAAACCCCCATACCCTCTACCCTCTCACCCAACATTTCTATGGCCACTCTCTAAATATTTCAAGAGAACTTGGTACGTTAGAAAATGAGCGAAAGGCGAAGCGCTGACAAAATCGACGGTGAAATTCCGACGATCGTGCTAGGACCTCTCAACGGCGTTTCGACGCACCGGCAAACCCTCTACCTCTCTCTTACTCTCTAGCGTTGTCCAAACCCATAAGTCCCCCTTTTCTATCTTTTTTTCCTTCATAATAATACGGCTTTATAAACCCGACGGAAATCGGAACAAACCGATTTCCGATTCGGTTTTCTATCAAACCTCACTTATCACCAATTCCATAATGCTTAAACATCTTCATGTTGACTACTAATCACTTAAAAATTAGTTTGAACAAGTTTTCACACATGAAATGATAGCTTTTGCAATATACCGTATTTTTGCTCTTAAATACCACCATGTTTAGTTTATCACATTTAACCCTTTAACATTGCTAAACCTTAAGGTAGTTCACGAGGTAATGACCTACCTCCTCACACACTCATATGTAATCATATTACGCTACCTTGAAAATTTAGAATACGACAAAACAAGATTTTACATTAAAATACTATTTTCTTTATAAAACCTTTTCTAAAAGTTTTAGGTTAATACATTCTTAAACCAATATCTTTAATAAGAAAAATATGATAAGTTTTGGACATCGATCGTTTATCTAAACCTGACTATGTGGTGTCTAGGCTAGTCAAGTGAGAAAAGGTTACTTTAAAAGGCCCGTCTCACGATTCGTGAGCGGATCCCTCCTTTTCTCATTTGTACTTACCTGGCCGCAATTGGCGGTGAAGAGGCGATTTGAGGCTTCTAATGACTTATCGTTTAGACCATTTATAAATAGGTTAGTTGGCTTAGGAAACCCTAGAATCTAAAATACGGAAATTTACACGCTTTTTCAAATAAATACCTTATCTTTATAAAACTGTTTTCTAAATTACTAGTATTTATTAAATCTTTGCAAAGCGCCACTACAACCCACATTTGGGGAACTCGTTAGGGATAGTACGGTTTATCGTGCATCCTCGGGTTTAGTAGTACAAGATTCAGACCTCCGCAAGGAGCATTCGGTCTCGAAAGGTTTAAAATACGACATTTAAGAAAAATGATTTTGGAAAATAAAACATTTATTAAAAATTATTCTTGTATAAACATATGTATATTTATCATTTAAACACCTATTTTATTATAAGATAAAGTTTCCACCTTTTCTAAAAATTACAAGATTAAAAATTACATTAAAATACCATGAATTTCAAATAAATCAATATTACAAATTAATACATTTATTTATGAAACTAGGATATTTTCACTAGAAATATCACAAAATAAATCACTCATTATAACTATAAAGACGAATAATAATTACTTGAGATATATCTTGAAAACTATACAAAAATATTTTTACATAAAACCCCCTCAATTTTATTAAATTACAATAAGGACCCTAACAAATATAGAACTTCGACTTACATTTCTTTAGTCTGACTTGGGTTTGAGTATGATTATTTCTGACTTGAATATGATTCAAGTCAATTTATATTCTTTAATATTCCAACTCAATATGAACACATGAATCCCAGAATCCGGTTAACATTCTATACAACTTGACTGAATCAAACCATGGATATACATCCATTATTCCGTTATTCCATTTACCTGATTATGCAGTTACAATCTGTTTACTGATATCATGGTTTTGGTCAGTCATCCAACTTACACAATACAATACAACAATACTATCAAAACATTACGGGGTTTAAGGGGTAGATTGGTACGGAAGGTGTTAAAGGTGGAACGAGGTGGTCAGATTAAGACACCTAATATATATTCCGTTGCTGTTGTACCGTGGCTTAACAGTTCCTTGTACATTTCGTTTGCCCTGGTCTCTAGCATATAGAGACCCCTCTCGTATACACTGGCATCCTTCTGTACCAAGCTGGAAACAACAGCGTTAACACAATATTCTACAATATTTTACAATCTCTTTAGAAAATATCTCTTATTCTGTCTTTTCTAATTCTTATTTATCTTTGGGATTTACCGAGCGACCTGTTCGCTGACGACATTCTATTTCTTTCTTTTTTGAATGTCGTCAGGTGCTTTGGACCCAGCAGAGATCGAGCCCACCGGTGAAGACTTGGATCAGTTTCCTGAAGACCCCGAGCTTTATACTTTGTACCTTGTTCTATTCAGTATTTTCATTTCCTGTTATGCCATTGTTTTGGCATCGCTTTTCATTTCAGTTGTATTTACTTTTCATGCATTGTACAAAATAATGTTATTAATAAAGTTGCTGTTATTTTTATATCTCTTATCTCTTGTGATTTACTTTTATATTGCTTAGATACGCTTAGCGTATGTACTTCTGAGTACATACGTAGCGGACCTCGTCGCGTCTCCTTCGCCGTACACTGGAAAGCGAGGCGTTACAGGTTGTCTGCTGAAACAAGCATGATCTGGCCGATGGTCAGGTCGGTGTGAGGGCGAGGCTGCTCTTGCTCGAGGTCGGCCTGCCGTTTGTCCCTTAGGTAGGTGGCGAGGTGCCCAGACCGGATAAGCTCCTCGACATAGTCCCTCAATTGTTTGCAGTCCTCCGTGGCGTGGCCCAGTACCCGGTGGAAAGCGCGGTAGGGGTCCCGGGTTCGCTTAGCGGCCTGACGTGGGACCGGGGGGAGCTTGAAGAACCCCTCATTTTGGGCCTCCTCCAGCAACACCGCGAGGGAGACGTTGAGGGGGGTATACTCTTGGAACTTCGGGTGGTAGGGCTGCTGACGCTCCATCCTGTCCTCCCGAGTCTTTTTCTTCTGGTCGGGCCGATCCGCCCGGGGAAGGTTGGCGTTCATTTCGGATTCCAGCTGGACCTCGCACTCGGTCCACGCTTTGACTTCGGCCATGGTTTTAGGTTGAGCCAGCGCGAAGGAACGCAACCATTCTTTGTGCCTCAAACCAGATTTGAGCGCCTTTATGACGGTCTCGTCCCGGTGCTCAGGCACCTCGAGGAGGGCGTTGTAGAAGCGGGTAATGTAGGCCTTGAACATTTCCTTGTCCCCGCTTTTAACCGTGAAGAGGTAGTCGACCGTGCGCTTCTGTCGATGGTTCCCCACGAAATGGCCGAGGAACTGGGTGGCCAGCTCGTCGAAGGTTGAAATTGAGCGGGGCTCAAGCCCCCGGAACCAGTCCCGACCTGCGCGGAAGGCCCGAGGGTGGCCGGGAAGGCCCTGCACTGGGCGGCGTCGGAGTGATATTGGAAGCTCATTCCCTCGGTGAAAGCGTCCAAGTGGTCCTTCAGGTCGGTTTTCCCGTCGAACAGAGAGACCTTCGGGGGCTTATTACGCGAGGAGACGCGCACGACGAGCAGTTCCTCGGTGAATGGCTTCGTGAGCGAGTCGGAGGCGTACTTAGCCCCGTCGCTCGAGAGGTAGGCTTCTCGGCGCATGCCTTCGATCTTCTTCTCGAGGGCGTCAAGCCGACCGTGGTACCTTGAGGGATCGGCGCCTAGGGATTCCCGGGCCCCGCTGCGGGTGGACTGCGTCTGGGAGCGGCCCCGGTTTCTCTCGATAAGGTGCATCAGGTCCCGGGATGGGGTAGCTCTTGAGTCGCCGGGGTGGACCCCTTCTGTGCGTTCCCGCCGACCATGGTGGGGTCGGCCACGCTCGTGGATAGGAGAGGTGACCGACATTTCCTCAGGAGGGTAAGGGTCGCGAGGAGGCTCGAGGCGAGGCTCCCTGGCGGCGGATCTCGGCGTGGAGCCCTGGGGCGCTCAGCGGGCCTCAGGGAGCACCGGTTCGAGGGACCGGTAGCGAGGGGACGCAGCCTGCTGGTGGTCGGCCGTCCAGACAGGGACAAAGTCTTCTGGAGGCGGCGGAGCAGCGATCTGGGGCCCGGGCGCGGTCGTTTGGACGCGGACGAGGGCCTCCACGAGGGATTGCAGGCGATCTATCCGGCCTGCGAGGGCGTTGATGACGGTCATGGGGGAGGTTCATCCTCGCCTTCGGTGAGCGAAAGGCGGCGGCTGGTATTGGGATCCCCATGATGGTCGTCTGCCATGAGAGAGGAGATAGGAAGGTCAACTTTGTATTTTGTGGAATTTAACTTTTCCCACAGACGGCGCCAACTGATGGAGCTCCTTTTCGGGCCTCCGTCGGATGTTTTCTTCCGTTGATCTCGAGATGAACTTGGTTGATTGTTCTTCGTTGCGTGTGGGTCTCAATGGGTTTTGAGAGGAGAAGGTTGGGTGAGGGGGCTGTCGCCGACTACCTGCAAAGAAGTCCCCAAATGGTTTGGTACCACCGAGGACCCTCCGACGCTCAAGTTAGCGATGAGATCCGAGCAGAGTAACGGCGTAAAGTGTCAAGAATGGCTTACTTGACCCCTCTGTGATTGGGGTTTATATAGTGGTGGCGGTACGCAGCAGCAGGCGCGAGAATCTCGCCGGCGGTTACGCTCCCGACGTCACGCCCACGTAGAGAGCGGATCTCCCATTAATAGGGATCGTGATGGCGTGGAACGTGGGATGTTGCGGGCGGAGAATCCGCGCATGGCGAGATTCACGGAGCGACGGTTACGCCTGTGAATGGTGGAGTTGGTCGGAGGACCGAGGAGGACGGCCTCGGCATGGAGCTCGGGATGAGCGGGGAGGCCGAGGAGTCTTGGTCCTATGGTGGCTCGAGACGAGCTGAATGGCCGAGGAGGCTGACTTGCAGGGGGCCCCGAGGGGGGCCGTTTTGCGCTTGCAGGTCGGGCACAGGGGACCTGGTCGGCCCCCGTGGGCCCTTTCTTCTGAGTTTTGGGACACGTCATCTGCCACGTGTCCTGATCTTGGAGGTCGCCAATATCGCTGGTCATCACCATCATATGGGACCCTTTAGTAGGCAGAAAGAAAATGATAAAATCATAAAGGCTACAAAGCAATCTAAGCGTGTGAAATTTTTTATGCTTTCTTTTTCCTATCCAGATACATTGTATTTGTATATAATTTCTCAAATAATTTCTGGAGGCTGCTCAGATGTAAGGTAAGAATCTGAAATTAAATACAATTAAGAATATTGGTAAGTTTATCCAAAGGCTAATAATAACAATTCTTTGGTGGTAACATAAATTACTCTTCAGTATCACACAAGAGATATTTCAGAATACTACCAAGTGCCCCTTGGACACAAAGTTGCCCAAAAATTCACGAAATATATTATTGCTTAAATGATTAGCATTTCAACTAAAATCCATTATCTTGCTAATTATTTAAGCTTGACCTAAGTTCTCTCAAAAAAAATTTCGAATTTTTTTTATTTACAAAAACAATTTCAAAGAAGCCTCTTTGACTTTACACTTTTATCCATTTTCTGTATTTATTGAATGAAGGCTAGATCGAATTTGAAAATTTCTACATCATCCAACGTTTTTTATGTGGAGATTTTAATTCTTTTTACATCTTAAAAATAATTCAGACATTATTTTTTTAAAATCTATTTGCAGACATCGGTTATTCTTTGGGGAAAAACACTTAAACCAAATAACATGCACAAATTCCTATACAATGTTATATAATGTTATGACTTATAAGATTTCATCAAACATGGAGAGAGAAAACTTATACATACAAAGTAGTTTTTTGAACAACTGTAACCATGCGATATATATATATATATATATATATATATATATATATATATATATATATATATATATAATAAAAGATGAATAGTTACGGGCTTATGATATTTTATTAAATATATTTTCAGTCTATTCATTAATAGAAATATAGAATAAGGTAATTTGATAATAAAAGCTATGGAATTTCATCAAATTCAATTTGTATCTTATCGTTAATGAAAAATAAAGAAAGATTATGGCAAACTTGAAATGAAAGTTAATGGATCAAGTACAAATTTAAAGCCCAAAAGAGATGGAGAAAATTATGACAAACTAATAATGAAAGTTGAAGGATCATATACAAAGTTAAAATCAAAGAAGAGGTTGAAGAGAATTGTGAGTATGAATTGAAGGTGAGAACAAAAATGGGAATGATGCAATCATGGGAGGTAAATTTGGAAAGGGCAAAAAGCTAGGTTTCAAGCTCAAAAGCTTGAATTAGGGCAAGTGCCCCGTGCCATGCATGAGCATATAAATTTACCTAAGAATTCAAGAATTATGTTATTGCAGAAATTGCTGGCATTTCAACTAAAATCTATTTTCTCACTAATTTTTGAAGCTCGACCCAAATTATCTCAAAACAATTTCAATTTTTTTCCTTTGAAAACAATTTCCTAGAAGTCTCTTAGACTTTACGTTTTTATCCATTTTTTGTATTTATTGAACGAACATTATATCGCATTTGAAAATTCCTAAATCAGTCAACATGTTCTATGTGAAGATTTCAATTTATTTTACATCTTAAAAAATAAAACTCAGAAATTATTTTTTAAAATTCTATTTAGATTATTTGCAGACATTGTTATTTTTTGAAGGAAAACGCTTAAACCAAATACAAATTTAAAGCCCAAAAAGGGGTGAAGAAAATTACGGCAAATTAATAATGAAAGTTGAGGGATCGGATATAAAGTTAAAGACTAAGAAGGGGTTGAAGAGAATCGTGAGGATGATTTGAAGTTGAGAACAAAAATGGGATTGAAGCAAGGAGGGCAAATTTGGAAAGGGAAAAAGCTTGAAGTAGGGCTTTAGTTACGGTGTGTGGTGTGTGTGAGAGAGAGAGAGAGGCGGGGGACTAGAATATACTGCTTGAACATTTGAGATCTTCATATACTTCAGGAAAAAGGTAGTGAGACTAGGTTAATTTTTAGCATATACACGAGAACTAGATATAGACAATTTTTTGAATTTAAAGGATTTTAAATTTTTTTAGCAAAATGTTGTTGAAAATCAAATATTTAGCAATATAGTGTTGGTGGGATGGTTAGTGTAAAACAGTAGCATTTATTAAAACCGCACTTTTAAAGTGCGGTTTTTCCTCGTCACAGTCTCGTCCTCGTCTTCGTCTTCTTCCTCCCAGCCCTCGTTCTCGTCCAATCATACCCTCGCCCTCGTCTTCCCCCTCCTCGCCCTCGTCTTCGTCTTCGCCCTCTCCTTCGCCGTCCTCGTCCACCCCCTCCTCCGTCGCACCACCCGCCTCATCCACACCAGCTCCCCTACCTCGCCCTCCTCTTGGTCTTCTCCCTCATCTTTATCGCCGCCGCCGTCTTCACCGTTGCCTCCCTCTATACTGACAAGCCCGTCTCCTTCTATGCTTCCCTCTCCTCTGTTCGATCCATCTTCCCTCGCTCCTTCATCACCTTCGTTTTCGTCCTCCTCATCAACCTCATCTTCGGCATTTCCCTCCTCGCTATCCTCATCTCCTTCGATGGACTCGAAAACCGCACTTTAAAAGTGTGGGTTTGGTTATAGCTAATTTGCCCTCATAACCCCACCAACACCAAATTAGTAAATATTTTTTTTAAAAATTCGTCAACTCCGGAAAATTATCCACTAGATGTAGGGTTCGGGCTTGTGAAGATACCCCCGTAATTAAAGACGGTTTTAACTTCTGAGCACTCTATTGCTAAATTACCTGAATTACCACGGCCTTCGGGGTTTTAAAGTTAAATGATAATATACATTCTGATTGCAAGTAGATACCATGACACCACACACATCGTCAGCTTCTAACTTTTAAGTGACCAAATTCATTACATATGCCAACTATCATCAATAATGAATTTACAATTATATGAGACGCTTAAAAAAATACTTTTATAACAGAGAAACTATTTGGGAGAGGATCCAATTCAGAAATAATCAGGGCGGATCCATGAAGAACTAAGAAGGAGCATGTGCCCCTATTTGAACTCCGACAAAAAAAATCAATATCAAGGAGAAACGAGAATTGGGAATTTATATATATATATATATATATATATATATATATATATAAAGCAATTGTGGGATTTATCTCAATACTCTCCCTCATGTGCAAGATGGTTGTCTCAAAGATACACGGCACATACTTGATACCATATTAATTTTAATACACGGATGAGGAGATATATATTTAGTTATATGAATGCACGCATGTGCTTTCAACATAAACATGATCCATCAAAATAGACTTAAACCTTCCTGGTGGATAGCGCATATACATCTTAAACTCATGTGCCTCTTATAGTTTTTCTAATATAAAATTATTTTCAAACGTATCTGAACACTGATAAAGTTATTTTTTCTTTTGAGGAGGAAGATGGAGAACAATTAGAAGGGTCATCGCTATGATGCTATGATACCACATCTGAAGTGGAAGAAATTGTAAGAATATTGTTACTTCATAATATAAGGAGTACATTGCATGTCTTTATATATATAAACGCAGAGCGCTTAATATAATAAGTCTTTATATGAAAAAGAATCAAGAGTATATCATACTAAGGATACCAGGTATGCTACTTGTACATAAGCTCTACCATGCGAAATGCTTATTAAGATCTACCAAAGAAACCAATCATGGTGATCATAACAGACCATTTGCAATAAAACCCCTCAAGGCATCAAACCCGATAACATTATCTATTGCTGCAGCACCAGAAAGTCAGCACTAGCTTTTTCTAAAAATATGAGAAAACTTGAATACTCTCAAACAATCCAATTCAATTCTGTAAATGATTCATGGGTTCCATGGGAGCATGTGTTGTATGTGTTGTGGGTGTGTGGGTGTGTCGTGCACGTGTGGTTAGGCTTACTGACCAGTTCTAAAAAATCCATATATAATTAAATATCAACTTTGTAACGCCAAAATGAGAACTTTCATAATTAATCCTACTTATAACCAATTAAACTGAATTACCCTCAAGTTCGCTTAGCTCAAATAACACAATTCTCACGGCCTCTCTAACCGCCGATACTTACGACCAACGGAACCATAAGTCTAGCAAGACTCCATCCTATCTCTTTTAGAACACTAATTTTTGCACGTGCGATCCACGCACGTATATTTTGAACAACATATATTAAAGGCATGCGTAAATTTTTTTATCCTAGACATTACATGAAAATTTCACTTCAAATATTTTTTACTCATTTATTATTTCAAGGTTCGATGTGGATATTTTCGTTATTTTTAGCAAAAAGTTTTCAAACTATCTAGTATTATCTTAACTAAAAGTCATTAAAAATCTTTTTAAATCCTGGTTGTTCAATGTTAATATGTATCAACATACGTCACACTTACAAAAAAATGGATGATGTGGACCATCTAAAACTAAAAGATTAATTTTATATAAACATGAGAGCGCCACGTGTCGTCCCTTCTCTTTGCATTTGCGGCAACCCCTTTTCTCTACAAAAAAAACAATATTGTTTAATTTGCTTATTGTAGGAGGTCCAAAGTGATGAATAAATAAATTAATATTAGAATCAAAACTCTTATATTAATAAAACTTTAATTTCTAATAAAAAGATATATAAAAATAAAAGGTCCACTATATAGATTATTTATGTAAAGTAAAACCTCCAAAATCCAAAGATTAAGCCATAATTCTATAAATAAAAGGGAGAAAAGGAAAAACTACATAGATACACATTCCGTGTATTCAGATTTTCACTATCTTCCCATCTTTGATCAAAGGATTAGACTTAGCAAGCAAATTCCTTTGCATTGTCTTGTAATCAAATTTGCATTGATGTCTTCAGGATATCGATGGTTCACGCAATACATTGTACCGCACCTACACTTAAATCCTTTTGCCGGTCTAATTCTTTTGTTGCAGCAACCGCAACGCTGGACATCCGATCCACAAATCGTTTCAACCTCAGCACCAGCACTAGGAACCTCACCGGGTTTCGTGTTTAGGACCTGTTACTCAATTCGAATTTTTAGATGAAATTACAACCTTTAAAGACTCAAAGAAAAACTTTTTTTATTATTTTATATAGAACCAGCACATTTTAAAAATGAAATATGAAACTAATATAACTAAATTATAATTGAAAATTAAATCTACATCAGAACTCACTTCATCAGTTTCCGTGTTCAAGATTGTCGATGATTTTGAGGAACTAATCGGCGGGGACTTCATTGCCTGTTTGTAACACTTCGAACACATGTCTTTTGTAGCAGAGCTTTCATAAAATCCGCAACCATTGGCACACAATTTTGGATCAGAACGAGTTTCTTCGGTGGCCATGGCGATGTTGATGCACGAAAATTGAAAGAAATTAAGACGAGAAAGAGAGCGCAGCAAAATATTGTAAGGATATTTGATGAGAGAAAACAAAAGAGTTTTGGGTTATATTTATAGCAGAGGTTTGGAGTTGTTAATTAAACAATAATAATAGGGATTTGATTAAAATTTTGATTATGAATTACACTTGCTTTGTGGGTAGGATCCTATTGTGAAATATTCATAAAAACAAACTACTAAAAAAAATTACTTCAAATATAGTACATTTATTATAAAAAATAATTGAGGGAAATTTATCTATTTGTATGAAACAAAATACAAATAATAATAAAATTTATTCCTTCAATAGTTTATTCTCTGTTTTTGTTTGTTCAAAGAATCCAAATAGAAAGATATGTATTAAGAGGACCTTTGGCATTTATTTTTTATTAGATACGGTAAATCTATTTCTAATGAAAATAATCATAACCAAATTTTTAAAAAATATTTTTAAATTGATTGTATCTCTTAATTTTTAATGCATATATTTAGTTGTTGTTTAATTTCAGAATTTTAATTTTTCTAGAGTTGTTGCTCACAAGAACCGAAGGAACGGGATCTTGCATTCAATATGTTATTTTCTCTACATATATAGACCGTTAGTCATATTAGAAATTTTAATCATGTCACATTTGAAATTATCGGGAAAAAAAAAGAATTTATCAACTTTCTACATGTATAGCAGGTGCAAGAAAACTAGTTATTTTCTAAAACAGTTATGCTAGATAGCAGGATGCCTTTTTTCCTTGTACCCCCGTTACCTTTAGAACCTGCGCTTAAAGTTTTGGAGGTGATATCTAGAAAAAAACCTTATACAAGTTTTAGGGGTGATATATAGAATATTAAAGTTTTGGAGGTGATATTTAGAAATAGGCCAGTTTTGGAAGTGATATATAGAAAAAAAACCGCGGTATTAATTGTTCTCAAAACATCACTTGAACTTCTCTGATTAATTGATCTTAACTAATGTTTTAACTGAGGGACACTGTGAGAATAAAAATTATTAGATATTGGAAAGTTAATAGTTAAATGAAGCTAGGGGACAAATGCATGTTTTTCAAACCAAGGATGGATCAGTAAGTGAAAAATAATTTGGTGCATCCAACTTTTCGGTGTGTAATATGTGAATATGTGTTGTAAAATAGGATGAGGCATTTGTAGTTTCAGCGAATTATAACATGATATGCATCGGTTTTCCAAGTACTTTATTTTTATATGACCCATTGATGAAGGTCCTTTTTCAGATCTCCTTCAGATGTTGTCTTCCATCGATCTCCCGGTGGATTCTGGAAGGGATTCCCTATTGTGGGTCTCAGCGAGTTTTGAGGAGATTTGGTGATTGGAGAAGTTTGACGCCAAGTACCTGCAAAGAAGTGCCGAGATGGTTTGATACCACCGAGGACCCTCCGACGATCAAGTTAGTACTAGATCCGAGCAGCGTAACGGCTAAGTGGAGTAAGAAATGACTTACTTCACCCTTCTGTGATGGTGGTTTATATATTGGTGGAGGCACGCAGCGGCAGGCGCGAGAATCTCGCCGACAGTTACGCTCCCGACGTCACGTCCGCGTAGAGAGCGGATCGCCCATGAATGGTGATGGAAGTCCTTTTCAGATCTCCTTCAGATGTTGTCTTCCGTCGATCTCCCGGTGGATTCTGGAGGGAATCCCTTGTTGTGTGTGGGTCTCAATGGGTTTCGAGGAGATTTGGTGATTGGAGGAGTTGGACGTCAAGTACCTGCAAAGAAGTCCCGGGGTAGTTTGATACCACCGAGGACCCTCCGACGATCAAGTTAGTACTAGATCCGAGCAGCGTAACGGCTAAGTGGAGTAAAAAATGGCTTACTTGACCCTTCTGTGATGGGGGTTTATATAGTGGTGGAGGCACGCAGCAGCAGACACGAGAATTTCGCCGGCAGTTACGCTCCCGACGTCGCACCTGCATAGAGAGCGGATCGCCCACGAATGGGGATCGCGAAGGCGTGGAACGTGGAATGTTGCTGGCGGAGAATCCGCGTATGGCGAGATTCGCGGAGCTGCGGTTATGCCTGTGAGCGGCGGAACTGGTCGGATGACCGAGGAAGAAGGCCTCGGCAAAAGGGCTCGAGGACGAGCGAGAAAGCAGAGGAGACTTAGTCTTGTGGCGGCTCAGAGCGAGTCGAGGGGCCGAGGAGGCCAATCTGCGGGGAGCCCCTAGGAGTGCTAGCTTGCGCTGGCCGGTTGGGCACAGGGGTGACATGGTTGACCTTTGTGGGCCCTTTCTTCTGAGTTTTGGGATGTGCCGTCCGCCACGTGTCCTGATCGTGAGGGTCGCCAATATCGAGCATTACCATTAGCCCCCCACTCTTGTCCCGACCAGCTAGCGGGTCGGGTCAAGAGTGGACTGCCGGGCCTCCCGGGGTGAGCTCCCTCCTAAGCTTTCGTCGGGACGCGTCCCCGGGCCGTGAGCTGTCTTTTCCGCTAGCGAATCAGGACGAGATCTTTGCATTTAAGGGGGGGCGCCTGTTCGTATATCTTGCCTTTGAAGTGACGGTCCACATGTCAAGCGCCGGTTGGCTGACGCGACATGCGCAGATCTGCGACGCCTGAGAGGGTGCGGTCCAGTATGGGAATGACAGGTGGAGCAATCTGAGCCATTTGGACACGAGGAGGCGTTTCGGCGGGAGACGAAGGGCACCGTCAGATAAGGTCGCTCATGGCGATAAATAGGGGTGGGGCCTGTTCCATGGCCCCTAATCCTTCATTTCGCCTTTCTTCTAAATTTTGGCCGCTCGGCACTCCTCTTCTTGGGGATACATGGTTCGTTCCCACTCTTTGGGTCGCTCGTTCCAGAAGGAGGCCCGCGACGCGGCCGTGCCCCTAGCTGGCCCAGGTTCTGCGTCGAATGTTCTGCCAGCGACAGGGTCGTCCACCCCGTTGGCGGCTCCTGGGGGTTTTTCCGGCGGCGGTCAGAGGCGCCCACGGTCATCCGAGCCCCAGACGGGAGAGGGGGGGGGGGCGAGGATGGGGTCCCTCTTAAGAGGAAAAGGACAATCTCTCGTGCGCCGCCATCAATGGTCCCTGAAGGGATCCCCGTGCAGGAGGGAGATGCCGTCTCCATGGTTCCGCCTGGGCTTTCCGTTGCTGCCAGCTTGCTCGCCGGGATGGAAGAGTCGGCAGGAGGGAGACTTCCGTGCGGCACTCTGAGGGCCCAGATGGAGGCCATAGCCCAAGGGGCGGTCCAGATACGAACCCCTTCATGCATTGTTTTTGGCCTTCCCTTTTTTGGCCCGAGCGACTCCTGGTTTCTCATCCGCTACCTGTCAAGTCCTTCAACACTGCGCCATCACCGCTCGTATGGAAGCCGAGGGAGTGTTCCACACACCGAGCCTAGTAGAAGCATTCCCTTCGGAGGTTGAGGTCCTGCGGCGTGGCCTGCTCCTGGAGAGGGCTAGGGCCGATGTCCTGGCGGCCCGTGCGGAGTCTGCGGAGCTTGCCAATTCAGCGAATCAGGGCGTCCGCTGTCGCCTGAGTGCATCTCTCCGGGTTGCCGAGAGGAAGCTGGCAGACCTGGCTGACCGCTTTGCGGCCATGGAGAAGGAGAGAGATGCTAGCCGGAGGGATGCCGAGGCGGCGCTCCTGTCGGCTCAGGCCGCTGAGGTCCGGGCCAGGAAAGCCGTGGCCGATTACAAGGTGTCAGAGCATTTTTACGTCGAGCTCGGTGAGTATTCTGCCGTCGCGTGGAATAAGGTTCTGGATGCCGTGAAGGAGCAGCTTCCAGAGTTCGCCGATGGCGAGCTCCGTGCTCGGGGCCCGTTCCCAGTGGCAAGGCCTCCGGCTGACAACGATGGGGGAAATGAGGCGCGCCCCTGGTGGCAAAACCTCCGGTGGTGAATCCCCAGCGATGAGGGAAGCGAGGCGCAGAGGGGTTTGCGACTTAGGTCTTTTTTGATATTTTCTCGTCCCCCTTTTGTAAGCCCCCTGGCAGTTTGTAAGGCTGGGGAGCCCGAAGTACCCTTTGTAAAGACTGTGCATTTGATAATAAAACTCCTTCTTTAGTTTCATCGGTCCACGCTTCATCTTCTGTTTGTGCTGCTGGGCTTTCATGTCGGGTCGGTCATCTGTTCAGCGTCGAGTTGACTTCGACCACTTGCTAAGCATTGCCGAGGATGGACGGAAGCTGCCCCGTTGCCCTTAGGCGAGGGCTTCTGATTTCTGGCGTTGTGGGTAGGCAACTACCAGCCTGGGATGACCGAGCGAGGTTGCCGCTCGGGTGCCTCTTGCAAGGGCTTTGATCCCTGGCATCATGGGTAGGGAGCTGCCCGCTGGGGATAGCCGAGCAAGGGCTCGACTGCCTCTGGGAGGACTTTCTGATCCCAGGCGTCGCGGTAGGGAAGCTACCCGCCGGGAATAACTGGGTAGGAATGGCCGGGCAATGAAGCCGCGTGGTTGCCTCTTGCGAGGAATCAGATCCTTCAGGACAGGAACCGAGCAGGGTTACTGCCCAGTGCCTCTCGGCGAAGACTTTGATCCCTGTCGGTCGTGGTAGGAAGCTACCAGTAGGGGATAGCCGAGAAAGGACTCGACTGCCTCTGGGAGGACTTTGGTCCTTGGTGCGGGAGGGGCTGTAGCAGCCTACCAAGGACCCTTGGCCGGGCAGAGTTACTGCCCGGTGCCTCTTGGCGAGGGCTTTGTCCTGAAGGATAGCCGAGCGAGAGATCCTCGGGCTCGACTGCCTCTGGGAGGGCTTTCTGATCCCAGGCGTTGCGGCAGGGAAGCTGCCCGCCGGGGATAGCCGAGCGACGGTTGGTCTCGAATGCCTCTGGGAAGGCTTTCCGATCCCTGACGTTGCGGTAGGGAAGCTACCCGCCAGGGATAACTGAGCAGGGTAGCTGCTGGATTGCCTCTAAGTAGGGCTTTGGTCCTTAGCGTCGGGGGGCTGTAGGAAGCCTACTAAGGATAACCGGGCAGTGAGGCTGCGCGGCCGCCTCTTGGCGAGGGCTTTGGATTGTAAAGACAGAACTCTACTCGGGATGTTTCGACGTTTCTTTATTCGAATGGACAGGATTTTTAGAGAACGTTTTTGATGTTTGCGGCTCATAATGGTTTTGACCAATACGAACTGTCAAAACCCTAATGAGGCACCTCCTCCTTCATCGCTCCGAAAAACTGTGCATACACACCTGCATCCGTATTCCGTAGAATGCGGATGCGCAGAAGACAAAACAAATCCATCCGTGCAATACTAGGATCCGGCTTAAACCAAAGCCTACTAGTACTGCCTGCCCGAACACCATACGCACACAAGTGTACGTAAGTGATCGCAGCCCTGCCGTAAAACCATACGGCCTCTACACGTTTCACTCAGTGCAGGGAAACTCTCTGTGTGGGACTCTAAAGACTCGACACTACACTGGCAGTGGGTTTAACCACAGACCGCAAGCGGCACTAGCTGTACATAACGGTCCCCAGGTAGATGTCGATAAGAAGGCCGATGAGGTACACCCATCCGAACTCCTACTGAGTCTGTATGTGACAATCTACGTACAGTCCGGTCTGTTCGTCTGATACATCGCATGGCGGGCCTAGGGGGGCGGTAAATGTCAGTCCCCTAATAGCGGTACAAGTCGTGTCGGAGTGAAGCCCAATACACCCTGAGATAACACTGGAAACCTACCAGTATATCTCGCTTGCCCTGGCCAGGGACTACTCGTGTAATGGCTCTCCTAGACACAGCGCGATGTCAACCCCCAATACTGGGAGAGACGAATCCTGTCTAACCGTCACTGCCTCTAAGTGCTTCGGGACTGCTCCCAACTACTACCTGTTTGCACGACTCAGTAGAGCCATGGTAGGGTAGCAATCAAAGAACAGTGGGAACACACTCGAGGCGAAGTGACAGTGTCAAGTCAGCGGACTAAGCTGTACTCATGTCACCTGGGAACTGATAACTGACGATAGGTATAATACCAACCATCAGTTCCCGACGAGTCCTGTCCAGTGTACTCGTAACCTAACGAGCACCCGCATACTATCTCAAGTACGACGTACTGACGGCTGTGGGACAGACCGTCTCCCGAGCTGGGATGAGAAGCGCATACGCTAGTCTACTCTGGAGTATCGATGCCCTATCTCGATACTCCCATGACTAGGGACGTGTATAAGGATGTGCTTGTAGATTACCCAGCCCCCACGAGTGTGATCGCCATCACAACGCCGGTAATCAAGCAAAGATCCTAAGGGCTCTACTAATGCGTATAGGTGATATAATAAATAAACACACATGTACACATTAAAGCAGAGACAAACCAAGTAGCATACTACTATATTGAGCAAGATTGTCTGTACAACTGTGAATATCCCAAGCTTCCATCAAGTAATATACATACTAGTATGATACAGTAATGGCCTCTAGGGCATATACACTAACAGTTTTACATCATCTTTGTGAAAGAAAAAAGGGGGTACACACTCGCTGGCCTTGACCTCACTGGTATAGCTTGAGCTTCTCGGCGTTGTAAGGCCGCGGGAGCTTGCGTCCGTCCGCGTCTTGTAGGCGGTAGGCTCCGCCGGGGAGCGCCTCAGAGACGAGGAAGGGACTATCCCACTTTGGGGAGAACTTATGAAGCCTGCCTTGTTTGACAAACTCGTTTCCCCGTAGGACCAGATCCCCGGTCTTGAAGGAGCGGTGTTTGACCCGAGCGTTATAGTATCGGGCCGTTTGTTGTTGATAAGCGGCAACTCTGATCTTAGCCCGGTCTCTCTTCCCTAACAAGATGTCCAGGTAGGTCCGTAGCGCCGTGGTGTTCATGTCATCATCGAAGTGCTCGACCCGGTGACTGGGTAGCCCAATCTCTGCTGGGAACATCGCCTCGGTCTCATAGCAGAGGCTGAAGGGGGTCTCCCGGTTGGAGTCTTCTTTGACGTGCGCAAGGCCCATAGGACCCTGGGTAGTTCTTCGACCCAACTGCCTTATCGTCCTTCTAGACGGGTCCGGAGACCTCGGAGGATGTCTCGGTTAGCTACCTCGGCCTGCCTGTTGCACTGGGGATGCGCGACCACGGCGAACTTCATGAGGATATGGTATTCTTTGCAGAATCCTTTCACCTTTTCGTTCTCGAAGTTCGTCCCGTGGTCGGTGATGATACATCTCGAGATGCCGAACCGGAGTATCAGGTTGTTTTGCAGGAACTTGATGGTTGTGGAAGCGTCTGGTTTCCTGATGGGGACGGCCTCGATCCACTTGGTGAAGTAGTCCACCGCGATGAGAACTTATTTGTACCCGCCTGTACCGGTAGGGAACTGGCCGATCATATCCAATCCCCACTGGGCGAACGGCCACGGGGATGTTAGGGCAGTCAGCTCGGTAGCCGGGAGGCGGGGAATGCTGCCATGAAGCTGGCAGCTCTTGCACCTTCTGACTAGCTTCAGGGCATCTTCGTGCATAGTGGGCCAGTAGTACCCCTGGAGCAACGCCTTTCGGATCAAGGTTCGGCCCCCCTGGTGTGCGCCGCCCACCCCCTCATGGATTTCTCGAAGGACGTAGTCGGCTTCATGGGGGTCAACGCACCGGAGCAGGGGCTGAGTGAAGGCCTTCTTGTAGAGGTTCCCATTACTCCAGAAGAAGTAGCGGGCTCTGGCCCGGAGACGGCGGGCGGCTTCCCGGTCCTCTGGGAGCGTGCCGTCCTTCAAGAATTCCACGAGGGGTTTCCTCCAATCCTGGTCGCTATCCTGCGCCGCGTACACGAGGAGTGTCGTCGCTCCGTCTCCCACACTGGGTTGAGGCAAGGTTTCAAAGAGGATGGACCGCTTATTGTTGGCCGAATATGACGAAGCCAGCTTGCTCAGGGCGTCGGCCTGGGCATTCAGCTGCCTAGGTATTTGTTCTACCTGGACCTCGTCAAAGTTCCTTCGGAGTTTCCTTACCTTGTCCAGGTACTTCATCATCAGAGGTTCCGAGTCTCGAAGCGGCCGGTCACTTGACCGACAACAAGGGCCGAGTCGCTGCGGATTTGAATTATCTTCAGTCCCAGTCTGGCGGCCATGCGCAGTCCGGCCAGGAGGGCCTCGTACTCTGCCGCGTTATTCGAGGCTTTGAAACCGAGCTTTAGAGAATACTCCATCTCTGCTTCGTTCGGGCCTCGGATAATGAGGCCGGCACCGCGGCCTTCCTCGGTGGAAGACCGTCGACATAGATGACCCACTCTGGGACCGAGCCAGGCCTTCCCGCGATGGGACACTGGGTTGCGAGGGGCGGCATGGACTCTGGCTTCTTGTTAGGGATGGTGCATTCAACGACGAAATCGTCCAGGGCTTGCGCTTTGATGGCCTGCCTCTGGCGATACCTTAAGTCAAACTGAGACAGCTACCACCTCCATTTTTTTAAGCGGCCTGAGGATTCTGGTGATGCTAGGATAGCCCCCAATGGGCGCTCGGTGAGGATGATGATGGTGTGTGCTTGGAAGTAGTGCCGCAGCTTCCTCGAGATTACCACGAGGGCTAAGACAATCTTCTCTATGGTAGGGTATCTCGTTTCTGCGTTCTTAAATACGTGGCTGACATAGTACAATGGCTTCTGCGCTCCATCGGCCTCCCGGACAAGCACCGAGCCTGTCGCTTGGTCAGATACCGCCAGATACAGTGACAGCTCGTCTCCTTCAACTGGTCGGGTGAGCAGTGGCGGAGTCGCGAGGTGCTTCTTCAATTGGTCAAAGGCGGCTTCGCACTCCTCCGACCACTCGAACCTCGGGATTTTCCTCAGTGCCTTAATGAACGGAACACATTTCTTCCCCGACATGGACATGAAACGGCTTAGAGCGGCGTCTCGTCCCGTGAGCCGCATGATCTCGGCGTTGGTCTTGGGCACGACCATGCTGAGGATAGCGTCGATCTTTTCTGGGTTAGCTTTGATTCTACGGTGAGTGACCAAAAACCCGAGGAACTTTCCCCCGGTGACTCCGAACGCGCACTTGGAGGGGTTTAGCTTCATGTTGAACTTGCGGAGCACTTCGAAGGCCTTGCCCAGGTCCCTGGCATGGTCGGCCGACGAAACGGATTTGATGAGCATGTCGTCAACGTAGACTTCCATATTCCTTCCGATCCATGTCTTGAACATGCGGTTGACCAACCTTTGGTACGTGGCCCCGGCGTTCTTGAGGCCGAAGGGCATCACCTTGTAGCAATATACTCCTCGGTCCGTTGTGAATGCAGTGATATCTTCATCTTTAGGATTCATACGGATTTGGTTGTAGCCGGAGAAAGCATCCATGAAGCTCAGCAGCTCATGGCCGGCCGAGCTGTCGACGAGCTGGTCTATCCGGGGGAGAGGAAAGTTGTTCTTGGGGCAGGTCTTATTGAGGTCGGTGAAGTCGACGCACATACGCCACTTCTTGCTTGACTTCTTGACCGGAACCACGTTCGCCAGCCACTCCGAGTAGGGTACATTTCTGATGAAGTTGGCGGCGAGGAGCCGATCAACCTCCTCTTCGATAGCCTTCTGTTTGATCGGGGCGAAGCTTCTCTTCTTCTGTCTGACGGGTCGGGCCGCAGGATCAACCCCGAGCTTGTGGGAGATGATTTTGAGATCAATCCCAGGCATGTCAGCAGGCGCCCAGGCGAAGACGTCAGAGTTGCTTCTGAGGAATCTGACCAGGTCATCTTGCAGAGTCCCCGTAAGGAGTGATCCGACCTGGACGGTTTTTCCCTGGTCTCCTTCTGTTAGGGGCACCTCGGTCAGAGGTTCGACCGGTGCCCCCCGGATCTCCTTTCGCTTGTCTCGGGTGTCCAGGGAACCTTTGATGTCTCTATTTATCTCAGCGCCGTTGGCCGGTTGCTCGGACGAAGACGTTTCGGTAAGCATATCTTCGCGACCTGCTGGCTCCCGTAGGCCCGACATATCCCGCCCCGATCGAGAAGGAACTTTATCGCCAGGTGGTAGGTCGATATCTGGGCCTGGAGAGAGTTCAGCGTCGGACGGCCGAGGAGGACGTGTTCCCGCCAAAAAATTTCTGCGCAAAAGAGCCCAAGGTATCAAATGGCAGCGATACGTTTAAGAAAATGTGAACCAGTATTTTCCGGGCTGTATTTTGACAAACTTCTGAATGAGAAACAGCTAAATTCTGATGGAATCGAAAGAGTCTCAAAAAATCCTTCAATTTGATATATTATGGGCTTCATAATTCATCAATATGCTATGCACGTGTAATCTAAGGAAGAAAATGCGAACCAGTATTTTCTGAGTTGTATTTTGATAAACTTCCGAATGAGAAATAGCTAAATTCTGATGGTATCAAAAGCGTCTCGAAAAAGCCTTCGATTTGATATATTATGGGCTTCATAATTCACCCGGGTTCAAAAGTTATGAGGCATCACGTGCTCACACGTGACCGGGCATCACGTGCCCACACGTGACCATTTAAAGGCAAAGCCTGTAGGCACTAAATAAAATAAATAATTGGAAATAATTAATTGGTGGGGTCACGTGCCAACACGTGATGAGCTTTTAAACCCACTGAAAAGAATTAAAAGTATAATAAAATAATAAGGAAAAACCCCAATAGAGCATCACGTGCCAACACGTGACCAAGGGTCACGTGCTGACACGTGATAATTTCTGAGTTCTTTTAAAATAATAGAATTAAATTCTGATCAAATGCTTAATCAGGAGGTCACGTGCCAACACGTGATGGGTTCCTAAAGATCTATGAATTAATAGAATTAAATTCTAATTAAGAGGGAATCAAAAATCCTAACTGAAAAAATATTTCTCTAAATCTTTCCAAACAAAAAAGATTGTGCTATGTAAAGTGGAGCACCGTTTGATTAAAAATCCAATGGTGATTAAAAATCACCAATTTATAGAAAGATTCTATGTAAGAAAAGATTTCCCTGAAATTTGAATAACAGATAAAATATATTTTGGATTAAAAATCCAATGGTGAATAAAATTCACTGAGTGATCTAAAATATCATGTTGGTTAAAAAATCAATTAAAATCTGTAACAACCTAGTTCATTTATACCAATTCAGTTTCCGTATTTATTATATCTGTGGTATTTTATTGATTTATCGTGTGTGGGTGCGAATGGTATTTTACATTTTACATTGCATTCGACCCGACCCGCTTGTTTGAATTTGTTTGATTCATATTTATAGATTACCCTGGCTTGTTACTTAGACACGTGTATCTAATGTAAACTGCATATTGGCATTTCATCTGATATCGCATATTTCACATATAACATTTTAGGTCACGGAAAATAAATTAAAATTGCATTCCATAGCCTGCATGATAACTCTAATCCCGTGGTAGCATCCGCGTATCTTGTTCTCGTCCCGTTCAGTGAAACGGACGTGTTTGGATGGCTATGTGCACGTACGTGCATCCGTTCTTGGGGGTATGCATTTTCATTATCTGAGAATTCATTTTGAAATTTGGAAGTCGCATAGATTTTTCGTATTTTAAATCTGAATTTTTAGACCCGATCCGGGCCCATTTTGGAATATTTTTGTATTCTGTCTAAATTCAAATTTATTTAATATTTTATTTTAATTTTCCTTTAAAAATCTCGTTAACAAACGAATTCTTTCAGATTTTAAATATAAAATCTTTTTAAATATTTTATCTTTTCCCTAACCAATCCCAGATCTCCTCTCACTGCCGTGGCCCCACATTCTCTCTCCCTTCCTTTCTCATTCTCTCTCCTTTTCTTTATCTCTCTCTCTCCTCCCCTCTTCCTTTCTCTCTCTCCTATATAAAACAAATTCATCTCTCCTCACTGTTCACCTCTCTCTTTCTCTCACCTCTCTCTCTCTCTTCTCTCTCTCTCTCTCAGAATCTCTCTCTCTCTCCCCTCTCACATATATCCCTCTCTCTCCCCCATATATATATATACATTCCTTCTTTTTCCTATCTTTTCTTTTCAAAGAAAACCCATGAAACCCAAACCCTACCGCCGCTGCCTCCCCCTCGCTCACCCATCGCCAACCCTCCTCTCGACCTCCACCATCATCTCAACCCTCGCAGCCACCCTCTCCTTTCTCGATCACCTCCTCTTCCAAGAACCGACCCATCGTTCACCATCTTTCCTCACTGACCTCTCGCCGCCCATCACCGACGACCTCATCGTCGTGTTCCCCTCCGTCCACTCACCTCTCTCTCAACTCCCAACGCCACCACCACTATTCTAGCCTACCCCGAGCACCTTCCCTGCACGCAAACTCAACCTCGGCACCCTCATTGCATCGTCGCCGCCGGAGCTCCGACGACCTCGTCGCTGTCTCCACAACCCTCTTCTCCCTCTCCCTTTCTTTTCCTCCTCTGCCAACGACCCCAGCCACCAAGAATCTCGCACACACACATCAGAACCCAAACCGAGCCCCTGCACATCTTTACATCGCCGGATTTGATCGCCGCCGTCGGTCTCGTTATCGTTTCCCAACTCCAGTGCACCCAGTGAGCATTTCTCTTCTTCCCAATCTCATTCTCCTCTTCCCTTTCCTCTCTTTCTTCTTTCTTTTCTTTGTGTTTCTTTATTTATACTCTCTGTATTTGTAGTTCGCCGGAAACCGGGCATGCCGTCGACGATCCCGACGACCCAGCGAGCGTACCTGACCCGTGTGATCACCTTGTACGTTGTTTGGATCCGTTCCGTGTACCGTGCGCGCGTCGCGACTTTTTTCACCGACATGAGACGTTCCGTATACCCGTTTCTTGATCCGTTTAGGCAAGTAAAACTTGCTACATGCTGTTTAAATTATTATATACTTATTTAAATACATATTATACCTGTTATTTAAATCTAGTGCCCTATATTTCATTTTAACGTTTCGATGTTCCGTTTATATCATTTTAAATCTTGGTTATGGAAAATATATCTTGTTGCATACTAGATTGCAATACACTGTACCCATATCCATATTGATTTCACATAGTGCTTATTGTACATCCCATAGTACCGTTTTATAGTTTGTGACTTTCGAATAACTGTTTGCATCTATTTCATTTAGAATATATAAGTTGCATCCATTTCATTTAGAATATACAAATTGCATCCATAAATCACTTGAATATATAACACTGTAATATTGACACCCCATGTTCAATAAATTGCATCCATAAATCACTTGAATATATAACACTGTAATATTGACACCCTATAACCTTAACCCTAATCGATAATTGTGCATCCATGTGTTTGAATTTATACCTATTTGCATGCCACATCATACTTTTCCATTTTATTGTTACATTGGTACCCATACTTATTTTTGTGTACCCATGCTTAGTATAGTTTGATTATAAGTACCCACATGATACTTGAGCACCCCCTGACATGACTTGATATACTATTAATTGACACGACTTGATACCGTGCACTACTGAACATGATTAGATCCATATACACTACCTGACTTGACCTGATGTACCATATCTTGACCTATTACCTGATCTTATTACTAATGCCAACAACCTTGACATGTTGTCCCTACGGACTCTTCCTGTTGTCTATCCAGACAAACCTGTACCTGCTTAATCCTGTGTTGGCATTAGCTCCAGATTTATCAATACCTGACTTGAATACATAACTTGGGGGTATGGGGAAATCAATGATGAAACCTGACTTATAACTCGACAGTTCAATACCTTTACTGATCAGTCCTACGGGCTAGGCCAGCCCCGGGGTGATGATGCTGACATCACTCATCGTTACATACTACCCTTTTACTGCCTAGCGGCACGTCTCGAATTCAGCCCGAGAGTCTTCATCGTGGTCCCGGGCACGCACGGGATACTATTGAGTTACATTGATGATTCATCAAATTGATTTCAAAAACTTGAGAGTAGTTAACCCAATAGACCGGTTTAGATTACTCATTACACATTACCCTTACCGTCCTCACTTATATTACTGTTATACTTGTTTTACCATTTATACTCATACCTGCATATCTTGCTACCCCTGTTTATAGTATTGCTTGATATTATGACGCACTGACGTCTGGGTTTTGCATAGCCCAGATTCTTTACCTTTGCTACAGGCCGAGCAGGAGTATTTCAGTCAGCAGGCTGAGCAGTGAGGACTTGTTAGTAGTTAGTTTATTTTACTTTCGGCATTTTCATTCCCAATGTGAGCCCGTATTATGGGACGTACATTCCAGTTTATTTCTTGTATTGGATCTTTTGCTTCCGCATTATTTTATTCTTGACTCGTTTTATTCTGGCTTATGGAAATGTGTTAGATAGTTTATTATTGTTCTTGATATCTCTACAGCCGTAATGTGACTGTGGAAATATATTTCCTATCTACAGGTAGCATGTTTGGTTATGTCACGTGCCTATCTTAGCGTACTCTGGGAAGCGGGGCGTGACAAAATATTTCAATGAAAGATTGACAAAACAAATTGATTCTTTTCTTTCTCCTATAAATAGGAGCCAAGAAAAGAAGAGAAGGGATCTACTTTTTTTGGGAGATAATAACAACAAAGAGAAAAAAGAGAGGAGAATTTAATTCTCAAGAGAAAAAAAGATCTCTTCAGAGAAAAGGAACCCTAGGAGAGAAAGGGGAAAGAGATCTAAGTTCCGTAAAACAAAGAGAATTTAATTCTCAATTTAAGAGTTTAACTCTTCTGGAAAAAAAACTTAGTTCTTCCTCTGGTTGAAGATCTGCAGAAGCAAACCTCCCCATTGGTTGAGAATTTAATTCTCATCGGGTTGAGATTCTGCCATGCAGATCCAAAACTTAGAGGGAGAATTGAGTTTAGGGAATTTAATTCCCCCAAATTCATAGGAATTTAATTCCTCCAAAACAGAACTAGGGTTTAACCCTATATGAGAATTTAATTCTCCCAATTTCACAAGAATTTAATTCCTTCAAGATAAAACTAGAGTTTAACCTTATATGAGAATTCAATTCTCCCAATTCATAGGAATTTAATTCCTCCAAGACAGAATCAGGGTTTAACCCTACATAAGAATTTAATTCTTCCACATGCATAGGAATTTAGTTCCTCTAAAAACATAATTAGGGTTTAACCCTACAGAGAATTTAATTTTTAAAATAAAGAGACTTGAAAGATCTCCATGAACGTAAAGAACATTGGTCACGTGATGACAAGTGACCCCAATCCGCAGTGGTTAGAAAAGAAATAATAAACTAGGCCACGTGACCCCTGAACAAATCCTCCAAAATAAGAAGGAATTAGCCCTGAGGCAATGCCTCGCGTGCTCCCACGTGACTTCCAAAATAAAGAAAATAAATCCAAAGGCAGAATCAATTTTGGGTGCCCTCACGTGTCCCCATGTGACCCCTAACAAATCCCTTTAATATCCAGTGCACGGATGCCCATCACGTGCTCACACGTGATGGCCTTAAAGATTATGTGTTCAATGATTTGTCTCAAAAATATTTCTAAACCGCAGTCAAGAACGGCATCGCTTGGTAGCTAGCCGGTGAGTACGGGTCGGTCCACAGGGATGTTGTGAATTTCCTAATTGCTCTTACGAGTTAATTCCAAACGGTGTGAATGGATCAATTAACTCTAAAAACTAAATTAATCTAGATCTAAATCTTGCTAGGGTTAGATTTAGATTAAGTTTGTAAAGTCAATAAATCTCACCGCTTTCTATACCCATATTAAGATCTATTAGGAGTTATGGTAATTATTAATAGAGGGGATTAGAACCATTGGGAAGATGTTTCTTCCTCTAGCTTCTTGTCCTTCCTTTATCAATCCTTACCCTAACCTCCATGGAAAACACGCGCACCCGGGCCTTTATACTACGGTATCATCGCTACCTCGTGGGATAAGGTGTCGTAGGGAGCGGTGTGTGCATGTATGCATGGAGTCCTATAATTATATGTGACGGGTAAGAAAGGGGTGAGAGATCTTCATCTCTCAAACTTTCCCCAAATCTAACCCTAACAAGCGAGGAGACTACTCGCTCATTAGGGAATTGAAAAACATTTATCTAGGGCAGAGAATAAAAGATCTAACAATCTAACTAGGGTAAGGAATTAAATTTAATTAGGGCAGATAAGAAATTTAACTTAGGGCAGAAAATAAATTAAGAACTTGCAAATTGATGCTCTCCAAAGAAATCTGAATTTTATTAATGAAGGGAGGCATGACCTAATACAAGAATTTGGGTCTCTATTTATAAGAAATAGAAAACCCTAGGTTTACAATTGCCGCATGTCTGCTATTACAAAAATACCCCTAGTAAGACTAGTCAGTGCCGCCACACAATTAGGTAAAATTTCTCGACACCATGGGCTTCACACGGCGGAACCGCGGCCGCAGCCATGGTTTGGCCGCGGTTCCGCGGCCAAAAAGGATAATTGGGCTCTGCAGTTTCTTGTGTAGGCTCTGGTTCTCCTTTTCTTCCTGTATCTTTGTTTGGTTCTTCAGAATTGCTTCTATTTCTTCTCCAGATCTTCACAGTGAGTAATGCAGTGGACTTTAACCGTTCGCTTTGTGTCGGACTCTTGAACCTTGCGATGCCTTGTATTTTGTGAACTGATCTTCGTGTAGACTTGATCAAGATCCTTCTATTTGTTGGTCGTCGTTCCACTTTTGCATCGTCTTTTATCTTTTTCATTGTTTTTGTCTAAGAACCTGTAACCTGTAATTATGTAGCAGACATGGGTCAAAAGCACTTGTTTATTTATAAAAAGAATAAGAATGGGGAATATAATAATACAATATTATGGTATGAACAAATACCCCCAAACTTATCTTTTGCTCGTCCTCGAGCAAACCTAGTTTTATTCTCGACAAAAACCTAACCTCACTTTCGCAGGGAAACGCGATTGCACTGAGCTCGTGCAACAAGCCGTTAAACCTCTAGGTGTCCCTAGCAGGAGGAGTGTTGTCTCCTGAGGGTTTTCAGCGGATACTACCCACAAAATCCTATCAATTCGGCCCATTAACTTTTATTTTCCAATTTGGTTTTCTAACAAGGAATTCTATTATCGTCGACTCGTAAATTATCCACCCATATTCTTCACACTTCCTTATCATTTAACTTAAGATTATATATGTTCTGCAGACCTACTTAGCTTTCAGCATCTTTTAAGTTTTCCTTCAAGGGTTCTATCTCAACATAGGAATTTTTATCATCTCTATTAAAGGTACAAGTCCTATTCTTCATTCCTATCTCTTATCTAAACCCCAATCACATACCCCTACGTGTGTGTATAAATCATCCCTACACTTGGAAATTCAAATCAAGCAATCATACTCTTGTCCGTTGTCCAAAGCACTTCTTAATTGGTGAATTTTTTAGATGAATTTTGCTCACACATCCTTCATGTGACCGTTAATACTTCTTGAGGTACCAACAACCGATTACAAGATGTGTTTGCACATTAAAGCGTAATTCCTAGTCTTGTAACACCTAAGACTTTAGCAGTGACTCCCAAACCAGTTGGTCTAAGGCACTAGGTGATGAAGCACCCTCGCTAAATATTTTTCTATTTTTGCAGCCTTAAGTAATTACAAAAACCAGTGTTTATTTTTTTCTTTATTCACACTTGTATATATATATATTTTTTTATTCGTACTAAGGACTTTAGACAAGAGCATTTCAAGGTCTCTTCTACTATTCCAAGTTTCAAGGTGCGTGTTTGTGCAATTTGTAGGGTATACATTTTCAGAATTTAGACTTAAGCTAGGAACTATTTTTCAAACTTATATTTTAATAAAAATATCAATACTCTTCCCTTGTTTTAACTTAGTCCAAGAAGTGAACTCAAAATTTGCTTATTTCTAAATAAACTACAAAGACATATACTTTCTACCGTTAAACTCCAAGAAAGGTTATTTTTAGGGTTTTTAATTTACTAAGTCTAAGATCTAGTTGTTCCTAGCTAGTTAACCTATTTGTCAAACTCAAGTCAATTATGGCCAAAATTGAATACATTAATTTTTATAATTTTTGAATTTTTTTTCAATTTTTATGGGTTTTAAAATAGGTATGCTAATGCAAAAAATGTACATATGAATGCGAAGGAAGAAGGCTTACCGAGCATACCCCCAAACTTAAACTTGACAGTGTCCTCACTGTCATGCCACACCAAGAGGGTTGAAAATGTCGGTACTCCCCTGTTTATTTATTTATAATTTTTTATTATTTTTTTTAAAAGAAAAACAAAATATATATACAACAAGGTTCCCCCCAAACTAAACAAGGCCTTACACAAGCTAAATGTTAGCACCAACCATTCAAAAATCTTATCGGGGTAAAGGTAGAGTTGGTGAAAAAATGGAGTGTAAAGAAAAGAAATGAGAAACACACGAGACCGTATGAGAAGAAGAGTGGAATATGGTCTCGGTGGAGGAGAAGAATGACGGAAGGGAAAAAGAAATGGTAGTGGTTCTACTTCTTCGAGTGGAGGTTGATTAATCACAAAATCCGTATCGTGTAAGACCGCGAGTTCGTCAGCGAAAATATCTTCGAAACTTTCATCGAAGGTCCAATTGAAAATTATCGAACTTAAAAGATCGGATTGTGATTCATCAACACTCGGTATCATTAAAGGAAGGTTAGAAGAACCAAAGAAAGTGGGAATACGAATTTGAGGGTGGGGATGGAGTGTATAAATTAGCACAATTTATAATGACCGATGTGTAAAAAGCGATTGTGCTAATCTATCAACCCGCGGAAAAATGAGATTAAAACCCTCAAGATTCGCGAGCAAACATGGGTACATCGAACTTGGTATTGGAGATGAAAGCGTAACGGTCTGTTGCAAGGTCAGAACGAGGAGGGAGGGAAGTGAGTGAGGAAGGGTATCAGTCAAAGATTCAGGAGGGTGTACACAATCAGTGGAAGGGACATGATGAATTGGGAAATCCGAGTCATCAAACAGAACTGGTTCATTCTCAATAGTTTCCTCAATATTCTCCTCAAAATTTAGCTTATCCATGCCATTATCATCAAAATCAAGATGCATATGAAGTTCGGGAGAAACATTTAATGACTCGGGATGATGAATTGGACATAAAAGTTCAATCAAATCGACGGGTTCATCATCCAAAATATTCCCGGCGTCTATATCCTCAATCAAGTGAAAATCAATTTTTTCTGACATCTCATCAAAAGCATGGATATTTATCAATTCAGGTTCTAGATTGGAGGTGTAAGGATCAAAAGGATTAGGGATGGTTTCACTCGAAAGGGAGTCTTCACAATCTGGCAAATCAAGCACTACAAAGTCACACAACTCGTTAAATGTTTTATTTTCAACTTGTGAATTATTTGGGACAATTGATGGAAAACCGGAGTTGTGGGCTTCAATTGAGTATGGGTAGCTTTGATTTGGAAAGGTGTAGAACTTATTTTCTTCTCTCAAATTCTCACTCTGTCCAACCGCCTCCTTATACATTGGAATTTTTGGAGCTAGTTGGAAACTAGCTACCGGTTCACTAGGTTGCATAAGGGCGGCCATGGACGCATCCACATTCCTCATCATTTTGTTTGTTGCTAAAATATAAGCTTCCAACGACTGTTCCAAACTAGACATAGGTTGTGAAGAGGTTTCGGTAAAAGATTCGAAATTGTTTGGATACATGAAACTCCCAAATGGCTGTGTAGAAGCAATGTCTAGTGAAGGCGGGAAAGTCGGGTAGGACTGGTAGGAATTGAATGGTTGGACAGGAGTAGGATCAATATTTGGATAAAAAGGTGAATGGACTTGTTGATCCCTAGAACTGGATGTGTGGAGAGGAGTGAAAGATCGGCTACGAGATTGTGCAATATGCTCAGCAATAGACATGGGTTTAGGAGTTACAACAGGACTCGAAAAAGTGGTATCGACGTACGAAGGTGGTGAAAGTTGATATGGTTGATACAAAGTGGATTGCAACGTCGAACTGTTTCTCCTAGACGCTTCTATTTGAACTTTCAAAGAAATTTTGGGCATGAAGGGATCGTCCTTAAATCGACTGAAACAATTGACGTACGAGGCAAAGTTAGGTTTAGGATACCAAAGTTCGGCAAGAGATTTATGAGGTATGGTACCCATGATGTTAGAAGGAGAAGAGAAAGAAGGTAGGTGGTGTAAGGAGTTCTTAGCGACAAAATTTGCAAGTTTTTATAAAAAAAAATCCTTTTTCCTTTTTCCTTTTTTTTTTATTTGGAACTCTTTGCAAAAAAAAATTGTCGATAAAGGGCTTAAACACACTTTCAATCAACCACAAATGCACAATCAGGCCTAGATTTAGGGTCAGCTATACAGCTCCTAACTGTTCCAAAGGGCTAGAAATAGGACCTTAAACCGCCTCTTCACCGCCAATTGCGGCCAGGTAAGTGCCAGGTGAGTGGGAGGCTCTCCACTACAAGTAGTGACCCTAATTAAGTAACCACTCACCTTAGACACACTTTCCTAGACACCCCAAAGTCAGGTTAGGATCAACGGCCGATGCCTACAACTAGTCCTCTGTCCTATTGAGCGCGACGTGCTTAGGGCTGAGTCTAGTATTTTTTAATTAAAGATTGGTCAATGCATATGCCTTATGTGATTTCTGGGGTCCTGGGAAGGGTGATGAAATCCCCACCCAATCTGGATTGGTTTCAAGCCCCTTAAAGTCCGATTAAAAATATGCAAAACAGAAAAAATCACTTGCAATCAATTTTTATTTTAAGCGCGGCACAAAGAATCCTACACAAGATTTGTTATTTGGAAGGGGGAAGAATTTTTTTTTAAGCGCAAAGAATCTTGCAGGAGATTTTTACAGAAGATATATTTTAGGTTGCAGAGGAGAGATAAAGGGAACAAACAGTGCAATTTCCTCGTGCTGACATCAGCATCATGTGGCTGAACCGCGGTCGGAAAGGTGGTTCCGCGGCGGAAGCGCGGCGGCGGCGGCGGCGCGGATCCCGAGAATTTTTCCTACGTATTGAATCGCCAAGGCCGCGGCGGATGCGCGGTCGGAGGTGGGTTTGAGCGGCGGAAGCGCGGTCAACCGAACGGTTCAGATCCCCAGATTTTTTCTCTTCCTCTGTTTTGATTTTCCCTTATTCTTCAGATCTTTGGTTTTCTGCTTTGATCTCGTGAGATTTCCAGTTCCGAACTCGATTGTAGATCCTGCAAAATTCAAACAAAAATACCCTTCACAAAATACAAAATGATAAAGTTTTTATATTTTTTAATTTTTCAGTATTTTAATGATTTTTATGATTTTACATTAACCCGAAATTGCAAAAAGGAAATTTTTACGCCATCCCCGGCAACGGCGCCATTTGATTTGTCTCAAAAATATTTCTAAACCGCAATCAAGAACGGCGTCGCTTGGTAGCTAGCCGGTGAGTACGGGTCGGTCCACAGGGATGTTGTGAATTTCCTAATTGCTCTTACGAGTTAATTCCAAACGGTGTGAATAGATCAATCAAATCTAAAAACTAAATTAATCTAGATCTAAATCTTACTAGGGTTAGGTTTAGGTTAAGTTTGGATAGTCAATAAATCTCACCGTTTTCTATACCCATATTAAGATCTATTAGGAGTTATGGTAATTATTAATAGAGGAGATTAGAACCATTGGGAAGATGTTTCTTCCTCTAGATTCTTGTCCTTCCTTTATCAATCCTTACCCTAACCTCTATGGAAAACACGCGCAACCAGGCTTTTATACTACGGTATCACCGCTACCTCGTGGGATAGGGTGCCGTAGGGAGCGGTGTGTGCATGTATGCATGGAATCCTATAATTATATGTGACGGGTAAGAAAGGGGTGAGAGATCTTCATCTCTCAAACCTTCCCCAAATCTAATCCTAACAAGCGAGGAGACTACTCACTCATTAGGGAATTGAAAAACATTTATCTAGGGCAGAGAATAAAAGATCTAACTATCTAACTAGGGCAAGGAATTAAATTTAACAAGGGCAGATAAGAAATTTAACCTAGGGCAGAAAATAAATTAAGAACTTACAAATTGATGCTCTCCAAAGAAATCTGAATTTTATTAATGAAGGGAGGCATGACCTAATACAAGAATTTGGATCTCTATTTATAGGACATAGAAAACCCTAGGTTTACAATTGCCGCATGTCTGCTATTACAAAAATACACCTAGGAAGACTAGTCAGTGCCGCCACACAATTAGGTAAAATTTCTCGACACCATGGGCTTCACACGGCCGCGGAACCGCAGCCGCAGCCATGGTTTGGCTGTGGTTCCGCGGCCAAAAAGGATAATTGGGCTCTGCAGTTTCTTGTGTAGGCTCCGGTTCTCTTTTTCTTCCTGTATCTTTGGTTGGTTCTTCAGAATAGCTTCTATTTCTTCTCCAGATCTTCACAGTGAGTAATGCAGTGGACTTTAACCGTTCGCTTTGTGTCGGACTCTTGAACCTTGCGATGCCTTGTATTTTGTGAACTGATCTTCGTGTAGGCTTGATCAAGATCCTTCTATTTGTTGGTCGTCGTTCCACTTTTGCATCGTATTTTATCTTTTTCACTGTTTTTGTCCAAAAACCTGTAACCTGTAATTATGTAGCAGACATGGGTCAAAAACATCTGTTTATTTGTAAAAAGAATAAGAATGGGGAATATAATAATACAATATTATGGTATGAACATTCAACACTTATTTGAATACTTTGAGAATAAAATAAAGGAAGTCTGGGCCCCATCTTCAGATGCCTCACGTGACCCCACGTGACCAATCCAATTTTAGTGTTTAACACTAGTTTAACCGCTTTATCCTTAGTGTTTAACACTATTTTCAGCACATCACATGGGAGCACGTGATCGCCAAATATCCTCTACTATTTAACACTATCTTAAAGCCAATCTTAACCAAATTGGCTAAGTTTCCAGAGGCAAAAGCCTCCCCTTCAACTGAATCTCAAAATTGAGTAAAACTCAGGGCTATAATGTTTAATACCCAGTCAAAGATAAAAATGTTACCAGAGCCTTCAAACTCTTGTTTAGCATTGCTAAATAATGAGGGGCTGAACCCAGACAAATGTCTAATGGTCCAATAAAGGGCCAACACTTCAAATGTAATTGGATTTAGCCCAAATTGTCCATAAGTCCTCAACTCAGATTTAACTGAGCCAATGTGCTCATAATCTAATTAATTGATCTTAGTTCCAAATTGGACTACAGATCCCCAATCAACTTTGGTTCAAGGGTACATCTCTTCACTCCTTTGATATTTGTCATTGTAATCCTTCAACTTCTTCAGAGAGGTGACAGGTCCCGATAACCACACACTTCACAGACTATGACGTCTCTAAACTGGACTGTGGGGTCCTTAACCTCGACCGTGATGTCCTTAACCTCGACCGTGATGTCCTTAAACTAAACAATGGACTGTGGGGTCCTTAAGCCCATGGACTATGATGTTCTTAACCTTGACTGTGAGGTCTTTAAACTCACGGACTATGATGTCCTTAACCTTGACCGTGATGTCTTTAAACTAAATATTGGACTATGGGGTCCTTAAGTCCATGGACTATGATGTCCTTAACCTTGACTGTGAGGTCTTTAAACTCACGGACTATGAAGTCCTTAACCTCGACCGCGATGTCTTTAAACTAACATTGGACCACCATGTCCTTAAACTGGTAATCGACCGCAAAGTCCCTAAACTAGAACAATAGAGCCCAAATGCTCTTTTGTTGGATCTAAATGATCCCGTTAAGTAAATCTTAGTCTAAAATTAGACTAACGTATCCTTAACAAATGGTTAAGTCGACCTTAGTTTAAAATTAGACTAACGTGTCCTTAACAAAATGTTAAGTTGATCTTAGTCTAAAATTAGACTAACGTTTCCTTAACAAATGTTTAAGTTGATCTTAGTTTCAAATAAGAATAACGTATCCTTAAACCCAATCCCAAACCCAAATCTAAGAAGATACGGATTTGGACTAATCGACGCCCTACGGGCGACAACATAAATTAGTCTCCGTATACAATCCACGGGCAACCAAAAACAAAACAAACACCCACGACACGAAGTGACCATATGGAGAAGGAGAAAGTTGTTACTGCGATGCGGTAGCGTAATTAACTGCAGGGGCTTGCGCCTGAAGGGAAGAGCGTCTCCACAATCAAAAACCCCTCAAACGAGGGGGAATCTGACGAAGTCTGCTACATCGGCCGTATCTGTTTAAACCTTCGATTCATGGTGCCATAAATCAACTTGGCATCTTCGGAGAGGTGGACAGATAGCACCAATTAGCATCTGCCCCGAAATTCAGGCTAGACGTCCCAACGTCCCGGTCGCGTCTTTCGGCGGGGAACAGGACGTTGTAGGCCGACGGTACTTTTGCTACAATGAAGTCCACAGGCAATGTGCGCGAGCGGCCGGGCTCCCCGATCGTAAACTGCAGGGTGACCACCCCTTGCACCGGGATGGAGGGGTTGGTGAACCCCGAAAGGACGTGAGAGGTCGGTTTCAAGTCTGTCGGGGCGAGCCCTATGCGTAGAAAGCAGTCGTGGAAGAGGATGTCCGCCGAGCTTCCCGAATCGACGAGTATCCGGTGGACCTCGTACCAGTGGATTTGGGTCGTGATCACCAGTGGGTCGTTGTGGGGCACGGATATGCCGTGGAGATCCTCGTCGCCAAAGGTGATGGGCTCACGGCCTCTAGCCCTTTTGCTCGGTTGGCCGCCGGCGTCTGTTGCCGGCCCGGGGTGCCGAGCCTCGTAGGAGCTCGACTGGCCCCCTGTCGCCATTACCGTAGTCCTTGATGGGCCTTGGTTTCCATCGGCGGGGCCCGCGAGGCGGTGGCTGGTGTAGGGGCCGATGACGTTCGGTTGAGGCTCTCCCACGTCTCCGTTGAAGGGAAAGTGGCGGCTGGGACCCGGATTTTCGGGGTGATTACTTGCCATGTGGATGGAGATCGGAAGGCCAACTTCGTTTTTATGGAGTTTTCTTTCCCACAGACGGCGCCAACTGATGGAGGTCCTTTTCAGATCTCCTTCAGATGTTTTCTTCCGTCGATCTCCCGGTGGATTCTGGAGGGGATCCCCTGTTGTGTGTGGGTCTCAATGGATTTCGAGGAGATTTGGTGATTGGAGGAGTTGGATGCCAAGTACCTGCAAAGAAGTCCTGGGGTGGTTTGATACCACCGAGGACCCTCCGACGATCAAGTTAGTACTATATCCGAGCAGCGTAACGGCTAAGTGGAGTAAAAAATGGCTTACTTGACCCTTCTGTGATGGGGGTTTATATAGTGGTGAAGGCACGCAGCAGCAGGCGCGAGAATCTCGCCGGCAGTTACGCTCCCGATATCATGCCTGCATAGAGAGCGGATCGCCCATGAATGGGGATCGCGAAGGCGTGGAACGTGGGATGTTGCTGGCGGAGAATTCGCGCATGGCGAGATTCGCGGAGCTGCGGTTACGCCTGTGAGCAGTGGAACTGGTCGGATGACCGAGGAAGACGGCCTCGGCAAAGAGGCTCGGGGACGAGCGAGAAGGCCGAGGAAACTTGGTCTTGTGGGGGCTCAGGGCGAGCCGAAGGGCCGAGGAGGCCAATCTGTGGGGAGCCCCGAGGAGGGCTAGCTTGCGCTGGCCGGTTGGACACAGGGATGGTATGGTTGGCCTTTATGGACCCTTTCTTCTGAGTTTTGGGACGTGCCATCCGCCACGTGTCCCGATCGTGAGGGTCGCCAATATCGAGCATTACCAAATGGGGATCGTGAAGGCATGGAACGTGGGATGTTGCTGGCGGAGAATCCGTGCATGGCGAGATTCGCGGAGCTGCGGTTACGCCTGTGAGCGGTAGAACTGGTCGGAGGACCGGGGAAGACGGCCTCGGCAAAGGGGGCTCGGGGACGAGTGAGAAAGCCGAGGAGACTTGGTCTTATGGCAGTTCGGGGCGAGCCGAGGAGCCGAGGAGGCCAATCTAAGGGGGAGCCCCGAAGAGGGCTAGCTCGCGCTGGCCAGTCGGGTACAAGGGTGGCACGGTCGGCCTTTGTGGGCCCTTTCTTCTGAGTTCTGGGACGTGCCGTCCGCCACGTGTCCTGATCTTAAGGGTCGCCAATATTGAGCATTATCATTAGCCCCCCACTCTTGTCCCGACCAGCCAGCGGGTCGGGTCAGGAGTGGACCGCCGGGCCGTCCGAGGTGAGCTCCCTCCTAAGGTTTCTTCGGGACGCGTCCCCGGACCGCGAGCTGTCTTTTCTGCCAGCGAATCAGGGTAAGATCCCCGCATTTAAGGTGGGCGCGCCGGTTCGTGTATCTTTCCTCTGAAGTGACGGTCTGTGTATCGAGTGTCGGTTGGCTGACGCGATGTGTGCAGACCTACGACGTCTGAGAGGGTGCGATCCAGTATGGGGACGACAAGTGGAGCAATTGGAGCCGTTGGATGCGAGGAGGCGTCTTGGCGGGAGCTGAAGGGCACCGTCGGGTGAAGTCGCTCGTGTCGATAAAATAGGGGTGGGGCCGTTCCAGGGCCCCTTCTCCTTCATATTTCCCGTTCTATGTCTCGGTTGCTCGGTGCTCGTCTTCTTCCTTCCACTTTCATTCCCCGAGGATCATTTTTCCCAAGGTTAGATGTCTTCTCTTGTCGAGTCAGTAGATGTCGTTGAAGTGAGTTCTAGGAACCTTTTAGGTGAGCCTGAGTCCTCCCGGGGAGCAGGGGTTGGCCCTTCTTCCCGGGATCATGTGGCGGGGGCAGCCCCCAGGGAGGAGGCGGTAGATGCTGCCCCTAGCACCTTATGTTGGATAAGGCATGCGGACGAGCTTTCCGACGCTCGGGCTCGCTTCCACATCCCCTCGCGCTATACGCTCCGCCTGGCCAAGGAGGGAGAGGTCAGACCAAGTATGGGGCAGGGAGATCGCCCTGTATTTGGAAGCATTTTGGGATGGAATGCGTCTGCCCTTCTCTTATGAGGTCGTTGAAGCGTTGAACTTCTTCGGGTTAGCCCCCGGTCAGTTGGTGCCAAACTCATGGAGAATTCTCCTCGGGTTCCTGGTCCGCCTGAAGTTACAGGCGATCCCCTTCGGCCTTACCCTCCTTGATTCTTCTCTCGTCTTCAAAAATCACCCCGGTGGTCGAGCGGGCTACCCGATGTGGGTTTATCTCTCTTTCAGAAAGCGACCAGGGGGCGCCGTCGGGACGGGGTTTATGGCCCTGCCTTCTTCCATTTACGACTGGAAGAAGAAGTTCTTCTTCGTTTTCCCTCCCGAGGGCGAGGACTAGCCCGTGCCTACAGAGTGGTCGAGGGAGAATCACTTGCCAGGGAACCAGTCCAGTGACCCCATCGCGGTGAGAGTGGCATCATGGGAGCCCATCCCCCATTTCGACGTGCTGTTGTCTGAGAGGGTTCTGAGTTGGGCCGGGCTCAGCCCCGTTGAGTTCGTCGGTAAGTTTAGGTTTTCTTTTTAGGTTCGTATATTGCCTGTGTCGCTGACTCCCTCTACACTTAGTTCTGTGTAGGACCCATGGATATGGACTCGCTCCGGGCTTCAATGCGCCAGCCGAGGCCGGTTGTGAGGGTTAGGGGTCGGGCTCTTCCCGTTCACAGCCTGCCCCAGCTCCTTCTACCCCGGCGGTAGCGCCCTGCGAGTGCTCGGAGGCGAATCTCGCCCCAGGTCCCAGCAGAATGTCGGGTCGGAGGCGGGCTCGGATTCTGGAGGACCCGACCTCGGAGGAGGAGACCGGCTCTCCCTCAAGGCCGCTCAAGAGGAGATCTACCCGGGGACCATTTTCGCCGATCACGGTGGATGAAGGCGGTCTTCAGTTCGCCGTGCCTTCGGGGCTATCCGTCGCGGATAGCCTGCTGCATGAGATAGAGGCATCGGCCGAGGGTAGAGTCCCCAGGGGGACCTTCAGAGCTCAGCCGGTGTCCATCGCCCAGGAGTCCGTGCAGGTAAGCGCTTGTCTTTCATTATTATTATTATTCTTTGAGGTTCGGTGCCTCTCTCATCTTCTTGATCTCTCTTCTGCCTTTCAGGTCCTTCAGCACATCGCCCTCGCCTTGCACAAGGAGGCCGAGGTGGTAGCCCCAGCGATGAAAGCCGCGGGCCAGCTTGCCTCGCTGGAAGAAAGCTCCAAGCGGGAGTTGGAGGCGATGAAGGCGAGGGTCGTCGCTCTGGAGGGCGAGGTGGAGGCCGGGAAGCGGGAGGTTGCCCAGCACCGCGAGGCCGCCGAGGTTGCTGAGGCCAAGCTTGAGGACGCTCAGGTGCTGGCCGGCAACCTGAAGAATATAGTGAAAACCCTCCGGAAGGAGCTGGGGGCGACGGCTGAGTGGGCGAAGTCGGCCGACCTGAGGGCGGCCAAGTTGGCCGACCTCTCGGCGGCGAAAGCGGTGGAGGGCTACAAGAAGTCGAAAGACTACTATGATGACCTGGCCGTCGCCACGACCCTCATCTGGCACGAGGCCCTCGACGTTATTAAGGCCCGGGTGCCGGGGTTCGCCGACGAAGAGCTCTGGGCCGAGTACCCCCTCACGGACACCAGCAGGCAGGGGCAGGAGATTCCTGGCGAGGAAGTCGCCGAGGACCCGGCTCGCCTCATGGTGGATGTCGAGGGCCTCGAAGTCGCTCCTAGCCCTGATGCCTAAAGCCCCCATCTTCCCCCTCCTTTTTATTTTGCTGCGTCTGGAATTTTGTAAGCCTCCGAGCATTTTGTTTGGCTGGGGAGCCAAAAATACCCTTTGTAAAGACTACCTTTTAGTAATAAAACTTTTTCTTTGGTTTCATTGGCTTTCTTGTAAAATTTTTTCTTCTCGTGCTGTTGGGCTTCCATGTCAGGTTGGTTATTTGCCTAGCGATTGTCCGTCGAGTTGATTCAAGTTTTTCTTCTTGCGCTGTTAGTCTTCCATGTCAGGTTGGTTATTTTCCTAGCGATTGTCCGTCGAGTTGATTCAAGCACTGCTGAGGAGAAGGCGTCTCCATGGCCCCGAAGTCGAGGGGAGATCGCTCGAGACTTGGATAGACCTGATGCCCTTAGTTGGCAGCTCGGATTCTCTGCGTGTGGTGGGCAGAGGGCTGTCCGCCTTGTTTGTGCCAAGGATGGGTGGAAGCTGCTCCGTTGCCCTTCGACAAGGGCTTCTGATTTATGGTGTCGTGGGTAGGTAACTACCAGCCTGGGATGACCAAGCGGGGTAGCCGCTCGGATGCCTCTCGCGAGGGGTCTGATCCCTGGTGTCATAGGTAGGAAGTTGCCGGCCGAAGATGACCAAGCAGGGTAGCTGCCCGGTTGCCTCTTACGAGGTCTTTGATCCTTCAGGATGGGGTCCAAGCAGGGTTACTGCCCAGTGCCTCTTGGTGAGGACTTTGATCTCTGTCGGTTGTGGTAGGATGCTACCAACCGGGGATAGCCGAGCAAGGAATCGACTGCCTCTGGGAGGACTTTGGTCCCTGGCACGGGAGGGGCCGTAGGAGCCTACCAAGGACCCTTGGCCGGGCAGGGTTACTGCCCGGTGCCTCTTGGCGAGGGCTTTCGTCCTGAAGGATAGCTGAGCGAGGGATCCTCGGGCTCGACTGCCTCTGGGAGGGCTTTCTGATCCTTGGCGTTGAGGTAGGGAAGCTACCCGCTGTTCCCCTTCGAAAGACAGCGCAAGACAGACGTCTTGCCTGAGATTCGGGGCAGATGCTATTTGGTTTTATCCGTCCACCTCTCCAAAGATACCAAGTTGATTTATGGCACCGTGTATCGAAAGTTTAGACGGATGCGGCCGATGTAGCAGACTTCGTCAGATTCCCCCTCGCTTGAGGGGTTTTTGATTGTGGGGACGCTCTTCCCTGTAGGCGCAAGCCCTTGCAGTTAATTATGCTACCGCATCGCGGTAACAACTTTCTCCTTCTCCAGATGTTCACTTCGTGTCGTGGGTGTTTGTTTTGTTTGTGGTTGCCCGTAGATTGTATACGGAGACTAAGTTATGCCGTCGCCCGTAGGACGTTGTTCCCCTCCGAAAGGCGGCGCACAGGACCGCGATGTCCTGACGCTGAGGTTCGGGGCAGATGCTATTTGGTTTTATCCTTCCACCTCTCCGAAGATGCCAAGTTGATTTATGGCACCGTGTATCAGAGGTTTAGACGGATGCGGCCGATGTAGCAGACTTCGTCAGATTCCCCCTCGCTTGAGGGGCTTTTGATTGTGGGGACGCTCTTCCCTGCAGGCGCAAGCCCCTGCAGTTAATTACGCTACCGCATCGCGGTAACAACTTTCTCCTTCTCCAGAATTTCACTTCGTGTCGTGTGTGTTTGTTTTGTTTGTGGTTGCCCGTGGATTGTATACGGAGACTGAGTAATGCCGTCGCCCGTAGGACATGGATTAGTCCAAATCCGTATTTACTTAGATTTGGGTTTGGTGTTTTTAGTTTAAGGATGCATTAGTCGCGTTGCGGCTAAGATCAACTTAAACGAGACCGTTTAGATCCGGCAAAAGAGCGTTTGGAGGCCCTATTGTTCCAGTTTAGGGACGTAGTGGTCCGTTTTCCAGTTTGTGGACGTGGTGGTCTATCGCCAGTTTAGGAACGTAGTGGTCCAATATTAGTTTAGGGACGTTTCGGTCCGATATTAGTTTAGGGACATCTCGGTCCGATATTAGTTTAAGGACGTTTCGGTCCAATATTAGTTTAAGGACGTTTCGGTCCACGAGTTTAAGGACCCCACAGTCCATATTGATGTGCAGTCGTTGGGACCCGTCACCTCTTTGACGTCGTTGAGGAATTACAACGATGGATGTCAAAGGAGTTCGGAGATGTACCCTCGAACCGGATATAACTTGATTTGAGAGAGCATTTGTGCTCAGTTCAATTTAACTTAAGGACTTACGACCAGAATTGGGCTAAATCCAGTTGAAAATGTTCAACATTTTATTTATTTTTAGTCCATTAGACCTGTGCTAGGGCTTTTCCCACACTTAAATAATGCATTGCATTACTTATATTTTCTTGTTTGGGCTCTGCCCATAAAAGATGCAGAGCATCGATTTATTTTGGGCTCTGCAAGGCATCTGCGTAGCATTTTATTATTTTTGTTTGGGCTTTGCCCATTTATAAATGATGCAGAGAATCAATTTAATTAGGCCTGTTTGGTCTTTTAATTGGGCTTGGCCCAGCATTGCATTTGTTAGGCGCTTTGCGCCACTTACTGAGCGCAAGCGCTTGTGGTGAAAACACGTGTCATGCTCTGGTGAGTGCAAGCGCAACAGTGCAGTGCAGTGTGCTAGTACGCTGCGTTGTTGCGCTGCTGACACGTGGTGCGCTCTGGTGAGCGCAAGCGCAACAGTGCAATACGTTGCGCTAGTGCGCTGCGCTGTTGCGCTACTGACACGTGGCACTCTCTGGTGAACGCAAGCGCAACAGTGCAGTGCGCTGCGCTAGTGCGCTGCGCTGTTGCGCTGCTGACACGTGGCGCGCTCTGGTGAGTTGCGCCAACTCCAGAGAGCAAAGCTCTTGTTTCAAGAGCGCATAGCGCAAGTGGTTTAGATGCTGACATGTGGCGCTCTCCCAAGAGTGCAACAACGCAGTTTGCAAGTGCAAAACACCAAGAATCTTTTAGATTCAAGAACAGAAGTGCAAAGCACTATTTGATTTCTTGATCGAATTTAGATCAAATAAGTTTTTTCTTGTTTTTCTTATCTCAGAGAACCAAAGGTTCATGAAAAGTGCAAAGCACTATTTTTATTTTTATTTTTATTAAAGATCATTGATCTTGTTTTTAGATTTATGATCTGTTCATGAGAGAACTTTCTCTTTTTTCTAAAGGTTTTTACCTTTTTTATTCTTGAGGAGTTTCTCAGAGTTCTCTTCTCTCTTTTTTTTAGAAAGATGTTGATGCCTTTTAATTGAGGTCTGGGGTCCTTTTTATAGTGCCCATAAATTAGTTAAATTTGTTAAAGAGATCTTTCTCTGAGTGATTTGGGGAATTTTTCCCACCGTTGGATCTTTGATCCAAGGGCTTCTGCTTTGCAGAAGAAAATCTTCTTGTTTTAACAAGAATAGAAAATATTTCTTAAAATTTTAATTCTGTTTGGCGCAGATGCCCCAGCGCGTGACACGTGTCGCGTAGCGTACAGCGCAACGCAACTGCGCGAGCGCGACTGCGCTGACGCGTGTCGCGCAGCGCAGTGCATGCGCAACTGAAGCGTTGCTTCCTTTAATAGAGCTTTGCTCTGATTGGGTGCGCTGCCTTGGGCGCTGCGCTGATGCATCTGCGCCTGACACGTGGCGTGTTGCGCAGCGCAAATAATCTGAAGCGTTGCTTCATTTATTAAATTTTTAAATTTTCAAAGCAGAGCTTTGCTCTGATTGGGGGAAGATGAAGCGTTGCTTTATCTCCCGCCTCGGAATTTGAACAGAGTTTTGCTCTGATTGGGGTAAACAAATGCCCCCCCACCGTTGTTCTTACGTGACCCTAAACGTGAGCGCAATGGTGGCGGAATTCCAACCGCCGTGACAACTTTCGGAAGTCGAAGAGGCACTTGATGCCTATAAATAGGACCTTTGGTCCCCCACGGATGCTTATCATCTTTCAGATTTTTATTTTCAAAATACTTCAGAGCTTTGCTCTTGCTTTTAAGAACTCCAGAGCTTTGCTCTCCTTTCCAAAGTTTTTAGAAAAACTTGTGGTAAAATTGATTTTTTGATTAAATTAATTTTAATTAATCTTAACCAGTAGAGCCTTGCTCTCATAGATCTTTTAATCTAAAGAGATCCCTATTGGGGTTTCACTAGCAGAGCTTTGCTTATTTTCAAAGTTAGAAACTTTAGGTATAAATCAAATTAATTTAAATTAATCTCAGTCAAAGAGCTTTGCTCTCACAGATCTTTTGATCTAAAGAGATCCCCATTGGGGTTTCATTAAGCTTTCGTTCATGGGTTTTAATCCCTGAACAGAGCTTTGCTCTCTAGGAATTTAGCCCTCTATGTATATTATTTTTCTTCTATCGCTAATCTTCTTGTGGTATTTCCTCCAGGCATAATGGCGGTGCATCTATACAGTTTGCACGAGTTCATCACCTATAACGATATCCACACACAGGGTCGTCAACAAAACCAGGAGTTTACAGACGCTCAATGTGCAGAGGTCATGGGTCGTCTGAACGCAAGCGGTGGTTGGCTGCTACCCCGTCGTTCGGCTCTTTTGAAAGTCGTGCTGGGAGCAATATGGAGAGAACTTCCGGGTCTTCATGAGGCCCTGCCGCTCAATGCGCTGGATGATGCTGAGGACAAGGTGCATTCAGTGTACCTGACGGGGTTGATCTCGAAGAAACGGCGGGACAGCCTCATTGACATCCTACACCAAATCTTCCAGCAGACGACGATAGTTGCTGCTTATCGAAGGCCGGGAGGGCTTGCCGAGGATCTTGACACAGAGGAGCGCGAGAGGCTGCGCATAAGAATAATTAGAAAGGCCAGAAGAACTCTGGATGGCCTTACTTTTGAATTCCTCAATCCGTGCCCCGGATCTGAGGTTATACCGTTGTAATAATTTGAATAATGTTTCTTATTCATTGCTCTTGTGATTGTAAGAATTTTTAGCAATATGAATAGAAACCCTCCTTTTTTTTTATTTCAGCTTGTCTTATTTCTCGTCCTGAGTCTTCTGCCCATGCATAAATGAATGCGTCTCGAACACCTGATCAAATGTAAATCGGATGTTCTTTCTGTAGCTTTCTTCTTTCTCTTATTATCGGCATGCTATCTTAATAAACATGGTTGACGGATAATAGAGCACGCATCTTGACTTTCTTAAGAAATAGCGATGGCTTAGGCCGTAGGTTCAGATCTGCTGCCTAAGACTTTTCAACTCTATAAGCCGTGAGGGTCTCATAGAGACTTTTCTCCCTACGGATCGAGAGGATCTCGTAGGTGGGTTTTCTCCTTAGGAATCGTGAGGATTCTTAAGTGTGGTTTTCTCTTATAAGTCGTAAGGATCCTATAAGAGAATTTTTCCCTCTTACGAGTCGAGAGGACCCACAAGCGGTTGTTTCCCTCCTCGTCGAAATTCGACTTTGGAGAGTGAGACCCGTGAATAGTATGCAAGAGACCATTTTGGATTGACTTGCAGGGTCCCATTGTTCAGGAAGCAAGATTTTTTTTTTTAGTCCCTGCTGCCTGAGGCTTCATTTGCATGTCGAGACGAATCGGGAATTTCCCGCGGAGATACTAGTTTCTCTGTGAACCGACGCGAATCAGGAGGCTCTCGTCAAGGAGTGTTTGTATCCGTGAGTCGAGGAGTTTGCTAGGGATTATTTGTTTCCCAAGCGCCAAGGATTATTTGTTTCCTTGGGGTTTGAAACGAGTCGGGAATTTCCCACGGAGGCACTGGTGGCTCTGCGAGTCGACGCGGATCAGGAGGCTCTCATCAAGGAGTGCTTGTATTCGTGAGTCGAGGAGTTTGCTAGGGATTATTTGTTTCCCAAGCGCCAAGGATTATTTGTTTCCTTGGGGTTTGAAACGAGTCGAAGATTTCCCACGGAGGCACTGGTGGCTCTGTGAGTCGACGCGGATCAGGAGGCTCTCGTCAAGGAGTGTTTGTATCCGTGAGTCGAGGAGTTTGCTAGGGATTATTTGTTTCCCAAGCGCCAAGGATTATTTGTTTCCTTGGGGTTTGACACGAGTCGGGAATTTCCCACGGAGGTACTGGTGGCTCTACGAGTCGACACGGATCAGGAGGCTCTCATCAAGGAGTGTTTGTATCCGTGAGTCGAGGAGTTTGCTAGGGATTATTTGTTTCCTAAGCGCCAACGATTATTTGTTTCCTTGGGGTTTGAAACGAGTCGAAGATTTCCCATGGAGGCACTGGTGGCTCTGCGAGTCGACGCGGATCAGGAGGCTCTTGTCAAGGAGTGTTTGTATCCGTGAGTCGAGGAGTTTGCTAGGGATTATTTGTTTCCCAAGCACCAAGGATTATTTGTTTCCTTGGGGTTTGACACGAGTCGAGGATTTCCCACGGAGGCACTGGTGGCTCTGCGAGTCGACGCGGATCAGGAGGCTCTTGTCAAGGAGTGTTTGTATCCGTGAGTCGAGGAGTTTGCTAGGGATTATTTGTTTCCCAAGCGCCAAGGATTATTTGTTTCCTTGGGGTTTGAAACGAGTCGAGGATTTCCCACGGCGGCACTGGTGGCTCTGCGAGTCGACGCGGATCAGGAGGCTCTCGTCAAGGAGTGTTTGTATCTGTGAGTCGAGGAGTTTGCTAGGGATTATTTGTTTCCCAAGCGCCAAGGATTATTTGTTTCCTTGGGGTTTGAAACGAGTCGAGAATTTCCCACGGAGGCACCGGTTGCTCTGCGAGTCGACACGGATCAGGAGGCTCTCGTCAAGGAGTGTTTGTATCCGTGAGTCGAGGTATCTGCTGAAGACACTGGTTTCTTCGGAGTTGGACTGAACCGTCGAGATTTGGCTTCGTCTTCTGGCGAAGCCTATTGGGAAAGTATGGTTCCCTCTTTGTTTACGCTCTTGGATTGTATACAGGGATCGATGTGATCTTAACTGTAGGCCCAAAGTTTTATCATCATTTTTTTTGTTTTATCTCCACGATGCTCTATCATTTCAGCTTTTATATCGCGAAGGTCGCGATTGCCCAATCATTTCGGCTATTTTTCGCGGTGCCCAATCATTTCGGCTATTTATTTTATTTTTACTCGCTGCTTTTTATTGCGAGTTGCCCAATCATTTCGGCTATTTTGCATGCATACATTTTTACTTGCTGCTTTTTATTGCAAGTTGCCCTATCATTTCGGCTATTTCGTATGCATGTGCGGCCTATTGGCTTTTCGCTGTAAACCGATTTCGGCATTAGCACCGCTACAACTGGGATATTACCAGGAGCGAATTATCATCTGCCTCTGTCGATATCGAACAAAGATGGCTTAGCGACCAGGTTTAGGGTCCTGTCGCTAAGGCTTTTGACTTCATGAGCCGTAAGGGTTTCACGAAGTTATTTCTCCCTACAAGTCGTGAGGATCTTGTAGGTGTATTTTCTCCTTAGGACTCGTGAAGATTCCTAAGTGTTCGTTTCCTCTGTAAGTCGTAAAGATCCTACAGGAGGGTTTTCTCCTCATAAATCGAGAGGATTTACAAGGGTTGTTTACCATGCGAACATATCCCCAGTCACGGATGAGACTTGGTTAGGGAAATGTTTATTCGCGCCCGTGGATTGTATACAAGGGTCAGTATTGAGCCACTTGTAGGGCAATATCAGAAGTTGTGGGGGTTGCTTAAGCACAAGTTTAGGTCTCTGTAACTTCAGACTTTCAACTCTTATGAGCCGTGAGGGTCCCATAAGAGAGTTCTCCTTACGAGTCATGAGGATCTCGCAAGTGTATTTTCTCCTTAGGAATCGTGGGGATCCCTAAGTGTGCTGCTCCCTTGTGAGTCGTAAGGATCTCACGTGGATGGTTTTTCCTTATAAGGTCGAGAGGACCCTATAAGTGTCCTTTAACGAGGTTGCGCCCTTTCAGGTTTTCACAAACACTCGCCGGTAGCCCTGCTGTTTTTACTCACGGAGCCCTTTCGGGTTTTCATCCGCGCCCATTTTGCTTATGGACATACCGTTTTTTTATTCTTTTTATTTATATATATATATATTTTTTTCTTTTTTTTACGAGGTCGCGCCCTTTCGGATTTTCACGAACACTCGCCGGTAGCCCTGCTGTTTTTACTCACGGAGCCCTTTCGAGTTTTCATCCGTGCCCTTTTTGCTTATGGACGTACCGTTTTTTTTTATTTTATTTTTATATATATTTTTTTATATCTCATCAGCCTAAAAGATGTTGCGGTAGTAGTTTAAAGACGTTTCGGTCTGCTATTAGTTTAAGGACATTTCGGTCCGTCATTGAGAAGGCCGGCTACCACTTATAAAGCTTGAGCTTAGGAAGATAGCGAGCGGATATAGTCGTCGTCATCTATCATTGACCTAGGCCGTGGATCATTAAGCGTAGTATCTCTTTAGGAAGCGACCATTTATTGGCCTGAAAGGCCTTTCACCGTGCATGTCCATGAGTAGATAGGCCCCACCCTGGTAGACCTTATCTATGATGTACGGGCCTTCATAGTTTGGCTCGAATTTTCCTTGCTTGGCACGATTGGGGATCATAGGCCTTTTGACCACTAGCACGAGTTCGCCTTGGCGAAATGTCCTAGGTCGGGTCAGTCTTTCATATGAGCGCGTCATCTTTGCTTTATAGGCCTCCAGATTTTGTTACGCTATGAGCCGGGTTTCATCAAGGGCGTCAAGCTCCTCAACCAGAAGGTGAGCATTTTCTTCGTCCGTCAGCTCGTAGTGGACTGCCACTCGTAGAGAGGGTAACTCTATCTCGAGGGGGAGTACTGCTTCCGTCCTAAATACCAACGCGTACGGCGTTGTGCTTGTGGCCGTCTTGAACGTAGTTCGATATGCCCAGAGAGCTTCTTGCAGCCTCTCGTGCTAGTCTCTCTTATTTCGGGACACCGTCTTTTTCATGATTTTCGTCAGGGTCTTGTTGAAGGCTTCAGCTAGACCATTAGCTCGCAGATTATAAACCGAGGAATATCTCCAGTCTATATTATGCTGTTGCGCAAAGCGACTGATCTTGTGGCTTCTGTAAGCTGGCCCGTTATCGGAGATGATCCGTCGCGGAGTTCCAAACTGATATATGACGTGCATCTTGAAGAAATGGAGGATATTTTCCGTCTTCACTTCTCTTAACGGTACTGCTTCTGCCCATTTAGAGAAGTAGTCAGTCGTCGCCAGGATGAAACGATGTCCCCTAGATGATGCTGGTTCAATAGGGCCGACTATGTCAGTCCCCCATATTTCGAATGGCCAGCTAGCCACCGTTGGATGTAGTGGATTTGGATGCTGGTGGATGAAGTCCCCATGGATTTGGCATGAGTGGCATTGCTTCACATATTCGAGGCAGTCCTGAATCATCGTGGGCCAGTAGTAGCCCATCCGTTTTATCTTCAACTTCATCTTTGGGCCCGCTTGGTGAGAACCGCAGAGTCCGTCGTGAACTTTCTGAACGACTCTTTTCGCTTCGTCAGGTCCCAGGCATCTCAACCACAGAGAATCAAACGATCTCTTGTACAGAGTATCGTTGACGAAGGCGAAAGATAGAGCCCGCTTCATGAGCTGATGTCTTGTGGACGCTTCTTCAGGCAATCGGTGGGACTTAAAGTAGTCTATGAAGACTTCCCTCCAATCCTCGGCCTTTTCCCAGTCTTTTATTTGCAGAGCTATTCGCTCAGTCATTTCCTTTTCTTCGGATGATTCCGGAGATATTTCTGCTGGGGCAACCACTCGACGGCTTTGTACTACGATTCTAACGTCATCGAGGTTCTCGTCAGCCAGTTCTTTAGCAAGTTTGGCCAACGCGTCTGCTTTGCTGTTTTCTGCGCGCGGTATGTTCTCCAAAGTATAGGAGGGAATTCGGGCCAACAGTTGTTGCACTTTTTCACCGTACTTCACCAATTCTGGCTTGCACGTTTGGTAGTCGCCGTTTACTTGACTAACGACCAGTTGAGAATCCCCGTATATGAGGAGGTCTTCAATTCCCATGTCAATGGCGATCTCGAGGCCTGCTATCAAAGCTTCGTATTCGGCTTCATTGTTTGTCCTCGGCTCTGTTAAGGAGAAGGCGAAGCGCATAATCCCTCCTTGTGGAGTTACGAAGATGAGACCTACCCCCGATTTGATTATAGGGGTACTTTGTCTGTGCTTTTTCATGGAAGATGCTCCATCGAAATAAAGTTCCCATTGAGTATCACCACCGTGGATCGCGTCAAACGCATGTTCGTCTGGCAAATCGCAATTCAGAGGAGAATCAGCCGGTATCGGATGCTCAGCGAGGAAATCGGCGATGGCCTGGCCTTTCACTGCCTTGAGAGGTTGGTACATTATCGAGAACTCCATCAAGAGTAGGGCCCATTTAGCGAGTCGACCTGTCAGTATGGCCTTTGACATTAAATACTTAAGAGGGTCCACCTTTGAAATGAGACGGACCTCATGCGCCAACGCGTAGTGCCTGAGCTTTGTTATCGCGAAGATCAACGCCAGGCAGTGTTTTTCAATGGGGGAGTAGTTGCTTTTTGCTCCCAGTAGAACTCGACTTAAGTAGTAGAGTGCTCTTTCTTTTCCTTGGTCATTTTCTTGTGCCCATAACGCGCCTAAAGAACCTTCAAGGGCGGTCGTATAAAGAATGAGAGGCTTTCCCTTAACCGGAGCAGCCAAAACTGGAGGGCTCTGCAGGTATTACTTGATCTCATCCAGTGCGCCTTGGCATTTGTGATCCCAGATGAATGGGGTTCCCTTCTTCATCAGGTGGCTATAAGGACGACACTTGCCAGAGAGGTTGGCTATAAATCGTCGTATGTATGCGAGCTTCCCTTGAAGAGATCGCAGCTGTTTAAGAGTTCTTGGCGGAGGCATTTCCATGATCGCCTTGATCTTGGACGGATCTATTTCAATACCTTGATGTCGAACAATGAATCCCATGAATTTGCCTGAGGAAACTCCGAATGCACACTTAAGCGGGTTCATCTTCAAGTTGTATTGCCGAAGGAACTCGGCGTCAGTCTCTTGTTCCTGACGTTCATCAGAGGACGTTTCAGGGTTTTCTTTCGGCCCTGTAAGTGCGGCCATAGCATTCATCATTTCTTGGAGCTTCTGCTGCTGCTCTTGAGCCTTGGTCACTGACCTCGTGTGCGGTCTATGACCTGTTGATATGCGGCTATCTTCTTTTCCCGATGCCATATAAACCGTATGAACTGTTATGCCCCCTGACTTGGGGCATTTAGGTTCACCATTTTTAACTTTTGCCACGGACGCGGGAGTTTTCTCTGGCCTCCTTCTTTTGTGGGCCGTTGAGGTTAAAGGAACCGGTGAAGGGGGCAGCCTTGCAGCTGCTGTCCCTTGCTGTTTAATAGGGCAGCCCTTGTCTTTTTTCACCTTCGCCTTTTTCTGGTGACGAGAGTGACCTGGGTCAATCACGGAGTCTTGAACCCTCCGCCAAAATTTATAAATTCTTGAGGACAGCCATTGAGGGGGCTGTTCTTGCTTCGTTTCTAGAACTCTCTCCGCTGGTGGAGGAGATCTTTTCAGTGTAGCGGTTGGAGTATTCTTCCGTACCCTTCTCAGCAGTTCAAAGCTGTTCCCGGTTGGGACAGCAGCGTTGACTTCCACCACTGGAGCCGGTGGAGTCCGCCCTGAGGGAGAGTTGCCCCCTGCCTTCCTCACTCGTCGCCAATGGCGACGTTGAGCATGACGAGCCGTTGGGACTGGCTCGGAGATAGAGACAGCTTCTTTTTGCCCCCTGTCTGAATGAGGCGCCGCCGGTGTTAACCTCTTAAAGACTGAGGTTGTCTTCTGAGGGGTGATATTCAACCTGCCGAAGACGGATCCTTGAGCGGGGGCAGGAGTAGGAATCGTCAGTCTTGAAAAGACTGACTCTTTGACAGGGGAAGTCGCCTTTACAACTTTTGAAGCAGCAGCTGTTGCCTTCCTCGGGACAGCCAATTTAGAGTTCTGATTTAGCCTGGTGAAAACAGAGGCTGTTGGTTTGGTAGTGGGCGACCCGTTGACAGGGGTCGTCGTAGCAGTGAGCCGGTCGAAGACCGACTTTCTATTCACTTCCGGTGCAGGTATTGGCATAGGGAAGCTTGTAGGTGGGATCATGGTCCCAAAGAACAGACCAGTGGTGGCTTGGGTCACCTGATCTACCGGCAGAGTGAGGAAGGAAGCCGCTTGGGGCCCATATGCTACACCTCCCGGTGAGGTGGAGCGTCCGTTGCAGTGGCATTTAGAGCAGTTGGTGCAGTTAAATGCCATTGAATCTTGAGTTCTGCGCCAGGCAAAAGACCAAATCTTAGTAACTTGAAATCCGAAGGCAACCATTAACAAACCACGATTGGTTCGCGAAGACGACACACGAAGCGTGGAGTGGAAAGAGGAAAAGGTCCCACCGGGCGTACCAGAATCTGTTCCCCTCCGAAAGGCGGCGCACAGGACCGCGATGTCCTGACGCTGAGATTCGGGGCAGATGCTATTTGGTTTTATCCGTCCACCTCTCCGAAGATGCCAAGTTGATTTATGGCACCGTGTATCAGAGGTTTAGACGGATGCGGCCGATGTAGCAGACTTCGTCAGATTCCCCCTCGCTTGAGGGGTTTTTGATTGTGGGGACGCTCTTCCCTGCAGGCGCAAGCCCTTGCAGTTAATTACGCTACCGCATCGCGGTAGCAACTTTCTCCTTCTCCAGAATTTCACTTCGTGTCGTGTGTGTTTGTTTTGTTTGTGGTTGCCCATGGATTGTATACGGAGACTGAGTAATGCCATCGCCCGTAGGACGTGGATTAGTCCAAATCCGTATTTACTTAGATTTGGGTTTGGTGTTTTTAGTTTAAGGATGTATTAGTCGCGTTGCGGCTAAGATCAACTTAAACGGGACCGTTTAGATCCGGCAAAAGAGCGTTTGGAGGCCCTATTGTTCCAGTTTAGGGACGTAGTGGTCCGTTTTCCAGTTTGTGGACGTGGTGGTCTATCGCCAGTTTAGGGACGTGGTGGTCCAATATTAGTTTAGGGACGTTTCGGTCCGATATTAGTTTAGGGACGTTTCGGTCCGATATTAGTTTAAGGACGTTTCGGTCCAATATTAGTTTAAAGACATTTCGGTCCACGAGTTTAAGGACCCCGCAGTCCATATTGATGTGCGGTCGTTGGGACCCGTCACCTCTTTGACGTCGTTGAGGAATTACAACGATGGATGTCAAAGGAGTTCGGAGATGTACCCTCGAACCGGATATAACTTGATTTGAGAGAGCATTTGTGCTCAGTTCAATTTAACTTAAGGACTTACGGCCAGAATTGGGCTAAGTCCAGTTGAAAATGTTCAACATTTTATTTATTTTTAGTCCATTAGACCTGTGCTAGGGCTTTTCCCACACTTAAATAATGCATTGCATTACTTATATTTTCTTGTTTGGGCTCTGCCCATAAATGATGCAGAGCATCGATTTATTTTGGGCTTTGCAAGGCATCTGCATAGCATTTTATTATTTTTGTTTGGGCTTTGCCCATTTATAAATGATGCAGAGCATCAATTTAATTAGGCATGTTTGGTCTTTTAATTGGGCTTAGCCCTGCATTGCATTTGTTAGGCGCTCGCCACTTACTGAGCGCAAGCGCTTGTGGTGAAGACACGTGTCATGCTCTGGTGAGCGCAAGCGCAACAGTGCAGTGCGCTGCGCTGTTGCGCTGCTGACACGTGGTGCGCTCTGGTGAGCGCAAGCGCAACAGTGCAATGCGCTGCGCTAGTACGCTGCGCTGTTGCGCTACTGACACGTGGCGCGCTCTGGTGAGCGCAAGCGCAACAGTGCAGTGCGCTGCGCTAGTGCGCTGCGCTGTTGCGCTGCTGACACGTGGCGCGCTCTGGTGATTTGCGCCAACTCCAGAGAGCAAAGCTCTTGTTTCAAGAGTGCATAGCGCAAGTGGTTTAGATGCTGACACGTGGCGCTCTCCCAAGAGCGCAACAGCGCAGTTTGCAAGTGCAAAACACCAAGAATCTTTTAGATTCAAGAACAGAAGTGCAAAGCACTATTTGATTTCTTGATCTAATTTAGATCAAATAAGTTTTTTCTTGTTTTTCTTATCTCAGAGAACTAAAGATTCATGAAAAGTGGAAAGCACTATTTTTATTTTTATTAAAGATCATTGATCTTGTTTTTAGATCTATGATCTGTTCATGAGAGAACTTTCTCTTTTTTCTAAAGGTTTTTACCTTTTTTATTCTTGAGGAGTTTCTCAGAGTTCTCTTCTCTCTTTTTTTTAGAAAGATGTTGATGCCTTTTAATTGAGGTCTGGGGTCCTTTTTATAGTGCTCATAAATTAGTTAAATTTGTTAAAGAGATTTTTCTCTGAGTGATTTGGGAAAATTTTCCCACCGTTGGATCTTTGATCCAAGGGCTTCTGCTTTGCAGAAGAAAATCTTCTTGTTTTAACAAGAATAGAAAAGATTTCTTAAAATTTTAATTCTGTTTGGCGCAGATGCCCCAGCGCGTGACACGTGTCGCGCAGCGCACAGCGCAGCGCAACTGCGCGAGCGCGACTGCGCTGACGCGTGTCGCGCAGCGCAACTGCGCGAGCGCGACTGCGACTGCGCTGGCGCGACTGCGCTGACGCGTGTCGCGCAGCGCAGTGCATGCGCAACTGAAGCGTTGCTTCCTTTAATAGAGCTTTGCTCTGATTGGGTGCACTGCCTTGGGCGCTGCGCTGATGCATCTGCGCCTGACACGTGGCGTGTTGCGCAGCGCAAATAATCTGAAGCGTTGCTTCATTTATTAAATTTTTAAATTTTCAAAGCAGAGCTTTGCTCTGATTGGGGGAAGATGAAGCGTTGCTTTATCTCCCGCCTCGGAATTTGAACAGAGTTTTGCTCTGATTGGGGTAAACAAATGCCCCCCCACCGTTGTGCTTACGTGGCCCCAAACGTGAACGCAATGGTGGCGGAATTCCAACCGCCGTGACAACTTTCGGAAGTCGAAGAGGCACTTGATGCCTATAAATAGGACCTTTGGTCCCCCACAGATGCTTATCATCTTTCAGATTTTTATTTTCAAAATACTTCAGAGCTTTGCTCTTGCTTTTAAGAACTCCAGAGCTTTACTCTCCTTTCCAAAGTTTTCAGAAAAACTTTAGGTAAAATTGATTCTTTGATTAAATTAATTTTAATTAATCTTAACCAGCAGAGCCTTGCTCTCATAGATCTTTTGATCTAAAGAGATCCCCATTGGGGTTTCACTAGCAGAGCTTTGCTTATTTTCAAAGTTAGAAACTTTAGGTATAAATCAAATTAATTTAAATTAATCTCAGTCAAAGAGCTTTGCTCTCACAGATCTTTTGATCTAAAGAGATCCCCATTGGGGTTTCATTAAGCTTTCGTTCATGGGTTTTAATCCCTGAACAGAGCTTTGCTCTCTAGGAATTTAGCCCTCTATGTATATTATTTTTCTTCTATCGCTAATCTTCTTGTGGTATTTCCTCCAGGCATAATGGCGGTGCATCTATACAGTTTGCACGAGTTCATCACCTATGACGATATCCGCGCACAGGGTCGTCAACAAAACCAGGAGTTTACAGACGCTCAATGTGCAGAGGTCATGGGTCGTCTGAACGCAAGCGGTGGTTGGCTGCTATCCCGTCGTTCGGCTCTTTTGAAAGTCGTGCTGGGAGCAATATGGAGAGCACTTCCGGGTCTTCACGAGGCCCTGCCGTTCAATGCGCTGGATGATGCCGAGGACAAGGTGCATTCAGTGTACCTGACGGGGTTGATCTCGAAGAAACGGCGGGACAGCCTCATTGACATCCTACACCAAATCTTCCAGCAGACGACGATAGTTGCTGCTTATCGAAGGCCGGGAGGGCTTGCCGAGGATCTTGACACAGAGGAGCACGAGAGGCTGCGCATAAGAATAATTAGAAAGGCCAGAAGAACTCTGGATGGCCTTACTTTTGAATTCCTCAATCCGTGCCCCGGATCTGAGGTTATACCGTTGTAATAATTTGAATAATGTTTCTTATTCATTGCTCTTGTGATTGTAAGAATTTTTAGCAATATGAATGGAAACCCTCCTTTTTTTTTATTTCAGCTTGTCTTATTTCTCGTCCTGAGTCTTCTGCCCATGCATAAATGAATGCGTCTCGAACACCTGATCAAATGTAAATCGGATGTTCTTTCTGTAGCTTTCTTCTTTCTCTTATTATCGGCATGCTATCTTAATAAACATGGTTGACGGATAATAGAGCACGCATCTTGACTTTCTTAAGAAATAGCGATGGCTTAGGCCGCAGGTTCAGATCTGCTGCCTAAGACTTTTCAACTCTATAAGCCGTGAGGGTCTCATAGAGACTTTTCTCCCTACGGATCGAGAGGATCTCATAGGTGGGTTTTCTCCTTAGGAATCGTGAGGATTCCTAAGTGTGGTTTTCTCTTATAAGTCGTAAGGATCCTATAAGAGAATTTTTCCCTCTTACGAGTCGAGAGGACCCACAAGCGGTTGTTTCCCTCCTCGTCGAAATTCGACTTTGGAGAGTGAGACCCGTGAATAGTATCCAAGAGACCATTCTGGATTGACTTGCAGGGTCCCATTGTTCAGGAAGCAAGTTTTTTTTTTTTAGTCCCTGCTGCCTGAGGCTTCATTTGCATGTTGAGACGAATCGGGAATTTCCCGCGGAGATACTAGTTTCTCTGCGAACCGACGCGAATCAGGAGGCTCTCGTCAAGGAGTGTTTGTATCCGTGAGTCGAGGAGTTTACTAGGGATTATTTATTTCCCAAGCGCCAAGGATTATTTGTTTCCTTGGGGTTTGAAACGAGTCGGGAATTTCCCACGGAGGCACTGGTGGCTCTGCGAGTCGACGCGGATCAGGAAGCTCTCATCAAGGAGTGCTTGTATCCGTGAGTCGAGGAGTTTTCTAGGGATTATTTGTTTTCCAAGCGCCAAGGATTATTTGTTTCCTTGGGGTTTGAAACGAGTCGAAGATTTCCCACGGAGGCACTGGTGGCTCTGCGAGTCGACGCGGATCAGGAGGCTCTCGTCAAGGAGTGTTTGTATCCGTGAGTCGAGGAGTTTGCTAGGGATTATTTGTTTCCCAAGCGCCAAGGATTATTTGTTTCTTTGGGGTTTGACACGAGTTGGGAATTTCCCACGGAGGCACTGGTGGCTCTGCGAGTCGACACGGATCAGGAGGCTCTCATCAAGGAGTGTTTGTATCCGTGAGTCGAGGAGTTTGCTAGGGATTATTTGTTTCCCAAGCCCCAAGGATTATTTGATTCCTTGGGGTTTGAAACGAGTCGAAGATTTCCCACGGAGGCACTGGTGGCTCTGCGAGTCGACGCGGATCAGGAGGCTCTTGTCAAGGAGTGTTTGTATCCGTGAGTCGAAGAGTTTGCTAGGGATTATTTGTTTCCCAAGCACCAAGGATTATTTGTTTCCTTGGGGTTTGACACGAGTCGAGAATTTCCCACGGAGGCACTGGTGGCTCTGCGAGTCGACGCGGATCAGGAGGCTCTCGTCAAGGAGTGTTTGTATCCGTGAGTCGAGGAGTTTGCTAGGGATTATTTGTTTCCCAAGCGCCAAGGATTATTTGTTTCCTTGGGGTTTGAAACGAGTCGAGGATTTCCTACGGAGGCACTGGTGGCTCTGCGAGTCGACGCGGATCAGGAGGCTCTCGTCAAGGAGTGTTTGTATCCGTGAGTCGAGGAGTTTGCTAGGGATTATTTGTTTCCCAAGCGCCAAGGATTATTTGTTTCCTTGGGGTTTGAAACGAGTCGAGAATTTCCCACGGAGGCACTGGTTGCTCTGCGAGTCGACGCGAATCAGGAGGCTCTCGTCAAGGAGTGTTTGTATCCGTGAGTCGAGATATCTGCTGAAGACACTGGTTTCTTCGGAGTTGGACTGAACCGTCGAGATTTGGCTTCGTCTTCTGGCGAAGCCTGTTGGGAAAGTATGGTTCCCTCTTTGTTTACGCCCTTGGATTGTATACAGGGATCGATGTGATCTTAACTGTAGGCCCAAAGTTTTATCATCATTTTTTTTGTTTTATCTCCACGATGCTCTATCATTTCAGCTTTTATATCGCGAAGGTCGCGATTGCCCAATCATTTCGGCTATTTTTCGCGGTGCCCAATCATTTCGGCTATTTATTTTATTTTTACTCGCTGCTTTTTATTGCGAGTTGCCCAATCATTTCGGCTATTTTGCATGCATACATTTTTACTTGCTGCTTTTTATTGCAAGTTGCCCTATCATTTCGGCTATTTCGTATGCATGTGCGGCCTATTGGCTTTTCGCTGTAAACCGATTTCGTCATCAGCACCGCTACAACTGGGACATTACCAGAAGCGAATTATCATCTGCCTCTGTCGATGTCGAACAAAGATGGCTTAGCGACCAGGTTTAGGGTCCTGTCGGCTAAGGCTTTTGACTTCATGAGCCGTAAGGGTTTCACAAAGTTATTTCTCCTTACAAGTCGTGAGGATCTTGTAGGTGTATTTTCTCCTTAGGACTCGTGAAGATTCCTAAGTGTTCGTTTCCTCTGTAAGTCGTAAAGATCTTACAGGAGGGTTTTCTCCTCATAAATCGAAAGGATTTACAAGGGTTGCAGAAGAAAATCTTCTTGTTTTAACAAGAACAGAAAAGATTTCTTAAAATTTTAATTCTGTTTGGCGCAGATGCCCCAGCGCTGACACGTGTCGCGCAGCGCACAGCGCAGCGCAACTGCGCTAGCGAGACTGCGCTGACACGTGTCGCGCAGCGCACAGCGCAGCGCAACTGTGCGAGCGCAACTGCGCTGACACGTGTTAGTCCGTATCAATGTGTGGTTGTCGGGACCCGTCACCTCTCTGACGACGTTGAAGGATTACAACGACAAATATCAGAAGAGTTCGGAAATATACCCTTGAACCGGGTGTAAATTGATTTAAGAGATCAGTCGTGCTCATTCAATTTTAATTTGAGGACTTATAGTCAGAATTGGGCTAAGTCCAGTTGAGAATATTCAACAGTTTTTTTAATTTGTGTCTGGCATGTTAGGCCTTTGATTGGGCTCTGCCCTTTGTTTAATAATGCAGTGCATTTTTTTCTGGCCTATTAGGCCCTTTTAATTGGGCTCTGTCCCCTTTTTTATAATGCAGAGCATTTATTTTGGTCCATTGGACCTCTTAATTGGGCTCTGCCATTTAATAATGCGCTGCATTTATTATTCTGACAGTGCGCCACGTGGCCTGTCAGGTGCTTTGCGCTGACTGAGGAGCGCAAGGCGCAAGCACATATGGAGGTGACACGTGTCACGCTCTGGTGAGCACAAGCGCAGTGCGCTGCGACAGTACGCTGCGCTGTTGCGCTGCTGACACGTGGCGCGCTCTGATGGCTTGCGCCAATTCAAGAGCGCAGTGCTATGTTTTTAGAAGCGCAAGGCGCAGTTTGTTCTGGGGCTAACACGTGGCGCTCTCTGGTGGCTTGCGCAAACCCAAGGAGCGCAAAGGCATAGATTTTGCAAGTGCAGGGAACTGTTTAATCTCTTGATCAAATTTAGATCAAAGAAAATAAGTTTTTCTTGTTTTCAGAGAACCAGTGGTTCATCAAAAGGCAATGCCTTTATATGTACATCAAAAGATCTAATAAAGAAGTATATTACTTCTTCTTTTTTTTATTCTTATTATTTGATCTTTTCATTTTATTTAAGATCTTGATCTTGTTCTTAGATCATTGATCTTTTTAGAAGAAATTCTTCTTTTCAAAGGTTTACCTTTTTCTTTTTCTTTTTCTGAGTTCTTTCTCATAGTTTTCAGAAGATTTCTGTGAGTTCTCTCTGTGTGTTAATGCCTTTTAGACTTGGAGTCTAGGGGCCTTTATATAGTGCCAATTGATTTGTTAAATCAGTTAAAGAGATTTTTCTCTGAATGATTTAGGGATTTTTCCCCACCGTTGGATCTTTGATCCAAGGGCTTCTGTTTTACAGAAGATAATCTTCTTGTTTTAACAAGATCAGAAAGATCTTTCTGGAATTTTAATTCTATTTTGGTGCTGGCATTGGAGCAAATGCATCTGCACTTGACACGTGTCGCGCAGCGCAGAGTGCAGAGCAACTGTGCAAGCGCAACTGCGCTGACACGTGTCACGCAGCGCAACCGCGCTGCCACGTGTCGCGCAGTGCAGAGCGCAAATCATCTGAAGCTTTGCTTCCTTTATTTTTATTTTAAATAGAGCCTTGTTCTGATTGGGTGCACTGTCTTGGGTGCAGCGCTGGGAATCTGAAGCGTTGCTTCAATTTTTGAATTTTTGAAATTCAAACAGAGCTTTGCTCTGATTGGGGAAACAAATGCCCTCCCACCGTTGCGCTCACGTGGCGCACACGTGAGTGCAGCGGTGGCAAGATCCCAGCCATTGGATCAACTCAGGAGTTGAAGGGGCGCAAGCACCTATAAATAGGATCCTTGGTCCTCAACAGATGATTATCATCTTCAAGATTTTTACTTTCAGAACTTCAGAGCCTTGCTCTTGCTTTCAAGAACTCCAAGAGTTAGAACTTTTTAGAAAAAACTTTTAGGTAAAAATTAATCTTAAATTAAATTAATTTTAATTAATAGAGCCTTGCTCTCATAGATCTTTTGATCTAAAGAAAACCCCTTTGGGGTTTCACCAACAGAGCCTTGCTCTCAAGAATCCATAGATCTAAAGAGATCTTGTTTCAGGGTTTTTAACCCACGAACAGAGCTTTGCTCATGGACAAAATATAGATGCTTTTTGATCTAAAAATGAAGAACTCTTAAGAGTTTTCATGGATTTTTAAGATCCCAAAAAAATTTAATTTAAAAAAAAAAATTTAGAATTAATTTTCCTTTGATGGATATTTCCATCATTATCACAGAGCTAAGCTCTTTTAAGGAATTTTATTCCCTTGAGACCAGAGTTTGACAAGTGTCACTCTGTGACAGAGCTTTGCTCCGAAAGAGGAGCTTTGCTCCTTGTCTCTAGGGATTTCTCATCAATGAGAATATTCTTTTGGGGATCTCCTCATTAATTGATAGTCTCATCCAATGATGGGGCTGTCTTATTAACCGATGAATTATCATCTAGATTTTGTAGGTCCCCCTTTGGTCCCTTGTCTACTGCATTGCAGTATGGTATAAATTTTAAAATGCCAACACCGACGGCTGATTTCTGTCCCTTCGCAGGAAACATGTCTGCTGACCTGTCATTCCCGTTTGTTCGCTCAGAGAAAGGATTCCCTGAGGCGCCAGTGGACCGGGAGGTTCTTGCTCTGATTAAGGATCATGACCCAGAGCATAAGAGCCTTCACCTGTAGGGTAGGTGGTACAGCGAAATCATCAGGGGTCACAGAAGCTTCGGTTGCGCGACGCCGTCAGAGCCCATCTTGTCGATCCCCTATGCGGATGAACCCCGGTGAAGTATGCCGTGGAGGTCGTGAACTGGAATTCGGAGGATCTTCTCCAGCCTGCGATTGGCGTTGTTCCCGTGCAGCCGCCGCCGGCCGTGGACATTTTGGGGCGGCGCATATGTCAGGGTGAGGCACGCCCTTGGGGACAACCGTACAATATTGGATTGACCCATCGACAACCGGCCGGATACTTGCAATGGGCCAGGTATATCCTATCAGCGAAGAGGACGCATCTGATGAAGATTGGTTTGTATTCCGCAATCTACGTCTCCTTGTTCGAGTACCCCGTTCCTCCGATGTGGTGGGTTAAGGCATTCATAGAACAATCGAACATCCCCACCTACACCTTCCTTCTATCGGACAGGGAAGTCTCCATATCCCTAGAAGAGTTTGCTGAGATCTCGGGTTTGCCGGTGAGGGGGGAGCATTATGAGGAGCTGCTTCCTCCTGACGAGTACGTCTTTGCTACCAAGCCGCTGGTATTTGATTTGACGCCGGAGAATGCTATTCAGCACCAGTTTCCGAGTCTGGTGAAGATGCTGAATATATATGAAGGTCTCTATCTGGAATCAGGAGTCCGGGGAGTCAGTTTCGCAGATTTTATCGCCCGCTTCCTTCGACCGAAAATTTTAGCGCAGCGGAGTGAAAAGTTTGCCAAGCTCGACGACCCTTTCGTCTTCGGCTTAGATCGCTTACCAGCATTGGAGGGTGACCAAAAGGGTTTTTATCTTCCCGATGCCGCGATCATGCCCCTATCGGAGATTGCCGCCCCGGGAATCGACGAAGAGACCTTCTTCCTCGGGTTTCTGGGGCTGTGGCTGTGCTGTTTCATGCTCCCCATGCACCCACGCTATATGAGGCCGACCGTCTTCTACCTAGCGCACCGGATGGTGGCTGGTATACAGTTATCAATTGGAACCGCCGGGCTGGCTTATCTGTATCAAGCACTTAGCGTGGCGGCGGACGCTAATGAACCCGGGGTGCAACCTGCCAATTTCCCGATGCACTATTTTACTTCATAGATGGAACTACACGTGCTCGGAGTGTTCGGGATTCATAAGAGCCCTTCCTTTTATGAGAAGTGCAGACTCCCAAGAGTCATGCGGTTAGTTGGTGCTTCCATTGTGAATCCGCCTCCGCGGGAGGCTAGGGGGTTGCTTCTCCGTCCGCACATGGTCGGAGCAAAAATTTCTTTCCAGGACAAGGTGATGACCATTGGCCCGGATACCTCCAAAACGGTGTTGGCGCTGTGCGATAGCTTCAAGGACGGGGCCTCCGTATTGAAAGCCCGGGAGATTCTTCACCTCTACTCCATCCGGCCGGGCTTCCTGGTGTTCAGGCAGGGTGATCAGGCACTCTTTATGAGGTATAGCCCCAATCGGTTCTCCCAGCAACTAGGCTATAACCAGGGGGTCCCACTGGAGGCGTTTCTTGAAGAGCCCGCGGCCACCAGGGAGGGGATACGGAACGCGCTACACCACTTCATACGGCTGAACACGGGCTCCTACGTCTTCATCAGTGAATCGAGCTATGTCCTACGCATCCTCAACGTGTACGTGGCTTGGTACGGGCATGCCATGGGTGCAGTCATTCGTGAGGAGAAGCGCATGTTAGTTGATCGCAAGGGTGCGCCTCCGGGCAGCGATCGCAAGGCTCCCCTGAAGTCAAGGACTCCGGTCGTTCCTCCGTTGAAAGATACTGGAGCTGGGCCACCTCGCGTACTGAGCCCTCCGCGCGGATTGCCGCCTCGTGATACCGTGAACGCGCCTCCAGCGTCCCGTGCTCTAGTGGAGGCGGTGAATGTGGTTTCGCCTGAGTCTGGCGTGGGCTCGGACATTGGGACTCGCCGCCCAAAGGTGCCCACAAAGCACAAGTTAATTGTGGGTGCGACTGGGGTCCGCGCGCAGAAGAGGAAGAAGAAGTCGATCCTCTCTGCTGATGTTGTGTTCGATCAGGAACCTCATGCTCCCTATAGCGAGGGCTTGGGTGAGTACGGGACCAACAAAGGATTAGTTATGCAACAAAGGAAGAGTCTCCGGTCGCCTTGTCTACTGCTCATAGACAGGCGGCGCGTGCAGTTCGGGAGGCTAACGATCAATCCACCTCAGGTAATGCGTCTTTCAAGACTTTGTTGCAAAAGTTTTACAACTATCGGCTCTCATACATCTTTTCCTGCAGGGCCAAGTCCAACTGAAGGAGCGGCGGAAACCGTCGAGCCTAAGGGGACAGTGGGGGAGGTACTGGCTGAACCCTAACCGACGGTGGGCAACGTATCCAGGGTTGCTGGACCCGAGCTAGTGGCTGACGAAACGGTCACGCCTACTATGCCTGAGAAGGTCGCCGATGCCAAGCCCGAGGTAGCGTTGGACTAGACGGCTGCTATGGCCGAGTCTGGGGCAGCAGCGGAGGGAGCGGCTAAGACTGACGTCCCTATAGCAACGGCCGATGAGACGGCCGCGACTGCCGAACCCGAGGGAGTAACGGGTGAGACGAGCATGATTCCTAAGGACGAGCCGGACGCTCTTTCTCAAGAGTCCGGCAATGCTCCGATCATTGCTCTCCCCGCCTACGGTCCTCCGCCGTCTCCTGGCCTCGCGAGCACGACGACGGCTCCCGTAGAGTCTGGCGACGAGGCGTCGGGAGATGGTCTCATGTCAATGGAGGGAGACGCCTCCGTTTCGGCCGGATCATCATCAGGTAAATTTCAGGTTACTGTCCTTTTTTTATTCTGCAACCTTTCCTGACAGGGCTTATCTTGTTTCTAACGCAGGCGCGGCCAGTGTTGATGCCCCGTTGCTCGAGGGAGCGTCGTCAGCTGCTGCCTTGACGGCGACTACCTCTCTACCTTCTCTCGCGCCCTCGCAAATGCTGGAAGGTATGGATTTATAACCCATTAGTTTTATCTTTCGGCCGCATAATTTATATACTAATGTCGTACTATTGCGTCTTTACAGGAGTGCTTTTTGATCACCTTTATCAGGTGCTGCGCCCGCACTTCTCCTTCCCGTCGGAGCTCGCTCCCTCCAGTGGCACTGGTGAGTACAGTTTTCGATTAATACCCTTTCTTTTTTCAATAATGGAATTATTTTTGATTTTTCCTTGCTCTGATTGCAGTGCTACAAATCGAAGGAGGAGATGCAAGATCGTTCGCGCCACCGGCCCTCCCGGCTTTGCCGTCTGCTGCAGCTGGTATAGTACACTCTCCCATTGATGACTTTCTTATATTTCTTAAACTGTCATCTGATCGTGTTTTGTTTTTCAGCTGTCGTTCCAGTTCCGGCCCCCCTCGAGTCTCGCATCATAATGCCGGTAGGCCCCTTCCTGAGACATCCATCTTCAAAGGGTGCTGCAATGAGTTTGGGCATGCTGAGCGGATACGTCGAAGAGCTTGACGCAGACGCTCCTCCATCTGCCCCATATTTCACTGCGGAGGTTAATCCGATGCTGGCGGCGCTTGTAAATTTTCATAATGAAGGCGTCGTCGAGTCTTGTGTTAATCACTGCAGGGAGATCGAGGTCCGCCTGCATCGGCTAGAGTCGATGCGTCCTGCCCCCGAGATCTTAGCCGCGAGCACTCAACGGGCGGCATGGATCGAGCAAAGAGCTTCTTACTTCCACCATTTGGAACAAGAAGCAGTTTTAAGGCTGAGGGAATGCCAAAAGTCCTCAAGCGAGACTGCTCGCCTGCGTGTTGAAGTCGATGCGAACGCTTCCCGGGTGAAGGCTATCTTCGAGGGCCTTCTGCAAAGTATTTCTGATGGGCTAACACTGAAGCATAAGCTCGATGCCGCCGAGCGTGATGCCCAAGGTCGCGAAGCAACTCAGCAGGCAGTTAAGGAGCAGCTTTCATCCTTCTTGCAGCAGCGGGCTCAAGTGGAAGCAGAATTGGTAGTGGCGGCCGGTCAGGAGAAGGCATTGAAGGAAGTGCGCGAGCAATTGATGAGGCTATTTAAGACGCTTCCTTCTCAGTAGCTGCTTTTTGTATCAATTATACACTTGTAATCTTTGAATAAAATGTATCCATTCTTTATTCTTTTATATGATTCGCCTTGTACTTAATTGAATTCATGAATAAAAAATACACATTTTTTTTTGCAATGTATTGTGTCATCTCTGCGCTTTCTCCCTTCTTTTATTATCAGCATGCTACCTTAGTAAACATGGTTGACAGATGATAGAGTGAGCATCCTGTCTTGGCTTCTTCAAGAGGTAATGATGGCTTAGGATGCAGTTCAGATCTGCTGTCTAAGACTTTTCAACTTTATAAGCCGTGAGGGTCTCACAAAGTCTTTTCTCCTTACGGATCAAGAGGATCTCGTACGTGTATTTTCTCCTTAGGAATCGTGAGAATTCCTAAGTGCGTTTTCTCTTATAAGTCGTAAGAATCCTATAAGAGAATTTTCCCTCTTACGAGTCGAGAGGACCCGTAAGCGGTTGTTTCCCTCCTTATCAAGATTTGATTTCGGAGAGTGTGACCCGTGAAAAGTATGCAAGAGTCCATTTTGGACCGACTTGCAGGGTCCCAGTGCTTAGGAAACAGGTTTTTTAATCCCCGCTGCCTAAGGCTTTTCCTCACGAGTCGAGACGAATCGAGCACTCCTCGCAAGAATATCCTAACGTCACAGTTAACCTCTGCTCTTTACGACAGAGGTCCGTTAGGGTCTGTGGTACTTAGGGTTTTGGCCGTCGTACCATCGCGTTGGCTGATATATTCCTCGATATGCAATCTTGCTGTTCGAGTAGCCTTGCGATTGTCGTGTCTCTGATCCCTTCGGGGGCTGGACAAGACGTCTTCAAGTAATCTTCCAGGTAATATTACCGTCGAAAGAGCAAGTGTAGGGATATTCCATGTCACTTTTTACTTGAGGTTAGGCTCATTTTGGAGAGCCCCGATGAGTCATAACCACTCCGCGCTGGTGTGGGATGATCTCCGATAGTCTTTCAGGCTTTATATGACTTGCCGTCAAGACCCTGAAGCTAGGAATTCGGCCTTTGCTTCGTTTGCTGGCATTGCGTCCTCTATATCGAGACGAATGTCGCGGTTGTCTCTAGGTTGTTGGTGAACCGTCGAGATTTGGAACTAGGGACTTTGCCGTGGCTCCGCTGTTTGATTGTCGCGTCTGAATCCTGTTGGAGGAAGAACGCTGGGGTGACATCTCGTCTGCTGTATCGAGACGAACGTCGAGGTGGTGACCATTCCGCACTGGTGCAAGATGATCTCCGATCGTCTTTCAGGCTTTATATGACTTGCCGTTAAGACCCTGAAGCTAGGAATTTGGCATTTTCTTCATTTTCTTTGTCACGTCCGAGTCCTGTTGGAGGAAGAACGCTGTTGTGACATCTCGTCTGCTGTGTAGAGACGAACGTCGAAGTGGTGATCACTTCACGCTGGGGTGAGATGATCTCCGATTGTCTTTCGGGCTTTATATGAGTTGTCGTCAAGACTTGGCTCCGTTTTTTTATGGAGCATGGGGAGGGAAGATATGTTTCCTTCTGTGTTTGTGCCCCTGGATTGTATACAGGGATTGTTATGATATCGCCTATAGGGCAAAAGTTTCATTCATTCATTTTTTTATTATTCTTTCCGAGATGCTCCATCATTTCAGCTTTTATATCGCGAAGGTCGCGATTGCCCAATCATTTCGGCTATTTTTCGCGGTGCCCAATCATTTCGGCTATTTGTTTTATTTTTACTCGCTGTTTTTTATTGCAATTTGTCCAATCATTTCGGCTATTTATTTTATTTTTACTCGCTGCTTTTTATTGCGAGTTGCCCAATCATTTCGGCTATTTTGCATGCATACATTTTTTTTACTTGCTGATTTTTATTTGCAAGTTGCCCCATCATTTCGGCCGTTTTGCATGCATGTATGTCTCGTTGATTTTTTTTTATCGCGAGTGTGGAAATTGGAATCTGACGCCAATCTCAGCATCAGTATCGCTACAACTGGAATATTGCCAGGAGCAAATCATCATTTGCCATGAAAGGGCTTGGAATTTGATACCGGTTTAGGCATCAGTATCGCTACAACTGGGATATTGCCAGGAGCGAATCATCATTTGCCTCTGTCGATGTCGAACAAAGGTGGCTTAGCGGACAGGGTTAGGATCCCGTCGACTAAGGCTTTTGACTTCATGAGCCGTAAGGGTCTCACAAAGGTATTTATCCCTACAAGTCGTGAGGATCTCGTAGGTGTGTTTTCTCCTTAGGGATCGGAGGATTCCTAAGTGTATGTTCCCCTGTAAGTCGTAAGGATCTTACAAAAGGGTTTTCTCTTTATAAGTCGAGAGTACTTACAAGGGTTGTTCACTATATGGACATATCCCCAGTCACGGGTGGGACTTGTTAGGGAAATGTTTATTCGCGCCCGTAGATTGTATACAAGGGTCAGTATGAGCCGCTTGTAGGGCAATATCGAAGGTTGTGGGGGTTGCTTATGAACAGGTTCAGGTCTCTGTAACTTAAGACTTTCAACTCTTATGAGCCGTGAGGGTCCCATAAGAGAGTTCTCCTTGCGAGTCGTGAGGATCTCGCAAGTGTAATTTCTTCTTAGGAATCGTGAGGATTCCTAAGTGTGTTGCTCCCTTGCGAGTCGTAAGGATCTCACGCGGGTGGTTTCTCCTTACAAGGTCGAGAGAACTTGTAAGTGTCTTTTAACGAGGTTGCGCTTTTTTGGGTTTTCACAAACACTCGCCGGTAGCCCTGCTATTTTTACTCATGGAGCCCTTTCGGGTTTTCATCCGCGCCCATTTTGCTTATGGACATACCGTCTTTTTTCTTTTATATTCTTTTTATTCTTTTTTTCTAACGAGGTCGCGCTCTTTCGGGTTTTCACGAACACTCGCCGGTAGCCCTGCTGTTTTTACTCACGGAGCCCTTTCGGGTTTTCATCCGTGCCCATTTTGCTTATGGACATACTGTTTTTTATATCTTTTTTTTATCCCCCTTTTTTTTATCTCGTCAGCCTGAGGATGCTGCGGTAGTAGTTTAAAGACGTTTCAGTCATCAGCTAGTTTTAGGACGTAGTGGTCCGCCGTCGCCGTATTTGAGGCGAATCTCTAGTTTACCGAATTTTCGGTCTATGGGGCTTTCCCTATGAATGAGCATGATGCCCCCGGCACATCCATCTTTCTCGGAGCATATGGTTGTGGCGGTCTCACCTTCCAGTTTTCGGACAACGCGAACTTGTCCTGTTGGTATTGGTCTTCAACCCAGTTTTTGAAAACGTAGCAGTTTTCGATCGAATGGCCCAATACTTGGTGGTAAGGACAATAATTAGGATTGTCGACATCATTCAGTTGTAGCTGGTGTTTCGGCTCCGGTAGAGTGATAAGTATGTTGTGCACTGCCGCTTCGAACAGCCTCCTTGTTTCATCCTGTGGAAATGAGTAAGGACGTTTCAACCTCTCATAGAGTGGTTGCCGCTTGTTGTTTTGGCGAACAACCGGTCTAAGACCACTCGATTGTTGTTGAGTGTTAGCGACGAAGGCCGTTTTTCTCTTTCCTTTCTCATTTCGAGAGTCTGGCTTTGGAGGAGACGGTTTATGTCCCATCTGATCCATTTGGGCCAACTTGTCGATCAAGGCCTGGAAAGTCGTTGGCTTGAAGAACATCATGAATTGTAAGATGGTCGCTTGCGGATCAAGAGTGCCCACGAACATGCCCACTGCCGGTGCTTCTTCGATCCATTGTTCGCATTTGACCACAGATTCCGCCACCGTGTTGCGTATTGAACCCACGTCTCTCCTGACTTCACCCTGGCATTAATCAGTGCTGTTATCGAGGTGCGTTCACTAGCACTTGCGAATATTTGTGTAAACAATAGCTCCATCTCCGCAAATGTTTTGACAGAGTCGTTAGGCAGCTCCGAATACCATTCAAAGGCTGTTTCTGATAGGCTGCCGACGAATTGGCGAAGCAGGAGCTTATCATCACCGCCGATGTTGCCACAAAGAGCCCTGAATTGAGCGACATGCTGATGTGGATTCCCTGTCCCCTTGTACACATGGAATTTAGGGATCGGATATCCCGGTGGGTAACTGATTTGGTCATACCAGCCCGGATAGGGTCGTCCAGTTTTAACAATTTGCCCAGCCGCTTCACTCGCCTGATGAGCTCGTATTTGCTGAGCTATATAGTCATCCAGTTCGGCCTTGGAAATGGTTTCTTTCTTGGCTGCTGAAAGAGCCGGAGGAGGATGAGATGTCTCCCCTCTATCGTCTTCAACAATGATTGGAGGGACATCAGCTGGGGGTTCCGGCAGTAACATCATCCCTACCATATCTTGGAAAAGGAGCGCCATTTGCTTTACGTTAGCCGATTACTCTGCGGCTTCTCTGTCCTTCTTTTCAAGGATTCTGCGTAAGAAGTCAGCATCAGTTTCTTGTTCGTGACGCTGCTCTGATGATGCCTCCGGGCTTTCTTTTGGCCCGGTGAGTGCGGCCATTGTAGTCATCATCTCCTGAAGCTTCTGTTGTTGTTCCTGGGCTTTTGTCACGGATCGGGTGAGCGGTCGGTGACCCGTCGAAGCACGGCCTTCCTCTTTTCCGGAAGCCATATAAACAGTATGCACCACCATGCCCCCAGACTTGGGGCGTTTAGATTTAGTGTCTTCGCGATTTGCCAAAGACACAGGGATCTTCCCCGACCTCCTTCTTTTTTGAGTGGTCGAAATTGAGGGGGCCGTTGTAGTGGGCACCCAAGTAGCTGTTGCTTTTTGTGGCTTGACGGAGTAATCCTTCTCCTGCCGAACCTTCATCTTTTTCTGTCGGCGGAGATAGTCTTGATCAATTACCGAGTCTTGGACTTGACGCCAGACCTTGTAGATTTTAGAGGACAGCCGTTGAGGGGGCTGCTCCAGCTTCTTCTCTGGAGTATTCTCCACAGGTGAAGGAGTTCTCTTCAGCACCGCGGTAAGAGAGTTCCTGCGCACCTTGTTCAGCAATTCAAAGCTGTTCCCGGTTGGAACAACAGCATCGATCCCCACCATCAGAGCCGGCGAAGTTATCCCAGAGGGGGAGTTGCCCCCAGCCTTCCTCACTCGGTGCCAGTGACGATGTCGAGCGTGTCTTGCGGATGGAGTTGTTTCAGCTATAAAGGTGACTTCGTCATGCCCCCTGCTTTGAGGAGAGACTGTTATTGGTGCTAGCCTGTCGAAGACTGACACCCGTTGAGAAGTGATCAGTCGAAAATACTGCAATTCTAACACGGCAATTTCCTTACCTTTTGCACTCATGTATAGGTATCCGGTATTCATATCACACATATTAGCAAAACACATGTAAAATACTGGATTACTTGTACTGTATACTAAAACTGGCACTTTTAGGGAAATTGTGTGTTTATCATGGCATCGCATCATTCTTGTATAGTGCAACTCTTGTCTTGGAGTCCAATGCAGGAAATTCCAGAAGCAGAGCCCAAATTGAGAAAAAAAGAGCTGATAAATGATACGCCAACTCAAAGGCTAAAGATCTGGTAGCGATACAGAAGGCTAAATAAAATTCAACATATCAAAACAAGACCCATAAATCAGCCTAAGCTCATAGCAGAAATTACAAGCCCTGAAGCTTCCAAACCGCCGCGGTTCCGCGGCGGGAGCTGGGTTGTGCCGCGGAACCGCGGCACTTTGATGGCTTCAGATGCCCAGATTTTCTCCACGTATCGCACCTAACGGCCTAAGCTTCCAGAACATTGTAGAATGTCCACGTGGCGCATCTAGAAGGCTCGGCTTAACAAACTATTTCTAGAAGGATCTTGTAACAAACTTTTGGAGGGAAATTTGAATCTTTGGCTAACAAACTTGTGGAGGGAAATTTCAAATTTCAATCCTAGATCTAGAATTTTGAGGTCTATAAAAGAGAGCCTAGATCTAGGGTGCAAATTGTTCAAGAATCACCATCATCTTCAACCCACGAGTTGAGTGACACAACTTGTGCGTCAAATTCAAACCCCAATTCAACTTCAAGATCAAGATCCCGAGAGCAATTCAAGCAAGAGAGCCTTCAACCTTTAGCAAGCGACGCCGGATTTTAACGGAGCAAGAGATCCACGCCGATCCGCGACTCAAGGAGCCGAGCAAAGCCGAAATCGACGATCTAGTTCCTTCCTTTTGTAAATTCAAGAGAGTTGTAACGAAAATTGTCGATAAATAAAGGTGAATTTTCTATATTCTTGCTTATCTTTTAATTCAAGCATAATGATTAGATCTCAATTTGTGATTGTGTTTGTGATCATGATGTTTGAGTAATCTCCGCTCGTGTAGGAGTTGTGACGATCTTTAGATGATGATGATTTAGATATTTTTACAATTCTTAAATCCTATAATTTTTGGAAATTCTAGTGAATCAAATGATCAATGACCTAGTTTTGAGATGATGCTTTCTTGATCGTGTTCACTCGAAACTAGAGAACAACTATTGACCATTTGATTAACTAGAAGCTAGAATTTGAATGCGATCTATCGAAAGGACAAAGGATGAGTTGCGGAATCCCTAATTTTCCCGCACGATCCTTAAACCTCGATGAATTTGCATCGATCTAGTACCAATTCGTTAATGGATAAGAATGAGTAATCATTAGATCTCATCGCATCTTTAGATCCGATCTACTCCTACGAGCCATACTTCTAATCTTGATTGTTGGATCATGAATTGTTTTCTTTTCTTTGCCTTAAATTTTCGACTCATCTAATTCGAAAATTGAACGGATTACACTTTCTCTGTGGACGATCCGCACTCGCTAACACGCTACATCCGACACCGTTATTGATTGCGGTCAAAATATTTTTGGTTGTGATTTCTAAATACTATTTTCTAAAACCAATACACAATCGGAAAATATCATTAAATCAAATTGTGCCGTTGCCGGGGACATGAACAGGAGCAGTACCAAATTTTTCAGTGCAGAGAGGAGCTCAAGGTGCGGCGGAACCGCGGCATTAGGCGCTAATTGCGGCGGAATCGCGGCAGTTAAGGAGGATCTCTGTACAATTTTTGGCAGGTAATCTCTATCTTTCTTATCTCCTTCCTAAAATCTGCTCCAATTAACAATTTGTTGCAGGCTTCTTTGCAAAAATCGCTGCGCCGCAAAAAGCAAAATAAATTGTGCTTGTTTTTGATTTTGTGGTTGTTTGCATAATTAATACGGACATTAAGGGGCACGGCCAAATCCAGATCAGGTGGGGAGTTCATTACCCTTCCTAGGCCCCAAAAATCACAAACCTGCATTAGCATTACCCTCATTAACTAAAAAATATCTAGAGATGACTCTAAGGACCGTCGCACTCACTTAGGACAGAAGAAGGCCGTGGGTAATTAATTGCTTATCCGCGTTTCTTTTTGTGGTGTCTAAGGAAAGTGTGTCGAAAGCTAGTGGTTACTTAATTAGGCCCACTACTTACGTAGTGGAGAACCTCCCACTTACCTGGCACTTACCTGGCCACAGGAGAAACAAAGAGGCAGTGGAGGATTTTATCCTGCGACTTGTCTTTTGGAAGTTAGGAGCGGTCTAGAGCTTTGACCTAGGTGACCATAAATTTTAGGATTGCTTGTTGCATTTGTTGTGATCGCATCATATTTTCAAAATCCGTATCATTTTTCAAAAAAAACACCGCATTCACTTCATTCATTCCCCTAATTATAAATCACGCTGCCACTTGTACTAACCTCTTTTAGTGCAAGATAGGCTGGACACGGGATTCTAGTGCCCGACTTGTCCGCGTCCCCTCGATCGACTCCGAAGTCGGTATTTCTCCATTTACCTTTCTTTTACCCACCACCATACCCACACCGATGGATCCGTCTCCATCGAACTTCTTTTCCGCTGCTCTGCCGCTGTCTGTTGGTGCGCAGAATCCTCCCCGCACCTCTCTCCAAGAGAGGTGCTACCCTTTGCGAGGTCCTCTCTCGACCTGCTTATCCATTCCACCAGCCAACGGGGATAACTTTGAGATTAAGCCCCAGTACATCAACCTCCTACCTAAATTTCACGGTCTCGAGACTGAAGACGCGTACGTTTTTATCACCAAATTTGAAAACGTATGTGCAATGATGGGTACATCACAACTTTCTGTGGATGCCATGCGTCTACGACTTCTTCCATTTACTTTGTGCGATACAGCCGAGAAGTGGCTGTATAACACCACCGCACATTCTATCACGAATTGGGAAGAATTCGTTGCGGCATTCCTTAAGAAATTCTACCCTATGCAAAAGACAGCTCGAATCTGTAGCGAACTATATCAATTCTCCTAGCTTCCGGCTGAACCATTCTCAAAATGCTTTGACCGATTCAAGGATCTTTTGGTTCAATGCCCACATCATGGCATCCCGAGATGGGATCTTTGCCGAATTATATATGAGGGCAGTAACCCTACCACTAAACAAAACCTTGAAAACATGTGTCAAGGCACCTTTATGACCAAGGATGATGGGGAAGTATGGAAATTTTTAGAAGAGTTCGCTGAAAAGTCACTACAGTGGGAGACTGGAACCCAGCCATCGAGTAGGGGTGGCGTACACCAAATAGACGTGTCCATAGGTGTTCGAGCTGAGATGGCAGCAATGCAAAAGAAGCTCGACGCTATGGAACACAAATTCTTAGCAGCCTCCCTAAACCCAATGTCACTCCCCAAAACTGTTTGTGGGTGCTGTTCTGATCCTTCTCACTTGACGGAAGAATGTCCATTAAACTCTCATTTTCGAGGTCTCGAGCATACCAATGCCGCATTTCAAAGACCTGGAAACGACCCTTTTTCTTCCACATATAATCAGGGTTGGAGGAATCACCCGAATTTTGCCTGGAACCAATCCCAAAACACGATTCCAAATCCTAATCAATTCCAACGGGTCCCTCCACCACAACAGTAACCACTTCAACTCACCCAGCACCCCTACCGGTCACAAAATTTCTAAAACCAGGTTCACCCTCCTGCACCTTCTAATCCTATGCAATCGACCTGTTCTGACGAGTTCTCTCAAGTCGCTCAAACCATGAAATCACTCCTGTCAAATTTCATGGAATTGTCAGCCGAGGTTAGGTCTTCTGTCGGTGAGATAAAGAAAAACTCAGCATCTCAAGCTGAGAGTATCAAAACGATGGAAGCTGAGATTGCACGACTTAAGGCCGAAATGAGTGCAAGAGAGAAAGGGAAACTCCCAGCTCAACCTTTGCCTAATCCTGGCTATTCACATCATGTGAATGCAATCACCACGTTGAGATCTGGGAGAGTGCTGGATAACCATGTTGAGGAAGAAGTTGATGATACTGAAAATCCTATCAACACCCCGGCTAAGACTTTTCCTCACACACACGCTTCTGCTTCTGATTCTTGTTCTTCTACCCCACCGCCTTCTCGCGAGCCTATTCTCCATTTTTCTCTAGGCTCGACACCTCAGCCCACCTCTTCTAGTCTACCACCGACGATCCCCACTTCTATTTTGGGATCAGGTCCACACACACTTCCTTCTCCTATGATGGACCCAGCACTTATTGCTAAAGCACCTTATCCTAATCGGTTAAGGGCTAACACATCGAGTCCACATGTGAAAAAGATTATGGACATATTTAAGCAAGTTAACATCAACATCCCTCTCCTAGATGCGATTCAACAAGTCCCCGCTTATGCGAAAATTCTTAAGGATTTGTGCACTAGGAAGAGGAAGACTCAAGTGCCAAAGAAGGTCTTCATGTCCAATAACATTAGCACTGCTTTTATCCCTCCGCTACCAAAGAAACGTAAGGACCCAGGATGTCCTACGATATCGATTTCTATTGGGGATAAACACATTAACCGTGCTCTTTTAGACCTTGGCGCAAGTGTTAACCTGCTTCCTTTCTCAGTCTATGAGCAACTAGGGATCGGAGAATTGAAACCAGCCCATTGCACTCTCCAGATGGCTGACCGATCAATCACCAAACCTAGGGGTGAACTGGAGGATGTGTTAATAAAAATCGGGGAATTTGTATTCCCTGTGGATTTTATTATACTTGATACACAGCCTGTAGCGAACCCCCGGAATCAAATTCCGGTGATTTTAGGTCGCCCCTTTTTGGCCACTTCCAACGCTATCATCAACTGTCGTAATGGCTCTATGACCCTATCCTTCGGGAATAGGTCAATAGAGCTGAACATTTACAAGTTGGGAAGTGTACCCTCCGAACCTACTGCTCAGGTCTGTTCTGTTGACTTAATGGATGTCGACAGCAGCGAATTTGATGATCCTCCTGATACCGATCTTGACTCTTTTCATACGTTGTTGTTTGACCCAACTATGTATCATATACATACGAAATCTTCCATCGAGATATCCGGGTCAACAACTAACACTGATTATGAACTGGTTTTAGAGTCTGAAGATCACCCCGCACTTTGTGATGACATTATTCTTCGGGGTATTGATGAAACTTTTGAGGAGATCTTCGCTGATGAACTCGCATTTCTGAATAACACGGGTATTGAGATGAATCATGTCCCAATCATTGAAATTGAACCTCCACCCCTTCTTCTGAACTGTAAAAAGAATACGAGCAATCCATCACATTCACTGCATCGTCTCTCCAAAATGAGACGCACACACATTCTATTCCACCACTTATTCTTTCCCCACTTCTTCTTCCACCAACCCGAGCACTGCATTGATAAAATTTTTGAATGGTTGGTGTTAACGTTCGGTCTTTGCAAAGCTTGGCATCGACCACTGATTTTTGACCCCCTCATGTGATTTTCAAAAGATTAACATTGCATAACTCAAGTTTGGGGGCGAACATTTTTTTTCTGGCTCTTGGAAAGAAAATTTTTACAAAAATTTTGAGCCAAGAATAAGTTTGGGGAAGGATATTCACTTATATATTTTGCCCCCACTAATAAATTCCTCCCAGGCTTACAGGTTTTGTAGATATAGTGGTTGGCAACAGTGAGGACATTGTTGAAAACAAGTTTGGGGGAGGTTTGTGCTTAGTTTTGCATCATGTGCATATCATTTGCATAAGCACAAAACATTTCTTTAAAAAACCATAAAAATTTAAAAATTTTCAAAACCCATAAAAATTCTGTGTACATATTTTTGGCTCATTATTTTTGTAAATAGTTTTTCAAAACCCATAAAAACCTATAAAAATTTAAATTTTTTTCAAAATCCATAAAAATTCAAAATTTTTCAAAACTCATAAAAATTTAAAATTTTCAAAATATAAAATAATTTAATATTTATGATAATAAAAGATTAGATAGTGAACAATTACATCCATGAGATTAGAAAAATTTAAGAAAACCAAGAAAAATAAAAGTTTTCTTATACGAACTAGTAATAAGTAGTTATGAGCCGTTGTCCTAAGGGTTAGTAAGATGAAGGAAGTCACTAATCTGAGGATAGAAATAAGTCTGAAAAATAGTTTCTATTCTGGAAGCCAAACATTTTGAACGTTGACACCCTGCTATTCGCACTTACACACGTCTTAAAGCCCGGGATAGTAGAGGATATCTTGAAATGCTCTTATCTTAAAGCCAATGTATGAAGGAAATAAAAAAAATGAATAAATATAAAGTGGTGAGAAAAATGGACACTGGTCTTTGTTATCACCAAGGGCAATAAAAAAATGTATAGCGAGGGTACCTCATCACCTAGTGCCCTAAGGCCAACTGGTCTGGGAGTCACTGCTATGCCTAAGGTGGTGCAAGACGAGGAAAATACACCAAATAAGCAAACACATGAGTAATCGGTCGGTTAGTACCTCAAGAAGTATTAACAGTCGCATGAAAGTGTGTGAGCAAATTCGCCTAAATATTTATTAATGAAAAAGTACCGAGGCTGATGGACAAGGGTATGATAGCTTGAATTGAATTCTCCGGGTGTAGGGATGTCCTTTACACACACGCAGGGTGATATGATCGATGTTTGGAAGAAAGATAGGAATGAAGAATAAGACGATGTTTTATTGAGGGAGGACGTGATTTCTGACATCTTTTCATGACCATTAAGATAGGGCTCATGACAACCGAAAAGCTAGCTTAGTTGGAAACCCTAATTTTCAAGGCTTTTCTTTTACAATTCTTTTCTTTAAATGTAATATTCATGATCTTCCTTTTATTATTGGATTTTGTGGGTGCAATCCGCTGAAAACCCTCAGGAGACAACACTCCTCCTACTAGGGACACCTAGAGGTTTAAAGGCTTGTTGCACGTGCTCAGTGCAATCGTGTTGCCTACGAAAGTGTGCTTTTCTCTTTCTTTATTTTTTCCTTCTCTTTTTAATAAAACAATTCGAACGAGACGATCGAAAATATGTTTGGGGGAATTTGATCAGTCGAAAATACTGCATTTCTAACACGGTAATTTCCCTACCTTTTGCACTCATGTATAGGTATCCGGTATTCATATCACACATATTAGCAAAACACATGTAAAATACTGGATTACTTGTACTGTATACTAAAACTGGCACTTTTAGGGAAATTGTGTGTTTATCATGGCATCGCATCATTCTTGTATAGTGCAACTCTTGTCTTGGAGTCCAATGCAGGAAATTCCAGAAGCAGAGCCCAAATTGAGAAAAAAGAGCTGATAAATGATACGCCAACTCAAAAGCTAAAGATCTGGTAGCGATGCAAAAGGCTAAATAAAATTCAACATATCAAACCAAGGCCTATAAATCAACCCAAGCTCATAGCAGAAATTACAAGCCCTGAAGCTTCTAAACCGCCGCGGTTCCACGGCGGGAGCTGGCTTGCGCCGCGGAACCGCGGCGCTTTGATGGCTTCAGATGCGCAGATTTTCTCCACGTGTCGCAGCTAACGGCCTAAGCTTCCAAAACATTGTAGAATGTCCACGTGGCGCATCTAGAAGGCTCGGCTTAATAAACTATTTCTAGAAGGAACTTGTAACAAACTTTTGGAGGGAAATTTGAATCTTTGGCTAACAAACTTGTGGAGGGAAATTTCAAATTTCAATCCTAGATCTAGAATTTTGAGGTCTATAAAAGAGAGCCTAGATCTAGGGTGCAAATTGTTCAAGAATCACCATCATCTTCAACCCACAAGTTGAGTGACACAACTTGTGCTTCAAATTCAAACCCCAATTCAACTTCAAGATCAAGATCCCGAGAGCAATTCAAGCAAGAGAGCCTTCAACCTTTAGCAAGCGACGCCGGATTTCAACGGAGCAAGAGATCCACGCCGATCCGTGACTCAAGGAGCCGAGCGAAGCCGAAATCGACGATCTAGTTCCTTCCTTTGTAAATTCAAGAGAGTTGTAACGAAAATTGTCGATAAATAAAGGTGAATTTTCTATATTCTTGCTTATCTTTTAATTCAAGCATAATGATTAGATCTCAATTTATGATTGTGTTTGTGATCATGATGTTTGAGTAATCTCCGCTCGTGTAGGAGTTGTGACGATCTTTAGATGATGATGATTTAGATATTTTTACAATTCTTAAATCCTATAATGTTTGGAAATTCTAGTGAATCAAATGATCAATGACCTAGTTTTGAGATGATGCTTTCTTGATCGTGTTCACTCGAAACTAGAGAACAACTATTGACCATTTGATTAACTAGAAGCTAGAATTTGAATGCGATCTATCGAAAGGACAAAGGATGAGTTGCGGAATCCCTAATTTTCCCGCACGATCCTTAAACCTCGATGAATTTGCATCGATCTAGTACCAATTCGTTAATGGATAAGAATGAGTAATCATTAGATCTCATCACATCTTTAGATCCGATCTACTCCTACGAGCCATACTTCTAATCTTGATTGTTGGTCGGAAATTATCACACATCTCAATTTTTGTTTTTAATGTTTCTTTTAGATCTAGATTTTTCTTATTTCTTGATCTTCGAATGCAAATCATGAATTGTTTTCTTTTCTTTGCCTTAAATTTTCGACTCATTTAATTCGAAAATTGAACGGATTACACTTTCCCTGTGGACGATCCGCACTCGCTAACGCGCTACATCCGACACCGTTATTGATTGCGGTCAAAATATTTTTGGTTGTGATTTCTAAATACTATTTTCTAAAACCAATACACAATCGGAAAATATCATTAAATCAAGAAGCAATGTCTAATCTGTCAAAGACAGACCTCGGGGCAGGGGAAGCAGCTTTGAGGACCTGGCCTGGAGCAGTAACCGGAATGGCCAGTCTTGTAAAAACTGACTTCTTGGAAGGAGGAGCCTTTCCAATGATTTCGTCCGCTTGAGCCGGGATGGCTATCCGCTTTGGGATGGCAGCTTCGGGTATCGCGGGCTTGTAGACGCTCTGGCCCAGTCTGTTGAAAACTGAGGTATTGAAGTTGGGTTATCCGTTGAGAGGGGCCGCGGCAGTGTTAAGTCGATCAAAGACCGGCTTTTTTGGAGCTTCTTGTGATGTCATTAGGGCATTGAAGCTCATTGGTGGGAGCATGGTCCCGAAGAATAGTCCAGCGGTGGCTTGAGTTACCTGCTCCACTGGCATCTTAAAAAGGGAGGCCGCTTGGGGCCCATAAGTCACTCCTCCATCAAGGACGGAGCGAGAGTTGCAGTTGCAGGTAGTGCAGTTTGAAGCCATTGATCTTCTGTTTTCTGCACGGAGCAAGACACCAAATCTTAGTACCTCGAATCCACAGGCAACCACAGCAAACCGCGATTCGTTCGCGAACACGACACACGAAGTGTGGAGTGGAAAGAGGAAGAGGTCCCACCGGGCGTGCCAGAATATGTTCCCCTCCGAAAGACGCCGCAAGACAGACGTCTTGCCTGAGATTCGGGGCAGATGCTATTTGGTTTTATCCGTCCACCTCTCCGAAGATGCCAAGTTGATTTATGGCACCGTGTATCGAAGGTTTAGATGGATGCGGCCGATGTAGCAGACTTCATCAGATTCCCCCTCGCTTGAGGGGTTTTTGATTGTGAGGACGCTCTTCCCTGCAGGCGCAAGCCCCTGCAGTTAATTACGCTACCGCATCGCGGTAACAACTTTCTCCTTCTCCATATGTTCACTTCGTGTCGTGGGTGTTTGTTTTGTTTGTGGTTGCCCGTGGATTGTATACAGAGACTAAGTTATGCCGTCGCCCGTAGGACGTGGATCGGTCCAAATCCGTATTTTCTTAGATTTGGGTTTGGGGTTTTGGTTTAAGGATACGTTAGCCATATTTGAGGCTAAGATAAACTTAAACGTTTGTTAAGGATACGTTAGTCTAATTTGAGACTAAGATCAACTTAACGGGATTGTTTAGATCCAACAAGAGAGCATTTGGGGGCTCTATTGTTCCAGTTTAGGGACATGGTGGTCCATTGAATGTATGGCCGTCGGGACCCATCACCTCTCTGACGACGTTGAAGGATTACAACGACAGATATCAGAGGAGTTCAGAGATGTATCCTTGAACCAAAGTTGGTTGGGAGATCTATAGTCCAATTTAGGACTAAAGTCTATTTTGGAAGTTTTGGTTTAAGGATGCGTTAGCCATATTTGAGGCTAAGATCAATTTAAACGTTTGTTAAGGATACGTTAGCCTAATTTGAGACTAAGATCGACTTAACAGGATCATTTAGATCCGACAAAAGAGCATTTGGGCTCTACTGTTCCAGTTTAGGGACATAGTGGTCCATTATTCCCATTTTGGGGACAAGTATCGGTTTAAGGACGCATTAGTCCATGAGTTTAAGGACGCGTTAGTCCGTATCAATGTGTGGTTGTCGGGACCCGTCACCTCTCTGACGACGTTGAAGGAATACAACGACAAATATCAGAAGAGTTCGGAAATGTACCCTTGAACCGGGTGTAAATTGATTTAAGAGAGCAGTCGTGCTCATGCAATTTTAATTTGAGGACTTACGGCCAGAATTGGGCTAAGTCCAGTTGAGAATATTCAACAGTTTTTTTTATTTGTGTCTGGCCTGTTAGACCTTTGATTGGGCTCTGCCCTTTGTTTAATAATGCAGTGCATTTTTTTCTGGCCTATTAAGCCCTTTTAATTGGGCTCTGTCCCCTTTTTTATAATGCAGAGCATTTATTTTGGTCCATTGGACCTTTTAATTGGGCTCTGCCCTTTAATAATGCACTGCATTTATTATTCTGACAGTGCGCCACGTGGCCTGTCAGGTGCTTTGCGCTGACTGAGGAGCGCAAGGCGCAAGTGCATGTGGAGGTGACACGTGTCACGCTCTGGTGAGCGCAAGCGCAGTGCGCTGCGACAGGGCGTTGCGCTGTTGCGCTGCTGACACGTGGCGCGCTCTGATGGCTTGCGCCAATTCAAGAGCGCAGTGCTATGTTTTTAGAAGCGCAAGGCGCAGTTTGTTCTGGGGCTGACACGTGGCGCTCTCTGGTGGCTTGCGCCAACCCAAGGAGCACAAAGGCACAGATTTTGCAAGTGCAGGGCACTGTTTAATCTCTTGATCAAATTTAGATCAAAGAAAATAAGTTTTTCTTGTTTTCAGAGAACCAGTGGTTCATCAAAAGGCAATTCCTTTATATGTAGATCAAAAGATCTAATAAAGAAGTATATTGCTTCTTTTTTTATTCTTATTATTTGATCTTTTCATTTTATTTAAGATCTTGATCTTGTTCTTAGATCATTGATCTTTTTAGAAGAAATTCTTCTTTTCAAAGGTTTACCTTTTTCTTTTTCTGAGTTCTTTCTCAAAGTTTTCAGAAGATTTCTGTGAGTTCTCTCTATGTGTTAATGCCTTTTAGACTTGGAGTCTAGGGGCCTTTATATAGTGCCAATTGATTTGTTAAATCAGTTAAAGAGATCTTTCTCTGAATGATTTAGGGATTTTTCCCCACCGTTGGATCTTTGATCCAAGGACTTCTGTTTTACAGAAGATAATCTTCTTGTTTTATCAAGATCAGAAAGATCTTTCTGGAATTTTAATTCTGTTTTGGTGCTGGCATTGGCGCAAATGCATCTGCGATTGACACGTGTCGCGCAGCGCAGAGCGCAGCGCAACTGCGCTGCCACGTGTCGCGCAGCGCAGAGCACAGCGCAACTGCGCTGCCACGTGTCGCGCAACGCAGAGCGCAAATCATCTGAAGCGTTGCTTCCTTTATTTTTATTTTAAATAGAGCCTTGCTCTGATTGGGTGCGCTGTCTTGGGCGTAGCGCTGGGTATCTGAAGCGTTGCTTCAATTTTTGAATTTTTGAAATTCAAACAGAGCTTTGCTTTGATTGGGGAAACACCCGCCAGGGATAGCCGAGCAATGGTTGGGCTCGACTGCCTCTGGTAGGACTTTCTGATCCCTGGCGTTGCGGTAGGGAAGCTACCCGCCAGGGATAGCCGAGCAATGGTTGCGCCCGACTTCCTCTGGGAGGACTTTCTGATCCCTGGCGTTGCGGTAGGGGAGCTACCCGCCAGGGATAACCGAGCAGGGCAGCTGCTGGGTTGCCTCTTGGTGAGGGCTTTGATTACTGGCATAGCGGTAGGGAAGCTACCCACCAGGGATGACCGAGCAGGGCAGCTGCTAGGTCGCCTCTTGGTGAAGGCTTTGGTCCCTGGCGTTGCGGCAGGGAGGCTGCCCGCCAAGGGTGAACAAGCAGGGCAGCTGCTAGGTTGCCTCTGGGAGGACTTTCCGATCCCTGGCGTTGCGGTAGGGAAGCTACCGGCCAGGGATAGCCAAGCAGGGCAGCTGCTGGGTTGCCTCTTGGTGAGGGCTTTGACCTTTAGCGCTAGGGGGCCTGAGGAGGCCGGCTAAGGATAACCGGACAGGGCAGCTGTTCGGCCGAATCTTCAAGAGGTTTCGCCCGACCATACATTTGGGGAACAGGAACGGTTAGCATGCGCATTGAATGCGGAGGGAGGTGAAGCGCCAGGGTCGCGTCGCTTCGATTCCGTCGGAGAAGGCTTAATGATCGCCGCGTGGCGGCGACTCCTTGGGCGAGAGCGGGCGACCGTTGAGTTCCTCTGGGGGTGCAGCAGGCTATATAAGGCTGAAAGAGTACTAGACCTTCCTTCCCTTGCAAACAGAGTGTTGAGAATGCAGGACTTCCCCTTTACCATCCCCGAGATCATCAATTTCGAAGATGTGTACCTATATGACCAGAACTGCACCGAGGACACGGTGCAGTTGGTGTGTGGGAGCATCGAGGACCACTTTGGCCGGCTGCTCCCCCGACGTTCCTCCCTGGTGCAGCTGCTGATGTACTTCATCTGGAGGGCGTCGCCGGGGCTTTACAACCCCCTGTCCGAGCAGCTCTATGACGAGGCCGTGGGCAAGCTGCGGTCTCTGAGGCGCTTCGGCCTGATCTCCGCGAACCGGCTGGCTCGCTCGGAGGCGCTCGTCCGCGAGTGCTACGAGTTGATGCTTGGGAGCAACGTGCGTGGGGGGAACCGAGGGGAAAGGTTGGATCTCGTGAGGCCTCGGCTGGCGGAGATCTTTACCGAGTATCACGAGCAATGCTCTCTGCACCCCCTTCCCCCGCTGTTGTAATAATAATTTTTTTTATTTTTGTATGTACGGCTGAGGAGCCCATAATACCCTCCATTTTTTTGAATAAATAAGAACTTTTCTACTTTCCTCGTAACGTTCTGTTGATCTTTATTAAATTGACAATAGCCCTAGGGAGATTTTACATTGCCCCAAAAGAAAAGTACAGGCTAATAGATGACCCTATCAGCGTGGCCCGAGCTTCCTGGAGGCTTGCTGGTCTTCGTGCTTGGCGCCGGGTACGGGGCACTCCGGGTACCGGACTGGTCCTCCGTGGAGGCAAGCATGATTTGGCCGATGGTCAGCTCGGCGGGAGGAGGACGCTGCTCCTGCTCACGGTCGGCCTGCCGTTTATCCCTTAAGTAGGCGGCGAGGTGCCCCGATCGGATGAGCTCCTTGATGTAGTCCCGGAGTTGCTTGCAATCCTCGGTGGCGTGACCCAACGTCCGGTGGAAGGCACAGTAAGGGCCTCGGGTCCGCTTTGAGGCCTGACGCGGGATTGGAGGGAACTTGAAGAACCCTTCGCCTTGGGCCTCCTCTAGTAACACTGCGAAGGAGACGTTGAGCGGGGTGTACTCCTGGAACTTCGGGTGATAGGGCTGCTGACGCTCCGGCCTCTCCTCCCGAGCCCTCTTCTTCTGGTCGGATCGTTCTGCCCGGGGGAGGTTCACATTCACCTCGGACTCTAGCTGAACCTCGCGCTCGGTCTACGCCTTGACCTTGGCTATGGTCTTAGGCTGTGCCAATGCAAAGGAGCGCAGCCACTCCTTGTGCCTTAGACCAGATCTGAGCGCCGTGATAACGGTCTCGTCCGGGTGCTCGGGAACCTCGAGGAGGGCGTTGTAAAAGCGAGTGATGTAAGCCTTGAACGTCTCCTTATCTCCACTCTTAATTGTGAAGAGGTGGTCAACCATGCGCTTCTGCCGACGGTTCCCAATGAAGTGGCTGAAGAACTGAGTAGCCAGCTCGTCGAAGGTCGAGATTGAGCGAGGCTCGAATCCTCAGAACCAGTCCCGACCAAAACGGATGAGGGTGGCAGGGAAGGCCCTGGACTGGGCGGCATCGGAATGATCCTGGAAGCTCAATCCCGCGGTGAAAGCATCCAAATGGTCTTTGGGGTCGGTTTTCCCGTTGAACAGAGAGACCTTCGGGGGTTTGTTGCGCGAGGAGACATGGACAACGAGCATTTCCTCGGTGAACGGTTTGGTGAGCGATTCGGCGGCGTACTCGGCCCCGTCGGCCGAGAGATGACCTTCCGAGCGCATGACCTCGATTTTCTTCTCGAAGGCGTCAAGTCGGCCGTGGTACCCCGAGGACTCGACGCCTCGTGATCCCTGGTCTCTGCTGTGGGAGACCTGCATCTGGGCACGGCTCCGGTTCCTCTCGATGAGGTTCCTCAGATCCCCGGGTGCGATGGCTCTCAAGCCGTCGTGGCGAGCCCCTTCTATGCGACTCCGTCGGGGGAGTGGGTATCATTCATGCCTGTGGGCAAGCGAAGTGACCGACATCTCCTCATGGGGGAAAGGGTCGCGAAGAGGTTCATGACGTGGTGCTCCGGCGGCGGGCCTGGGGGTGGAGCCGCGAGGCGCCCAACGGGCCTCAGGGAGTATCGGTCCGTGGGATCCGTGGTCAGGAGTTGCAGCCCGCCGGTGGTCGGCCGTGCTGATGGGGACGGAGAATTCCAGAGGCAGAGGAGCGGCGATCTGGGGCCCAGGCCCGGCCGTTTGGGCGCGGACGAGCGCCTCCATAAGGGACTGTAGCCGATCTATTCGGCTGGCGAGGGTGTGGATGATGGTCGCCGGAGGGGGTTCATCCGCGCCTCCAGTGAGGGGGAGGCGGCGGCTGGTACCCGAATATTCAGGATGGTCGCTTGCCATGTGGACGGAGATCGGAAGGCCAACTTTGTTTTTGTGGAGTTTGCGTTCCCACAGATGGCGTCAACTGATGAATGTCCTTTTTCAGATCTCCTTCAGATGTTGTCTTCCGTCGATCTCCCGGTGGATTCTGGAGGGGATCCCCTGTTGTGTGTGGGTCTCAGTGGGTTTTGAGGAGATTTGGTGATTGAAGGAGTTTGACGCCAAGTACCTGCAAAGAAGTCCCGAAGTGGTTTGATACCACCGAGGACCCTCCGACGATCAAGTTAGTACTAGATCCGAGCAATGTAACGGCTAAGTGGAGTAAGAAATGGCTTACTTCACCCTTCTGTGATGGGGGTTTATATAGTGGTGGAGGCACGCAGCGGCAGGCGCGAGAATCTCGTCGGCAGTTACGCTCCCGACGCCACGCCCGCATAGAGAGCGGATCGCCCATGAATGGGGATCGTGAAGGCGTGGAACGTGGGATGTTGCTGGCGGAGAATCCACGCATGACGAGATTCGCGGAGCTGCGGTTACGCCTGTGAACGGCGGAACCGGTCGGAGGACCGGGGAAGACGGCCTCGGTAAAGGGGGCTCGGGGACGAGCGAGAAAGCCGAGGAGACTTGGTCTTGTGGCAGCTCGGGGCGAGCCGAGGAGGCCAATCTGCGGGGAGCCCCGAGAAGGGCTAGCTCGCGCTGGCCAGTCGGGTATAGGGGTGGCATGGTCGGACTTTGTGGGCCCTTTCTTCTGAGTTCTGGGACGTGTCGTCCGCCACGTATCTTGATCTTAAGGGTCGCCAATATTGAGTATTATCAGCCATCTTCTATTTCCTTCTCATACGTGCTCGTACTCGTACTCTCCATTCTCTATGTAAATCGCAGAACTCCTAGCAACATAATGAAGCAGCGTCAATTGGTCTTAGTCAATTGGTACCAATTCCCTCTTCAGTATCAAAGGTCATAAGTTCGAATCCGAAAGTGTCGAGTTCAATAACATAATGAAGTAGCTGCTACTACACTTTGTAACAATGTTTTAGTGCATGCATAGATTTTTATTTATTTATTCTTTACAATTTTTCATGTAAACCATATAAGATTATAAATCCTGAGTGTTATGTGTCTACAACAATGATGCAACGGCGTCGCGGCAGAGACATCCTAACAAAATTCCTTTTGAGTTCATTTTATAAAGAGCCGGCTATGTTTTTTCGCTAGTTGCCGACAACATAAACAACCCTCATTTATCGTGTCTTGAGACAGTGAAAGAATAAAAGCATAGCACTTGCAGAGTTGCAAGTAGCATGAAACAGATAACAGAGGCTGCATAACAGAGGCTCCCAATCAGTACAATTTGATTTCAGCATCTAATTAATATTGAATCATCTTCCACCAAAAATTCAATTGCTATGGAACGGTTGCATTGGCCAAAATTCATCATTCAAATATCAAATTTTACCAGCATTAACTTCCAGAAAATTACAATTAAAAGTTATGATCACCTTATAGGAATTAATCGGATAGAGTCAAAAGAAATGCGGTCACTAATTCTATCAAAACAGATATAAAACCAATCGGATAGCGTCAAGGGAAAGATAGCGCTACCGTCGCTGATCTAGATAGTTGCAATATCCTCGAGGTAAGGTCCTGATCCGAGCTAAATCCACTCCTCACTCTGAGCATGTATACTCAGGTCGTCAGAGCGACACAATAGCAATATATATAAATATGTAATATGTGTAATGATGATAAACATAAAGCGGTAAGTATAGAACAATGACACGAGCATGAAATAACTGGTACATGTAACGATAGGCAAGTGTATCAAATTAGTAATCAATGCAATATCCATATCACTAAAATAATCAGTCTCTAAGTCTCAATATCCAAATCACTAAGCCTATCGTCAGTTCAAGTGTGAGCGTCAACTACCGCAGAAGTATCCCAACCCAAAGATAGAACCCAACGGTAAGGGAACACAGACCCGAATCATGCTCACTAAGAATCAGAAATACTATCTATACAACTCACGAAATCACTGTATATGCCGGCAGTGGGACTCCTGAGATTCCGTTGATCGAACTTACACTCAAACTACCCCACACCCCGCGGTCTACATCAAACACCGACCATGAATCTAAATATTAGTCGCTCCATAACAAGTCTACACGAGAACTGGAGACAGGGTCTCCATCAATCATGTCTCAACTGATATCCAAGATAAATAGACAGTGCTCGATATCTTACCTATGACACTAATATAAGTGCTTCTATGTCCGTCCCATACCGGTGATAGTTACACTTATATATACCTCATAGGCGTCGACAATGCAATAACTAATTGATTCCGCTGATTGTGTACAAGTATGCGTCACTTCTACTATTTAATCACGCTTTTACACTAACGTACTTACCACAATCCAATGACTAATTGTAGGGTGTTTTTCGTCACCCCATTTAGATGGGAATATGCACGTGCTTGTCAGGCGCATTACACATTCCTCCTGACTAGGGTAGGCTGGGGTTTATTGATTGTGAAGATCCGAATCTCCGGCAGCCGCGAACTAAGCTGCCGTTAATTACCCCTCGTTTTTTGAGCGAGAGAACTTCCGATTGACGGGTCAAACGGGTCATGCAAACTCAGTGTGCGGTGTTGTGTTTTGAAGGGGATTTGAATATATCGGGGGACCCGCAGAGTTTTTACGGGGGTCCCGCTACCCAGATAGCGGGCTAGGGGTCAAGGGGGCTAGCGGCCCCCTTGCGTGGTGCGGGGCGTTAGAAATTTTTTCTAACGGGGACAGTGTTGTGGAGTGTGTATGTGTATACAAAAAAGGGAAGAATAGTGTCCAAAGGGCGCGTGGGTGCCAGCGCTGTAGGGTGTTTTTCGTCACCCCATTTAGATGGGAATACGCGCGCACTTGTCAGGCGCATTACAGATTCTCCCTGCCTAGGGTAGGCACGGATTTATTAATTATGGGGATCCGAATCTCCGGCAGCCGCGAACTATGCTGCCGTTAATTACCCCTCACCTTTGGAGCGAGAGAACCTCCGATTGACGGGTCAAACAGGTCATGCGAACTCAATGTGCAGTGTTATGTTTTGAAGGGGTTTTGGATATATCGGGGGTCCCGCAGAGTTTTTACGGGGGCCCCGCTACCCAGATAGGTGGCTAGGGGTCAAGGTGGCTACCCCTTGTGGGGTGCGGGACAGCGTCCCGTTAGAAATTTTTCCTAACGGGGACAGTGTTGTGGAGTGTATGTGTATCTATATATACACACATATATACATATAGAAAAAAGGGGAAAAAGCGTCCAAAGGGCGCGTGGGGGCCAGCACCTCACGTGCCTAGCACGCGGACGCTGGACGCTGGCGCTGGGCCCACGTACTCGGCACGCGGGCGCTGGCGCTGGGCCTACGTGCTCGGCACCCGGGCACTGTGCGTCCGCAGGAAAAGAGACTTTGTCCCTGCACTGGGAGCTGTGCCCCCGATTTGACTTCTGGAATTAAACTCCTAAAAAGAGATTAATTTATGGAGTTGAACTCCAACAGATCTTGAATGGAGTCAAACTTCTAGAAATCTTTAGAAATGATCAAAGGGGGCCATATTGTTTCTCTCCCCTTTAGCCCTGGATCTTCCCAAGATAGGGACTTTCGAAGATGGGTCTCCTTCTTCTTCCACTCGGTTGGCCGGGTCTTGGAAAACAGAGGTGAGATTTAAAAATCTCCCATTTTTGAGATCTGATGGAAGATCTGAGCTCCCCTTTGTGAGTTTTGTGGTGAAAAACTATTTATTTTTGGAAAAGGAAGAGTAAAACTCTTGATTTAATTCAGAAAATGGGAAGAAGGTTTGGAACCTTGAGGAAAGAGAAGGGGGCACAAAAACCCTAGAGTTTGAGAGAATGAAAAAGTCACTTTTTTATTTCATCATCATGTTGCCTTATATAAGCTTACACATTTACATATATCCCATTGGGCTTTACAATATGACATTTTGCCCATCCCATGCCTCATGTTCTCATTTATTTTGCACATGAGCCATGGGCTTACAAAAATTTGGCTTTATACCCATTTTGCTTACATTCATGCATAAAAAATTACATCAAAATTATTTATTACATGATTTTTATTTTAGCATGGGGGAGGCCGGCCGCTTCATGTTCGGGCTCGACTCAGGCATGAGCCCACTTGACCTGGGCTTGGGCCCACTTGGCTTGGAGTTGACTTTGACTTTGACTTAGTCAACCGGGGTGCAGTTTTTGACCCCAACAAAGTGCCCCCATCAATAAATGCACACCGCACATGTGGGTCGTGTGCATAAAATTGATGGATCTTCTTTCACGTGGAGGCGACTTGATTTGGTTCCCGCTTTTTGGGAAGCTGGCACTGCCCATTTTACGACATGGATGGTCGATACTTGGCGTGTCTCCAAGATGGAGTGTCTGTTTGACGTGTCCCCGGCACGGAGTGTCACTGGTCGACGTTTCCCCGGCATTGAGTGTCTAGTTGACTTGATTCCAAGGCGGAGCATAATTCCAATGAGGAAGTCGATGCTGCCATTTTTGCGACTTAGACGGTCGGTGCTGCCCTTTTAGCGACGTGGCCGGTCGATGCTGCCCTTTTTGCGACTTGGACTGTCGGTGCTGCCCTTTTAGCGACGTGGACGGTCGATGCTGCCCTTTTAGCTACTTGGACAATCGATACTGCCCTTTTACCGACGTGGAAGATCGATGCTGCCCTTTTAGCGACTTGGATGGTCGATGCTGTCCTTTTAGTGATGTGGACGGTCGGCTCTACCCTTTTTGCGACTTGCACGGTCGGTTCTGCCCTTTTTGTGACTTGGACGGTCGATGCCGCCCTTTTAGCGACGTGGACGGTCGGTGCTGCCCTTTTAGCGGCGTGGACAGTCGGTGCTGCCCTTTTAGCGGCGTGGGCGGTCGGCTCTGCCCTTTTTGCGACTTGGACGGTCGGTTCTGCCATTTTAGCGACGCGGACGGTCGGTTCTGCCCTTTTTGCGATGTGGATGGTCGATTCTTCCCTTTTTCCGACGTGGACGGTCGGTGCTTGATTTGAATTTCTCTGCTTCTTGCGGTGTCGGGGATGAACTTGACTTGCTCCGCTTCTTGCGGTGTCGAGATTGGATTTTGACTTGCTCCGCTTTCTGCGGTGTCGGGGTTGAAGTTGACTTTCTCCACTTTCTGCGGTGTCTGGATTCGACTTGTTTCCGAGGTGAAGCATGATTCCGCCAGGAAAGTTGTTGGTTGTCTTGGTGATTGTGATTTGGGTTGACATCAGCATCGCTATACTGGAATATGGTACCAGGAGCGAATCATCATTTGCCATGAGTGGATTTGGGGATTTTGGTTTTGGTTTGGCATCAGCACTGTTACACTGGAATAATGCCAGGAGCAACTCATCATTTGCCCCGTGAGGATTTGGGAATTGGTTTTTGGGTCGGCATCCGCATTGCTGCACTGGAATAATACCAGGAGCAACTCATCATTTGCCCTTGCCTGTTGAGGAGCGATGGCTTAGGAGACAGGTTTAGTTCCCTATCACCTAAGACTTTTCAAATTTATGAGCCGTAAGGGTCCCATAAAAGCATTTTCTCCTTACGAGTCGAAAGTATCTCGTAGGTGTATTTTCTCCTTAGGAGTTGTGGGGACTCCTAAGTATGTTGCTCCTTTATGAGTCGTAAGGATCTCACGCCGGAATTTTCTCCTCACAAAGTCGAGAGGACTTTGCGAGTGCATTTCATCTCTTTTTCACGACTTTGCGCCCTTTCGGGTTTTCACAAACTCGCCAGAAGTCCTGTTGTTTTTACTCACAGAGCCCTTTCGGGTTTTCATCCGTGCCCATTTTACTTGTGGACATACCCTTTCTTCTTTTTTCTTTTTTCTCTTCTTCTTTTTTTTTGGGAGTCTTCATCGCTGGTGGGACTTTAAATGTGGTCTCGTCGGTAGGACATGGGAGAGATTAGGATCGTTTTACGCCCGTGGATTGTATACAGTTTTGTAGGATGTATGATCCAGACCGTAGGGCGGAAAGAATTTCGGGACTTTGTTGGCGTCTGCATCGCTGCACTGGAATATGGTACAAGGAGCGACTCATCATTCACCGTTGAGGTATGGGATTTGGAATTTGGTTGGCGTCTGCATCGCTGCACTGGAATATGGTACTATGAGCGATCATCATTCTCCGTCTGGGGATTTGAATTTTGGTTGGCGTCTTGATTGATGTGAAAAAAGTGTGTGTTTGTAGTAATAACCGTAATCAATAACGGTGTCGCTTGTAGCTAGACCGAGATGAGTATGGGTCGTCCTCTGGGAAACGTGGAACCTTTTACTCTTTAGATGTGTTGAAAAAGAGAGGAGAGATAAAGAATATTGTAGAATGGTTTCTAGATCTACGTTAAGCACTAATGCAAAATATATATCTAGATTATTTATGAATGTAAGTTTATATAAGAAGAGGGCTTGTAGGGTTCATTAGGATTTAGTAGTTATGGACGATTCATTAAAAATTACTCTTTCTATCATTTAATAGATTTAAAACTAGAACGACAGTGATGCGTATAGATTAGGGTTTCTGGAGGGAAAAGGAATCCCACTCTTAACCCCTATCTCAACACGGAACTCCGTTCATATCTAGCTTTTACCAAAACAATCATTAATCTAATCTCTAATCGCGGTCGCGGCTAACAATGAATTGGTAGCGCGCCCGATTAGGATGTTAATGATTCTTTTGATAAAGTTTATAAACTTTATAGGACTTAAAAAGAGTTTAGGGATTTTCATCATTCATTAGCCTACCCTAATCCTACGAACCCTAACAAGCGGAGAATTATTCACGCATGTTCGGAGAAAAAGAGATGGAGAGAAAATGCATAATTAAACTACGAAGAAATAGAATAAGAAAAAGAAAGCTACCTTTATTAATCAACAATAATCATTACACTTTGATTCCTTAAAAAATGATTACAAGTACTAGTTGCTTCTCGATCTCTTCTAAGGAGGTTGATGAACCGTTGATGACCAGCCTGGATGCGTGAGCCGTCTTGGACTTCGTGATCGCGTCGGCTTGATAATTTTTCCAAGAGGCTCTCGGTCTATATTTATACTCCAAAAGCCAGAACCCTAGCTTCCAAATTTGGAAGCCAACAGTTAAGATTTTCCCACCCAAATCGCAGCGCACAAATCTTCCAAACCGCGGCGGATCCGCGGTCAACGGGTAGGTTTGACCGCGGATCCGCGGTCTTGTATATGGAACGGTGGTTTTGGTCATCTAGGATATTCTCCTTGTGACACGTGGCGATCTCAGGAACCTTTGGAAATTGGAAATCTTTTCTTTGTTTCTGCCAGAATTGATTTCTTAGTTTGCCTTCTTAATTGGGCTGGTTTGTTCTTAACACATATAGATTTCTCAGGAACTAGTGTTCATTTTTCTTTTCACCATTTTTATATTTTCTTCGTTTATTATTTCCTTCATACTTTGGCTTTTAGACAAGAGCATTTCAAGGTATCCTCTACTATCCCGAATTTCAAGACGTGTGTAAGTGCATATAGTAGGGTATCAACATTCAAATATTTGGCTTCCAGAATAGAAACTATTTTTCAGACTTATTTTTATCCTCAGATTAGTGACTTCCTTCATCTTACTAACCCTTGGGACAACAGCTCATAACTACTTATTACCAGTTCGTTTAAGAAAACTTCTAATTTTCTTGGTTTTCTTAAACTATTTCTATCTTTTGGATGTAATTTTTCACTTTCTACTCTTTTGTTATAAAAGAAAAAAAAATTTAAATTTTTTTTGAAAATGTTGTGCTTATGCAAAGTATGATGCAAAGTGATGCGTAAATAAGCACAAACCTCCTCCAAACTTATTTTCAGCAGTGTTCTCACTGTTGCTATCTGCTGGATCACAAAAACCTGTAAGCTTGAGAGGACATTATTAATGGCGGCAAGAATATATGAAAGTAAAAATCCTCCCCAAACTTATTTTTGGCTCACAAATTTGAGGACAAAAGTTATGTTCAAGAGCCAAAAATATACCCCCCCCTCAAACATGAGTTAGACAATACGAAGCATTTTAAAAGGGAGTGAGTCATTTGGTCAAAGTAAGACTTTACAAAGACCAAAAGTTAACACCAACCATTCAAAGATTTTATCAGTATAGCGTATAGGTTGGTGGAAGAATGTGTTGTATCGAGTCAAGAAAAAATGGGGAAGGGATAAGAGGTGGTCTGGAAAGGATTTGAAATTAGAGAAAAGAAAGAATGAGGATGAATATGAATGATTAGGAAGAAGGAATGGTAACGGTTCAACCTCTATAGGTGGAGATTGATCAATCACAAAATCCGTATTGTTTAAAAATTCAAGTTCGTCAGCAAAAAGTTCTTCAAAACTTTTATCAATGGTATGATTGAACATTTTGCTGTCAAAGAGTTTTGTGCCAGAATTTATCCTACTTGATTCATCAAAAATCATTGAGGTAGAGGACTCGAAAAACTCATCTACTTCATTTTCAAAAATATCCAAATCAAGTTGAATTTCTGGTATTATTGAACTTGAATTAATGGATTGTGATTCATCAAAACTCACTGAAACTATAGGAACAGAAGAAGAACCGGAGAAAGTAGAAGGTGAAATGGGTAAACAAATTGGTGTGTCAAGTGTTGCTGTACCAGATGTGGAAGATGGAGGCTGTATTTCTTCGGGTATACCTTTATCATCAACTTCAAGACGTATTTGGGGTTCGGGAAGAATTAAAGGCTCAAGATGATGACCACAAAGAAGTGAAAGGATCTGATTAATTGGTGGGACAAAATCATCCAAAATTTCGGGTTAATCAATCAATATATCCCTAACGTCAATCACCTCATTCAAGTGAAGGTTAGAATTCTCAAACACTTCATCAAAAGTATGGTTTTCAATCAGTTTTGGTTCAAGAGTTGAGGTGTAAAGATCACAAGGGTTGGGTATGATTTCACTTGAAATGGACCCTTCACAATCGGGTAAATCAAACACTACAAAGTCACACAACTTATCAAATATTCTATCTTCAATTGATGAATCATTTGGTGTACTTGATGAATCTATGAAACTGGAGTTGTGGATTTCAGTTTGGAATGAGGAGGTTTGATTAGGAAGGGTGTACAGTTCCGTCTCACTACCCAAATTCTCATTTTGTCCTATGCCCGAATCATATACTGAAAAAATTTGGGCAGGTTTGAAATTCTTTGCTTACATCCACTCTGTTGTTTCCTTCCTAATTTGGTTCGACAGTTCCAGAAATTTTTCTAATGTCTGCTCCAGACTAGTCTTGGGTTGATAAGGGGTTTCAGTATAAGATTGAAATTCTTGTGGATAATTAAAACTCCCAAATGACTGATTAGAAGAACTGTCTAGAGAAGGTGGAAAAGTCGGATTGGATTGATAGGAATAGAATGGTTGCGAAAATTGGGTGGGAGTAGGGTCGACATTGTGATAAGAAAAATATTGATATGGGTTGGTCGGTTGGCTATCAAACTCTTCTTTGGAAAGTGGAGGTGATGGTTGATATTGGTCCGGGTTGAAACTTTGGCCTCTAACCCTAGCTATGTGCTCAGCAATGGACATTCGTATATGGGTTTCCTCACTCTGGGTATCAACTGAAACAGGTGTAGGATTAGGATACGGTTGATAAGACCTAGACTGAGGTGGCCAACTGTTTCTTCCTGCTTTTTCTATATGATCTCTTAAGGACATGGAAGAGCCGGACGGTATACCGAAAGGATTACGAAAATAAGAGATATCAAATGGTAATACTTTTTATTTCCCAGCAAAAGGCCCAGTTTTTCCAATATGTGACTATTCCTAAATATATCCGAATGCTCTCGCTCATGTGCAAGATGGTTGTCTCAAAGGTACACGGCACATACTTGATACCATATTAATTTTAATACACAAAAGGGGATATATATTTATTTATATGAATGCACACACATGTTTTCAATATAAACGAGATCCATCTAATAGACTTAAACCTTCATGGGGGGAGTCCATATACATCTTATACTCATATGCCTCTGTAGTTTTTCCAATATGAGACTATTTTCAAACATATCTGAACATTAAGAAAGTTATTTTTTTTCTTTTGAGGAGGAACATGGAGAACAATTTGAAGGGTCGTCCCTCTGATACCACGTCTGAAGTGGAAGAATTTGCCAGAATTATTGTTACTTCAGAATGAAAAAAAGTACATCGCATGTCTTTATATATAAAAGCGGAAAGCTTAATATAATAAGTCTTTATATGAAAAAGAATCAAGAGTATATCATACTAAGTATATGAGGTATACTACTGTACGTAAGATCCACCATGAGAAATACTTCTTAAGATCTACCAAAGAACCGATCATGGTGATCATAACCGACCATTTGCAATAAAACCCTGAAGGTGTTATCTCATCAAACCTGATAACATCATCCATTGCTCCAGCGCCAAAAAGTCAGCACTAACTTTTTTCTAAAATATGAGAAAACTTCAATACTCTCAAACAATCCAATTCAATTTCGTATATAATTCATTGATTCCATAGGTGCACGTGTGTTGAGTGTGTGGGTGTGCTGTGTACGTGTGGCTAGGCTTACGGGCCAGTTAAAAAAATCCGTATATAATCAAACATCAACTTTATAATGCCGGTTTGAGAACTTTCATAATTAATCCAACTTATAACCAAAACTGAATTACCCTCAAATTCGCATAGCTCAAATAACACAATTCTCACGGCCTCTCTAACCGCCGATACTTACGACCAACGGAACCATCAGTCTAGAAAGACTCCATCCTATCTGTTTTAGAACACTAATATTTTGCACGTGCGATCCACGCACGTATATTTTGAACAACATATATATTGAAGGCATGTGTAAATTTTTTTATCCTAGACATTACATGAAAATTTCACTTAAAATATTTTTTACTCATGTATTATTTCGAGGTTCGATGCGGATATTTTCGTTATTTTTAGCAAAAAGTTTTCAAACTATCTAGTATTATCTTAACTAAAAGTCATTAAAAATCTTTTTAAATCCTGGTTGTTCAATGTTAATATGTATCAACATACGTCACACTTACAAAAAATAGATGATATGGACCATCTAAAAATAAAAGATTAATTTCATATAAACATGAGAGCGCCACGTGTCGTCCCTTCTCTTTGCATTTACAACAACCCCTTTTCTCTGCAAAAAAATCAATATTGTTTAATTTGCTTATTGTAGGAGGTCCAAAGTGATGAATAAATAAATTAATATTAGAATCAAAACTCTTATATCAATAAAACTTTAATTTCTAATAAAAAGATATATAAAAATAAAAGGTCCACTATATAGATTATTTATGTAAAGCAAAACCTCCAAAATTCAAAGATTAAGCCATAATTCCATAAATAAAAAGGAGAAAAGGAAAAACTATAAAGATACACATTCCGTGTATTCAGATTTTCACTATCTTCCCATCTTTGATCAAAGGATTAGACTTAGCAAGCAAATTCCTTTGCATTGTCTTGTAATCAAATTTGCATTGATGATCTTCAGGATATCGATGGTTCACGCAATACATTGCACCGCATCTACACTTAAATCCTTTTGCCGGTCTAATTCTTTTGTTGCAGCAACCGCAACGCTGGACATCCGATCCACAAATCGTTTCAACCTCAGCGCCAGCACTAGGAACCTCACCGGGTTTCGTGTTTAGGACCTGTTACTCAATTCGAATTTTTAGATGAAATTACAACCTCAAAGACTCAAAAAAAACTTTTTTTTATTTTATATAGGCTTAGATGGTTTGGTCATGTGCGACGCAGACCTATGGAAGCACCGGTTCGACGAATAGATACTCTCGATATGGGTAATGGCAAAAGAGCAAAAGGGAGACCGAAGAAAACATGGATGGAGGCGATACGAAACGATATGGTTGCCAAAGGACTCAATGAAAGTATATTGTTCGATAGAAGTGAGTGGAGACAGAGGATTCATGTGTTGGACCCGGCGTGATTCTCATGTTGGTTCATGTAGCCTACCCCTTATGCTTGGGATAAAAGGCTCTGTTGTTGTTGTTGATAGAACCAGCACATTTTAAAAATGAAATATGAAACTAATATAACTAAATTATAATTGAAAATTAAATCTATATCAGAACTCACTTCATCAGTTTTCGTGTTCAAGATTGTCGATGATTTTGAGGAACTAATCGATGGGGACTTCATTGCATGTTTGTAACACTTCGAACACATGTCTTTTGTAGCAGAGCTTCCATAAAATCCGCATCCATTGGCACACAATTTTGGATCAGAACGAGTTTCTTCGGTGGCCATGGCGATGTTGATGCACGAAAATTGAAAGAAATCAAGACGAGAAAGAGGGCGCAGCAAAATATTGGAAGGATATTGATGAGAGAAAACAAAAGAGTTTTGGGTTATATTTATAGCAGAGGTTTGGAGTTGTTAATTAAACAATAATAATAGGGATTTGATTAAAATTTTGATTATGAATTACACTTGATTTGTGGGTAGGATCCTATTGTGAAATATTCATAAAAACAAACTATTAAAAAAATTACTTCAAATATAGTACATTTATTATAAACAATAATTGAGGGAAATTTATCTATTTGCATGAAACAAAATACAAATAATAATAAAATTTATTCCTTCAATAGTTTATTCTCTGCTTTTGTTTGTTCAAAGAATCCAAATAGAAAGATATGTATTAAGACGACCTTTGGCATTTATTTTTTTATTAGACACGGTAAATCTATTTCTAATGAAAATAATCATAACCAAATTTTAAAAAAATATTTTTAAATTGATTGTATCTCTTAATTTTTAATGCATATATTTAGTTGTTGTTTAATTTCAGAATTTTAATTTTTCTATATTTGTTGCTCACAAGAACCGAAGGAACGGGATCTTGCATTCAATATGTTATTTCCTCTACAGATATAGACCGTTAGTCATATTAGAAATTTTAATCATGTCACATTTGAAATTATCGGGAAAAAAAAGAATTTATCAACTTTCTACATGTATAGCAGGTGGAAGAAAACTAGTAATTTTCTAAAACAGTTATGCTAGATAGCAGGATGTCTTTTTTCCTCATACTCCCGTTACCTTTAGAACCTGCGCTTAAAATTTTGGAGGTGACATCTAGAAAAGACCTTATATAAGTTTTCGGGATGATATATAGAATATTAAAGTTTTGGAGGTGATATTTAGAAATAGACGAGTTTTGGGCGTGATATATAGAAAAAAACCGTGGTATTAATTGTTCTCAAAACATCACTTGAACTTCTCAGATTAATTGGTCTTAACTAATGTTTTAACTGAGGGACACTTTGAGAATAAAAATTATTAGATATTGGAAAGTTAATAGTTAAATGATGCTAGGGGACATATGCATGTTTTTCAAACCAAGGATGGATCTGTAAGTGAAAAATAATTTGGTGCATCCAACTTTTCGGTATGTAATATGTGAACATGTGTTGTAAAATAGGATGAGGCATTTGTAGTTTCAGCTAATTATAACATGATATGCATCGGTTTTCCAAGTACTTTATTTTTATATGAGCCATCTTCCATTTCCTTCTCATACATGCTCGTACTCTCCATTCTCTATGTAAATCGCAGAACTCCTAGCAACATAATGAAGTAGCATCAATTGGATTTAGTCAATTGGTACCAATTCCCTCTTCAATATGAAAGATCACAAGTTCGAATCCGAAAGGATCGAGTTCAATAACATAATGAAGTAGCTGCTACTGCACTTTGTAACAATGTTTTAGTGCATGCATGGATTTTTATTTATTTATTCTTTACAATTTTTCATGTAAACCATAGAAGATTATAAATCCTGAGTGTTGCCTGTCTACAACAATGATGCAACGGCGTCGCGGCAGAGACATCCTAAAAAAATTCCTTTTGAGTTCATTTTATAAAGAGCCGACTATGTTTTTTCGCTAGTCGCCGACAGCATAACATAACCCTCATTTGTCGTGGCTTGAGACAGTGAAAGAATAAAAGCATAGCACTTGCAGAGTTGCAAGCAGCGTGAAACAGATAACAGAGGCTGCATAACAGAGGCTCCCAATCAGTACAATTTGATTTCAGCATATAATTAAATATTGAAGCATCTTCAACCAAAAATTCAAGTGCTATGGCACGGTTGCATTGGCCAAAATTCATCATTCAAATATCAAATTTTACCAGCATTAACCTCCAGAAAATTACAATTAAAAGTTATGATCACCTTATAGGAATTAATCAAACTGTCATGAGACATTTGCACACGCACAATAAAATGAAGAAAAAAAGAAAAAAAAACTATAATTAAATATTTCCTTGAAAAGCTTCAAAACCATGTCACGTCCCGATTCCCAAAATACGGAATACGAGAGGTGATAAGGCCAGCCATACTCCTACGGTCAAAAAAGTATCCTGCCGTAGTTACACTTTGACTTCTAGCATTACATGGTAATCAGTAATCATAGCATAGGTAATGAGAAATACAGTCACTAATTCTATCAAAACAGATATAGAACTAATCAGATAGAGTCAAGAGAAAGATAGCGCTGCCGTCGTTGATCTAGATGTTTGCAATATTCTCGAGGTAAGGTCCTGATCCGAGCTAAATCCACTCCTCACTCTGAGCATGCATACTCAGGTCGTCAGAGCGACACAATAACAATATATATAAATATGTAATATGTGCAATGATGATAAACATAAAGCGGTAAGTATGGAACAATGAAGCGAGCATGAAATAACCGGTACATATAACGATAAGCAAGTGTATCAGATCAGTAATCAATGCAATATCCATATCACTAAAATAATCAGTCTCTAAGTCTCAATATCTAAGTCACTAAGCTTATCGTCGGTTCAAGTGTAAGCGTCAACTACCGCATAAGTATCCCCAATCCAAGGATAGGCCCCAAAGGTAAGGGAACACGGACCCGAATCATGCTTGTTAAGAATCAGAAATACCATCCATACAACTCCTGAAATCACTGTATATGCCGGCAGTGGGGCTCCTGAGATTTCGTTGATCGAACTCACACTCAAACTACACCACACCCCGCAGTCTACCTCAAACACCGACCATGAATCCAAATACTAGTCGCTCCATAACAAGTCTACACGAAAACTGGAGACAAGGTCTCCATCAATCATATCTCAACTGATATCCAAGATAAATGGACAGTGCTCGATATCTTACCTATGACACTAATATTAGTGCTTCTATGCACGTCCCATACCGGTTATAGTTACACTTATATATGCCCCACGTCGACAATGCAATATCTAATTGATTCCGCTGATTGTGTACAAGTACTCGTCACTTCCACTATTCATTCACGTCTTTACATTAACGTACTTACCACAATCCAATCACTAATTGTGGGGTGTTTTTCGTCACCCCATTGAGATAGGAATACGCACGCGCTTATCAGGCGCATTACAGATTCCTCCTGTCTAGGGTAGGCTGGGGTTTATTGTCGGGACCCGGTTCTTGTTCACGGAGCAAAGTGCACTACAGGAGTTTGAGAACTCCGTAGTTAAGCGTGCTCGGGCCAGGGAAGTCCTGGGATGGGTGACCTCCTGGAAAGTGGCTCCTGGTCAGGTCCGGTTCGCTCCGAAGGACAAAACCGTGCGGGTTCGGTCAGCTGACAATACTCTCTGTATTGGAAGTAGGGCGTTACAGAATGGTATCAGAGCTGGTCCCTCAATAGTAGGTCTATGGTTCGAGAACGAACCATTGTTCAAAGGTGGGGAGAATGTCGGGACCCGGTTCTTGTTCACGGAGCAAAGTGCCACACGGAATAAAGTGCCACGCCAAGTGTCGTGTTAAGTGGGCGGGGGCTACCTCTTGAATCCGTGGAGGCCAACTCTTGAGTTCGTGGGACCCACTGTAGAACAATGGGGACTCTTCGGAATACATTCCGAAAGAGGGCAGATCTGTACTATAAATGGAATGATACCACTTTTCAATATAGAGGCGCCTTTTAAGTGAACTGGCACTACAGGAGTTTGAGAACTCCGTAGTTAAGCGTGCTCGGGCCAGGGAAGTCCTGAGATGGGTGACCTCCTGGGAAGTGGCCCATGGTCGGGCCCGGTTCGCTCCGAAGGACAAAACCGTGCGGCTTCGGCCAGAGCGGACAATACTCTCTGTATTGGAGGTGGGGCATGACATTTATTGATTGTGGAGATCCAAATCTCCGGCAGCCGCGGACTAAGCTGTCGTTAATTACCCCTTGCTCTTGGAGCGAGAGAACCTCCGATTGACGGGTCAAACAGGTCATGCGAACTCAGTGTGCAGTGTTGTGTTTTGAAGGGGTTTTGGATCGGGGGCCCCGCAGAGTTTTTACGGGGGGTCCCTCTACCCGGATAGCAGACTGGGGTTCAAGGGGGCTAGCGGTCCCTTTGCGTGGTGCGGGACAGCGCCCTGTTAGAAATTTTTTCTAACGGGGACAGTGTTGTAGAGTGTGTATGTGTATGAAAAAAAGGGAAGAATAGCGTCCAAAGGACGCGTGAGTGCCAGCGCTGTAAGGTGTTTTTCGTCACCCCATTGAGATGGGAATACGAATGCGCTTGTCAGGCGCATTACAGAGTTTTTACGGGGGGTCCCGCTACCCGGATAGCGGACTGGGGTTCAAGGGGGCTAGCGGTCCCTTTGCGTGGTGCGGGACAGCGCCCCGTTAGAAATTTTTTCTAACGGGGACAGTGTTGTGGAGTGTGTATGTGTATGAAAATAGGGAAGAATAGCGTCTAAAGGATGCATGGGTGCCAGCGCTGTAAGGTGTTTTTCGTCACCCCATTGAGATGGGAATACGCGCGCGCTTGTCAGGCGCATTACAGATTCTCGCTGCTTAGGGTAGACGGGGGTTTATTGATTGTAGAGATCCGAATCTCCGGCAGCCGCGAACTAAGCTGCCATTAATTACCCCTTGCATTTGGAGCGAGAGAACCTCCGATTGACGGGTCAAACAGGTCATATGAACTCAATGTGCAGTGTTGTGTTTTGAAGGGGTTTTGGATATATCGGGGGCCCCACAGAGTTTTTACAGGGGTCCCGCTATCCGGATAGGTGGCTGGGGGTCAAGAGGGCTAGCAGCCCCCTTGCGCGGTGCGGGGCAGCGCCCCATTAGAAATTTTTCCTAACGGGGACAGTGTTGTGGAGTGTGTGTGTATCTATATATATACACACATATATACATATAGGAATGTCACGACCCGCAGGGTACGGAACGTGACTGGCACTTAAGTTTACGAAACGTCTAAAGGCGTCCGTAAAATAAGTAAGCCAAAGCCCAGAAAACAAAACCAATGAAGCAAAAGAGTGAAGAAAACCCAATCATTTGCAAGCAAGTTATCAAATAAGTCATGTAAAACCCTTTTTAAAACAATACCAATTTTTCCCGAAAATTTCGGCAGAGTCTCCTTTGTAAATACTGACCCCCAAAAATGGGTACAACAAAATATATACATGAATCCAACAAAATAGGGCATCCCCAAGCGGGAGCTAGCTCTTCGCCATAAGGCGGCCACAAATCCCACGCAATGTAAATGACAGCAAGCATAATAATCATAATAAAGCATAAGGAAGCATGAAAAAGTAGCATGTCGGCTCAAGTGAGCTCGACCCCAAAATACAGCATAAAATCCACAAACCTCACAGTCTCATCTCTAGGTCAATATACAATAATCTGGTAGAAACAGTAGATGGAGTACACTAGATACAAAGAATATACAAGGTGGTACAAAAATGATAACATAACCCACCTATGAGCAAATCTCGAGTCCAGGCAAAAGAGGCAAAAGAAGCGAGCGCACCCGCCGCTACTGAACTGACGGAGCGGACCTGCAACAGGCTATGGCACAACGGGGGTGAGTTGCCAACTCGTGAGTAATAAATAACATCTACACAGGCTATCGAATGCATGCACACAAGCATCCTAGCATCTATATACAGGTAAGGCAGGACATAATGGCGAGTATGTATGCAATATGGATATGCTAGCAGGTGTGTATACAACATCAGTGTACGAATATGTATGCAGCATGAATATCTGAGGTCTCAATAGGTTTATATATAAAAATATTTTTTCTCTTTTTTTGTTTTTGAAACTCTTTTAGAATGCCAGCAAATGTCAATGAATCGACGAAAATCGGTGTCCAGCAACGACACCTAAAAGCTGTCTCAAATCTCATAAATGTATCTCTGGCTTCAGCCGTCCGGCTGACCCATCTCAAATATCAATATATCATCATCTAGCGGCCACGGTCGGTATCCTCTGGATATCCGCCGTCCCAAACAGTCACCGGTAGGTAATCCATCCCCTGCCAGGCTCAACGTCATCACCACATTCCTCTTGCCCCGGGGTACCTTACCGGGCCCACCATGTACCCGTGCCGGTTCCTCCACTCCTCGACACGGATTTCCAAATCCACAGCAAACTCATGGTGGACGACACTTACATCACTAGAAAACCGCAATTTACATATTTTAAAAATATAATAAGTTTAGAAATTTTTGCGGCTTTCCCCCGAAATCCAGCAATATCATAAAATCTCAAGAAATCCTCATAAGTGCATATATCAATGATAATGAATGCGTATGATATCAATAATCAAGGTGCGATGTGTGATTAATGTATTAAGCATGAACAATTAATATGATGAAGTGCATGCACATGAATAGCAATACTACGGTTTCATTTTTAAGGAATTAAAGGCAATAGTACCAGTTTAAGTATCAATTAGTAAAAGGTTTCAATTTAAAAGTTATCTAGTGTGGTGGCATGGCAATTACCAGGGTGTGTGTGTAAACATGAATAGTGCTCGTGCTGCATATAAAACCCTGGTAATGGTGCAGGTGTCCTATGAAATGGTTTCGTATATGGGTATAACATATTGATCTAATTGCAGCAATTATCATGCCAGTATTATTATTCTAATGTCACAAGTGATTATCCAGTTTACTATTTTTCAGTTTACTAAATCTATCGGGCGACTTGCGCCATCCAAACGATCGTCCCCCGTAGATGTTAAATCTACTCACCGGAATCCCTGGCTAGCTGTGTCCAATCACCGCCTTTCCCTTTCGCGCCGCGTCTGACGTCTCCGCGACCGAACCTGGAATTTACATCAATACCAGACATAAGGTTACATATCAAGAATGACGCAAAACCCCAACGAAACTACTAAAGTTCGCTAGCTAGGTACAACGTGCACAAAGTGCGCGGACACACGCGAAAATCGCAAAAACTGCCAAAAATGCCGATTTGGGTCGCCCGGCAAAACTAAAACCCGACTACCCAAAAACCGCACTCACGCATCCTAAAAGTCGTAGGAAAAGCCAACACAATCATCAAGATGTCACAATTAATCCATCACATAATTTATATAAAAATCTAGTAAGCATATACATTCCAAAAATCGGTGCAACAATCGCCGATTTGCGACAAAACGACTACAATAAAGCATAATTACCCAAGCACACTACAAGCAATCTACAAACACTAATTACAACACAATAGTAATGATTCCAATCCTATTTTCCATAACCACCAATTCTTGAATTAAAACCTAGCAAATTCCAAATCAATTCCACACTTGAAAACTTAAATTAACACAACAAAGCCCACTTAAGAAAATTAACCTCTTAGGTTAAGGTTAGCAAAACACTAGATAGCAAATTAGGTTTAATCAATTAAATAATGCTTTCTAAAACTTAATCCACTCACTAATCAAGCTTCACAAACCAATTCCATACAAAAGCCCTCTCTTGAAAATCCTAAAAAGCAATTTCACACTTCTTAATTTTAACCAAATTAGCATAATTGAAACTACATCAACAAGCTAACTATATGGATTAGTTCATTAACAACTAGATTAACTATAAAACAATCTAATTAAATATTATGGCTTCAAACCCTAGCTAAAATTTTTCAAGCAAAACCTAAGAAATTAGATTAAACTACACTAAATTAACACTAAACCATCTAACATAAGAACTTAAACAAAAGAATTTAACATGATAGAAATTATACCTCTTGATCAATGGATCAAGCAAGAAAATTTGCTCCAAAGATGCCTCCTTTCCACATGTTTTCAACTATATTAGGCTTGAGAAGAGGTAGCACAAGGATTTGTTTTGGTTTTGTAAACAAATTTGTGGATTTATATGGATTTTTGTAGCAATTTTGATGAAATTTTGGAGGAAATGAAAAGAGGAAGGTGAAGGGGGAGGGCTGCTGGAAATTCTAGGCCAGAAGAGGGATGGGGGAGGGTGTGGGCAAGTGGGGAAGGTCATGGGTCAATTCTCCAAGTCAATGTATCATACTTTATTCATTTAAATTAAAATAAACCCAAAAAACCCCTTAAATCAACTCAAGAAACAACTAAAGAAAAGAGGCCAGAAATTTTTGGACTTGGTCATGGTTGGGCTGTCCTAGGGCTGAGGGAAATGAGAGAGGGGTTTTACAAAAGAAGTTTTATGCAAAAAGGCCCCCTACAACTCAAAAATTGCAAGTTTTAGCTCAAAAATTCAATAAATTCGTTTCAAATCGTAAAAATTTGTTAAAAATCAAAATAAATTACTAAAAATTTATGTTATCACTAGATTATAATTATCATAATTTTAGAGATTAAAATTATCCCGGAAAAATTTGTATTTATCGCTTATTTAATGTATTTTCTTACCGGATTAAAATAATATTAAAAAATTGAAAAATAGGGAAAAATTTTTAAATGACCAAAATTTCATAATTAACTCATTAGCTACTAAAAACAAGTAATTATCTATCCATTTTAGGTATAATTAGCCCTAAACTGCAAAATATCGAGAAAGACGGTTTTCGGAAAAATACCGAATTTTCACCGAATTTCAGGAAAACACCAAAACGACTTTTCAAGACGCTACAATCTTCCCCCCTTAAAGAAATTCGGTCCCCGAATTTAAAAATATATCTACGCGTACCTTCGAAGAGATGGGGATATTTCTTCCTCATCTCGCCCTCGGTCTCCCAGGTAACCTCCTCGCTGCTCGGGCTACGCCAAAGGACCTTGACGGTTGGTATAATCTTCGACCTCAACTTCTTCACCTGCCGATCCAAGATGGCCACCGGTTGCTCTGCAAAAGAAAGGTCGCGCTCTAGCTGGACTGTCGGGTGCTGAATCGCATGCGAAGGGTCGTGAAGGTACTTGCGGAGCATCGAAACATGGAAGACGGGGTGAACATCGGGAAAGCTGGGAGGAAGAGCCAAACGATATGCAACAGCGCCAACCCGCTCGAGGATCTCGAAGGGACCTACGAATCTAGGGCTAAGCTTCCCCTTTCGCCCAAAACGCATCACGCCCTTCATCGGGGAGACTTTCAGAAAAACATGGTCGCCAACTGCGAACTCTAACCTGCGACGGCGCCTGTCTGCATACGATTTCTGCCTGCTCTGAGCCGCTCTCATCCGGTCTCGGATCAACTGTATCTTCGCTGTCGTCTCCTCAATAAGCTGCGGCCCCAAAATGCTGCTCTCGCTGAGCTCTGTCCAACAAACGGGCGATCTGCATCTCCTCCCATACAATGCCTCGAAAGGTGCCATCTGAATCGCATCCTGGAAGCTGTTGTTGTAGGAGAACTCTACTAGAGGTAAATGACGATCCCAGCTACCACCAAAGTCTAAAACGCACGCTCTGAGCATGTCCTCGAGAGTCTGAATGGTCCGCTCTGACTGTCCGTCTGTCTGCGGATGAAACGCTGTGCTGAAGCTCAAACGAGTGCCCAAAGCCTCCTGAAGTCTCTGCCAAAGTCGGCTGGTGAACTGAGTGCCTCGATCTGACACGATACAAGTCGGTACGCCAGGTAGTCGCACGATCTCGTCAATATAGAGCTGAGCATACTGAGCGAAGCTGAAAGTCGTCTTCACCGAAAGAAAGTGAGCCGCTTTCGTCAATCTATCCATGATCACCCAGATGGAGTCGTACCCTCGACTGGTCCTGGGTAGACCCACAACGAAATCCATCGAAATCTGTTCCCATTTCCACTCTGGAATGGGTAACGGCTGTAGCTCTCCTGCGGGCCTCTGGTGCTCGGCCTTGACTTGCTGACAAGTCAGGCATCTCGAAACGAACTCCGCAATGTCCCTCTTCATCCCGTCCCACCAGTAGGTCTCTCTCATATCATGGTACATCTTGGTGGAACCGGGGTGGACACTATACACTGATCGGTGTGCCTCCTCAAGAATGTCGCGCCGCAATCCATCAGCATCTGGTACGCACAGTCTAGATCCATATCGTAAAATCCTCTGATCGTCAACCATGAACTCGGAAAATCTGCCCTGTCCCATCTGTGCCATGATCTCTGACCAACGGTCGTCACTGCGCTGTGCCTCATATATACGGTCAAGCAACTGTGGGCGTGCACGAACATACGCGAGCTGTCCCCCTGTCTGAGTGAACTCGAACTCAACTCGGCTATCGCATAACATCTGCCAATCTGCTGACGACTGCCTCTGAACTGCGCGCAAAAAGGATAGACTACCCCCGGGCCTCCTACTCAACGCATCTGCCACCACATTTGCCTTGCCGGGGTGATATAAGATCTCGCAGTCGTAGTCTTTCACCAACTCCATCCAACGACGCTGTCTGAGGTTCAGGTCTCGCTGCTGAAATATGTACTTTAAGCTCTTGTGATCGGTGAATATCTGACACGACTCGCCGTACAGGTAATGTCGCCAAATCTTCAGTGCAAAGACCACTGCAGCCATCTCCAAATCATGAGTGGGGTAGTTTTGTTCATGCTTCTTCAACTGCCGAGAAGCATAAGCGATCACCCGGCCATGCTGCATCAATACGCATCCTAATCCCACTCGCGAAGCATCACAGTAGACAACAAATCCTCCTGATCCCGAAGGCAAAGATAATACCGGCGCCATAGTCAAACAAGTCCGTAGCTGCTGAAAACTGCGCTCGCACTCCTCTGTCCAGACGAAAGGAACTCCCTTCCGGGTCAAACCGGTCAACGGTGCAGCTATACGGGAGAAGTCCTGAACAAAACGCCTGTAGTAGCCCGCCAAGCCTAGAAAACTACGGATCTCAGTCACCGATGTAGGTCGGGGCCACTGCTGAACAGCCTCAATCTTCTTCGGGTCCACACAAATGCCGTCTCTCGTAACCACGTGACCCAAGAATCCGACGCTGTCCAGCCAGAATGCACACTTGGAGAATTTCGCGAACAGCTGGTGCTCCCTCAGAGTCTGTAACGTAATTCGCAAGTGCTGCTCGTGCTCCTCTCTGCTCCGGGAGTACACCAAGATATCGTCGATAAACACGATGATGAACAAGTCAAGATACGGCCTGAATGTACGGTTCATCAAATCCATGAATGCTGCTGGGGCGTTGGTGAGTCCGAACGACATCACCAAAAACTCGTAGTGGCCGTAGCGCGTGCGGAAAGCTGTCCTCGGTATATCCTCCTGTCGAACTCGCAGCTGATGGTATCCTGATCGCAAGTCGATCCTCGAAAAATACCCCGCACTCTGAAGCTGGTCGAACAAATCATCAATGCGCGGCAACGGATATCTGTTCCGAACGGTAACTTTGTTCAGCTGGCGGTAGTCGATACATAAGCGCAAACTTCCATCCTTCTTCTTGACAAACAGGACCGGAGCACCCCACGGAGAAACACTCGGCCGAATAAGCCCCTTATCCAACAGATCCTGCAACTGATCCTTCAGCTCTCGAAGCTCTGCCGGGGCCATCCGATAAGGCGGTATAGAAATAGGCCCCGAGCCAGGAATCAAATCAATGCAGAACTCAACATCGCGCTCAGGCGGTAGCCCAGGTAGCTCATCAGGGAAAACATCAGGGAACTCACAAGCTACCGGGACCCGGTCCAACGGAACCTCTGCAGCTCGAGTATCACAAATATACGCTAAGAATCCCTGACATCCCTTCCGCAAGAGCTGACCAGCGCGAAGAGACGAAATTAAACTGGGAAGGGCGACACTGCGGTCTCCTTGAATAACAAGGACTGGCTCTCCCGGAAAGCTAAATCTGACTGCCTTCTCACGGCAGTCCACCGAAGCATAACAAGTGGCTAGCCAATCCATGCCCAGAAGCACATCAAAGTCCAACATATCGAGGAGTATCAAATCAACTGATGAATCCCTCTCCCCGATACGAACGGAACACAAACGAAATACAAACCGAGCGACAAACGACTAGCCTACCGGAGTAACAACAACAAGCGGCTGATCTAACGACGACGACTCACGGCCCAACATCGGTGCAAAGTGTGTAGATACGTACGAATGTGTGGAACCTGGGTCGAATAATACCCGTGCGTCGAAAGAACAAACTGGCAAAGTACCTGTCACAACGGCATTGGATGCCTGCGCATCCTGCGGTGTCAAAGCAAAAACTCGGGCCTGTCCTCCACCGATAGCGGGCTGACCTCGACCTCGGCCTCTGCCTCCTCGTCCTCTCTGAACAGGACCGCCGCGTGCACGGCCTCTCGGTGCACCTAGCTGGCGTGGAGCATCGCCTGGGGTAGGAATTAGGGCTCTCTGAGGAGGGGGTGGTGATGGTGGTAGGGTCACGTGCGGAACTGTCGCTGCTCCCTGCCGTCTCACCGGACAGTCTCTGACAAGATGGTGCAGACTACCACACCAAAAACATCCTAAACATGGCTGCTGATCATATGGGTGAAGGCGATATAACTGGCCCCTAAAGAATCCACCACGGCCTCTGCGAACCCTCCTAGGTGCTAACATATCAGTGCGAATCCGACTCGGTCTCGAAACGACTGCAGGGGGAGTAATATCCGATCTCTGTGCTCGATTGACCTCTACTAACGATTCCACCATCTGTCGTAACTCCTGCATGCCTCCCATCATCTGTCGCAGCTCCTCCATACCGGTCTCGAGCCTATCCATACGGCCTGGGGAAGGTGGATCGGTCTGTCCCTGCGGCGTAGGCATACCACCCTGCTCAGTCCTAGTCTCAGACGAGCCAGCTCGAATCTCGTCTCTGGCGGCAGCCCTCTGTGCCCTCGTAGCCTTCGGCGGCATAGTGGCTGTTACAGGAAAACGGATAATAAGAACAGTGCAATAGGATCATAGGATACACGGAATTGAAGAAGGAATTTTCAAGCAAGTATATCCTAAAGTCACTTAGGCGGAGTACCGTATCGTAAGTATGCCGCGGACATACGCACGCTACGTTACCCTGCTTAAGTCACTTACTCCATCTACCAAGGGTCATCCTACACTCACAAAGGTAAAACCTATCGCTCTGATACCAACTTTGTCACGACCCGCAGGGTACGGAACGTGACTGGCACTTAAGTTTACGAAACGTCTAAAGGCGTCCGTAAAATAAGTAAGCCAAAGCCCAGAAAACAAAACCAATGAAGCAAAAGAGTGAAGAAAACCCAATCATTTGCAAGCAAGTTATCAAATAAGTCATGTAAAACCCTTTTTAAAACAATACCAATTTTTCCCGAAAATTTCGGCAGAGTCTCCTTTGTAAATACTGACCCCCAAAAATGGGTACAACAAAATATATACATGAATCCAACAAAATAGGGCATCCCCAAGCGGGAGCTAGCTCTTCGCCATAAGGCGGCCACAAATCCCACGCAATGTAAATGACAGCAAGCATAATAATCATAATAAAGCATAAGGAAGCATGAAAAAGTAGCATGTCGGCTCAAGTGAGCTCGACCCCAAAATACAGCATAAAATCCACAAACCTCACAGTCTCATCTCTAGGTCAATATACAATAATCTGGTAGAAACAGTAGATGGAGTACACTAGATACAAAGAATATACAAGGTGGTACAAAAATGATAACATAACCCACCTATGAGCAAATCTCGAGTCCAGGCAAAAGAGGCAAAAGAAGCGAGCGCACCCGCCGCTACTGAACTGACGGAGCGGACCTGCAACAGGCTATGGCACAACGGGGGTGAGTTGCCAACTCGTGAGTAATAAATAACATCTACACAGGCTATCGAATGCATGCACACAAGCATCCTAGCATCTATATACAGCTAAGGCAGGACATAATGGCGAGTATGTATGCAATATGGATATGCTAGCAGGTGTGTATACAACATCAGTGTACGAATATGTATGCAGCATGAATATCTGAGGTCTCAATAGGTTTATATATAAAAATATTTTTTCTCTTTTTTTGTTTTTGAAACTCTTTTAGAATGCCAGCAAATGTCAATGAATCGACGAAAATCGGTGTCCAGCAACGACACCTAAAAGCTGTCTCAAATCTCATAAATGTATCTCTGGCTTCAGCCGTCCGGCCGACCCATCTCAAATATCAATATATCATCATCTAGCGGCCACGGTCGGTATCCTCTGGATATCCGCCGTCCCAAACAGTCACCGGTAGGTAATCCATCCCCTGCCAGGCTCAACGTCATCACCACATTCCTCTTGCCCCGGGGTACCTTACCGGGCCCACCATGTACCCGTGCCGGTTCCTCCACTCCTCGACACGGATTTCCAAATCCACAGCAAACTCATGGTGGACGACACTTACATCACTAGAAAACCGCAATTTACATATTTTAAAAATATAATAAGTTTAGAAATTTTTGCGGCTTTCCCCCGAAATCCAGCAATATCATAAAATCTCAAGAAATCCTCATAAGTGCATATATCAATGATAATGAATGCGTATGATATCAATAATCAAGGTGCGATGTGTGATTAATGTATTAAGCATGAACAATTAATATGATGAAGTGCATGCACATGAATAGCAATACTACGGTTTCATTTTTAAGGAATTAAAGGCAATAGTACCAGTTTAAGTATCAATTAGTAAAAGGTTTCAATTTAAAAGTTATCTAGTGTGGTGGCATGGCAATTACCAGGGTGTGTGTGTAAACATGAATAGTGCTCGTGCTGCATATAAAACCCTGGTAATGGTGCAGGTGTCCTATGAAATGGTTTCGTATATGGGTATAACATATTGATCTAATTGCAGCAATTATCATGCCAGTATTATTATTCTAATGTCACAAGTGATTATCCAGTTTACTATTTTTCAGTTTACTAAATCTATCGGGCGACTTGCGCCATCCAAACGATCGTCCCCCGTAGATGTTAAATCTACTCACCGGAATCGCTGGCTAGCTGTGTCCAATCACCGCCTTTCCCTTTCGCGCCGCGTCTGACGTCTCCGCGACCGAACCTGGAATTTACATCAATACCAGACATAAGGTTACATATCAAGAATGACGCAAAACCCCAACGAAACTACTAAAGTTCGCTAGCTAGGTACAACGTGCACAAAGTGCGCGGACACACGCGAAAATCGCAAAAACTGCCAAAAATGCCGATTTGGGTCGCCCGGCAAAACTAAAACCCGACTACCCAAAAACCGCACTCACGCATCCTAAAAGTCGTAGGACAAGCCAACACAATCATCAAGATGTCACAATTAATCCATCACATAATTTATATAAAAATCTAGTAAGCATATACATTCCAAAAATCGGTGCAACAATAGCCGATTTGCGACAAAACGACTACAATAAAGCATAATTACCCAAGCACACTACAAGCAATCTACAAACACTAATTACAACACAATAGTAATGATTCCAATCCTATTTTCCATAACCACCAATTCTTGAATTAAAACCTAGCAAATTCCAAATCAATTCCACACTTGAAAACTTAAATTAACACAACAAAGCCCACTTAAGAAAATTAACCTCTTAGGTTAAGGTTAGCAAAACACTAGATAGCAAATTAGGTTTAATCAATTAAATAATGCTTTCTAAAACTTAATCCACTCACTAATCAAGCTTCACAAACCAATTCCATACAAAAGCCCTCTCTTGAAAATCCTAAAAAGCAATTTCACACTTCTTAATTTTAACCAAATTAGCATAATTGAAACTACATCAACAAGCTAACTATATGGATTAGTTCATTAACAACTAGATTAACTATAAAACAATCTAATTAAATATTATGGCTTCAAACCCTAGCTAAAATTTTTCAAGCAAAACCTAAGAAATTAGATTAAACTACACTAAATTAACACTAAACCATCTAACATAAGAACTTAAACAAAAGAATTTAACATGATAGAAATTATACCTCTTGATCAATGGATCAAGCAAGAAAATTTGCTCCAAAGATGCCTCCTTTCCACATGTTTTCAACTATATTAGGCTTGAGAAGAGGTAGCACAAGGATTTGTTTTGGTTTTGTAAACAAATTTGTGGATTTATATGGATTTTTGTAGCAATTTTGATGAAATTTTGGAGGAAATGAAAAGAGGAAGGTGAAGGGGGAGGGCTGCTGGAAATTCTAGGCCAGAAGAGGGATGGGGGAGGGTGTGGGCAAGTGGGGAAGGTCATGGGTCAATTCTCCAAGTCAATGTATCATACTTTATTCATTTAAATTAAAATAAACCCAAAAAACCCCTTAAATCAACTCAAGAAACAACTAAAGAAAAGAGGCCAGAAATTTCTGGACTTGGTCGGGCTGTCCTAGGGCTGAGGGAAATGAGAGAGGGGTTTTACAAAAGAAGTTTTATGCAAAAAGGCCCCCTACAACTCAAAAATTGCAAGTTTTAGCTCAAAAATTCAATAAATTCGTTTCAAATCGTAAAAATTTGTTAAAAATCAAAATAAATTACTAAAAATTTATGTTATCACTAGATTATAATTATCATAATTTTAGAGATTAAAATTAGCCCGGAAAAATTTGTATTTATCGCTTATTTAATGTATTTTCTTACCGGCTTAAAATAATATTAAAAAATTGAAAAATAGGGAAAAAATTTTAAATGACCAAAATTTCATAATTAACTCATTAGCTACTAAAAACAAGTAATTACCTATCCATTTTAGGTATAATTAGCCCTAAACTGCAAAATATCGAGAAAGACGGTTTTCGGAAAAATACCGAATTTTCACCGAATTTCAGGAAAACACCAAAACGACTTTTCAAGACGCTACAAGGAAAAAAGGGGAAAAAGCGTCCAAAGGACGCGTGGGGGCCAGCACCTCACGTGCCTAGCACACAGACGCTGGGCGCCGGCGCTGGGCACTAGCGCTGGGCCCCACATGCTCGGCACGTGGGTGCTGGGTGTCAGCAGGAAAAGAGACTTTGTTCTTGCACTGGGAACTGTGCTCCTGATTTGACTTCTGGAGTTAAACTCTTATAAAGAGATTAATTTATGGAGTTGATCTCCAACAGATCTTGAATGGAGTTAAACTCCTAGAAATCTTTAGAAATGATCGAAGGGGGCCCTTTTGTTTCTCTCCCTCTTAGCCCTGGATCTTCCTAAGATGGGACTTTCGAAGATGGGTCTTCTTCTTCTTCCTCTCGGTTGGCCGGGTCTTGAAGAACGGGGGTGAGATTTAAAAATCTCCCCTTTTTGAGATATGATGGAAGATCTGAGCTCCTCTTTATGGGTTTTGTAGTGAAAAACTATTTATTTTTAGGAAAGGAAGAGTAAAACTCTTGATTTAATTCAGAAAATAGGAAGAAAGTTTGGAAACTTGAGGAAGGAGAAGGAGGCACAAAAACCCTAGAGTTTGAGAGAAAGAAAAGTCTCTTTTTTTATTTTATCATCATGTTGCTTTATATAGGCTTACATATTTATATATAGGCCCTTGAGTTTTACAAAATGGCATTTTGTCCATCTCATGCCTCATGTGCTCATTTCTTTTGCACATGAGCCATGGGCTTACAAAAATTTGGCTTTATGGCCATTTTGTTTACATTCATGCATAAAAAATTATATCAAAATTATTTATTACATGATTTTTATTTTGGCATAAGGGAGGCCGGCCGCTTCATGTTCAGGCTCGACTCGGGCATGAGCCCACTTGACCTAGGCTTGGGCCTACTTGGTTTGGGGTTGATTTTGATTTTGACTTAGTCAACCGGGGTGCAGTTTTTGACCCCAACAAAGTGCCCTCCATCAATAAATGCACACCGCACATATGGGTCATGTGCATGAAATTGATGGATCTTCTTTCACGTGGAGGCGACTTGATTTGGTTCCCGCTTTTTGGGAAGCTGACACTACCCTTTTTACGACATGGACGGTCGATACTTAGCGTGTCTCCAAGATGGAGTGTCTGTTTGATGTGTCCCCGGCACGGAGTATCACTGGTCGATGTTTCCTCGGCATGGAGTGTCTGGTTGACTTGATTCCAAGACGGAGCATAATTCCAATAAGGAAGTCATTGCTGCCCTTTTTGCGACTTGGACGGTCGGTGCTGCCCTTTTTGCGACTTGGACGGTCGGTGCTTCCCTTTTAGCGACGCGGCCAGTCGATACTGCCCTTTTTGTGACTTGGACGGTCCGTGCTGCCCTTTTAGCGACGTGGACGATCGAGGCTACCCTTTTAGCGACGTGGACGGTCGGTGCTGCCCTTTTAGCGACTTGGACGGTCGATACTGCCCTTTTAGCGACTTGGACAGTCGAGGCTACCCTTTTAGCGACGTGGACGGTCGGTGCTGCCCTTTTTGCGATCTGGACGGTCGATACTGCCCTTTTAGAGACTTGGACAGTCGATGCTACCCTTTTAGCGACGTGGACAGTCGGCTCTGCCCTTTTTGCGAGCTGGACGGTCGGTTCTGCCCTTTTTGAAACTTGGACGGTCGGTGCTGCCCTTTTAGCGACGTGGACGGTCGGTGCTGTCCTTTTAGCGACGTGGGCGGTCAGCTCTGCCCTTTTTACGACTTGGACGGTCGGTTATGCCATTTTAGCGACGTGGACGGTCGATTCTACCATTTTTGCGACGTGGACGGTCGGTTCTGCCCTTTTTGCGACGTGGACGGTCGGTGCTTGATTTGACTTTCTCTGCTTCTTGCGGTGTCAGGGATGAACTTGACTTGCTCCGCTTATTGCGGTGTCGAGATTGGATTTTGAATTGCTCCGCTTTCTGCGGTGTCAGGGTTGAAGTTGACTTGCTCCGCTTTCTGCGGTGTCTGGATTCGACTTGTTTCCGAGGTGGAGCATGATTCCTCCAGGGAAGTTGTTGGTTGTCTTGGTGATTATGATTTGGGTTGACATCAGCATCGCTATACAGAAATATGGTGCCATGAGTGGATTTGGGGATTTTTGTTTTGGTTTGGCATCAGCACTGTTACACTGGAATAATGCCAGGAGCAACTCATCTTCTGCCCGGGAGGATTTGGGAATTAGTTTTTGGGTCGGCATCTGCATTGCTGCACTGGAATAATGCGAGGAGCAACTCATCATTTGCCCTTGCCTGTTGAGGAACGATGGTTTAGGAGACAGGTTTAGGTCCCTATCACCTAAGACTTTTCAATTTTATGAGCCGTAAGGGTCCCATAAAAGCATTTTCTTCCTATGAGTCGAAAGGATCTCATAGGTGTATTTTCTCCTTAGGAGTTGTGGGGACTCTAAGTGTGTTGCTCCTTTGTGAGTCGTAAGGATCTCACATGGGAATTTTCTCCTCACAAAGTCGAGAGGACTTTGCGAGTGCATTTCATCTCTTTTTCACGACTTTGCTTTCGGGTTTTCACAAACTCGTCGGCAATCGTGTTGTTTTTACTCACGGAGCCCTTTCGGGTTTTCATCCGTGCCCATTTTACTTGTGGACATACCCTTTTTTTTCTTTTTTCTTCTTTCTTTTTTCTTTTTTTTCTTCTTCTTTTTTTCTTGTTTGGGAATCTTCATCGCTGGTGGGACTTTAAATGTGGTATCGCCGGTAGGACATGGGAGAGATTGGGATCGTTTTACGCCCATGGATTGTATACGGTTTTGCAAGATGTATGATCCAGACCGTAGGGCCGAAAGAATTTCGGGACTTTGTTAGCGTCTGCATCGCTGCACTGGAATATGGTACTAGGAGCGACTCATCATTCGCCGTTGGTGTATAGGATTTGGAATTTGGTTGGTGTCTGCATCGCTGCACTGGAATATGGTATCATGAGCGACTCATCATTCGCCGTCTGGGGATTTGAATTTTGGTTGGCGTCTGCATCGCTGTACTAGAATATGGTACCAGGAGCAACTCATCATTCGCCGTTGGGGATATTCAGAGTTTTGGACGGCGTCTGCATCACTGCACTGGAATATGGTACTAGGAGCTACTCATCATTCGTCGTCAGGGGATTTGAATTTTGGTTGGCGTCTGCATCGCTGAACTGGAATATGGTACCAGAAGCGACTCATCATTCGCCATTGGGATATTCGGGGATTTGAGTTTTGGTTGGCGTCTGTATCGCTGCACTGGAATATGGTACTGTCACGCCCCGCTTCCCAAAATACGGAGTACGAGAGGTTGACAAGGCCAGCCATGCTCCTACGGTCGAGGTAATATCTCTCCGTAGTCACACTTCGGTTTCTAGCTTTACGTGGTAATCAGTAAACAATGCACAGGTAATGAGAAATGCAGTAACTGAAACAACACAAATACAAAGAACTAACCTGATGAAGATCAAAAGAGTATAGCTCTGGATAACTGATCAAGATGTCCGCGACGTTCGTCTGGTCCTAGTCCAAGCTAGATCCACTTCTCACTCGGAGCATGCATACTCAGGTAGTCAGAGCGACGCGATAGCAATATACATATATATAGATGCAAGTGGTAACTCGAACAGTGATAATAGATATATAACAGTAAATCAAGATAGTAAAGATGTGAACATGGAGTAGCCGATGCGGGGTCTAATAGAGCAGGTGAACAGTAAAGCAGTAAAATAGTATATAAAGTGTGTCAATACAGTAAGTAATGCATGTCAATGTCACTATCCCTATCAGTCTCTAAGTCTCACTGTACAAGTCACTAAGCCTATCGTCAGTCCAAGTGTGAGAGTCAACCACTCGTGAGTATCCCCCACCCAAGGGTAGGACCCAAGGACAAGGGACCACGGGCCCAAAAAAACGCACGGTAATAATCAGTGATAACCCTGTAAATCTCCATATATCTCCATATATGCCGGCATGGAACTCCCGAGATTCTATTAAACTCACACTCAAACTACCCCCACACCCCGTGGTCTACATTAAACGCCAACCATAAACTCAAATACCGGTCGGTCCATGACAAGTCTGCGCGAGAACTGGAGACAGGATCTCCATCAAGCATGTCCCGACTGATACCCAAGATAAATGGTCAGTATTTGGTGCCTTACCTGTGACACCCATAAAAGTGCTTCCATAAGTGTCCCATACCACTTATAGTCACACTTATACACGTCCCACAGACGTCAACAATACAATAGAACAATAGGGTCCACTGATTGTGTACAAGTACGTGTCACTTTCACTTATCCATTCATGCTCAAACACTAACGTACTTGCCACAATCACCACTAATACCTAACACTGGGTAATGCACATGATCACTAGGTTACCAATGCAATGACATATATATGATGTGATGAGAAAACAGTATGTAAGGCATGATTAAGATGTCATAAGTCGGTATCCTACCACTTGCATAATTTATCATAAATCATACATGCCAAATTTAGCGAAACAATGAACAGGGGATAAGTAGTATGTTTGATTATCTATCCATCAAATTTGGTTTCACGTCAATCGGGTTTCAGGATCACTAGATATGGCCATTTCATTTTAAGCGTCCACTGCTGGAAATCCGGTTTCAGAATCGGAAGTTCGTTTCGTAACGCATTTTAATCCCAGTTGGGATCAGAATTTAGTGACTCTACAGTTGAATGAAATTTAGGGTTTTCAATGAGGTTTCTAACGCACCAGACGGATTCTCAATCGCGTCTCTACGTCAGAAGTTATGCACTGTTCAACACTAGGTTATCGTTTCTGTTTCTGTTTGGGACTGTTATACGTCCCGTTCTTTTAAATTGCAGTTTAAATAGTAAACGACGATAAAACGGGGTGAAATCAGTTGAGTTATCTAGCTAGAAGTTTCATCTTCAATAAGGTGTAGGGTTCCGCAACATACGAGTTCAGGAAACAAGGTAGTAAACATTACGGGACAGAAAACAATAACCAGAGTTGCTCTGGACTGCAGTCCAGAGCCGCTCTCCGAGCCGATTCTCGTCGTAATATCAGTACAGAAACAATTAAGAACTTGCATAGAGTTACAGGTCGTCGAGTCAGCTTTGATTTTAGCCCTCGAACGCATCATTTCAATATGTACACAATTAATTATAATTTTAACAAGTTTCAGGTGCGGGAAATTCCCAGATTTTACGGGTGTAATTGGGGGTGATCGTTTAAGCCGTTAACAATTGTATTTTCCAGTAAAATTTCTACACAGTACTCATTGCCACACGGGCCAGAATATGCAATCAAGTTCCGTCAAATTAAATGAAGGTTTTCATTCAGATCTTGTATCGAACACTTATGTTATATAAGGTTTCACGAAACGTAAACGTGGAATTTATAGTATTATGAAATGTAACGGATATAATATAGCATGCAGCAAGTAGGGTACTTGCCTGGAGACGTTTTGGCGATGCACGGCAGCGGCAACGGCACGGACGCGCGACGAACAGCACGGTTTGGTTTCGCGGCCTCGGCTCGCGTTTCGGGTTTGACGTCGGAGTTTTTTGGGAAACGACTCGTGGTCACTGGAAGTGGAGGGGGTGCTCTGTGGATCTTTGAGAGTGCGCTGGGGTCGACAATGGTGGGCGGTGTCGTTCCGGCGACGGCAGCAGCGGGGGTGAGGTCGCAACGAGGCTTTTGGTGTGGTTTTGGAGTGAGAGGGGAGCAGTGGGGCTTGGGCTTGCAGTGCTGGTGATGACGTAGGGTTTCGACGAGGTGGTTCAGGTCAGTTGGGGGCTCGCCGGCGTCGAGTGCAAGGGAGTGGCCGAGGGGTTGTGCAGGGGAGTGCTCGGCGGGTGAAGGGAATGGGGTAGTGAAGGGGCTCTGTTGATGGAGGAAGAGGAAGGGAGGGAGGGGAGAGTTGAGGTTTTCCTCGTCGTCGTTGTCGTCGGCGGCATCGGGGGGTGATGGGAGCCCGAGTTGGGTTTTCTGAGAGTAAAGGGAGAAGAGTTTGAGAGAGAGTGTGAGGGAGAGAGGAGAAGGAGGTTTGAGAAGAGGTTGAGGGAGTCGTGGCCGGGGTTGCGGGGCATGGGGCAACGGCGCGGTTGAGGGCGACGTGAGCGCGCGAGGGGCGACGTGGGCACAAAGAATCGAGCGGGAAAAATATTTACGTTGGGGAGAAGAAGGGTGAGTTGCAGCACGGCCGGGTCGGGTTTGGGGCGGCGCGAGTAGGAGAGCTTAGGTTGGGCCGGCTCTTAATATTTATTTCTTTGGTTTATTAATTGTTTGGGCTGGGGAAATGGATGCTTGGGCCAGCGGGGAAAGGGCCAGGAGATTTAAATTAAAAGGGGAAACGGGCTGGCTGAGGGATTATATAAATATATTTTGTTTCGGTTTTAAATTTATGTTTGGGCTTTAAAGGTTTTGGGTTGGGAGTGGATCTGTTTAATAAATTTGATTTTAAACGAGTAATTGTTTTGATTTGGGCCGGGAAAAGGGAAAGTGTGGGCTGAGCTTGGATATTTAGTTTAATTTGTGGTTTTCAGGGCAGAGGAATTTATTTGATTGGCTTTGGTATGGTTTTAATCCTTTGGTGAAATTTCCTTGAGCTCAATTTTCTTAGGCTTGGCTTTAAGGCAAAAAAAGGGAAATAGAAGAAGTACAGAGAGAAGGAGAGAGTGGGATGAGACACCACAATAGAGGGGATTGGGATTAGGGTTTGGGGTTTTAAAGAAAATAAAATAAATAGAATAAAATAATTTTGTAAATAAGATATTATGAAGAATGCGGATAGTGATGTACAAAAGAACTGGGTATTACATCATACCACCCTTACAAAAATTTCGTCCTCGAAATTTAAATAAGCGATAAGCTATATAAAGTAACATGCGAAAAGCTATGACCTCAAACACTCACATAAAGTGGTTTTCTTAAAACAGTTAAAAGAAAGATCGAAGGTCTAAGTGAGTATAAGGCAGAAATCAACTATAAGGGAAAGCTATATGTGCAAGGGAATAAAATAACAATAACTAACAATAACCCCCGAGGCATGCTAGATCAAATCGAGATCCAAAATATATGCATACATATGCACATCAAACTAGCGCAGCTAAAATAATAGTATCAAGCACAACCATTTATACTAGCGAACGATAAGCACAATACCCGGGAACATAAGGTAACAATAATAAAATAGTGCAGGATTTGCCGATAGGTTAAAACATTTTAGAATAACGTATCAATCAAACAATTTTAACATAACTTAGAAAACCACATGGTGAAAATAAGAAACATAGCACAAACTAATATGTGCAATATATAGTTGCGCTACCGAAAAATAGGAAGAATAGTAGTGTACTTAAAATGCATAAAACGGAAGTAGTCAATAACACACACTTTTCGATGAATACAAAATAATGAAAACTAAATTTTCGAATAACGATGTCCCTAAATATAGTTAGGGCACTAGGAGATAGCACAAAGATGTAAAGGGCTAGCCCGGGTAGGGATTACGATGGAATATGGCTCACTCAAAAGGTCGGACTGTGACACTTTAAACTGAAGGTCGAAGAGACCGGGGTCGGGTCAACCCAGGGTGTAAGGGTGAACAGTAATGAACCACAGGAGGGGAAGGGATGTATGGGAAGGAAAACGGTCGATACATCATGTGTATCAAAAATCTGAAGGGTTAGCGAATTCGGAAATTCCACTATCAATTTCTCTTCCAGAAGGATCTCAAACGAGGCATATAAGAAGTATGAAGGGTAGCCCATTCAAAAGATTAGGGTGCAGTACTTTTTAATCTAAGCGAGGGTCAAAACAGCACAAGGTGCAGGGGTGGACAGTCAGGGATCTCGGGAGGAAAATAAATGTATAGGGAAAACAGTCAAGCATCATGTGAACCAAAAAGATCAAAAAATTAGCGAACTCAGCAAATTTATTTCACTCCAGAAAATTTTAAATAGGGCATTCTCGAAAAGTAAGAGATGGCCCTAACTATGCATAGATTTTATTTGGCCAGAGGAGATGAAAGCTAAATCACGTCAGTCGCGGTTGTGGAGGTTCAGCAAGTTACGGTAGGCTCGTGCGCTCAGATAGGGGCGTCCATTTCTATAGCGCCTCGCAGGGACCGCTATTGGGAGTTCTTCTGTCACGGGGTCTTGTTCTTCCGGTCCTTCTTCCTCGGCTGGAGCTTCTTCATCGAGGTCTGCTTCCATGTGATTCTCTTCTGCTGGATCCTTTCCCATAGGATTTTCTTCCACTGGATTCTCCCCAAGGTTTTCCTCTCCAGGATTTTTTTCTATCGGGTCCTCCTCGGAATCTTCCCTTATTGGGTCTTCTTCGAGGTCCTCCTCTTCGTCGTCAGAGTCGCTGACTACGTCGACTTCTGGGGCTGCGAATCCCTCACCCTCGGAATCGCTGTTTCCGAAAATAACCTGTGAGCCATTAATCTCGTCACCTGATCTTACCAGCATGTAGTCCGAGGAAACGCACGACCGTATGTCTTCATCTAGAGACGGCACTTCTCCAAAGTGGGCCATGACCTGAAAAGAGGAAGTCATGATTAGACAGTGGGGCACATTAAGAAGATATCCAAGGATACAGTGGCACAGGGAGGATATGTTGGAGGCAAGGACGGAAAAATTAAAATGTAAAAAATGCTGATGCAATGAATAGTATAAGGAAATTGAGAAGCAAGAGAACGATACAAACATCACAACTCAGAGTTTTATTGCATTCAGCTAAAAGTTCGACGGATACAAGGTTCAAACGAAAAAAAATATTTACAAAAGGGTCACAACATCTTTATTGAAAGTAGAAAACGTGGCAATTCTTCTTTGATTTCTGGACTGCTGCATTCCTGTCTCGCGAGTTGAATCCTGATCGGGGTCCGCACTATCCTCGAAGCTCAAACTACGAAATAAGCATCACTTAGCAGGGGTGGGGAGTGTGGACGAACCTCCTCCTTGTAGCTCCTTCCTTTTAGGGCAACCATTGATAAAGTGTTCGCTGGATCCGCAAATCAGGTATCTCCCTTTGGTGCGGCGACAATCCCTCTGAAGGTGTCCTGGCTTCTTGTAGTACCCACAATATTGGGTCTTCTGCTGCTTCTGTCGCGGGTAAACAAGTGGGTACTTCATCTTCACCTCTTTTCCTCGTCTAACAGGGATCCCTTTACGATTGGAGACTTCCGCTGGTGCCTGAGTCACCTGCCTTCTCAATCCTTCAGCTAACAGGTCGTTTGTTCGTTCCTGGACTTCCTTCAGACTTTGCAGTGCATTCAGAATCTCTACGGTCTGATTCTGGGGAGTGGAGATAGAGGAAGGGTCGTTGGAAGACATGGTCCTGCAACAATAGTTTTTGGGACGACATAAGATACAGGGAAAAAATCAGAACAAGGTATAAAATTGATAATGAAACAAGAATATCGGGTGAGATGAAACTCATTCAAACGGAAAAACAAATGTAGAACTCCAAGTTACCCAATAGAGTACAGTATTGTAGCTATGCTGCAGTTCATAATTACAACCACGTAACTCTACTAAGTCACCCAAAACCCTAACGGATGGATCAAAATATGGCATGACGAATAATAAAGATTCAAGTCAAAGATAACAATTCACAATCGGGACCAAAAGAGCGACTTAAATTGTCAACCTCTACTCGGAAACTGCAATTCCAATCATAGCAAAACCTGGCTCTGATACCAACAAAACCATGTCACGCCCCGCTTCCCAAAATACGGAGTACGAGGGGTTGACAAGGCCAGCCATGCTCCTACGGTCGAGGTAATATCTTTCCATAGTCACACTTCGGCTTCTAGCTTTACGTGGTAATCAGTAAACAATGCACAGGTAATGAGAAATGCAGTAACTGAAACAACACAAATACAAAGAACTAACCTGATGGAGATCAAAAGAGTATAGCTCTGGATAACTTATCAAGATGTCCGCGACGTTCGTCTGGTCCTAGTCCAAGCTAGATCCACTTCTCACTCGGAGCATGCATACTTAGGTCGTCAGAGCGACGCGATAGCAATATACATATATATAGATGCAAGTGGTAACTCGAACAATGATAATGGATATATAACAGTAAATCAAGATAGTAAAGATGTGAACATGGAGTAGCCAATGCGGGGTCTAATAAAGCAGGTGAACAGTAAAGCAGTAAAATAGTATGTCAGGTGTGTCAATACAGTAAGTAATGCATGTCAATGTCACTATCCCTATCAGTCTCTAAGTCTCACTGTACAGGTCACTAAGCCTATCGTCAGTCCAAGTGTGAGAGTCAACCACTCGTGAGTATTCCCCACCCAAGGGTAGGACCCAAGGACAAAGGACCACGGGCCCAAAAAAACGCACGGTAATAATCAGTGATAACCCTGTAAATCTCCATATATCTCCATATATGCCGGCATGGGACTCCCGAGATTCTGTTGAACTCACACTCAAACTACCCCACACCCCGTGGTCTACATCAAACGCCAACCATAAACTCAAATACCGGTCAGTCCATGACAAGTCTGCGCGAGAACTGGAGACAGGATCTCCATCAAGCATGTCTCGACTGATACCCAAGATAAATGGTCAGTATTTGGTGCCTTACCTGTGACACACATACAAGTGCTTCCATAAGTGTCCCATACCACTTATAGTCACACTTATACACGTCCCACAGACGTCGACAATGCAATAGAACAATAGGGTTCACCGATTGTGTACAAGTACGTGTCACTTTCACTTATCCATTCATGCTCAAACACTAACGTACTTGCCACAATCACCACTAATACCTAACATTGGGTAATGCACATGGTTACTAGGTTACCAATACAATGACATATATATGATGTGATGAGAAAACAGTATGTAAGGCATGATTAAAATGTCATAAGTCGGTATCCTACCACTTGCATAATTTATCATAAATCATACATGCCAAATTTTGCGAAACAATGAACAGGGGATAAGTAGTATGTTTGATTATCTATCCAAAAATTTGGTTTCACGTCAATTGGGTTTCAGGATCACTAGATATGGCCATTTCATTTTAAGCATCCACTGCTGGAAATCCGGTTTCAGAATCGGAAGTCCGTTTCGTAACGCATTTTAATCTCAGTTGGGATCAGAATTTAGTGACGCTACAGTTGAATTAAATTTAGGGTTTTCAATGAGGTTTCTAACGCACCATATGGATTCTCAATCGCGTCTCTACGTCAGATGTTATGCACTGTTCAACACTAGGGTATCGGTTCTGTTTCTGTTTGGGACTGTTATACGTCCCGTTCTTTTAAATTGCAGTTTAAATAGTAAATGAAGATAAAATGGGGTGAAATCACTTGCGTTATCTACATAGAAGTTTCATATTCAATAAGGTGTAGGGTTCCGCAACATACGAGTTCAGGCAGCAAGGCAGTAAACATTACGGGACAGAAAACAATAACCAGAGTTGCTCTGGACTGCAGTCCAGAGCCACTCTCCGAGCCGATTCTCGTCGTAATATCAGTATAGAAACAATTAAAAACTTGCATAGAGTTATAGATCGTCGAGTCGGCTTCGATTTGAGCCCTTGAACGCATCATTTCAATAAGTACACAATTAATTATAATTTTAACAAGTTTCAGGTGCGGGAAATTCCCAGTTTTTACGGGTGTAATTGGGGGTGATCGTTTAAGCCGTTAACAATTGTATTTTCCAGTAAAATTTCTACACAGTATTCATTGCCACACGGGCCAGAATATGAAATCAAGTTCCGTCAAATTAAATGAAGGTTTTCATTCAGATCTTGCATCGAACACTTATGTTATATAAGGTTTCACGAAACGTAAACGTGGAATTTATAGTATTATGAAATGTAACGGATATAATATAGCATGCAGCAAGTAGGATACTTGCCTGGAGACGTTTTGGCGATACACGGCAGCGGCAACGGCACGGACGCGCGACGAACGGCACGGTTTGGTTTCACGGCCTCAGCTCGCGTTTCGGGTTCGACGTCGGAGTTGTCCGGGGAATGACTCGTGGTCACTGGAAGCGGAGGGGGTGCTCTGTGGATCTCTGAGAGTGCGCTGGGGTCGACGATGGTCGGCGGTGTCGCTCCGGCGACGGGCAGCAGCGGGGGTGAGGTCGCAACGAGGCTTTTGGTGTGGTTTTGGAGTGAGAGGGGGAGCAGTGGGGCTTGGGCTTGCAGTGATGGTGATGATGTAGGGGTGTCGACGAGGTGGTTCAGGTCAGTTGGGGGCTCGCCGGCGTCGAGTGCAAGGGAGTGGCCGAGGGGTTATGCAGGGGAGTGCTAGGCGGGTGAAAGGAATAGGGTAGTGAAGGGGCTTTGTTGATGGAGGAGAAGGAAAGAAGGGAGGGGAGACTCGAGGTCTTCCTCGTCGTCGTTGTCGTCGGCGGCGTCGGCGGGTGATGGGAGCCCGAGTTGGATTTTCTGAGAGTAGAGGGAGAAGAGTTTGAGAGAGAGTGTGAGGGAGAAAGGAGAAGGAGGTTTGAGAAGAGGTTGAGGGAGTCATGGCCGGGGTTGCGGGGCATGGGGCAACAGCGCAGTTGAGGGCGACGTGGGCGCGCGAGGGGCGACGTGGGCACAAAGAATCGAGCGGGAAAAATGTTTACGTTGGGGAGAAGAAGGGTGAGTTGCAGCACGGCCGGGTCGGGTTTGGGGCGGCGCGAGTAGGAGAGCTTGGGTTGGGCCGGCTCTTAATATTTATTTCTTTGGTTTATTAATTGTTTGGGCTGGGGAAATGGATGCTTGGAACGGTGGGGAAAGGGCCGGGGGATTTAAATTAAAAGGGGAAACAGGCTGGGCTGAGGGATTATATAAATATATTTTGTTTCGGTTTTAAATTTATGTTTGGGCTTTAAAGGTTTTGGGTTGGGAGTGGATCTGTTTAATAAATTTGATTTTAAACGAGTAATTGTTTTGATTTGGGCCGGGAAAAGGGAAAGTGTGGGCTGAGCTTGGATATTTAGTTTAATTTGTGGTTTTCAGGGCTGAGGAATTTATTTGATTGGCTTTGGTATGGTTTTAATCCTTTGGTGAAATTTCCTTGAGCTCAATTTTCTTAGGCTTGGCTTTAGGGCAAAAAAAGGGAAATAGAAGAAGTACAGAGAGAAGGGGAGAGTGGGCTGAGACACCACAATAGAGGGGATTGGGATTAGGGTTTGGGGTTTTAAAGAAAATAAAATAAATAGAATAAAATAATTTTGTAAATAAGATATTATGAAGAATACGGATAGTGATGTACAAAAGAACTGGGTATTACAGGTACCAGGAGCGACTCATCATTCGCTATTTAGAGGAGGGTTTTTTTATACCGCGATTGCTCTATCATTACAGCTTTTCTTATCGTGAAGGTCGCAATTGCCCTATTATTTTGACCATTTATTCACGGTTGCCCCATCATTTCGGCTTTATTTTCATCTTTATTTTTACTCGCTGATTTTTATTGCGAGTTGCCCCATCATTTCGGCTTTTTATTTTCATCTTTATTTTTACTCGCTGATTTTTATTGCGAGTTGCCCCATCATTTCGGCTTTTTATTTTCATCTTTATTTTTACTCGCTGATTTTTATTGCGAGTTGCCCCATCATTTCGGCTTTTTATTTTATTTTATTTTTTTATTTTTGTTTCATTTACTCATTTTTACATTCCCACTTTAACAACTTAAAGGTCGATTGTTTCCAGTTTAATGACGTGGTGGTCAGCTGTTCCCAGTTTAACGACGTGGTGGTCAATCGCTCCCAGTTTAACGACGTGGTGGTTAGCTGTTCCCAGTTTAACGACGTGGTGGTCAATCGCTCCCAGTTTAACGACGTGGTGGTCAGCCGTTTTCGGAGAAAGGCAGATGTCTGAAAGAATCAGCTTCCCGAATGACTTCGGTCTCCGTTTGTATGAAATTGGCGGTCGCAGCTTGACTGTTTGTTAACACGCCTTTAGACAGTTCTATCTCTCCTGCCTTGTATTGCGGTTTGACCCAATCTTTGAAGACGAAGCCGTCCTCAATGGTATGACCTATCACTCTGTGACAGGGGCAATATTTAGGTCATCGGTCATATTCGCTTCTTGCGGTCTTTTTTATTCTGGCAATTGTAGACCGTTTCTTAGGGCGTCCTTGAATATCATGTGGACTTTGTCCCTTATGAAGGAATAGACCTTATCCAGCTTCTCTTTCAGTAAAGATTCTTCTCCCTCTCCGAACACTGGCTTCCGAGGCCGGTTGGCATTAGGCCCGCACATCCCTTGCTTATTTCGGTTAGCCAAAGTGTTAAAAGATTCAGTATCGTCGGAATTTCCGCCTTTGCGATTATTGTCCTTTCGGTTTCTCCAAGACCTATTGTTATTTTGGGGATCAGAGGAAGACTCCTGCTTTGAGCGCTCCAACATCTGGACTTTCCAGTTCAGCTCTTGAAATGTTTTGAGACCCGCGGTGCATAGAAACGGGGCAATCCAATTGTTGAGATTTCCAACGAGGAGGCTGACAGATTGGTCCTGCTCTATCGGCGGTTCACATTTGATGGAGAGATTGCGCCATCGGATTATAAAATCCGTGCTGCTTTCGTTGTTCTTTGTTTTGGTCTTTACGAGGTCGGCAATGGTGATCTTATTGCTGACACTCATGAACCTTTGTCGAAACAAAGATTCCATTTGGAGGAAAGTAGTAATGGAGCCATCCGGTATGCTCGCGTACCAGTCGAAAGCGACATCGATCAGGCTATTAATGTAAGTCCACGTTACATCTCCCGGTTCTTTCGGGCTTGCGGAAACGGTGAAAAACGATTTTTTGGGTTATGGTAACATGGACTATAAAACACGGATCTTTACTAAACTATACACTAGCAACTAACAAGAGCTTTACCAACTCGGTTAGGGGGTTATATCTCAACTTGAACTCCTTCTCTTGGACTCCTTGTGGTGGTCGGATGGTTCTCTCCTCGTCGCCTTCTCTTGCCGAAGATGGATCCACCTGAGGGTCTCTATCTTGAGCTCCTTCCTCGAACTTGAGGAAACTAAAGTGTTCGGCTTGCTAGACCTTCAACCTTAGGATGAGTAGAGAGTGGCTTTGGTGTTTTATCTCAAAGGAAATGGTTCTCAACTCATGAGAAGAATTTTCCTTGAGCTAGAGGAAGAGGAAGAGGAAAAGATGAGAGAGAATGAGAATGAGAAAATGAGAGAGTTTTTGCAACCATATCAAATATATGTGAATTAATCAATTAACAAAATTAATCAAAATGAAAAAGGTGATGGTATGTTGAAATGACCATTATCATTTCACATTAAATGAGTTTTGCAAAGATCAATGAGCATCTTTGCTTGAAATGATGATGGTCAACTTTTCAACCTTGGTCAACAAGTCAATCTTGGTCAACAAGTCAACAACCCTAACCATAACTCAATTTCCTTTAATTAATATTATTAATTGATATTTCACATATTCATTAGGGTTTGGTAAACGACAACCGTCAACTGTGCATACACACCCGTACCAAAACCTTAATGAGAATCATCTTCCTCTGCCTCAGTCAACTGTGCATACACACCCGCATTCGTGTTCTGAGGAGCACGAATACAATGAGATAAAACTAACCCCAAAGCAGATACTAGGATCTGGCTCAAACCAGAGCCCGTTAGTAATGACTGTCCGGACACCAAACGTGCACAAGTGCGCGGATGTGAACGAACCCTGTCGCAAAACCATGCGACCTCTACGCTGTTTTTCCCAAAGACGAATAACCCTCTGTGTGGGACTCTAAAAACTCGACACTACGCTGGCAGTGGATTTAACCACAGACCACAAGCGGCACTAGCTGTACGTAACAGCCCCCAGGTAGATGCCGATAAGAAGACTGATGAGGCGAACCCATCCGAACTCCTACTGAACCTGTCTGTGACAATCTGCGTACAGTCCGGTCTGTTCGTCTGAGAATATCGCATGGCGGGCCTAGGGGGTGGTAAACGTCAGTCCCCTAATAGCGGTACAAGTCGTGTCGGAGTGTATCCCAGAACACCCTGAGATAACACTGGAAACCTACCAGTGTATCTCGCTTGCCCTGGCCAGGGACGACTATGTGTAATGGCTCTCCTAGACACAGCGCGATATCAACTCCCAATACCGGGAGAGACGAATCATATTTACCTGTCACTGCCTCCAAGTGCTTCGGGACTGCACCCAACTACTACCTGTTTGCACGACTCCTTTGAGCCGTGGTAGGATAGTAATCAAAATACAGTGGGAACACACTCGAGGCGAAGTGACAGTGTCAAGTCAGCGGACTAAGCTGTACTCATGTCACCTGGGAACTGATAACTGACGATAGGTATAGTACCAACCAACAGTTCCCTACGAGTCCTGCCCAGTGTACTCGTAACCTAACGAGCACCAGCATACTATCTCAAGTACGACGTACTGACGGCTGTGGGACAGACAGTCTCCCGTGCTGGGATGAGAAGCGCATACGTTAGTCTACTCCGGTGTATCGATGCCCTGTCTCGATAGTCCTACGACTAGAGACCTGCATAAGGATGTGCTTGTAGATTACCCATCCCCCACGAGTGTGACTGCCATCACAACGCTGGTAATCAAACAAAGATCCTAAGGGCTCCACTAATGTGTATAGGCGATATGTTAAAAGAAATACATGTACACACATTGAAGTAGAAACAAACGAAGTAGCATACTACTATTTTGAGCAAGATTGTGTATACAATGGTGAATATCCCAAGCTTCCATTAAGTAATATACAAACTAGTATGATACAGTAATGAACTCTAGGGCATATACACTAACAATCTCCCACTTGCACTAAGGCCATGTACTGGCGTATGGAAGACCTATCATCTCGATCAGCCGCTCGAACTGAGTCTGGGGCAAGGCCTTCGTGAATGGATCTGCAGTGTTATCTTCTGATGCAACCCTCCAAACCTCGATCTCCTGGCGATCCACGATCTCCCTGATCAGGTGATACCGCCTTAAGATGTGTCTGGATTTCTGATGGGGCCTGGGTTCCTTTGCTAAAGCTATAGCCCCGTTGTTGTCGCAATACAGAGGTATTGGATCAACAATGGATGGAACCACCTGAAGTTCTTTCAAGAACTTCCTCATCCAGACGGCTTCTTTTGCGGCATCAGATGCAGCGATATATTCCGCTTCCATTGTCGAGTCAGCAACGGTTTCCTGTTTGGAACTCTTCCAACACACCGCCCCTCCATTGAGGGTAAAGACAAAACCCGACATGGACTTGGAATCATCCTTGTCACTCTGGAAGCTGGAGTCAGCAAAGGCCTCAATCTGGAGGTCTTTTCCGCCATACACCAAGAACATCTCCTTAGTCCTTCTCGGGTACTTGAGAATGTTCTTTACCGCTATCCAGTGCTTCTCCCCAGGGTTTGACTGATACCGGCTTACCACACTCAGTGCATAAGCTACATCTGGTCTGGTATACAACATCGCATACATTATAGAGCCTACCGCAGAAGCGTAGGGTATAACAGATATGCGATCCCTTTCTAAATCAGTCTTGGGAGACATCTCTTTGGAGAGGGTGATCCCGTGACAAACCGGTAGATTACCGCGCTTGGAATCTTCCATACTGAATCTTTTCAGTATGGTGTCGATGTACCTGGACTGTGAAAGTCCTAATATCCTCTTGGATCTATCACGATGGATCCGGATCCCCAGAATGTAAGAGGTATCACTCAGGTCTTTCATGGAGAACCTGTGTGACAAGAATCCTTTGACAGATTGTAGCATAGGAATGTCATTTCCTATCAAGAGAATGTCATCCACGTATAAAACGAGGAATACGACAGTTCGTGCTACAAATCTACTATAGATGCATGGTTCATCTGGATTTTTGATAAAGCCAAATTCTTTGACCGTCTCATCAAAACAGATGTTCCAACTCCGCAATGCCTGCTTTAGTCCATAAATGGACTTAAGCAACTTGCACACCTTTCCGCTGCTCCCACTCTGAATGAAACCCTCTGGCTGGTCCATATAGACACACTCCTCTAAATTTCCATTTAGAAAAGTGGTCTTTACGTCCATCTGCCAAATTTCATAATCGTGGAAGGCAGCAATGGCAAGAAGGATCCGAATGGATTTCAGCATAGCCACTGGAGAAAAGGTTTCGTCATAGTCCAAACCAGGTCTTTGACGAAAACTCTTTGCAAAAAGTCTAGCTTTATAGGTCTCAACCTGTCCATCTACACCAATCTTCCTCTTGAAGATCCACTTGCATCCTACGGGTTTTACCCCATCTGGAGCAACGTCCAAAGTCCATACTTTGTTGGTGTACATGGACTCCATTTCAGTCCGTATTGCATCCAGCCATTTTACCGAGTCAATGCTCTGAATGGCCTGCTGGAAGGTAGTCGGCTCATCATAATCAATGATGCAATCCTCTCTATCCCCGTCTATGAGAAAACCGTAGTATCTCTCGGACGGATGAGATTGCCTACTACTCCTGCGGAGCGTTGCAGGAATGTCCTGTTCTTTCGAACCTTCTGGTTCTACTAAGCTTCAGTAATAGTCTGTGGTTCTGGAATTTCTTCCAGTTCTATTGCGCTCCCACTAATTTCCTTTTCTAAGAACTGGTGTTATAAAAAGTGGGCATTACGAGAAACAAAGACCTTCTGTTCTTCTGCGTAATAGAAAAGATACCCCCTGGAGTTCTTTGGGTATCCCACAAACTTGCACAGTACTGAGCATGCCTTGAGTTTGTCCGCATGCTGCTTTTTGACAAAAGCTGGACATCCCCAGATCTTCAGATATTGAAAATAGGGTTTCTTCCCACTCCATAACCCATATGGTGTGGTAGGCACAGTCTTAGTTGGAACTCGGTTCAAAAGGTATGTAGCTGATTCTAGCGCATATCCCCAGAATGACCGCGGCAACTCAGCGTTACTCATCATGGAACGTACCATATCCAATAGGGTTCGGTTCCGTCTTTCCGATACACCGTTATGTTGCGGAGTGTATGGAGGAGTAAGCTGAGAGAGAATTCCATTCTCTTTTAAGTAATCCAGGAACTCGGCACTTAAGTATTCACCACCTCGATCAGATCTTAGTGTCTTGATACTTTTGCCTGTTTGTTTTTCTACTTCATTCTTATATTCCTGGAACTTTTCAAAGGCTTCAGATTTATGCTTCATTAAGAAAACATGTCCGAACCTTGAAAAATCATCCGTAAAAGTAATGAAGTAAGAATAACCGCTTCGCGCATGTGTAGATATTGGACCGCACACATCACTGTGTACGAGCCCCAAGAGCTCTCTCGCTCTTACTCCGTGTCCAGTGAACGGAGTCTTTGTCATCTTTCCTTTGAGACAGGATTGACAAGTTGCATATGAATGATATTCGAACGGATCCAAATATCCTTCTGTATGTAACTTCGTCAACTTTCTCTCATTGATGTGACCCAGTCTACAATGCCATAAGAAAGCATGATTGATTTGTGGAGACTTTCTTTTGTGTGTATTCTGGACATTGAAAATCTGTGGTTGGTTTAATACGTATATACCATTGTTTAATGTACCCGACCCAATCAAAACTTGATTAAGGTGAATGTTCACAACATTACTTACAAATGCAAATTCATAACCTTCTTTAGATAATAAAGATACAGATATGATATTACAGGTTGCATTGGGTACAAAATAACAATCACGCAAAACCAAAACATGTCCATCTGACATTCCCAGGTGATAGTCCCCCACGGACTCAGCATCCATGCCAGCTCCGTTTGCAACTCTGAGGGTCATATCACCTGCCTTCAAAACCCTATGCCTTCTCAGTGCCTGCAAAGAATTACAGATATGAGATCCTGATTCGGTATCCAATACCCAGGATGTAGAGTTTATTGATAGACAGTTTTCAATAACATACACACCTGAAGCCGAAGCCGCAACTTGCTTCAGATCCCGGTTTCTGGCCTTCCAAGCCCTGCAATCCTTTTCCAGTGTCCACTCTTGTAACAGTAAAAGCATTCTTCCTTTCCCACAAGCTTTCCCGCTACCTTTGTTGCCTTTGTCTTTCCCTTCGTATCCACTTTACTAACACCGCCCCTTGGTTTGGCGGGGGCTTTCTTCTTCTTTCCCTTGGCTTTCGCCTTGGATTTAGAAGAAGAAGATCCTCCTACAAACAAAGTGGATGTTTTCCTACCTTTCTGTAGGGTGCCCTCTGCACCCCTCAACATGTTGAGGAGCTCCGGAAGTTCAACCTCTTTTCCTTGCAAGTTGAAGTTCAGGATAAACTGGGCGTAAGTGGAAGGAAGGGACTGGAGAATCAAGTCCGTATAGAGCTCGTTCTCTAACGTGGTCCCAAGGTCCGCGAGCTCTTCAATGAAGCCAATCATCTTAAGCACGTGTTCCGCTACCGATGATCCGATGGCCAATCTCGTCGAAAACAACTTTTTCGAGACTTCGTATCTGGCGATACGGGATTGCTCTCCATACAGTTCTTTTGTATGAAGAAATATGGATTCCAGGTCCATATTCTCGTGCCTCCTCTGATGTTCATTGTCCATAGAGGCAAGCACGAGGCACTTGGCCTTCGCGCAGTCCATCTTCCATGTCTTACGGATTTCTATATCCGCGACGCTGGAGGTGGGACGTGGGACAGGGGGAGCTTTGGTGGTAAGGAGATACCCCAACTTGTCGTAAGTGATTGCCATTTTGACATTCCTGAGCCAATCTTTGTAGTTTGGCCCTGTCAGTATATTTTTATCTAGTAATAACTTAAGTCCGGTCATGTCGATTGGTCGCTGCAATTAGGAGAGAGAGAAGAAACACTTTAGCATGATGCTCTTGCAAGTTTAGAGTGGTTTTTAGTTTGTCTAAACAGGATGGCTCCCACTGTCTCTCGAATCCCTCCTCAAACCATAGAGGAAGAATTAGTCGGGATCAATCTCACCGTACAATACTTGCTTAACCGTTCAGCCAGGCCAGTGTCGGTACTTCGAGGGAGGTTTTCCAACACTTTCGCGAAGTTCCTTAATTAAATAACCTCTTTTCCCTGGGGGCGTAGCCCCGCTAACACCTTTTTAGACACCTACTAGGTTTATAGCATTGATCGTTTAGTGAGAAATTTCCCGAGGAGTAGCATATACTCACAGTAGGATCGGGATCCAAATATCATCGCATGACAAAACTGAAGGAATCCTACCAGAATCATCACACTCCAAATGGTATGCAGCGCTAGCAAGTTTCAGTTTCTTTTGAAACTCCCGATGTGGATTTTTGCCCCATACTCTTATGACCTTGGCGTAGGTCAAAATGTCATAAGTCACATGTCAAGTTCTACCCATCATTATCCAGGTTAATTTGAACCCACCCGTACCTACCCTTGACGTAGGCTAAAATGGCAGTACGACTGTCTCAAACCAACGCATTCTATCTATGCAACAGATAAATATCCGGCAGCTATCAATCACCATGCCTTGGCGTAAGGTCAAAATACATAGCTTGAATACTACCGAATATTTAACTGAAATGATGGAGGGCTACGAATGGTTTTGGCGAAACCGTGAACGTAGTGAACTTGATATAATCGATGGAACGAGATAGCTTTTAAAAGGAGTGGTTCAAGCTCCGCATTTAAAAGTTGGTTTTTGAAAAGAACCGAGTGGTTTTGAAAGTGTTCCAACGACTTTTACTTGGTGTATTTTCTTGCATTAATTTTAATGCGTCCCATCATTTAATCCTACCATTGCAGAAAACAACGAAAATATGACGTACGCTTATACCATCCGCGTTCGCCACGGGGTCCCGTCATCACCCGTTAGGTTACTTAACTAACGACAGAGCGGGGGCTGGACTAGCACGGATGCAAAACATAAGCAACGCCTAAATAGATATCATATATAGATATATACACATTCGTCAGATGTAATGATAGCCATACCAGATCACAGATGAATACATTGGATATACTAGGAATCCACATTCTGTTCGAGCCTGTAACGAAAAGCGGATTACACGGTCGCGATGAATAGCCAATACCCCACCCTAGACCCCTGCGGGTGCAGCAAACTACCCGCCAAGTACCCGAAGCGAAGCAACCTCCCTCAACGACGTGAGTAGGCCACTCGGAACTTCGAGATACCCGGTAGTTTGTGCACCCCACCTTGGGTCTATCCTAGGAGCAAAAACAGTAAAAAGAAATTATACAATGGCAGCTACAACCTCATCCTGGATGTGCGGCCATACAAATAATATTACATCAAATTTACATATTACATGAATTGAAAGATAAAGAAAAAACTCTCATCTCACAACCCCCCGGCTATTCATCCGCGACAATCCAACAAATTCATATACACATACCATCAATATTACAGATCACAGATATGTATAACCCCCACTAATCGACGTATAGCGATTAGCTGACGTTCAATACATATATAACATTACAGATACAACCCATTAGCCAAAGTCTACAGAAAATCGATCAAAATACGGATTTGTAACCACCCGAAAAACAAATTTGTTCTCTGGAAATTCTGGGCAGAAACAAACCATCCTAAAAATCACAAAACACCAACACAACAACACTGCAGGAGAAACGATCCACGGCCGAGTCAACTCGGCCGCAGATCCGCGGCAGGAGAAAGCTCATGCCGCGGATCCTCGGTGAGTTGGTCGACTCACTAGATCGTTTTTCTTGCCTGTTCTGTAAAAACCCTGAGTCAATTTTTAGTACATGATTTATTATTTTTTGAGCAGAAATAAAAATCGACAGAAAGTTGATATTTTTAACGTGTTTTGCGGTTTTTTTTGTCCGATCGAAATTCTAGATACTTTGCTAACATGCTAGGGTGTGTTTAGCTAGGCTCTGATACCACTGTAAGTCCACGTTACCTCTCCCGGTTCTTTCGGGCTTGCGGAAATGGTGAAAAACGATTTTTTGGGTTATGGTAACATGGACTATAAAACACGGATCTTTGCTAAACTACACACTAGCAACTAACAAGAGCTTTACCTACTCGGTTAGGGGGTTATACCTCAACTTCAACTCCTTCTCTTGGACTCCTTGTGGTGGTCGGATGGTTCTCTCCTCGTCGCCTTCTCTTGCCGAAGATGGATACACCTGAGGGTCTCTACCTTGAGCTCCTTCCTCGAACTTGAGGAAACTAAAGTGTTCGGCTTGCTAGACCTTCAATCTTAGGATGAGTAGAGAGTGGCTTTGGTGTTTTATCTTAAAGGAAATGGTTCTCAACTCATGAGAAGAATTTTCCTTGAGCTAGAGGAAGAGGAAGAGGAAAAGATGAGAGAGAATGAGAATGAGAGAATGAGAGAGTTTTTGCAACCATATCAAATATATGTGAATTAATCAATTAACAAAATTAATCAAAATGAAAAAGGTGATGGTATGTTGAAATGACCATTATCATTTCACATTAAATGAGTTTTGCAAAGATCAATGAGCATCTTTGCTTGAACTGATGATGGTCAACTTTTCAACCTTGGTCAACAAGTCAACAACCCTAACCATAACTCAATTTCCTTTAATTAATATTATTAATTGATATTTCACATATTCATTAGGGTTTGGTAAACGACAACCGTCAACTGTGCATACACACCCGTACCAAAACCTTAATAAGAATCATCTTCCTCTGCCTCAGTCAACTGTGCATACACACCCGCATTCGTGTTCCGAGGAGCACGAATACAATGAGATAAAACTAACCCCAAAGCAGATACTAGGATCTGGCTCAAACCAGATCCCGTTAGTAATAACTGTCCGGACACCAAACGTGCACAAGTGCGCGGATGTGAACGAACCCTGTCGCAAAACCATGCGACATCTACTCTGTTTTGCCCAAAGGCGAATAACCCTCTGTGTGGGACTCTAAAGACTCGACACTACGCTGGCAGTGGGTTTAACCACAGACCGCAAACGGCACTATCTGTACGTAACGGCCCCCAGGTAGATGCCGATAAGAAGACTGATGAGGCGAACCCATCCGAACTCCTACTGAGCCTGTCTGTGACAATCTGCGTACAGTCCGGTCTGTTCGTCTGAGAATATCGCATGGCGGGCCTAGGGGGTGGTAAACGTCAGTCCCCTAATAGCGGTACAAGTCGTGTCGGAGTGTAGCCCAGAACACCCTGAGATAACACTGGAAACCTATCAGTGTATCTCGCTTGCCCTGGCTAAGGACGACTATGTGTAATGGCTCTCCTAGACACAGCGCGATATCAACTCCCAATACCGGGAGAGACGAATCATATTTACCTGTCACTGCCTCCAAGTGCTTCGGGACTGCACCCAACTACTACCTGTTTGCACGACTCCTTTGAGCCGTGGTAGGGTAGTAATCAAAGTACAGTGGGAACACACTCGAGGCGAAGTGACAGTGTCAAGTCAGCGGACTAAGCTGTACTTATGTCACTTGGGAACTGATAACTGACGATAGGTATAGTACCAACCAACAGTTCCCGACGAGTCCTGTCCAGTGTACTCGTAACCTAACGAGCACCCGCATACTATCTCAAGTACGACGTACTGACGGCTGTGGGACAGACCGTCTCCCGTGCTGGGATGAGAAGCGCATAGGCTAGTCTACTCCGGAGTATCGATGCCCTGTCTCGATAGTCCTACGACTAGGGACCTGCATAAGGATGTGCTTGTGGATTACCCAGCCCCCACGAGTGTGACTGCCATCACAACGCTGGTAATCAAGCAAAGATCCTAAGGGCTCCACTAATGTGTATAGGCGATATGTTAAAAGAAACACATGTACACACATTGAAGTAGAAACAAACCAAGTAGCATACTACTATTTTGAGCAAGATTGTGTATACAATGGTGAATATCCCAAGCTTCCATTAAGTAATATACAAACTAGTATGATACAGTAATGGCCTCTAGGGCATATACACTAACAGTTAACAAACTGGCGGAGGAGAAGCGCATCATTGGCCCCATTATTCCTGCATGAGGCTTTAAAATGGGCAACGTGCTGATTCGCATTTCCCGTCCCATCAAATCTTCCGAATTTGGGAATGACATAGCCGTTAGGAAATTCTACCAGATCATACTGAGCAGGATATGGTCTCCCACTACTGCTGATATCTTTTTGCGCTTCGGCTTCGGCTACCAAGGTTTGACTTTGTTGGCAACCAAATCCATGATTTGATCCTGAGTTAGCAGGCTACTGTCATCAGTAGCCAAGACATTTCCTGAGATAGGATGCGACTGACTTTTATGCGGTCCGTCCGCCTTTAGATTTGAGGGAACAGGCGTTGGCTTCCTCGGAACATCGTTTCCCGATTCATGAGCAGAACCCTGCGATTGATTGGATGGCTGAGAGACAACTTGGGCCGTGAGCTGCATCATGACAATCGTCAAGCCGTCAATTTTAGAGTAAAGTTTAACAATCTCCTTGTCTTTACTTCTGAGCTGTTTTCAGAGCTCTTGTAGAAGTTGCTGCTCTGCGTTCTTGGGACGGAAGATTGGCTCATCTTCGCTTTCCGAGCCTGACTCCTCATGAACCGAGGGATCTCTCTGCCTATCAGCCTCACTGGGAGGATTTTCATCACCCTCCGGAAGATGATGGTCTTAGGAAGTGATAGCTATATTCACACCAGATTGGAATTGAGATGTGGTGGCCCCGTCCTTGCTCTTGCTGCGCGTGCCCACCATATAGACAGTGTGGACCACATATCCAGCCATCTCTTTATCTTTGGCGGTTGATTTTGTAGAGCGGTCTGAGCTTTGGAAATTCATAAATTTTAACATGGCCAGAGCCCTAGCCCTTTTCTTGGCTCTGTATCTGAGCCGCTTCTGCCTCAGCTTCTCTGCTTTGAGCGCTTAGCAGGCTTCTGCTCTTCGGGAATCCGCCGTGAGTCGATTAACGGGGAGCTTAGAGAAGATACCCAATTGAGCAGTTGTCAGGGGCGCCGTTGGAGCTTGTCCGAGATGCCTTATTGCTTTGTTGGTGTTAATGACCTTGCCCCTGGCTGGGGCCAAGGAAAGTCATTCAAACACCGACTTGTGTTTGGGTAGTGGTGCCCCGAGATCACTACATTTGGCCTCTTGCCTTTCGAGGCCGGTTTGTCTGTTACCGGAGCTTGAGGAGCTGGGATGGCGTAAGCTGACACGAATAGAATAGAGCCAAATAGTGCGGAGGCTCCTCCCATTGTCGCCCGAGACTGGCCGGGAGGACCGTCCTGGCATCCTTCTTCATCGTGTAGGAGATGAAAGCTGTGTCGAGAGCTGAGCTGATCCTTAAAGGCATTTTGTTGCGTCCGGAGATTGCAATTTGAAATTTGTTAACCTGCACAAAGAAGCATGATTTCAGTACAGGCAATCGATATGTATATTGATTGAGTTCGCATGAACATTTAACCCAAAATATGGGAGAAAAGATAGGTCCCACCAGGCATGCCAGAATCTGTAAGGTGTTTTTCGTTACCCCATTGAGATGGGAATACGCACGCGCTTGTCAGGCGCATTACAGATTCCACCTGCCTAGGGTAGGCGGGAATTTATTGATTGTGGGGATTCGAATCTCCGTCAGCCGCGAACTAAGCTGTCGTTAATTACCCCTCGCCTTTGGAGCGAGAGAACCTCCGATTGACGGGTCAACCAGGTCATGCGATGCAGTGTTGTATTTTGAAGGGGTTTTGGATATATCGGGGGCCCCGCAGAGTTTTTACGGGGGTCTCGCTACCCGGATAGCGGGGCTGGGGGTCAAGGGGGCTAGCAGCCCCTTTACGGGGTGCGGGACAGCGCCCCGTTAGAAATTTTTCCTAACGGGGACAGTATTGTAGAGTGTGTGTGTATCTATATATATATACACATATATCCATATAGGAAAAAAGGAGAAAAAACGTCCAAAGGACGCGTGGGGGACAGCGCCTCACGTGCCTAGCATGCGGGGGCTGGGCACTGGCGCTGGGCATGCTCGGCACACGGGAGCTGCGCGTCAGCAGGAAAAGAGACTTTGTCCCAGCACTGGGAGCTGTGCTCCCGTTGACTTCTAGAGTTAAACTCCTAAAAAGAGATTAATTTATGGAGTTGAACTCCAACAAATCTTGAATGGAGTTAAACTCCTAGAAATCTTTAGAAATGAATAAAAAGGGGCCCTTTTGTTTCTCTCCCCTTTAGCCCTAGATCTTCCCAAGATGGGACTTTAGAAGATGGGTCTCCTTTTTCTTCCTCTCGGTTGGCCGGGTCTTGGAGAATGGAAAGTCTTTATTTTATTTCATTATCATGTTGCCTTATATAGGCTTACAAATTTACATATAGCCTCTTGAGCTTTACAAAATAGCATTTTGCCCATCCTATGTCTCATGTGCTCATTTCTTTTGCATATGAGCCATGGGTTTTACAAAAATTTGGCTTTATGCCCATTAAAAATTACCTCAAAATTATTTATTACATGATTTTTATTTTGGCATGGAGGAGGCCGGCCATGGGGCTCGACTTGGGCATGGGCCTACTTGAACTGGGCTTGGGCCCACTTGGTTTGGGGTTGACTTTGACGTTGACTTGGTCAATCATGGTGTAATTTTTGACCCCAACAAAGTGCCCCCCGTCAATAAATGCACACCTCATATTTTGATCGTGTGCATGAAATTGATGGATTTTCTTTCGTGTGGAGGTGACTTGATTTGGTTCCCGCTTTATGGGAAGTCAGCACTGCCCTTTTTACGACATGGACGGTCGACGTTTGACGCGTCTCCGAGACGGAGTGTCCTTGGTAGACGTTTCCCCGGCACGGAGTGTCTGTATGTGACGTTTCCCCGGCACGGAGTGTCGCTGGTCGACGTTTCCCCGGCATGGAGTGTCGCTGGTCGACGTTTCCCCGGCACGGAGTGCCGCTGGCTTTTCGACTTGTCCCCGGCACGGAGTGTCGCTGGCTGTTCGACTTGTCCCCGGCATGGAGTGTCGGTGGTCGACACGATTCCGAGGCGGAGCATGATTCTGACAGGGGGGTCGCTGGTCGACTTTTCCCTGGCACGAAGTGTCTTTGGTCGACTTGTCCTCGGTGCGGAGTGTCGCTGGCTGTTCGACTTGTCCCCAGCATGGAGTGTCGCTGGTCGACTTGTCCCCTGCACGGAGTGTCGCTGGTTGACCTGATTCCGAGATGGAGCTTGATTCCGACAGGGAGGTCGCTGGTCGACTTGTCCCCGGCGTGGAGTGTCGCTGTTCGACTTGTCCTCGGCACGGAGTGTCGCTGGCTGTTCGACTTGTCCCCGGCACGGAGTGTCTCTGGTCGACTTATCCCCGGCGTGGAGTCTCGCTATATGTTCGACTTGTCTCCGGCACGGAGTGTCTCTGTTCGACTTGTCCCCGGCATGGAGTGTCGCTGGTTGACTTGATTTCGAGGCGGAGCATAATTCCGGCAGGGAAGGTAGATATCCTGAGGCGAAGCATGATTTCGATACGAGGTACATTCTAGGACGAAGCATGATTCCGCCGCAGAGGTTGTTGGTTTTATTTGGGTTGACATCAGCATCGCTATACTGGAATATGGTACCAGGAGCAAATCACCATTTGCCATGAGTGGATTTGGGGATTTTAGTTTTGGCTTGGCATCAACACCACTTACACTGGAATATGGTACCAGGAGCGAATCATCATTTGCCATGAGAGGATCTCCCTCGTTTCCAGTTTAACGACTTAGGAGTCATCTGTTCCCAGTTTAACGACTTAGAGGACATATGTTCCTAGTTTAAAGACTTAGGGGTCTATTGGATCGAAAGTTTGGAATTTTGGGGTAGGGGTTGGCATCAGCGTTGCTAACACTGAAGCACAAGTGTCGGGAGCAATTCATCATTTGCCTTTACCCGTTGGGGAGCGATAGCTCAGGAGACAAGTTTAGATCCCCATCACCTAAGGCTTTTCAATTTTATGAACCGTAAGGGTCTCATAAAAGTATATTCTCCCTACGAGTCGAAAAGATCTCGCAGGTGTATGTTCTCCTTAGGACTTGTGAGGACTCCCAAGTGTGTTTTTCCTTTGTGAGTCATAAGGATCCCACGAAGGTGTTTTCTTACGAGTCGAGAGGATCTCGTAAGGTTTGTTTTCCTCATGTATCGTGAGGACACATGAGTGGGTCTTCTCAAATGGAGCATAATTCTAAGGGCGGAGACCGGCCGCTGGACTGATGATTGTGATGGGGCATGGGTGTGATGAGAATTATTTGAGCCAGTGGATTGTATACGGTAGTCGACTTGGGGACCAACCGTAGGGCCGGAAGAATTTTAGGAAATTGGATTTTGGTTGGCGTCTGGATTGCTGCACGGGAATATGGTACCAGGAGCAACTCATCATTCGCCGTTTGAAAATTTGGATTTTGGTTGGCGTCTCCATCGCTGCACTGGAATATGATACCAGGAGCGACTCGTCATTCATCGTAGGGATATTCAAAGTTTGGTTGGCGTCTACATCGCTGCACTAGAATATGGTACCAGGAGTGACTCATCATTCGCCGTTTTTTTTACCGCGATTGCTCTATCATTTTAGCTTTTCTTATCACGAAGGTCGCGATTGTCCATCATTTCGGCTATTTATTCGCAGTTGCCCCATCATTTCGGCTTTATTTTCATCTTTATTTTTACTCATTGATTTTTATTGTGAGTTGCCCCATCATTTCGGCTTTTTATTTTATATTATTTTTTTAAATCTTTTTTCTTCTTTTATTTACACATTTTTGCATTCCCAGTTTAACGACTTAGAGGTCGACTGTTCCCAGTTTAACGACGTGGTGGTCGTCTGTTTCCAGTTTAACGACGTGGTGATCAGTTGTCCCCCAGTTTAACAACGTGGTGGTTAATGGATTAGCAGATTCCCAAAGGGTTTCGGTTTCCATTTATATGAAATTGGCGGTCGCAGCTTATTTGTTCGCTAACACGCTAGGGGAAAACGAGATTTCTCCTGCCTTATATTGTTTTTCGACCCAATCTTTGAAGACGAAACAGTTCTCAATAGCAGGACTTATCACTCTGTGATAGGGACAATATTTAGGGTCGTTGGTCATATTCGCTTCCTGCGGTCTTTTTGATTCCGGCAATTGTAGACCGTTTCTTAGGGCATCCTTGAATATTTTACGGACTTTGTCCCTTCTGAAGGAATAGACCTTATCCAGCTTCTCTTTCAGTGGAGATTCTTCTCCCTCTCCGAACACTGGCTTCCGAGGCTGGTTGGCATTAGGCCCGCTCATTCCTTACTTATTTCGGTTAGCCGAAGTGTTAAAAGATTCAGCATCATCAGAATTTCTGCCTTCACGATTTTCGCCCTTTCGGTTTCTCCAGGACCTATTGTTATTTTGGGAGTCAGAGGAGGACTCCTGTTTTGAGCATTCCAACATCTGAACTTTCCTGATCAGCTCTTGGAATGTTTTGAGATCCGCGGTGCATAAAAACGGGGCCATCCAATTGTTGAGATTACCGACGAGGAGACTGACAGATTGGTTCTGCTCTATCGATGGTTCACATTTGACGGAGTGATTGCACCATCGGATTATAAAATCCGTGCTGCTTTTGTTGTTTTTTGGCTTGGTCCTTATGAGATCGGCAATGGTGATCTTATCGTTGACGCTCATGAACCTCTGCCGAAACAGAGACTCCATTTGGACGAAAGTTGTGACGGAGCCATCCGGTATACTCGTGTACCAGTCGAAAGCAATATCGGTCAAGCTATTAACGAACTGGCAGAGGAGAAGCGCGTCATTGCCCCCAGTATTCTCGCATGAGGCTTTAAAGTGGTCGATGTGCTGATTCGTATTTTCCGTCCCATCGAATCTTCCGAATTTAGGGATGACATAGCCGCTAGGAAACTCTACCAGATCATACTGAGCGGGATATGGTCTCCCACTACTTCTGATATCTTTTTGCGCTTCAGCTTCGGCTACCATTATTTTGACTTTATTGGCAACTAAATCCACGATTTGATCTTGAGTTAGCGGTCTACTGTCATCGGTAGCCAAGACATATCCCGAGATAGGATGCGACTGACTTTCATGCGGTCCGCCCACCTTTGGATTTGAGAGAATAGGCGTCGGCTATCTCGGGACACCGTTTCTTGGTTCATGAGTAGAACCCTGCGCTTGATTGGGCGGCTGAGATGCAACTTGGGCCGTGAGCTGCATCACGACATTCGTCAAGTCGTCAATTTTTTAGTAGAGCTTGGCCATCTCTTTGTCTTTGCTTCTGAACTGTTTTCGGAGCTCTTGAAGAAGTTGCTGCTCTGCGTTCTTGGGACGGAAGATTCGCTCATCGTCGCTTTCCGAGCACGACTCCTCATGAACCGAGGGATCTCTCTGCTTATCAGCCTCACTGGAAGGGTTTTCATTACCTTCCGAAGAAGACTGGTCTTGGGAAGTGGCAGCCACATTCATACCAGATTGGATTTGAGATGTGGTGGCCCCGTCCTTGCTCTTGCTGCGCGTGCCCACCATGTAGACAGTGTGGACCACATATCCAGCCATCTCTTTATCTTTGGCGAGGTAACCCTGTTCTTGGAGCTTCATGAAGTTCGGCCTAGCATGAGTCCTGGCCCATTTGTTGGCTCTATATCTGAGCTTTTTATGTCTTAGCTTCTCGGTTTTGAGGGCTTGGCGGATATCCGTCTTCCAGGAAGCCATCGTGAGCCGATTAATGGGGAGCTTGGAGAAGATGCCCAATTGAGCAGTTATCAGAGGCGCCACTGGAGCTTGTCTAAGATGCCTTATTACTTTGTTGGTGTTGATGGCTTTGCCCCCAGCAGGGGCCAAGAAAAATCGTTCAAACACCGACTTGCATTTGGATAGTGGTGCCCTCGAGATCACCATATTTGGCCTCTTGACTTTCGAGGCCGGTTTGTCTGTCACTGGAGCTTGAGAAGCTAGGACGGCGCTAGCTGGCACGAACAGAATAGAGCCAAATGGTAGCGGCAGCTCCTCCCACTGTTGCCTAAGACTAGCCGGGAGGACCGTCCTGGCGTCCACCTTCATCATGTAGGATATAGGAGTTGTGCTGAGAGCTGAGATTGTCCTTGGAGACATTTTGTTGCGTCCGAGGATTGCAGTCGAAAGTCGTTAACCTGCAAATAGAAGCATGATTTCAGTACAGGAAATCAATGTATATGTTGATTGAGTTCGCATAGATATTTAACCCGAAATATGGGATGAGAGATTGGTCCCACCGGGCATGCCAGAATCTGTAGGGTGTTTTTCGTCACCCCATTGAGATAGGAATACGCGTGCGCTTGTCAGGCGCATTACAGATTCCCCCTGCCTAGGGTAGGCTGGGGTTTATTGATTGTGGGGATCCGAATCTCCGGCAGCCGCGGACTAAGCTACCGTTAATTACCACTCGCTTTTGGAGCGAGAGAACCTCCGATTGACGGATCAAACAGGTCATGCGGACTCAATGTGTATTGTTGTGTTTTGAAGGGGTTTTGGATATATCAGGGCCCCACAGAGTTTTTATGGGGGTCCCGCTACCCGGAGAGCAGGCTGAGGGTCAAAGGGGTTAGCGGCCCCCTTGCGGGGTGCGGGGCAGCGTCCCGTTAGAAATTTTTTCTAATGGGGACAGTGTTGTGAAGTGTGTATGTGTATGAAAAAAGGGAAGAATAGCGTCCAAAGGATGCGTGGATGCCAGCGCCTCACGTGCCTAGCACGCAGGCGCTAGATGTTGTCGCCTCACGTGCTTGGCACGTAGGCGCTTAGGCGCTAGGCGACAGCAGGAAAAGGGACTTGGTCACTGCACTGGGAGCTGTGCTCCCGATTTGACTTATGGTGTTAAACTTCTGACAGAGAGGATAAGTGGGCTTAGCCCCTGCACTGGGAGTTGTACTCCCAAAAAAAGATTTATTATTTTGTGTGTGTGTGTGTGTGTGTGTGTGTGTGTGTGTGTGTCTCTCTCTGTGTGTGTGTGTGTGTGTGTGTGTGTGTGTGTTTGAGGAGTTAAACTATATATATTTGAGGAGTTAAACTCCTAAGATATTTTTGGAGCTGATGAAAGGGCTTCTCCCTTGAGCCCTGGATCTTCCCCAAAGTGGTATTTTTGGAGACGAGCCCCCTTCTTCTTTCCCTCTGTTGGCCGGATCTTGGATGAGGGGGGGTGAGATTTAAAAATCTTCTCTTTTTGAGATCTGATGGAAGATATGAGCTCCCCTTTGTGTGTTTTATGGTGAAAAGCTATTTATTTTTGGAAAAGGAAGAGTGAAACTCTTGATTTAATTGAAAAGATGAGAAGGTTTAGAACCTTGAGGAATGAGAAGGAAGCACAAAAACCCTAGAGTTTAAGGGAATGAAAAGTCATTTTTTTATTTCATTATCATGTTGCCTTATATAGGCTTACAAATTTACATATAGCCTCTTGGGCTTTACAAAATGGTATTTGCGCGTCACATGTCTCATGTGTTCATTTCTTTTGCACATGAGCAATGGGCTTTACAAAAATTTGGCTTTAGGCCCATTAAAAATTACATCAAAATTATTTATTACATGATTTTTATTTTGGCATGGAGGAGGCCGGCCATGGGGCTCGACTTGGGCATGGGCCCACTTGAACTGGGCTTGGGCCCACTTAGTTTGGGGTTGACTTTGACTTTGACTTGGTCAACCGGGGTGTAATTTTTGACCCCAACAATAATATTTATCACTTGGTAATGTAAATCGGTCACTAAGATATTGATACAAATGAACACTATTTATAAAGGGATGACGGTCATGCAACATGATGGGTATACAGTAAATGCACTGCTAAAAACATATGAGCAGCCGGTATCGGTTGGATTAGAAAAACCACATAAAATCACACGTGCACAATTTGGCGAGACAATATAAAAGGCATAAACATCGTATTAAATTATCTGTACGGTAAAATTGGTTTCGAGTCAATCGGGTATTAGGTTTACGAGTTATGGTCATTTCATATTAAATGTTCTCTGATGAAAATCCAATTTCTGACTAGAAGTCCGTTTCGCAACACGTTTTACTCCCTGTTGGGAGCATAATTAGGCGACGTTACACTTAGATAATGTTTAGATTTATCCGTTATGTTTCCAACGCATCAGACTGATTAACAATAATCATCTTGGTTTAGGAGTTATGATCAGATCACTGATGAAAGGTGCAAGCAGAAATGACAGAAATCTGTCGTACATATAATCCGTTTAAAATATAATTTAAATACCAAATGATACTAGAATTTAGTGAAACTGGTACCATTGGAAAGATAAAACGATTGTCTACGCAGTGGTAATTGGCTCCGCACACTATCACAATTAAACATTACGGTTTCAGGTGTATAAAAGCATGTCAGGGGTAAGTTCCTGCACTAGACTGCAGACCAAGGTCAGGTAAGTTCTTTGTTTTCGATATTCAGAGGATATATCTAACAGTAAACCTACACGTCGTGTTAAATATTATGCAGTACCCTTCGCAACGAGCTTAAGCACGCTGCGAGTGGATTTTTCTAGAATTAATTATGAATTTAACAGTGTCAAGTATTCGGAAAAAGGCAAGTTTCGGTATAGACATTATGGCATCACTTTAAGTGTGTAATTGCATTCTTTGCTACGGAACTTTTAATGTGTCGCTGTCTATCACTAAACAAACATAAGTATCATTGGTACCGCCATCAAGACGTAAAGACGAGGATTGACCTAAAGAGAGACGCATTAGTCTGTTTTGATACTCGACTTGGGGGTATCGAATTCGTGGTCAAAAATATCCGACTGGTGCCAATTTTCAATATGTTGTTCGTCATCATGTATAAAATTCATTGGTTACACATTCCGCAAACATTCATGGATGATTTACATTAGAGTTTCAATTTCGGTTCAGTTAATATTAAAGCGGTGTATTTATACACAAAATGTCCTAACTATAGCATGAAAACAAGTGAATGAGTTCACTTGCCTTGGTCGCTGATATAGAAGCGACCAACGTGCAGATTATTCGTCTCGACACACGAGAGAACGATAACGTCATGGAACCGGCACGGCGTGACGCGAGGCTCGAGCACGATAAGAGTTGCGACGAATGTGTACGATATTGCGGCGGCGACTGCGTGATGACCGCAACAGCTACAGAGACTAAGACCACGGTTTAGATTTTGATGGCTACAACCGAAACAGCGGGAATCGTGATAAATGCACATGTTCAAAGAAATGTCAGGCCTCGATTTGGCTTGGAACTTAGGCTCGGCTGGGGAACCCGACACTGTTGGGCACGGGGCAGCGGCGAGGCAACAGCGGACCAGGGTTATCCGTCGACGATTGCTCTGCCGTGATGGTGGCCAGAGTTGGGTTCCGTCAAGGAGCCAACGGCTTAAGAGAAGGTGAGCAGGCGGTGATGATGATGGTGCTGTCGAGATGAAGAGGATTCATCGACGTTGCAGAGAAGAGAGGGAGGTGTTGGTGGGGTCGATGACGATGGCAGGGAGGTAGTTGAGGTGGTTGGAGATGCAGAGAGCAGTGGAGTCGAGGAGGAAAGGAAGGTCCAGTTGCAGACGGTTGTTGGAGAAGTCAAAAAGGGTGGTGTTGGCAGCTGGGAGTGCTAGGCTGGTGGGGGTGCTGAAAGAAGTGCGGCGGCGGTGGCGATGCAGGGGGTGACGACGACGATGGTGCTTGGTAGGGGTGCGCGGGAGGAGAGGAAGGTGGCGACGGGCTCATGGGAGGAAGAAGGAGATGCAGGGCTTGGCGATGGAGGGGCTAAGGTCAGTGGTGCTCATCGGGATATGGTGGGTGGTCGTCGTGGATGCATGGGCGCCGGCGGCGGTTGCAAGGTGGTCGTCGATGCAGTGGAGCTTGCGAGATGAGGAAGCTTGGTTGTGAGGAGAGAAGCACGTCGGCGTCGAGGCGATGGTGGTGAGCAGTTAGGAGGGGTTCACCGTGATAGAGGCGGTCGATGCGAGCGAGGGCGGGGATCTCAGGAAGTTGAAGGAGTGGCTTCGTCGTCGTGGACGTTAAGGAGCGGGCCTCGTAGGTAAAGCGTGAGGAAGGGGGAAGACGTTGGGTCGAGATCACGGGGAGGAAGGGGTCGTGGGGGTAGTGCGAGGGAGATGGGGGGTCATGAGGAACGCAGAGGAGCACGGGTCGTGGGGGTGACATCGCAGAGAAGGTGGGAAAAGAGAAGATAACAAGAAGAAAGGGAGTGGGGGTGTCGGGTTGGGTTAGATCGGGTCGGGTGTGGGTTATGGGAAAGGGAAGTGGGTTCGTAGGCTGGGGCTGGGCTTGGGTGAGTGGGGTTGGATTTAAAGTTAGGAAAATAAAAAGGGGTTGGGGTTTGATTGTTAAGGTTTGGGCTGGTTTTGAGAATTAGAAAAATATAGGAAGTAAGATAGGATTTAAATGGGAATAATAAATAGAAAATGGTTTTGGGTTTTGGAAATAGAAATATTCAAGTTAATAAAATTTTAGTAATTTTTGTATTTAAAAATACGGAAATTATTTAAAAGGAACTGGGTATTACATCATACCCCACTTATATAAAATTTCGTCCTCTAAATTTAAAATAACGATAAGCTATAAAATGCCATGCGAAAAGCAACAAAAATAAATCAAATATTACTATACGGTGATTTATGTAAAAGCAACTAGATGAAAATCAAATGTTTATACATAAAAAATAGAATAGTTAAAAGGAATATTCATATGTAAGAACGAGGAAATAACAATTAAAAGTAATAAACTATATATATACAATTACAATTTTAAAAAAGAAGACAATAATAATCAGTAATGAAAGAATGTTTAATAGAACCTAAAGAAACTAGGTAACTATAAAAATAACTTGAGAGTACTCATTAGAGAAGAGTGTATAAAAAAATATATAAAGAATGGGATAAAAGAGAACGCAAAAATAAAATAAATGAGTTTGTCGTGGAAGCAATAAAAGTGAAACGTAAACTAAAAGCAATCATAAGGAAAATAATCTAAATTGGTAGAAATTTACGAAACAAAACGCATTCAATATATTGCTAAATCACTAGATTAAAACAGAAAAGGATAGAACCTCAAATCTGACGAGAACATTGGCAATATGGAAAAATAAGATAAAACAATATGTAACTTAATATATATATTCGTATAAAGGAAGTATTGAAAGCAATACGCAAAACATTTAGAAAAACAATAAGTAATAGAAGATCCTAAGCATATAAAGTATTAAAGACCAATATATATATATATATATATATATATATATATATATATATATATATATATATATATATATACCCCGTAATGTAGAGTAGTAAGTAAATAAGCGGTCGTAAATATAGTAATACGATAATCATAATACATATACTGAAACATAGTAACAAAATTTCTAAAATGTAATGGTCACAAATAAGTTAGAGAATAAAATCAATGAAGAGATATGAAAATCAAATATTGCGAAAGAAGAAGAAAGACTTTATAGAAACAAGTATATTCAACAACGAGTAATAAGAAAATATATAGTGAGAGATATAAACAAACTCACGAGGAAGTTAGCATAAATGAGAATAAAAGAAAAGAAAATGGTATATAGAAAATCAAAATGAAACAAATTTTAAGAAAGGACCAAAACTGCTAATAATATAAATTTTAAGAGTTAAACAGAAGAACATCAACAACTAAATAAATATGAATGATAGTTAAGCAATAAAACGTAAAAGAAAATATAAATTAGCAAATAACTCGAGATGACATCTTGAAATTAAAGCAGGTAAAATCGAGATAAAATGCATGAAAAATAGGACTACATAATGGAAGAACGATGGCATGAAAATATCGGTAGGAAAATTTATTAGAAAATAAAATATGTAGCGTAAATTAGAACCATTGAAAATTTTGAAAATAGAGGAGTGTTTAGTGTAAATGAATAAAATAAAAGCACTTAATCACAATTTACAATTTTATCGCATTTAAACCAAGCAGTTCAACAGATACAAGGTTTGAACGAAAGAAACAACTACTAATCAAAATAACAATGTTTTTATTGAAAGAAGAAAAAGTGATAATTCTGTATCGATATCTAAATCTCTGCGATCTCGTAAGGCAAGTTTGAATCGTGTGCTGGGTCCGTGCCGTCCTCAAAATTTAAAATACGAAAACAACCAAGTCGTTCAAACAGATGTGGAGGGCGTTGACGAATCTCCTCCGTATAGCTCTTTCCTCCAAGGACAACCATTGACAAGATACTTGCCGGATCCACAAATCAAGCACGGCCCCTTGTCCCGGCGACGGTCTCTCCAAAAGTGCCCAAGTCTCTTGCAATAATCGCATACTTGGGTTCTCTGCTGCTCCTCAAACTGAGGGACAAATGGACGCTTCATTTGTACGCATCCTCTTTTACTAATAGGGATCCCTCACAATCGGGGCTCCTCCTAGTGCTCGAACTAGCTGCCTCCTTAACCGCTCAGCTAGAAGATCGTTTTTCCTCTCCTAGGCTTCTCTCAATCATTGCAGTACGCCCAAAATCTCGGCGGTCTGACTCTGGGGAGTAGAGGTGGAAGAAGAGTCGTTGGAAGCCAGGTTTGGAACGCAAGTTTTAGCTTCTGCTGTGCGATGCTGATAGGAATTTAAAGGTATGCAACGCGATATGATAACTTTGAAGAAACGAAGACGTGAGACTGCAACGAGTCCGATAAAAAACATATGCAGGTGTAGGATCAATAGGAAGGTACAAAGATGAAAATGTAAAATAGATTTGAAAACTTGGAATCGGAAACGATATGAGATATAAACGGAGATAGAGATTTGACAATCAAAACAAGATTATGCGGTAAAGTAATATTCAATCGAGAAGGAAATCAAAGGTAGAACCCCAAGTTACTCAAACAAAGTACAGTATTGTAACTATGCTACAGTTCATAATTATAACCACATAACTCTACCAAATTACCCAAAACTCTACAGGATAAGATCAAAATATGTATCAGGACACACTATATGAATCAAGGTCAAGGATAACAAGTTTACGATCTAGACCGAAATGGTGACTTAAATTGTCAAGCCCTAGTCGGAAACTGTAATCTCATTCTAAACCAAACCTGGCTCTGATACCAACAAAACCATTTCACATCTCGCTTCCTAAAATATGGAATACGAGGGGTGACAAGGCCAGCCATGCTCTTACGGTCAAGGAAGTATCTTGCCGTAGTCACACATCGGTTTCTAGTATTACGTGGTGATCAGTAATCATAGCACAGGTAATAAGAAATGCAGTCATCAATTCTATCAAAACAGATATAAAACTAATCAGATAGAATCAAGTGAAAGAAAGCGCTGGCATCGCTGATCTAAATGTCCGCAATATTGTAACATTTAGAAAATTTAGAAATAAATAAAATTAATTAATTAAATAATAAATTGCAAATTTAAAAAAAAGTTATTAAAACCAAATAAAACAATTTCATAAGATGTATGTAAAACAATTTAATTTAAAATTTTAGTATGCAACATAAATAAATTATAAGGGTTTTACTGAGAAATTTAGCTTCATTTTAATAAAAAGAGGTGTTTTATAATAACATATGTTGTGAAGGGTTTCTATGTAAAGTTCAAGTTTGTTGTGCAAATGGAAATTTGTTAAGGTTATAAATGAAAAAGGAGTAGAAAACCATTTAGTTCAGAATTTTATTAATAATTAAAATAAAAATTAGGAGATAATGTAATGACACATCTTCCTTGCATGCACACACATACACCAACACCTCCTCCTTGCATGAAGAAGGCACGTCTAATTCATTGACACCTACTACTACTACCTCCTTCTTCCCATCACCATATATAAACCTTGTTCAGATCAGTTAGTTAATTAAAAATCTGAAATTTGAATGAAAGAAAAATAAATCAAGAACAAACAAGGAAGAACAAGAGAAAGAAGAAGAAAGAAGCTAAGTTCTAGGATTTTCCTCACCATCAAGCTGGGACAAGGAGCTTGTGCATTTTGGAGGGTGTTATTCCAACAAATTAAGTGTAGGTAAAATTCTTAACCACAGTAGGGATTGAGATTCTGTAATTAGTTTAATTTGAAATGAACAAATTCTATAATATCGTATTTTAGTAAAAACTAGGTTCTGTTTGAATCTGCTGTAATTTAGAGAGGAATTGATTTAACTAAACAAGGTCTAAATAATGTATGTTGAATCTAGAGCAAAATATAGGAGCACGAACCAGAGGGCTCGGATTGGGGCCGGCGACCAAAGGGAAAATTCCGGCGTCGCCGGATTTTTAGGAAGCCATGGAGTTTTGGCTTGTTGGGTAGGTTTCTGTCTTGGATCTTGGACATTTTGGTATTATTTAAACAAGTTAGTTTAACTGTATATAGAATGTGGAAGCTAATATCGGAAAATATATCTAAAAACCCAAATTACGACACGGTTAAAACGTATCGCGAAGTGTTTTCTGCCGCGATGCAGAGTAGGGTTAAAATCCAGTAAGGTTAAGTGTTAAATAGCTTGATATAGCCGTATACAATATAACTAGTATGTAGGAACGTGTGTTTTTCATATTCGCCGTGTCGGAGTAGCCATTTCCTTATATAAGTTAAATTTTGATGTTAGATTCAAATACGGGAATTTTGGAGGCTGCGAGAAAAGGGAAAGGATTGGCAATTCCTGAATAGATACGACGTTTTCCGGTGAGTAGACTAAACATCTACCGGGGAATTTTGTAAAGATGGCGTGTTACGTCCGTAGTTTTATTTAAATAAATGCTTTACTTTGGTATGCTAAATCGATAATATGCATTCATATTCACATATACCTTGCTTAGTTGCTATGACACTGCACAAGTATCGATGAGTTATGTCACGTGCACATCTTACATGTTACACACACCTCGTCGATATTACGATGTCACTATTACACTTAGTAAATTTCTTGTTAAAAATGATTCATATCATATCTTAAAACACCAATAACAGTAGTAAATTGCATCATTAAAATCATGTTTAGTATTTGAGTATTCTATGTTGATATAAGAGGTAATTGTATTATTGATGATTTATGGTTTTGAGTTTGAATATTATTACATAAATCCAGTGATTTTTATAATTGATGTGACATGTCTACCATGAGATATTTTATGATTTGGTTTTATTCCGGACTGGGTGGGGGAGATATATGGTCGCGGATTTTACGTTATCCATACTGAGTGGGGGAGATATACAGTTGGATACATGGTGGACCCGGTCGAGACCGAGGGGCAGGATAGCCGCATTTGAGGCGGGGGAGCCTAGCGAGGTTACTCGATACCGGAGATAGTGATAAAATACGGCGGATAGAGGATACAGACCAATATTATTGATTGCAGGATCGTTCGAGGAATGATGCCTGAGAGAAATGGAAGTTTTGTGTCGATGATGGACACGGAAAGATGAAATTTATTAGGATAATTGATAAGATTTCAGTTTTGGTTATATGATTTATAGTACAGATTCATGCTTTCCATATGCTATCATACACCATGCTTGCTCTCATTTCAGTTAGTTATGATCAACATATTTACATTATTAACCGTTATATGTTAGTTATATTTACTGAGTTGGCAACTCACCCCTTTGTGCCACAGTTTCTTGCAGGGGTAGAGTGGACGGTTAGTGGTCGTGCAGATCTACTTTTGCAGCTTTTACCGCATCTTTTGATAGGTGGGTTACACATGTAGTAACCTTCTCTTTTGGTATTGTATTTTGTATCTAGAAATCTCCATCAAACCTGTATTTTGACTTAGAGTGTGAGATGGTTATATGTATATTATGTGACAGTTGAGATCGTTTAGTTCTATAAATTGTTTTTTTTTCTTTATGTCTGGGATTTTTATTTATATCCTATATAATGAGTTTTATTTTCCGCTGTTGATATTGTTGAGCCCAACCAGGGACACAACCAAATTTAACATCTTATGCTTGTTTATATTTTAATTCAATAAAAGCTATGATTTTCACTTAAAAACTAATTTTTCATAAAGAATTCCGCAAAAAGGATTTTGATCTTAGTTTTCGGCTTACTCGGATTGTGTATATGTCTTTAGATATTATACAATTTAAGTGCCGGTCACATCCAAACTTTGGGTCGTGACAAAGTTGGTATCAGAGCCTAGGATTAACCTTACGGAATCGAGTAGTGAGTTAAGATAAGTTGACGTGAGTCCGTGATTTAGGGTGACCTTTGGTTTGATGGAGTAGGTGAATTGGGATGAGTGCAGTACCGTACGTATATTCCGCGGTATATTTACGTTACCACACTCAGCCTAATTAAGCTTAAGATGTATGTCTTGAATTGTCCTTCCTTTGATTCACCGTTATTGATTGTTTCTATTCACAAGCCTTATCAACTCTCGTTTCTTGTTCCAGTTGCTATGGCTACGCGAACTAGGCGAGCCGCAGCCAGAGATGCAGCTAGGGCGAATCCGCCTGTGACGGCGACCGGTACACCAGACGTTCCGGCGGTGCATGAGCATGTTGATCCTCCTCCTCCAAATCGCATGACTAAGATTGAGGAGGGCGTGTTGGGATTGCAGCGAGTGGTAGGACAATTAGCTGAGGCCACTCGAGTACTGAGACAGGATCCGACACCGACCGTAGCAGAGTCCGAGGTACAGCCTACGCAGACGGTAGCACTTGTAGATACGAGGGTGATGGAGGTATCGCTTGCAGAGTTTATGAGGTTGAGGCCTCCGATATTTACAAGGACCGATGTAGCGGAAGATCCTCAGTCCTTTCTTGATTGGATGGCGAGGATTGGCAGATCATTGCGATGTTCTGATGCGGGGTCAGTTGAGCTGACTAGCTTTCGTTTAAAGGGACTTGCACAGGAGTGGTGTGAGTCGATGGAGAGAGGACGAGCTACGGGTCTTCCTCCGATGTCGGGGACCAAGTTTTCCGAGGTCTTTCTTACTAGATTTCTTCCACAGAGTGTGAGGGACGCTAGAGCTAGCAGTTTTGAAGCGTTGCGGAAATCGGCATGTATGTCAGTGGCAGATTATGATTTACGATTCACCCAGTTGTCGCGCTATACTCCATACTTAGTACCTACAGAGGAACTTAGGGTGAAGAGGTTCCTAAGGAGTTTGAACACGCAGTTGTATTTAGCTATAGGCTCCCAGCATTTTGATACGTATGCGCAGGCCATGGATGCAGCGATACGAGTAGAGGAGCGTTTGAGCGAGGCAGTGGTTGTTCCAGAGCCAAAGAGGAGTAGACCGATTGGGCCAATGGATAGACAGTTTGGTAAAGGTAGAGGCAGATATAGTCCAGGACGCAGTGTCGGACGAGGCTGGGCTCAGGGCCAGATGTTCAGTTCTTATCCCAAGGATAAGAGGGCCCCATCTACATGTTTTAGTTATGGACTTTCAGGACATTTTGCGCGGGATTGTAGATCCCAGAGAGGGACCGTTGTTCCACAGGCTGCTTTACCCCCTCCACCTTCTACACCGATGGCTTTACTTCCTCCTCCAGTGGGCACTACACGCCAAGCAGCTGTACCACGAGGTCGAGGCTTTGCGGGACGTTCTCAGAGAGGTCGAGGAGATAGAGGTAGAGGACGACAGGATGCAGGCAGGGGCCAGGCACGGGTTTTTGCGCTAACTCCACAGGATGCTCAGGCATCAAATGCATTTGTGACAGGTACTCTTGCAGTATGTTCGTTAGATGCACACATTTTATTTGATCCCGGTTTTACACGTTCTTATGTATCTTCACGCTTTGCACTTTCTTTGGGGAAAGAGTCGTCGTTGTTAGAGTTACCATTAGTAGTGATCACCCCGGTGAGAGATTCTTTTATAGCTCGACACGTATTCAGATCATGTTCTGTGCGTATTGGTGATAGAGATTCGCTATTTGATCTGATTCTCCTGGATATGTTAGATTTTGATATACTTCTCGGTATGGATTGGTTGGCTGCTTGTCATGCCTATGTAGATTGTCGGGGGAAAGCGGTTAGATTTTGTTTTCCAGGTGAACCGGTGTTTGTTGTGCAGGGGGGCTGTAAAATAACTCCTGCCAACATGATTTCTGCTCTTTGTGCGAGACGACTCTTGAAGAAGGGCTGTCATGGGTTCTTGGCATTTGTTCAGGACTTAGGAATCGCTGAGATTCCATTAGATCAGGTTCCGATCGCACGAGAATTTCCGGAGGTGTTTCCTGCTGAGTTACCAGGATTACCGCCTGATCGCGATACTGAATTTTGCATCGACTTGATTCCAGGCGCGGGGCCTATTTCTATACCACCCTATCGGATGGCGCCGACGGAGTTGAAGGAACTCAAAGGTCAGTTACAAGAGTTGTTAGATAGAGGACTTGTTCGTCCCAGCATATCACCGTGGGGAGCTCCTGTCTTATTTGTAAAGAAGAAGGACGGCAGTATGAGACTGTGCATCGACTACCGACAGCTGAATCGTGTCACTGTGCAAAACAGGTATCCACTGTCACGTATAGATGACTTGTTCGATCAGTTGCAAGGAGCTGGCTACTTCTCGAAGATCGATTTGCGGTCAGGGTACCACCAGTTGAGGGTTCGGAAAGACGACATTCCAAAGACTGATTTTCGCACCCGATATGGGCACTACGAGTTTCTGGTAATGTCGTTCGGACTTACCAACGCTCCAGTAGCTTTTATGGATATGATGAATCGTATCTTTAGGCCCTTTATTGACCAGTTTATTATAATATTCATTGATGACATTCTCGTTTATTCCCCGAGTAGAGAGGAGCACGAGCAGCATTTGCATATTACGTTGCAGACCTTGAAGGAGCATCAGCTGTTTGCAAAATTCTCCAAGTGTGCTTTTTGGCTAGACAGTGTGGAGTTCTTGGGTCACGTGGTCACGAGAGAGGGTATACGTGTGGACCCAAAGAAGATTGAAGCGATACAACACTGGCCCAGACCTGTGTCAGTTACAGAGGTTCGGAGTTTCTTAGATCTGGTAGGTTATTACCGACGCTTCGTGCAGGATTTTTCACGGATCGCTGCACCTTTGACCGGATTGACTAGGAAGGAGGTTCCATTTCTATGGACAGATGCATGTGAACAGAGTTTCTAGCAGTTGAAGACTTGCTTGACGACTGCACCTGTATTATCGTTACCTTCTGGGTCAGGTGGCTTTGTTGTGTATTGTGATGCCTCTAGAGTGGGGTTAGGCTGTGTGTTGATGCAGCACGGCAGAGTTGTAGCTTATGCTTCTCGACAGTTGAAGAGGCACGAACAAAACTACCCCACTCATGATTTGGAAATGGCTGCTGTGGTATTTGCACTGAAGATTTGGAGGCATTACTTGTATGGAGAGTCGTGTCAAATCTTCACAGATCATAAGAGCTTAAAGTATATTTTTCAGCAGAAGGATCTGAACCTAAGGCAGCATAGATGGATGGAACTGGTGAAAGATTACGATTGTGAGATTTTGTATCATCCGGGCAAGGCAAATGTTGTAGCAGATGCTTTGAGTCGGAGACCTAGAGGTAGCTTGTCTCATTTGCACACCTTGTAGAGACAGTCTTCTACTGACTGGCAGATTTTATGTGATAGTCATATACAGTTTGAATTCACCCCGACAGGAGGACAGCTAGCACAGGTTCGCACCCGACCTCAGTTATTGGATCGTATTCGAGAGACACAGCCCGCAGATGCTCGTATATTAGAGCTTATGGATCAGGTTAGGCAGGGCAGGGAGACGGAGTTTGTGATTGATGATCATGGAGTATTACGCTTTAGGACTCGTCTCTGTGTACCAAATTCCGATGGATTGAGGCTTGAGATTTTAGAAAAGGCCCATAGATCAGCATACAGTATTCATCCTGGTTCCACCAAGATGTATCATGATCTAAAGGATGTTTATTGGTGGAGAGGGATGAAGAAGGATGTTGCATAATATGTTTCGAGATGCTTGACTTGTCAGCAAGTCAAGGCAGAACACCAGAGACCAGCCGGAGAGTTGCAGGCCTTGCCCATTCCAGAGTGAAAATGGGAACAGATTTCCATGGGTTTCGTGGTGAGTCTACCCAGGACTAGCAGAGGGTATGATTCCATTTGGGTGATTGTAGATAGATTGATAAAGGCAGCTCATTTTCTTCCAGTGAAGAAGACGTATGGATTTGCACAGTATGCTCAGATTTATATCGATGAGATTGTACGTTTACATGGAGTTCCGACTTGCATAGTATCAGATCGGGGTACCCAGTTTACCAACAGGCTATGGCAGGAACTTCGCTCTCGGTACACGATTGAGTTTTAGTACAGCTTTCCACCCACAGACAGATGGTCAGTCAGAGCGGACCATTCAGACTTTGGAGGATATGCTTCAAGCTTGTAGTCTTGATTTTGGTGGTAGTTGGGATCGTCACCTACCTTTGATAGAATTTTCATATAACAACAGTTTTCAAGAGACGATCCAGATGGCACCCTTTGAAGTTTTATATGGGAGGAAATGTCGATCACCCGTTTGCTAGACGGAACTGTAGGGTTCCTAGGCACACTATAGAGGTCTCGCAAGGCATCGATCTTAAAATTTTATGGGTGCCGAGAAACCCTAATACGGATCGTCGGCTAGATGTTTAGGTGATAAACGAAACTAGTTAACATCTTAACTAAAGGAGAGAGGCTACAACCTTTGTAGATCCGGTTCTCCACTTCCTTAGCTCCACGTCGGCGTCCTCTCGCTGTCCATCTCGAATCCCGAACTCAAACGTCGGCTTCATCGGAGAATTGGGCGGACTAGGTCGTCGGCTTCGTGCCGAAGATGATCTACGTCGAGGCATCACAAGTTCAAGCTCCGACTTCACAAAGTTGTGAAACTTGTGAAGAAAACACCCAAAACAACTTGGCAAGAGGTAGAGGATGAAGAAATAGGAGGTGGGTTCACTTTAAAATTGGATTTCTCTCACTTTAGCTCAAGTTGCCATTGATGGACTTAAGCTTTTCTTGAAGAAGAAGATGATGAAGAAGAATGAAGAATATGATAAGTGTTTTTAAAATGAAAAAGAAAACAATACTTATCATATCCTAACTAAGGTTAAGTGTAGAGAATATACCATGGTTACTTGGATGAGTTAGGGTTAAGCATGAAGACAAGAATGGTTGCATAAGTCAAAGCTTCATGAAGCTTCAACTAGAAACAAAAGAAGCCACCATTCTAATCTAAATCATTTCCAAATAAATAAACAAATAAATAAATGAAAAAGCAAAATCCTAATCATCTCTTAACCATGGTTTAATCCTTTACACTTAACCACATGATCTAGTATCATCAAACATGATACAAATATGTGCACAAAAGTATATCACATATACTTCTTGCACATCAAGTGAGAAAATCCATTTAAAGTGAACCAATACTAGTTAATGCAAAGTAATATATCAAATATATAATTATACATTAAATCATTAAATCAACATTTGATTTAACGATCCGGTCATATCGCATATAACCGACTAGTATCCTATGTATCGGCTCATCGAATCAATCCTTGATTCGATATCTAGGTTATATCGAATATAACCAATCGATACATTCATCGCGAGAATGAAATACGGTATCACATACACGCATTATTCTCGGTCCTGCATATATCTCATATGCGCTCCTATTTCGTTTCGCTTGAGCCAGGAAACCTCTGTGTAGGACTCTAAAGACTCGTCAATACGCCGGCAGCAGATGATGATCATATCAAGCACCCACAAGCCGCAAGCGGTCTGCTAAACGTAACGGCCACCCGGGTATTGAGCGATCAGAAGATCGACGAGCTAGCCCGCTCACACTCCTGTGAATCCAACCAGTAACACTTACCGTACAGTCCGGTCTGTTCGTCTGATATGTCGCATATCAAGTCTAGGGGTGGTAAACGTCAGACCCCAATAACCGATAAGTCGTGCCGATATGAGGCTCATAACGGGTCGAGAAACTACTGGTAACACTTGCCAGCAAATCTCTGATCAGCCCTGGCCAGGGACTTCCCTGTTACGGCCAATCGAGCACTGTGCAACATCAACTCCCAATACCGGGAGAGAAGAAACCCCTCCTATCGCTCATTGCCTCCATGTGACTCGGGACTGTACCCAAAGACCACCGTTTTGCACGCCCTCATGGACGTGGTAAGGTGGAGATCAAAGCACAGTGGGAATCACACAAGACTCTATGACGATCTCGGGTCTACAGACTAACCTGTACAAGTGTCACCTGAGAACTGCCATCTGACGTGAGGTATGATACCATCTGGGAGTTCTCGGCGAGTCCGTCCAGTGTACCCAGTCTCCACTGAGCACCCGTATACCATCTCTGATGTCAAACACCAATGGATATGGGATCATCCATCGTCCATCTCATGGGTCGAGAAGCGTATACACTAGTCTACACTGGTATATCGATGCCCTGTCTCGATACACCCACGACTAGGGACCTTGAAGGATGTACTTATAGACTACCATGTCCCCACTAGTATGATCTGCATCATAGTCCAGGTAGTCAAGTACACATCTTAAGGGCTTTATCAACATGTAACTATAAGACAGTTTAAAGAGACAAGTGTACATGTTAAGATAAAGAGCAACCAGATAGCATACTATCATATCGAGCAAGAAAGTCATCTCTATATATGTCCAAGCATCCAATATAATATACATCATCTGTACAATACTGGCCTCTAGGGCATACATACAACTAACAATCTCCCACTTGCACTAGGGCCAGCTGCTGTAGTATCGCATACCGAGCATCCCGAAGAGTCTCTCAAACTGTATCTGGGGAATGGCCTTCGTGAGTGGATCCGCCGTGTTGTTCTTCGTGTCAACCCTCCTGACCTCGATCTCCCGGCGATCAACTATCTCCCGGATCACGTGATACCGCCTCAGAATATGCCTGGATCGCTGATGGGACCTGGGTTCCTTGGCCAAAGCCACCGCTCCATTGTTATCGCAATACAAAGGTATTGGATGCTCAATGGATGGAACCACACCAAGTTCAGTAATGAACTTCTTGATCCAGACAGCCTCTTTGGCAGCATCGTTGGCAGCGATGTATTCAGCCTCCATCGTCGAGTCTGCCACGGTTTCCTGCTTGGAACTCTTCCAGCTAACCGCCCCTCCGTAAAGGGTAAAGACAAATCCCGACTGCGACTTAGAGTCGTCCTTATCACTCTAGAAGCTCGAATCGGTAAAGGACTCCACTTGGAGTTCTCCGTTACCATACACCAAGAGCATCTCTTTAGTCCTTCACAAGTACTTGAGAATGCTCTTCACAGCTGTCCAGTGACTCTCTCCAGGATCAGCTTGATACCTGCTCACTACACTTAGTGAGTATGCTACATCGGGTCTGGTACATAGCATCGCATACATGATAGAGCCTACAGCCGAAGCATAGGGTATCCCTTGCATGCGAGCTCTCTCCAAATCAGTCTTGGGAGACATCTCTTTGGAGAGAGTGACTCCAGAGATCGTGGGCAAGTTCCCACGCTTGGAATCTTCCATACTAAACCTTTTTAGTATGGTGTCAATGTACCTGGATTGGGACAATCCCAATATCCGTTTGGATCTATCTCTATAGATCCTGATTCCCAATATGCAGGAGGCATCACCAAGATCTTTCATCGAGAATCTTTGTGATAAGAAGAGCTTGACCGATTGCAGCATAGGAATATCATTTCCTATCAAGAGTATGTCGTCCACGTACAATACGAAGAAGAGAACCTTACTCTCTGCTACCTTCCTATAGATACAAGGTTCATCTGGGTTTTTGACAAATCAAACTCTTTGATAACGACGTCAAAGCAGATGTTCCAACTCCGCGATGCTTGCTTTAATCCATAAATGGATTTAAGCAGCTTGCATACCTTCCCGCTGCTCCCACTGTCTACGAAGCCCTCTGGCTGAGTCATGTACACGCACTCTTCTAAATCACCATTTAGAAAGGCGGTCTTAACATCCATTTGCCAGATTTCGTAATCATGATATGCAGCGATGGCAAGCATGATCCGGATGGATTTAAGCATAGCCACTGGAGAAAAGGTCTCGTCATAGTCCACACCTGGTCTTTAACGAAAACCCTTTGCTACAAGTCTAGCTTTGAAAGTCTCCACTTTCCTATCTACACCAAGTTTTTTCTTGAAGATCCATTTGCTCCCAATGGGTTTTACCCCTTCAGGAGCAACTTCCAAAGTCCATACTTTGTTGGTGTACATGGATTCCATCTCGGACCGCATAGCATCCAGCCATTTCACTGAGTCCCCACTCGTGATGGCCTGCTCGAAGCTAGTTGGGTCATCATCCTCCATGATGCAATCCTCGCTCCCACCATCCATGAGAAAACCGTAGTATCTCTCAGGTGGGCGAGGAACGCTACTAGATCGGCGGAGAGGCTGAGGTTCGTCGGGAGCTACTGAATGCTCTGGTTCCACTAAATCTTCTGTTGTGTTTTGTTCAGCTGGAACCTCTTCCAGTTCTACCTCAGAGCCACTAATTTCTTTTGCAAGAAATTCCTTTTCTAAAAAGGTGGCATGTTGAGCAACAAATACTCTTTGTTCCTCACTGTGGTAGAAGATATACCCTCGCGAATGTTTGGGATATCCAACAAATTTACACAAAACAGATCTTGCCTCGAGTTTTTCCGGTTATATGTGGCACGCCGTAAATTTACACAAAACATGGTCAAGCCAACGCCTCACATGTGGCACGCCGTACTGCCCCAAACCCGAAGGTTCAAAGGGTAGTTCAAGACGGTCACATAATCGAGTTAAGGTTTGTTGTCTTCTAGAGGGTCCATCGAGTTACTTGCACTACTTAGAACGTCGTTAAACCACGGAAAAATCCAACACTTGGAAATTTCCCGACAGGGGAAAAATTGGGTATTTATATCCGGTCGAACTTTTTAACATATTCAAAAATTTATCCGGAAAGCCACATAGATAAAGTTAAATAATCCGATCGATTCATCGAGTCCCAATACACCCCAGAAAATTCAACTCATGAATAAATTTTAAAAATTCCCAGAAAATCCAGAACCTTAAAATATAAATTACTGTGCAAAAATAATAAAATAATGTGATAAAGTTGCCGCGGAACCGCCGCACAAGCCATGCTTGTGCCGCGGTTCCGCCGCACTATTGATGACTCAATGGATAATTTTTGCACCGTAATTCTTATATTTTCCTGCTGAATTTTTTAGCAATTTTTAATCTGGAAAAATCCCATTTTTTTCCAAAAAGTCCAGAGAGCAAATACGGGTTAGGGTTTCGGGTCGATCGGGTTTCAAACTTCGTCTACACATCGCCTAAGGCTCTAGCTAGGCTCTGATACCACTGTAGGGTTCCTAGGCACACTATAGAGGTCTCACAAGGCATCGATCATGCCAATTTAAAATTTTATGGATGCCGAGAAACCCTAATACGGATCGTCGGGTAGATGTTTAGGCGATAAACGAAACTAGTTAACATCTTAACTAAAGGAGAGAGGCTACAACCTTTGTAGATCCGGTTCTCCACTTCCTTAGCTCCACGTCGGCATCCTCTCGCTGTCCATCTCGAATCCCGAACTCAAACGTCGGCTTCATCGGAGAATTGGGCGGACTAGGTCGTCGGCTTCGTGCCGAAGATGATCTACGTCGAGGCATCACAAGTTCAAGCTCCGACTTCACAAAGTTGTGAAACTTGTGAAGAAAACACCCAAAACAACTTGGCAAGAGGTAGAGGGTGAAGAAATAGGAGGTGGGTTCACTTTAAAATTGGATTTCTCTCACTTTAGCTCAAGTTGCCATTGATGGACTTAAGCTTTTCTTGAAGAAGAAGATGATGAAGAAGAAGAAAGAATATGATAAGTGTTTTTAAAATGAAAAAGAAAACAATACTTATTATATCCTAACTAAGGTTAAGTGTAGAGAATATGCCATGGTTACTTGGATGAGTTAGGGTTAAGCATGAAGACAAGAATGGTTGCATAAGTCAAAACTTCATGAAGCTTCAACTAGAAACAAAAGAAGCCACTATTCTAATCTAAATCATTTCCAAATAAATAAACAAATAAATAAATGAAAAAGCAAAACCCTAATCATCTCTTAACCATGGTTTAATCCTTTACACTTAACCACATGATCTAGTATCATCAAACATGATACAAATATGTGCACAAAAGTATATCAAATATACTTCTTGCACATCAAGTGAGAAAATCCATTTAAAGTGAACCAATACTAGTTAATGCAAAGTAATATATCAAATATATAATTATACATTAAATCATTAAATCAACATTTGATTTAACAATCCGGTCATATCGCATATAACCGACTAGTATCCTATGTATCGGCTCATCGAATCAATCCTTGATTCGATATCTACGTTATATCGAATATAACCAATCGATACATTCATCGCGAGAATGAAATACGGTATCACATACACGCATTATTCTCGGTCCTGCACATATCTCATATGCGCTCCTATTTCGTTTCGCTTGAGCCAGGAAACCTCTGTGTAGGACTCTAAAGACTCGTCAATACGCCGGCAACAGATGATGATCATATCAAGCACCCACAAGCCGCAAGCGGTCTGCTAAACGTAACGGCCACCCGGGTATTGAGCGATCAGAAGATTGACGAGCTAGCCCGCTCACACTCCTGTGAATCCAACCAGTAACACTTACCGTACAGTCCGGTCTGTTCGTCTGATATGTCGCATATCAAGTCTAGGGGTGGTAAACGTCAGACCCCAATAACCGATAAGTCGTGCCGATATGACGCTCATAACGGGTCGAGAAACTACTGGTAACACTTACCAGCAAATCTCTGATCAGCCCTGGCCAGGGACTTCCCTGTTACGGCCAATCGAGCACTGCGCAACATCAACTCCCAATACCGGGAGAGACGAAACCCCTCCTATCGCTTATTGCCTCCATGTGACTCGGGACTGTACCTAAAGACCACCGTTTTGCACGCCTTCATGGACGTGGTAAGGTGGAGATCAAAGCACAGTGGGAATCACACAAGACTCTATGACGATCTCGGGTCTACAGACTAACCTGTACAAGTGTCACCTGAGAACTGCCATCTGACGTGAGGTATAATACCATCTGGAAGTTCTCGACGAGTCTGTCCAGTGTACCCAGTCTCTACTGAGCACCCGTATACCATCTCTGATGTCAAAAACCAATGGATATGGGATCATCCATCGCCCATCTCATGGGTCGAGAAGCGTATACGCTAGTCTACACTGGTATATCGATGCCCTGTCTCGATACACCCACGACTAGGGACCTTGAAGGATGTACTTATAGACTACCATGTCCCCACTAGTATGATCTGCATCATAGTCCAGGTAGTCAAGTACACATCCTAAGGGCTTTATCAACATGTAACTATAAGACAGTTTAAAGAGACAAGTGTACATGTTAAGATAAAGAGCAACCAGATAGCATACTATCATATCGAGCAAGAAAGTCATCTCTATATATGTCCAAGCATCCAATATAATATACATCATCTATACAATACTGGCCTCTAGGGCATACATACAACTAACAGGAACTGAGCGAGAGTAGTATCTTGGGACCGCAGATAGTACATGAGACTACAGAGAAGATTCAATTGATACGGGATAGAATGAGAGCGGCCCAGTGCAGACAGAAATCATATGCAGATCGACGACGTCGTAGACTCGAGTTCGAAATGGGAGATCATGTGTTTCTTCGTGTGTCTCCGATGAAAGGTGTGATGCGTTTCGGGAAAAAGGGGAAGCTCAGCCCCAGATATGTTGGACCTTACGAGATTCTGGAGAGAGTGGGTGCTGTCGCATATCGTTTAGCACTTCCACCGAGTTTTCCCAATGTGCATCCGGTGTTTCACGTTTCGATACTTCGCAAATATCTTCACGATCCTTCTCACGCGATCCAACATCAGACCTTACAGCTTGAGTCGGATTTATGCTACACAGTGCAGCCAGTCGCTATTCTAGACAGGCAGACAAAGAAACTAAGATCAAGGGCACTTCCGTCTGTAAAAGTTCTTTGGCAAGGGAAGAACCGCGAGAAGATTACTTGGGAGACCGAGGATGCGATGCGAAGGAAATTTCCATATCTTTTTGAAGGTACATTTAGTTAGGTTTTAAATTCGGGGACCGAATTTTCTTAAGGAGGGAATATTGTAATATTTAGAAAATTTAGAAATAAATAAAATTAATTAATTAAATAATAAAGTGCAAATTTTAAAAAAAAAGTTATTAAAACCAAATAAAACAATTTCATAAGATGTATGTAAAACAATTTAATTTAAAATTTTAGTATGCAACATAAATAAATTATAAGGGTTTTAGTGAGAATTTTAGCTTCATTTTAATAAAAAGGGGTGTTTTATAATAACATAAGTTGTGAAGGGTTTCTATGTAAAGTTCAAGTTTGTTGTGCAAATGGAAATTTGTTAAGGTTATAAATGAAAAAGGAGTAGAAAACCATTTAGTTCAGAATTTTATTGATAATTAAAATAAAAATTAGGAGATAATGTAATGACACCTCTTCCTTACATGCACACACATACACTAACACCTCCTCCTTGCATGAAGAAGGCACATCTAATTCATTGACACCTCCTACTACCACCTCCTTCTTCCCATCACCATTTATAAATCTTGTTCAGATCAGTTAGTTAATTAAAAATCTGAAATTTGAATGAAAGAAAAATAAATCAAGAACAAACAAGGAAGAACAAGAGAAAGAAGAAGAAAGAAGCTAAGTTCTAGGATTTTCCTCACCATCAAGCTAGGACAAGGAGCTTGTGCATCTTGGAGGGTGTTATTCCAACAAATTAAGCGTAGGTAAAATTCTTAACCACGGTAGGGATTGAGATTCTGTAATTAGTTTAATTTGAAATGAACAAGTTCTATAATATCGTATTTTAGTAAAAACTAGGTTCTGTTTGAATCTGCTGTAATTTCGAGAGGAATTGATTTAACTAAACAAGGTCTAAATGATGTATGTTGAATCTAGAGCAAAATATAGGAGCACGAACTAGAGGGCTCGGATTGGGGCCGGCGACCAAAGGGAAAATTCCGGTGTCGCCGGATTTTTAGGAAGCCGTGGAGTTTTGGCTTGTTGGGTAGGTTTCTGTGTTGGATCTTGGACATTTTGGTATTATTTAAACAAGTTAGTTTAACTGTATATAGAATCTGGAAGCTAATATCGGAAAATATATCTAAAACCCCAAATTATGACATGGTTAAACGTATCGCGAAGTGTTTTCTGCCGCGATGCAGAGTAGGGTTAAAATCCAGTAAGGTTAAGTGTTAAATAGCCTGATATAGTCGTATACAATATAACTAGTACGTAGGAACGTGTGTTTTTCATATTCGCCGTGTCGGAGTAACCGTTTCTTTATATAAGTTAAATTTTGATGTTAGATTCAAATACGGGAATTTCGGAGGCAGCGAGGAAAGGGAAAGGATTGGCAATTCTTGAATAGATACGACGTTTTCCGATGAGTAGACTAAATATCTACCGGGGAATTTTGTAAAGATGGCGTGTTACGTCCATAGTTTTATTTAAATAAATGCTTTACTTTGGTATGCTAAATCGATAATATGCATTCATATTCACATATACCTTGCTTAGTTGCTAGGACACTGCATAAGTATCGACGAGTTATGTCATGTGCACATCTTACATGTTACACACACCTCGTCGATATTACCATGTCACTATTACACTTAGTAAATTTCTTGTTAAAAATGATTCATATCATATCTTAAAACACCAATAACAATAGTAAATTGCATCATTAATATCATGTTTAGTATTTGAGTATTCTATGTTGATATAAGAGGTAATTGTATTATTGATGATTTATGGTTTTGAGTTTGAATACTATTACATAAATCCAGTGATTTTCATGATTGATGTGACATGTCCACCATGAGATGTTTTATGATTTGGTTTTATTCCGGACCGAGTAAGGGAGATATACGGTCGCGGATTTTACGTTATATACACTGAGTGGGAGAGATATACAGTTGGATATATGGTGGACCCGGTCGAGACCGAAGGGCAGGATAGCCGCATTTGAAGCGGGGGAGCCTAGCGAGATTACTCGATACCGGAGATAGTGATAAAATACGGCGGATATCTAGAGAATACCGACCGATATTATTGATTACAGGATCGTTCGAGGAATGATGCCGGAGAGAAATGGAAGTTTTGTGTCGATGATGGACACGGAAAAATGAAATTTATTGGGATAATTGATAAGATTTCAGTTTTGGTTATGTGATTTATAGTACAGATTCATGCTTTCCATATGCTATCATACATCATGCTTGCTCTCATTTCAGTTAGTTATGATCGACATATTTATATTATTAACCGTTATATGTTAGTTATATTCACTGAGTTCGCAACTCACCCCCGTTGTGCCGCAGTTCCTTGCAGGGGTAGAGCGGACGGTTAGTGGTCGTGCAGATCTACTTTTGCAGCTTTTACCGCATCTTTTGATAGGTGGGTTACACATGTAGTAACCTTCTCTTTTGGTATTGTATTTTATATCTAGAAATCTCCATCAGACCTGTATTTTGACTTAGAGTGTGAGATGGTTATATGTATATTATGTGACAGTTGAGATCGTTTAGTTCTATAAATTGTTTTTTTTTCTTTATGTCTGGGATTTTTATTTATATCCTATATAATGAGTTTTATTTTCCGCTGTTGATATTGTTGAGCCCAACCAGGAACACAACCAAATTTAACACCTTATGCTTGTTTATATTTTAATTCAATAAAAGCTATGCTTTTTACTTAAAAACTAAATTTTCCTAAAGAATTCCGCAAAAAGGATTTTGATCTTGGTTTTCAGCTTACTCGGATTGTGTATATGTCTTTAGATATTATACAATCTGAGTGCCGGTCGTATCCAAACTTTGGGTCGTGACAAATATCCTCAAGGTAAGACAGGTCCTAATCCGAGCTAAATCCACTCCTCACTCTGAGCATGCATACTCAAGTCGTTAGAGCAACACAATAGCAATATATATAAATATGTAATATGTGCAATGATGATAAACATAAAGCGGTAAGTATATAACAATAACGCGAGCATGAAATAACCGGTACATGTAACGATAAGCAAGTGTATCAGATCAGTAATCAATATAATATCCATGTCACTAAAGTAATCAGTCTCTAAGTCTCAATGTCAAGTCACTAAGCCTATCGTCAGTCCAAGTGTGAGCGTCAACCACCGCAGAAGTATCCCCAACCCAAGGGTAGGCCCCAGGGGCAAGGGAACACGGGCCCGAATCACGCTCACTAAGAATCAAAAATACCATCCATATAACTCCCGAAATCACTGTATATGCCGGCAGTGGGACTCCTGAGATTCCGTTGATCGAACTCACACTCAAACTACCCCACACCCCGCAGTCTACATCAAATACCGACCATGAATCCAAATACTAGTCGCTCCATGACAAGTCTACGCGAGAACTGGAGACAGGATCTCCATCAAGCATGTCTCAACTGATATCCAAGATAAATGGACAGTGCTCGATATCTTACCTATGACACTAATATAAGTGCTTCCATACCCGTCCCATATCGGTTATAGTTACACTTATATATGCCTCATAGGCATCGACAATGCAATAACCAATTGGTTCCACTGATTGTGTACAAGCACGCGTCACTTCCACTATTCAATCACGCTTTTACACTGACGTACTTGACACAATCCAATCACTAATATTTATCACTTGGTAATGTAACACGGTCACTAGGATATTGATGCAAATGAACACTATTTACACGGGGATGACGGTCATGCAACATGATGGGTATACAGTAAATGCACTGCTAAAAACATATGAGCAACCGGTATCGGTTGGATTAGAAAAGCCACATAAAATCACGCGTGCATAATTTGGCAAAACAATATAAAAGGTGTAAACAGCGTATTAAATTATCTGTACGGTAAAATTGGCTTCGAGTCAATCGGGTATTAGGTTTACGAGTTACGGTCATTTCATATTAAGTGTTCTCTGCTGGAAATCCAATTTCTGAACTGGAAATCCGTTCGTAACACGTTTTACTCCTGTTGGGAGCATAATAGGCGACGTTATAGTTAGATAATATTTAGATTTATCTGTTATGTTTCCAACGCATCAGACGGATTAACAATAGTCATCTTGGTTTAGGATTTATGATCATATCACTAATGAAGGGTGCAAGCTGAAATGACAGAAATCTATCGTACACGTAATTCGTTTAAAATATGATTTAAATACCAAATGATACTGGAATTTAGTGAAACCGGTACCATTGGAAAGCTAAAACAATTGTCTACGCAGTGGTAATTGGCTCCGTACACTATCACAATTAAACATTACGATTTCAAGTGTATAAAAGCATGTTAAGGGTAAGTTCCTGCTCTGGACTGCAGTCCAAGGTCAGGTAAGTTCTTTGTTTTCGATGTTTGGATAATATATCTAACAGTAAAGCTACACGTCGTGTTAAATATTATGCAGTACCCTTCACAACGAACTCAAGCACGCTGCGAGTGGATTTTTCTGGAATTAATTATGAATTTAACAGTGTTAAGTATTCGGAAAAAGGCAAGTTTCGGTATAGACGTCAGGGCATCACTTTAAGTGTGTGATTGCGTTCTTTGCTACGGAACTTTTAATGTGTCGCTATCTATCACTAAACAAACATAAGTATCAGTGGTACCGCCATCAAGACGTAAAGACGAGGATTGACCTAAAGAGAGCCGCATTAGTCTGTTTCGATACTCGACTTGGGGGTATCGAATTCGTGGTCAAACACTATCCGACTGGTGCCAATTTTCAATATGTTGTTCGTCATCATGTATAAAATTCATTGGCTACACGTTTCGCAAACATTCATGGGTGATTTACACTAGAGTTTCAATTTCGATTCAATTAATATTAAAAGTGTTGTATTTATACACAAAATGTCCTGACTATAGCATAAAAATAAGTGAATGGGTCCACTTGCCTTGGTCGCTAATATAGAAGCGACGAACATGCAGATTATTCAAATCGACACACGAGATAACGATAACGTCGCGGAATCGGTACGGCGTGACACGAGGCTCGAGCGCGATAGGGGTTGCGACGAATGTGTACGATATTGCGACAGCAACTGCGTTGATGACCGCAACAGCTACAGAGACTAAAACCACGGTTTAGATTTTGATGGAGGCAACCGAAACAACAGGAATCACGATAAATGCACGTGTTCGACGAAATGTCGGGCCTCGATTTGGCTTGGAACTTTGGCTCAACTGGGGTACAACGCGACACTGTTGGGCACGGGTCAGCGGCGAGGCAATGGCGGACCAGGGGTATCCGTCGACGGTTGCTTTGCCATGATGGTGGGCAGAGTTGGATTCCGTCAAGGAGCCAACGGCTTAAGAAAAGATGGGCAGGCGGTGATGATGCTGTCGAGATGAAGAGGATTCATCGACGTCGCAGATAAAAGAGGGAGGTGTTGGTGGGGTCGATGACGATGGAAGAGAGGTGGTTGCGGTGGCCGGAGATTCAGAGGGCAGTGGGGTTGAGGAGGAAAGGAAGGTGCAGTTGGAGACGGTTGTTGGAGAAGTCTAGGAGGGTGGTGTTGGCAGCAGGAGTGCTAGGCCGGTGGGGTGCTGAAAGGAGGGCGGCAGTGACGGCGATGCAGGGGGTGACAACGACGATGGTGCTTAGTGGGGATGCGCGGGAAGAGAAGAAGGTGGCGACGGGCTCACAGGAGGAAGAAGGAGATGCAGGGCTTGGCAATAGAAGGGCTAAGGTGAGGTCAGTGATGCTCATCGGGCTCTGGTGGGTGGTCATTGTGGATGCGTGGATGCCGGCGGCAGTTGCAAGGTGGTCGTCGATGTAGTGGAGCAGGCGAGAGGAGGAAACTTGGCTGTGAGGAGCGAAGCACATCGGCGTCGAGCCGATGGTGGTGAGCAGTTAGGAGGAGCTCATCGTGATAGAGGCAGTCAATACGAGCAAGGGAGGGGATCTCGGGCAGTTGAAGGAGTGGCATTGTTGTCATGGCCGTTGGGAAGCGGGCCTCATAAGCAGCACGAGGAAGGGGAAAGACGTTGGTGTTGGGATAAAAATTTACACCCCGGTTGACCGAGTCAAAGTCAAGGTTAACCCCCAAGCTAGGTGGGCCCAAGCCCAGGTCAAGCGGGCCCATGCCCAAGTCGAGCCCACGGCCAGCCTCCCCATGCCAACAACGAAATCATGTCATAAATAATTTTTATGTAATTTTTTATGCATGAATGTAAGCAAAATGGGCATAAAGCCAATATTTTGTAAGCCCGTGGCTTATGTGCAAAAATGAAATGGCACATGAGCCAAGAGATGGGCAAAACGCCATTTTTGCAAAGCCCAAGGGGCTATATATAAATATGTAAGCCTATATAAGGCAAAATGATGATGAATAAAAAAGATATTTTTCATTCTCTCCAAAAAAAATTAGATCTGAGATCTTTTCTCCTTCCTCAAGATTCCAAAACCTTCTTCTTTCTCTTGAATTAAATCAAGAGTTTTACTCTTCCTTTTCAAAAACAAGATAGTTTTTCACCACCAAACCCACAAAGGGGAACTTGGATCTATCTTTAGATCCCAAAAAGGAGAGATTTTGAGATCTCACATCTCTTGATCTTCAAGATCCAGCTAACAGAGGAGGAAGAAGAAGAACCCCTTCCATTAACCCCAAAAACACACTTAGAAATCTAACACCACTCTGATTTCTCTTCCGAGAATCTTTTTAGGCTAAAAGCCTCTTTTCCTCGCCGGCGCTCAAGCGCAGAACGCCCACGTGCCGACACGTGGCGCGCTTGCGCTCAAGCGCTCAGCGCTCAAGCGCAGAGCGCCCACGTACCGACACGTGGCGCGCTTGCACAACAGCGCCCTGCGCTCGAGCGCAAGTCGCCCCCGTGCCGACACGTGGCGCGCTTGCGCCCAAGTGCCCGGCGCTCTGACGCAAGTCGCCCCCGTGCCGACACGTGGCACACTTGCGCCCAAGCGCCCAGCGCTCAAGCGCAAGTCGCCCCCGTGCCGACACATGGCGCATTTGCGCTCAAGCGTCATGCGCTGAAGCGCAAAGCGCCCACGTGCCGACACGTGGAGCGCTTGCGCTACAGCGCCATGCGCTCAAGCGCACAGCGCCATACGTGCCGACACGTGGCACGCTAGCGCCTGAGCGCACAGCACCTGGGCGCACAGCGCCCAAGGCGCTGGCCCCACGCATCCTTTGGATGCCTTTTCCTTCTCTTTTTATGTACATACATATACATATACATATGTATACATATTTGCACACACACGTGCTCCACGACACTATCCCTGTCAGAAAAAAAATTTCTAATGGGGCGCTGCCCCGCACCCCGTAAGGGGGCTGCTAGCCCCCTTGACCCCCAGCCCACTATCCGGGTAGCGGGCCCCCCGTAAAAAACTCTGCGGAGCCCCCGATATATCCAAAACTCCTTCAAAACACAACACTGCACATTGAGTTTGCATGACCAGTTTAACCCGTCAATCGGAGGTTCTCTCGCTCCAAACGCGAAAGGTAATTAACGGCAGCTTAGTCCGCGGCTGCCGGAGATTCGGATCTCCACAATCATTAAACCTCAGCCTACCTTAGGCAGGGGGAATCTGTAATGCGTCTGACAAGCGCGCGCGTATTCCCATCTCAATGGGGTGACGAAAAACACCCTACAGATTCTGGCACGCCCGGTGGGACGTATCTCTCCTCCCATATTTCGAGTTAGACGTTCATGCGAACCCAATTAATATACATACCTGTATTTATACTGAAATAATACTCTTTCATGCAGATTTTCAAGCAATCACCTTCCGACGATGTCTTCGATGATGAACTCAGCTCCCGTCTCCTACACGATGAGGATAGACTCTAGGACGGTCCTTCCGGCCAGTCTCGGGCGACAATGGGAGGAGCCGCTGCTACCATTCGGCTCTATCATGTTCATGCCAGTTGGCGCCATCCCAGCTCCTCAAGCCCCGGTGGCAGACAAACCGGTCTCGAAAGGCAGGAGACCAAATATGGTGGTCGCGAGGGCACCTCAGCCCAAGCGCAAGTCCGTTCCCGAACGACTCTCCATGGCCCCAGCTGGGGGCAAGGCCATCGACACCAACAAAGCTGCAAGGTGTTTTGAGCAAGCTCCAACGGTACCCTCAACAACTGATCGATCGGGTGCTTTCTCTAAGCTCCCCGCCAATAAGAAAGAGACGACTGGATATGAGGTTCACACTGTCTACATGGTGGGCACGCGCAGCAAGAGCAAGAACGGGTCCACTACATCTCAAATCCAATCTGGCTTGAATGTGGTGGCCGCTTCCCAAGAACAGCCACCTCTGCTGGGTGATAAAGACCCTCTCGATGAGGATGATAGGCAGAAAGACCCTTCGGTCCATGAGGAGTCGGGCTCGGAAAGCGAAGAAGAGCCGGCTTTCCGCCCCAGGATCGCGGAGCAAGAGCTGCTTCAAGAGCTCCGAAAGCAGCTCAGAAACAAAGACAAGGAGATGGCCAAATTCTACTCCAAAATCGATGACTTGACGAATGTCGTGATGCAGCTCACGACCCCACTGGCCTCTCAGCCGCCCAATCAACCGGAGGGCTCTGCTTGTGAACCGGGAAGTGGTGTCCCAAAGCAGCCGACGCCTATTCCCTCAAATCCAAAAGTGGGCGAACTACATGAAAATCAGTCGCATCCTATCTCGGGAAATGTCTTGGCTACCGATGACAATAGCCCGCTAACTCAAAATCAAATCATTGATTTGGTTGCCAGCAAAGTCAAAACATTGGTGACCGAAACCGAAGCGCAAAAAGATATCAGCAGTAGTGGGAGACCATATCCTGCTCAGTATGATCTGGTGGAATTCCCTAGCGGCTATGTCATCCCCAAATTCGGAAGATTCGATGGGACGGGAAACGCGAATCAGCACATCGCCCACTTCAAAGCCTCATGCGGGAATACTGGGGGCAATGATGCGCTTCTCCTCCGCCAGTTCGTTAATAGCCTGACCGATGTTGCTTTCGACTGGTACGCGAGCATACCGGATGGCTCCGTCACAACTTTTGTCCAAATGGAGTCTCTGTTTCGGCAGAGGTTCATGAGCGTCAACGATAAGATTACCATTGCCGAGCTCGTAAGGACCAAGCCCAAGAGCGACGAAAGCAGCACGGATTTTATAACCCGATGGCGTAATCTCTCCGTCAAATGCGAACCGCCGATAGAGCAGGACCAATCTTTCAGTCTCATTGTCGAAAATCTCAACAACTGGATGGCCCCGTTTCTATGTACCGCGGGTCTCAAAACATTCCAAGAGCTGACCAAAAAGGTCTAAACGTTAGAACGCTCAAGGCCCGAGTCCGCTCAGGATCTTCAGTTCACAAACAGACCGAAACCTTGGAGGGACGACAACCAAAAAGGCGGAAGTTCTAACATCACCGATTCTCCAAATAAGCAGAGAACGGGCGAAGCAAAAACTGACCAGTCTCGAGAGCCAACTTTGGAGGAAAGAAGAAATAAGGTCTACTCATTCCGAAGTGACAAGGTCCACAAAATTTTTAAAGATGCTCTGAAGAGTGGCCTGCGGCTACCAGAACCGAGAAGGCTAAGTGAAACGAACAAGACTGATCATCCCAACTTTTGTCCATACCACCGAGTGCTGGGGCACACTATTGAAGACTGTTGCATCTTCAAGGATTGGGTCGAGAAACGATACAAGGCGGGAGAAATACCATTGTCCCCTGGCGTGTTAACAAACAATCAAGCGGCGACCGCCAATTTCATACAAACGGGGACCGAAGTCCTTCAGGGACCTGATTCTCACAAACACCCGCCTTTCTCTGGGAACAGTCGACCACCACGTCATTAAACTGGGAATAATCGACCTCTAAGTCGTTAAACTGGAAATGTAAAAAAAATGTGTAAATAAAAGAAAAAATAAAAGCCGAAATGATGGGGCAACTCGCAATAAAAATCAGGGAGTAAAATAAAAATGAAATAAAAGCCGAAATTATGGGGCAACCACGAATAAAAACCGAAATGATAGGGCAATCGCGACCTTCGCGATAAGAAAAGCTGAAATGATAGAGCAATCGCGGTAAAACAAAAACAAAAACAAAAAAAAAAAAAAAACCAAGGGCGGATGATGAGTTGCTCCTGGCATTATTCCAGTGCAGCAATGCAGACGCCAACAAAATTCCAGTTTCCCAAAATTCTTTTGGCCCTACGGCCAGTCCCCAAATTGACTGCCGTATACAATCCACGAGCTCAAATAATTCTCATCATACCCATGCCCCACCGTAATCACCAGTTACGCGGCTGGTCTCCGCCTTTAGAGTTATGCTCCATTGAGAAGACTCACTCATGTGTTCTCACGATACATGAGGAGAACAAACTTTTGTGGGATCCTTACAACTCACAAAGGAAAAACACACTTAGGAGTCCTCACGACTCCTAAGGAGAAAATACACCTGCGGGATCCTCATGACTCGCAGGGAGAAAATGCTTTTAAGGGACCCTCACGGACCATAAAATTGAAAAGCCTTAAACGACAGGGACCTAAACCCATCTCCTAAGCCATCGCTCCGCCAATAAGAGTAGGTGTAACACCTAGCCCCTTTTTATACCAATAAAACATATCTCTCTTTAACTTATACAGTTTGTTTTTATTATTCATTTTATTTATAATTACTAATTTATTTTAAAACCTTTTTAACCCATTTACCCCATTTTTATTTCTTTAAGCCATTCTTTTATAACTTAATTTATTTTTATTAAAACCCACAACAAATCCCTCAACCCAACTTTTTTTCACCTTTTACTTTATCCTAAACCCCAAGCCCATTCCATTTTAATAAATAAAATCCCTTTCCCTTATATCCCCTCGGCCCAATCCCTAGCCAGACCCACTTCTTTTTTTTCCCATCAAATCTCTTTTTCTCCTTCAGCCCGGCCCGGCCTTCACTTCCTTTTCCCCACAGTTCTTTTATTTTATTTTCCTGGCCCAACTCCTTCAGCCCGGCCCGTTCTAAATCCCTCATTCCTTTAACTTATTTTCTTCTTTTTTTTCTCTGGCCCAGCTCACGCCGGCCCAAACGCTTCAGCCCTCACCCCACGCCCGATTCAACTTGAACCCGACCCGCCTCCTACAGTGCATCTTCCTCCAACAGCTAGTTCTTTCCCTGCTCGCGACCCCTTCCTTCGCCGTAACCCATGCCGCCTCCTTCGCCCACGCCTGCGCCCTTGTCGGCCACGCTCGAGCGCGCGTTACTCCCCACGACGCGCGACCTCTTTCTCTCCCCCTCACTTCCATCACTCCCTCGCCCTCCTCTCTTTCCTTCCTCCTCTCTCACCCACTTCCGCACCCACCACTTCCACCGGCGACGAAGACGACGACCGATTTCCCTTCCTTCATCACCTCACCCTCCTCCCTCGCTCACTCCTCTCTCCAGAAACCCCGAGCTCCCTATTCTTCCTCCTCCCTGCATCCATCTCGGCCATTCCATTGCAATCACCGCCGGCGCCCCGTCTTCCCGACGACCACCATCGTCGACCACCAACTCCATCGACACCATTCACCCTCCTCGTCAACATCATCTCCATCACCATCATCTATCCCTGCTTCTCTCTCCCTCTCTCTGTTATTTCTCTCTCTCCCTGCATCTTTCCCTCTCTCTCTCTCTCTCTCTGATCTCTCATTCTGCCTCTCTCTCTTAATCTCTATGTGTTCTCTCTCTCTCACTTCCACTCTACTCTCTGTCTCTCTCTCTCTCTACACTTCTCTCTTTCTCTCTCTCAACACTTCTCCCTCTCTTTCTCACTGTCTCATCCTCACTCTCTCTCTCTCAATCACTCTCTGTTCTCTCTCTAAACCTCTCCCTCTCTCTTGATCTCTCTCTGTATCTTTCTAACTCTCTCTATCTCAAAAACCCTCGCGCAAAGCCAACCCAACCGAGCTCACCCAACATCCGTGGCACCACTGGAGCTCTACCGTGATCGCGCCGTTGCCGCTGCCATACCGTCGTCAATACGTCTCCAGACAAGTTCTCTACTTGCTCCATGCTATTCTATTTATGTTACAAATCCAAATCGTATAAATCACTATGTTAGTATTCATGATAACGTACACTATTTACCTGTTCGACGTATGGCCCAATGAAAATACTTGCTTAATTTGACGGAACTCAATTGTATAATCTGGCCCGTATGTCTGTGAATGTAGTGTGTGAATTTCGTTGGATAATATGACCGTTAATGACTAAAACGACTACCCCCAAGTTTAACCGTAAAACTGGAATTTTCCTGTACCTGAAAATCGTTAAAATCACCATAAATTGTATACACACTGGAATGATGCGCTCGAGGGCTCAAATCGAAGCCGACTCGACGAACTATAACCCTATGCAAGTTTATAATAGTTTCTGTACTTAAACGGTGACAATATTTGGATCGGAGTGCGACTCTGGACTGCAGTCCAGAGCGACTCCAGTTGTTGGTTGCTGTCCCGTAATGGGTACCATCCTGTTTCCTTAACTCGTAGGTTGCGGAACTCTGGGGTTTATTATAGGTGAATGTGTTAGCTAGACAACACAAGTGGTTTCATCCTGTTTCGTTATCGTTTGTTATTTAATCTGTAATTTAATAGATGTGGACGTATAACAGTCCAGAACAGATTCTGAGATGACATATTAGTGTTAAACAGTGTATAAGTCCTGACGTGCAGATGCGATTGAAGATCCGTCTTTTGCGTTGAAAACTTTACTGAAAACCCTAGATTTCATTCAACTGTAGCGCCGCTAAAATCTGATCCCAGCTGGGATTAAAATGCGTTGCGAAACGGACTTCCGATTCTGAAACCGGATTTCCAGCCGTGAACGCTTAAAATGAAATGGCTATAATTAGTGATCCTGGAACCCGATTGGCATGAAACTAAATTCGATGGATAGATAACTGAACATACTAATTATTACCTGTTTATCGTTTCGCTAAACTGTACACGTTTAATTTATGATAAATTATGCAAGTGATAGATTATTGATTCATGACACCCTAATCATGCTTTACATACTGTTTACGCATCATATCATACACATGTCACTGCATTGATAACCTAGTGATAACGTGCATACCCAGTGTTAGGTATTAGTGATGATTGTGGCAAGTACGTTAGTTTTCGTGTATCAGTGAATAAGTAAAAGTGACACGTACTTGTACACAATCAGTGAACCTTATTATTCTATTGCATTGTCGACGTCTGTGGGACGCGTGTACGTGTGACTATAAGTGGTATGGGACACTTATGGAAGCTCTTGCACGGGTGTCACAGATAAGGCACCAGACACTGCCATTTATTTTAGGTATTAGTCGGGACGTGCTTGATGGAGGTTCTGCCTTCCAGTTCTCGCGCAGACTTGTCACAGACCGATTGGTATTTTGGGTTATGGTTAGCGTTTGATGTAGACCACGGGGTGTGGGATAGTTTGAGTGTGAGTTCAACAGAATCTCAGGAGTCCCATGCCGGCTTATATATTTAGGGAGATATATGGAGATTTACAGGGTACATGATTATTACCGTAATTTACATGTTGGGCCCGTGGTCGCTTGCCCTTGGGGTCTACCCTTGGGTGGAGGACACTCGCGAGTGGTTGACTCTTACACTTGGACTGACGATAGGCTTAGTGACCTGTACATTGAGACTTAAAGACCGATAGGAATGATGGCATTGAGATACATACTTACTGTGTTGACATACTTGGCATATTATTTTACTGCTTTTACCGTTCCACTGCATTGATTACTACGTGTTCATATCTATACCGTCATTGATTCACTGTTTTATATATTTATTATCACTGTTAGAGTTGTCACATGAATTTATATATTATATTGCTATTGTGTCGCTCTGACGACCTGAGTATGCATGCTCAGTGTGAGGAGAAGATTTAGCCTGGACCAGGACTAGACGTATATCACAGACACCTCGACTTACTATCCAGAGTTATATTCGTTTGTTTCCCCTCAGGTCAGTTCTTTACATTGTTTCATTCAGTTACTGCATTTCTCATTACCTGCGCATCATTTACTGTTTACCATGAAAAACTAGAAGCCGAAGTGTGAATACGGCAGGACATTTCCTTGACCGTAGGAGCATGGCTGGCCTTGTCAACCCCTCGTATTCCGTATTTTGGGAAGCGGGACGTGACATGGTTTAGTTGGTATCAGAGCGCCAGGTTTTACTTCGATTGGGATTGCAGTTTTCCGTGTAGAGCTTGACAATCTAAGACATCTCTCAGTCTAGATTGTAAACTTGATATCCTTGATCCATATTCACATTGAGCGTTCTGCTATCCATTCGCCAGAGTTTCAGGTGACTTGGCAAGTTTCGTGGTTGTAATTGTGAACTACATCACGATTACACTACCATACTCTGTTTAAGTGACTTAAAGTCATACAGTTGATTCTCCACTTGTAATAAATTCATCACCTCTGATATTCTTGAATCTTTGTCCTATCCATATTATATTTTGATTCGTATAGCTTGTGCCTTATATCATCCTCAGAATTATTGTTCCAGGATCGTGTCTTCCAACGACTCTTCATCTATCTTCACTCCCCAGATTCAGACCGTTGAGATTCTGAGTGTACTGCAAGGTCTGAAGAAAGCCCAGGAGCGAACGAATGATTTGTTAGCTGAAGAACTGAGAAGGCAGGTGAATCAGGACCAGCGGGGGTCTCAAATAATAAAGGGATCCCCGTTAGACGAGGAAAAGAGAAGAAGATGAAGCGCCAATTTGTTTCCCCACGACAGAAGCAGCAGCAGACCCCATGTTGTGGGTACTGTAAGAAGCCAGGACATCTTCAGAGGGATTGTCGTCGCGCCCAAGGGAAATGTCTGATTTGCGGATCCAGCGGACATCTTATCAACGATTGCCCAAAAAGGAAGGAGCTACAAGGAGGAGGCTCATCCACACTCTCCACTTCTGCCAAGTGATGATTATTGCGTAGTTCAAACATCGAGGATAAGGCAGACCCAACACAGGATTCCACTCGCGTGACGAGAATGCAGCGATCTAGCAATCAAAGAAGAATTTTCATGTTTTCTACATTCAGTAATAATGTTATCATCCTTTTGTGAATATTTCTTTCCGTTTGAAATCTTGTATCCGTTGAACTCTTAGGTAAATGCAATAAAAAAAACTTGAATCGTAATATATGTATCATTCTCTTGCTTTCTCCTTATTTATACTATTCATTATCATAGCATTTTAACCCTGATTTTTTCAGTTCCTGCCACCGCATATCTTCCTATACTTCGTACCCTTAGCTATTTTCTTGATGTATTCCACTGTCTGATCATGACTCTTTCTTTTTCAGGCCATGGCCCACCCTGGAGCAGCGCCGCATCTAGTTGAGGATACACAGTCATGCGTTTGCTTAGACCGCACGCTGATGAGTTCTGACGATGAGATCGACGGTCCCCAGGTCGTTTTCGAAAACAGCGATTCAGAGGACGAAGGAGCAGCCGCCCCAGAGTTTGACGTGATAGGCGATCCGATGAAGAGGAAGGAGAACCTGAAGAGAACCCGATAGAGGAAGATCCCGAGGAAGACCCGATAGAAGAAAATCCGGTGGAGGAAAATCCCATGGAATCAGACCTCGATGAAGAAGCTTCAGCCGAGAAAGAAGGACCAGAAAATCAACACCCTGCCGTGGAAGAACTCCCAATGGTGATTCCCGCGAGACGATATGGGAATGGACGCACCCACCTGAGCGCGCGAGCCTACCGCAACCTGCTGAATCTCCACAACCGCGACTGACGGGATTTCTTCTAGATGTTGTTTTTTCTGGCCAAATAAAGCTGTGTATAGTTTAGGGCCACTTTTCGTCTTTGAGAATGCTTTGTTTAAAATCTTTTGAAATGAAATAAATTGTTGAGTTCGCTAATCCATCGATCTTCTTAGTCCCCTTGAAGCTTGATTATTTCTACTACACAATTATTTTCCTACCGAGATTTGTTCACCCCTACTCCTTACATTGTTTTAACCCTCACTGAGATTAACTAGTACCGCACCCTGATCTTGGGAATAGGCCATCTTTCATCCTTCGTATATGCCTCGTTTGATATCCTTCTGGCTGGGGATGTTGATAATAAAATCTCCAAGTTGACTGACCCTTCAAAAAATTTTGATTCATATGATGTACCGACCGTCACCATTCCCATACTATTTCCCTTGTAGTCCATTGTTGCTCACCCTTACTTCCCGTGCCGACCCGATCCCAATCTCCTTGAACTTCAGCCTAAAGCCGCTACACTCCTACTTTCTGAATGAGCCACCCTTCCTTGTAATCATTACCCTAGCTAGCCCTATACCTCTTTGTGTTCTTCCTATTACCCTAAATATATATAGGGACTTTATTATTCGAAATTTGGCTCTCATTATCTTGTATTTGTCGAAGAGTGCGTGTTATTGACTACTTAGTTTATGTATTTCAAAGCACACTACTATTATCCTAATTTTCAGTAGCGCAACCTTACACCGCGCAAATTTGTGTTCCATGTTCCTTATTTTCACTATGTAAGTTTCTAAGTTATTTGATCGATACATTATCCTAAAATGTTTTAACTTACCGACTAATCTTTCATTACTTTATTGTCGTTCTATTATTTTCGGGTATTGTGACTATATTTAATAATATAAATGATTGTGCCTTATACTTATTTTTCCGCCGTGCTACCTTTGATATACTTATACGTGCACATATTTGAGTTCCGATTTTTTCGAGTACGCCTCGAATAATATTGTTCGTTATGGTTGTTATTTATATTCCCGTATATATGTAGTTGCTCTTATAGTTGTTCATGCCTTATACTTATTTAGACCTAGCCCTTGGTATGTTGTTCTTACATATATAAACCTTTAAATTTCTTCATCTGCCTATCTTCAAGTAAATCATTATGTGTTAGTTTGCGATATAGTAGCTTTCGCTTATGATTTTATAACTTACCGTTTACTTTTAAATTTCGAGGACGAAATTTTTATAAGGGTGGTATGATGTAACACCCAGCCCCTTTTTATACCAATAAAACGTATCTCTCTTTAATTTATACAGTTTGTTTTTATTATTCATTTTATTTATAATTACTAATTTATTTTAAAACCTTTTTAACCCATTTACCCCATTTTTATTTCTTTAAGCCATTCTTTTATAACTTAATTTATTTTTATTAAAACCCACAACAAATCCCTTAACCCAACTTTTTTTCACCTTTTATTTTATCCTAAACCCCAAGCCCATTCCATTTTAATAAATAAAATCCCTTTCCCTTATATCCCCTCGGCCCAATCCCTAGCCAGGCCCACTTCTTTTTTTTCCCATCAAATCTCTTTTTCTCCTTCAGCCCGGCCCGGCCTTCACTTCCTTTTCCCCACAGTTCTTTTATTTTATTTTCCTGGCCCAACTCCTTCAGCCCGGCCCGTTCTAAATCCCTCATTCCTTTAACTTATTTTCTTTCTTTTTTTCTCTGGCCCAGCTCACGCCGGCCCAACCGCTTCAGCCCTCACCCCACGCCCGATTCAACTTGAACCCGACCCGCCTCCTACAGTGCATCTTCCTCCAACGGCTGGTTCTTTCCCCACTCGCGACCCCTTCCTTCGCCGTAACCCACGCCGCCTCCTTCGTCCACGCCTGCGCCCTTGTCGGCCACGCTCGAGCGCGCGTTACTCCTCACGACGCGCGACCTCTTTCTTTCCCCCTCACTTCCATCACTCCCTCGCCCTCCTCTCTTTCCTTCCTCCTCTCTCACCCACTTCCGCACCCACCACTTCCACCGGCGACGACGACGACGGCCGATTTCCCTTCCTTCATCACCTCACCCTCCTCCCTCGCTCACTCCTCTCTCCAGAAACCCCGAGCTCCCTATTCTTCCTCCTCCCTGCATCCATCTCGGCCATTCCATTGCAATCACCGCCGGCGCCCCGTCTTCCCGACGACCACCATCGTCGACCACCAACTCCATCGACACCATTCATCCTCCTCGTCAACATCATCTCCATCGCCATCATCTATCCCTGCTTCTCTCTCCCTCTCTCTGTTATTTCTCTGTCTCCTTGCATCTTTCCCTCTCTCTCTCTCTCTCTGATCTCTCATTCTGCCTCTCTCTCTTGATCTCTCTGTGTTCTCTCTCTCTCACTTCCACTCTACTCTCTGTCTCTCTCTCTCTCTCAACACTTCTCCCTCTCTTTCTCACTGTTTCTTCCTCACTCTCTCTCTCTCAATCACTCTCTGTTCTCTCTCTAAACCTCTCCCTCTCTCTTGATCTCTCTCTGTATCTTTCTAACTCTATCTATCTCAAAAACCGTCGCGCAAAGCCAACCCAACCGAGCTCACCCAACATCCGTGGCACCACTGGAGCTCTACCGTGATCGCGCCGTTGCCGCTGCCATACCGTCGTCAATACGTCTCCAGGCAAGTTCTCTACTTGCTCCATGCTATTCTATTTATGTTACAAATCCAAATCGTATAAATTGCTATGTTACTATCCATGATAACGTACACTATTTACCTGTTCGACGTATGGCCCAATGAAAATACTTGCTTAATTTGACGGAACTCAATTGTATAATCTGGCCCGTATGGCTGTGAATGTAGTGTGTGAATTTCGTTGGATAATATGACCGTTAATGACTAAAACGACTACCCCCAAGTTTAACCGTAAAACTGGAATTTTCCTGTACCTGAAAACCGTTAAAATCACCATAAATTGTATACACACTGGAATGATGCGCTCGAGGGCTCAAATCGAAGCCGACTCGACGAAATATAACCCTATGCAAGTTTATAATAGTTTCTGTACTTAAACGGTGTCAATATTTGGATCGGAGTGCAACTCTGGACTGCAGTCCAGAGCGACTCCAGTTGTTGGTTGCTGTCCTGTAATGGGTACCATCCTGTTTCCTTAACTCGTAGGTTGCGGAACTCCGGGGTTTATTATAGGTGAATGTGTTAGCTAGACAACACAAGTGGTTTCATCCTGTTTCGTTATCGTTTGTTATTTAATCTGTAATTTAATAGATGTGAACGTATAACAGTCCAGAACAGATTCTGAGATGACATATTAGTGTTAAACAGTGTATAACTCCTGACGTGCAGATGCGATTGAAGATCCGTCTTTTGCGTTGAAAACCTTACTGAAAACCCTAGATTTCATTCAACTGTAGCGTCGCTAAAATCTGATCCCAACTGGGATTAAAATGCGTTGCGAAACGGACTTCCGATTCTGAAACCGAATTTCCAGCCGTGAACGCTTAAAATGAAATGGCTATATTTAGTGATCCTGGAACCCGATTGGCATGAAACTAAATTCGATGGATAGATAACTGAACATACTAATTATTACCTGTTTATCGTTTCGCTAAACTGTACACGTTTAATTTATGATAAATTATGCAAGTGATAGATTATTGATTCATGACACCCTAATCACGCTTTACATACTGTTTACGCGTCATATCATACACATGTCACTGCATTGATAACCTAGTGATAACGTGCATTACCCAGTGTTAGGTATTAGTGATGATTGTGGCAAGTACGTTAGTGTACGTGTATCAGTGAATAAGTGAAAGTGACACGTACTTGTACACAATCAGTGAACCTTATTATTCTATTGCATTGTCGACGTCTGTGGGACGCGTGTACGTGTGACTATAAGTGGTATGGGACACTTATGGAAACTCTTGCACGGGTGTCACAGATAAGGCACCAGACACTGCCATTTATCTTAGGTATTAGTCGGGACGTGCTTGATGGAGGTTCTGCCTTCCAGTTCTCGCGCAGACTTGTCACAGACCGATTGGTATTTAGGGTTATGGTTAGCGTTTGATGTAGACCACGGGGTGTGGGGTAGTTTGAGTGTGAGTTCAACAGAATCTCGGGAGTCCCATGCCGGCTTATATATTTAGGAAGATATATGGAGATTTACAGGGAACATGATTATTACCGTGATTTACATGTTGGGCCCGTGGTCCCTTGCCCTTGGGGTCTACCCTTGGGTGGAGGACACTCGCGAGTGGTTGACTCTCACACTTGGACTGACGATAGGCTTAGTGACCTGTACATTGAGACTTAGAGACCGATAGGAATGATGGCATTGAGATACATACTTACTGTGTTGACATACTTGGCATATTATTTTACTGCTTTTACCGTTCCACTGCATTGATTACTACGTGTTCATATCTATACCGTCATTGATTCACTGTTATATATATTTATTATCACTGTTAGAGTTGTCACATGAATTTATATATTATATTGCTATTGTGTCGCTCTGACGACCTGAGTATGCATGCTCAGTGTGAGGAGAAGATTTAGCCTGGACCAGGACTAGACGTATATCACAGACACCTCGACTTACTATCCAGAGTTATATTCGTTTGTTTCCCCTCAGGTCAGTTCTTTACATTGTTTCATTCAGTTACTGCATTTCTCATTACCTGCGCATCATTTACTGTTTACCATGAAAAACTAGAAGCCGAAGTGTGACTACGGCAGGACATTTCCTTGACCGTAGGAGCATGGCTGGCCTTGTCAACCCCTCGTATTCCGTATTTTAGGAAGCGGGGCATGACAGTAGGCAAATGATGAATTGCTCCTGGCACCTCTGCTTCAGTGTTAGCAACGCTGATGCCGGCCCCTACCCCAAAATTCCAAGCTCGCCATCAATAGACCTCTAAGTCTTTAAACTGGAAACAGATGACCTCCAAGTCGTTAAACTGGAAACAGATGACCTCCACTGGAAACAGATGACCTCTACGTCGTTAAACTGGAGACAGATGACCTCTACGTCGTTAAACTGGAGACAGACGACCACCAAGTCGTTAAACTGGAGACAGACGACCACCACGTCGTTAAACTGGAAACAGATGACCTCTAAGTCTTTAAACTGGAAACAGATGACCACCACGTCGTTAAACTGGAAACAGATGACCCCCAAGTCGTTAAACTGGAGACAGATGACCTCTAAGTCGTTAAACTGGAGACAGTAGACCTCTAAGTCGTTAAACTGGAGACAGTAGACCACCACGTCGTTAAACTGGAAACAGATGACCTCTAAGTCGTTAAACTGGAAACAGTCGACCTCTAAGTCATTAAACTGGGAACGAGGGAAATCCACTCATATGTCCTCACGATACATGAGGAAGAACAAACTTTCGTGGGATCCTTACGACTCACGAAGGAAAAACACACTTGGGAGTCCTCACGACTCCTAAGGAGAAAATACACCTGCAGGATCCTTACGACTCGCAGGGAGAAAATGCTTTTATGGGACCCTCATGGCCCATAAAATTGAAAAGTCTTAGGTGACAGGGATCCAAACCTGTCTCCAAAGACATCGCTCCCCAATCCCCAAGTGGCGAATGATGAGTCGCTCCTGGTACCATATTCCAGTGCAGCGATGCAGACGCCAACCAAATTCCAAACTCATACCCCAATGGCGAATGATGAGTCGCTCTTGGTACCATATTCCAGTGCAGCGATGCAGACGCCAACAAAGTCCCAAAATTTTTATGACCCTACGGTCTGGATCATACATCCTGCAAAACCGTATACAATCCACGAGCGTAAAACGATTCTAATCTCTCCCAAGTTCTCCCGGGGCAAATGATGAGTTGCTCCTGGCATTATTCCAGTGCAGCAATGCAGATGCCAAACAAAAAAAAACCCAAATCCAAATCCTCCCGGGGCACATGATGAGTTTCTCCTGGCATTATTCCAGTGCAGCAATGCAGATGCCAAACAAAAACCAAATCCAAATCCCCTCGAGGCAAATAATGAGTTGCTCCTGGCATTATTCCAGTGCAGCAATGCAGATGCCAAACAAAAAAAAACCAAATCCAAATCCTCCCGGGGCCCATGATGAGTTGCTCCTGGCATTATTCCAGTGCAGCAATGCAGATGCCGACAAAAATACCAATCCCAAAATTCCCTCAATGACAAATGATGATTCGCTCCTGGTACTATATTCCAGTGTAGCGATGCTGATGTCGACTCAAATCAAACAAATCCAACCAACCAATTCCAACATTGACCTCTGCGTCGGACAACAGACACTCCGTCTCGGGAAAACGTCAAGCTGACACTCCGTCTCAGGGATACGTCGACCAGCCGATACTTCGCCTCGGGGAAACGTCAAGCAGACACTCCGTGCCGGGGGCACATCGACAACAGGCACTCCGTCTCGGGGAAACGCCCTACCACAGGCACTCCGTCTCGGGGATACGTCCAACAACAGGCACTCCGTCTCGGGGAAACGCCCTACCACAGGCACTCCGTCTCGGGGATACGCCCTACAACAGGCACTCCGTATTGGGGAAACGTCCTACCACAGGCACTCCGTCTCGGGGAAACGCCCTGCAACAGGCACTCCGTATCAGGGAAACGTTCTACCACAGACACTCCGTGCCGGGGACACGTCAACCAACAGGCACTCCGCCTCGGGGAAACTTCTGCCAGCGACACTCAGCGCCGGGGAAAAGTCGATCAGCGACACTCCGTGCCGGGGAAAAGTCAACCAGACACTCCGCGCCGAGGAAAATTCCATCAGCGACACTCCGTGCCGGGGAAAAGTCAACCCGACACTCCGCGCCGGGGAAAAGTCGATCTGCGACACTCCGTGCCGGGGAAAAGTCAACCACCGACACTCCGCGCCGGGGAAAAGTCGATCAGCGACACTCCGTGCCAGGGACACGTCAACCAGCGACACTCTGCATCGGGGAAACGTCCAACACAGACACTCCGCATCAAGGAAACGTCAACCAGCGACACTCCGTGCCGGGGAAACGTCAAGCAGACACTCCATGCCGGGGACACGTCAGCAAGCGACACTCTGCATCGGGGAAACGTCCAACACAGACACTCCGCACAGGGAAACGTCCAACAGCGACACTCCGTACCGGGGAAACGTCAAGCAGACACTCCGTGCCGGGGATACGTCAACCAGCGACACTCTGCATCGGGGAAACGTCCAACACAGACACTCCGCATCAGGGAAACGTCCAACAACGACACTCCGCCTCAGGGAAACGTCGACCAGCGACACTCCGTGCCGGGGACACGTCTACCAAATCACTCCGGATCAGAGCGTCGACCGTCCACGTCGCAAAAAAGGCAATGCAGGCTTCCCACAAATCGGGAACCAAATCGCTCCGGATCAGAGCGTCGACCGTCCATGTCGCAAAAAGGGCAGTGTAGACTTCCTACAAAGCAGGAACCAGATCGCTCCGGGTAAGGGAAATGTCTACCACGGACACTCTGTCTCGGAGACGCGTCAAGCATCGACCGTCCATGTCGCAAAAAGGGCAGTGCAGGCTTCCTACAAAGCAGGAACCAGATCGCTCCGGGCCAGGGAAACGTCTACCACGGACACTCCGTCTCGGAGACGCGTCAAGCGCCGACCGTCCACGTCGTAAAAAGGGCAGTGCATCCCAAAAAGTGGGGACCAAAGCAAGTCGCCTCCACGCAAAAGAAGATCCATCAATTTCATGCACACGACCCACATGTGCGGTATGCATTCATTGATGGGGGGCAATTTGTTGGGGTAAAAATTTACTCCCCGGTTGACCGAGTCAAAGTCAAGGTCAACCCCCAAGCTAGGTGGGCCCAAGCCCAGGTCAAGCGGGCCCAATGCCAACAACGAAATCATGTCATAAATAATTTTTATGTAATTTTTTATGCATGAATGTAAGCAAAATGGGCATAAAGCCAATATTTTGTAAACCCATGGCTTATGTGCAAAAATGAAATGGCACATGAGCCAAGGGATGAGCAAAACGCCATTTTTGCAAAGCCCAAGGGGCTATATGTAAATATGTAAGCCTATATAAGGCAAAATGATGATGAATAAAAAAGATACTTTTCATTCTCTCCAAAAAAAATTAAGTCTGAGATCTTTTCTCCTTCCTCAAGGTTCCAAAATCTTCTTCTTTCTCTTGAATTAAATCAAGAGTTTTACTCTTCCTTTTCAAAAACAAGATAGGTTTTCACCACCAAACCCACAAAGGGGAACTTGGATCTTTCTTTAGATCCCAAAAAAGAGAGATTTTGAGATCTCACATCTCTTGATCTTCAAGATCCAGCTAACAGAGGAGGAAGAAGAAGAACCTCTTCCATTAACCCCAAAAACACACTTAGGAGTCCAACTCCACTCTGATTTCTCTTCCGAGAATCCTTTTAGGCTAAAAGCCTCTTTTCCTCGCAGGCACTCAAGCGCAGAACGCCCACGTGCCGACACGTGGCGTGCTTGCGCTGAAGCGCCCAGCGCTCGAGCGCAGAACGCCCACGTACCGACACGTGGCGCGCTTGCACAACAACGCCATGCGCTCGAGCGCAGAACGCCCACGTGCCGACACGTGGCGCGCTTGCGCTCAAGCGCAAGCGCTCGAGGGCAAGTCGCCCCAGTGCCGACACGTGGCGCGCTTGCGCTCAAGCGCATAGCGCTCTGGCTCAAGTCGCCCCCGTGCCGACACGTGGCGCACTTGTGCCCAAGCGCTCAGCGCTCAAGCGCAAGTCGCCCCCGTGCCGACAAGTGGCGCACTTGCACTCAAGCGTCAGGCGCTGAAGCGCAAAGCGCCCACGTGCCGACACGTGGCGCGCTTGAGCTACAGCGCCCTGCGCTCAAGCGCAGAGCGCCCACGTGCCTACACGTGGCACGCTAGCGCCCAAGACGCTGGCCCCACGCATCCTTTGGATGTCTTTTCCCCCTCTTTTTATGTACATACATATACATATACATATGTATACATATTTGCACACACACGTGCTCCACGACACTGTCCCTGTTAGAAAAAAAAATTCTAACGGGACGCTGCCCCGTACCCCGCAAGGGGGCTGCTAGCCCCCTTGACCCCCAGCCCGCTATCCGGATAGCGGGACCCCCTTAAAAAACTCTGCGGGGCCCCCGATATATCCAAAACCCCTTCAAAACACAACACTGCGCATTGAGTTTGCATGACCAGTTTAACCCGTCAATCGGAGGTTCTCTCGCTCCAAAGACGAAGGGTAATTAACGGCAGCTTAGTCCGCGGCTGCCGGAGATTCGGATCCCCACAATCATTAAACCCCAGCCTACCTTAGGCAGGGAGAATCTGTAATGCGTCTGACAAGCGCGTGCGTATTCCCATCTCAATAGGGTGACGAAAAACACCCTACAGTTAGGACGAAGACGAGATCGTGGGAAGGAAGGGGTTGTAGGGATAGCACGAGAGAGATGGGAGAAGTTGCGAGGAAGGTGGAGGAGCACAGGTTGTGGAGATGACATCGCGGAGAAGACGGGAAAAGATAAGAGAAGAGAAGAAGAAGGGAGGGAGTGGGGGTGTCAGGTCGGGTTAGATCGGGTCGAGTATGGGTTATGGGAAAGGGAAGTGGGTTCATAGGCTCAGGCTGGGGCTAGGCTTGGGTGAGTGGGGTTAGATTTAAAGTTAGGAAAATAAAAAAAGGGTTAGGGTTTGGACTGGTTTTGAGAATTAGAAAAATATAGGAAGATTGGATTTAAATGGGAATAATAAATAGAAAATAGGGTAGGGTTTTGGGTTTTGGAAATAGAAATATTCAAATTAATAAAATTTTAGTAATTTTTGTTTTTAAAAATACAGTAATTATTTAAAAGGATCTGGGTATTACAAAAACAATGCAACTCATCAAACTAAAAATTAAATTCCGAGCCGCGATTTAGCAATCTCCTCGCAGCTTACTCTTGCAGCAGAAAATCCTGTATTTTGATAAAATAAGATAAGGTTAGGTATGAAATTAGGGGTTTTAAGACACAACTTCCGCAGCTTATTGATAAAATAGTGATGGCTTTATCAAAATCTTATAGATGCATTTCACAAGTACCTAAGAGCGCTGAAAAATGACTATTGCTTACAAATCAAATACATGCATGTAGGGTATAAACGCATGAATTTGGAGTCATGTTCAACATTCTAAAAGCAAAACGAACATGTCACTGGTATATATCTGTATGCAAATTTGGGATAAAAGGTGATTTTTTTAAAGCAAAATTTTGACTTGCTTAATTAGAAAGGCTATATCCAGAAGGCACAGCTATCCTCTAAGCTCTCGAATAGTTGGCTTAATTTTTTTTTTTAAATATATAAATTATCACATTCTCAACTCAGGACTTGTATGTATGTGGATAATGGAGGCTATAAATGCTTTGCAACGGTGATAATAAAAAACACTCTATTAACATGTGTTTCTGTGAGTACAATCAAGATCAACTCTAGCACATCCCATTGCATGTTTGAGCTCTTACAGTTAGTTCCATGCTATCTTTCTCTGAATCTCTGATCCAAATCTATATTAAGATGCATGAGAAAAGCTCTTCAATAGTACCTATTGGAATATTTACAATCAATCAACGCAATCACGAAAATGGATTTACTTGACATTTGATTTCTATGGACCAGCAAGTAAACATGACACGATTTAAGGTCCAGTGGAAGATTTCCCTTCAGAATAGCCTTGTGACCTTAGATGATGAAAATAAGTCTAGAATATATTAATGTTCCAAATTTGGATGTCACAGTTGCAGTAGTTGGCCGTGATTTTTGCCCAAGTCAACAGATTTACCGCAACGTAAAAATTTGAGCAGTTACAGATCAATTGGAAACTCAACTTCAATGAGTTCAAAAATAAATAATAAGAGTCGAAGGACTCAAAACTCTATTTTCTTCTACCTTATATGTCGAGCAAATTAAGACCAACAATAACTAGTTCCCTGAGATATCTTATCCTATACAATTATCACATTAAGACCAACAATAACTAGTTCCCTGAGATATCTTATCCTATACAATTATCACTGTGTTCATTACGTAGACATGTGTAATTGTGTATATAATCATGAATGCCCATGTTATGTGTGAGGCTGAGGAGGAATGATATGACTCGAATTGTTTATGTGCGACATTGAAGTTTACTTGATATCCTTTTCTTTCTTCAAATTCTTCCTCTCGTCTTCTTCTCCCTTCAAATCTGGATTTCAACTAGAAGCTTTATCAGACCGAACCCCTGTTTTAAACAGCACTTTATGCTCATCTTTAAGATGGAGCAACCAAAGGTTACAACACATACTCAATGTTAGCAACACTCTATCGCGTTTGCTATTAAAAATGTTTATCAACTTTTTTTGTGGGAAATTAAAGTTGAGCAATCAAGATGAGTTCCGCCACCCTACCTCTATCCTATTATTAATAAACGGAATGTAAACCAACTATCGTTTTAGTTACAGATTGCAGTATAGTTATATATTATAATAAGATGGTTTGCAAATAAAAACATTTTTACGGGCCTATTTGGATTTGGAGTTAGGATTAACAAGTTTATTTCTATGAGAAGAATAGATCATGCAAAGTCTAGTTTGCAAAGCCCTACGTCCACTTACAGCCGGTTGCTTGGCTCTAGAGTTATCTAAACTCCAAAATGGCTGTTTTTCCTCACAAAATTGGATTGGATTTTATATATCTTAACTTTGAAGTAATATAATTCCAATTATATAAAATCCGAAAAATTGGCGTCAAATTTAGATAAATCTAATTAATCCGGGTTATCCAAAAAGTGGCAAAACTAGGAATTTGGAGTTAAATTTAGACAACTCTTCATTACTCCGGTTAACCTAAACTAAGTGGACATTAGTGTCTTAGCAAAAAGTGCAATGATCAATCCCCTTTTCACCACATCAAATCTTGGTTCTTTGCAAAGTTGGTACCAATTTCCTCAACAATGTCTCAACAATGTGAGAGGCCGCAAGTTCGATCCCAGAAGGAGGATTGATTTAAAAACAAAAAAATAAATCTTGGATCCTTTTTAAAAATCTATTTATTATTATTTTTTATATACACATCAATGGCGATATTTAAATCATTATAATTCCCAATTATGTCATGAAGGTACTAAAGCAAATAACTTTTTTCATAACATACAAACAATGAAACAATCAGTGAGGGCTAATATGAACCAATTATGAAGTTTAATGCGAAATCAACCAAATCCCTAACCCTAACCTGATGGTTGGTGGTTCAGGCGACTGCGATGGGCTGGGTCTTGGAGGGCTGGATGTTGTTATTGGCCTTCTTCTTGCTGTTGTTGTTATCGGCGAAGTCCTCTTGGTTGTAGATGACGGTGATGTAGAGGGAGCAGCTAGGGCACCGAGCGATCTCCTCCCCCAAGTTGAGCTCCTCCTTGGTGATCTGGAAGAGGTCGCCGCAGGGGCATGGGTACGTGAAGGCCTGAATCTCCTCGCTCCACTCCATGTCCTCTATCTCCACTTCGTCGTATGACATCGTGAGAGAGAACAAAGATTAAGGAGAAGAAGAGAGGCCAATCGAAAAGAAAGAGAGGCGAAAAGAGGAAAGCTAGGGTTTTTATTGTTGAGTCAGTAATTTTGTCGATTAAGTCCTCCTATGTATTATGGCTTATTCCTAAAACCACCCTGATGCGATTTGGTGCCCAACCCCAACCCCACCCCTGAAGTTACACGTGACACTCGCTACCCTGCCGATAAAATTTAAACTTTTTCAGTAAAAATTTTATTTTTTTTCTTTCAAAAATGTCATTTCATCATCTTTTAATAGTCCACTGTATAACAGAGTATTTTGACCATTTCATAAAGAAATTAATGGCAACATGTCACGAGGGGGTCACGTGTAACGGAGAAAACTTCCGGGGTTTCTATGCACAAAATCGGCATCATGATGGTTTTGAGAACAAAGATAGTATACCGTGATTTTGGTGAAAGATTCATTTATATTAATATACCAGCGCAAATCCAATATTTGATTTGAAATATTTTTTTTAAAAAAATAGGAAAATTCTTGTAACTATGATGGCCCGATCTCTTGGAATCAATAGCCGAGAAATATTTCTAAATAAAAAATATTTAAAAATATTATTAATTTCTATAAAGAACTATAATAGTTTATGAAACCTATGCTAATCAACAGATTCAAAAAAGAAAGATGACCAATACACAAAATAAAGAATATTTAAACGAATATACCTTAAATTCTGAAATCTCCTCAAATCTTTAAAGATAATAAACTAACAGCAAATTGAAGTAATAAAACAGATATATTTAAATTATAGATTTAACCATTATATTTATTTTTTATATCTTATTAACTTCATCACAAAATGCCAAAAAAGCAAGTTTATATTTTGATTGCCCAATTCTTTAGTCCTTGTGTTGAGATTGTAAAGGTAGAGATTAAAATTAAAACTGAAACTGAGAAGTCTTAACTTATTGTTTTTAAAAAAAATGAAAATAAACCAATGAAATGTAATAATACATAAAATGAAGTCCCTAAATTAAAAAATTGGTAATAAATCTGTATGTGGCATACCTCCAAATTAGCGTAAGAAAATTGATTATGGTTATTCTCAAAATAATTGAATGTTTTTCCTTATGTAAATGATGTTGGCGATAATCTAGACAACAAAGGGATCATGCACAAATATCTTAATATTTATTGCGGGAACCACTCCAACCTTAAATTGTACTGAGCTTCTGCTGGCATTGCGATTCAAAAACATATATACAAAGTCACATGAATTATATTAGCATAAATAGCCTATGAATATGTGTACAAAGACCTGTTCATGACTTTTCCAAAACGCTTTCGATCGACGATTAATGTATTTCACGAGGACAAAATCTAATACTCTAAAGAATCCAGAATTATTTACATGGATTCAAACCAGTCCTCTGCTTTGCAAGATGATTTTATAAATTTCCATTCCATTTCTCAGTAACAGTTGAGCCATCAGTCTTTAAAAAAATTCTCAGCGATCGCATGCAGCAAAGCGTGTAATAACAAGTCAAACAGTGTTAACCAGTTGACAGACGAGACTATTACATATTATTAGTCTCTTCACAAGACAATTTTAACACAGGAAGACAATAACTTCAATCCATTCACTAATTGTTTATCATCAAAACTTGCTTAACTTCAGACTAATTGGACATGGTAATACTTTAGATATAATGGGATACTGAAACTTCCAAAAAAAACAGAAGAGAAGAGAAGAGAAAAGAAAAGAAAAGAAATTATAATCCATTTAGTAAAACAAAGTGATAATAGTGAAATTCCAAATCATCAAGCAACAGACTGGAGAGCTCTCTCAAAGTTGTCTTCGGCTACGGCCGCACGTTTGACGAGCAAGTGATCCGGATGTGACAGCTTCAATTGGCTGAGAAAGCACAACAGGAGAAATCAGAAAATATGGGTAGGTGATATGACATTGGATGCAACATAAGTCATAACCAAGCATTTCATGATTTTTTTAAAATAAATAAATAAATTTCTTTGTTCAATATGTATAAACTTATAGGAGATTAAAAGGAAAACTAGGCTCATTGTTTTCGTTGAGTATAAAATGAAATATCAAAAGGGTTAAGAAGAACATTAGAGACACATGGGCAATGATTGTTATGACTTTTTTGGTGTGTTTGGGTTATAAGGAATGCTAGTCTTCCACGGAAAAACTTCTTTGTCTGTCCTCCTGAGAATCAACATTTTACTCCAATTTTGGACAGGTAATTATAAAAGAAAGAGCGGTACTATAGGAAGTTGACAATTGGCGAAGAAGTCACCGTAGAACCATGCATGGAGTCTATTTTGTTCTCCTTCAGTATTTTTAATTACTAATTTTTTGGGAGGCGACAAATTATTTGACAACGTTATGTTGATACCTCTGTGCTGTACTTTGCAAATTTTGTTATTTCACATTTAAAATAGTTTATCTGGCTAGGTTCACATTTAAAATACTTTGCAAACTATCCAAATTCGTAAAAAATAGTAGTAACCAAGCAAAAGTAAAAATTATTAGTTGTTGAGCAACTAATGATTCAGAAAAAATCTTGTACTTCAAAAAGAAACAATGTAGAAGGTATAGCTTGCCAAGTAAAATGGCTCCAAGAAGTTAAAACCCTTTAGATCGAAGATTGTGATGGCTACAACAAAAGAATAAGTTTTTATCCCAGACCTTTAAGGTCAGCAAGGGTTGTCACAATGGATGTATCTTTTTTAACAAGTTCAGTTAGGCCCCTCTCTAATCTCGTGAGTCAATCGACTACAATATTTATCATTCTTAATTGACGCACTTATCACTGGTATTCCTTGCTGGTGTTCAAACGATCTCAATAGAATCTCCCCGATCCTATCCGTTATGAGCAGCTGAGAGTTATCTCTAAATTCTTAAGGATGCATTTGCATATGATCAAACCATCTCAATAATTTTTTCTTCAGTTTTAACCTTTACGAGAGTTTTCTCCAACTTTTTAAGGACCCTCTCAGTTTTTATTAACACCTTTGAAGTATCGTAAGCCATCCACTCAATGTAGTTATCTGAGCACCACTTGTTTCTGGAATATGTTATTTCTTAATTGTTTGACGTCATGGTCAGAAAACAATGTTAATTTCATAGTCGTTCCATAGAACACTCTCCTCGGTTCATTGTTATTCTACAATCACGTCATACTCCGTAGCTTCTTCATTTAAACCATCCAACCTTGGTTTCCCCACAAATCTAACCATCTCGATAAACAATTGATCGTTAGTAACAAAATGACTACTCATACGTATATCTTGGTTACATCATATGTTCATGACCCCCCCCCCCTTACCCCACACCCCATCCCCCCCCCCCACACATGCAAATCTGCTAAAGCTGTAACCTAAGATTATGATCTGCAATACAAAATCAAGTATATAAGTTGCAGCCTGAGTCATATAAGTTGCAGCCTGAGTCTACCCAGTAAGAGGCATAAGCAACTAATCGAATTTTTCTATACGAATTTTGTGGTGGTGTTTCTACATAACCACTAATTTAGACGCAGTAGTGTGGCCTACTCGCAGATTTTAAAGAATAGCTTTTGCAGTTCAGTTGCATAAGTTTTTCAAGCTTCTCCTCCCTTTTCAGTAAAGTAATAAATCTGCAACGGTCCATTAGCTTTAGATTTGACTAGAATTGTCATCACCTGCACCATATGTGCACCCCAACATATTTATGCATTGATCTTCATGTATGAGGACAATAGATGTATAATTCTTTATTTTATTTCTTTTGACTGTATAAGATGCAAGAACGCATATTTAGAAGAGTAGATACACAATAAGATCCTGAAGTAAACTTGAAAGGGTATATCTAAGGAGAAGTATGACAAACTATAAATTCAACTAGTAAGATTTCTATAGATGTTCAAGGTAATACTTGAAAAGTTAAATTTTATACAAAGTTTGTCCGATATTTAATTTGTGGCTACTTTATGCAATTTGCACCGCTAATGCTAGAAATGCAATATGTCTTTCTTCGTCTCTACTCATCTACTACATGGAAAATATGCAGCTGCCTCAGAATGCAACAAGGAATGAAGTTATATAAGCCGGTATTAAATGAAATCATAAAAATTTGCATACTAATTACTAAGTCAAAACTTTGGTATTGATTGTTTTCCGGTAGATGCTATAGAACTGCTCCTACAAACTTCAAAACAATTTTGCACGTGTATGCTAGATATCGATGTCAGTATCTTGTGCACTTTGTTCAACTAGCGCTGCTCATAATGAATTAAGATCAACCAAAAGTTTTGTGTTAGTGACCACTGACATAGAAAATAAGCTTTGCCGTAAGCTAGAGTTGGTGCCACGCAATTTAACCTGGCTTCGGTTTAATTTACAAGGGTATATTGTATCCAACAGAAGTTTCGGCTAAGTGTGCTTAAACATGTGGGGAAATAAAGTCCACATATGAGGTATGGTTCATTTGCTATATGACTGATGCTACAAGATAGCAGCATGAATATCAAAGACCAAGGCCTGTCATCAATCTTAACATTCTAGCATATATACTAAGAAATACAGAAAGACCAAAGAATTTGAGACGTTTTGAATTCGTGTAAAGTTGCAAATGCTTACCTAAGGTACCGTGATGAAGATTTGGCTCCGTGAAGACTGCACACAACTAAGTTCGCCAAAGTTTCTGCATCCTTTGCATCCTTGAAACCATAAGAAAAATTTTCTAAGCCAACAGGTGATACTAAAATAACCAAAAGGCACAGCTAAAATATAAGTACAAGTTTTCTTAAAGAATGTAATATTTAAATCAAAGCTCTAAATTCCGAGACAACCTTATTTAGTGCGTCAAGCAATAGGGTTTCAGCTTCATCAAATCGGTTCATGTGCATATAGCAGACAGCCTGTCCATTAAGAATCATTGTGGTCATCTGATACTTTTCAGCAAAATCTTGGAAAATAAGATATGCTTCTTGAATCTTAGAACCGCCCTGAAATAGAAGGGAGACAGGATCCATATCGTCATGAACAGAATAGCATTAATCTCCATGCAATGAAATCATGCACATACTCAGACTTACCACTGACAGGTTTAGCCATGCATTTGCAAGTTGTGTTAGAGTGTGGTCTTCATCAAGTTGCTGCATGATCTTAAGTTGTTTCTCTGCATAATCTGACCTGTGCATCTTTATGAATATCTGAACATTCAATGCTAGCCTGCATAAAAAAGCAATGAATCAAGTTGTAGACCTCTATGGTTGCTAGGAGAAAGGAAGTCAATATCTATCAGGGGAAGTGTAGGTTCTGCCAGCAATAATGCGTTGAACATATTCAATCACCTATAGTCTTATACACTCTAAATGAAGATTCACACCCCTATATCTAGCAGTTATCAACAGTTTGGTAATAAGCAATAGTAATATGGACAGAATTTGAGAAAAAAGGATAATGTAATATAAGTTGTTGGTTGAAAAATGCCTTCCGGCTTATATGCAACTACAATCTCACCACAAGGTTCTAGAAGAAACAGTTTGATTTGTACATACATATAAGCCAACACAGATTAGAATAAACTCTACAAACACATTTGCACGCTAAATCTAAGTGAGGGTGTACCTAATGCTATAAAATAAGAGCTCACTGGTTTCACAATATGTTCATAACATAACTTTTGCATAGATGATAGCTACTATATTCACGATTTTGAATGACTTTAGATAGGCAATTTTTAAGAGTTTTTACTGTAATAAAAAAAATCTTTAAGATAGTTCAATGATAAACGGAGATTCTTAAGAGTAATTTAGTGCAAAAAGCAACATTAAAGCACACATGAATCATGATCCTTAACGAGAAATGGATAATATTTATCTTTAAAGTCTACTAAAAGGGACTAACAAGTCACCATAATTATATAAAATAAATGTTCCTTTGCACTGTCAGGATACATGTTTTAGAAAATTAGAATATTTTAAATTTATTACTTTATGATAATGAAAAAGGAATATACAACTCACAGTTCCATTGTTCCTCCAGCATTGGTATGCTTAAGAGCCTCATTGTAATCTTGTTCATGCATATATATTATCCCAGCAATCAGGCGGAGGATAGGATTGTTTGCTATAGCAGCATCACTCAACCATTCCTGGAGACTTGATTTTGCACCTTCCTTCATAATCAGGACCAATATGAAGAACACAATGAGACTTTCGATCTTGGGTGATCTTTAAAAAAGATTTAATCAGGCTGTGTAAAGCTAAAATGATAACCACACAGAAAGTTCCCCAGAAATTTTCAGCCACTACATGACACTTCCATGATCCATCTAATATTGGGGCCGTTTCATCAGCAACAATAGGAAACAAATGTTACATGCAGCATTTGTTGCAAGTTAAAAAAAATCTCAAATACAATGTTTGGTGTATTTTTTATTTTGTTGTCGGATTTCCAAACCCCAAATCACATTTTGTGTTTGGTTGGAAAAAGAGAAAGAAAATGAGACATTCATAACAAAATTGCATATGTAGCTTATGATAATTGATAAGCTTATGTGGCACCATAACAATTTCCACTGCCAGATTTGGGGGGTGTTTGGTTTGCAACAAAACAAAAGTGCAACATCTGTTGCATGTAATGTAAATCCCCAGTCCTTGTAACTTTATCCGTATGTTTCAAATAAATATTTTTCTTATTTTTTCTAATATCCTAATTCTTCCAAATCCTATTTTCTTTCTCCTAATAATTAAAACCTAAACTAAATCCTAACCCACACACCCAGGCCCAGCCCAAAGCCCTCAAACTCCCCCTCTTTTTCTCTCCTTACTTTCTCCCTTCATTTCTTTTTGAATCGAGCTCCTCAACCCCAACGGCTCCTTCTCCTTCGCCCCCACTCCCGCGAGACCTGCTACACCCTACGACCCAGCTTGCCAACGATCTTCCCGAGATCTCCTCTCGCTTGTTTCCTTCATCTCCTCAACCGAAACTCCCCCTCTTTAACTCATCTCTCTCTCTCTCTCTCATTCTCACTCCACTGCACCGAGCCGGACCTCGACGCCCTCTGCCTCACCACCGACGACCCAAGCTCCTCATCATCACCATCATCACCACCACAACTCCACCTCCGGCGACCCCTCGAGCCACCACCATCACCCGCAAGCTCCTCCACCTCCTCTCCTCGAACCCAACTCCAACACCGCTAGCACCCACTGAGCACCACCACCGATCTTATCCGACAACCACCACGACAACACCACCAGAGACACCACCGAGCACCACCTCTACACCATCATCGCCGGCGAGCCTCATCTCCTTCACCTCACCGCAACCTCCACCAACCCAACCACAACCGAGCTTCCTCACTACCACAACACCACCGACCATCTCTACCCTTTCCATTGCCACCGGAGCTCCGCCACGCCACAGCCTGAGCCGTTGTTACCATCATTGCTCCTCGTGCTCCGCCGTGCCAACGCCAATGCCAAAGCTCAAGACTAGCCACTATTGCTGCTGCTTGTGCTTGTGCTTGCGTCGTGCCAGTGCTAACCGTCATCGTCACTGCCGCGTCACTATCGTCACAAGACAAGTGAAAATATTTACTTGTTTATCATGCTATTATAATCGTACGTGTAGTGTATGATGATAAATATATGTATATATATACATATATCGTGTAGTATAATCAAATCATTATTTTTAAAGCGAACCATCGTCGTTAATTTTAGTGTTTGGGACCTGACTAGGGTCTGTTATCCCGTGATAAAATTGTTTAGAATTTTCATGAATAAAATCTTGTTTTGACCAATTAAACGAAATCAATATTTCTATTGATACCCGTACATAACCTAGGTGTTCGACACAAAACCCTAAACGAAAACCCTATTTAGAATAGAGGAATTTATGACCAATAAATCCCTTTACTGATAATGAATGTCGTGTAGAGATTTGGGTTAAAAATACCTAGGTTATAGCCATGAAATGTCGCCCCAAAACACGACGTTAAATCTGAAAATCGTCATACATATCACGTTGTAAGATTAATAGTAAACTGGATATAACTCGTATTGTGACATGCTTGGGCTCAATACGAAGCAGACTGAATAAACTATAAGCCTCTGATAATTTTTACTGAATATTGCTTTGTTATGATATTACAAACTGAGGGGAAATACGGCTCTGGACAACCTCTGATAATTTTTACTGAATATTGCTTTGTTATGATATTGCAAACTGAGGGGAAATACTGCTCTGGACTGTAGTCCAGAGCAGTATTTTCTGACGGCACCTGATTTTAAATACATGTACATCCCAGTACATCCCTGTATAAATCTGAAAATATGTGGAGCCCTATATCGTTACGTAGATAATCAAGTTAGCTAATTGAAAGTGTTGGTTTCATTTAATTTGAACATTGTTTGCTATTTTAAAAGTATTTTAGATTGTTGACATATTCTGCAGTTTTCTGCAGTGACAGTTTATACATATTGATATTAAACTGAACTTATCTCCCTGCATACAACGGCTATTACTAATCCGTCTGTTGCATTGGAAACCTAACTAATACGGCTAGATTTTATTCAACAATAGCGATCCTTGATTCGAATCATAACATATAGAAAACTACACTTGAAGTTGGATTTTCAATTCTAAAACTGGAATTCCAGCAGCACATCCCTATTTTAAAATGAACATAACTCCTTAATCGAAAAGCCCATTGATACGAAACCAATTTTACTATTTAGATAGACAAGTATACTTTATATGCCTTTTATATTGTTCTACCCGATTCTACATGTGTGATTTTATAATGTATTTTTGCAAACTGCATGACGCTAGCTGCCCTTAATTTAATGAACGTTTATTTAAAGCATTCCTGCCATATCTTGTGATTGCTTTACACTCGTTGTTTAGTGACTGTGTACATTGGAATCCTAGCTACTGTTTTGCATTGTCGATTGATAAGTGTCGGTGACTGGATTGTGACAAGTACGATAATGAACCAGTTATTGAAAGTAATATTGATAAGTGAAAGCGTGACTGAATAGTGAAAGTAATATGTACGTGTTCACAACGTATCTAATACCTAAACATATACTATAACACGGGGAAAATGGGGAAATCGAGATAGAATCGAATTTGTGTTTAGAAAGGTCTAGTGAGTTAGAATCATTCGATATCAGTGATATATATTAGGTGGCCTAGCAGCATGGCTGCAGGGTTATGACCCGAGCAACAGCGGACCGTAGTCTCGGACATGCACAAGACCCTTATTAAATGCGAGTATCATTTTCCACCGATCGATTTCAATTAACTTAGTGACTGATATGCAGCGACATACATATTGCCTTGTCTTGATTACTGATATGATGCACATACTATATTATTCACATATACCTGATATTCCATATTCTCATGTTACTAGTTTATACCGTCTTTCATGCTTATCATTGCAAATATTATATATATATATATATATATATTGCTATATTGTGTCGCCATGACGATCTGAGTATGCATGCTCAGAGGACATAGTGAACCCAGCTCAGGACGAGGACCTGACCTTCGAGATCGCGGAGATTTAGATCTCGACCTCAGCATTATCGCCTTCTACTTTCAATAAAGACGTGTTCCACTTGGTTAGTTGCTTCTTTCGTTTGAATAATTGTATTATGGAACTATTTTGGTTAAATGTAATAAAGTAGTAATTGTGATTCTCTTTACTTCTGTGTCGTGTTTACTGCTTACCATGTAATACTAGAACCCGAAGTGTGACTACGACGGGATTATTACTTAACCGTCGGAGCATGGCTGGCCTAGCACCCATGTATTCTGTATATTGGGAAGCAGTACGTGACATGTAACAAATGCTACATGCAACATTTGTTGCAAATAAAAACCCTCAAATCCATTGTTTGGGTGGTTACAACTTTTGTTGTCAAATTTCCAAATCCAAACTACTATTTTATGTTTGGTTGACTAAAAATAAATAAGAAATGCAACATATGTTGCAAAATTACTTATGTGGCATATGATAAGATTATGTGGCATAACTAATAATTGCCATGGACACATTCCCCCAAGTAGCAACATCTGTTACAACCATTTTGAGTGCAAGTGTGCAACAAATGTTGCAACAATTTGACCCATTTTTGCGACTCCGTTACCAAATCCAACTCAAGTTTTTGCAAATCAAACATAGGAAATTGAGATTTTTTGCAGCAAATGTTGCATGCAACTCCATTTCCATGCTACCAAACAGCCCCTTAGTAAAGTTGCACCAATTGTTACAGCCAGTTTGGTTGGAACACATGTTTCAAGGATTTGATATGGTTTACAACTCTCTTTTCCATTCCAGGTCAAGATGTTACTAACCAAGCATGGGAAATTGAATTGTACTTTCAAAAATGTTGCAGGCAACCCCATTTTCACAACCAAACATCACATTAATGTAAATTACATGATCTAAAAAGTAGTCACCAGGTTATTCTGCTCAAAGCAAAAGAGAACCGCTACAATATGTTCAAAATCTGGCCACATAATGTTTTCAAGACACCGATGATGCAAAGACGTAGTCATTCGCTATTGGTTTGGCCAATGCATAATGCCAAAAATGGAGTATAGATTGTATAATGAAATTATGTAGAAATTATATAATTATATACTCTTAATAAGTATGTACATGTATGTGCAGACAAATCCTGTAAATAATGAGAAAAGATAGAAGAAAATTTTATCAATGGGTGAGAAAAAGGAAAATTTAGGGCTCATTGTAAGTAATTTGCATATCATGTATTGGGTATTAGGTGGATCCTGAGCATAGTGTACCAGTTAAATAGATTTTGGCCCACATATTTCTCATGTGGCCAATTATGCACTCATATGATCTTTCAGTACTATTTGATGTGGTTGCTAGCCGAACACTTGAACGTTCATTAATTGACCTTTTAAACCTTGTTTTACAGCGCCATAAGACACATTTCACGATTTCGATCAAAATAATTTATAGATATATTTTTCTTTTTTGCAATTTGTTATGTAACAAAGGAAAGGATATATGTCATGAAAACTGATTCCCTACCACAAAATAAACCAAACCATAAGACCAAGATTAAAAAAAAAAGAATAAATCCACAAAACGTCAACGGGTAAATCAGCCATACATAATTATCCAAGATATGAAGTTTAAAATTCTGTCTATTAAACTCAGCCTAAACATAAAATAATCTCAACACCAAACAATATAGGTCAAATCATTGTTATCTGATTAATAATAAAGGAACCAAGTCTATAAAAATTCTACCAAATAAGCGGTATTCCTTAGATCTCTAATTTATCCATGTGTATGATTTTATTACGTTAGCAAGTGCAGTTCGCATTTTAGGTTTTCTAACTTCTCAATCCAAAGAAATCAAATGATTGTATGTCAAAATAAGCAATGCTCTAATTTGTTCACATCTCCACATATTTCTACCTCTCAAATTCCAACATATCATCAAATTACAACTTTTCTAAAGAAACACAGAGACAGATCGGTTACACTACTTTCTTCTGTCTTACATTCTAATTTAAAATGGTAACAATTCCTCACCATTCACCAAATGATGATCTCAGAACAATTAGTGATCTAATTCATTCACATCTCCTCGATCTTCTACATTTCTAACTCATCTATAACATCACATTAGGGTTTCCAAGCTCTCAAATCAAGTCAAACCAAACCTAAATCGCACAAATCTCAAGTAAAATAAACAGATCCACATCAGAAAGCCAACCTTATCGCCAGAGAGATAGATCGCGAGCAGCTTCACCGCCTGCAGCGCCGTCGGCGCCGACGAATCGATCTCGTTGACAACCAGCTGACGGACACACAGATCCAGATCAACAATCATCAAACAAACAAACAAACAAACGATTTTCAACGAAATGAAACTGGATCTGTAATAAAAATCATAGGGAGTGAGCACCTGGTAAGAGCATAGGGCGATGTAGGATCTGTAGACGAGGGAGTCTCGCTCGATTGCGTCGTCGTGGGAGAGGTTGGGTACGTCGCTGTTGTTGATCGCCGCCTGGTACGCCCCCAGATAGAAGTTGTTGCGGAGGTTGAAGAGCTGATCTGGCGTCGCCATTTAGAGGTTTCGAGCGAGCTTTCGATGAGAGAGAGAGAATGAGTGATTTTGTGAGGAATGCGTTAAAGATGAAGGACGTCACGTGCGATGCATGTGCTGCTTAGCGGGTTCATAGGTCCAGGATCCGAACCGTCTGCTTCCCACTCATGATGGGCTGGTTCGGGCCTGTCATATTGTCGGCTCTGATTAAATTACCAAGGGTATTTGCATTTAAACCCCAGCCCGCTCGGTATTTGCATTTAAACCCCTATAATTTTCGCAACGATTGGAAAGAGCCCACTGTTCAAAATCTGTGCAAAAATCCATGGCTATATTTCATTCAGGCCTAGTATTCATTTAATTTAGCTGCTTGGATATTACATGCAACCACTTAGATATTACAGACAACCGTTTACATATTACAAGCGGCTACAACTGTTTTGATATTACAGGCAATTGGTATACATGGGGTTTTGATTGGGGCCGTGGTTTTTTTAACCACAGCAAAAAACCCAGGGATTTTACACAAGTTTGAAGCTGGCCGGAGGCTTTTTGACAATTTACCCAATTATCACATAGTCCCCATTATATTGGAAATTAAATGTATGAAATGGTTAACAATATTTATTTATCCTAAAAGATATATTTATTTATCATTTTCAATCCATTCTTACATGATCGACTCCCCAAACTATTTCCTTGTAGGATAAAATATTGACGAATGCAACATTTATTCCTACATTTAATTACTTATCTGTTAAAAAATACTAACTAGGCTAAGCACGTAACTTTTGGAAGATCAAGCCCTCCATCGAGTTTTTGTTGGCTGGACCATAACGTCCCCTTAGGCTACAGATATATGGGATAGGGTCATTTATCTATCAAGAAACGATTTATAATAATATAAAATATATGAAGTATACAATTACAAAAAATTATATATATTTTTAATAGGCCTATTTCTTAAAAACACACATATGATTTGGTCTAATTCCTAAAACCTTCTTGGGCTTTTTTCCTTACCCAATACTTCACGTGCCTCAGTTCCGTTATCTACTTGACCCTCTGTGCTTTAATTCCGTCAAGATTTTGTGATAAATCGATGGAAATAGGTCATGTCTAATGCATGTGATCTTATTTTTGTACTTTAATCAGTTGCCTACACCTAGAATTCTCCATCACTTCAACCTGCCCTACAAATCTAAAAATCCTTAAAGAAGAAAAATTGGAGATGGTTGTGATTTTAATTTGAGAAAAAAGATGGACAACATTTAATTTAATGGATATAGAGGGCGATATTGGAAGAAAAACAAAAATAGGATCACATGTACGTGACCTATTTCCATCGATTTATTCCACAAATGTAACACTCGTGCCATATCATACTTCTGCTCTTGAGTTATCGAGCACGGCTCTTTACTGGGTTTGAAATGCTTCGCTGTGGGTGCACTTACCGGTTTTACTTTGAGCTATCGAGCACACCAAGTAATTATTATACATTTAGCTGCGGTTATGTGAAAGTATTATAGTTAATGATATGGTAAATTTCTTGATAACAATGAGCTACATTTATAGACAATCAATCGGTGTACTATCATCAATACAATTCATAGCTTATACATGTTTATGCTAAACATTACTCAAGGATAAAGCTAGTGGTAAAGACCCATCCCACACTCGAACTTTGAATCAGAAATTCACTGAAATTGTATATTAATTTCTTAAGAGAGAATTACATTAAAATGCCCTAAAATTTAAATTATACCTTTTTTTTTGCAATTATGCCTCTATAACCCTTTTTAGGGGACCTGTTCATGGTTGATGCATATTATCGCACCTTCTTGGAATAGTAGAGTAAGATGCAGAACTCTTCACAGAGAATTAGGTCTCGAAAAGAATAAAAATACGATTTTAAAGAAATACGACTTTTGAAACAAATTAAATCATTGGAAAATTATTTAAATCGTAAATCCGTATTTTCATTGAAAACAGATTGTGAAAACTATAATTTTTAAATGTAAAGATTAAAGTTTTAAGAAAATACCATCAATTTTCCAAAAATCGTATTTTTCATTAAAATACCATAAACTTTAAAAGTTAGTTTTTATACTAAAAAACCACAAAATATAAAATACTTTTTTATACATAAATATTGACATTTTAAAAACAATATATTTTTATTAAAAACTTATTCGAGCCTTTAGGAAGAATTAAAAACACTTGAGAATTTTTAAATGATATTTTTACTAAAATATCTTAGAAATCAAAATACTAGTCTAGATTACGTATTTTAGGTTGCAGATCGGTTTGAGTGGTATCTTCACTTATCAGATGTTTCGGGGTTACCGGAAACAATGATGCACCACTTATCTCTTCCTAAATATAGATCGTAAACTTACGGTGGAAATTATCAAATGATAATCGTGTTTAAAAAAAACACAAATCCCGCTGTCCATGTGCGGCGGTTATCGAAAATTTTCCAAACTCAAGAATTTACAAGATTAAAGCTATTCATAAGATTTAAATCTAGTAATATGAAATGACTATAACCGAACACAAACTCAATCTTATTTTAAACTTGAACTCAACTCGAATCTAAACTTGAACTTAAACTCGAACTCAATTTACTCGAACTAATTTGACTCGACTCAGGATTGCAATTGACATAACTCACATTCTACTTGACTTACTTGACTATATTATTCACTTTTGCAATCTATGATTTCAATCAAGACATGTTATAATCAACCAATGAAATCAACTAAGTCGATACAACAGTTATAATCTATTATACTCAGAGTGTTTGGTATAGTTTAAGGTGTGAATCCAACGGAACTTCAGGGGTCATGTATTAACATGTTCGAATTTTATGTACTTACATCACAGTCGGGCTGACTCCTCTACAATTTGGAGTCCCGATGCTAACACGTGAAATGAGCCCGTGTTTTCTTGCTCCTGGGGTCCCACTCTTGAGCTCGTGAATATTTCTACGGTTGCGTTGCCATTCACATTTGTAAGTTAACGTTAATATAGTGATCATACAGAGACCTAGAGAACATATACCCATGTTCATCTCCACATACATTTATTTGTCATTTACATTACTTTATTTTATATTATACTTATCACTTTTCACATTTACCTTACCTTTGTTACCGATCGCCAGTTCGCTGACGGGCATTCCATCCACCTTTGTTTTCTTGCAATGTTCGTCAGATACTGTTGAAACGGAGGAAATAGACGCCACGGAGGAGGATTACGACCAGATTACCACACCGGCTTAGTTTAGCTTATCTTTTCTTTCAGATTATGTATGCCACATGTTTAGCCATTTCTGTTCTTCTATTTCTTTTTCAGTTGAATTCATGTATTGAAAATATTTCAAGTTTGAATGTAAATAAAGACATTTGTTGAAAATATTCAGTCTCCATTTATTCTTGCATTGTGTATTTTTGTTTTAATACGCTTAGCATATTTATTTAGGGAATGACTTTCTCTGGATAAATATAGCGTGGGCTTCCCACGTTATCATTTCCGTCTACTGAGAAGTGGGGTGTGACAAAACCCCTTGAACTCTTCTGTGCAATATTCTCCGCCATTGTCGAAATTTAGGAACTTAACCTTCGTTCATATTTGGTTCTCCATCTATGTAATCCGGTGTTTAAAGCGACCAAACATATCGGACTTCTTCTTCATTGTATAAATCCAGGTCTTCCTGCTTGCATTATCAATGAACGTAACGAAATACCAATTTCCACCATATGACTCTACATATGTTGGTCCCGATACACCCGTATGCACCAACTCTACCTTCTTCAGCTCAGATAAAAGCCTTTTATCCTGAAAAATCTTCATATTCTTCTCGCTAAGGTGCCACAATCTTTTATGCCACAATGAAATCTCAGAATTCATATCTGAACATGTCGTCAATGCAATCGAAACGCCATTGCTCCAACTGAAGGAATGCAATGAACCAATCAATTTATCCCTTGCAACTACTAATGATCCTTTTGAAATCTTCCACTGAGAATTTCCAAATAACGCAACGCACCTTTCGTTGTCCAGTTGACTTGTAAATATTAACCACTTCTTTAGATCTGGTAAATGTCTAGCGTTCTTCAGCTTTATTTAATCTCCTTCTGACGGATGCAATATAACCGTCCCTTTTCCAATGATTTTGCACGGCTGGCCGTTTCCCATCGTCACATGCCCAAGATCCGCTTGAACATAATCGCTAAATGATTCCGACCTGAAGTGCAGCGAAAGGATGACTCCAAATCTAGAAATCATGTATCTCTCTTTGTGCTCTTGCTCGCCGAAAGACAAAGTCCATGTTCCCCTTGTTCATGTGCAGACACCACATCCCCTTGTTCATGTGCAGACACCACATTAGCTTCCTTAGTATCCGACTTTTCATCTGAGCCTTTTTCTTTTTTCAAGTAACCCTTCTTTCCGTAGTTCCAACAGTCACCTTGAATCTGTACTTTTGACTTTTCTCGGCTCTTTGACTTGCCCTTCTTCCCTTTTCTATTATCCTACCACGATTCTCAACTGAGGGTGCAAAAGTTCCCGAACTTCTACTCACAACCTTTCGCCTCATCTCATCATTTAATATGCAACTCACTGCATCATTAAATGTGAGAGTCCTTGAGATTGAGTTGATGACCGCCATAACCAACTTTTCCAAACTCTCTGACAACGAACATAGAAACAATAAAGCTCGAATCTCATTTTCAAACGCGATTGAGACCGACTCGAGTTGGCTTGTCATACTGTTGAATTTGTTCAGATACTCTGTCACTGAACCGTTTTCTGTCATCTTTGTTAGTCTTTATGCCCTAGGGGCCATTATTGTATCATACTAGGTTGTATATTACTTAATGGAAGCTTGGGATATTCACAGTTATATATACAGTCTTGCTAAACATGGTAACATGCTACTTGGTTTGTGTCTACTTTAATATGTGCATATGTTTTTTGCAACGTATCACTTATACATATTAGTAGAACCCATAAGATCTTTACTTGATTACCAGCGTTGTGATGGCAGTCACACCAGTGGGGGTTGGGTAGTCTATAAGCAACATCCTATACTTGTCCCTGGTCGTAGGATTATCGAGACAAGGCATCGATACTCCAGAGTAGACTAGTGTGTAAACTTCTCATCCCAGTTGGGGAGATGGTCTGTCCTACAGCCATCAGTACATCGTATGGAGATAGTATACATATGCTCGTTAGGTTACGGGTACACCGGACAGGACTCGCAGGAGAACTGACTGGATGGTATTATACCTAACGTCAGATAGCAGTTCTCAGGTGACATGTATGCAGATAGTCTATTGACTTAGGGTCGTCATTTGTCTCGTGTGAGTTCCCACTGTGCTTTGATTACTACCTTACCACGGCTCAAAGGAGTCGTGCAAACAGGTTTTAGTTGGGTACAGTCCCGAGCCACATGGAGGCAGTGAGCGACTATTAGGGATTCGTCTCTCCCGGTATAGGGTGTCGATATCGCACTGTGATTGGTTGGTCATTACCATAAGTCCCTGGCCAGGGCTGATGGAGAATTACTGGTGGACTGATCAGTAGATTCTCAAATGGTCTTGAGCCATACCGGTACGATTTGTACGGTTATTAGGGGTCTCACGATAACCACCTCCCTAGACCATACATGCGATACTCTTAAACGAACAGACCGGACTGCACGGATATTGTCACGGACAGGCTCAGTAGAAGTTCGGATGGTTTCCTCATCGGCATTCTTATTGACATCTACTTGGGGACCGTTACGTACAGCTAGTGCCGCTTGCGGTCTGTGGTTAAACCCACTACCAGCGTAGTGTCGAGTGTTTAGAGTCCCACACAGAGAGTTTCCCTGCTCCAGGAGAAACGATATAGTGGTCGTTTGGTTTTACGACAAGGGTTCGGACGCATACGCGTTTAAACGCACGTACGATATTCGGACAGTTTTTACTAGCCGGTTTTGGTTTAAGCCAGATTCTAGTATCGAGTTATTGGATTTATACAGTCTAAAGTTTTTTCGTGTATTCGCGGATTGGAGGGGCATTCTCGTAATTTTCCGGGAAGCTTCTAGAAGAGTGGTGACTTGGGGGTTAAGGTGGCATGAGTATTTAATGTTTTAATGACTCATTTGTGTGATTCATCCATGGAGTTAATGCTTTATTTATTGAGCTAATAACTCATGAGATGAATCACATAAGGTGAATGCATCAACCATGATGATTAATCATTTATATTATTTATTTGATTAATTTTTATGGTTGTTATATTCTAATGAGTTCATTTTTCTTCTCATTTTCTCATCATCACCTTCTCTCTCCTCAAGCTCATCCTCTCTTGAAACCCTAATCCTCCCCTCTCATGTGTTGAGATAAAGGATTAGATAGACTAATACATCCATAACCTCACTCTATATCAGCTAGGTAGCTTAGATTAGCAATTTAAGCAATCTAGGTATCTCAAGTTAGAGATCAAGCTTGGACAAAGAGCTCTCGGGTGGATCATCTTTGATTCGAGGAGGTCGTTGAGGTGCCGATATTCTAAGGAGCCTACGAGGAGTGGAGGACAGCGATAAAGACCCGAAAGACATGTAACGTGAGGTATAATTTCGAATCCGAGTAGTTAAACCTCTAGTAGATAGCTAGTAATGGTTTAGAAAAGATTCACGCGCTCAAGTCCGTGTTACGAAGCTTTAATAATAGTTTTTCATATATTTCGCCTCCCCGCAAGTTCGTGGGGTGCGTGACATGGTCTTACAGTGGTATCAGAGCCAACTAAACCATTACTAGCTTGTTAGCAACTAATTAGAAGTTCGATCGACGGAAAAACACGAAAACGGTACCCCGGAACCCTAACAGTTTCTGTTAATTTTAAACTTGTCGAAAAAAATATTTGATATGCCTTAAAATTCACAGCAGGGAAAAATAAGAATTCTGGGAAAATACGGAGTTCTAACTCGTCTTGAAGGCCGCGGATCCGCGGCAAGAATGTGCTTTTGGCCGCGGATCCGCGGCGGAGTCAACTCCGAGTTGACTCCGATTTGCTCTACAATTCATACATTTTGATGTTCTGTTTTTCTATATATTCTGTTTCTGCCCAGCTTACTTCTGTGCTGCTTTGCTTTTGGGGTAGACACGGAATATGGTAGTCGATTGATGTTCTAAGATATTTGCTAATTGGGTTTTTATCTGTAATGTTTAATGTGTTCATAAACCTCCCCTAACTGCTAGTATGTCGGTTGGCAGGGGGTTGCACATTTCTGTAATATTTACTGTTTGTGTATATGAACTTGATTGGGATGTTGTGATGATTAGCCGGGGTTTGAGATGTGTTTTATATTCATTCATTCGATATAAATTGTAATAAGTTGTAATATTATTTTGCGGGGCACATCCAGATTGCGGTTGTAGTCACCGTTGTATTATTTCTTTTTACTGTTTTTGCTCCTAGGATAGACCCAAGGTGGGGTGCACAAACTACCGGCTATTTCGAAGTGTTTAGTGGCCTACTCACGTTGTTGAGGGAGACCGCTTCACTTCGGGTACTTGGCGGGTAGTTTGCCGTACCCGTAGGGGTTTGGGGTGAGGTAATGACTATTTATTACAACTGTGTAATCCTTTTTTTGTTGCGGGCTCAAAGCAAACGCAGATTGCTAGTAAATCCAATAAAGTTCATCTGTGATCTGGAATGCTTATTATTGCGTCTGACGAATGTACAATATCTATATATAAATAGCTATTAGACGTCACTTATGTTTTACACCCGCGCTAGCCCGGCCCCTGCTCTGTCGTTAGTTAAGTAACCTAACGGGTGATGACGGGACCCCGTGGCGAATGCGGATGGCATAAGAGGACGTGGTATTTTCGTTGTTTTCTGCAATGATAGGACACATTATTATAATGCAAAGAAAATAAACCAAACTTAAGTCGTTGGAACAAATTTAAAAGAAACCACTCGGTTAATTTTAAAAAGATCAAAATTTTTAATTGCGGAGTTTTAACCACTCTTTTTAAAAAGTATCAGGTTCCTTCGATTATATCAAGTTCACTATGTTCACGGTTTTGCCAAAACCATTCGTAGCCCTCCATCATTTTGTATGAATATTCAATAGTATTCAAGTTATGTTTGTTGACCTTCGTCAATGCATAGTGATTGGTAGCTGTTGGGTGTTCATATGTAGCATAGATAGATGCGTTGGTTTGGGACAGTCGTATTACCTTGTTGACCTTCGTCAAAGGTATGTACGGGTGGGTTCAAATTAACCTGGATAATGACGGATAGAACTTGACATGTGACTTATGATTTGTTGACCTTCGTCAAGGTCATAAGAGCATGGGGCAAAAATCCACATCGGGAATTTCTAAAGAAACTGAAATTTGCAGAGAGAGCATACCATTTTAGAGTTTGATGAATGTTGGTAGGATTCCTTCAACATTATCATACGATGATATTTTGGATCACGATCCTACTGTGAGTATATACTACTTATCAGGAGATTCGTCACTTAACGATTAATGCTATAAACGAAGTAGGTGCCTAGAAAGGTGTCAGCGGGGCTACGCCCCCAGAGAAAAGAGCTTCTTTAATTAAAAAACTTCGCGAAAGCGTTGGAAAACCTTTCTCGAAGTATCGACACTGGCCTGGCTGAACGGTTAAGCAAGTATTGTACGGTGAGAATAGTCCTGGCTGATTCTTCTTTTATGGTTTGAGGAAGGATTCGAGAAACAGTGGGAGCCATCCTGTTTAGATAAATTAAAAACAACTCTAAACTTGCAAGAGTATCATGCTAAAAGCGCTTTTATCTCTACTTCCATGAGAGGATATTAGGCAAGCTTATAGGTGACAGGACCTTCGCGCTTCCTTTTTGGAACTGGGATGCTCCAAACGGAATGAAATTACCGACAATATATACAGATGTTTCGTCTTCTCTGTATGAAAAGTTGCATGATGCAAAACACCAACCACCGGCTACCGTCGATCTTGATTACAATGGGACTGATCAGTCGATTACAGAAGCCCAACAAATCGAAGAAAACCTCAAGGTATACAAAGAAAAATGCTTAAGCTACCGGGCTTGAATCTACTATAATCTGTCCCAGAGACAAAAATGATGGGTCCACTTACTTGGCACTAGTATCTAAGTGTTGTGGATCCCACCATTTTGTCTCTAAGGTGATTGTGGCAGGATTTCAAGCCCTGTAGGTAAAGTACTGCTCCAGAGCAATATAGACAATATATTATATATTTCGACTAGGATTCTTCCAATATATAGGATTTGATATCAAATCCTACCCACTTTTTGACAATTGGATTTGGTTTGTAATTTCTAAAATTAATTATGTCTTGGTTTAAGAAACGAAAGATTTTATTTAAAATTAATAGCACACATGCTTAACCAAATCTAATGGTAAAGAAATAGATAGGATTTGGTATCAAACAGCTTATCACTCTTCCTTCGTCTTTCTGCTCTTTTGAGACTCCTTAATTATGCTTAGAAAGGTGGGTGGGTGTGGGTGTGTGTGGGGGGGAGGGTGTTGAATTGAAATCAACCCCTCCAGAAATCGAAACCTCTCATTTTTGGAGAGAAATCAGTATCAACTGAACTAACCTCATTTGGTTATGCTTAGCAAGAAGCTACCTATAAGTGATGAAAGATAAAGAAATGGTTTGGGATAAAGAAAAATCAGGTGTGAAAAAGAAAGCATGTAAAGAAATTAAAGAAATGGTGTAAGATTTACAACTAAGTAAATTTTCCTGTAGAACTAGACATGTTTACTGCATCCATGCATGCATCAGATAATGTATCGGCAAATGATTTCGAATGGAAAGACCACCGAGCTCTTCCTTGGATCTCCATATCGTGCAGGCGACAACCCTGCCCCAGGAGCGGGCTCCGTAGAGAACGTCCCGCATGGGCCCGTGCATCTCTGGACCGGAGACCGAACCCAGCCGAACTTCGAGGACATGGGCACATTGTACTCTGCAGCAAGAGATCCCATATTCTTCGCTCACCACAACAACATTGATCGCTTATGGAACGTGTGGAAAGACCAAGGAGGGAAGCATCGAGATTATAAGGATAAAGACTGGCATAGTGCTTCGTTTCTTTTCTATGACGAGAATGCCCGGTTGGTTAGGGTTCAGGTGAAAGATTGCTTGTCGTCTGATGCCCTTCGGTGAGTCAGTTGATTTTTTCCATAAATCCAATTAATAGCATTGATTTGAGATACTACTACTTAATTACTAAAATCAATTTGAAAATTATCGCTGATTAATTAAACAAGTTTACATACCAAGAAGTCGACATCCCTTAGCTCAACCGTCGGCCAACTCGTAGCACTACTTCTGCAACCAGCAAGAGCCCTGCTCTTCTCAAATCCAAGCAGACGACCCCCGAAGCAAAATTCCCGTTGGTTCTAAACTCGACAGTTACCATGACAGTCAAAAGGCCATATCCTTCACGCAGCAAAAAGGAAAGAGAAGAGGAGGAAGTGCTGGTTATAGACAAAATCGAATTCGACCATGGTACATTTATCAAATTCGACGTATGCGTTAACACAGTAGAAGCAGTGGGACCTGAGGCTTGCAAGTTTGCAGGAAGCTTTGTGAAAGTGCCGCATAGGCATAATCACGACCGTAACAAGAAGAAGATCGTCGTGACGAAGCTGAGGCTCGGGATTACAGATTTGCTCGAGGAAATCAATGCGGAGGCTGACGAGAACTTGACAGTTACATTGGTGCCTAGGGCTGGGAAAGGGAAAGTGAAAATTGGAGGGATCAAGATTGAGTTCTCTAAGTAAAGATATAATTGGTATTAATTACATATGGTTTAATCAAGTGTGCTTCATAAATAAAATATGTATGATATAAATCCCTAGCTTTCTAGAGTGGGATTGTTGTCTATTTTAATTTTCCGTGTTTGATAAAATAAATAAAACTTTCAAAATGAATGTTTTGATCTCTCAGACACACTATTTTCTCGGCTAATTACTATGCGAGTTTTCTTGATCAGAAAGGGCCAGATTGACATTAGCAAATCTGGCAAGTTTTTATACTTGAATAGCAAGAATGTGACTTAATTGTATTCAATTTGTTTAAAAAAAATTATTTATATATATATATATATATATATATATATATATATCTATCTATCAGAGAGAGGGGAAAGGTGCCATATATAGATATATAGAAGGGAATTTTCTCCTATAGCGTCGAAAAAGTACACCCTCTATGACTCGGCGCAACTAGCACTTAATCCTGCAAACCACGATGAAAACTTCCACTATGAGAAACAATTATAAGAGATTATACCGACTTCTCATCCCTCCTTTACAAAAAATTATCCTCTCTTACAAAACATTTCTCTATCCACGACCGTACTTGGCCGTCTCTTTCACTCTAATATATATATATATATATATATATATATATAACTCATCGTCGACCTTCATTTGTCCCTATCACCAGCATAATCTATACCTAATGATAACATCACCGAAAACCTGAAATACAGCTTTAAATGAGAAGACACGGGCCGAGTCTTTTCCATCAAATACCGAGCTAGAATTTTCTCAATACACTGCTGCAACCGATACTACTCCCCATCCATGACACTCTCCATGCGTGAATCAAACGTGTAGTCTTTCTACCGAACTCTCGATCCTCTTGTCTTGAAGACTCGTCCCTATCTACTTCTGTGCGTCGAACTGTCCCCGACCTCTGCACCACTAGATCTACTAGTCTCTCTACCTGAATTTAAGTACCGACCACATCATCTTTCGTAACTTGGATTAAGATTTCGAACTCCACCTCGCTTGGCGGTATACCCGTTCTTCGTTCACCATCCGACTGAGTTTGTCTTTTACGAAATATCACAGACTCAACGAATGCCACTTATCTAATTACTCCATTTTGAGTCCCGGAACACCACGATCTGTATCCTTTTGCTCCGATTCCAAAGCCGACAAGAGAACATCTCTCGACCCTCAGCTCTTTGATGAATCGAAACTACTACAATAAGGGGTTTTCACTACGGCTTTTTTCGTAGTGGCAAAGCACTGCCTCTACGGATATATTCGTAGGGGCTAGAAAATTCTCCGTAGGTGCAATCGCCCAGATGAAAGTCTTCGCCCTGAATATGCTTCTACGGAGTAAAACTTGCCCCTACGGTTTCATGCGTAAGGGGACTATGTACCTACGGTGTATGCCGTAGGGACAAAATATTTATTTAATTTAGTGGATTATAAAATAAAATACTTGCCCCTACGGATTAAACCGTACGTCTAAATATATGCCCCTATAGGTACATCCGTACGGGCATGTGTAACTCCTGTTACTGAATCCATAGTGGCAAATTGTCAGTTATCTTGCCCTACAGAGTTAACTGTAGGTCTACATATAAGCCCCTACGGGTGTATCCGTAGGGGCATGTGTAACTCTTGTTACTGAATCCATAAAGGCAAAATGTCAGATATCCTGATATTTTGTCCCTACGGATAAATATGTAGGGGCAATCTGTAGCCCTACGAATTAATCCGTAGGTACATAATATCAGGGTTTTTTTTTAAAAAAAGGGCTTCATGTTTTTAACCCGCCATGTGCACAATAATATGTACATATATATATATATATATATATATATATATATATATATATATATATTCATAATTAACATCTCACGCATGATATATAAAAGAAATAGACACACAGAATACGATACCAGGATAAATCATCGTTTATAAACACAAAATACGATATTAGGATAAATCATCGTTCATAAACAACCACCAACCATTATCGTCCAAATTTTATACAATATGTATCAGATAAGTATATACATTCTCAAAAATATAAATAAAGCTACCCTAGCTCGGTCCAGCTCCTCCACCTCTGATAATCGACGTAATCTGGCACATCTGCTCCTCAGTGCAGCCCTGAGTTGTCAAAAACTCGACCAATGAAGAAGCGGACTGTGCAGAAGTCTGAGCAGGCTGTGGAGCTGCAGGAGTGGTCTGTGCAACTGCAGCCAAGGTAGTGGCTTGCGGAGCCGCAGCCGAAGGAGATGCATATGGATCCGCAGCCGAAGTACCCTGTCGCATCTGTTCAATTTTATGTGTAATAAATGAGTAAGAACTTTGTATTAGTCGAATTAGTTTTATTATCAGGTTATTGCGAAACCCCAATCTAAAATTAATCAAAGTTAAGTCCACGACCAAATAAGTTCAGGCTACTAATATTGGATATGTTACCATCTATAATATGATATAATATTTTACTATTAAGTAGTATACATACAATCATCTCTTTTAACTCCTGAACGATGATTTTCAAGGTGGCAACATCTTACTCTAGACGTCGCTCATGGGGGATAAAGGAATTAACCGCCGGAGTAGAGTCCAACCTCATATGGGCCCTGTTAGGACCCAGTCCCCGGTCTCTCTCCCAACCTCCGTGGTGCCCTCCGTGTGCGGCGTCTAGAGCTGGGGTCAGCAGCATCGGATCGTTCTGTCCAGTAAAATCGATCCCCGATGCCTTCGCCTGCTCCACCACCCGCTCCTACACCCACATTAACCATTAAAATATAAGTATATCATTTAAATTTGAACTTTTCAAAACAAAAATTTCAAACATGTTAGAATAAATATTAACACTTACGCAATACTCCTGAGTAGTCGGGGAATCAAAGCTTGCTCATAGAAGGATTTGTCGAGGTGCCGTGGACGGCAAGATACACGGACATCACGCTTGGTGTACCACCTTGCGTCAGGGTCTAAGCTCTCTGCAATTCGCAAAAAATTTACATATATTATAAAATAACTCTTAATATTACATTATATCATAGTAGGTCTATTGTAATTTACCGATAACTCCATGGCACGAGTAATATTTCTCGAGCCACCTGTATAAGTGGGGCGACCCCTCTTCGCCGACTTCCTATTCTCTTTATTTTGATCGGCATGTTTCTGCACAACACATTCAGATTTAGTTTTCTAATTAAGCAACACAATAAAATAAATTATATACTAAATAATGAATTACATTTAAAATACAAACCTTTTTGTGCTGAGAGTCGAAATATTGGCACAAGAGAGGCCATGTATCTACGTCGACTCTCGCAAAGGCCTGAGTATGTAGGAGAGCCGCACTCTCTGCCTCGGGGGTCGCCATCCATAGGGAATAGCAGTCCATCTTTAGTCCATTCCTATTGTATCGGACCTTTGATTGTATGTTCTTCATCAAGCCATGGTACAGAGCGTGAAAATCGAGCACTCTCTCAGGGTGATCAGGATCGGGTACAGGCTGAAAGTCGTAATCCAACTATAAATACAAAAGAAACAATATTATTAAATTGCAAGTGTTAAATAATAATAAATATATCGGGTAAGTCAAATGAAACTATAAATTAATACCCGAGCTTGATCCCAGAAGAGGGCAAATGAGCGCCGGTGCTGGTCGCCCCACTCAACGTGAAATGGATACTTCTTCACGAAGCGGCTCTCATCCCCCATATACTGGCCGAACATCTCGGCATAATCGCCGGTATAGCGATAATCAAGGGTAAAGAAGAGGGGGAATGCTGCCTCCCCCCAGCCCTGTCAGGCCTCAGCTCGTGGGGCTGATTCGGGCCTCGAGTTCCCCTCTCGGGATGGAGATGCCCTGCATCTACAAGAAATATCAAGACTGTCAATATTAAGAAAAAATGGTATTAAGAAATCACGGTTTAACGAAAATTGAAGTGTGATATATACCTCCAGCGACAGAAGCACGAGCCTCGGCCCGGACAGCAGCACGAGCGGGACGATAGTTTCTCCGGTGAGGAACAACCGGTGACCCGGACGTGGACGCATCTCCTACTAGAAAATAAATACCGATAAAATTACATGAAGTTCTTGTTTATTCTTAAAGGATATGTAAAATGAATAAATATTTTATATTTATTCATACAAATCTGCAGACTGAGAGGAAGGTATGGAAGTGACGGGAGTAACACCTGCACCACCTATAATTAGACAATCAAATATTGACTATATAATTAATTGCAAAAAGAATGTGTATATCAATAATATAACATTCTAAATCAACATGTATACACTATAGGATATATAAACATACCCACAGGTGCGGTGGTGTCTTCTGTCGGAGATGTAGAGGCACCACCTACAGCCCGAGATGTAAGTACGTAAGAGCAAAAAGAGTGTATGTATATTTATGATATAGCATTCTAAATCAATATACATACACTATATGATATATAAACATACCTGGAGGTGCGGGAGTGGCCTTTGTCCCTGATGTGGACGTATTACCAACAGCTAGACAATCAAACATTGACAATGTAAGTTATTTTGACATGAATATGTATGTATATCTATAATATTACATTCAAAATGAATATGCGTGCAATATACCTGTAGGTGTGGCAAAGTCCATACGGAAGGAGGCATCCGAAGGGGCCTCTGATCGGGGTGCTAGACCGGCCCTGTGAAGCTCCCTACGCAGCTCTCCGGGCAGCAGAACCACTCTGCCTCTACCTCTGCCTCTGCCTCTGCCGGTGCCATGGCTGGAGCTCCTGCCGCCCCTTGCTACTCCCGTTATCTTCATCAAATCTAGATAAAACGGTTCGTGGACACATTAGATAATCATTACATATGCATGCTATATATGTATGATCGTAAAATGTAAAGTAATAATATAACATTACTGATAACCTTTTTCATTTCGTAGACATATTAGATGTATCTACTTGGATTTTATCATCGATATCATTTCTAACCCACATAACTTCATTATCAGCCGAAGACAACCCGTCTTTCGAAACAGACGGTCGGAGCACTCTAAGTCTTCTCTCTTCTTCATTCTCAACGTTGTCCTCGAATTTTGGGATATCGTAAACATCCCTGGGTTTCCAACGGCATACGACACTCCATCCCGGATGTTTCAAATACTGTGAGTAGTATACTTGGAACGCTTGGTTCGGAAAGATAAACAGATCTTCCTGACCGTAAAATCGAAGTGTGTTCACATTGATCAGTTCATATTCATCTTTCTAAGTTCCGAGATTGCTTCTCCACTTATCCGTATCGGTTCTTGTATCGTACCAAGTACACTGAAATATATAAAACGGTTCTGATTGTCCGGGATATTGGATGCCAAGCATACAATTTAAGTATCCATAGTAAATTACACCATCCGATCCTACCGTTGCAATCCCACTATTCTAAGTGGTTTTACATGTTTCTATGTCCTTAACTTTGAATTTGAATCCAAGGACACCGAATCCTTTATAATATCCAACCTCCATACTAGGAAATTGAGCTAAACATCTTGAATTACTCTCTAATGATGCAAACAAGTTCGGATCGTAGATCTAACAAAAATTTTTTTACGACAAATACATAACGATATAAGTTTAGATTGAAACTGATAGCAATAACATGCTATTCGAATAACTTACATAATCTGCAACCCGATCGCAAAAATTATCCTAATGATATTTTTCCAATCGTTCATCGTTCCAATCAGGATGCCCCTCACGTACCTCGTTAAAATGAATTCTGTTCTCGACAATAAATTATGACATTAATATTATATCATTTTATACACACACAAACACAAATATAACAATTAATCCAAAAAAACTTACTCTCTAATTTTTTCAAGACATGCGCTATTGAGGAGGATAAACCGGTATATTTTGTTGATAAAAATAGTGTCTACCCTCTTATAATCGGCTTTACCATATGGCCCGTCCTGAATTCTTCGAGGCCGGTTAAGTCTCGTCTCAATGTTCTCGTCCAGATAGTGGGACTAAAATGTGGTTGCTTCATCTAGAAGATAACCTTGCATTATAAAACTCTCTGGTCGATTTCTATTGCGTATATACTTTTTAAGAGTGTAGAGGTACCTAAAGAAAAATATGTTAAATAAATAAATACGGGCATACAGGACAACAATAATTTTACAAATTGCGCGAAACGAAAAATTCCACGTACCTCTCGACGGGATACATCCATCGATATTGTACCGGTCCGGCTAACTTAGCTTCAGTTGCAAGATGAACCGTCAGGTGTATTATGATATCGAATAATGACGGTGGGAAAATTTGCTCAAACATGCAAAATATCAATGAAATATTACTCTCTAGTTTCTCCAGCGTCACAACATCCAGTGTTTTAGCGCATAATTCTCTGAAAAAACAACATAGGTCATTGATTATTAGACCAACCGATTCAGGAAGGGAAGTCCTAAGGGCTAATGGGAGAAGGTGCTCCATAATAATATGGTGTTCATGACTTTTCAGCCCATCGATCTTACCTTTCACAATTTTTATCTTCTTACTGAATGATCCTGAGAAACCCGTGGGAACTTTCAAATCATGCAACACCTGCAGGAATCTTTTCTTCTCCAGTTGTGACATATGATACGCGGCATTCGGAAGTACAAACTTGCCTGGTTTACCCGCTACCGGTTTAGGATGCAATTCACTTCTAATTTCCCAGTCCTGTAGATCCATCCGAGTATTGAGCTTGTCTTTCGATTTCCCGTCTTTATAAAGAAGCAAGTTGAGTATGTGTCCGGATACTCCCTTCTCTATGTGCATGACGTTCAGAAAATGACCCATTAAATTTGTTGACCAGTACGGAAGCTCGAAGAAAATATTTAACTTGTTCTAGAATGGTGGTTTGACATGTTTTATCGGATCCATCCAGAAGGTCACATTATTGTAACCATCCCACTGAGCAGTTACGTTCCCTCCGGACAATGGGGCTGGAGGTCCAAAAAGCTCCTGATGACCATCAAAGTGAACAGTGTCTAACCTGTAGGGACGGTCTAGAGGCAGGAAACGTCGATGGCCGCAATAATAAAGCTTCCTGCTAAAATTCAAGAATTTCGATGTTGTATATTGATGGCAATAAGGGCATGCTTTGTGACCATGTACGGACCAACCTGATAGCATTTCATACGCATGAAAGTCATTAATTATCCACATTAAAGCCGCCCGCAGTATGAATGTTGTATTTGTGTTTGCATCGTAAGTCTCTACACCATCAATGAATAAAAATTTTAACTCCTCGATCAGAGGTCGGAGATAGACGTCGATATTGTTTCCCGGTGAGTTTGGTCCGTCAATAAGAAGAGGCGTCATAAAGTATGATTGTTCCATAGCCAACCAAGACGTTAGATTATAAATTATCATTACAACGGGCCATGTACTGTGGCTTCCAGCCATGTAGTTGAATGGGCAGAAGCCATCACTAGCAAGTCTGAGCCTGACATTGCGAGGATCGCTACTGAATATTTCTTGCCTCCTATCGAAATCCTTCCATACCGGTGAATCTCTTGGATGACTCATTTTTCCATCTTCACTTGGAGGAGCATGGTGATGCCAAATTATTGCCTCGGTTATTTTCTTGCACTTGAATAGCCTCTGCAACCTCTGTGTTATGGGAAAATATCGTGCTATCTTGACAGGTATATCGGATTTCTTATCAAAATCTTTCGGCTTATACCTGGCCTCTCCACATGTTGGAAACTCTTTTAAATCTAAATTCTTTTTCCGGTACAACACACAATTTTTAGGACATACTTGAATTTTCTCACACTTCAAATCCAAATCAGACATCATCTTCTGGGATCCGTACCAGCTGTCGGGCACGTTATTTCTCGGGGGCATACAATCTTTCAAGAACGAAACAAGTATTGTGAATGATTTGTTGCTCCATCCATTTAGGCATTTAATCTGGAAAAGTTGGATGAACCATGAGAAGGTGGAATACTTTGCATTCTCATAAATTGGTTTTCTAACATCATTCATGAAATTTTCATACTTATCCGCACGCGGTCTTTTGACCGAAAGAAATGCATCTTCGGTACGAATAGATTCACCTAGGGCAACCTTTACCATATTCTCCATTTCTTCTCCTGAAAAGAAATTACCGTTTTCTTCTTCTGCCGCATTACCGTCTTCTCCTTCTTCTTCTGTCGTATTACCGTCTTCTCCTTCTTCTTCTGCCGCATTACTGTCTTCTCCTTCCTCATGATATAGCCAAGTTGTATAAAGTATAGTAAAATCATGTTTAACGATATGAAGCTCTGTAAATTCTACCTTTTGCCAGTACTTATTCCTACATCTATCGCACGGGCAGAGAATCTTCTCTAACATGATCTTATTATGTGCGCGTGCAAATTCAATAAAAGCAGCAAATCCTAAGACAAATTTAGGTTGCATACATTTTTGCCAATCCATATGCATCAAGTCCTTAACTCTGATGTACTTATGGGCCATGTAGACTGTATAACATATAAATTGTAGGTTATGATGACTATATTGAGAAATCTAAGAACGGGATGATTACTGAAAAAGGAGAAAATCCGTGTATATGCTTTGTGTGTGTGTGTTTGTCGTTGAAAAGAATAAATTATCGATAATCAAAGTTAGATTTGAGGATACCCATGTATGAGTTGTATTCTATATATGTGTGTTTCAATTTATGATTTCGCTTAAGTGTAGGGTTGTTAGTGTGTATGTGTTGTGTATTCGTGTTGTATGTGTGTGTTTCGGCTGTCGGGGGTAAGGCTTCTATCCCATTAAGAATATATAGAGCAGACACCCATTCGCTTGTGCTTTCAACCGTTTCGAGTAAATTTCGGCAGCACCTCCTTGCTGTTCTCCGAGTACACTGTAATAGAATAGATAATCATTTCAAAGCTGTGAAACAATGTTGAAATGAACATTTATTTTATCTTTGTACACGGAGAACCAGCGGAAAAATACCGACGAAATAACTCGAAATGGATGAAAACACAAGTGAATGCAGGTGTTTGCTTTATACATTCCTAACTTGTCCACACTGGACAAATCTATCGGTTATCATACGTTTGAATCTTCTCGTCATATCGACTATACGACGGTTGTTAGTACCGAACTATACCGTCCGATATTTAACAATCTTCGTATAGTTCTATGTCACGAAGAATATCGAACGTATGTTAACCGATAGATGGGGACTAAGTCGCGCTTTGATTTTCATATATCAGTATCGATGAGAATATGAAAGTTTTATATTATCATCGAGTATCATATATTGTCTTTAACTTGAACAATTAACTTGAATAGGTTTTACGTTTACGTTTCGTTATTAAGGGCTCGAAGTTTTTAGTTTAGGATAAATTTTTCTTGCGTTTACAGTAAAGTTGTACGTTTACGTTATTATCGAGTATCCTACTGAATGAACTAGTGCACCATAAACCCTAACCCAAATTAACCACAATAAACCCTAACCCTAAATAACCCAAATTAACCTAATTAACCACAATTAACCATAATCGTTACCCTAACACAAATTATCCCTAATTAAACCAAACTTAACCCAATTTACCCAAATTAACCTAATTAACCATAATCGACACCCTAACCCTTTCAAATTATCAATAATTAACCTAAATTAACCCTAGCCTCTAATTAACCCAAATTAACCCTAGCATCTAACCCTAAACCTGAACCAAACCCTAACCCTAACCCTAACCATACACTGAACCATAATCCTAACCCTAGCCCAAGTCTTCCCCTAACCCTAACCCCAACTAATTAACCCTAACCCTAACTGAACCCTAACCCTAATCCTAACCCTACCCTCAACTAAACCCTAACCAACCCTACCCTCAACTGAACCCCAACTCTCCCCTAACCAAACCTTGAGCCCAACCCTAGACCAAGTAGCAACCCAATAATCAACAAATACAGAAATTAATAGCATAATTAGAAGTAAAATTATGAAATTTACTAACCTGTAGCTAGGCCGGCGATGGAGGAGACCGGAGATGGTCGACGACGCAATCGGCGACGCGTCGCAGGCGGTGGCGACGAGGAAGTCGATGAGTCGCGGGAGGGCGGTTGCAACGAGGTGCGGGCGGTGGCGACGAGAGGCGCGCGTGGGAGATCGAGTGATGAGAGAGAGTTTTTTTTTTGGGATTGAGGACTTTTCTGTGTTTATTTTCTTATTAATAACCCATATATATGCCCCTATGGATAGAACCGTAGGTCTTACTTTTACGGCTCCGTAGGGCCAAATAACAAATTACGTTTTAATATTTTTAAATTAATTTGTATGGCACCGTAGGGACAACCATGGGAACCTACGGATTAATCCGTAGGGGCAAACTATTATTGCCCCCACGGATAACTATATTCGTAGGGGCAACCCCTTATTGTGGTAGCGGAATTCTAAGAAGCCCTGAGTAATCTCTAGCCCCTCTAGTCCATACTTCCTTAGGAATTTCCATATCTTCCACCGTCGATGGTGATCGATCAATGAGGTACTCGGCAGTAGATAGGCTTCCAAACCGAAACTCCCTTGGAAAACCAGCCGTAAGCCTTAAAATTATGTTCTTCCCAACTGTTCGAACCATTCACCATGCAATGTCATCTGACCAAGGATCTACCAACGTGGTATACTGATGCACGATCCTCTCCAGCTTGCACCATCCTGCGAACTCCTGCAAAGCGAACCCTCCGCCTAAATCGAACCAAAAAACCTCTACGCGCTTCCCGAACTGCTTTAGATAGAACCGGCCGGTAAGATATTTCTTCATGTAAACGAATCCAACTTGTTCTATAATTCTGTCACTTCCGTCTCTTGCGCCACTTCGCAAAGAACCTTATCGGCCATTGAAAGTTGGATCGAACTGTGAGATTTTTCCACCATCTTTTCAATTTCAAATGTCGTGGTCGTCGTCGGAATCCTGTCTTTCACAAAGACAATCTTATGCATACCTTGATGCTTAAGCAGCGCCGTCATTTTCATTCTCCATAGACTGAAACTTTTGCCCCCATCGAATCTTTCGATCATGTAATTTGTAGTCGTCATCTCTCCAATCAACTACAAAACGCAAACTTAACGCTCTGATTGTTGTAAGGATTACGTATCTATGCGCAGCGGAAATTCAAGACCTTTATTTTAGGGTAAATTGAAAAAGACTATCCGACGGATACCAAATCATACGAAAATAACACACTAACAACAACACACAAGATTTATCCACGTTCGGCACAACTAGCACTTAATTCTGCAAACCGCGACGAAAACTTCCACTATGAGAAAGAATTATAAGAGATTACACCGAATTCTCATTCCTCCTTTTCAAAGAATTATTTTCTACAAAAACTTTTTCTATTCGCGACCGCACTTGGCCGTCTTTTCCACTCTAATCAAACCCTAGGTAATTAATGAATTATGGATTCATAAAAAAACCTTGAGAATACCTCATATATATATGGCATATAAATGTTATGAGATAAATCCATATTTAAACTAGAGATAAATACGAATTTAATCTAGAGATTAAATTTAAATCCTAACTAATGCATAACTAATCAAAATTTAAATCAAATCAAATTTAACATTTACAACAACAAATTAATTGGACAATGACACGTAATGTTAATGTAAGTCTGTGGCGGTTGTTGTTTATGCTGTGAATGAATGTATGTCCTAAGGACGACAACGGCATAATGTTAATAGAGGCACAACCGAATATTAATAACTCTACTTAAAAATTTCACTTAATTATCATGTTGTTGATCCCTACACGCGCTAGCTATTTAATCATAAACATAAATGAGGAGAGAATGTAGGAATTTTGGATAGAGAGTACAAAAAGACAGGTATGATAAGATTCCGTTGAGAAATTTGACTGGATGATCTACATAAATTAAAACCATCTTGCATTTTAATTTTATACTTATAAAAACAAGCTAATCTAATTATATATAATCATTTTCAACAACATTTCGTATCCATTTAAAAAAATTCAGAAAAATTAAAGCATGGATGTTAGAATTTGAACTTTTCACCGCTTCTTATGAAACATGACATACTATATATCACTTGGCTAACAAAATCCTTAGGGTTAATTGCTAAATAATACCCCGACCTTTCTCCTACTTCACACTTACGTACTTTATTGATTTTTTCGCTGCACTTCCTAAAATGCAAACCATATGTACTTAATTATAACTATATCATATCTCAAAATAGTTATATATAAGTTTTGAAACAACCTTAAAACACATGCGCGCACGCGCGCGCACACACACTAAATAGTCATTCACTACTACAATAAGGGGTTGCCCCTATGGATAAAGCCGTAGGGGCAAACCACTGCCCCTACGGATATCTTCGTAGGGGCTAGAAAATTCTCCATAGGTGCAATCGCCGCAGGTGCAAGTCTTCGCCCTGAACATACCCCTACGGAGTAAAAGTTACCCCTACGGTTTCATGTGTAGGGGACTGTGTACCTACGGTGTATTCCGTAGGGACAAAATATTTATTTAATTTAGTGGTTTATAAAATAAAATACTTGCTCTTCCGGTGCTATCCGTAGGGGCATTTTCCAGCCCCTACGGAGTTAGCCGTAGGTCTATATATAAGCCCCTACGGGTGTATCCGTAGGGGCAAGTGTGTAACTCCTGTTACTAAGTCCTTAGAGGCAAAATATCAGTTATCCTGATATTTTGTCCCTATGGATAAATATGTAGGGGCAAACATTGGACTTACGGATTAATCCATAGGTGCAACTAATGGCCCTACGACTTAATCCGTAGGTACATAATATCAGGGTTTTTTTAAAAAAATGGCTTCCTGTTTTTAACCCGCCCCGTGCACAATAATACATACATCATACGATATTAGGATAAATATAATAGAAATAGACATAATACAGAAATATTCATAATCAACCATGTCACACATAATATATAATAGAAATAGACACACAGAATACGATATCAGGATAAATCATTCATAAACAACCACAAATCATTATCGTCCAAAATTTATACAATATGTATCAGATAAGTATATATATTCTTAAAAATATAAATAAAATTACCCTACCTCGGTCTAGCTCCTCCACCTCTGATAATCGACGTAATCTGGCGCATCTGCTCCTCGGTGCAGCCCTGAGTCGTCAAAAACTCGATCAATGAAGGAGCGGACTGTGCAGGATTCTAAGAGGGCTGTGGAGCTGCAGGAGTGGTCTGCGCAACCACAGCCGAGGTAGTGGCTTGCAGAGCCGCAGCCGAAGAAGATGCATATGGATCCGCAGCCGAAGTACCCTGTCGCATCTGTTCAATTTTGTATGTAATAAACGAGTAAGAACTGTGTAATAGTCGAATTAGTTTCATTATCAGGTTATTGCGAAACCCCAATCTAAGATTAATCAAAGTTAAGTCTACAACCAAATAAGCTCAGACTACTAATATTGGATATGTTACCATATATAATATGATATAATATTTTACTATTAAATAGTATATATACCATCATCTCCTTCAACTCCTGGACGGTAGTCTTCAAGGTGCAACATCTTATTCTAGACGTCGCTCACGAGGGGTAAGGGAAGTAACCGCAAGAGTAGAGTCCAACCTCATATGGGCCCTGCTAGGATCCAGTCCCCGGCCTCTCTCCCAACTTCCGTGGTGCCCTCCGCATGCGGCGTTTAGAACTGGGGTCAGCAGCATCGGATCGTTCTGTCCAGTAAAATCGATCCCCGATGCCTCCGCCTGCTCCACCACCCGCTCCTACATCCACATTAACCATTAAAATATAAGTATATAATTTAAATTTGAACTTTTCAAACAAAATTTCAAACCTGTTAGAATAAATATTAACACTTACGCAATACTCCTGGGTAGCGGTGTCGGAGAATCGAAGCTTGCCCGTGGAAGGATCTGTCAAGGTGCCATGGACGACAAGATATGCGGACAGCAAGCTCGGTATACCACCCTTCGCCAGGGCCTGAGCTCTTTGCAATTCGCAAAAAATTTACATATATTATAAAATAACTCTTAATATTACATTATATCACAGTAGGTCTATTGTAATTTACCGATAACTCCATGGCAAGAGTAATATTCCTCGAACCACCTGTATAAGTAGGGCGACCCCTCTTCGCCAACTTCCTATTCTTTTTAGTTTGATCGGCCTGTTTCTGCACAACTCATTCAGATTTAGTTTTCTAATTAAGCAACAAAAAAAAAATTATATAATAAATAATGAATTACATTTAAAATACAAACATGTTTGCGCTGAGAGTCGAAATATTGGCATAAGAGAGGCCATGTGTCTATGTCGATTCTCGCAAAGGCCGGAGTATCTAGGAGAGCCGCTCTCTCTGCCTCGGAGGTTGCCATCCATAGGGAATAGCATTCGATCTTCAGCTCGTTCCTATTGCATTCAACCTTTGATTGCATGTCCTTCACCAGGCCATGGTATAGAGCGTGAAGATCGAGCACTCTCTCAGGGTGATCAGGGTCGGGTACAAGCTGAAAGTCGTAATTGAACTGCAAATACAAAAAAAATGTTATTAAATTGCAAGTGTTAAATAATAATAAATATATCGGGTAAGTCAAATGAAAATATATATTAATACCCGAGTATGAACCCAGAAGAGGGCAAATGAACCCCGGTGCTGGTCGCCCCACTCAACGTGAAGTGGATACTTCTTCACAAGGCGGCTCTCATCTCCTATATACCGGCCGAACCTCTCGGCATAATCGTCGGTATAGTGATAATCAGGGCTAAATAAGAGGGGGAATTCTGTCCAGTAAAATCGATCCCCGATGCCTCTGCCCGCTCCACCACCCCCTCCTACACCCACATTAACTAGTAAAATATAAGTATAGCATTTAAATTTGAACTTTTCAAAACAAAATTTTTAAATCTGTTAGAATAAATATTAACACTTACGCAATATTCCTAGATAGCGGTGTCGAGAAAACCTTAGAACTCTTATAAGAAATCACCTAATATTCCCATAAATTCTTGAAAGGAATAGGACTTTGAATATACCAAAAAAGAAAGTGAAAATTCTGATCAAATATCATACTCAGATTTCAGATGCCCCCCATCAAAAGACTTCTATAAAGCTAAAGAAAGCGACGGAAAAACTTTTTAGTCAATTAGAGAGCGCATCTGCAGTGAGAAGTGGTAAAAGTATCACCCAACAAGGGTGTAATTTACAGAATCTGTTGAAACTCTTGAAAGTCTGAGAAGAACCCGACCTTCACAAATCTGATGTATACTTGCCATTGGACACTAAGAAGTCTCTAAAAGGAAAAGCCAATGTGAAAGCCATCATTAGTTCATATCAGAAGATTGATACTAAAACAGATAACAAAGAATTTCATTTTCGGTACGAATAGATTCATCTAAGGAAGCCTCTACCATATCCTTCATTTCTTCTCCCGGAAAGAAATTACCGTCTTCTTCTTCTGCCACATTACTATCTTCTACTTCTTCTTCTGCTGCATTACTGTCTTCTTCTCCTTCCCCGTAATATAGCCAAGTTGTATAAAGTATAGTAAAACCATGTTTAACGATATAAAACTCTGCGAATTTTACCTCCTGCCAGTACTTATTCCCACATCTATCGTACGGGCAGAGAATCTTCACTAACATGATCTTATTATGTGCCCGTGCAAATTCAATGAAAGCAGGAAATCCTGTGACAAACTTAGGTTGCATACGTTGTTGCCAATCTACATGCATCCAGTCCTTAACTCTAATATACTCATGGGCCATGTAGACTGTATAACATATAAATTGTAGGTTATGATGACTATATTGAGAAATCTAAGAACGGGTTGATTACTGACAAAAGAGAAAATCTGTGTATATGCTTTGTGTGAATAAATTATTGATAATCAAAGTTAGATTTGAGGATACCCATGTATGAGTTGTATTCTATATATGTGTGTTTCAATTTATGATTTCGCTTAAGTGTAGGGTTGTTAGTATGTGTGTGCGTTTGTTGTGTATTCGTGTTGTATATGTGTGTTTCGGCTTAATCCGTAGGGCCAAACATAACAAGGTAAATATGGATTGCCTTTTTTCTTTGTTTGTTGTGGTCAATGCTAACTTTGATGTGCTAAGACACAAATCTATAAGGAAACATTTCCCATGAATACTTCTGGTTTATACTATTTTTCCACCTATCTATGAAGATAATGTTACCATAGAATTGCATACTGAAATTATTGACGGTTTGACACGGACAAGCAATATCGATAAATAAAAGTAAAAGTAAGTTGAAAATATGGTCGACTTGATTTCAGTTTGTGCAGTAATATCACAATCTGAATAGTATATTTGAAAAGTGAAGGGCCTCACTCCATGAACTTGGATATCTCAAAGATAAATGTTTGTTATGTTTTAAATTTGTTTTTAAAATTTTAATATACATTACAAGGTGTTTGTGATCTGTAGATGTGGATGCTTACTTTTTATGTATTTCAAAATCTGTTATCAATGCAAGTCCTATCAGCTCGTGGGCTACCTATAAGAACTCAACTAGCATTTATCTTATTTGTATCATCATAAATGAGAGAATTGTAATATTGTGCCCATAAACATTGGTTGATTTCATTATTTTGATTTGGCATTATTTTTCAAGATTACAACTTTTACTTTTGATATCCAATGTTTGTTATATATTGACATGATTGGTTGGCAAACTTCTTATTAAGCAAATTGGTTGTCTTACTGGAATACAGCCAGCAACAACAATGATCTTGATGCTAATTAGGGGATTCTTATCACAATTTGCTGCTAATTATCTTGATACGATGTTCCAATGGTTATACGGATCTAAATTAGAATGTTTTTATATATATATATATTTGTGTTACAGGTTGCAGCACCTCCAACTATTGAACAACAAGCAATGATTGCTGCAGCTCTCTCAGATGCTGAGAGATTTGCTGGAATTTCCGATGCAATGATGAACACCGATGTAGATGAAAAAGTGAAAGATCATCATACAAGTGTATCAGTTGGTAATAAGATTTGTGGTTTTGGTTAAACGTTTCCCCTGGAGCTGTTTACTCTTAATAATTTTTGCACACCTTTTTCATTTTTCTTCATTGCATGATATACGAAAGCCACATTTGTATTTTGGTTATTATCATTATTTCAACTTAATTAACCCTAGCCTCTAATTAACCCAAATTAACCCCCGGCCTCTAACCTTAAACCCGAACCAAACCCTAACCCTAAACCCGAACCAAACCCTAACCTTAAACCCTAACCCTAAATAACCCAAATTAACCTAATTAACCCCAATTAACCATAATCGTTACCCTAACACAAATTATCCCTAATTAACCCAAACTTAACCCAATTTATCCAAATTAACCTAATTAACCCTAATCAACACCCTAATCCTTTCAAATTATCACTAATTAACCCAAATTAACCCTAGCCTCTAATTAACCCAAATTAACCCTAGCTTCTAACCCTAAACCTGAACCAAACCTTAACCCTAACCATACACTGAACCCTGACCCTAACCCTAGCCTAAGTCTTAGCCTAACCCTAACCGTAACCGCATCTAATGAACCCTAACCCTAACTGAACCGAACCCTAACCCCAACCTTAACCATAACACTAAACTGAACCCTAACACTAACCATAACCCTCACCCTAATCAACAAAAATAGAAATAAAAGAATAATTAGAAGTAAAAATAAGAAATTTACTAACTTGTAGCTAGATCGGCGATGGAGAAGACCGGAGATGGTCGACGACGCAATCAGCGACGAGTCACGGGCGGTGGCGACGAAGAAGTCGACGAGGAATTCGATGGTGATGTCGGGGACGACGAGGCGCGCGCGGGAGGGCGGTGGCGACGAGGCGCGAGTGGTGGCGATGAGGCATGGGCAGCGGCGGCGAGAGGCGCGCGGGAGAGTGATGAGAAAGAGTAATTTTTTTGGAAACGAGGACTTTTCTGTGCTTTATTTTTTTTATTAATAACCTATATATATACATCTACGGATTAACCCGTAGGTCCTTCTTTTGTGGCTCCGTAGGGCCAAATAACAAATTGCGTTTTAATATTTTTAAATTAATTCGTATGGCACCGTAGGGACAATCATGGGGACCTACGGAGTAATTCGTAGGGGCAACATTTTATCGCCCGTAGGGGCAACACCTTATTGTAGTAGTGATTGCAGTCTTTGATGCACACCTTGCAGTATTTCGTCCATAAACCAATTATAGAAATTCCTAACAGCTAACTTGTTCTTGTGTTAGAAAATAGACATAATTATCCCTTTATCAAGTGCTGAATTTGACCAACTGTGTTAAAGCCGAGAAGCATTCACTACTACAATGAGAGGTTATCCCTGCGGATAGAGGAATTCGTAGGGGCAATTTTTTATTGCCTCTACGGTTTACTCCTTAGAGGCATTGTTTGTCCCTACGGTGCCCACCGTAGGGGCATAAATAAATAAAAAAAATATTAAAATGTAATATCTTTATTTGGTCCTACGGTGTCGCAAAAGAATGCCCTACAGATTAATCCGTAAGGGTAAGAAAGGATTACTTAAAAAAAATTAAGCTAAGTAATTTCCCACCGTCCCCCAAAATTTCCCACCAACCTTATTTCTCCCGCGCCCTCGATCGTCGATCAAGCTCATCCCTCGTCGTCGAAAGCGCCGTCGACTTCGTCGTCCCTCGTCTCGACTTATTCATTGCCGATCAAGCTCGTCGGCGAGTTTCTCCTCCATCGCCGTTGATCGAGCTCGTCGTGGAGTTCCTCATCGCCGCCATTTGATATCGAGGTCCTCGTTGTCAGCTTCACCTCTTCGAACTCCATCTTTCCGGCCTCCTCCACCTCGTCGAGCTCTTGCTCTCCACCCCCTCGAGCTCTTTGCCACCGGCCTGTATTTAGCAGAGATGACTTTATATATATAAACAGTGCTTGAATTTTCCTAATTAGTTATGTTTTTTATTTCTGTAAATTAATTAGGAATTTAATTTATAATTTTGTTGTTTTTGGTGTTATTATTGTTGATTTTGGGGTTAGGGTTATAAGACCAGGTTAATTAGGGGTTAATTTGGGTTAGGGTTAGGGTTTGGGTGATGATTAGGATTAGGGTTAATTTGAGTTAATTAGGTAAAATAGGGTTAGGGTTAGGGTTTGGATAATGATTAGGGTTAGGCTTAATTTGGGTTAATTAGGTAAAATAGGGTTGGTGATGATTAAGGTTAGGGTAAATTAGATTAATTAGGGATAGTTTTGGTTTGGGTTAGGGTTAATTAAGGTTAGGGTTTGGGTGATTATTACGGTTAGGGTTAGGGTTAATCAGATAAAATAAGGTTGGTGATGATTAGGGTTAAGGTTAATTAGATTAACTAGGCTTAGTTTTGGTCTGGGTAAAGAGTAAATTTTGGTTAAGGTTTGGGTGATGATTAGGGTTAGGGTTTGGGTGATGATTAGGGTTAATTTGGGTTAGCGTGTTGATTAGGTTTAATTTGGGTTTATTTTGGTTTAATTAGGGTGATGATTAGGGTTAATTTTGGTTAATTAGACTTAGGGTTTAGAGTGCACTAGTTCCTTCAGTAAGATACTCGATGATAACGTAAATGTAAAATTTTACCGTAAACGTAAGAAAATTTTACGCTAAACTAAAAACTTCAAACCCTTAAAATCGAAACGTAAACGTAAAATCTATTCAAGTTAAATGTTCAAATTAAAACCAATATATGATACTCGATGATAATATGAAATTTTCATATTCTCATCGATACTCATATGTGAAAATCAAAGCGTGACTTAGTCCCCGTCAATCGGTTAACATACGTTCGATATTCGTCGTGACATAGAACTATACGAAGGTTATTAAATATCGGACGGTATAGTTTGGTGCTAACAACCGTCGTGTAATATATGTGATAAGAATATTCAATCGTATGATAACCGATAGATTTGTCCAGTGTGGGCAACTTAGGAATGTATAAAGCAAACAACTGTATTCACTTGTGTTTTCATTCGTTTCAAGTTATTTCGTCGGTACTTTTCCGCTGGTTCTCCGTGTACAAAGATATATTAGATGTTCATTTTAATGTTGTTTCACAGTATTGAAATGATTATCTATTTTATTACAGTGTACTCAGAGAACAGCGGGGAGGTGCTGCCGAAATTTACACAACAAACGCACACATACAACACGAATACACAACAAACGCACACACAAAGCACATACAAATTAATAACTTTACACCTTAATGAAATCATAAATTGAAACACACATATATAGAATACAAATCATACTTTAATATCTTCAAATCTAATTTTGTTAATTGATAATTTATTCTTTTCAACGACAAACTTGCCTCTACGGATTTTCTTCTTTGTCGGTAATCATCCCGTTCTTAGATTTTTCAATATAGTCACCATAACCTACAATTTATATGTTACAGTCTAATATGGCTCATGAGTACATCAGAGTTAAAGACTGGATGTACGTGGATTGGCAACAAAGCATGCGATCTAAGTTTGTCTTAGGAGTTGCTGCTTTCATTGAATTTGCACGAGCGCATAATAAGATCGTGTTAAAGAAGATTCTCTGTCCGTGCGATAGATGTGGGAATAAGTTCTGGAAAAAGGTAGAAATCATAGAGCTTCACATCATTAAATATGGTTTTACTAGATTTTATATAACTTGGTTATATCACGGGGAAGGACAAGAAGAAGACGGTAATGCAGCAGAAGAAGAAGGAGAAGATGGTAATGCGGCAGAAAAAGAAGAAAACAGTAACTTCTTTCAGGAGAAGAAATGGAGGATATGCCAGAGGCTGCCCTCGATGATAGTATTCCTACCGAAGATGACATTCCTTCAGGTCAAGAACCGCGTGTGGATAAGCATGAAAAGTTCATGAATGATACTAGAAGACCAATTTATCAGAATGCAAAGTATTCCACCCAATCATGCTTCGTCCAACTTTTCCAGATTAAGTGCTTAAATGGATGGAGCAACAAGTCATTCACGACACTTCTGAAATTCCTGAAAAATTCTATGCCCCAGGAAAATAACGTGTCCAACAGTTGGTATGAAACCCAGAAGATAATGTCTGATTTGGGTATGAAGTGTGAGAAGATTCATGCATGTCCCAAAAATTGCGTGTTGTACCGGAAAGAGAATTCAGATTTGAAAGAGTGTCCAACATGCGGAGAGGCCAGATATAAACCGAAAGAATCTGATAAGAAGCCCGATATACCTGTCAAGATAGCACGATACTTTCCTATAACACAGAGGCTGCAGAGACTATTCTGGTACAAGAAAACATCCGAGACAATAATTTGGCATCACCGTGCTACTCCAAGCGAAGATAGAAAAATGAGTCATTCAAGAGATTCACCGGCATGGAAGGATATCGATAGGAGGTACGAAATATTCAGTAGTGATCCTCTCAATATCAGGCGCGGACTCGCTAGTAATGGTTTCTGCCCATTCAATTATATGGCTGGAAGCCACAGCACATGACCCGTTGTAATGTTAGTTTATAATCCGTCGTTTTGGTTAGTTATGAATCAATCCTATTTTATGATACCTCTTTTTATTGACGGAGCAAACTCACCGGGAAATAATATCGACGTCTATTTTCGACCTCTGATCGATGAGTTAAAATCTTTATTTATTGATGGTGTAGAGATTTACGATGCAAACACAGATACAACCTTCACAATGCGTGCGGTTTTAATGTGGACAATTAATGATTTTTCTGTGTATGCAATGCTATCAGGTTGGTCCGTATATGGTCACAAAGCATGCCCTTATTGTCATAAATATACAACAACAAAATTGTTGAATTTTAGTATGAAGATTTGTTATTGCAGTCATCGGTGTTTCCTGCCACTAGGCCATCCTTACAGGTTAGATGCTGCCCACTTTAATGGTCATCAGGAGTTTTTTAGACCTCCAGTCTCATTGTCCGGAGAGGACGTGATTGCTCAGTGGGATGGTTACAATAATATAACCTTCGAAATGGATCCGGCAAAACATGTCAAACCACCCTACTGGAATAAATTAAGATTTTTCTACGAGCTTCCGTACTGTTCAACAAATTTAGTACGTCATTTTCTAGACGTCATGCACATAGAGAAGCGAATATCTGAACATATAATCAACTTTCTTTGTAAAGACGGAAAATCAAAAGACAACCTCCGTGCTCGGATGGGTTGCTCTGCTATGATAATTAAGGCCATCAACTTTGTATCAAGACTTCAAAATTATGATGGAGAGTTAAGGAATTTTTTTTTATATTCTAACAAAAAAAACTGGTAAAATTATGGCCTTCAACACCGTCCTTCCATTTTAACACCACGGTAATGAATGGTCAATAGTTTAATTTATTAGTATTTCTCAATGTTTAATGGTGTTTTACTTGAAACCGGGGAAATTGAGGCCAGTGGCTTATGCCCTACTTATAACTACTGCTGATATATGTCAAGTAAATTTTGAAATCTTAATAATGTTTCATTGCTAAAGCTGCTACCAATTAAACAACTAGGAGTGTTACTAATAGAATTTGAATCTAAATCACTTAATTTGCTGTCTTAATTTTCAAAGTTTCTTTATAAAGACGGAAAAATGAGTCATCCAAAAGATTCACCGGTTTGGAAGGATTTCGATTGGAGACACGAAATATTCAGTAGTGATCCTCGCAATGTCATGCTCGGACTCGCTAGTGATGGTTTTTTCCCATTCATTTATATGGCTGGAAGCCACAGCACATGACCTGTTGTAATGATAGTTTATAATCTGTCGTCTTGGTCAGTTATGAATCAATCCTACTATATGATACCTCTTTTTATTGACGGAGTAAACTCACCGGAAAACAATATCGACGTTTATCTTTGACCTCTGATCAATGAGTTAAAATCTTTATTTATTGATGGTGTAGAGACTTACGATGCAAACACAGATATAACATTCACAATGCGTGCGCTTTTAATGTGGACAATTAACGACATTTCTGTGTATGGAATGCTATCAGGTTGGTCTGTACATGGTCACAAAGTATGCCCTTATTGTCATCAATATACAACATCAAAATGGTTGAATTTTAACAGAAAGATTTGTTATTGCGGTCATCGGCGTTTCGTGCCACTAGACTATCCTTACAGGTTAGATGTTGCTCACTTTAATGGTCATCAGGAGCTTTTTGGACATCCAGCCTCATTGTCCGGAGAAAACGTGATTGTTCAGTGGGATGGTTACAATAATATAACCTTCGGGATGGATCCGGCAAAACATGTCAAACCATCCTACTGGAACAAATTAAGAATTTTCTACGAGCTTCCGTACTGGTCAACAAATTTAGTGCTTCATTGTCTGGACGTCATGCACATAGAGAAGGGAGTATCCGAACACGTAATCAACTTATTTCTTTATAAAGACGGAAAATCAAAAGACAACCTCCGTGCTCGGATGGGTTGCTTTGCTATGATAATTAAGGTCATCATCTCTATATCAAAACTTCAAATTTATGACGGAGAGTTAAGAAAACAAATTTTATATTCTAACAAAAAAAAAGGGTAAAATTATGGCCTTCAACACCGTCCTTCCGTTTTAACACCGCGGTAATGAATGGTCAATGGTTTAATTTATTAGTATTTCTCGATGTTTAATAGTGTTTTACTTAAAACTTGGGAAATTGAGGCTGGTGGTTTATGCCCTACTTATAACTACTAATGATACATGTCAAGTAAATTTTGAACTCTTAATAATGTTTCATTGCTAAAGCTGCTACCAATTAAACGACTATCAGTGTTACTAATAGAATTTGAATCTAAATCACTTAATTTGTTGTCTTAATTTTCAAAGTTTCTATAATTGCATGCATCAAAATTTTGAAATTGTTTCGTAGAGGATAGTTCCTTGATTAGAAAGTTTTTAGACGTAACTAACAGTGTTACTCATTTGAGCTAAACAAATTCTTTTTTCCTGTTTAATGTGCATCCACCCAATTACCCAAATATAAAGAATAGTGACAGTGATGAGCATTGTTCTGGTTATCGTTCATGTTAATTATAATTATAATTATAGTATATGATAAGGTTATGACCAAGTCACAAATTCGCGATTCGCGAATAATTCGGCGAGATCGAAAATTCAGATTCGGAGAACTATTCGGAAAAAAAGGCAGGTATTTGAGAAATATTCAGCAGGTATTCGAGAAATATTCAGGAAAGATTTCGAGTAAGAAATTAATATATGAGGCGCTGGGTTTTGATGGTGCTAATTATTCGCTGTTTTTGTGAATTATTCACTGATTTTTTGAATTATTCATGAATAATTCACGAATAATTCGGAGCGTCCGTCAACGAAGATTAAATCGAAGAATTAATCGACCGATAAAAATTTCAAGAATTCGCCTCATAACTCACGAATTATGAGACTATGGTGATGACTATGGGTTCTGTTTATATATTTTCAGAAAAGAAAATGAAACCTTAAATATTGCAAGAATACCATGATGTACGTGATGTGACTGAAATCTTATATATTCTACATTAATTAGACATTTGTTTCTTTTGGGTGTGAAAATTGGAGGCTGAAAGCATTACGGACTCTAAAGTTTTTAAGACAATTATATATTGACTTTTGGAGAATTCGACGGTACGAGGATGGCTACATTCTGATGTGCCATTATGTTCAGAAGTGTATGGAGGAATAGTAAGATGAGAGACAGCAGAGGAGCCAAGAGCTATGTTTTCGCCGTCATTATCAGAATATATTGATATGAGCGGTAATTGAAAATATCCTTCGACAAGTTTTTTGAATTGGGGAAAAATGGTGGCAATATCAAATTTACGTTTTATAGAGTACAGCCAAACACTACTAAAATAGGGGGTTGCCCTTATGGATATTGAAATCCGTAGGGGCAGATTTATGTTGGCCCTACGGATTAATCCATAGGGCTATAAGGTTGCCCCTACGGGTCAAGACGTTCAAGAATAAAAATATTAATTCTTAATTTGGTGTTTGCCCCTACGGAGCCGCAAACCAAGGACCTACGGACAAATCCGTAGGGGCAACTAAATAGAGATTTAATAAAGGGCACAGATCGATCGTCTACGCCCCTTATCTCTTTCTCTCTCTCCTGATCGTGCGCGAAACAAAATCTCCAAATCATTCCCGCCGTTCTCGTCGTCGCCACCGCCGTTTTCGTCATCGCCACCGCCGTTCTCGTCTTCGCTACCACCGTTCTCGTCGTCGCCACAGCCGTTTAGGTTAGTAAATCTTCAACTAAATTAAACAAATTTTTGATTATTTAGGGCTAGGGTTCATGGCTGGGGCTGGGGTTGCGGTTGGAGTTGGGGTTCAGCAGGGGTTGGGGTTGGGGTTAGGGTTAGGGTTGGGGTTCGGCTGGGCCTAGGGCTGGGGTTAGGGTTTGGCTTAGGGTTGGGGTTTAGCTGGGGCTGGGGTTAGGGTTAGGTTGGGGCGGGGCTGGGCTGGGGCTGGGGCTGGGGTTAGGTTAGGGTTGGGGTGGGGCTGGGTCTGGGGTTAGGGTTTGGCTTGGGGTTGGGGTGTAGCTGGGGCTGAATTTGGCAAATCTGAGAGGAATTTCCAGCATAGCCTAGTTTGATTACTAAAATTATTGTTGATCGAGAAAATCTTGGGTCCTTCTAATCAAATATTATTTGTTACTATATGTTAATGAGTACCGATAAAAGGAAAAACCGATTTCAAGTGGAAATTAGGTATGTACAATGTTCTAATATAATTTGTATTTCTTGCCATCATTAAACATATAAAAGTACTAATATGAAATGGAAAATAAATAAATAAATAATCAAAGCTTTGGCATGTATGTAAAATCCCTTGTTACTTTTTCTTGGTTGCCCAACTTTGAAAATTCTATCCATTAAATTAGACATACTCTAAAAAGAATGATATTGCAAGAATTTGACTTGGTGGAGACTTGCATCATTAATAGAAATATGAAAGTGTAAGGACATTCTTTACCTTCGATAGGGTTCGGTTGGGGTGGGGCTGGGGCTAGTTAGGGTTTGGGCTTCATCACCTGATATAGCGAAATACAAAGCGTACTTCAGTACACCCGACCTCATTGAGTTTCCTATTGAAGTTCCCGGTCAAACGGCATATGCATATTTTTATTCGCCATGAAATCCCAATTATCAAGCTACCGAGGACGAAAAGCCATCTTTGTTAGTCGAGAGTCATGGTCATAGACTTGTCATTATAGATCATAGTCAATTGTTTTTTCTATCATTTTCTTGATCCAGATGCTAATCAAGTTGTTAATTAGTTACTGTTTTCATAACGTATTTGTCTATATTTGTTGACAGTGGCCTTTCTTTTGGATGAACATGTTTTTTTGATGCATGTTTCAGTCATATGAATTCATATGTTGCGTATAACGCTTTATGATATCAGTATCCTACATTTATAGTTTTAATTGTTGATTGTTATAGATGAATGCCATTGCAATAATAGTTTTTGGTTGATGAATGCTATTGCAATGTAGAATGATCAGTTCTATCAATCTTGATCTCAATGGTTTAAAATCATGTTACACATACAACACGAATGCACAACAAACGCATAATTAGAGAGCGATTCGAGATGTTCAGGTTAAAACCAATATATGATACTTGATAATAATATGAAACCTTCGTATTCCCATCGATACTCATATATGAAACTAAAAGCGCCACTTAGCCCCCGTCTATCGGTTAACATACGTGCGATGCTCGTCGTGACATAGAACTATACGAAGGTTGTTAAATATCGGACGGTATAGCTCGATACTAACAACCGTCGTATAGTCTACGCGACGAGAAAATTCAATCGTATGGTAACCCATAGATTTGTCCCGTGTGGACAAGTTAAGAATGTATAAAGCAAACGCCTTCATTCACTTGTGTTTTCATCCGTTTCGAGATATTTCGTCAGTACCTTTCCGCTGGTTCTCCGTGTACAAAGATAGATTAGATGTTCATTTCAACGTTGTTTCACAGCTTTGAAATGATTATCTATTCTATTACAGTGTACTCGGAGAACAGCGGGGAGGTGCTGCCGAAATTTACTCTAAACGGTTGAAAGCACAAGTGATGGGTGTTCGCTCTATACATTCTTAATAGGATAGAAGCCTACCCCCGACAGCCGGAACACACACATACAATAAGAATACACAACAAACGCATAATTAGAGAGCGATTCGAGATGTTCAGGTTAAAACCACTATATGATAATATGAAACCTTCATATTCTCATCGATACTCATATATGAAACTAAAAGCGCCATTTAGTCTCCGTCTATTGGTTAACATATGTGCGATACTCGTCTTGACATAGAACTATACGAAGATTGTTAAATATCGGACATTATAGCTCGATACTAACAACCGTTGTATAGTCTACGCGACAAGAAAATTCAATCGTATGGTAACCCATAGATTTGTCCCGTGTGGACAAGTTAAGAATGTATAAAGCAAACGCCTTCATTCACTTGTGTTTTTATCCGTTTTGAGATATTTCGTCGGTACCTTTCCGCTGGTTCTCCGTGTACAAAGATAGATTAGATGTTCATTTCAACGTTGTTTCACAGCTTTGAAATGATTATCTATTCTATTACAGTGTACTCGGAGAACAGTGAGGAGGTGCTGCCGAAATTTACTCGAAACGGTTGAAAGCACAAGTGATGGGTGTTCGCTCTATACATTCTTAATGGGATAGAAGCCTACCCCCGACAGCCGGAACACACACATACAACAAGAATACACAACAAACGCATAATTAGAGAGCGATTCGAGATGTTCAGGTTAAAACCACTATATGAGAATATGAAACCTTCATATTCTCATCGATACTCATATATAAAACTAAAAGCGCCACTTAGTCCCCGTCTATCGGTTAACATACGTGCGATAATTTATTTTTTTCAACGACAAACGCACACACAAAGCATATACAAGGATTTTCTCCTTTGTCAGTAACTATCCCGTTCTTATATTTCTCAATATAGTCAGCATAACCTATAATTTATATGTTATACAGTCTAACATGGCCCATGAGTACGTCAGAGTTAAGGACTGGATGTATGTGGATTGGAAACAACATATGCAACCTAAGTTTATCGCAGGAGTTGCTGCTTTCCTTGAATTTGCACGCGCACATAATAAGATCATAATAGAGAAGATTCTCTGTCCGTACGATAGATGTGGCAATAAGTACTGGCAGAAGGTAGAATTGGCAGAGCTTCATATTGTAAAACATGGGTTTACTAGACTTTATACAACTTGGAAATATCACGGGAAAGGAGAAGAATGCAGTACTGCGGCAGAAGAAGAAGTAGAATACGATAATGCGGCAGGAGAAGAAGAAGAATTCGGTAATGCGGCAGAAGGAGAAGGCGGTAATTTATTTCCATCAGAAGAAATGGAGGATATGGTAGAGGCTGCCCTAGGTGAATCTATTCGTACCGAAGATGACATTCCTTCCGGTCAAGGACCGCGTGCGGATAAATATGAAAATTTCATGAATGATGCTAAGAAACCAATTTATGAGAATGCGAAGTGTTCCACCCTCTCATGGTTCGTCCAACTTTTCCAGATTAAGTGCCTAAATGGATGGAGCAACAAGTCATTCACAATGCTTCTTTCATTCTTGAAAGATTCTATGCCTTCGAGAAATAATGTGCCCGACAGCTGGTACGAAGCCCAGAAGATGATGTCTGATTTGGGTCTAAAGTGCGAGAAGATTCAAGCATGTCCTAAAAATTGCGTGTTGTACCGGAAAGAGAATTCAGATTTGAAAGAGTGTCCAACATGCGGAGATGCCAGGTATAAGCCGAAAGATTCTGATAAGAAGCCTGATATACCTGTGAAGATAGCACGATACTTTCCCATAACACTGAGGCTACAGAGGCTATTCAGGTGCAAGAAAACAGCAGAGGCAATGATTTGGCATCACCGTGCTCCTCCAAGTGAAGATGGAAAAATGAGTCATCCAAGAGGTTCACCGGTATGGAAGGATTTCGATAGGAGGCATGCAATATTCAGTAGCGATCCTCGCAATGTCCGGCTCGGACTGGCTACTGATGGCTTCTGCCCATTCGACTATATGGCTGGAAGTCACAGCGCATGGCCCGTTGTAATGATAATTTATAATCTGTCGTCTTGGTTGGCTATGGACCAATCATACTTTATGATGCTTCTTCTTATCGACGGACCAAACTCACCGGGGAACAATATCGACGTCTATCTCCGACCTCTGATCGAGGAGTTGAAATCTTTGTTCATTGATGGTGTAGAGACATATGATGCAAACATAAATACAACCTTCATACTGCGTGCGATTTAATGTGGACAATTAATGACTTTCCTGCGTATGGAATGCTATCAGGTTGGTCCGTATATGGTCACAAAGCATGTCCTCATTACCATGAGCACACAACATCGAAATTCTTGAATTTTAGCAGGAAGGTTTGTTGTTGCGGCCATCGACGTTTTCTGCCTCCAGACCACCCCTATAGTTTAGACACAGTTCACTTTGATGGTCATCAGGAGCTTCTTGGACCTCCATCCCCATTGTCCGGAGAGGACGTGACTTCTAAATGGGATGGTTACAATAACGTGACCTTCGGGATGGATCCGACGAAACAGGTCAAACCACCATATTGGAACAAGTTAAGCATTTTCTTCGAGCTTCCGTACTGGTCTACAAATTCAGTGCGTCATTATCTGGACGTCATGCATATAGAGAAGGGAGTATCAGAGCACATACTTAACTTGCTTCTTTGTAAAGACGGGAAATCTAAAAACAACATGAATGCTCGGATGGATCTACAAGAGTGGGGAATAAGAAGTGAATTGCACCCTAGACCGGTAGCGGGTAGACCGGGCAAGTTTATACTTTCCAATGCCGCTTATCATATGTCACAACCGGAGAAGAAAAGATTCCTGCAGGTGTTGCATGATTTGAAAGTCCCCACAGGTTTCTCAGGATCATTCAGCAAGAAAATAAAAATTGTGACGGGCAAGATCGATGGGCTGAAAAGTCATGATCACCATATTATCGTGGAGTACCTTCTTCCCTTAGCCCTCAGGACTTCTCTCCCCGACTCGGTTGGTCTAGTAATCAACGATATGTTGTTTTTTCAAGGAGTTGTGTGCTAAAACACTGGAGGTTCTGACGCTGGATAAACTAGAAAATTCTATTGCGTTGATACTTTACAAGTTTGAGCATATTTTCCCACCGTCATTCTTCGATATCATAATACACTTGATGGTTCATCTTGCAACTGAGGCGAAATTAGCCGGACCGGTACAATATCGATGGATATATCCCGTCGAGAGGTACGTGTAATTTTTCGTTTCGTGCAATTTATAAATTTATTGTTGTCTGTATGCCCGTATTTATTTATTCAACAGATTTTCATTAGGTACCTCTACACTCTTAAGAAGTATATACGCAATAAAAAAGACCAGAGGGTTCTATCATGCAAGGTTATCTTCTTGATGAAGCAACCACATTTTGTTCCCGCTATCTGGACGAGAACATTGAGACAAGGCTTAACCGACCACGAAGAATTCAAGACGGGTTATATGGTAAAGCCGAGTATAAGAGGGTAGACACTATTTTTATCAACAAGGTATACCGGTTTATCTTGGTTAACTGCGCATGTCTTGAACAAGTTAGAGAGTAAGTTTTTTTTGGGTTAATTGTTATATCTGTGTTTGTGTGTGTATGAAACGATATAATATTAATGTCACCATTATTTGTCAAAAACAGAATTCATTTTAACGAGGTACGTGAGGAGCATCCTGATTGGAATGAAGAACAATTGGAAAAATATCATCAGGATAATTTTTGTGATTGGGTCACAGATCATGTAAGTTATTCGAATAACATTTTATTGCTAGCAGTTTTAATCTAAACTTGTATCGTTATGTATTTGTCGTAAAATTTGTTTTGTTAGATCCACGATCCGAACTTGTCTGCATCATTTGAGAGTGATTCAAGATGTTTAGCTCAATTTCTTAGTACGGAGATTGCATATTACAAAGGATTTGGTGTCCTTGGATACAAATTCGAAATTAAGGACATAGAAACATCTAGAACCACTCAGAATAGTGGGATTGCGACGGTAGGATCGGACGGTGTGATTTATTATGGGTAATTAAATTGTATACTCGGCATCCACTATCCCAGACGATCAGAACCCTTTTATATATTCCAGTGTACTTGGTACGATATGCGAACCGATACGAACAGGTGGAGAAGCAATCTTGGGACTTGGAAAGATGAATATGGATTGACCAGTGTAAACACACTTCGATTTTACGGTCAGGAAGATCCGTTTATCTTTCCGAACCAAGCGTTCCAAGTATACTACTCGCAGTGTTTGAAGCACCCGGGGTGGAGTGTTGTATACCGATGGAAACCCAGAGATGTCTACGATATCCCAGAATACGAGGACAGCGATGAGGGCGAAGAAGAGAGAAGGCTTAAAGTGCTCCGACCGTCTGTTTCGAAGGACGGGTTGTCTTCGACCGATCATGAAGTTATGTGGGTTAGAAATGACATCGACGATGAAATCCAAGTAGATATGTATAATGCGCCCATGAAACGAAAAAGGTTATCAGTAATGTTATATTATTACTTCACATTTTACGCTCTATACATATATAGTCAATACTTTTAATGATTGTCTAATGCGTCCACGAACCGTTTATCTAGATTTGATGATGATGTCGGGAGCAGCGAGGGGCGGCAGGAGCTCCAGCCGCGGCAGAGGCAGAGGCAGAGGCAGAGCGGTTCTGCCGCCCGGAGAGCTTCGTAGGGAGCTTCAGAGGGCCGGTCTTGCACCCAGATCGGAGACCCCTTCGGATGCCTCCTTCCATGTGGATTTTGCCACATCTCCAGGTATACTGCACGCATATCCATTTTGAATGTAATATTACAGATATTCATGCCTGTTTATGTCAAAATTACTTATATTGTCAATGTTTGATTGTCTAGTTGTTGGTGATGCGTCCATATCTAGGACAGAGGCCACTCCCGCTCCTCCAGGTATGTTTATATATCATATAGTGCATGTATATTGATTTAGAATGCTATATCATAAATATACACACATTCTTTTTGCTCTTACTTAGCAATTTTTATTATTGTCTAGCTGTAGGTAGTGACACCACCGCACCTGTGGGTATGTTTATATATCCTATAGTGCATGCATATTGATTTAGAACGTTATATTATTGATTTACACATTCTTTTTGCAATTACTTCTATAATCTATTTTTAATTGTCTAATTATAAATGGTGCGTCCACATCTTCCGCAGGGGCCACTCCTGCCGCTTCCATACCAACCGCATCGTTTGCAGGTTAGTATGAATAAATATAAAATATTTATTCATTTTACATATACTCTATAGAATAAATATGAACTTCATGGAAATTTAGCGTCAATATTTATTTTCTAGTTGCAGGGGATGCGTCCGCATCCGGGACCCCGGTTGTTCCTCACCGGAGGAACTATCGTCCCGCTCGTGCTGCTGCCCGGGCCCAGGCTCGTGCGATAGTCACCGGAGGTATATATCCCACTTCAATTTTCGCTTAAGCTTGATTTCTTAATACAACTTTATCTTAATATTGATTGTCTTGATATTTCGTGCAGACGCAGGGCCTCCCCATCCCCAGAGGGGGACTCGAGGCCCAAATCAGTCCCATAAGCTGAGGCCTGACAGAGCTAGGGGGAGGCAGCATTCCCCCTCCTTTTTACCCTTAACTATCGCTATACCGGTCCTCATGCAGAGAGGTTCGGCCGGTATATGGGGGATGAGAGCCGGCTCGTGAAGAACTATCCACTTCACGTTGAGTAGGGCGAGCAGCACCGGCGCTCATTCGCCCTCTTCTTTGATCAGGATCGGGTACGTATTAACGGTCTATTTTCATTTGATTTATCCAATATATTTATTATTAACACTTGCAATCTAATAACAATGTTTTTTTGTATTTTCAGTCGGATTACGATTTTCAGCCTGTACCCGACCCTGATCACCCTGGAAGGGTGCTCGACCTTCATGCTCTGTACAATGGCCTGATGAAGAACATGCAGACCAAGGTCCGATACAACAGGAATGAGCTGAAGGCCGACTGCTACTCCCTGTGGATGGCGACCCCCGAGTTAGAGAGAGCGACCCTCTTATCTACTCCGGTGTTTGCGAGAGTCGACGTAGAGACATGGCCTCTATTGTGCGATTATTTCGACTCCCAACGCAAGCAGATATGTATTTTAAATGTAATTCATTATTTATGATATAATTTATTTCTTTGTGTTCCTTAATTAGAAAACTAAATGTTAATGCGTTGTGCAGAAACAGGCCGCTCAGAATACAGAGAACAGGAAGTCGGCGAAGAGGGGTCGCCCCACTTACACAGGTGGTTCGAGCAATATTACTCGAGCCATGGAGTTATCGGTAAATTATAATAGACCGACCTTTCTGATATTCTGCAATATTAAGAGTTATTTTCTAATATTTCTAATATTAAGAGTTATTTTCTAATATTGCAGACAGCTCAGACCGTAGAGCAAGGTGGTACACCGAGCGTGCTGTTCGCATATCTTGCTATCCACGGCACCTCGACAGATCCCGCCATGGGCAAGCTTCGATATCCCGACGTCGCTACCAAGGAGTATTGCGTAAGTGTTAAATATTTATTCTACCCATATTTGAAATTTTAGTTTTGGAAGCTTCAAGTTTAAATTTTATACTTATACTTTACTATTTAATGTGGGTGTAGGAGCGGGTGGTTGAGCAGGCCGAGGCCTCGGGGATCGATTTTACCGGACAGAGCGATCCGAGGCTGCTGACCCCAGTTCTGGACGCCGCACACGGAGGGCACCACGGAGGTTGGGAGAAAGGCCGGGGACTGGGCCCTAGCAGGGCCCATATGAGGTTGGACTCCACCCCGGCGGTTACTTCCTCCGTCTCCAGTGAGCGACGTGTCCAGTAGGAACTGGAGAGCTTGAGGGCCACCGTTGAGGAGTTGAAGGAGATGCTGGTATGTATACTACTTTATAGTAAAATATTATGTCATATTATAGATATCAACATATCCATAATTAGTACGTAGCTTGAGCTTATTTGGTTTTAGACTTAGGTTTGATTAATCATACATACATATGTAATTAAAATAAACAACGGTTTTCCAAACTAGATATTCAAATGAGATTTCGAAATAACTTGATAATGATGCGAATTCGAATAATACACAGTTCTTACACGCTTCTTACACACGTTTGGTCCAGACGCGACAGGGTACATGGCATGCATCTCCTTCGGCTGCGGCTCCGCAAGCCACTACATCGGTTGCGGTTCCGCAGACAGCTCCTATAGCTCCACCGCCCGCTCAGACTCCTGCAACCGCGGCCGATGTAGGGGCAAAATATCAGCAGTAACTGATATTTCCCCCTGATCTCAGTGTCAGGGGGGTTGGTCTTGCCCCTACGGATATATCCGTAGGGGCAAAAAAAGACCCCTACGGATATATCCGTAGGGGATACTATTTGGCTCTACGGATAAATCCGTAGGTACAGTTAATATAATTAAAATAACCGTAAATAAAATAACTTTTTTCCCCTACACCCTAATCCGTAGGTGCAAGTGTACCTATACAGAACTCCGTAGGGACAAGTTTTTGACTGTAAGGGCAAGTTCCGGGCTTCAACATGCACCTACGGCGTTTGCACCTACAGATTAATTTTTTGCCCCTACGGAGATATCCGTAGGGGCAGTGGGTTGCCCCTACGGGTAAATCCGTAAGGGCAACCCTTATTTCTAATAGTGAAACGTATTTTGTGTGATAATCAATAAAGATTACGTAATAACGAAAACTACCATACGACAAATCAGCGGGTTCCCAAATATCAGTGTAGAGTAATTGCAAAGATTGAGAAGCATGAAGTGAATTTTCAGAAAAAAAATATTTATGACTTTTATTGCAGTCACAAAAGTTACATTGAAAATTATTAGTTGCTGAGACATTAGACAATAATTTATTTTTCCTAACAAATGACTGAAATATGCAATTGGAAGGATGACCAAGACGACAGTCCCACTCACTTATTTCTGATTTGGAGATAGCATGAATTTGAGACTGGATGGAACGTGGAAGGTAGTAGACATTATTATGGCTGTTCCCGCGAAGAAGAGACACCCCCGTGCGAAAATTCTTCACCAAAAAATAAGAGGAAAAAAACTCATGTGAGGCGGTGTTGGATTTGCAAAATTTTGCGACATAAATTAAGTTTTGAGTAATAGCCGGTGCACATAGGACATTATCTAAGAGAGAGCTTTTGGAGAGAGTACAGTATTGTTTTACCGATGTGAGAGATTTGCAAATTTGAACTATCACGTATCTTGATCTCATCGGGACCACCATAATCGGTATAGTTTTGAAGAGTTTTAACATCAGACATGACATAATGAGAAGCACCAGTGTCCAATATTTATGAGGAGGGAGCAGACCGGTTGGCATTAGTGTTATTGGCAACAGGTTGAGGCGGAGCCTGTTGTGAATTGACTTATACTACATTCTCATGAAGAAATCGAGCAAGTTGACGGCATTTTTTGATATTGTGACCGGAACGCTTGCAGAAATTGCGGTAGGAGCTGGAGCGGGACGGATTGTTGTTGCATACGGTAGAGTACTGGTTAGTGTTGTTGCGAGCCGTCGATGTGGCCAAGGAGGTTGTGGCCAATTAAGACCGATTGAATTTAGGATCCCCACACATTAAAGTTTGTGTGGGAGAGCATTGTTGGAAAAGCGAATTTGGAGATAATAGGGCTTGAGTTTTGAGGGGAGGTCATGGATAAAAAATTAAGCTTTTAATCGTAGAGCTTTGGTACCATATAAAATTTTGGAGAAAATGGTTTTTAAATTTTGAAACTTGATTGATTTGTATTGAATATTAAAAGTGTATATATACACTTTACATGATGAAGAAATAAAGCAAATAAAATCTTTCATAAACAAATAACATCATAACAGATATGGAAAGATTTTTCTAATAGCAAAAACCTGCAACAGTCGTGTCTATAGTCAGCAGATGTCTGATGGGAAAATGGCCAGACATCTGCTTAGACTCTGGGTTTTTCTGGAGCTTGATTGTCAGACGTCTGCGTTTCCTAATCAGTAGACGTCTGCCTTCGCTCTGTGGAGTTTTCATATGTCTGCATAAGATTTCTTCAAAAGTCTGCCTGCGTTGTTTCTTCTTTGTCTCTAATATTATATATAATCTAATCCTTGACGGTTATACCCTTCATTATATTCCTTATACTGGGGTGCGTGGGTGGGAGTAAAGCGGCGCTTATATCTTATTAATTATTATTCGATATTCTTTTGTTTTCTCATGCAATTAGAGTATTATATATATATATATATATATATATGTATATATATATATATATATATATGATGCAAATACAATATATATTTGAATATGGCATTTTGAGATTGTCAGTTGTATTTACTTCTCTAGCTCGATACTGGCATATATTGCTGGCACGAACTTAGTGTATTTGGTATACATTTGGAAGTAACAGGCATTTATAATTAATTTATTTCAATAACTCAACTATGGCTTAGGATTATATTATGTCTTTCAAATAAATTAAATAAGAGTCTCATATATATCCTTTTTTCCCCTATTAAGAAAGGGAATTCATCTGATCGTTAATTTTTAGGAGATATATATATATATATATATATATATATATATGATCGTTAATTTTTAGGAGATATATATATATATATATATATATATATATATATATATATATATATCAAAATGAAGTATATATAGACTTGGCCATCAACATCAAATATAGTGCTATTTTATTGCTGATCAGTGGAAAAGAAATACTTCTTGCATGGTAGATTTGGCTAATAAAATATCCATGTTGTCAAAATGAATGCTAACCTAGCTTCCACTACAACGATGATACACACACCCAGAGACAGATAAGTCCTGTGTATACGGTAGTGATGTTTTTTCCTTAATAAATTTTATGGGGCGGGCCACTATGTGCCATGCTCTTTACATAAAAAAAAATGATAGCCGCATGCATGGATGTAACACGCACAAGCGCCTGTGGAAGAGGCCAATAGTACAAATCAACTTGACCAAATTGTATCTAATCCTAGATAATGAACCGAATGCTTCATGGGTCGTCATGCTTCGCTTCGCCACGAGGTGAAAAAAATCCGCCTCATGCTGACGTGGCCGAGTCAGGCGAATTGACTCGCCTCGTCGTGGCGAGCCTCACGAAGCAAGCAGGGTCCTCCAATCCTCGATGTTGCCTCATCAGAGTTCGCCTTGCCTCCCCTCAGGAATCGTCGAAATTCGTCACAAATCGCCGATACGCTTTGCCTCGCTTCACTTCGTTGGCCGATTCGTCTCGAAGTCGATGTCCAACGGGCAACAACGGCTACGAACGCAATGAGACGCCTCACTTCGCCACAGATTTGCCTCAGATTCACCTCGCCTCTCCTTGGAAATCCCATCCATCGGCTAAAAACAGGCAAATCAAGGCGAGACGAGGCGAGGCGAATTTCGCGCCTCGCCTCGCCTTGGAAATCCTATCCAGTGGCTAAAAACAGGGAAAACAAGGTGAGGTGAGGCGAATTACGATGTGATTAGCCTCGCATACAAAATGGTTTCACCGGTCAAGATCTTTTTCATTAGAATCGCGATTTAAATGTTTCAGAAATGGCAAAATATGTTATGGAAGATAAACAAGTTCACGAATTCGGAGAAAACGCGGCTGCGGTACGTTCAAACGGCGTTGCAACCGGCATACAAAAGTGTTTCGAGAATTACGCTTAAATGTCATCGTTTTATTCTCTATAACGACAGTAAACAGGTATTAATTGCTACTCTTGTTTCTTTAGATACCAGTATTGCATTAACTTCTGATGTTTGGACTGATAGAAGGAATCTTCCCTGGATTTGTGTTACTACATATTAGATAGATTTCGATTGGTATTTGCAAAAAAGAATTATTGCTTTTAGACAATTTTCATACCCGCATAGTATTTTTCATATAACTACTGAAATTAGATCTATTTTAGAAGAATATTATTATGTAAATAAAATCTTCTCTACATCTTTCGATAATTCTAGCAACAATAATTCTGTTATTCCTGAACTTATTAGGCTATGCAAACCAATTTGCAATTGTTGTTTTTTTCATATTCATTTTGCATGCCATATACTTAATCGAGCTATACAGGATGCATATACCATATGCAGTGTAAATATTCAAATGATTAAAAATGCATGCAAGTTTATTAAAAGTTTTGCAAAAAGAAAATATGAATATAAATCTAGATGCCTGGCTACAGGAGTAAGGCAGTCACTTAGGAAAGATGTCGCCACTAGATGGAATAGTACATATGATATATTTCGTATTGCATCAAAAAACGCCGGAATTATTAGTAACATGTGAAATTAAATTATGCCTGTAGAAAACCACTTAACAGAGGATCATTGGGCAGTTGCAGATCCTTTTAAAGAATTTCTTATGACTTTTAAAGCAACAACCGAACGATTTTCTGCTACCTATACCTCCACTTCTCATATTTTTGTCTCTGAATTGTATAATATAGATCAATATTTTGCTTGTCATATCGAAAATCATTTACTTCACCAATTATACTTGCTATGCTAGGTAAGATTTCTAAATATTTCGCTGAAATTCCAAATGTTTTTTGTTTGTGTTTAATAATAACATCTAGAATTAAATTTGAAGGTTTGGAAACTCTTTTAACCTGGTTCCATGCAGCTATGGGGAATAATATAGATATTGATGATTAGGTTGGGACCGTTAGAAGTAATTTAGAAGAAATGTTTGATTTGTATGTCGCACGATCTTCTGCTCGTAGAACTAGTAGACCGCCAACCGCAACTACTTCGAGTGCTTCGACTACGGCTTTAGCACTTATTCTAGAAGAAAAAGGCACGAGGCCCCGTAGCCTCATCATCATCATTTTTTAAATGAGTTATCAATATATTTACAAACTGAATCGTATGTAGATTATAACATAGATGAATTTGATATTTTAGCCTGGTGGAAAAACCACGAACATTTGCATCCGGTGCTTTTCACCATGGCCCGTGATTTACTAACCATTCCAGTCTCCACAGTAGTGTCGGAAAGTGTTTTTGGTACAGGTGGCAGGATATTAAGCGAGAAGAGATAGCGGCTTGGAGCATGATACAAAGGAGTGCATAATTTGCTCACAGGATTAGGAAGCAGCAGCTGTCAGAAAACAAAATACAATTACTTTGGACTCGATTATCTATCTGAGGAGCTACAGGATCAGACGAGACCGACACCGAAGAAGGAATCACAACCGGTGGTGTAACGACTGTATTTTATAATACCCAATAAAAAGTCTTTATTTATTTCCAAGTATTTATTTGCGTATTTACTTGATGGAAAAATATTTTATCTTAATGATTTTATTTTTAAAAGTGATATGAGTAATTTTTAAAGCATTTAAATATAATTAAAAAATTTCTAAAAGATATTTATATTTTTCTAGACTTAAAATGTTTTAATTAATGCCTTAAAATGATTTGCATATTTTTATTATAAATTAAAATAATTATTTCGTAATTAAAATATTTTATTTTTAAATATTTATAATAACTAACTGATATCCTAGATATGTGAATATTATTTAGTTTTAGCCAAAATTATTTTTAAACTGAAGATGATAATAAAATATATTTTCTGGAATTTTTCTCATATTTTTCAATATTTTAAACAAAATTTTAAAAACAAATTCGATTTTTTTATAAAATACAGTTTTAGTTTTAAAATTTAAAAGAAAAATAAAATATATATATATATATAAAGAGAATTTAACCTGGATCATTGGATGAGAGATCCAACGGCCCAGAGCGGTTGGCGACGCCCACGGAGGACCACGCGAAACCGCGTGATCCCTCATGCTGCCACGTAGTGATGCTGGGCGGCGGCTCTTGGACCGTTAGATTCAGATCCAACAGCCACGATTCGGCGGCGGCGGTAATCATCAAACGATGATTTGGGAATCATTTGGGACGCAGATTTTGAGGTATTTGACCAGATATTTTGGATTTTATTATTGGAAAAAGATCCTATAAATAGAGACCTTCAAACTTTATTTTCTCACATCACAGAACTCCGAAAATTCTGAAAAAAATACCCAGGACTTTGTATCGACGACACCGACGCTGTGGTTCCACCCAATCATCGAGGAAAAATCCGAGTGTGGAGTTATTTAGATCGTAGTACAAGTCTACGCTTTCGACCCATCGACATCCAACTCAAACCAAAGGTAGGATCTGCCTCTCACTACTTGTCTGCCACCTTCTTTTCTTTAGTGGTCTTAGTTTCATGTTCTAATCTCCAACCTTATTTTAAAATGATGTTAAAAATAATTCTGTATGCCTTTTGTGATACCTCCTAAGTATAGAATTGATACATGCTTGAAATGGAATAAATAAATCATCCTTATATGCGTAAATATTGCACCGTCATCCCATATGGAAAATGATATGCTTGATGTTATAACCTACGGGGTATCAATTCACCCTTTATATACACACATTTACCTATGATACCGATAAGATCTCAAAATATGTTACTTCCACAAAATACCCTGATTTTATTAAAATATTGTATCTGATTAAATTACCCATATGATATAAGACGATTTGAAAAAAACACTTTAGTCACACAAAAACGATATACTTTTACTCGCGCTCTTATCCGCCAATTAACTTAGTTTTGTTAAAATCCCTTTATCTTTTGAAAAGGGGTATTACTAATTTAAATAATTATGTTATGGTTTTCAACTTAACCTCCTTTCACTTAGAAAGAATATTTTTATATAAATTTTTTTCTTATCTTATTAACTAAGGTTTAATAAGATACCTGTTGGGGTCAAAAATTAAACCCGGTTGACCAAGTCAAAGTCAAAGTCAACCCTAAGTAAGCAGGCCCAAGTCCGGATCAAGTGGGCCCATGCCCAAGTGGAGCCCCGCGGCAGGCTCCCCCATGCCAAAATGAAATCATATAATAAATAATTTTGATATAATTTTAATTATGCATGAATGTAAGAAAAATGGGTATAAAACCAAATTTTTGTAAAGCTCCTGGCTCATGTGCAAAAGAAATGAGTATATGAGGCATGGGATGGGCAAAATGTCATTTTGTAAAGCTCAAGGGGCTATATGTAAATTTGTAAGTCTATATAAGGCAACATGATAATGAAATAAATGATAACTTTTCATTCCCCTCAAAATCTAGGGTTTATGTGCCTCCTTCTCCTTCTTCAAGATTCTAAACCTTCTTCCTATTTTCAATTAAATCAAGAGTTTTACTCTTCCTTTTCCAAAATTAAATAGTTTTTCATCACAAAACCTACAAAGGGGAGCTCAGATCTTCCATCAGATCTCAAAGGGGGAGATTCTTAAATCCCCTATTTTCTCCAAGATCAGGCCAACTGAGAGGAAGGAGAAGGAGACTCACCTCCAAAAATCTCACTTTGGGAAAAATCCAAGGCTAAAATAGGGAAGAAGGAGGCCCCCTTCAATCTTTTACAAAGATTTCTGGGAGTTTAACTCCATTCAAGATCTGTTGGAGTTTAATTCCATAATTTAATCTCTTTTCAGGAGTTTAACTCCAGGAGTCAAATCGAGAGCACAACTCCCAGTACAGGGACCAAGTCTCTTTTCCTGCTGACGCCCAGCGCCAGTGTGCCTAGCACGTAGGGCGCCGGCGCCCGGCGTTTAGCGCAGCGCCCGTGTGCTAGGCACGTGAGGCGTTGGCACCCACGCGTCCTTTGAACGCTATTCTTCTCTTTTTTCATACACACACTTCACAACACTGTCCCCGTTAGAAAAAATTTCTAACGGGGCGCTGCCCCGCATCCCGCAAGGGGTTGCTAGCCCCCTTAACCCCCAGCCCGCTATCCGGGTAGCGAGACCCCGGTAAAACTCTGCGGGCCCTCCGATATATCCAATTCCCCTCCAAAACACATACGCACACTGCACATTAAGTTCGCATGACCAGTTTGACTCGTCAATCGGAGATTTCTTCGCTTCAAAGGCGAGGGGTAATTAACGACACCTTAGTCCGTGGCTGCCGGAGATTTGGATTTCCATAATCAAAAAAACCCTGCCTATCCTAAATAGGGGGAATCTGTAGTACGCCTGAAAAGCGACGCGTATTCCCATCTCGACGGGGTAACGAAAACACCCTACAATACCCTAATAGGGCAATATTTTATATGAAATACCCCGTGACTACTAGACAACCGTCCCTGAAATGGAAACAAATCCTGTTGTCCATGTGCAACGGTTATCAACGCGGAGTTGTTCTTGTACAATATCACCTTTAATAAAATACCCTAATTTTTATAGGATAATAGTTTACGTAAATATCTCATGGTTGATAGGAAATCGTCCCTGAAAAGGACACAAATTCCACCGTCCATGTGCAGCGGTTGCCAACACGGACGTATTTCTGAAACGTTACCCCCAAGTAAACCATAACTTTATAAGATTATTATTTATAATAAAATACCTTAATCCATCCTAAAAGAATACAATTTCATTTAAATACTTTGATCTTTACTAAAATGCTATTTTCAGTCAAAACCATAATCTTTATAAATGATATTTTCCAAAAAGAATACTTAAAAGATAATTTCAAATAAATACCATAATTTTTCATTAAAAAGACATTTTCTTTAAAATACCGTGGGTTTTCCCAAAATTATAATTACTCTAAAATATCATGGCTTTCTTATAAACCATAACTACCATTAAATTCCATGTTTTTTATTAACTAAGGGTTTTATTAAATATTATGATACACCTTGCAGACTTTAAAAGGTAACAAGATAAAATGAGTGGTGTTTCCCCCAATCAGAGCAAAGCTCTGTTCAAATTTTGAAATTTGAAATGAAACGGCGCTTCATAAAAGCACTCGCGCTAAATGTGCCAGCGCTAAGAGTCAAAGACTCTGATGCATCGCTCACGTGCAAAGCACAAGAGCGCTCGCGCTCGCAGCGCCAGCGCTCGCAGCCAAAGACTCTGATGCAGCGCTTACGTGTAAAGCACGAGAGCGCTAGCGCTGGAACTAAATGTTCCCCACTCTTAGATCAAAAATCCAACAAAGATGACTAAAAATCATCAGATTACCTCTGAAAATAGAGCATCGTTGGATCGAAGATCCAATGGTGATTAAAAATCACCAAGATACAGAATAAGTTCTGTATGGTATTTCCGCCGAAATATTCGGTCAAAGAGCTATTTGTTCCTATTTATACCGGTTTAAGTTGCGTTTACAGATATGTGTGAAATCGAGCTTATTCATATATACGCACACACACACACACATCAGAGAAAGACCAGGTGTTAGAAAAGAAGCATTTGGTGGTCAACGACAAAAAGAAAGCATTTAATTAATTAAGCATTTTATTCCACAGGAAATAGATCACCAAACATGGGATCAAAAGTTTAGGGATTTACAAAACTATGGATAAAATTATCTCCCTCTCTGCCTTCTCCACCATTTCAAAGCGACGATCTTCGCGAGGAGTAGTTACCCATCAGTCAGCATCGCACCCATCAGCGAAAGCAGACATGATGACCCACTGAGCCCGTATTTGGCTTAGCAGCCGAACAGAGCAATCCTTCAGAGCAGTGGTAATCAAAAGTGCCTCGTGAAAGCACTTGATCTTGTCCTCCGCGGCGTCGAGCATTGCCAGAGTCATCTCCGCCGGGGGAGGGGGAATATCATCGATCATGGACAAGAAGACCATTCGAATCCAAATGGAGCCGATCGGGAGAGGAGATCCTACATGAGTCAAGAGCTCGGGCAACACCGTATCGCATTGGTCATCCGTAAGATTAGGGTTCACCAAGCGCGCGGAAAAATGTGGAACAATTTCCTCAATAGGCACCTCCCATGGTTGCCGGCGAGCATGTGGGCGATTACAAGCCATAGTTCTTCTTTGTTAAAATGATTCTCTGAAAATGATAGAGAAAAGAAGCATTGCTTCATATTATGAAGGCAGAAATTTAAGTCTAGGCATAGAAAATGCTGTGCATGATAGAACTATTTCCAAGCTCTGGGAAAGAGAAGTTTGACTCAGGAAAAGCGGAGAAGGAAGGTGAAAAGACACCTTCAGTAATGAGGAAGCGCCTCACGTGCAAAGCATGAGAGTGCTGAGCGCCAAGAGTGCCAGCGCCTTGAGTCAAAGACTCTAAAGCAGTGCATCACGTGCAAAGCACGAGAGCACTGAGCGCCAGTGCTAAAGAGTCAAAGACTCTGATGCAGCGCTCACGTGCAAAGCACGAGAGCGCTAGCATCAAGTGCGCAGCGCCAAGTGTCAAAAACTTTGATGCAGCGCTCACATGAAAAGCACGAGAGCGCTAGCGCTAAGTGCGCCAGCACCAAGAGTCAAAAACTCTGATGCAGCGCTCACGTGCAAAGTACGAGAGCGCTGGCGCCGGAACTAAATGTTCCCCACCCTTAGATCAAAGATCCAACAAAGATGACTAAAAATCATCAAACTACCAGAAAGAAAGTTCTGTTGAGGAAATACTCTTCAGATCTTTCCAAACAGGAAAGATTGTGCCCCGTAAATCAGAGCACCGTTGGATCAAAAGATCCAATGGTGATTTAAAAAAATCACCAAGATACAGAATAAGTTATGTATGGGAAAAGATTTTCCCAATCCTGTTAAAAACAAGAAGTTAGCATTCTGTAAAACAGAAACCTTAGGATCAAAGATCCAACGGTAGGAAACATCCCCAAATAAATCAGAGAAAGATCTTTTCAACTGATTCAACAAATCAGCCTCCCTTATATAAAGGACCCAGGACTTCAAGTCTCAAAAAGAGGAACCCCCCCAAACTCGGAGAAATTTCAGAAAGAAGAGCAAGCTCTCGAAGGAAAAAGAATTTCTTCAAGGTATATGAAATAGAGAGATCAAAGCACCTCATCAAATGAAGAGGAACTTAGTTTCTTTTTCTAGATCATAGATCTATAAGAAAAAGGTCTTTCACAAAAAAGATCATAGTATCTCATCATAAAAAGGGGGAAGAAGAATTCAAATCTCTTCAGATCACAGATCCATAAAGGCAAAGCCTTTCACAAAAAAATAATAATAAGAGATTGTAACACCTCCTGTAAAAATAAGAACTTTGTTCTTAGACCCACGAGACAAGGTCTCTTATAAATGAGAATTTAATTCTCAGAGCGCAGAACTGATCAAAGTTGCCTAAAAAGAGCCTTAGCGCTCCAAATTAAAAAGAAGCGGTTTAGCGCTCCAAGACTGGCGCACAGTGCCGCAGCGCTCCTAGCGCTCTAATTTAAAGAAGTGCCCCAGCGCTTTAAAACTGGCGCATAGCGCCACAACGCTCCTAGCACTCCAATTCAAAGAAGCGCCCAGCGCTTCAAGGTTGGCGCTCAGCGCCAAGCGCACCACGTGCTCCTCATGCGTGCGCTATTTCAAAAGGAGCGCTCTGCACTCATTAACTGGCGCTCAGCGCTAAGCGCGCCACGTGCTCCTCACATGTGCGATATTTTACAAGGAGCGTTCTGCACTCATTAACTGGCGCTCATCGCCAAGCGCACCACGTGCTCCTCACGTGTGCACTGAAGGAACATAAATTGTTATTTAAATAAGGCCCCAGAGGCATAATGAGTGCTCAGCACTCAATAAAAGACAAAAAAGATTGTCAGAACCTAAACCAATACTCAGCATTGCTAAATGTCCAACATTCTAACTGAGTGGGCCGAGCCCAAATTGGCCATAGATCTCTCATTTAGATTAATTGAGCCTATATGCTCATAAATCTTTTAACTGATTTTAGTCCTAAACATGACTACAGATCTCCCAACCAACATTGGTTTAAGAGTATATCTCTTCATACCTCTGATATATGTTGTTGTAATTCTTCAACATCTTCAGAGAGATGGAGGGTCCCAATAACCAATAACTTTTGGTACATCCCCAAACGTTTGAATCAAAACCATACAGACTATGACGTCTTTAAACTGGACTATGATGTCTTTAAACCTTACGGACTGTGGGGTCCTTAAACTCATGGACTATGACGTCCTTAAAATTTTTGGACTGTGAGATCCTTAAACTCATAAACTATGATGTCTTTAAACTTTATATACTTTGATGTCTTTAAACTCCATGGACTATGATGTCCTTAAATTTATGGACCGCAACGTCCCTAAACTAAAACAATAGAGCCCAAATGCTCTTTTGTTGGATCTAAATGATCCTGTTGGGTAGATCTTAGTCTAAAAATTGGACTAACGTATCCTCAACAACGTTTAAATTAATCTTAGTCTCAAATGAGATTAACGATTTTTAAACGCAACCCAAACCAAAATCTAAGAAAATACGGATTTGGACTAATCCACGCCCTACAGACGGCAACATAAATTATTCTCCGTTTACAATCCATGGACAACCAAAAATAAAACAAATACACACGACACGAAGTGACCATCTGGAGAAGGAGAAAGTGGTTACTGCGATGCAGTAGCGTAATTAACTGCAGGGGCTTGCGCCTGCAGGGAAGAGCACCTCCACAATCAAAAACCTCTCAAACGAGGGAGAATCTGACAAAGTTTGCTACAACGGCCGCATCCGTCTAAACCACCGATACACGGTGCCATAAATCAACTTGGCATTTTCGGAGAGGTGGACGGATAAAACCAAATAGCATCTGCCCCCAAATTCAGGCAAGACGACCCACGCAGTTCCGTCTCTATTTTCGGCGGAGAACAGATTCTGGCACGCTCGGTGGGACCTTTTCCTCTTTCCACTCCACATTTCGTGTGTCGTGTTCACGAACGAATCACGATTTGATTTGGTTGCCCCTAGATTGGAGGTACTAAGATTTGGTGTCTTGCCCCCATGTAGATCAATGGCTTTCAACTGCACAAACTACAACAAGTGCAACAACTCCCACTCTGTCCTTGCTAGAGGAGTGACTTATGGGCCTCAAGCGGCCTCCGTTTTCAAGATGCTAGTGGAACATGTGACGCAAGCCACCACTGGGTTGTTCTTTGGGACCATGCTCTCACCCATGAGCTTCAATGCCCTACTGCCGTTGCAAGAAACTCCGAAGAAGTCGGTCTTTGATTGGCTTACGACTACCGCGGCCCCTCTTAATGGGTCACCCAAATCCAGTGCTTCGGTTTTCAACAGACTGGGCCAAAGCTTAGGCGGTCCCGTAAAAAAACCCGCAATACCTGAATGGGTTATCCAGAAGCGGATAGCCATTCCTACTCCTGAAGTCGCCAAAGCGGATTCTCCTGCTAAGGGTTTGGTCTTCGCAAGACTGGCCATTCTAGCTCCCGCTCTAGGAAAAATAACCAAGGCTGCTTCCCCTGCCAAAAATTTGGTCTTTTCAAGATTGATCATTCCCTCTCAGTGGACGTCAATCTTTGATAGGCTGGCACCGACAGCAACCCTTCATCAGAGCGGGGGGCATAAAGAAGCTCATCCAACAACAGAGGTGGTCCCATCCTCAAGGAATGCTCGACATCGCCACTGGCGCCGAGTGAGGAAAGCTGCGGGCAATTCCCCATCTGGACTTACCCCGCTGGCTCCAACGGTGGAAGTCGACGCTGCTGTTCCAATTGGAAACAGCTTTGAACCACTCAGGAGGGTCCGCAAGAACTCTCCGACTGCCGTCCTGAAAAGATCTCCTCCACCTGTAGAAAATGTTACAAAGGTAGAGCCAGAACAGCCCCCTCAGCGGCTGTCCTCCAAAATTCACAGGGTCTGGTGAAGGGTCCAAGATTCTGTGGTTAACCAAGGCTACTCCCGCTGATCGAAGAAGATGAAAGTTCGGCAAGAGAAGGACCACCCTGTTGTACCACAGAAGGTGTCGACTACTTGGGTGCTCGTTGCAACGGTCCCTTCAACTTCAACCATCCACAAAAAGAGAAGGCCGGAGAAGATCCCTGCGTCTATAACGAATCGCAAGGACATTGAATCCAAACATCCTAAGTCTAGGGGTATGGTGGTGCACACTATTTATATGGTATACGGGAAAGAGGATAGCCGTATCTCCACGGGCTATCGACTTCTCACCAGATCAGTGACAAAGGCTCAGGAGCAACAACAGCAAAAACTCCAGGAGATGCTAACACAGATGGTCGAACTCACTGGACCAAAAGAAAGCCAGGAGACGTCATCAGAGCAGCGTCAAGAATAGGAAACCGATGCTGAGCTCCTCCGCAGAATCCTCGAGAAGAGAGACAAAGATTCCGCGGAACAAGTGGCCAACATAAAACGAATGACACTTTTATTTCAAGATATGGTCGAGATGATGATACAACCGGATCCTCCAGCTGAAGACCCCCCGATTATCCTTGAAGACGACAGAGGGGAGACATCGAACCCTCTTTCGGTTCTATCAGCAGCCAAAGAGGAGACAATCTCCAAAGCCGCCCTGGATGACTATATCGCTCAACAGATACAAGCCCATCAGGCGAGTGAAGTGGACGGCTAAATTATTAAGACTAGATGACCCTATCCGGGTTGGTATGACCAAATAAAGTACCCGCCGGGATATATGATCCCTAAATTCCATGTATATAAGGGGACGGGGAATCCCACCAGCACGTTGCTCAATTCAGGGCCTTGTATGGTAACACCGGAGGTGACGATAAGCTATTACTTTACCAATTCGTTGGCAGCTTGTCGGAGACAGCATTCGAGTGGTATTCCGAATTCCCGAATGACTATGTCAAGACATTTGTAAAAATGGAGCTACTATTTACACAAAGATTCACAAGCGCTAGCAAGCACACCCCGATCACCGCACTAATTAACGCCATGGTGAAGCCAGGCGAAAAATGGGTTCAGTATGCGATACAGTGGCGGAATCTATGGTCGAAATGCGAACAACACATCGAAGAAGCTCCTGCGGTAGGAATGTTTGTGGGAACTCTTGATCCGCAGGCGACCATATCCCAGTTCATGATGTTTTTCAAGCCGACTACCTTCCAGACCTTGATTGAAAAGCTGGCCCAAATGGACAGATGGGACATAGACCGTCTTCTTTGAAGATGGAGCCTCGAAACGAAAAGGGGAAAGGGAAAGCAATCTTTATCGCCAATGCTCAGCAACAGTCGAGTGGTCCAAAACCAGCTGATCGCCAAGACGATAAACAACGACTCTTTAACGAGAAGCTAAAACGCCCTTATTCGTTTCCCTGGGATAAAACGAGGAGACTGTTCGAGCTGGCGGTGCGCAACAGGCTCATCACCTTGCCGGATCCAAAGTGCCCACTGCAGCCCGGCGACGTCAACAGTCCCAATTATTGCCCCTACCATCGAATAATGGGCTATCCAATAGAAAATTGCTTCGTCTTTAAAGGCCGGATTAGGGACCAATACCAACAGGGCAAATTCGCGCTGTCTGAAAATTGGAAAGTAAACCCGCCCCAACCACACGCTCCTAAAAAGGTGGACAAGCCGGGGGCATCGTGCTTTTTTTTATAGAAGAAGCTCCATAGAAGGTCGCTCTTTCAGCTAGGACGAAAAGAATGCTGAAGGATCTCCAAACATGCCCTACGATCAGGTGGAAAAGTCCACTGGAACCCGAGATCATTGAGGGAATGCTGAAACCTCGCCCAACGTCAAGAATTGGTAATGATGGTCAAAACGCCCAGGCCCAGACGTCAAAGTCTTCAAAGAAGAATAAGAAAACCAAGAAGCCCGCGCAGCTTGATGATAATCGCACAGATCTGCAGAAACATATTGATGCGTTGGAAGAACATAATCAGAAGGCGCGAACCCCGGTCATGCTCCAAGAGTTTCTTAACCACATCCTTGAGGACGGAGATGATGACAATGACGGAGGAGAAGAATCATCAAATGAACCTGAGAACTATGTGGCGAGCTGCCACATGATCTCTCACTCATCAATAAATGGTGAAGAAGCTCCTGATGCAGAGAAACTGGGGTAGATCCCGAACCAGAACTCCTAGAACTGTCAGATAAGATGAGTGAGATGTTGCTGAATGAGGCCTGTCAAAAAAGCAAATCTGACCGAGAGCGTGAAACGACCATATATGAAAGGGCCAAGTGTCGGCATCACGTCGAAGAAGCTCTGGTATTGAGAAGCCATAGAGTACTCCAACCGGATAGAAGCACTTCTGCCGCCAGTAAAAGCAGGTTTAAGACAAGGAAGAAATTCGTTAAAGCCATGTCAATGGGAATGAAGTTGCCACCTTCCAAAGAAGATACTTCAGAAAATACATTCCCCGATGAACTAGATGCACATCCAAGATTCTGCTTGTACCATTGGAGGATCACACACCCTACCGAAGAGTGCAATGCCTTTAAAAATTGGTGGCAGAGATACGTTGCTCATCGGCAGCAGTTCAAGTGGATGAAGCGCAAAACGCGTTGAGAGCATAAGAGCACGACAGATGAGCGCAAAAGAACCGCCGGAAACTGTCACATGGTTTATAGCAAGGGATCTCAAGTTCTCACCTTCGGGAGCGATTCTGATGAAGAAATAGCCCTCGGTCCTCTTTTCAATGAATCCATCTCTGAAACAGAAGAGACGAAGACCTGCGAGAACATTCAGCTACGTAATCGCACGTTACCCGAAAAGAATCTTGGACCCATAAACAAGGGGGCAAACAAAAAAGATAAGGGGAAAGAAAAAGTCCCTGAAGATATCGCCCTCAATAACCGAGTCTTCGAAGCGCTGGCAGCCAAAGAGCCGCCAAAGAAAAACAAGGTGGATTATAACGTTCTGGCACATCTGAGAAAGATACCCTCGCAGCTAAGCATTCTAGATGCCCTTCTGCTATCTAAAGAGGCGAGAGATTGTTTGATTAAGGCACTACAAGAGCCTGAGCAGTTCCAAGCTTTCCTTGCTAAAGAAAAGATGAAGGACGAGCTGGAAGAAGTGCACACTGATGATGTCGCTTTCAGCGACGAAGATCTCCTCCTCGGAACGTGCGAGCATAACCGTCCCCTCTATGTCACCGCATACTATTATGACATCAAGATAGGAAAGATCCTAGTTGATAACGGGTCTTCTGTCAACCTCCTAAATGTAATGTGCTAAAAGAAATTTGCATGAGCGTTCAACACCTCGCTCGGGATAAAATCACTATCTTCGGATTTGACTCCCAGTCATCACGGATGCTCGGGTCTATAATTCTGACGTTACGCTTTGGGCTGCTCATCACCGACATCAAGTTTCACGTCATTGAGGCCAAGAATTGCTACAACGCTTTGCTCGGCAGGCCTTTGTTACACGAGTACAATGTCATCCCTTCTACACAACATCAGTGTATGAAGTATTTCAATGATGGTCTCGAGTATACTATGACAGGAGAGCTGAACCCATTCTCCGTGAATGAAGTCCGAAAGTACGAAGATACAAAATACTTCTTACCAGACATCGAAGACACGGAAAGATGCTATAAACCGAAGAACAAAGCTATCACCACGATTCTGGTCTTTGGGAGCGATACCAAGGAAGAGGAAGAGATAGTTTATTCAGGGCCACTCCAATACAACAAGCCCGAACCGTCTATCCCTATGTTGGTCTTCGGAAGTGACTCTGAAGATGAGATCAATACAGTATTTTCTGTTCGGCCATCAATACAAGCCCTCACCGGTGATGAACGGAGTTTGCAAATTGCCATGGTTCCGCAAAAACATTACAAAGATCTTGACGCACTTGATACCTATAGTATGCAAGAACTGCAGACGTTCTACGTCCCTCTTAGGCGAAGTGATGAAGAGGTCCTTTTTTATCGATCCGCGGAGAATAAAGTGGAGAAAGAAATCTGGCATGGTGCAGATTCTACGCTTGACAGGCTCCATCCCATCCATCTGCCTAAATACTATACAGAAGGATTAAAAAGACTGTTGAGGCGCCAGGGCGTACCCTTCAAACAGACTACTCGACAAGCTCAGTTCTATAACAGGATCTGGAACGTCCCAAGAACTCAGCGAAAATTTCCCAACGGGAGAATGAAAACGATCGGGCTTGGATATATTCCACCCAAGAAACGAGAGCGATTCTATGGCTACCACGTTATACATGACTTTGATGAAGAAGGAGATGCTCTGCTAGAAGATGCTAACCCTGAACCAAAACGAGGTCCCGCCATGAAAGTGCCAAGTCCGTCGTTCGAAGAACAGATGGACAAGTTAATAAGGGAAGCGGGTCAAAAGGCCCAGGATGACCACAACCGTGAAATGGCCATTTACGAGAAAGCCAGGACACGGTGCCTCCTTCAACAAGCTGCGAAGAATGACGATGCTCTTCGTGGCCAGCCCATCATACAAAAGACCCGACGCAGAGGTAGAAACAAGCTAAAGAAAATGTTCGACAGCGGAAAAGCGGGTCCAAGAAGCCACACAATCGAGAATTGAGTAGCCGGGACCCGTCTCTTATAAAGAAGATGGGTCGAAAATATTCTTTTCCCCAAGACAAGACAAGGAAGATATTCGATCTTGTCTTGAAACATCAAATGATTACGCTCTCGGAGTTTAGACACCCCGAATAAGCGGACGATGTCTCTCATCTGGATTATGGCTCCTATCACCGAACGATAGGGCATCCTCTTGAAGACTGCTTCACCTTCAAAAACTGGGTCGAAGACCAATATCAACTGGCAGGTTTTCTCTATCTAGCAGTTGGAGGGTAACCCTACCACAGAAGTATGTTCCAAAAGCAACGTACATAGCGAGAGTAGAACCGGATCAACATCGGTCTTGGAAGCGATCTCGTACCTGTCACGCGATAACGTTGTCAGGAGAAGGAGTACGCGAGGGTATGGTTGACCTCCCCTGGTGCTTCAAAAACGATGATGACGAAGTGATCTCAGAGTTCCCACCGGCACCAAAAAAGCTGGAAGATGGGATACATATTACTGCAGATAACCTCAGAAAAATCGACTTGAGAATGGCAAACGACCCGAGGCCTATGTTCGTCAGTGAGCTGCTGTCCGAAGAACAGGTAGCTATGCTAAGAGACGTGCTCATGCAGTATAAAGACTGCTTCGCATGGAACTATTCCGAGATGCCAGGATTAGATCCAGAAATAGCCATCCATAAATTGGCGATATCGCCGGACGTCAAGTTAGTCAAAAAAGCGCCAAGAAGAATGTTTCTCGAACTTGAAATGAGCATCAACGCTGAAGTCAAGAAGCAAATCGACTCCGGTTTTATCCAAGAAGTTCAATACCATAACTGGATCGCCAACACCGTCCCGGTAATGAAGAAAAATGGGACGGTGCGCATCTGCGTGGACTTTCGGGACCTCAATAAAGCATATCCGAAGGATGACTTTCCCATACCGGTTGCCGAGATGATGATAGAAAACACGTCCACTCATGAAGTTTTCTCCTTCATGGACGGCTTATCAGGATACAATCAAATAAAGATGCATCCCGAAGACCAGAAGCATACCGCTTTCCAGACCCCGTTGGGTATATTCTGCTACAAAGTGATGCCTTTCGGTCTGAAGAATGCTGGCGCCACCTATCAGATGGCCATGATGAAGATTTTCGATGATCTCATATATGAAATCGTCGAGTGCTATATTGATGACCTCATGGTAAAAAGCAAATCGCACGAGGAGCATTGGGAGCATCTGAAGATAGTGTTCCAACGCCTTCGGAAATACAACCTGAAGATGAACTCTCTCAAAGGCGTGTTCGGGGTTTCCTCAGGAAAATTTCTAGGGTTCATTATACGACATCGAGGCATCGAAATAGACCCATCAAAGATCAAGGCGATCATAGAAATGCCTCCGCCAAGAACTCTCAAGCAACTGCGGTCCCTCCAAGGAAAGCTCGCATATATCCGGCGGTTCATAGCCAATCTCTCCGGCAAATACCGCCCCTATAGCCATTTAATGAAGAAAGGGACCTTTCGTCTGGGATCGCAAATGCCAGAGTGCACTTGACGAAATCAAGTAATACTTGCAGAATCCGCCGGTACTAACCACTCCGGTCAAGGGAAAGTCTCTCATCTTGTACACAACAACCCTTGAAGGTTCTTTAGACGCACTATGGGCACAGGAGAACGACCAAGGGAAGGAGAAAGTCCTCTACTATTTGAGTCGAGTTCTCCTTGGGGCAAAAAACAACTACTCCCCTATTGAAAAACATTGCCTAGCGTTAATCTTCACGATAACGAAGCTCCGGCATTATGCTTTGGTGCATGAGGTCCACCTCATATCAAAAGTGGATCCTCTCAAATATTTGATGTCAAGATCCATACTAACGGGACGGCTCGCTAAATGGGCCCTCCTCTTGATGGAATTCTCAATAACATACCGACCTCTCAAGGCAGTGAAAGGCCAGGCTATCGCCGACTTCCTCGATGAGCATCTGATACCTGCTGATTCACCCCTAAATTGTGAATTGCCAGACGATCATGCGTTTGACACGATCGACGGGGGGAGAAGAGAGAGTGATACCCGATAGGAACTCTACTTCGATGGAGCATCCTCCATGAAGAAGCGAAAGCACAGCTCCCCCATAATCAAATCTGGGGTAGGCCTTATCCTCGTGACTCCGCAATGGGGGATAATGCGCTTTGCCTTTTCCTTAACAGAGCCGAGGACAAATAATGAAGCGGAATATAAAGCCTTGATAACAGGTCTTGATATCGCTGTCGACATGGAAATCGAAAACCTTCTTATATACGGAGACTCCCAGCCGGTCGTTAGTCAAGTAAACGGCGACTATCAAACGTGCAAACCAGAGTTGTTAAAGTATGGTGAGAGAGTGCAACAATTGCTGACTCAAATCCTTTCCTACGCCCTGGAAAGCATACCACAATCGAAAAATAGCAAGGCGAATGCGTTAGCCAAACTCGCTAAAGAACTGGCTGACGAAAACCTCGATGACGTGAGGATCGTTGTGCAAAGCCGTCGCGTACTTGCACTAGCAGAAATATCTCCGGAGTCGTCTGAAGAAAAGGAAGCGACCAAGCAAATGACCCTACAAATAAAAGACCAGGAAAAGGCTAGGGATTGGAGAGAAGTCTTTATAGACTACTTCAAATCCCGTCGAACACCTGAAGATGCGTTCTCAAGACATCAGCTCATGAAAAGAGCTATGTCTTTTGCCTTCGTCAATGATACTCTATATAAGAGATCGTTCGACTCTCTGTGGCTAAGATGCCTGGGACCAGAAGAAGCGAGAAAAGTCATCCAAGAAATTCACGACGGACTCTGTGGATCTCATCAAGCCGGCCCAAAGATGAAGCTGAAGATCAAAAGGATAGGCTACTATTGGCCTACAATGATTCAGGACTACCTCGAATACGCGAAGCAATGCCATTCGTGCCAGATTCATGGAGACTTCATCCACCAGTATCCAAACCCGCTACACGCAACGGTGGCGAGCTGGCCATTCGAAATGTGTGGAACTGACATAATTGGGCCCATAGAACCAGCATCGTCCAGAGGACATCGGTTCATATTGGCGACAATTGATTACTTCTGTAAGTGGGCAGAAGCAGTACCGCTGAGAGAAGTGAAGATGGAGAACATCCTCCATTTCTTCAAGACACATATCATCTATCGGTTCGGCACCCCGCGACGGATCATCTCCGATAACGGGCCAACCTACAGAAGTCATAAAATCAGCCGCTTCACACAGCGACATAATATAGACTGGAGATACTCTTAGGTCTATAATCCCCGAGCTAACGGTCTGGCTGAGGCTTTCAACAAGGCCCTGACAAAGATCATGAAGAAAAAAGTGTCCAAAAATAAGAGGGACTGGCACGAGAGACTGCATGAATCTTTCTGTGCGTATCGGACCACGTTCAAAATGGCCACGAATACAACGCCATACGCATTGGTGTTCGATACCGATGCATTACTCACCTTGGAGATAAAGTTACCCTCTTTTCGAGTGGCGGTTCATTACGAGCTAATATATGAAGAGAATGCCCATCTTCGGCTCGAGGAGATCGACGCCCTCGATGAAACTCGACTCATGGCGCAGCAAAACCTGGAGGCTTACAAACCAAGGATGACGCACTCGTACAAAAGATTGACTAGGCCGAGAACATTCTGCCAAGGTGAACTCGTGCTGGTCGTAAAAAGACCTATGATCCCTAATCGTGCCAAACGGTGGAAATTCGAGCCAAACTATGAAGGCTCGTACATCATAGACAAAGTTTACTAAGGCGGGGCTTACTTGCTCATGAATATGCATGGCGAAAGACCCTTCAGGCCGATAAATGGTCGGTTCTTGAAAAAATGCTCGGCTTGACCGAAACGTCTTTAAACTACTACAAACCCGCAGCATCCTTGGGCTGACTCGTAAATAAAAAAAGGGTACGTTCATCAGCAAGATGGCATAGATGAAAACCCGAAAGGGCTTCGTGAGTAAAAATAGCAAGGCAACCGGCGATGTTTGTGAAAACCCAAAAGGACGCAAACTCGTAAAAAAAAATTAAAAAAATGATACGTACACAAGCAAAATGGAACCCGAAAGGGCTCCGTGAGTAAAAACAGTAGGGCTACCGGCGAGTTTGTGAAAACCTAAAATGACACAATCTCGTTAAAAGACACTTGCAAGGTTCTCTTAACCTTATAAGGAGAAAATTACCGAGATCCTAACGACTCACAAAGGAGCGTCACACTTAGGGATCCCTACGATTCCTAAGGAGAAATTACACTTACGAGATCCTCATGACTCGTAAGGAGAACCCTCTTATGAGACTCTCACGGCTCATAAGATTCAAAAGCCTTAAGCTATAGGGATCTGAACCTGTTCTTAAGCCATCACCTTTCCCAGACTGCCCTATAAGCGGTTTAATACCGACCCTTTTATACAATCCACGGGCGCAAATAATCATTTCCTTTCCGAGTCCCACCAACGACAAGGAATGCCCTCATTTGATGAACAAACACTTGTAAGTCCTCTCGACTTATATGGAGAAAACACTCTTGTAAGATCTTTACGACTTATAAGAGAACACACACTTAGAAATCCTCACAATTCCTAAGGAGAAAATACACCTACGAGATCCTCATGACTCGTAGGGAGAAACACCTTTATGAGACCTTTACGGCTCATGAAGTCAAAAGCCTTAGTCGACAAGATCTTAACCCTGTTTGCTAAGCTATCTTTGTTCGAACCGACAAAGGCAGATGATGATTCGCTCCTGGCAGTATCCCAGTTGTAGCGATACTGATGCCTAAATCGGTATCAAATTCCAAGTCCTTTCATGGCAAATGATGATTCGCTCCTGGCAATATTCCAGTCGCAGCAATGCTGATGCTAATATTGGTATCAGATCTTGAGTTCAGTACTCGGGAAAAAAATGCTTGTAAAATAGCCGAAATGATGGGGCAACTCGCAATAAAAATCAGCGAGTAAAATATATGCATATGAAATAGCCGAAATGATTGGGCAACTCGCAATAAAAAGCAGCGAGTAAAAAATAAAAAATAGCCGAAATGATTGGGCGTCGTGAAAAATAGCCGAAATGATTGGGCAATCATGACTTTCGCGATACAAAAAGCTGAAATGATAGAGCATCGTGGAAAGAAAACAAAATAAGTATGAAATGAAACTTTTTGCCCTGTAGGTAAGTCCATACTGACCTCTGTATACAATCTATGGGCATAAACGAAAAGAAAACCACATTTCCCCCACCAGGCTCTTTTAAACGGAAAGTCAAATCTCGACGGCGATATCTACAGCCTAGAGACCAACAACGGCGTTCCCTCTTATTCCAGCAGGATACGGACGCGACACCACCAATCGGAGCCACGGCAAAGTCCCTAGTTCCAAGACTCTGGGATTAACTGACAACCGAAAGTCGATCCCCGACACCGTAGAAAATGGAGAAAGTCGATCCCCGACACCGTAGAAAACGGAGAAAGTCGAGCCCCGACACCGTAGAAAACGGAGAAAGTCGATCCCCGACACTGTAGAAAAACGGAGAAAGTCGATCCCCGATACCGTAGAAAACGGAGAAAGTCGATCCCCGACACCATAGAAAACGGAGAAAGTCGATCCCCGACACCGTGGAAACGGAGAAAGTCGATCCCCGAAACCGTGGAAAACGGAGAAAGTCGATCCCCGACACCGTGGAAAACGGAGAAAGTCGATCCCCGATACCATGGAAAATGGAGAAAGTCGAGCCCCGACACCGTAGAAATCGGAGAAAGTCGATCCCCGATACCGTAGAAATCGGAGAAAATCGATCCCCGACACCGTAGAAATCGGAGAAATTCGATCCCCGATACCATTGAAAACGGAGAAAATCGATCCCCGACACCGTAGAAAACGGAGAAAGTCGATCCCCGACACCGTAGAAAACGGAGAAAGTCGATCCTTGACATCATAGAAAATGGAGAAAGTCAACCCCTAACCTCCTCATCGTAAAGCAACGCTTCGACTTAGATATATGTCAACCCCTGATCTCCTCGTCGTAAAGCAACGTTAAACTTGGATACATGTCAATCCCTGACCTCCCTGTTACCGAGAAAAGCTCCGACTCGGATACATATCAACCTTTGTCGTAAAGCAATGCTTCGACTCAGAAGCATGCCAACTCATAACCTCCCCGCCAGAGCAATGCTCCATCTCGGAAATAAATTAATCCATAATCTCCCAATCATAGAGCAATGCTCCGTCTTGGAAATAAATCAACCCACGAATATCTTAACTCATAAAAAAGAAAATCCTCTTGTGAGATCCTTACGACTCTCAAGAGAAAATACACTTAGGAATCCTCACGATTCCTAAAGAGAAAATACACCTACAAGATCCTCTCGACTCGTAGGGAGAAAAATCTTTATGAGACCCTCACGGCTCATAAAGTTGAAAAGTCTTAGGCGGCAGACCTGAACCTGTTTGGTAAGCCATCACTACCCTACAGGGAGGCTAAGATGAAATGTTCTCTATCATCTATAGGCTACGCTTTCTAGAGTAACATACTAACAAAACCGTAAAGAGAAGAAAGCAATAGTGGGAGATAAAAAAATGCGTATCTTTTATTCATGAATTCAATTAAGTACAAGATGAATCATATGAAAGAATAAAAAAAATGGATACATGTTATTCACAGATTACAAATGTTTAATTGATACAAAGGTGGCTACTGAGAAGGAGGCGTTTTCAATAAATTAGCCAGTTGCTCACGCGCTCCTCTCAACTCCTTTTCATGATCGGACGCTGCAGCCAGCTCCGCTTCAACTTGAGCCCGTTGCTGTAAGCAAGATGAAAGTTTCTCATCGATTTCCTGTTGAGTAGCTTCGCGATTCTGTGTAACCCGCTCTAGAAGGTCGAGCTTCTGCCTTAGCGTTAGCTCGTCCGAAATGCATCGTTGCAAATTGTCAAAGACGGCTCTTAATTGCACAGCGTTTGCTTCAACTTGGGCACGCAGCCAGGTAGATTCTCCTAAAACCTCCTCGCGTTCCTTCCGCCTCAAAGTCGCTTCTTGTTCAAAATGGTGGAAGAAGGGAACGCTCTTCTCAACCCATGCAGCCCGTTGGGAGTTCAAAACCAACACTTCTAAAGAAGGACGCTTGAGCTCAATCTCATGCAGACAGGCCTCGATCTGTCTGCAGTAATTAACCCAAGATTCGACGACTCCTTCGCTATGGAAGTGCACAAGCATCGCCAACATCGGATTAACCTCAACAGCAAAATCAGCAGCGAGTGCAGGGGCCTCCGCGTCAAGCTCCTCGATGGATTCACTCAACATGCGTAGGCTGGTCACAACGTCCTTGGAAGACGGACGTCTGGAAAAGGGCCCTGCCGTTATTAAGATGCGAGACTCAAATGGAGATAGAGTCGGCACGATTGCTGCAAAATAATTCATAATCAGATGTCGGCTCAAGAGATAAAGGAAATGAATGAGCAATGAAGGCTACTATACCGGCTATGACAGGTGGCACAGCTGGGAGTACTGGTGGCGCGACAATTCTCTCATCCCCTCCTACAATTTGTAGTGCTGAAATCAATTCAAAATTAGCAAAAACATGTTTACCCATAAAAGAAAGGAAAGGATGTCGGTTAAAAAAAAAACTATACTCACCAACACCAGCAGACAGACTAACTTTGGAATGGAAGGAGAAATGTGGGTTCAGCACCTGATAAAGATGATCAAAGAGAACTCCTGGAAGGTTGCAATGATGCATGGTAAGTACAAGAAAGATAACATCCACAATTTAAATTAGACAAATCGCAAACCCATACCTTCCAGTATTTAAGAGGACACAAGAGAAGGCGAAGGGTCGGCAACCGTCAGAGCAGCAACTGGTGATGCTTCTTCGAGTGGCACGGCCTCAGCGCTCACCATACCTGCATTAGAAACAAAAAAATGCCATCAGAAGGGATTGAAAGGGATTGCGAAATAGAAAGGAAAACAGTAACCCAAGATCTACCTGATGGGTTGTTAATCGAAACCGCAGCAGGAGCATCACCAGGCGTAGCGACTACTTCTCTTTCCTCCATTGGAATGGTTTCGTCGCCCATGGCTTCTTCCCCTGATTCGACGAGGGTCGTCGTGACGCTCGCAATACCAACCGACAGTCTGGAACCGCAAGGAGAAAGAGCAGTAATTGGGGCAGTCCCAGACTCCTGAGAAAGAGTAGCCACTTCGGACTCAGTGGTTGCCATCATCTCACCTGCCACCTCCTCACCAGGACTTGGCCCTGCAGGGTATGATATATGAGAATCTGAAGATCAAACTCTAATAAAAAGATCCAGTGTTGCGTTGCCTTAGGAAGGCTTTTCAATTGCCGCCCGGGCCGCGCGTACAACCTGTCAATGAGCAGTAGACAGGGTAGCCGGAGCAGCCTCTGGAGAAATAGTGACAGGGGAAGCAGTGCTTAAGCCTGCACCTACAGCCAAGGCGGCATAGCGTTCTTTTGCTGCATGCCTCCTGCGCTTCCTTTCGGCCTGGGCCATAAAAGCCGACCTCCTCAAGACTTCCAACAAAGGTATACCATCGTCTGAGCCAAGCTCTGCCTCCCGCGCTGTTACAACGTCCATCATCGGCTGCTTCTGTGAGGCCCCTGGTGGCGATTTAGGGATAGCCGTGGCTGTGGTAGCATGTGCTAACGATGCCGCTGTGTCACCACTCGCGATTGGTACTGCACTTGGGATAACCTGAGTCAAGGTAGTCCCTGTAATAAGATGAAAAAAAAGAAGGGTCAGACTACTCATGAAGGAAAAGCGAATGAAGGCACAGTGAGCCGAACTATACCGAGGCCTAAGGAAGCACGAAGCCTCTCTTCCTCTTCAAAAGTCTTAAGGGAGCTGCGAGAGCTTCTTCAGTGGAGATACCTGTGGAAGAAGAAAGCGTCAGTCAAAACATAATAATTAAAACAGCTACGGAAAGATATGACCGAAGGATACCTGATTATGCGATGATTATTAGTGCTGCTTCATCGCGAGCTAGTTGTTTTGAGACCGCGATGGTAACTTCTAGATCGGTATCATCCGGAGCCATAAATAAACCCTCGTTAGTCCCATACTCACTTAGGCCCTCACTGTAAGGAGCATGAGGCTCCTGGTCGAATACAATGTCTGTAGAAATTATCGACTTCTTTTTCTTCTGCAAGCGAGTGCCGGCGGCCGATAACACGAGCTGCGCTTGGCGGGCAACTTCACGCAGTGAGTCCCGATCTCTGCACCCACGCCAGACTCGGGAGACTCTACAGCTACCACTTCTATTGGAATGCGGGGTAGGGGAAGCTCATGCATAATACGTAGTATCATGGCCGCATTAGCTTCTCTCAAGGGAGGACAGATGATGGTCCGTCGCTTCAAGGGAGCGGCTAGATTACCAGCGGGGGCGGTACCCTTGCGATCAAGTAATAATCTTTTTTCTTCCATAATGATGGGGCCCATTGAATGTTGATATCACGCCACATATGCGTTCAAGATTCGTAGAACGCAACTCGGCTCACTGATAAAGAAATTGGAAGCGGTGTTCAACCGCATAAAATGGTGCAATGTGTTCCGAATACTTTCTTCTGTGGCAGTAGGCTCGGCTAAGAAGGCTTTGAGCGGGATACCTTGATTATTGCTTGATTACTGGGCGAAATGGTGCGGGTTGTACCTCATGAACAACGCTGAATCATTCTGCCTAAACACGAGAAAGCCCGGCCTGATGGAGTATAAATGAAGAATCTCCCGAGCTTTCAAGGTAGAAGCCCCATCTTTAAAAGTATCGCACAGAGGCTGCACCGTTTTTGCAGATTCTTTGCCGATGGTTAAAACCTTATCGACAAAGATCATGCCACCTCTAACCATACACGGACGAAGAAGCACACCCCTAGCCTCCCACGGTGTCGGAGTTAAAACGGAAGCGTCAACTAAGCGGATAATCCGAGAGAAGTTGTAATTGTTGTAGAAATGAGGCCGTTTGTGAGCACTAAAAGCGCTAAGTATGTGCAGCTCAATCCATGACATAAAATAGTGCAGCGAGAAAGTGATTGGCTGTACCCCCGGCTCGGTGGTGTTCTCCGCTAAGCTGAGCCCATGGTACAAGTGTGCCAACCCAGCAATCCCTATAGCCGCTCGCATTCCCGCGACCATGCGATGGGCCGGGTATAAGACTGATGGCCGCATGTAACGAGGGTGCATCAGAAGCACGAACCGGTTTAGCCACAAGCCAATGAACCCCGGCACGAACGTCTCTTCATCGACGTCCGGAGCAGCAAGCTCCGCGAAGGGAACAATGGGAGTATCCGAAATATAAAAACTTTTTAAATCCGCCTCCGCCGTCGGTTGATTAGCTAAACCAAAACCAAACGGATCGTTAAGTTTGGAAAATGCGCGGCTTCCATCGACAAGGCTTCCGGACGAAGAAAGCGAGCGATGAAATCTGCGTAGTTGACTCCATGCTCTCCGGACTCTAGAAATAGACTTTCGTATATATTCAACACCTTGATCAAGCTCGAGAATTGGTGTTGAATGGCGTTCTCCAGAGTAAGACCCATTACCACTGATTTGGTGGCAAAGACGTACTCGTCCGGAGGAAGCAACTCCTCGTAATGTTCTCCCCTAACGGGTAAGCCAGAGATTTCTGCAAATTCCTCCAAAGATACTGAGACTTCTCGATCAGATAAAAGAAAGGTGTGGGTCAGAATATTCCATTGCTCCAGAAAAGCCTTGACCCACCATGCAGGAGGCGCGGAATATTGAAAGAGAGAAGTGTAAATCGCGGGATACAACTCGAGCTTCAGCATCTGCGACTTCTTGGCTGACAAAATATAGTGGGCCCACTGCAAATACCAGGCTGAATGGCGAAGGGTTAGGCCTATCATGTACGGCTATCCCCATGGGCGTGACTCCCCCTGACATATACGCTGCTCCAGAGTATCTAAAGCCGGCGACGGCTGTATGGGTATCGCAGCCATAGAGGGCTGAAGACAACCCTCTGAGGTCCAGTTGACTTCCTCCATGGCATAGTCCACCGGAGGTGCGTCAGCATAATGGATCGCTGAAATGGGCTCCGAAGGTGCTACGCAAGAAAAGCTATGCCGAACCCTGATGATTTGATTGTACCACGTTCCCCATAAATGAAGATTCTTCCGCTCTGGGTCGTGATCCTTGATCAGTGTGAAAACTTCCCGGTACACTTGCACGTCAGCAAATGCACTCTCTGGACGAACAAAGGGAAATGAATTATCGAAAGACATAGTACCTGCGCGAAAAAGAACAAAAAAATTAGTCGTCAACGCTACAATTTAAGTTCTGGCACTTGGTACTTTAAATTTGTGCCACACTGCAATGCAGTCGAAAGGGACCAAAGGGGACCCACACAATCTAAATGATGGCTCATCATTAAAAAAACAGTCTCATCATTTGATGAGACAATCATTAAATGAGGAAATCCTAAAAAGGATTCTCATTTAATGAGGGCCCCTCCGGCTAAAGAGTTAGATTCCTTGAGAGCAATGCTCTACAACAGATATGACATCTATCATAATTAATCATGAAGGGAATAAAATTCCCCCAAAATTTCTAAAGAGCAATGCTCTGTGAAGAAGATAGAACAATCCATCAGAAACCCTAAAAGCAAAGCTTTCTACAGAAGTAAAAACTTCAGGATCTTTAAGATCTGCAAAGTGAACTCTAAGAGTTCTTCGTTAATGGGTTAAAAGAAACCCTAAAAAGAATTTCTTTTTCTAATCCATGATCTAGAGAGAGCAAAGCTCTTTTTTTTTTAATTAACGGGTTAAGGAACCCTAAAAAATCTTAAAGATATATGATCTAAGTAGAGCAAAACTCTGTTAATGAGTTCAAATCTTACCAAAAATTTGACAGAGTCTTAACTCTAAAGGAGTTTCTGAGGCAGAGAGTTATGTTCTGAAAGAGAATTAATTCTCAGAAAAAACAAGAAAGAAGATGAACATAGGTCATCTCAAGGGCCACAGGCCCTATTTATAGGCACTGAGAGCCGTTTCAACTTCTAAGTTGATCTAATGGCGCAGATGCTGCCACTGCTGCACTCACATGTAAGCCACGTGAGCACAACGGTGGGGGGCATTTGTTTCCCCCAATCAGAGCAAAGCTCTGTTCAAATTTTGAAATTTGAAATGAAGCGGCACTTTATAAAAGCGCTCGCGCTGAATGCGCCAGCGCTAAGAGTCAAAGACTCTGATACAGCACTCACGTGCAAAGCACGAGAGTGCTAGCGCTAGCAGCGCCAATGCTAAGAGTCAAAGACTCTGATGCAGCACTCATGTGCAAAGCACGAGAGCGCTAGCGCTAAGTGAGCTAGCACCAAGAGTCAAAGACTCTGATGCAGCGCTCACGTGCAAAGCACGAGAGCGGTAGCGCTGGAACTAAATGTTCCCCACCCTTAGATCAAAGATCCAACAAAGATGACAAAAATCATCAGATTACCTCTAAAAAATAGAGCACCGTTGGATTGAAGATCCAATGGTGATTAAAAATCACCAAGATACATAATAAGTTTTGTATGGTGTTCCCGCCGAAATATTCGGTCAAAGAGCTATTTGTTCCTGTTTATACCGGTTTAAGTTGCATTTACAGATATGTGTGAAATCGGGCTTATTCATATATACACGCACGCACACATTAGAGAAAGACCAGGTGTTAGAAAAGAAGCATTTGATGGTCAACGAAAAAAAGAAAGCATTTAATTAATTAAGCATTTTATTCCATAGGAAATAGATCACCAAACATGGATCAAAAGTATAGGGATTTACAAAACTATGGATAAAATTATCTAACTCCCTCTCTGCCTTCTCCACCATGTCAAAGCGACGATCTTCATGAGGAGTAGCTACCCATCGTCCAGCACCGCACCTATCAGCGAAGCAAACATGATGACCCGCTGAGCCCGTATTTGGCTTAGCAGCCGAACAGAGCGATCCCTCAGAGTAGTGGTAATCAAAAGTGCCTCGTGAAAGCACTCGATCTTGTCCTCTGTGGTGTCGACCATTTCCAGAGTCATCTCCGTCGGGGGAGGGAGAATATCATCGATCACGGGCAAGAAGACCATCCGAATCCAAATGGAGCCGATCGGGAGAGAAGATCCTACACGAGTCAAGAGCTCGTGCAACACCGTGTCGCATTGGTCATCCGTAAGATTAGGGTTCAGCAAGCACGCTGCAAAATGAGGAACGATTTCATCAATAGGCACCTCCAATGGTTGCCGGCGAGCATGTGGGCGATTACAAGACATAGTTCTTCTTTGTTAAAATGATTCTCTAAAAATGAGAGAAAAAAGAAGCATTGCTTCAGATTATGAAGGCAGACATTTAAGTGTGCATGATGGAACTATTTCCAAGCTCTGGGGAAAAGAAGTTTGATTCAGGAAAAGCTGAGAAGGAAGGTAAAAAGACACCTTCAGTAATGAGGAAGCGCCTCACGTGCAAAGCATGAGAGCGCTGAGCGCCAAGTGTGCCAGCGCCATGAGTCAAAGACTCTGAGGCAGCGTATCATGTGCAAAGCACGAGAGAGCTGAGCATCAGCACTAAAGAGTCAAAGACTCTGATGCAGCGCTCACTTGCAAAGCATGAGAGCGCTAGCATCAAGTGCGCCAGTGCCAAGAGTCAAAGACTCTGATGCAGCGCTCACGTACAAAGCACGAAAGCGCTGGAACTAAATGTTCCCCACCCTTGAATCAAAGATCCAACAAAGATGACTAAAAATCATCAAACTACCAGAAAGAAAGTTCTGTTGAGGAAATACTCCTCAAATCTTTCCAAACAGGAAAGATTGTGCTCTGTAAATCAGAGCACTGTTAGATCCCATGGTGATTAAAAAAATCACCAAGATACAGAATAAGTTCTGTATGGAAAAATATTTTCCCAATCTTGTTAAAAACAAGAAGTTAGTCTTCTGTAAAAGAGAAGCCCTAGGATTAAAGATCCAATGGTGGGAAACATCCCAAAATCAATAGGAGAAAGATCTCTTCAACTGATTCAACAAATCATCCTTCCCTATATAAAGGACCCAAGACTTCAAGTCTTAAAAAGAGGACCCCCCACAAACTTGGAGAAATTTCAGAAAGAAGAGCAAGCTCTCGAAGGAAGAAGAATTTCTTCAAGATAAATAAAATAGAGAGATCAAAGCATCTCATCAAATGAAGAGGAACTTAGTTTCTTTTTCTAGATCATAGATCTATAAGACAGAGGTCTTTCACAAAGAGATCATAGTATCTCATCATAAAAAAGGGGGAAGAAGAATTCAATTCTCTTCAGATTACAGATCCATAAAGGCAAAGCCTTTCACAAAAAAAAATAATAATAAGAGATTATAACACCTCCTATAAAAATAAGAATTTTGTTCTTAGTCAACGAGACAAAGTCTCTTATAAATGAGAATTTAATTCTCAGAGCGCAGAACTGATCAAAGTTGCCTAAAAAGAGCCTTAGCGCTCCAAATTAAAAAGAAGTGCCTCAACACTCCAAAACTGGCGCACAGTGCCGCAACGCTCCTAGTGCTCCAATTTAAAGAAGTGCCTCAGTGCTCCAAAACTGGCGTACAGTGCCACAGCGCTCCTAGCGCTCCAATTCAAAGAAGCGCCCAGTGCTTCAAGGTTGGCGCTCAGCGTCAAGCGCACCACGTGCTCCTCACATGTATGCTATTTCACAAGGAGCGTTCTGCACTCATTAATTGGCGCTCAGCGCCAAGCGCGCCATGTGCTCCTCATGTGTGCGCTATTTCACAAGGAGCGCTCTGCACTCATTAACCGGCGCTCATCGCCAAGCGCACCACGTGCTCCTCACGTGTGCGCTGAGAGAACATAAATTGTTCTTTAAATAAGGCCCCAGAGCCATAATGAGTGCTCAACACTCAATAAAAAACAAAAAAAGATTGTCAGAACCTAAACCAATGCTCAACATTTCTAAATGTCCAACATTCTAACTGAGTGGGCCGAGCCCAAATTGGCCATAGATCCCTCATTTAGATTAATTGAGCTCATATGCCCATAAATCTTTTAACTGATGTTAGTCCCAAATATAACTACAGATCTCCCAACCAATATTCGTTCAAGGGTATATCTCTTCATACCTCTGATATATGTCGTTGTAATTCTTTAACATCTTCAAAGAGATGGAGGGTTGTTCAATTGATAAAACTGCACATTTGTTATTACATTTTTCCTACTATTTCTATAATAGAAAAGGTTTTTATTATAATATATGATACATATAAGGGTTTTTCTGTAAAAAGACTATTTTCATGTATTTATATATTATAATTAGCATTTGATAGGAAAATGTATGCAAAAAATATCATTGACCAAATCTTAAGAAAACAATCTAACTAAATATCATTTGAGTTGTTGTGCAGAATTTTCAGGACTAAAATCAAGTAAATCAAGTCGTTAAAGCAAACATGCCTAATTAAGAAAGCAAAACTTAGAAATCAAGTCTAGCAGCAACTAAGAGAAGATTTCCAAGTTCCAAAGGTTCCTGAGATTGCCACGTGTCACACAGATGAAAGCCCAGAAAAATCAACAAGAGACACACCCATTGGCCGCAGATCCGCGGCTAAACCCCCCTCTTGGCCGCGGATCCGCCGCATGACAGATGAATCAAAGGCTGGAATTTCTTCTGTTGGATCGTAACTGATGGTTTCCAATTTTGGAAGCTAGATTTCTAGCTTTAGGACTATAAATAAAGACCGAGAGCCTCTTGAAAAAATCATCAATCCGACGAGATCACGAAGTCCAAGACGGCTCACGCATCCAGGCTGATCATCAACTGTTCGTCTACCTCCTTAGAAGAGATCGAGAAACAACTGGTAATTGTAATCATTTTCTAAGGAATCAAAGTGTAATGAATATTGTTGATTAATAAAGGCAGCTTTCTTTTTCTTATTCTATTTCTTCTTAGTTTAATTATGCATTTTCTCTCCATCTCTCTTTCTCCCAATATGCACGAGTAATTCTCCGCTTGTTAGGGTTCGTAGGATTAGGAGGTTAATGGATGATGAAAATACCTAAACTCTTTTTACGTCCTATAAAGTTTATAAACTTTATCAAAACAATCGTTAACATCCTAATCGGGCGCGCTACCAATTCATTATAAGTCTCGACCGCGATTAGAGATTAGATTAATGATTGTTTTGGTAAAGGCTAGATATGAACGGAGTTCCGTGTCGAGATAAGGGTTAAGAGTGAGATTCCTTTTCCCTCCAGAAACCCTAATCTAGATGCATCACTGTCATTCTAGTTTTAAATCTATTAAAGGATAAAAGGGTAATTTTTAATTGATCATCCATAACTACTAAATCCTAACGAAGCCTACAAGCCCCTTCTTATATTAACTACATCCATAAATAATCTAGATCTATATTTTGCACTAGTGCTTAACGAAGATCTAGAAATCATTCTAAAATATTCTTTATCCCTCCTCTCTTTTTCAACACATCTAAAGTAAGAGTAAAAGATTCAACGTTTCCCTGAGGACGACCCGTACTCATCTCGGTCTAGCTACGCGCGACACCGTTATTGATTGCGGTTAACTACAAACACACTCTTTCACATAAATCAAGGGTCTCAATAACCAATAACTTTTGGTACATCCCCAAACGGTTGAATTAAAACCACATAGATTATGATGTCTTTAAACTGGACTATGATTTCTTTAAACCTTACGTACTGTGGGGTCCTTAAACTCATGGACTATGATGTCCTTAAACTTTTTGGACTGTGAGATCCTTAAACTCATAGACTATAACGTCTTTAAACTTTATAGACTATGATGTCTTTAAACTCCATGGACTATGATGTCCTTAAACTTATGGACCGCAACGTCCCTAAACTAAAACAATAGAGCCCGCATGCTCTTTTGTTGGATCTAAATGATCCTGTTGAGTAGATCTTAGTCTAAAAATTGGACTAACGTATCCTCAACAACGTTTAAGTTGATCTTAGTCTCAAATGAGATTAACGATCCTTAAACCCAACCCAAACCCATATCTAAGAAAATACGGATTTGGACTAATCCACGCCCTACGGGAAACAACATAAATTAGTCTCCGTATACAATCTACGGGCAAACAAAAATAAAACAAACACACACGACACGAAGTGACCATTTGGAGAAGGAGAAAGTGGTTACCGCGATGCGGTATCGTAATTAACTGCAGGAGCTTATGCCTGTAAGGAAGAGCATCCCCACAATCACAAACCCCTCAAATGAGAGGGAATCTGACGAAATTTGCTACAACGGCCGTATCCGTCTAAACCTCCGATATACGGTGCCATAAATCAACTTGGCATTTTCTAATAGGTGGACGGATAAATCAAATAGCATCTGCCCCAAATTCAGGCAAGACGACCTATGCGGTTCTGTCTCTGTTTTCGGCGGAGAACAAGTGGTTGTGGAATGTCATATTAAATGAGTTCAATTATTTAAATACAAATTACATCATACATGACACATGATACCGTTAGGGTTAGAATGCGCGAACTTAGGAATGAAATACTTATAAATGAGGATCCCTGCAGGCAGGGTGAACAGTCCAATATGTGGACGACTACTAACCCGATATTCGGGCGAATACTAACCCTACTTTGAGGGCAAACGGTCCAATATGTGGACGACCACTAACCCGATATTCGGACGAATACTAACCCTACTTTGAGGGCGAATAATCCAAAATGTGGATGCCATACAATGTGGAAATTCCATGCCTAGATAATATACGCACTAACTCTAATTCGTCAAAACCTTTACACTGAATAACGGGAATGGGTAGTTGATTAGACAAGGAGATGCAGATCTCGGATTCTCCTACTTCTCGATCATGATCTTAGTAAGTGAAATGGTATATTTCACTTTCCCAGTTGTTGTTCCGTGGCCATAATGGAATAATCGCGAGTATCTGTTTAACAAACTAATGCAAACTTTTGCCTAACATATACCACATACCACATACTCTTATTTATATATTCCTCACATAACATACTCTTATTCACATATACATTATTCATCATGCCCTTATTTCCATACACCTCATATCCTCATACCTATATACATCATATCTGTACATACACATCATATCTATATACATTTGCTTGTTTTTGTACCTTTACATCCTTATGGGGCGATCCTACCTGAGTGTAACTCGCTAACAGACTTTCCTTTTCTCTTCTCTATCTCTGCAATGTCCGTTAGATAAGAATGAGTATTATGATGAGGATCAAGGTATGGAGTCAACTAATGAAGATTATGCGGACTTGACGGCGGAAGATTAGCTAGTTTTATTTTTGTTTGTTGCCTACATGTTTAGGGCTTTTGCTTCTTCTTCGATGTAATTAAACTATTTAGTTTATTTTACTATTTCTTTTGGGATGTAATAATATTTGGTTAATGGAAATAAATGCCTTCCGCTTTTATTATTTTATTTTGGTACATATCCTGCATGTTATAGATATTCATACGCTTAACGTAACTGCATTGAATAGAACACCTTCAATACAATTAGGTTGTGGACCATGCCACATCACCCTTCACATTCTTTTGGGAAGCGGAGCGTGACAGGTTTTAGTAGTGGCCCATGCAGATCCTCAATTTAATAAAATAAAACCGTTAACTGACTTATTATATTTGTGAATCTCATACACTTATATCGATTTCACAATTTTTTCGTATTCCTTATCCTTTCCTTGACATTCTGTATCCTGACTATGGCCTTTCTTTTCAGGTCATGGCCAATCTTTCGGATGAGGACAACATGTCAGACATCACCTTTGAGTCTATGCATGGATATTCGGATGATGAAGTATTAGGCCCCCATACATTTATTTCTAACAATGAATCAGAGGATGAGGAAGTCGATGTTGCAGCACCAGAGTATGGCCACTGACTCTGAAGACGAAGAAGAAGATCATATAGAAGATGAACCTATGGAGGATAATCCTGAAGTGGTGGCTTCCGCAGAAGAAGAAGACCTTATAGAGGTGAAGTCCGAGAATGAGGCCCTAGCTGAGAACGAGTCAAAAGATGAAATTTCGAGTGAGGAGGAACTCGAGGCCGAAGAATCTCAGGCAGTTGTCCCCGTAAGACACTGTGGAAATAGCCGTCTCTCTCTCTTAGTGCGAGAGCCTATCGCGACATGTTTGTTTCCCCAATCAGAGCAAAGCGCTGTTCAAAATTTTGAAATTTAAAATGAAGAAGCGCTTCAAAATAGCGCCAGCGCTAAGAGTCAAAGACTCTGCTTCAGTGCTCACGTGAAAGCACGAGAGCGCCAGCGCTAAGAGTCAAAGACTCTGTTGTAGCGCTCACATGCAAAACACGAGAGCGGTAGCTCTAGAACTAAATGTTCCCTGTCGTTGGATCAAGGATACAATGGTGATTTAAAAGAAAATCATCACCAAGATACAGAATAAGTTCTGTATGGGAAAATACTTTCCCAATCTTGTTAAAAACAAGAAGATTGCCTTCTGTAAAACAGAAACCCTAGGATCAAAGTCGTTGGATCAAGGATACAATGGTGATTTAAAAGAAAATCATCACCAAGATACAGAATAAGTTCTGTATGGGAAAATACTTTCCCAATCTTGTTAAAAACAAGAAGATTGCCTTCTGTAAAACAGAAACCCTAGGATCAAAGATCCAATGGTGGGGAAACATCCCCAAATCAATCAGAGAAAGATCTCTTTAACTGATTCAACAAATCAGTTTACCTTATAAAAAGGCCCCAAGACTTCAAGTCTTACAGAGAGGAACCCCCCCACACAAGTTTTGAGAAATTTCAAAGAAAAGAGCAAGCTCTGAGAACTTTTATTCAAGTTAAAAACGGAGAGATAAAAAACATCTCATTAAGGAAGAAGAACTTAGTTCTTTTTCTAGATCATAGATCTATAAGACAGACGTCTTTCACAAAAGAGATCATAGCATGTCATCATAAAAAAGGGGGAGAAGAAAAATTCAATTATCTTCGGATCACAGATCCATCAAGGCAAAGCCTTTCACAAAAAAAATGAGATTGTAACATTTCCTTTAAAAGTAAGAACTTTGTTCTTAGACCCACGAGACAAAGTCTCTTATAAACGAGAATATAACTGATCAAAGTTGCCTAAAAAGAGCCCCAGCGCTCCAAATTAAAATGAAGCGCCTCAGCGCTCCAAGACTGGCGCTCAGCGCCAACTGCACCATGTGCTCCTCACGTGTGCGCTTTTTCACAAGGAGCGCTCTGCACTCATTTACTGGCGCTCAGTGCTAAGCACACCACGTGCTCCTCATATGTGCGCTCTTTTACAAGAAGTGCTCTGCGCTTATTGGCTGGCGCTCAGCGCCAAGCGTGCCACGTGCTCCTCACATGTGCGCTACTTAACAGAAGCACTCTGCGCTCATTGACTGGCACTCAGCGCCAAGCGCGCCATATGCTCCTCACGTGTGCGCTACTTAATAGAAGCGCTCCGCGCTCATTGACTGGCGCTCAGCGCCAAGCGCACCACATGCTCCTCACGTGTGCGCCGAGAGAACACAAAGTGTTCTTTAAATAAAAGCCCCAGAGATATGATGAGTACTCAACACTCAATAAAAGATAAAAAGAGTTGTTAGAACCCAAACCAATGCTCAACATTGTTAAATGTTCAACATTTTAACTGAGTGGGCCGAGCCCAAGTTGGCCATAGACCCCTAATTTAGATTAATTGCGCCCATATACTCATAAATCTTGTTAACAGATCTTAGTCCCAAACCTGACTACAGATCTCCTAACCAATATTGGTTCAAGGGTATATCACTTCGTTTCTCTGATATATGTCGATGTAATTCTTCAACGTCTTCAGAGAGGCGGAGGATACCAATAACCAATAACTTTTAGTGCATCTCCAAACGGTTAAACTAAAACTAGACTATGATGTCGTTAAATCTTATAGACTATGACGTCTTTAAACTGGACTATGATGTCCTTAAACTTTACGGACTGTGGGGTCCTTAAACTCATGGACTGCGGGGTCCTTAAACTTTATGGACCGTGAGGTTCTTAAACCCATAGACTATGATGTCTTTAAACTTTACAGACTATGATGTCTTTAAACTGTCACGGACTATGATGTCCTTAAACTTCTAGACCGCAATGTTCCTAAACTAAAACAATAGAGTCCAAATGCTCTTTTGTTGGATCTAAATGATCCTGTTAAGTAGATCTTAGTCTAAAATTAGACTAACGTATCCTTAGCAAACGTTTAAGTTGATCTTAGTCTCAAATGGAATTAATGATCCTTAAACCTAACCCAAACCCAAATCTAAGAAAATACGGATTTGGACTAATCCACGCCCTACGGGCGACAACATAAATTAGTCTCCATATACAATCCACGAGCAACCAAAAACAAAACAAACACACACAACACGAAGTGACCATCTGGAGAAGGAGAAAATTGTTACCATGATGCGATAGCGTACTTAACTGCAGGTGCTTGCACCTGCTGGGAAGAGCGTCCTTACAATAAAAGAACCCCTCAAATGAGGGGAAATCTGACGAAGTCTGCTACAACGTCCGCATCCGTCTAAACCTCCGATACACAGTTCCATAAATCAACTTGGTATCTTCGGAGAGGTGGACGGATAAAACCCAAATAGCATCTACCCCCAAATTCAGGCCGGACGTCCCAACGTCCCGGTCGCGTCTTTCGGCGGAGAACAGATTCTGGCACGCCCGGTGGGACCTTTTCCACTTTGCACTCTACACTTCGTGTGTCGTGTTTTGCGAACGAATCGCGTTTAGCTATGGTTGCCCCTGGATTCGAGGTACTAAGATTTTATTTCTTGCTCCGTGCAGAAAACAGAAGATCAATGGTTTTCAACTGCACAAACTGCAACAACTGCAACAACTCCCACTATGTCCTTGCTGGAGGAGTGACCTACGGGCCTCAAGCGGCCTCCATTATCATGATGCCAGTGGAACAGGTGACCCAGGCCACCACTGGACTGTTTTTTGGGACCATGCTCCAACCAATGAGCTTTAACACCCCAGTGCCATTGCAAGAATCTCCGAAGAAGTCGGACTTTGATCGGCTTACGACTGCCGCGACCCCTCTCAACAGGTCGCCCAAATCCAGCACCTCGGTCTTTAACAGACTGGGCCAAAACTCCAATGGGCTCGTAAAAAAGCCTGCAATACCGAAAAGGGGTTATCCCGAAACGGATAGCCATCCCTGCTCCAGTGAACGAAATCATCAGAGAGGCTTCTCCTGCCAAGGGATCAGTCTTCGCTAGACTTTCCGCTCCAACTCCCGCTTCAGGCGAAGTCACCACGGCCGCTTCCCTTACTCGAAAGTCTGCCTTCGACAGGTTGGCCATCCCCTCTCAGCGGACGTCGGTTTTCGACAGGCTAACGACGACAACAGCCCCTTATTAGAGCAGGGGTATGAAGAAGCCACCCATATAACTGAGCCAGTACCGTCTGCTCGACACGCTCGACGTCGCCACTGGCGTCGAGTGAGAAAAGCTAGGGGCAATTTCCCATCTGGACTTACCCCGTCGGCTCCAACGGTGGAAAACGATGTTGCTGTTCCAACTGGGAACAGTTTTGAACCACTCAGGAGGGTGCGCAAGAACTCTCCGACAACCATGCTAAAAAGATCTCCTCCATCTGTAGAGAATGGTATTAAGACAAAGCTGGAGAAGCCCCCTCAGCGGCTGTCCTCTAAAATTCACAAGGTCTGGCGACAGGTCCAAGACTCAGTGATCAACCAAGACTACTCCTGCCGACCGAAGAAGATGAAAGTTCGGCAAAAGAAGGACCATCCTGTCATACACATAAGGTGTCGTCTACTTGGTTGCCCGCTGTAACGGCGCCCTTAATTTCGACCGCTCACAAAAGAAGAAGGTCGGAGAAAATCCCCATGTCTGTGACAAAGCTCAAAGGTATTGAATCCAAACGTCCAAGTCTGGGGGCATGGTGGTGCACACTGTTTATATGGCATCCGGGAAAGAGGATAGCCATATCTTCACGGGTCATCGACCACTCACCCGATCGGTAACAAAAGCTCAGGAGTAACAACAGAAGCTCCAGGAGATGCTAACACAGATGGCCGCACTCACTGGGTAAAAAGAAAGTCCGGAGACGTTGTCGGAACAGCGTCAAGAACAAGAAACCGATGCTGAATTGCTCCGCAGAATCCTCGAGAAGAAAGACAGAGAGGCCGCGGAACAAGCGGACAATATAAAACGAATGGCGCTTTATTCCAAGATATGGCCGGGATTATGATACAGCCGGATCCTCCTGCTAAAGACCCTCCGATTGTCCTTGAAGATGACAGAGGGGAGACATCGAACCCTCTTCCGACTCTATCAACGGCCAAAGAGGAGACAATCTCCAAAGCCGCCCTGGATGACTATATAGCTCAACAGATACAAGCTCATCAGGTGAGCGAAGTGGCTGGCCAAATCGTTAAGACTGGACGACCCTATCGGGTTGGTACGATCAAATAAAGTACCCGCCAGGATATACGATCCCTAAATTCCACGTATATAAGGGAACGGGAAATCCACACCAGCATGTTGCTCAATTCAGAGCCTTTTGCGGTAATACTAGGGGTGACGACAAACTGCTGCTTCACCAGGGTGTTAGCAGTTTGTCGGAGACAGCGTTTGAATGGTATTCCGAGCTCCCGAACGACTCCATTAAGATATTTGCAGAAATGGAGTTACTGTTTACACAAAGGTCGCAAGAGCTAGTGAACGCACCCCAATTACGGCATTGATCAATACTAGGGTGAAGCTGAGAGAAACATGGGTTCAGTATGCAATCCGGTGGTGGAACCTATGGTCGAAATGCGAACAACGCATCGAAGAAGCTTCTGCAGTAGGCATGTTCGTGGATACCCTTGATCCGCAGGCGACTATATCCCAGTTCATAATGTTCTTCAAGCCGACCACCCTCCAGGCCCTGATAGACAAGCTGGCCCAGATGGACCAGATGTGCTATAGGCCTTCCTCTTCAAAGTCGGAGCCGCGAAGGGGAAGGGGAAAGTGACCTTCATCGCCAATACTCAGCAACAGTCGAGTAATCCAAAACCAGCTGATCGCCAAAACGATAGACATCGATATATCAACGAAAAGTTAAAACGTCCTTACTCGTTCCCTCAGGATAAAACACAGAGACTGTTCGAACTGGCGGCGCACAACAGGCTCATCACTCTGCCAGATCCGAGATGCCCACTACAGCCAGGTGACGTCAACAATCCCAATTACTGCTCCTACAACCGAGTAGTAGGCCATCCAATCGAAGATTGATTCGTCTTTAAAGGATGGATTGAGGACCAATACCAACAGGGCAAATTCACACTGTCCTAGAATTAGAAAGTAAGCCTGCCCCAACCGCACGCTCCTAAAAGGGTAGACACACCGGGGGCATCATGCTCATTTATAGAAGAAGATCCATAGGAGGTCACTCTTTCAGCCAAAACAAAAAGAATGAAGGATCTTCAAACATGCCCAGCGATCAGGTGAAAAAGTCTACTGGAGTCTGAAGTCATTGAGAGAATGCTGAAACCGCGTCCGACGCCAAGAATTGGTAGCGATAGGCAAAACTCCCATGCCCAGCCGTCAAAATCTTCATAAAAGAAGAAGAAGACCAAAAATCTCATGAAGCCTGATGACATGCGCACGGACCTGCAAAAACACATTGACACGCTAGAGGAATACAACCAGAAGGCGCAAACCTCGGTCACACTCCAAGAGTTTCTCAACCACATTCTTGAAAACAGAGATGGCAACAAAGATGAGGGAGAAGACTCATCAGATGAACCTGAGGATTATGTAGCAAGCTGGCACATGATTTCCCACTCGTCAATAAATGGTGAAGAAACTCCTGATGCATAGAAATTAGGGGCGGATCCCGAACCGAAAACCTTAGAATCGTCTGACGAGATGATCGATCTGCTGCTGAATGCAGCCCGTCAGAAAAGCAAAGCCGATTGGAGGCGCGAAATGGCCATATTCGAAAAAGCCAAACGTTGGCGGCTGGACGAAAGGGTCAAAACACTCCCACCAGATCAAAGCACATCCGCCGCAAACAAAAGCAAATTTAAGACGAGGAAACGGTTTGCCAAAGCCTTATCCAAGGGAATGAAGGTGCCACTGCCCAAAGAAGATATCCCCGAGGATACGCACCTTGACGAAGCAGACGTGCATCCTAACTATTGCTTATACCACCAGAGGATTGCACACCCCACTGAAGAGTGCATGGATTTTAAAAAGTGGTGGCAAGGGTACGTCGCTTACCGACAACATTTCAAGCGGATAAAACGCAAGGCTCATCGGGAAGGGAGAATCACGACAGATGAGCATAAAAGAACTGCCGGTAACTGTCACATAATCGAATTTGAGATGTCGTAAGTTCTCACCTTCGGAAGCGATTCTGATGAAGAATAGCCCTCGGCCCTCTTTTCAGGGAATCTATCTTTGAAGCAGAAGAGACGAAGACCTGCGAGAACATTCAGCTGCGCAATCGCACGTTACCCGAAAAGAATCTCAGACCCACAAACAAGGGATCGAACAAAAAAGATAAGGGGAAAGAAAAAGTCCCTGAAGATATCGCCCTTAATGACCGAGTCGTCGAAGAGCTGGCAACCAAGGACCCGCCTAAGAAAAGCAAAGTGGATTACAACGTTCTGGCACACCTGAGGAAGATACCCTCGCAACTGAGCATTCTCGATGCCCTTCTGATATCTAAAGAGGCGAGAGATTCTTTGATCAAGGCACTAAAAGAGCCCGAGCAGTTTCAAGCCTTCCTTGCCGAAGAAAAGATGAAGGACGAGCTAGAAGAAGTGCACACTGCTGACGTCACTTTCAGCAACAAAGATCTCCTCCTCGGAACATGCGAGCATAACCATCCCTTGTATGTCACCAGATACTTCCATGACATCAAGATAGAGAAGATCCTGGTCGACAATGGGTCCTTCGTCAACCTTCTCAATGTAAGAGTGTTGAAGGAGATTTGCATGAGCGTTCAGCACCTCGCTCGAGATAAAATCACTATCTCCGGGTTCGACTCCCAGTCATCACGGACGCTCGGGTCTGTGATACTGACATTACGATTTGGGCTTCTCATCATTGACATCAAATTTCATGTCATTGACGCCAAGACTTGCTACAACGCTTTGTCGGCAGACCTTGGTTACATGAATACAACATCATCTCTTCTATACAACATCATCCCTTCTACAGAACATCAGTGTATGAAGTATTTCAAGGATGGTCTTGAGTACACCGTAACGGGGGAGCTAAATCCATTCTCCGTGAATGAAGACCGCAAATACGAGGACGCAAAGCACTTTCTGCCAGACTTTGAAGACACGGAAAGATGCCATAAACCGGAGAATAAGCAAAAAGCTATCACCACTATTCCGGTCTTCGGGAGCGATACCGAGGAGGAAGAAGAGATAGTCTAGTCGGGGTCGCCCCAATGCAACAAGCCGGGACCGTCTACCCCTATTCTGGTCTTTAGCAGTGACTCTGAAGACGAGGTCAATGCAGTGTTCTCGGTCCGCCCATTTATGCAGGCCTTCACCAGAGATGATCAGAGTTTGCAAATCACCGTGGTCCCGAGAAAGCATTACAAAGAACTCGACATACTCGATACATATAGTGTACAAGAGCTGCAGACGTTCTACGTCCCTCCCAGGCGGAAAGATGAAAAGGCGATCCTCTTTTATCGATCCGCGGAGAATAAAGTGGAGAAAGAAAACTGGCATAGTGCCGATTCTACGCTTGACAGGCTCTAGTTCATCCGTCTGCCCAGATACTACACAGAAGGATTAAAAAGGCTGTTGAGGCGCCAGGGCGTACTCTTCAAACAGACTGCTCGACAAGCTCGGTTCTATAACAAGATCTGGAATGTCTCCGGAACTCAACGAAGATTGCTCAAAGGAGAATGGAAACGATCGGGCTTGGATATGTTCTCCACCCAAGAAACGGGAGCGATTCCATGGCTGCTACATTATACATGACTTTGATGAAGAAGGAGATGCTCTGTTAGAAGACGCTAACCCTGAACCAAAACGAGGTCCCGCCATGAAAGTGCCAAGTCCGTCGTTTGAAGAATAGATGGACAAGCTAATAAGGGAAGCGGGTCAAAAAGTCTGGGATGACTACAACCGTGAAATGGCCATTTACGAGAAAACCAGGACACAGCGCCTCCTTCAGCAGGCTGCGGAAAATGACGATGCTCTTCGTCACCATCCCGTCATACAAAAGACCCGAAACAGAGGTAGAAACAAGCTAAAGAACAGAAAAAACATTCAACAGCGGCAAAGCGGGTCCAAGAAGCCACGCGATCGAGAATTGAGCAGCCGGGATCCATCTCTTATAAAGAAGATGGGTCGAGCATATTCTTTTCCCCAAGAAAAGACAAGGATGATATTCGATCTTGTCATGAAATATCAAATGATTACGCTCCCGGAGTCCAAACACCCTGAACAAGCAGACGAGATATCTCACCCAGATTATTGCTCCTATCACCGAGCGATAGGACATCCACTCGAAGACTGCTTCACATTCAAAGACTGAGAAGAAGAACAGTATTAGCAAGGCAGGTTCGCTTTATCCAGCAGTTGGAAGGTAACCCCACCACAGAAGCATGAACCGAAAGCCACATATGGAACGAGAGTAGAGCCGGATCAACATCGGTCTTGGAAGCGATCTCATACCTGTTATGCGATAACGCTGTCAGGAGAAGGAGTACGCGAGGATATGGCTGACCACCCCTAGTGCTTCAAAAACGATGATGAAGAAGTGATCTCAGAGTTTCCACCGGCGCCAAAAGAACTGGAATATGGGATACATACTACTGCGGACAACCTAAGGAAGATCGACTTGGGGACGGCAAACGACCCGAGGCCTGCGTTCGTCAGTGAGCTGCTGTCCGAAGAACAAGTAGCTACGCTAAGAGACATTCTTATGCAGTATAAAGAATGCTTCGCATAGAACTACTCCAAGATGCCGGGGCTAGATCCAGAGATAGCTGTGCATAAATTGACGATATCTCCGAACGTCAAGCCAGTATAGCAAGCACCAAGAAGAATGCAGCTTGAACTTGAAATGAGCATCAACGCCAAAGTTAAGAAGTTAATCGACTCCGGTTTCATCCAAGAAGTTCAGTAACCTGACTGGATCGCCAATATCGTCCCAGTGATGAAGAAGAATGGGATCGTGCGCATCTGCGTGGACTTTTGGGACCTCAACAAAGCTTGTCCAAGGATGACTTTCCCGTACCGGTTACCGAGCTGATGATAAATAACATGTCCACTCACAAAGTCTTCTCCTTTATGGATGGCTCATCGGGGTACAATCAAATAAAGATGCATCCCGAAGACAAGATGCATACTGCTTTCTGGACTCCGCTGGGTATATTTTGCTACAAATTAATGCCTTTCGGCTTGAAGAAAACTGGCGCTACCTATCAGAGGGCCATGACGAAGATTTTCGATGACCTTGTTCCCCTCCGAAAGACGGCCAAGACGACGTGAGAGACGTCTTACCTGAGATTCGGGGCAGATGCTATTTGGTTTTATCCGTCCACCTCTCCGAAGATGCCAAGTTGATTTATGGCACCGTGTATCGGAGGTTTAGATGGATGCGGCCGATATAGCAGACTTCATCAGATTCCCCCTTCCTTGAGGGGTTTTTGATTGTGGGGACGCTCTTCCCTGCAGGCGCAAGCCCCTGCAGTTAATTACACTACCGCATCGCGGTAACCACTTTCTCCTTCTCCAGATGTTCACTTCGTATTGTGTGTGTTTGTTTTTTTTGTGGTTGCCCATGGATTATATATGGAGACTAAGTTATGCCATCGCCCGTAGGACGTGGATTAGTCCAAATCCGTATTTTCTTAGATTTGGTTTTGGGGTTTTGGTTTAAAGATACGTTAGCCATTTTTGAGGTTAAGATCAACTTAAACGTTTGTTAAGGATACGTTAGTCTGATTTGAGACTAAGATCAACTTAACGGGATCGTTTAGATCCGACAAAAGAGCATTTGGGAGCTCTATTGTTCCAGTTTAGGGACATAGTGGTCCATTGCATGTATGGCCGTCAGGACCCATCACCTCTCTGACGACGTTTAAGGATTACAACAATAGATGTCAGAGGAGTTCAGAGATGTACCCTTGAACCAGAGTTGGTTAAGGGAATCTATAGTCCAGTTTGGGACTGAAGTTTGTTTGAAGGTTTAAGGATACGTTAGCCATATTTGGGGCAAAGATCAACTTAAACGGGATCGTTTAGATCCGACAAAAGAGCATTTAGGGGCTCTATTGTTCCAGTTTAGGGACACGGTGGTCTATTGCCAGTTTAGGGACATGGTGATCCATTGCCAGTTTAGGGACATGGTGGTCCATAAAATGTATGGCTGTCGGGACCCATCACCTCTCTGAAGACGTTGAAGGATTACAACGACAAATATCAGAGGAATTCAGAGATGTACCCTTGAACCAATGAGTTGGTTGAAAGAGCAGATGTGCTCAGTTCAAGATGATTTGAGGACTTATGGCCAGTTTGGGCTAAGTCCAATTATGTTTGAAATATTGGCCCTTTGGGCCATTAGACATTTGTCTGGATTCATTCCCTCATCATTCAGCAGTGCTAAATAGAGATTTGGGGGCTCTGACAACATTTTGTCTTTGATTTCCTCAATTTTGAGATTCATTTGGAGGAGGGACTTTTACCTCTGGAAAATTAGCTAATTTGATTAAAAGTAGTGTTAAACACTAGAGAACAACAGTGTTAAACACTGGCGGTAGAACTCTCAAATTAGTGTTAAACACTAAAAGACCAGCAGTGTTAAACACTGGAAATATGGAATCCCAAATTAGTGTTAAACACTATAAAATAACAGTGTTAAACACTGGAAATAAGATTTTCAAATTAGTGTTATACACTCAAAGATAATCAGTGTTAAACACTACGAATAAAGCTCTCGTATTAGTGTTAAACACCAAAGAAAAAGGGGTCACGTGTGGACACGTGAGGGCGCCCAAAGGTGGAACCAGATTCCTTTTCTTCGTTCTGCAATTAAGTGTTAAACACTTTTTATATTTTATTTTGGAGCATCACGTGCTGGCACGTGAGGAAGATTCATGCATTGATCATTAAAGCGTCCGCCAAGGGGTCACGTGAGAGCACGTGAGAGCACCCAAGGTCTTTATTTCTTTTACTTTTTCTTTCTGTGTTTCGGGGGTCACGTGGAGCACGTGAGGCATTGCCTCAAGCTGTTTCCTTTTTATTTTTGGTGATCTTTTTAGGGGTCACGTGGGGACACGTGACCTAGTTTTATTCCTTCTTTTCTGATCACTCTGGAATGGGGTCATGTGTCCTCACGTGACCAATGTTCTTTATGTGCATTGAGATCTTTCAAGTCTCTTTATTTTAAGAATTAAATTCTCTGTAGGGTTGAACCCTAATCATGATTTTGGAGGAATTAAATTCCTGCAATGAAAGAATTAAACTCTTACGTAGGGTTAAACCCTAATCTCCTTTTAGGAGGAATTAAATTCCTGTGAATTTGAGAGAATTAAATTCTCAATTAGGGTTAAACCCTAGTTCTGTTTTGGGAGAATTAAATTCTCTAAACTCAATTCCCGCTCTAAGTTTTGGATCTGCATGGCAGGATCTCAACCCGATGAGAATTAAATTCTCATCTTATGGGGAGATGTGCTCTGTACAGATTTTCAACCAGAAGAAGAACTAAGTTCTTTATTTGCAGAAGAGTTAAACTCTTAGATTTTGAGAATTAAATTCTCTTTTTGAAGTTGATATTTTCCCTTTTCTCACCTAGGGTTTTCATTATTGAGAATTAAATTCTCCTTTCTTTTCTCTCTGCAATTTCAAGTCCCAGAATTCTATCCAAAGTTTTCTCTCTCCCAATTCTATATATTTTTTTGCCTTTTCTTGGCTCCTATTTATAGGTGAAGGAAAAGAATCAATTTGTTTAGTAAATCTTTCATTGAAAGATTTGATTTGTTTTCATAATTAATATGATCCTTTAGATCATTCAGTAAATTTTATTCACCGTTGGATTTTAAATCCAAAGATATTCTGTTTGTTATTTTTGGTGAGATTTAGGGGAAACCTTTCCTTGTATCAAATCTTTCCATAAATTGGTGATCTTTAATCACCATTGGATTTTTTATCCAACGGTCCCCATAATCCTTTTCCATTTGGAAAGATTTAGAAAAATTTAGAATTTTAATTCTATTTGGAAAGATTTAGAGAAATTTAGAATTTTAATTCTATTTGGAAAGATTTAGAGAAATTTAGAATTATAATTCTATTAAACTGTAAGGCTTTCGAAGCCTGTCACGTGCTGGCATGTGACCCCCAATTGGTTCTTTTCTCAGCATTTATTTATGCTTCAGTTTTAATCATCACGTGTCAACACGTGACCATTGGTCACGTGTGAGCACGTGATACCTCATTGAGGTATTTCCTTCAGCCATTTGTTTTTATTTCTGTTTTAACTATCACGTGTCAACACGTGACCATTGGTCACGTGTGAGCACGTGACCCCCAATTGGATCCTTCTAGCGCCATTTGTTTTTTATTTCTATTTTAACCATCACGTATCAACACGTGACCATTGGTCACGTATGAGCACGTGATACCTCATTGAGGTAATTCCTGATTTTTAATCAGAGAACAATGCATAGCATATTTCCTCATAACTTTTGATCCCGAATGAATTATGAAGCCCACAATATATCAAATCGAAGGGTTTTCGAAACGCTTTCGATACCATCAGAATTTATCTATTTATCATTCGGGAGTTTGTCAAAAAACAGCCCGGAAAATACTGGTTCGTATTTTCATAAGCGTATTACTGCCATTTGATACCTTGGGCTCTTTTGCATAGAAAATTTTGGCGGGAACAAATGCCCCCCACTACTTTGCCTACGTAAGTATGTACATGGGTGAAGTAGTGCATAGTTATGCAGAGTTATGCATGGCGTATGACCAGTTTCGGGTTGGTGTATCACTTTCAGAATCTTGATCTGAGAAGATCACGAGCGGACGCAAGCGTCGTCATTTATCATTGACTCAAATCTCAACTCTTAAGAGATATAGTTCCAAACCCTCATCCCCATGAGCCGCATCCTTCCATTTCTTTATGTCTTACTCTGGCGTGAAGTAGTTTATATGCTCATGAGTAGCTTCTCCATTTCAGTGGCATGTAGCTTTGGCAAGTGTGGCTCATAAATGGTCCATCTTGACCTCTTTGCAGGGCAGTGATGGCTTAGGAGAAAGGGATAGGATCTGCCACCTAAGACTCTTCAACTTTATGAGCTGTGAGGGTCTCATAAAGACTTTTCTCCCTACGAGTCGTGAGGATCTCGTTGGTGTCTTTTCTTCTTAGGAGTCGTGAGGACTCCTAAGTGCATTTTCTCTTGAGAGTTGTAAGGATCTCACAAGAGAATTTTCCAACTTACAAGTCGAAAGGACTCGTAAGTGGTTGTTTCTCTCCTTTTCGATGTTCGGCTTTAGAGAGTGTGGCCCGTGAATAGTACATCTTGTGGCCCGTGAATAGTACATCTTGACCTCTTTGCAGGGCAGTAATGGCTTAGGAGACAGGGTTAGGATCTGCCACCTAAGACTTTTCAACTTTATGAGCCGTGAGGGTCTCATAAAGAATTTTCTCCCTACGAGTCGAGAGGATCTTGTAGGTGTATTTTCTCCCTAGGAGTCATGAGGACTCCTAAGTGTGTGTTTTCTCTTGAGAATCGTAAGGATCTCACAAAAGAATTTTTCCCGCTTACAAGTCGAGAGGACTTGTAAGTGGTTGTTTCCCTCTTTGTCGATGTTCGACTTCTGAGAGTGTGACCCGTGAATAGTATGCAAGAGTTCATCTTAGACTGACTTGTAGGGCCCAGTACTTAGGAAACAATTTTTTTTTAATCCCCATTGCCTAAGGGTTTGCCTTACGAGTCGAGACGAATCGAGAAATTCTCGCAAGGATGTCCTAACGTCACAGTTAACCTCTGCTCTTTACGACAAAGGTCCGTTAGGGTCTGTGGTACTAGGGTTTTGCCCGTTGTACCGTCGCGTTGGCTGATGTATCCCTCGACAGGCAATATTGCTGTTCGAGTAGCCTTACGACTGTCGCGTCTTTGTTCCCTTCGGGGGCTGGACAAGACATCTTCAAGCAATCTTCCTAGGTAGTTTGACCGTCGGAAGAGCAAGCGTTAGGAATTTGCCATGCCGCTTTTTACTTGAGGTTAAATTCATTTTGGAGAGCCCCGATGAGTCATAACCACTCCGCACTAGTGTGGGATGATCTCCGATAGTCTTTCAGGTTTTATATGAGTTGCCGTCAAGTCCCTGTAGTTAGGAATTTGGCCTTTTGCTTCGTTTGCTGGCACTGCGTCTGCTGTATCGAGACGAATGTCACGGTTGTCTCTAGGTTGTTGGTAAACCGTCGAGGCTTGGAACTGGGAATTTCGCCATGGCTCTGTTTGTTTAATTGTCGTGTCTGAACCCTGCTGGAGGAAGAACGCTGGGGTGACATCTCGTCTGCTGTACCGAGACGAACGTCGAGGTGGTGACCACTCCGCGCTGGTGTGGGATGATCTCCGATAGTCTTTTAGGTTTTATATGAGTTACCGTCAAGACCCTGAAGCTAGGAATTTGGCCTTTGCTTTGTTTGCTGGCATCGTGTCTTCTGTATCGAGACGAATGTCGCGGTTGTCTCTAGGTTGCTGATGAACCGTCGAGGTTTGGAACTAAGGATTTTACCGTGGTTCCGTTGTTTGATTATCGAGTCTGAATCCTGCTGGAGGAAAAACGCTGTGGTGACATCTCATCTGCTGTATCGAGACGAACGTCGAGGTGGTGACCCCTCCATGTGGGATGATCTCCGGTAGTCTTTCAGGTTTTATATGAGTTACCGTCAAGACCCTGAAGTTAGGAATTTGGCCTTCGCTTCGTTTGCTGGCATTGCGTCTGCTGTATCGAGACGAATGTCACGGTTGTCTCTAGGTTGTCGATGAACCATCGAGGTTTGGAACTAGGGATTTTGCCGTGGCTCCGTTGTTTGATTGTCGCGTCTGAACCCTGCTGGAGGAAGAACGCTAGGGTGACATCTCGTCTGCTGTATCGAGATGAACGTCGAGGTGGTGACCACTCCATTCTAGAGTGAGATGATCTCCGACGGTCTTTCCGGTTTTATATGAGTTGCCGTCAGGACCCTGAAGCTAGGAATTTGGCCTTCGCTTCATTTGCTTGGGCATTGCGTCTGCTGTATCGAGACGAATGTCGTGGTGGAGCTGGGATTTTGCCGTCACTCCGCTTTGTTTCGACCGTGAGGTCTTTTGTTGACGTTGTATCTACATCCTGCTGGACTGTGGAGGAACGCCGTCATTGACATCTCGTCTGCTGTAACGAGATGAATGCTGAGGTGGAGCTGGGATTTTGTCGTCACTCTAATTTGTTTCAACCGTGAGGTCTTTTGTTGACGTTGTATCTGCATCCTGCTGGACTGCGGAGGAACGCTGTCATTGACATCTCGTCTGCTGTATCGAGACGAATGCTGAGGTGGAGCTGGGATTTTGCCATCGCTCCGCTTTGCTTCGACCGTGTGGTCTTTTGTTGACTTGCATCTGCATCCTGCTAGACTGCGGAGGAACGTCGTCGTTGACATCACGTCTGCTGTAACGAGACGAATGCTGAGATGGTCTCTAGGTTGTCTGTGAACCATCGAGATTTGGATCTAAGGACTATGTCGTAGCACCGTTTGATGGTGTAGCATCTACGTCCTGCTGGAATGAGGAGGCACACCGTTGTTGGTCTCCAGGCTGTAGATGTGGCCATTGAGATTCGGAACTAGGGACTTTGCTATGGCTCCGTTTCGTTGCGATTCTGGGGTCGGTTGTTGACGTCACATCTGTGTCTGGTTGGAGTGAGGAGAAACGCCGTTGGTGATCTCTAAGTTGTCACTATCGATGTCGAGACCATGAAGTTAGGGATCTTCCTTTGCTTCGTTTGTTGACAGTGTGTCTGCAATATTGCGAAAAATGTCGAGATTGTCTCTAGCTTGTCTATGAACCGTCGAGATTTGGCTTCGCTTTCTGATAGAGCCTGTTGGGAAAATATGGTTCCCTCTTTGTTTGTACCCCTGGATTGTATATAGGGATCGATGTGATCTCACCTGTAGGGCAAAAAGTTTCATTCTTTCATCATTCATTTTTTTTATTCTTTTTGCGACGCTCTATCATTTCAGTTTTTTTTATCGCGAAGATCGCGATTGCCCAATCATTTCGGCTATTTTTCATGGTGCCCAATCATTTCGGCTATTTTTCTTTTCACTCGCTGCTTTTTATTGCGAGTTGCCCAATCATTTCGGCTATTTTGAATGCATACATTTTTACTTGCTGATTTTGTTGCAAGTTGCCCCATCATTTCGGCTATTTCATATGCATTTTTAGCTCGCTGAGTTTTATCGCGAGTGTAGAACTTAGAATCTGGTGCCAATCTCAGCATCAGCATCGCTACAACTGGAATATTGCCAGGAGCGAATCATCATTTGCCATGAAAGGACTTGGAATTTGATACCGGTTTAGGCATCAGTATCGCTACAACTGGGATATTGCCAGGAGTGAATCATCATTTGCCTCTGTTGATGTTGAACAAAGGTGGCTTAGCAAACAGGGTTAGGATCCCGTCGACTAAGGCTTTTGACTTCATGAGCCGTAAGGGTCTCATAAAAGTGTTTCTCCCTACGAGTCGTGAGGATCTCGTAGGTGCGTTTTCTCCTTAGGAATCGTAAGGATTCCTAGGTGTGTTTTCTCTTATAAGTCGTAAGGATCTTACAAGAGTTTTTCTCCTTATAAGTCGAGAGGACTTACAAGTGTCTTTTGCCATATAAGCATATCCCCAGTCTCTGGTGGGACTTTGTTAGGGAAATGTTCATTCGTGCCCTTGGATTGTATACAAGGTTCAGCATTGAACCTCTTGTAGGGCAATACGGAAGGTTGTAGGGGTTGCTTAAGAATAGGTTCAGGTCTCTGTAAGTTAAGACTTTCAAATCTTATGAGCCGTGAGGGTCTCATAAGAGAGTTCTCCTTACGAGTCGTGAGGATCTCGCAAGTGTAATTTCTCCTTAGGAATCGTGAGGATCCCTAAGTGTGTTTCTCACTTGTGAGTCATAAGGATCTCGCGCGAGTGGTTTCTCCTTACAAGGTCGAGAAGACCCTGTAAGTGTCTTTTAACGAGGTTGAGCCCTTTCGGGTTTTCACAAACACTCGCCGGTAGCCCTGCTGTTTTTACTCACGGAGCCATTTCGGGTTTTCATCCGTGCCCATTTTGCTTATGGACATACCGTCTTTTTTTATTCTTGTTATTCTTTTTTTTCTAATGAGGTCGTGCCCTTTCGGGTTTTCACAAACACTCACCGGTAGCCCTGCTGTTTTTACTCACGGAGCCCTTTCGGGTTTTCATCCGTGCCTATTTTGCTTATGGACATACCATTTTTTTAACACGTCAGCCTGAGGATGCCGCGGGCTGGTAGTAGTTTAACGACGTTTCGGTCATTTGCAAGTTTTAGGACATTATGGTCCACGGTTGCCGTATTTGAGGAGAAATTCTAGTTTACGGACTTTTCGTTCCATGGGGATTTCCCTATGAATGAGAATGATGCCCCCGGCATATCCATCTTTCTCGGAGCATGTGGTTATGGCTGGCTCACCTTCCATTTTTCGGACAGCGCGAACTTGTCCTGTTGGTACTGGTCTTCAACCCAGTTTTTGAAGACGTAGCAGTTATCGATCGGATGGCCTAATACTTGGTGATAAGGGCAGTAATTAGAATTGTTGACATCATTCAGTTGTAGCTGGTGTTTCGGCTCCGGTAGAGTGATAAGCCTGTTGCGCACTGCCACTTCGAACAGCCTCCTTGTTTCATCCTGGGGAAATGAATAAGGACGTTTCAACTTCTCATAGAGGGGTTGCCGCTTGTTGTTTTGGTGAACAACCGGTCTAGGGCCACTCGATTGTTGTTGAGTGTTGGCGACGAAGGCCATTTTTTCCTTCCCTTCATCCTTTTTATTTGATCCCTTGTTTGCTGGTCCGAGATTCTTTCCGGGTAGCGTGCGATTGCACGGCTGAATGTTCTCGCAACTTCTCAATTCTTTCGTTTTAGAGATGGATTCCTTGAAGAGAGAGCCGATGGCTACTTTTTCGTCGGAGTCGCTCCCGAATGTGAGAACCCGTGGTCCCTCGGGATCAACCTTATGACAACTGTCGGCAATTCTTTTACGCTCATCTGTCGCATTTTTCTGCTGTCTACGCGCTTCACGCTTTGTCCTGTTGAAGTGTTGCCTGTGAGCGACATACCCTTGCCACCAACACTTAAAGGAGTTGCAGTCCTCAGTAGGATGTGCGATCTTCTGATGATATAAGAAGAAGTTAGGATATACTTCCGCTTCATCAAGATGTATACCACCAGGAGAATTTTCTATGAAAGAGGGCAGCCTCATCCCCATCGATATGGTTTTGGCGAATCGTTTCCTTGTCTTGATCCTGCTTTCATTTACGGCAGATGTACTTAGATCTGGTGGGAGTGTTTCGACCCTTTTGTCCAGTCGCCGGCGTTTGGCCTTTTCAAATATGGCCATCTCACGCTCCCGATCGGCTTTACTTTTCAGACGAATCTCATTCAGAAAGGCGTCGATCATCTCGTCTGACGGCCACACAAGTTCCGGCTCAGGCTCTGCCCCCAGTCTTTCTGTGTAGGGCGCTTCTTCATCGTCTATCGACGAGTGAGAGATCACATGGCAGCTGGCCACATAATCCTCAGGTTCATCCGACGAGTCTTTGTCATCATCTCCGTCCTTATAGAAGTGGCTGAGGAATTCTCGGAGTGTGACTGGGGTCCGCGCCTTCTGATTATATTCTTCCAGTGCGTCAACATGTTTTTGCAGATCCGTGAGCTTTTCATCTAACTTCGCGGGCTTTTGTGTCTTCTCCTTCTTCTTCGAAGACTTTAACGGCTACGTCTGGGTGTTTTGCCCGCTGCTATCAATTCTCGATATTGGGCATGGTTTCAGCATCCCATCAATGACCTCGGGCTCTGGGGGACTTTTCCACCCGACGGCTGGGCATGTGTGAAGATCCTTCAGCATTCTTTTTGTCTTGGTTGAAAGAGCGACCTCCCATGGAGCTTTTTTATAAAAGAGCACGATGCCTCCGACGTGTCTTCTTTTTTAGGGGCATGAGGTTGTGGCGGGTTCACCTTCCAGTTTTCGGATAATGTGAACTTGCCTTGTTGGTATTGGTCCTCAATCCAGCCTTTGAAAACGAAGCAATCTTCGATTGGATAGCTTATTGCTTGATGGTAAGGGAAGTAATTAGGATTGTTGACATCGCTTGGCTGCAACGGAGTTTTGGACTCGGCAGATTGATGAGTCTGTTTTGCACTGCCAGCTCGAACAGTCTCCTTGTTTTATTCTGAGAAAACGGTAAGGACGTCCTATTCTTTCCTCAAGGGATGGGCGCGGACGCATATTGTTTCGACGGACAACCGGCTTTAAGTTGCTCGGTTGTTGTTGAGTATTGGCAACGACGATCGCTTTCCCTTTCTCAGTTCGAGAGTCTGGCTTTGGAGGAGACGGTTTATGTCCCATCTGATTCATTTGGGCCTACTTGTCGATCAAGGCCTGGAAAGTAGTTGGCTTGAAAAACATCATGAACTGCGAGATGGTCACTTGAGGATCAAGAGTGCCCATGAACATGCCCACCGCTGGCGCTTCTTCGATGTGTTGTTCGCATTTCGACCACAGATTCCGCCATCGTGTCGCGTATTGGACCCACGTCTCGCCCGGCTTCACCCTGGCATTAATCAATGCTGTTGTCGGGGTGTGTTCGCTGGCGCTTGCGAAACGTTGGGTAAACAGAAGCTCCATCTCCGCAAATGTTTTGACGAAGTCGTTCAAAAGTTCAGAGTACCATTCGAACGCTGTCTTCGACAAGCTGCCGACGAACTGACGAAGCAGGAGCTTATCGTCACCTCCAGTGTTTCCGCATAAGGCTCTGAACTGAGCGACGTGTTGATGGGGATTTCCTGTCCCCTTGTAAACGTGGAATTTTGGGGTGGTGTAGCCCGGCGGGTAACTGATTTGGTCATACCAGCCCGGATAGGGTCGTCCGGTTCTAACAATTTGCTCAGTCGCTTCATTCGCCTGATGAACTTGTATCTGCTGAGCTATATAGTCGTCTAGTGCAGCTTTGGAAATGATTTCTTCCTTGTCTGCTGAAAGGGCCGGAGGAGGATTAGATGTCTCCCCTCCATCGTCTCCGACAATGATTGGAGGGTCTTCAGCTGGAGGGTTCGGCTGTAATATCATCCCTACCATATCTTGGAAGAGGAGCGCCATTTGTTTTATGTTAGCCGCTTGCTCTGCGGCTTCTTTGTACTTCTTTTCGAGGACTCTAAGTAAGAAGTCAGCATCGGTTTCTTGTTCGTGACGCTGCTCTGATGATACTTCCGATCTTTCTTTTGGCCCGGTGAATGCGGCCATCGCAGTCATCATCTCTTGAAGCTTCTGTTGCTGCTCCTGGGCTTTTGTCACGGATCGGGTTAGCGGTCGGTGACCCGTCGAAGCACGGCCTTCCTCCTTTCCAGAAGCCATATAAACAGTGTGCAGCACCATGCCCCCGGACTTGGGACGTTTGTGCTCAGCACTTTTACGGTTCGCCATGTTCACAGGGGCTTTTTGCGGCCTCCTTTTCTTTTGAGTGATCGACGTCGAGGGAGCTGTTGCAGTGGGCACCCAGCCAGCTGTCGCCTTTTGTGGCTTGACAGGACGGTTTTCTTCTCGCTGAACCTTTATCTTTTTCTGTCGGCGGGAGTAATCTTGATCAATTACCGACTCCTGGACCTGTCGCCAGACTTTGTAAATTTTGGAGGACAGCCACTGAGGGGGCTGTTCCGGCTTCACCTTTGTAGCGCTCTCCGTAGGTGGAGGAGATCTTTTCAGCACAGCGGTCAGAGAGTTCTTGCGGACCTTCCTAAGTGGTTCAAAGCTGTTCCCAGTTGGAACAGCAGCATCAATTTCCGCCGTTGGAATCGACGGAGTCAGTCCAGGAGGAGAGTTGCCCCCAGCCTTTCTTACTCGGCGCCAGTGGCATATCCCTAGTAGGAGGAGTGTTGTCTCCTGAGGGTTTTCAGCGGATTACACCCACAAAATCCTATAATAAAAGAGAGATGGTGAAAGTTATATAAAGATAAGAACTATAAAAGAAAGAACTTGAAAATAAGAGTTTTCAATTATACCGGCTTTTCAGTTGCTATGAGTCCTATCTTAATGGTTATGAAAAAATGTTAGAAATGACATTATCCCTCAATAAAACATCGCCTTTAGTTTTCATTCCTACCTTTCTTCCAAACCTTGATCATATACCCCTACGTGTTTGAACTGGACATCCCTACACTCAGAGAATTCAATTCAAGCAATCATACTCTTGTCCATTTACCTTAGTACTTTTTAATAAATATTTAGGTAGAATTTGCTCACACATTCTTCATGCGACCGTTAATACTTCTTGAGCTACTAACCGACCGATTACTCATGTGCTTGCTAATTAGGTGTTTTTCCTCGTCTTGCAACACATAAGACTTAGCAGTGGCTCCCAAACCAGTTGGTCTAAGGCACTAGGTGATAAAGCACCCTCGCTATATTTTTTTATTGCTGCCTCGGTGATAACAAAACCAGTGTTCATTTTCCTTTTCATCATTTTATCTTTTATTCTCCACTTTTATTTTCTTTATATTTGGCTTTTAGACAAGAGCATTTCAAGGTATCCTCTACTATCCCGAGTTTCAAGATATGTGTAACTGCGTATAGTAGGATATCAACGTTCAAATGTTTGGCTTTCAGAATAGGAACTATTTTTCAGGCTTATTTTAATCCTCAGATTAGTAATTTCCTTCATCTTACTAACCCTTGGGTTACTAGTTTCATTTAAGAAAACATCTAACTTTCTTGTTTTTCTTAAACTATTCCTATCTTTTAAATATAATTTTTCACTTTCTACTCTTTTATTATCACAATTTTTTTGTGTGTGCTTATATATAGTATAATGCAAAGTAGGGGGTAAATAAGCACAGGAGCGCTGAAAAACGACTTCTTGGAAGCTTCTTGCAATGGTACAGGAGCGCTGAAGCTCGTTGGCGGGAGCATGGTCCCGAAGAATAGCCCAGTGGTGGCTTGAGTTACCTGCTCCACTAGCATAGTAAAAAGGGAGGCCGCTTGGGGCCCGTAGGTTCCTCTTCCAGATGGGACAGAGCGAGAGTTGCTGTTGCAGTTAGTGCAGTTTGAAGCCATTGATTTCTTGAAGAGCTTGAATATTCTGCCCCCTGCGTCGACCTTGGTCTTTGGCATGTGCCAGTTGTTTGAGGACCGATTCCGTCGGCAAGCCTGCTGCTTGGGGAGCCTGCCTATGGACGACAGACATTCTCTGGGCTTCCACCATCGGCGTTGAGGCACCGAGGGTAGGAGGTGGGAGCATCGACCCAAAAAGAAGCCCGTTGATTTCTTGAAGAGCCGGATTGCAGAGATTTGAGGCTGCAAGTGACCCATACTTGACTCCGCCGGATATGAAAGAGCCTGAGTTGCTAAGGTAGGAGCAAATGCCATTCTTCATAGAGAAGAAATGCCGGCTTCAATATCCACTCCCTTAAGGGCAACCAAAAACATACACACCATGATTATTTGATCACGGGAAAAACACGACACACGAAGCGTGGAGTGGAAAGAAGAAAAGGTCCCAACGGACGTGCCAGAATCTGTTCCCCTCCGAATGGCGGCCAAGACGGAACGTCTTGCCTGAAATTCGGGGCAGATGCTATTTGGTTTTATCCGTCCACCTCTCCGAAGATGCCAAGTTGATTTATGGCACCGTGTATCGGAGGTTTAGACGGATGCGGCCGATGTAGCAGACTTCATCAGATTCCCCCACGCTTGAGGGGTTTTTGATTGTGGGTATGATCTTCCTTGCAGGTGCAAGCCCCTGCAGTTAATTACGCTACCGCATCGCGGTAACCACTTTCTCCTTCTCCAGATGTTCACTTCGTGTTGTGTGTGTTTGTTTTGTTTGTGATTGCCCGTGGATTGTATACGGAGACTATGTTATGCCGTCGCCCGTAGGACGTGAATTAGTCCAAATCCGTATTTTCTTAGATTTGGTTTTGGGGTTTTGGTTTAAGGATACGTTAGCCATTTTTGAGGATAAGATCAACTTAAACGTTTGTTAAGGATACGTTAGTCTGATTTGAGACTAAGATCAACTTAACGAGATCATTTAGATCCGACAAAAGAGCATTTGGGGGCTCTATTGTTCCAGTTTAGGGACATAGTGGTCCATTGCATGTATGGCCGTCAGGACCCATCACCTCTCTGAAGATGTTGAATGATTATAACGACAGATGTCAGAGGAGTTCAGAGATGTACCCTTGAACCAGAGTTGGTTGGGGGAATCTATAGTCCAGTTTGGGACTAAAGTCTGTTTGAAGGTTTAAGGATACGTTAACCATATTTAGGGCAAAGATCAACTTAAACGGGATCGTTTAGATCCGACAAAAGAGCATTTAAGGGCTTTATTGTTCCAGTTTAGGGACATAGTGGTCCATTGCCAGTTTAGGGACATGGTGGTCCATTGCCAGTTTAGGAACATGGTGGTCCATAAAATATATGGCTGTCGGGACCAATCACTCCTCTGAAGACGTTGAAGGATTACAACGACAAATATCAGAGGAGTTCAGAGATGTACCCTTGAACCAATGAGTTGGTTGAAAGAGCAGATGTGCTCAGTTCAAGATGATTTGATGACTTATGGCTAGTTTGGGCTAAGTCCAATTATGTTTGAAATATTGGCCCTTTGGGCCATTAGACATTTGTCTGGATTCAGCCCCTCTTCATTCAGCAGTGCTAAACAGAGGTTTGGGGGCTCTGACAACATTTTGTCTTTGGTTTCCTCAATTTTGAGATTCATTTGGAGGAGGTACTTTTACTTCTAGAAAATTAGCTAATTTGGCTAAAAGTAGTGTTAAACACTAGAGAATAACAGTGTTAAACACTGGAGGTAGAACTCTTAAATTAGTGTTAAACACTAAAAGACCAGCAATGTTAAACACTGGAAATATCGAATCCCAAATTAGTGTTAAACACTAGAAAATAACAGTGTTAAACACTGGAAATAAGATTTTCAAATTAGTGTTAAACACTCAAAGATAATCAGTGTTAAACACTGGGAATAAAGCTCTCGAATTAGTGTTAAACACCAAAGAAAAAGGGGTCACGTGTGGACACGTGAGGGAGCCCAAATGTGGGACCAGATTCCTTTTCTTCTTCTACAATTAAGTATTAAACACTTTTTATATTTTATTTTGGAGCATCACGTGCTGGCACGTGAGGAAGATTCATGCACTGATCATTAAAGCATCCGCCAAGGGGTCACGTGGGAGCACGTGATGTAGGGTTACTAGGCACTCTAATGAGGTTCTACAAGGCATCAAACATGCCGGATTAAAATTTTAGCCGTGCCGAATAACTCTGAACAAAATTGTTAACTAGAGATTAGGCGAACATATGCAAGTAAATCACATTTACACTAAGTGAATACGAAAATACAACCTTTGTAGATCGGTCCTTCACTTCTTAAGCTCCTTGATGTAGTCCCTTCGCTGCGATCTTCCAACTCCCAGACTCTCGGACGGCTCCATGAAAAATTGCAACGGTATTGCTTGAAGTCTTCGAGGCCGAAGTGATCTACGTCGAGAGAATACGAACTCAAGCTTCTACTTCACTAACCAAAGAATTAGTGAAGCAAACACCCTAAACTAAAGTGCTAGTCTAGTAGAGGATGGTGAGATAGGAAATGGGTACACTTTAGAATTTCATTTCTCACTTTGTATCTCTCTCTTTATCAAACCCTAGAATCCAAGTGAAAGAGGAAGAAGATGAGCTCAAAATGAGAATGGATAATAATCAAGAGAGAGAATCAACTAACCATGGTGAGTGAGTATCATATACTAACTCATGTAGAGACTTTACCATGGGTAATCATAGTGGTTAGGTTAACTAATATCTTAAGCAAGACAAAATTAGTGGACTAGGTCAATGCAAGGATAAGCTTCATGAAGCTTCATGTATATGATCAATTATCCACTAATTTTGTATTTACTTTAAATATGAAAACCTAACAAATATAATTAGTATGGTATAAGTCTTCTACACCCATGAAATGTGTATCAACAACCATGATACAAAACATGTACACAAATAAATATATATCACATATATATTAAGTTGTGCACAAGTGAGAAAAATAAATGCTTAAGTGACCCAATGTTAGTTAATATAAATTAGTATATCACATATATAATTATTCACTAAATTATTAAATCAACACTTGACTTAATAATCCGGTTATATTATATATAACCGACTAACATACAATGTATCGATTTATCGAATCAACCCTTGATTTGATAACTTGGTTATATCGCATATAACCGATCGACACAAACATCGCGAGAATAAAATACGGTATCACATATACGCATTGTTCTCGGTCCCGCACATATCACATATGCGCTCCTATTTCGTTTCGCTGAGCCAGTAAAACCTCTATGTAGGATTCTAAAGACTCGTCAATACGCCGGCAGTAGGTGATGATCATATCAAGCACCCACAAGCCGTCAGCGTTACTAGCTGGACGTAACGGCTACCCGGGTATTGAATGATCAGAAGATCAGCAAACAAGCCCGCTCCAACTCCTGTAAAAGCCTGACGGTGACACTATTGTACAGTCCGGTCTCCTCGTCTGATATGTCGCATATCAAGTCTAGGGGTGGTAAACGTCAGACCCCAATATACTATACTTACGGTCACAGAAAAGAAAGTGTAAAACTACAACAATTGGAATCCGCAACCAACCTTAGACATCGCATGCCTAACAGTTATAAACCCCACATTTTAGTCTCTATATCGAAAACACTTTTCAATATCTAGTCGGGCAATTTATCTCTGTACATTTTTTGAAAACTGGGATTTTTCTGTATTAAAAATGCTTAAAAATATTAGCAGGCAATTATAAAAACGACACTGTGTCTCCTAGAGGGACTATTGTGTAACTTTCATGATCTAGACGTTCTCAAAAAACGGAAAAATCCAACACTTGGAAATTTTCCGGGTCGGACAAAAGGTGAGTTATTGATATCGGATCGAACTTTTTAACAGTTTCTAAATATCCAGAAAACCCAAAGAAATTAAATTTTCCGATCGAATCTACGAATACAAAATAAACCCCTGAACACTCAACACTTGAGTCAGATAAAAATACCCAGAAAATATCAGAAAATTAAATAGGAACTTTACTGAGCAAAACGACAAGGGTGGCGTCACTTTATGGCCGCGGAACCGCCGCACGAGGCATGCTCGTGCCGCGGTTCCGCGGCGCCTTGGGCGCCAAACAGTGTCATTTTGCACAGTGTTCCTTATAATTGCCTGCTGATATTTTAAAGCATTTTTAATACAGAAACATCCCAGCTTTCAAAAAATGTAAAGAGAGGGGTTTAAAGTGTAGTTTCCGGGTTCGATCAGGGTTTTAACTTCGTAAACACATCGCCTAATGCTCTAGCTAGGCTCTGATACCACTGTAGGGTTACTAGGCACTCTAATGACGTTCTACAACGCATCAAACATGCCGGATTAAAATTTTAGCCATGCCGAATAACTCTAAACAAAATCGTTAACTAGAGATTAGGCGAACATATGCAAGTAAATCACATTTACACTAAGTGAATACGAAAATACAACCTTTGTAGATCGGTCCTTCACTTTTTAAGCTTCTTGATGTAGTCCCTTCGCTGCGATCTTCCAACTCCCAGACTCTCGGACGGCTCCATGAAAAATTGCAACGGTATTGCTTGAAGTCTTCGAGGCCGAAGATGATCTACGTCGAGGGAATACGTACTCAAGGTTCTACTTCACTAACCAAAGAATTAGTGAAGCAAACACCCTAAACTAAAGTGCTAGTCTAGTAGAGGATGGTGAGATAGGAAATGGGTACACTTTAGAATTTCATTTCTCACTTTGTATCTCTCTCTTTATCAAACCCTAGAATCCAAGTGAAAGAGGAAGAAGATGAGCTCAAAATAAGAATAGATAATAATCAAGAGAGAATCAACTAACCATGGTGAGTGAGTATCATATACTAACTCATGTAGAGACTTTACCATGGGTAATCATAGTGGTTAGGTTAACTAATATCTTAAGCAAGACAAAATTAGTGGACTAGGTCAATGCAAGGATAAGCTTCATGAAGCTTCATGTATATGATCAATTATCCACTAATTTTGTATTTACTTTAAATATGAAAACCTAACAAATATAATTAGTATGGTATAAGTCTTCTACACCAATGAAATGTGTATCAACAACAATGATACAAAAAATGTACACAAATAAATATATATCACATATATATTAAGTTGTGCACAAGTGAGAAAAATAAATGCTTAAGTGACCCAATGTTAGTTAATGTAAATTAGTATATCACATATACAATTATACACTAAATTATTAAATCAACACTTGACTTAATAATCCGGTTATATTACATATAACCGACTAACATACAATATATCGATTTATCGAATCAACCCTTGATTTGATAACTTGGTTATATCGCATATAACAGATCGACACAAACATCGCGAGAATAAAATACGGTATCACATACAAGCATTATTCTCGGTCCCGCACATATCAAATATGCGCTCCTATTTCGTTTCACCTGAGCCTGTAAAACCTCTATGTAGAACTCTAAAGACTCGTCAATACGCCGGCAGTAGGTGATAATCATATCAAGCACCCACAAGCCGTCAGCAGTACTAGCTGGACGTAACGGCTACCCGGGTATTGAAAGATCAGAAGATCAGCAAGCAAGCCCGCTCCAACTCCTGTAAAAGCCTGACAGTGACACTACCGTACAGTCCGGTCTCCTTGTCTGATATGTCGCATATCAAGTCTAGGGGTGGTAAACGTCAGACCTCTATAACCGATAATTCATGCCGATGTGAGGCTCATAACGGGTCGAGAAACTACTGGTAACACTTACCAGTAAATCTCTAAACCAGCCCTGCTCAGGGACTTCCCTGTTATGACCAATCGAGCATAGCGCAACATCAACCCCCAATACCGGGAGAGACGAAACCCCTTCCTATCGCTCATTGCCTCCATGTGACTCGGGACTGTACCCAAAAACCACCGTTTTGCACGCCTTCTTGGACGTGGTATGGTGGAAATCAAAGCACAGTGGGAATTACACAAGACTCTATGACGATCTCGGGTCTATAGACTAACCTGTACCGGTGTTACCAGAGAACTGCCATCTGACGTAAGGTATAATACCATCTGGGAGTTCTCGGCAAGTCCGTCCAGTGTACCCAGTCTTCACTGAGCACCCGTATATCATCCCTGATGTCAAACACCAATGGATATGGGATCATCCATCGCCCATCTTTATGGGTCGAGAAGGCATACGCTAGTCTACACTGGTATATCGATGCCCCATCTCGATACACCCACGACTAGAGACCTTGAAGGATGCACTTATGGACTACCATGTCTCCACTAGTATGATCCGCATCATAGTCCAGGTAGTCAAGTATACATCCTAAGGGTTTTACCAACATGTAACAGATAGACAATCAGTATACACGTTAAGGTAAAGAGTAACCAGATAGCATACTATTATATCGAGCAAGAAAGTCCTCCCTATATATGTCCAAGCATCCACTACAACATACATCACATGTATAGTAATGGCCTCTAGGGCATACATATAACTAACACGTGAGAGCGCCCAAGGCCTTTATTTCTTTTACTTTTTCTTTCTGTGTTTCGGGGGTCACGTGGAGCACGTGAGGCATTGCCTCAAAGCTGTTTTCTTTTTATTTTTAGGGATCTTTTTAGGGGTCACGTGGGAACACGTGACCTAGTTTTATTGCTTCTTTTCTGATCACTGCGGATTGGGGTCACGTGTCATCACGTGACCAACGTTCTTTATGTGCATGGAGATCTTTCAAGTCTCTTTATTTTAAGAATTAAATTATCTGTAGGGTTGAACCCTAATCATGATTTTGGAAGAATTAAATTCCTGCTATGAAAGAATTAAATTCTTACGTAGGGTTAAACCCTAATCTCTTTTTAGGAGGAATTAAATTCCTGTGAATTTGAGAGAATTAAATTCTCAATTAAGGTTAAACCCTAGTTCTGTTTTGGGAGAATTAAATTCTCTAAACTCAATTCCCCATATAAGTTTTGGATCTGCATGGCAGGATCTCAACCCGATGAGAATTAAATTCTCATCCTATGGGGAGATGTGCTCTGTACAGATTTTCAACCAGAAGAAGAACTAAGTTTTTTATTTGCAGAAGAGTTAAACTCTTAGATTTTGAGAATTAAATTCTCTTTTTGAAGTTGATCTTTTCCCTTTTCTCACCTAGGGTTTTCATTGTTGAGAATTAAATTCTCCTTTTTTTTCTCTGCAATTTCAAGATCCCAGAATTCTATCCAAAGTTTTCTCTCTCCCTATTCTATATATTTTTCTGCCTTTTCTTGGCTCCTATTTATAAGTGAAGGAAAAGAATCAATTTGTTTAGTAAATCTTTCATTGAAAAATTTGATTTGTTTTCATAATTAATATGATCGTTTAGATCATTCAGTGAATTTTATTCACCGTTGAATTTTAAATCCAAAGATATTCTGTTTGTTATTTTTGATGAGATTTAGGGGAAACCTTTCCTTGTATCAAATCTTTCCATAAATTGGTGATCTTTAATCACCATTGGATTTTTAATCCAACGGTCCCCATAATCCTTTTCCATTTGGAAAGATTTAGAAAAAATTAGAATTTTAATTCTATTTGGAAAGATTTAGAGAAATTTAGAATTTTAATTCTATTTGGAAAGATTTAGAGAAATTTAGAATTTTAATTCTATTAAACTGTAAGGCTTTCGAAGCCTGTCACGTGCTGGCACGTGACCCCTGGTCACGTGTGAGCACGTGACCCCCAATTGGTTCTTTTCTCAGCGTTTATTTATGCTTCAGTTTTAATCATCACGTGTCAACACATGACCATTGGTCACGTGTGAGCACGTGATACCTCATTGAGGTATTTCCTTCAGCCATTTGTTTTTATTTCTGTTTTAACTATCACGTGTCAACACGTGACCATTGGTCACGTGTGAGCACGTGACCCCCAATTGGATCCTTCTAGCGCCGTTTGTTTTTTATTTCTATTTTAACCATCACATATCAACACGTGACCATTGGTCACGTATGAGCACGTGATAACTCATTGAGGTAATTCCTGATTTTTAATCAGAGAACAATGCATAGCATATTTCCTCATAACTTTTGATTCCGAATGAATTATGAAGCCCACAATATATCAAATCGAAGGGTTTTTCGAGACGCTTTTGATACCATCAGAATTTATCTGTTTCTCATTCGAAAGTTTGTCAAAAAACAGCCCAGAAAATACTGGTTCACATTTTCATAAGCGTATCACTGCCATTTGATACCTTGGGCTCTTTTGCACAGAAATTTTTGGCGGGAACAGACCTCATATACGAAATCGTCGAATGCTATATCGATGAGCTCGTGGTGAAAAGCAAATCGCATGAAGAATATTGGGAGCATCTGAAGATAGTTTTCCAGCGCCCTCTGAAATACAACCTGAAGATGAACCCTCTCAAATGCGCATTTGGAGTTTCCTCAGGCAAATTCCTAGAATTCATCATACGACACCGGGGCATCAAAATAGACCCATCAAAGATCAAAGTGATCATGGAAATTTCTCCGCCGAGAACTCTCATGCAACTGCGGTCTCTACACGGAAAGCTCGCATATATCCGGCGATTCATAGCCAATCTCTTCGGCAAATGCGCCCCTGCAGCCATTTAATGAAGAAGGGGACCCGTTTCGTCTGGGATTGTAAATGCCAAAGCGCACTGGACGAAATCAAGCAATATTTTCAAAATTCGCCGGTGTTGACCGCCCCGGTCAAGGGAAAGCCCCTCATCCTGTACACAACCACCCTTGAAGGTTCCTTAGGCGCATTATGGGCACAAGAAAATGACCAAGGGAAAAAGAGAGCCCTCTACTATTTGAGCCAAGTTCTCCTGGAGGCAGAAAACAATTACTCCCCTATTGGAAAACATTGCCTGGCGTTAATCTTCGCGATAACGAAACTCAGACATTATGCATTGGCGTATGAGGTCCATCTCGTATCAAAGATAGATCCTCTCAAATATTTGATGTCAAGAGCCATACTAACAGGATGGCTCGCTAAATGGGCCATCCTCTTGATGGAGTTCTCGATAACATACCGACCTCTTAAGGCAGTGAAGGGCCACGCCATTGCCGACTTCCTTGCTGAGCATCCGATACATGCCGATTCACCCCTAAATTACGAATTGCCAGACAAGCACGCGTTTGACACGATCGACAGGGAGAAAGCAGAGAGTGACACTCGATGGGAACTTTACTTCGATGGGGCATCTTCCATGAAGAAGCATCAACACAACACCCCTATAATCAAATCAGGGGTAGGCCTTATCTTCGTGATTCCACAAGGAGGGATAATGCGCTTTGCCTTCTCCTTAACAGAGCCGAGGACGAACAATGAGGCCGAATACGAAGATTTGATAGCAGGTCTTGAGATCGCTGTAGATATGGGAATCGAAAACCTCCTCATATACGGAGACTCCCAGTTAATCATTAGTCAAGTAAACGGCGACTATCAAATATGCAAACCAGAGTTAGTGAAGTACGGCGAGAGAGTGCAGCAATTGCTGACTCAAATCCCTTCCTACGTCCTGGAAAGCATACCGTGTACGGAAAATAGTAAAGCGGACGCATCAGCCAAACTCGCTAAAGAACTGGCTGACGAAAACCTCGATGATGTAAGGATCGTTGTACAAAGCAGTCGAGTTCTTGCACCAGTGGAAATATCTCTGGAGTCATCTGAAGAAAAGGAAGTGACCAAGCAAACGGCCCTACGAATAGAAGACCAAGAAAAGATTAATGATTGGAAAGAAGTCTTCATAGACTACTTCAAATCCCGTCGAACACCTGAAGATGCATCCTCAAGATATCAGCTCATGAAACGAGCTTTGTCTTTCGCCTTCATCAATGATACTCTGTATAAGAGATCGTTCGACTCTCTGTGGCTGAGATGCTTGGGACCAGAAGAAGCAAGGAGAGTCGTCCAAGAAACTCACGATGGACTCTGCGGTTCTTATCAATCCGGGCCAAAGATGAAGCTGAAGATCAAAATGATGGGCTACTATTAGCCCACGATGATCCAAGACTGCCTCGAATACATGAGCAGTGCCACTCGTGCCAGATTCATGGGGACCTCATCCACCAGCATCTAAATCTGCTACACCCAACGGTGGCTAGCTGGCCGTTCGAAATATGGGGAACTGACATAATCGGGCCCATCGAACCAGCGTCATCCAGAGGACATCGGTTCATATTGGCGACAACCAATTATTTCTCCAAGCGGGCAGAAGCATTACCGCTAAGAGAAGTGAAGACGGAGAATATTCTCCATTTCTTCAAGACACATGTCATCTATCGGTTCGGTACTCCATGATGGATTATCTCCGATAACGGGCCAGCCTACAGAAGTCACAGAATCAGCCGCTTCGCACAGCAAAATAATATAGACTGGAAATACTCTTTGGTCTATAACCCCCGAGCTAACGGTTTAGCTGAGACCTTCAACAAGACCTTGGTGAAGATCATAAAAAAGACAGTGTCTAGAAATAAAAGAGAATGGCATAAGAGATTGGATGAAACTCTCTGGGCGTATCGGAACAAAACGGCCACAAACACAACGCCGTGTGTATTGGTATTCGGCGCTGAAGCAATACTCCCCTTGGAGATAGAGCTACCTTCTCTGCGAGTGGCGGTTCATCACGATCTAACAGACAAAGAGAATACTCACCTCCGCCTGGAGGAGCTCGACGCCCTTGACGAAACCCGGCTCATGGCTCAGCTAAACCTAGAGGCTTACAAAGCAAGGATGACGCGCTCGTATGGATGATTGACTAGGCCAAGAACATTCCGCCAAGGCAAACTCGTGCTAGTCGTAAAAAGACCTATGATCCTTAATCGTGCCAAACGGGGAAATTCGAGCCAAACTATGAGGGCCCGTATATCATAGACAAGGTCTACCAAGGTGGGGCTTACTTGCTCATGAATATGCATGGCGAAAGACCTTTTAGGCCAATAAATGGTCGATTCTTGAAAAAATACTACGCCTAACCGAAATGTCTGTAAACTACTACGAACCGCAGCATCCTAAAGCTGACGCAAAAAAATGGTACGTCCATAAGAAAAATGGGCACGGATGAAAACCCGAAAGGGCTCCGTGAGTAAAAACGGCAGGGCTACCGGCGAGTTCGTGAAAACCCGAAAGGGCGCAATCTCGTTAAAAAACACTTGCAAGGTTCTCTCGACCTTGTAAGGAGAAAATACCTGCGTGAGATCCTTACGACTCAAACACACTTAGGGATCCCCACAACTCCTAAGGAGAAATTACATTTACAAGATCCTCACAACTCGTAAGGAGAACCCTCTTATGAGACCCTCACGGCTCATAAGATTCAAAAGCCTTAAACTACAAGGATCTGAATCTATTCTTAAGCCATCACATTTTCCAGACTGCCCTACAAGCGGTTCAATATTGATCCTTGTATACAATCCACGGACACAAATAAATGTCTCCCCCCACCAAGTTCCCGCCAATGGCGCGAAATTTCCCCGCTTGGTGAACAACACTTGTAAGTCCTCTCGACTTATAAGGAGAAAATGCTCTTATGAGATCCTTACGACTTATAAGAGAACACACACTTAAGAATCCTCACGATTCCTAAGGAGAAATCGCACCTATGAGATCCTCACGACTCGTAGGGAGAAATATCTTTATGAGACCCTTACGGCTCATAAAGTCAGAAGCCTTAGTCGACAGGATCCCAACCCTGTTTGCTAAGCCACCTTTGTTCGAATCGATAGAGACAAATGATAATTCTCTCCTGGCAATGTTCCAGTAGTAGTGATGCTGATGTCTAAAACGATATCAAATTCTAAGTCATTTCATGCAAATGATGATTCGCTCCTGAAAATAATCCAGTCACAGTGATACTGATGCTAATATTGGCATCAGGTTCTAAGTACCATACTTGCAACAAAATCAGCAAGTAAAAGAAATGCATATGAAATAGCCGAAATGATGAGGCAATTTGCAACAAAATCAGCAAGTAAAAGATATGCATACAAAAAAATAGCCGAAATGATTGGGCAACTCGCAATAAAAAGCAGCGAGTAAAAAAAAAATAACCGAAATGATTGGACACCGCGAAAAAATAGCCGAAATGATTGGGCAATCGCGACTTTCGCGCTATAAAATGTTGAAATGACATAGCATCGCGGAAAGAAATAAAAAAAAATCAAATGAAGCTTTTTTCCCTACAGATAAGTCCATACTGACCCCTGTATACAATCCATGGGCATAAACGAAAGGGAACCACGTGTCCTAACAAACTCTGTCAAAGGGAAAAGTTAGATCTCGACAGCAACATCTGCATCCCAGAAAACCAACAACGGCCATTCCTCCTCATTCCAGTAGGATTCAGACGCGACATCACTAATCAAAGCCACGACAAAGTCCCTAGTTCCAAATCTCGATGGCCATGTCTACAGCCTAGAGAACAACAATGGCGTTCCTCCTCCTGCCAGCAAAGCACGGACGCGACACCACCAATCAGAGCCACGACGAAGTCTCTAGTTCCAAGAACTCTACGGTTCACGGACAACCTAGAGTCAGCCCCGACACCGCAGAAAACGGAAACACGTCATCCAATGACCCTGTCACAGAAATACGTCAGCACATGACCCCGTCGCGGAAATACGTCATCCAGTGACCCCGTCGCGGAAATACGTCGGCGAATGACCCCATCGTGGAAATACGTCATCCAATGACCCCATCGCCGAAATACGTCATCCAATAACCCCGTCGCGGAAATACGTCAGCACATGACCTCGTCGCGGAAATATGTCAGCAAATGACCCCGTCATGGAAATACGTCATCCAATGACCCCATCGCGGAAATACGTCAGCACATGACCCCGTTGCAGAAATACATCAGCATATGACCCCGTCGCAGAAATACGTCATCCAATGACCCGTCGCGGAAATATGTCAGCACATGACCCCGTCACGGAAATACGTCATCCAATGACCCCGTCGCAAAAATACGTCAACCAAATGACCTCCTCGTTGGAGCAGTGCTTCGACTCGAAAAAAGGCCGACTCATCGATCACTTACAAATCCTCTCTACTTGTAAGGAAGAAAAATTTTCTTGTAAGATCCTTACGACTCTCAAGGGAAAGCACACTTAGGAGTCCTTATGGCTCCTAAGGAAAAAATACACCTATGAGATCCTCACGATTCGTAGGGAGAAAAAACTTTTTGAGACCCTCACGGCTCATAAAATTGAAAAGTCTTGGGAGGCAGATTTGTACCTGTTTCCTAAGCCATCACTACCCTACAAAGAGTTCAAGATGAACTATTATCTATCACCTACAGGCCAAATTTGCTAAAATCACATGACAACAAAGAAAAGAAGGCAATAATACAAGATAGAAAAGAAATGTGTCCTTTATTCCTAAATTCAATTGGATACGAGGTACATCATATGAAAATGGATCGAATAAAAGAATAAAAAATGAATGAATACATGTTATTCACAAATTATAAATTTCCGTCAATACAAAAAATTACAAAGACATGTGCTAAGGAGGAGACCTCTTCAACAAGTCGGCAAGCTGCTCGTGCACTCCTTTCAGCCCTTTCTCACAGTCAGCCACCGCTGCCAATTCTGCTTTAATTCGAGCCCGTTGCTGCAAGATAGATGAAAGCTTTGTATCGATTTCATGCTTAGCAGCTTCGCAACTTTGCGCAACCTGCTCGGTGGAGTCAAGCTTCTGCCTTAGCGCCAACCCGTCTGAGATACACCGTTGGAGACTATCGAAAATAGCCTTCAGCTGTGCAGCATATGTGTCGACTTCGGCGCACAACCGAGCAGACTCGTTAGAAGTTGTCTCATGCTCCTTCTGTTGCAGAGTCGCCTCTTTTTCAAAATGGCGAAGGAAAGGAACACTCTGCTCCATCCATGCAACCCGCTGGGAAGTTGAAGCTAACACCTCAGGAGCAATACACTTGATCTTGATCTCGATCTCGTGCAAGCAAGGCTCGATCTGTCTGCAGTAGTCAACCCACGACCCGACGATGTCTTCAGCATGGAAGTTCATGAGTGTCACCAGCATCGGATTAACCTGTATAGCAAAAATTTATAGCGGAGGTGAGGGCTTCAACATCAAGATCCTCGACGAACTCGCTCAACATTCGTCGGCTATTCACGGCGCCTCGAGAAGATGTGAGTTTAACAAGAGGCCTTGCCGGCATCCTAATGCGAGTCTCGAAGGGAGCTAGAACCGGTGCGATTGCTGCAGAATGAGTTACGGTCAATTGCCAATTCAGGAAATAAAGAAACGCATAAAGGGTAGAGCCTATCATACCAGCTACAACAGGCGGTAGGACGGGGAGTGCAGGGAGCTCGGTTATTCTCTCGACCCGTAACGCTATATCCAATATGAAGAAGAGTTAGCAATATGGCTATCCGTAAGAAAAAGGAAATGACGTCTGTGATAGACTATACTCACCGACATCAGCAGGTAGGGCAATCTCTGGCTAAAATGAGAAATGCGGGTTTAGCACCTGATACAGATGATCAAAAAGGACTCCTGCAAAGTTATGACGACATACTGTCAGTACAAAAAGAGTGATACCCACAATGAGGCTGATGAATCACAAACCTATACCTTCCAGCATTTCAGAAGACATGGGAGAAGGTGAGCGAACAATAGCCGTCATTGCGGTGACCTGAGGTGCTTCAGAGGGCACAATTTCAGCGACGGAAGCATCACTGGGCGTTGCGGTTTCTTCGCTCTCCTTCAGCGGATGGCTTCAGCGCTAGTGGCTTCATCCCCCGATTCAACAAGGGTCGTCGTGACACTCGCGATACCCGCTGATGGCAACGAACCACAAGGAGAAAGAGCGGTGATTGGGGCAGTCCCAGACTCCCGAGAGAGAGTAGCCGTTCGGGCTCTGTGGTCGCCATCATCTCACCTGCCGCCTCAACGTCAGGACTTGGCCCTGCAAGATATGATATATAAGAATTTGAAGATCAAATTCCAAGAAAAGACTCAGCGTTATGTTACCTTAGGATGGCTTTTTCTCTTCTTCCCGAGCCGCGTGAACTATTTGTCTATGGACGGTAGACAGGGCAGTTGAGGCGTCTTCGGAAGAAATAGTGATGGATGGAATGGCACTTGAGCCTACACCTATAACCAAAGCGGTATCACGTTCCTTAGTCACGCGCTTTCTACGTTTCTTATCGGCCTTGGCAGTGAGAAGTGACCTCCTCAAGACCTCGTCTAGGAGACGTCATCGTCCGAACCAAGTTCTGCCTCTGGAGCCTCTACGGCATCCGTTATTGGCTGTTTGAGCGAATTTTCTTTCGGCAATACTGGAGGAGCTGGGACTTCGGCAGCCGGCCTTGGAAGCGTCGCCGCGTCACCATGCAGGATTGGCACCGAACTCGAGATAACCTGAGTTGAAGTAGTCCCTGTAATAAAAAAGGAGGGTCAGACTATCCATAAAGAAAAAAGAAATGAAGACACAATGAGCCGAAAGATACCGAAGCCCAAAGAAGCGCGAAGCCTTTCTTACTCCTCAAAAGTCCGAAGGGAAGCCACCAGAGCCTTTTCAGCGGAGATGCCTGAAAAAGAAGGATGTATTAATAAATGAATAATAAGAGAGAAGGAAAAAGCTCAAAACGACATGACTAGAGCATACCCGTCTCAGCAAGTGATGGCAAAGCCGCCTCTACGCAAGCCTGTCGCTCGGAAGCCACAAGGGCGGCTTGAAGATCAGTATCATCCACATGCTCAAAAAATAGACCCTCATTGGTCCCGTACTCACTCAAACCCTCGCTATAGGGAATATGGGGCTCCTGGCCGAGTACGATGTCGAGAGAAAACATTGACTTCTTCTTCTGTGAACGAGCCCCGGCGGTCGACGATAGGAGCATACGCTTCAAAGGCATTTTGGGGCGACGAGTCCCAATCACAGTACCCACGCCAGACTCGGGAGACGCCATAGCTATCGCTTCTACAGGCATGCGAGGTAGGGGTAGCTCAGGCATAACAAGTGGTACCACAGCCGCAGCAGTTTCCCTCAAGGGTGGACGGACAATGGTCCATCGCTTCAAGGGAACGACTGGATCACCAGTAGGGGCGGTGCCTTTGCGATTGAGCAGCAATCGTTTTTCTTCCCTAATAACGACGCCCATCGAATGTTGATACCACGCCACATATGCGTTTAAGATTCGCGGAACGCAACTCGGCTCACTGATAAAGAAATTTGAGCTGGTGTTCAACCACATAAAATGGGGTAATGCGTTGCGAATACCTTCTTCTGTGGCGATTGGCTCAGTTTGGAAGGCTTCAAGCGGGATGCCTTGATTATAACTTGATTATTGGGCAAAACGCTGCGGGTTGTACTTCATAAACAATGCCGAATCATTCTGCCTAAACACGAGAAAACCCGACCTGATGGAATATAAATGAAGAATCTCTCGAGCTTTCAAGGTGGATGCCCCATCTTTAAAAGTATCGCGCAAAGGCTATACCGTTTTTGTAGATTCTTTGCCGATGGTTAAAACCTTATCGACAAAGGTCATGCCATCTCCAACCATACACGGATGGAGGAGCACACCCCTAGCCTCCCGCTGTGTCAGATTTACAACGGATGCGTCAACTAGGTGCATAATCCGAGAAAAGTTGTAGTTGTCGTAGAAACGAGGTCGTTTATGGACACCAAAAGCGCTAAGTACATGCAGCTCGATCCATGACATAAAATAATGCAGCGAGAAAGTGACGGGCTGTACCACCGGCTGAATGGTATCCGCTGCTAAGCTGAGACCATGGTACAGGTGTGCCAACCCGGCAATTTCGATGGCCACTTGTATTCCCGAAACCATACGATGGGCTGGGTAAAAGACTGATAGCCTCATATAACGAGGGTGCATTGGAAGCACGAACCAGTTCAGCCACAAGCCAATGAACCTAACACGAACGTCTCTTCATCGACGTCTGGAGCAGCAAGCTCCGTGAAGGGAACAACGGGAATATCTGGAATAAAGAAACTTTTTAAATCCGCCTCCGCCGTCGATTGGTTATCCAAACCAAAGCCGAAAGGGTCATCAAGCTTGGCAAACAGTGCAGCTTGCTTCGATAAGGCTTCTGGATGAAGAAAGCGAGCGATGAAGTCTGCGTAGCTAACTCCATTCCCTCCGGACTCCAGAACCATACTTTCGTATATATTCAACACCTTGATCAAGCTCGGGAATTGGTGTTGAATGGCGTTCTTCGGGGTAAGACCCATTACCACTGATTTGGTAGCAAAGATATACTCGTCCAGAGGAAGCAACTCCTCGTAGTGTTCTCCCCTGACCGGTAATCCAGAGTCTCTGCAATCTCTTCCAAAGATATTGAGACTTCTCGATCCGACAGAAGGAAAGTGTGGGTTGGAATATTCCATTGCTCCAGCAAAGCCTTGACCCACCATGCAGGAGGCACGGAATATTGAAATAGAGAAGCGTAAATTATGGGATACAACTCGAGCTTCAGCATCTGTGACTTCTTAGCCGACAAGATGTAGCGGGCCCACTCGCCCTGATATATACGCCGCCCCAAGGTATCCAAAGCCGTCGGCGGCTGTACGGGTATTGCAGCCATAGAAGGCTGAAGGAGACCCTCTGAGGTCCAGTTGACCTCCTCCACGCCATAGTTTACCGGAGGTGCGTCGGCATAAGGGATCGCCGAAATAGGCTCCGAAGGTGCCGTGCAAGAAAAGCTCCGACGGCCCCTGATAATTTGACGGTACCATCTGCCCCATAAATGGAGATTCTTTTGCTTCGGGTCATGATCTTTGATCAACGCGAAGACTTCCCTGTCCACAGGCGCTTCAGGGAATTCATTTTCCGAATGGAAGAACGGGAAAGAAATGTCGAAAGACATAGTACCTGCACGAAAAAGAACAAAAAATATAGCCGTTAAATGCTACAGTTTAAGTTCTGTCACTTGGTACTTTAAATTCGTACCGCACTGCAATGCAGTGGAAAGGGACCAAAGGGGACCCGCATAATCTAGATGACAGTTCATCATTAATAAAACAGTCTCATCATTTGATGAGACAGTTATTAAATGGGTAAATCCTAAAAGGATTCTCATTTAATGAGGACTTCTCGGGCCAAGGAGTAAATCTCCCTTGAGAGCAGCGCTCTACAACAGAGTGACATCTGTCAACTCTGATGATGAAGGGAATAAAAAATCCCCTAAGAAAAATTCCGAAGAGCCATGCTCTGTAAAGATCATCAAATAACCTATCAGAAAACCAAAAATTAAAACTTTTAATGAATTAAAAATTTCAAGATCTTCAAGATCTATGGACAAACTCTAAGAGTTCTTCATGAAAGATGAACAAATCTATATGATTTGAAAAGGGCAAAGCTCTGTTAATAGGGTAAGAAACCCTAAGAAAGATCACTTTAGATCTATGAAGAGCAAACCTCTATTGAGAAACCCTAAAAAATCTATATGATTTGAAAAGAGCAAAACTTTGTTAAAAGGTAAAACCCTAGATTATAGAATAATCTCTTCAAAGATTTGATCTTTACCTAGATTTTTGATAGAGTTCTAACTCTAAGAGAGTTCTTAAAACAGAGAGCTTGGCTCTGAAAGAGAATTAATTCTCAGAAAAACAAACAAGAAGATGAAAAGAGGTCATCTCAAGGGCCAAAGGCCCTATTTATAGGCACTGAGAGCCGTTTCAACTTCTAAATTGATCTAATGGTGGTGATGCTGCCACCGTTGCACTCACGTGCAGGCTACGTGAGCACAACGGTGGAGGGGCATTTGTTTCCCCAATCAGAGCAAGGCTCTGTTCAAAATTTTGAAATTTGAAATGAAGCAGTGCTTCAAAATAGCATCAGCGCTAAGAGTCAAAGACTCTGTTGCAACATTCACATGCAAAGCACGAGAGCGCTGGTGTCAGCAGCGCCAGCGCTAAGAGTCAAAGATTCTGTTGCAGCGCCCACGTGCAAAGCACAAGAGCGCCAACGCTAGCAACGCCAGCGGTAAGAGTCAAAGAACTCTGTTGCAGCACTCACGTGCAAAGCACGAGAGCGTCAGCGCTCACGTGCAAAGTATGAAAGCATCAACGCTCACGTGCAAAGCACGAGAGCGCCAGCGCTGGAACTAAATGTTCCCTGCCGTTGGATCAAGAATTCAATGGTGATTTAAAAAAATCATCACCAAGATACAGAATAAGTTTTGTATGGGAAAATATTTTCCCAATCTTATAAAAACAAGAAGATTGCCTACTGTAAAATAGAAGCCCTAGGATCAAAGATCCAATGGTGGGGAAACATCCCCAAATCAATCAGGGAAGGATCTTTTTAACCGATTCAACAAATCAGCCTACCCTATAAAAAGGCCCCAAGACTTCAAGTTTTACAGAGAGGAACCCCCCAACAAGGTTTGAGAAATTTCAAAGAAAAGAGCAAGCTCTTAGAAGAAGAACTTTTCTTTAAGGTAAAAAGAGAGAGATAAAAAACATCTTATCAAAGAAGAAGAACTTAGTTCTTCTTCTAGATCATAGATCTATAAGAAAGACGCCTTTCACAAAAGAGATCATAGTATCTCATCATAAAAGGGAAGGGAGAAGAATTCAATTCTCTTCAGATCACAGATCCATAAAGGCAAAGCCTTTCACAAAAAAAAATAGAGGTTGTAACATCTCCTATCAAAATAAGAACTTTGTTCTTAGACCCACGAGACAAAATCTCTTATAAACGAGAATTTAACTGATCAAGCCTAAAAAGAGCCTTAGCGCTCCAAATTAAAAAGAAACGCCTCAGCACTCTAAGACTGGCGCTCAGCGCCAAGCGCACCATGTGCTCCTCACGTGTGCGCTTTTTCACAAGGAGCGCCCTGCACTTATTTACTGGAGCTCAGCGCTAAGCGCACCACGTGCTCCTCACGTGTGCGCTCTTTCACAAGAAGCGCTCTGTGCTTATTGACTGGCACCCAGCGCCAAGAGCGCCACGTACTCCTCACGTGTGCGCTACTTAACAGAAGCGCTCTGTGCTCATTGACTGGCGCTCAGCGCCAAGCGCGCCATGTGCTCCTCACGTGTGCGCTACTTAACAGAAGCGCTCTGCGCTCATTGACTGGTGCTCAGCACTCATTGACTGGCGCTCAGCGCCAAGCGCACCACATGCTCCTCACGTGTGCGCCGAGTGAACGCAAAGTGTTCTTTAAATAAAAGCCCCAGAGCTATGATGAGTACTCAACACTCAATAAAAGACAAAAAGGGTTGTTAGAACCCAAACCAATGCTCAGCATTTTAACTGAGTGGGCCGAGCCCAAGTTGGCTATAGACCCCTAATTTAGATTAATTGTGCCCATATACTCATAAATCTTTTTAACAGATCTTAGTCCCAAACCTGACTACAGATCTCCTAACCAATATTGGTTCAAGGGTACATCACTTCGTACCTCTGATATATGTTGTCGTAATTCTTCAACGTCTTCAGAGAGGCGGAGGGTCCCAATAACCAATAAATTTTGGTGCATCTCCAAACGGTTAAACCAAAACCAGACTATGACGTCGTTAAACCTTATAGACTATGACGTCTTTAAACTGGACTATGATGTCTTTAAATTTTACGGACTGTGGGGTCCTTAAACTCATGGACTATGATGTCCTTAAACTTTATGGACTGTGAGGTCTTTAAACTCATAGACTATGATGTCTTTAAACATTATAGACTATGATGTCTTTAAACTGTCACGGACTATTATGTCCTTAAACTTCTGGACCGCAATATCCCTAACTAAAATAATAGAGTCCAAATGTTCTTTTGTTGGGTCTAAATAATCCTGTTAAGTACATCTTAGTCTAAAATTAGACTAACGTATTCTTAACAAACGTTTAAATTGATCTTAGTCTCAAATGAGATTAACGATCTTTAAACCCAACCCAAACCCAAATCTAAGAAAATACGGATTTGGATTAATCTACGCCCTACGGGCGACAACATAAATTAGTCTTCGTATACAATCCAAGGACAACCAAAAACAAAACAAACACACACGACACGAAGTGACCATCTGGAGAAGGAGAAAGTTGTTACCGCGATGCGGTAGCGTAATTAACTGCAGGGGCTTGCGCCTGCAGGGAAAAGCGTCCCCACAATAAAAAAAAAACCCCTCAAATGAGGGAGAATCTGAAGAAGTCTGCTACAACGGCCGCATCCGTCTAAACCTCCGATACACGGTGCCATAAATCAACTTAGAATTTTCGGAGATGTGGACGGATAAAACCCAAATAGCATCTGCCCCCAAATTCAGACCGGACGTCCCAATATTCCGGTCGCGTCTTTTGGCGGAGAACAATGTTGAACTCCCATAATCGAGATTAATAAGACTTATTTTTTCCTTTTGACCGAATAAAACAATATATAGCAGTAGGGATATATCCTTCCTTTCAGTTGTACTCTCCTTACTGAAGTTGAATAATAAAATCTTAGTTTCGAGCAAAATCTCTCTTATGTCTCTTGCTCTTCTTTTTATTAGTTTTCCTCTTGTATTAATTATTGTTCTTTCATACAAGTTACGATCTTGTCTCACCTCTTAGTCTGTTTATAACCTGACCCCTTATAATTCAGATCACAATGGCCGGACGATACCATAACCGCAACAGAAGGGGAAATGGGGTCAATGAAGCCGCTGCTCAACAAGCAGATATGTTACAAATGATGTAAGGACCACTAGAACAACAGCAACAGCAGACGGCTGCCCTTCATCAAGAGCTGCGAGAAAGTAGGCAACAACAAGCGTAGGTTTTAGGGAAGGCACTAATCCCCGTTCCTCAAGGTACAGCAGGGATGAAGCAATTTAGATCACTTCACCCTAAGACTTTTTTCAGAGAAGGAAACCCCCTTAGAAGCTGAAGAATGGCTCAAAGGAACAGCCAATGATCTTGATGCCGCTCAAATTCCTAAGGACGCGTGGGTGAATATTACTAAACTACAACTCACGGATAATGCCAGAATAGTGGGAGGCCGAGGAAAGTAGACTGAAAGAGCCCATGGACTGGGTAAACGTTCAAACAGCGTTTTGATACTCAATACTTTCCAGTCGTGGCACACCTAAAAATGGAAAAAGATTTTATATAATTCCAACAAAGGAGCATATGGGATAAGTCTGTGAACGAGTACACTTCGGTGTTCGCAAGGTTAAGTTGGTTTGCGCATCACCTGGTAGCAACCCCTGAACTATATGCTAAAAGGTTCCAACAAGGGTTGGACTTGAAGACCCAGTCCTCCATATCTTCTGCTACCTTTTCGACTTATGACGCAATTTTAGATGCAGCGCGAAACTTTGAAGATCTACAGAAACGCATAAGGAAGAATGACCATTCGTCAGGTGTTAAGTGACCGAAAAGTCAATTTTCAGGAGAACCGTCTTCCAAATTCAATGGAAGGCAGCAATTCAAGAGGCCAGTAGGGCCAATTGTCTCAAGAAAACTAGCCGTTATATGCAACCATTATAGTAGAACCGGACATTACATGAGAGACTGTCGTATTTTGAACAAATTTTGCATATTCTGTGGGTCTCTGGATCATGCTATTGGAGATTGTCCTCAGAGAAGGAAACAGTTAGGCCCCGTCAATAAATCGGGTAACTATGGGGCACCACAACAGGAAACCTGCCACTTTCCGCCACTAAACCAATCGGTCAAGGGGCGTTACCAAAGGGACCACCCTTGCCATCACAGGAGCGTGTTTTTCAGCAAGCGCAGTGCAATGAACCCAAACGCTAGACCTTCACCATGACAGCCGAGAAGGCTGATGCTACAGAGCAAGATAGCAGAGGTAACTTTTTCTTTTTCAACCTTCCTTTTTGATACCATACTTATTTATCTTTCGATGCAAATCTTAGTTAGACTCACCATAATTCTTCTTATATCCATAGTTCGACCAGCTGCTTTTATACTTCTATCTCTCAAACTTTCTTGCATGTCCCATTATACATTTTCCATTAGTCTAGAAATACCTCTAACCTTCTTTCAACTTCCAAACTTTTCTTTCCTGAAGCAACTATTGATTTTATACTTTCCGATTCTTTATATCTAAACCGTTCATAGACTTTCCATGCATCAGGCGACACACCAACTCCCGGGAGCGACACATGTAATAAAAGAGGGTTCTTGACAGCGTTATTGATTTCCATGCTCAGTAGTGGCTAATTCTTTGAAAATTTCAATTATGAAATTACTCTAAGGAGAGTAGGTTGTAACTAATGCACCCATCCTTGCCATACTTAATAGACCTAGAAGTTTTGACATCTACTAAGATGTTTTCGGAAAAGAGACTTGGTGGTGCGATGTATCAGCACGGTAATGTAATACATATGCGTCAAGATAACTAAAGACTCGTGAACACAACTATTCTATCTCGATCTAGAATTGGATGTTCATCTTAAAGATATAGAGACACGACCGTAAAGACGACGTGTGAACACGGATGGTGGGAGCATATGAAGAAGATTGAGAGGGGTCAAGTTTTATATGGGAGAAGTGACGATCTACTGGGACAATCTTGAAGACTGAAAACTTGTGGGATTGAAATGATTATAGAAACAATGGAAGTAGTGATACGATACAGGAAGCACAAAAAGCTCAGTCCGCGATCATCGACCATTTAACATCCCGGAAAGAGATGGTGGGGTTGCATATAACATAGTTTTGCTACTTTCTTCGGAGGGTGTGCTTAATGATTTTATATCTTGCGATTAAAAAAGGTATGTCGGCGACCCTAGTCACATTTTTTATCATTCTGAAATCACAGTAAAGGTTGGCGTAACCTACGAGCAGCAACCGGTCGGGAAACTAGAAGGATGAGATCTTGAGGGACAAGACAATACAACTGGTTAGAGTTATGTGGAGGAAGAACTCACAGGCTAACATACGTGGAAACGGGACGAGAGAGCGAGACCCAAATTTTTTTAACCACGATAATCCTTTCTTGGTAATTTTTTTCCTTAGCTACTGCCTTCTGAAATTTTGATAACGAAATTATTTTAAGGAGGGTAGATTGTAACAACCGTATTTTCTAATACCCAATTAAAAGTCTTTATTTAGTACCAAGTATTTATTTGCGTATTTACTTGATGGAAAAATATTTTATCTTAATGATTTTATTTTTAAAAGTGATGTGAATAATTTTTAAAGCATTTAAATATAATTAAAGGAATTTTCTAAAAGCTATTTATATTTTTCCGGGCTTAAAATGTTTTAATTAGTGCCTTAAAATGATTTGCATATTTTTATTATAAATTAAAATAATTATTTCATAATTTAAATATTTTCAAGAATAAAATAGATTTTTAAATAATTATAATAACTAACTGATATCCTATATATGTGAATATTATTTAGTTTTAACCAAAATTATTTTTAAACTGAAGATAACAATAAAATATATTTTTTGGAATTTTTCTCATATTTTTCAATATTTTTAACAAATTTTTAAAAACAAATTCGATTTAAAAAAAAACAGTTTTAGTTTTAAAATTGAAAAGAAAAATAAAAATATATATATAAAGGGAATTTAACTTGGACCGTTGGATGAGAGGTCCAACTGCCCAGAGCGGCTGGCGGCGTCCACGTGGTGGGGGACCATGCGAAACCGCGTGATCCCTCACGCAGCCATGCTGGCGACGCTGGGCTGGGGCTCGTGGACCGTTGGATTCAGATCCAACGGCTACGATTCGGCGGCGGCAGCAATCATCAGATGATAATTGGGGAATCATTTGGGGTATTTGATCAGATTTTTTGGATTTTATTTTTGGAGAAAGAACTTATAATTAAAGACCTTCAACCTCTATTTTCTCACACCACAGAACTCTGAAAATTCTGGAAAAAAAATACCCAGGCCTTCGTATCGACGACGCCGACGTTGTGGTTCCACCGAATCATCGAGGAAAAATCCCAGTGCAGAGTTATTGAGATCGTAGTACAAGTTTACGCTTTCGACCCATCGACATCCATCTCAAACCAAAAGTAGGATCCGCCTCTCACTACTTGTCTGTCACCTTCTTTCCTTTAGTGTTCTTAGTTTCATGTTCTAATCTCTAACCTTATTTTAAAATGATGTTAAAAATAATTCTGTATGCCTTTTGTGATACCTCCTAAGTATAAATTTGACACATGCTTGAAATGGAATAAATAAATCATCCTTATATGCGTAAATATTGCACCATAGTCCTACATGGAAAATGATATGCTTGATATTATAACCCACGAGGTATAAATCCACCCTTTATATACACACAGTTACCTATGATACCGATAAAATCTCGAAACAGTTTACTTCTACAAAATACTTTCATTTTATTAAAATGTTGTATCTGATTAAATTATCCATATGATATAAGACGATTTGAAAAAAATACTTTAGTCACGCTAAAATGATATACTTTTACTCACGCTCTTATCCACCAATTATCTTAGTTTTGTTAAAATCTCTTTACCTTTTGAAAACGGGTAATGCTAATCTAAATAATTATGCTATGGTTTTCAACTTAACCCCTTTTCACTTAAAGAGGATATTTTTATATTATTTTTTTTCTTAGCCTATTAAATGAGGTTTAATAAGATACCCTAATAGGGCAATATTTTACATGAAGTACCCTGTGGTTACTAGACAATCGTCCCTGAAAAGGACACAAATTCTGCCGTCCATGTGCAGCGGTTGTCAACGCGGAGTTGTTTTTGTAGAATACCACCTTTAATAATATAGTTTACTTAAATAGCTCATGGTTGATAGGCAATCGTCCCTGAAAATGACACAAATCATGTCGCCCATATGCAACCGTTGCCAGCACGGACGTATTTCTAAAACATTATCCCCAAGTAAAAACCATAACTTTATAAGATTATTACTTACAATAAAATACCTTAATCCATCCTAAAAGAATATAATTTTATTTAAATATTTTGATCTTTACTAAAAATCTATTTTCAGTAAAAGCCATAACCTTAATAAATGATATTTTTCAAAAAGAATACTTAAAAGATAATTTCAAATAAATACCATAATTTTTCATTAAAAAGACATTTTCTTTAAAATACTGTGGGTTTTCCCAAAATTATAATTACTTTAAAATATCATGGCTTTCTTATAACCAATAACAACCATTAAATGCCATATTTTTTATTAACTAAGGTTTCTATAAAAAATTATGATACATCTTGCAGACTTGAAAAGGTAATAAGATACAATGAGTGGTTGTGGAAGGTCATATTAAACGAGATCAATTATTTTAATACAAATTACAATATACATGACACATGATACGGTTAGGATTAGAATGCGTGAACCTAAGTATGGAATACTTATAAATGAGGATCTTTGTAGGAAGGATGAACAGTCCAATATGTGGACGACTACTAACCCGATATTCGGGTGAATACAAACCCTATTTTGAGGGCGAACGGTCCAATATGTGGACGACTACCTGCAGGGTGAACAATCCAATATGTGGACGACTATTAACCCGATATTCGGGCAAATACTAACCCTACTTTGAGGGCGAACGGTCCAATATGTGGACGACTACTGATCCGATATTCGGACAAATACTAACCTTATTTTGAGAACGAATAATCCAAAATGTGGATGACATACAATGTGGAAATTCCATGTCTAGATAATATACACACTAACTCTAATTCGTCAAAATATTTACACTGAATAACGGGGATGGATAGTTTGATTAGACAAGAAGATGCGGAACTCGGATTCCCCTACTACTCAATCATGATCCCAGGAAGCGAAACGGTACATTTCGCTTCCCCAATTGTTGTTCCGTGGCCACAACAGAATAATCACGAGTATCCGAACCCTTATTTAACAAACTAATGCGAACTTTTGCCTAACATATACCATATACAATATACTCTTATTCACATATCCCTCATACAACATACTCTTATTCACATATACCTTATTCATCATGCCCTTATTTCCATACATCTCATATCTTCATACCTATATTCATCATATCTGTACATACACATCATACCGATATACATTTGCTCGTTTTTGTACATTTACTTCCTTATGAGGCAATTCTATCCGGGTGTAACTCGCTGACGGACTTTCCTTTTCTCTTCTCTATCTCTGAAATATTCGTTAGATAAGAATGAGTATTATGACGAGGATTAATGTGCGGATCCAACTAATGAAAATTATGCGGACTTGACAACAGAAGATTAGCTAGTTTTATTTTCGTTTGTTGCCCACATGTTAGAGATTTTGCTTCTTCTTCGATATAATTAAACTATTTAGTTTATTTTACTCTTTCTTTTGGGATGTAATAAAATTTGGTTAATGAAAATAAATGCTTTTCGTTTTTATTATTTTGTTTTGGTACATATCCTGCATGTTATAGATATTCATACGTTTAACGTAACTGTATTGAATAAACCATTTTCAATACAGTTAGGTTGTGGACCATTCCGCGTCACCCTTCATCTTCTTTTAGGAAGCGGAGCTACTTTCCACTTTTATGATGAGAATGCGCAACTGGTTAGGGTAAAGGTGAAAGATTGCTTGGTGTCTGATGCACTTTGCTAAGTTCTTGGAGTACTCATGTTACTAAAAGGGTTAGCTGCACAAAATACCCATTTACTTACCCTGTGTTGCAAATGTTCGTGATTTAATATTAGTGCAGATGTAGCCTTTGCTCGTCAACCAAAACCCTTTTAAAAAATTTCAAATTCAATAAATAACTTAAATGATTATGTCATTTAACCCTAAAATCTACTTGGGTTGATCAAATCGAGTGATTCTGACGATTTTGAGCATATGTTTGCGCTAATAAATTAATGGAGAGGGTTATAAATGCTGCACGATGTAGACTACAGGGGTGATTTGTGCAATTAACCCACCCAAAAATGATCTAAAGATTTATTAACCTACATGCAAACATTACTAGGAAAACTAAACAAAGATTATTTAACATAAATTAAAGTCGAATAATTAGAAAATATAGCAATCGCAACATGACAAGGAGATATATAAATTGATTTGAATTTTTTATTTTTTATTTTTTACTTATAATTGATTTAAATTATTGCTAAACAGGTACACAACCAAGATGTCGACATCCCGTGGCTCAACAGTCGGCCGACTCCTAGCACTAGTCCTGCAACAAACAAGAAGAATACTCTTCTCAAATCAAAGCAGGCAACAACCGAAGCAAAATCCCCATTGATTCTAAACTCAGTGGTAACCACAACAGTGAAAAGGTCGAAGCCTTCACGCAGCAAAAAGGAAAAAGAAAAAGAAGAGGAAGTATTGCTCGTAGACAAAATCGAATTTGACACTGACGCATTTATTAAATTTGACGTGTGCATTAACACAATAGAACCAGTGGGACCTGAGGCATGAGAATTCGTAGGGAGTTTTTTGAATGTACCACATAAGCACAATCAGAGTAAGATGAAGACTAGGCTAAGGCTTGGGATTACTGATTTGCTTGAGGAAATTGAAGCAGAGGCCGATAAAAATTTGATCGTTACTTTGGTGCCTAGAGCTGGGACGGTGAAAATTGGAGGGATCAGGATGACAGGCTTATAATGGAACACAAAGAACTCAGCTGGAAGTAGGAAAATCTGGCAAATTATTGGAAAATCTGGCAACTTGAGGCACTGATTCTTGCTAACGGCAGACAGCACAGCATGACAAGATAATGCATTTAAGTTGGAAAATCTGGCATGTACATGATTATACAGCCGGAAGACTCCATCGGAAACTCTCAGCATAATATAGGAAAGAGACCAATGAATAAAAAACAGTAAATAACAATAATTTGCAAGAGAAAATAGTGTGAGGAAAATAAATCACAGAAAACAAAAATCGAATGAAATAAAAAACGGATAACTACCTGGAATTTTGACAGGAAAGACCAGTAAATACAGCAAGGGAAACTATGAGTAGATAAAAGGTATAAACTGTTGAAAATTGATGCAAATTAAAGTCTATGGTTAGGTGCCACCTTTTGACATCCATGACATTGTTAGGTGATGACAATGATAGGTGGTGACTTTGTTAGGTGCTACTTTTGACATCCATGACATTGTTAGGTGATGACAATGATAGGTGGTGACTTTGTTAGGTGCTACTTTTGACATCCATGACATTGTTAGGTGATGACAATGAAAGGTGGTGACTTTGTTAGATAGTGACATTGTCCTGGGTGCTATAAAAGCACATCTTATGAGAGGCATTTGCATCCATCACTTGTATCCATCACTTGTATCCATCACAAGTATCATCACAAGAGGCAAAGGCCAAGAGAGATTTGTATAGAGAGATTTGAGAGAAATCTCCTAGGGTTGTTCTTGCTTGTAAACTTGATTCAAGTATAGTAGACGTTTGCAGATTCCGCTCTGCCGGGGACTAGCCATACGGTGGATGAACCTCGTTAACAAATCTATCTTGTTTGTGATTGATTGCCTTCTTATTCCTGCTCTTTAATTTATATTGTCTTTTATCGTTTAATTGCGTGATTGTATTTTTGCGTGATTTGGGTTTTGTCGCGAGCATTGTTCCGTGGATCGACTCTCCCTCTCAACAACTGGTATCAGAGAAAGGTTAAGAGAACCTAGGGTTCTTCGATTCTATAATCTAGGCAACGGTGGGTAACGACGCTTGTGTCCTCTTCCCCACTTTCTTAGATTATAGTTTTGAAGGCGTTGGTTCGGATCTAGGAGAAAGTCGAGTTTGCTGCGATACAGACGAAAGATGGCAGAGGATAAGATAAGAATCGAGAAATTCAATGGTCACAATTTCGGTTGGTGGCGCATGCAGTTAGAAGACTGTCTATACCAAAAGGATCTATATCTTCCGTTGCTAGGAGAAAAGCCCGAGAAGATGACCGATGAGGAGTGGAACCTTTTGGATAGGAAAACCCTGGCAACGATCAGATTGCCGTTGACTCCGCAGGTGGCCTTTAATATCTCAAAGGAGAAAACAACTAAGGCGCTAATGACGACGTTAGCGAAGTTGTATGAAAAGCCATCGACATCAAATAAAATATTTTTGATGAAGAAGCTTTTCAACATGAAGATGGTGGAGAATGGTTCGGTGATAGAGCACCTGAACGAATTCAACAGCGTGACAAGCCAACTTGAGTCCGTTTCAATCATCTTTGAAGACGAGATTCGAGCCCTACTGTTCCTATGTTCGTTGCCAGAGAGTTGGGAGAACCTTGTAATGGCGGTTAGCAACTCTATCTCAGGGATTCTCACGTTTAATGATGCGGTAAGCTGCATATTAAACGATGAGATACGAAGAAAGTCCGTGAGTGGGAGTTCTGGAACTTCTGCACTTTCGGTGGAGAATCGTGGCAGAACAATGGAAAGGGGAAAGTGGAAAAAGGGCAAGTCTAAAAGCCGGGGTAAATCTCAAGGAAAAATCCAAGGCGCCTGTTGGAATTGCGGAAAGAAGGGCCACAGAAGAAGTGAATGCAAGCTTCCGAAGAAAGGCTCAGATGAGAAGACGGATGAAAAGGAAGCAAATGTGGTGTCTTTACAAGAACAAGGGGAACAAGGTCTTTGTCTATCGGCGAACGAGAATACAAAGGCGGATACTTGGTTCCTAGATTTAGGGGCTTCTTTTCATTGCACTTCGGGCAGACACCACTTTAGCGAGTATGTTCAGGGCGATCTTGGACATGTGACGGTGGAAAACGGTCAATCGTGTAAGATCGTTGGAAAAGGGACGATCATCTTGCAACCGTCGGGAGGTGGTCAAATCAAATTGAAGAATGCTCGTCATATTCCTGATTTGAAGAAAAGCTTGATTTCCACAAGTCAGCTAGACAACGAAGGGTTTATTACAACGTTTGGGAATTCTCAATGGAAGATTTCCAAAGGATCGTTGGTGGTCGCAAGGGACAAGCTGAGCGGTTCGTTGTACTCTTTCAATGGGAGCAGCGGAGGCTCGGCTGCATTGACGGCCAGTTCGGAGAAAGATTCGGAGACTTCGTTGTGGCATAAAAGATTGGGGCACCTCAGCGAGAAGAACATGAAAATTCTTCAAGCTAAGGGGGTTCTTTCGGGGCTGAAAAATATGGAGTTGGGGTTTTGCGAGAGCTGCGTTTGTGGGAAGCAAAACGCGCTTAGTTTTCAAATTGGAGGCGTAGCAAAAAAGACCAAGAAACTAGAGATGGTGCATACGGACGTGTGGGGTCCGGCCTCGGTGGAGTCTTATGGTGGAAATCGGTACTTTGTGACGTTCATCGATGATACAAGTCGGAAGACATGGGTGTACACGATGAAGAAAAAGTCCGATGTGTTTGGCATCTTCAAACACTGGATTGCGCAGGTGGAGAACCAAACGCGGATGAAGGTTAAACGCTTAAAGTCCGATAATGGCGGAGAATACTGCACCCAAGAGTTCGAGGAGTTTTGCTCGCAAAAGGGTATTCGTTGGTTGAAGACGGTACCTGGGACGCCACAACAAAATGGTATCGCTGAAAGGATGAACAGAACGATCCTAGAGCGAATGCGAAGCATGACCTTGGATGCGAATCTGCCAAAATTCTTATGGGCGGCAGCGGTCGATGCTGCTGTGTATCTGATCAACAGTAGCCCGGCGAGTACGCTTGATGGAGGCATTCCAGAAGAAATTTGGTCGGGTAAACCGGTCAATTATTCGCACCTTAAAGTATTTGGCTGTATCGCGTATTCTTTGATTGATAAGGCAGAAAGGAGTAAGCTTGACTCCAAATCTAAGAAGTGTGCTTTCATCGGGTATGGTGGAGACGAGTTCGGATATCGGCTGTGGGATTACACAAGTAAGAAAGTAATACGAAGCCGGAACGTTGTCTTTGATGAGCAACACTTATATAGAGAAGAAAAGCAAGCCAAAGATGGTGTTGTATCTGAGTTCGTGGAGTTAGACGGAACTCAAAAGAACAATCAGGTGTCTTCAAGTGGGGATCAAAACATGGAGGAAGCTGCAGTGCAGGATCAGGTTCAAGAACGTGATGACCACCATGTTCAGCAACCAGATGTACCGGTTTTGAGGAGATCTACGAGAGAAAGGAGACTACCTGAAAAACTTGTGACCGACTTCATTTTGTACACGGATTCGGGAGAGCCTGAATCCCTTGAAGAGGCGACGCAAGACGGTGCTAGTAAGCAGTGGGAGTGAGCTATGGACGAGGAGATGGATTTTTTGAAGAAGAACCGCACGTGGGACCTAGTGAAGCTACCCAAGGGTCGAAAAGTGTTGGTAAATAGATGGGTGTACCGGATAAAAAATGAGGCCGATGGTGTGAAGCGGTACAAGGCTCGCTTGGTAGTCAAGGGATATGCACAAAAGCAAGGAATTGACTATCAAGAGATATTTTCCCCTGTGGTGAAAATGACATCAATTCGGGTGATCCTTAGTATTGTGGCGGTGGAGGATCTGCACTTAGAGCAGCTTGATGTGAAGACTGCGTTCCTTCATGGAGATTTGGTGGAGGAGATCTATATGATGCAGCCACCGGGATACGAGGTGAAGGGAAAAGAATCTATGGTGTGTAAACTGCGAAAGAGCTTGTACGGCCTTAAGCAAGCTCTAAGGCAATGGTATCTCAAATTCGATCAGTTCATGCTAGAGACGGGATTTGTGCATGGTGAGTCAGATCACTGTGTCTATATTCAGACTTTTGAGGATGGAGACTATATCATTCTATCACTCTATGTAGATGATATGTTGGTAGCGGATCCGAACTTCGAGAAAATTCAAAGTCTGAAGAAGATGATGGCTGAAAAGTTTTCCATGAAAGATTTGGGAGCGGCCAAACAAATTTTGGGCATGAAGATCGTTCGAGATAGGAAGCAGCGGAAGCTGTGGTTATCGCAAAGCGACTATATCGAGAAGGTTTTGAAGCGGTTCAACATGGACAAGTCAAAACCGGTAAGTATGCCTTTAGCAAAACATTTCAAACTCATGAAGGAGTTTTGCCCTATAACTCAAGAGCAGAAAGACGAGATGGCAAGAGTGCCTTATGCTTCTGCGGTGGGGAGTTTAATGTATGCAATGGTGAGTACGAGACCAGATATTGCACATGCAGTGGGAGTTGTGAGCCGGTATATGCAAAACTCGGGGAAGGAGTATTGGAATGCGGTGAAGTGGATTTTGAAGTATCTTAAGGATACGTCTAGTCACTGCTTATGTTTCGGGGGCGACTCTCTAAAGGTGCAAGGTTACGTTGATGCGGACTACTCGGGTGATCATGATAGTGGGAAGAGCACAACGGGATACGTATTTACAGTTGGGGGAACAGCGGTAAGTTGGATATCTCAACTGCAAAAAGTGATAGCATTGTCAACTACGGAGGCTGAGTACGTGACAATCACGGAAGCCAGCAAAGAGATGATATGGATACAAGGGTTACTCGAAGAGTTGAGTAAGAAGCAAGACTTCAATACCTTGTGGAGCGACAGCCAAAGTGCAATACATTTGGCAAAGAATGCAGCATATCATTCTCGGACGAAGCATATCAAGGTGCGGTACCACTTCATATGCATGGCGTTAGAAGATGGTGAGTTGACACTGCAGAAGATCGCGGGAGAAAAGAATCCGGCGGATATGTTCACCAAAATAGTAGACAGAGATAAGCTGAATCTCTGTTGCAGATAGGTGAATCTCTCCATGAAAATTTAATGAGGAGAGAGCAGCAGCGGAATCGTGTGAAGTTTACTAGCGCTGAGAATCAAGCCAAAAAATTACTCCAAGTGGGAGAATGTCGAGATTGTGATGAATTTGCATCAAGGTGGAGTTTGTTGAAAATTGATGCAAATTAAAGTCTATGGTTAGGTGCCACCTTTTGACATCCATGACATTGTTAGGTGATGACAATGATAGGTGGTGACTTTGTTAGGTGCTACTTTTGACATCCATGACATTGTTAGGTGATGACAATGATAGGTGGTGACTTTGTTAGGTGCTACTTTTGACATCCATGACATTGTTAGGTGATGACAATGAAAAGTGGTGACTTTGTTAGATAGTGACATTGTCCTGGGTGCTATAAAAGCACATCTTATGAGAGTCATTTGCATCCATCACTTGTATCCATCACTTGTATCCATCACAAGTATCATCACAAGAGGCAAAGGCCAAGAGAGATTTGTATAGAGAGATTTGAGAGAAATCTCCTAGGGTTGTTCTTACTTGTAAACTTGATTCAAGTGTAGTAGACGTTTGCAGATTCCGCTCTGCCGGAGACTAGCCATACGGTAGGTGAACCTCGTTAACAAATCTATCTTGTTTATGATTGATTGCTTTCTTATTCCTGCACTTTAATTTATATTGTCTTTCGTCGTTTAATTGCGTGATTGTATTTTTGCGTGATTTGGGTTTTGTCGCGAGCATTGTTCCGTGGATCGACTCTCCCTCCCAACATAAACTATAAGTCTTGGAATATTGTACTTAAATGGCTTTATTCAGGGGAGATATATATTTTCCAAGGATATAACTACCATACTCTCTAAAACCAATAAAAACATAGCACTTCATTCATACCATGCACACACGTAATTACATCTTGCTACTCACCATGCAACCGATTGCACCACAGCAAAAGCCAAATTATAATGCAATTCTGTGTACTTGTAGACATTTTTCTATTCCAAATTTCCAAGACACCTCTCAGAATTTTATTTTTTAAATTGTTGTTGTTATAGGCGAGGAAAGCATCCCAAGAAACTTTCAAAATGGAAGGGAAAAAACTCTCAGAAAATGAAACAACACCCATTTATACATATATTTTTTCTCTCTCATGTTGTAGGCATATAAGCAATTATCAGGTGCAACCTTTCTCCCACCATGCATTGATATACATTAAAAAAAAAAAAAACCAACTGAGCTTTAATTACTTAATTCACACACCTCGTTAGATTGGTAGCACCTCTAAAAGTCAACTTCTAAGTCATTGTCATGGGTATAAAGTTTTGAGAACACATTCACACAAAGGCGTGGAAATGTATATAGTCATTGTGATACACTTCATCCAAATAAACTTCATACATATACATAAATAATAAACGATTGTGATTTAAAACCTGAAACTCTCGATTCTGGCTATTGGCTGGCTAACTTGCAACAGATATGAGTCAGAATTTGGGATCCCAAAATTCCGAAGTAGCTAGGGAAATATTTTATAAAATACATGTATATCAAAGGAAAAACTCATTTGTTAGGACTAGGGAATATAGATCCCTTTTACAAGTAAGCCCCCAGAGACTAAGCTTATTCACCTGTCTTCACATATATAGACTAGTTCAAATGCTCAATAGCTAATAAAATCATTAACAACATCTCTCAAAATCCATAAACCATAACAATATGGACACCTCCTCCTCTCACTTAATATTCCCACCATCACATTATTTCCAACATAGAATCTCATGCAAAGCAAATTCATGAGCCTGGCAATTACCATGCCAATAACAACACTCGCCGTGGCATTTTAATTGGTCTTGCAAGCGCAGGTACAGGGTTGACCACGAGCTCAATCGATAATCTCCCATGATCCCTCAACATGCAACCCTAATGCAGGTACAGGGTTGTCCTCCTAATAATTCATCCACCATCGATATCATATATTTCAAACCACCATCGCCACCTTAATAGTTTGTGCTTCACAAATGCCTTGACAAGCCATGCTTCATGTCGAAATCAGCACAAGGAGTAAACAACTCATGATCAAGAGAGCGTCGAAGAAATCACCACGATTCAACCATCCGAACCGTAGCCACAGCCACTTTTCTTAACTTGTTCTATATTTTCATGTTCCTTAATTTTGTGACAAAACGCATTCTTTTCTTTTTGAACCTTTAACGACAACTCTTAATCATCAATTCTCTATGAATCGACCTGTACTTGCTGGCTCGCTACAACACGCCGTGCACTTGCGTTTTATAAATTATAAAACGAGACCGAGCTCGCATACGCACTATTTCTAAAAACCATTTCTTTCAAAAACATAAATGTGCGCGCGGGTGAAGTCCCAACACCTATCTTCAGGGCTTTTTTGAGTGCTCACGTTGTTCTCGCGTGAGATTTCGTTCTTCATTTTTTTAAGGTTCTCACGTGGCTTTCAAGTGATCATTTCCATGTTCATGCAGATATTAACTCAAAAAACTAGAGTTAAACTCTAAATGTCTTGCCGATTCTGCAAGAACTAAGTTTTTCCTTTTTTGTGAGAACTAAGTTCTTATTGAGATAAAACCCTGTTATATTTTGAAGGAACTAAGTTTCTGGAATATCAATTTCATGTTCTATTCTTCCATATTCTCTCTTTTCTGAACCATCTTCTTCTTTTCCAACACTTTCTTTTGGTCAGAGTTTGGGAGTTGTTCCAACTTACATCATGTGCAACATTGTTTTGTGCCACAACTTGAATGCTCCTCTTTATAATTTGAAGAAGCGTTCATTTTCTCCTTTACTCTCACAGAGAAAGAACCATGACTTGTGATCGCTCGCATGCTCCTCGACGGTCATGGGAGGTGCCCATCTGGGATATTATTCCTCACTTCACCGCACGTCTAGCGAATCCCGTTCTTACGGACGCTCGGTGTGACGCGGTGATGCACGAGCTCATGACTCGTAGGTGATATCCTCTTCCCGCCAGCTCTATTTGGTTCCGAATGATTTTCCTGGCCATTTTTGACAACATTCCCCTCATTCGGCGGAGATTACTCTAGCGATGCTTGACGCAGTGGAGGACAAGATCAACTGTGTTCACAGGGCATACTTGATTACAAAGCCTCCGGGGGACTGCTCGATTCACATGCTGAGTCAAATTCGGGCTCGGCGGGCCGTCATGTCTGTATTTGCCAACAAGCGCGGCGCTGACAGGTAGGGAGGGACTCTTCGTGAGAACCGCCGTTACGACATGGTAGAAAGGGACGAGAGAGAGTTAGAGAACTTTGTATACTGTTTTATTAACCCATGTAGTCCCGATCCCATATTTGGTGATCTTTTCTGTGTATATTGAAATAAATATTTAAATGCATGTTTATTATTGTTTGATGAATTTTTCACGTTAAACATGTCTCATGTCCAAGTGGACTCCACGCACTTCAGCAAATTATTAAATTTGTTGGGTGCTTTTGAAGGGGCAAAACCCATTACGAGCAACTATATCTTTCGAGATTTATGCAGATGGAAAGGTATTAACCAAATAAGGCTAGACTTATTGTAAAAGTTTTCATCCAATACTTGATGTGGATTGTGATAAGACTTTGATTTCAGTGTTTACGCGGAAGTCCATACGGATATGGCTTTCCACTGCTGCTATTCAACACTATGATATCTGACAAGAGGATGACTGTAACGTCTTTCTGAAATGGAAATTTAGTAGCGCACGTGTATACGACTTTGCCATAGGGTTATCGTAGTCAATAGGAGCAGCGGAAAGTGTGTAAGTAGCTTATGTCTATTTATAAACTAAAACAGGTATAGAGGAAACAGATCTTCTATTTTGAAATGATAGTCAAGGTGTTTGACTTCATCAAAACAACAGATGAAACTAGTAAGAAAGATGTAGGGAGTACTATTCTGGTATTTGGATGACATACACCTGATAGGAAGTGATGTTCCTATACTACAATCGGTCAAACTATGGCTGTCACAGGTGTTTCTCCACATTTGATAGGGATAATATATCAGGGACTCTGATGAATAGATTTATCTAGATTTGGGAAGTGTCCCAATATTGGTAATTAGACATCATTCTAAAATGGATTAGAATAGACGACTCCTGACATGGTAGTTTAGCTGCAAGTGATGAAGTCACCGTCTCTAAAGAGATGTCTTCTAGACTGATGAAGAAAGGGACTCATATGAATGACATATCACTTGTTTAAGCAACTGAGTCAATCATGCGATGTCATGTACCAGACTAGATATTGATTTTGCACTTGCTGTAGTAAGCAGATATTAATCCAATCCTGGAGAAACAAATGGAAGCAATGAAGGACATAAAAGGATGTTCTTGGTGTGTGGTAATGGAAGCCTCCTAAAATAGGCAGTTACCAGTTCTGACTTCTAAGGTGACCTTGATGACAAAGATATTGTCAGAGTTTTGATTTTACTCTCTTCTGAAGAGCAGTATATTGGATAGGGTTCTAATAGGGATACTGAGATGGAGGTGGTGCAGGATGCTTGTTATGACTCAACGGAGGATACATCCTAACAAGTTTGTTGGATAAACTTGTTCATTTATGAACTTGGTCTCATCAAGTATCCAGACAAATTCTTGAAGCGAGGTATCGCTCAGTTCGGAATATTGTTGATCTCCGCGAAGTTGAGATATCGAAAAATGAAGTTGGAATATTGTAGCAGATTCACTCACTGAGGCTATTTCTCGAATACGGATGTTTCACAAACACGATTTGTGAAATTGATTAGTAGAGAAGTTGGGTATTCGGTAGCATACGAGCTGTGTGTATGCGATACAGCAATAATTAGCCTTAAGTGCAAGTGGGAGATTGTTGGCTATAGTGCACTCAAGGCAATTATTGTAATTGCAGTTAGACAATTATGATAATTGATGAAAGACCTATATAGGTAAAGCAGCTTTGCTCTAGATGATAGTATGCTATTCGGTTTGTCATTATTATTGATGCATATACGTTTTACTTGTTATTACATGTCGATAATACATAACGATGAAGCCCGTACGATTCTTTCTTGACTACTAGAATTATGATAGAGATTATATACGTGAGAGATGGGTAGTCCATAAGCACATTCTTAAATGTCCCTAGTTGAGAAAGCATCGAGACTAAGGATCGATATTCTGGAGTAGACCAGTGTATACGTTTCTAGACCCCGAAAAGGGCCAGTAGTCGGTCTCACAAGCCATTGGTATTGTGTCACCTAAGATAGTATACAGGTGCTCTCTGGAGGTGAGTACACTGGACGAACTCGCCGAGAACTTCTAGATGGTATTATACTTATCGTCAGATAGCAGTTCTTTAGTAGCATGAGTAAAGGTTAGTCCTTTGACTTGAGATCGACTTTTTTCTCGTATGAGTTCCCACCGTACTTAGATTACTACCTACCACGGCTCATAAGAGTCATGCAAACAGGTTTTAGTTGGGTACAGTCCCGAGCTATATGGAAGCAGTGAGCGATTGTCGGGGATTCGTCTCTTCTGGTATTAGGAGTCAATGTCGTGCTGTATTCGGTTAGCCATCACCATAAATCCGTAGCCACGGTGGATGAGATTTACTGATAGGAGTTCAGTAGTTTCTCGGTTGGTGATGAGCCTTATTCCGGCACGAGTTATCGGGTTATTAGGAGTCTAACGTTATCCACCCCCGAGACTCGGTATGCGATACTCTTAAATGTAGAGACCGGACTGTATGGAGATTGTCACATTCAGGCTGAGTAGGGTACAGACGGACTTGATTGTCGACCCCCCTTCGACATATACCTGAGCAGCCGTTACGTACAGCTAATATCGCTGACGCGCTTGTGGTGATGGATTTATCCAGTAATCATCGGCAGCGTATTGTCGAGTTTTTAGAATCCCACACAGAGGGTTTTCTCATTTCAGGCAGTATGATGTAGAGATTGTACGTTGGTACGTGTAAGGGTCTGATTAAATACGTATACTAGTTATACGGACTTTAATCGGACGATTGATAATACTAGTCGGCTTAGCTTTAAGGCGGATTATTAAATCAAGTTTTGATTTAATAACTTATATATATATATATATATATATATATATATAATCAAGTATTATTGTTCACTATTCATTTTCTCTCTCTTGGCTATTCCTATTTTTTGTTTGAATACGCGTATTTATATTTCGATACATATACCGGAGTTGTATTCCATATTTATACAAAATATTTCTAAAAGGAGAACACCTCATTATTTGATTTTCTTTTTAGAAAATCAATGTGAAATGAGGTAGAGGGTGAAATGGCTTGGGTATGGTTGAGGGCATGTAGGGAGTGATAGGTTTCAATTGTTTATTGAAAAATTGTTATGTTATGTTTTTCTTATGGTTGAAAAATATATTGAAGCCATTGTTCTCTCATTCATTCACATGTACACACACACTCTCTCTCCCCTACTTCCTCCTCCTTCTTTTTCACTCTCTTGAGTGATAAAAAGAGAGTTTTTAAGAGTGGAAAAATCATACATCCTCACACTCCATTTCTAGCAAGTTTGGAGTGTTGGTTGCTTCACTAGGTGAAGCTGATGCTTGGATCTGTTTCTCTCGAGTGGATCATCTTTGGTAAAGACGGTCAGCTCCCAAACACGTTCCCGACGGCTTATAAGGAGTTTGGAGGAGTCTTCCATGATTATGTGAATACGCGACAAAGATTGTAGGCTCTATAAATCTTGCATGTTTAGTTGTTAATTTAGTGTTTGAAAAGATTGTTAGGGATTAGTGTCTAGTGCTCTCTTGTAAATTTTTGTTTTTCGATTCCGCATTTGCCACGGTTGTAGTGGCCAAAGCACTCGACACCACTGTAGAAATTCTTTTGCATCAGAATCTGTTCACCAACGAAAGACCGGACCGAGACGTTGGGACGTCTCGCCTGAATTTGGGGGCAGATGCTATTTGGACTTATCCATCCACCTCTTCGAAGATACCAAGTTGATTTATAGCACTATATATCGGAGATTTGGACAGATGCGGCCGTTGTAACAAACTTTATCAGATCCCCCTCAATTGTGAGAGGTTTTGATTGTGGGGACGCTCTTCCCTGCTGATGCAAGCCCCTTCAGTTAATTATATTACCGCATTGCGATAACCGCTTTCTCCTATTCCGGAAGTTCACTTCGTGTCGTGTTGTATTTGTTATATTTTGGGTTTCCCGTGGATTATATATGGAGACTAATTTATGTCGTCGTCCGTAGGGCGCGAATTAGTCTAAATTCGTATATTTGAGATTTGGGTTTAGGTCAAGAATTTTGCTTGACGGGGCCCACATTGATAGCTTAGTTTGCCAATGGGGATGAATTTAAGATGCAGATCTCACATTTGTGAGGTCCATCGGTTCAGGAGATATTTGGGTTTGATCTATGGATCATTAGCCATATTTGAGACTAAGATCAATTTACGAGCAATGAGCATATGGGCTCAACTGATCATTAGATCATATATGAATATCCCATGGATAGTATACGGTAGTCATTATGGAGACAGTCCGCAGGGCAAAACATAGTAATTTAAGAACGTTTCGGTCCAACATTATGTATTTGGGACTAATGTTAGTTTAAGGACATTTCGGTCCAATGTTCCCTGTTTGGGTTGAAGATTAGTTTAAACACATTTCGGTCCATTATCGCTGTATTTAGGGGCGAAGATTAATTTAAGAACATTTCGATCCAACATTCCCATTTTGGGGACGGATATTAGTTTAAGGACATTTCGGTCCATCATTCATCTTGTGCGCACGTATTTTTGTTACGTAGCGGAGTGAACGATGGTGACATGGAATGCGTTTAATTTGGGGTGCGATCCGATTTGAGGTGTGCAGGTCAATTTGGAAGTGCATCAATGTGGGGTGTAAACTTCCCTATCTTGATGAAATTTTACATCAAGTTGGGATGAGAAATTGTTGTTGGTTGTCAGGACCCGCCACCTCTCTGAAGACGTTGAGGAATTATAACGACATATATCAGAGGTATGAAGAGATGTACTCTTGAACCAAATCCCGTATTTGAGGGAAAGAGGGGTGGTGGACCTAAGAATCGTTAGTCATATTTGAGACTAAGATTATCTTAGGAGGCATGGGATGAATATCATTTTGGATATCATCAATGAGAGATCGTCAGTCGTGTTTGAGACTAAGATCAGTTTGGAAAATCACGAGAATATGGGCTCGGTTAATTTAAAATCAAAAAGATTTAGCCTTAGAAAACTTAGCCAATTTGGACTGAGATTGGGTTTCTATACTACCCAGCAGTGGTAAGCACTAAGATATATAGTGCTCACGTGTGTTTTACATAAGACGCTGGTATAGTGCTAAACACTAATCTTCACGTGCTTTTCACCTGAGGCGCTGGGGTTTTAGCCTTGGCGCTCACGTGCTTTTCACGTGAGGCGCTACAACAGTGTTAAGCACTAATTTTTCTTGGCGCTCACATGTGTTTCACGTGAGGCGCTATATTTTTGGATATTTAATCTCTGTTGATATTTTTAGAGAAACTTAAATCTCTGTTAATGGTATTTTGACGATTAACGATCACCAAGATCATTATTTTGAGGATCTGAGATTATGTTTTTTAAGAACTAAGTTCTTGATTTGAAGAAACTAAGTTCCTGAAGTATTATGAACTTTATGTTTTCCATGTTCATGTTTTCAGAGCGGTTAAATCTCTTTTAATGGTGTTTTGACCATTAAGGATCACCAAAATCACTATTCTAAGAATCTTGGATCAGGTTCTTTAAAGAATTAAGTTCTTGATTTGAAGGAACTCCGTTCCTGGAGTATTATGAACTCCATCTTCTTTATGTTCTTATATCCATGTTCTCCCCTGAATCTTTGATTCTCAAGAACAAGATCTTCCCGATGAGAATTAAATTCTCAACTTGTGGAAGACTTGTCTTGTAGATCTCAGATCCAGAGAAAGAACTAAGTTCTTTTAAAAGGATTAAACCCTAAGATGTAATATGATAGGTAAAGAAGATATTTTGATCTCTTCTTTTTTCTTTACCTAGGCCTTTTAGGAGGGAGATTTTCTTCTTTGAGAGAATTAAATTCTCTATTGTTTTTAGAGCCTTATGTATTTTTTACAGAAGTTTATGGGGGTCTCCTTTTTTCTTCCTCCTCTCCTTTCTTTTTGATTAATCTCTTTGCTCCTATTTATAGGGGAAGAGAAAAATTAATTTGTTAAGAAAATCTTTCATTGAGAGATCATGATTGATTTCATAATCAATCAAAAATGATCTTTTAGATCAATTGGTGAATTTTATTCACCATTGGAGTTTTAATCAAAGGCTCTCTGTTTAATAGAGAAAATTTCTTGTTTGTTTAACAAGATTAGGAAATATTTTCCTAAGATAGAATTTTATTCTATCATATGAATGTCTTGTTAATTTAACAAGATTAGAATTTTATTCTATCATAAGATTAGAAAAATATATATATCTAATATACAATTTTATTCTATCTAATAGAGAAGATCCTTCTTATTTGTTTATTAATATTAGGAAATATTTTCCTAAAATAGAATTTTATTTTATCATATGAATATTTTGTTAGTTTAACAAAATTAGGGAATATTTTCCTAACCATAGAATTTAATTCTGTTTAACAGAAAAAATCTCTTTTATTTTAGAAAGATTAGGAAAATATTTTCCACATAAAATTTCATTCTATTAGATGGTTTAATTGGTGATATTTTTATCACAATTGGATTTTAAATCCAAGATTCTCTATTAGAGAAGATCTTTCCATATTAGAAAGAAAATATTTTCCAAATAAAATTTATTATCTGATAATTTATTATCGTCATTGGATCTTTGATCCAACGGCTCTGTTTTCAGGGAAGTATCCGTATGTAGAATTTAATTCTGCTTGTTTTTAATTTGGGCGCCGGCACTCACGTATTATGCACGTGGGTGCCACTTAAGAATTTAATTCTTATTTATGATAGGTGCTCCTGTGTTTTGCTTATGGGCGCCCACGTGAGGAGCACGTGCGACGCCACCATAGGATTTAATTTACAAGATTGGCGCTGGCGTCCTCGTGAGGAGCACGTGAGGCGCTGCTTCAAAAATTTTTTAACAGAGCTTAGCTCTTTTATTATGATTAAATATTAGGGGAACAGACGCTCCTGTGCTTTGCACATTGGCGTCCAGATGAACTTCACGTGCGGCGCTACTTGAGGTGATAGTTACACGCTTTGCATGTGAATGCACGTATTTAACACATGGAGCTTTCCCTTTATTTTTATAAGGGAATAACAAGCTCTGAGCCAAATTTTTTTTGCGGGAACGTCTTAAAAAGTCTAGCATATCAGTCAATATTTTAGATGATCGACACCGACTATATTAATCTCCATGTCTCTTATGGAACATTTCCCTCTATGATATATATATATATATATATATATATATATATATATATATATAGAGAGAGAGAGAGAGAGAGAATAATGGAAGAAAGATACCATAGGAAGGAATTTCCTTCTATAGCGTCGAAAAAACACATCCTCTATCGTATTTTCCGACGATCAGAATGCTTCATTTTCATCGTTATCATCTAAGATATGAGTACACCAAATTTCATGTGATTCTACAACTTTTTCACCGTTGAATTAGTGGGTTCAAAATTAACGGTTTACTGACAATAGAACTTTTTACGTTGCTAAATCAACGGTGAAAAGGTTGTAGAATCACATGAAATTTGGTGTATCTACATCTTAGATGATAACGATGAAGATGGTGGGTGCCGATCATCGGAAAAAGTGAGTGAAGGTATATTTTTCTGACACTATAGGAGGAAATTCCCTCCTATGGTATCTTTCCTCCATTATATATATATATATATATATATATATATATATATATATAAAAGAGAAATCATAATAACAACTAACCTAAAATACCGATAATGAAACAAAATAGTGACGAGCCGATATGAGTGGAGATCTTGTATATAAGTCATGCATAAATTTCTCCCATGGCGTTGAAAAAATACTTCCTCTATGACTTTTTCGACAATCGGCGTCCGTCACTATCTTTATGATATGGATATACCAAATCTCATATGATTCTACCACTTTTTAACCATTAAATTAGCAATGTAAAAAGTTATATTGTCTGTACACCGTTAATTTTGCACCCACTAAATCAAGGTGAAAAAGTTGTAAAATTACATGAAATTTGGTATATGTACATTATAGAGGATAAAGATGAAGATGATGGATGCCAATTGTCATAAAAAATGGTGGAGGTTGTATTTTTTGATGTCATAAAAGGAAATACCCTCGTTATGGCCTTTTTTCTACATTATTCTTTTATGTGTGTGTGTGTGTGTGTGTGTGTGTGTGTGTGTTTTCTCGTTAAACATTATGAACGATAATAATAAAGAGCAAATAGGTTCAGCATGTCAGAAGTTGTTGCTGAAAAATATAGATTAAATATATACCGTGGCAAGGCATACGGAATAATTTCTCCTTGTGATCTTGTATAGCGCTTATTAAAACCTCTTCGAGCCAATTATTAGCACATCCAAAACCCTCCACTTGCCGACCAAAATCCTTAAACATTATTCAAATTCAACTTTAAATTGTTAGATGGATTCTTTTTTTAATTTGTTTGTTTAAGGTGGTTAATTAAAGACTTGAGAAATTGTTGGACACGAATATTTATGATTGGAAATGAATTAAACAGTTGAGAATTAATTTTATAGTTGCACCGACCGATTTGGATGACATGGAAAAATTAAAGGTTTGTTCATGCATGAAGGGAACGTTAATTATTTTCTTGTCTCGACCAAAACTAAAGAAGTTGTGGTATCATTGTATTATATCATTTCTATCTATGTGATTGACTGTTGTAAGGATTACATATTTAGGAGCAGCGGAAATCCAAGATTTTTGTTTTAGTGTACATTGAAAAAAACTATCTGACGGATACCAAATCACACGAAAAGAGAACATGTCAACAACAACACACAAGATTTATCCAAGTTCGGCGCAACTAGCACTTAATCCTGCAAACCAAGATGAAAACTTCCACTATGAGAAACAATTATAAGAGATTATACCGACTTCTCATCCCTCCTTTACAAATAATTACCCTCTTTTACAAAACATTTCTCAATCCACGACTGCACTTGGCCGCCTCTCTCACTCTAATCTTGCCTTAGGTAATTAGAGAATTATTGATTCATAAAAAAAACCTAGAGAAAACCTCATATATATGGGGTATATAAATGTTAGGAGATAAATCCGTATTTAAACTAGAGATAAATATGAATTTAATCTAAACATTAGATTTAAATATAAACTAAAGAGATTAGATTTAAATCTTAACTAATCCCTAACTAATCTGAATTTAAATCAAATTTAACAATCTCCACCTTAATTCAAATTCGCCATAATCTCTTCACTTTCTCAACACCTTAGAACTCTGTTCTCGTCGTCTTGAGCCTAAAGGGACCTCAACAATCTATTAGGCAAAAACTTAAATTTCGAACGGAACCATCTTAGAAACGCGTCTGCCAAATCCTTTAAGGCACCAACCTTTGTAAGAGACATTAGCTTCTTTTCAGCCTCCAAGGAGAACACTCTCACCACTTGTGGAACTCCAACACCCAATAATCTCCGCAGATCGATGGTCTTCCTAATCGTATCCATAATGGCTATCAATAATGCCTTCATTATTGAAACCGTGATAACAGACTGAAGCGTTGATCTAACTGGCATTGCATCCGTACCCAATATGTAACTCGTCGTCGACCTTCATTTGCCCTTATCACCAGTGTAATCTATACCTAATGATAAAATCGCAGAAAACCTGAAATGTGCCTTTAAATAAGAAGACACGGGCAGATTCTTTTCCATCAAATACCGAGCTAGAACCTTCTCGATACATTGCTGCAACCGAAGCAACTCCCCATCCATGACACTCTCCATGCATGAATCAAACGTGTAGTCTTTCTACCGAACTCTCGATCCTCTTGTCTTGAAGACTCGTCCCTATCCACTCCTGTGCGTCGAACTATCATCGACCACTGCACCACTGGCTCTACTAGACTTTCCACCTGAAATACCAACCACATCATCTCTCGTAATCTGAATTGGGACTTCAAACTCCACCTTGCCTGGCGGTATATCCGTTCTCCGTTCACCATCTGACTGAGTATGTCTTCTACGAAATATCGCAGACTCAACGAATGTTACTTATCTGATTACTCCACTTTGGGTCCCAGAACACCACGATCTGTACCCTTTTGCTCCGATTCTAAAGCCGACAAGAGAACATCTCTCGACCCTCAGCTCTTCGATGAATCGAATTCTACGAAGCCCTGAGTAATCTCTAGCCCCTACAGTCTATACTTCTTTAGGAATTTCCATATCTGCAACCGTCGATGGTGATCGATCAATGAGGTACTCGGCGGTAAATAGGCCTCCAACCCGAAACTCTCTTGAAAAACCAGCCGTAAGCCTTAAAATTATGTTCTTCCCAACTATTCGAACCATTCACCATGCAATGACATCTGACCAAGGATCTCCTAACGTGGTATACTGATGCACGATCCTCCCCAGTCTGCACCATCCTGCGAACTCCTGCAAAGCGAACCCTCCATCTAAATCGGACTGAAAAACATCTACGCACTTCCCGGACTGCTTTAGATAAAACCGGTTGGTAAGAGATTTCTTCATGTAAATGGAATCCAACTTGTTCCATAATTCTGCCGCTGTCATCTCTTGCGTTACTTCGCAAAGAACCTTATCGGCCATTAAAAACTGGATCGAACTGTGACATTTGTCCACCATCTTTTCAATTTCAAATGTCGTGGTCATCGCCGGAATCCTGTCTTTTGCAAAGACAATCTTGTGCATACCTTGTTGCTTAAGCAGCGCCTTCATTTTCGATCTCTATAGACTGAAACTTTTGCCCCCATCGAACCTTTCGATCTTGTAATTTGTAATCGTCATCTCTCCAATCAACTCCAAAACGCGAACTTGACGCTCTGATTGTTGTAAGGATTATATATCTATGCGCAGCTGAAATTCAAGACCTTTATTTTAGGGTAAATTGAAAAAGATTATCCGACGGATACCAAATCATATGAAAAGAACACACCAACAACAACACACAAGATTTATCCACGTTCGGTGCAACTAGCACTTAATCCTGCAAACCGCGACGAAAGCTTCCATTATGAGAAAGAATTATAAGAGATTATACCGACTTCTCATCCCGCCTTTTCAAAGAATTGCCCTCTTACAAAAACTTTTTCTATCCGCGACCGCACTTGGCCGCCTTTTCCACTCTAATCAAACCCTAGGTAATTAAAGAATTATGGATTCATTAAAAAACCTAGAGAATACCTTATATATATATGGCATATAAATATTATGAGATAAATCCATATTTAAACTAGAGATAAATACGAATTTAATCTAGGGATTAAATTTAAATCACTAATGCCTAACTAATCAGAATTTAAATCAAATCAAATTTAACATTGACAACAACAAATTAATTGGACAACGACGCGTAATGTTAATGTAAGTGTGTGGCGGTTGTTGTTTATGCTGTGAATGAATGTATGTCCTAAGGACGAAAACGAGATGTAAGTGTGGCGGTTGTTGTTTATCCTGTGAATGAATGTATGTCCTAAGGACGACAACGAGATGTAAGTCTGTGGCGGTTGTTGTTTATGCTGTGAATGGATGTATGTCCTAAGGATGACAACGACGTAATTTTAATAGACGCACAACTGAATATTAATAACTCTACATAAAAATTTCACTTAATTATCATGTTGTTGATCGCTACACGCGCTAGCTATTTAATCATAAATATAAATGAGGAGAGAATGCATGAATTTTGGATAGAGAGTACAAAAACACAGGTATAATGAGAAATTTGACTGGATGATCTACATAAATTAAAACCATCTTCCATTTTAATTTTATACTTATAAAAACAAGCTAATCTAATTATATATAATCATTTGCAACAACATTTCGTATCCATTTAAAAAAATTCAGAAAAATTAAAGCATGGATGTTAGAATTTGAACCTTTCACCGCTTCTTATGAAACATGACATACTATATATATCACTTGGCTAACAAATGCTTAGGGTTAATCGCTAAATAATACCTTGACCTTTCTCCTACTTCACACTTACGTACTTTATTGATTTTTTCCCTGTACTTCCTAAAATACAAACGGTATGCACTTAATTATAACTATTTCATATGTCAATATATATATATATATATATATATATATATATATATATATATATATATATTGTAAGTCTACGGTAGCGTCCCGGCCGTCTACGGACGCCAAATGCGGAACAAAAACTTTTTAACTGGCGCTATCGTATACTATAACCCGGATCTGCCATTATTGCTAAACTAACAATCTACAAAGAGTGTAGAAAGGTTATACCGAACGATCCGAGTCCTTCGTTCTTCAACCATCATCCTACGCTCCGTTGCGGCTGCTCTGATCTCGTCGATCTCCGATCTGCTCGTCCAGGTGGCACCACATCAACGATTCTTTAAACGGGCTCCCGCCTCTTACTCGAGGCAACTCGGTCGTCAAGTTTGCTAAAAGAGATGATCAAGAATGATGTAGAATATGAGTAGATCACTTTGTCTCACTTCGTCCAAAACCGTGGACGATCGATTAATGAAGTTGCCAATTTTATTGGGTGATGGAATGAAAGAGGCAAATGAAATTTCCATGCACCTTAAACCATAGTCTTTTCTCTCAAGAATGAAATTAATCTCACTCTCTCACTCATAAGGGGGCCGGCCAATATATTTGAAGAGGGAGGTGATGGTAAAAGCAAAGAGGGTGACCACAAGGATAAATATCATGAACAAATATCCTAAGGTTAAACAAGAATCATTAATGGCAAAGCATGAGTCATTAAAACCTAGTTATCATGTAATTAATGTAAGCAAAGGTTCATGAACCTAGTCACCATCCTAGTCACCTCTTCTAGAAACTTCTAGAAGATTCTACACTCAACTCAAGAAAAGATAAATCCGTCTTTAACCGAATGTTAAAAGACGGCAGATAGAAAACTGGAAACTGGCAACTTCCAAAAGTGATCCCGAAACGAATTTCAGGATAACCCCGTAACTGTATAAATATACCCGCATTTGTATTACGACCGAATACAAATGCAATTGAGAAAAAAAATATTATATCTACTCAATATAATACTCGGATCCGGCTTAAACCAAAGCCGACCGGTATCATCTGTCCGAAAAACGACACGTGCGTAAACGCACATGCAATTTCCGAACCCTGCCATAAAATCATACGGCCTCTACAACGTTTCGCCCGAACTTGGGAAACTATCTATGGGGAACTCTAATGACTCGTCAGTACCCTGGCAGTGGGCTTAACCATAAACCGTCAGCGGCACTAGCTGTGCGTAACGGCTGCCTAAGGACTGACCTTAAGGGATGCCGATGAGCGAACTCATCCGGAAAACCCTTCTTAGCCTAACAGTGACGATGTATATACAGTCCGGTCCGTTCGTCTATGAGTATCGCATATCCTGCCTAGGGGGCTGGTAACGTCAGACCCCCAATAGCAGTATAAGTCGTGTTGGAGTATAGCCTCAATACACCCTGAGATACTACTGGAGTACCTACCAGTAAATCTCCTGCCACGGCCGTGGGCTTTGTGTAATAGCTCTCCTAGACACAGCGTGATCTCGCCCCAATACCGGGAGAGACGAATCCCCTGCCGATCCGCTCACGTGCCTCCATGTGGCTCGGGACTGTACCCAAAAACTACCTGTTTGCACGACTCCTTTGAGCCGTGGTAGGGTAGAAATCAAAGCACAGTGGGAACTCACACGAGACAAATGACGACCTCAGGTCGATGAACTAACCTGTACACATGTCACCAGGGAACTGATATCTGACGATAGATATAGTACCAACTAGCAGATTCCCGACGAGTCCTGTCCGGTGTACTCAAAACCCAATGAGCACCTGTATATATCTTAGGTGATCCAACAGACACCAGTGGCTTGTGAGACCGGCCACCGCCCCTTATCGGCGTCTCGACTGTATACACCAGTCTACTCCGGAGTATCGATGCCCTGTCTCGAAACTCCCACGACTAGGGACCAAAAACAAGGATATGCATATAAACCACCCAACTCTCACGTATATGATCGCCATCATACTGTTGGTAGTAAAGCAAGATCCTAAGGGATCTATCAAAGTGTAACAGTGATCAGTCACCTGAACCTGTACACGACTGATAAAGGCAAACCAGATAACATACTATCATCTCGAGTAAGACTGTCCTACCGGTATAGGTCCTCCGTAATCATTGCAATCACGTACCTGTGATCCAATAATTGACTCTGAGGGCACTATATCCAACAATCTCCCACTTGCACTTAAGACTAATTATTGCGATGTCGACCATTCACAGCCCGTGTGAAACCGAACATCCAACTCCTCTACTAATCAGTTTCACAAAGCTCGTTTGTAAAACCATTGTGTTCGAGAAATAGCCTCAGTGAGTGGATCCGCCTAGATGTTTCTTTCTATATCTCTCTAAATCTCAAGTTCACGGAGAAAGCCATCTCCCGAATTGAGTAATACTTGTCTTAGAATATGTCTGGATATCTGATGGGACCTAGTTCATAAAGGAACTCCAAATCCAAACTTCTTAGACTGTATCGATCACTGAACCTAATCAGTATCCAGCACCAAGCCTCCCACAGTATCCTATTGGACCGCCTGTCCATAATACTGTCCCTCATCAGAAGGAAAACTATAACTCTGACAATCACTCTGTCAGCCTTGTCACCTTTGAAGCCTGGAATGATAACCGCCTCCTGACAGAGGCTGCCGTCATCAAATCCGTAGAACATATACTTATGTTCTAAAACTGCTTCCTTATGTTTCTCCAGGATTGGATTAATACAAACTTATTGCATCTAGTGCAAAAACAACATCTGGTGTGGTACTTGACATCTCACGATTGACTCAATTGCCTAAGCAAGTGATCTGCCAATCATGCACATCCCTTTTCACTTTAGTCTATACGACACCTTTAGAGAGGGGGACTCCATCACCTGCAGGTACACCACCATGCCAGGAGTCATCTATTCTAAAAACCATCAGAATATTGTCAAAGTACCCAAATTGGGAAACTATCCAAATCTAGATCTAAAACCATAAATCTAGTAACCAGAATGTCAAATATTATATCCATATCCTGTCTGGAGAAACAACTGTGTGACGACCACAGTACAACCGACAGTAGTGTAGGAATTTTACTTCCCACTTTGTGTATGTCATCCAGATACCATGACATCACACCCTACTACCTTCTTAACAGATCCATCCCCTGTTCTGATGAAGTCAAACCTATGACTATTACATCAAAACTAGATGATCTATCTCCGCTATAACTGCTCTAGTCTATAAATAGACATAAGCTACCTGCCCACTATGCTTCCGCTGCTCTCACTGACTACGACAACCCTCTGACAGAATAATGTATACGTGCACTTCTAAAACTAGTTTAGAACGATGCTATAGTTATCCTCCTGCCTGGTTTCATAGTCTGGAACAACAGTAGTGTCAAGTCTGGGTAAACAAGAACCTCCCTGTCACCGTCCTTGAGGCTACCGAAGTACCTCTCGAGTGTCTGAGGTTACCCACCAAATCTGCGGAGTGGCTAATGGAATGTTAAACCTGATTGAATCTTTAGGTCCTATTAAATTTTCCGTAATCGTTTGCGGTTCTGGAATCACTTCCAGTTCTACCATACTCCCACTACTGTTTTCTGAAAAAATCCATTTTAATAAAACTGTGGCGAGTCAAGAACAATATCACTATTGATCTTCCAAATGGTAGAAAGTCAACCCTTGTCATAACCTGGGCCAACCCACAAACAGCCATTACAGAAACGTGCCCTGAGTTATCTAGTGTCTGGTTTTAAGCATAAGCTGGACAACTCCCCATACCTTAACATTGTTAAGATATGAACTATTCTATATCCAATATAGAAACTTTGGCACTTATTTAATTGGAACCAGATTCAATCATGCAGCTGTCTCCAGTGCATATCATCTTAATGGAGAGAGGCTACTCAGCATTATCCAACTTAGGAATCCATCCAATTATGAGTAACCTGAAAGAGAAACAAGTTTCTCAAAACCATTACTATCATCTGAATACCATTCACAAGAATCTACATCTTCGATCTCTTTGAAGAATCCCGATACTTGTGACAGCTGGTTCTCTACTTTATTCTTATACCCAAAACTTCTCAAAACTTAGACACTGTATTTCTACGAAACACTTGTCTAAAAACTAGAGAAATTATAAGTAAACAGAAAATAGTACGAGGACCTACCCCTTTGTTCTGATGGACACTGGACAACATACAATACTCTGTATAAGTCCGATGAGTTGAATAACTCATAATCTGTGCGTCGTAGGTTGAAAACTGTACTCTGGAGATTTCCTCAAATATCACCAATTACTACGAATTCCGATATAATGAGGATGATCACCTAATTCCCAATAACTTACTCCCATTCATCATCTGTAAAACCATACAGATATGAGAATGAAACCTGGTAAATACATATCCTTGGAGTAAGTGTCTAATCGGGAAAACAGTTTTCCTTTAACAATGCACTGAAACATGAAAATGTTTCGTAGGGGTATCCTGGTATTCATAGTAATGCCTCTTCCATAATTCAATTCATGACTACAACCGTATATCTCTTTGCCATCTCTCCAAATCCCTTTATTTGTCTTTAGTCGTTACCTTCTGTACACCATCATTAGGCTAAATGGTTTTCTTCCTTCCCTACCGCTCGGCACCAGCCTATGGTTTGGAAGAAGACTATCCAGTAAGCATAATAAATGTACCCTCCTAATCCTAGGAGTACTCGTAACTTGAGAGAAGGTGATGATAAAAGACAACTGAATAATACCTTATTCTTGCAAAGGAGAAATAGGAGTGGCGATGAAGTACGCGGTTTGGACGTTGATTGAAAAGAATTCTTGATGTGTAGTATGGAATTGTAAAGAAATCACAACCAAAAATTATTTGACCGCAATCAACTACGGTGTCGGATGTAGTTTGTATGTGAGTGCGGATCGTCCACAGGGAAAGTGTAATCGTTCGTCTTTTGAATTAGATGAATTGAAACTTTAATGAAAAGAAAACAAACAATTCAAGATTTAAAGTTGAAGTTCAAGAATTAGAAAATCTAGATCTAATAACAAGAAAAAGATAGAATCAAGAATTGATCGTTTGATGATTTTTCCAAACCAAATCTCAAGAATTGAAATGAGGCTCGTAGGAATCGATCGGATCTATAGATGTGATGTAATCTTAAGATGACGTATTCTTATCCTTCGATGAATTGATACTAGATCGATGATGATCGACGAGAATTAGGGATTTCTTGTGAAACTAGGGTTTCATCTTATCCCTTGTTCATTCATCGATATCATTCATATTCTAGCCTCTAGTAAATTCAAGAAACGATCGTAGATCCCTAATTTTGAGCGATCACAATCAAGAAAGCATCGCTATGAAACTAGGTCATCGATTCTTAATCTTGCTAGGGTTTACAAAACTCGTAGGACTTAAAAATCGTTTAAAGATTTGTTACATCATCATTCTACAATTGTCTCGACTCCTTAACGAGCGGAGTTTCACTCAAACATCACAACAAGAGCAACAATTATAAATTGAGATCTAATCATGATGCAAGAATTAAAAGAAAGCAAGATTAAAGAATTTCACCTTTTATTTATATCAACAATTTAGTTACATTCGCTCAAGAAGTACAAGAGGAAGAACTCGATCGTCGATTTGGCTTCGCTCGTCTCCGTGGATCGCGGATCGGCTTGGATCACTTGCCCGATTGAAGATCGGCTCGGCTCCTAAAAGGTTGAAGGCTTCTCGCTTGATTTGGTACTCAAGATCTTGGATTTGGAGTGGAATTAGGGTTAGGGTTTCGCACAAGCCTTGTCACTAGACTTGTGGAAGAAGATGATGAAAGAGGGAATATCTAAGATTATTAATGAACAACCTTGACCCTTAGATCTAGGCTCTATTTATAGATAACCAAACCCTAGATCTAGGATTTCAAATTCTAAGTTTCCCTCCTAAAGTTTGTTGAGGAAATTTGAATTTCCCTCCAAAAGTTAGTTAGAGGAGAAGTTTCTAGATGTGATTAGTTAGGAGGGAGCTTCTAGAAGAGGATTAATTAGGAGCTTAATTAAGATTAGCCTTGCTTAATCTTCTTTGCTGATCTGGCAGTAGCTTCGAGGTCCTTCTGGAATTTGACATATCATAAAGGAATGTGGGACCAGAGCTGGGAATTTTGCACTAAAAATAAAGCGCTGACGTGGCAATAATGCGGCGGATCCGCGGCACAAGCAAGCTCCTGCCGCGGATCCGCGGCCCATTGGAGTCTTCATGGCTTGTGTTTTCTGCAGTGGTCTTGGGCTGTTGTATGGGCCTTTATTTTATATGTTGAATTTAATATCTCCTTTTGTATTGCTACCAGATCTGAAATGATTTAGTTGGTGTATTTTTGATCAGCTCTTTTGCTTTTCTTCCGTATTTCCTGCACAGACTCAAGACAAGTATTGCGCAAATACAGAAATGATGCGATGCCATGAAATGCGGTCAATTTCCCTTAAAGTGTCGGTTTAAAAGTCTAATACATGCAATCTGGTATTTTACGACTGATTTGCTAATATGTGAAATATGAATACCGAACACTTCTAAATGTATGCAAAAGATGGGGAAATTGCCGTGTTAAAAATACATTATTTTCGACTGATCAAATACCCCCAAACTTAATTTCGATCGTCTCGAGCGAATGTTTTATTAAAAAGAGAAGGAGAAAATAAAGAAAGAGAAAAACTAACTAGCACACTTTCATAGGCAACACGATTGCACTGAGCACGTGCAACAAGCCTTTAAACCACTAGGTGTCCCTAGTAGGAGGAGTGTTGTCTCCTGAGGGTTTTCAGCGGATTGCACCCACAAAATCCAATAATAAAAGGAAGATCATGAATATTACATTTAAAGACAAGAATTGTAAAAGAAAAGCTTCGAAAATTAAGGTTTCCAACTAAGCTAGCTTTTCGGTTGTCATGAGCCCTATCTTAATGGTCATGAAAAGATGTCAGAAATCACGTCCTCCCTCAATAAAACATCGTCTTATTCTTCATTCCTATCTGTTTTCCAAACATCGATCATATCACCCTGCGTATGTGTAAAAGACATCCCTACACCCGGAGAATTCAATTCAAGCTATCATACTCTTGCCCATCAGCCTCAGTACTTTTTAATCAATGAATATTTAGACGAAATTGCTCACACACTTTCATGCGACCGTTAATACTTCTTGAGGTACTAACCGACCGATTACTCCTGTGCTTGCTTACTTGGTGTATTTTCCTCGTCTTGCACCACCTCAGGCTTAGCAATGACTCCCAGACCAGTTGGCCTTAGGGCACTAGGTGAAGAAGCACCCTTGCTATATATTTTTTTATTGCCCTCGGTGATAACAAAACTAGTGTCCATTTTTATCACCACTTTATATTTTCTTCATTTTTTTTATTTCCTTCATACTTTTGGCTTTAAGACAAGAGCATTTCAAGGTATCCTCTACTCTCCCAGGCTTTAAGACGTATGTAAGTGCGAATAGCAGGGTATCAACGTTCAAAATGTTTGGCTTCAAGAATAGAAACTATTTTTCAGACTTATTTTTATCCTCAGATTAGTGACGTCTTTCATCTTACTAACCCTTGGGACAACGGCTCATAACTACTTATTACTAGTTCGTATAAGAAAACTTCTAATTTTCTTGGTTTTCTTAAATTTTTCTAATCTCATGGATGTAATTTTTCACTATCTAAACTTTTATTATCTTATTTATGTACAAAAAATATTTTTATAGTTTTGAAAATTTTTAAATTTTTATAGGTTTTCGAAAAAATGTTTTGTGCTTATGCAAAGTGATATGCAAATGATGCGAAAATAAACACAAACCTCCCCCAAACATGTTTTCAACAGTGTCCTCACTGTTGCCTTCTGGTAAATCTTGAAAAACCTGTAAGCTTGGGAGGAATTTATTAGTGGGGGTAGAATATTTAAGTGAAGAATCTCCCCCAAACTTATTTTTGGCTAAAATTTTTGTAAAAATTCTTTTTAGGAGCCAGAAAAAATTATACCCCCCCAAACTTGAGTTATGCAATGTTAATCTTTGAAAATCATATGAGGGGGTCAAAAATCAATGGTCGATGCCAAGCTTTGCAAAGACCGAAGGCTAACACCAACCATTCAAAAATTTTATCAATGCAGTGCTCGGGTTGGTGGAAGAAAAAGTGGGGAAAGGGTAAGTGGTGGAATAGAATGTATGTGCGTCTCATATTGGAGAGACGATGCAGTGAATGTGATGGATTACTCGCATTCTTTTTACAGTCCAAAAGAAGGGGTGGAGGTGCAATTTCATTGATTGGGAGATGATTCATCTCAACACCCGTGTCATTCAAAAATGCGAGTTCATCAGCGAAGATCTCCTCAAAAGTTCCATCAATGCCCCGATGAATAATGTCATTACAAAGTGCGGGGTGATCTTCAGACTCTAAGAACATTTCATAATCCGTGTTAATTGTTGACCCGGACATCTCAGTGGAAGAGTCAGTATGTGTATGATACATAGTTGGGTCAAACAATAACATATGAAAAGAGTCTAGATCAATATCAGGAGGATCATCAAATTCGCTGCTGTCGACATCCATTAAGTCGACAGAACAGACCTGAGCAGTAGGTTCGGAGGGTACACTTCCCAACTTGTAAATGTTTAGTTCTATTGACCTATTCCCGAAAGATAGGGTCATAGAACCATTACGACAGTTGATAATAGCATTGGAAGTGGCCAAAAAGGGGCGACCTAAAATCACCGGAATTTGATTCCGTGGGTTCGCTACAGGCTGTGTATCAATTACAATAAAATCTACCGGGAATATAAATTCTCCGATTTTTATTAACACATCCTCCAGTTCACCCCTAGGTTTGGTGATTGATCGGTCAGCCATCTGGAGAGTGCAATTGGTTGGCTTCAACTCTCCGATACCTAGTTGCTCATAGACTGAGTAAGGAAGCAAGTTAACACTAGCGCCAAGGTCTAGTAGAGCACGATTGATGTGTTTTTCCCCAATAGAAACGGAAATAGTAGGATATCCAGGATCCTTACGTTTCCTCGGTAATTGTTGGGGGAAAGCCGTGTCTATTGTTTTTTCCATGAATATCTTCTTGGGCGCTTGAGTCTTCCTCTTCCTAGTGCACAAGTTCTTAAGAGTTTTCGCATAAGACGGAACTTGTTGGATGGCATCTAGGAGAGGGATGTTGGTGTTTACTTGCTTAAAAATGTTCATAATCTTCTCCATATGTGGACTCGGTGTGTTAGCCCTTAACCGATGAGGATAAGGTGCTTTAGCAATAAGCGCTGGGTCCATCATAGGAGAAGGAAGTGGGTGTGGAACCGATCCCAGAATAGAAGTGGGGATCGTCCGTGGAGGGGTAAAAGAGGTGGGCTGTAGTGGCGAGCCTTTTGGGAAACGAAGAATAGGCTCGGAAGAAGATGGTAGGGTAGAAGAACTGGGTTCAGAAGTGTGTGTGTGAGGAAAGGTCTCAGCCGGGGTGTTATTGATTGATTTTTCTGTATCATCAAACTCTTCCCCAAAATGAGTGTCAAGCACTCTTCCAGATCTCAACGTGATCTCATCCACATGATGTGAATAGCCAAGATTGGGTAAAGGTTGAGCTGGAAGTTTCCCTTTCTCTCGTGCACTCATTTCGGCTTTTAGTTGTGCAATTTGTTCTTCCATCGATTTGATGTTCTCATTTTGAGAGATAATGATCTTCATTACATTCTCGACGGAAGATTGCAAACTTGCCGTCCCTTGGATGGATTGTTTCATGAAAGTATCCAAGGTTTGTGCTAGTGCAGAGGTATTATCTGTACCGGTCAATTGCAAAGGACTAGACGATGCAAAAGTGTTGGCCGGATTTTGAAAGTTTTGTGCTTGGAAGGGGTGCTGACTCAATTGAAGTGGTGGCTGCTGTTGTGGTGGAGGGACCCCTTGGAAATTGTTTTGGGTTGGAACCGTGTTTTGAAATTGTGATTGGTTCCAAGCAAAGTTAGGGTGATTCCTCCAACCCTGATCATATGTGGAGGAAGATGGATCATTTCTAGGTCTTTGAAATGCGGCATTTGTATGCTCAGGACCTTGAAACGGAGAATTTAGTGGACACTCTTCCGTTAAATGAGAAGGATACAGTTTTGGAGAGTGATATTTGACTTAGGGCGGCGGCTAAAAATTTATTTTCCATATTCTCGAGTTTCTTATTGATAGCTGCAATGTCAGCTTTAACTTCTATGGAAATATCATTGCCATCCCTAGATGATTGACTCACACCCTCCCACTGTAAAGATTTTTCAGCGAAATCTTCTAGAAAATTCCAGGCTTCCCCATCATCTTTGGTCATAAAGTTGCCTTGACACATGGATTCAAGAGACTGTCTTGTGTAAGGAGTAATGCCCTCATAAATGATTCGGCACAATTCCCATCTCGGGATGCCGTGATGTGGACATTGGACTAACAGATCCTTGAAGCGTTCAAGACATTTTGAAAATGTTTCATTTGGAAGCTGGGTGAATTGATAGATTTCGCTATGGACTCGAGCTGTTTTGTGGTGGGTAAAATTTCTTAAGGAATACTTTGACGAAGTCTTCCCAATTTGAAATGGAATGTGCGGTAGTGTTATATAGCCACTTCTCGGCTAAATCGCACAAGGTGAATGGGAGAAGACGAAGACGTAAAGCATCCACAGACAACTGTGAGGTACCCATCATTGCGCATACATTTTCAAATTTCGTGATAAACACGTATGCGTCCTCAGACTCGAGACCGTGAAATTTTGGTAGAAGGTTGATGTATTGGGGTTTTATTTGAAAATTTTCCCCGTTGGCTGGTGGAATGGAAAGACAGGTGGAAAGTGGGATTCGTGTTGGATAGCACCTCTCTTGGAGAGAGATGCGAGGTGGATTCTGCGCACCAACGGACGGCGGCAGAGTAGTGGAAAAGAAGTTCGATGGAGGTGGATCCATCGAATGTGGGTGTGGTGGTGGGTAAAAGAAAGGGTAAATGTAGAAATACCGACTTTAGGGTCGATCAAGGAAACGCGGACTTAACGGGCACTAGAAACCTGTGTCCAGCCTATCTTGCACTAAAAAGGGTTAGTACAAGTGGCAGCGTGGATTTATAATTAGGAGAAATGATGTATGCGGTGCTTGCTTTGAAAATTGATACGGATTTTTGAAAAAATGATGCAACAAAACAAATGCAACACACAAAACCCTAGAATCTAGTGGTCACCTAGGTCTGGCTCTAGACCGCTCCTAACTGCCAAAAGACAAGTCGCAGGATCAATCCTCCACTGCCTCTTTGTCCCCCTGTGGCCGGATAAGTGCCAGGTAAGTGGGAAGGTACTCCACTACGTAAGTAGTGGGCCTAATTAAAAACCACTAGCCTTAGACACACTCGCCTTAGGCACCACAAGAAAACGCGGATAAGCAATGAATTACCCACGGCCCTCTTCTGTCCTAATTGAGCGCGACGGTCCTTAGAGTCATCTCTAGATATTTTTTAGTTAATGTGGTCAATGCGGATGCAAGTTTTGCGATTTTCGGGGCCTAGGAAGGGTAATGAACTCCCCACCTAATTTGAATTTGGTCGTGCCCCTTAAATTTCCGTATTAATATGCAAACAACCAAAAGAATCAAAACACGCATAAATTTTATTTTTCTTTTGCGGCGCTGCGATTATTTGCAAAGAAACCTGCAGCAAAGTGTTAATTGGAGTAGATGAGGTAAGAGATAAGAAAGATAGAGACTTACAGGAAAAAAATAGTACAGTGAACCCTCTACCCAGGCGCGGAACCGCCGCAAATAGAGGCTAATGCCGCGGAAACGCGGCCGTATGTGCTGATCTCTGCACAAAAATTCCTGTCACTGTTCCACTTGAACTGCTTAGCTCTATGGAATTTTCAGAATAATTTTATCCAAGCTCCAATGATTCCAGAATTTCTCGCAACAAATCACAACACACGTATTAGGGTTTGTACGAGTTTAGATCTAAAAATTATGATGGAATAAATTGTTCAACTCAAATTTCAAAATACGAACTATTAGCGCACTATCCCCGGCAACGGCGCCATTTGATTGAAAAGAATTCTTGATGTGTAGTATGGAATTGTAAAGAAATCACAACCAAAAATTATTTGACCGCAATCAACTACGGTGTCGGATGTAGTTTGTATGTGAGTGCGGATCGTCCACAGCGAAAGTGTAATCGTTCGTCTTTTGAATTAGATGAATTGAAACTTTAATGAAAAGAAAACAAACAATTCAAGATTTAAAGTTGAAGTTCAAGAATTAAAAAATCTAGATCTAATAACAAGAAAAAGATAGAATCAAGAATTGATCGTTTGATGATTTTTCCAAACCAAATCTCAAGAATTGAAATGAGGCTCGTAGGAATCGATCGGATCTATAGATGTGATGTAATCTTACGATGACGTATTCTTATCCTTCGATGAATTGATACTAGATCGATGATGATCGACGAGAATTAGGGATTTCTTGTGAAACTAGGGTTTCATCTTATCCCTTGTTCATTCATCGATATCATTCATATTCTAGCCTCTAGTAAATTCAAGAAACGATCGTAGATCCCTAATTTCGAGCGATCACAATCAAGAAAGCATCGCTACGAAACTAGGTCATCGATTCTTAATCTTGCTAGGGTTTACAAAACTCGTAGGACTTAAAAATCGTTTAAAGATTTGTTACATCATCATTCTACAATCGTCTCGACTCCTTAACGAGCGGAGTTTCACTCAAACATCACAACAAGAGCAACAATTACAAATTGAGATCTAATCATGATGCAAGAATTAAAAGAAAGCAAGATTAAAGAATTTCACCTTTTATTTATATCAACAATTTAGTTACATTCGCTCAAGAACTACAAGAGGAAGAACTCGATCGTCGATTTGGCTTCGCTCGTCTCCGTGGATCGCGGATCGGCTTGGATCACTTGCCCGATTGAAGATCGGCTCGGCTCCTAAAAGGTTGAAGGCTTCTCGCTTGATTTGGTACTCAAGATCTTGGATTTGGAGTGGAATTAGGGTTAGGGTTTCGCACAAGCCTTGTCACTAGACTTGTAGAAGAAGATGATGAAAGAGGGAATATCTAAGATTATTGATGAACAACCTTGACCCTTAGATCTAGGCTCTATTTATAGATAACCAAACCCTAGATCTAGGATTTCAAATTCTAAGTTTCCCTCCTAAAGTTTGTTGAGGAAATTTGAATTTCCCTCCAAAAGTTAGTTAGAGGAGAAGTTTCTAGATGTGATTAGTTAGGAGGGAGCTTCTAGAAGAGGATTAATTAGGAGATTAATTAAGATTAGCCTTGCTTAATCTTCTTTGCTGATCTGGCAGTAGCTTCGAGGTCCTTCTGGAATTTGACATATCATAAAGGAATGTGGGACCAGAGCTGGGAATTTTGCACTAAAAATAAAGCGCTGACGTGGCAATAATGCGGCGGATCCGCGGCACAAGCAAGCTCCTGCCGCGGATCCGCGGCGCATTGGAGTCTTCATGGCTTGTGTTTTCTGCAGTGGTCTTGGGCTGTTGTATGGGCCTTTATTTTATATGTTGAATTTAATATCTCCTTTTGTATTGCTACCAGATCTGAAATGATTTAGTTGGTGTATTTTTGATCAGCTCTTTTGCTTTTCTTCCGTATTTCCTGCACAGAGTCAAGACAAGTGTTGCGCAAATACAGAAATGATGCGATGCCATGAAATGCGTCAATTTCCCTTAAAATGTCGGTTTAAAAGTCTAATACATGCAATCTGGTATTTTACGACTGATTTGCTAATATGTGAAATATGAATACCGAACACTTCTAAATGTATGCAAAAGATGGGGAAATTGCCGTGTTAAAAATACATTATTTTCGACTGATCAGTCGTGAATGATAACAGTCGCAATTTACTTAGCCCTCTTTCTAATCCCTTTATTTTGTCTTTACATATTACCTTCTGCACACCCTACTTAGGCTAATTGGTTTTCTTCATTCCTTACCTTTCGGCACCTGCCTATGGTTTGGAATAAGACTATCCAATAAGCGTAATAGGTGTACTCTCCTAAACCAAAGAGCTCTCGCAACTTGAGAGAAGGTGAAAATAAAAGACAACTGAATAAACCAATTCTATTTCTCCTGAACCTTGATGCATCCTAGAAGAAATCCCTTTGAGTTCGTATATAACCATACGATGGATTTATCCAATGGAATTGGATGTCCGTAGTAATACGGGGTGTTCTGAGAAATTTAAAGGGTAAAAGAAGGATTGGCAATGACTTATGCAACTCAGACAATCCAAAAGCCAGTATTTTAAGAAGGTTTGGTCAACTTGGTTACTGAGTCATAGTCTAGGGTCGGTCAAAGGTCGCTGCCAAAGAGAGAGAGAAAAGAAACACTCTGCGTGCACTCTAACCTAGATCAGAATGGTCATCATTTTATCTAATCCGGAAACCTCCTACTGTCCTGTCAAATTCTCCTCCAAACCTAAAGAAGAATTAATCGGGATCACCCGAAGAGTAAACCAACTCATCAGTGGGAATCGGGATCCAACTCTCATCGCATGATAATGTGATGGAATGCATCCACGTTACTCATACTCCAGAAGGTATGCGCATACTTGGCAAGTTTCAGTTTCTTTAGAAACTCCCGATATCATTTTTGCCCCATGCTCTTATGACCTTGGCGTTAGGTCAAAATGTCATAAGTCACATGCCAAGTTCTACCCGTCACTATCTTGTCAATTTGAACCCACCCGCACATGCCCTTGGCGTTAGGTCAAAATGGCAGAACGGCTGTCCCAAACCAACTCATCTATCTATGCAACAATTGAATACCCAGCAGCTACCAAACACTATGCCTTAGCGTTAGGTCAAAATACATAGCTTGAATACTACTGAATACCCAAAAGAAATGACGGAGGGCTAGGGCTGGTTTTTGGCGAAAAACCTTTAACGCAGTGAACTTGATATCGCTGAAGGAACCTGATAGCTTTTTATAAAAATATAGTGGCGAAAACCTTTTTGCTAAAGAGGTCATTCCCGGTGAAGAGATCTCGGCTCTTTTCTCGTGGAATGAGGTGCAGGATATTCCACTGAATACCGCGATGCAAAGCAACTTGTAATCGACCATAGTAAAGTTATTACCCTGACGCAAACTTCTGTTCAAGGGGTCTTTCCCGGTGAAGGGATATCAGCCCTTGCCTCGTCGAATGAGGTGCTGGATATTCACACCGAATACCGCTATGCATAATAAAAGGAAACGTCATTCTAATAACACTTTTTAAAATTGTTCCAACAACTCAAACAGGTTTGTTTTATCTTTGCATTGATAAGAATCAATGCAGTCCCATCAATCAATCACACCAGAAAAGAACGAAAATAAAATGTACGTATATGCCATCTGCATTCGTCACTGGGTCCCGTCATCACCCGTTAGGTTACTTAACTAACGACAGAGCGGGGACTGGACTAGCACGGGTGCAAAACATATACAACATCTAATAGTATATATACCAATATACAATAATCGCTCCAGGCGTGATAATATGCAACATTACAGAAAAGTAATAGCATCACAGAAAAATACAGATAATCTGGGATCCCCGGGTTTCATAGAGCCGCTGCTGAAACCCGACGTTCCCCTGGTCGTGTGGATAGCCTGTGCAATGTAAACCTAGACCCCTACGGGTGCGTCAAGTTACCCGCCAAAACCTGAAGTGAGGCAGCCCCCTACAGCAAAGTGAATGGACCACCCAGCACTTCACGGAATCCGGTAGCTTGAGCACCCCTCCTTGGGTCAACCTGTACCCCCTAAAGTGCGGCGAATAGTCTGCCAATTCTAGAGTGAGGCCCCTCTGCCTCTCAAAGCCATGAGATGCGGACCTGTTGCCCTCCAGAACCCGGCTATCCATGCATTCCGTCGGGGGTAAACCTAGTACAGAAATAAATAATAGTACAACAGGTATATCGACCGCAACCTGGTCGTGCCCCAAAAGAATATTATACAACAGGCAGTGACGGCAGTCCACATGTTGGACGCTCGTCCCGCAATATCAAATGTACAAATAAAACCAAACTGTACTATCATTGCACACTGCTATCCACCACGACAAATCCGCAACATCACAGCACAACACAGAACATCAACGCGAATGTCACGTTCGCAAACCCGTCTAAAAGAACTATAGCAATCAGACGCGGTTTACCGATCAAATGACATTCCCGGTCAGAGATATAATGTAAGTACTGAAGACTAACATGTTTAAATTTCGATCGACTAAATATCACAAAGTGGGCCCCACAAACATCTGTTGAACAATAACAAAACCTGGGCCCAAAAGATATATACCAAAAACCCCAATTTCCAGAGAAGAACACACTGTACAAATTTGGGAGCATGATCTCACCAAATGGCCACGAATGCGCGGCCAAACCATGGGTTAGGCCGCGTTTCCGCGGCGGCTTGGTGGAATCATGTGCCCAAATTTTGTCGGTGTTCTTAGAAAACCCTGCACAGATTTCTGAGATATGTAGAATAATTTTAGGACATCATTTAAAATCGACAGAAACTGTGAAGTTGGAATTTTGCAGTTTTTGATTTCCGATTCGATCGATATTTTAAACGTGTTAGCACAAGTTAGTATAGCATAATGGTTAGGCTCTGATACTACTGTAAGTCTACGGTAGCGCCCCGGCCGTCTACGGACGCCAAATGCGGAACAAAAACTTTTTAACTGGCGCTATCGTATACTATAACCCGGATCTGCCATTATTGCTAAACTAACAATCTACAAAGAGTGTAGAAAGGTTATACTGAACGATCCGAGTCCTTCGTTCTTCAACCATCATCCCACGCTCCGTTGCGGCTGCTCTGATCTCGTCGATCTCCGATCTGCTCGTCCAGGTGGCACCACATCAACGATTCTTTAAACGGGCTCCCGCCTCTTACTCGAGACAACTCGGTCGTCAAGTTTGCTAAAACAGACGATCAAGAATGATGTAGAATATGAGTAGATCACTTTGTCTCACTTCGTCCAAAACCGTGGATGATCGGTTAATGAAGTTGCCAATTTTATCGGGTGATGGAATGAAAGAGGCAATGAAATTTCCATGCACCCTAAACCATAGTCTTTTCTCTCAAGAATGAAATTAATTTCTCTCTCACTCACAAGGGGGCCGGCCAATATATTTGAAGAGGGAGGTGATGGTTGGAGCAAAGAGGGTGACCACAAGGATAAATATCATGAACAAATATCCTAAGGTTAAACAAGAATCATTAATGTCAAAGCATGAGTCATTAAAACCTAGTCATCATGTAATTAATGTAAGCAAAGGTTCATGAACCTAGTCACCTCTTCTAGAAACTTCTAGAAGATTCTACACTCAACTCAAGAAAAGATAAATCCGTCTTTAACCGAATGTTAAAAGACGGCAGATAGAAAACTGGAAACTGGCAACTTCCAAAAGTGATCCCGAAACGAATTTCAGGATAACCCCGTAACTGTATAAATATACCCGTATTTGTATTACGACCGAATACAAATGCAACTGAGACAAAGATATTATATCTACTCAATATAATACTCGGATCCGGCTTAAACCAAAGCCGACCAGTATCATCTGTCCGAAAAACGACACGTGCGTAAACGCACGTGCAATTTCCGAACCCTGCCATAAAACCATACGGCCTCTACAAAGTTTCGCCCGAACTTGGGAAACTGTCTGTGGGAAACTCTAATGACTCGTCAGTACCCTGGCAGTGGGTTTAACCACAAACCGTAAGCGGCACTAGCTGTACGTAACGGCTGCCTAAGGACTGACCTCAAGGGATGCCGATGAGCGAACTCATCCGGAAAACTCTACTGAGCCTAACAATGACAATGTATATATAGTTCGGTCCGTTCGTTTATGAGTATCGCATATCCTGCCTAGGGGCTGGTAACGTCAGACCCCCAATAGCAGTATAAGTCGTGTCGGAGTATAGCCTCAATACACCCTGAGATACTACTGGAATACCTACCATTAAATCTCCTGCCACGGCCGTGGGCTTTGTGTAATGGCTCTCCTAGACACAGCGTGATCTCGCCCCAATACCGGGAGAGACGAATCCCCTGCCGATTCGCTCACGTGCCTCCATGTGGCTCGGGACTGTACCCAAAAACTACCTGTTTGCACGACTCCTTTGAGCCGTGGTAGGGTAGAAATCAAAGCACAGTGGGAACTCACACGAGACAAATGACGACCTCAGGTCGATGAACTAACCTGTACACATGTCACCAGGGAACTGATATCTGACGATAGGTATAGTACCAACTAGCAGATTCCCGGCGAGTCCTGTCCGGTGTACTCATAACCCAATGAGCACCTGTATATATCTTAGGTGATCCAACAGACACCAGTGTCTTGTGAGACCGGCCACCGCCCCTCATCGGGGTCTCGACTGTATACACTAGTCTACTCCGGAGTATCGATGCCCTGTCTCGAAACTCCCACGACTAGGGACCAAAAACAAGGATATGCATATAAACCACCCAACTCTCACGTATATGATCGCCATCATACTGTTGGTAGTAAAGCAAGATCCTAACGGCTCTATCAAAGTGTAACAGTGATCAGTCACCTGAACCTGTACACGACTGATAAAGGCAAACCAGATAGCATACTATCATCTCGAGTAAGACTGTCCTACCGGTATAGGTCTTCCGCAATCATTGCAATCACGTACCTGCGATCCAATAATTGACTCTGAGGGCACTATATCCAACATATATATATATATATATATATATATATATATATATATATATATAGAGAGAGAGAGAGAGAGAGAGAGAAAGACACACACACACACAAAAAAAATAGTCCTTACAGTCTTTGATGCACACCTTGCAGTATTTCGGCCATAAACCAATTACAGAAATTCCGAACGGCCAACTTGTTCTTGTGTTAGAAAATAGACATAATTATCCCTTCAAAAATCTATCAAGTGCTGAATTTGACCAACTGTGTTGAAGCCGAGAAGCATTCACTACTACAATGTGGGATTACCCCTACGGATAGAGGAATACATAGGGGAAACTTTTTATTACCTCTACCGTTTACTCCGTATGGACATTGTTTGTCCCTACAGTGCCCACCGTAGAGATATAAATAAATTAAAAAATATTAAAATGTAATCTTTTTATTTGGCCCTACGGTGCCGTAAAAGAAGATCCGTAGGGGCAATAAAGGGTTATTTAAAAAACAATAAAGCTACGTAATTTCCACCGTCCACCCAAATTTCCCACCAATCTTATCTCTCCCATGCTCTCGATCGTCGATCAAGCTCATCCCTCGTCGTCCCTCGTCGTCGACTTCCTCATCGCTAATCATACTCGTCGGCGAGTTTCTCCTCCATCGCCATCGATCAAGCTCGTCATGGAGTTCCTCGCCGCCGCCAATCGATATCAAGGTCCTCGTCGTCTCCTCCACCTCTTCGAGCTCCATCTTTCAGGCCTCCTCCACCTCGTCGAGCTCTTGCTCTCCACCTCCTTGAGCTTTTTGCCCCCGGCCGGTATTTGGCAGAGGTGGCTTTCTATATATAAACAGTGCTTGAATTTTCCTAATTAGTTATGTTTTTTATTTCTGTAAATTAATAAGGAATTTAATTTATAATTTTATTGTTTTAGGTGTTATTGTTGTTGATTTTAGGGTTAGGGTTAGGGTTATAGGGCCGGGTTAATTTGGGTTAGGGTTAGGGTTAAGGTCAGGGTTAATTTGGATTAATTAAGAAAAATAGGGTTAGGGTTTGGGTGATGATTAGGATTAGGGTTAGGGTTAATTAGGTAAAATAGGGTTGGTGATGATTAGGGTTAATTAGATTAATTAGGGATAATTTTGGTTTCGGTTAGGGTTAATTAGGGTTAGGGTTTGGGTGATTATTAGGGTTGGTTAATTTGGGTTAATTAGGTAAAATAAGGTTGGTGATGTGTAGGGTTAGGATTAATTAGATTAATTAAGGTTAATTTTGTTTTGGGTTAGAGAAAATTTGGGTTAGGGTTTGGGTGATGGTTAGAGTTAGGGTTAGGGTTAATTTGGGTTAGGGTATTGATTAGGGTTAATTAGGTATAATTTGGGTTAATTAGGGTGATGATTAGGGTTAATTTGGGTTAATTTAGGTTAATTAAGCTTAGGGTTTAGGGAGTAAGTCAACCTTCGAGTTCCCCGTCAAAGCAATTCTTTGATTAGGGAGTAAATCAACTCATCAATCACTTACGGGTTCTCTCGACTTGTAAAGAGAAAATTCTCTTGTGAGATCCTTACGACTTTCAAGAGAAAACGCACTTAGGAATCCTCACGATTGCTAAGGAGAAGATACACCTACGGGATCCTCTCGACCGGTAGGGAGAAAATTCTTTATGAGACCCTCACGGCTCATAAAGTTGAAAATTCTTAGGTGGCGGATCCTAACCTGTCTCCCAAACCATCGTTGCCTCGCAGGGAGGTCAAGGTAGATTTTCTACGGGCCACAATCTCCGACAAGAAAGGAAACAATCACTTACGAGTTTTCTCGACTCGTAAGCAAGAAAAACTCTCTTGTGAGATTCTTACAACTCTCAAGAGAAAATACACTTAGGAATCCTCACGATTCTTCAGGAGAAATTACACTTACGAGATCCTAACGACTCGTAAGGAGAAATACCTTTATGAGACCCTCACGACTCATAATGTTGGAAAGCCTTAGGAGGCAGATCTGAACTTGACTCCTAAGCCATCTCTGTCCTACAAATAGATCAAAATAGATTATCCACAAAATGCATTTACTAAAAAGGACACACCACCATGAAGCAAAATATGTCTTTTATTCATGAATCAAAATGAATACAAAGTACAATTTATGAAAGAATAAAAAAATACTCTCATTAAGGAGTATGTACAAAAGAAGAATAAAAAGAAAAAATATACAATTTTTCAAGCCGGCGGACGATTTAATAGGTTTGCCAGTTCATCCTTTTTCCGCTGGGCCTCGGCTTCATGATTCATTATCGCTAAGAGACAGGCCTCCGCTTGAAACTGTTGGGCCTGGTATGAGGCAAGCCGACTTTCAAGCTCATGTTCGGTGACTTTATAGGCTTCAACCATCTTGCGGGTAAAGATGACGGCTTTATCAATAGCTACCACCTCCCTGATAGCTTCTTGAAGCACCCACCAGAGTTCATAGGCACGAGTGGTCTTGGCTGTAAATTCAGCTTGAAGTTCTCCCAGCGCTTTGGAAGCCAACTCCGTCTCCGAAAACTTTCGGTTGAGCCTCTTCTCGTAAGACAGCATATTTGCGGCGCACCATTCAATCAGCCCCCGCAAGCTCGTCTTTGCAGCCACGACCTCTGAGGGAAGGTGTGTGCACTTGAGATCATATAAACAGACCACCATTCGACGCCAATCCTCGATCCAAAACACGCATAAGCTATTTTCTCTTGCTGGCAACAAGGAAAGTTTTCGTGTTCGTACTTAAAGAAAATTTCCAGGGGTCAAGTATGAAGCTTGTGTACACAGGTGGGATGCACGTATGAATACACATCAAGCAGAAAAAGCTAACAGAGAACATTCAACAATTAATGATAAGAGAAAATATATTGATATTACTCTAAAGGAAAGAGATCACCAAACAAGGGATCGGAAATACAAGGGTTAACAAAGCAAAACACAAAATTTTTCAGCTCCCTCTCCGCCTTCTCCAGCACGTAAAAACGACAATTCTCACGAGGAGTCGCTCCCCATCGGTTGGCGCCGTGCTCATCAGCGAAAGCGGACATGACGTCCCGTTGGGCCCTTATCTGACTCGGTATATGAACTGAATGATCCTTCAGAGCTTAAGTGATTAGACAAGCCTCGTGAAAGCACTCGAGCTTATCCTCCGCCGCGTCAAGGATCGCCGAAGTCATCTCCGCCGGATGAGGGGGTATATCGGCAAGCACAGACAGAAAGATCATCCGGAGCCAAATGGAGCCCATGGGAAGAGGGGAGCCCCCGACAAGTCAGAAGCTCATACATCACCGCGTCACATTGAGCGTCGGTAAGGAAGGGATCTGCCAGCCGCGCAGCGAAGCGAGGGATTATCTCCTCAATGGGCACCTCCCATGGTTGCCGAAGAGCGTGGGGACGATTGCAAGCCATAGCAATTGATCGGTTTCTCAAAGATGACCACCTTAAGGTTTAAATGGGTTTCTCTGTGAGGAAAGGAAGAAAGGCGTGGTTTCAGATTATAAAGGGGAGCATTTAATGCTATGCACAAAAAATATTGTGCATGGTGGAACTATTCTCAAAACCCGGAAAAAAGGGGAGAGCGTTGGAAATGAAAAGCAATGACACAATGAAATCATATCAGGGAAATGAAACGTCCCCATCAAGCAGAGCCCCGCATGCGCAACACGTGAGCACAAGATTTTATTGGAAGATAAAGCGGCACTGCACATACATGACACAGAACTGAGTTCTGAGGAAGAGAATTAAATTCTCAAGGAAAATGAACAAGGAAGAAGATGAAAGAGTGGAGGCGCTTCTGAAGAGACCCCCGCAATTATAGGATGTGATGGGAAACGGTTCATCTACCCCCTTTCCTAGGCAGATCCAACGACCATAAAAGTTACAGCGTTGCACTCACGTGCAAACACGTGAGAACAACGCTGTGGGGGCATTTGTTCCCTCATAAAATACAAGGAAAAAACCCCAATGGGGCATCACGTGCACACACGTGATTGGGGTCACGTGTTGACACGTGATGGCTTCCTGAAGGCTCTGAAAAGATAAGAATTGAATCCTAATCAAATGGGGTCACATGCCCATATGCGATGGGCCTTTAAACCTACTGAAAATAATTAAAGGTATAATAAAACAACAGAGAAACCCCTAATGGGGCATCACGTGCCCACACGTGACCAAGGGTTACGTGCTGACACGTGATAATTCCTGAGTTCTTTAAAACAACAGAATTAAATTCTAGTTAAATGCTTAATCAGGGGATCACGTGCCAACACGTAATAGGTTCCTAAAGATCTCTGAAATAATAGAATTAAATTCTAATTAAATGGTCAATTAGAAGGCCACGTGTCAACACGTGATAGGCGCGTAAACCTTCTGAACTAATAGAATTAAATTCTAATTAAGAGGGAATAAAAAACCCTAACTGGAAAAATATTTCTCTAGATCTTTCCAAACAAAAAAGATTGTGTTCTGTAAAGTGGAGCACCGTTGGATTAAAAATCCAATGGTGATTAAAAATTACCAATTTATAGAAAGATTCTATACAAGGAAAGATTTTCCTAAAATCTGCCAGGAACAACAAACAAAATATCTTTTGGATTAAAAATCCAATAGTGAATAAAATTCACTGAGTGGTCTAAAAGATCATGATTGGTTACAAAATCAATTAAAATCTTTCAATGAAAGATTGAAAAAACAAACAGATTATTTTCTTTCTCCTATAAATAGGAGCCAAGAAGAAAAGAAAAAAAAGAGAGGATACAACAACAACAGAGAGAAAAAAGAAGAGAATTTAATTCTCCAGAGAGAAAAGAAGATTTCCTCAGAATAGAAAGAAACTTTAGGTGAGAAAAGGAAAGAGATCATAAGCTCCACAAAACAAAAAGAGAATTTAATTCTCAAACTAAGAGTTTAACTCTTCTGAATAAGAACTTAGTTCTTTCTTTGGTTGAAGATCTGCAGAAGCAGATCTCCCCATAAATTGAGAATTTAATTCTCACCGGGGAGATTCTGCCATGCAGATCCAAAACTTAGAGGGAGAATTGAGTTTAACGGATTTAATTCCTCCAAATACTTAGGAATTTAATTCCTCCAACAGAGATAGGGTTTAACCCTTAAAATAAGAACTTAGTTCTTCTTCATGGTTGAAGATCTGTAGAAGCAGATCTCCCCATAAATTGAGAATTTAATTCTCATCTGGGAGATTCTGCCATGCAGATCAAAAACTTAGAGGGAGAGATGGGTTTAAAGAATTTAATTTTTTCAAACATATAGGAATTTAATTTCTCTAAATAAAATTAGGGTTTAACCCTATAAAAGAATTTAATTCTTAAACAAGGGACTTTTCATGCACGTAAAAAGATCAAGTATCCAACCTGATCACGTGGCAACATGTGACCCTCCCCTCAATGGTCAAAAAATAATGAATGAGATCGGGTCACGTGCTCCCACGTGACCCTTGAACAAACTTCTCAAGAATAAACGCAGAACAGACTTTGGGCGCACTCACGTGCCCCCACGTGACCCTTGACAAACACCTCTTTAAAAAAAAGAAGATGGAAAGAACTGATGGATTAAAATCCAAAGCATGGGCGCTCTCACGTGTCCCCATGTGACCCCAAGCAAATCCTTTTAATATTCAGTGCATGGATATCCATCACGTGCCCACACGTGATGGCCTTGAAGACTAAAGTGTTTAACATTTACCTGTATATCCTGGGAATAAAATAAAGGAAGTTTTGGCCCAACACTGTTTTGTGCGCTGCATCCTTAGTGTTTAACACTATTTTAAGCGCATCACGTGGGAGCACGTGATAGCCGAGTGTACTCTAGTGTTTAACACTATATCCAAGCCAATCTTAGCTTGAACTAGCCAAGTTTTTCCAGAGGCAGTACCCTCTTTTGACTGAATCTCAAACACACTTTTGTCTTCCAAAATTGGTCATCTCATATGACATTCAAAGCAAAACCCAGAGCCTTTCAGACAAATTTGGTTCAAGGGTACATCTCTTCACACCTCTGATACATGTCGTTGTAATTCTTCTTAGGTCATGGGCAAGACGAACCTATACGGTCGCGTCTCTGTATTCGACGGAGAACAAATTCTGGCACGCCCGGTGGGACCTTTTCCTCTTTCCACTCCACACTTCGTGTGTCGTGTTTCACGAACGAATCGCGGTTTGCTATGGTTACCCCTGGATTCGAGGTACTAAGATTGGATGTCTTGCTCCGTGCAGAAAACAGAAGATCAATGGCTTTCAACTGTACAAATTGCAACAACTGCAACAATTCTCACTCGAGCCCCGTCGGAGGAGTGACCTACGGGCCCCAAGCAGCCTCCCTTTTCATAATGCCGGTGGAACAAGTGACCCAAGCCACCACTGGGCTATTCTTCGGGACCATGATCCTTCCAACAAACTTCAGCGCTCCTGTACCATTATAAGAAGCTCCGAAGAAGTCGGTCTTTGATTGGCTTGCAACTACTGCGGCCCCTCTTAACGGGTTGGCCAAGTCCACTGCCTCAGTTTTCAACAGACTGGACCGAAACTCAGATGGGCCCATGAAGAAGCCCACGATTCCTGAAGAGGTTATCCCAAAGTGGATATCCATTCCTACTTCTGAAGTCACTAAGGCGACTTCTCCTGCTAAAGGGTCGGTTTTCACAAGACTAGTCATTCCAGCTCCTACTCCATGTGAAGTCATGAAGGTTGTTTCTCCTGTTCGAAAGTCGGTCTTCGCAAGACTGAATACCCCCTCTCAACGGGTGTCAGTCTTTGACAGGCTAGCACCAATAACAGACTCTCATCAGAACAGGGGGTATGGAAATGCTGATCCAACAGCTGAGGTGATCCCGGTCGCACGACATGCTCGACGTCGCCACTGGCACCGAGTGAGGAAAGCTGGGGGCAATTCCCCTTCTGGACTGATTTCTCCAGCTCCAATGGTGGAAGTTGATACTGCTGTTCCAACTGGGAACAGTTTTGAACTACTTAACATGGTGCGCAGGAATTTGCCAACTTCCATGCTAAAAAAGTCTCCTCCTCCTGTTGAAAGATCACAAAGGCGAAGCCGGAGCAGCCCCTCAGCGGCTGTCCTCCAAAGTTTAAAAGGTATGGCATCAAGTCCAAGACTCGGTGATTGATCAAGATTACTCCCGCCGACCGAAGAAGATAAAGGTTCGGCAAGAGAAGGACTACTCTGTCGTACCACAAAGCGTGTCGTCTACCTGAGTGCTAGCTGCAACGGCCCCCTCAACTTCGACCGCCCATAAGAGGAGAAGGCCGAAGAAAATTCCCATGTCTGTGACAAATGTCAAGGGCACTGAGCATAAACGCCCTAAGTCTGGGGGCATGGTGGTGCATACCGTCTATATGACATCCGGAAAAGAGGTTAGCTGTATCTCCACAGGTCATCAACCGCTTACGCGATCAGTGACTAAGGCTCAGGAGCAACAACAACAAAAGCTCCAAGAGATGCTAACAGCCATGGCCGCACTCACAGGACCAAAAGCAAGCCCGGAGACATCCTCGGAGAAACGTCATGAGCAGGAAACTGATGCCGAATTCCTTTGAAGAATCCTCGAAAAGAAAGACAAAGAGGCAGCAGAACAGCTGCCAACATAAAACGAATGGTGCTTTTATTCCAAGACATAGTCGGGATGATATTACAGCCGGATCCTCCAGCTGAAGACCCTCCGATTATCCTTGAAGACGATAGAGGGGAGACATCAAACACTCTTCCGGCCTTCTCAGCAGCAAAGGAGGAAACAATCTCAAAAGCTGCGCTCGATGATTATATAGCTCAACAAATACGAGCTCATCAAGCGAATGAAGCGGCTGGCCATGTTGTTAGAATTGGACGGCCCTATCCGGGTTGGTACGATCAGATAAACTACCCGCCAGGATACACTATTCCTAAATTCCATGTGTACAAGGGGACAGGAAATCCACGCCAGCACGTGGCTCAATTTAGGGCTCTGTGCGGCAACACCGGAGGTGACGATAAGCAGCTGCTTCGCTAGTTCGTTGGCAGTTTGGCGGAGAAGGCCTTCGAATGGTATCCGGAGCTTCCAAATGACTCCATCAAAACATTCATGGAGATGGAGCTGTTATTCACCCAGCGTTTCGCAAGCGTCAGCGAACGCACCCCAATCACGATGTTGATCAAAGCCAGGGTGAAACCAGGCAAAACATAGGTTCAGTATGCGATACGGTGGCGCAACCTATGGTCGAAGTGCGAACAACGCATAGAAGAAGCTCCTGCAGTAGGCATGTTTGTGGGAATCCTTGATCCGCAGGCGACCATATCTCAATTCATGATGTTCTTCAAGCCGACCACCTTCCAGGCCTTGATCGACAAGCTGGCCCAAATGGACCAGATAAGCTATAGACCGTCTTCCTCAAAGACGGATTCTCGGAATGAGAAGGGAAAAGGGAAAGCAACCTTCGTCGCCAACGCTCAACAACACCCAAGTGGCCTGAGACCGGTTGTTCGCCAAAGTAACAAGCGACAATCCCTTGATGAGAAGTTGAGACGTCCTTACTTGTTTCCCCGGGATAAAACAAGGAAACTATTTGAACTGGCAGTGCGTAATGGGCTCATTACTCTACCGGAGTCGAGACACCCACCGCAACCAAACGACATCAACGATCCCAATTACTGCCCCTACCACCGAGTATTGGGCCATCCGATCGATGACTGCTACGTCTTCAAAAACTGGGTTGAAGACTAATACCAACAGGGCAAGTTCGCGCTATTTGAAAACTGGAAGGTTAATCCGCCACAACAGCACACTCCTAAAAGGGTGACACACCGGGGGCATCGTGCTCTTTTATAGAAGAAGCTCTATGGGAGGTCGCTTTTTCAGCCAAGACGAAAAGAATGCTGAAGGATCTTCACACATGCATGGCAATAAGGTGGAAAAGCTCGCTAGAGCCTGAGATCATTGAGAGAATACTAAAACCGTGCCTGACGCTGAGAATTGGTAACGATGGTCAAAACGTTCAGACCCAGCCATCAAAGTCTTCAAAGAAGAAGAAGAAGCCCGTGAAGCCTGATGACAAGCGCACGGACTTGCAAAAGCATATTGACGCGCTGGAGGAATACAAACAAAAGGCGTGAACCTTGGGCACACTCCAAGAATTTCTCAACTATATCCTGGAGGGCGGAGATAGCGATGATGATGAGGGAGAAAAATCGTCACAAGAACCAAAAGATTATGTGGCAAGTTGCCACATGATCTCTCATTCGTCGCTAAGTAACAAAGGAGCTCACTCTGCATCAGAGGATAATGTAGAGGAGCTGGGGGCAGGATCAATGCCAAAATCCTTGGAACCGTCAGAAGAGATGATCGATATGCTACTGATCGAAGCCCGTCAGAAGAGAAAAACTGATTAAGAACGCTAAATGGCCCTATTCGAAGGGGCCAGGCATTGGCGTCAAGTTGGAGAAGCTGTAATTGGGATGGGTCACAAAACACTCCAACCATATCAAATCACGCCCTAAATGGGTGTATTCCACATCAGCGTCATGTATCCCATCACGTGACAAATGCACGTGCATATAGGATAAACAACGGACCGAAATGTCCCTAAACTAATAAAGGACCGAAATGTCGCTAAATTAATGATGGACCACTATGTCTTAAAACTGGCCGTTGACCGAGACGTCTATAAACTACTGTGGACCACAGCATCCAAAAGCTGACAAAAAAACGGTATGTCCATAAGCAAGATGGGCACGGATGAAAACCCGAAATGGCTTCGTGAGCAAAAACAATAGGGCTACCGGCGAGTTTTGTGAAAACCCGAAAGGGCGCAATCTCGTTAAAAGACGCCTGCAAGGTCCTCTTGACCTTGTAAGGAGAAAATACATTCATGAGATCCTTACGACTCACAAGGGAGCAACACACTTAGGGATCCCTACGATGCCTAAGGAGAAAACACACTTACGAGATCCTTAGGACTCGTAAGGAGAATTCCCTTATGAGACCCTCACAGCTCATAGGATTCAAAAGCTTTAAGTTACAGGGATCTGAACCTGTTCTTAAGCCATCACAATCTCCAATGTTGCCCTACAAGCATTTCAATATTAACCCTTTTATACAATCCACGGGCACGAATAAACATTTCCCCAACAGAGTCACACCACTGATGAGGGATGTCCTAATATGGGGAACGACACTTGTAAGCCCTCTCGACTTATAAGGAGAAAACACTCTTATAAGATCCTTACGACTTATAAGAGACCATACACATAAGAATCCTCACGATTCTTAAGGAGAAAACGCAGTTACGATATCTTCACGACTCGTAGGGAGAAATACCTTTATTAAACCCTTACGACTCATGAAGTCAAAAGCCTTAGTCAACAGGATCTTAACCATGTTTGCTAAGCCACCTTTGTTCGAACTGACAAAGGCAAATGACGATTCGCTCCTGACAATATCCCAGTTGTAGCGATGTTGATGCCTAAATTGGTATCAAATTCCAAATCTAAACCCGCAATAAAAAACAGCGAGGCAAAAGTGCATATGAGATAGTCGAAATGATGGGGCAACTTGTAAAAAAATCAGCAAGTAAAAATATATGCATACAAAATAGCTAAAATGGTTGGGCAACTCGTAATAAAAAAACAGCGAGTAAAAAGAAAAAATAGCCGAAATGATTGGGCACCGCGAAAAATAGCCGAAATGATTGGGCAATCGCGATTTTCGCGATATAAAAAGCTGAAATGATAGAGCATCGCGGAAAGAATTTAAAAAATGAAAGATTGAAACTTTTTGCCCTGCAGGTGAGGTTACATTGACCCCTGTATACAATCCATGGGCACAAACAAGAAGAGAACCATATCGTCCCACCAGGCTTCATCGAAGCGAAGCCAAATCTCGACGGTTCATAGACAACCTAAAGACAATCTCGACATTCGTCGCAATATTGCAGACACAATATCAATAAACGAAGCAAAGGAAAATCCCTAGCTTCAGGGTCTCGACGTCAATATCGACAACTTAGAGATCAACACCGGCGTTCTTCCTCCCTCTAATCGGATGCAGACGCAACATAAAAAAACGGAGCCACGACAAAGTCCCCTAGTTCCAAATCTCAACTGTTCACAGACAACCTAGAGATTACCCCAGAACCATGGCAAAGTCCCCTAGTTCCAAATCTCGACGGTTCACAGACAGCCTAGAGATCACCAACGGCGTTTCTCCTTACTACAGCAGGATGCAGATACGACGTCAACAAACGACCCCAGGGTCAAAACAACGGAACCATGGCAAAGTCCCCTAGTTCCAAATTTCGACGGTTCATAGACAGCCTAGAGATCACCAACGGCGTTTTCCCTCACTCCAACTAGATGCAGACATGACGTCAACAACCGATCTCAGAGTCGCAATGAAGCGGAGCCATGGCAAAGTCCCTAGTTCCAATTCTCAATGGCCACATCTACGGCCCGAAGAACAACAATGGTGTGCCTCCTCATTCCAGCAGGACATAGATGCTATACCATCAATTGGAGCCACGGCAAAGTCCCCAGTTCCAAGACTCTACGGTTCACAGACAACCTGGAGTCATCCAATGACCCCGTCTCGGAATCAAGTCAACTCAAAAACCTTGATTCAGGGAAATCAGCGTCCTTGACGAGAGCATCTCGATTCGCGTCGACCCGCAGGGAAATCAGTGTCTTTGCAGGAATATCTCGATTCATCTCAACTCCGAGGAAATCAGCGTCCTTGGCAAAATACCTCGATTTAGGGAAATCAGCGTCCTTAACGAGAGCATCTTGATTCGCGTCGACCCGCAGAGAAATTAGTGTCTTTGTAGGAATACCTCGATTCGTCTCAACCCCGAGGAAATTAAAGTCCTTGGCAAAATACCTCGATTCAGGGAAATCAGCGTCCTTGACGAGAGCATCTCGATTCGCGTCGACCCGCAAAGAAATCAGTGTCTTTGCAGGAATATCTCGATTCGTCTCAACTCCGAGTAAATCAGCGTCGTTGGAAAAATACCTCGACTCAGGTAAACCAGCGTCCTTGACGAGAGCATCTCAATTCGCGTCGACCCATAGAGAAATCGGTGTCTTTACAGGAATACCTCGATTCGTCTCAACTCCGAGGAAATCAGCATCCTTGGCAAAATACCTCGATTCAACAAAATCAGCGTCCTTGACGAAAACATCTCGATTCACGTCGACCCGCAAGGAAATCAGTGTCTTTGCCGGAACACCTTGATTCGTCTCAATCCGAGGAAATCAGTGTCCTTGGCAAAACCTCGATTCAGGGAAATCAGCGTCCTTGGCGAGAGCATCTTGATTCACGTCGACCCGCAAGGAAATCAGTGTCTTTGCAGGAATACCTCAATTCGTCTCAACCTCAAGGAAAATCAACGTCCTTGGTAAAATAACTCGATTCAGGGAAATCAACATTCTTGACGAGAACATCTCGATTCGCGCCGACCCCCAGAGAAATCAGTGTCTCTGCAGGAATATACGATGTCAGCAAAGCGGAGCCGCGGCAAAGTTCCCAGTTCCAGGAACACGGCCAAGGTCAACCCCTGACTCCGTGAAATATGGATAAAATCAACCCCCGACTCCGTGAAATGCGGATAAAGTCAACCCTCGATTTCCCCGTCAAAGCAATTCTTTGATTCGGGAGTAAGTCAACTCATCAATCACTTACTGTTCCTCTCGACTTGTAAGGAGAAAATTCTCTTGTGAGATCCTTACGACTTTCAAGAGAAAACGCACTTAGAAATCCTCACGATTCCTAAGGAGAAGATACACCTACGGGATCCTCTCGACCGGTAAGGAGAAAATTTTTTATGAGACCATCACGGCTCATAAAGTTGAAAAGTCTTAGGTGGCGGATCCTAACCCTGTCTCCCAAGCCATCGTTGCCTCGCAGGGAGGTCAAGGTATAATTTCTTCGGGCCACACTCTCCGACAAGAAAGGAAATAATTACTTACAAGTTCTCTCGACTCGTAAGCAAGAAAAGCTCTCTTGTGAGATTCTTACAACTCTCAAGAGAAAATAAACTTAGGAATCCTCACGATTCTTAAGGAGAAATTACACTTACGAGATCCTCACGACTCGTAAGGAGAAATACCTTTATGAGACCCTCACGACTCATAATGTTAGAAAGCCTTAGGAGGCTGATCTGAACCTGACTCCTAAGCCATCGCTGTCCTATAAAGAGATCAAAATAGATTATCCACAAAATACATCTACTAAAAGGGACACACCACCATGAAACAAAATATGTTTTTTATTCATGAATCAAAATGAATACAAAGTACAATTTATGAAAGAATAAAAAAATACTCTCATTCAGGAGTATGTACAAAAGAAGAATAAAAAGAAAAAAATATACAATTCTTCAAGCCGGCGGACGATTTAATAGGTTTGCCAGTTTATCCTTTTTCCACTGGGCCTCAGCTTCATGATTCATTATTGCTAAGAGACGGGCCTCTGCTTGAGACTGTTGGGCCTGGTACGAGGCAAGCCGACTTTCAAGCTCATGTTCGATGACTTTATGGGCTTCAACCATCTCGAGGGTAAAGATGACGGCTTTATCAATAGCTGCCACCTCCCTGATAGCTTCTTGAAGTACCCACCAAAGTTCATACGCATGAGTGGTCTTGGCTGTAAATTCAGATTGAAGTTCTCCCAGCGCTTTGGAAGCCAACTCCCTCTCCGAAAACTTTCGGTTGAGCCTCTTCTCGCATGAAAGCATATTTGCAGCTCACCGTTCAATCAGTCCCCGCAAGCTCATCTTTGCAGCCACGACCTCTGAGGGAAGGCGTGTGCACTTGAGATCATGTAAACAGACCTCCATTCGATGCCAATCCTCGATCCAAAATACGCACAAGCTATTTACTCTTTCTGGCAACAAGGAAAGTTTTCGTGTTCGTACTTAAAGAAAATTTCCAGGGGTCAAGTATGAAGCTCGTGTACACAGGTGGGATGCACGTACAAATACATATCAAGCAGAAAAAGCCAACATAGAACATTAAACGATGAATGATAAGAGAAAATATATCGATATTACTCTAAAGGAAAGAGATCACCAAACAAGGGATCGGAAATACAAGGGTTAACAAAGCAAAACACAAAATTTTTCATCTCCCTCTCCGCCTTCTCCAGCACGTCAAAACGATGATTCTCGCGAGGATTCGCTCCCCATCGGTTGGCGCTGTGCTCATCAGTGAAAGAGGACATGACGGCCCGTCGGGCCCTTATCTGACTCAGTATATGAACTGAATGATCCTTCAAAGATTGAGTGATTAGACAAGTGATCAGTCGAAAATGCTGTATTTTTAACACGGCAAGTTCCCTATCTTTTGCACTCATCTAGAAGTGTTCGGCATTCATATTACACATATTAGTAAATCAGTCGTAAAATATCAGATTGCATGTGTTAGACTCTAAAAACGACATTTCTGAGGGAATTGTGTGTTTATCATGACATCGCATCATCCCTATATTGCGCAACACTTGTCTCGAGAAATTGTGCAGGAAAATCCAGAAGAAAGGACAAAATTGTCATTTTGCTGATCAAATATTACGCCAACTCAAAGATCTGAGAGCTGATAGCAATACAGAAGGAATTACAATATTCAACATATCATAAAAAGCCCAAAACATCAACCCAAAGCAGCAGAAGAGAGACCAAGCCCTAAGGCCCTTGAAGCGCCGCGGATCCGCGGCAGGAGCCTGCTTGCGCCGTGGATCTGCCGCGGTAGCGCCACGTCAGCACATATTTTTCAGTGCAGAATCTCTCTCTCAAGTCCTACAGCTCAGAAAGACACGTCAAATTCCAGAATTCTCTCGAAACTTCTTCCAGATCAGTAAAGATGATTAATTAAGCTAATCCTAATTAAGCTCCTAACACACTATTTCTAGAAGCTCCCTCCTAACTAATCACTTCTAGAAGCCTCTCTTGCTAACAAACTTTAGAGGGAAATTCAAATCTTTTTAACAAACTTTTGGAGGGAAATTCAAATTTGAAATCCTAGATCTAGGGTTTTGAAGTCTATAAATAGAAGCCTAGACCTAGGGTTAATCTTCTTCAATCATTAATCATTAGTTCATTAAATCTTCATCTCTCCCTCTTCTTCCACAAGTCTAGTGACAAGACTTGTGCGAAACCCTAACCCTAATTCCAATCCAAATTCAAGATCCCGAATACCAATCAAGCGAGAAGCCTTTCAATCTTTTAGGAGCGGAGCCGATCTTCAACCGAGCAAGCGATCCAAGCCGATCCGCGACTCACGGAGTCGAGCGAAGCCAAATCGACAATCGAGTTCTTCCTCTTGTAGTTCTTGAGCGATTGTAATGAAATTGTTGATATAAATAAAAGGTGAAACTCTTTAATCTTGCTTTCTTTAAATTCTTGCATCATGATTCGATCTCAATTTATGATTGTGTTTGATATTGTGATGTTTGAGTAAAACTCCGCTCGTCAAGGAGTCGAGAAGATCAATAGAATGATGATGTAACAAATCTTAAAACGATTCTTAAGTCCTACAATTTTTGTAAATCCTAGCAAGTTCAAGAATCGATGACCTAGTTTCGTTGCAATGCTTTCTTGATTGTTATTGCTCGAAATTAGGGATCTACGATCGTTTCTTGAATTTACTAGAGGATAGAATGTGAATGATATCGACGAAGGAACAATGGATAAATGATGAAACCCTAGTTTCACTAGAAATCCCTAATTCTCGTCGATCATCATCGATCTAGTATCAATTCATCGAAGGATAAGAATACGTCATCGTGATATTGCATCACATCTATAAATCCGATCGATTTCTACGAGCCTCATTTAGATTCTTGATATTTTGTTGGAAAAATCATCACAAATTACCACTTCTTGATTTTAATGCTTTCTTAGATCTAGATTTTTCTCTTTCTTGAAATGCAATTTTAAATCTTGAATTGTTTTCTTTTTTTTTCTTTAAAGTTTCAATTCATCTAATTCTAAACACGAACGATTACACTTTCCCTGTGGACGATCCGCACTTACTAACGCGCTACATCCGACACCGTTATTGATTGCGGTCAAAAATATTTTTGGTTGTGATTTCTATATACATTTTTCTCAAACATACACAATGAGAATTTCGTTTCAATCAAATGGCGCCGTTGCAGGGGATTGTGCGCTAATTATTCGTATTTTGAAATTTGAGTTGAAAAGTTTATTCCATTACAATTTTTAGATCAAAATTCGCGCAAACACTAATACGTGTTGTTGTGATTTGATTGCGAGGAAATCTGGAATTATTGGAGCTGGAGAAAAATTATTCTGAGAAGTCCAGAGAGCTCTTGAGGTGAACAGAAGCCTCTGTAGGAAATTTTGTGCAGTGATCTCCTCACCAGACCGCGATTCCGCGGCATATACCCACCTTCTACCGCGGTTCCGTGGCTTCCTTGCTTCCTTACTGTACCAAATTTGCTCTGTGAGTCTCTTACTTTCTTATCTCTCTCAATCTGCTCCAATAACAATTTTGTGCAGGTTTCTTTGCAAAAATCGCAGCGCCGCTCAAAAAGCAAAATTAAATTGTGCGTGTTTTGATTTTCGGTTGTTTGCATAATTAATACGGATATTAAGGGGCACGACCAAATCCAGATTAGGTGGGGAGTTCATTACCCTTCCTAAGCCCCAAAAATCACAAACTTGCATCCGCATTTACCCTCATTAACTAAAAAAGATCTAGAGATGACTCTAAGGACCGCCGCGCTCACTTAGGACAAGAGAAGGCCGTGGGTAATTCATTGCTTATCCGTGTTTTCTTGTGGTGTCTAAGGCAAGTGTGTCGAAGGCTAGTGGTTATTAATTAGGCCCACTACTTACGTAGTGGAGTACCTTCCCACTTACCTGGCACTTACCTGGCCACATGGGGACAAAGAGGCAGTGGAGGATTCTATCCTGCGACTTGTCTTTTGGCAGTTAGGAGCGCTCTAGAGATTTGACCTAGGTGACCACTAGATTTTAGGGTTTTGTGTATTGCATTTGTTGTGTTGCATCATTTTTTCAAAAATCCGTCCAATTTTCAAAACAAACACCGCATTCATTCATTATTCCCCTAATTATAAATTCACGCTGCCACTTGTACTAACCCTTTTTAGTGCAAGATAGGCTGGACACGGGTTTCTAGTGCCTATTAAGTCCGCGTTTCCTTGATCGACCCTAAAGTCGGTATTTCTACATTTACCTTTCCTTTACCCACCACCACACCCACATAGATGGATCCGTCTCCTTCGAATTTCTTTTCCACTACTCTGCCACCGTCTGTTGGTGAGCAGAATCCACTTCGCATCTCTCTCCAAGAGAGGTGCTATCCTACACGAGGTCCTCTTTCCACCTATCTTTCCATCCCACCAGCCAACGTGGACCCCAATACATCAACCTTCTACCAAAATTTTACGGTCTCGAGTCTGAAGACGCATACGTGTTTATCACGAAATTTGAAAATGTATGCGCAATGATGGGTACCTCACAGTTGTCTGTGCATACTATGCGTCTTCGTCTTCTCCTATTTACCTTGTGCGATTTAGTCGAGAAGTGGCTATATAACACTACTGCACATTCCATTTCAAATTGGGAAGAATTCGTCAAAGCATTCCTTAAGAAATTCTACCCACATCAAAAGACAGCTCGAGTCCGTAGCGAAATCTATCAATTCACCCAGCTTCCGAATAAAACATTTTCAAAGTGTCTTGAACGTTTTAAGGATTTGTTCGTCCAATGTCCACATCACGGCATCCCGAGATGGGAACTGTGCCGAATCATTTATGAGGGCATTAATCCTAACACAAGACAGACCCTTGAATCCATGTGTCAAGGAAACTTTATGACCAAAGATGATGGGGAAGTATGGAACTTTCTAGAAGATTTTGCTGAAAAATCTTTACAGTTGGAGGGTGTGAGTCAATCGTCTAGGGATGGCAATGATGTTTCTATAGGAATTAGAGCTGACATTGCAGCTTTACACAAGAAATTCGACGCTATGGAAAACAAATTTTTAGCCGCCGCCCTAAATCAAATGTCACTCTCCAAAACTGTATGTGGCTGCTGCTCTGATCCTTCACATCTCACGGAAGAATGTCCATTGAATTATCCGTTTCAACGTCACGAGCATACCAATGCCGCATTTCAAAGACCTAGAAACGATCCATTTTCTTCCACATATAATCAGGGTTGGAGGAATCATCCTAATTTTTCTTGGAACCAATCACAATCTCAAAACACGGTTCCAAACCAACACAATTTCCAAAGGGTCCCTCCACCACAACAGCAACCACAACTTCAATTGAGTCAGCACCCCTTCCAATCACAAAACTTCCAAAATTCGACCAACACTTTTGCACCACATGAAAACTCTTTGCAATTGACCGGTATAGATAATACCTCTGCACTAGCACAAACCTTGGATACTTTTATGAAACAATCCATCCAAAGGATGGCAAGTTTGCAATCTTCCATCGAGAATGTGATGAAGATCATTGTCTCTCAAAATGAGAATATCAAATCAATGGAAGCACAAATTGCACAACTAAAAGCCGAAATGAGTGCAAGAGAGAAACGGAAACTTCCAGCTCAACCTTACCCAATCATGGCTATTCACATCATGTGGATGCACTCACGTTGAGATCTGGAAAAGTGCTTGACAACCACGTTAGGGAAGGGATTGATGACACAGAAAAATCTATCGATGATACCCCGGCCGAGACCTTTCCTTCCACTTCTACTTCTAATTCCGACCCTAGTTCTTCTACCCCACCACCTTCTTGCGAGCCTATTCTCTGTTTCCCACAAGGCTCGCTACCTCAGCACATCTCTTCTAGTTCACAGAAAACGATCCCCACCTCTATTCTGGGATCAGGTCCACACACACTTCCTTCTCCTATGATGGACCCAGCGCTTATTACTAAGGCACCTTATCCTAATCGGTTAAGGGATAACACATCAAGTCCACATATGGAGAAGATCATGGATATTTTTAAGCAAGTTAACATCAACATCCCTCTCCTAAATGCTATCCAACAAGTTTCGTCCTATAAGAAAACTCTTAAGAACTTGTGCACCAGGAAGAGAAAGAAACAAGTGCCCAAGAAGATATTCATGGAAAAGACTATAGATACGGCTTTCCCCCAACAAGTACCGAGGAAACGTAAGGATCTGGCTGTCCTACTATTTCCTTTTCTATTGGGGAAAAACACATCAACCGTGCTCTACTAGACCTTGGCGCTAGTGTTAACTTGCTTCCATATTCAGTCTATGAGCAACTAGGTATCGGAGTGTTAAAGCCCTCGAGCGTAACTCTCCAGATGGCTGACCGATCAATCACCAAACCTAGGGGTGAACTGGAGGATGTGTTAATAAAAATCGTGGAATTTATATTCCCTGTGGAATTTATTGTAATTGATACAAAGCCTGTAGCGAACCAACGGAATCAAATTCCAGTGATTTTAGGTCGCCCCTTTTTGGCCACTTCCAACGCTATCATCAACTGTCGTAATGGTTCTATGACCCTATCTTTCGGGAATAGGTCAATAGAACGAACATTTACAAGTTGGGAAGTGTACCCTCCGAACCTACTGCTCATATCTGTTCTGTCGACTTAATGGATGTCAACAGTAGCGAATTTAATGATCCTCCTGATACTGATCTTGACTCTTTTCATATGTTGTTGTTTGACCCAACTATGTATCATACACATACGGACTCTTCCACCGAGATGTCCGGGTCAACAATTAACACGGATTATGAACTGTTCTTAGAGTCTGAAGATCACCCCGCACTTTGTGATGACATTATTCATCGGGGTATTGATGGAACTTTTGAGGAGATCTTCGCTGATGAACTCGCATTTTTGAATGACACGGGTGTTGAGATGACTCATCTGTCAATCAAGGAAATTGAACCTCCACCCCTTCTTCTGAACTCTAAAAAAAATGCGAGTAATCCATCGCATTCACTGCATCGTCTCTCCAAAATGAGACGCACACACATTCTATTCCACCCCTTACCCTTTCCCCACTTTTTCTTCCACCAAGCAGAGCACTGCATTGACAAATTTTTTGAATGGTTGGTGTTAACGTTTGGTCTTTGCAAAGCTTGGCATCGACCACTGATTTTTGACCCCCTCATATGATTTTTCAAAGATTAACATTGCATAACTCAATTTTGGGGGGCATTTTTTCTGGCTCTTGAAAAGAAAAGTTTTACAAAATTTTGAGCCAAAAATAAGTTTGGGGGACGGTCTTCACTTAAATATTTTGCCGCCGTTAATAAATTCCTCGCAAGCTTACAAGTTTTTCGAGATCTAGCAGATGACAACAGTGAGGACACTGTTGAAAACAAGTTTGGGGGAGGTTTGTGTCTATTTTCGCATCATTTGCATATCATTTGCATAAGCACCAAACATTTTCAAAACCTATAAAAAATTTAAAAAATTTCAAAAAATAAAAACATTTTTTGTACATAAATAAGATAATAAAAGTTTAGATAGTGAAAAATTGCATCCATGAGATTAGAAAAATTTAAGAAAACCAAGAAAATTAGAAGTTTTCTTATACGAAATAGTAATAAGTAGTTATGAGCCGTTGTCCCAAGAGTTAGTAAGATGAAGGAAGTCACTAATCTGAGGATAAAAATAAGTCTGAAAAATAGTTTCTATTCTGGAAGCTAAACATTTTGAACGTTGATACCCTGCTATTCGCACTTACACACGTCTTGAAACTCGGGATATTAGAGGATACCTTGAAATGCTCTTGTTTAAAAACCGATGTATGAAGGAAATAAAAAAAAGTGAATAAAAAAAATATATAAAGTGGTGAGAAAAATGAACATTGGTTTTGTTATCACCAAGGGCAATAAAAAATATATAGTGAGGATGCCTCTTCACCTAGTGCCCTAAGGCCAACTGGTCTGGGAGTCACTGCTATGCCTTAGGTGGTGCAAGACGAGAAAAAACACCAAATAAGCAAGCATATGAGTAATCGGTCGGTTAGTACCTCAAGAAGTATTAACGGTCATATGAAAGTGTGTGAGCAATCTCATCTAAATATTCATTAAAAAGTACTGAGGCTGATGGGCAAGAGTATGATAGCTTGAATTGAATTCTCCGGGTGTAGGAATGTCTTTACACACACGCAGGATTATATGATCGATATTTGGAAGAAAGATAGGAATGAAGAATAAGACAATGTTTTATTGAGGGAGGACGTGATTTCTGACATCTTTTCATGACTATTAAGATAGGGCTCATGACAACCGAAAAGCTAGCTTAGTTGGAAACCCTAATCTTCAAAGTCTTTCTTTTACAATTCTTTTCTTTAAATGTAAATTTCATGATCTTCCTTTTATTATTAGATTTTGTGGGTGCAATCCGCTGAAAACCCTCAGGAGACAACACTCCTCCTACTAGGGACACCTAGAGGTTTAAAGGCTTGTTGCACGAGATCAGTGCAATCGTGTTACCTACGAAAGTGTGCTAGTTAGTTTTTTCTCTTTCTTTATTTTCTCTTTCTCTTTTTAATAAAACAGTTTGCTCGAGACGATCGAAAATAAGTTTGGGGAATTTGATCAGTCGAAAATACTGTATTTTTAACACGGCAAGTTCCCTATCTTTTGCACTCATCTAGAAGTGTTCGGCATTCATATTGCACATATTAGTAAATCAGTCGTAAAATATCAGATTGCATGTGTTAGACTCTAAAAACGACATTTCTAAGGGAATTGTGTGTTTATCATGGCATCGCATTATCCCTATATTGCGTAACACTTTTCTCGAGAAATTGTGCAGGAAAATCCAGAAGAAAGGCCAAAATTGTCATTTTGCTGATCAAACATTACGCCAACTCAAAGACCTGAGAGCTGGTAGCAATACAGAAGGAATTACAATATTCAACATATCATAAAAAGCCCAAAACATCAGCCCAAAGCAGCAGAAGAGAGACCAAGCCCTAAGGCCCTTGAAGCACCGTGGATCCGCGTCAGGAGCCTGCTTGCGCCGCGGATCCGCCACGGTTGTGCCACGTCAGCACATATTTTTCAGTGTAGAATCTCTCTCTCAAGTCCTACAGCTCAGAAAGACACGTCAAATTCCAGAATTCTCTCGAAACTTCTTCCAGATCAGCAAAGATGATTAATTACGCTAATCCTAATTAAGCTCCTAACAAATTATTTCTAGAAGCTCCCTCCTAACTAATCACTTCTAGAAGCCTCTCTTGCTAACAAACGTTTAGAGGGAAATTCAAATCTCTTTAACAAACTTTTGGAGGGAAATTCAAATTTGAAATCCTAGATCTAGGGTTTTGAAGTCTATAAATAGAAGCCTAGACCTAGGGTTAATCTTCTTTAATCATTAATCATTAGTTCATTAATTCTTCATCTCTCCCTCTTCTTCCACAAGTCTAGTGACAAGACTTGTGCGAAACCCTAACCCTAATTCCAATCCAAATTCAAGATCCCGAGTACCAATCAAGTGAGAAGCCCTTCAACCTTTTAGGAGTGGAGCCGATCTTCAACCGAGCAAGCGATCCAAGCCGATCCGCAACTCACGGAGACTAGCGAAGCCAAATCGATAATCGAGTTCTTCCTCTTGTAGTTCTTGAGCGATTGTAATGAAATTGTTGATATAAATAAAAGGTGAAATTCTTTAATCTTACTTTCTTTAAATTCTTGCATCATGATTCGATCTCAATTTGTGATTGTGTTTGATATTGTGATGTTTGAGTAAAACTCCGCTCGTTAAGGAGTCGGGAAGATCAATAGAATGATGATGTAACAAATCTTAAAACGATTCTTAAATCCTACGAGTTTTGTAAACCCTAGCAAGTTCAAGAATCGATGACCTAGTTTCGTTGCGATACTTTCTTGATTGTTATTGCTCGAAATTAGGGATCTACGATCGTTTCTTGAATTTACTAGAGGCTAGAATGTGAATGATATCGATGAAGGAACAAGGGATAAATGATGAAACCCTAGTTTCATTAGAAATCCCTAATTCTCATCGATCATCATCGATCTAGTATCAATTCATCGAAGGATAAGAATACGTCATCGTGAGATTGCATCACATCTATAGATCCGATCGATTCCTACTAGCCTCATTTAGATTCTTGATATTTGGTTGGAAAAATCATCACAAATTACCACTTCTTGATTTTAATGCTTTCTTAGATCTAGATTTTTCTCTTTCTTGAAATGCAATTTTAAATCTTGAATTGTTTTCTTTTCTTTTCTTTAAAGTTTTAATTCATCTAATTCTAAACATGAGCGATTACACTTTCCCTGTGGACGATCCGCACTTACTAACGCGCTACATCCGACACCGTTATTGATTGCGGTCAAAAATATTTTTGGTTGTAATTTCTATATACATTTTTCTCAAATATACACAACGAGAATATCGTTTCAATCAACAAGCCTCGTGAAAGCACTCGAGCTTGTCCTCCGCCGCGTCAAGGATCGCCGAAGTCATCTTCGCCGGATGAGGGGGTATATCGGCAAGCACAGACAGAAAGATCATCCGGAGCCAAATGGAGCCCATGGGAAAAGGAGAGCCCCGACGAGTCAGAAGCTCATACATCACCGCGTCACATTGAGCGTCGGTGAGGAGGGGATCTGCCAGCCGCGCAGTGAAGCGAGGGATTATCTCCTCAATGGGCACCTCCCATGGTTGCCGACGAGCATGGGGACGATTGCAAGTGTTAGTGTATATGCCCTAGGGGCCATTATTGTATCATACTAGGTTGTATATTACTTAATGGAAGCTTAGGATATTTACAGTTGTATTGACAGTCTTGCTAAATATAGTAGTTTGCTACTTTGTTTGTGTCTACTTTAATATGTGCATATGTTTCTTGTAACGTATCACTTATACATATTAGTAGAGCCCATAGGTTCTTTGCTTGATTACCAGCGTTGTGATGGCAGTCACACTAGTGGGGGCTAGGTAGTCTATAAGCAACATTCTATACTTGTCCCTAGTCGTAGGATTATCGAGACAGGGCATCGATGCTCCAGAGTAGACTAGTGTGTACGCTTCTCATCCCAGTTGGGGAGATGGTCTGTCCCACAGCCATCAGTATATTGTACTGGAGATAGTATACAGGTGCTCGTTAGGTTACGGGTACACCGGACAGGACTCGCAGGGGAACTGATTGGTTGGTATTATACCCGTCGTCAGTTAACAGTTCCCAGGTGACATGAGTACAGAATAGTCCGCAGACTTGACACTGCTACTTCGCCTCGAGTGTGTCCCACTGTTCTTAGATTGCTACCCTACCACGGCTTAAAGGAGTTATGCAAACAGGTAGCAGTTGGGTGCAGTCCCGAGCACTTGGAGGCAGTGGCGGTTAGACAGGATTCGTTTCTCCCGGTATTGAGAGTTGATATCGCGCTGTGTCAGAGAGCCATTACGCAAAGTCCCTGGCCAGGGCAAGCGAGATTTACTGGTAGGTTCCAGTAGTTTTTCAGGGTGTAATGGGCTACGCTCCGACACGACTTATACCGCTATTAGGGGACTGACGCTTGCTGCCCCCTAGGCTCGATATGCGATAGTCTTAGACGAAAAGACCGGACAGTACGGAGATTGTCATATCAGGCTTAGTAGGAGTTCGGATGGGTTTCCTCATCGGCCTTCTTATCGACATCTACCTGGGGATCGTTACGTACAGCTAGTGCCGCTTGCGGTCTGTGGTTAAACCCACTGCCAGCGTAGTGTCGAGTCTTTAGAGTCCCACACAGAGAGTTTCCCTGCTCCAGGCAAAATGATATAGAGGTCGTATGGTTTTACGACAAGGGTTCGGACGCATACGTGTTTAAACGCACGTATGACGTTCGGATAGTTTTTGCTAGCCGGCTTTGGTTTAAGCCAGATTCTAGTATCGGGTTATTGGATTTATACAGTCTAAAGTTTTTCCGTGTTTTCACGGATAGGAGGGGCGTTCTCGTAATTTGTCAGGAAGCTTCTAGAAGGATGATGACATGGAGGGTAAGGTGGCATTGGCATTTAATGAATTTGTGACTTACTTAGATGAATCATTCAAGTGAGTTAATGAAGCATTTATTGCTTAATGACTCACTTGATGATTCATTGCATATATTTAATGAAGCATGATGATAATGCATTTTTTGATTTATTCTTTTTGATTTTCTTATGCTTCATAATATATTAGAAGTGAGAAGCTTTTTCATTCATTCTTATGCTCACCTTCTCTCTCCTCAAGCCCTCTCTTGAAACCCTAATCCTCCCCTCTCATGTGTTGAGATCAAGAATTAGATAGACTAATACATCCATAACCTCACTCTATATCCCCTAGATAGTTTAGATTAGCACTTTGAGCAACCTAGTTATCTCAAGTTAGAGATCAAGATTGGCGTAGGAGCTCTCGGGTGGATCGTCTTTGACTCGAGGAGGCCGTTGAGGTGCCGATATTCCAAGGAGCCTACGAGGAGTGGAGGACAGCGATGAAGACCCGAAGGACAAGTAACGTGAGGTATAACTTCGAATCCGAGTAGTTAAACCTCTCGTAGTTTGCTAGTAACAGTTTAGACACGATTCATGCGCTCAAGTCCGTGTTACGAAGCTTTGATAATCGTTTTTCATATATTCTGCATCCCCGCAAGTTCGTGAGGTGCGTGACATGGACTTATAGTGGTATCAGAGCCAACTAAACCATTACTAGCTTGTTAGCAACTGATTAGAACTTCGATCGTCAGAAAACGCGAAAACGAAACCTCGGATACCCTAACAATTCTGTTAATTTTAAATATGTCTAAAAAAATATTTGATATGCCTTAAAATTCACAGTAGGTAAATATAAGAATTCTGGGAAAATACGGAGTTCTAACTCGGCTTGATGGCCGCAGATCCGCGGCAAGAGTGTGCTTTTGGCCGTGGATCCGCGGCGGAGTCAACCCCGAGTTGACTCCGTTTTGCTCTACAGTTCATATATTTTGGTGTTCTGTTTTCCTGTATGTTTTGTTTCTGCCCAGGTTACTTCAGTGCTGGTTTGCTTTTGGGGTAGATACAGAAAAAGGTTGTTGATCGATGTTCTAAGTTATTTGCTAATTGGGTTTTTATCTGTAATGTTTAATGTGTTTGTAAACCTCCCCTAACTGCTAGTATGTCGGTTGGCAGGGGGTTGCACATTTCTGTAATGTTTACTGTTTGTGTATATGGACTTGATTAGAGTGTTGTGATGATTAGCCAGAGTTTGAGATGGGTTTAATATTCATTATTTCGAAGTTAATGTAATATGATGTAATATTCTTTTGCGGGGCATATCCAGGTTGCGGTTGTTGCCACCATTGTATTATTTCTTTTTACTGTTTTTGCTCCTAGGATAGACCTAAGGTGGGGTACACAAACTACCGGGTACTTTGAAGTGTTTAGTGGCCTACCCACGTTGTTGAGGGAGACCGCTTCGCTTCGGGCACTTGGCGGGTAGTTGTTCCCCTCCGAATGGCGGCGCACAAGACTGCGATGTCCTAACGCTGAGATTCGGGACAGATGCTATTTGGTTTTATCCGTCTACCTCTCCGAAGATGTCAAGTTGATTTATGGCACCGTGTATCGAAGGTTTAGACGGATGCGGCCGATGTAGCAGACTTTGTCAGATTCCCCCTCGGTTGAGGGGTTTTTGATTGTGGGGACGTTCTTCCCTGCAGGCGCAAGCCCCTGCAGTTAATTACGCTACCGCATCGCGGTAGCCACTTTCTCCTTCTCCAGAATTTCACTTCGTGTCGTATGTGTTTGTTTTGTTTGTGGTTGCTCATGGATTGTATACGGAGACTGAGTAATGCCGTCGCCCGTAGGACGTGGATTAGTCCAAATCCGTATTTACTTAGATTTGGGTTTGGTGTTTTTAGTTTAAGGATGCATTAGTCGCGTTGCGGCTAAGATCAACTTAAACGTTCGTCGACGATACGTTAGCCCTGTTTTGGACTAAGATCAACTTGACGTGATGGTTGATTTAATAGATATGGTCTTTAGGACTCGTCGCCTCTCTGACGTCGTTGAAGGATTACAACGACAGGTGTCAGAGGAGTTCGGAGATGTACCCTCGAACCGAAGTTGATTTAGGGTTTTATAGTCCATTTGAATGTTTAAGGATACGCTAGCCGTGTTTGGGGCTAAGATCAACTTGGATGGGATCGTTTAGATCCGGCAAGAGAGCATTTGGAGGCTCTATTGTTCCAGTTTTAGGGACGTAGTGGTCCATAGGTAGTTTAAGGACGTCGCGGTCCATATTCCAGTTTAGGAACGTGGTGGTCCATTATTAGTTTAAGGACGTTTCGGTCCAGTATTAGTTTAGGGACGTTTCGGTCCATATATTAGTTTAAGAACGTTTCGGTCCGTGAGTTTAAGGACCCCGCAGTCCGTATTGATGTGTGGTCGTTGGGACCCGTCACTTCTTTGACGTCGTTGAGGAATTACAACGATGGATGTCATAGGAGTTCGGAGATGTACCCTCAAACCGGATGTAAATTGATTTAGGGGAGCAATCTTGCTCAGTCAATTTAGTTTAAGGACTTACGGCCAAAATTGGGCTAAGTCCAATTAAAAGTATTCAACACTTTTACTTGTTATTGGTCTGTTAGACCTGTGCCAGGGCTGTTCATTTATTTTGGGCTCTGCTCAAACAGAGTGGGGCCCTGCCCCTTTTATTGCTTTGCAATTTATTTAGGCCTATTAGGTCTTTTTGATTTGGGCCTGGCCCTTTAAGTAATACACTGCATTTGTGTAAAGCATTAAGAATCTTTTAGATTCAAGAACAGAAGCGCAAAGCACTTTTTGATCCCCTGATCTAAATTTGGATCAAAGAAAAAATAAGTTTTTCCTTGTTTCAGAGAACCCAAGATTCATAACAAGTGCAAGGCACTATTTTATTATTTATTATTTATTTATTTTTTTAATTATTTATTTATTGTTGAAGATCAATGATCTTGTTTTTAGATCCATAATCTGTTCATAAGAGAATTTTTCTCTTCGTTTAAAGGTTTTTACCTTTTTTTTTCTTGAGGAGTTCTTGAAAGTTCTCTTCTTCTTTTTTTTTTAGCCAAATGTTCATGATTTAAATTGGGGTCTGGGGTCCTTTTTATAGTGCTTATAAATTAGTTAAATTTGTTATAAAGATCTTTTTCTGAGTGATTTGGGGAATTTTCCCCACCATTGGATCTTTGATCCAAATGCCCCTGCTTTATACAAGAAAATCTTCTTGTTTTAACAAGATTTATTCTGTTTTGCGCAACTCCCTCAGTGCGTGACACGTGTCGCGCAGTGAAGTGCTTGCGCAGTTGTGCTTGCGCAACTGCGTAGATACGTGTCGCGCAGCGGTGCGCTTGCGCAACAGTGTTTGCGCAACCGCGCAGACACGTGTCGCGCAGCGCGGCGCTTGCGCAGTTGTGTTTGCGCAACCGCGCAGACACATGTCACGCAGCGCGGCGCTTGCGCAACTGAATATTACTTTTGTTTTTAAAGAGCCCTGCTCTGATTGAATGCACCGCCTTGGGCGTTGTGCTGACGTGTCAACTTCTGACACGTGGCGCGTTGCGCGCAGCGCACGGGATTTGAAGCGTTGCTTCAAAATTTGAATTTTTGAAATTCAAACAGAGCCTTGCTCTGATTGGGGAGAACAAATGCCCCCTCACCGTTGCGCTCACGTGGCGCGCATGTGAGTGCAGCGGTGGCAAGATCCTGTCCGTTGGATCAAAAGGGGTCAGTTGAAGGGGTGCAGGAGCCTATAAATAGGACCCTTGGTCCTTGGTAACTTTTTACCACTTTCAAGAATTTGAACTTCAGAGCCTTGCTCTTGTTTGAGAATTTTTAGAGTCTTGCTCTCGTTTCTTTGAATTTCAGAACTCAGAATCACTTTTAGGTAAAATTAAATTAAATTAAATCGAATTTAATTAACAGAGCCTTGCTCTCATAGATCTTTGATCTAAAGAAAACTCTTTCGGGGTTTCATCAACAGAGCCTTGCTCTCAAAAGTTCACAGATCTACAGAGATCTTGTTCATGGGTTTTAACCCATGAACAGAGCCTTGCTCATGGATCAAATGTAGATCTTCTTTTTTTTTTAATCTAAAAATGGAGAACTCCAAACAGTTTTCATGGATCTTTAAGATACCAAATTTTTAATCCTTAGGAGTTACAGTTTTCATCATTATTATAGACCTAGGCTCTTTTTAGGAAATTTTATTCCCTTGAGACCAAAAATTTAACAAATGTCACTCTGTGACAGAGCTTTGCTCTAAAAGAGGAGATTTTCTCCTTGTCTCTACGGATTTCCCATCAATGAGGGTATTCTCTTGGAGAATCTTTCTTTAATTGTCAGTCTCATCCAATGATGGGGCTGTCCTATTAAATGATGCACTGTCATCCAGATTTTGTGGGTCCCCCTTTGATCCCCTACCCACTGCATCACAGTGTGGAGTAAGATTTTTTTTTTAAAATGACAAGCGTTAGGACACTAACGGTTATTTTTGTCTTTCCACAGGAAACATGTCTGATGACTTGTCTTTCCCCTTCGTTCGCTCGGAAGGAGGGTTCCCCATTCGCCAGTGGACCGGGTGGCGTTCGCTCTCATTAAAGATCATGTCCCCGAGTGCAAAAAGCTCCACCTGTGGGGAAGGTGGTACAGCCAAATCATCCAGGGCCGTCGCAGCTTCAGCTCCGCCTCGCCTTCTGAGCCCATAGTTACGATCCCTTATGCGGACGAGCCCCCGGTGAAGTATGCCATGGAGGTTAAAAATTGGAATTCTGACGACCTCCTCCAGCCTGCAATCGGTGCCATCCCCATGCAGCCGCCGCCGGCGATAGACATTCTGGGGAGGCGAATCTGTCAGGGTGAAGCACGCCCTTGGGGACAGGCTTACAATATTGGACTGATCCCGCGACCGCTTGCCGGATATTTGCAATAGGCCCGGTACATCTTGTCGGCGAAAAAGACTCATCTAACGAAGATTGGTTTATATTCAGCCATCTACGTTTCACTTTTTGAGTATCCCTCTCCTCCAACGTGGTGGATCAAGGCTTTAATCGAACAATGGAATATCCCCACCCACACCTTCCTGATGACGGATAGGGAGGTCTCCATCTCTTTGGAGGAATTTGCTGAAATTTCGGGTCTACCAATGAGGGGGGAGCACTACGAGGAGCTGCTCCCTCCTGACGAATACGTCTTTGCCACCAAGTCGCTGGTGTTTGACTTAACTCCGGGAAATGCCATTCAACATCAGTATCCGGGCTTGGTGAAGGTGTTGGAGATCTATGAGGAACTCCATCTGGAATCGGGCGACCGGGGCATCAGTTTCGTAGATTTTATTGCTCGCTTTATTCGCCGGGAGTTCCTATCAGAGCAGAGTGAGAAATTCGCTCAACTTGCTGACCCTTTTGGTTTCGGCTTGGACCGCCGACCCATATCGGAAAATGACCAGAGGGATTTTTATCTTCCCAGCACTGCTATCACCGCTTTCTCAGAAATCGCTGTCCCAGGCATGGATGAGGAGACCTTTTTTATTGGGTTCTTGGGCTTGTGGTTATGCAGCTTTGCACTCCCCATGCACCCACGCCTTATGCGGTCCTCCGTGTTTTACCCAGCGCATCGGATGGTGGCTGGTTTGCAGTTATCGGTAGGAATCGCCGGGCTGGCTTATCTTTACAATGGACTTAGCGTAGCGGCGGACGCTAATGAGCCTGGGGTACAGCCTGCTAACTTCCCGATGCACTACTTCACTTCTTGGATGGAGCTGCATGTGCGAGGGGTGCTTGGTGCCCATAAGACTCCTCCTTTTTTTGAGAAATACAGACTCCCCAGAGTCATGAGGTTGGTCGGAGCTTCAATTGTGGTTTCACCTCCGCGGGAGTCTAGGGGGCTGCTCCTTCGCCCACGTCTGGTCGGAGCGAAAGTTTCCTTTGTAGATAAGGTCATAACCATTGGCTCAGAGACCGCTAAGTCCGTGGTGCCACTGCATGATGATTTTAAAAATGGGGCTTCTGTATTGAAAGCTCGGGAAATCCTCCACCTTTACTTCATCCGGCCGGGCTATCTAGTGTTTAGGCAGCATGAGACAGCCCTGTTTATGAGGTATAACCCACACCGATTTGCCCGGCAATCGAGTTACAACCAAGGGATCCCGATAGAAGCTTTCCTGGAAACGCCCGTGGCCAACCAAGAGGGGATAAAGAATGCAATGCATCATTTCATACGGCTTAATACAGGTTCCTATTTCTTTATCAGTGAACCTAGCTGTGCCCCTAAGATACTCAATTCATATGTAGCCTGGTATGCGCATGCTATGGGCCCAATCATCTTAACGGAGAAGCGTATGCTGGTTGACCGTAGGGGTGTGCCTCCTGGCGATGATCGCAAGGCCCCTTTGCAGCCAAGGATCCCGGTCATCCTTCCATTAAAAGATGCCGGAGTTGATCGACCATGCGTATTGAGCCCCCCGCGTGGATGCCACTGCCTGCTACGGTGGATGCACCACCGGCGCCCCGTGCTCCCACAAAGATGGTTAATGTAGTATCGCCAGAGTCCGGCGCAGGAGCAGATATCGGGACCCGCCGCCCTAAAGTGACTGCCAAGCGCAAATCTATTCCGGGTGGATCTAAAGCTGGCGGACAGAAGAAGAAGAAGTCCATCCTTTCCCTTGATGCGATCCTCAGCTTAGATCCTGCGGCTCCTCCCAACGAAGGAATAAGTGAATATGGCAGCAATGAGGGCTTCTTGGTAGACCCTGCAGACACCAATTTGGCTGCCGCCATTGCAGCTTCGGAGCGATCAGCGAGGCTCGAAGCGATGTTAAGTAAACTCGCTGAGTCAGGTAATCATCAGCCGCTTTCTTTGTCATTTTATTGCACTTTTTATTATTATCTTTAACTAATATTTGCCCCATTTTCAACAGGTGTCTCTACTGAAGAGGCTATTGCTGGCTCTTTGAAAACCTTCCAAGAGGAGGAGGAGAAGCGTGCTCTAGCAGGCGTTGGTATGTCCCACCCCTTTCTCTTTTATAAGGAAAGTTTGTCATCTTTTCTGATGGTCAACCTAACCTTCTTTTGTTTCTTTGCAGGGGCTATATCAGTTGATGCGGGGATCCTTCCCGAGCCTGTTGCTGAAGTCCCGGTCTCGTGGAGGCTGCTGCAAGAGCCTCGACTCGACAAAACGACGAGGGATGCCCTGAAAAATCTGGAGGCATCCCTATTCACGGATGAGGACGCCTCGATTAAAGAAGCCCTAGTGGCATCCGTCTCAACGGCTCGGGAGGAGCGGAAGCGGTTGAGACGCGAAGCAAAGGCGCGCAGAGCTGCTTTGGCCACGGGAGCGGGCCCTAGCACTATCCCTCACGCTGACACTCCTTCTGAAGAGGCCCCTGTCGTCCTATCTACTGCTCATAGGCAAGTGGCGCGCGCGGTACGAAGTGCAAATGATAAATCCTCTTCAGGTAGCATTTCTTTCAGAACCTTGTTGTAAGAATTATAAAGCCATTGGCTCTTATGCATTCCACCTTGCAGGGCCAAGTCCAACTGAGGGGGAGGCGGAGACCGTTGAACCCAGGGAAACGGCGGAAGCGGTGCCTGCCGAACCCGAGCTGACGGTGAGCAACGTCGTTGGGGCCACAGGACCCGAAGGAGAGGTTGGGGCATCTGCAGCCGAGAGGGTCATGGATGCCGAACCTGAAGTGGCGGCTGATGAAATGATGGTCATAACCGAGCCGAGGGTAGTGGTAGGTGAGGCGCTTGAGGCTGGAGACCTCGCGGTGACGGTGGACGAGACAACCATGACTGCAGAACCCGAGGGAGTAGCGGGTGAGGTGGCCACGATTCCTGAGGACGAGCCGGCCGCTCTTTCTCAGGAATCAGGCAATGCTCCAATCATAGCCCTCCCCGCCTATGGTCCCCCGCCTTCTCCAGGGCTTGCGAGCATAACAACGGTTCCCATTGAGTCAGGTGACGAGGCCATGGGCAGTGGCCTCATGTCAATGGAGGAGGGAATTGCCTCAGTTTCGGCTGGCAGCTCATCGGGTAAATTTCGAGTTACTATCATTCTTTTTTTTTATATCTTGCGATCTTTTCTAACAAGTTTGTTTTTAACGCAGGTGCGGCCAGTGCCGAGGCTCCATTGCTCGAAAGAGCACCGTCAACTACTGCTTTGGCGGTGGTCACCTCCCAGCCTTCCCTTGTGCCATCACGGATGTTGGAAGGTATGGATTTGCGACTCACAAGTTAATCTTTTAAACGTGTAGCTTATGTACTAACGTCATACCACTGTGTCCTTTCAGGAGTGCTCTTTGATCATCTATACCAAGTGTTGCTCCCACACTTCTCCTTCCCATCCGAACTCGCTTCTCCCTCTAGTGGTGCCGGTGAGTATATTTTCATTTTAATGTCTTTCTTTTCCCCCCTTTTTAGCAACAGGATTATTTCTGACTTTTCCTCTTCTTTATTATAGTGCCACAAATCGAAGGAGGGAACGCAAGACCTGCCACGCCACCGGCCCTTCCGGCTTTGCCGTCTGTTGCAGTTGGTATAGTAAATTTCCTTTTTGATGACCCTTTAACATCTCTTGAACCGTCGTTTAACTATGTTTTGCTTTGCAGCTATCGTTCCGGCTCCGGTCCCTCTTGAATCTCGTGTCCTTTCACCGGCAGGTCCCTTCTTGAAATGTCCATCTTCAAAGGGTGCCGTGATGAGTTCGGGCATGCTGAGCGGGTATATCGAAGAGCTTAACGCGGACACTCTCCCCTCTGCTGCAGATTTCGCTGTCGAGGTTAACCCAATGTTGGCGGCGCTAGTAAACTTTCACAACGAAGGCGTCGTCAAATCTTGGGTTAACCACTGCAGGGAGATCGAGGCCTGCCTACATCGGCTGGAGTCGACGCGTCCTTCTCCTGAAGTTTTAGCCATAAGCACCCAACGGACCGCTTGGCTCGAGCAAAGCACTTCTTACTTCCGTCATTTGGAGCAAGAATCAGCTTTACGGTTGAAGGAACGTCAGGAATCTTCAAGCGCAACTGCTCGCCTGCGCGCTGAAGTTAGGACGAACGCTGCCGAGGTGAAAGCTGTCTTCAAAGGCCTTCTGGAGCGTATTTCTAATGGGCTAGCACTGAAGCGGAAACTTGATGCCGCCGAGCGTGATGCCCGAGGCCGTGAAGCAGCTCAGCAGGTCGTTGGGGAACAGCTTGCATCCTTCAGGCAGCAGCGGGCTTAAGTAGAGGCCGAACTGGCGGTGGCGGCTGGTCAAGAAAAGGAGTGGAAGGAATTATGCGAGCAATTGCTAAATCTATGCAAGACGCTTCCTTCTTAGTAATTCTCCTTGTATCATTTGTACTTGTAAAACATATGTATATATATTTTTTTCTTTAGTACCATGTATCCTGTACTCGATCAATATTTATAAATAAAAGATACACATTTTTGTAACGTCTTGTGTCATTTCTTCGCCTTTTTCTTTCTTCTCAGCATGATATCTTCGATGAACCCAATTGGCAGGTAACTTCATTTCTCCAAGAGATAGCGATGGCTTATGCTGCAGGTTCGGATTTGCTGCCTAAGACTTTCCAATTCTATGAACCGTGAGGGTCTCATAGAGACTTTTCTCCTTAGGAATCGTGAGGATTCCTAAATGTGGTTTTCTCTTATAAGTCGTAAGGATCCTACAAGAGAATTTTTCCCTCTTACGAGTCGAGAAGACCCGTAAGCGGTTGTTTCCCTCCTTGTCGAAACTCGACCTTGGAGAGTGAGACCCGTGAATAGTATGCAAGAGACCATTTTAGATCGACTTGTAGGGTCCCATTATTCAGGGAGCAAGTTTTCCAACCCCTGTTGCTTGAGGCTTCATCTTGTAAATTGAGAAGCAAGTTCAATTTGTTAAAGAGAACCCTTTTCTGAATGATTTGGGGGAATTTCCCCCACCGTCGGATCTTTGATCCAAGGGCTTCTGTTTTACAGAAGAAAATCTTCTTGTTTTAACAAGAACAGAAAATATTTCTTCAGAACTTTAATTCTGTTTGGCGCAAATGCTCCAGAGTATGACACCTGTCGCACGGCGCAGCGCAACTGTGTTAGCGCATCTGCGCTGATGCGTGTCGTGCAGTGCACGGCGCAGCGCAACTACGCTAGCGCATCTGCGCTGACACGTGTCACGCAGCGCAATGCATGCGCGATTGAAGCGTTGCTTCCTTTAATTTTTCTTGAAATAGAGCTTTGCTCTGATTGGGTGCGCTGCCTTGGGCGCTGCGCTGATGCGTTTGCGCCAGATACGTGGAGCGTTGCGTAGTGCAAAGAATTCGAAGCGTTGCTTCATTTATTAAATTTTAAATCTTTCAAAGCAGAGCTTTGCTCTGATTGGGGGAAGATGAAGCGTTGCTTCATCTCCCGCCTCGGAATTTGAACAGAGCTTCGCTCTGATTAGGGTAAACCGCCGTGACAACTTTTGGAAGTCGAAGAGGCACTTGATGCCTATAAATAGGACCTTTGGTCCCCCATAGATACTTACCATCTTTCAGATTTTTATTTTCAAAAACTTCAGAGCTTTGTTCTTGCCTTCAAGAACTCCGGCGCTTTGCTCTCTTTTTCAAAGTTTTTAGAAAAACTTTAGGTAAAATCGATTCTTAGATTAATCTTAACCAGCAGAGCTTTTGTCCATGGGTTTTTTATCCCTGAACATAGTTTTGCTCTCTAGGAATTTAGCCCTCTATGTATATTATTACTTTTCTATTGCTGATCTTCCTGTAGTATTTCCTCCAGGCATAATGGCGGTGCATCTATACAGTTTGCACGAGTATATCACCTACGACGATATCCGCGCACAGGGTCGTCAACAAAACCAGGAGTTTACAGACGCTCAATGTGCAGAGGTCATGGATCGTCTGAACGCAAGCGGTGGTTGGCTGCTGCATCGTCGTTCGGCCCTTTTGAAAGTCGTGTTGGGAGCAATATGGAGAGCACTTCCGGGTCTTCATGAGGCCTTACCGCTCAATGCGCTGGATGATACCGAAGACAAAGTGCATTCAGTGTACCTGACGAGGCTGATCTCAAAGAAACGGCGGAACAGCCTCATTGACATCCTACACCAAATCTTCCAGCAGACGACTATAGTTGCTGCTTATCAAAGGCCAGGAGGGCTTGCCGATGATCTTAACACAGAGGAGCGCGAGAGGCTGTGCATAAGAATAATTAGAAAGGCCAGAAGAACTCAGGATGGCCTTACTTTTGATTTCCTCAATCCGTGCCCCGGATTTGAAGTTATACCGTTGTAATAATTTGAATAATGTTTCTTATTCATTGTTCTTATGATTGTAAAAAAAATTTTTTTTTAGCAATATGAATGGAAACCCCCTTTTTTTTATTTCAGCTTGTCTTATTGCTCATCCTGAGTCTTCTGCCCATGCATAAATGAATGCGTCACGAACGCCAGATCAAATGTAGATCGGATATTCTTTCTGTCATTTTCTTCTTCTTTTCTTTTCTTTTTTTTATTGTTAGCAGGCTGTCTTAATAACCATGGTTGATGGATGTTTAAAACGAGTATTCTGACTTCCTTAAGAAATAGCGATGTCTTAGGCCGCAGGTTCAGGTCTGCTGCCTAAGACTTTTCAACTCTATGAGCCGTGAGGGTCTCATAGAGGCTTTTCTCCCTACGGATCGAGAGGATTTCATAGGTGGATTTTCTCCTTAGGAATAGTGAGAATTCCTAAGTGTGGTTTTCTCTTATAAGTCGTAAGGATCCTATAAGAGAATTTTCCCTCTTACGAGTCGAGAGGATTCGTAAGCGGTTGTTTCCCTCCTCGTCGAAATTCGACTTTGGAGAGTGAGACCCATGAATAGTATGCAAGAGACCATTTTGGATTGACTTGTAGGGTCCCATTGCTCAGGAAGCAAGCTTTTCAATCCTTGTTGCCTGGGACTTCATCTTGCAAATTGAGACGAATCGGGAATTTTCTCGCGGAGAGGCTGGTTTCTCTGCGAGCCGATGCGAATCAGGAGGCTCTCGTCAAGGAGTGTTTGTATCCGTGAATCGAGGAGTTTTCTAAGGATTATTTGTTTCCCAAGCGCCAAGGATTATTTGTTTCCTTGGGGTTTGAAACGAGTCGAGGATTTCCACGGAGGCACTGGTGGCTCTGCGGGTCGACGCGGATCAGGAGGCTCTCTTCAAGGAGTGTTTGTATCTGTGAGTCGAGGAGTTTGATAGGGATTATTTGTTTCCCGAGCGCCAAGGATTATTTGTTTCCTTGGGGTTTGAAACGAGTCGAGGATTTCCACGGAGGCACTGGTGGCTCTGCGGGTCGACGCGAATCAGGAGGCTCTCGTCAAGGAGTGTTTGTATCCGTGAGTTGAGGAGTTTGCTAGGGATTATTTGATTCCCGAGCACCAAGGATTATTTGTTTCCTTGGGGTTTGAAACGAGTCGAGGATTTCCACGGAGGCACTGGTGGCTCTGCGGGTCAACGCGGATCAGGAGGCTCTCATCAAGGAGTGTTTGTATCCGTGAGTCGAGGAGTTTGCTAGGGATTATTTGTTTCCCGAGCGCCAAGGATTATTTGTTTCCTTGGGGTTTGAAACGAGTCGAGGATTTCCACGGAGGCACTGGTGGCTCTGCGGGTCGACGCGGATCAGGAGGCTTTCGTCAAGGAGTGTTTATATCCGTGAGTCGAGGAGTTTGCTAGGGATTATTTGTTTCCCGAGTGCCAAGGATTATTTGTTTCCTTGGGGTTTGAAACGAGTCGAGGATTTCCACGGAGGCACTGGTGGCTCTGCGGGTCGACGCGGATCAGGAGGCTCTCGTCAAGGAGTGTTTGTATCCGTAAGTCGAGGAGTTGGCTGAAGGGCACTGGTTTCTTCGGTTGGAATGAACTGTCAAGGTTTGGCTTTGTCTTCTGACGGAGTCTGTTGGGAGAGTATGGTTCCCTCTTTGTTTACGCCCTTGGATTGTATACAGGGATCGATGTGATCTTAACTGTAGGGCCAAAGTTTTATTATCACCATTTTTCTTGTTTTATTTCCGCGGTGCTATATCATTTCAGCTTTCATATCGCGAAGGTCGCGATTGCCCAATCATTTCGGCTATTTTTCGCGGTGCCCAATCATTTCGGCTATTTATTTTATTTTTACTCGTTGCTTTTTATTACGAGTTGCCCAATCATTTCGGCTATTTTGCATGCATACGTTTTTACTTGCTGCTTTTTATTGCAAGTTGCCCCATCATTTCGGCTATTTCGTTTGCATGTGCGGCCTACTGGCTTTTCGCTGTAAACCTGAAATTGGACACCGATTTCGGCATCAGCACCTCTGCAACTGGGATATCACCAGGAGCGAATCATCATTTGCTTCTGTCGTTGTCGAACAAAGGAGGCTTAGCGACCAGGGTTAAGGTCCTGTCGACTAAGGCTTTTGACTTTATGAGCCGTAAGGGTCTCACAAAGGTATTTCTCCCTACAAATTGTGAGGATCTCGTAGGTGTATTTTCTCCTTAGGAATCGTGAGGGTTCCTAAGTGTTTTGTTCCTCCGTAAGTCGTAAGGATCCTACAAGAGGGTTTTCTCCTTGTAAATCGAGAGGATTTACAAGGGTTGTTCACCATGCACACATATCCCTAATCTCGGATGGGACTTAGTTAGGGAAATGTTTATTCGTATCCGTGGATTATATACAAGGGCCCGTATTGGACTACTTGTAGGGCAATTTCTAAAGTTGTGGGGGTTGCTTAAGCACAGGTTTAAGCCTTTGTAAGTTAAGACTTTCAAATCTTATGAGCCGTAAGGGTCCCATAAGAGCGTTCTCCTTACGAGTCATGAGGATCTCTCAAGTGTATTTTCTCCTTAGGAATCGTGGGAATCCCTAAGCGTGTTGTTCTCTTGTGAGTCGTAAGGATCTCACGCGGGTGGTTTCACCTTACAGGGTCGAGAGGACCCTGTAAGTGTTTTTTTTAACGAGGTTGCGCCCTATTCCCCCAATCAGAGCAAGGCTCTGTTTGAATTTCAAAAATTCAAATTTTGAAGCAACGCTTCAGATCCCATGCGCTGCGCGCAACGCGCCACGTGTCAGAAGTTGACACGGCAGCACAACGCCCAAGGCAGTGCGTCCAATCAGAGTAAGGCTCTTTAAAAAAACAAAAGCAACGCTCAGTTGCGCAAGCGCTGCACTGCGTGACACGTGTCTGCGCAGTTGCGCAAACACAACTGCGCAAGAGCACTGCTGCGCGACGCGTGTCTGCGCAGTTGCGCAAACACTGTTGTGCAAGTGCACCACTGCGCGACGCGTGTCTGCGCAGTTGCGCAAACACTGTTGCGCAAGCGCTGCGCTGCGCGACACGTGTCTGCGCAGTTGTGCAAGCGCAGTTGCACAAGCGCTTCACTGCGCGACACGTGTCATTCACTGGGGATTTTTGCGCAAAACAGAATAAATCTTGTTAAAATAAGAAGATTTTCTTGTATAAGGCAGGGGCCTCTGGATCAAAGATCCAACGGTGGGGAAAATTCCCCAAATCACTCAGAAAAAGATCTTTTTAACAAATTCAACTAATTTATGAGCACTATAAAAAGGACCCCAGATCCCAATTTAAATGATCAACATTGGGCAAAAAAAAGAGAAGAAGAGAACTTTCAAAAACTCCTCAAGAAAAGAAAGAAGGTAAAAACCTTTAAAATAAGAGAAAATTCTCTTAGGATTAGATCATTAATCTAAGAAAAAGATCAATGATCTTCAATAAATAAATAAATAAAAATAATAAAAATAGTGCATTGCACTTGCTATGAACCTTTGGTTCTCTGAAACAAGAAAAAACTTGTTTTTCTTTGATCCAAATTTAGATCAAGGGATCAAAAAGTGCTTTGCACTTCTGTTCTTGAATCTAAAAGATTCTTAATGTTTTGCACAAATGCAATGCATTACTTGAAGGGCCAGGCCCAAATCAAAAAGACCTAGCAGGCCAAAATAAATTGCAGAGCCCAAATGAAATTGATGCTCTGCATCATTTATAAAGGGCAGAGCCCAAAACTAATTGATGCTCTGCATCCTTTCTGGCAAAGCCCAAATAAAAATAAAAATAAATGCAATGCAAAAGCAAATAAAATGTTGGATATTCTCAACTGGACTTAGCCCAATTTTGGCCGTAAGTCCTTAAATTAAATTGATTGAGCAAGATTGCTCCTCCTAAATCAATTCACATCCGGTTTGAGGGTACATCTCCGAACTCCTTTGACATCCATCGTTGTAATTTCTCAACGACGTCAAAGAGGTGACGGGTCCCGATGACCATACATCAATATGGACTGCGGAGTCCTTAAACTAATATCGGACCGAAACGTCCCTAAACTAATATCGGACCGAAACGTCCCTAAACTAATATCGGACCGAAACGTCCCTAAACTAATATCGGACCATCACGTCCCTAAACTGAAATAATAGAGCCCCCAAATGCTCTTTTGCCGGATCTAAACGGTCCCGTTTAAGTTGATCTTAGCCCCAAACACGGCTAACGTATCCTTAAACATTCAAATGGACTATATAACCCTAAGTCAATTTCGGTTCGAGGGTACATCTCTGAACTCCTCTGACACTTGTCGTTGTAATCCTTCAACGAAGTCAGAGAGGTGATGAGTCCCGACGGCCATATATAAACTGAATCACGTTTAAGTTGATCTTAACCTCAACGAGGCTAACGTATCCTTAAACTAAAACACCAAACCCAAATCTAAATAAATACGGATTAGGACTAATCCACGTCCTACGGGTGACGGCATTACTCAGTCTCCGTATACAATCCACGGGCAATCACAAACAAAACAAACACATACGACACGAAGTGAAATTCTGGAGAAGGAGAAAGTGGCTACCGCGATGCGGTAGCGTAATTAACTGCAGGGGCTTGCGCCTGCTGGCAAGAGCGTCCCCACAATCAAAAAACCTCTCAAGTGAGGGGGAATCTGACAAAGTCTGCTACATCGGCCGCATCTGTCTAAACCTTCGATATATGGTGCCATAAATCAACTTGGCATCTTCGGAGAGGTAGACGGATAAAACCAAATAGCATCTGCCCCGAATCTCAACGTCAGGACTTCGCAGCCCTGTGCGCCGTCTTTCGGAGGGGAACAGATTCTGGCATGCCCGGTGGGACTTCTTCCTCTTTCTACTCCACACTTCGTGTGTCGTCTTCGCGAACCAATCGCGGTTTGTTAAATGGTTGCCTTCGGATGTCAAGTTACTAAGATTTGGTCTTTTGCCTGGCGCAGAACTCAAGATTCAATGGCCTTCAACTGCACCAACTGCTCGAAATGCCATTGCAACGGACGCTCCACCTCACCAGGAGGTGTAGCATATGGACCCCAAGCGGCTTCCTTCCTTGCTCTGCCGGTAGACCAGGTGACCCAAGCCACCACTGGCCTGTTCTTCGGGACCATGATCCCACCTACAAGCTTCTCTATGCCGATACCTGCACCGAAAGTGAACAAAAAGTCGGTCTTCGACCGGCTCACTGCTATGACGGCCCCTGTCAACGGGTCGTCCGTTACCAAACCGACAGCCTCCGTTTTCACCAGGCTAGATCAGAACCATAAAGTGGCCGTCCCAAAGAGGGCAACGGCCGCTGCTCCGGAAGTCGTTAAAGCGGCTTCTCCCATCAAAGAGTCAGTCTTCGAGAGATTGACGATTCCCACTCCTGCCCCTGCTGGTCAAAAGGCATCAGTCTTCGATAGGCTGACATCGGCAATCACCCCACACTCAAATAGGGGGCAAAAAGAAACTATCTCAATCTCTGAGCCAATCCCAACGGCTCGCCGTGCTCGACGTCGCCATTGGCAAAGAGTGAGGAAAGCAGGGGGCAACTCCCCCTCAGGGCTAACTCCACCTGCTCCAATGGTCGAGGTCAACGCTGCTGTTCTAACTGGGAATAGCTTTGAATTGCTGAGGAAGGTGAGAAAGAACTCCCCAATTGCTACATTGAAAAGATCTCCACCTATGGAGAAAGCTCCGGAGACAAAGCAGGGACAGCCCCCTCAACGGCTGTCATCAAAAATTTATAAAGTTTGGCTGAGGGTTCAAGACTCCGTGATTGACCCAGACCACTTTCGTCGCCAGAAAAAGGCAAAGGCGGAAAAGGACAAGGACCGCCCCATTAAACAGCAGGGGGCAACAATTGCTAGGATGCCCACTTCAACGGCTCCTTCAACCTCAACGGCCCACAAAAGAAGGAGGCCAGAGAAAACTCCTGCGACAGCGGCAAAGGTTAGAAGGGGTGAACCTAAGCGCCCCAAGTCAGGGGGTATAACAGTTCATACAGTTTACATGGCATCGGGAAAAGAAGACAGCCGTGCATCAACGGGCCACCGGCCGCTCACCCGATCAGTGACCAAGGCTCAGGAGCAGCAACAAAAGCTCCAGGAGATGATGAACGCTATGGCTGCACTTACAGAGCCAAAAGAGAACCCTGAGACGTCCTTAGATGAGCGCCAGGAGGAAGAGACTGACGCCGAGTTCCTTCGCCGAATATTGGAAAAGAAGGACAAAGAGGCTGCTGAACAAGCAGCCAACATACAGCGTATGGGCCTCCTCTTTCAAGACATGATAGGAATGATAATACAACAAGATCCTCCGGCTGAAGAACCCCTAATCATCCTTGGAGACGATAGGGGAGAGACATCAAATCCTCAGCCCGCTCTATTAACGGCTAAAGAGGATGCAATCTCTAAAATTGATCTGGACGAGTACATAGCCCAGCAAATAAGGGTTCATCATGTTAGTGTATATGTCCTAGAGGCCATTACTGTATCATAGTAGTTTGTATATTACTTAATGGAAGCTTGGGATATTCACCTTGTATATACAATCTTGCTCAAAATAGTAGTATGCTACTTGGTTTGTTTCTACTTCAATGTGTACATGTGTTTATTTTAGTATATCACCTATACACATTAGTGGAGCCCTTAGGATCTTTGCTTGATTACCAGCGTTGTGATGGCAGTCACACTAGTGGGGCTGGGTAATCTATAAGCACATCCTTATGCAGGTCCCTAGTCACAGGACTATCGAGACAGGGCATCGATGCTCCGGAGTAGACTAGCGCATGCGCTTCTCATCCCAGTGTGGGAGACGGTCTGTCCCACAGCCGTCAGTACGTCGTACTTGAGATAGTATGCGGGTGCTCGTTAAGTTACGAGTACACTGGACAGGACTCGTCGGGAACTGACTAGTTGGTATTATGCCTATCGTCAGTTATCAGTTCCCAGGTGACATGAGTACAGCTTAGTCCGCTGACTTGACACTATCACTTCGCCTCGAGTGTGTTCCCACTGTACTTTGATTGCTACCCTACCACGGCTCAAAGGAGTCGTGCAAACAGGTAGTAGTTGGGTACAGTCCCGAAGCACTTGGAGGCAGTGACGGTTAGACAGGATTCGTCTCTCCCGGTATTGGGGGTTGACATCGCGCTGTGTTTAGGAGAGCCATTACATGAGTAGTCCCTGGCCAGGGCAAACGAGATATACTGGTAGGCTTCCAGTGTTATCTCAGGGTGTTTTGGGCTTCACTCCGACACGACTTGTACCGCTATTGGGGGACTGACGTTTACCGCCCCCTAGGCCCGCCATGCGATGTATCAGACGAACAGACCAGACTGTACGGAGAATGTCATATTCAGGCTCAGTAGGAGTTCAGATGGGTTTCGCCTCGTCAGTCTTCTTGTCGGCATCTACCTGGGGACCGTTACGCACAGCTAGTGCCGCTTGCGGTCTGTGGTTAAACCCACTGCCAGCGTAGTGTCGAGTCTTTAGAGTCCCACACAGAAAGCTATTCGCCTTTAGGCAAAAGAGTAGAGGTCGCATGGTTTTGCGACAGGGTTCGGTCACATCCGTGCACTTATGCACGTACAGTGTGCGGACAGTTTACACTAGCGGGCTTTGGTTTAAGCCAGATCCTAGTGTACCTTTTAGGATTGGTTTTATCCGGTATGCATTCGTGTACCTCAGAACGCGGATGCGGGTGTGTATGCACAGTTGACGGAGAGACAGAGGCAGAGGATTCTCATTAGGGTTGTTGACAGTTGACCGTTGACTATTGAGTGTTTGCTCAACCCTAATGAGAATATGATATGTGATTAACAATTATATTAATTAAGTATTATGGTGACATGGTTGTTGAGGGATTGACTTTGTTGACTTGTTGACTTTTGTTGACTTGTTGACTTTGTTGACCGGTTGACTAGGCTTGACTAGTTGACCATCATGATAACTATAGCTATCATTTCATGGCAAAGACTTTTGCTTGGTTGCTCTTTTGTGCAAAATGAGTGCATGAAATGATATGGCTATGGTTTCTTAAACCATCATATAATACTTGATTGATATGAGGTGTTATGATTGTTTTGGATTATGAGAGCCAAATGAGAAAAGTCTTCTCTCATTCTTTCATGCTCATTCTCTCTCTTTTTCTTGAGCTCTCATCTCCTCCTCTTGCTCTCCCTCTCTTGACTCTATGGTTCACTTGTCTCATGAGTTGAGAACTAAGAACTATAGATAAAATCCCATACAAACTCTTCTCTACTTACTCTAGTTCACAAGGTTTAGCAAACCGAGTGAACTAGTTTCTTCAAAGTTCGAAGAAGGAGCCAAAGGTTGAAGCTTTCAGGTGGATCTATCTTCGGCGTAAGGAGACGACAGGAAGAAGCCGATCCGGACCACCATCGAGGTTTGAAGGCGAAGGAGTTCAAGAAAAGAAAGGTATAAACCCCCTAACCGAGTAGTTAACGACTCCTAGTTAGGTTGTTAGTTAGATGTTTAACAAAGATCCGGGCTTTAAGTCCATGTTACCACCTTTAAGGAAATTGTTTTTCATCAAATTCCGCATGCCCGAAAGTACCGAGAGAGGTAGCATGGACTTACACATCATGCGGCTGAGGCAGCCGGCCAGGTCGTAAAAACGGGGAGGCCATATCCAGGCTGGTATGACCAAATCAAGTACCCGCCGGGTTACACAATTCCCAAGTTCCATGTCTACAAGGGGACCGGCAATCCCCATCAGCATGTTGCCCAGTTCAGGGCGCTTTGCGGCAACACCGGCGGTGATGACAAGCTCTTGCTCCGCCAGTTCGTTGGAAGTTTATCAGATACGGCGTTCGAGTGGTACTCTGAGCTCCCGAACGACTCTATTAAAACCTTCACGGAGATGGAGTTGCTGTTCACCCAACGTTTTGCAAGTACCAGTGAACGTACCCCGATAACGACACTGATTAACGCTAGGGTAAAACCCGGCGAGACATGGGTTCAGTACACTATACGGTGGCGTAATTTATGGTCGAAGTGCGAGCAGCGCATAGAAGAAGCTCCTGCGGTGGGAATGTTTGTTGGAACTCTTGATCCACAAGCAACCATCTCACAGTTTAAGATGTTCTTCAAGCCGACTGCCTTCTAGGCTTTGATTGACAAACTAGCGCAGATGGACCAGATGGGCCATAAACCCCCTCTTCCAAAGCCGGACTCCCGAAACGACAAAGGAAAGGGAAAAGCAATCGTTGTCGCTAATGCGCAACAACAACCGAGCAACTCGAAGCCTGTTGCTCGTCCAAATAATACGCGCCCGTATGTACCCCTTGAGGATAGGATGGGACGTCCTTATTCCTTCCCCCGCGATAAAACGAGGAGGTTATTCGAGCTGGCATTGCGCGACAGACTCATAAATTTGCCGGATCCAAAACGTCCGTTGCAACCAAGTGACGTCAACGAGCTTAATTACTGCCCTTATCATCGAGTGCTAGGCCACCCGATTGAGGACTGCTACGTTTTCAAAAATTGGCTTGAAAACCAGTATAGACAGGGCAAATTTGCGTTATCTGATAAATGGAAGGTGAATCCCCCGCAGCCACTGTAACACCCGAGCCCAATAATACTATTCATATTACTGGTTGAGTGTTATATATTGCTCATTTCCAATTATCCTGATTTTCTGGTGTTTATTGCTAAATTTTAACCGGTTAAGTCATTTTGACACATAACAAATTTTAACTCCTAAAATGAAATTTAAAATATCCATGTTGGCCTACTCGTCGCCACTAGTCGCGTGGTAGCGTCCGCGTGTCGAGATTCCGTCCCGTTTGGCTAAACGGGCAAGCTTGGACGACTACGCGCGCGTGCAAGTGTCCGACTTGGGGGCATGCATTTTAATCACTAAACACCTCTTTTCAAATTTTGGAACCCGCTTATAATCCTATAATTTGAATTTGGAGCATTTGGGCGCAACCCGAGCGCGATTTGGAAATGTTTCATTTAGCGCCAAAAAGGCCCATTTTAATTTAATATCTTAAAACTATATATATACGAATATATTCTTTTAAACCGTTGAATCCTTTAAAAATCATTCCAAATTTTTACTGTTATTCTTTCCTGGCCAATCACGAGCTTTTTCCCTCGTGCCCCCCCCCCCCGTTTCACTCTATCTCTCTCTATTCTCTCTCTCTCTCTCCAATCTTTCTCTCTCTCCTCATATATAATTTTCCATGCAGCCGCCTCCTCTCTCTCTCTGGACCACGAGAAAACCCAGCGAACCCTAACCCTAGCCCTCGTACTCGCGCCGCCGGCCTCCCCGCGACCTCGCCGTCGCCGCCCTCGCCACCACGAGCCCAGCCGCACCCTCTTCCTCCTTCCTCCGCTCTCTCCTGCGCCTGCACCCAACCCCGACGATGCCACCAACCGCCGCAGGCCTCGTCGTCGACGTCGCCTCCAGTCACCGACGACGCCCGCGACTCCCTCTCTTCCTCCTCGTCCCTACCTCGTCGTCGCCTTCCTCCTCCCCTCGCCGGACCACCAACAGACCCGAGCCCAGCCCTATCACCCTCTGCAGTTCGCCGGAGAACGCGCCGTCGACCCTCGTCGACGTCACCCGCGCCACCTCCGACCACCTCCTTTCCCCCTCGATCACCAGAGCCGACCACCACCCTCCTCTACTCGTCGCACTACCCTCTCCAGCGAACCCGAGGCCGTTCAAGTCTTCGCAGCCGCCGTCGCTGCCTCGCCGGCGTTCCAGCGCCGTCGAGCCCGCCGGGGTTACCCTGGTATCTCTCTGTAAGCATCCTTATATTTCCTTTGTGCAAAGTTTTTCCCCCCGCTGATCTTGTACGTTTATCGGGTTGCTAACTTCGTTGCCGTGACTTTTGCCGGAACCCGACCGTGCCGTCTTGTGAACCCGACGCTCCAGCGAGGTACCCTGGTCCGTGTGATCCCGTTGCTCTCTGTTGGGACTCGATCCGTGGCCCGTGCAACCATATCGTGTTTTCTGCCTACTTTGCATCCGTGCTTTCCGGTTTGCGAAACCGTCGAGGCAAGTATCTGAATACTTGCTTTAACATGCTAGCATACGAGATCTAGTCTTGCCATGCAGTTGAATATCATACTATATAATACTACAACTTAATGATGGTAATTGATATTATATTATAAGTTAGAATTGACAGTTGCAGTTATTTTTAACATGGGATCGTTATAATAGTTTCTCGTAATTAATCGACCCACTATCAATACATATTTCAACTAGATAAAACAATTGGATCATATCTGCTTTAATTGTTAAATCATTCATGAGACAATTATTATACTTAGTGTAAATTCATGTAGCTTCATTACTTTATGATTGTGGATATTGCTTCACCTTGTGGCTATTGCACCCCAAAGGTGCGTGAACCTGTTAATAAGAGAATACAAAACACCACGGTGTCTACGTGGAATAATATTGTTATTTATTGTTTCCTGCTGCTGTTCATTATTTGATTGTATACCTGTTGTGAGCACATACTCGATTGCACTACATATTGGCCTGACCCTGCTACACATGACATATACATACTTACCGACTCATCCTGTTGTACCATGACATGACTTGTTTCATGATTCCATGCCTAATGCCGACCAACCTGACCATTCCTGCTGTCTATCCAGACAGACCTACTTTACCTGATTTTGTGTTGGCATTAGTCCCTGACTACTGAATACCTGACCTGACATATATAACTTGGGGGTATGGGGAAATCAAAGATGAACCTGACTTGTAACTCGACAGTTCACTACCGTTCGAGTGTACACATTCCTATTCTGTGCCCAGCGGCATGTCTCGGTTTCGGCCGAGAATATTGTGGCCGTGATCCCGGGTATGTACGGGGTAATACTGAGTGTACGCATTCCTATTCTGTGCCTAACGGCATGTCTCGGCTGCAGCCGAGAATATTGTGGCCGTGGTCCCGGGTATGTACGGGATACTATTGAGTTACATCGACGATTCATCAATTGATTTCAAAGACTTTAGAATAGAAAACCTGTTAGAACAGTTTAGTTACCCACTGCACATTGCCCTGCACTGTTGTTTCATATTACTGCTTTATTCATGTTTATCCCTGCATTGCTTATTACCATGTTCACATTATATACTTGATGCCGTGACGCGCTGACGTCTGGGTTTTGCATGGCCCAGATTCTTTACCACTGTCGACGACTGAGCAGGAGTACTTCAGCCAGCAGGCTGATTTGTGAGTTCTGTAGTGGTTAGTTCATTTATTGCATTTCTTTTCCAGATGTGAGCCCGCATTATGGGACGTACTATTTATTCATTGTATTGGATCATTAGCTTCCGCACTTATTGTTTATTGATTCTTGTTATTATGGATTTGGACATGTGTTAGATTAGTACTTTATCTTGTTCTTGATATCCTTACAACCGTAATGTGACTGTGGATGGATACTTCCTACCCATAGGTAGCATGGTTGGCTATGTTACGTGCCCAATCCTGCGTACTCTGGGAAGCGGGGCGTGACATGGTTCTTTTGGTATCAGTGCCATAGGTTAATTGGGTTGATTCTTTGTAGTTGGGTATTGCACCCGATACACGAATCAGAATACCCGTGATTAGGAAACATGTCCTGCCACCTTGACCGTTTTACCATTCTTGAATCACATTCTTCCTGATTATATCTTTTACGAAGTGCAAACTTACTTTGCATGTCGACTCGAAACCTGATTTCTTGTTATCCCTAGGACTTGGGCGACTTGGGTGGAGTTAAGTAATTGCGGCTATGATACCGCGGCATAGCTATAATGCAGTACTCTATTTAAGTATCTTGGAGTTCTAGCCTTGATCCACATTCAGAATCTATCATCATGCTAAATGTTGGGTGTTTTGAGTTCAGGATTATGACAGGTAAGAAGTTGAAGACTTACCGGAGGCGTGTGAACGAAGCCGCCATGCTTGGAGTGATAAGAGGAATGCTGGAAATCAAAGAGACAGACTGAGCCGATCCAGCAATAGCAGATTCGTTTCAGGAAGGTTTGCAGATCGTTCAGCAGTCTGTAAACAACGATGGAACTAGACCAGTCGAACGAGTAGGGACTGTAGCAGATTTCAGACTTTTGGGTCCGTCTACTTTCACTGGTCTGGAGGAGCCGTTGCCAGCCGAGCAGTGGCTAGTGACATGGAGAATTTGCTGATTGCGGCACAGATTCCAGAGGACAAAGGAGTTGATGTAGTGCGCATTCAACTAGTGGATTACGCCCGAGAGTGGTGGCTTGTGGAGGAGAACCGCTTGCCCCAGGCCAAGCAGTGGGCGGATTTCTTTAAGAGTTTACTGGAGAAGTCCTTCCGCGGACTGCGCGGAGGAAATGGAAGAGAAGTTCATCGGACTAAGGCAGAATGGAGCAACCGTGGACGTGCATGTAGCAGAATGGACGAGACTCAGTAGTCTTGCTGGACCTTTCGTGGCCAACAATGTAGACAACAGTTGCGGTAAGGAAGCAGTTCTGTCGGGCCAGTCGAGTTTAGGGCTAGGCCGACAAACAGTGTTCTTGTAGCTATGGAAGTTGATAGTAATGAAGAGCCGACAGTTGTTCGCGATTTTATGGACGTATTTGAAGATATATCGGGCTTACCGCCGAAGCGAGATGTGGAGTTTGAGATTGACCTTATTCCTGGTGCAGCGCCAGTATCAAAATCTTATTATCCGATGGCACGGGTGGAATTGGAAGAAGTTAAGAAACAAGTTGGCGAATTACTCGAGAAGGGATGGATTCGAAGCAGCAACTCACCTTGGGGAGCTCCAGTTCTTTTAGTAAAGAAGAAGGATGGCACGAGAAGGATGTGCATTGATTATCGAGAATTGAACCGGGTGACTATTAAGAACAAGTACCCGATCCCTCGCATTGGAGAGCTTTTTGAGCAGCTTAGTGGCGCGAGGGTATTCTCGAAACTGGACTTGCGATCAGGATATCACCAGGTACGAGTGAAAGCAGAAGACATTTGCAAGACGGCGTTTCGAACTCGATATGGACATTTCGAGTATCTAGTGATGCCCTTCGGAGTGACTAATGCGCCAGCAATATTTATGGATTTGATGAACAGGGTCTTTTCACCGTTCTTGGACCAGTTTATTGTGGTATTCATTGACGATATTCTGGTGTACTCAAAGAGTCCGGAGGAGCATGCTGAGCATTTAAGGATCGCACTGCAGACGCTGAGACAAGAGAAATTATTCGCGAAGATGAGTAAGTGCGAATTCTGGCTGGAAGAAGTGAAGTTTCTGGGGCATGTTGTGTCGGGCGATGGAATCGCCGTCGATCCCGAAAAGATTACAGCAGTTCGAGATTGGCCTATTCCAAAGAATGTTGCGGAGATAAGAAGTTTTCTTGGACTCGCCGGTTACTACAGAAGATTTGTGGAGAACTTCGCTCGTTTAGCTGAGCCGTTAACCAAGCTTACACGCAAGGAGGTACCGTTTGTTTGGACGGAGGGATGTGCATTGGCCTTCGAGACGTTGAAGCAGAAGTTGATAACCGCCCCGATCCTGGCCGTACCGGATAATTCAGGAGGACTGGTGATTCATAGCGACGCATCCGGAAAGGGATTGGGAGGTGTTTTGATGCAGAATGGGAAAGTCGTCGCTTACGCATCGAGACAACTGAAGACTCATGAGAAGAACTATCCGACTCATGACTTAGAGCTTGCAGCCGTGATCTTCGCCCTGAAGATTTGGAGACACTACCTTTTGGGCGAGAGAGTTGAAGTCTTTACAGATCACAAGAGTTTAAAGTATGTGTTCACTCAGAAGGAGTTGATAATGAGGCAACGCAGATGGTTGGAGCTGATGGCCGACTATGACCTTGATCTTAAGTACCATCCGGGAAAAGTCAACGTCGTGCCGGATGCGCTGAGTCGGTTACCAGCGATTCAGGTATTGACTGCACAGAGAGAGATCATTGCGGATTTTCGAAGATTTGACTTGGAGGTTGTGCTACCACATGCTACAGGACAGTTGATGCAGTTGCAAGTACAGTCGTCCTTAGTCGAGAAGATTAAAACGGCACAATCGCAGGATCCTAGACTACAAAAGTTTCGAGAGCAAGTGGAAGCCGGACTACGAACCGATTTACTGATCCATGAAGACGGTTCGTTGAGATATGGTAGCCGTGTGTGTGTGCCAAAAGGAGATGTGCGTAAAGAGCTTATGAAGGAGGCACACAGTTCAGCTTACTCTGTACATCCAGGAGGGACAAAGATGTACCGAGATATTCGACAGCACTTCTGGTGGGAAGGTATGAAACGGGAAATTGCTCGCTTCGTGGCTAAGTGCTTGGTGTGTCAGCAAGTCAAGGCTAAACACCAAAGGGTTGCTGGTTTGTTGCAACCACTTCCGATTCCTCAGTGGAAGTAGGAACATATAACCATGGATTTCGTGACGGCTTTACCGCGGAGTCCAAAGGGCAACAATGCCGTATGGGTGATTGTCGATCGTTTGATCAAGGCAGCTCACTTTATTCCTTTTCGGGTTGGTCAATCGACGGAGAGTTTGACAGAGCGATACATGCAGGAGATTGTCAGATTGCATGGAGTGCCGGTAAGCATCGTGTCCGACCGGGACACTCGATTCTTGTCACACTTCTGGAGGAGTTTACAAGAAAGTTTGGGGACTCGATTGAAGTTCAGCACAGCTTATCATCCTCAGACTGATGGACAATCGGAGAGAACGATCCAAACCCTTGAAGATATGTTGAGGGCTTGCATGTTGGACTTCAAAGGTTCTTGGGAGGATCATCTACACCTGGTGGAGTTTTCGTACAACAATAGCTTCCACGCGACAATTCAGATGGCTCCGTTTGAAGCACTGTATGGTCGTAAGTGCCGTTCACCGGTTTGTTAGGATGATGTTGGTGAACGAAGGTTACTAGGACCAGATTTGGTGGTACAGACAGTCGAGAAGGTGAATACCATCAGGAAGTATATGAAGGCAGCTCAAGACAGACAGAAAAGTTGGGCCGACACGTCAAGAAGACCTCTAGAGTTCGCCGTGGGTGATTTGGTATTCCTGAAGACATCACCGACTAGAGGGGTGATTCGCTTTGGAAGTCGGGAAAAGCTTAGTCCTCGATTCGTTGGACCCTTTGAGATATTGGAGCGTGTTGGAGAAGTAGCGTACCGTTTGGCGTTACCACAGTCATTAGCAGGAGTGCACGATGTGTTCCATGTGTCTCAACTACGGAGGTATGTTCGTGATGAGACTCATGTCTTGGATCATTCGGAGTTGACTGTACGAGAGGACCTAACTTTTGAGGAGCGACCAGTTGAAATCAAGGATCGGAGAGAAAAGGTTCTTAAGAACAAGGTTATCCCTCTTGTGCTAGTTTCTTGGGGTAATCGATTACATGGAGAATCCACTTGGGAGCGAGAAGACGAGATTCGGCAGAAATTCCCTCACCTTTTCCAGTAGTTAGCTATCTTGTATTCTTGGAATTTCGAGGACGAAATTCTTTTGTAGTTGGGTATGATGTAACACCCGAGCCCAATAATACTATTCATATTACTGGTTGAGTGTTATATATTGCTCATTTCCAATTATCCTGATTTTCTGGTGTTTATTGCTAAATTTTAACCGGTTAAGTCATTTTGACACATAACAAATTTTAACTCCTAAAATGAAATTTAAAATATCCATGTTGGCCTACTCGTCGCCACTAGTCGCGTGGTAGCGTCCGCGTGTCGAGATTCCGTCCCATTTGGCTAAACGGGCAAGCTTGGACGACTACGCGCGCGTGCAAGTGTCCGACTTGGGGGCATGCATTTTAATCACTAAACACCTCTTTTCAAAATTTGGAACCCGCTTATAATCCTATAATTTGAATTTGGAGTATTTGGGCGCAACCCGGGCGCGATTTGGAAATGTTTCATTTAGCGCCAAAAAGGCCCATTTTAATTTAATATCTTAAAACTATATATATACGAATATATTCTTTTAAACTGTTGAATCCTTTAAAAATCATTCCAAATTTTTACTGTTATTCTTTCCTGGCCAATCACGAGCTTTTTCCCTCGTGGGCCCCCCCCGTTTCACTCTATCTCTCTATATTCTCTCTCTCTCTCTCTCTCCAATCTTTCTCTCTCTCCTCATATATAATTTTCCATGCAGCCGCCTCCTCTCTCTCTCTGGACCATGAGAAAACCCAGCGAACCCTAACCCTAGCCCTCGTACTCGGGCCGCCGGCCTCCCCGCGACCTCGCCGTCGCCGCCCTCGCCACCACGAGCCCAGCCGCACCCTCTTCCTCCTTCCTCCGCTCTCTCCTGCGCCTGCACCCAACCCCGACGACGCCACCAACCGCCGCAGGCCTCGTCGTCGACGTCGCCTCCAGTCACCGACGACGCCCGCGACTCCCTCTCTTCCTCCTCGTCCCTACCTCGTCGTCGCCTTCCTCCTCCCCTCGCCGGACCACCAACAGACCCGAGCCCAGCCCTATCACCCTCTGCAGTTCGCCGGAGAACGCGCCGTCGACCCTCGTCGACGTCACCCGCGCCACCTCCGACCACCTCCTTTCCCCCTCGATCACCAGAGCCGACCACCACCCTCCTCTACTCGTCGCACTACCCTCTCCAGCGAACCCGAGGCCGTTCAAGTCTTCGCAGCCGCCGTCGCTGCCTCGCCGGCGTTCCAGCGCCGTCGAGCCCGCTGGGGTTACCCTGGTATCTCTCTGTAAGCATCCTTATCTTTCCTTTGTGCAAAGTTTTCCCCCCCGCTGATCTTGTACGTTTATCGGGTTGCTAACTTCGTTGCCGTGACTTTTGCCGGAACCCGACCGTGCCGTCTTGTGAACCCGACGCTCCAGCGAGGTACCCTGGTCTGTGTGATCCCGTTGCTCTCTGTTGGGACTCGATCCGTGGCCCGTGCAACCATATCGTGTTTTCTGCCGACTTTGCATCCGTGCTTTCCGGTTTGCGAAACCGTCGAGGCAAGTATCTGAATACTTGCTTTAACATGCGAGCATACGAGATCTAGTCTTGCCATGCAGTTGAATATCATACTATATAATACTACAACTTAATGATGGTAATTGATATTATATTATAAGTTAGAATTGACAGTTGCAGTTATCTTTAACATGGGATCGTTATAATAGTTTCTCGTAATTAATCGACCCACTATCAATCCATATTTCAACTAGATAAAACAATTGGATCATATCTGCTTTAATTGTTAAATCATTCACGAGACAATTATTATACTTAGTGTAAATTCATGTAGCTTCATTACTTTATGATTGTGGATATTGCTTCAGCTTGTGGCTATTGCACCCCAAAGGTGCGTGAACCTGTTAATAAGAGAATACAAAACACCACGGTGTCTACGTGGAATAATATTGTTATTTACTGTTTCCTGCTGCTGTTCATTATTTGATTGTATACCTGTTGTGAGCACATACTCGATTGCACTACATATTGGCCTGACCCTGCTACACATGACATATACATACTTACCGACTCATCCTGTTGTACCATGACATGACTTGTTTCATGATTCCATGCCTAATGCCGACCAACCTGACCATTCCTGCTGTCTATCCAGACAGACCTACTTTACCTGATTTTGTGTTGGCATTAGTCCCTGACTACTGAATACCTGACCTGACATATATAACTTGGGGGTATGGGGAAATCAAAGATGAACCTGACTTGTAACTCGACAGTTCACTACCGTTCGAGTGTACACATTCCTATTCTGTGCCCAGCGGCATGTCTCGGTTTCGGCCGAGAATATTGTGGCCGTGATCCCGGGTATGTACGGCGTAATACCGAGTGTACACATTCCTATTCTGTGCCTAACGGCATGTCTCGGCTGCAGCCGAGAATATTGTGGCCGTGGTCCCGGGTATGTACGGGATACTATTGAGTTACATCGACGATTCATCAATTGATTTCAAAGACTTTAGAATAGAAAACCTGTTAGAACAGTTTAGTTACCCACTGCACATTGCCCTGCACTGTTGTTTCATATTACTGCTTTATTCATGTTTATCCCTGCATTGCTTATTACCATGTTCACATTATATACTTGATGCCGTGACGCGCTGACGTCTGGGTTTTGCATGGCCCAGATTCTTTACCACTGTCGACGACTGAGCAGGAGTACTTCAGCCAGCTGGCTGATTTGTGAGTTCTGTAGTGGTTAGTTCATTTATTGCATTTCTTTTCCAGATGTGAGCCCGCATTATGGGACGTACTGTTTATTCATTGTATTGGATCATTAGCTTCCGCACTTATTATTTATTGATTCTTGTTATTATGGATTTGGACATGTGTTAGATTAGTACTTTATCTTGTTCTTGATATCCTTACAACCGTAATGTGACTGTGGATGGATACTTCCTACCCATAGGTAGCATGGTTGGCTATGTTACGTGCCCAATCCTGCGTACTCTGGGAAGCGGGGCATGACAGCCCCACACCTCTAAAGGGACGAATACACCGGGGGCAACATGCTCCGTCGTTGAAGAAGCTCCTTGGGAGGTTGTATTGTCATCTAAAATGAGGAGAATGCTAAATGATCTTCGGACATGTCCAGCGATCAAGTGGAGGAACCCATTGGAACCGCAGACCGTTGAGAGGATGTTGAAGCCACGTCCAACTTCAAAGACTAATGATAGTGGTTCAAGCACTTGAAGCCAGTCATCAAAGTCTTCAAAAAAGAAGAAAAAGTCCAAGAAGCCCCTAAAGCCTAGCGACAAGCGCACGGACTTGCAAAAACAAATTGACGCGCTGGAAGAGTACAACCAGAAGGCACGGACTCCCATTACTTTGCAAGAGTTCCTCAACCATGTCTTTCAAGAGGAAGATGAGGGAGGTAGTTCGTCGGGTGAAGCCGGAGAATATGTGGCAAGCTGCCATGTGATTTCCCACTCGTTCAAAAACAAAGAGGAGACTCTTCGTGCTGAAGAGCTGGGGGAAAATCCTGCACTAAGAATTCCAGAGCTGTCGGATGAAGTGATTGACGCGTTCCTAAATAAAGCATTCTTAAAAAGCAAAGCTGATCGGGAGCAGGAAACGGTTGTATTCGAGAAGGCCAAACGCCAGCGCCTTGATGAAAGAATTGAGACACTCCCGCGGGGGCAAAGCGCACCCACTGCGGATAAAAGCAAATTCAAGATAAGGAAGAGATTTGCTAAAGCTGTGTCGATGGGTATAAAGATACCACCCTTCAAGGAAAGCATTACTGGTAAAATGGAAAACCATCCCTCCTATTGCTTATACCATCGGAAGGTATTGCACCCCACTAAAGAGTGCAAAGCTTTCAATAGATGGTGGTAAGGATATGTTACTCATCGGCAACAGTTTAAGCGAGAAAAGCGCAAAGCTCGCCAAGAGCAGAGCAGAACGATCAAAGTGCTTAACAAAACTACCAGTGGTTGTTGCATGATTGAAGCCGGAAGATCACAAGTGCCCACATTCAGGAGAGATTCCGATGAGGAACTAGAGCTTGCCCCCCTCTTTAAAGAATCCACTTCGGGAAAAGAAGAAGGACCGAAGGTTTGCGAGAATATCCAGCTACGCAATTGGACACTACCTGAAAAGAATCTCGGACCCTTAAACAAGAAAGACAAACGGAAAGAGAAGGTCTCTGAAGACATCGCCTTGGATGAGTGAGTTGCGGAAGAGTTGACCGCCAAGAACCCGCCAAAGAGAAATAAAGTGGATTACAATGTCTTGGCGCATCTGAGGAAGCTACCCTCACAACTCAGCATTCTTGATGCCCTATTACTATCAAAAGAGGCGAAGGATTCTTTGATTAAGGCGCTACAAGATCCAGACCAATTCCAAGCCTTCCTGGCCGAACAAAAGATGAAGGATGAATTGGAAGAGGTACACACGGCTGACGTTGCTTTCGGCGATGAAGACCTTCTCTTCGGGACATGCGAACACAATCATCCCCTTTATGTCTCAGGATACTGCCATGACATAAAGATAGGTAAAATCTTGGTCGATAACGGATCATCTGTTAATCTACTCAATGTGCGGGTGTTAAAAGAAATTTGCATGAGTGTCCAACACCTCGCCCGAGACAAGATCACCATCTTCGGGTTCGACTCCCAATCATCAAAAACTCTTGGATCTGTGATATTGACGTTACGCTTCGGGTTGCTTGTCACAGATATTAAATTCCATGTCATAGATGCCAAGACGTGCTACAATGCTCTGCTCGGTCGACCATGGTTACACGAGTACAATATCATCCCTTCTACACAGCATCAGTGTATGAAATATTGTAGGGATGGTCTCGAGTACACTGTGGCAGGAGAATTGAACCCGTTTTCCGTGAATGAAGGTCGCAAATATGAAGATGCCAAATACTTCTTGCCGAATTTCGAAGACACGGAAAGGTGTCACAAGCCGGAGAACAAAACTAACGCCACCATCCCTGTCTTCGGCAGTGATACCGAGGAGGAAGAGGGTATGATTTATTCAGGCCCGTCCCAATACACCAAGCCGGGACCATCCGTTCCTTCATTGATCTTCGGTAGTGATACGGAGGATGAAGTTCATACTGTATTCCCTGCCCGGCTTTCAATACAAGCTTCTGCTGATGAAGAGCGAAGTCTGCAGATAGCCCTGGTACCGCTTGAACATTATAAAGAACTGGACACACTCGACACCGACAGCGTAGAAGAATTGCAGACATTTTATATCCCTCCCGGACGAAAAGGCGAGAAGGCAATCCTATTCTACCGTTCTGAGGAAAACAAGGTTGAAAAAGAAATCTGGCATGGCGCTGATCCCACGCTCGACAGGCTTCAGCCTATCCGCCTTCCCAGATATTATATAGAAGGTTTGAAGAAGGTGCTGAAACGCCAGGGGATATCCTTCACACAGACCGTTAGAAAGGCCAAATTCTATGACAAGGTCTGGAATGTTCCCGGGACTCAACGCAAACTGCCTAACGGGAGAATGGAAACAAAAGGGCTTGGGTACATCCGGTCAAAAAGACGAGAGTTACTAAACAGCTGTTATGTCATATATGACTTCGATGAAGAGGCAGATGCTCAATGGGAAGACGCTAATCCTATGCCAGTAAAAGTTCCGGATGAAAAATTGTCCGGTCCATCATTTGAAGAACAAATGGACAGGCTCATAAGGGAAGCTGGTCAAAAAGTCCGAGATGATCACAACCGTGAGACGGCCATCTACGAGAAAGACAAGACACAACGCCTTCTCCAACATGCCATGAAGGATGAAAATGCCGCTCTTTGTCAACCTATCATAAAAAGGGCTCGTCACGAAGGCAGAAACAAGTCGAAAGGCCAAAAAGGCGCTCGACAACCACAAAGCAGAGCTAAGAAACCACGCATACGGGAGTCGAGCGTCATTGACCAAGCCCTCATGAATAAAATGGGTCGAGCATACTCATTTCCTCGGAACAAGACGAAGAAAATACTTGATCTCGCTCTAAATCATCAAATGCTTACACTGCCAGAGTCCAAACATCCTGAGCAAGCAGGCGAAGTCTCCAACCCAAATTATTGCTTTTACCATCGAGTGGTAGGGCATCCTCTTGAAGATTGCTTCACCTTTAAGAATTGGGCTGAAGATCAGTATCAGCTTGGCAAATTCGCGTTGTCTGACAACTGGAGGGTAGCGCCGCCACAGAAGCATGAACCCAAAAACACAAGAACAGAACCAACACCGCATTGGGATTGGAAGCGGATTCGCACCTGTCATATGATAACAATATTAAAAGAAGAGTCCGAGAACATGGACAGCCCTCCCTGGTGCTTCGAAAACAGCAATGATGAGGTGATCTCAGAATTTCCCCCAGCCCTGAAGGAACTGGAGGATGGAATACATACCACGACGGATAACCTCAAGAAAATTGAGTTGGGGACGGCAAACGATCCGCGATCGACATTTGTCAGTGAGCTGCTGTCTGAAAAGAGGGTAGCTGCGTTAAAGGACGTCCTTGTACAGCATAAAGATTGCTTCGCATGGAACTATTCCGAGATGCCAGGACTAGATCCAGAAGTTGCTGTGCATAGACTGGCGATATCCCCGGGTGTCAAGCCAGTTAAACAAGCGCCGAGAAGAATGCGGCTCGAGCTCGAGATGAGCATTAACGCGGAAGTCAAAAAGCTGATAGACTCTGGCTTTATCCAGGAAGTTCAATACCCTGAATGGATTGCTAATATCGTCCCAGTGATGAAGAAAAATGGGATGGTGCGCATATGTGTGGACTTTCGGGATCTCAACAAAGCCTTCCCGAAGGATGATTTCCCAGTACCAGTCACCGAACTGATGATAGATAATACGTCCACGCATGAGATTTTCTCCTTCATGGATGGCTCATCAGGGTATAATCAAATAAAAATGCATCCGGAAGACCAGAAACATACGGCTTTTCGGACTCCTTTGGGGATATTCTGTTACAAGGTGATGCCTTTCGGTTTAAAGAACGCCGGTGCCACCTACCAAAGGGCCATGACAAAAATCTTCGATGACCTTATACACGAAATCGTCGAATGCTATATCGACGACCTCGTTGTTAAAAGCAAATCATATGAGGAACATCTCAAGCATCTGAAGACCGTATTTCAACGCCTTCGGCAATACAACTTGAAAATGAACCCGCTCAAGTGTGCATTCGGGGTTTCCTCGGGCAAATTCCTAGGGTTCATCGTCCGACACCGAGGTATCGAAATAGATCTGTCCAAGATCAAGGCGATCATGGAAATGCCTCCACCGAGAACTCTCAAACAGCTGCGGTCTCTTCAAGGAAAACTCGTATATATTCGGCGATTTATAGCCAACCACTCTGGCAAGTGTCGCCCTTACAGTCACCTGATGAAGAAAGGAACTCCATTCATCTGGGATCACAAATGCCAAGGCGCACTAGACGAGATCAAGCAATACCTGCAGAACCCTCCAGTGTTGGCTGCTCCGGTTAAGGGGAAGCCTCTCATCCTTTATACAACTGCCCTCGAAGGTTCTTTAGGCGCATTATAGGCACAGGAAAATGACCAGGGAAAAGAAAGAGCACTCTACTATTTAAGTCGAGTTCTTCTGGGGGCAGAAAGCAATTACTCCCCCATTGAAAAGCACTGCCTGGCATTGATCTTTGCGATAACAAAGCTCAGGCACTACGCGTTGGCACATGAAGTCCGTCTCATATCGAAGGTGGACCCTCTTAAATGGGTCCTGCTTTTGATGGAGTTCTCGATAACATATCAACCTCTCAAGGCAGTGAAAGGCCAGGCTATCGCCGATTTCCTCGCAGAGCATCCGATACCGGCTGATTCTCCTCTCAATTGCGAATTGCCAGACAAATATGCGTTTGACGCTATCGATGGAAACGATACCCGATGGGAACTCTATTTCGACGGAGCATCTTCCATGAAAGAGCGCAAACAAAATACCCCTACAATCAAATCAGGGGTAGGACTCATCTTTATAACTCCACAGGGAGGGATAATGCGCTACGCGTTCTCCCTAACAGAGCCGAGAACAAATAACGAAGCCGAATATGAAGCTCTGATAGCAGGTCTCGAGATCGCCATCGACATAGGAATTGAAAATCTCCTTGTATACGGAGATTCTCAATTAGTTGTCAGTCAAGTAAATGGCGACTACCGAACGGCAAGCCAGAGCTGGTAAAGTACGGTGAAAGGGTGCAACAATTGCTAACCCAAATCCCCTCCTATACTTTGGAGAGTATACCTCGCGTGGAAAATAACAAAGCAGACGCATTGGCCAAACTCGCTAAAGAATTGGCTGACGAGAACCTCGATGATGTCAGAATCGTGATACAAAGTCGTCGAGTGCTCGCCCCAGCAAAAAATACCTCCGGAATCATCCGAACATAAGGGGGCGACTGAACAAACGACCTTACAAATAAGAGACAATAAGAAGGATAAGGATTGGAGGGAAGTCTTTATAGACTACTTTAAGTCCCACCAAATGCCCGAAGATGCATCCGCAAGACATCAACTTATGAAACGAGCTCTGTCTTTCGCCTTCGTCAATGACACTCTATACAAGAGGTCATTCGATTCTCTGTGGCTGAGATGTTTAGGACCTGACGAAGCAGAAAGAGTCGTTCAGGAAGTTCATGATGGGATCTGTGGTTCTCACCAGGCGGTCCCAAACATGAAGTTGAAAATTAAATGGATGGGCTACTACTGGCCTACGATGATACAGGATTGCCTTGAATACGCGAAGCAATGTCACTCGTGCCAAATTCATGGGGACTTCATCCATCAGCATCCCAATCCACTGCATCCAACAGTGGCTAGCTGGCCATTCGAAATGTAGGGAACTGACATAGTCGGCCCCATCGAACCAGCATCGTCCAAGGGACATCGTTTCATCTTGGCGACAACTGATTACTTCTCCAAATGGGCGGAAGCGGTACCGTTGAGGGAAGTGAAGAAGGAGAATATCCTCCATTTCTTCAAAACGCATGTCATATACCGGTTTGGAACCCCGAGAAGGATCATCTCTGATAATGGGCCAGCCTACTGAAGCCATAAAATTAGCCGCTTCGCACAGCAGCACAACATAGACTGGAGATATTCCTCAGTCTACAATCCGCGAGCTAACGGTCTCGCCGAGGCCTTCAACAAGACCTTGACAAAAATTATAAAGAAAACGGTATCCCGAAATAAGAAGGACTGGCACGAGAGGCTGCAAGAGGCTCTTTGGACGTATCGAACTACATTCAAGACAGCCACGAACACAACGCCCTACGCGTTGGTGTTCGGCACGGAAGCAGTACTAACCCTAGAAATAGAATTACCCTCTCTGCGAGTGGCAGTTCATTACGAGCTGACGGATGAATAAAATGCTCACCTCCGGTTTGAAAAGCTTGACGCTCTTGATGAAACCCGGCTCATAGCACAACAAAATCTGGAAGCTTACAAGGCGAAGATGACGTGCTCATATGAAAGACTGACCCGACCGAGGACATTCCGCCAAGGGAACTCGTGCTGGTGGTCAAAAGGCCTATGATCCCCAATCGCACCAAGCGGGGAAAATTCGAGCCAAACTACGAAGGCCCGTACATCGTAGATAAAGTCTATCAGGGTGGGGCCTATTTACTCATGGACATGCACGGTGAAAGGCCTTTCAGGCCAATAAACGGTCGCTTCCTAAAGAAATACTACGCTTAATGAGCCACGGCCTAGGTCAATGATAGATGACGACGACTATGTCCGCTCGTTATCTTCTTAGGCCCAAATTCTATAAGTAGTAAATGACCTTCTTCAAGGACGGACCGAAATATCCTTAAACTAATAGCAGACCGAAACGTCTTTAAACTACTATCGCAGCATCTTTAGGCTAGCGAGATTAAAAAAAAGAGAAACATATAAAAATAAAATAAAAGAAAAAAACGGCATGTCCATAAGCAAAAAGGGCACGGATGAAAACCCGAAAGGGCCCCGTGAGTAAAAACAGCAGGGCTACCGGCGAGCGTTCGTGAAAACCCAAAAGGGAGCGACCTCGTAAAAAAAAAGAAATATATAAAAAAAATAAAAAAGAAATAAAAAAAAACGGTATGTCCATAAACAAATAGGGCACGGATGAAAACCCGAAAGGGCGCCGTAAGTAAAAACGGCAGGGCTACCGGCGAGTGTTCGTGAAAACCCGAAAGGGCGCGACCTCGTAAAAAAGAGAGAGAGAGAAAAAGAAAATAAAAAGAATAAAAAAAACGGTATGTCCATAAGAAAAATGGGCACGGATGAAAACCCGAAAGGGCTTCGTGAGTAAAAACAGCAGGACTACCGGCGAGTGTTTGTGAAAACCCGAAAGGGCGCAACCTCGTTAAAAGACACTTACAAGGTTCTCTCAACCTTGTAAGGAGAAACTACCCACGTGAGATCCTTACGACTCATAAGGGATCAGCACACTTAGGGATCCTCACGATTCCTAAGGAGAAAATACACTTGCGAGATCCTCACGACTCGTAGGGAGAACTCTCTTATGGGACCCTCACGGCTCGTAAGATTTGAAAGTCTTAAGTTACAGAGGCCTAAACCTATGCTTAAACAACCCCCATAACTTTCGACATTGCCCTACAGGTATTCCCAATACTGGCACTTGTATACAATCCACGGGCGCAAATAAACATTTCCCTGACCAAGTCCCATCCGTGACTGGGGATATGTTCGCATGATGAACCACCCTTTTAAATTCTCTTGATTTATGAGGAGAAAATTCTCTTGTAGGATCCTTACGACTTACAGAGGAACAAAACACTTAGGAATCCTCACGATTCCTAAGGAGAAAATACTCCTACAAGATCCTCACGACTTGTAGGGAGAAATACCTTTATGAGACCCCTACGGCTCATGAAGTCAAAAGCCTTAGTCGACAGGCCCCTAACCCTGGTCGCTAAGCCTTCTTTGTTCGACAACGACAGAGGCAAATGATGATTCTCTCCTGGCAATATCCCAGTTGTAGCGGTGTTGATGCCGAAATCGGTGTCTAATTTCAGCTTTACAGCGAAAAGCCAGTAGGCCGTACATGCATACGAAATAGCCGAAATGATGGGGTAACTTGCAATAAAAAGCAGCAAATAAAAATGTATGCATGCAAAATAGCCGAAATGATTGGGCAACTCGTAATAAAAAGCAACGAGTAAAAATAAAATAAATAGCCGAAATGATTGGGCACCGCGAAAAATAGCCGAAATGATTGGGCAATCGCGACCTTCGCGATATGAAAGCTGAAATGATAGAGCATCGCGGAAATAAAACAAGAAAAATGATGATAATAAAATTTTATCCCTACAGTTAAGATCACATCGATCCCTGTATACAATCCAAGGGCGTAAACAAAGAGGGAACCATACTCTCCCAACAGACTCCGTCAGAAGACAAAGTCAAGCCTTGACGGTTCATTCCAGCCGAAGAAACCGGTGTCTTCAGCAAACTCCTCGACTCACGGATACAAACACTCCTTGACGAGAGCCCCCTGATCCGCGTTGACCCGTAGAGCCACTAGTACCCCCGTGGGAATTCTCGACTATTTTCAAACCCCAAGAAAACAAATAATCCTTGGCGCTTGGGAAACAAATAATCCCTAGCAAACTCCTCGACTCACGGATACAAACACTCCTTGACGAGAGCCTCCTGATCCGCGTCGACCCGCATAGCCACCAATGCCCCCGTGGGAATCCTCGACTCGTTTCAAACCCCAAGGAAACAAATAATCCTTGTCGCTTGGGAAACAAATAATCTCTAGCAAACTCCTCGACTCACGGATACAAACACTCCTTGACGAGAGCCTCCTGAGCAGCATCGACCCGCAGAGCCACCAATGCCCCCATGGGAATCCTCGACTCGTTTCAAACCCCAAGGAAACAAATAATCCTTGTCGCTTGGGAAACAAATAATCCCTAGCAAACTCCTCGACTCATGGATACAAACACTCCTTGACGAGAGCCTCCTGATCCGCGTCGACCCGCAGAGCCACCAATGCCCCCGTGGGAATCCTCGACTCATTTCAAACCCCAAGGAAACGAATAATCCTTGGCGCTTGGGAAACAAATAATCCCTAGCAAACTCCTCGACTCACGGATACAAACACTCCTTGACGAGAGCCTCCTGATCCGCTTGACCCGCAGAGCCACCAGTGCCCCCGTGGGAATTCTCGACTCGTTTCAAACCTCAAGGAAACAAATAATCCTTGGCGCTTGGGAAACAAATAATCCCTAGCAAACCCCTCAACTCACGGATACAAACACTCCTTGACGAGAGCCTCGTGATCCGCGTTGACCCGCAGAGCCACCAGTGCCTCCGTAGGAATTCTCGACTTGTTTCAAACCCCAAGGAAACAAATAATCCTTGGCGCTTGGGAAACAAATAATCCCTAGCAAACTCCTCGACTCATGGATACAAACACTCCTTGACGAGAGCCTCCTGATCCGCGTCGACCCGCAGAGCCACCAATGCCCCCGTAGGAATCCTCGACTCGTTTCAAACCCCAAGGAAACAAATAATCCTTGGCGCTTGGGAAACAAATAATCCCTAGCAAACTCCCCGACTCACAGATACAAACACTCCTTGACGAGTGGCTCTTGATCCGCGTTGACCCGTAGAGCCACCAGTGCCCCCGTGGGAATCCTCGACTCGTTTCAAACCCCAAGGAAACAAATAATCCTTGGTGCTTAGGAAACAAATAATCCCTAGCAAACTCCTCGACTCACGGATACAAACACTCCGTGACGAGAGCTTCCTGATTCGCGTCGGCTCGCTGAGAAACCAGCCTCTCCGCGAGCAAATTCCCGACTCGTCTCAATTTGTAAGAAGAAGTCTCAGGCAGCAAGGATTGAAAAGCTTGCTTCTTGAGCAATGGGGCCCTGCAAGTCAATCCAAAATGGTCTCTTGCATATTATTCACGGGTCTCACTCTCTGAAGTCGAATTTCGACGAGGAGGGAAACAACCGCTTATGAATCCTCTCGACTCGTAAGAGGGAAAATTCTCTTATAGGATCCTTACGACTTATAAGAGAAAACCACACTTAGGAATCCTCACGATTCCTAAGGAGAAAATCCGCCTATGAGATCCTCTCGATCCGTAGGGAGAAAAGCCTCTATGAGAGCCTCACGGCTCATAGAATTGAAAAGTCTTAGGCAGTAGACCTGAACATGCGGCCTAAGCGATCGCTATTTCCTAAGGAAGTCGGAATACTCGTTCTAAACATCCATCAACCATGGTTATTAAGACAGCCTGCTGATAATAAAAAAAAAGAGAGAGAGAGAAGTAGATGACAGAAGGAAAATCCAATCTACATTTGATCTGGCGTTCATGACGCATTTATTTGTGCGTAGGCAGAAGACTCAGGACGAGAAATAAGACAAGCTGAAATAAAAAGGGGAAGGGTTTCCATTCATACTGCTAAAAAATTTTCACAATCATAAGAACAATGAATAAGAAACATTATTCAAATTATTACAACGGTATAACCTCAGATCCTGGGCACGGATTGAGGAAATCGAAAGTAAGGCCATCCAGAGTTCTTCTGGCCTTTCTAATTATTCTTATGCACAGTCTTTCGCGCTCCTCTGTGTCAAGATCATCGGCAAGCCCTCCTAGCCTTCGATAAGCAGCAACTATCGTCGTCTGCTAGAAGACTTGGTGTAGGATGTCAATGAGGCTGTTCCGCCGTTTCTTTGAAATCAGCCATGTCAGGTACACTGAATGCACCTTGTCTTCGGCATCATCCAGCGCATTGAGCGGTAAGGCCTCATGAAGACCCGAAGTGCTCTCCATATGGCTCCCAACACGACTTTCAAAAGGGCCGAACGACGAGGCAGCAGCCAACCACCGCTTGCGTTCAGACGATTCATGACCTCTGCACATTCAGCGTCTGTACACTCCTGGTTTTGTTGACGACCCTGAGCGCGGATATCATCGTAGGTAATGAACTCGTGCAAACTGTATAGATGCACCGCCGCCATTATGCCTGGAGGAAATATTACAAGAAGATCAGCTATAGAAAAGTAATAATATACTTAGAGGGTTAAATTCCTGAGAGCAAAACTATGTTCAGGGATAAAAACCAATGGACGAAAGCTCTGCTGGTTAAGATTAATCTAAGAATCGATTTTACCTAATATTTTCGAAAGCAAGAACAAAGCTCTGAAGTTTTTGAAAATAAAAATCTGAAAGATGAAAAGTATCTGTGGGGGACCAAAGGTCCTATTTATAGGCATCAAGTGCCTCTTCGACTTCCAAAAGTTGTCACGGCGGTTTACCCTAATCAGAGTGAAGCTCTGTTCAAATCCGAGGCGGGAGATGAAGCAACGCTTCGTCTTCCCCCAATCAGAGCAAAGCTCCGCCTTGAAAATTAATTTAATAATGCGATGCTTCAGATTATTTGCGCTGCGCAACGCGCCACGTGTCTGATGCGTCTAGCGCCCAAAGCAGCGCACCCAATCAGAGCAAAGCTCTATTTTAAGCCTAATTAAATGAAGCGACGCTTCATATCATTTGTGTTGCGCAACGCGCCATGTGTCTAGCACAGACGCATCAGCGCAACACCTAAGACAGCACACTCAATCATGGCAAAGCTTTATTCTAAGGAAGCAATGCTTCAGTTGCGCAGACACTGCGCTGCGCGACACATGTCAGCACAGATGCGCTAGTACAGATGCACTAGCGCAGTTGCGCTGCGCTGTGCGCTGCGCGACACGTGTCGGCGCAGATGCGCTAGCGCAGTTGCGCTGCACTGTGCGCTGTGTGACACGTGTCATACTCTGGGGCATTTGCGCTAAACAAAATTAAAAGTTCTGAAGAAATCTTTTCTGCTCTTGTTAAAATAAAAAGATTTTCTTCTGTAAAACAGAAGCCCTTGGATCAAAGATTCGACAGTGGGGAAATTCCCCCAAATCATTCAGAAAGGGATTTCTTTAACAAATCGAACTTACTTCTCAATGTGCAAGATGAAGTCTCAAGCAGCAAGGACTGAAAAGCTTGCTTCTTGAGCAAGGGGACCCTGCAAGTCGATCCAAAATGGTCTCTTGCATACTATTCGCGGGTCTCACTCTCCAAAGTCGAGTTTCGACAACAAGGGAAACAACCGCTTACGGGTCCTCTCGACTCGTGAGAGGGAAAAATTCTCTTATAAGATCCTTACGACTTATGTGAGAAAATCACACTTAGGAATCCTCACGATTCCTAAGGAGAAAACCCACCTACGAGATCCCTTCGATCCGTAGGGAGAAAAGTCTCTATGAGACCCTCACGGCTCATAGAGTTGAAAAGTCTTAGGTGGCAGATCTGAACCTGCGGCCTAAGCCATCGCTATCTCTGGGAAAAATTAAGTTATCTGTCAATCGGGTTCATCGAAAACATCATGATGAAAAGGGAGAAAGCAAAGAAATAGTACAAGACATTGCAAAAAGGAATGTGTATCTTTATTCATAAATTCAATCAAAATACAAGGCGAATCGTATAAAGAACAAAGAATGTATATACGCTATATACAAATTACAAGTGTGTAAATGATACAAAATATTCAGGGAGAAGGAAGCTTCTTAAACAGCTCTATCAATTGCTCGCGTACTTCCTTCCACGCCTTCTCTTGATCAGCCGCTACCGCCAGTTCGGCCTCTACTTGAGCCCGCTGCTGCGTGAGGGATGCGAGCTGTTCCCCAACGACCTGCTGAGCTGCTTCTTGGCCTCGGGCATCACGCTCAGCGGCATCAAGCTTTCGCTTCAGTGCTAGCCCATTAGAGATACGTCCCAGAAGGCCTTCAAAGACGGCTTTCACCTCGGTAGCATTCGTCCTAACTTCAGCGCGCAGGCGAGCGGTTGCGTTTGAAGATTCCTGACGCTCCTTCAACCGTAAAGCTGCTTCCTGCTCCAAATGGCGGAGATAAGAAGCGCTTTGCTCGAGCCAAGATGTCCGTTAGGTGCTCATAGCCAAAACTACAGGAGAAGGACGCGTCGACTCCAACCAATGCAGGCAGGCCTCGATCTTTCTGCAGTGGTTAACCCAAGATTCGACGACGCCTTCGTTGTGAAAATTTACGAGCGCCGCCAACATCGGGTTAACTTCCAAAGCGAAATCTACGGCAGAAGGGAGAGCGTCCGTGTCAAGCTCTTCGATGTACCCGCTCAGCATGCCCAAACTCATCACGGCACCCTTTGAAGATGGACGCTTCAAGAAAGGGCCTGCCGATGAAAGGACGCGAGACTCAAAAGGGACCGGAGCCGGAACGATAGCTGCAAAACGAAACATGGTTAAACAATGACTCAAGAGAAGTTGAAGGGTCATAAAAAAAAGGGGGAAATATACTATACCAGCTGCGACGGACGGCAAAGCCGGAAGGGCCGGTGGCGTGGCAAGTCTGGCGCCCCCTCCTTCGATTTGTGGCACTACAATAAGGAAAAGGAAAAGTCAGAAATCATCCCATTGCTAAAAAAAGGAGGAAAATAAGCACATCGGAGTGAAAGTATACTCACCGGCGCCACTAGAAGGAGAAGCGAGTTCGGACGGGAAGGAGAAGTGTGGGAGCAACACTTGATATAAATGATCAAAGAGCACTCCTGAAAAGGCACAGTGGTACGACGTTAGTACATGAGTTATACGGTTAAAAGATAAACTAATGGGTCGCAAATCCATACCTTCCAACATCCGCGATGGCATAAGGGAAGGCGGGGAAGTGACCACCGCTAAAGCAGTAGTTGATGGTGCTCCTTCAAGCAATGGAGCATCGGCACTGGCCGCACCTGCGTTAAAAACATAAACAAACTTGTTAGAAAGGATCGCAAGATATAAAAAAAAAGAGAGAATGATAGTAACTCGAAATTTACCCGACAAACTGCCAGCCGAAACTGAGGCAATCCCTTCCTCCATTGACATCAGGCCACCGCCCGTGGCCTCGTCACCCGACTCAATGGGAACTGTTGTGGTACTCGCAAGCCCTGGAGACGGTGGGGGAATATAGGCGGGGAGGGCTATGATTGGAGCATTACCAGATTCCTGAGAAAGAGCGGCTGACTCGTCCTCAGGAATCGTGGCCACCTCACCCGCTACTCCTTCGGGTTCTGCGGTCATGGTTGTCTCGTTCACCGTCGCCGCGAGGTCTCCAACCTCAAACGCCTCACCTACCACTACCCTCGGCTCGCTTATGATGACCATTTCATCTGCTACCACTTCAGGTTCGGCATCCATGACCCTCTCGGCTGCAGATCCCCCAACCTCTGCTTCGAATCCCGTGGCCCCAACGACGTTGCTCACCATCGGCTCAGGTTCGGCAGGCACGGCTTCCACCGTTTCCCTGGGTTCAACGGTCTCCGCCTCCCCCTCGGTCGGACTTAGCCCTGCAAGATGGAATGCATATGAGCCAATGGCTTTATAATTCTTACAACAAGGTTCTGAAAGAAATGCTACCTAAAGAGGATTTATCGTTTGCACTCCGGGCCGCGCGCGCCACTTGCCTATGAGCAGTAGATAGGGCGGCAGGGGCCTCTTCAGAAGGAGTGTCGGCGCGAGGAATAGTGCTAGGGCCCGCTCCCGTGGCTAACGCAGCTCTGCGCGCCTTTGCTTCGCGTCTCAACCGCTTCCGCTCCTCCCGAGCCGTTGAGACGGATGCCACTAGGGCTTCTTTAATTGAGGCATCCTCGTCCGTGAATAGGGATGCCTCCAGATTTTTCAGGGCATCCCTCGTCGTTTTGTCAAGTCGAGGCTCCTGCAGCAGCCTCGACGAGACCGGGACTTCAGTAACAGGCTCGGGAAGGATCCCCGCATCAATTGATACAACCCCTGCAAAGAAACAAAAGAATTTTAGGTTGACCATCAGAAAAGATGACAAACTTTCCTTATAAAAGAGAAAGGGGTGGAACATACCAATGCCTGCTAGAGCGTGCTTCTCCTCCTCCTCTTGGAAGGTTTTCAAAGAGGCAGCGATAGCCTCTTCATTAGAGACACCTGTTGAAAATCGGGCAAATATTAGTTAAAGATAATAGTAAAAAGTGCAATAAAATGACGAAGAAAGTGGCTGATGATTACCTGACTCAGCGAGTTTACTTAACATCGCTTCGAGCCTTGCCGATCGCTCCGAAGCTGCAATGGCGGCAGCCAAATTGGTGTCTGCAGGGTCTACCAAGAAGCCCTCATTGCTGCCATATTCACTTATGCCTTCGTTGGAAGAAGCTGCAGGCTCTAAGCTGAGGATCGCATCAAGGGAAAGGATGGACTTCTTCTTCTTCTTCTGTTCTCCAGCTTTAGATCCACCCGGAATAGATTTGCGCTTGGCAGTCCCTTTAAGGTGGCGGGTCCCGATATCTGCTCCTGCGCCGGACCCTGGCGATACCACGTTAACCGTCTTTGTGGGAGCACGGGGCGTCGGTGGTGCATCCACCGTAGCAGGTAGTGGAAATCCACGCGGGGGCTCAACACGCGTGGTCGATCAACTCCGGCGTCTTTTATCGGGAGGATGACCTGGATCCTTGGCTGCAAGGGGGCTTTGCGATCACCGCCAGGAGGCGCACACCTACGGTCAACCAGCATACGCTTCTCCGTTAAGATGATGGGGCCCATAGCATGCGCATACCAGGCTACATATGAATGTAGTATCTTAGGGGCACAGCTAGGTTCACTAATAAAGAAATAGGAACATGTATTAAGCCGTATGAAATGATGCATCGCATTCCTTATCCCCTCTTGGTTGGCCACGGGTGTTTCCAGAAAAGCTTCCATCGGGATCCCTTGGTTGTAACTCGATTGCCGGGCAAATCGGTATGGGTTATACCTCATAAACAGAGCTGTCTCATTCTGCCTAAACACTAGATAACCCGGCCGAATGGAGTAGAGGTGGAGGATTTCTCGAGCCTTCAGTACAGAAGCCCCGCCCTTAAAATCATCACGTAGTGGCACCACTGACTTAGTGGTCTCTGAGCCTATGGTAATGACCTTATCCACAAAAGAAATCTTCGCCCTGACCAGATGTGGACGCAAGAGCAGTCCCCTAAAATCCCGTCGGGATGCAACCACAATTGAAGCCCCGACCAACCGCATGACTCTCGGGAGTCTGCATTTCTCGAAGAACGGAGGAGTCTTATGGGCACCAAACACCCCTTGCACGTGCATCTCCATCCAAGAAGTAAAATAGTGCATCGGGAAGTTGGCAGCCTGTACCCCAGGCTCACTAGCGTCCGCCGCTACGCTAAGTCCATTGTAAAGGTAAGCCAGCCCGGCGATCCCTACCGATAACTGCAAACCAGCCACCATTCGATGCGCCGGGTAAAAGACGGAGGGCCGCATGAGGTGTGGGTGCATGGGGACCGCGAAGCTGCATAACCATAAACCCAAGAACCCTATAAAAAAGGTCTCCTCGTCCATGCCAGGAACGGCGATCTCTGAGAAAGGGACGCTGGCAGTGCCGGGGAGATAAAAATTCCGCTGGTCATTTTCCGATATAGGTCGGCGGTCCAAGCCGAAACCAAAAGGGTTAACAAGCTGAGCGAACTTCTCACTCTGCTCTGATAGGAACTCCGAGCGAATAAAGCGAGCAATAAAATTTGCGAAACTGACGCCCCGGTCGCCCGATTCCAAATGGAGTTCCTCATAGATCTCCAACACCTTCACCAAGCCCGGATGCTGATGCTGAATGGCATTCTCCGGAGTTAAGTCAAACACCAGCTGCTTGGTGGCAAAGACGTACTCGTCAGGAGGAAGCAGCTCCTCGTAGTGCTCCCCCTTCATTGGTAGACCCGAAATCTCAGCAAATTCCTCCAAAGAGATAGAGACTTCCCTATCCGTCATCAGGAAGGTGTGGGTGGGGATATTCCATTGTTCAATAAAGGCCTTTATCCACCACGTTGGAGGAGAGGGATACTCGAAAAGCGAAACGTAGACGGCCGAATATAAACCAATCGCCGTTAGGTGAGTCCTTTTCGCCGTTAAGATGTAGCGGGCCCATTGCAAATATCCGGCAAGCGGTCGCGGGATCAGTCCAATATTGTAAGCATGTCCCCAAGGGCGTGCTTCACCCTGACAGATTCTCCTCCCCAAGATGTCGATCGCCGGCGGTGGCTGCACTGGGATGGCACCGATTGCAGGCTGGAGGAGGTCGTCAGAATTCCAATTTTTAACCTCCACGGCATACTTCACCGGGGGCTCGTCCGCATAAGGGATCGTAACTATGGGCTCAGAGGGCGAGGCGGAGCTGAAGCTGCGATGGCCTTGGATGATTTGGCTGTACCACCTTCCCCACAGGTGGAGTTTCTTGCACTCGGGGTCATGATCTTTAATCAAAGCGAACGCCACCCGGTCTACTGGCGAATGAGGGAACCCTCCTTCCGAGCGAACAAAAGGGAAAGAAAAATCTTCAGACATGTTTCCTGTAGAAAAAACAAAAAATAACCGTTAGTGTTCCAACGCTTCACATTTTAAAATCTTACATCACACTGCAATGCAGTGGGTAGGGGACCAAAGGGGGACCCACAAAATCTGGATGACGGCGCATCATTTGATAAGACAGTCCCATCATTGGATGAGATTGTCAGTTAATAAAAAAGACCCCCAAGAGAATATCCTCATTGGGGGGAAATCCCTAGAGACAACGAGAAAATCTTCTCTTTTAGAGCAAAGCTCTGTCACAGAGTGACATTTGTCAAACTCCGGTCTCAAGAGAATAAAACTTCCTAAAAAAGAGCCTAGCTCTGTAATAATAATGAAAACTATAACTCCTAAGGATTAAAAAATTTTGGGATCTTAAAGATCCATGAAAACTTTTAGGAGTTCTCCATTTTTTTTTATATATAAGAAAAAAGGGAAGATCTGCATTTGATCTATGAGCAAGGCTCTGTTCATGGGTTAAAATCCAGGAACAAGATCTCTGTAAATTTTTGAGAGCAAAGCTCTGTTGATGAATCCCCAAAGGGGATTTCTTTAGATCAAAGATCTATAAGAGCAAGGCTCTGTTAATTAAATTTAATTTAATTCAATTTAATTTAAATTTTTTATTACCTAGAGTGATTCTGAATTCTGAACTTTGAAGCTCTTTGGGAAAGTACAAGAGCAAGGCTCTGAAAGTTATTAAGCAAGAGCAAGGCTCTGAAATTCAAATTCTTGAAAATGGTAAAGAATTACTAAGGACCAAGGGTCCTATTATAGGCGCCTGCACCTCTTCACCTGACCTCCATGATCCAACGGCCAGGATCTTGCCACCGCTGCACTCACGTGCGCGCCACGTGAGCGCAACGGTGGGGGGGCATTTGTTCCCCCAATCAGAGCAAAGCTTTGTTTGAATTTTAAAAATTCAAATTTTGAAGCAACGCTTCAGATCCCGTGCGCTGCGTGCAACGCGCTACGTGTCAGAAGTTGACACGGCAGCACAACGCCCAAGGCAGTGCGTCCAATCAGAGCAAGGCTCTTTAAAAAAACAAAAGCAACGCTCAGTTGCGCAAGCGCTGCGCTGCGTGACACGTGTCTGCGCAGTTGCGCGAACACAACTGCGTAAGCGCACCGCTGCGCGACACGTGTCTGCGCAGTTGCGCAAGCACAACTGCGCAAGCGCTGCGCTGCGTGACACGTGTCTGCACAGTTGCGCAAGCGCAGTTGCGCAAGCGATTCACTGCGCGACACGTGTCTGCGCAGTTGCGCAAGCGCTTCACTGCGCGACACGTGTCATTCACTGGGGATTCTTGCTCAAAACAGAATAAATCTTGTTAAAACAAGAGGATTTTCTTGTATAAGGCAGGGGCCTCTGGATCAAAGATCCAACGGCGGGGAAAATTCCCCAAATCACTCAGAAAAAGATCTTTTTAACAAATTCAACTAATTTATGAGCACTATAAAAAGGACCCCAGACCCCAATTTAAATGATCAACATTGGGCAAAAAAAAAAGAGAAGAAGAGAACTTTCAAAAACTCCTCAAGAAAAGAAAGAAGGTAAAAACCTTTAAAATAAGAGAAAATTCTCTTAGGAATAGATCATTAATCTAAGAAAAAGATCAATGATCTTCAATAAATAAATAAATAAAAATAATAAAAATAGTGCCTTGCACTTGCTATGAACCTTTGGTTCTCTGAAATAAGGAAAAACTTGTTTTTCTTTGATCCAAATTTAGATCAAGGGATCAAAAAGTGCTTTGCACTTCTGTTCTTGAATCTAAAAGATTCTTAGTGCTTTGCACAAATGCAATGCATTACTTGAAGGGCTAGGCCCAAATCAAAAAGACCTAGCAGGCCAAAATAAATTGCAGAGCCCAAATGAAATTGATGCTCTGCATCATTTATAAAGGGCAGAGCCCAAAACTAATTGATGCTCTGCATCCTTTCTGGGAAAAGCCCAAATAAAAATAAAAAGAAATGCAATGCAAAAGCAAATAAAATATTGGATATTCTCAACTGGACTTAGCCCAATTTTGGCCGTAAATCCTTAAATTAAATTGATTGAGCAAGATTGCTCCTCCTAAATCAATTCACATCCGGTTTGAGGGTACATCTCCGAACTCCTTTGACATCCATCGTTGTAATTTCTCAACGACGTCAAAGAGGTGACGGGACCCGACGACCACACATCAATACGGACTGCGGGGTCCTTAAACTCGTGGACCGAAACGTCCTTAAACTAATATTGGACAGAAACGTCCCTAAACTAATATCGGACCGAAACATCCCTAAACTAATATCGGACCGAAACGTCCCTAAACTAATATCGGACCGAAACGTCCCTAAACTAATAATGGACCATCACGTCCCTAAACTGAAATAATAGAGCCCCCAAATGCTCTTTTGCCGGATCTAAACGGTCCCGTTTAAGTTGATCTTAGCCCCAAACACAGCTAACGTATCTTTAAACATTCAAATGGACTATATAACCCTAAGTCAACTTCGGTTCGAGGGTACATCTCTGAACTCCTCTGACACTTGTCGTTGTAATCCTTCAACGAAGTCAGAGAGGTGATGAGTCCCGACGGCCATATATTAAATGAATCACGTTTAAGTTGATCTTAGCCTCAACAAGGCTAACGTATCCTTAAACTAAAACACCAAACCCAAATTTAAATAAATATGGATTCTGACTAATCCACGTCCTACGGGCGACGGCATTACTCAGTCTCCGTATACAATTCACGGGCAATCACAAACAAAACAAACACACACGACACCAAGTGAAATTCTGGAGAAGGAGAAAGTGGCTACCGCGATGCGGTAGCGTAATTAACTGCAGGGGCTTGCGCCTGCAGGGAAGAGCGTCCCTACAATCAAAAAACCCCTCAAGTGAGGGGGAATCTGACAAAGTCTGCTATATCGGCCACATCTGTCTAAACCTTCGATACATGGTGCCATAAATCAACTTAGCATCTTCGGAGAGGAAGACAGATAAAACCAAATAGCATCTGCCCCGAATCTCAGCGTCAGGACTTCGCAGCCCTGTGCGCTGTCTTTCGGAGGGGAACACGCCCTTTCGGGTTTTCACAAACACTTGCCGGTAGTCCTGCTGTTTTTACTCACGGAGCCCTTTCAGGTTTTCATCCGTGCCCATTTTGCTTATGGACTTACCGTTTTTGTGTTTTTTTTTATTCCTTTTTTCTTCTTCTCTTTTTCTCTTTTTCTTTCTTTCTTTTTTTTTCTTTCTTTTCCCCTTTTTTTTTACGAGGTCGCGCCCTTTCGGGTTTTCACGAACACTCGCTGGTAGCCCTGCTGTTTTTACTCACGAAGCCCTTTCAAGTTTTCATCCGTGCCCTTTCTGCTTATGGACATACCGTTTTTTTTAATATTTTTTCTTCTTTTTTTTAATCTCGTCAGTCTAAGGATGCTGCGGTATTAGTTTAAAGACGTTTCGGTCTGCTATTATTTTAAGGACGTCTCGGTCTGTTGTTAGTTTAAAGACATTTCGGTCCGTCATGGAGAAGGCTGGTTACTTTTTATAAAGCTTGAGCTTAGGAAGATAGCGAGCGGACATAGTCGTCGTCATCTATCATTAACCTAGGCTGTGGCTCATTAAGCGTAGTATTTCTTTAGGAAGCGACCGTTTATTGGCCTGAAAGACCTTTCACCGTGCATGTCCATAAGCAGATAGGCCCCACCCTGGTAGACCTTATCTACGATGTACGGGTCTTCATAGTTTGGCTCGAATTTTCCCCGCTTGGCGCGATTAGGGATCATAGGCCTTTTGACTACCAGCATGAGTTCGCCTTGGCGGAACGTCCTCGGCCTATGAGCACGTCATCTTTGCTTTGTAAGCTTCCAGATTTTGTTGCGCTAGGAGTCGTGTTTCTTCAAGGGCGTCAAGCTCCTCAAGCCGAAGGTGAGCATTTTCTTCGTCCGTCAGCTCGTAGTGGACTGCCACTCGCAGAGAGGGTAATTCTATTTCAAAGGGGAGTACTGCTTCCGTCCCAAATACCAACGCGTACGGCGTTGTGTTCGTGGCTGTCTTGAATGTAGTTCGATACGCCCAAAGAGCCTCTCGTGCCAGTCCTTCTTATTTCGGGACACCGTTTTCTTTATAATCTTTGTTAAGGTCTTGTTGAAGACCTCGGCGAGACCGTTAGCTCGCGGATTATAGACTGAGGAATATCTCCAGTCTATATTGTGCTGCTATGCAAAGCGGCTAATTTTATGGCTTCGGTAGGCTGGCCCATTATTAGAGATGATCCTTCTCGGGGTTCCAAACCGATATATGACATGCGTTTTGAAGAAATGGAGGATATTCTCCGTCTGCACTTCCCTCAACGGTACCGCTTCTGCCCATTTGGAGAAATAATCAGTCGTCGCCAAGATGAAACGATGTCCTCTGGACGATGCTGGTTCGATGGGGCCGACTATGTCAGTTCCCCACATTTCGAATGGCCAGCTAGCCACTGTTGGATGCAGTGGATTGGGAAGCTGATGGATGAAGTCCCCATGAATTTGGCACGAGTGACATTGCTTCGCATATTCAAAGCAATCCTGGATCATCGTGGGCCAGTAGTAGCCCATCCGTTTAATTTTCAACTTCATCTTTGGGCCCGCTTGGTGAGAACCACAGATTCCGTCATGAACTTCCTGAACGACTTTTTCTGCTTTGTCAGGTCCTAAGCATCTCAGCCACAGAGAATCGAATGACCTCTTGTATAGAGTATCATTGACGAAGGTGAAAGACAGAGCGCGTTTCATGAGCTGATGTCTTGCGGACGCATCTTCGGGCATTTGGTGGGACTTGAAGTAGTCTATAAAGACTTCCTTCCAATCCTCAACCTTCTCATGGTCTTTTATTTGTAAGGTCATTTGTTCAGTCGCTCCTTTCTCTTCGGGTGATTCCAGGGATATTTTTGCTGGGGCGAGCACTCGACGAGTTTGTGCCACGATTCTAACAGCATCGAGGTTCTCGTCAGCCAATTCCTTAGCAAGTTTGGCCAACGCGTCTGCTTTGCTATTTTCTGCGCGTGGTATGCTCTCCAAAGTATAGGAGGGGATTTGGGTTAGCAATTATTGCCCCCTTTCACCGTACTTCACCAGCTCTGGCTTGCACGTTTGGTAGTCGCCGTTTACTTGACTTACGACCAGTTGAGAATCTCCGTATACGAGGAGGTTTTCAATTCCCATGTCGATGGCGATCTGGAGACCTGCTATCAGAGCTTCATATTTGGCTTCGTTATTTGTCCTCGGCTCTGTTAGGGAGAACGCGTAGCGCATTATCCCTCACTGTGGGGTTATAAAGATGAGTCCTACTCCCGATTTGATTGTAGGGGTATTTTGTTTGCGCTTTTTCATGGAAAATGCTCCATCGAAATAGAGTTCCCATCGGGTATCGTTCCCATCGATAGCGTCAAATGCATATTTGTCTGGCAATTCGCAATTGAGAGGAGAATCAGCCGGTATCGGATGCTCAGCGAGGAAGTTGGCGATGGCCTGGCCTTTCACTGCCTTGAGAGGTTGATATGTTATCGAGAACTCCATCAAGAGCAGGGCCCATTTAGCGAGTCGTCCCGTCAATATGGCCTTCGACATCAAGTATTTAAGAGGGTCCACCTTCGATATGAGACGGAATTCATGTGCCAACGCATAGTGCCTGAGCTTTGTTATCGCGAAAATCAACGCCAGACAGTGCTTTTCAATGGGAGAGTAATTGCTTTCTGCCCCCAGCAGAACTCGACTTAAATAGTAGAGCGCTCTTTCTTTTCCCTGATCATTCTCTTGCGCCCATAATGCGCCCAAAGAACCTTCGAGGGCGGTTGTATAAAGAATAAGAGGCTTTCCCTTAACCGGAGCAGCCAACACTGGAGGGTTCTGCAGGTACTGCTTGATCTCATCCAGTGCGCCTTGGCATTTGTGATCCCAGATGAATGGAGTCCCTTTCTTCATCAGGTGACTGTAAGGGCGACACTTGCCAGAGAGGTTGGCTATAAATCGCCGAATATATGCGAGCTTTTCTTGGAGAGACCACAGCTGTTTGAGAGTTCTCGGCGGAGGCATTTCCATAATCGTCTTGATCTTGGACGGATCTATTTCGATGCCTCGGTGTCGGACGATGAACCCCAGGAATTTGCCCGAGGAAACCCCAAATACACACTTAAGAGGGTTCATCTTCAAGTTGTATTGTCGAAGGCGTCGAAATACAGTCTTTAGATGCTCGAGATGTTCCTCGTATGATTTGCTCTTAACCACGAGGTCATCGATATAGCACTTGACGATTTCATGTATAAGATCGTCGAAAATCTTCGTCATAGCTCTCTGATAGGTGGCACCGGCGTTCTTTAGACTGAAGGGCATCACCTTGTAACAAAATATTCCCAAAGGGGTCCGGAAAGCCGTATGTTTCTGGTCTTCAGGATGCATTTTTATTTGATTATACCCTGATGAGCCGTCCATGAAGGAGAAAATCTCATGCGTGGACGTATTGTCTATCATCAGTTCGGTGACTGGTACTGGGAAATCATCCTTCGGGCAGGCTTTGTTGAGATCCTGAAAGTCCACGCATATGCGTACCGTCCCATTTTTCTTCATCACTGGGACGATATTAGCAATCCATTCAGGGTATTGAACTTCCTGGATAAAGCCAGAGTCTATCAGCTTTTTGACTTCGGCGTTATGCTCATTTCGAGCTCGAGCCGCATTCTTCTCGGCGCTTGTTTAACTGGCTTGGCACCCAGGGATATCGCCAGTCTATGTACAGCAACTTCTGGATCTAGTCCTGGCATCTCGGAATAGTTCCATGCGAAGCAATCTTTATGCTGTACGAGGACGTCCTTTAATGCAGCCACCCTCTCTTCAGACAGCAGCTCACTAACAAATGTCGGTCGTGGATCGTTTACCGTCCCCAACTCAATTTTCTTGAGGTTATCTGCAGTGGTATGTATTCCATCCTCCAGTTCTTTTGGGGCTGGGGAAAATTCTGAGATCACCTCATCATTGCTGTTTTCGAAGCACCAGGGAGGGCTGTCCATGTTCTCGGACTCTTCTCTTAATATTGTTATCATATGACAGGTGCGAATCCGCTTCCAATCCCAATGCGGAGTTGGTTCTGTTCTTGTGTTTTCGGGTTCGTGCTTCTGTGGCGGCGCTACCCTCCAGTTGTCAGACAAAGCGAATTTGCCAAACTGATACTGATCTTCAACCCAATTCTTGAAGGTGAAGCAATCTTCAAGAGGATGCCCTATTACTCGATGGTAAGAGCAATAATTTGGGTTGGAGACTTCGTCTGCTTGCTCAGGGTGTTTGGACTCTGGCAGTGTAAGCATTTGATGTTTTAGAGCAAGATCAAGTATCTTCTTTGTCTTGTTCCGAGGAAATGAGTATGCTCGACCCATTTTCTTCATGAGGGCTAGGTCAATAACGCTCGACTCTCGTATGCGTGGTTTCTTAGCTCTGCTTTATGGTTGTTGAGCACCTTTTTGACCTTTCGACTTGTTTCTGCCTTCGCTTCGAGCCTTTTTTATAACAGGTTGACAAGGAGCGGCATTTTCATCCTTCACGGCCTGTTAGAGAAGGCGTTGCGTCTTGTCTTTCTCGTAGATGGTCGTCTCGCGGTTGTGATCATCTCGGACTTTTTGACCAGCTTCCCTTATAAGCCTGTCCATTTGTTCTTCAAATGATGGACCGGGTAGTTTTTCATCAGGAACTTTTACTGGCTTAGGATTAGCATCCTCCCATTGAGCATCCGCTTCTTCATCGAAGTCATATATGACGTAACAGCTGTTTAGTAGCTCTCGTTTCTTTGACCGGATTTACCCAAGCCCTTTTGTTTCCATTCTCCCGTTAGGCAGTTTGCGTTGAGTCCCGGGAACGTTCCAGACCTTGTCATAGAATTTGGCCTTTCTAACGGTCTGTTTGAAGGATATCCCCTCGTGTTTCAGCAGCTTCTTCAAACCTTCTATATAATTTCTGGAAAGACGGATAGGCTGAAGCCTGTCGAGCGTGGGATCCGCGCCATGCCAGATTTCTTTTTCCACCTTGTTTTCTTCAGAACGGTAGAATAGGATTGCCTTCTCACCTTTCCGTCTGGGAGGGATATAAAATGTCTGCAATTCTTCCATGCTGTCAGTGTCGAGTGCATCCAGTTCTTTATAATGTTCAAGCAGCACCATGGCTATCTGCAGACTTCGCTCTTCATTAGCAGAAGCTCGTATTGAAAGCCGAGCAGGGAATACAGCATGAACTTCAGCCTCCGAATCACTACCGAAGATCAATGAAGGAACGGATGGTTCCGGGTTGGTGTATTGGGACGGACCCAAATAAATTATATCCTCTTCCTCCTCGGTGTCACTGCCGAAGACAGGGATGGTGGCGTTAGTTTTGTTCTCCGGCTTATGACACCTTTCCGTGTCTTCGAAACTCGGCAAGAAGTATTTGGCATCTTCATACTTGCGAACTTCATTCACGGAAAACGGATTCAATTCTCCTGCCACAGTGTACTCGAGACCATCCCTACAATATTTCATACACTGATGCTGTGTAGAAGGGATGATATTGTACTCGTGTAACCATGGTCGACCAAGCAGAGCATTGTAGCACATCTTGGCATCTATGACATGGAATTTAATATCTGTGACGAGCAACCCGAAGCGTAACGTCAATATCACAGATCCAAGAGTTTTTGATGATTGGGAGTCGAACCCGGAGATGGTGATCTTGTCTCGGGCGAGGTGTTGGACACTCATGCAAATTTCCTTTAACACCCGCACATTGAGTAGATTAACAGACGATCTGTTATCGACCAAGATTTTACCTATCTTTATGTCATGGCAGTATCCTGAGACATAAAGGGGACGATTGTGTTCGCACGTCCCAAGGAGAAGATCTTCATTGCCAAAAGCAACGTCGGCCGTGTGCACCTCTTCCAATTCATCCTTCATCTTTTCTTCGGCCAGGAAGGCTTGGAACTGGTCTGGATCTTGTAGCGCCTTAATCAAAGAATCCCTCGCCTCTTTTGATAGTAACAGGGCATCAAGAATGCTGAGTTGTGAGGGTAGCTTCCTAAGATGCGCCAAGACATTGCAATCCACTTTATTTCTCTTCGGCAGGTTCTTGGCGGTTAACTCTTCTGTAACTCGGTCATCCAAGGCGATGTCTTCAGAGACCTTCTCTTTCCCTTTGTCTTTCTTGTTTAAGGGTCCGAGATTCTTTTCAGGTAACGTCCGATTGCGTAGCTGGATATTCTCGCAAACCTTCGGTCCTTCTTTTCCCGAAGTGGATTCTTTAAAGAGGGGGCCAAGCTCTAACTCCTCACCAGAATCGCTCCCAAACATGGACACTTGTGATCCTCTGGCGTCAATCATGCAACAACCACCGGTAGTTTTGTTAAGCACTTTGATCATTCCGCTCTGCTTTCGGCGAGCTTTGTGCTTTTCCCTCTTAAACTGTTGCCGGTGAGTAACATATCTTTGCCACCATCTATCGAAAGCTTTGCACTCTTCAGTGGGGTGTGACACTTTCTGATGATACAGCCAATAGGAGGGGTGGTTTTCCATATTACCAGTAATGCTTTCCTCGGCGGATGGTAGCTTTATACCGATTGACACGGCTTTAGCAAACCTCTTCCTTATCTTGAATTTGCTTTTATCCGCGGTGGGTGCTCTTTGCCCCAGCGGGAGTATCTCAATTCTTTCGTCAAGGCGCTGGCGTTTGGCCCTTTCGAATATAACCGCTTCGTGCTCCCGATCAGCTTTGCTTTTTAAGAATGCTTTATTTAGGAACGCGTCAATCACTTCATCCGACGGCTCCGGAATTCTTAGTGCAGGATTTGCCCCCAGCTCTTCAGCACAAGGAGTCTCCTCATTGTTTATGAACGAGTGGGAAATCACATGGCAGCTTGCCACATATTCTCCGGATTCATCCGACGAACTACCTCCCTCATCTTCTTCTTGAAAGACGTGGTTGAGGAACTCTTGGAATGTAATAGGAGTCCGTGCCTTCTGGTTGTATTCTTCCAGTGCGTCAATTTGTTTTTGCAAGTCTGTGCACTTGTCCTCAGGCCTTATGGGCTTCTTTGACCTCTTCTTCTTTTTTGAAGACTTTGACGGCTGGCTGCAAGTGCTTGAACCACCATCATCGGTCTTTGAAGTTGGACGTGGCTTCAACATCCCCTCAACGACCTGCGGTTCCAATGGGTTCTTCCACTTGATCGCCGGACATGTCCGAAGATCATTTAGCATTCTCTTCATTTTAGATGATAGTACAACCTCCCACGGAGTTTCTTCAACGACGGAGCATGTTGCCCCCGGCGTATTCGTCTCTTTAGAGGTGTGGGGCTGCAGGGGATTCACCTTCCATTTGTCAGATAACGCAAATTTGCCCTGTCGGTACTGGTTTTCAAGCCAATTTTTGAAAACGTAACAGTCTTCGATCGGATATCCTAGTACTCGATGATAAGGACAGTAGTTAGGCTCGTTGACGTCACTTGGTTGCAACGGACGTTTTGGATCCGGCAGATTTATGAGTCTGTTGCGCAACGCCAGCTCGAATAACCTCCTCGTTTTATCGCGGGGAAAGGAATAAGGACGTCCCATCCTATCCTCAAGGGGTACGTACGGGCGCATATTATTTGGACGAGCAACCGGCTTTGAGTCGCTCGGTTGTTGTTGAGCATTAGCGACAACGATCGCTTTTCCCTTTCCTTTGTCATTTCGGGAGTCCGGCTTTGGGAGAGGGGGTTTATGGCCCATCTGGTCCATCTGCGCTAGTTTGTCAATCAAAGCCTGGAAGGTAGTCGGCTTGAAGAATATCATAAACTGTGAGATGGTTGCTTGTGGATCAAGGGTTCCAACAAACATTCCCACCGCAGGAGCTTCTTCTATGCGCTGTTCGCACTTCGACCATAAATTACGCCATCGTATAGCGTACTGAACCCATGTCTCGCCGGGTTTTACCCTGGCGTTAATCAGTGCCGTCATCGGGGTACGTTCACTGGCACTTGCAAAACGTTGAGTAAACAGCAGCTCCATCTCCATTAAGGTTTTAATAGAGTCATTAAGGAGCTCAGAGTACCACTCGAACGCCGTATCCGATAAACTTCCAACGAACTGGCGGAGCAAAAGCTTGTCATCACCGCCGGTGTTGCCGCAAAGCGCCCTGAACTGGGCAACATGCTGATGGAGGTTGCCGGCCCCCTTGTAGACATGGAACTTGGGAATTGTGTAACCTGGCGGGTACTTGATTTGGTCATACCAGCTTGGATATGGCCGCCCCATTTTTAAAACCTGGCCGGCTGCTTCGATCGCATGGTGAACCCATATTTGTTGGGCTATGTATTCGTCCAGATCAGTTTTAGAGATTGTATCCTCTTTAGCCGTTAATAGAGCGGGCTGAGGATTTGATGTCTCTCCCCTATCATCTCCAAGGATGATCAGGGGTTCTTCAGCCGGAAGATCTTGTTGTATCATCATTCCTATCATGTCTTGGAAGAGGAGGCCCATACACTGTATTTTGGCTGCTTGTTCGGAAGCCTCTTTGTCCTTCTTTTCCAATATTCGGCGAAGGAACTCGGCGTCAGTCTCTTCCTCCTGGCGCTCATCTGAGGACGTCTCAGGGTTCTCTTTTGGCTCTGTAAGTGCAGCCATAGCGTTCATCATCTCCTGGAGCTTTTGTTGCTGCTCCTGAGCCTTGGTTACTGACCGTGTAAGCGGTCTATGACCAGTGGATGCCCGGTTGTCTTCTTTTCCTAATGCCATGTAAACCGTATGAACTGTTATGCCCCCTGACTTGGGGCGTTTAGGTTCACCATTTTTAACCTTTACCGCTGACACGGGGGTTTTCTCTGGGCTCCTCCTTTTGTGGGCCGTTGAGGTTGAAGGAGCCGTTGAAGTGGGCATCCTAGCAATTGCTGTCCTCTGCTGTTTAATGGGACGGTCCATTTCCTTTTCCTCCTTCGCCTTTTTCTGGCGACGAGAGTGGTTGTGGTCAATCACAGAGTCTTGGACCCTCCGCCAAACCTTGTATATTTTTGACGACAACCGTTGAGGGGGCTGTTCCTGCTTTGTCTCCGGACCTGTCTCCATAGGTGGAGATCTTTTCAATGTAGCAATTGGAGAGTTTTTTCTCACCTTCCTCAGCAATTCAAAGCTGTTCCCAGTTGGAACAGCAGCGTTGACCTCCACCATTGGAGCAGGTGGAGTTAGCCCCGAGGAGGAGTTGCCCCCTGCCTTCCTCACTCGTTGCCAATGGCGACGTCGAGCCGTTGGGATTGGCTCAGAGATTGAGATAGTTTCTTTTTGCCCCTGTTTGAGTGTGGGGTGATTGCCGGTGTCAGCCTATTGAAGACTGATGTCTTTTGACCAGCAGGAGTAGGAATCGTCAATCTTGCGAAGACCGACTCTTTGATGGGAGAAGCCGCTTTAACGACTTCCGGAGCAGCGGCCGTTGCCCTCCTTGGGATGGCCACTTTATGGTTCTGATCTAGCCTGGTGAAAACAGAGGCCGTTGGTTTGGCATTGTGCGACCCGTTGACAGGGGTCGTCGTAGCAGCGAGCCGGTCGAAGACCGACTTTTTATTCACTTCTGGTGCAAGTATTAGAGCAGAGAAGCTTGTAGGTGGGATCATGGTCCCGAAGAACAGGCCAGTGGTGGCTTGGGTCACCTGGTCTACCGGCAGAGCGAGGAAGGAAGCCGCTTGGGGCCCATATGCTACACCTCCTGGTGAGGTGGAGCGTCCGTTGCAGTGGCATTTCGAGCAGTTGGTGCAGTTAAAGGCCATTGAATCTTGAGTTCTGCGCCAGGAAAAAGACCAAATCTTAGTAATTTGAAATCTGAAGGCAACCATTTAACAAACCGAGATTGGTTCGCGAAGACGACACACCAAGTGTGGAGTGGAAAGAGGAAAAGGTCCCACCGGGCGTGCCAGAATCTGTTCCCCTCCGAATGGCGGCGCACAAGACTGCGATGTCCTGACGCTGAGATTCGAGACAGATGCTATTTGGTTTTATCCGTCTACCTCTCCGAAGATGTCAAGTTGATTTATGGCACCGTGTATCGAAGGTTTAGACGGATGCGGCCGATGTAGCAGACTTTGTCAGATTCCCCCTCGCTTGAGGGATTTTTGATTGTGGGGACGCTCTTCCCTGCAGGCGCAAGCCCCAGCAGTTAATTACGCTACCGCATCGCGGTAGCCACTTTCTCCTTCTCCAGAATTTCACTTCGTGTCGTGTGTGTTTGTTTTGTTTGTGGTTGCCCGTGAATTGTATATGGAGACTGAGTAATGCCATCGCCCATAGGACGTGGATTAGTCCAAATCCGTATTGACTTAGATTTGGGTTTGGTGTTTTTAGTTTAAGGATGCGTTGGTCACGTTGCGGCTAAGATCAACTTAAACGTTCGTCGAGGATACGTTAGTCCTGTTTTGGACTAAGATCAACTTGACGTGATGGTTGATTTAATAGATATGGTCTTTAGGACTCGTCGCCTCTCTGACGTCGTTGAAGGATTACAACGACAGGTGTCAGAGGAGTTCGGAGATGTACCCTCGAACCGAAGTTGATTTAGGGTTTTATAGTCCATTTGAATGTTTAAGGATACGCTAGCCGTGTTTGGGGCTAAGATCAACTTGGACGGGACCGTTTAGATCCGGCAAGAGAGCATTTGGAGGCTCTATTGTTCCAGTTTTAGGGACGTAGTGGTCCATAGGTAGTTTAAGGACGTCGCGGTCCATATTCCAGTTTAGGGACGTGGTGGTCCATTATTAGTTTAAGGACGTTTCGGTCCAGTATTAGTTTAGGGACGTTTCGGTCCATATATTAGTTTAAGGACGTTTCGGTCCGCGAGTTTAAGGACCCCGCAGTCCGTATTGATGTGTGGTCGTTAGGACCCGTCACTTCTTTGACGTCGCTGAGGAATTACAACGATGGATGTCATAGGAGTTCGGAGATGTACCCTCAAACCGGATGTAAATTGATTTAGGGGAGCAATCTTGCTCAGTCAATTTAGTTTAAGGACTTACGGCCAAAATTGGGCTAAGTCCAATTAAAAGTATTCAACACTTTTACTTGTTATTGGTCTTTAGACCTGTGCCAGGGCTGTTCATTTATTTTGGGCTCTGCTCAAACAAAGTGGGGCCCTGCCCCTTTTATTGCTTTGCAATTTATTTAGGCCTATTAGGTCTTTTTGACTTGGGCCTGGCCCTTTAAGTAATACACTGCATTTATGTAAAGCATTAAGAATCTTTTAGATTCAAGAACAGAAGCGCAAAGCACTTTTTGATCCCCTGATCTAAATTTGGATCAAAGAAAAAACAAGTTTTTCCTTGTTTCAGAGAACCCAAGGTTCATAACAAGTGCAAGGCACTATTTTATTATTTATTATTTATTTTTATTTTTTTAATTATTTATTTATTGTTGAAGATCAATGATCTTGTTTTTAGATCCATGATCTGTTCATAAGAGAATTTTTCTCTTCTTTTAAAGGTTTTTACCTTTTTTTTCTTGAGGAGTTCTTGAAAGTTCTCTTCTTCTTTTTTTTTAGCTAAATGTTCATGATTTAAATTGGGATCTGGGGTCCTTTTTATAGTGCTTATAAATTAGTTAAATTTGTTAAAAAGATCTTTTTCTGAGTGATTTGGGGAATTTTCCCTACCGTTGGATCTTTGATCCAAAGGCCCCTGCTTTATACAAGAAAATCTTCTTGTTTTAACAAAATTTATTCTGTTTTGCGCAACTCCCCCAGTGCGTGACACATGTCGCGCAGTGAAGTGCTTGCGCAGTTGTGCTTGCGCAACTGCGCAGACACGTGTCACGCAGCGCAGCGCTTGCGCAACAGTGCTTGCGCAACTACGCAGACACGTGTCGCGCAGCGGTGCGTTTGCGCAACTGCGCAGACACGTGTCACGCAGCGCGGCGCTTGCGCAATAGTGTTTGCGCAACCGCGCAGACACGTGTCGCGCAGCGCGGCGCTTGCACAACTGTGTTTGCGCAACCGTGCAGACACGTGTCGCGCAGCGCGGCGCTTGCGCAACTGAACGCTACTTTTGTTTTTAAAGAGCCCTGCTCTGATTGGACGCACCGCCTTGGGCGTTATGCTGACGTGTCAACTTCTGACACGTGGCGCGTTGCGCGCAGCGCACGTGATTTGAAGCGTTGCTTCAAAATTTGAATTTTTGAAATTCAAACAGAGCCTTGCTCTGATTGGGGGGAACAGTAGTTTGCCATAGCTGTAGGGGTCTAAGGTGGGGTAATGGCTATTCATCACAACTGTGTAATCCGTCTTTTGTTGCAGGGCTCAAAGCAAACGCGGATTGCTTGCATATCCAATAAAGTTCATCTGTGATCTGGAATGCTTATTATTGCGTCTGACGAATGTACAATATCTATATATGATAGCTATTAGACGTCACTTATGTTTTACACCCATGCTAGCCCAGCCCCTGCTCTGCCGTTAGTTAAGTAACCTAACGGGTGATGACGGGACCCCATGGCGAATGCAGATGGCATAAGAGGACGTGGTATTTTCGTTGTTTTCTGCAATGATAGGATAAATGATGGGACGCATTATTATAATGCAAAGAAAATAAACCAAAGTTTAATCGTTGGAACAAATTTAAAAGAAACCACTCGGTTATTTTAAAAGATCAGAATTTTTAAATTGCGGAGCTTTAACCACTCCTTTTAAAAAGTATCTGGTTCCTTCGATTATATTAAGTTCACTACGTTCACAGTTTTGCCAAAACCATTCATAGCCCTCCGTCATTTCTTATGGATGGTCAGTACTATTCAAGCTATGTTTGTTGGCCCTTAGTCAAGACATAGTGTTTGGTAGCTGCTGGGGTATTCATTTATTGCATAGATAGATGCATTGGTTTGGGACAGTCGTATTACTTTGTTGGCCCTTAGTCAAGAGTATGTACGGGTGGGTTCAAATTAACCTGGATAATGATGGGTCGAACTTGACATTTGACTTATGATTTGTTGGCCCTTAGTCAAGGTCATAAGAGCATGGGGCAAAAATCCACATCGGGAATTTCTAAAGAAACTGAAATTTGCAGAGAGATGCATACCATTTTGGAGTTTGATGAATGTTGGTAGGATTCCTTCAACATTATCATACGATAATATTTTGGATCCCGATCCTACTGTGAGTACATGATACTTATCAGGAAATTCGTCACTTAATGATCAATGCTATAAACTAAGTAGGTGCCTAGAAAGGTGTCAGCGGGGCTACGCCCCCAGAGAAAAGAGGTTATTTAATTAAGGAGCTTCGCGAAAGCGTTGGAAGACCTCCCTCGAAGTATCGACACTAGCCTGGCTGAACGGTTAAGCAAGTATTGTACGGTGAGAATAGTCCTGGCTAATTCTTCTTTTATGGTTTGAGGAAGGATTCGAGAAACAGTGGGAGCCATCCTGTTTAGATAAATTTAAAACCAGTCTAAATTTGCAAGAGCATCATGCTAAAAGTGTTTTCTTCTCTCTCTCTTAATTACAGCGACCCTGTGACCACGACTAGGTTGCATCTAGATAACAAATTGACTGAATCTGACTTATATGACTGGCAAAGGTCTGTCCAGATGTCCATTGCCAATGACAAACTGTACCACCCTATTATTACTCAAGATCTCGCCGTCTCAGGTCCAGTTTCCACTGTCACGGACATGAATATCCGTCAGACAAGGGAAAAGGATAAAGTGAAAGCTAAGTGCCTCGTGTTAGCTTCAGTTGATGATGTATACCAGAAGCAGCACGAGAAGATGGACTTAGTTTCCATCTTTCTCCATAACAAAGATTTATATGGAGAGCAATCTCATATCGCAAGATATGAGACCTCGAATGAATTAATTCAAGCGAGGTTAGCTGTCGGGTCATCTGTACGGAACGACGTCCTTACAATGACTAGCTATATTGATGAGCTCAAGGACCTGGAGACTATGTTGGGAAACATGTCATATGTTGACTTATTTCCACAGTCCCTACTCTCTACTTACACCAGTAAAGTAGGAGGAAAAAGAAGATCAAAAGTTTCGGGACTGGATATAGTAAAAGAGGGACATTCCTATTGTTACAGCAATGAACATTGGCAGAATGATTGCAGGACTAGCAAAGCCAGTAGCCAGGATTCGAAGCATGTTGTGGCTTCAGTTTCGGGTGTGTTTGTGATAGAGAACTGTATGTCAGTTAACCCTACTTCCTGGGTATTAGATACCGGGTCAGGATCTCACATCTGCAATTCGTTACAGGCTCTGAGAAACCGTAAGGTTATCGGGATAGGTGATATGACCCTCACGGTTGCTAACCGAATGAGCATGGACTCTGAATCCGTAGGGGAATATCATCTTGGACTGACAACTGGGCAGATATTGATTCTGCGTAACTGTTTTTATGTATCAGGTATAACTTGTAATATCATATCTGTATTCTTACTTTCTAAGGAAGGATATGATTTTACTTTTATAAGCGATGTGGTCCACATCCACCTAAATCAAGTTATGATTGGGTCAGGTACATTAAAAAACGGAATATACGTATTAAATCAAACTCAGATTTTCAGTGTCCAGAACACACTTAAAAGAAAGTCTCCGGAATTAAATCAGGCTTTCTTATGGCATTGTAGACTATGTCACATCAATAAGAGAAGGTTGACTAAGTTACATAGAGAAGGATATTTGAATCCGTTCGAATATCAATCTTATGCTACTTTTGAATCTTGTCTCATAGGAAAGATGACAAAGACTCCGTTTACTGGACACGGAGTAAGAGCAAGCGAGCTCTTGGGACTCGTACACAGTGACGTGTGCGGTCCAATGTCTACACATGCGCGAGGATGTTATTCCTATTTCATTACTTTTAGGGATGATTTCTCTAGGTATGGATATGTCTTCTTAATGAAGCATAAATCCGAGGCTTTTGAGAAATTCCAAGAATACAAGAATGAAGTGGAAAACCAAACCGGCAAAAGTATCAAGACACTGAGATCTGATCGAGGTGGTGAATACTTATGTGCCGAGTTCCTGGGTTACTTAAAAGAGAAAGGAATTCTCTCTCAGCTTACTCCTCCATACACACCACAACACAACGATGTATCAGAAAGGAGGAATCGAACCCTATTGGATATGGTTCGTTCCATGATGAGTAAGGCTGAGTTACCGCGATCATTCTGGAGATATGCACTAGAATCAGCTGCAAATCTTTTGAACCAGGTTCCTACCAAAACTGTGCCTACCACACCATATCAGATGTGGAGTGGGAAGAAACCCTGTCTAAAACATTTTAAGACATGGGATGTCTAGCTTTTGTAAAAAGGCAGCATGCGGACAAGCTCGAGGCACGTTCAGTGCAGTGTAAGTTTGTGGGATATCCAAAGCACTCTAAGGGATATTATTTTTATTACGCAGAGGAACAGAAAGTTTTTGTTTCTCATCATGCCCATTTCTTAGAAGCTGAATTTTTAGAAAATCAGAAGAATGGGAGCGAAATAGAACTGGAAGAAATTCCAGAACCACAAACTACTACTGAAAGTATGGTAGAACCAGAGATTTCAGAAGAAAGGGACATCCTGACGCCACTCCGCAGGAGTAGTAGGCAGTCTCATCCACCCGGGAGATACTACGGTTTTCTCATAGACAGGGATAGAGAGGATTGCACTATTGACTATGATGAGCCTACTAGTTTCCATCAAGCCATTCAGAGCGGTGACTCAGTAAAATGGCTGGATGCAATGTGGACCGAAATGGAGTCCATGTACACTAACAAAGTATGGACTTTGGACATTGCTCCAGATTGGGTAAAACCCATAGGATGCAAATGGATCTTCAAAAAGAAGATTGGTGTAGATAGACAAGTTGAAACCTATAAGGCTAGACTTGTTGCAAAAGGTTTCCGTCAAAGACCTGGTTTGGACTATGACGAAACCTTTTCCCCAGTAGCTATGCTCAAATCCATTCGGGTCCTTCTTGCTATTACCGCCTTCCATGATTATGAGATCTGGCAGATGGACGTAAAGACGGCCTTTCTAAATGGTAATTTAGAAGAGTGCGTCTATATGGATCAGCCAGAGGGATTCATTCCAAGTGGGAGCAGCAGTAAAGAATGCAAGTTGCTTAAGTCCATTTATAGACTAAAGCAGGCATCGCGGAGTTGGAACATCTATTTTGATGATGCTGTCAAAGAATTCGACTTTATCAAAAATCCAGATGAACCTTGCATATACAGTAGGATTGTAGGGAGAGCTGTAGTATTCCTCGTCTTGTACGTGGATGGCATTCTCCTAATAAGAAATGATATTCCTATGTTACAGTCAGTCAAAAGATTCTTATCACAGAAATTCTCCATGAAAGACCTGGGTGAGGCCACCTACATTCTGGGGATCCGGATCTATCGTGATAGATCAAAAATGATGTTGGGACTTTCGCAGTCCAGGTACATAGACACCATAGTGAAGAGATTCAGTATGGATGATTCTAAGCGCGGTAACCTACCGGCTTGTCACGGAATCACCCTCTCCAAAGAGATGTCTCCCAAGACTGATTTGGAAAGGGATAGCATGTCGATTATACTCTACGCTTCTGTGGTAGGCTCTATAATGTATGCGATATTATGTACCAGACCAGATATAGCATACGCATTGAGCGTTGTAAGCCGGTATCAGGCAAACCCAGGGGAGAAGCATTGGATAGCAGTAAAGAACATTCTAAAGTACCTGAGGAGGACTAAGGAGATGTTCTTGGTGTATGGAGGAAAAGACCTCCAGATAGAGTCCTTTGCCGACTCCGGCTTCCAGAGTGACAAGGATGACTCCAATTCCATGTCGGGTTATGTCTTTACCCTCAATGAAGGGGCGGTCTGTTGGAAGAGTTCCAAGCAGAAGACCGTTGCTGACTCAACAATGGAAGCGGAGTACATAACTGCTTGCGATGCCGCAAAAGAAGCTGTCTGGATGAAGAAGTTCCTCACAGAACTTCAGGTGGTTCCTACCAGTGTTGGTCCAATACCTCTGTATTGTGACAACAATGGCGTTATAGCATTAGCGAAGGAACCCAGGTCCCATCAGAAGTCCAGACACATCTTAAGGCGGTATCACCTGATCAGGGAGATCGTTGATTGCCGGGAGATCGAGGTGAAAAGAGTAGAGACGGAGAATAACATTGCTGTCCCATTCACAAAGGCCATTCCTCAGACGCAGTTCGAGAGGCTATTCGAGATGATAGGTCTACGATACGCCAGCTCATGTCCCTAGTGCAAGAAGGAGATTGTTAGTGTATATGCCCTAGGGGCCATTATTGTATCATACTAGGTTGTATATTACTTAATGGAAGCTTGGGATATTCACAGTTGTATTGACAGTCTTGCTAAATATGGTAGTATGCTGCTTAGTTTGTGTCTACTTTAATATGTGCATATGTTTCTTATAACGTATCACTTATACATATTAGTAGAGCCCATAGGTTCTTTGCTTGATTACCAGCATTGTGATGATAGTCACACTAGTGGGGGCTGGGTAGTCTATAAGCAACATCCTATACTTATCCCTAGTCATAGGATTATCGAGACAGGGCATCGATACTCCAGAGTAGACTAGTGTGTACGCTTCTCATCCCAGTTGGGGAGATGGTCTGTCCCACAGCCATCAGTACGTTGTACTGGAGATAGTATACAGGTGCTCGTTAGGTTACGGGTACACCGCATAGGACTCGAAGAGGAACTGATTGGTTGGTATTATACCCGTCGTCAGTTAACAGTTCCCAGGTGACATGAGTGCAGAATAGTCCGCAGACTTGACACTGCTACTTTGCCTCGAGTGTGTCCCACTGTTCTTAGATTGCTACCCTACCACGGCTTAAAGGAGTTGTGCAAACAGGTAGCAGTTGGGTGCAGTCCCGAGCACTTGGAGGCAGTGGCGGTTAGACAGGATTCGTCTCTCCCGGTATTGGGAGTTGATATCGCGCTGTGTCAGAGAGCCATTACGCAAAGTCCTTAGCCAGGGCAAGCGAGATTTACTGGTAGGTTCCAGTAGTTTCTCAGGGTGTAATGGGCTACGCTCCAACATGACTTATACCGCTATTAGGGGACTGATGCATGCCGCCCCCTAGGCTCGATATGTGATAGTCTTAGACGAACAGACCGGACTGTACGGAGATTATCACAGCAGGCTCAGTAGGAGTTCGGATGGGTTTCCTTATCGGCCTTCTTATCGACATCTACCTGGGGACCGTTACGTACAGCTAGTGCCGCTTGTAGTCTATGGTTAAACCCACTGCCAGCGTAGTGTCGAGTCTTTAGAGTCCCACACAGAGAGTTTCCCTGCTCCAGGCGAAACGATATAGAGGTCGTATGGTTTTACGACAAGGGTTCGGACGCATACGTGTTTAAACGAACGTACGACGTTCGGACAGTTTTTACTAGCCGGCTTTGGTTTAAGCCAGATTCTAGTATCGGGTTATTGGATTTATACAGTCTAAAGTTTTTCCGTGTTTTCACGGATAGGAGGGGCGTTCTCGTAATTTGTCAGGAAGCTTCTAGAAGGATGATGACATGGAGGGTAAGGTGGCATTGGCATTTAATGAATTTGTGACTCACTTAGATGAATCATTCAAGTGAGTTAATGAAGCTTTTATTGCTTAATGACTCACTTGATGATTCATTGCATATATTTAATGAAGCATGATGATAATGCATTTTTTGATTTATTCTTTTTGATTTTCTTATGCTTCATAATATATTAGAAATGAGAAGCTTTTTCATTCATTCTTATGCTCACCTTCTCTCTCCTCAAGCTCTCTCTTGAAATCCTAATCCTCCCCTCTCATGTGTTGAGATCAAGGATTAAATAGACTAATACATCCATAACCTCACTCTATATCCCCTAGGTAGCTTAGATTAGCACTTTGAGAAACCTAGTTATCTCAAGTTAGAGATCAAGCTTAGCGTAGAAGCTCTCGGGTGGATCGTCTTTGACTCGAGGAGGCCATTGAGGTGCCGATGTTCCAAGAAGCCTACGAGGAGTGGAGGATACCGATGAAGACCCGAAATACAAGTAATGTGAGGTATAACTTCAAAGCCGAGCAGTTAAACCTCTCATAGTTTGCTAGTAACGGTTTAGACACGATTCATGCGCTCAAGTCCGTGTTACGAAGCTTTGATAATCGTTTTTCATATATTCCGCCTCCCCGCAAGTTCGTGGGGTGCGTGACATAGACTTACAGCAAGCCATAGCAATTGATTGGTTTCTCAAAGATGATCACCTTAAGGTATAAATTGGTTTCTCTGTGAGGAAAGGAAGAAAGGCGTGGTTTCAAGTTATAAAGGGGAGCATTTAATGCTATGCATAAAAATGTTGTGCATGGTGTAACTATTCTCAAAACCCGGAAAAAGGGGAGAGCGTTGGAAATGAAAAGCAATGACGCATTGAAATCATATCAGGGAAATGAAACGTCCCCATCAAGCAGAGCCCCGCATGCGCAACACGTGAGCACAAGCCTTGATTGGAAGATAAAGCGGCACTGCACATACATGATACAGAACTGAGTTCTGAGGAAGAGAATTAAATTCTCAAGTAAAATGAATAAGGAAGAAGATGAAAGAGCGGAGGCGCTTCTGAAGAGACCCCTGCATTTATAGGATGCAATGAGAAACGGTTCATCTACCCCTTCCCTAGGTAGATCCAACGGTTACAAAAGTTACAGCGTTGTACTCACGTGTAAACACATGAGAACAACACTGTGGGGGCATTTGTTCCCTCATAAAATACAAAGAAAAACCCCCCAATGAGGCATCACGTGCATACACGTCATGTGCTGACACGTGCTGACACGTGATGGCTTCCTGAGGGCTCTGAAATGATAAGAATTGAATCCTAATCAAATGGGGTCACATGCCCACACGTTATAAGCCTTTAAACCCACTGAAAATAATTAAAGGTATAATAAAACAACAGAGAAAACCCCCAATGGGGCATCACGTGCCCACACGTGACCAAGGGTCACGTGCTGACACGTGATAATTCCTGAGTTCTTTAAAACAACAGAATTAAATTCTGGTTAAATGCTTACTCAGGGGGTCGCGTGCCAACACGTGATGGGATCCTAAAGATCTCTGAAATAATAGAATTAAATTCTAATTAAATGGTCAATCAGAAGGTCACGTGCCAACACGTGACAGGCTCTTAAACCTTTTGAACTAATAGAATTAAATTCTAATTAAGAGGGAATCAAAAACCCTAACTGGAAAAATATTTCTCTAGATCTTTCCAAACAAAAAAGATTGTGCTCTGTAAAGTGGAGCACCGTTGGATTAATAATCCAATGGTGATTAAAAATCACATATTTATAGAAAGATTCTATACAAGGAAAGATTTTCCTAAAATCTGCCAGGAACAACAAACAAAATATCTTTTGGATTAAAAATCCAATGGTGAATAAAATTCACTGAGTGATCTAAAAGATCATGATTGGTTACAAAATCAATTAAAATCTTTCAACGAAAGATTGACAAAACAAACTGATTTTTTTCTTTCTCCTATAAATAGGAGCCAAGAAGAGAAGGAAAAAAAGAGAGGATACAACAACAACAGAGTGAAAAAAGAAGAGAATTTAATTCTCCAGAGAGAAAAGAAATTTTCCTCAGAAAAGAAAGAAACCCTAGGTGAGAAAAGGAAAGAGATCATAAGATCCACAAAACAAAAAGAGAATTTAATTCTCAAACTAAGAGTTTAACTCTTCTGAATAAGAACTTAGTTCTTCCTTTGGTTGAAGATCTGCAGAAGCAGATCTCCCCATAAGTTGAGAATTTAATTCTCATCGGGGAGATTCTGCCATGTAGATCCAAAATTTAGAGGGAGAATTGAGTTTAAAGGATTTAATTCCTTCAAATACTTAGAAATTTAATTCATCCAACAAAGATAGGTTTTAACCCTTAAAACAAGAACTTAGTTCTTCTTCTTGGTTGAAGATCTGCAGAAGCTGATCTCCCCATAAATTGAGAATTTAATTCTCATCGAGGAGATTCTGCCATGCAGATCCAAAACTTAGAGGGAGAGATTGGTTTAAAGAATTTAATTCTTTCAAACATATAGGAATTTAATTCCTCTAAATAAAATTAGGGTTTAACCCTATAAAAGAATTTAATTCTTAAACAAGAGGCTTTTCATGCACGTAAAAAGATCAAGTACCCAACCTGATCACGTGGCAACACGTGACCCTCCCCTCAATGGTCAAAAAATGAATGAGATCGGGTCACGTGCTCCCACGTGACCCTTGAACAGACTTCTCAAGAATAAAGGAAGAACAGACTTTGGGCGCCCTCACATTTCCCCACGTGACCCCTGACAAACACCTCTTTAAAAAAGAGAAGATGGAAAGAACTGATGGATTAAAATTGAAAGCATGGGCGCCCTCACGTGTCCCCACATGACCCCTAGCAAATCCTTTTAATATTCAGTGCATGGATATCCATCACGTGCCCACACATAATGGCCGTAAAGACTAAAGTGTTTAACACTTACCTGCATATCCTGGGAATAAAATAAAGAAAGTTTGGGCCCAACACTGTTCTGTGCGCTGCATCATTAGTGTTTAACACTAATTTAAGCACATCATGTGGGTTCACGTGATAGCCGAGTGTACTCTAGTGTTTAACACTATATCCAAGCCAATTTTAGCTTGAACTAGCCAACTTTTTCCAGAGGCAGTACCCTCTTTTGACTGAACCTCAAACACACTTTTCTCTTCCAAAATTGGTCTGACATTCAAAGCAAAACCCAGAGTCTTTCAAACAACTTTGGATCAAGGGTACATCTCTTCACACCTCTGATACATGTCATTGTAATTCTTCAAAGTTTTTAGAGAGGTGGCGGGTCCCAATGACCAATGACTATCTGGTGCATTTCCAAACCCATGTTGGCATCTGAACCTTGGACCGCAATGTCCCTAAACTAAACAACAGATCCCAAATGCTCTTTTGTTGGATCGAAATGATCCTGTTAAGTAGATCTTAGTCTAAAAGTAGTCTAACGTATCCTTAACAAACATTTAAGTTGATCTTAATCCCAAACGAGATTAATGATTCTTAAATCAATCCAACTACAGATCCCCTAACCAATATTGGTTCAAGGGCACATCTCTTCACTCCTCTGATATTTGTCGTTGTAATCCCTCAACGTCTTCAGAGAGGTGACGGGTCCCGACAACCAGCAAATCTTACAGACTATGATGTCTCTAAACTGGACTGTGAGGTCCTTAAACCCATGGACTGTGATTTCCTTAACCTTGGACTGTGGGGTCCTTAAACCCATGGACTATGATGTCCTTAACCTCGGACTGTGCGTTCCTTAAGCCTATGGACTATGATGTCCTTAACCTTTACAAACTATGATGTCTTTAAACTGGACTGCGATGTCCTTAAACTAACGCTGAATCGTAATGTTCTTAAACTAACAATGGACCGCAATGTCCCTAAACTAAACAATAGAGCCCAAATGCTCTTTTGTTGGATCTAAATGATCCCATTAAGTTGATCTTAGTCTAAAATTAGACTAACGTATCCTTAACATACGTTTAAGTTGATCTTAGTCTCAAATAAGACTAACGTATCCATAAACCCAACCCCAAACCCAAATCTAAGAAAATACGGATTTGGACTAATTCACACCCTATGGGTGACAACTTAAATTAGTCTCTGTATACAATCCATGGGCGACCAAAAACAAAACAAACACCCACGACACGAAGTGACCATCTGGAGAAGGAGAAAATTGTTACCGCAATGCGGTAGCGTAATTAACTGCAGGGGCTTGTGACTGCAGGGAAGATTGTCCCCACAATCAAAAACCTCTCAACGAGGGGGAATCTGACGAAGTCTGCTACATCGGCCGCATCCGTTTAAACCTTCGATACATGGTGTCATAAATCAACTTGGCATTTTCGGAGAGGTGGACGGATAGCACCAATTAGCATCTGCCCCCAAATTCATGCAAGACGAACCTACACGGTCGTGTCTCTATATTCGGCAGAGAATAGATTCTGACACGCCCGATGGGACCTTTTCCTCTTTCCACTCCACACTTCGTGTGTCGTGTTTCACGAAAGAATCGCGGTTTGCTTTGGTTGCCTCAGGATTCGAGGTACTAAAATTGGGTGTCTTGCTTCGTGCAGAAAACAGAAGATCAATGGCTTTCAACTGCACAAATTGCAACAACTGCAACAACTCTCACTCCAGCCCCGCCGGAGGAGTGACCTACAGGCCTCAAGCGGCCTCCCTTTTCACAATGCCGGTGGAACAAGTGACCCAAGCCACCACTAGGCTATTCTTCGGGACCATGATCCCGCCAACAAGCTTCAGCGCTCCTGTACCATTACAAGAAGCTCCGAAGAAGTCGGTCTTTGATCGGCTTGCAACTACTGCGGCCCCTCTCAACGGGTCGTCCAAGTCCACTGCCTCAGTTTTCAACAGACTGGGCCGAAGCTCAGATGGGCCCATGAAGAAGCCCACGATTCCTGAAGAGGTTATCCCAAAGAGGATAGTCATTCCTACTTCTGAAGTCACCTCCTGCTAAAGGGTCGGTCTTCATAAGACTGGCCATTTCAGCTCCTACTCCACGTGAAGTCATGAAGGTTGTTTCCACTGTTCGAAAGTCGGCCTTCGCAAGACTTAATACCCCTTCTGAACGGGTGTCAGTCTTTGACAAGCTAGCACCAATAACAGACTCTCATCAGAACAGAGGGTATGGAAAAGCTGATCTAACAGCGGAGGTGATCCCGGCTACACGACATGCTCGACATCACCACTGGCGCCGAGTGAGGAAAGTTAGGGGGCAATTCCCCTTCTGGACTGACTCCTCCAGCTCCAATGGTGGAAGTTGATGCTGATGTTCCAACTGGGAATAGTTTTGAACTACTTAACGAGGTGCGCAGGAATTCGCCAACTGCCATGCTAAAAAAGTCTTCTCCACCTGTTGAAAAGATCACAAAGGCGAAGCCGGAGCAGCCCCCTCAGCGGCTGTCCTCCAAAGTTTACAAAGTATGGCTTTAAGTACAAGACTCGGTGATTGATCAAGATTACTCCCGCCGACCGAAGAAGATAAAGGTTCGGCAAGAGAAGGACCACTCTGTCGTACCACAGAGCGTGTCGTCTACCTGGGTGCCAGCTGCAATGACCCCCTCAACTTCGACCACCCATAAGAGAAGAAAGCCGGAGAAAATTCCCATGTCTGTGACAAATGTCAAGGGCACTGAGCGTAAACGCCCTAAGTCTGGGGGCATGGTGGTGCATATTGTCTATATGGCATCCGGAAAAGAGGATAGCCGTACCTCCACATGTCATCGACCGCTTAAGCGGTCAGTGACTAAGGCCCAGGAGCAGCAACAACAAAAGCTCCAAGAAATGCTAACAGCCATGGCCGCACTCACAGGACCAAAAGCAAGCCCGGAGACATCCTCAGAGCAATGTCATGAGCAGGAAACTGATGCCGAATTCCTTCGAAGAATCCTCGAAAAGAAAGACAAAGAGGCAGCGGAACAAGCTGCCAACATAAAACGAATGGCACTTTTATTCCAAGACATGGTCGGGATGATGTTACAGACGGATCCTCCAGCTGAAGACCCTCCGATTATCCTTGAAGACGATAGAAAGGATACATCAAACCCTCTTCCGGCCTTCTTAGCAGCAAAGGAGGAAACAATCTCGAAAGCTGCGCTCGATGATTATATAGCTCAACAAATACGAGCTCATCAAGCGAATGAAGCTGCTGGCCAAGTCGTTAGAACTGGACGGCCCTATCTGGGTTGGTACGATCAGATAAAGTACCCGCCAGGATACACTATTCCTAAATTCCATGTGTACAAGGGGACATGCAATCCACACCAGCACGTGGCTCAATTTAGGGCTCTGTGCGGCAATACCGGAGGTGACGATAAGCTGCTGCTTTACCAATTCGTTGGCAGTTTGGTAGAGAAGGCCTTCGAATGGTATTCGGAGCTTCCAAATGACTCCGTCAAAACATTCACAGAGATGGAGCTGTTATTCAACTAGCGTTTTGCAAGCGCTAACGAACGCACCCCAATCACGGCATTGATCAATGACAGGGTGAAACCAGGAGAAACATGGGTTCAGTATGCGATACGGTGGCACAACCTATGGTCGAAGTGCGAACAACGTATAGAAGAAGCTCCTGTAGTAGGCATATTTGTGGGAACCCTTGACCTGCAGGAGACCATATCCCAATTCATGATGTTCTTCAAGCCGACCACCTTCCAGGCCTTGATCGACAAGCTGGCCTAAATGGACCAGATGGGCCATAGACCGTCCTCCTCAAATACGGATCCTCAGAATGAAAAGGGAAAACGGAAAGCAACCTTCATCGCCAACGCTCAACAACAACCGAGTAGCCTGAGACCGGTTTTTCGGCAAAGCAACAAGCGACAATCCCTTCATGAGAAGTTGAGACGTCCTTACTTGTTTCCCCGGGATAAAACAAGGAAACTGTTTGAACTGGAAGTGCGCAATGGGCTCATTACTCTACCGGAGTCGAGACACCCACTGCAACCAAATGACGTCAACGATCCCAATTACTGCCCCTACCACCGAGTATTGGGCCATCCGATCGAAGACTGCTACGTCTTCAAAAACTGGGTTGAAGACCAATACCAATAGGGCAAGTTTCGCTATCTGAAAACTGGAAGGTGAATCGGCCACAACAGCACACTCCTAAAAGGGTGTACACATAGGGGGCATCGTGCTCTTTTATAGAAGAAGCTCCATGGGAGGTCTCTCTTTGGGCCAAGACGAAAAGAATGCTGAAGGATCTTCACACATGCCCGGCAATCAGGTGGAAAAGCCTGCTAGAGCCTGAGATCATTGAGGGAATGCTAAAACCGCGCCTAACACCGAGAATTGGTAGCGATGGTCAAAACGTTCAGACCTAGCCATCAAAGTATTCAAAGAAAAAAAAGAAGCCCGTGAAGCCTGATGACAAGCGCACGAACTTGCAAAAGCATATTGACGTGCTGGAGGAATACAACCAAAAGGCGTGAAACCCGATCACACTCCAAGAATTTCTCCAACATATCCTGGAGGGTGGAGATAGCGATGATGATGAGGGAGACAACTCGTCACAGGAACCAGAAGATTATGTGGCAAATTGACACATGATCTCTCATTCGTCGCTAAATAACAAAGGAGCTCACTCTGCATCAGAAGATAATGTAGAGGAGCTGGGGGGCAGGATCAATGCCAAAATCCTTGGAACCGTCAGACGAGATTATCGATATGCTACTGAACGAAGCCCGTCAGAAGAGCAAAACTGATTAAGAACGCTAAATGGCCCTATTCGAAGGGGCCAGGAGTTGGCATCAAGTTGGAGAAGCCGTGATAGGGATGGGTCACAAAACACTCCAACCATATCAAATCACACCCTAAATGGGTGTATTCCAAATCGGCGTCATGTATCCTGTCACGTGACAAATGCACATGCATACTGGATAAACGACGGACCGAAATGTCCTTAAACTAACAATGGGCCGGAACGTTCCTAAACTAACGATGGACCACTATGTCCTAAAACTGGCTGTTGACCGAGACGTCTATAAACTACTATGGACCACAGCATCCAAAGGCTGATAAAAAAACGGTATGTCCATAAGTAAGATGGGCACGGATGAAAACCCGAAAGGGCTTCGTGAGCAAAAAAAACAGGGCTACCGGCGAGTTTTGTGAAAATCCGAAAGGGCATAATCTCGTTAAAAGACGCTTGCAAGGTCCTCTCGACCTTGTAATGAGAAAATACCTGCGTGAGATCCTTATAACTCACAAGGAAGCAACACACTTAGGGATCCCCACGATGCCTAAGGAGAAAACACACTTACGAGATCCTCATGACTCGTAAGGAGAATTCCCCTATGAGACCCTCACGGCTCATAGGATTCAAAAACCTTAAGTTACAGGGATCTGAACCTGTTCTTAAGCCATCACAATCTCCAATGTTGCCCTACAAGCGTTTCAATATTAACCCTTGTATACAATCCACGGGCACAAATAAACATCTCCCCAATAGAGTCCCACCACTAACGAGGGATGTCCTAATATGGGGAACGACACTTGTAAGCCCTCTCGACTTATAAGGAGAAAACACTCTTGTAAGATCCTTACGACTTACAAGAGACCACACACTTAAGAATCCTCATGATTCTTAAGGAGAAAACGCACTTACGAGATCCTCACGACTCGTAGGGAGAAATACCTTTATGAGACCCTTACGGCTCATGAAGTCAAAAGCCTTAGTCAACAGGATCTTAACCCTGTTTGCTAAGCCACCTTTGTTCGAACCGACAAAGGCAAATGATGATTCACTCCTGGCAATATCCCAGTTGTAGCGATATTGATGTCTAAATTGGTATCAAATTCCAAATCTAAACTTGCAATAAAAAACAGCGAGGCAAAAGTGCATATGAGAGAGCCGAAATGATGGGGCAACTTGCAACAAAATCAGCAAGTAAAAATATATGCATACAAAATAGCCGAAATGGTTGGGCAACTCGTAATAAAAAAAACAACGAGTAAAAAGAAAAAATAGCCGAAATGATTGGGCACCGCGAAAAATAACCGAAATGATTGGGCAATCACAATTTTCATGATATAAAAAGCTGAAATGATAGAGTATCGCGGAAAGAATTAAAAAAAATGAAAGATTGAAACTTTTTGCCCTACAGGTGAGGTCACATTGACCCCTGTATACAATCCATGGGCACAAACAAAAAGAGAACCATATCGTCCCACTAGGCTTCGTCGAAATGAAGCCAAATCTCGACGGTTCATAGACAACCTAAAGACAATCTCGACATTCGTCGCAATATTGCAGACACAATATCAACAAACGAAGCGAAGGAAAATCCCTAGCTTCAGGGTCTCGACGTCAATATCGACAACTTAGAGATCAATACAGGCGTTCTTCCTCCCTCCAATCGGATGCAGACGCAACATCAACAAACGGAGCCATGGCAAAGACCCCTAGTTCCAAATCTCAACGGTTCACAGACAGCCTAGAGACTACCCAGAACTATAGCAAAGTCCCCTAGTTCCAAATCTCGACGGTTCACAGACAGCCTAAAGATCACCAACGACGTTTCTCCTTACTCCAGCAGGATGCAGATACGATGTCAACAAACGACCCTAGGGTCAAAACCACGGAACCATGGCAAAGTCCCCTAGTTCCAAATTTCGACGGTTCACAGACAGCCCAGAGATCACCAACGGCGTTTCTCCTCACTCCAACTAGATGCAGACGTGACTTCAACAACCGACCTCAGAGTCGCAATGAAGCGGAGCCATGGCAAAGTCCCTAGTTCCAAATCTCAATAGCCATATCTACGTCCCGAAGAACAACAATGGTGTGCCTCCTCATTCCAGCAGGAAACAGATGCTACACCATCAATCGGAGCCATGGCAAAGTCCCCAGTTCTAAGACTCTATGGTTCACAGACAACCTGGAGTCATCCAATGACCCAGTCTCGGAATCAAGTCAACTCAAAAACCTTGATTCAGGGAAATCAGCGTCCTTGACGAGAGTATCAGGACTCGCGTCGACCCGCAGAGAAATCAGTGTCTTTGCAGGAATACCTCGATTCTTCTCAACTCCAAGTAAATCAGCGTCCTTGGCAAAATACCTCGATTCAAGAAAATCAGCGTCCTTGACGAGAGCATCTCGATTCGCGTCTACCCGCAGAGAAATCAGTGTCTTTACAGAAATATCTCGATTCATCTCAACCCCGAGGAAATCAGCGTCCTTGGAAAAATACCTCGATTCAGGGAAATCAACGTCCTTGACGAGAGCATCTCGATTCGAGTCGACCCACAGATAAATCAGTGTCTTTGCAGGAATACGTCGATTCGTCTCTACTCCGAGGAAATTCGCATCCTTGGAAAAATACCTTGATTCAGGAAAATCAGCATCCTTGACGAGAGCATCTCGATTCGCGTCGACCCGTAGAGAAATCAGTGTCTTTGCAGGAATACCTCGATTCATCTCAACTCCGAGGAAATCAGCGTCCTTGGCAAAATACCTCGATTCAGGGAAATCAGCGTCCTTGACGAGAACATCTCGATTCGCGTCGACCCGCAAGGAAATCAGTGTCTTTGCAGGAATACCTCGATTCGTCTCAATCTGAGGAAATCAGTGTCCTTGGCAAAACCTCGATTCAGGGAAATCAGCGTCCTTGGCGAGAGCATCTTGATTCGCATCGACCCGGAAGGAAATCGGTGTCTTTGCAGGAATACCTCAATTCGTCTCAACCCCCAGGGAAATCAGCGTCCTTGGCAAAATACCTCGATTCAGGGAAATCAACATCCTTGACGAGAACATCTTGATCCGCGCTGACCCGCAGAGAAATCAGTGTCTCTGCAAGAATATACGACGTCAGCAAAGCGGAGCCGCGGCAAAGTTCCCATTTCCAGGAACATGGCCAAGGTCAACCCCCGACTCCGTGAAATGTGGATAAAGTCAACCCCCAACTCCGTGAAATGTAGATAAAGTCAACCCTCGACTTCCCCATCAAAGCAATTCTTTTATTCAGGAGTAAGTTAACTCATCAATCACTTACGGGTCCTCTCGACTTGTAAGGAGAAAATTCTCTTGTGAGATCTTTACGACTTTCAAGAGAAAACGCACTTAGGAATCCTCACGATTCCTAAGGAGAAGATACACCTACGGGATCCTCTCGACCGGTAGGGAGAAAATTCTTTATGAGACCCTCACAGCTCATAAAGTTGAAAATTCTTAGGTGGCAGATCCTAACCCTGTCTCCCAAGCCATCGTTGCTTCGCAGGGAGGTCAAGGTAGATTTTCTACGGGCCACACTCTCCGAAAAAAAAGGAACCCTGTCTCCTAAGCCATCACTGTCCTACAAGGAGATCAAAATAGATTATCCATAAAATTCATTTATTAAAAGGGACACACCACCATGAAGCAAAATATGTCTTTTATTCATGAATCAAAATGAATACAAATTACAATTTATGAAATAATAAAAAAATACTCTCATTCAGGAGTATGTACAAAAGAAGAATAAAAAGAAAAAATATACAATTCTTCAAGCCGGCGGATGATTTAATAGGTTTGCCAGTTCATCCTTTTTCCGCTGGGCCTCGGCTTCATGATTCATTATCGCTAAGAGACGGGCCTCCGCTTGAGACTGTTGGGCCTGGTACGAGGCAAGCCGACTTTCAAACTCCTGTTCGGTGACTTTATGGGCTTCAACCATCTCGCGGGTAAAGATGACGACTTTATCAATAGCTACCACCTCCCTGATACCTTCTTGAAGCACCCACCAGAGTTCATACGCACGAGTGGTCTTGGCTGTAAATTCAGCTTGAAGTTCTCCCAGCGCTTTGGAAGCCAACACCCTCTCCGAAAACTTTCGGTTAAGCCTCTTCTCGCATGACAGCATATTTGCGGCGCCCCGTTCAATCAGCCCCCGCAAGCTCGTCTTTGCAGCCATGACCTCTGAGGGAAGGCATGTGCACTTGAGATCATGTAAACAGACCTCCATTCGACGCCAATCCTCGATCCAAAACACGCACAAGCTATTTTCTCTTTCTGGCAACAAGGAAAGTTTTCGTGTTCGTACTTAAAGAAATTTCCAGGGGTCAAGTATGAAGCTCGTGTACACAGGTGGGATGCACGTATGAATACACATCAAGCAGAAAAAGCCAACAGAGAACATTCAAAGATTAATGATAAGAGAAAATATATTGATATTACTCTAAAGAAAAGAGATCACCAAACAAGGGATCGGAAATACAAGGGTTAACAAAGCAAAACACAAAATTTTCCTGCTCCATCTCCGCCTTCTCCAGCACGTCAAAACGACGGTTCTCGAGAGGAGTCTCTCCCCATCGGTTGGCGCCGTGCTCATCAGCGAAAGTGGACATGACGGCCCGTCGGGCCCTTATCTGACTCAGTATATGAACTGAATGATCCTTTAGAGCTTGAGTGATTAGACAAGCCTCGTGAAAGCACTCGAGCTTTTCCTCCGCCGCATCAAGGATCGCCGAAGTTATATCCGTCGGATGAGGGGGTATATCGGCAAGCACAGACAGAAAAATCATCCGGAGCCAAATGGAGCCCATGCGAAGAGGAGAGCCCCGACGAGTCAGAAGCTCATACATCACTGCGTCACATTGAGTGTCGGTGACAAGGGGATCTGCCAGCCGCGCATCGAAGCGAGGGATTATCTCCTCAATGGGCACCCCCCATGGTTGCCGACAAGTGTAGGGATGATTGAAAGCCATAGCAGTTGATCGGTTTCTCAAAGCTGACCACCTTAAGGTATAAATGGGTTTCTCTGTGAGGAAAGGAAGAAAGGCATGGTTTTAAGCTATAAAGGGGAGTATTTAATGCTATGCACAAAAAATGTTGTGCATGGTGGAACTATTCTCAAAACCCTGAAAAAAGGGGAGAGCGTTGGAAATGAAAAGCAATGACGTATTGAAATCAGATCAAGGAAATGAAACGTCCCCATTAAGCAGAGCCACGCATGCGCAACACGTGAGCATAAGCCTTGATTGGAAGATAAAGTGGTACTGCACATACATGACACAGAACTGAGTTCTGAAGAAGAGAATTAAATTCTCAAGGAAAATGAACAAGGAAGAAGATGAAAGAGTGGAGGCGCTTCTAAAGAGACTCCTACATTTATAGGATGTGATGGAAAACGGTTCATCTACCCCCTTTCCTAGTCAAATCCAACGGCCACAAAAGTTACAGCGTTGCACTCACGTACAAACACGTAAGAACAACGTTGTGGGGGAATTTTTTCCCTCATAAAATACAAGGAAAAACTCCAATGGGGCATCACATGCACACACATGATCGGGGGTCACATGCACACACGTGATGGCTTCCTGAGGGCTCTGAAATGATAAGAATTGAATCCTAATCAAATGAGGTCACGTGCCTACGCGTGATGGGCCTTTTAACACACTGAAAAGAATTAAAGGTATAATAAAACAATTGAGAATACCCCAATGGGGCATCACGTGCCCACACGTGACCAAGGGTCACGTGCTGACACGTGATAATTCCTGAGTTTTTTAAAACAACAAAATTAAATTCTGGTTAAATGCTTAATCAAGGGGTCACATGCCAACACGTGATGGATTCCTAAAGATCTCTGAAATAATAGAATTAAATTCTAATTAAATGGTCAATCAGAAGGCCACGTGCCAACACGTGACGGGCTCTTAAACTTTCTGAACTAATAGAATTAAATTCTAATTAAGAGGGAATCAAAAACCCTAACTGGAAAAATATTTCTCTAGATCTTTCCAAACAAAAAAGATTGTGCTATGTAAAGTGGAGCACCGTTGGATTAAAAATCCAATGGTGATTAAAAATCACCAATTTATAGAAAGATTCTATACAAGGAAAGATTTTCCTAAAATCTGCCAGGAACAACAAACAAAATATCTTTTGGATTAAAAATCCAATGGTGAATAAAATTCACTGAGTGATCTAAAAGATCATGATTGGTTACAAAATCAATTAAAATCTTTCAATGAAAGATTGACAAAACAAACTGATTCTTTTCTTTCTCCTATAAATAGGAGTCAAGAAGAGAAGAAGAAAAAAGAGGATACAACAACAGAGAGAAAAAAGAAGAGAATTTAAATCTCTAGAGAGAAAAGAAGATTTCCTCAGAAGAGAAAGAAACCCTAGGTGAGAAAAAGGATAGAGATCATAAGCTCTACAAAACAAAAGGAGAATTCAATTCTCAAACTAAGAATTTAACTCTTCAGAATAAGAACTTAGCTCTTCCTTTGGTTGAAGATCTGCAGAAGCAGATCTCCCCATAAGTTGAGAATTTAATTCTCATCGGGGAGATTCTGCCATGCAGATCCAAAACTTAAAGGGAGAATTGAGTTTAAAGAATTTAATTCGTCCAAATACTTAGGAATTTAATTCCTCCAACAGAGACAGGGTTTAACCCTTAAAACAAGAACTTAGTTATTCTTCATGGTTGAAAATCTCCAGAAGCAGATCTCCCCAAAAATTGAGAATTTAATTCTCATCGGGGAGATTTTGCCATGCAGATCCAAAACTTAGAGTAAGAGATGTGTTTAAAGAATTTAATTATTTCAAACATATAGGAATTTAATTCCTCTAAATAAAATTAGGGTTTAACCCTATAAAAGAATTTAATTCTTAAACAAGGGACTTTTCATGCACGTAAAAAGATCAAGTATCCAACCTGATCACGTGGCAACACGTGACCCTCCCCTCAATGGTCAAAAAAGAATGAATGAGATTGGGTCACATGCTCCCACGTGACCCTTGAACAAACTTCTTAAGAATAAAGGCAGAACAGACTTTGGGCGCTCTCACGTGTCCCCACGTGACCCGTGACAAGCACATCATTAAAAAAGAGAAGATGAAATGAACTGAAGGATTAAAATCCAAAGCATGGGCGCCCTCACGTTTCCCCACGTGACCCCTAGCAAATCCTTTTAATATTCAGTGCATGGGTATCCATCACGTGCCCACACGTGATGGCCTTGAAGACTAAAGTGTTTAACATTTACCTGTATATCCTGGGAATAAAATAAAGGAAGTTTTGGCCCAACACTGTTTTGTGCGCTGCATCCTTAGTGTTTAACACTATTTTAAGCGCATCACGTGGGAGCACGTGATAGCCGAGTGTACTCTAGTGTTTAACACTATATCCAAGCCAATCTTAGCTTGAACTAGCCAAGTTTTTCCAGAGGCAGTACCCTCTTTTGACTGAATCTCAAACACACTTTTGTCTTCCAAAATTGGTCATCTCATATGACATTCAAAGCAAAACCCAGAGCCTTTCAGACAAATTTGGTTCAAGGGTACATCTCTTCACACCTCTGATACATGTCGTTGTAATTCTTCAATGTCTTCAGAGAGGTAGTGGGTCCCAATGACCAATAACTATCTGGTGCATTTCCAAACCCATGTTGGCATCTGAACCTTGGACCGCAATGTCCCTAAACTAAACAATAGAGCCTAAATGCTCTTTTGTTGGATCTAAATGATCCTGTTAAGTAGATCTTAGTCTAAAATTAGACTAACGTAACAAACATTTAAGTTGATCTTAATCCCAAACGAGATTAATGATTCTTAAATCAATCCAACTACAGATCCCCTAACCAATATTGGTTCAAGGGTACATCTCTTCACTCCTCTGATATTTGTCTTTATAATCCCTTAACGTCTTCAGAGAGGTGACGGGTCCCGACAACAAGCAAATCTTACAGACTATGATGTCTCTAAACTGGACTGTGGGGTCCTTAAACCCATGGACTATGATGTCCTTAACCTTGGACTGTGGGGTCCTTAAACCCATGGACTATGATGTCCTTAACCTCGGACTGTATGGTCCTAAAGCCCATGGACTATGATGTCCTTAACCTTTACAGACTATGATGTCTTTAAACTGGACCGAGATGTCTTTAAACTAACACTGGACCGTAATGTCCTTAAACTAACAATGGACCGCAATGTCCCTAAACTAAACAATAGAGCCCAAATGCTCTTTTGTTGGATCTAAATGATCCTGTTAAGTTGATCTTAGTCTAAAATTAGACTAACGTATCCTTAACATACGTTTAAGTTGATATTAGTCTTAAATGAGACTAACGTATCCTTAAACCCAACCCCAAACCCAAATCTAAGAAAATATGGATTTGGACTAATTCATGCCCTACGGGTGACAATATAAATTACTCTCCGTATACAATCCACGGGCGACCAAAAACTAAACAAACACCCACGACACGAAGTGACTATATGGAGAAGGAGAAAGTGGTTACCGCGATGCGGTAGCGTAATTATCTGCAGGGGCTTACGCCTGCAGGGAAGAGTGTCCCCACAATAAAAAAACCCTCAAGGAGGGGGAATCTGATGAAGTCTGCTACATCGGCCGTATCCATTTAAACTTTCGATACATGGTGTCATAATTCAACTTGGCATTTTCGGAGAGGTGGACGGATAGCACCAATTAGCATCTGTCCCCAAATTCAGGCAATACGAACCTACGCGGTCACGTCTCTGTATTCGGCGGAGAACAGCTACCCTCGGTGATAGTATTCCTACCGAAGATGACATTCCTTCTGTTCAAGGACCGCGTGCGGATAAGTATGAAAAGTTCATGAATGATGCTAGAAAACCAATTTATAAGAATGCAAAGTATTCCACCCAATCATGGTTCGTCCAATTTTTTCAGATTAAGTGCCTAAATAGATGGAGTAACAAGTCATTCATGATACTTCTGAAGTTTCTAAAAGATTCTATGCTCCCAGAAAACAACGTGCCCGACAGCTGGTATGAAACCCAGAAAATGATGTATTATTTGGGTCTGAAGTGTGAGAAGATTCATGCATGTCCCAAAAATTGCTTGTTGTACCGAAAAGAGAATTCAGATTTGAAAAAGTGTCCAACATACGGAGATGCCAGGTATAAACTGAAAGAATCTGATAAGAAGCCTGATATACCTGTCAAGATAGCACGATATTTTCCCATAACACAGAGGCTGCAGAGGCTATTCATGTGCAAGAAAACAGCTGAGGCAATGATTTGGCATCACCGTGCTGCTCCAAGCAAAAATGAAAAAATGAGTCATCCAAGAGATTCACCGGCATGGAAGGATTTCGATAGGAGGCACGAAATATTCAGTAGTGATCCTCACAATGTCAGGCTCAGACTCGCTAGTGTTGGATTCTGCCCATTCAACTATATGGCTGAAGGCCACAGCACATGGCCCATTGTAATAATAGTTTATAGTCCGTCGCCTTGGTTGGCTATGGATCAATTATAATTTATGATGCTTTTCTTATTGACGGACCAAACTCACCGGAAAATAATATTGACGCCTATCTCCGACCTCTGATCAATGAGTTAAAATCTTTATTCATTGATGGTGTAGAGACTTACGATGCAAACACAGATACAACCTTCACAATGCGCGCGGCTTTAATGTGGACAATTAATGACTTTCCTGCTATGGAATTCTATAAGATTGGTCTGTATATGGTCACAAAGCATGCCCTTATTTCCATCAATATACAATATCGAAATGGTTGAATTTTAGCAGGAAGGTTTTTTATTGCGATCATCGGCATTTCCTGCCACTAGACCATCCTTGCAGGTTAGACGCTGCTCACTTTAATGGTCATCAGGAGCTTCTTGGGTCTCCAGCCTCATTGTCCGGAGAGGATGTGATTGTTCAGTGGGATGGTTACAATAATATGACCTTCGGGATGGATCCGGTAAAACAGGCCAATCCACCCTACTGGAACAAGTTAAGCATTTTCTACGAGCTTTCGTACTGGTCAACAAATTTAGTACGTTATTGTCTGGACGTCACGCGCATAGAGAAGGAAGTATCCGAGCACGTAATCAACTTACTTTTTTGTAAAGATAGAAAATCGAAAGACAACTTCCGTGCTTAGACAGATTTTCAGAACTGGGAAATTAGAAGTGAATTGCATCCTAAACTGATGGTGGGTAAACAAGGCAAATTTGTACTTTCCAATACCGCGTATCATATGTCACAACCGGAGAAAGAAAGGTGCCTGCAGGTGTTGCATGATTTGAAAGTTCCCACAGGTTTCTCAGGAGCATATAGCAAGTAGATAAAAATTGTGAAAGGTAAGATTGATGGGCTAAAAAGTCATGATCATCATATTAATATGGAGCACCTTCTCCCATTAGCCCTCAGGATTTCCCTTCCCAAATCGATTGGTCTAGTAGTCAGTGATCTTTGTTACTTTTTTAGAAAATTATGCGCTAAAGCCTTGGATGCTAAGACGCTGGAGAATCTAGAAAATTCTATTTCATTGATAATTTGCAAGTTTGAGCGTATTTTCCCATCATCATTCTTCGATATCAATTCCGTTGAGAAATTTGACTAGATGATCTACATTAATTAAAACCATCTTGCATTTTAATTTTACACTTATAAAAACAAGATAATCTAATTATATATAATCATTTGCAACAACATTTCGTATCCATTTTAAAAAATTCAGAAAAATTAAAGCATGGATGTTAGAATTTGTATCTTTCACCGCTTCTTATGAAACATGACATACTATATATATCACTTGGCTAACAAATCCTTAGGGTTAATTGCTAAATAATACCCCGACCTTTCTCCTACTTCACACTTGCGTACTTTATTGATTTTATCGCTGCACTTCCTAAAATGCAAACCGTATGCACTTAATTATAACTATTTCATATCTCAAAATAGTTACATATCAGTTTTGAAACAACCTCAAAATACATGCATGCATGCATGCATGCGCGCGCGCGCGCACACACACACACTAAATAGTCATTGCAGTCTTTGATGCACACCTTGCAGTATTTCGGCCATAAACCAATTACAGAAATTCTGAACGACCAACTTGTTCTTGTGTTAGAAAATAGACATAATTATCTCTTCAACAAGCTATCAAGTGATGAATTTGACCAACTGTGTTGAAGCCGAGAAGCATGTACTACTACAATGAGAGGTTGTCCCTACGGATAGAGGAATTCGTAGGGCAAAAAAAAGTTGCCCCTACGGTTTACTCCGTAGGGGCATTGTTTGTCCCTACGGTGCCCACCGTAGGGGCATAAATAAATTAAAAAATATTAAAATGTAATCTCTTTATTTGGTCCTACGGTGCCGCAAAAGAAAGCCCTACGGATTAATCCGTAGGGGCAATAAATGATTATTTCAAAAAAATAAAGTTAAGTAAATTTCCACCGCCCCCCAAAATTTCCCACCAACCTTATCTCTCCCGCGCCCTCGATCGTCGATCAAGCTCGTCCCTCATCGTCGAAAGCGTAGTTGACTTCGTCGTCCCTCGTCGTCGACTTCCTCGTCGCCGATCAAGCTCGTCGGCGAGTTTCTCCTCCATCACCATTGATCGAGCTCGTCGTGGAGTTCCTCTTCACCGCCAATCGATATCGAGGTCCTTGTCATCGCCTCCACCTCTTCGAGCTCCATCTTTCCGGCCTCCTCCACCTCGTCGAGTTCTTGCTCTCTACCTCCTTGAGCTTTTTACCGTTGGCCGGTATTTGGCAAAGATGACTTTATATATATAAAGAGTGCTTGAATTTTCCTAATTAGTTATGTTTTTTTATTTTTGTAAATTAATTAGGAATTTAATTTATAATTTTGTTTTTTTTGGTGTTATTGTTGTTGATTTTGGGGTTAGGGTTACAGGACCGGGTTAATTAGGGGTTAATTTGGGTTAAGGTTTGGGTTAGGGTTAGGTTTAATTTAGGTTAATTAGGTAAAATAGGGTTAGGGTTTGGGTTTGGGTGATGATTAAGATTAGGGTTATGGCTAATTTAGGTTAATTAGGTAAAATAGGGTTGGTGATGATTAGGGTTAGGGTAGATTAATTAGGGATAATTTTGGTTTGGGTTAGGGTTAATTAGGGTTAGGATTTGGATGATTATTAGGGTTAGGTTTAATTAGATAAAATAGGGTTGGTGATGATTAGGGTTAGAGTTAATTAGATTAATTAGGGTTAATTTTGATTTGGGTTAGGGTTTGGGTAATGATTAGAGTTAGGGATGGGGTTAGGGTTAATTTGGTAAAATAAGGTTAATTTGGGTTAGGGTGTTGATTAGGGTTAATTAAGTTTAATTTGAATTAATTTTGGGTTGATTAGGGTGATAATTAGGGTTAATTTGGGTTAATTTGGCTTAGGGTTTATGGTGCACTAGTTCTTTCAGTAGGATACTCGATGATAATGTAAACGTAAAATTTTACCATAAACGTAAGAAAACTTTACCCTAAACTAAAAACTTCAAACCCTTAAAAACGAAACGTAAACGTAAAACCTATTCAAGTTGAATATTAAAGTTAAAACCAATATATGATACTCGATGATAATTTGAAACTTTCATATTCTTATCGATACTCATATATGAAAATCAAAGCGCGGCTTAGTCCCCGTCAATTGGTTAACATACGTTCGATATTCGTCGTGACATAGAACTATATGAAGGTTATTAAATATCGGATGGTATAGATTGGTGCTAACAACCGTCGTGTAGTCTATATGACGAGAAGATTCAATCGTATGATAACCAATAGATTTGTCCAGTGTGGACAAGTTAGGAATGTATAAAGCAAACACCTGCATTCACTTGTGTTTTCATTCATTTCGAGTTATTTCGTCGGTACATTTCCGTTGGTTCTCCGTGTATAAAAATATATTAAATTTTCATTTCAACGTTATTTCACAGCATTGAAATGATTACCTATTCTATTATAGTGTACTCGGAGAACAGCGTAGAGGTGCTGCCGAAATTTACTCAAAACGGATGAAAGCACAAGCAAATGGATGTCTGCTCTATACATTCTTAATTGGATACAAGCCTTACTCCCGATAGCAGAAACACACACATACAACATGAATACACAACAAACGCATACACAAAGCACATATACACTAACAACTCTATACCTAAGCGAAATCATAAATTGAAACACACATACACAGAATACAACTCATACTTGGATATCTTCAAATATAATTTTGTTAATCAATAATTTATTCTTTTCAACGACAAACTTGCCTCTATAGATTTTCTTCTTTGTCGGTAATCATCTCGCTCTTAGATTTCTTAATATAGTCACCATAACCTATAATTTATATGTTATACAGTTTAACATGGCCCATGAGTACATCAGAGTTAAGCACTGGATGTATGTGGATTGGCAACAACGCATGCAATCTAAATTTGTCGCAGGAGTTGTTGTTTTCATTGAATTTGCACGCGCACATAATAAGATCGTGTTAAAGAAGATTCTCTGTCCGTGCAATAGATATGGGAATAAGTTCTGGCAGAAGGTAGAAATCGTAGAGCTTCACATCGTTAAACATAGTTTTACTAGATTTTATACAACTTGGTTATATCACAGGAAAGGACAAGAAGAAGATGGTAATGCGGCAGAAGAAGAAGAAGACGGTAACTTCTTTCAGGAGAAGAAATGGAGGGTATGGTAGAGGATGCCCTCAGTGATAGTATTCCTACGAAGATGACATTTCTTCTAGTCAAGGACCGCGTGCGGATAAGTATGAAAAGTTCATGAATGAAGCTAGAAGACCAATTTATGAGAATGCAAAGTATTCCACCCAATCATGGTTTGTCTAACTTTTCCAGATTAAGTGCCTGAATGGATGGAGCAACAGGTCATTCACGGTACTTCTGAAGTTCCTAAAATATTCTATACCCTAGGAAAATAACGTGCCCGACAGCTGGTACGAAGCCCAGAAGATTATGTCTGATTTGGGTCTGAAGTGTGAGAAGATTCATGTATGCCCCAAAGATTGCGTGTTATACCAGAAAGAGAATTCAGATTTGAAAGAGTGTCCAACATGCGGAGAGACCAGATATAAACTGAAAGAATCTGATAAGAAGCCCGATATACCTGTCAAGATAGTACGATACTTTTCTATAACACAGAGGCTATAGAGCCTATTCTGGTGCAAGAAAACAGCCGAGGCAATGATTTAGCATCACCGTGCTGCTCCAAGCGAAGATGGAAAAATGAGTCATCCAAGAGATTCACCGGCATGAAAGGATTTCGATAGGAAGCACGAAATATTCAGTAGCGATCCTAGCAATGTCAGGCTCAGAATCGCTAGTGATGGTTTCTGCCCATTAAACTATATGACTGGAAGCCACAACACATGGCCCGTTATAATGATAGTTTATAATCTGTCATCTTGATTGGTTATGGATCAATCCTACTTTATGATGCCTCTTCTTATTGACGGAGCAAACTCACCGGAAAACAATATCGACGTCTATCTTCGACCTATGATCGATGAGTTAAAATCTTTATTCATTGATGGTGTAGAGACTTACAATTCAAACACAGAACAACCTTCACAATGCATGCGTCTTTAATGTGGACAGTTAATGACTTTTCTGTGTATGAAATGCTATCAGGTTGGTCCATACATGGTCACAAAGCATGCCCTTATTGCCATCAATATACAACATCGAAATGGTTGAATTTTAGCAGGAAGGTTTGTTATTGCGGTCATCGGTGTTTCCTACCACTAGACCATCCTTACAGGTTAGATGATGCTCACTTTAATGGTCATCAGGAGTTTCTTAGGCCTCCAGCCTCATTGTCCGGAGAGGACGTGATTGCTCAGTGGGATGGTTACAATAATGCGACCTTCGGGATGGATCCGACAAAATAAATCAAACCACCTACTGGAACAATTTAAGCATTTTCTATAAGCTTCCGTACTGGTCAACAAATTTAGTGCTTCATTGTCTGGACATCATGCACATAGAGAAGGGAGTATCCGAGCACGTAATCAACTTGCTTCTTTGTAAAGACGGAAAATCAAAAGACAACCTCCGTGCTCGGATGGATTTTCAGGACTGGGAAATTAGAAGTGAATTGCATCCTAAACCAATAGCGGGTAAACCAGGCAAGTTTGTACTTCCCAATGTCGTGTATCATATGTAACAACCAGAGAAGAAAAGGTTGCTGCAGGTGTTGCATAATTTGAAAGTTTCTACAGCTTTCTCAGGATCATGAAGCAAGAAAATAAAAATTGTGAAAGGCAACATCGATGGGCTGAAAAACTATGATCACCATGTTATTATGGAGCACATTCTCCCATTAGCCCTCAGAACTTCCCTTCCCGAATCGGTTGGTCTAATAATCAATGACTTTTGTTGCTTTTTTAGAGAATTGTGTGCTAAAACCTTAGATGTTGTGACGCTGGAGAATCTAGAAAATTCTATTTCATTGATACCTTGCAAGCTTGAGCGTATTTTCCCACGGTCATTCTTCGATATCATAATACACCTGACGGTTCATCTTGCAACCGAGGCTAAGTTTGCCGGACCGGAACAATATCGATGGACGTATCCCGTTGAAAGGTACGTGGAATTTTTCATTTCACGCAATTTGTAAAATTATTGTTGTCCTATATGCCCGTATTTATTTATTTAACATATTTTTCTTTAGGTACCTCTACACTCAAAAAAAGTATATACGCAATAGAAATCAATCGGAGGGTTCTATCATGCAAGATTATCTTCTAGATGAATTAACCATATTTTGTTCCCGCTATCTGGACGAGAACATTGAAACGAAGCTTAACCGGCCTCGAAGAATTCAGGACGGGCCATATGGTAAAGTTGATTATAAGAGAGTAGACACTATGTTTAACAACAAGACATATCGGTTTATCCTCCTCAATAGCGTATATCTTGAAAAAATTAGAGAGTAAGTTTTTTTGGATTAATTGTTATATTTGTGTTTATTTGTGTATGAAATGATATAATATTAATACCATAATTTATTGTTGAGAACAGAATTCATATTGATGAGGTACGTGAGGGGAATCCTGATTGGAATGATGAACGATTGAAAAAATATCATAAAGATAATTTTTGCGATTGAGTTGCAGATCATGTAAGTTGTTTGAATAATATGTTATTACTACTAGTCTTAATCTAAACTTATACCGTTATGTATTTGCTGTAAAATTTGTTTTGTCATATCCATGATCCGAACTTGTTTGCATCATTAGAAAGAGATTCAAGATATTTAGCTCAGTTTTCTAGCCTGGAAGTTGCATATTATAAAGGATTCGGTGTCGTTGGATACAAATTTGAAGCTAAGGACATAGAAACATCTCAAACCATCCAGAATAGTAGGATTACGACAATAGGATCGGATGGTGTGATTTATTATGGATACTTAAATTGAATACTTGGCATCCAATATCCTGGACGATCAGGACTGTTTTATATATTTCATTGTATTTGGTACGATACATGAACCGATACGGATAAGTGGAGAAACAATCTCGGGACTTGGAAAGATGAATATAGATTGACTAGTATGAACACACTTTGATTTTACGGTCAAGACGATCCATTTATCTTTCCGAACTAAGCGTTCCAAGTATACTACTCACAGTGCTTGATGCATCCGGGATAGAGTATCGTATGCCATTAGAAACCCAGGGATATTTATGATGTCCCAAAATTCGAAGATCGTATGGAGGACAGCGATGAGGATGAAGAAGAGAGAAGACTTAGAGTGCTCCTACCTTCTGTTTCAAAAGACGGGTTGTTTTCGGCTGATCGTGAAGTTACGTGGGTTAGAAAAGATATCGATGATAAAATCCAAGTAGATATGTCTAATGCGTCTGCGCAACGAAAAAGATTATCAGTAATGTTATATTATTACTTCACATTTCTACGATCTATACATATATTGCAGGCATATGTAATGATTGTACTCTTCTAGGTCTGAAGATGACACCCGGAGCAGTGAGAGGCAGCAGGAGCACCAGCCGCGGTAGAGGCAGAGCGGTTCTGCCGCCCGGGGATCTACGTAGAGAGCTCCAGAGGGCTGGTCTTACACCCCGACCGGTATCCCCTTCGGATATCTCCTTCCGCGTAGAGTTTGCCACACCTCCGGGTATATTGCACGCACATTCATTTTGAATATAATATTATAGATATACACGCATATTTATTTCAAAATTACTTATATAGTCAATATTTAATTGTCTAGCGGTTGGTGGTGCATCCACATCAGAAGCAGAGGTCACTACCGCACCTGCAGGTATGTTTATATATCCTATAGGGCATGCATATTGATTTAGAATATTATAACATAAATATACACACATTCTTTTTTCTCTTACTTAGATAATCATTTTTTGATTGTCTAGTCGTAGGAGGTGCCTCCACGTCTCGGGCAGAGGCCACCACTGCACCTGTGGGTATGTTTATATATCCTATATTGCACGCATATTGATTTAGAATGTTATATTATAAATATACAAATTCTTTTTGCAATTACTTAAATAATCTATTTTTAATTGTCTAATTATAAGTGGTGCATCCACATCTGGCGCAGAGGCCACTCCCGTCACTTCCGTACCCTGCACTCAGTCTGCAGGTTAGTATGAATAAATATAAAATATTTATTCATTTTACATATTCTCTAAGAATAAACATGAACTTCATGTAATTTTATCATCAATTTTTATTTTCTAATTGGAGGGGATGCGTCCACGTCCGGATCACCAGCTGTTCCTCACCGCAGGAACTATCGTCTCGCTTGTGCTGCTGCCCGGGCCCAGGCTCATGCTGCTGTCGCCGGAGGTATATATCGCACTTCAATTTTCGTTAATTCTTGATTTCTAAATACATTTTTGTCTTAATATTGCTTGTCTCGATATTTCTTGTAGATGTAGGGTAGTCCCATCCTGAGAGGGGGGCTCGAGGGCCGAATCAGTCCCACAGGCTGAGACCCGATAGAGCTAGTGGGGAGGCACCATTCCCCCTCTTCTTTACCCCCGATTATCGTTATACCGGCGATTATGCCAAGTGGTTCAGCCGGTATATGGGGGATGAGAGACGCATCCAAAAGAAATATCCACTTCACGTTGAGTGGGGTGATCAGCACCGGTGCTCATTTGCCCTCTTCTGGGATCGGGCTCGGGTATTAATATATATTTTCATTTGACTTATCCAATAAATTTATTACTATTTAACACTTGTAATTTAAATACATTATTTTTTTGTATTTGCGGTTGGATTATGGCTTTCAGCCTGTACCCGACCCTGATCATCCGATCTTCATGCTCTGTACTTGGGCCTCATGAAGAACATGCAATCTAAGGTCCGATACAATAGGAACGAGCAGAAAATCAATTGCTATTTGGTCTGGCTGGCGACCCCCGAGGCAGAGAGAGCAACTCTCTTACATACTCCGGCTTTTCCCAGAGTCGACGTAGATACATGGCCTTTCTTGTGCCAATATTACTACTCTGGGCGCAAACAGATTTGTAATTTAAATGTAATTCATTGTTTAGTATATAATTTATTTTTTTGTATTGTTTAATTAGAAAACTAAATCTGATTGTGTTGTGCAGAAACAGGCCAATCAAAATAAAGAGAATAGGAAGTCGGCGAAGAGGAGTCACCCCACTTATGCAGATGGCTCGAGGAACATTACTCGTGCCATGGAGGCATCGGTAATTTACAATAGATCTATTTTGATATAATTCAATATTAAGAGTTATTTTATAATATATGTAAATTTTTGGCGAATTGCAGAGAGCTCAAACCCTAACGCAGGGTGGTACACCGAGCGTGTTGACCGCGTATCTTACCTCCACGGCATCTCGACAGATCTCGCCACGGGCGAGTTTCGATTCCCCGACACCGCTACCCAGGAGTATTGTGTAAGTATTAATATTTATTCTAATTCGAATGAAATTTTTGTTTTGATAAGTTCAAATTTATAAGATATACTTATATTTTAATGGTTAATGTGGGTGTAGGAGTGAGTAGTGGAGCAGGCGGAGATATCAGGGATCGATTTTAGTGGACAGACCGATCTGATACTACTGACCCCATCCTAAACGCCGCACAAGGAAGGCACCACGGAGGTTGGGAGAGAGGCCAGGGACTGGGTCCTAGCAGGGTCCATATGAGGTTGGTGTCCACTCCGGCGGTTACTTTCCCTACTCCTCGTGAGCGGCGTCTGGAGCATGATGTTGCTGTCTTGAATACCACCGTCGAGGAGTTGAAGAAGATGTTGGTACGTATATTACTTAATAGTAAAATATTATATCACGTTATTGTAACGACCATGTTTTCTAATACCTAATAAAATATATTTATTTATATTTCTACTATCAAATAATTATTTACGTGTTTCTTTTATATAATAATAATTTTTAAAGTAGTGTTAATAATTTTCAAAGCAGTAAATATGATTAAAGGAAATTTCTAAAATCTATTTATTATTTTTATAGGCTTAAAATGTTTTAGAAAGATTTTATAATACCTTAAAATAATCTACATATTTTTATTATCAATAAAAGTAATTAATTCATAATTAAAAATATTTTAAAGATGAACTAGATATTATATAATTATTTTAACTAGCTAATAATTTAGAAATAGATATACTAATTGTTTTTAGCCTAAAACTATTTTTATATTAAAGATAATAATAAAAATATATTTTCTGGAATTTTTCCATAATTTTCCCGTATTTTTTACTATTTTTAACAAATTTTTCAAAACCAAATCAATATTCTGCTATTTATTTATTTTTAATAATTTTATTTTAAATTTTTTAAAGCCTTTTAACCTGGACCGTTGGATCACGAGATCCAACGGCCCAGAGCTCTGCGGCGGCGCCCACGTAGTGATCCGCACCCACGGCAGTGGGCGAATCGCGTCGCGCCACGTGGCGACGAGGCGGTGTGCTGCGGGCCGTTGGATACAGATCCAACGGCCACGAAGCGTAGGCGGCGGGTGCAATCATTTCAGCAATCATTAGCGGCGCAGATTTTGAGGATTTTTTTGGATTTTCTTGTTATTTTTGAACGCTATAAATAGGCACCTTCAAACCTCATTTTCCCACACCTCAGAACTCCAAAAATTCTGAAAAAAATACTGGTGCCTTCGTATCGACGACGCTGACGCTACGGCTCCATCCAATCACAGAGGAAAAAGTCGGGACGCGGAGTTATTGAGGATTTAGTACGAGACTACTTTTTCAGCTCTTCGGCTTTCCGACTCAAACAAAAGGTAGGATCCGCCTCTCTTTCCTTTTCCTGTCACCTTCTTCTATCTCAATAACCTAATTCCAACTTCTAATTCTCAACCGCAATTTAAAATGGTGTTATAATATTTGTGCATACCCTTTTTCCTTGTACCCTTAATCATGATAATGTTAACCCATATTTTTGAAACGGTGTTTAAATTTCATCTGTACACAATTATATTGCACACCCATAATACCTGGAATCTGATGTAACCCATGAATTGTCATACCCATACTATAAAAATGATCTAAAAATGATCTCGAAATAGGTTACTTCCACAAGATACCCTCGTTTAAATATTATATTTTAAAGATATGTAAAATAAATATTTTAGATACAGCATACGTATATTTTACTTACAAATATCTTTAAAACCCCTCAACTTTTTAAAGAAAAAATATTAAATTTAAATAACGATATCTTTTCAAAAGGGAATATTTAGTATCTTTTAAAAGGTAAATTTTTTAAAACCAATCTAAAATAAAAGAAAGGTTGTAGGCATCGATCGTTTATCTAAAGCAGACTTTGTGATGTCCAGGCAAGTGTGTCTAAGGCTAGTGGTTATTAATTAGGCCCACTACTTACGTAGTGGAGTACCTTCCCACTTACCTGGCACTTACCTAGCCACAATTGGCGGTGAAGAGGCGATTTGAGGACCACATAACTTATCCTTTTGGAATATTAGGAGCAGTCTAGATTTTTCAAATAAAAACCCCTTGTAAAAGATTTTCAAATAACCACCACAACCTTTTATCAAAAGGATATTTTCTGTAAAATATTATGCTTTTCTAAAATAATAAATATCCTAAATATCATTGTTTTTCTTAGAAGTTATAAAAGATATTTAAATCTTATTATTTTAACTAAGTTTTCTCTAAAGGACACGAAGTACTTTACAAATTCTAGAACAATAAAACGAGTGGTTATGGAAGGCCATATTAAATGAGATCAAATACTCTTTCTAAAATTCCAGTTTATGACAACATGACATATACAAAACTTGATACGGTTAGGGTTAGAATGCGCGGACCTAGCTATGGAATACTATATGAAGATCCCTGTAGGCAGGGTGAACAGTCCAATATATGGGCGACTATATAAATATGAAGATCCCTGCAGGCAGGGTGAACAGTCCAATATATGGGCGATTATATAAATATGAAGATCCCGATATTTCGGATGAACAGTCCAAAGTGTGGACGACTATACAAATATGAAGATCCCGATATTCCGGGTGAACAGTCAAAATGTGGACGACTATACAATGTGGAAATTCCATGCCTAGAAGTATACACACTAACTCTAATCCATCCAAACCTTTATACTGAACCACGGGGATGGGTAGTTTGATTAGGCAAGGATAATTCGGAACTCGGATTCCCCTACTACTCAATCATGATCCCGGGAAGTGAAACGGTACATTTCACTTTCCGAGTTGTTGTTCCGTGGCCACAATGGAATAATCATGAGTATCCGGACCCTTATTTAACAAACTAATACAAACTATTACCTTCATCTACATATAACTTACAACATATATAACCTACTCATAATCATATATCCAATTTGTACATAACCTCATACCTTTATACACATGTACATCATATTCATTATACACACCTATTTGTTTCTATACCCTTACTATCTTTTGAGGCAATCCTACCCGAGTATAACTCGCTGACGGACTTTCCTTTTCTTTCTCTATCCTTGGAATGTCCGTCAGATAAGAATGAGCATTACAGCGAAGATCAAGGTGTGAAGTCAACTTATGAAGATTATGCAGACAGGACAATGGAAGATTAGATAGTTTTAATTTTTGTTGTTACCCACATGTTTAGGGCTTTTTGTTTCTCCTTTGATGTAAATAAACTACTTAGTTTATTTTACTATTTCCTTTGGGACGTAATAAAGTTTGGTTAATAGAAATAAAATGCGTTTCGCTTTTATTATTTTTGTTTTGGTACACATCCTGCATATTAATTATTTATACGCTTAAGGTAACTGTATTGAATAAACCACCTTCAATACAGTTAGGTTGCGGACCTTACCACGTCTTCCTTCTCCTTCTTTTGGGAAGCGGGGCGTGACAGGTTTTTGTGGTGGCCCATGGAGGTCCTCTTGTGTACTAAAATAAACTAACTGACTTATTATATTTGTGAATCTTATCCATCTATACCGATATCATAGTTTTTCCTATGTCCCTTGTCCCTTCCTTGACATTCTGTACCTTGACCATGACATTTCCTTCTGGTCATGGCAAATCTTTCCAACGAGAATGACATGTCCGATATTACTTTGAAACTACATCTGAAGATTCAGAAGATGAAGTCATAGACTCTCAGGCGGTTGTCTCCGCAAGGCACCGTGGGAATGGTCGTACTTTTCTTAGATTGAGGACCTATCATCACTTGTTGAACTCCCGTAATCGAGATTAATAAGTCTTTTCCATTTGTTTGGCCGAATAAAACGATGTAAGAACATTAAGGGCATGTCCTTACTTCCGGTTGTACTCTCTAAAATCTTGGTTTCGAGCAATAATCTCTCTTGTGTCTCTTGCTTTCTTAGTCTCTCCCTTGCATTAATTGTTGTTCTTCCATGCAAGTTATTATCTTGTCTCACCTCAGCCGTTTGTAACCTAACCTATTCTGATCCTAATCATCAATGGCCGGACGACACTATAACCGCAACAGAAGGAGAAATGGAGTCAATGAAGCCGCTGCTCAGCAAGCAGCGATGCTACAAATGATGTAAAGACTATTGGAGCAGCAGCAGCAGACAGCTGTCCTTCATCAGGAGCTACGAGAAAGTAAGCAGCAACAAGCAGAGATTTTATGTAAGGCACTAACCTCAGTTCCATAAGGTTCGGCGGGAGTGAAGCAGTTCAGATCACTCCATCCTAAGACTTTTTCGGGGAAGGAAACTCCTTTAGAAGCTGAAGAATGGCTTAAGAGAACAGTTAATGATCTCAGTGCCGCCTAAATCCCGAAGGACGCATGGGTGAACATCGCTAAGCTACAACTTACGGATAATGCCCGGATATGGTGAGAGGCAGAGGAAAGTAGATCGAAAGAGCCCATCGACTGGGAAAGGTTCAAACAGCGTTTTGATACCCAGTACTTTCCAGTCGTGGCACACTTAAAAATGGAACGGGAGTTTATACAATTCCAACAGGGGAGTATGTGGGATAAATCGGCGGACGAGTACGCTTCAGAGTTCGCGAGATTAAGTCGGTTCGTGCATCATCTGGTAACAACCCCCGGACTTTATGCCAAAAGATTCCGACAGGGATTGGACCTGAAGACGCAGTCCTCCATGTCTTCTGCAACCTTATCAACTTATGATGAAATCTTAGAGGCAGCACGGAACTTCGAAGACCTTCAGAGATGCATAAAGAAGGATGACCGATTGACTGGCATTAAGAGACCAGCCAATCAAGTTCTTGAAGGATCATCTTTCAGATTCAACGGGAGACAACAACCTATGAGACCAGCAGTACCAACTATCTTCAGAAAAACAGCCGTTGTATGCAACCATTGTGGTAGGACCGGACACTACATGAGAGACTTTCCATGCATCAAGTGATACACCAACTCACGGGAGCGACACATGCAGCAAAGAGGATTCCTGGTAGCGTTACTGATTTTCGTGCCTAGTAGTGGCTACTCCTTTGAAAGTTTCAAGTATGAAATTATTCTAAGGAGGGTAGATCGTAACTATCACAACCATTCTTGCAATTCTTAATAAACTTAGAAGTTTAAACATCCACAACGATTTCCGAAGGAGTAACTTGGTAATGTGATGTATCAGCGCGGCAATATAGTCGCATATGCGTCAATTCAACTAACGATTTGTGGATACAACTATTCCTATCCAGAATCAGAACCGACGATGGTAAATTTTCGTGTTGAAGATATAGAGAAACACTACTCTAAGGAGAACATGGGAACACGGATGGTTGAAACACATAAAGCGGATGAGAGAGGTCAAGTTTTAGAGAAGTGCCGGTCGGTTGGGAAGACCCTGAAGATGGAGAATTTGTAAGATAATAGTAGAAAAAAGTGGAGATGATGATTCAATGCAACGAGCAAAGAAAGCTCAGCCCACGACTCATTTTCCGTTTAACATCTTGGAAGAAGACGGTAGGTTTATGTATAGCCTACTTTTGCTACTTTCGTTGGAGGAAACCATAGTCATACTTTTGATCATTCCGAGATTATGGAAAGGTTAGCATAACCTACGAGCAGCAACCGGTCAGATACTAGAAGGATGAAACCCTAAGCGACAAGACAATCCAGCTGGCCCGAGCTATATGAAGGAAGAACTACTAGGCAGACATACACGGAAATGGGATGAGAGTGTGAGACCAAAATCTTTAACCGCGATAATCTCTTCTTAGTGATTTCTTTCTTCCTTTGACCTGCCTTTTAAAATTTCAAGGACGAAATTATTTTAAGGAGGATAGACTGTAACGACCATGTTTTCTAATACCTAATAAAATATATTTTATTTATATTTCTACTATCAAATAATTATTTACGTGTTTCTTTTATATAATAATAATTTTTAAAGTAGTGTTAATAATTTTCAAAGTAGTAAATATGATTAAAGGAAATTTCTAAAATCTATTTATTATTTTTATAGGCTTAAAATATTTTAGAAAGATTTTATAATACCTTAAAATAATCTACATGTTTTTATTATCAATAAAAGTAATTAATTCATAATTAAAAATATTTTAAAGATGAACTAGATATTATATAATTATTATAACTAGCTAATAATTTAGAAATAGATATACTAATTGTTTTTAGCCCAAAACTATTTTTATATTAAAGATAATAATAAAAATATATTTTCTGGAATTTTTCCATAATTTTCCCGTATTTTTTACTATTTTTAACAAATTTTTCAAAACCAAATCAATATTCTGCTATTTATTTATTTTTATTAATTTTATTTTAAATTTTTTAAAGCCTTTTAACCTGGACCGTTGGATCACGAGATCCAACGGCCCAGAGCTCTGCGGCGGCGCCCACGTGGTGATCCGCACCCACGGCAGTGGGCGAATCGCGTCGCGCCACGTGGCGACGAGGCGGTGCGCTGCGGGCCGTTGGATGCAGATCCAACGGCCACGAAGCGTAGGCGGTGGGCGCAATCATTTCAGCAATCATTAACGGCGCAGATTTTGAGGATTTTTTTGGATTTTCTTGTTATTTTTGAACGCTATAAATAGGTACCTTCAAACCTCATTTTCCCACACCTCAGAACTCTAAAAATTCTGGAAAAAAATAACGGTGCCTTCGTATCGACGACGCTGACGCTACGGCTCCATCCAATCGCAGAGGAAAAATCGGGATGCGGAGTTATTGAGAATTTAGTACGAGACTACGTTTTCATCTCTTCGGCTTTCCGACTCAAACAAAAGGTAGGATCCGCCTCTCTTTCCTTTTCCTATCACCTTCTTCTATCTTAATAACCTAGTTCCAACTTCTAATTCTCAACCCCCATTTAAAATGGTGTTATAATATTTGTGCATACATTTTTTCCTTGTACCCTTAATCATGATAATGTTAACCCATATTTTTAAAACGGTGTTTAAATTTCATCTGTACACAATTATATTGCACACCCATAATACCTGGAATCTGATGTAACCCATGAATTGTCATACCCATACTATAAAAATGATCTAAAAATGATCTCGAAATAGGTTACTTCCACAAGATACCCTCGTTTAAATATTATATTTTAAAGATATGTAAAATAAATATTTTAGATACAGCATACGTATATTTTACTTACAAATATCTTTAAAACCCCTCAACTTTTTAAAGAAAGAAAATATTAAATTTAAATAACGATATCTTTTCAAAAGGGAATATTTAGTATCTTTTAAAAGGTAAATTTTTTAAAACCAATCTAAACTAAAAGAAAGGTTGTAGGCATCGATCGTTTATCTAAACCAGACTTTGTGATGTCCAGGCAAGTGTGTCTAAGGCTAGTGGTTATTAATTAGACCCACTACTTACGTAGTGGAGTACCTTCCCACTTATCTGGCACTTACCTAGCCACAATTGGCGGTGAAGAGGCGATTTGAAGACCTCATAACTTATCCTTTTGGAATATTAGGAGCAGTCTAGATTTTTCAAATAAAAACCCCTTGTAAAAGATTTTCAAATAACCACCATAACCTTTTATCAAAAGGATATTTTCTGTAAAACATTATGCTTTTCTAAAATAATAAATATCCCAAATATCATTGTTTTTCTTAGAAGTGATAAAAGATATTTAAACCTTATTATTTTAACTAAGTTTTCTCTAAAGGACACGAAGTACTTTACAAATTCTAGAACAATAAAACGAGTGGTTGTGGAAGGCCATATTAAATGAGATCAAATACTCTTTCTAAAATTCCAGTTTATGACAACATGACATATACAAAACTTGATACGGTTAGGGTTACAATGCGCGGACCTAGGTATGGAATACTATATGAAGATTCCTGCAGGCAGGGTGAACAGTCCAATATAGGGGCGACTATATAAATATGAAGATCCCTGCAGGCAGGGTGAACAGTCCAATATATGGGCGATTATATAAATATGAAGATCCCGATATTTCGGGTGAATAGTCCAAAGTGTGGACGACTATACAAATATGAAGATCCCGATATTCCGGGTGAACAGTCCAAAATGTGGACGACTATACAATGTGGAAATTCCATGTCTAGAAGTATACGCACTAACTCTAATCCGTCCAAACCTTTATACTGAACCACGGGGATGGGTAGTTTGATTAGGCAAGGATAATTCGGAACTCGGATTCCCCTACTACTCGATCATGATCCCGGAAAGTAAAACGGTACATTTCACTTTCCGAGTTGTTGTTCCGTGGCCACAACGGAATAATCACGAGTATCCGGACCCTTATTTAACAAACTAATACAAACTATTAACTTCATCTACATATAACTTACAACATATATAACCTACTCATAATCACATATCCAATTTGTACATAACCTCATACCTTTATACACATGTACATCATATTCATTATACACACCTGTTTGTTTCTATACCCTTACTATCTTATGAGGAAATCCTACCCGAGTATAACTCGCTGACGGACCTTCTTTTTCTTTCTCTATCCTTGGAATGTCCGTCAGATAAGAATGAGCATTACAGCGAAGATCAAGGTGTGAAGTCAACTTATGAAGATTATGCAGACAGGACAATGGAAGATTAGATAGTTTTAATTTTTGTTGTTGCCCACATGTTTAGGGCTTTTTGTTTCTCTTTTGATGTAAATAAACTACTTAGTTTATTTTACTATTTCCTTTGGGATGTAATAAAGTTTGGTTAATGGAAATAAAATGCCTTTCGCTTTTATTATTTTTGTTTTGGTACACATCCTGCATATTAATTATTTATACGCTTAACGTAACTTTATTGAATAGACCACCTTCAATACAGTTAAGTTGCGGACCTTACCACGTCTTCCTTCTCCTTCTTTTGGGAAGCGGGGCGTGACAGTTATAGATAGTAACATATGCAATATTAGTGTCACGCCCCGCTTCCCAGAGTGCGCTATTATCGGCACATGACAGAGTCAACCATGCTCCATGTGGTTAGGAAATATCCCTCCACAGTCATATTACGGCTGTCCATAAGATATCAAGAACAGTAAAAATAAAATAATCTATCCAGTACATGTCTATCTGCCAGAATAAACGAGTCAAGAAATATGCCAAAGCAATAAATCCAATAACAGTAACATCTGGAATACGTCCCAAATACGGGCTCACGTCAGGAAATAAAACTGTGGAAAGAAAACTAACTAAACTATCACTAACGTGATTCTCACTGCTCGGACTGTTGGCTGAAATACTCCCGGTCAGCCTGCGACAAAGATATAGGAACTGGCCATGCAAAACCCAGACGTCAGTGCATCATAATATCAACAATAATAAATAACCATGATACACAAGATATGCAAGCATGAATATAAACGATAACATGAATATAACCAGTAAACATGGATATGGAACAGTGAAGTGTATACGTGAAGGTGAAGTGCAGTGAGTAATCTAAACTATACTGCTGAGTTATCTATTCTAAAGTATTCAAAATCAATTAATGTAACCCTTATCGTAACCCATCAGTGTATGCCCTGTTCATTCCCCATGGGACCACGGTAACAGGATTATTCCGTAACGTCCGGAAAAACGACAAACAATATATTCCATAACGCCCGGAAAAACGGCAAACAATATATTCCGTAACGCTCGGAAAAATGGCAAACAATATATAATAGCCTTTTGAGTTACGTACATTCTTGATTTTCCCTTACCTGCAAGGTTATGTGTTCAAATCAGGTATTGCCAATCGATATCTAATGCCAACACAAGATCAAGAAAGTATAGGTTTTGTCTGTGCAGACAACAGTAACGTCTATCGGGACAATGAGTCAGGATTGTTGGCATTAGTAACAAGATCAGGTATCAAATCAATCAGTGGTGTATCAGGTCATGTCAGGTGGTGCACAGTGTATCAAATGGATGCCTAACAGTAAAATGCAGCAAGTATCGAATCACGGTAAAACACGGATGCACAATGTCTATCATGGATCACATCCACAACTCCATAACTACGTATAATGCACATTATCAAGCATGAGGTACTAACATAATAGTAACATGTAATACTATGATCTGGCATGCAACTAGGGATGCAATAAATGATACGGATGCGAACGGATATCAGAAAACGATAAAACTGTAACAGGGATGCATAATGCAAAAAATATGTAATATTTTTATTCATATGGATGTAAAATATATATCATAGCATGTAGCAAGATAAACTTGCATGCGACTAGATATGTAATAAACTGTACGGATGCGAACGGGTATTGTAAAACTGTAAAACTGTAACATATGATGCATAATTAAACGACCTGTAATACTTTTATTCATATGAATATAAATATATTAGTATAGCATATAGCAAGATAAACTTGCCTGATCGGATCTCACGATGAGGTGTGTACACCGCGTGCGACGTCGGTAAATGTCATGATGCACCCGCGCACGTACAGAACAGGACCAGGAAAAGCAAAAATGTGACCACGCTGACTGGGGACGTCCACTGGATCGCCTAGATCGTCGGCGATGGCACAGCTCCGGTGGGGACCGGAAAAATACGGAATCAAGAAACCAGAAGAAGATAAGAAGAACTAGAAGAAGAAGAAGTTTTGTGTTCTGGGTTTGGATGCACTAGGATCAGAGATGAAGGCGACAGGGTGACGCCAACGATGGGTCATCGACGGCTAGGAGGCAGGCGAGGGTTTTCCGGCGATGAGGCAGTGGGTGCTAGGTTCCGGGTGCAGGGAAAAGAAGAGATTGGGGTGTGGGATTCTGGTCTGGATTGGCTCAGGATCATAGGAGGTGGCATGGGGAGACGACGGCGATGGGTCGGAGCTCCGGCAAAGTGTGCAGGTGAGGGTTGTAGCGAGGTCTGGGTGATGGTGTGCAGGGTTCTTGCTCGGTGGTGATGGTTTGCAGAGAGGGGAGAGAGAGGAGCAGGTGGTGAGGGAGGTCTTCGGCGTGAGGCGACAACAGCGAGACGAGCTCCGGCAGCGACGAGGTGTGCAGGCGATGGGTTCTGGGTTCGTTGTCGGTTGCGGAGAATATGGGTTCGGGAAAGAAAGGCGGTGACGAGGTCAAGGAGAGGAGGCGAGCTCGAGGGGATGAGCGGAGGAGGAGAGGGTGAGGAGGCGACAGTAACGAGGGTGAAAGGTAGGTTTAGGATTAGCACGGAGGCTACGAAGGAGGGAAACGAAAGAAAGAAGAAGAAAGAAATGAGAACGTGGGTTTGGAATGGGTTATAATTAAATATAATATATATAGTATATATGTGTAGAGGAGAGAGAGAGATGTTGAAGAGAGAGAGGGGGGGGGAGATCTGTGAGTGTGGATTAGTTATAGAATAATATTTTAGTTATAAAGAATAAAATCGTATATTATTAACAGTTTATATAGTGAAGAATATAATATTGATTATATTTGAGATTTTGGCTAATATAAAATAGTCCAAAACACGCCCGGGTCGGGTCTAAAATTACGGTTTGAAAATACGGATAATATACGTATTAATCAAAACCAAAATAGGATATCCGGGTAACGAAAATGGATACCCCCAAGAACGGATGCACGCAGTGTGCACGTAGCTATCCAAACGAGTTCGTTTCATTGAACGGGACGAGAACACGATGTACAGATGCCACGACAGGGTTAGGAATATGATGCAGGTGATGCTAGATATTTTTAAAATATTTTATTAGATTATAATTGTATTGTTAAAAAAATGCAGATGCCAGATATAATGCAGATATACAGGATAAACAACATGAAAGTGCACGAATCCCCCGCATTAGCGGGGATAAATCATAAACAGGAATCGGGACGGATTTCCAGCATGCGGGTCGGGTCGGATACCAAGCACAGAAACCAAACACTATCCGTACCCAAAAACGAATAACACAGGAAATAGCCACACTATAAATAAATCATCAAAACGAACATGATATAACTGAACTTGGGTGTTACAATTAGTAGCCTGAACTTATTTGGTTGTAGACTTAGTTTTGATTAATCATACTTATATAAAACTATCTAATTAAAATAAACCACAGTTTTCCAAACTAGATACCCAAATTAGGCCCAAGTCCCTAAATATTCTTAGCTTGGGGTTTCGCAATAATCTGATAATGATACGAATTCGATTAAAATCTAATACACCGTTCTTACTCGTTTATTACACACAAAATTTTACAGATTCGGTAGGCTACTTCGGCTGTGGCTCCACATGCATCTCTTTCGGCTGCAGCTCAGCAAGCTACTAGCTCGACTGCAATTGCGCAGACCACTCCTACAGCTCTACAGCCCGCTCAGACTCCCGCACAGTTCGCTCCTTCATTAGTCGAGTTTTTGACGACTCGGAGTTGCACCGAGGAGCAGATGCGCCAGATTACGGTGATTATCAGAGGTGGATGAGCTGGACCGAGTTAGGGTAGCTTTATTTATATTTTTGAGGATGTATGTACTTATCTGATACATATTGTATATGTTTTGGACGATATTGATGGTTGTTTACTTGTTCACGGTGATTTATATTGATATCGTATTCTTTTTGTTTATTTCTTTTATATATTATGCGTGAGATGTTGATTATGCATATTTCTGTATTTGGTTATATGATGCATATATTATTGTGCACAGGAAGGGGAAAAACTGGGAAGCCTCTTTCTATAAATTGTTTTTTGATATTTTTTCCCTACGTATTAATCCGTAGATGCAACTGTTGTACTTATGGATAAATCCGTAGGTGCAAATTTTGCCCCTACACATTTCACCGTATGGATAAAATATCAGAATATCTGATATTTTGTTCTTATGGACTCAGTAACATGGGTAAAACTTGCCCCTACGAATTAATCCGTAGGGGTATTTATCAAGCCATACAGATAAATCCGTAGGTATACGTATTTTATTTTATAAACCAATAAATTAAATAAAGATTATGTCCCTACGGAGTAATCCGTAGGGATAAATGTCTCTACAGAGTAAGACGTAGGGGCAATTATTACTCCGTAAGGGTATGTTCAGGACGAAAACCTGCACCTGCGCCTTTAGACCTACGGAGGAATTTTATATCTCTACGGATACATCCGTAGGGACAGTGGTCTGCCCTTATGATTAAATCCGTAGGGGCAAGCGATTACTGTAGTAGTGATTGTAATGCAGCTCCAACTACATTGATTTAATATTCATGCATTTATTTCAACATTTTATTAATTAATTTGTCTTCAATATGCGCTCAGTAGGAATTGAACATGGGCTGCTCTGCTTTGATAATTAAGGTCATCATCTCTGTATCAAAACTTCAAAGTTATGACGGAGAGTTAAGGAAACAAATTTTATATTCTAACAAAAAAACTAGTAAAATTATGGCCTTCAACACCGTCCTTCTGTTTTAACACCGCGGTAATGAATGGTCAATGGTTTAATTTATTAGTATTTTTCAATGTTTAATGGTGTTTTACTTGAAACTGGGGAAATTAAGGCTGGTGGTTTATGCCCTACTTATAACTACTACTGATATATGTCAAGTAAATTTTGAACTCTTAATAATGTTTCATTGCTAAAGCTGCTACCAATTAAACAACTATCAGTGTTACTAATAGAATTTGAATCTAAATCACTTAATTTGTTGTCTTAATTTTCAAAGTTTCTATAATTGCATGCATCAAAATTTTGAAATTGTTTCGTAGAGGAATAGTTCCTTGATTAGAAAGTTGTTAAACGTAGCTAACAGTGTTTACTCATTTGAGGTAAACAAATTCTTTTTTACTGTTTAATGTGCATCCACCCAATTACCCAAATATAAAGAATAGTGACAGTGATGAGCATTTTTTCTGGTCATCGTTCATGTTAATTATAATTATAATTATAGTATATGATAAGGTTACGAGCATAGTCACAAATTCGTGATTTGCGAATAATTGAGCGAGATAGAAAATTTGGATTCGGAGAACTATTCGGAAAAAATTGGCAGGTATTCGAGAAAGATTCGGCAGGTATTCGGGAAATGTTCAGGAAGGATTTCGAGTAAGAAATTAATATATGAGACGCTGGGTTTTGATATTGCTAATTATTCGTTGTTTTTGTGAATTATTTGCTGATTTTTCGAATTATTCGTGAATAATTCGAAGCGTTCGCCAACGGAGATTAAATCGGAGAATTAGTCGGCCGATCAAAAATTCACGAATTCGCTGAATAATTCACGAATTATGTGACTATGGTGATGACTAAGGGTTGTTCATATATTTTCAGAAAGAAAATGAAACCTTAAATATTGCAAGAATACCATGATGTACGTGATGTGACTGTGAAATCTTATATATTCTAAATTAATTAGACATTTGTTTCTTTTGGGTGTGAAAATTGGAGGTTGAAAGCATTACGGACTCTAAAGTTTTTAAGACATTTATATATAGAATTTTGGAGAATTCGACGGTATGAGGATGGCTACGTTCTGATATATCATTATGTTCAAGAGTGTGTGGAGGAGGAGTGAGATGAAAGACACCAGAGGAGGCAAGAGCTGTGTTGCCGTCATTATCAGAGTATATTTATATGAGTGGTAATTGAAAATATGCTTCGACAAGTTTTTTTGAATTGGGGAAAGATGGTGGCAACATCAAATTTGCGTTTTATAGAATACAGCCAGACGTATTTTGTGTCATAATCAACAAAGATTACGTAATAACAAAAACCACCATACGATAAATCAGTAGGTTCCCAAATATCGGTGTAGATTAATTGCAAAGATTTAGAAGTATGAAATGAATTTTCAGAAAAAGAAAGTTTATGACTTTTATTGCAAACACAAAGTTACATTGAAAATTATTAGTTACCGAGACATTAGACACTAATTTATTTTTCCTAACAAATGACTAAAAGACGCGATTGGAAAGATGACCAAGACGACAGCCCCACTCACTTATTTCTGATTTGGAGGTAGCATGAAATTGAGACTGGATGGAACATGGAAGGTAGTAGACATTATTATGGTTGTTCCTGTGAAGAAGAGACGCCTCCGTGCGAAGATCCTTCACCAAAAATTAAGAGGGAAAAAACTCAAGTGAGACGGTGTTGGATTTGCAAAATTTTGCGACAAAAATTAAGTTTTGAGTTATAACTGGTGCACATAGGACATTATCTAAGAGAGTTTTTGGAGAGAGTACAGTATTGTTTTACCGATGTGAGAGATTTGCAAATCTGAACCATCCCATATGTTGATCTCATCGAGACCACCATAATCGGTATAGTTATGAAGAGTTTCAACATCATACATGATGTGGTGAGAAGCACCGGTGTCCAATATCTATGAGGAGGGAGCAAGCCGATAGGCATTAGTGTTGTTGGCAACCGGTTGAGGCGAGGCCTGTTGTGAATTGACTTATACTGCATTCTCCTGAAGAAATCGAGAAAGTTGACGACATTCTTTGATGTTGTGACCGGAACGCTTGCAGAAATTGCAGTAGGAGTTGGAGCGGGATGGATTGTTGTTGCATACGATAGAGTACTGGTTAGTGTTGTGTCACGACCCAAGTTTGGATGTGACCGGCACTTAGATTGTACCATATCTAAAGATATTTCCAAAGTCTAAGTAAGCCGAAACCAAGATCAAACTACCTTATTACAGAATTATTTATGAAAATTTTAGTTTTTAAGTAAAAATTCCCGTTTATGAAATTAATTTATTAACAAGTATAAAGTGTTGGTTTTAGTTGTATCCCTAGTTGGGATCAACAATGTTAACAATGAACATGAATATAAACATATAGAACATCACTATGAAATTCACAAGAAAGAAACTATGATATAATGACCCAATGATCTCAACTGTCCATATATATATATATATAATCTCTCATTCTAAGTCAAAATACAGGTTTGATGGAGACTTTCTAGATACAAAATACAATTCAAAAAGGAAGGTTACTACACATGTAACCTACCTATCAAAGATGAAATACAACTGCAAAAGTAGCTCTGCCTCGCAGCTACCCGTCCACTCTATCTCTGCAAGGAACTGTGGCACAACGGGGGTGAGTTGCCAACTCAGTGAATATGACTAACATATAACAGTGAATAAAGTAAATATGACAATCATACTACTGAAATATGAATCAATATGAGGTATGAGTATATGTGAAGTTCAACAATAAATCATCATGATACTACGGAAATCTCAACTCAACAAAATCATTTCTTAGTGTCCATCAACGACATAAAACTTCCATTTCTTATAGGCATCATTCTCCGAATGATCCTAATTCAATAATACCGGTCGTTATCCTCTAAATACACGCCTTATATTTATCACTAACTCCGGTATCGAGTAACCTCGCTAGGCTCCCCCGTCTCAATACGGCTATCCTGCCCCTCGGTCTCGACCGGATCCACTATGTATCCAACTGTATATCTTCCCCACTCAGTATGGATAACGCAAAATCCGCGACCGTATATCTCCCCTACTCGGTCCGGAATAAAACCAAAACAGAAATCATCTCATGGTGGACATGTCACATCAATCATGAAAACACTGGATTTATGTAATAGTATTCAAAACTCAAAACCATAAATCCTCAATTCTGCATTTACCTCATATATAACACAGAAATACGCATGAAGTAACATGATGTAAACGATGCAATTTATTAATATTATTGATATGTGAAATACGATATAAATCCATGTTAACAAGTATGATGTTTAAGTGTAAGTGACATAGTAATATCGACGAGGTGTGTGTAGCATATAAGAGGTGCACGTGGCATGACTCGTCGATAATTGTGAAGTGTTCTAACAACTAAGAAATTTATAAATATTTATAATGAATGCAATTTATCAATTAAGCATACTAATATAACACATTTAGTTAAGTAAAAGTACGGGCGAAACACGCCATCTTTACAAAATTCCCCGGTAAATGTTTAGTCTACCCACCGAAAAAGTCGAATCTACTCCGGAATTGCTAATCCTTTCCCTTTCCTCGCTGCTTCCGTAATTCTTGTATCCGAATCTAAATTTACAATTTAACTTATATAAGAAAAACGGCTATTCCGATACGACGGAAAAGACAAACACCCGCTCCCACGTATAAGTTATATACTATACGATTTTATCAAGCAATCACATACTTAATCTGGCTGGATTTTAACCTTAGTCTGTATTGTTACAGAAACTAAAACGCGACGTGTTTTAATCGTATCGTATTTAGTGTTTTACAATACCCTTTCCGATATAAGTTCCCAGATTTTAACCACTGTGAAATTAAGTTAATTAAACAATACCAAGATATCCAAAATTGTGTACTGTAAACTACCCAACAGAGCAAACCCACAAAACTCCCCCCATGGCCAGCGACGCCGGATTTCCTTGTATAGCCGCCGGCCCAAAACCGGCCCCTTGGTGTCGTGGTCTTGTGGTTTATTCTAATTGTTACCTACATCACTTTAACTCTGTTTAGTTAAGTTAAATATTTTCCAGATTAAAGCAGATTTTTAACAGAGATTAATTTTAACTAGAATACTATATTATGTGACATGTTCAATCTATACTAACTAATCTACAGAGCCTATCTACCTACTATGATTTAGGATTTTACCCTCCAATTAGCTGTAGGAATAACCCCTCCAAGGTGCTAAGTCCTTCCTAGCTTGATGATGAACAATCTCCAAGAACAAAGTTCCTTTCTTCTTCTTCTTCCTCTTGCTCTTTCTTTTTCTCTTTTATTTTTGTTTTGATTTCAGAAATTTCAGAATTTTAATTGGACTTTGATCTGAACCAAACCTTTATATATGATAAGAAGGGAGGTGAGATGGTAGGAGGAGGTGTCAAGGTTGAAGGGTGCTTAGTTCATGCAAGAAGGAGGTGTAATGAAATTGTAAACATGCAAGCATGATGTGTTATTGCATTATCTTCAAATTTTTGTTTTAATTAAATTATAAATTCTGAACTAATATAATTTTCACTCACTTTCACTTATACCCTCAACAATATCCTATTTGCATAAAACTTAAACTTTACAATTTAACCCCTCACAACTTAACTTATTATAAAACACACATTTTATTAAAATGAAACTAAATTTATCATTAAAACCCTTATAACTTATTTAATTTGCATATAAAAATTTTAATTTAATTTGTATTACATATAACTTATGAAGATTGACATATTTGATTTTAACCGTTTTGTGATTTATCACTTTATTTTTAAATTGATTAATTTTATTTATTTCTAAATATTCCAAATGTTACATGTTGTTGCAAGCGAAATTGTTGCGATTGTTGGAGGCGCTTTCACATTGTTGCGGAGGACGATAGGAGGAGCGATTGGGTCGGTTGGCATAATTGGCAGTTGCAAGGGAGAGAGGCGCTCCGGTGTCTTTCTTTGCGTTCATAATCTATGAGCTCGTCATAGAGTTCGTCGAAAATGATGACGTCACGGACACGGATAGCAGCTGCGACTTCTTTGAATTCAAGTCTGAGACCAGCAAAAATGTGGAGAACAAGGTCATCTTTAGGAAGAAGATGGTCGACGAAAGCATGATCGCCGGAGATAGATCTCATCTCTTATAGGTACTCGCTTATAGATTGCGAACCATGTTGATTGTTGATGAGGCGTTTGTTGAGCGACATAACTCATAAATGAGATTTGTTCGCAAGGAGAATAATAAGTTGATCACATGCTTCCTTGGATGAGAAAACATAGGAGATGTGACGCTGGATCGTCTCGACACAGCTGCCAAGCATAGCGTTTAGAATAAGTTGATCATGACGATACCATTGATGGTAGTCTGGATTGTCGACACACTTGGTGTTGTCATTGATATCAGTGATAGTCCTCGAAGGAGGAGATTTGGAGCCGTCGATATAGCCAAGAAGGTTGTGGCCGATTAAGACCGATTGAATTTAGGATCCCCAAACAGTAAAGTTTGTGTGGGAGAGCTTTGTTGGAAAAGGGAATTTGGAGATGACGGGGCTTGAGTTTTGAGAGGAGGTCATGGATAAAAAATTAAGCTTTTAATCGTAGAGCTCTGATACAATATAGAATTTTGGAAAAAAATGGTTTTTAAATTTTGAAATTTGATTTGATTTGTATTGAATATTAAAAGTGTATATATACACTTTACATGATGAGGAAATAAAGCAAATAAATCTTTCCTAAACAAATAACATCAGAACAGATATGGAAAGATTTTTCTAATTGCAAAAATCTGCAATAGTCGTGTCTATATTCGGCAGACGTCTGATGGGAAAATGGCCAGACGTCTGCTTAGACTCTAGGTTTTTTTGGAGCTTGATTGTTAGATGTCTGTGTTTCCTAATCAGCACATGTCTGCCTTCGCTCTGTGGAGTTTCCAGATGTCTGCACAAGATTTCTTCAAACGTCTTGTTTGCTTGTGTTGTTTCTTCTTTATCTCTAATATTATATATATAATCTAATCCTTGACAGTTATACCCTTCATTATATTCCTTATACTATTTTGGGTATTAGAAATTTGGAATTAGGGTTTCTGTCCAATTTTTTTTTTTGCATTCTGTTTTTGGGGGGGAAGAACTTGCATGAAGTGTAATTAAAGCAGCGCTTATATCTTATTAATTATTATTTGATATTCTTTTGCTTTCTTTGTTTTCTCATGCAATTGGAGTACAAACAATATATATATGTGTGTGTGATGCAAATACAATATATATTTGAATATCGCATTTTGAGATTGTCAGTTGTATTTACTTCTCTTGCTCGATACTAGCATATATTGATGGCACGAACTTAGTGTATTTTGGTATACATTTGGAAGTAACAGGCATTTATTAATTTATTTCAATAATTCAACTATGGCTTAGGATTATATTATGTCTTTCAAATAAATTAAATAAGAGTCTCATATATATCATTTATATATATATATATATATATATATATATATATATATATATATATATGAAGTATATAAAGACTTGGCCATCAAATATAGTGCTATTTTATTGTTGATCAGTAGAAAAGAAATACTTCTTGCATGGTAGATTTGGCTAATAAATTATCCATGTTGTCAAAATGAATGCTAACCTAGCTTCTACTACAACTATGTGCCATGCTCTTTACATCAAGCGCCTGTCAAAATAAATTATTCATGTCAAAATGCATGCATGTAACACACACAAGCGCCTGTGGAAGAGGCCAATAGTACAAATCAACTTGACCAAATTGTATCTAATCCTGGCTAATGAACCGAATAATTCGTGGTTCGTCATGCTTCGCTTCGCCACGAGGTGAAAAAAATCCGCCTCATGCTGACGTGGCCGAGTCAGGCGAATTGACTCGCCTCGTCGTGGTGAGCTTCACGAAGCAAGCAGGGACCTCCAATCCATGATGTTGCCTCATCGGAGTTCGCCTCGCCTTGCCTCGCCTCGGGAATCGTCGAAATTCATCACAAATCGCCAATCCGCACTTCACTTCGTTGACCGATTCGTCTCGAAGTCGATGTCCAACGGGAAACAACGGCTATGAACACGATGAGACGCCTCACTTCGCCACGAATTCGTCTCAGATTCACCTCGCCTCTCCATGAAAATCCCCTCCAACGGCTAGAAACGGGCAAATCAAGACGAAGAGAGGCGAATTTCGCGCCTCGCCTCGCCTTGCCTTGGAAATCTCATCCAGCTGCTAAAAATAGGGAAAACAAGGTGAGGTGAGACGAATCACGATGTCATTAGCCTCACCTCGCCTCCTAACGGTTATAAACGGCCAAAAAATTCAAAAAATCCAAAAAATCCAAAAAAAAAATCAAACCTATAAATACCCCATAAACCCTATTTCTTCTCATTCCAAATTCATTTATTTTTCAAATTTAAAAAAAAAAATACTCATCTCTCTCATAAAAACATATACTCTCTAAATTCTAAATTTTCAAGAATAGAAACTCCGATCCAATCCTTCAGCTTGATGCGTATCGGATAAACCCTCCATATCAATATTTTAACTAATTAAAAAGATAGAGAGTATTAGAGTGGAAATAATAAACTAAAAACAAGAAATAAGAAAGAGAGAAGAATGAGTGGGTTGGAGGCAGAGCCAGACCGTCGGAGGATTGGATCGGAGTTTCTATTCTTGAAAATTTAGAATTTAGAGAGTATATGTTTTTATGAGAGAGATGAGTATTTTTTTTTATCCCGAAAGAGCCGAAATAGAACCACAAGCTGAAGGATCCACCCCTAAATCTAAAGAAACTAAAAAACATGCGACTACTGGTAATATTTGGGATCACTATAAAGTTGAATTTAGGACAGTGTTAGATACTTCGTTTTCCAATATTGCGGTAATGCATATAAACACAAAGAAGGATGGGACCGTTAGAAACAATTTAGAAGAAGTGTTTGATTTGTATGTCGTACGATCTTCTGCTAGTAGAACTAGTAGACCACCAACCGCAATTAGTTTGCGTGCTTCGACTCCGGCTTTAGCACTTATTCTAGAAGAAAAGGGCACGAGACCCCGTAGCCTCATCATCATCTTTTATTAGAAGAGTACCTATTATTAGAAGGGTGGAAAACTACAAACCACTTAGCTAGGTTACGGGCCAGCAATATATATATATATATATATATATATATATATATATATATATATATAAAGTAAACTTTTCATTTAACACTGTCGCATACTCGCATGAGCTTCTGGCCGATACTGAAAGACCTTGGGCATATGCATGGCCAAAAACAAGCTTGGGAAGGCATGAGAATAAACATATTTTAAACCAGAGCCAATACCATGTCAAAGGGGAAAAGAACATTGCTCAAAGCCTTAAGCCACGCGTTGTGTATTATCAACCAAACATCGTATATACATAATGTAAAGGTGTAGAGAGATGGCAGAATTTTCAAATTGCCAATTTTGCCCTCACAAATTTTGATATTTCCATTTTCTACTGCCGCCTGTCCCATCTCCTTTTCAAAATGCCAATTTTGCCCTCACAAATTTTGGTATTTCCACTTTCTATTGGTACATTTTCCATCGACTATTGGCGTCTGTGCCCACCTTCTGCTCTATTTAAGATAGAGCACCTCATCCTCATTCTTTACTCAAAAGAGAAAAGCTAAAATTAAAAAAAGTTGACAGAGAGGAGAGAGAAAGGCCTTTAAAACTCTACCGATCTTCTTTTCCTATTTTGCATTTCTCTCAATAGCGCAAAAGCTTGATACAGAACGGCCGTTACCATTCTCAATGGTCAAAGAGTACAACCGTCACTACTTCTCTTACTCCATGCAAAAATGACGCCCACGTCGTCGGCTACCGACGGTGTCGATCCTTCCATGTGCATCCACGGGTACATTGAAAACTCTGCCCAAGTGATCATCCCCTCTTCCGATGGCCTTCATGATGGTGCAAAATTTTTTTGGACGGAGTATCCTCCTACAAGTATCGATAAGATGGTGACAATCAAGCTACCGTGTAAGCGAAAGAGATGAGGGTTGAAGGACGAGAATGGCGATATTTTTACTGTGTGTTTTAAAGAAATTGAGATGGGTAGCTACGGTGATTTAGTCGAACGAATGCAGTTGTGTTGTGATCATACATTCCACATAAAATGTATTGTTTCTTAAAAACTCATGCCCACTATGTCAATGTGAGAAGCCATGTTAAATAACTTAAGATGTCACTGTTAGTTTTTCTTTGTTGATCGATCGTTTGTTATTTCTGTGATTTTGAATGTAAAATTCGAAGAAGAATGAACAATATTAATAAGTTCTGATTGTGTTTTCTAATATTTTCAATTAGTTTAATATGATTAATATGATGATCAAATGATACATTTTATGGATATATAGTATAAATCACTTAATTTTCTAAATCGGTCGTGATTTTGCAATTAAATTTGACAAATGAAGGAAAAGGAGAAAAAAATTGAGAAGGTGCCAGCATGCAAGTGTAGAAAAAACTCAAATGAAAAAACAATGAGATTGCCAATTGGTTTTAATGGGTACTTCTTTGGTTGGAACAACAGAGTTATGATTATAATTCGTAACAAGCATAAGAAAGAATTATTAAACCGAAACTACAGTAGTCATGAAAAAAGAGAAAGACGTTACCATTTCTAAAAAGACTGTAGAAAAATAGGGACGTTATCAGATACAAATAGGACAGAAATGACAAGTCGTACGGAATATATCAAAAGAAAAACTGGTAAAATTAGAAAACTGCTAAAAAAATTTGTTAAAACGAGAAACTAATTATTTGATTGCGTCCCAAATTTATTCCCGATACTTCCTGTCAAATCTTAACTGATTCGGGTGCTAATTTCACCCCTAATTCGAAAGTCAAAGTTCGGAGCAAATCTTTGACCGCGATTTCAGGGCCTTAAATGATGGATTTTTGCGATTCTGAGAGACGTCCATTGACCCAGACTATTTTGCGAGATCTTCGATTTGGCTGGTGGAACGCGCGAATCAGACAAGATTTGACAGTTTGGGATTCTCGGGTTGAACTAGACCCGACGTGTTTTGGATCGGTCGAGCAACTCTAAGTAAGCTAGGGCTGCGTCTATATGACATAATACCCGCGCATAGACTGAGAGGGGACAAAGGTCCACGTGCAAGTGCATACAGTCGCAAAATAGTGACGTTAATATTAGTCATAATTTGACAGAAAAATGCATTAGTCATGACGGCGAGAAAAAGGATATTAGGCATGATTTGACAGAAAATGACATTGGTCATGATGGACTGTAGAAAAATAGTGACGTTAGCATTGGATATCGTTTGAAAGAAAAGGGACATTAGTCATGACGGACTGTAGAAAAATAATGACGTTAGCTTTGGTCATGATTTGACAGAAAAAGGACATCAGTCATGTCCACCTTCTATTGCCACATGTCTCATCTCTTATTGGCACCTATGCCCACCTCTACTCTATTTAAACTAAGGCACTTCATTTTCAATCCCTACAAAAGAGAAAGGGTAAAAAAGGGTAAGCCAGAAATATTTTGCATCTCTTAATGGCATAAAATCTTAATGCAGAACAGGCATTGCCTCTCTCAATGGTCAAAGAGTATAACAAACCGCCGTTGTTTCTCCTCCTCCATGCAAAACTGACGCCTACGTCGTCGGATGCCGACGATATCGATCTTTCCGTTTGCACCCACGGGTACATTGAAGACTCCGCTGAAGTGATTATTCCCTCTCCCGTTGGCCCTCGTGATGGTACAAAGTGTATTTTGGACGAAATGTCATCTTTTAAGCATCAAAAATATGTAGCCTCTAAATTACGTTCTCCCAAGAACTGTCGTAGCTTCGCCGGCTGGGTGGTGCGTCGTAAATGCCCCATCCAAGATCAACATCGCATGTATCTTGAAACGGAGATCAGCAAATTCGTCCATGAAGCTGTGGAGGTAGCAAATGCTAAATTTCATATCAAGATATATGTTTATACTAGTGTTGATAGGACTGTGACAATTAAGAGATCGCGTAAGCGAAAGAGACAAGAGTTGAAGGATGGGATTGACGATATTGTTTGTGCGGTGTGCTTCGAAGAAATTGAGAAAAGTAACCGAGGTGATTTGTTCGAAGGAGTGCAGTTGTGTTGTAACCATGCATTCCATATGAATTGCATTGTTCCTTGGTTGTTCAACAATAACTCATGTCCGCTATGTCGATATGAGAACCCATGTGAAATAGATTAGGATGTTAATTTTAGTTTTTCTTTGTTGATCAACCTTCTGTTATTTCTGTTATTTTCACATGTAAATTTCGAAGAAGGAATGAATAATGTTCACAAGTTCTGATTGTGTTTTCAAATATTTTCAATGGTTTAATACATTTCATATGATGATCATATGATAAATTTGGATATATAGTATAAATCACTAAATTTTCCAACTCGGTCGTATTTTTGCAATCAACTTTGACAAAGGACAGAAAAAGACAAAAAAAATTGAGAAGATGACAGCGTCCGAGTATAGAAAAACTCGAATAAAAAGGAATAATGATATTACCAATTGGTTTTAACGGATACTTCTTTGATTGGAAAACATGCATGTTATAATCATAACTCGTAACAATCATAATTAAGCATTATTAAACAGAAAAACACATTAGTCATGATGCTCTTTTTTAATTGGTAAATGGTGCAGCTGTGATTTGGGATACGGCTCTTCTAAACAGATTTGAGAGAAATTGAAAGAATAGAAAGATAACAATGGAAATTTTACCAAACTAGAGTTTTATTTAATTAAAATTTGCCTCTTACAATTACAAAATCGAAATCACAACTAATTTTTTAATAAAAGAAGAACTGCTAAAAATAGAAAAACTGCTAAAAATAAGACATAAAACCAAGTTCGGAATTTTCGGGTTGAACTAGACGCGACGTGCATCAATGAGATATAATACTAGCGCATAAATTGATAGAGGACAAAGGCTCGCGTGCAAATGCATGCAATTGAGTACGTATACGATGAAAAACGTTATCAGGTACAAACAGGACAAAAAAGTGACATTAACATTAGTCTTGAATTGACAAAAAAAGAATATTAGTCATGATAGACTGTAGAAAAATAATGACGTTAACATTGATAGTGATTTTACAGAAAAAGTTAACGACAGAAAAAGGACATTAGTCATAACGGACTGTTGAAAAATAGTGACCTGAACATTGGTAGTGATTCGAAAGAAAAAAGACAGTAGTCATGACGGACTGTAAAACAACAGTGACGTTAACGTTATTCATGATTTGACAGAAAAGAGACAGTAGTCATGATGGACTGCAGATCAACAGTGACGTTAACTTTGACCATGATTTGACAAAAAAAGGACATCAGTCATGATGGACTGCAGAAAATAGTGACGTTAATATTGACCATGATTAGACAGAAAAATTACATCAGTCGTAATGGACTGTAGAAAAATAGTGCTGATGACAGAAAAAGGACAATAGTCATGACGGACTGTAAAAAAATAGTAAACTGAACATTGGTAATGATTTGACAGAAAAAGGACATCGGTCACGATCGATTGTAGAAAAATAGTGCTGATAACAGAAAAAGGATATTAGTCATGACGGACTGTAGAAAAATAGTGACGTTAACATTTGTCATGATTTGATATAAAAAATACATTAGTCATGATGGACTGTAGAAAAATAGTGTTGACGGCTGAAAAAGGACAATAGTTATGACGAACTGTAAAAAAATAGTCACCTGAACATTGGTTTGATTTGACAGAAAAAGGACATTAATCATGACGGACTGTAGAACAACAGTGACGTTAACGTTATTCATGATCTGACAGAAAAGGGATAGTAGTCATGACGAACTGCAGAACAACAGTGACGTTAACGTTATTCGTGATTTGAAAAAAAAAGGGCATCAGTCATGACGGACAGTAGAACAACAGTTATGTTAACGTTATTCATGATTTAACAGAAAAAGGACATCAGTCATGATGGACTGCAGATCAACAGTGGCGTTAATATTAGTCGTGATTTGACAGAAAAAGGACAGTAGTTATGACAGACTGCAGAACAACCGTGACGTTAACGTTATTCTTGATTTGACAGAAAAAGGACAGTAGTCATGACGGACTGCAGAACAACAGTGATGTTAACGTTATTCATGATTTGACAGAAAAAGAACATCAGTCATGACGGACTGCAGAACAACAGTGACGTTAATATTGACCGTGATTTGACAGAAAAAGTACATTAGTCATGATGGACTGTAAAAAAATAGTGTTGACGACAGAAAAAGGACAATAGTCATGACGGACTGTAGAAAACTAGTAACGTGAACATTGGTAATGATTTGACAGAAAAAGAACATAAGTCATGACGGACTGTAGAACAACAGTGACGTTAACGTTATTCATGATTTGACAAAAAAGAGACATCAGTCATGACGGACTGCAGAACAACAGTGACGTTAACGTTCTTCATGATTTGATAGAAAAAGGACATCGGTCATGATGGGCTGCAGATCAACAGTGACATTAATATTGGCCGTGATTTGACAGAAAAAGGACAGCAGTCATGACGGACTGCAGAACAACAGTGACATTAATATTGACCGTGATTTGACAGAAAAAGGACATCAATCACGATTGACTGTATAGTACTGATGACAGAAAATGGACAATAGTCAGGACGGACTGTAGAACAATAGTGACGTAAATATCGGTCGTGATTTGACTGAAAAAGTATGTTAGAAAATAGTGCTAACGAGAGAAAAATGACATTATCCAGGACTGTAATTTGGCTGTGATTTGACAGAAAAAGACATTAGTCATGATTTGACTCTAGAAAAATAGTGACGTTAATATTGGTCGTGATTTGACAGAAAAAGACATTAGTCATGATTTGACAGAAAAATGACATTAGTCGTGATGAACTGTAGAAAAATAGTGATGTAAATATTAGTCATGATTTAATAGAAAAAAGACATTGGTCATAGTGGCAAAAAAAAGATATTGGTCATGATTTGACAGAAAAAGACATTAGTCATACTGGACTGTAGAAAAATAGTGACGTTAATGTTAGTGATGATTTGACAGAAAAAATGACATTTGTCCTGATGGACTGTAGAAAAATAATGACGTTAATATTAATCATGATTTGACAGAAAAGGGTCATTAGTTGTGATAGACAAAAAAAAGACATTAGTCATGTTTTGACAGCAAAAAAACATTAGTCATGATTGACTGTAGAAAAATAAAGGAGTCACTACGTATAAACAGGACGAAAAGGATAAATACGACAGAAAAAGTCAAAAGAAAAATAAAATGAAGAAGAGAGACACGTTACCGGATGCAAAAAGACGGTAGAAAAATAAAGACGTTAGTAGTGATGAGAAATAGTAAATAAAATAAATTCACATGATAAAACCAAAATATATTATCAGAAATTTAAAAAAATAAAAATGAATTGAATTTGTTTTCGTCTCCACCTCCTATTGACGTCATACCTCATCATCTCCTCCCCTATTTAATCCAGCACTTTTCATCTTCTTTCTCACTTGAAGGAAAAAGGGAAAATAGAGAAAGAGAGAGATCTCATTCTTACCAAATTCTGGATTTTTCAACACTTTTGAAACTTAGATCGTTTCAAAGCACCATACCTTCAGTAAGTATTTTTATCTCTTTCTTTATTTTCTTCTTCAACATATATGATCATCAATCAGGATGGTTTGCACTAAACATTTTTTTCATAACTAAACTTTTCTTTTTTCAACGTATTATTTTTCATTCTTCATTTAGTATTTTTTTAACTGATGAGAATATTTTTAAAAGTTGTCATTATTAATGCAATACTTGACTTGAATTGATATTTTTTCCATTTGCAGGAAAGTGTCCGTTTGATTTGGCCAACAACAAATTTGGAGTAAAAACTAAGGTAACAAAAAATCTATTATTCGAAAAATTCAATATTTAAGATTTTTATTTATTTATTCGTATATGTAGAAGTAAATCATTTGTTCTCTAAATTTAAATTCCTATTGGTATCTGTACAGTTTTCCATTTAAGTTATTAATAAATGTTGTGACGTATTTATTGTTATTAGTTAATCATTTATGTTGATCTCTATAATTGTTTCTATTGTGATATTATCTTTTGTTTTTTATTTAGCTATGCATGGAAATAAATCAAAATACATTCGCAAACCGTTATCAGAAGCACAAAAACAACATAAACGTGAACGTGAAAGAATAAGATATCAGAAAAAACAGTCCAACACTAATACTAAAAATGATGAGTTTTCTTTCAAATGAAATCGAAAGACATTTGATTTTGGTATCCTACACTTAAAAAGACCATTAGAACAAATTCCTAATTTTTCTGCCATTGTTGAATGCAACACATCTTTGATGGATGATGATACTGTTTTGTATCATTCTACGGAAGTGGGCTTTTTGAATGATCACCGTATAGTTAATAAAGATATTCATCAAGATTTGTCATACAGTAAAAAAAAACGATAATGATAGTAAGAGCATGCTTCATCCTCATTATATATCCTTATAAAACACAAAGTTTTATCTAATTTTACTTGAATGTTTGGTATTAACTATATTTAAAGAACATATTACTCAAAAATCTTAAATTTTTTTATTTACAAATATTTTACATGTTTTAAAAGCTATAAGATTATTTTAAATAAAATCCTCCATAAATATAATAATATAATATATCGCATTTTCTTATTGCTGATTAAATTGTAATGTGTGTTTTATAATGATATATGATAAGAAAGTTTTAACGATAATTATTTAACAGATTGGCGTAGTCATTTCCATTATTTGGGACCTCCTACTGAAAAATATTCTAGATGTGATGCAATTGTGTGAAAAGAAGAAATGGTTAGAACTAATAAAAAGAAAAAAATAAATTATTCACTTTGTTGCAAGAGTGGAAGAGTTTCTCTGCCTCTTCTTGAGAAGACACCTGAAATGCTGGATTCTTTATTGAACTATCAAAATGTTTCTGAACAAGCTAAACAATTTCGGAAAAAAAATTCGTTCGTTCAACTCTATATTTGCTTTTACATCTATTGGTGCAAAGATAGATTATCAAATTTTGAAAGGAATGGGACCGTATACATTTCGAATTCATGGACAAAACTATCATAAAATAGGTTCATTGCTATTGGCTATTGGAAGTCGACCTAAATATACACAGCTTTATATATATGATACCGAGCATGAAATTGAAAATCGAATCGCATCTATTAGAGATAATTGTAATGCTAAAACTGTGGAAAGTTTAAAGGAAATGTTGGATAAATACAACAAATATGTTAAGAAATTTCGATGCGTACGTGATTGGTATGAGAACAATAAGGATAAAGGGTTTAGTTTACGCATTTTAGAGGATAGAAATCATAAGGGTCAACAATATAATAAACCAAATTCAACAGAAATAGCTTCTCTGATGATTGATGATGAATTTTTTACTTCATCTACTTGAGATGTTATTGTCAATGATCGAAAAAAAGGATATCAAAGAATTGGTGAGATTCACCCAGCATACATGCCATTGCAATATCCCTTATTATTCCCATATGGAGAAGATAGTTGGCATAATTATATTGAAGGTAACAATACGAAGAGAAAAAGGAATAAAGTTTCAATGAAGGATTTCTACGCATTTAAGTTACAACAGCGTTGTCATGAAGGAACAACGTTGTTGAGAGGTGGAAAATTATTATAGTAATATATAGTTGATGCTTATGCGTCTGTTGAAGGGAATCGTCTTGGATGGATTCGTAATAATCAAAAAACTTTACGATATGAGTTATATCAAGGCTTGCAGGATGCTATTGACGATGGCGATAATGATGCTCACACAATTGGTAAAAAAATCATTTTGCCTTCATCTTTTACTGGAGGTCCACGATACATGATTCAAAACTATCAAGATACTATGGCAATTTGTGCATGGGCCGGGCCTCGGGATTTATTCATTACTTTTACATGCAATTCTAATTAGAAAGAAATACATGATTTTTTATTGATTACCGGTGGTCAAAGTGCATCTGATAGGCATGATATTGTTGACAGAGTTTTTCACTTAAAACTTATGCAGGTTCTTGATAATTTGATTAAACATAAATATTTTGGACCGGTACTTTCTGGTAGATTATTGTCATTATTTGTTGATATATGTTTTGTATATTGTTATATATTTCTATTTAAAAGTTTAATTTTTCCATTTGTAGATCTATCTGTGGTAGAATTTCAAAAACGAGGATTACCACATTCTCATATCTTTATTACATTGGAAAGTTCAAAAAAAAAATTCGCAAAGGATATTATAATTTAATTAGAGCTGAGCTTCCTGACATTAAAAATGGAACCTTTACTTCATGATTTGGTGGTTACCCATATGATTCATGGACCATGTGGTACACATAATCCAAAATGTATTTGCATGAAAAATAATAAATACTAAAAAAATTCCGTAAAATGTTCAATGACCATACTATTATTGATGAAAAGGGATATGCAATTTACCGAAAACGCAAATCAAGATCCTATACGGCAGATGAAAATGATATTGACAACAGTTGGGTTGTACCTTATAATACAAATCTGCTACTGAAATATCAATCACATATTAATGTTGAAACATGCAATCATAGACGAGCAATAAAATATTTATTTAAATATGTGAATAAAGGATCTGATTTTGCAACAGTTATCATTCATCAAAATGTGGTCGAAAGATATGACGAGGTCAAATTATATTTAGATTCTAGATATATTGCAGCATCTGAAGCTTTGAACGGTTGCAGTATCATCTTTTTGGTGAACAAATAGTTTTTTTTAGAGAAGATAGAAGTGTTCAAGAAATAATGGAGTCTGAGCGAGCTAATAAAACAATGTTAACTAAATGGTTTACTATGAATCTTAAATTTCCTTATGCTAGAAACTATACTTATGTTGAGTTTCCAAATCATATTGTTTGGAACAAAAAAAACTTGTGTTAGAAGCAACGAAAAAGAAGGAAAGCGATAGGTAGATTACCTTATACACATCCTGCCGCTGGTGAAAGATATTATCTCAGGATGTTGTTGACAATAGTGAAAGGAATGATTAATTTTATTGATATGAGAACAATTGATGGTGTTGAACATGAAACTTATAAGGAAGCATGTATACCACTTGGACTTCTTGATAATGATAATGAATGGAACTTAGCACTCCAAGAAGCGTCTAAGTGGGCGACGGTGCTAATCAACTTCGTCGCATGTTTTGCACGATATTACTTTTTAACGAAGTTATGAATTCTCGAGAACAATGGGATTTACATTGGGAGGCCATGAGTGATTATTATGAAAGACATTTGGAAAATTTGCATCCTGATTTAAAATTGTACTCGGTAACAAACAATTAAGAGATTTTGCGCTTCATGATATAAATGTGATTTTGTCATATAATAATAAAAGCTTGAGAAATTTTCCATTTATACCAATACCCTCTCCTAGCATTTTAAACAAGAACAATAGATTGATATTTGAGAAGCTAAATTATGATACTTTTGAGTTGTCGAAAAAATCTATTGAATTAGAATGTAGTTTAAATGATGAACAAAGAAAAATCTTTTATGCGGTTATAACTTCATGCGAAAAAAATATTGGAAGGCTATTTTTTGTGTATGGAGGTGGTGGAACTGGCAAAACTTACTTATGAAATGCAATTTTAGCGAAGTTGTGTAGTAAGAAACAAATCGTTCTTGCAGTTGCATTTTCTGGCATTGCTTCTTTGTTACTACCCGGAGGACGTACATCACATTCAAGATTCAAAAGTCCTATCGATCTTCATGAGTTTTCATCTTGCGCAATATCTCGCCAATCTAATCTTTCTCCTCTCATCAAAGAAGCAACATTGATTATTTGGGATGAAACTCCGATGATAAATCGCTTTGCATTTGAAGCCGTAGATTGAATTTTTAAAGATATTCTATCAAATATTAATCTACAACTTGAGAATAAACCATTTGGTGGAAAGACTATTGTTCTTGGTGGTGATTTTCGACAGATCTTACCAGTCGTCCGTAAAGATAGGAGACAACAAATTGTGTCCGCTACATTACATAAATCATATCTATGGGATCAATGTGAGATGTTTATACTGACAAAAAATATGCGTGTTCATACGAATACGAGGCTAGAAGAAGACATCAAAATTTTTGCAAAATGGCTAATCGATATCGGTAATGGTGATATTAAAGGAATTCAAATGGGCAACGATTGTGATGATAATTGGATAGAGATTCCGGATTCAATGTTATCTAATCACAGACTAGGTATTAGTGGATTAATAAATGAAATATATACAAATTTAAATGATAATTATCAAAATCCGCGGTATTTGGAATCAAGAGCAATACTTGCATGTAGAAATGAAGAAGTTGATGAAATTAATAAGAAGGTCATATCTCAAATTAGAAAAGAAAGTCTGATTTACTTGAGTGCAGACATGAAGGTTTCTGTTGCTGATGATTCTGCTTGCAATGATTTTTTACATACAACGGAATTTTTAAATTCGTTGATATGTTCTGGATTGCCTCCTCATTCGTATGAGCTTAAAATAAATACACCGATTATGTTACTTCGTAATTTAGATCAAAGTATTAGTTTATGTAATGGCACACGTCTTATCATTAAACAGTTAGGTGAAAGGGTCATAATAGCAGAATTCATGACTGGTACAAATATTGGAAAATGTGTGGTAATACCAAAAATAATTATGTCAAGTGATAATGAAGATCTCCCTTTCGTCCTTAAATGGCATCAATTTCCCGTTCATGTTGCTTATGCTATGACTATAAACAAAAGTCAAGGACAAACCTTGGGCAAAATTGGATTATATCTACGTACACCAGTTTTTTGTCATGGGCAATTGTATGTTGCATTCTCAAGAGCTAGATCTGCTTCATCCTTAAAAGTTTTTCTAGAAGAACAAATTAACATTTCAAAAAATTGTACACAAAATATTGTTTATAAAAGTTCTACAGAGCGTTCTCACAAAGGTAAAGATACATAAGAACTATATACACAACAAATGAAATCGAGTATTAATCCCAATATTGGAAAGTATCGCTCTGATTTAAAAATACTTTTACGGTAAATTTATTTTTAAATCAGAGTGTTACTTTTTAATATTGAATTAATACTCGATTTCATTTGTTGTATATATGTAGTTCTTACATAAAATTTTATATAATATATGCATTCACTTGATTTATTCATTTTTGTCAGATTTTTTTTATATCGTGATGTTTTTTGTTATTGATTTATTTTTTCTATTTTCTGTGTAGGATGGAAAAGAATAATTCAAATGATTGTGATGGAAATATATTCTTAAATGAAGAATCTGTTCTTTTTGAAAATTTTGAAAATAAAGTCAATTATCAATACAGTAGTAATGAAGTTGGAGATGGCAGTGATTGTGTTAATCTTACCGTTGGGAAAATAAGAAATAAATGTATCAATGATAAGAAGACTCGAAAAAGAGAGCATGACGTTTTTAAAGGAGAGAAAGCATTGAATAAACTTGGAAAAAAAATTAAACCGGTTCATAAGTCAAAAAAGGGTACGAGTTCCTGCAATATTATTTCAAAATTTATATTTTATTATATTTGGATTTTAATAAATTACTTATATTTTATTGTGCATGTCAGTTTCAGACTTGAAGGATCGTGACGACTGTGGTATTGGTAATATTCAAGCTCATTGTGCAGATGAAAATAAAGGAAAATTTGCAAGTAAGAGAGTAAAAGGATCATGGAGACAAAGTGAAATTAGCAAAAAAGAAATAGCTCATGTGACTCCTTTAAAGAAGGATTATAAAAACGGTATGTGTGTACCGATTATTTGTTTTATTTATTTGTAAAAAAACTTCGTTCTAATTTTACTAACGTATTTTCTTATACTAAAAGACGAAAAAACCAGTAGCCAACATGAAGCAAAAGAAAGAAAAAGAAGAATCTATCGATTTTGATTTCTAACGAATCTTATCCAGAAAGTAAGAAGAAAATGCTACCTACACTTTTAGAGATCACCACTTTTAAAAAAATTATAGAACGAGGTAAATTGTATAATATTAAGATACGTATCACGCGATTGTGGTATGGTCGATTGTATGCAAAGTCATCAAACTCGCTTACATTTGTGTCTAGGGATGAAGAAGTGAGTTGTTGTTTACAACAACAGTTATCTTTACAATGTAAAATTTATTATTTAAATATTAATTTTATGACTTTATGCAGAGCGTTGAATGAGAGGTGTTAGTTGATGATTTATATGCTGACAAATGGAAAAACATGATATTCGTTGATAAAGTATACGTGCTAAAAAATATTGTGACTTTGATAACCGGTAAATCTATTAAAGTTTTGGAAAATAGATGGCAATTATCATTGACAAGACAATCAGAGGTTGATGAAGTTTCTGCGAAAGAAATATCGGCTGGCTGTACTTATCATTTTAAAAAGTTGTGCAAAGTACGCGATCTTGCGCGTAAGCCTGAATGTATTTATGGTAAGATAATGTGTACTCATAACCGTTAAACTTTTTAATTTTTTACTATAAGTCATTACAACATTTATATTTTCATGACCTTTTATATTCATTATGTGAATTGCAGATATAGTAGGATATGTCGTTGATGTGAGCCATGAACGCATAATCTCTTAAAGTCTGGAGGTACAAGTAAATTAGTTGAAATATCACTCATTGATGATGGTTGTTATGAGAAACCGGTCACTTTAACGATCTGGGAGAATTTTTTGATAAAGCACATGAGTTTTTTGGGGATGGATACACTGATAGTTTCTTAATTGCCGCTATAGGTGTGTGTGCAAATGAATTCAGAGGTAAATTTTTTAGTTGCACTCATATAATTTTTATTATTTTAAAAATAAAATTAAAGTTTAGGGTTATCAATACTTATTAACTTTTTACAAGTATAGCGCTATTAATATGGTAAATGATACAATTATAGGAAGTTACATGTTAGGAACAACATGCTTTAAGAAAATGAGATTTAAAACCGATGGTATCCCCGAAGTAGAATGGCTGATGAGATGGTAGTATATCATATATTTATTATATTTCGAGTATTACATTTTTACATTTGTTAAAGACAATGTTGATAAGAGTATCATACTTTTAGGGTTCAATTTGATCTGCCAACAAAGCAAATTGGGTATTCGAGACAAGTTGAAAGCAACGGTAATAATGCAAATCAGATGGTAGAAACGTGTACCATTGAACATCTGATCAATTGAACAAGAGTTTACCCTCCACCTAATACGGTATGAAATGATAATTTATATGTAATATATATGATATATAATTTAATATTAACATGTATTTAGTATATAATCTAAAGTAAGTTATATTTTTATATTTTTGTTTTATTAAAAGGGTTTGTTTATCTCTATATTTCTGTATACGTTCTGGATTTTATAGTTAATGCCACTTATTTACATCTTTCCAGAGGAACCATGCTATGATGTATGTTCTCAATGCAAGCGAAGTGTAAAGGTACAGCCTGGGCAAAATTATACTTGCATTTATTCGGATTGCGGGCATATAGGGTCGGATTCTAGGAAAATGTATTTTTAAAAGAAAACCTTATAGGTTGCTGAATAAAATTAATACATATTATTTGATCAATATATACATATTGTAGGTACCGAATTAAAGCAAGAATTGATGACAAAACTGATGAAACAAATATTGTAGCTTTTGATCAGCATGCTCAGACTCTTCTCCATTATCCACTGGATGATATGATGCAACTTTATTCATCGGTATGACAAAGATTGTTAAAATAATTTCAAATGCAACATAATAATCAATGTATGTCTAACAATTCTTTTTTCGTTGATGCGGAATAAAGATTCGTATGACTATAAGAAACATCTTGATAAGTGTGCATCTATTACATATATAATAAAGATAAGAGTGACTAATAATAATTATAAATTTATCAAAAGTGGAGGATTTACCATCAATAGTCTGGAAATGGTTGTCCGTCAATTTTATAAAGCCCCAGCTTTGGAGCCAACTGGAGAAGATGATGGGGAAGATTAATACTAAGATTAGGGTATTTATATAATGATGTTTAATTAAGTATTATTGCTTCTAGCATTTCAGTATAATATTGTATAATTATGTGTGGAGTTGTGGTTATTATAAGGGTGTTTATGAGAAACCTTTTGTTATCAATCACATTTACCAGCTGTTGTATTATTATAAGCTTAGAAAGTTCCAATGGTATATCCCAATAAAGAAAGAAAGAGCAACAGAAATTTACAAGCAATTCTCAACACATAGAAATTATTACAAGTAGATCAAAGACAATAAACATTGAAAAATATATAAATACAGATTGACGAAGTAATTTGGAAACCCATCTGATTATCTTTCCCATGACCGAATTCAAGTTCGATTCTCTAAAAAGTTGGATCAAAAAATTGTGAGAAATCAAAACCAATCTTTTAAACCACATCCTCTCATCTAGCAAGCAAATAATAATTATTAACTTTTTTTTACTATTCTTGAAATGAGCATCACTACACTTACCATCATTACGAGTAATCAAAAGAAAGATCAATCCAAAAACAAGTATCATCAATATCACAACAATAAAAGAAAGGGACAAACAATGAAGAATAAAAAAGACTAGAGTAGATATGATCTGACAATTCTAAATAATTACTGACCTTTTCTAGAGGAGATAAAAATATTTTTAAAGTTAGATTTATCTCACCAACCGAGATTGAGAAGAATGAAGCAAAGAGTTTCTTTTTTTCTTTAATTAGGAAACTGGGTAGCATGAAGAATGCTGGAAAAATCAAAAATCAAGTTTTATTAAGCCGAAGAGAATAAAAATCAGTTCTTAGAGTTAAAAATGTCGGCTTTGAGGATTCTCTTTGCGGATTCTGAAATTCTGAAGTTTAAGTTTACATTTTTTATTTTAGTGTCAAAAAATTGTTGAGAAAAAGTACAGATCTAATGATTTGTAAAGCAGGAGAAATCACAAAAAGCCTCAAGGTTGGACATTTGGTTGTTTAGAAGAGAGATCGTTAAGAGTAGAGACTGGATCTGATAATCACAATACTAGAGACGAAGAAAAGTTTAGCAAGCCAAATGTTTTTGCTCATTTTATGTTTACCTATATAGTTCCCAAGGTTGAAAAGCTTAGATCTCTCAAAATACTCTTGAAAAATAATGAAAAATTTTAAGATCTGAAGTTAGGATGAGACGAAACGGACGAAGAAAAGAAGAGATGAATGATATCGGTGTGGAGAGATCAGATCTACTAAAAAGATTTTTGAAGACTGGTGGAAATTTGTAGACTTTGGAGTTCGAATGGGGCGAAGATCATGAAGAAAAAGAGAGATGAAAATATTTTCTGCCTTTAGGGTTTTCTACGGGAACCCTAATTCCTGCGATGTATATATATCTCTTTTAAGGGTCATGGTGTATGGGCTAAAGCCCACTTAATATTTTTCTTAATAAAATTCAACTGGGTCTACTCTCGATTTAATTTTTAAAAAACTTAAATTGGAAGATCGTATGAGAAAAAGAGAGCTTCTTTATTTATCAAAATTTTGATTAAAACCTTTTTAATGGCAAGAAAGTGAAGATTGCAATGATTTACAAATAAAATGGTGGAAAAAAGAAAAAAATTAAGATAATGGGTTATTTTTCATTTAAGAGAAATAATGAGAAATAGAGAGAGCAGATATTTTTCTCTCTTCCGCCTCTCTAGATCTATTTAGTAAAACCCTAACTCTCTTCATCTGTATGTATAACACGTATTTGGGCATTGATGTATTGGGCCTGGCTCACAAAATCTATTATTTTTTAATAAAATAATAAGGCTTTCCCAGTTTCGTTAAAAAAAATGCCAAGAAAGTGAAGAGGAAGCTAATTAAGACTAAAAACTCTATAATTCTTTATTGATTCTGGATTTTATAGTTAATGTCACAGTTCTTTACATGTTTCTCGATAAACTATGTTATATATATTCTAAATGCAAGCGAAGTATAATGGTGCAGTCTGGGCAAAATTATACTTACTTTTATTCAGATTGCGGGCATATAGGTGATGTTAATTTATAATATACTTTTTCGTATTTAAATTCATGTAATTTTTGTTGCATATCATATAAATATTTATTAACTATTTAGAATACAAGAATTAGTTTATGCCATATAAAATATAATTTTCATGGTAAGTGATTATCTTGAAATAAGATTGTGTGATTTATTATTTTATTTTTAATTTCTCAACTTTTTAACTTAAGATATAGATGTATCTTACAATGACTGGACGTAAAAGTAGTTATATTATTCTTTGTATGTGCTCTTTGATAAAATTAGCTATAGAGCCCAGTTGATTTGCAAGTCTTTCAATATGTTGCAGAAATTTATGCAAACTGTAGTCGTATACATATGATAAAATTGTGCGAATACAGAGTACCATATAATATTAAACTTGATAATAATTAATAGTAATTTTGAATCTGCATATAAAAAATATCATATAATATTTAATATAACAATAATCAATAGTAAGTTGAAATTTATGTATATTAAATTCATTAAAACCTATTCATCTATTATTTATCTTCTTTCTCATGCTAAAATCATCCATATTTTCTTTATTTTGAAACAAAAAAGTAGAGTAGGATATCTTGCTCATAAAACTACATTAACATAAAAAAAATATGTACATAAGAGAGTTCAAATTTAGGCAAACAGATGAATCCATATTTGTACATAATTCGCTAATAAGGAGATAAAGTGAAGAGCGGATCAATTGTCATCGTTCACAGCTAGCAACAGTTACAATATTATAAGCCTAGAAAGTTCCAATAATATATCCAAATAAGAAAAGAAAGAGTAATAAAAATTTACAAACAATCATTAACACGGAAAAATTATTACAAGTAGAGTAAAAACAAGAAACGCTGAAAAATGCATAAATGCGGTTAATGGATCTGAGCATTGGCCTTTCTGAAATTTTATCTTTCCGGACCAAAAATATATAAAATTATATGACAACAAAATATGATTAATAGTTCCTTTATTATTCTAATTTTTCTAATAAATTTTAAAATGAAAACCATGAAATATTTTGAGATTGTGTTTGTTCTATTAAATTTTCCATTTGAAAAAATTTGTAACAAAATAAATCTAAGTAGTATACGACTCTGGGTTTTTAATTTCAAGATGAGCATAAAGATCTATCAGAATGCATTTGAAACTCTGTATTATAGGAAAATATAGTTACACAATATCATATTCCAAAAATCTCAATTAAACAATTAGTTATAATAAATATCTATTGGTGTATGCAAACTAGAATTAATTTGTAACTCCATATCTCCACTTAAACAATATTTTTGAAGTCGTGTGTTTTTGTGTCTTCAGAGTTGTCTTATCTCCAAATGGTTGTTATACACAACTAACAACCGTTACATTATTACAGGCCTAGAAAGTTTCAATAGTCTATCCAAATAAAGAAAAAAAAGGAACAGAATTTTACAAGCAATGATCAACACAGAGAAATTATTACAAGTAGAGTAAAGATAACAAACGCTGAAAAAACATAAATACTGTAAATGGATCTAAGTATTGGCATTTTTTGAATTTCATTTTTTCCAATTAAAAATATATAAAATTGTATGACAACAAAATATGGTTAATAGTACCTTTATTATTCTAAAATTTTCTAATACATTTTTTTTAATGAAAACCATGAAATATTTTGAGATTTTGTTTGTTCTATTAAATTTTCCATTTGAAAAAATTTGTAACAAAATAAATCTAAGCTGTATGCGACTCTGAGTTTTTAATTGCAGTATGAGTATAAAGATCTATCAGAATGCATTTGAAACTCTGTATTATATGAGAATATAATACATAATATCATATTGCAAAAGCCTCAATTAAAAAATTAGTTATAACAGATATCTAATAGCGTATGCAAATTAGAATTAATTTATAATCTCGTACCTCCACTTGAACAATATTTTTGATATCGTGTGTTTTTGTACCTTAAAAGTTACCTTATCTCCAAATGATCGTTGTCCTCATTTGTTTGTGAAGGAAACTTCTCGGTATTTATCAATATACTTTTTGGAAAAAAAATCTATAGTTCAAATTAGAACCTTAGTTTACTAGCTTGAACCCTTCAATTTATCAAAATACATTATCATTAATAGCATAACTATCTTATACTTAGGATTCCATTAAGTAATCGCTAAAATAAAACTAATTCATCTTAACATTTTAAAACAAATTATGTACTTATGATAAATGGATCTGAAAATATGTTCCATGCATAAAATATACATAAAAACTTATGATTGCAATATCCCAAAAAAAGTAAAATGAGATGGAAAGAAAATTCATATTATAAATAAGATATCGGCAACACCACAAACAACTAGAACACTCCATCATTGAGTGGTGTAGGTTCTCAAATACAAAGTTATCAAACAATAATCATTAAGTTCTTCATATATAAAAAGAAGAAATATCTTTTAATTGTCCAAAAGTCTGCAAGATGGCTGCAATGGTCATAGATTCATCATCTTTCTTCTCATCTAAACCTTCATAAATCTCCATTGACTCTGGCGACGGTGGCGGTGGAGGAGGCGGTGAATAAGAAACACGGTCATTGAAAAAACCCAGATAATGAGAATGTTTCTCGCCCCTTCAGATCCATTGAACGATATCGAAGAGAAATTGTCATTCACGATCAACTCTTCCGATGGCGGCGGTGGAGGAGGCGGTGAATAAGAAGCATGAGAATTGAGAAAACCCGGGTAATGAACAAAATTGGTCCTTGCCCTTTCAGGCCCACTGAACGATATCGAACAGAGATCGTAAGCTATAGCGGCCTCCTCAGCCGTGTCGAATGTACATAACCAGTGCCTTTTTTAGTGTGTGGGTTTTGGATTTCTGCTGAATATCTTCCCCAATTACGTTTGTGAACGCCTAAGTATCCGGTGGAGCCTCGGGTTGTTCTTCTCTGTGGTTGGTTTTGGTTGGAAAGTTGCATTTGTGAGAGGTGATCTTGTATTTGGCTACCGGATATGAGAGTGAAGATGGTAAGGGTTATGAGATGATCAATCTATATATATGCTACAAAGTAGAATATACAGTAATTTAGATTGGGGTTTTCTTATATAAATTTGTCTTAGTTGAAATATAGAAAAATCTTCAATCTATAAGTGATGATGTGGATTGCATTAATTTAAATTATGATTTTGTTAGATAATCGAATATTTGGTATAGTTGAAACGCTAGAGTTCTGGTACGGCATTAGCATATGAACGAATTTTAATGGTTCTTAGCTAAGAACAATGGAGTTCTAAATGTCGTTTGCATTTAAATTTAGGGTTTTGGTAAAGCAGTTGTAAATTCATGTTTAAATTGTGTTTTACTAAGTTTTTGTGTGTGTCTCCTTTTAGGAAAACAATAATTCTTAATTGCTGAATGAAACAAATTATTAGCATGCCTCAAATTAATTTTAAATTTATTTGTGTTACACATTGCCTATGCATATAGAGGATCTTTTTAGTTACTAAGTACAAATCTATAGAAATATATGATTTAGAATTCTATTTCCATAAGAATCCCCTTTCGCCCAATTTATTTGTTTAGTTAAAAATTTTAGATTCCAAAATTTTAAGATCATCTTGAAAACTCTTAATCGAATTTTACACGTTTAAACAAATTTTAGATTTATCACTAGCTAGGTTTACTTAATGCATTCTCGCTTATCATTTTTCATATTGACTTATAAAATTCAACATATTTTGCAACTTCATGCCTTCATAACCAATGGGTATCATTCTGTTGTGTTTAGTTTAGATGGGTTATGTTATCAGCTATCTGGAAAGGGTCATACTTGTGCATCTCTGCAATCAGATCTTAATGTATACTACAAATTTTATTGTTATCGAGGAATTTGTCCAACTCCGAATATATTGTGAAAGCGCTGTTCAGAACAACGATTGGATAGATGATGCGTGATTGGTCAGATGATTGTTTGTATAATATCATATATAGAAATATGAAGAAATGCATGATGGAGCTATGTATTTCCAATGCACTATAATTGCATTTCCTGTTTTCACAGTTGAAGCACGTTTGGTTATCTTCTTTTTCACTAGACAATATCAAGGATTGTCTTTTCCAAATATTTTTATTTAATTTACTCAAATTACGATACTATTAAATCAGTCAAATCATACATTTGTCAAAATATACCTTATTGAAAACTGTTTATATGCAGAGTGCAATAATGATATGAGTTGTAAATGTATATATTTCATCTGTCTAATCATGTATTTTTTTTCATTCTTGTTTATATATGATATGACATCGAAATAGTCATTTAGACTAAAGCATAGCTCGACTTTAATTTTTCTTTTTAACAGATAATGCATTAATTGTTTTATCTCTTTATTCCCTTATCACCTCATGTAGTCAAAAGAACTTTGTTGCAAAATTCACCACTTGGTTGCTATGACAAATAATACTTACTTTTCGGGAATCAGATTTTGATGTATACTGCATATTTTATTACTATCGAGAAATCTGTCCAATTTCGAATAGATTGTGAAAGTAATGTTGGAGACAATGATTGAATAGATAATGCATGATTAGACAGATAATTGTTTGTATAATATCATAAATAGAAATATGAAGAAAAATTCATGATGGGACGGATAAAGCTATGCATTTCCAATTCACCATAATTGCATTCCCTGCTTTCATGGTTGAAGAACGTTTGGTTCTCTTTTTTATCACTAGGCAATATCAAGGATTATCTTTTCTAAATATTTTTATTTAATTTACTTAAATTACGATACTATCAAATCAGTCAAATTATACATTTGTCAAAATATACTTTATTGAAAACCGTTTATATACAGAGTGTAATAATGATATAAGTTGAATGCATATACTTCATCCGTCTAATCATGCATTTTTTCTTTATGCCTATTTATACATGATATGATATCGAAAATAGTCGTTTAGACTAGAGCATATTTCGGTTTTCTTTTCTCTTTTTAACTGAGAATGCATTAATTCTTGACGCTTATTTATATTTTATTGAAAACCGTCATCAACATGGAGAGGTTATCATAAGTAGAGCAAAAACAACTATTGCATAGAGAAAACACATAAGTGTTGGATAAAAAGTTGTCGGGACTATCCATACTTTATTTTTTTGATTTATAAGATATAAAATAAAATTATTACATGTTAAAGAGTTCATATAAATCATAAACTGTGTATCATAATATTATAAGTTGATGTAATTTTTATGAGTTACCTAAAAAGTCATTTAAAAATAACTCTAATTTTTCAAAGATATCTTTTAACAAATACAACCTACTCTTTCTGTGGTATAGTTATATTTCTATCTATATATATGGGAGGTAATTTTAGTTATTGCCACTTCAAAGTTCAACAACTTAACGGATATTATTGTAGGTCAATTTTTATTATACTTGAATAAAATTTAAAGTTTTTCTTTATTTTTTACTCGACTGCCTTCTTAGTCGATTATGTCTCAATGCTAGAGTTTGAAATGAAGAGTTTAAAATCCTCTTAAGTTTCATAAAAAAAACATTTCGCTGACTTTTGATGCATAGTTTTTGCTTTTAGAGTTTAATTTTGATATTATAAAAACATTATACTTATTTAAATGTTTTTATTTAAATTCATGTATAGTACATTATGTTATTTGTTTATATCGTTCATTTAATTTTTTTGAAGTAATAACCATTTTGATATTTTTTTGTTATTTGACTATACAACTCATTTTATTTCTTTGAGGTAACAATATTTACTTAGTTAGGTATATTTGTTGAAACGAAGAACAATAATAAATCAATACAACATATATATATATATATATATATATATATATGATTTCAACTACATAGCAGTATCTAAAATTAGTTTAATGGAATATTACTACAATGATATGGATTCAGATAAACGATTAGTATTGCATTGAATGGATCTAACCATTGGGCTCCCTGGAATGTCATCTCCATCAACCGAAAATTTAAGTTCTCTTCCATATATAGAACTGTATAACGGTAGAGTATAATTAACAATTTCTGTATTATTCTATAATTTTCTAATACTATTTTTATAAAGATCATGAAATATGTTAAGCTCAACTTTATTCTATTAAAATTTCTAATAGAAAGAAAAAAAAATTTAATAATAAAAAAATTCTTAACTACATATAACTTCAAATTTTCAATTTCAGGATGGGTATAAGGATGTACTCAGAATGCAATTGAAATTGTGCATTATAGAAGGATATACGTCTAAATGGACAGCGGGAGTAGATATTGTCAATTTTAGTATATTATGCTTTATGTTTCCTGATTTCATAACCAATGGACACCATCCAGTTGGATTTAGTTTAGGTGAGATATGCTCTCAGTTGTCTGAAAATCATAGTTATGGTTTTTTACGATCGGATCTTAATGTCTTCTGTATGTTTTATTGCTATCGAGAAACCTGTCCGGTCCGAATATATCGTAAAAGTGATGTTCATAAGAATGATCATCATTGCTCATTTATCACTCCGTCTTATGAAGTGTTCGAGCATGCAATAATAGTCGCTTCTTTAATGCATGGAGATTATCCTTGATGTAAAAGTATTTTGCTATGTATAATGAAATTCTAAAATCAAGATATAATATAATCGTAGATTTTAAGTGATATTTATCTTTCATTTTTTATCATGTCATTTATAGGTTATTTTTATACAATTATATAAACTTTAGTTATATGAATATTTTATAAATTCTTGCAATCATTATACTTATGATACCTAACTTGCTATATAATATTTGTTGTTAATAAGAAATTAAAAATAATAAGTCTAAACGAAAATAAAAATCAATAAGCCAAACGATATATATGCATTTATTCTAAATATTAAGTTATATACTGAATAGAAAGTATAACGTTGATTGGACAGATGATTGTTTGTACAATATCATATAGATATATGAAGAAAAATGAATGATGGGATAGATGAATCCAGCATTTCTAATTCACCGTAATTGCATTCCCTATTTTTGCGATCGAAACGCATTTAATTGTCTTCTCTACTATTAGACAACATCAAGTATTATCTTTTCCAAATATTTTAATTTATTTGATTTACTCAAGTTACGATGCTATCAAATCAGTCAAATTATATATTTACCAGAATATACTTTATTGAGAATCTTTCGCATGTAGAGTGCAATTATGATATGATCTGTAAATACATATATTCATCCGTCCAATCATGCGTTTTTGCATCCCTATATATATATGACACGATATCAAAATGAAGAAAAATGCATGATGGGACACACGAAGCCAGCATTTCCAGTTCACCCTAATTGCATTCCTTTTTTTCGCGGCTGAAGCACTTTTTGTTGTCTTTTCTGTCACCAGACAACATAAAGTAATGTCTTTTCCAAATATTTTTATTTAATTTACTCAACTTACAATCCTATCAAACTAGTCAAATTATACTTTGTCAGAATATGTTTTATTGAAAAATTTTCATATGCATAGTGCAATTATGATATGAGCTATAAATGCATATATTTCATCCATCCAATTATGTGTTTTTTCTTCATGAATTTTTAAATATGATATGACATCAAAATGAAGAAAAATGCACGATAGGACCGCATGTAGCTATACATTTTCAATTCACCATAATTGCATTCGCTACTTGCTAATTTTAAATTTCAAACTGACTTGGTGACTCTTGTATATATATAAACCATGATCATGCATTTTCTCACAAACACTTATGCCTAACTATTTCAAGTACTCAAGTTGTCCATGATAAAGCTTAAGCTTGGTCCGTCGGTAATGAAAGGCCATAAAAAAGGTAAGACGTCAACCATGACCTTTCTCCCACAATATATGCTCATCGAAATAGCCATGCAAGTCGTCTCCAAGTCCTCGGCTCCTCCCAATGATATTAAAAATTTACGTGCAATGTAAGCATTTATTACTTTTTATAATTTCAGAACTAACATATAAATTATCTAATATCGTTTTGTATGCATTTTAGATGTAAGAGTTTTTATCGGGCATCCAAAGATAAGATGGTCGGGCGTTCAATCTTGGTGATTAAGGAGTACTTGAGGATGTATTGGTGGGAAAAAGGTGCATGTCTAATTTTCCTTCAAAACTGTGAAAATAGCGGCATTCTTGATGCCAACTTTATTCTTGGACTGGTAAATAATTTGATTTAATACATATCTTCATATATATATATATATATATATATTGTCTAATTCATCGATGTTGGGTTTTTCTTTAAACCTATAGGAAGAGATATACAATTTAGGAAGGATGACTTTAGCTATGGAGCATCTCAAGACAGCGATGACTGGTGGCCACTTTGCAGCAGCATACATGGTCAGGATCATACTGTTCTTTGATGCATATACACGGGCACACGCCATGGAAATTCTGAACAAGGTTTCTTGCGGCGATCTTTTATGCGCTGATCATGAAGTTAAAGAGTGCACGAGATCGGGCAATCCGATAGTAGACAGATGTAGAAGAGATGCTTTACAGATTACGAATAAAAGTTGGACGAGGATGATGTTGAAGATGGAACCGAGATCTTCCTGCAAGGATAAGCTCTGTGGAAGGGTTGTGAAGGCAAAAAGTGATGGCTAGTGGGTTGATAATGATCGACTTCCGAGGGCATTTTGCGGTCAGTTTTGCCGATGGATGGACGAATGCTACAAATTCTTTGAAAATTAATACCAATGGAAACATTGCTACCATCTCTTAACTGATTTTGTTTTCGAAGTTTTTTTCTTCAATTTTTAGGTTTCAGAAGTATGTATCATATTTGCTGGGTAGGATGTTGAAATCTGTGATCACTTTGCAATGGTTCGTTTTTGTAAGTAAGAAACCAATATCTCCTTTTGTTGCTAAATATAATTTTCATATCGTTTAGTTTGCTGTTGAATGATGATAATCTCAGGAGAAAACATTGAAATCGGAAATATTGGTGCAATTTATGTTTTGTTGTGTTCTTCACCACTAAACAACATCAAATATTATCTTTTTCAAATATTTTTATCTAATTTACTCAAGTTACGATACTATCAAATCAGTCAAGTTATGTTTTGTTAAATCTACTTCATTGAAAACCGTTCAAATACAGAGTGAATTATGATAAGAGTAAGAGTTCAAAAAGAAACACCTTATTAACAAACTAAAATGATATATTCATTAATATTTTATTTTGCTATTACTTTTTGAACTCTTACTCTTCTATATAAGGTCACTTCATTCCTTTTCTAAGTATTCTATTATATTAGGCCACTGTGAGATGGTAAGTTTTTTTTCAGTTTGTTATTTAATGTTGTTTTATTATTTTGTGTAATACGGATATGGTGATGTACTTTATCAATACTGAGGACATGAATTTTTGCTTATATTATATGTCTATTTCAATGAAATGGAAGACTAATAATATGCATTTCCTTAAAATATTTTTATGCTTTCACATTTTATATGTTTAGGTTAAATAAATACCATGTGCCTTATTATGCTATCATCCATTAATGCCTTGCATGTCTTTTCAATTCAGAGAAACAAAAAAACACATTCTTAATTCTAATTAAAATAAAAAAATATAACTTATAGTCTCTTAAGTATCTATTAATTATTGAGTATAACCAAGATAAGTTGAGAGTACGAGAGACTAAATAGAATTTAAATTTTTACTTAAAAACTACTTCATCGTCTCATTTTCCTTGATTCATGCTATCCCCATGCGTAGCGCGGGTACAATGCTAGTTAGCAAGTAGAATACTATAGAAGATGGGGGAAATTAAGGTAATACAATCTATGTCCTTGCAATGATGTTTATTATGTTATAACTTACATGAAGAAGGATATAAAATCTATTATGCTATGGGCGGAGAGGAGAAGGAAATACTTACGATCCATATGAAAGTGTGTTAGAAACCAGTACGAACGATCTCCACTTAGAAAACGGAAGGCATCTTGCATTTCCAACATTAGTGCCAAGAAGCATCAAAACGGTGTGATTGCAGTTGTACAAACACAGACAAGGGTTCGAGAAACAAGATAAAAGATAATGTATAACTTCTTTCATTTCCATAATGTATTTCAATTCTTGATCATAATTTCACTGAAAAAGCAAAAGAGTCATCGATGTTTAGTCGATGATTATGTTGGGCAATAAATATAAACAAGCTTATACGGTGAGTTCAGTGTTACACGAGATTAAGAATGGTGAAGTTCAAAAAATTTAAACAGAGAGAGATTGAAAGATAGATAGATATCTTTGTAGTGATTGAACTCAATATTCTTCTAATCCCCATGAGAAACTAGTACCAAACTATATATTAACATCAAGCCAACAAATAAGCTCACATGTTTTAATGAAAAGGGAATTAGTGACACAAAAATTCTAAGCCCAAGAAGGTAGTTACAACATCTAGAACATGCATAACAGGATTTCAATTCAGTATCAAGGAAATTGTAAGGTTCATTCAAAGACGAGCTATGTTTTTGTTTTTCTTTTCTCTAAATGAATGATATTGAAGGCATTTCATCTGAGGTGTTATCACTTGTGTGCTTGTTCTATGGCTGACACAATTTACATAAGGTGCATTTAAACTCTACTTCACTTGCTTTTATAGACTGGGTATAATTACCATGAATGGCGCCGATGCATACTCCAATATTGTTTTCCTCCTTTTTGGTCATATTTAATGTGCTGGACTTAAGAACCCATGTACCGTGTTATGGATATAATTTGTTATTAGCTATTAAATATTAATTTTATTTCCACATCGTCTATAATAGGAGAGGTGGTCTATTATCCTCCCTATATATATCTAGTATGCAATCATGAATTATTATACCAATAAATTTATTTCTTCTTGATTCTTTTCATGATATCTACAATAACCTAACCTGATCGTACTTTTATTTTCTTTTCTTTTTGGAGGTATTGGTTATTATTATTACTACTACTACTATTGGAAGTTTAATATTTTAATTAAGATATATACATATAATTATGGTTTTCCAAGTTTGTTAAATAGTTATATTGTTAATATTTAAATATTGGTTTGCTAATCTAAACAATATCTATTTTAAATATTCATATAATATTTTGTCATATATAAGATATATAAAAAAAATGATGAATTGTTAGTATCATAGTTTTAAACATACAATATCTATATTTGGAAATCCTTTTTAAAACCTTTTAAAACAATTTAGGATTATAGGAATTATCCTTCGTAAACTTACTTATATTTTATTTTATCTTAAATCACTAATCTCTATGTTTAACAACCTACATAAATAATCTAAACTATATATATATATATATATATATATATATATATATCCCATCAAAAACGTATCTCTCTCTCTCTCTCTCTATATATATATATATATATATATATATATATATAACACCCATATACAATATAATCATCTCATCTCTCTCCCCCACGGATTCTTCTCTCTAACTATTTTCCCCTATTTATTAAACACAAATCATCTCCTCCTCATCATCTTAATCATCTCTCTTTCATAAAAAAAACCCACCCCCTCCTCTTGTCGCTGCCACCTCGAGCCGCACCCCATCGTCAGCGCCATTGTCGACTCCCACGACCGCATCTCCTCAAACACCCTACCTTTACTGCCGGTGAACCCTTCCTCTATTGCCTCACCTCGCCTTCATCTCGTCGTTGACTTCAACACCATCACCGGACCCACCATCTTCTCCGCGCCACCATCACCATCGCCACCCTCCTCCAGTTGAGCCAGCACATCACATACCTTCGAACCCATCAACACGAGATCCTCAGCCGTCTCCTTTGCCGCAACCACCACTTCTCCTTCAACCAAGCCACCAAAGCGAGAACTCCAACTTCATCTTCAAAATCCATTGCCTCCTCCTCAAATCCCCACAGTAGCACCATCTCCATCAACTTCGATCGAGTACCCATCATCACCACCTCCATCTCCCTCAACCTTCTTCCTCCACCCGCACCCACCGAGACCCACCGTTGCCGCATCAACCAAAACCCAGCACCCAACCTTGGCGCCATCGTCTTTGAGGCCGCAGTCAGCGTGTCATCGTCTCCTTCAAACTTCAGAACCCGCACCCGTCCTACCACTGCAGCACCTTCCACAAACCTTCGACTACCGCAGCACATTCCTCCAACCTTCTACCACTGCAGCCTATCGTCGGTTCACCCATCGTCGCTGTTGATCCAAGTTGTCGCATCACCATTGATTGAATACGATTTCGGATTGTGTAATTGGAAAATTGTAAAGAAATCACAACCGAAAATTATTTGATCGCAATCAATAACGGTATCGAATGTAGCGCGTTAGTAAGTACGGATCGTCCACAGGGAAAGTGTAATCGTTCGTGTTTTGAATTAGATGAATTGAAACTTTAAAGAAAAGAAAACAAACAATTCATGATTTAAAGAATTGAAGTTCAAGAATTAGTAAAATCTAGTCTAAATCAAGAAACAAAAAAATCAAGAATTGAGAATTTGTGAATTGATGATTTCCAATCCAAATATCAAGAATCGAAGTGAAGCGTAGGAATTGATCGGATCTATAGATGTGATGAAATCTATTGATTACGTATTCTTATCCATCGATGAATTGATACTAGATCGATAATGATCAACGAGGATTAGGGATTTCGTGTGAAACTAGGGTTTCATCATCTATCCCTTGTTCCTTCATCGATATCATTCACATTCTAGCCTCTAGTAAATTCAAGAATCGATCGTGGATCCCTAATTTTGAGCGGATCACAATCAAGAAAGCATCGCAACGAAACTAAGTCGTCGATTCTTCAATTTGCTAGGGTTTACAAAACTCGTAGGACTTAAGAATCATTTTAAGATTTGTTACATCATCATTCTATTGATCGTCTCGACTCCTTTACGAGCGGAGTTTTACTCAAACATCACAACAAGAAATACAATTACAAATTGAAATCGAATCATGATGCAAGAATTTAAAGAAAGCAAGATTAAAGAATTGCACCTTTTATTTATATCAACAATTCCATTACAATCGCTCAAGAACTACAAGAGGAAGAACTCAATCGTCGATGTGGCTTCGCTCGTCTCCTTGAGTCGCGGATCGGCTTGGATCACTTGCTCGATTGAAGATCGGCTCCGCTCCTAAAAGGTTGAAGGCTTCCCGCTTGAATGGTACTCGGGATCTTGAATTTGGCTTGGATTTAGAATTAGGGCTACAAGATGTGTCACTCAACTTGTAGATGGAAGAAGAATAGAGAATGAAGAAGACCCCTTAACTCTAGATCTAGGCTCTCTTTTATTGACCATCCAAAACCCTAGATCTAGGATTTCAAATTTGAATTTTCCCTCCAAAAGTTTGTTAAGGAGAGCCTGCTAGAAATAGTTTGTTAAGCCGAGCCTTCTGGATGAGGCCACGTGGAGTTCTGGAGAGTTCTGGAAGCTTGAGTCATTATTGGAGACACGTGGAAGAACTATGATGCACCGATCTCTTTATCATGCCGCGGATCCGCGGCTCCAAGTGGGTTTGGGCCGCGGATCCGAGGTCCTTTGAGGACCCTACTGTATGAAACTCCTTGGTAATTCTTCTGTTGAGTTTGGGATCATTTTCTGATGTGATGAATATTATAATTCCCTCTGTATAAATGCCAGATCAAACATCTTAGACTTGGCGTAATTTTGATCAGCACTTTGACAATTTTGGCTCAATTTCTGGAATTTCCTGCACAGACTTCGAAACAAGTGTTGCGCTACACAAGAATGATGCGATGCCATGATAAACAGTCAATTTTCCTAAAAATTCCGGTTTTAGAGTACAGTACAGGTAATTCAGTATTTTACAGGTGTTTTGCTAATATGTGCAATATGAATGCCGAATACCTCTAGATGAATGCAATTGATAGAGAAATAGACGTGTTAAAAATACATTATTTTCGACTGATCAAATTCCCCCAAACTTATTTTCGGTCGTCTCGAGCGAACTGTTTTATTAAAAAGAGAAGGAGAAAATAAAGAAAGAGAAAAACTAAGTAGCATACTTTCGTAGGCAACACGATTGCACTGAGCATGTGCAACAAGCCTTTAAAACTCTAGGTGTCCGTAGTAGGAGGAGTGTTGTCTCCTGAGGGTTTTCAGCGGATTGCACCCATAAAATCCAATAATAAAAGGAAGACCGTGAGTATTACATTTAAAGACAAGAATTGTAAAAGAAAAGCCTTGAAAATTAGGGTTTCCAACTAAGCTAGCTTTTCGATTGTCATGAGCCCTATCTTAATAGTCATGAAAAAATGTTAGAAATCACGTCCTCCCTCAATAAAAAATCGTCTTATTCTTCATTCCTATTTTTCTTCCAAACATCGATCATATAACACTACGTGTGTGTAAAGACATCCCTACACCCGGAGAATTTAATTCAAGCTATCATACTCTTGTCCATCCATCTCAGTACTTTTTAATTAATGAATATTTAGATAAATTTGCTCACACACTTTCATGCGACCGTTAATACTTCTTGAGGTACTAACCGATTGATTACTTCTGTGCTTGCTTATTTGGTGTTTTTCCTCGTCTTGCACCACCTAAGGCTTAGCAGTGACTCCCATACCAGTTAGCCTTAGGGCACTAGATGAACAGACACCCTCGCTATATTTTTTTATTGCTGCCTTGGCGATAACAAAACCAGTGTTCATTTTTTTTCACCATTTTATATTTTATTCATATTTTTTTTATTTCCTTCATATTTTGGCTTTAAGACAAAAGCATTTCAAGGTATCCTCTACTATCCCGGGCTTCAAGACGTGTGTAAGTGCGAATAGTAAGGTATCAATGTTCAAAATGTTTGGATTCCAGAATAGGAACTATTTTCAGACTTATTTTTATCCTCAGATTAGTGACTTCTTTCATCTTACTAACCCTTGGGACAACGGCTCATAACTACTTATTATTAGTTCGTTTAAGAAAACTTCTAATTTTTTTGGTTTTCTTAAATTTTTCTAATCTTTTGGATGTAATTTTTCACTATCTAATCTTTTATTATCTTATTTATATACAAAAATCTTTTTATTTTTTGAAATTTTTCTAAATTTTTATAGGTTTTTAAAATGTTTTGTGCTTATGCAAAGTATGATGCAAATGATGCGAAAATAAGCACAAACCTCCCCCAAACTTGTTTTCAACAGTGTCCTCACTGTTGCCATTTGCTAAATCTCGAAAAACCTGTAAGCTTGGGAGGAAATTTATTAATGGGGGCAAAATATGTAAGTGAAGATCCTCCCCTAAACTTATTTTTGGCTCATTTTTTTGGTGTAAAAAAAAAAATTCTTTTCAGGAGCTAGATTATCCCCCCCCCCCCAAACTTAAGTCAAACAATGTTAATTTTTGAAAATCACACGAGGGGGTCAAGAATCATTGGTCGATGCCAAGCTTTGCAAAGACCGAAAGTTAACACCAACCATTCGAAAATTTTATCAATATAGTGCTCAGGTTGGTGGAAGAAGAAATGGGAAAAGGGTAAGTAATGGAATAGAATGTGTATGCGTCTCATTTTGGAGAGACGATGCAGTGAATGTGATGGATTACTCGCATTCTTTTTACGGTTCAGAAGAAGGGGTGGAGGTTCAATTTCATTGATTGGGAGATGATTCATCTCAACACCCGTGTCATTCAAAAATGCGAGTTCATCAACGAAGATTTCCTCAAAAGTTCCATCAATACCCCGGAGAAGAATGTCATCACAAATCGCGGGGTGATCTTCAGACTCTAAAAGCAGTTTATAATCAGTGTTAGTTGTTGACCCGGACATCTCGGTGGAAGAGTCTGTATGTGTATGATACATAATTGGGTCAAACAATAACGTATGAAAAGAGTCAAGATCAGTATCAAGAGGATCATCAAATTCGCTGCTGTCGACATCCATTAAGTCGACAGAACAGACCTGAGTAGTAGGTTCGGAGGGTACACTTCCCAACTTTTAAATGTTCAGCTCTATTGACCTATTCCCGAAAGATAGGGTCATAGAACCATTACGACAGTTGATTATTGCATTAGAAGTGGCCAAAAAGGGGCGACCTAAAATCACCGGAATTTGATTCCGTGGGTTCGCTACAGGTTGTGTATCAAGTACAATAAAATCCACAGGGAATACGAATTCCCCGATTTTTATTAACACATCCTCCAGTTCACCCCTAGGTTTGGTGATTGATCGGTCAGCCATTTGGAGAGTTATGCTCGAAGGCTTTAACACTCCGATACCTAGTTGCTCATAAACTGAGTATGGACGCAAGTTAACACTAGCGCCAAGGTTTAGTAGAGCACGGTTGATGTGTTTTTCCCCAATAGAAATGGAAATAGTAGGACAGCCAGGGTCCTTACGTTTCCTTGGTACTTGTTGGGGGAAAGCCGTGTCTACAGTTTTTGCCATGAATATCTTCTTGGGCACTTGAGTCTTCCTCTTTCTAGTGCACAAGTTCTTAAGAGTTTTCGCATAGGATGGAACTTGTTGTATAGCATCTAGGAGAGGGATGTTGATGTTAATTTGCTTAAACATGTCCATAATCTTCTCCATATGTAGACTCGATTTGTTAGCCATTAACCGATTAGGATAAGGTGCTTTTGCAATAAGCACTAGGTCCATCATAGGAGAAGGAAGTGTGTGTGGAACTGATCCCAGAATAGAAGTGGGGATCGTCTGTGGAGAAGTAGAAGAGGTGGACTGAGGTGTCGAGCCTTGTAGGAAACAGAGAATAGGCTTGCAAGAAGTTGGTGGGGTAGAAGAACTGGGGTCAGAAGTAGAAGTAGAAGTGGAAGGAAAGGTCTCAGCCAGGGTGTTATTGATTGATTTATCAGTGTCATCAATCTCTTTCCCAACGTGATTGTCAAGCACTCTTCCAGATCTCAACGTGATTGCATTCACATGATGTGAATAGCCAGAATTGGGTAAAGGTTGAGCTGGAAATTTCCCTTTCTCTGTTGCACTCATTTCGGCTTTTAGTTGTGCAATTTGTGCTTCCATCGATTTGATATTCTCATTCTGAGAGACAATGATCTTCATCACATTCTCGACGGAAGATTGCAAACTTGCCGTCCCTTGGATGGATTGTTTCATGAAACCATCCAAGGTTTGTGCTAGTGCAGAGGTATTATCAGTACCGACCAATTGCAAAGAGTTTTCATGTGGTGCAAAAGTGTTGGCCGGATTTTGGAAGTTTTGTGATTGGTAGGGGTGCTGATTCAATTGAAGTGGTGGTTGCTGTTGTGGTGGAGGGACCCTTTGGAAATTGTGTTGGTTTGGAACCGTATTTTGATTTTGTGATTGGTTCCAAGAAAAGTTCGGGTGATTCCTCCAACCCTGATTGTACGTGGAAGAATATGGATCATTTCTAGGTCTTTATTGGTAAGCAGAATTGATATGCTCATGACCTTGAAACGGAGAATTTATTGGACATTCTTCCGTCAAATGAGAAGGATCAGAACAGCAGCCACATACAGTTTTGGAGAGTGACATTTGGTTTAGGGCGGCTAAAAATTTGTTTTCCATAGTCTCAAGTTTCTTTTGCAACGCTGAAATGTCAGCTCTAACTCCTATGGAAACATCCGATTGGTTATTGCCAACCTTAGATGATTGACTCACACGTTCCCACTGTAAAGATTTTTCAGCGAAATCTTCTAGAAATTTACAGGCTTCCCCATCATCTTTGGTCATGAAGTTGCCTTGACACATGGATTCAATGGTCTGTCTTGTGTTAGGATTAATGCCCTCATATATGATTCTGCACAGTTCTCATCTAGGGATTCCGTGATGTGGACATTGGACTAACAGATTCTTGAAGCGTTCAAGACATTTTGAAAATGGTTCATTTGGAAGCTGGGTGAATTGATTATTTCACTACGGACTCGAGCTGTCTTATGATGTGGGCAGAATTTTTTAAGGAATGCTTTGACGAATTCTTCCCAATTTGAAATGGAATGTGCGGTAGTGTTATACAGCCACTTCTAGGCTATATCGCATAAGGCAAATGGGAGAAGACGAAGACGCATAGCATCCACAGAAAGCTGTGAGGTACCCATCATTGCGCATACATTTTCAAATTTGGTGATAAAGGCATATGCGTCTTCAAACTCGAGACCATAGAATTTTGGTAGAAGGTTGATGTATTGGGGTTTAATTTCAAAATTTTCCCCGTTGGCTGGTGGAATGGATAAGCAGGTCGAAAGAGGACCTCGTGTAGGATAGCACCTCTCTTGAAGAGAGATGCGGGGTGGATTCTACGCACCAACGGACGGCGGCAGAGTAGTGGTAAAGAAGTTCGATGGAGAATCGTCCATCAAAATGGGTGTGATGGTGAGTAAAGAAGAGGTAAATGTAGAAATACTGACTTTTGGGTGGATCGGGGGAACGCGGACTAACGGGCACTAGAATCCCGTGTCCAGTCTATCTTGCACTAAAAAGGGTTAGTACAAGTGGCAGCGTGACTTATAATTAGGGGAATGAATGAATGTGGTATTTGTTTTGAAAAATATACGGATTTTGAAAAAAATGATGCAAATCACAACAAATGCAACAAGCAAAACCCTAATTCTATTGGTCGCCTAGGTCAAAACTCTAGATCGCTCCTAACTGCCAAAAGATAAGTCGCAAGATCAATCCTCTACTGCCTCTTTGTCTCCCCTGTGGCCAGGTAAGTGCCAGGTAAGTGGGAGGTTCTCCACTACATAAGTAGTGGGCCTAATTAAGTAACCACTAGCCTTCGACACACTTGCCTTAGATACCACAAAAGAAACGCGGATAAGCAATGAATTACCCACGGCCTTCTTCTATCCTAAGTGAGCACGATGGTCCTTAGAGTCATCTCTAGATATTTTTTAGTTAATAAGGGTAAATGCAGATGCAAGTTTGTGATTTTTGGGGCTTAGGAAGGGTAATGAACTCCCCACCTAATCTGGATTTGGTCTTTGCCCCTTAATTTCTGTATTAATATGCAAACAATAAAGATCAAACAAGCACAATTTTTTTATTTTTGCGGCGCTGCGAATTTCGCGAAGAAACCTTCAGCAAATTTATTATTGGAGCAGATTGAGGAAGAGATAAGAAAGTCAAGAAGTCACCTGAGAATTTCCGTACACTGCAGCTACAGTGACACCGTGCTTCCACCGCAATAGGCTGCTAATGCCACGGATCCGCCGCAGTTCTACAAGATCACTGCACAAAAATTTCACAGAATGCCCCTGTTGACTCCTTGAGCACTCTGGAGTATTCAAAATATTTTTCCTCAAGCTCTACAGATTCCAGATTTTCTCGCAACAAATCACAACAAATCGTTTAGTGTTTGCGCTAATTTTGATCTAAAAATTTTGATGGAATAAATTTTTCAACTCAAATTTCAAAAACGAACAATTAGCGCACTATCCCCGGCAACGGCACCATTTGATTGAATACGATTTCGGATTGTGTAATTGGAAAATTGTAAAGAAATCACAACCAAAAATTATTTGACCGCAATCAATAACGGTGTCGAATATAGCGCATTAGTAAGTGCGGATCGTCCACAGGGAAAGTGTAATCGTTCGTGTTTTGAATTAGATGAATTGAAACTTTAAAGAAAAGAAAACAAACAATTCATGATTTAAAGAATTGAAGTTCAAGAATTAGTAAAATATAGTCTAAATCAAGAAACAACAAAATCAAGAATTGAGAATTTGTGAATTGATGATTTCCAATCCAAATATCAAGAATCGAAGTGAGTCTCGTAGGAATCGATCAGATCTATAGATGTGATGAAATCTATTGATTACGTATTCTTATCCATCGATGAATTGATACTAGATCGATGATGATCAACAAGAATTAGGGATTTCGTATGAAACTAGGGTTTCATCATCTATCCCTTGTTCCTTCGTCGATATCATTCACATTCTAGCCTCTAGTAAATTCAAGAATCGATCGTGGATCCATAATTTTGAGCGGATCACAATCAAGAAAGCATCGCAACGAAACTAGGTCGTCGATTCTTCAATTTGCTAGGGTTTACAAAACTCGTAGGACTTAAGAATCATTTTAAGATTTGTTACATCATCATTCTATTAATCGTCTCGACTCCTTTACGAGCGGAGTTTTACTCAAACATCACAACAAGAAACACAATTACAAATTGAAATCGAATCATGATGCAAGAATTTAAAGAAAGCAAGATTAAAGAATTTCACCTTTTATTTATATCAACAATTCCATTACAATCGCTCAAGAACTACAAGAGGAAGAACTCAATCGTCGATGTGGCTTCGCTCGTCTCCTTGAGTCGCGGATCGGCTTGGATCTCTTGCTCGATTGAAGATCGGCTCCGCTCCTAAAAGGTTGAAGGCTTCCCGCTTGAATGGTACTCGGGATCTTGAATTTGGCTTGGATTTAGAATTAGGGCTACAAGATATGTCACTCAACTTGTAGATGGAAGAAGAATAGAGAATGAAGAAGACCCATTAACCCTAGATCTAGGCTCTCTTTTATAGACCATCCAAAACCCTAGATCTAGGATTTCAAATTTGAATTTTCCCTCCAAAAGTTTGTTAAGGAGAGCCTTCTAGAAATAGTTTGTTAAGCCGAGCCTTCAAGATGAGGCCACGTGGAGTTCTGGAGAGTTCTGGAAGCTTGAGCCGTTATTGGAGACACGTGGAAGAACTATGATGCACTGATCTCTTTATCATGCCGCGGATCCGCGGCTCCAAGTGGGTTTGGGCCGCGGATCCACGGTCCTTTGAGGGCCCCACTGTATGAAACTCCTTGGTAATTCTTCTGTTGAGTTTGGGATCATTTTCTGATTTGATGAATATTATAATTCCCTCTGTATAAATGCCAAATCAAACATCTGAGACTTGGCGTAATTTTGATCAGCACTTTGACAATTTTGGCTTAGTTTCTGGAATTTCCTGCACAGACTTCGAAACAAGTGTTGCGCTACACAAGAATGATGCGATGCCATGATAAACAGTCAATTTCCCTAAAAATGCCGGTTTTAGAGTACAGTACAGGTAATTCAGTATTTTACAGGTGTTTTGCTAATATGTGCAATATGAATGCCAAACACCTCTAGATGAATGCAATTGATAGGGAAATAGACGTGTTAAAAATACATTATTTTCGACTGATCAACCGTCATCTCCTTTCTTGGCCGAGACCTCACCAGTGCTAAGATCCAAGCCAAGACCTTGCTTGGGTTGTGTTCATATCTGCGTGCTCATCGTGTTCTATCCGTCGCCTAAGACAAGTATTCTTGCTTTTCTTTTGGTCGATGCAATATCGGCAATCCCTCAAATATAATTTTAACATGCACTGTTAGAATAAAACCATGTTAGTTCTCAATTTTATACCATTATAATATAGACTCATATTCAGTAAAATGATAGAAATAGATTAAGTAAAGATCTATAATGAAATTTAAATAAATACAAATAAAATTTGAAAGTTGTTAATCTATTATATATATATATATATATATATGATTAAGAAAAATACAATTAGTACATCTATATTTTGGTTATCATAATGGTATAGATAACATTTGAGACTTCTACTATTCGCAAGCTTGTTCACTCCTTACATGTGATTATTGTTACTTGATAACAACCATATTTGACATGTCACGATCATTCATTACTCTCGTCCATTTGTTTAAAAACGAGATCTCTAATTAGAATGCCGAGCTACATGTCATGACACAACCTATACTGTTTACAAGTTTCATTTCTATACAATTAACAAGATATTTCAAGTTCCAGTCTACTCAGCGTTCTTAATTAGTGATTTAGTTATTACCAAATTAGATATGAATACACGGGGAGTTGGGTAGTTTGAGTGTGCGTTCGTACAACAGGATCTCAGGAGTCCCATGTCGGCAGCTCGTATCGGGCTATATCAGTCGCATGTTACTACAGCTCGTACCGGGCTATATCGGTCGCTTGTTCATTCCACATTTGGGCCCATGTTTCCTAACCCCTGGGGAACGATTCTTAGGTTAGGAATACTCCTGTAGAGGTTGACGCACACACTCGAACTAACGATAAGATAGTTTACCTTTTAATGACCAATTAGGTTATGACTTGTCATGTTTACATGACTATTTCATGCTATTACTATATTCATATATCGATACCTATATGCACACACGGGCTTCATTACACTCACATATTCGTGTTATCACACCACATACACACACTTTGACGTTAAGTACTTGTTAGGATGTTCTAACATCCCTGAGATTTGCCATCTCAGATTTAGAAACGGATTTTCATGCTGAGCAGGATTAAAGCGGTTATCAGGACTTTGCCGAAGATCAGAAGCCCGTAGGTTTATTTCTTTTATGTTAGTATTTAGCACGTGCGCCCCTTGCGGGACATTAGGATTTATGTCTTTTTCGGATTTTGTCTTATTTCGAACCTATTGTATTGGATCTTTATTTGCATCCATTATTTAGTGGACCTATTATTAGTATTCCTTGTGGTTTCGTTGCAGCATGATTATTAGTGTCATCTCTTCCATTATTGGATATTATTTTTATAGGTTTAGCTAGACAGCCTTTATGTGACTATGAAAGGATCTTTCCTTACCGTAGGTAGCACGGCTGGCCTTCGTTACTCCCCGTATTTCCGTACTTTAGGAAGCGAGGCGTGACAAGGTTTTATTGGTATCAGAACTAGGCTGACATCGAAATTAGTCTTGGTTTTATCGACCTTTTAGATTAGAATCGTATCTAGGTTGCCTTTAGTGCGTCATGCTGCATATTCCATTGACTCCAATTGTAGAATTCGGGCGACTGAGATAGAATTACATTATTGTACCCATTTACAGTGGTATGGTTATAATGCGGTATTCTGTTTGAGTAACTCAGAGTTCTGCCCTTGATTCATACCCATTGATTTGATTATACTATATTATCTTGCTTTTCTTTTAGCTTAATTATTTTCATATTCTGAACTTGAATCTCGTTTCCGTTGCTAAACCTCGTCGTTCGTTTTGGCTTCAGAATCATGGTGGAAGAAAATTCACGGGTGTATGGGAGGCGTGACAACAATGCCGCATTACTTGGAATTATACGTGGTATGTTAGAGAACCAACAACAGCAGACTGGCATACGGCATGAGGGTTTGCGCGCTTCTCAGCAGACCGCTACTGCAGCTTTGAATAAGGTGGCTGAAGTTCGTGAAGGTCGGCATCCAGGCAGTGTCGCCGATTTTAGGAAATTGCATCCGACGATTTTCCCTGGTTCAGTCAGTTTACTTGATGTTGAGCAGTGGATCGTCGATATGGAGAATTTACTATCATCTGCCCGAGTTCCAGGCAAGGATAGAGTAGACATAGTCAAGATCCAGCTGCAAGATGTAGCTAGGATTTAGTGGCTTGCAGAAGAAAACAGAGTGGAGAGGCCAATTGCGTGGGCTGACTTCTCGGCCGCTTTTCTTGAGAAGTTCTTCCCCAAGACAGCCAGGATAGATATGGAGCAACAGTTTATTCGTCTCCGTCAGAGAGAACGCACAGTGGATGAGGTAGCGGCTAGATTTATCTGACTTGGTCATTCGCTCCTTCTATGGTACCCCAAGAGGAAGATCGGGCAAGGAGGTTCATGCACCTTACTTTGGAGATACAGCATAAATTAGCTTCACATGATTTGGGGACCTATTCTGAGGTGTTAAATGTTGCCTGCTGGATTGAATCAGTTATGGGTCGGAGGAAGAAATTTCAGAATAGAGAGGTTAAACGCCCGGTGAGTCAAACTACAAGAAGAATTCCAGTCAAACAGCATGGAGAAGTTCAGATGAAGCGCACCGCAGCCCCACAGCAGCGGGAAGCCTTGGTTTGGGGATACGGTCAGAGATCGGGACATATTGAGAGGAACTGCCGCATGGCCAGGAGTCTTTATTTAATCTGCAGAGCCAGTGATCATCAAGTTGGAGGTTGCCCCGTAAGGTCGGAGCTCAACAGATCCAACCAACAGCTTTCAACGGGGTCCATCCAAAAGAGCCAGGCCTTTACCTTAACAGCCATACAAGTGGAGATGTCAAAAGATGTTACAAGTATTGTTTAACTAGTTCAGTTCTTACCAGAGATTATTTTAATTCTGGGACACACACGCACACCTTGTTGCATGTCCACTATCTTCGCCACCGCAGGTCCTATGCCACGCAGAACTTTAACAGAAGACCGAGAAGTACAACCTTGTCTTAGATGAGTTCGTCGAGTACCTTTCATGCACACTTTGATTGTCGGGGCAAGACCGTGACCCTTCGTATCCTATCTCGTTTATTCCTTGATCTTTATTATTAATTCGCGATCTTGTATTTTCATTCTTTTAATTTCGAGGACGAAATTTCTTTTAGGGTGGGTAGAATGTAACACCCTAACCCAATCGTACTTTTCTGTTCTTTTCTTTTTTGAGGTATTGGTTATTATAATAATTACTACTATTGGGAGTTTAATATTTTAATTACGAGATATACATATAATTATGGTTTTCTAAGATTGTTAAATAGTTATATTATTAGTATTTAAATATTGGTTTGCTAATCTAAACAACATCTGTTTTAAATATTCATATAATATTTTGTCATATATCAGATATATAAAAAAATGATGTATTGTTAGTATCATAGTTTTAAACATACAATAAATATATTTGGAAATCCTTTTTAAAACCTTTTTTAAAAAATTTGGGGTTACACAAATTATCCTTCGTAAACTTACCAAAATTTTATTTTATCTTAAATCACTAATCCTTTTTTTTAACAACATACATAAATAATCTAACCTTTATATATATATATATATATCCCATCAAAAACATCTTTTTCTCTAACTATATATATATATATATATATATATATATATATATATTCCTAACAAACACCCGTACTATATAATCATCTCATCTCTCTCCCACAGATTCTTTTCTCTCTAACTCTTTTCCCCTATTTATTAAACATAAATCATCTCCTCCTCATCATCTCAATCATCTCTCTTTAAAAAAACTGTCCCTCCTCTTGTCGCTGCCACTTCGAGCCGCACGCCCATCAACGCCATCGTCGACCCCCTCGACCGCATCTCCTCAAACACCCTACCTCCACTACCGGTGAACCCTTCCTCCATTGCCTTACCTTGCCTTCAGCTCGTCGTTGACTTCAACACCATCACCGGACCCACTTTCTTCTTCTCCACGCCACCATCACCATCGCCACCCTCCTCCCGTTGAGCCAGCACATCCCATACCTTTGAACCCATCAACATGATATCCTCAGTCGTCTCCTCAACCGAGCCACAACTTCGCCCTCAACACAGCCACCAAAGCGAGACCTCCAACTTCATCTTCAAAATCTATCGCCGCCTCCTCAAATCCCTACAACATCACCATCTCCATCAACTTCGATCGAGCACCCATCATCACCGCCTCCATCTCTCTCAACCTCCTTCGTCCACCCGCACCTATCGAGACCCACCGTTGCCGCAGCAACCCAAACCCAGCACCCGACCTGTAACACCCTAGTTCATTTATACCAGTCATAGTTCAAGTATTTTTTTTATTTATGGTATTTTCCTGATTTACTGTGTATTGGGTGCGAATAGTGTATTTGACATCTGTATTTGCATCCTACCCGACCTGCTTGCTGGAAACCCGTCTTGATTCCTGTTTATGAGTTATTCCGACTATTTATGTGAATTTGTGCATTTTTATATATACTACATACTGGCATTTTATCTGGCATCTGCATTTCTTTAATATAACATTTAAAGTCAAGTAAAATAATTTTAAAATACATTGCATGGCCTGCATGATACCCCTAACCCTGTTGTAGCATCCGCACCTCGTGTTCTCGTCCCGTTCAGTGAAACGGACTTGTTTGGATGGCTACGCGTACGTACGTGCATCCGTTCTTGGGGGTATGCATTTTCGTTACCCGGATAACCAATTTTAGTTTTGGTCGACACTTATATTTTCCGTATTTTAAAACTGGATTTTTAGACCCGATCTGGACATATTTTGGAGTAAGTTTGTATTTGCCAAAATATCAAATTTTATTAATATTATAATTTTAAAAATTATTACCTGTTTAAATTTTTGTTATAACTAAAAAGAATCTTTTCCTAACAGAACTCTATTTCTCTCCTCTCTCTACTTATAATCACATCTATATTTTATTTATGAATACTACAGATCTCTTTTTCTCTCTCCCACCCTCTCTCTCTCCTTTCTCTCTCCTCTCGAACCCCTTCTCTCTCTTATCGCGTTCACTGATCCTTCTCGATTCCACTCACTTTCCTTCACACACCCTATAGTCACCTCCTTTCTCCTCTGTCTTCTTCTTCTATTTAAACCACCACCGCCCACGAGAAAACCCTAACCTTAGCTCTCGCCCTCACCTAACCCTAGCCACTATCTTCTCCTTGTCACCCTCACACCATCTCTGCCACCATCTTCTCCTCGTCGCCCTCACACCATCTCTGCCACCTTTCCCTCCTCTCCTCCTCACCCTCTATCTCCTCCACTGAAAACCCCGTCACAACCCTACCCAGAAACCTCACCTCGCCTGCACAACCTACTTCACTGCCGGCGACCACGTCGTCGTCGACCCTTCCTCTCCTCCTTTATCTCATCATCACCTTCCCTGCAGACCCTTATACCTAACCTCGAGCTCTTTTCTTTCCCCTGCAACGCGACCCCAAGAACCCTTGATCCCACTGCCTTTGACCGTTCCCTCACCTCCGGCGACCCCAGCTTCATCCTATCATCATCATCTCCCCGTCGCCTTCCTCTCTGATTCCAAAGCATCACCACGACCCAGTCCCTTCCTCTCTCCTTCTTGCTCTTCTCCTTCTTTCTTCTTCTTTTCATTTCTTGATCCGTATTTTCCGGTCACCGCCGGAGCCGTGACCGTCACCGACGATCCAGGCGACCCAGTGGACATCCCCAGCCAGCCTGGTCACCTTCTTGATTTGCTTGGTCCAGTTTTGTACACCCATATGTGCATAGCGATATTTTACCAACATCGGACGCATTACATCCGTCATGAGATCCAATCGAGGGTTTATCTTGCTACATGCTATGATATATGTTACATCCATATTAATAATAATATTACATGTATAGTGCATTATGCATCCCCTGTTACCATTTTACTGTTTTACGACATCTGTGTGCATCCATATCGTTATTTGCATATCTAGACGCATACAAGTTCATCTTGTTACATGCTAGGTATATTATTATGCATCCATATGAGTAAAATGTTACCTATTTATCACATTATACATCCATATTAAAGTTTTACCGTTTTCGGATACCCGTTTGCATCTATATCATTTAATATACATGTAGCTGCATCTACAGATTTTAATTCATGTTATTATTGTAGTAACACCACATGCTTAATAATGTGTATCCCACTTAGTCTTAGAACTGTAAATATAACCCCAATCGATATTTTTGCATCCATACCATTAATTATATATCTAGTTGAATACCATATCACGTTATTTATATTACTGCTACATTAACACCCCATACTTGATAATGTGCATCCTACATAGTATTGGAACTATAAATGTAACCCTAATTGATATTTGTACATCCATACCATTAATTTTATATTTATTCGCATACCATGTCACATTATTACATATTATTGTTATATTGACACCCCATGCATGATAATGTGCATCCTACATAGTCCTAGAGCCGTAGTTGTAACCCCTGCTAGATAATTGTGCATCTTGTAACCCATGATAGTTAATTGAGCACCATGTTTTATTGTGTACCCATACAATTAATCCTTTATATCTAGTTGCGTGCCATGTCGTATTAATTCATATTATTGTTATATTAGCACCCTATACTTGATAATGTGCATCCTATATAGTTATGATGTAACCCCTGATAAATATTTGTGTATCCATGCTTCTATCGTGCATCCGTACTTGCTACAGTTTTATTATAGGCCCCCTTTTGATACATTGTGCACCCCCTGACATGTCCTGTTGCACCACTGCTTGACTTGATACCTGATCCTGTTCCTAATTCCGACAATCCTGACATGTTGTCCCGATGGACATATCCTGTTGTCTGTATAGACAAACATGTTCCTACTTGATCCTGTGTTGGCATTAGCTTCAGATTTATCAATACCGACTTGAACACATAACTTGCGGGTATGGGGAAATCAATGATGAAACCTGACTTGTAACTCGATAGTTCGATACTTATACTGATCAGTTTTATGGGCTAGGCCAGCCGTGGGATGTTGCTGCTGACATCATTCATCTGTACATGTTTCCTGTTCAGTGCCTAGCGGCATGTCTCGGTTTCAACCCGAGAATCTGGACCGTGGTCCCGGGCACGCACGGGATACTATTGAGTTACATCGACGATTCATTAAATTGATTTCAAAGACTTGAGAGTAATTAACCCAGTAGCTTAGTTCAGATTATTCACTGTATATTACATGTGCTTATACCCTTCACTGTTTCTTATTCTTGATACTGTTATACTCTTATTATTGTTCGTACTCAAGCATGCATGTCTTGTTACCTCCTGATTGTATTATTGTTGATATTATGACGCACTGACGTCTGGGTTTTGCATGGCCCAGATCCTCTACCTTTTTGCAGCAGGCTGATCAGGAGTATTTCTGCCGTCAGGCCGAGCAGTGAGGATCCTGTTAGTATTTTAGTTTAGTTTTATTTCCGTACTTTCATTGTCCTGATGTGAGCCCGTATTTGGGACGTACTTTCCAGATTGTTATTGTTACTTGGATTTATTGCTTCCGCATATTATTTATTGACTCGTTTATTCTGGCTCATGGACATGTAGTAGATGGTTTATTTTATTTCTACTGTTCTTGATATCTTCTAGACAGCCGTAATGTGACTGTGGAGGGATGTTTCCTAACCACAGGTAGCATGGTTGGCTCTGTCACGTGCCGATCTTAGCGCACTCTGGGAAGCGGGGTGTGACAGGGTTTGTTTGGTATCAGAGCCATAAGATTTAGGTTAATCGGATTTGATTCTTTTGTAGTTGGGTATTGGACCCAATACACGAATCAGAATACCCGTAATTAGGAATATGTCCGGCCATATTGTTATCGTGATTCTTGAATCATATCTTTCTCTTGACCCTTGTCTTGACGATATGCAAATGACCTTGCATCTCGGCTTGAAATCCTTTTGGTTCCCTATTGTTTCTCCATCCCTGTTCCTTTGATTTTGATACTAGGAATTGGGCGACTTGAGTGGAATTATATGATTGTAACTATATACCACGGCATGGTTATAATGCGGTACTCTATTTAAGTAATTGGAGTTCTACTCTTGATTCATATCCTTAATTTATGGTCATTATTCATCGCAAGTTTTGAATCTTGTTATCATACTAATTCTTTTCGGTGTCTTGGTTTCAGGAACATGGCAGACAGGAATCTGCGATCGTACCAGAGGCGTATTGATGACGCCACTTTGCTTGGAGTAATTCGTGGGATGCTGGAAAACTAGAAGCGGCAGACCGAGCTAAACCAGCGGCAGGCCGAAGCTTTTCGGGAAGGTTTGCGGACCATCCAACAGTCCATGAACAATATTGCGGCCAAACCAGTTGAGCGTGTGGGTACCGTGGCGGATTTCAGGAGACTTGGTCCATCCATTTTCACTGGTTTGGAGGAGTCGTTGCCAGCGGAGCAGTGGCTAGTCGATACAGATAATCTGCTCGTAGCGGCACAGATTCCGGAGGACAAGAGAGTTGATATAGTATGCATCCAATTGGTGGACTATGCCCGCGAGTGGTGGCTTGTGGAAGAGACCCGTTTGCCCAAGCCTATCAGTTGGGCAACTTTTTCGCAGAGTTTCTTAGAGAAGTTCTTTCCGCAGACTGCACGGGAGAAAATGGAAGAAAAGTTTATCAGATTGAAGCAGAATGGAAGATCCGTGGATGCGCATGCGGCTCAGTCGATTCGCTGGACCTTTGGTGGCCAAAGAAGCTGATAGGACACGAAAGTTTATGCGCAGTTTAGACGTGAAAATCCAAAGGCACATTATATCTCTGGGATTGACCACTTTTTCGCAAGTGCTTAAAGCGGCCAGAGAGCAGCAGAGCTTATCAGTGAAGACAGAGGGTACGCAGCAGCAAACAGTTGCAGTGCGGAAGCCGGCGTCTACGTCGAACCGAGCGCATATACGTAGAGGTATTCCTGTGAACCGACGTGGCATAGTACCGATGAAGAAGCCCGTCGTTGCAGATCAGGGAAAGCGTGTGATTTGTAAATTTTGCCATCTACCTGGGCACCTGAGGAGAGCTTATCGAAGGATGCTGGGACTTTGTTTGGTTTGCGGATCGGCGGATCATACTATCAATGCCTGCCCGTCGAAGTTCCGTTTGAAGGAAGATGTTCAGAAGCCACCGCAGAGGCAGTTTCAGGGGCAGATAACTCAGGGACTCAATCAGGCTCGAGCCTTTACCCTGACGGCTGAAGAGGCCAAGGCTTCAGATGAAGTTGTTTCAGGTATCCTACTATTCATTATTTTCCCGCATTAGTATTATTCGATTCAGGTCCATCCCATTGTTTTATGTCGTCCAAGTTTATTGTTGCACATTCAATTTATTGCACGACCCTGTCTAGTCGTTGGGACATACACACTGGGAATGGGAAGATCATAGCTAGTAGTTAGTGTAAGAATTGTTCAGTTGTTATTTGCGGACGGGAGTTATTTGCATATTTCTTGGTGATCATACCGGCAGTTATGATGTTGTCTTGGGAATGGATTTTCTCGGCACTTTCCACGCTCTCATTGATTGTAAGGCAAAGAAAGTGATTTTCCAGATTCTCGGACATCCGGAGTTTGTTTTCGCTGGAGGAAGCAGTTCTGTCGGGCCAGTCGAGTTTAAGGCTAGGCCGACAAACAGTGTTCTTTCGTCGATGGAAGTTGATAAGGAGGAAGCGCCAGCTGTAGTTCGAGAGTTCATGGATGTGTTCGAGGACATCTCGGGTTTACCACCAAAATGAGATGTGGAATTCGCGATCGATCTTGTTCCTGGTGCAGCACCAATCTTAAAGGCGTACTATCTAATGGCACCAGTGGAGTTGGAAGAAGTCAAGAAGCAGGTTACCGAATTGCTTAAGAAGGGTTGGATTCGCAGCAGCAATTCACCTTGGTGAGCTTCAGTTCTTCTAGTAAAGAAGAAAGATGGCACAATGAGGAAGTGCATCGATTATCGAGAATTAAACCGGGTGACTATTAAGAACAAGTATCTGATCTCTCACATTGGCGAATTGTTCGAGCAACTCAGTAGCACGAGGGTATTCTCGAAGCTGGATTTGCGATTCGGATATCATCAAGTTCGAGTTAAATTAAAGGATACTTGCAAGACTGTGTTCCGAACTTGGTATGGACATTACGAGTATTTAGCGATACCACTCAGAGTCACGAATGCACTAGCGATATTTATGGACTTGATGAACCGAATCTTTTCACCCTTCTTAGACCAGTTTATTGTGGTGTTTATCGATAATATTCTGGTCTACTCGAGGAGCCTTGAAGAGCATGCTGAACTCTTGAAGACATATTGAGAGCTTACATGTTAGACTTCAAGGATTCATGGAGGGATCATCTACACTTGGTGGAGTTTTCTTATAACAACAGCTTTCAGGCGACTATTCAGATAGCTTCTTTTGAAACGCTGTATGGCCGCAAGTGTCGTTCACCCGTTTGTTTGGACGATGTTGGAGAGCGAAGATTGTTGGGACCAGATTTGATCGTGCAAACCGTGGAGAAAGTTAATACTATCCGGAATCACATGAAGGCAGCACAAGATCGGCAGAAGAGTTGGGCCGATACATCAAGAAGACCTCTAGAGTTCGTTGTTGGTGATCTGGTATTCTTGAAGATATCACCGACTAGAGGAGTGATTCGTTTTGGGAATCGATGCAAGCTTAGTTCTCGATTCGTGAGGCCTTTCGAGATTATGGAGCGTGTTGGAGAAGTGGCTTATCGATTGGCTTTACCACAATCTTTGGCGAATGTTCATGCCGTGTTTCACGTATCTCAATTCCGTAAGTATGTTCAAGATGAAACACACGTGTTGGATCATTCGGAGCTGACTGTAAGAGAGGATTTGACCTTTGAGGAACGACCGATGTCGATTGGTGATCGAAGAGAAAAGGTCCTTAAGAACAAGGTTATCCCTCTCGTACTTGTTTCTCGGGGGAATCGCTCGCACGGAGAATCAACTTGGGAACGAGAAGACGAGATTCGACAGAAGTTTCCAGATCTCTTCCTGCAGTTTATCTTTTCTTATCTTGGGAATTTCGAGGACGAAATTCTTTTTGTAGTTGGGTATAATGTAACACCCTAGTTCATTTATACCAGTCCCAGTTCAAGTATTTCTTTATTTATGGTATTTTCTCGATTTACTGTGTATTGGGTGCGAATAGTGTATTTGACATCTGTATTTGCATCCTACCCGACCTGCTTGCTGGAACCCGTCTTGATTCCTGTTTATGAGTTATTCCGACTTGTTATGTGGATTTGTGCATTTTCATATATACTGCATACTGGCATTTTATCTGGCATCTGCATTTCTTTAATATAACATTTAAAATCAAGTAAAATATTTTAAAAATGCATTGCATGTCCTGCATGATACCCCTAACCCTGTGGTAGCATCCGCACCTCGTGTTCTCGTCCCGTTCAGTGAAACAGACTTGTTTGGATGGCTACGCGCACGTTAGTGCATCCGTTCTTGGGGTATGCATTTTCGTTACCCGGATAACCAATTTTAGTTTTGGTCGACACTTATATTTTCCGTGTTTTAAAATTGGATTTTTAGACCCGTCCTGGGCATATTTTGGAGTAAGTTTGTATTTGCCAAAATATCAAATTTTATTAATATCATAATTTTAAATATTATTAACTGTTTAAATTTTTATTATAACTAAAAAGAATCTTTTCCTAACAGAACTTTATTTCTCTCTTCTCTCTCTACTTATAATCACATCTATATTTTATTTATGAATCCTACAGATCTCTATTTCTCTCCCCCACCCTCTCTCTCTCTCCTTTCTCTCTCCTCTCGAACCCCTTCTCTCTCTTATCGCGTTCACTCCTTCTCGATTCCACTCACCTTCCTTCACATACCCTATAGTCACCTCCCTTCTCCTCTGTCTTCTTCTTCTATTTAAACCACCGCCGCCCACGAGAAAACCCTAACCCTAGCTCTCGCCCTCACCTAACCCTAGCCACCATCTTCGCCTCGTCGCCCTCACACCATCTCTGCCACCTTTCCCTCCTCACCTCCTCACCCTTTTATCTCCTCCACTGCAAACCCCGTCTCAACCCTACCTAGAAACCTCACCTCGCCTGCACACCCTACCTCACCGCCGGCGACCACGTCGTCGTCGACCCCTCCTTTCCTTCTCGATCTCATTCTCACCTTCCATGCAAACCCTTATATCTAACCTCGAGCTCTCTTCCTTCCCCTGCAACCCGACCCCAAGAACCCTTGATCCTACTGCCTTTGGTCGTTCCGTCACCTCCGGCGACCCCAGCTTCATCCCATCATCATCATCTCCCCCTCGCCTTCCTCTCTGAATCCAGAGCATCACCACGATCCAGTCCTTTCGTATCTTCTTCTTCTTGCTCTTCTCCTTCTTTCTTCCTCTTTTCATTTCTTGATCCGTATTTTTCGGTCACCGCCGGAGCCGTGGCCGTCACCGACGATCCAGGCGACCCAGTGGACATCCCGAGCCAGCGTGGTCACCTTCTTGATTTGCTTGGTCCAGTTTTGTACACCCGCGTGTGCGTAGCGACATTTTACCGACACCGGACGCTGCGTTTACATCCGTCGTGAGATCCAATCAAGGAAAGTTTATCTTGCTACATGCTATGATATATGTTACATCCATATTAATAATAATATTACATGTATAGTGTATTGTGCATCCCCTGTTACCATTTTACTGTTTTACGACGTCCGTGTGCATCCAAATCGTTATTTGCATATCTAGTCGCATACAAGTTCATCTTGTTACATGCTAGGTATATTATTATGCATCCATATGAGTAAAATGTTGCCCATTTATCACATTATACATCCATATTAAAGTTTTACCGTTTTTGGATACCCGTTTGTATCCATATCATTTAATATATATGTAGCTGCATCTACAGATCATTTTAATTCATGTTATTATTATAGTAACACCACATGCTTAATAATGTGCATCCCACTTAGTCTTGGAACTGTAAATATAACCCCATTCGATATTTGTACATCCATACCATTAATTATATATCTAGTTGAATACCATATCACTTTATTCATATTACTGCTACATTAACATCCCATGCTTGATAATGTGCATCCTACATAGTATTGGAACTGTAAATATAACCCTAATCGATATTTGTGCATCCATACTATTAATTTTATATCTATTGGCACACCATGTCACATTATTACATATTATTGTTATATTGACACCCCATGCGTGATAATGTGCATCCTACATAGTCCTAGAGCCGTAGCTGTAACCCCTGCTAGATAACTGTGCATCTTGTAACCCCTAATAGTTAATTGAGCATCCATGTTTTATTGTGTACCCATACCATTAATCCTTTATATCTAGTTGCATGTCATATTAATTCATATTATTATTATATTAACACCCCATACTTGATAATGTGCTTTCTATATAGTCATGATGTAACCCCTGATAAATATTTGTGCATCCATGCTTCTATCGTGCATCCGTACTTGCTACAGTTTTATTATGAGCACCTTTTTGATATATTGTGCACCCCCTGACATGACCTGTTGCACCACTGCTTGACTTGATACATGATCATGTTCCTAATGCCGACAATCCTGATATGTTGTCCCGATGGACATATCCTGTTGTCTGTATGGACATATCCTGTTGTCTGTATTCATGCTTGATCCTGTGTTGGTATTAGCTTCAGATTTATCAATACCGACTTGAACACATAATTTGGGGGTATGTGGAAATCAATGATGAAACCTGACTTGTAACTCGACAGTTCGATACTTATACTAATTAGTTTTATGGGCTAAGCCAGCCCTGAGATGCTGCTGCTGACATCATTCATCTGTACATGTTTCCTATTTAGTGCCTAGCGGCATGTCTCGGTTTCAGCCCGAGAATCTGGACCGTCGTCCCGGGCACGGAGGGATGCTATTGAGTTACATCGACGATTCATTAAATTGATTTCAAAGACTTGAGAGTAATTAACCCAGTAGTTTAGTTCAGATTATTCACTGTACATCACATGTGCTTATACCCTTCACTGTTTCTTATTCGTGATACTGTTATACTCTTATTACTGTTCGTACTCATGCCTGCATGTCTTGTTACCTCCTGATTATATTATTGTTGATATTATGACGCACTGACGTCTGGGTTTTGCATGACCCAGATCCTCTACCTTTGCCGCAGGCTGATCAGGAGTATTTCTGCCGTCAGGCCGAGCAGTGAGGATCCTGTTAGTATTTTAGTTTAGTTTTATTTCCGTACTTTCATTTTCCTGATATGAGCCCGTATTTAGGACGTACTTTCCAGATTGTTATTGTTACTTGGATTTATTGCTTCCGTATATTATTTCTTGACTCGTTTATTCTGGCTCATGGACATGTACTAGATAGTTTATTTTATTTCTACTGTTCTTGATATCTTCTAGATAACCGTAATTTGACTGTGGAGGGATATTTCCTAGCCACAGGTAGCATGGTTGGCTCTGTCACATGCCGATTTTAGCGCACTCTGGGAAGCGAGGCGTGACACAACCTTGTCACCATTGTCTTCGAGGCCGCAGTCCGCGCGTTGCTGTCATCGTCTCCTTCAAACTCCAGAACCCGGACCCCTCCTACCACTGCAACACATTCCACAGAGCTTCAACCACCGCAGCCCGTCGCCGGTTCACACATCGTCGCCGTCGATCCAAGTTGTCGCATCACCGTCATCTCCTTTCTTGGCCGAGACCTCACCAGTGCCGAGATCCAAGCCAAGACCTTGCTTGGGTTGTGTTCACATCTCCGTGCTCGTCGTGTTCTATTCGTCGCCTAAGGCAAGTGTTCTTGCTTTTCTTTTGGTCGATGCAATATCGGTGATCCCTCGAATATAACTTTAAATTGTCACGGTTGTAACCGTGATTAAAGACAGTTAGTCACGGTTACAACCGTGAACAAAATGTTGCTCCAAATACTGATATTTGGAGCAGGTATGCGTTATGGGTTACGGTTACAAGTTTTGTTCACGGTCGTAATCGTGGCCCATAACTGGTTTTGTTCACGGTTATTATTGTGAACAAAAACCTGGGGTCCACCAACTAATCGATTTTTTAACTTTTCACGTTAAAAAAACGTTCACGGTTACAATCGTGACATTTGTTATTTTGATCTCGGTCAGAACCATGATCCAATATTTGCTTACGCATGTTTGGGTCACGGTTCTCTCATGGTTTAAACCATGAATAAAAGTGCTTTTTTCACGGTTTAAACCATGAACAAATCCCTGCCCTGTAGTAATGATTTCCATCCGGATAACACCATCTCAATTTTACCAAAAGTGTGGTCGCAATGCTTGAGTCGAGATGTTCCTTTTGATAAATCTCAAGTCCTGCATTTATGAAAATCAATACTAATGAACGAGAGTAAAGATATGAATCTATATGCCAAAAACAACTATAAGTTATTATTCAAAATGCAATCCAAAGAAAAAGCTTCATGATTATTTCCAACTTATCAAAACATAAGAAAACGGAGCTCAAAACATAAAAGCATTATTTGGGGATCTTAACATATGCCATGTTAGCCGTTAGGTAATCACACAGCGAAATTTAGGCTGAAGTGACATGGTCTATCTCTACTAATAAATTAACATTTTTAATTTCATATAAGCATTATCTCATCACTTTTTTCAATTTTTTTAAAAACTGATCGCTTTCTTATTAATTTATTAACTTATTTTCTTTCCGAACATGCAAAACAAGGATATAGCTAGAAGTAATTAATGCATGCATAAAATAAACGAAAAACAACGGGCTGATAACAAAATAACACCCTGGCCCAATTTCCCATCTAAATGCATGTTTGTTTGCACGGAAGTAACATGGAAGTACCTTAAGCAAACATATTTCAAGTATTTCGGTTGTTTATTTGTACGGAAGTAGAGCTTGGAAGTTACTTCAAGATGGTGATATGGATCTTATGTGGCATGATTACTTCCAAAATTTTCTTCTCCTCATTTTTGATGGGAAGTAACCATGAAGCACAAGAACGAGAAAAAGAAATAATTATTTAATAGTTCTCTTTATTAATTTCAATAGATAATAATTTATTACTATTATAAAAAAGTAATTTTTTAATTGTTTTTCTTATGAAAGAAATATTGGATGTTGTTTCATTGTTTACGTCCATCTTTAAAAAATATACGAACAAACATCAGAAGTGAGATTACGTCCATCTTTAAAAAATATACGAACAAACATCAGAAGTGAGATTTAAGTTTACTTCCATGACATATTTTTTGGAAGTTACTTCAAGATTTCTTCCGGCACTTTTGTTACTTTCGGACAACCAAACAGGCCCTTATCTGCCCTTTCTTATTGTATTTTTATTTATTAAAATATCTCAAACCTTTCAAAACTTGCCTTTTTCTACTTCTAGTTAATCGTCCGTTAGAATATTTCGTTTGTGATTCTCAAATGCTTTACATGTGATTCAAATAAGATGAATATACCTCTCGGTTAAGAGAATATTCCATTTGATGTTCTTAAATGCTTTGCATATGACTCATTTAATACGAATATACCCTTCAACTCCTTTTTCTTACCCATAATCTTTTCTTTGGTAAACCTAAATCCTACATTTACTCTTTCTCTCAACCCCTCTATTCTTTATACCTCAAAATTACTATTTTTCCAGTAGTGGAAAAACCAAGAAACCGTATTCTTTGCCTGCAGGATTGAAGCAGTTATGGATCAGAGAAAGAAATTTTAGAATAGAGAGGTTAAGCACCCGGTGAGTCAAACTTCACGAAGAATTCCAGTCAAACGGCGTAGAGGAGTTCAGATGAAGCACACCGCAGCCCCACGACAGCAGGAAGCCTTGGTTTGCAGATATGATCAGAGATCGGGACATATTGTGCGAAATTGCCGCAGAGCCAAGGGTTTTTATTTAATTTGCGGGGCCAGTGATCATCAAGTTGGAGGTTGCCCCATGAGGTCGGAGCTCAGCAGATCCAACCAACAGTTTTCACCGGGGTCCATCCAAAAGAGACAGGCCTTTACCTTAACAGCCACACATGTGGAGACGTCGGAAGATGTTACAAGTATTGTTTAACTAGTTCAGTTCTTACCAGAGATTATTTTAATTCTGGGACACACACGCACACCTTGTTGGATGTCCACTATTTTCACCACTGCACCTCCTATGCCGCACGGAACTTTAACATACGACCGAGAAGTACGACCTTGTCTTAGATGAGTTCGTCAGGTACCTTCATGCACACTTTGATTGTCGGGGCAAGACCGTGACCCTTCGTATTCTACCTCGCTTATTTCTTGAACTTTATTATTAATTCGCGATCTTGTACTTTCGTTCTTCTAATTTCTAGAATGAAATTTCTTTTAGGATGGGTAGGATGTAACATCCTAACCCGATCGTACTTTTCTTTTCTTTTCTTTTTGGAGGCATTGGTTATTATTATTATTACTACTATTGGGAGTTTAATATTTTAATTAAGATATATACATATAATTATGGTTTTCTAAATTTGTTAAATAGTTATATTATTAGTATTTAAATATTGGTTTGCTAATCTAAACAATATCTGTTTTAAATATTCATATAATATTTTGTCAAATATCAGATATATAAAAAAATGATGTGTTGTTAGTATCATAGTTTTAAACCTACAATAAATATATTTGGAAATCCTTTTTAAAACCTTTTAAAACAATTTTGGATTATAGGAATTATGCTTCGTAAACTTACCTATATTTTATTTTATCTTAAATCACTAATCCCTATCTTTAACAACATACATAAATAATCTAATATATATATATATATATATATATATATATATATCCCATCAAAAACATATCTTTTTTCTATATATATATATATATATATATATATATATATATATCACCCATACTATATAATCATCTCTCCCCCATGGATTCTTCTCTCTCTTTCTCTCTCTCTCTTTTCCCCTATTTATTAAACACAAATCATCTCCTCGTCATCTCAATCATCTCTCTTTAAAAAAAAAAAACCACCCCTCCTCTCGTCGCTGCCACCTCGAGCAGCACGCCCATCAGCGCCATCGTCGACCCTCTCGACCGCATCTCCTCAAACACCCCACCTCCACTGCCGGCGAACTCTTCCTCCATTGCCCCACCTTGCCTTCAGCTCGTCGTTGACTTCAACACCATCACCGGACCCACTTTCTTCTTCCCCACGCCATCATCACCATCGCCACCCTCTTCCAGTTGAGCCAGCACATCCTATACCTTCGAACCCATCAACACGAGATACTCAGTCGTCTTCTTTGCCGCAACCACCACTTCTCCCTTAACCCAGCCACCAAAGCGAGACCTCCAACTTCATCTTCGAAATCCATCACCGCCTTCTCAAATCCTTACAGCAGCACCATCTCCATCAACTTCGATCGAGCACCCATCATCACCGCCTCCATCTCCCTCAACCTCCTTCCTCCACCCGCACCCACCGAGACCCACCGTTGCCGCAGCAACCCAAACCCAGCACCCGACCTCGTCACCATCATCTTCGAGGCCGCAGTCGGTGCGTTGCTGTCATCGTCTCTTTCAAACTCTAGAACCCGCGCCCCTCCTACCACTGCAGCACATTCCACCAACCTTCGACCACCGCAGCCCATCGCCGGTTCACACATCGTCGCCGTCGATCCAAGTTGTCCCATCGCCGTCGATCTAAGTTGTCGCATCACCGTCGTCTCCTTTCTTGGCCGAGACCTCACCAGTGACGAGATCCAAGCCAAGACCTTGCTTGGGTTGTGTTCACATCTCCGTGCTCGTCGTGTTCTATTCGTCGCCTAAGGCAAGTGTTCTTGCTTTTCTTTTGGTCGATAAAATATCGGTGATCCCTCAAATATAACTTTAACCTGCACTGTTCGAATAAAACCATGCTAGTTCTCAATTTTATATCGTTATAATATAGACCCATATGCATTAAACTGATAGAAATAGATTAAGTATAGATCTATAATGAAATTTAAATAAATACAAATAAAATTTGAAAGTAGTTTATATATATATATATATATATATATATATATATCTTATTAGCCAATCTGTGATTAAGAAAAATACAAAGTATCTTATTAGATACTATCTATTGACATGTCAAGATCATTCATTACTCCAGTCCATTTGTTTAAAACGAGATCTCTAATTGGAATGTCAAACTACATGCCATGAAATAACCTATATTGTTTACAAGTTTCCTTTCTATACAATTAACATGATATTATAAGTGCTAGTCTACTCAGCGTTCTTAATTAGTGATATAATTATTAGCTTCTTAGATACGAATACGCGGGGAGTAGGGATAGTTTGAATGTGCGTTCGTACAACAGGATCTCAGGAGTCCCATGCCAGCAGCTCGTACCGGGCTATATCGATCGCATGTTATTACAGCTCGTACCGGGCTATATCGGTCGCATGTTATTACAGCTCGTACCGGGCTATATCGGTCGCATGTTACTACAGCTCGTACCGGGCTATATCGGTCGCATGTTACTACAGCTCGTACCGGGCTATATCAATCGCTTGTTCATTCCATATTTGGGCCTGTGTTTTCTAACCCCTGGAGCTCTACCCTTGGGTTAGGAATACTCCTACAGAGATTGACACACGCTCGAACTAATGATGGGATAGTTTACCTTTTAGTGACCAGTTTGCTTATGACTTGACATGTTTACACGACTGTTTCATACTATTATTATATTCATATATTGATACCTATATGCGCACGCGGGTTTCACTACACTCACATATTCATGTTATCACACCACATACACACTTTGACGTTGAGCACTTGTTGGGATGTTCTGACATCCCTGAGATTTGTCATTTCAGGTTTAAAGACGGATTTTCGGATGAGCAGGATCAGAACGGCCATCAGGACTTTACCGAAAACCAGTAGCCCGTTGGTTTATTTCTTTTCGGTTAGTATTTAGCATGTGCATCCCTTGCGGGACATTAGGATTTATACGTCTTTTTCGGACTTATTTCGAACCTATTGTATTGGATCTTTATTAGCATCTATTATTTAGTGGATCTATTATTAGTATTCCTTGTGATTTCGTTGCAGCATGATTATCAGTCTTATCTCTTCTGTTGTTAGATACTATTTTTGACAGGTTTACCTAAACAACCTTTATGTAACTATGGAGGAATCTTTCCTTACCGTAGGTAGCACGGCTGGATTTCGTTACTCCCCGTATTTCCGTATTTTGGGAAGCGGGGCATGACAGTATCAAAGCCAATGGTTCGATGCTCAACGTGACAACGACACCAAGAAAAAGTGATTGCACGTAACTTTTCTCGTACTTTGCACGTGACAACCACACCAAGAAAAAGTGATGGTTGCACGTAACTCTATTCAAACTTTCCACGTGACCACCACACTAAGAAAATGTGATAGTTGCACATGAGGGGAGTGTTGAAAGTAAAAAAACAAATGATTGGATTTTAAAGATAGTCTCACATTGGAAACAAAATAAACATATAGGCTTGAGTCTTGTTATTGGAACCCACTTATCATTAAAATCCCATTGTTGATGATGTGATGCAAAAATTAATCATATTGAGCTCACCAACATGGTGCAGCTAGCACATGAAGTGAGGCCAAATCAAATTAATAAGAGTGGAGACTATATATCAATCAAGGTGTTGTGGCCAATAATAGATGGTTGCGGCAGTAAAGGAGCTAGAGTAGGTGTGCGGCCAATTAATGTCGTTAGCCTACGGCTAACGACATCCGTAGGGGCAATTTTAGTTTGGCCCTACGGATAGGGCCAAAAGGTTGCCCCTACGGTCCTTACATATTTATATAAAAATTATTAAATTTTAAATTGTTGTTTGCCCCTACGGAGCCGCAAACCAAGAACCTACGGACTTATCCGTAGGGGCATCTAAATAGGGATTTAAGTTAAAAGCTCAGATCGATCCCTACGCTCATTATTCCTAATTCTCGCGCGAAGAAAAATTCCCAAACCCTCGTTCCCTCCGATCGATCGTCGTTCTCGTCGTCGCCAGTGCCGCCGATTCGTCGTAGCCACTGCCTGCTTTCGTCGTGACCAACGCCGGCTCATCTCCGTTCTCATCGTCGCCTCTGCACAGGTAAGGAAATCTTCAATTACTCAAAATTTTGATTGGGGCTGGGGCTGCGGGCTGGGGCTGGGGCTGCGGGCTGGGGCTGGGGCTGTGGTTGGGGTTGGGGCTCGGGCTCGGGCTGCGGTTAGCGTTAGGGTTGGGGCTGGGGCTCGGGCTCGGGCTGGGGCTGCGGTTGGGGTTAGGGTTCGGCAGGGGGTTGCTGTTGGGGTTGGGGTTGGGGTTAGGGTTAGGGTTGGGGTTGGGGTTGGGGTTTTGGATTTCAGGGTCTAACTTAATTTCCATTCTGATTAGTATTAAGCTCGTTAATTGAAATGTTGATGATGATCATAAGAAGAAAATGTGTCTAGTTTGAGAAGGTGTTGGAAACTGGACTAATAATGTGGTAAAGCCCAGTTTAATTAATAATTTTATTTGTCATTCTCAAATTTTCTTGGAAATGGAGACTGTTTTGTGGAACTTTTAGCCGTTGGGCATGTTGAGGTTTTGTTTTTGGAGTCATGGGACCTGGCATTTGGTAGGTATCCAAAGACCCCGTGTCTGATTTTGGATATTTTTGATTGATTTAAACTGTGGGTCTGAGTAGTCCTTTAATTTGATCTGGTTGGGGTTTGAGTATGCAAAGGATTTGTAGTCTGGTGGAAATTTTGAGGGTGTTTTCGGTTGAATATGTTTACTAATTGCATAAGATGCTCATAAGATTCTGGATTTTGAGGATGGGCCGTTGTAATTGGAAATGTTTAGAATCGTAGGACCTTCTTTGTTTTAGTTATATATAATTGCAAAAAAAAGACACATTTCTGATTTGAAGAAAAGGAAGGGCAAGATAAGGATTTAGTTATGGATTTTACTTGGGCGTATCCTCTTTTAATACATGTCTATCTTTACAAGAATATCGTGTCATATAATCGGTTTTAGCATCTGTACGCAACTGCTTTGATTATTATCATGTTATTAACATCTTGAACTTCTATCCTTTTTCTAATATATTTCATAGTTAATATAATAATCCTTTGTCTATATTTGTTGACTGTGGCCTTTCTTTTGGATGAACATATTTTTTGATGCATGTTTCAGTCATGTGAATTCATATGTTGCGTATAACGCTTTATGATATCAGTATCCTATATTTGTAGTTTTTAATTGTTGATTGTTATATATGAATGCCATTGCAATAATAGTTTTTGGTAGATGAATGCCATTGTAATGTAGGATGATCAGTTCTATCAAATCTCAATGGTTTAAAATCATGTTACACATACAACACGAATGCACAACAAACGCATCATTAGAGAATGATTCGAGATGTTCAAGTTAAAACCAATATATGATACTCGATGATAATATGAAACCTTCATATTCTCATCGATACTCATATATGAAACTAAAAGCGCCACTTAGTCCCCGTCTATCGGTTAACATACGTGCGATGTTCGCCGTGACATAGAACTATACAAAAGTTGTTAAATATCGGACGATATAGCTCGATAATAACAATCGTCATATAGTCTATGCGACGAGAAAATTCAATTGTATGGTAACCGATAGATTTGTCCTGTGTGGACAAGTTAAGAATGTATAAAGCAAACACCTTCATTCACTTGTGTTTTCATCCGTTTCGAGATATTTCGTCAGTACCTTTCCGCTGGTTCTCCGTGTACAAAGATAGATTAGATATTCATTTCAACGTTGTTTCACAGTTTTGAAATGATTATCTATTCTATTACAGTGTACTCGGAGAATAGCGGGGAGGTGCTGCCGAAATTTACTCGAAACGGTTGAAAGCACAAGTGATGGGTGTTCGCTCTATACATTCTTAATGGGATAGAAGTCTTACCCCCGACAGCCGGAATACACACATACAATAAGAATACATAACAAACGCATAATTAGAGAGTGATTCGAGATATTCAAGTTAAAACCAATATATGATACTCGATGATAATATGAAACCTTCATATTCTCATCGATACTCATATATGAAACTAAAAGCGCCATTTAGTCCCCGTCTATCGGTTAACATACGTGCGATAATTTATTCTTTTCAACGACAAACACACACACAAAGCATATACACGGATTTTCTCCTTTGTCAGTAACTATCCCATTCTTATATTTCTCAATATAGTCACCATCACCTACAATTTATATGTTATACAGTCTAACATGGCCCATGAGTACGTCAGAGTTAAGGACTGGATGTATGTGGATTGGCAACAACGTATGCAATCTAAGTTTTGTCGCAGGAGTTGCTGCCTTCATTGAATTTGCACGCGCACATAATAAGATCATAATAAAGAAAATTCTCTGTCCGTGCGATAGATGTGGCAATAAGTACTGGCAGAAGGTAGAATTGACAGAGCTTCATATTGTAAAATATGGGTTTACTAGACTTTATATAACTTGGAAATATCACGGGGAAGGAGAAGAATGCAGTACTGCGGCAGAAGAAGAAGGAGAACACGATAATGCGGCAGGAGAAGAAGAAGAATTCGGTAATGCGGCAAAAGGAGAAGACGGTAATTTATTTCCATCAGAAAAAATAGAGAATTTGGTAGAGGTTGCCCTAGGTGAATCTATTCGTACCGAAGATGACATTCCTTCCGGTCAAGGACCGCGTGCGGATATATATGAAAATTTCATGAAGGATGCTAGGAAACCAATTTATGAGAATGCGAAGTATTCCACCCTCTCATGGTTCGTCCAACTTTTCCAGATTAAGTGCCTAAATGGATGGAGCAGTAAGTCATTCACAATACTTCTTTCGTTCTTGAAAGATTCTATGCCTCCGGGAAATAACGTGCCCGACAGCTGGTACGGAGCCCAGAAGATGATGTCTGATTTGGGTCTAAAGTGCGAGAAGATTCAAGTATGTCCTAAAAATTGCGTGTTGTACCGGAAAGAGAATTCAGATTTGAAAGAGTGTCCAACATGCGGAGAGGCCAGGTATAAGCCGAACGATTCTGATAAGAAGCCTGATATACCTGTCAAGATAGCACGATACTTTTCCATAACACAGAGGCTATTTAGGTGCAAGAAAACAGCCGAGGTAATGATTTGGAATTATCGTGCTCCTCCAAGTGAAGATGGAAAAATGAGTCATCCAAGTGATTCACCGGTATGGAAGGATTTCGATAGGAGGCACGCAATATTCAGTAGCGATCCTCGCATTGTCCGGCTCGGACTGGCTACTGATGGCTTCTGCCCGTTCAACTATATGGCTGGAAGTCACAACACATGGCCCGCTGTAATGATAATTTATAATCTGTCTTCTTGGTTGGCTACAGACCAATCATATTTTATGATGTCTCTTCTTATCGATGGACCAAACTTACCGGGGAATAATATTGACGTCAATCTCCGACCTCTGATCGAGGAGTTGAAATCTTTGTATATTGATGGTGTAGAGACATATGATGCAAACACAAATACAACCTTCATACTGAGTACGGCTTTAATGTGGACAATTAATGACTTTCCTGCGTATGGAATGCTATCAGGTTGGTCCGTATATGGTCACAAAGTATGTCCTCATTGCCATGAACACACAACATCGAAATTCTTGAATTTTAGCAGGAAGGTTTGTTATTGCGGCCATCGACGTTTCCTTCCTCCAGGCCACCCCTATAGGTTAGACACGGTTCACTTTGATGGTCATCAGGAGCTTCTTGGACCTCCATCCCTGTCACGCCCCGCTTTCCAAAATACGGAATACGAGGGGTTAACAAGGCCAGCCATGCTCCTACGGTCAAGGAAATATCCTGCCGTAGTCACACTTCGGTTTCTAGCTTTACGTGGTAATCAGTAAATAATGCGCAGGCAATGAGATATGCAGTAACTGAAATAAAACAATATAAAGAACTGACCTGATGGGGAACAAAAGGGTATAACTCTGGATAGCTAATCAAGATGTCCGTGATGTGCGTCTGGTCCTAATCCCGGCTAAATCCTCTCTTCACATTGAGCATGCATACTCAGGTCGTCAGAGCGACACAATAGCAATATAAAATATAAATCCAAGTGACAACACTAACAGTGATAATAATTATATATGACAGTAAATCAATGACGGTATAGGTATGAACATGCAGTAACCAAAGAAGAGTCTAATAGAGCAGGTGAACAGTAAAACAGTAAAATAATATGCCAGTTATGTCAACACAATAGGTAATGTATATCAATGCCAATATCCCTATCAGTCTCTAAGTCTCACTGTACAGGTCACTAAGCCTATCGTCAGTTCAAGTGTGAGAGTCAACCACTCGCGAGTGTCCTCCACCCAAGGGTAGAACCTAAGGGCAAGGGACCACGGGCCCAACATGTAACTCACGGTAATAATCATGTACCTGTTCCCCTCCGAAAGACGGTGCGACATGGCGTCTCGCCTGAGATTCGGGGCAGATGCTAATTGGTGCTATCCGTCCACCTCTCCGAAGATGCCAAGTTGATTTATGGCACCGTGTATCGAAGGTTTAGACGGATGCGTCCGATGTAGCAGACTTCGTCAGATTCCCCCTCGTTTGAGGGGTTTTTGATTGTGGGGACGCTCTTCCCTGCAGGTGCAAGCCCCTGCAGTTAATTACGCTACCGCGTTGCGGTAACAACTTTCTCCTTCTCCAGATGGTCACTTCGTGTCGTGGGTGTTTGTTTTGTTGCCCGTGGATTGTTTACGGAGACTGATTTATATCGTCGCCCGTAGGGCGTGGACTAGTCTAAATCCGTATTATCTTAGATTTGGGTTTGGGGGTTTAGTTTGAGGATACGTCAGCCATACTTGAGGCTAAGATCAACTTAAACGTTTGTTAAGGATACGTTAGTCTAACTTTGTGACTAAGATCAACTTAACGGGATCGTTTAGATCCGACAAAAGAGCGTTTGGGCTCTAATGTTCCAGTTTAGGGACATAGTGGTCCATCGTATGTATGGCTGTCGGGACCAATCACCTCTCTGACGACGTTGAAGGATTACAACGATGGATGTCAGAGGAGTTCAGAGATGTACCCTCGAGCCAGAGTTAATTGAGGGGATTCATAGTCCAGTTTGTTTGAAGGTTTAAGGATACGTTAGCCATCTTTGAGGCTAAGATCAACTTAAACGGGACCGTTTAGATCCGACAAAAGAGCGTTACGAGGCTCTATTGTTCTAGTTTAAGGACATTGCGGTCCGTGGGTAGTTTAAGGACGTTGCGGTCCATGGGTAGTTTAAGGACATTGCGGTCCATGTGTAGTTTAAGGACATTACGGTCCATTGTTAGTTTTAAGACATCTCGGTCAAGGTTAAGGACGTCGTAGTCCATGGGTTTAAGGACCCCACAGTCCATTGTTAGTTTTAAGACATCTCGGTCAAGGTTAAGGACGTCGTAGTCCATGGGTTTAAGGACCCCACAGTCCATTATGTGCTCTGGATGCTTCACACGGGTTCACTACCGTGCTCTGCGAGGACCAGGCTCCGCTCTGGACGTTTTCCACGGGGTCAAAGAGTGACATTATCCGCGTTCCACGTAACCAGGAATTTTGCATTAAACACGGGTTTAAGGACCCCACAGTCCGTATCAATGTGTGGTCGTCGGCACCCGTCACCTCTTTGAAGACATTGAGGGATTACAATGCCAAGTATCAAAGGAGTGAAGAGATGTACCCTAGAACCGGAGTGGATTAAACAGTCTTTGGCCCAATTTGGGGTCAAGACGAATTAATTATGTTATGAGCCCATTGGCCCAGTTAATCACAAATTGAGGACTTATGGCCATCTTGGGCTAAGTCCAATCAGGAGAGGCTTTGCCTCTATCCATTCAGGCCAATTGGGCCAAAGCCTAGTGTTTAAACACTATAGAGCAGTCAGTGTTGAACACTGGGAATGAGGTTGACAAGTTAGTGTTTAACACTAAGAGATAATTGGTGTTAAACACCAGCAACAAGGCTTTTCAAATTAGTGTGTTAAACACTAAAACAGATCAGTGTTGAGCACTGCAAATAAGGCTTTTTTATTAGTGTTAAACACTAAGGCCCAACAGTGTTTTAACACTGGGTTCGAGAGTTTTAATTTAGTGTTAAACACTAAGGCAAGAGGGGTCACGTGGCAGCACGTGAGAGCGCCCTCCCTTCATTTATTCTGCTGAGATTATTGCGTCTTTCAGAGCATCGCGTGCCATCACGTGATGGGCATTCAAATGCCTATGTATTAGAGCTTCTGCCAAGGGTCACGTGGATCACGTGGGGTGCTGCCTCAAAGAGGCTTTCTGTAGATCTCTTGGGGGGTCACGTGATGATACGTGACCCTACCTCTATGTATTTTGTTTAGAGGCTTTGTTAATCTTTTTTCAGGAATTAAATTCCTCGAGCTGTGAATTTCAGAGGAATTAAATTCCTACTTCCTTTCGAAGACTTATATTCTGGAATAGAGTTTAACTCTGAATTTTCTGTAGGAATTAAATTCCTCATATATGTGAGGGACTGGATAGGGTTAAACCCTAATAAAAGTTTTTAAAGAATTGAATTCCCATTCCCTGTTAAATGATGATTAAGGGAATTAAATTCCCATTGTTTCGACAGAACTAAGTTCTTAATTAGGGTTAAACCCTGTTTCTTTTTGTTCTGGAGGAATTAAATTCCCATGATACGGGGTCAAGCCCTAATTTTATTTGAAAGGAATTAAATTCCTATAGTTCTGTGAGAATTAAATTCTCGTGCTTGCATTCCCTCTCTATGTTTCGGATCTGCATGGCAGGATCTCAACCCATTGAGAATTAAATTCTCAACCTAAAGGGGAGATGTGCACTTTGCAGATCCTCTATCAAAGAGAGAAAAAATATATTCTTCTATTTTTATGTATCAGAGTTAAACTCTGTTGAGAATTAAATCCTCTTCTTCTTTCAAGGAGCTTTTCCCTTTCTTACCTAGGGTTTTTGCAGAAGATCCAAGTTTCTCCAAGTATCGAAGCTCTCTTCTTTTCTTTTTCTCCCTTTCTCTCTGTATCTCTCTCTCTCTTTTTTGTATCTCTTGGCCCCTATTTATAGGAGAAGCAGCCGAATCAATCAGTTTTTGACGAATCTTCATGAGAGATTTGATTTGCATTCATCATTCGTTTTGGACCTTTGGATTATTAGGTGAATTTTATTCACCATTGGATTTCAAATCCAGGGATTCTCCTTTGTTGTTTCGGTTGGATTTAAAGGGGAAATCTTTCCAAACCCGAGATTTTCCCATAGATAGATGATATTTCATCACCTCTGAATCTTTAATTTGATTGGTTGCAGATAGCCGCTTTCCTTTGGAAAGATTTGAATTTCTTTCAGAATTTAATTCTATTGACAAAATGGGCTTTGAAAGCCGGTCACGTGTGAGCACGTGACCCCTGGTCACGTGTGAGCACGTGACCCCCTTTGGAATGAGCCTTTTCCTTTCTTTTGCGCTCTGTCTTCTGATCTTTGCTTAAACGTCACGTGCCACCATGTGACTCCTGGTCACGTGTGAGCACGTGACCCTTGTTTGAACTCTCTTTCCTTGGTTCAACTGGAGAACGAGTCTGCTGCTTAGAACGTCACGTGCCAACACGTGACCCTGGTCACGTGGGAGCACGTGACCTCTTCTGAAGCCTTTTCCTTGACTTGATCAAGGAACCGGTTTGCCTTTGACACTTGCATTTAAATGTCACGTGTCGCCACGTGACCCTGGTCACGTGGGGGCACGTGACTCTTTCTGAAGTCCCTTTTCTTCAACGTAGTCAGGAAATTGAACTTGCCTTGATGATGTGCTTAGGTGTCACGTGCCAACACGTGACCGCTAGTCACGTGTAAGCACGTGACCCTCTTCTGAAGCTTTCCCCCGGAAGCTTTCCTGATTTTAAATCAGGAAACAAATGCCCCCACAGCGTTGTTCTCACGTGTCTGCACGTGAGTGCAACGCTGTCACCTCTTACGACCGTTGGATTCCTCTAGGGATCTAGGGAGATGAAACGTTTTCATTGCCTTCTATAAATACCTCTGTCTCTTCATAGGAGCCTTCACTTTTGCTCGTCTTCTTCTTCTGAGAACTTCTTCTTTGAGAATTTAATTCTCGCTTTCAGAGCTTAGTTCTCTGTCTTGAAACAATCTTCAGAGTTTAACTCTGTTCGAAAAGAATCCTTTTTCCTCAGGTAATGTTCTTGGACAACGATGGACCTTCACATTTCTCTGGATTTTAAATCCAAAACAAGGGTTTTTACCCTTTTTCCCTTCATATTTTCCCTAAGAACATGAAACCGCTTAACCTTTCAACTGTAGATCTCTTAGGGTTTAGATGATCTTCGGGAAGATGATGATGGCGGTTCAAATCCATGGAATTTAATTCCATCCAAAAATGTTTTTTGGGAATTTAATTCCCTTTTTCTTAATAAGGAATTTAATTCCAATGAAGGACTTGATTTCTTCACGCGGAGGCTTCCTGAGGTCTCTTGGCCCTAGGTTGTTCTTCTGCAATTAATCGCACAGGAGTTTTGTAATGATGTCTCATGACCTTTATCTCAGGTATCATGGATGCCCATCTGTATGATCTTGAAGAGATCATTTCCTATGGGAATATTCGTGCATTGGGCCGCAGTCAGAACCAGGAGTTCACCGATGCTCAATGTGCCGAGATTATGAGCCGCTTTGATGAGTACAACCATCGGCTACTCACCCGTCGCTCTTCTCTTCTGAGGCTGATCGTGCTGGCGATCAGGGAGGCTCTCCCTCTATTCTGTGCTGGTGTGCCGCTTGGGGCATTGGACGCCGCCGAGGATAAAGTACACTCGGTGTATCTGATGCACTTGATCTCAAAGAGAAGGCGGGATAATCTCATTGATCTCCTGCATCAGATGTTCCAGCAGTCGGCCATACTTGCCGCCTATCGGAGGGTGGAGGACATTCGTGAGGACCCTGATGCTTGTGATCGTGAGAGGAAGCATACTCGGGAGGTTCGAAATGCTTGGAAAATCTTGAATGCAGTTGATTTTGAGTTTCTCAACCCATGTCCCGCATCTGAAGTTTTACCATTGTAAATGTGTCCTCTGTGTTTTGTATGAACCTCTTGAAGTATGAGTGACAATTGTTATTATGTCTTTCTATGTTTGCATGTCTTTTCTCTGGGATTTTATCATTTTGCTACTGTTGTTGCTTGTGCTTTTAATATGCAGGGTACTACTCCATATATTTTCGTTTAAGCGCGCATCAGGTTTAGGCCTCACGTGTTCTGCACGTGGGTCCCTTGATGGGGCGGTTCACAAAATTTTCTCATGCCGTATTTTCAGCGCACAATATTGGATGCAGAGAAAGGGCCTTGGAAATAGCTTCATTCCCTTGATTTTAGATGCCCTTCTTTTTTTTGGGCCTTGGAAATAGCCTTACCATGCAAGATTTTCCGCGCACAGCACTTAATGCACTTATTTATATATGAGGCTATAGCTTTCTTTTCCTTTCACAAAGAGATTTATATTATTATTTTTTTTTATCTTGGAGTAACTTGTCTTGAGAAACAAACGAGCGCCATGGCCTGCAATCGTCCTCATGCTTGCCGACAGCCATGGGAAGTTCCTATTGAAGAAATGGTCCCCCGCTTTGCTGCTCGGTTAGTGGATCCCCTCCTTACCGACAACGAATGCGATTCAGCCATGCATGAACTCTCGATCCGTAGGGGGTCTCCCCTCCTGATGGGTTCTCTCTGGCTCCGGATGATCCTTATGGCCGTGCTTGCCGATATTCCTCCTCACCCGGCAGAGATGACCCTGGCGATGCTTGATGCGGCGGAAGAAAAGCTCGAGGGCTTTCATGAAGCCTGCCTGATTACTCAGGCTCTGAGGGATTGCTCAATTCATCTGCTGAGCGAGATAAAGGCCCGGCGAGCTATTATGTTTGCATTCGCGGACAAACATGGCACCAACCGATGGGGAACGACTTCTCGCGAGAATCGTCGCTTCGACGTGCTGGAGAAAGCGGAGAGAGAGATGGAGAATTTTGTCCTTTGCTTCATCAACCCCTGTGCCGTTGATCCTGTGTTTGGTGACCTTTTCCGTTAGTGTAGAACCTTTTTTTTTTAAATTAGTCCCTCCTTTTTGTATGCTTTATGTTGGACTTCCATGTAGGCTCGGTACTCGTATGTATGTTTCCGCTTGAATGAATAAATTTTGTGTTCCTTTTATGAAAACTTTCTTCAATTATCAATACTGTTGTCATTTTGCGTGCACATTAAAGCCTCGAATTTTATTCCTTTTTCGGATGTTCATATGATCGTGAGCACAGGCTTGATAGGATAATCATCGGAAAGTTTTTCGTTACTTTTCATACCGGGTTGTGTGAGCGCGTTCTGGATCGATTATTGCTGTCGATCGAAAGCCCATTTATATGGTCTCGAGCGTGTATGTCCTATTTCTAAGGTTGTGGTTGCAAAGTGAGTTTTCATGGCCTGATAGGGCGACACGTAGCGAACATAAGGTTGTGGCTCTCGATAAAGTTGCCATGGTTACTCGTGAGAGGGTCGAGGCTCATAAGGCCACTGAGAAAGAGCTTGAAGCCCGGCTCGCTTCGTATCAGGCTCAGCAAGCTCAAGCGGAGGCTCGTCTTTTGGAGATCTTGTGTCATGAAGCCGTGGTCCAATAAAAGCAGGATGAGCTGACCAGGTTGCTGAATCGCCCGCCGGCCTGAAACATTTGTATCTTTTTCTTCCTTTTTGTACATACTCATGGATGAGAGTATTTTCTTTTTGTTTCTTTCATGAATTGTACTTTGTACCCATTTTGGTTTAAAAGATACATTGTTCTTCTAAATGGTGTGTCCCCCTTTTTATTGAATGTATTCTGCGGATATTCTACCTCGATCTCCTTGCAGGACAACGATGACTTAGGATTCAGGGTCAAGATCTGCTTCCTAGGACTTTTGCGTTTTACGAGCCGCGAGGGTCTCATAAAGAGTTTTTCTCCCTACAGGTCGAGAGGATCCCATAGGTGTAAGTTCTTCTTAGAGATCGTGAGGATCCTTAAGCGAGTTTTCCCTTGAGAGTCGTAAGGATCTCACAAGAGAGTTTTTCTTCCTTACAGGTCGTGAGGGCCTGCAAGTGCTGGATGTGATCACCCTTATCCGTGTCTCATGGAGTCAGGGGTCTATTAAGGTATCGTAGTTTAAAGACATCACGGTCAAGGTTAAGGACCTCATAGTCCGTGGATTTAAGGACTCCACAGTCCGCTGTTAGTTTTAAGACATCACGGTCAAGGTTAAGGACCTCATAGTCCGTGGGTTTAAGGACTCCACAGTCCGCCGTTAGTTTTACGACATCACGGTCAAGGTTAAGGACCTCATAGTCCGTGGATTTAGGGACTCCATAGTCCGCTGTTAGTTTTAAGACATCGCGGTCAAGGTTAAGAACCTCATAGTCCATGGATTTAGGGACTCCACAGTCCGCTGTTAGTTTTAAGACATCGCGGTCAAGGTTAAGGACCTCATAGTCCGTGGATTTAGGGACTCCACAGTCCGATGTGTAGTTGCAGGGACCCGTCACCTCTTTAAAGACGTTGAGGAATTACAACGCCAGGCATCAAAGGAGTGAAGAGATGTACCCTTAAACCAAGGCAAAATCTGTAAGGAATCGGGGTGGTTGATCGTTAGTTTTAAGACATCACGGTCGAGGTTAAGGACGTCATAGTCCGTGGATTTAAGGACTCCACAGTCCGGTATTTGCTCTGGATGCTTCACACAGGTTCACTGCCGTGCTTGGCGAGGACCAGGCTCCGCTCTGGGCGTTTTCCGCGGGGTCAAAGAGTGACATTATCCGCGTTCCACGTGACCAGGAATTTTGCACTAGATGCTTCACACGGGTTCACTGCCGTGTTAGGCGAGGACTAGGCTCTGCTCTGGATGCTTCACACGGGTTCACTGCCGTGCTCTGCGAGGACCAGGATCCGCTCTGGACGTTTCCCGTCAAAGAGTGACATTATCCGCGTTCCACGTGACCAGGAATTTTGCACTAGATGCTTCACACGGGTTCACTGCCGCGTTAGGCGAGGACTAGGCTCCGCTCTGGATGCTTCGCACGGGTTCACTGCCGCGTTAGGCGAGGACTAGGCTCCGCTCTGGATGCTTCACACGGGTTCACTGCCGTGCTCTGCGAGGACCAGGATCCGCTCTGGACGTTTTCCACGGGGTCAAAGAGTGACATTATCCGCGTTCCACGTAACCAGGAATTTTGCACTAGATGCTTCACACGGGTTCACTGCCGTGTTAGGCGAGGACTAGGCTCCGCTCTGGATGCTTCACACGGGTTCACTGCCGTGCTCTGCGAGGACCAGGATCCGCTCTGGACGTTTTCCACGGGGTCAAAGAGTGACATTATCCGCGTTCCACGTGACCAGGAATTTTGCACTAGATGCTTCACACGGGTTCACTGCCGCGTTAGGCGAGGACTAGGCTCCGCTCTGGATGCTTCACACGGGTTCACTATCGTGCTCTGCGAGGACCAGGATCCGCTCTGGACGTTTCCCACGGGGTCAAAGAGTGACATTATCCGCGTTCCACGTAACCAGGAATTTTGCACTAGATGCTTCACACGGGTTCACTGCCGCGTTAGGCGAGGACTAGGCTCCGCTCTGGATGCTTCGCACGGGTTCACTGCCATGCTCTGCGAGGACCAAGATCCGCTCTGGACGTTTTCCACGGGGTCAAAGAGTGACATTATCCGCGTTCCACGTGACCAGGAATTTTGCTGAATATATCCGCATTTCACGGGATGAAGGTTTGACTGTTGGTGATATGTATATCGCCGAGCCATGGAACTGGGGGTTGCCACTGTTCCGTTTTGCTTGATGTTGTGTCTGCTGTTACGAAACGAGTGTTGGGATGATCTCTAGGTCGCTTGTGGCCCGTCGAGATTTAGCTTCGTTCTTTGGTGAAACCTGGGGGAGGAAGGTACGTTCCCTTCTTTGTTTGCGCCCCTGGATTGTATACAGGGATAGATGTAACATTACCTATAGGGCGAAGATTTCATTTTTTTTTATTCTTTCCGCGATGCTCTATCATTTCAGCTTTTTATATCGCGAAAATCGCGATTGCCCAATCATTTCGGCTATTTTTCGCGGTGCCCAATCATTTCGGCTATTTATTTTATTTTTACTCGCTGCTTTTTATTGCGAGCTGCCCAATCATTTCGGCTGTTTTTTATGCCTTCATTCTCACTTGCTGCTTTTTATTGCAAGTTGCCCCATCATTTCGGCTATTTTGTAGGCATGTGTGGCTTGCTAGCATTTTCGCCGCAAGCTTGGATTTTGGACACCGATTTCGGCATCAGCATCGCTGCAACTGGAATATTGCCAGAAGCGAATCATCATTTGCCTCTGTCGATATTGAACAAAGGTGGCTTAGCAAACAGGGTTAAGGTCCTGTCGACTAAGGCTTTTGACTTCATGAGCCGTGAGGGTCTCACAAAGGTATTTCTCCTTACAGGTCGTGAGGATCTTGCAGGTGTATTTTCTCCTTAGGGATCGTGAGGATTCCTAAGTGTATGTTCCTCTGTAGGTCGTAAGGATCCTATAAGAGGGTTTTCTCCTTATGGGTCGAGAGGACCTACAAGGGTTGCTCATCATATGGACATATCCCCAGTCACGGGTGTGACTTTGCTGGGGAAATGTTTTTTCGTGCCCGTGGATTATATACAAGGTTCGGTATTGAGCCTCTTGTAGGGCAGTATCGAAGGTTGTGGGGGTTGCTTAAGAACAGGTTAAGGTTTCTGTAACTTAAGACTTTCAAATCTTATGAGCCGTGAGGGTCCCATAAGAGAGTTCTCCTTACGAGTCGTAAGGATCTCGTAAGTGTGTTTTCTCCTTAAGAATCGTGAGGATCCCTAAGTGTGCTGCTCCTTTGTGAGTCTTAAGGATCTCACGCAGGTGGTTTCTCCTTACAAGGCCGAGAGGACTCTGTAAGTGTTCTTTAACGAGGTTGCGCCCTTTCGGGTTTTCACAAACACTCGCCGGTAGTCCTGCTGTTCTTACTCACGGAGTCCTTTCGGGTTTTCATCCGTGCCCATTTTGCTTATAGACATACCGTTTTTTTTTATTCTTTTTCACTTTTTTTTTACAAGGTCGCGCCCTCTCGGGTTTTCACGAACACTTGCCGGCAGCCCTGCTGTTTTTACTCATGGAGCCCTTTCGGGTTTTCATCCGTGCCCACTTTGCTTATGGACATACCGTTTTTTTTTGTTTTTTTTTATTTTTTTTATCTCGTCAGATTACGGATGCTGCGGTAGTAGTTTTAGGGACGTCTCGGTCCGTTGTTATTTTGAGGACGTTTTCGGTCCGTCGTTAGTTTTAAGGACATTTCGGTCCGCCGTTAGTTTAAGGACGTTTCGGTCCGTCGATATGGGAAGGCCGGCTGCTGCTTGTAAAGTCTGAGCCTAGGAAGACAGCGAGCGGACATAGTCGCCGTCATCTATCATTGACCCCGGCTGTGGCTCATTAAGCATAGTACTTCTTTAAAAAGCGGCCGTTTATTGGCCTGAAAGGCCTTTCACCGTGCATGTCTATGAGTAGGTAGGCTCCACCCTGGTAGACCTTGTCTATGATGTACGGGCCTTCATAGTTTGGCTCAAATTTTCCTCGCTTGGCACGATTGGGGATCATAGGTCTTTTGACCACTAGTACGAGTTCGCCTTGGCGGAATGTCCTCGGCCTGGTCAATCTTTCGTACGAGCGTGTCATCTTTTCTTTGTAGGCCTCTAGATGTTGTTGCGCTATGAGCCGGGTTTCGTCGAGGGCATCAAGCTCCTCAAGCCGAAGGTGGGTATTTTCTTCGTTCGTCAGTTCGTGGTGGACTGCTACTCGTAGAGAGGGTAACTCTATCTCGAGGGGGAGCACTGCTTCCGTCCCAAATACCAACGCGTACGGCGTTGTGTTTGTGGCCGTCTTGAATGTAGTTCGATAAGCCCAAAGGGCTTCTTGCAGCCTTTCGTGCCAGTCTCTCTTATTCCTGGAAACGGTCTTTTTTATGATCTTCGTCAAGGTCTTATTGAAGGCCTCGGCCAGGCCGTTAGCTCGTGGATTGTAAACCGAAGAATATCTCCAGTCTATATTGTGCTGCTGTGCGAAGCGGCTAATCTTATGGCTTTGGTAGGCCGGCCCATTATCGGAGATAATCCGCCGTGGAGTTCCGAACCGATAGATGACGTGTGTCTTGAAGAAATGGAGGATATTCTCCGTCTTCACTTCCTTCAGTGGTACTGCTTCTGCCCATTTGGAGAAGTAATCAGTTGTCGCCAGGATAAAGCGGTGTCCCCGGGATGATGCCGGCTCAATGGGGCCGACTATGTCAGTCCCCCACATTTTGAATGGCCAGCTAGCTACCGTTGGGTGCAATGGATTCGGATGTTGGTGGATGAAGTCTCCATGAATCTGGCATGAGTGGCATTGCTTCGCATACTCGAGGCAGTCCTGGATCATCGTGGGCCAGTAATAACCCATCCGTTTAATTTTTAACTTCATCTTTGGGCCTGCTTGGTAAGAACCGCAAAGTCCGTCATGAACTTCCTGAATGACTCTTTCTGCTTCGTCAGGTCCTAAGCATCTCAGCCATAGAGAATCAAACGATCTCTTGTATAGAATATCGTTGACAAAAGCGAAAGATAAAGCTCGCTTCATGAGCTGATGTCTTGAGGACGCTTCTTCGGGCATTCGGTGGGACTTAAAGTAGTCTATGAAGACTTCCCTCCAGTCTTCGGCCTTCTCGTGGTCTTTTATTTGTAGGGTCGTCTGCTCAGTCGTTCCCTTTTCTTCGCATGATTCCGGAGATATTTCTGCCGGGGCGAGCACTCGGCGGCTTTGTACCACGATTCTGACGTCGTCGAGGTTCTCGTCAGCCAGTTCTTTAGCAAGTTTAGCCAACGCGTCTGCTTTGCTGTTTTCCGCGCGCGGTATGTTCACCAAAGTATAGGAGGGAATTTGGGTCAATAGTTGTTGCACTCTTTTGCCGTACTTCACCAACTCCGGCTTGCACGTTTGGTAGTCACCATTTACTTGACTAACGACCAGCTGAGAATCCCCGTATATAAGGAGGTCTTCAATTCCCATGTCGATGGCGATCTCGAGGCCTGCTATCAGAGCTTCGTATTCGGCTTCATTGTTTGTCCTCGGCTCTGTTAAGGAGAAGGCGAAGCGCATTATCCCTCCTTGTAGAGTTGCAAAGATGAGGCCTATCCCTGATTTGATCATTGGGATACCTTGTTTCTGTTTCTTTATGGAGGATGCTCCATCGAAATAGAGTTCCCATTGGGTGCTTCCGCCGCTAATCATATCAAATGCATGCTCGTCCGGCAAATCACAGTTCAGAGGAGAATCGGCCGGTATCGGGTGCTCGGCGAGGAAGTCGGCAATGGCCTGGCCTTTCACTGCCTTGAGAGGTTGATACGTTATCGAGAACTCCATCAAGAGCAGGGCCCACTTAGCGAGTCGTCCCGTCAATATGGCTTTCGACATCAAATATTTGAGAGGGTCCACCTTCGAGATAAGACGGACTTCATGTGCTAATGCGTAATGTCTAAGCTTTGTTATTGCGAAGATCAACGCCAGGCAGTGCTTTTCAATGGGGGAGTAGTTGCTTTCTGCCCCCAGTAGAACTCGACTTAAGTAATAGAATGCCCTCATTCTCCCCTGATCGTTCTCTTGTGCCCATAACGCGCCCAAAGAACCTTCAAGGGCGGCTGTGTAAAGAATGAGAGGCTTTCCCTTCACTGGAGCAGCCAACACCGGAGGGTTTTGCAAGTATTGCTTGATCCCGTCTAGTGCACCTTGACATTTGTGATCCCAAACGAATGGAGTTCCCTTTTTCATCAGGTGGCTGTAAGGACGGCATTTGCCCGAAAGATTAGCGATAAACCGCCGGATGTATGTGAGCTTCCCTTGGAGAGATCGCAACTGCTTGAGGGTTCTTGGCGGAGGCATTTCCATGATCGCCTTAATCTTTGACGGATCTATTTCAATACCTCGGTGTCGAACGATGAATCCCAGAAATTTGCCCGAGGAGACTCCAAACGCGCATTTGAGGGGATTCATTTTCAAATTATATTGCCGAAGGCGTCGAAATACAGTCTCCAGATGCTTTAAATGATCTTCGTATGACATGCTCTTTACTACGAGGTCATCGATATAGCACTCGACGACGTCGTGTATGAGGTCATCAAAGATCTTTGTTATGGCCCTTTGATAGGTAGCGCCAGCGTTCTTGAGACCAAAGGGCATAACCCTGTAGCAAAATATACCCAAAGGGGTGCGGAAAGCGGTATGCTTCTGGTCTTCGGGATGCATCTTTATCTGATTGTATCCTGATGAACCATCCATAAAGGAGAAAACCTCGTGAGTTGACGTGTTATCTATCATTAGCTCGGTTACCGGCACCGGGAAATCATCCTTTGGACAGGCTTTATTGAGATCCCTGAAATCCACGCATATGCGTACCGTCCCATTCTTCTTCATTACCGGGACGATATTGGCGATCCAGTCGGGGTATTGGACTTCTTAGATAAATCCAGAATCGATCAACTTCTTGACTTCGGCGTTGATGCTCATCTCAAGCTCGAGTCGCATCCTCCTTGGCGCCTGCTTGACTGGCTTGATATCTGGGGATATTGCTAATCTATGCACAGCAATCTCCGGATCCAATCCTGGCATCTCGGAGTAGTTCCACGCGAAGCAATCTTTATGCCGTAGAAGCACGTTCTTTAACGCAGCGACCTTTTCTTCGGATAACAGCTCGCTGACAAATGTCGGTCGCGGGTCGTCTGCCGATCCCAACTTAATTTTCTTGAGGTTATCTGCAGTAGTATGTATACCATCTTCCAGTTCTTTCGGAGCGGGCGGAAATTCCGAGATCACCTCATCATCGCTGTTCTCAAGGCACCGGGAAAGGTCATCTACATTCTCGGGCTCTTCTCCTAATATCGTAATCATATAACAAGTGCTAACCCGCTCCCTGGACTGAGGTGGACCCAGTTCTACTCTGGCGGCCTTAGGCTGATGCTTTTGCGGCGGCGTTGCCTTCCAGCCGTCGGATAAAGCGAATCTATCCCTTCGGTACTGGTCCTCGACCCAGTTCTTGAAGGTGAAGCAGTGTTCGGTAGGATGTCCTATGGCTTGGTGATAAGAGCAATAACTCGGATGAGAGGCCTTGCTAGCTTACTCAGGATGTCTAGACTCTGGAAGCGTGATCATTTGATGTTTTATAGCGAGGTTGAGTAACCTCTCCGTCTTGTCTCGGGGGAAGGAATACGCTCGACTCATCTTCTTCACGAGGGACAAACTCGAGCCACTTCTTGATTTATTTCCGTCTCTGCGTCGGGCCTTTCGTACAACGGATTGACGAGGATAAGCGTCTTTGTCTTTTGCAGTACGTTGAGATAGACGTTGCGTCCTGGCCTTCTTGTAGATGGCCATTTCGCGGTTGTGGTCTTCCCGAGCTTTTCGACCCATTTTCCTGATAGGCTTGCCCATTCGTTCTTCAAACGACGGACTCGGCGCTTTAATCGCGGGGTCTAGTTTTGAGGGGGGGTTGGCATCTCCTGACAGGGCGTCCTCCTCTTCATCGAAGGTATATATAGCGTAGCTGCTGTGAGCCCGTTCCCGTTTTCGGGCTCTTGCGTATCCAAGCCCGAGTATTTCCATCTTCCCGTTGGGTAATTTGCGTTGAGTCCCGGGGACATCCCAAATCCTGTTGTAGAACCGCGCCTGCCGAACGGTCTGTTCTAAAGGTACTCCTTGGCGTTTCAACAGCTTCTTTAATCCATTTGTATAGTATCTGGGCAGGCGGATGGGTTGGAGCCTGTCAAGTGTAGCATCCGCGCCAAGCCAGATCTCTTTCTCTACTTTCGACTCTGAGGATCGGTAGAATAGGATCACCTTCTCGCCCCTTCGCCTGGGAGGGACGTAAAATGTTTGCAAGTCCTGCACATTGTGAGTCTGAAGCGTGTCGAGATCCTTGTAGTGTCCCAGCGGTACCATGGTGATTTGCAAACTATGGTTATCGCCAGGGAGTGCTTGTATTGACAGTCGATTGGAGAACACAGCATTAACTTCATCTTCTGAATCACTTCCGAAGACTAATATGGGGTCAGGTGTCCCCAGGTTGTTGCGTTGAGATGGCCCTGCATAAACTATCTCTTCCTCTTCTTCGGTATCGCTCCCAAAAACAGGGATGGTGGCGGCGGTTTTGTTCTCCGGGTCACGACTCCTTTCTGTATCCTCGAAATCTGGCAAAAAGTACTTCACATCTTCGTATTTGCGGACTTCGTTCACGGAAAATGTGTTTAACTCACCTGTTACGGTATACTCGAAACCATCCTTAAAGTATTTCATACACTGATGTTGTGTAGAAGGGATGATATTGTACTCGTGTAGCCAAGGACGGCCGAGTAAGGCGTTGTAGCAGGTCTTGGCGTCAATGACATGGAATTTGATGTCTGTGACGAGAAGTCCAAAGCGTAATGTTAGTATCACAGATCCGAGAGTCCGTGACGATTGTGAATCGAAACCGAAGATGGTGATTTTGTCTCGGGCGAGGTGTTGGACACTCATGCAAATCTCCTTTAACACTCGCACATTGAGTAAATTAACAGACGATCCGTTATCGACCAAGATTTTACCTATCTTTATGTCATGGCAGTATCCTGAGACATAAAGGGGGCGATTGTGGTCGCACGTCCCGAGAAGGAGGTCTTCATCATCGAAAGTGATGTCGGCTGTATGCACTTCCTCCAGTTCATCCTTCATCTTTTCAGTGGCGAGGAAGGCTTGGAATTGCTCAGGTTCTTGTAACGCCTTAATTAGTGAGTCTCGCGCTTCTTTTGATAATAGGAGGGCATCGAGAATGCTAAGCTGAGAAGGTAGCTTCCTTAGGTGCGCGAGGATGTTATAGTCTACTTTACTCTTCCGAGGAGGGTCTTTGGCAGCCAGCTCTCTCGTGACTTGGTCATCTAAAGTGATATCTTCAGTGACCTTTTCTTTTCCCTTATCTTTTCTGTTTGCGGGTCCAAGATTCTTTTCTGAGAGCGTGCGATTGCGCAGCTGAATGTTCTCGCAGGCCTCCGATTTCTCCTCTTTCCCTAAAACGGATTCTTTAAAGAGAGGGCCCAGAGCCATTTCATCATCAGAGTCGCTCCCAAAGGTGAGAACTTGTGACCCCCCGGCGTTAACCATGGAACAGTTGCCAGTAGTTCTGTTGTGCCCATCGATGGTACTTCTTCGCTCCCGACGGATCTTGCGTTTCATGCGCTTAACATGTTGCCGACGAGCGACATATCCTTGCCACCATATCTTAAAGGCGTCGCACTCCTCCGTGGGGTGTGATATTTTTCGGTGATATGCGCAATAATTAGGGTGCCTCTCTACCCCATCGTGTGCGTTTCCTTCCGAGGGCGGTAGCTTCATTCCCATTGACATGGCTTTGGCAAACCTTTTCCTTGTCTTGAATATCTTCTTGTCTACTTCGGATGCCTTTTGCTCTGGCAGCGGTAGGTCAACTCTTTCGTTCAGTTGCCCGCATTTGGCTCCTTCCGATGTGGCCATTTCACGCTCCTGGTCCGCTTTACATTTTAGACGGATCTCGTCTAGAAAAGCGTCGATCATTTCATATGTTGGCCATGCACGCTCTGGTACAGGCTGTGTCTCCAGCTTTTTAATGCCAGGAGTTTTACCATCATCGATAAACGAGTGGGAGATTACGTTACAACTCGCCACATATCCTTCGGATCTATCCGACGAGCTCTCTCCATCATCTTCCTCTTGAAAGATGTGGTTGAGGAACTCTTGCAGTGTGACAGGAGTTCGCGCCTTTTGATTGTACTCTTCCAGTGCGTCGATTTGCCTCTGCAAGTTCATGTGCTCGTTTCCAGGCTTCACGGACTTCTTGGATTTCTTCTTCTTTTTCTTCGAAGATTTTGACGGTTGGGCGTGAGTATTTGGGCCCTTATCGCGAATCTTCGTAATTGGGCGGGGCCTTAGCATCCCTTCGATAATTTGAGGTTCAAGAGGGTCCTTCCATTCGATCGCAGGGCACGCATGAAGGTCTCTCAGCATTCTTTTGGTTTTGGTTGATAGCACGACCTCCCATGGAGCTTCTTCAATAAAAGAACATGTTGCCCCCGGTGTGTCCGCTTTCTTAGGAGTATGCGGTTGTGGTGGGTTCACCTTCCACTTTTCGGACAGTACAAACTTCCCCTGGAGGTACTGGTCTTCAATCCATCCTTTGAAGACGAAGCAATCTTCAATCGGATGGCCTACCGTTTGGTGGTAAGGGCAATAGTTAGGGTTATTCACCTCGGTGGGTTGCGGCGGTCGCCTTGGATTCGGTAGGCTTATAAGTCTGTTGCGTATTGCCAGCTCGAATAGCCGTTTCGTCTTGTCCCGTGGGAACGAGTAGGGACGCTTCATCTTCTCATTATAATACCGACGCCTTTCCTCCAGTTGATCTGCCGGTTTCGGGGCGCTAGGTTGCTGTTGGGCATTCGCAACAAAGGTTGCTCTTCCTTTACCCTTGTCGTTCCGGGGTTCCGACTTCGGGGTAGGTGGTCTATGACCCATCTGGCCCATCTGAGCCAACTTGTCGATCAAAGCCTAGAATGTGGTTGGGTTAAAGAACATCATAAACTGGGAGATAGTTGCGTGAGGGTCTAGAGTTCCCACGAACATGCCCACCGCAGGTGCTTCCTCAATGCGCTGCTCACATCTCGACCACAAGTTCCGCCAGCGTATAGCGTACTGGACCCAGGTTTCGCCCGGTTTTACCCTGGCGTTAATAAATGCAGTTATTGGAGTGCGTTCGCTGGCACTTGCAAATCGCTGAGTGAACAACAACTCCATTTCAGCGAACGTTTTGATAGAATCGTTCGGGAGTTCCGAATACCATTCGAACGCTGTTTCTGATAAGCTGCCCATGAACTGGCGGAGCAATAATTTATCATCACCGCCGGTGTTACCGCAGAAGGCCCGGAACCGGGCGACATGTTGATGGGGATTGCCGGTCCCCTTATACACGTGGAATTTTGGTATCGTATAGCCTTGCGGGTATTTGATTTGGTCGTACCAGCTCGGATACGGCCGCCCCGTTTTCACGACTTGACCAGCTGCCTCAGTCGTGTGATGAACCCGGATTTGCTGGGCTATGTAGTCAGCCAAGTCAGCCTTAGAGATTGCCTCCTCCTTGGCCGTTGAGAGGGCTGGTGGTGGATTTGACGTTTCTCCTCGGTCGTCTTCAAGAACGATCGGGGGATCCTCGACAGGTAAGTCCTGCTGGATCATCATTCCTATCACATCTTGGAAGAGAAGGCCCATCCGTTGTATGTTGGCCGCTTGTTCAGCAGCCTCTTTGTCCCTTTTCTCCAGTGTCCGGCGAAGGAATTCAGCATCGGTTTCTTCCTCCCGGCGTGCGTCTGAGGACGTTTCTGGGTTTTCTTTTGGCCCGGTGAGCGCGGCCATAGCATTCATCATTTCTTGAAACTTTTGTTGCTGCTCCTGGGCTTTCGTCACGGATCGGGTTAGCGGTCGGTGGCCCGTAGAAGTGCGGCTTTCCTCTTTTCCAGAGGCCATGTAAACAGTGTGCACCACCATGCCCCCAGACTTAGGGCGTCTGGGCTCAGTGCTTTTAGCCGTCGTTGCATGCTGTGGGGTCTTCTCTGGCCTCCTCCTCTTATGAGTCAGTTGATCGACAGCCTTTTGGGGTTTAGCCTAGTGACCAGCTTCCGGTTGGATTTTCAGCTTCTTGTGCTGGCGGGAGAAGTTTGGATCGATGATCGAGTCCCGGGCCTGCCGCCAAACCTGATAGATTTTGGAAGACAGCCGTTGAGGAGGTCGGGGCTGTTCGGGTTTTATTTCCACAACCTTTTTTAATGAGGGAGGAGACCTTTTTTAACCTCTGCCACCGGGGCCGATGGAGTCAACCCGGAGGGGGAGTTGCCCCCAGCCTTCCTTACTCGGCGCCAATGGCGACGTCGAGCGTGTCGAGCGGACGGTGTAGGGTCAGCGGTAAGAATGGTTTCGTCTTGCCCCCTGTCTGGGTGCGGGGTCGCAGTTGGTATTACCTGTCAAAGACCGATGTCCTTTGGGCAGCAGGAGCGGGAGCTGAAGCCGTCAATCTTGTAAAGACCGACCTTTTGGCCGGAGAAGCTGCCTTGACGACTTCGGGGGCAGGAGCGGCCACCTTCTTAGAAGCAGCCTTCTTTGAGATTGTAGGTCCCTTGATGGGTTCGCAGGATTTCTGGCCCAATCTAGAGAAGACCGAGGCGTTGACATTGGGCGACTCGTTGAGAGGAGCCGCAGCAGGGGTAAGACGATCAAAGACCGACTTCTTGAGAGCTTCCGTTGTCAGCACTGGAGCGGTGAAGCTTGTCGGCGGGAGCATGGTCCCAAAGAACAATCCTGTGGTGGCGCGAGTGACCTGTTCCACGGGCATTGTGAATAGTGAAGCAGCTTGGGGTCCGTAGGCTATACCTCCTGGCGAGGCAGAGCGTTGGTTGCAATTACAGTCTGAGCAGTTGGAGAATTTCACGGAAGTAGAAGCCATCGATCCTTTGCTTTCTGCAATAAGCGAGACGCCAATTCTTAGTATCTTGAAACCCAAGGGCAACCATTAGCGAACCGCAATTGGTTCGCGAGTCACGACACACGAAGTGTGGAGTGGAAAGAGGAAAAGGTCCCACCGGGCGTGCCAGAATCTGTCCCCCTCCGAAAGACGGCGCGACATGGCGTCTCGCCTGAGATTCGGGGCAGATGCTAATTGGTGCTATCCGTCCACCTCTCCGAAGATGCCAAGTTGATTTATGGCACCGTGTATCGAAGGTTTAGACGGATGCGTCCGATGTAGCAGACTTCGTCAGATTCCCCCTCGTTTGAGGGGTTTTTGATTGTGGGGACGCTCTTCCCTGCAGGTGCAAGCCCCTGCAGTTAATTACGCTACCGCGTTGCGGTAACAACTTTCTCCTTCTCCAGATGGTCACTTCGTGTCGTGGGTGTTTGTTTTGTTGCCCGTGGATTGTTTACGGAGACTGATTTATGTCATCGCCCGTAGGGCGTGGACTAGTCTAAATCCGTATTATCTTAGATTTGGGTTTGGGGGTTTGGTTTGAGGATACGTCAGCCATACTTGAGGCTAAGATCAACTTAAACGTTTGTTAAGGATACGTTAGTCTAACTTTGTGACTAAGATCAACTTAACGGGATCGTTTAGATCCGACAAAAGAGCGTTTGGGCTCTAATGTTCCAGTTTAGGGACATAGTGGTCCATCGTATGTATGGCTGTCGGGACCAATCACCTCTCTGACGACGTTGAAGGATTACAACGACGGATGTCAGAGGAGTTCAGAGATGTACCCTCGAGCCAGAGTTAATTGAGGGGATTCATAGTCCAGTTTGTTTGAAGGTTTAAGGATACGTTAGCCATCTTTGAGGCTAAGATCAACTTAAACGGGACCGTTTAGATCCGACAAAAGAGCGTTACGAGGCTCTATTGTTCTAGTTTAAGGACATTGCGGTCCGTGGGTAGTTTAAGGATGTTGCGGTCCATGGGTAGTTTAAGGACATTGCGGTCCATGGGTAGTTTTAAGACATCTCGGTCAAGGTTAAGGACGTCGTAGTCCATGGGTTTAAGGACCCCACAGTCCATTGTTAGTTTTAAGACATCTCGGTCAAGGTTAAGGACGTCGTAGTCCATGGGTTTAAGGACCCCACAGTCCATTATGTGCTCTGGATGCTTCACACGGGTTCACTACCGTGCTCTGCAAGGACCAGGCTCCGCTCTGGACGTTTTCCACGGGGTCAAAGAGTGACATTATCCGCGTTCCACGTAACCAGGAATTTTGCATTAAACACGGGTTTAAGGACCCCACAGTCCGTATCAATGTGTGGTCGTCGGGACCCGTCACCTCTTTGAAGACATTGAGGGATTACAATGCCAAGTATCAAAGGAGTGAAGAGATGTACCCTAGAACCGGAGTGGATTAAACAGTCTTTGGCCCAATTTGGGGTCAAGACGAATTAATTATGTTATGAGCCCATTGGCTCAGTTAATCACAAATTGAGGACTTATGGCCATCTTGGGCTAAGTCCAATCAGGAGAGGCTTTGCCTCTATCCATCCAGGCCAATTGGGCCAAAGTCTAGTGTTTAAACACTATAGAGCAGTCAGTGTTGAACACTGGGAATGAGGTTGACAAGTTAGTGTTTAACACTAAGAGATAATTGGTGTTAAACACCAGCAACAAGGCTTTTCAAATTAGTGTGTTAAACACTAAAACAGATCAGTGTTGAGCACTGCAAATAAGGCTTTTTAATTAGTGTTAAACACTAAGGCCCAACAGTGTTTTAACACTGGGTTCGAGAGTTTTAATTTAGTGTTAAACACTAAGGCAAGAGGGGTCACGTGGCAGCACGTGAGAGCGCCCTCCCTTCATTTATTCTGCTGAGATTATTGCGTCTTTCAGAGCATCGCGTGCCATCACGTGATGGGCATTCAAATGCCTATGTATTAGAGCTTCTGCCAAGGGTCACGTGGATCACGTGGGGTGCTGCCTCAAAGGGGCTTTCTGTAGATCTCTTGGGGGGTCACGTGATGATACGTGACCCTACCTCTATGTATTTTGTTTAGAGGCTTTGTTAATCTTTTTTCAGGAATTAAATTCCTCGAGCTGTGAATTTCAGAGGAATTAAATTCCTACTTCCTTTCGAAGACTTATATTCTGGAATAGAGTTTAACTCTGAATTTTCTGTAGGAATTAAATTCCTCATATATGTGAGGGACTGGATAGGGTTAAACCCTAATAAAAGTTTTTAAGGAATTGAATTCCCATTCCCTGTTAAATGATGATTAAGGGAATTAAATTCCCATTGTTTCGACAGAACTAAGTTCTTAATTAGGGTTAAACCCTGTTTCTTTTTGTTCTGGAGGAATTAAATTCCCATGATACGGGGTCAAGCCCTAATTTTATTTGAAAGGAATTAAATTCCTATAGTTCTGTGAGAATTAAATTCTCGTGCTTGCATTCCCTCTCTATGTTTCGGATCTGCATGGCAGGATCTCAACCCATTGAGAATTAAATTCTCAACCTAAAGGGGAGATGTGCACTTTGCAGATCCTCTATCAAAGAGAGAAGAAATATATTCTTCTATTTTTATGTATCAGAGTTAAACTCTGTTGAGAATTAAATCCTCTTCTTCTTTCAAGGAGCTTTTCCCTTTCTTACCTAGGGTTTTTGCAGAAGATCCAAGTTTCTCCAAGTATCGAAGCTCTCTTCTTTTCTTTTTCTCCCTTTCTCTCTGTATCTCTCTCTCTCTCTTTTGTATCTCTTGGCCCCTATTTATAGGAGAAGCAGCCGAATCAATCAGTTTTTGACGAATCTTCATGAAATATTTGATTTGCATTCATCATTCGTTTTGGACCTTTGGATTATTAGGTGAATTTTATTCACCATTGGATTTCAAATCCAGGGATTCTCCTTTGTTGTTTCGGTTGGATTTAAAGGGGAAATCTTTCCAAACCCGAGATTTTCCCATAGATAAATGATATTTCATCACCTCTGAATCTTTAATTTGATTGGTTGCAGATAGCCGCTTTCCTTTGGAAAGATTTGAATTTCTTTTAGAATTTAATTCTGTTGACAAAATGGGCTTTGAAAGCCGGTCACGTGTGACCACGTGACTCATGGTCACGTGTGAGCACGTGACCCCCTTTGGAATGAGCCTTTTCCTTTCTTTTGCGCTCTGTCTTCTGATCTTTGCTTAAACGTCACGTGCCACCACGCGACTCCTGGTCACGTGTGAGCACGTGACCCTTGTTTGAACTCTCTTTCCTTGGTTCAACTGGAGAACGAGTCTGCTGCTTAGAACGTCACGTGCCAACACGTGACCCTGGTCACGTGGGAGCACGTGACCTCTTCTGAAGCCTTTTCCTTGACTTGATCAGGGACCCGGTTTGCCTTTGACACTTGCATTTAAATGTCACGTGTCGCCACGTGACCCTGGTCACGTGGGGGCACGTGACTCTTTCTGAAGTCACTTTTCTTCAACATAGTCAGGAAATTGAACTTGCCTTGATGATGTGCTTAGGCGTCACGTGCCAACACGTGACCGCTAGTCACGTGTAAGCACGTGACCCTCTTCTGAAGCTTTCCCCCGGAAGCTTTCCTGATTTTAAATCAGGAAACAGTACCCTGTAAATCTCCATATATCTCCATATATATAAGCCGGCACGGGACTCCCGAGATTCTGTTGAACTCACACTCAAACTACCACACATCCCGTGGTCTACATCAAATGCTAACCATAACCTCAAATACCAATCGGTCTGTGACAAGTCTGTGCGAGAACTGGAGGCAGGACCTTCATCAAGCACGTCCCGACTAATACCTAAGATAAATGGCAGTGTCTGGTGCCTTATCTGTGACACCCGTGCAAGAGCTTCCATAAGTGTCACATACCACTTACAGTACACGTACACGCGTCCCACAGACGTCGACAATATAATAGAATAATAAGGTTCACTGATTGTGTACAAGTACGTGTCATTTTCACTTATCCACTCATGCACGAACACTAACGTACTGCCACAATCATCACTAATACCTAACACTGGGTAATGCACATTATCACTATGTTATCAATGCAGTGACATATGTATGATATGATGCGTAAACAGTATGTAAAGCATGATTAGGATGTCATGAATCAGTAATCTACCACTTGTACAATTTATCATAAATCATATGTTTACAGTTTAGCGAAACAATGGATAGGGAATAAATAGTATGTTTGATTATCTGTCCAGTGAATTTAGTTTCACGCCAATCGAGTTTCCGGATCACTAGTTATGGCCATTTCGTTTTAAGCGTTCACGACTGAAAATCCGGTTTCAGAATCAGAAGTCCGTTTCGCAACACAATTTAATCCCAGTTGGGATCAGAATTTAGCGACGCTACAGTTGGATGAAATCTAAGGTTTTTAGTAGGGTTTTCAACGCAATAGAAGGATCCTTAATCGCATCTGCACGTCAGGAGTTATACATTGTTTAACACTAATATGTCACCTTTGAATCTGTTCTGGACTGTTATACATCCCGATCTTCTAAATTACAGGTTAAATAGTAAACGATGACGAAACAGGATGAAACCGCTTGTGTTATCTAGCTAACAGATTCACCTTTAATAAACTGTGTAGTTCCGCAGCCTACTAATTAAGGAAACAGGGTGGTACATATTACGGGACAGCACACAGTAAACAGAGTCGCTCTGGACTGCAGTCCAGGGTCGCACTCCGATCCAAATATTGTCACAGTTTAAGTACAGAAACAATTAGAAATTTGCATAGGGTTATAGTTCGTCGAGTCGACTTCGATTTGAGCCTCGAACGCATCATTCCAGTATGTACATAATTTACGATGATTTTAATGATTTTCAGATACAAGAAATATTTAGTTTTACAGGTAAACTTGGGGGTAGTCGTTTTAGTCGTTAATAGTCTTATTATCCAGTGAAATTTATACAGGATATTCATCACTACAAGTGCCAGGACAGACAATCTAATTCCGTCAAATTAGACAAGTATTTTCATTGGGATCACACATCGAACATGTATGGCACATAATCGATCTTAAATTGTAAATTTGTGATCTATGTAATTTAAGTTTGTAACTTGAATATATAGCATGTAGCAAGTAAATTACTTGCCTGGAAACGGTGAACTGATGGCGCGACAGCGAAGGCAGTAGTGACACGTCCCGGGCACGGAGTAGCAAGCACGCGACGAGTCTCGGCTAGGCTTGGGCTTGGCTCGAGCTTGGTGATGGCCTGTTGCGAGCTCAGGCGATGTTGTGGTGGTGGTGGTCGGTTGATAGAAAAGGGAGAGACGGGTGAGGTTTAGAGAGGGGTAGAGGGAGTGTTAGACAGAGAACAGAGAAAGGGAGAGAGAGAGAACTGAGAAAGAGAGAAAGAGAGAGAACTGAGAAAGAGAGAGAGAGAGAGCACAGGGAGAGAGACGGATAGAACAAAGGGAGAGTGGGAAAGAGAGAGAGGTAGAGAGTTAGAGGGAGAGAGAATTCGAGAGAGAGTGTGTGAGGAAGAGAGACAGTGAGAAAGAGAGGGAGAGGCAGAGAAGTGATGGCGACAACGATGATGATGATGATGATGATGATGATGATGATAAGCTGCGGTCGACGATGGTGGTCGTCGGGAAGGAGAGGGGTGACCGGAGGTGGCTCGACATTGGGTCGTCGGGAAAAGCTCGAAGCTTGGAGGAGGAGGGTCGGGGTTCTGATGACGCAGGACGGCGAGGGTGCAGGCGAGGTTGGTGGGGATGACGACGATGATGGCCGCGTCGAGAGCAAGGAGGTGGTGCGGCGGCGAAGGTTCTGGGTCGTGGGGAAAACTCGGTGGCGGCTGAAAGTGCAGGGGCTCGGTGAGGAGGTGAGGTGGAAGGAGAGAGAGAGAGAGAGACACAGAGAGAGAGAGAGTATAGAGGTCGACGAGGCGACTCGACAGTGGGGAGCTCGTCGACGTTGTGGTTGCCGGTGAAGGTCGCAGGGATTCGAGCTCGGGTGTGCAGGGAGGAGGAAAGAAGAGAGAAGGAGAGAAAAGGAGGAGTGAGGGTGTCAACGAGGAAAGGTCGAGGAGCGCGCGTCGTGGGTAACGCTCGCGAGCGGGGCACGGCGCGTGACGAGCGGCGACGTGGACGCAACGGCAGAATCGCGCAGGAATTATGGGAATGTGGGGAGAAGAAGGGTTATGGTACGGGGCGGGCCGGGTTGGGTGCAACGGGCTGCTGGGATTCGGCCTGGGCAAACGAGTTAATTTATTTTGAAGGGTATGGTTGGGCTGAATGAGCTTGGGCCGCAGAAAAATAAAAAGGAAAAAGAAAACGAAGGGCCGGCTGGAAATTTGATAAGGAAAAAGGAGTGGGCTGGGTTTAGATGGGTTGGGCGTGGGATTTATTAAAAGAAATGGTTGTTAGGCTGAAGGAATTAGCAGTTTTCTCTTATTGACGTTGTCCCTGGTATGCAGCACCAAGGAGGTATGTCTCCAACTTTTCTCTTATTGACGTGACTCCTAGGAGCAGCCTTCTTATGAACTGAATTCTTACGAGTTTTCTCCAACACATTCCGAGCATTGTTGAGTCTGCTAGGTCTGTTCCCAGAAATAGCAGGCGCTGGGAAATATTCTGTGATCAACTTGTTTCCGGGGAACTGTGGGTTTGCGTCTTCATTGGTTTTTCTGATTGAATTATTATATATTTTCTGTGTCTTGTCCACGATTACTAATTTTGCCGCAGCTCATTGAGTGCATGAACAATCTTTTTTCTTGGTCCAAGTGCTGCAATCCCTATAATTACAAATAAATAATAATTTAAACAGAGAATACTTGAGGCGTATTTAATTCCCTCGATGTGAAATACAACCTAATGAATCATCTACTGGTCAGATGAAAAAGCTATACATTTAATTCTCGCCAAATCTTGAAGTCGTTAGCAAGAATTAATAAAATTCTTTTTTTCACGCAGCTCTTCACTCAAATGAGTGATATCGGTGCCACATAAGGGGCACTCAACCACTCCATTCCTATCCATCTCAAATGATTCATCACCTAAACAGTTCTCATCACCATTATTCGAGACACCGTCTCCAATATCACAGCAAAGATCCATCAACTCATTTAGCTGAGTTCCCGGCTCGAAGTCCCCACAACTGTCACCGGCATTAGCTGAATCATGATTTGCTCTCAATCCCATCAATCTTGATTCAATCGACATTGAGTAATAACTATCCTTACCCGCCTTCAAACCATTTCCTTTTGATTCCATTTTCGGCAAATTTTCCACAAACTTTGAATCTTTATCCTCCGTTTCTGATTTTGATTGCAACCTTGGCTCGACTGAAATCGAGTAAAAGCTCCCCCTTTCTCCGTCCAAACTGCTCAGAACCTCATCTCCCTCCATACAAGTAACAGCGCTGGGGTTTATTTCATCACAGATAGAAGATAAAATATGAATCAGAAACTGACCCGATGCCACTCGACCCCAAAAGCTGCCTGCCTTGCTCATTCGATGCCTTCCTCTCCTCCAGATGATGAGAAACCCTCGAATTCGGTAACACATTCTCCCCATTTCGCGAACTCGCCACCGATTTCGACTCAGAAACCCTAGAATCTTTAGATCGTGACACCTGCTTACCGGTCCGATTCTCCTTTCCGCTTGAAGCCTAGGGTTTCTGCTTCTTCCGAGGAGGCGGCGGCGCTCCATTCGAGGGCTTCAATGGCTGGGAGCAGATAGGGTTTTGAAGGGACGAGAAGATGAGGGTTTGGGTGATGGCGATGACTTGGCTAGGGCTTCGGAAATCGTCGTCGTCGTTTGACATTGTTAGGGCTTTGAGGTCGGATTGGGGCACCATTGATCTCATAGCGGGTTTCGGATCCAAATGAGATCTTAGAGAGAGAAGTTCTAAGCTGAGGAGGGAAGAGAGAGAGAGAGAGCGCGCGAGAGAGTGAGGAGAGTGAGAACTTTGAATTGAGGTTCAATGGTGACCGTTCAATTTTTTTTAAACTGATCACTTTCTTATTAATTTATTTTCTTTCCGAACATGCAAAACAAGGATATAGCTAGAAGTAATGAATGCATGCATAAAATTAACGAAAAACAACGGGCTGATAACAAAATAACACCCCGGCCTAATTTCCCATCTTAGTGCATGTTTGTTTGCGCGAAAGTAACATGGAAGTACCTTAAGCAAACCTATTTCAAGTATTTCGGTTGTTTGTTTGCACGGAAGTAGTGCTTGAAAGTTACTTCAAGATGATGATATGGATTCTATGTGATATGGTTACTTCCAAAAAAAATCTCCCCTCATTTTGGATGAGAAGTAACCATGGAGAACAACGAACAAGAAAAATAAATAATTATTTAATACTTCTCTTTATTACTTTTAATAGATAATAATTTATTACTATTATAAAAGTAATTTTTTAATTTGTTTTGCTCATGAAAGAAACATAGGAATTTCAATTTTTACTTCCATCTTCAAAAAATATACAAACAAATATTAGAAGTAAGATTTAAGTTTAATTTCATGACATGTTTTTTGGAAGCTACTTTAAAATTTCTTCCGGCACTTCCGTTACTTCCGGACAACCAAACGGGCCCTTATCTGCCATTTCTTATTGTATTTTATTTATTAAAATATCTCAAACCTTTCAAAACTTGCCTTTTTCTACTTCTAGTTAATTGTCCGTTAGAACATTCCGTTTGTGATTCTCAAATGCTTTACGTGTGATCCAAATAAGATGAATATACCTCTCGGTTAATAGAATACTCGGTAAATATTGATGTTTTGAGGAGGCTTGACGTAAATAGAAACCCCTAAATTGAAAAGGTAGAAAGAGAGATGTACAAATTAAACAGATTATAAATATTAGATAATAAAGATATACAAGAGAATTAATTAATAAGGGATACAACTTCATACTTTCTCAAGGATCATGAAAGATTCTTGCAAAACACACAGAATAGAGTTATATATACATATCTTCCTCTCTCTCTCTCTCTCTCTCTCTCTCTCTCTCTCTATATATATATATATATATATATATGAGCATTTAGTTATGTCATTGGTCTCCTAGAGCTAACAACAGTATTGAGTCTCTTCGGCCTTATTGTAAGCTTCTGCTTGTGAAATGCAATTCACTTGATATGGAGCTTTTGAAATAATCCTGCATTTTAAAAGAAAATTATGAATACTATTGCAAGTTAATTAATTACACATTAATATATTTATGTGAAATGAATTTGCAAACACAATTAAAATTCAATGCAAGGAAAAGCGACCTACCGATCATTTCTTTTCTCAAAGAACCTGTGGAGCGAAGCCCTCCTTGCAATTGGCATCGACAAATCTGTTTTCCAAGCGACGGCGAAAATATTTATTAGTTACTAAAGTATACTTTCTTAAAAATTTAAAATTATTTTAATAAAAGAATATTTTATTTATTTTGAGAATATATATTCCTAAATTTAAGTTTTTTTCCTTTCAAATTAATTAAGTATTTTCATCACTGCAATAATTAATGTTGACTTTCCTCCCTTTCCATTTTGAGATATAAAGATTTATATATGCGTTAATAAACTAAACTAATATATTTTCTTAACAAATATTGCAACCTTAGTTTATATACTAATAACAAATATGTTTTCTTAACAAATTCAACCTTAGTTTATATAAGTAACACAAAATGATTATGTGAAAACATCTCCAAGAAAAAAATATTGATCACCAGAAGGATCGCTGTCGTAGGTAGATGGGAAGCTTTCCGGCAGTGGGCCGGCCACGTCAGAGGCCGTGGAGGGCCCTTTAGCGGCCAACTTCATCAAATCCTTTGCTTTTTCAGCCGGAAAATTTTCGTAAACCAGCACTTTTCCATCGTAAAATATTGTTAACTGATTCCTACAAAATTTACAAAGAAAGCACGCATTAATATATTATATATATAAGAAGTAATTATTTTTTCATGAAAAGATATCAAGGAAAAAGAAAAGCTAAGATCGCTAGCTTACTTTGCATGGGTTTCGGTTGCGTCGGGTTGGTTTTCAGTTGAAATATCAACTCCTAGCAACAAGCTCATAGTGGTAGTTGTCCTCACTAATTCTATAAAGTGAAGGGGAAAAAAATTAATTAATTAATTAAATATTTCTTTATTGCAAAGGGCAATAATTAAATAATTGTTTCTTACGTACAAAGTAAAGTTTGTAAATGGAGTAAGAAAAATAATTTAACTCTACTAAAATAGGAGGTTGCCCCTACGGATAACGATATCTGTAGGGGCAATTTTAGTTTGGCCCTACGGACTAATCCGTAGGGCCAAAAGGTTGCCCCTAAGGTCCTTACATATTAATTTAAAAATATTAAATTTTAAATTGTTGATTGCTCCTACGGAGCCGCAAACCAAGAACCTACGGACTTATCCGTAGGGGCATCTAAATAGGGATTTAAATAAAAAGGCACAGATCGATCCCTACGCTCATTATCCCTAACTATTATTTTTTGTCTGTGCGCGGACCCAAATTCCCAAACCCTCGTTCCCGCCGATCGCCTGTGTGTTTCGTCGTCGTTCCCGTCGTCACCAACGCCGGCCGATTCGTCATCGCCACCGCCTGGTTCTTCCTCATCTCCGTTTTCGTCGTCGCCTCCGATCGATCGTCGCCTCTGCACAGGTAAGGAAATCTTCAATTACTCAATTTTTTGATTGTTTTAGGGCTATGGTTCATGGTTTGGGTACCGATGAGGCATCAGTTGGGGTTAGCGTTAGGGTTGGGGCTGGGGCTCGGGCTGGGGCTGGGGTTGCGGTTGGGGTTGGAGTTGGGGTTAGGGTTAGGGTTGGGGTTGGGGTTCGGCTGGGGCTGGGGCTGGGGTTCGGGTTAGGGTTAGGGCTGGGGTTTAGCTGGGGCTGGGGCTGGGTTGGGGCTGGGGCTGGGGCTGGGGCTGGGGCTAGGGTTCGGTTAGGGTTGGGGCTGGGCTGGGGGATCGCAGCCGCGGTAGATGATGGAGGAGCCGGGGCCGATCTTATACAGGTCCACAATGTAGTCTCTGACGATATTGCCCTAATTTCCATGGAGACATGGCAAGAATTCATGTCTTTCGTGTTGTAGATATAGAATCAAGTAGCTAGCTATAGATTGATTGCCCAAAAATTATAATTGTATGCATTCATGTGGTGGTTGTAGTTTGTGGCCAAATAAATCTTTGCATGCTGCCATTGGCAAGTCTTTGTCCAACCAAAACATGATTTAACATATTGAGCTTGTGGTACCAGACCATTCATAATGCAAAAAAAAAACACACATTTCTGATTTGAAGAAAAAGAAGGGCAAGATAAGGATTTAGTTATGGATTTTACTTGGGCACCTCCTCTTTTAATACATGTCTATCTTTATAAGAATATCGTGTCATATATTCGGTTTTAGCATCTGTACGCAACTGCTTTGATTATCATCGTGTTATTAACATCTTGAATTTCTATCCTTTTTCTAATATGTTTCATAGTTAATATAATAATCGAGGATAGACAGGAAACAAAAAAGCATTTAATGGGAATAAAAAGTGAAAAAAAAACTGTCATAATATAGGACGAAGCGTGGATTTTTTAATCCGTTGCTGAATTTGGCAAACCTGAGAGCAATTTCCAGCAATTTTAGCCTAGTTTGATTACTAAAATTTGGCAAACTTGAGAGGAACATGTTTTTTTGATGCATGTTTCAGTCATGTGAATTCATATGTTGCGTATAATGCTTTGTGATATCAGTATCCTACATTTGCAGTTTTAATTGTTGATTGTTATATATGAATGCCATTGCAATATTAGTTTTTGGTAGATGAATGCCATTGCAATGTAGAATGATCAGTTCTATCAATCTTGATCTCAATGGTTTAAAATCATGTTACACATACAACGCGAATGCACAACAAGCGTATCATTAGAGAGTGGTTCAAGATGTTCAAGTTAAAACCAATATATGATACTCGATGATAATATGAAACCTTCATATTCTCATCGATACTTATATATGAACCTAAAAGCGCCACTTAGTCCCCGTCTATCGGTTAACATACATGCGATGTTCGTCGTGACATAGAACTATACGAAGCTTGTTAAATATCGGACGGTATAGCTCGATACTAACAACCGTCGTATAGTTTATGCGACGAGAAGATTCAATCGTATGGTAACCGATAGATTTGTCCTGTGTGGAAAAGTTAGAAATGTATAAAGCAAACACCTTCATTCACATGTGTTTTCATCCGTTTCGAGATATTTCGTCGGTACCTTTCCGTTGGTTCTCCATATACAAAGCTAGATTAGATATTCATTTCAACGTTGTTTCACAGCTTTGAAATGATTATCTATTCTATTACAGGGTACTCGGAGAACAGCGGGGAGGTGCTGCCGAAATTTACTCGAAACGGTTGAAAGCACAAGTGATAGGTGTTCGCTCTATACATTCTTAATGGGATAGAAGCCTTACCCCCGACAGCTGGAACACACACATACAACAAGAATACACAACAAACGCATAATTAGAGAGTGATTCGAGATGTTCAAGTTAAAACCAATATATGATACTCGATGATAATATGAAACCTTCATATTCTCATCGATACTCATATATGAAACTAAAAACGCCACTTAGTCCCCGTCTATCGGTTAACATACGTGCGATGTTCGTCGTGACATAGAACTATACGAAGGTTGTTAAATATCGGACGGTATAGCTCGATACTAACAACCGTCGTATAATCTATGCGACGAGATCGTATGGTAACCGATAGATTTGTCTCGTGTGGACAAGTTAGGAATGTATAAAGCAAACACCTTCATTCACTTGTGTTTTCATCCGTTTCGAGATATTTCGTCGGTACCTTTCCGCTGGTTCTCCGTGTACAAAGATAGATTAGATGTTCATTTCAACGTTGTTTCACAGCTTTGAAATGATTATCTATTCTATTACAGTGTACTCGGAGAACAGCGGGGAGGTGCTGCCGAAATTTACTCGAAACGGTTGAAAACACAAACGATGGGTGTTCGCTCTATACATTCTTAATGGGATAGAAGCCTTACCCCCCGACAGCCAGAACACACACATACAACAAGAATACACAACAAATGCATAATTAGAGAGTGATTCGAGATGTTCAAGTTAAAACATATGATACTCGATAATAATATGAAACCTTCATATTCTCATCGATACTCATATATGAAACTAAAAGCGCCACTTAGTCCCCGTCTATCGGTTAACATACGTGCGATGCTCGTCGTGACATAGAACTATACGAAGGTTGTTAAATATCGGACGGTATAGCTCGATACTAACAACCGTCGTATAGTCTATGCGACGAGAAGATTCAATCGTATGGTAACCGATAGATTTGTCCCCTGTGGACAAGTTAGGAATGTATAAAGCAAACACCTTCATTGACTTGTGTTTTCATCCGTTTCGAGATATTTCGTCAGTACCTTTCCGCTGGTTCTCCGTGTACAAAGATAGATTAGATGTTCATTTCAACGTTGTTTCACAGCTTTGAAATGATTATCTATTCTATTACAGTGTACTCAGAGAACAGCGGGGAGGTGCTGCCGAAATTTAGTCGAAACGGTTGAAAGCACAAGTGATGGGTGTTCGCTCTGTACATTCTTAATGGGAAAGAAGCCTTACCCCCGACAGCCGGAACACACACATACAACAAGAATACACAACAAACGCATAATCAGAGAGTGATTCGAGATGTTCAAGTTAAAACCAATATATGATGCTCGATGATAATATGAAACCTTCATATTCTCATCGATACTCATATATGAAATTAAAAGAGCCACTTAGTCTCCGTCTATCGGTTAACATACGTTCGATAATTTATTCTTTTCAACGACAAACGTACACACAAACCTTTGTCAGTAACTATCCCGTTCTTATATTTCTCAATATAGTCATCATAACCTACAATTTATATGTTATACAGTTTAACATGGCCCATGAGTACGTCAGAGTTAAGGACTGGATGTATGTGAATTGGCAACAACGTATGCAATCTAAGTTTGTCGCAGGAGTTGCTGCTTTCATTGAATTTGCACGCGCACATAATAAGATCATAATAGAGAAGATTCTCTGTCTGTGCGATAGATGTAGCAATAAGTACTGGCAGAAGGTAGAATTGGCAGAGCTTTATATTATAAAATATGGGTTTACTAGACTTTATACAACTTGGAAATATCATGGGGAAGGAGAAGAATGAAGTAATGCGGCAGAAGAAGAAGGAGAACACGATAATGCGGCAGGAGAAGAAGGAGAACACGGTAATGCGGCAGAAGGAGAAGACGGTAATTTATATCCATCAGAAGAAATAGAGAATATGGTAGAGGCTGCCCTAGGTGAATCTAATCGTACCGAAGATAACATTCCTTCCGGTCAAGGACCGCGTGCGGATAAATATGAAAATTTCATGAATGATGCTAGAAAACCAATTTATGAGAATGCGAAGTATTCCACCCTCTCATGGTTCGTCCAACTTTTCCAGATTAAGTGCCTAAATGGATGGAGCAACAAGTCATTCACAATGCTTCTTTCGTTCTTGAAAGATTCTATGCCCCCGAGAAATAACGTGTCCGACAGCTGGTACGGAACCCAGAAGATGATGTCTGATTTGGGTCTAAAGTGCGAGAAGATTCAAGCATGTCCTAAAACTGCGTGTTGTACCGGAAAGAGAATTCAGATTTGAAAGAGTGTCCAATATGCGGAGAGGCCAGGTATAAGCCGAAAGATTCTGATAAGAAGCCTGATATACCTGTTAAGATAGCACGATATTTTTCCATAACACAGAGGCTACAGAGGCTATTCAGGTGCAAGAAAACAACCGAGGAAATGATTTGGCATCACCGTGCTCCTCCAAGTGAAGATGGAAAAATGAGTCATCCAAGAGATTCACCGGCATGGAAGGATTTCGATAGGAGGCACGCAATATTCAGTAGCGATCCTTGCAATGTCCGGCTCGGACTGGCTACTGATGGTTTCTGCCCATCAACTATATGGCTGGAAGTCACAGCACATGGCCCGTTATAATGATAATTTATAATCTGTCGCCTTGGTTGGCTATGGACCAATCATATTTTATGATGCCTCTTTTTATCGACGGACCAAACTCACCGGGGAACAATATCGACGTCTATCTCCGACCTCTGATCGAGGAGTTGAAATATTTGTTCATTGATGGTGTAGAGACATACGATGCAAACAAAAATACAACCTTCATACTGCGTGCGGCTTTAATGTGGACAATTAATGACTTTCCTGCGTATGGAATGCTATCAGGTTGGTCCGTACATAGTCACAAAGTATGTCCTCATTGACATGAACACACAACATCGAAATTCTTGAATTTTAGCAGGAAGGTTTGTTATTGCGGCCATCGACATTTCCTCCCTCCAGACTACCCCTATAGGTTAGACACGGTTCACTTTGATGGTCATCAGGAGCTTCTTGGACCTCCATTCCCATTGTCCGGAGAGGACGTGACTGCTAAATGGGATGGTTACAATAATGTGACCTTCGGGATGGATCCGACGAAACAGGTCAAACCACCATTTTGGAACAAGTTAAGCATTTTCTTCGAGCTTCCGTACTGGTCAACAAATTTAGTGCGTCATTATCTGAACGTCATGCATATAAGAGAAGGGAGTATCAGAGCACATACTCAACTTTCTTCTTTATAAAGACGGGAAATCGAAAGACAACCTGAATGCTCGAATGGATCTACAGGAGTGGGGAATAAGAAGTGAATTGCACCCTAGACCAGTAGCGGGCAAACCGGACAAGTTTGTACTTCCTAATGCCGCTTATCATATGTCACAACCGGAGAAGAAAAGATTTCTGCAGGTGTTGCATGATTTGAAAGTTTCCACAGGTTTCTCAGAATCATTCAGCAAGAAAATAAAAATTGTGAAAGGCAAGATCGATGGGTTGAAAAGTCATGATCACCATGTTATCATGAAGCACCTTCTTCCATTAGCCCTCGGGACTTCTCTCCCTGAGTCGGTTGGTCTAGTAATCAACGACCTATGTTGTTTTTTTAGAGAGTTGTGTGCTAAAACACTGGAGGTTATGACGCTGGATAAACTAGAAAATTCTATTGCGTTGATACTTTACAAGTTTGAGCGTATTTTCCCACCGTCATTCTTTGATATCATAATACACTTGACGGTTCATCTTGCAACTGAGGCTAAGTTAGCCGGACCGGTACAATATCGATGGATGTATCCCGTCGAGAGATACATGTAATTTTTCGTTTCACGCAATTTATAAATTTATTGTTGTCATGTATACCCGTATTTATTTATTCAACATATTTTCATTAGGTACCTCTACACTCTTAAAAAGTATATACGCAATAAAAATCAACCAGAGGGTTCTATCATGCAAGATTATTTTCTTGATGAAGCAACCACATTTTGTTCCCGCTATTTGGACGAGAACATTGAGACATGACTTAACCGACCTCGAAGAATTCAAGACGGGCCATATGGTAAAACCGAGTATAAGAGGGTAGACACTATATTTATCAACAAGATATACCGGTTTATTTTGATTAATTGCGCATATCTTGAACAAATTAGAGAGTAAGTTTTTTTGGATTAATTGTTATATTTGTGTTTGTGTGTGTATGAAATGATATAATATTAATGTCACCATTATTTGTCGAAAACAGAATTCATTTTAACGAGTTACGCGAGAGGCATCCTGATTGGAACGAAGAACGATTGAAAAAATATCATCAGGATAATTTTTGTGATTGGGTCACAGATCATGTAAGTTATTCGAATAACATTTTATTGCTATCAGTTTTAATCTAAAGTTGTATCGTTATGTATTTATCATAAAATTTACTTTGTTAGATCCACGATCCGAACTTGTCTGCATCATTTGAGAGCGATTCAAGATATTTAGCTCAATTTCCTAGTATGGAGGTTGCATATTACAAGGGATTTGGTGTCTTTGGATACAAATTCGAAATTAAGGACATAGAAATATCTAGAACCACTCAGAATAGTAGGATTGCGACGGTAGGATCGGAAGGTGTGATTTATTATGGGTACTTAAATTGTATACTCGGTATCCACTATCCCGGACGATCAGAACCCTTTTATATATTCCAGTGTACTTGGTACGATATGCGAACCGATACGGATAAGTGGAGAAGCAATCTTGGGACTTAAAAAGATGAATATGGATTGACCAGTGTGAACACACTTCGATTTTACGGTCAAGAAGATCCGTTTATCTTTCCGAACCAAGCGTTCCAAGTATACTACTTACAGTGTTTGAAGCATCCGGGATGGAGTGTTGTATGCCGATGGAAACCTAGAGATGTCTACGATGTCCCAGAATTCGAGGACAGCGATGAGGATGAAGAAGAGAGAAGGCATAGAGTGCTCTGACCGTCTGTTTCGAAGGATGGGTTGTCTTCGGCTGATCATGAAATTACGTGGGTTAGAAATGATATCGACGATAAAATCCAAGTAGATATGTATAATGCGCCCACGAAATGAAAAAGGTTATCAGTAATGTTATATTATTACTTCACATTTTACGATCTATACATATATAGTCAATACTTTTAATGATTGTCTAATGTGTTTACGAACCGTTTATCTAGATTTGATGACGATGTCGGGAGCAGCGAGGGGCGGCAGGAGCTCCAGCCGCGGCAGAGGCAGAGCGGTTCTGCCGCTCGGAGAGCTGCATAGGGAGCTTCAGAGGGCCGGTCTTGCACCCAGATCGGAGACCCCTTCGGATGCCTCCTTCCGTGTGGATTTTGCCACACCTCCAGGTATATTGCACGTATATCCATTTTGAATGTAATATTATAGATATTCATGCCTGTTTATGTCAAAATTACTTATATTGTCAATGTTTGATTGTCTAGTTGTTGGTGATGCGTCCACATCAGGGACAGAGGCCACTCCCGCTCCTCCAGGTATGTTTATATATCATATAGTGCATGTATATTGATTTAGAATACTATATCATAAATATACACACATTCCTTTTTCTCTTACTTAGATAGTAATTTTTATTATTGTCTAACTGTAGGTGGTGACACTATCGCACCTGCGGGTATGTTTTTATATCCTATAGTGCATGCATATTGATTTAGAACGTTATATTATTGATCTGCACATTCTTTTTGCAATTACTTATATAATCTATTTTTAATTGTCTGATTATAGGTGGTGCGTACACATCTGGCGCAGGGGCCACTCCTGCCACTTCCGTACCCTCCACATCGTCTGTAGGTTAGTATGAATAAATATAAAATATTTATTCATTTTACATATGCTCTATAGAATAAATATGAACTTCATGAAAATTTAGCGTTAATTTTCTAGTTGGAGGGGATGCGTCCGCATCCGGGACACCGGTTGTTCCTCACCGGAGGAACTATCGTCCCGCTCGTGCTGCTGCCCGGGCCCAGGCTCGTGCTTTAGTCACCGGAGGTATATATCACACTTCAATTTTCGTTTTACCTTGATTTCTTAATACAACTTTGTCTTAATATTGATTGTCTTGATATTTCTTGCAGACGCAGGGCCTCCCCATCCCCAGAGGGGGACTCGAGGCCCGAATCAGTCCCATAGGCTGAGGCCTGACAGAGCTATGAGGGAGGCATCATTCCCCCTCTTTTTTCCCTTGACTATCGCTATACCGGTCCTCATGCCTAGAGGTTCGGCCGGTATATGGGGGATGAGAGCTGGCTCGTGAAGAACTATCCACTTCACGTTGAGTGGGGCGAGCAGCACCGGCACTTATTCGCCCGCTTCTTTGATCAGGCTCGGGTATTAATATATATTTTCATTTAATTTATCAATATATTTATTATTAACACTTGCAATCTAATAACAATGTTTTTTTTTAGTATTTTCATTCGCCCGCTTCTTTTGTATTTTCAGTTGGATTACGATTTTCAGCTGGATTACGATTTTCAGCCTGTAGCCGACATTGATCACCCTGGGAGGGTGCTCGACCTTCATGCTCTGTACAATGGTCTGATGAAGAACATGCAGACCAAGGTCCGATACAACAGGAATGAGCTGAAGGCCGATTGCTGCTCCCTGTGGATGGCGACCCCCGAGGCAGAAAGAGCGGCCCTCCTATTTACTCCGGCGTTTGCGAGAGTCGACATAGAGACATGGCCTCTATTGTGCGAATATTTCGACTCTCAACGCAAACATGTATGTATTTTAAATGTAATTCATTGTTTAGAATATAATTTATTTTTTTGTGTTCCTTAATTAGAAAACTAAATGTGAATGCGTTGTGCAGAAACAGGCCGCTCAAAATATAGAAAATAGGAAATCGGCGAAGAGGGATCGCCCCACTTACACAGGTGACTCGAGAAATATTACTCGAACCATGGAGTTATCGGTAAATTACAATAGACCGGCCTTTGTGATATAATGCAATATTAAGAGTTATTTTCTAATATATTTAATATTAAGAGTTATTTTCTAATATTGCAGACAGCTCAGACACTGGCGCAAGGTGGTACACTGAGCGTGTTGTTCGCATATCTTGCCGTCCACGGCACCTCGACAGATCCCGCCACGGGCGACCTTCGATTACCCGACGTCGCTACCCAGGAGTATTGCGTAAGTGTTAATATTTATTCTACCCATATTTGAAATTTTAGTTTTGGAAGGTTCAAATTTAAATTTTATACTTATACTTTACTGCTTAATATGGGTGTAGGAGCGGGTGGTTGAGCAGACCGAGACCTCGGGGATCGATTTTACCGGTCAGAGCGATCCGAGGCTACTGACCCTAGTCCTGGACGCCGCACACGGAGGGCACCACGGAGGTTAGGAGAGAGGCCGGGGACTGGGCCCTAGCAGGGCCCATATGAGGTTGGACTCCACCCCGGCGGTTACTTCCTCCGTCTCCAGTGAGCGACGTGTCCAGCAGTAACTGGAGAGCTTGAAGGCCACCGTTCAGGAGTTGAAAGAGATGCTGGTATGTATACTACTTAATAGTAAAATATCATGTCATATTATAGATATCAACATATCCAATATTAGTACGTAGCCTGAGCTTATTTGGTTGTAGACTTAGGTTTGATTAATCCTACATACATATCTAATTAAAATAAACTACGGTTTTCCAAAATAGATATCCAAATGGGGTTTCGAAATAACTTGATAATGATATGAATTCGAATAATACACAGTTCTTACACGCTTATTACACACATTAGGTCCAGACGCGACTGGGTATATCGGCCGAGCTTCCACATGCATCTCCTTCGGCTGCGGCTCCGCAAGCCACTATATCGGCTGCGGTTCCGCAGACAACTCCTATAGCTCCACCGCCCACTCAGACTCCCGCAGCCGCGGCTCTGCAAGCCACTATCTCGACGGCGGCTGCATAGACCACATCGCCAGCTCCACAGCCCGCTCAGACCCCCGCACGCGCCGAATTGCATAATTTATTGACCGAGGAGCAGGCGCGCCATATTCTAGCGTTTATCAGAGGTGGAGCTGGACCGAACTAGGGTAGCTTTTTGATTCTTATTTTTCGAAACATGTATTTATTTATATGATACATATTGTATTACATTTTGGACGATATTGATATTGGTGGTCTACAGTGTTTATATTTATATCATATTCTATTTTTTGGTTTCTTTTGTATATTATATGCGTGAGATGTGATTATGAATACTGCGATATATGTTGTGTGATAATTAATTTTATATTTGATTGATGTATATATTATTGTGCACAGGGCAAGAGAAAAATAGACAGCCCTTTTTTTTAAAAAAACTGATAATTTGTACCTACGGATTAATCCGTAGGTACACATGTTGCCCCTACGGATTAAACTGTAGGGGCAAAATATCAGAATAACTAATATTTTCTCCTGTGATCTCAGTATCAGGGGATTGGGATTGCCCCTACGGATATATTCGTAGGGGCAAACAAATACCTCTACGGAGTTATCCGTAGGGGCAAAATATCAGGAATCCAGATATTTTGCCTCTACGGATAAGTATCTACGTATGATATTTTCCACTGTGATCTCAGTATCAGGGGGTTGGAATTGCCCCTACGGATATATTCATAGGGGCAAACAAATGCCCCTACGGAGTTATCCGTAGGGGCAAAATATCAGGAATCCAGATATTTTGCCCTTACGGATAAGTACCTACGTATGTATCCGTAGGGGTTATTACTTGACCCTACGGATTCATCCGTAGGTACAAGTAATATATTTTAAAAAACTGTAAATAAAATAAATTTGCTGTCCCTACGGCCTAATCCGTAGGGTAAAAGGGACCTACACAGAACTCCGTAGGGGCAAATATTTGTCCGTAGAGGCAAGTTCAGAGCTTCAATTTGCATCTACAGCGTTTGTACCTAAAGGGTATTTTATTGTCCCTACGGATATACCCGTGGGGGCAGTGGTTTGCCCCTACGGATAAATTTGTAGGGAGAACCCTTATTTGCAGTAGTGTTAGTCTTTACTACAAATAGAGTAAAAGAATAATTCAAAAGGGCTTTTTTTAAAGTTACATCGATCATCCAGCTCATAATATGTTATCTATGTATATCATCATCATCATCATCATCTTTTTAATGAAGCATGGCTGGAAACACTCTTCAATCTCAAAAAAAATGTGATCTATAATAAAATGTGTCATTTTCACTCTTGAAATTCAAGTAAGATTATGATATGTATTATTAAGCAACAAAGTTATTCTCGTATGATTTTCTTAAAAGAAAAAATACGAAGAAAAATTAAATCTGATTATATCTTACAACATTCAATATTATAAATTCTCTCTTGAAGATTTTTCTAGTAAATTAATTTCTTAATTGAGAGAAGTATACTTAATATATACATCGAGATATATTGGTTTTCTTCTTTGCATTGGGCTTTATATTTTTAATGATTTTTTAAAAAAGTGTTTCACTGTAATTTAAACCTTAGTTCTAATATCATTTAAAGTTATTGTCCACGTACCAAAACTCCAAAGATAGGTAAGCACCTAAGAGAGATAAAATATTTACAATTATGTTTGTGTTTTAATTCGACAAGCAAAAGCATATATATGAAACCCTCTTCCAAGCATGTGAAATAATTTAGTATACCGAATGCAATATATCTGGATAAGAAAAGATATGTGTATGGTCGAGCGTACTATTCAGACAACTCTGTGGGTCTTATGTTTTCATTTTTTTTCCTTCCATGACAAGGCATATATATATATGATCCGTATAGAGAACAATTTTTGCTATAGCTTCTAATGAACCTTCAACATAACAGTGCATGGGCCCACACTAGAGACAGGGAGAGAAGTTGTGGGTAGTTTGTTGGAATATTTCTACTTTGAACTTTAGGAATAATTGTTTTGCATGTTGCACGAGATATGGATGTATACTGCTTTGATGTAATGGCGCGGTAGTTTATGACTAGCATGAAACATGAGGAATTGCTCATGTTGTTTTGTTATAGCTACATGTATATTGGACCTTTGCACTTAATTTAGATATGCTTGCTAACTCTTTGTCTTGGTGGAAGTGGGAAGATATTTTGTAGCCAGATCAGCAGAAAACCCGGCAGACCGATTCATATAACCGATCAACTGGACGTAGCTCTGTTGATATCGGTTTACTCTTCAGTGCGAAAGGTCACAGGTTCGATCCCCGAATGTGATTGATTTATAAAAAAACAACAACTCGTGTAACTGATGATCCGTTGAACTTGTGCTCCAATTGCAACCTGTTTGTAATCTATGATGTATGGGAATATAGTTTGTTATTATATATTATCAATAATCGTGTTAGATGATTTAAAATATCAAGAGACAAAATCAAAATTTAAATTATATCAACCCATATGAGCTGAGTAAAAAGTCCCACATAACTCGAAAAGGGAACAAAAGAAAATTTCCTCATTTCTATTTTCGTTACTTGCCTAAATTTAACCCCATTTTCGATAGATATACCGCATGCAATGCATAATAGTAAAAGAGAGATGCGATTTTTTTACCATCTTTTGAATAGTTTTGTGCGGTGTATAATTCTATTTCCTTTTTTTTATGACTGAATATTTACATGCCAGAAATTAAAAGAGAATTTCTTTTTTCCCTATATAAAAGTATCATTTCTTTTATATCCTTCCAAAACTTACCCAAAAACTAAATTTTAGTCAAAATCAAGGCTGCTACATAGAAACAAACAAGAAGCATCAACGAAATTTCACTAACAAAAAAATTAAAATAAAATCATATATAGTACACATCTCATGCACAACATTATGAAGATTTAATGACTAAATTAATAGATTTCCAAAAAAATGACTAAATTAATGAATAAACAAATTTGTGGCAATGAATGAAACGCAAACTTTGCCGTGACTTCGATGGTCCTGTCGGTATACAGAATACACGTTGAGAATATGAGCTGAATTTATTTATTTATTTGTCAAAGGGGTTGAAAGTATAACAAAGACTTGCTGTAACATATTATATTAGTTCCATACATTTGTTTGGTCATCAAATTTAGAAATTTAAAGATGAAAAGAATCAGGTTTGGTTGAAAATTGATCCTATTCACGATATTGTATAAAAATATTATGTTGTCTTGATATATATTGTTATCCTACAATCTAACATTTTAAGCTTTTGGGTAATGTGGTTCTTGTCATGATATCAAAGCACACCAGATTTAAGAGGTCATGAACCTTGTTATTCCACATATATTATCGGCTTTCGCTGGAGGACTTTCTTAATTTCCATTTGGTCCGAAATTCAAAGATCCACATGAGAGAGTCGCATAAAAGCATCATGTTACCTTGATATATGCATTGTTATCCCATAATTTGACAGGTTAAGCTTTTGGGTAAAGTGGTTCATCACAAAGTGGGATTCGCAAACTTAATTCCACTCGTTGAGTTTTTGGTCACATATACTAACATATATATAGAGGGGAGTGATCTATTGCAAACCGGTCTGCGTTCCAGCATTTGGACATGATCTTGGGATGGCGTTTTGGACACGATCTTGGTTCCGGACCCATGGAAGTGGCTGTTCCAGCGTTCTCTTATATTATGTTCGCCATTTTTTGTTCCTTCTTTTTGTTAGTGGTTGGCTTTTTGTATGAGGCTTGTTCCCTGGATCACCAGGCTTGGTTTGTCCGGGGACTGTTCCTCACTTCTCCAGTATGTTTATTGTTTGTTGTTTTATGCTTATTTCTTGTAATTTCATTAAAACTCTTTATTGAACCGCGAGACCCTTCGAGCTTCCGTTTTAGGTATAAAAAAAACAAAACAAAAAACACATGAATAAATCAAGTCGAGAAGTTGCACCTAGGAACATGTTAACAACACACAAGGATATTCAAAATTTTTTTCTCCCACACGGCCCTTTGGAAGCTGATGATGTTCATAAGTAGGAATTCCTTAGATCATGACACGTAGCGGATGACGTGTCATCAAGGTAAACCCGCTGGATTTCTGGGGGCTACGGAGCTGGAATAAGTATGATGCATTGGGGAAATTCCTCGGCACCTCGTTTCCGAGATTGCACTCGACCTTTTGGAGACCTATCCGGAGTACCTTCCACATTCGCCTAGCAACCAGCCAATAGTTCACCTCCGAGCAATCCTACAACCGAGCTTCCACAGCCTCCTTACTCTTTCCGACCTGTTACAGAGCTGAACTTCCTCGGCCTCCTCGCTTGCCTCCGAGCTAACCACCAATGAGCTTCCTTGACTTTCTCGATCGACCGAGAGCGCGGAGCCCAACTGCCACCGCAATGGCTCCGTGTATCTCGCCAAAGCGAGATATCCGTCGCCCTACGTTCCACGTCCCATGCTGGCGCATCCCACCATTAATGAGCGGATCCCGCCATCAACACGGGCGTAACACAGGGGCATAACTAATGGCGAGGATCTCGTGCCGGTTCGCTCAATGCGACCGCTATATAAACCTCTCTTTCAGACGACTCAGGTAAGTCGAACTCATTCCAATATGCCGCTACATTGCTCTTATTACACGGTACTAACTTGATCGTCGGAGGGTCCTATGGTGGTTTCCTACCTCGGGACTTTCCTTGCAGGTAGCTCGGCGTTAACAACATCCGACAACCCATTGAGATCCACACAACAATTCTCATACTCAATCTCAACCGTTCAAAACCGTTCGCAGCAGATCGACGGAGGACGGCATCTGAGGGAGATTCCGACTTCCATCAGTTGGCGCCGTTTATGGGAACGAAATACTTTTCCACCATAAAAGTTGATCTTCCGCCATCGATATAATGACCAACGATCATCACAATGGAGGTCCAAGCACGGGCCATCCCTCGCTTTGCAATGGAGGCTGGGGTGGTTCCACTCCACCTCCAAACGTCATTAAAGCTCTCATCACAAGGCCGCCGGACAGATTCTTGCTCGGCCTATCCACAGTGGATAGCTTCCTGTCCAATGAAGATGTGGATCTAAAGCTCTCATCATGAGGCGGCCCGGTAGCTTCCTGCTCAGCCTATCCACCGTGGGTAGCTTTCTGCCCAACGAAGACATGGATCTAAAGCTCTCATCACGGAGCGGTTGGGTTGCTTCCTGCTCGGCTCATCCACAGTGGGTATCTTCCTGTCCAATAATACTGTGAATCCAAAGCCCTCATCATGAGGCCGCTGGGTAGCTTCCTGCTCGGCCCATTCACCGCGGGTAGCTTTCTGCCCAATAATACTGTGAATCCAAAGCCCTTATCATGAGGCCGTCGGGCAGCTTCCTGCTCGGCCCATCTGAATAGCTTCCTGTCAAACGAATCCATGGATCCAAAGCCCTCATCACGAGGCGGTTGGGTAGCTTCTTGCTCGGCCCATCCACAGTGGATAGCTTCCTCCCCAATAAAGACGTGGATCCAAAGTCCTCGTCATGAAATGGCCGGATAGCTTCCTGCTTGGCCCATCCACCGTGGGTAGCTACTTGCCTAACGAAGACGTAGATTTAAAGCCCTTTTCATGAGGCGGCTGGGTGGCTTCCTGCTCGATTCAACCACAGTGGGTAGCTTCCTGCCCAACAATACTGTGAATCCAAAGCCCTTATCATGAGGCTGCCAGGCAGCTTCCTGCTCGGCCCATTCATCGCGGGTATCTTCCTGCCCAACAATACTGTGAATCCAAAGCCCTTATCATGAGGCCGCAGGGCAGCTTCCTGCTCGGCCCATCCACAGTGGGTAGCTTTCTTCCCATTGAAGACATGAATCCAAATCCCTCATCATGAGGCGGCCGGGCAGCTTCCTGCTCGGCCCATCCACCACGGGTAGCTTCCTGCCTAATAAAGACGTGGATCTAAAGCCCTCATCATGAGACGGCTGGGTAGCTTCCTGCTCGGCTCATCCACAGTGGGTAGCTTCCTGCCCAACAATACCGTGAATCCAAAGCCCTCATCATGAGGCCGTCGGGCAGCTTCACTCGGCCCATTCACCGTGGGTAGCTTCCTGCCCAACAATACTGTGAATCCAAAGCCCTCATCATGAGACCATCGGGAAGCTTCCTGCTTGGCCCATCCATAGTGGATAGTGACGAAAACATGGATCTAAAGCCCTCATCACGAGACAGCCGGACAGCTTCTTTCTCGGCCCATCCACTGCTGTAGCTTCCTACCCAACAACACTGTGGACCCAAAAGCTCTGATCACGAGGCCGCCAGATATCTTCCTGCTCGGCCTCAACGGTGGATCCTTAAGCCTCGCATTAAACCAGCAGGCAGGCCTCTACCGGGCGCACGTACCCGAAGTAAGCAAACTCCTAACATGATCCAAATAAATAAAGCTCGAGTTTGGTCGATAGCCGGCCCGAACGAACGAAGCGAAGTCTCCATTATGGCGCCGCCCTTTCGGTGATCCATTGACGTCGTCAGGGATACGCGCGAAAATTAAGGTGCACAGTGAGACGCCATGTGGACTCGAAGATCGAAAAGACACAACTGCCAAACTTTATGTCATTCTCGGACAATCCACCATGAAGAATTCTTGGCACCAAGCTGAGCAGAGAAAACCAAACAGACCACTCTTGACCCGACCCATAAATAGGTCAAAATGAGAGTGGAGGGCTAATGATGATACTCATAAGTGGAAATTTCTCAGATCACGACACGTAGCGGATGACGTGTCATCAATGTAAGCTCGATAGATTCCTGGGGGCTACAGAGCTGGAATAAGTATGATTATTGAGGACATTCCTCAACACCTCGTCTCCAAGATTGCATCCGACCTTTTAGAGATCTCCCGGAGTACCTTCCATATTCGCCTAACAACCAGCCAACAGCTCACCTCCGAGCAATCCTACAACCGTGCTTCCATAGCCTCCTTGCTCATCTCCAAGCTATTACAGAGCCGAGCTTTCTCGGATTTCCCGATCAACCGAGAGCGTGGAACCCAAGCGCCCCCGCAATGGCTCTGTGTATCTTGCCAAAGCGAGATATCCACCGCCCCACGTTCCGCGTCCCACGCTTGCACGTCCCACTATTAATGAGCGGATCCCGCCATCAACGCGGGCGTAACGCAAGGGCGTAACTAATGGCGAGGATCTCGCGCCGGCTCGCTCCATGCGACCGCTATATAAACCCCTCTTTCATACGACTCAGGTAACTCGAACACATTCTAATACGCCGCTACCCTGCTCTTATTCCACGGTACTAACTTGATCGTCGGAGGGTCCTACAGTGGTTTCCCACCCCAGGACTTTCCTTACAGGTAGCTCGGAGTTAACAACATCCGACAACCCATTGAGATCTACACAACAATTCTCATACTCAATCTCAACCGTTCAAAACTGATCGTAGCTAGATCGATAGAGGACGACATCTTAGGGAGATCCTGACCTCCATCAGGAGCCAAATTTGTGTTCCCTCACTTTGGAAAGAAAATTAGTACGATATAAGCAATGCCTAATTAGTATGCATAAAAGTTTGAAGGTCAAACACTTACCTTAGAATTAATCGAGCATGACTCATGCATTATAATTTTTCTTCCTAAAATGAGAGATCATAACTTCGATTCCTGAAGAGTTTGGATCTTAGAAAAGTAATTAATAACATATATAAGTTCAATATATATATATATATATATATATATATATATCTTAGAAAAGTAATTAATAACATATACATGTTATATATATATATAATAGCTCGCTACGTAGCTCATTATTTTACGCTAAATAGCGTAGCTTAGACTCTTCGCTATATAGCTTCAGTAAATAGCTTAAAAGCAAAGTAGTTTACGTGTTTTAACAAATAGGTTACACTTTTTAACAAATAGTATACGCTAAGCTATGCATACGCTATTTTCACATAATATTTTCTATTCAGATTCTTAAGATTTTAACATCTAATCCTAAACTATATAAAGACAGTCTTATTGAAGTTCTAAACTCTCAATTTGAAATCACATTTAGTAGACATGTTTATTAAATATAGATTATTTGATTGATTTTTATACGTTTAATACAATTATGAATCATACATATGAATCCAAGATTTGAAAATTAAGAAAATAATGTTATGTTATTAATTGTTGTGTGTTCTTTATCTATATAATATATAATTTATAATAATAATAATAATAATAATAATAATAATAATAATAAATAATTCGTGCAGCTTACGCTATGCGCAACGCTGTTTGCGATTTTTGCTGTTCAGTAGTGGAACGCTATGCCATACACTATCGCTATTTTGAACATTGAAATAAATATATAAAGGATGCTTGGACATATGTACATGACAATCTTTCTCGATATGATAATATACTATTTGGTTTGTCTTTATCTTAACGTGTGTATATATTTTACTTGTTATTATGTATCATTAATACATGTTCATAAAGCCCATAAGATTGTTGCTTGACTACTAGCGTTATGATGGTGATCATACATGTGGGCACTGGGTAGTCAATAAGCACATCCTTAAATATTTCTAGTCGTAGGAGTATCGAGACCGGGCATTGATATTCCGGAAAGACTGGTGTATACGTTTCTAGACCTCGATGAGAAGCGATGGTTGGTCCAACAGCCATTGTGTAATGATTCTGAAATCTCTATACAAATGTAACTATTCAAATGTATAGAAATGGAATTTCAACCTGATTTGGAGTTATAAGTTATTTTTGTTCAATAAAAATAAGAAATAACTTGTAGCTCATTGGTTAAAACTCTCCACTGTTGTGTCATAACCTGAGTGTTCAATTTCCATCAGTCCTAATTATTTTTATAATTTTTTTAAATTTTCGGAAGCCTAAAAGTTGCACGTGTAATACACGGAGAATCGAAAAGTTTCAGAAAAATCAAACGGGATAAATGAGAAGTTAATACAGATTAAAACATATGGCACGAATCTCGAGACAGATGGCCAAGGTCTCGTTGGATATGTATGCCCTAGAGGCCATTATTGTATATGTATACATGTGGATGCTTGGACATATGTATATACAAGACAATCTTTCTCGACATGATAGTATGCTATTTGATTTGTCTTTATCTTAACATGTGCATAAGTTTTACTTGTTATTTCATATCTCGTATACATGTTGATAAAGCCCGTAGGATTCTTGCTTGACCACCAGCGTTGTGATGACAATCATACTTATGGGAGCTGGGTAGTCGATAAGCACATCCTTAAAATGTCCCTAGTGGTGGGAGTATCGAGACTGGGCATCGATACTCAAGAGTAGAGTAGTGTATACATATCTAGACCCTGACGAGGGGCGATGGTTTCGCAGCTATTGGTAAGGTGCACCTAAGATTGTATACATATGCTCACTGGGGGTGAGTACACATGACGGACTCGCCGAGAACTGGCTAGATGGTATTATACCTAGTCTTAGATAGCAGTTCTCTGGTGATATGAGTGCAGATAGTCTGTCGACCTGTGGTCGTCATTTGCCTCGTGTAAGTTCCCACTGTGTTTTGATTACTACCCTACCACGACTCTACTAAGTCGTGCAAACAGGTTTTAATTAGATATAGTCCCGAGCGACATGGAGGCAGTGAGCGATTGTTGGGGATTCGTCTCTCCCGGTATAGGGAGTAGATGTCGCGCTGTGTTCGGTTGGCCAATACCATAAGTCCTTGGCTAGGACGGATTGAGAATTATTGGTAGTTAGACTAGTAGATTCTCGGATGGTCTTGAGCCACATCGGCACGACTTGTCAGGTTATTAGGGGTCTAACGTGATCCACCCCTAGACCCGGCATGCGATACTCTTAGACGAACAGATCGGACTGTACGGAGATTGTCACGGTTAGGCTCAGTAGGAGTTCGGATGAGTTTGCTCGTCGGCCTTCTTTTCGACAGGTACCTGGGTAGTCGTTACGTACAGCGAGTGCTGCTGACGTGCTTGTGGTTAAACCCACTGACAGTGTACTGTCGAGTCTTTAGAGTCCTACATAGAGGGTTTTCCTGGTTTAGGAAAATCGATGTAGAGGCCGTATGGTTTTACATGCAGGGTTTTGATCATATACGTGTACATGCTACACGTATTTTGTTCGGACGTACAATACTAGCAGGCTTAGTATTAAGCCGCATTCTAGTATTATATTATTGGATTATCTTTATCTGTTAGTATTTGTATTTTTTACAGTACGAATACAGGTATGCATATACGGTGAGAGCATTCTTGTAATTTTGCAAGAAGAGCTTCTAGAAGGAGACACCTCATTTTGCATATATCTATTTAGAAATTAGATAATGAGGTGGAAGAATGGAGATATTTAAAGCATGGTTGAAGTATGGCTACTTTATTTTGTTTATTCATTTGTTCTCACTATTCAAGCATGGTTGCAATATTCTATGTGAAATATTGCATGTTTGATTTTTTTCCCCAGACATAGCCATTCTTCACAATCCTAGTTCATTCTACACTTTGCATTCTCTCTCCATTCCTCTCCTTTTTCCTCAAACCCTAACCCTCACATGTGTTGTGAATTTTAGGATTCTTTGAGATAAATTAGTCCAATTAACTCTCTATATCTGCTAAGCTACCTAGATTAGTAAACTAAGTACTTTAGTTACCTCATTCTTGAGGTTAGAGCTTGAACCATAAACTCTTAAGTGGATCGTCTTCGACATGAGAAAGCCGACGACCGAGATTGATCCACACCTTCTAGGAGCTCAAGAAGAGGAGAAGAAGACTCGAAGGACTTGTATCTTATAGGTATAAACCACTGTCACAGTGGTTTAGAACCTCTTTGTGTTTAGCGAGTTAAGGTTTCTGAATGATCTTGGAAGTTTAGTCGATATTACTTGTATTAAAATTGTTTTTTGTAAATTCCTCCTCTCCACAAACCTTGTGGGGTGTATGACATCAACTTACAAATCCGACCGCCCAAATCGTCGATTTGGCCGCTACCGATGGCTAGATCATGCCCATTTTCCTCCGTGATTCGCTCACGCGTCCCTTTGACTTCCCACTACCCTATTTTTCTATTTGATTACTCTGCATTCATCCAGAAAATCTTCAATTCCTCCATAAGCATCATTTTAATTCTTTTTAATTCAAATTTTTTTATTCCCGTACATCCAATTTCACTATAAATACCACCGCATCCCCTAGCTCTCTCTCATTCTGAAATCCATAGTAAAAATTCTCCAAAATTTTCTAAGTACAAGTGGAAGCAAGCCAAGAGGAGTAGCGATTCAATTTCGACAACCGGAGCGACTAATCGACGGTTCCGCGACTCCACAAGACCTCTGCCCTTCTTCCTCTCTTTTTCTAAACGCTCTAAAACCGTAAGTTCTTTCCTCTCTCTTTCTTTTCATCTCAAAACAATCTCTAAAACAATATCGATAAAGCGGAGTTAACTCATTATCTTTTCTTTAAACAAATTTTTTTCACCTTTGCTATGTTTAATATTTCACTCTAAACCTCTAATATCATCTTAACATATTATTCACATCTTTTACTTTTTCATGTAATTAGAATTTCATGTGAAATAAGTATATAACGAACCTATTCATATAAATACCATGAATTTTAAAAGTACCCTTTTTCCGATATATAGCTAGAATATATACCTATAGAAACTCGCGGGGTAACGACCTACCTCACTACATACACTATGGTTTCAAAGAACGATATTTTAGATGTATGTTTAATTTAAAGAATACGGTTTACAATAAAATACCATTGCTTTTACAAATAAATATTTTTAATCGATATTTTTAGATCCTTTGCAATTACGCCTCTACAACTCTTTTAGGAGAACCCATCTATGGATGGTGCGGGTTATCGCACATCTTTAGGATAGTAGAGTGGGATACGGAGAATTCGGTCTCGAAAGCAAATAAAAAAAATTTGGTTTAATGAAATACGACTTTTCAAAACAAATTAAAACTTTGGAAAATTTATATAAAATTATGACTCCGTATTTTCAATAAAAACAAATTATGAAAATTATCTTTTAAAATGAAAAATTAAAGTTTCTAAAATATAGTTTTCATAAAAATACCATAAACTTTTAAAAAGTAGGTTTATCACTAAAATTCCATTGAAACTAAAATACATTGTTATAAAAACTATTAATATTATAAATAACCCTCGATGTTTATTTTTAAAGAATATTAAAGTATTTTTTATAAAACCCCATTGAGATATGCAAACAATGTAAACAAACTAGGATAAATCTTTAAAGACAATAGATTAAAACAGTTTTAAGTGGTATCATTTCTCTTGAGCCCCAAGGAGCCGGAGAAAGTGAGTGCTTGCCTACTCAGCTTAGATAACACTGCAACTTAACGGAGTTATTAATGGCAATTTTCTTGGAAAAAACCATAAATCCTGCCGTCCATGTGCAGCAGTTGTCCGATTACTCCCGAACTTAAAAATTTCAACAGTTAAATCCATTCACAAGAAAACGACTATAGCCTGATTACAAACTCAAACTCGAATCCAAACTCAAAACCAAACTTGAATACTTGATCTTGAAACTGAACACTTGAACTTGAATTCGAATATCCAAACTTGAACTTGAATACTTGACTTGACTTGACCGAACTATGAATATAACTTGACATGAACTTGACATGAATATCTGAATACATGATTACAACTTGAACATGAACTTGTACTCTTTATATTCATGGTTTTGTCCATGACTTGTTAACTTGAACTATACACTATAATACGTGGGGATAAGAGGTAGATTGGTACAGAACGTATATCGTGGCATGAGAGGTCACTTTAAAAGATACCTACATGAATTCATGTGCCGTTGTCCTGTGGGTTATGACGGGGCCCTGTACTACACGTTACCATATTCCACGGGGTAAGATTGACTTCTTTCGTATACATGAATATCTTCTTTATCAAACTACAAACAACCACGTTAGAATAGCTATCTTATATCTGTAAATGATCATGCTTAGGTACTCTCATATACAACCTTACATGTTCATCTTTAATTGGTTTATCATTCAGTCATCTTCTTTTATTTCTTTTGGGGACTTACTGAGCGCTAGTTCGCTGACGACATTCCTTTATGTTTCTTTCTTTAGAATGTTCGTTAGGAGGACCGGACTCTAAGGAGATAGAGCCGAGCCCGGAGACTTGGACCAGTTTGTCGCTCAGCCTGACTTCTAGCTCCTGCCTGCATTTACTTTCAGTATGCCATTGGTTAGGCATTTGTTTTTATTATTGTATCTTTTTATTCCCGACGGTTGTATATAAATTTGAATGCAAATAAAGTTGTTGTTTTATTCTATTACTCTTGTCATTCTTGCACATTATTATATTGCTTAATTACGTTTAATGTATTTTCATAGTAAATACATTGCGGGCTTACCACGTCACCGTTTCCGTCTACTGGGAAACGGAGCATGACACATTGGTTTTTGGCACCTAAGATCATATACAAGTGCTCATTGGGGGTGAGTATGCTGGACGGACTCACCGAGAACTTCTAGATGGTACTATACCTATCGTCAGATAGCAGTTCTCAGGTGACATGAGTATAAGTTAGTCTTTAGACATGAGATCGTCATTTGTTTCATGTGAGTTCCCACTATACTTAGATTACTACTCTACCATGGCTCTACTAAGTCGTGCAAACTGGTTTTAGTTGGATACAGTCTCGAGCCATATGGAGGTATTGAGCGATTGTTGGGGATTCGTCTCTCCCAGTATAAAGATTCGATATTGCACTATATTCGGTTGGCCAGCACCATAAGACCTTGGCCAAGACTGTTGAGATTTACTGATAGTTAGATCAGTTGTTTCTCGGATTGGTCCTGAGGCATATCGGCATGAAGTTACTAGGATCTACCACCCCCTAAACTCGGTATGCGATACTCTTAGATGAAGAGATCAGACTGTACAGAGATTGTCACGGATAAGATCAATAGGAGTTTGGATGAGCTTGCTCATTGTCCTTCCTTTTTGACAGGTACCTGGGTAGCCGTTACGTATAGCTAGTGCCGCCGCCGAGCTTGTTCACACCTGTTTAAGTGTTCACTTATATATATATGCACACATGAGTGAGAAATAACATTGAAGGTATGCGTACTTATATGTGCGTGTATGAAGCTTAGTACATGACACGTGTGCATCATTGGCATTCATATTTAGCAGAAATTTCAAAGGGTGAAGTGCACGCGCAAAGCATAAGTGCATACGCTTGCCATATGCACGTGTAAAACACGTGCACACATGCAAGATGCACATATGTTTAAATGATGTAATCAGTGGAAGGACACTTGTTGGAGGTGAAATATTCATCAGTCAATGATAAAAAAATGCATTTAAATAAATATCTTATTTTGCAGGGAAGAGATCACCAAATATAGGATCGGGACTGTAGCGGTTAACAAAACAGTATACAAAATTCTCTAACTCTCTCTCGGCCTTCTCTACTAACTCGAAACGGCAATTCTCGCGGAAAGTTGTTCCCCATCGATCAGCACCGTGCTCATTGGCAAAAGCAAACATGATGGACTTCCGAACCCGTATCTGACTCAGCAAGTGGACGGAGCGGTCCTTTCGGGACTTCGTGATTAGGCTGGTCTCCTGAAAGCAGTCTGCTTTGTCCTCCGCTGCGTCGAGCATTGCCAAAGTTATCTCCGCCGGGTGAGAAGGAATGTCGTTGAGAACAACAAGGAAAATCATGCGAAACCAAATAGAGCCAATAGGAAGAGAAGATCCCCTACGAATCATGAGCTCATGCATTACCGTATCGCACTGAGCATCTGTAAAATCGGGATTCGCCAGACGTGCAGCAAAACGAGTAATAATATACCCGATAGGCACCTCCCATAGCTGTCGAGGAGCATGCAGGTGATCACAAGCCACGATTCTCTCTATATGGTTCTTCCTATGTGAAGGTAAAGGAGAAGATGAGCATTTTTTCGGATTATAAAGAGAAGCATTCAAGTTTTGGCACAAAAAATGTTGTGCATGGTGTCGGCTGGAATGATTCCCAAACACTGACTATAAGAAAATGTTGAAAACGAGGAAGAGGACTTAGAAAATCAAAAGAAAAAGGAAAACGAAACCCTCCTATGTGCCAAACATGTGAGCGCTCACATGCAAAGCTTGTGACCCCCGGCTTTAGGGAGGATTAAATCCTATGAAATGGCTTCCACGTGCTAAGCACGTGAGCATTCACATGCAAAGCATGTGACCTCCGGCTTCAATAAAGATTAAATTCTGTGATATAAGCCTCACGTGTTAAACATGCGAATGCTAAAATGCAAAACATGTGAGCACTGAATACAAATAAATTAAAGCCCAAACCGGCCCCACGTGTTTAACACATGAGCATTCAGGTGCAAAGCACGTGAGTGCTGTTGTCATTTATATACGACAACCCTCACGCGAAGGTCACGTGAGTGCATCAATTTGAAGCGCTAGCTTCAGATAGAATTAAATTCTATTTAGAACTATGTTCTATTTGGAGAAATATTTTTCCTTGATCTGTCTAAAACAAGAAAGATTTTCTCTATTAAACAGAGATTCCTTGGATTTAAAATCCAACGGTGATTATAATATCACCGACCAAATCAGAATACAAAATCAAATTCTTTGTTAGGAAAATATTTTCCTAATATTGCTAAAACCAACAGAAAATATTTTCCGTTAAACAGAAAGTCACCGGATCAAAAATCCAACGGTGGAAAAAATCCCCCAGGTGATCTTCAGGATCAATTAATTCAATTGATATCTCTCATTGAAAGATTTTCTCAAACTAATTGATAGTTTTTTCTCAACTATATAAAGGACCCGAGACTTCAAGTCTCATATACAGAATCAACCCCATAAGATGATAGAAGCAAAAAATCGATAATTCAATTCTCTTGAAGAACATCTTCTTGCTCCTCTCAAACCCAGGTAAATAGAGAGATCAAAACATCTCCTTTACCTGTCATATATATATATATATATATATATATATATAAGGGTTTAACCCTTTAAAAATAAGAACTTAGTTCTTTCTCTAGATCTAAAATCCGCAAGACAAATCTCCCATAAGTTAAGAATTTAATTCTCATCGGGAAGACCTTGTTCTTCGTATTTAAAGATCTAGGAGAAAACTATCTTATTTTATCAACCCACATATAAACATAACGGAAGAAAGGACATGAAAGGATGGACTTCATACTCCAAGAATTTAGTTCTTTTATAATCAAGAACTTAGTTCTTAAGAAATCTGATCCCAGATCTTCAAAACAGTGATCTTGGTGATCATTAATGGTCAAAATACCATTAACAGAAGTTTAACTTCTCTCAAAAAACATGAACAAAGATTAAATCTCTAAAGACACATTGTCCCACGTGATATCCGCGTGAGTGCTCAAAAGATTCTATGAAGACAGTACCTTACGTGATACCCACGTGAGCACATAGAAGGCCCATGAAGACAGTGCCTCACGTGCCATATATGTGGGCGTCCATAAGTAAAGACTCGGCTCCTCATGTGCCATACACGAAAGCGTTTAAAATATGCCAGAGCCTGAGCGCCTCATGTGATACTCACGTGAGCGCCAAAGTCTGAGCGTATCATATGATACTCTTGTGAGCGCCAAAGTTTGAGCTTCTCACATACTACTCGAGGAGAGGAAGACGAGTGGGAGAGAGATCGAGAAGAAATAGAGAGAGCGAGAGAGAGAACGGAAGAGAGAGACGGAGTGCATTGTTTTTTTTAAAAGGGAAGAGAGAGAGTGAACGGGAGAGGGAGAGGGAGAGGGGGGGGGGGGAGAGAGGTATGAAAATTAAATTAATAATTATTAGTATTTATTTAAGGATTAAATGGAATTAATTGGGGTAGGATTTGGGTTTTGAAGGAGAATAATTTTTGAATTTGAAAGCGAAGAAAGAAACTATTGAGGAAAAGAAAGTGGAAGGTTTGGACTATTGGGCTTGGGGCTTGGGTTAGATTGTAGGAAACAAAATAATTAGAATATTTAAGTATAGGAAAGAAAGAAAATATAAATAGAAAAAATAAAAGGGTAAACTATTTATACTAACATTTTATTTAAATACTTATATTGGCGTACAAAAGGGGACTGGGTATTATATCATACCATCCTTACAAAAATTTCGTCCTCGACTCTGAATTTACTGTATGGAATTTTCCAGTTGGATATACAGAAATGAGTTAAGCTTGAGTATGAGTTATAACTAAATTTTATTAAAAAACAGCAAGAAACAACTTGTAGTTCACTGGTAAAGCCCTTGCACTGCTATGACGTATCCCCTGTGTTTGAATCCCATCAGACACATTATTTTTCAGATTTTCTTTTTAAACTTTTTTGAAGCCCAAAAGTTTACACGTGCAATACACACAAAAATGAAAAGACAGAAAAATCAAACATATGCACAGGGATTTAAATACAGACAAGTACACGTGGCATCAATCCAACGACCCCACGCCCTCAATCGGCCGGCGGAAATGCCTTTGGGGCCGGTACCGACGGTCTAACAGTGGCAAATGATGCCCGAGCTTTTCACACTCGACTTTTCCCCTACCCCTAACTCCTCTGCACTGTTTGATCGCTCTGCAATCAAACAGAGCCCATTCAATTCCCAATTTATCACCCTTTTAATGCATTTTAATTCACCATTTTAATTCCAAAACCCTAATTATACACTATAAATAATGCCCCATTCCCTAGCCCTTCATCATTCTGAAATTTCTAGCCAAAATTCTCAAAATTTTTTAAGTACAAGTGAAGTACAAGGGGAGTTAGCAAGCGATCAACTTTCGGTGAGGATCGAAGCAAATTCCGGCGATCCCGCGAAGCCACGATGATAACCCTATCTTCCTACATTTTTCTTTAAGCCTCCTAAATTGTAAGTCCCTCCCAATCTTCCTTTATATTTGTTCACCGCCGGAAACCGGAACATCTTGCCTGAATCTGGGGGCAGATGCTATTTGGTGCTATCCGTCCACCTCTTCGAAGATGCCAAGTTGATTTATGGCACCATGTATCGAAAGTTTAAACGGATGCGGCCGATGTAGCAGACTTTGTCAGATTCCCCCTCGTTTGAAGGGTTTTTGATTGTAGGGACGCTCTTCCCTGCAGGCGCAAGCCCCTGCAGTTAATTACGCTATCGCATCACGGTAACAATTTTCTCCTTCTCCAGATGGTCACTTTGTGTCGTGGGTGTTTGTTTTGTTTGTGGTTGCCCATGGATTGTATACAGAGACTAATTTATGTTGTCGCCCGTAGGGCGTGGATTAGTCCAAATCCGTATTTTCTTAGATTTTGGTTTTGGTTTGGGTTTAAGGATACGTTAGTCTCATTTGAGATTAAGATCAACTTAAACGTTTGTTAAGGATACGTTACTCTAATTTTAGACTAAGATCTACTTAACAGGATCGTTTAGATCCAACAAGAAAGCATTTGGCCTTTGTTGTTTAGTTTAGGGACATTGCGGTCGATTACCAGTTTAAGAACATGGTGGTCCAAGGTTAAGGACATCATAGTCCATGAGCTTAAGGACCCCACAGTCCAGGTTAAAGACATCATAGTTAATGAGTTTAAGGACCCCACAGTCCGTAGTTTAAAGACATCATAGTCTATGAAGTTTAAGGACATCGTAGTCCATGAGTTTAAGAACCCCACAGTCCGTAGTTTAAAGACATCGTAGTCTATGAAGTTTAAGGACATCGTAGTCCATGAGTTTAAGGACCCCACAGTCCATAGAAATGTGTGGTTGTCGGGACCCGTCACCTCTCTGAAGACGTTGAAGGATTACAACAGATATCAGATGAGTAAAGAGATGTACCCTTGAACCGGTGTGAGTTGGTTAGAAGATCTGTAGCCCAGTTTAGGACTGATATCTGTTGAATATTCGTGAGCAGATGGGCTCAATTGAATATAAGTTGAGGACTTATGGCCAGAATTGGGCTAAGTCCAATAAATGTTTAACATTTTATTATTCTGGGCTGTTGAGCCTTTATTTGGGCTTGGCCCTTTTAATAATGCAGAGCATCAGATTCTGACAATTTTTGTCTTGTATTGAATGCATAATATTCATCAGAACAATGTGTGTTCTGACAGTGCGCTACGTGGCGCGCCAGGTGTTTTGCGCCAATTAAAGAGCACATTGCGCTTCTGCCAAGTAGCGCACACGAAAAGGACACGTGTCGCGCTTAGCGCCAGTTTATAATTTATGAGCGCGTTGCGCTAGTTCAGTAGCGCACCAGTGAGTGACATATGGTGCGCTTGGCGCTGAGCGCCGGCCCATGAGCGCAGTGCGCTGTTTCAAAAGCGCAAAGCGCAAGTTGTGTCTGCGGTTGACACGTAGCATGTTCTGGCGCTGAGCGCCGGTCCAAGGAGCGCAAAAGCGCAGTTCATGAGTGCAAGACACTTTCTAGTAGCGCAAAGCGCATTTGATCAAATTTATGATCAGAAAACAAGTTTATGTTCTTTAAAAAGGGAGGCTTTGCCTCAAGATTTAAGAACAATAGTTCATATTTTTTAAAAAAGGGTTGCCTTTGTAGATCAATGATCTGTGAATGAAGTAAATACTTCTTTGTTTTTATGATGAGATCTTTTGATCTCTTTTCATCAAAGACCTTGGTCTTTTGTAAATCTATGATCTTTTATGAAGATAGTTCTTCTGTTTTAATAAGATGATTTCATCTCTTTGTTCAAGAACCATTCTTTTTACTTTGAAGAAAAATCTTCTTTTGCTAAAAGCTTGCTTTTCTTTCTTTGAGTTTTCTCAAAGTTTGTAGGGTTTTTTTTTCTATATCAGACTTGAAGTCTTGGGGCCTTTATATAGAGCAAATTGATTTGTTAAATCGGTTAAAGAGATCTTTCTATGATTGATTTGGGGATATTTCCCCACCGTTGGATCTTTGATCCCAGGGTTTCTGTTTTATAGAAGGCAATTTTCTTGTTTTTAACAAGATTGGAAAGATCTTTGCATAACATAATTTTAATTCTGATTAATTAATGATTTATCATCATTATTAGATCTTCTGATCTAAGGGTGGGGAATTTTTAATTCCAGCGCTGGCGCACCTACGTTTGACACGTGGCGCGTAGTGCAGCTTGAGCTAGCGCACCTGTGTTTGACACGTGGAGTGCCAAACGCTGGATCTGAAGCGTTTCATCAATTTTTTTTTTGAATTTTGAATTTTAAAATAGAGTTTTGCTCTGATTGGGGGTGCGCTGCCTAGGGCGCAGCGCACCTGGCGCTAGCCCATCTGTGTTTGACACGTGGCGCGTAGCGCGCCTAGCGCTAAATCTGAAGTGTTGCTTCAATTTTTAAATTTTGAATTTTAAAACAGAGCTTTGCTCTGATTGGGGGAAACAAATGCCCCCCCACCATTGCGCTCACGTGGCGCACACATGAGTGCAGCTGTGGCAGCATTCGAGCCATTGGATCAACTCAGAAGTTGAAGAGGTGGTTCAATACCTATAAATAGGACCTTTGGTCCCTTAGATGATCATCATCTTCTTTCTTTGCTTTTGTTCAGAGCACAGCTCTTCTGTTTAAGAACTTCTCAAGAGTAAGACTCTTTCCAAACTTAGGTAAAGTTTTAAAATTTTTAATAAATTAGGGTTTTATCCATTAACAGAGCCTTGCTCTTTATAGATCTTTGATCTATAGAAAACCCATTTAGGGTTTCATTAACAGAGCTTTGCTCTCTTCAGATCATGAACCCATAGATCTAAGAAGATCTTTTCTTGGGGTTCCTGATGGGTTACTTCATCTTCCTCGCAGAGCATGGCTCTTAGCATTCTCGGGGAATTTCTTTAAATTCTTCACATAATTAACTTTGACAGATGTCACTCCTGTCTGTGGATCATTGCTCTCGAGGAGTTTAACTTCTAGACCCGAGGGGACGCTCATTAAATGAGAATCTCCTTTTTCAAATTTGTCAAGTGTCATAATTAGGATTTGTTTTCTCCATGGGGATATCAAGGGTCGTTTAAATCTCGTATCTGTTTTGTTTTCCCTCATTACTAATCTTTTAATGGTGTTTCTTTTCAGGCACTATGGCTGTTCATTTATACAGTCTGAACGAGTTTATTACTTATGAGGATATCCACGTACAGGGCCGTTGCCAAAACCAGGAGTTTACAGATGCCCAATGCGCAGAGGTTATGGAGCGTCTATATGCACGCGTCGGTTGGCTGCTTGCTCGCCGTTCCACTCTCTTGAAAATCATAGTGGGAGCAATTTGGAGAGCTGCTTCCTACGGATGAATACGTTTTTGGTGCCAAGCCAGTGATAATGGGCCTTACCCCGAAGAACGCCGTTCAACACCAATTTCCTAGTCTGATCAAAGTGTTGAATATTTATGAGGGCATTTTCCTTGAATTTGGGAGCCACGGAGTTAATTTTGAGGATTTCATCGCTCGTTTCCTTCATCCGGAGGTTCTCTCGAAGGAGGCTGCTAAGTTCGCCACGCTTGACGACCTTTTTGGCTTAGGTTTACACAACTTGCCAACGACGGAGGTAGATCAGAAGAGTTTCTTCCTTCCCAACACTCTAGTTGTTCCTTTCGCGGAGATCGCAGTCCCTGGGATTGATGAGGAAACATTCTTCTTGGGATTTCTTGGGCTATGGTTGAGCTGGTTCGCGCTCCTAATGCACCTTCGCCGTATGAGGCCGTCTGTCTTCTATCCGGCTCACCGAATGGTTATTGGGGTGAAAGTGGCTGTCGGGGTCGCCGGCTTAGCCCATTTGTATTACTGCCTTAGTCAAGCGGCAGATACTACTGAACACGGAGTGCAGCATGTGAACTTCTCAATGCATTACTTCATGTCATGGCTCGAGCTACATGCACTTGGCGTATTTGGTATTCATAAAAGGCCTTCATTTTATGACAGGTGCAGCTTTCCTCGGATTATGCGACTAGTCAGCGCATCTATTGTAAATACGTCACCGTGGGATGCTAGAGATTTTCTCCTTCGTCCCCGCACGGTTGGAGACGGCATGACCTTCACCGACAAGGTTTTAACCATCGGAAAAGAGTCCACCACAACGGTGCGGCCATTGCGGGATACTTTTAAAGATGGAGCCTCAGTTTTAAAAGCTCGGGAGATCCTCCATTTATATTCTTTCAGACCGGGCTTCCTGGTGTTTAGGCAAAATGATGCGACGCTTTTCATGAGATACAATCCGCATCGTTTTGCCCAACAATTGAGCTATAATCAAGGAGTTCTGCTAGAGGCTTTCTTGCTAGAACCCACTGCCACTGAAGAGGGGATGCGAAACGCGCTACATCATTTCATGCGCTTGAACACGGGGTCCAATTTCTTTATCAGCGAACCGAGCTGTGTCCTGAAGGTCCTTAATGTGTACACGGTATGGTACCAGCATTCGATGGGTGCTGTCATTAAGGAAGAGAGGCTGCTGCTGCTCGATCGCAAAAGTGCACCTCCTGCCGGCGATCGCAACGTCCCTTTGAAGCGACGGACTACCGTCCCCCCTCCGCTAAAAGAGGTCATTGCAGTTGAGCCCCCTCGTGTGCTAAGCCCTACGCGAGGGTTGCCCCCCTTCCAGCGCGTCTGAAAAAGAAGTGGCTGCCGCGTCCCCCGAGTCGGACGTAGGAAAAGAAAATGGGACTCGTCGTCCTAAGGTGCCTGCCAAGCGTAAGCTAGTGCTGGCAGCGACCTGAGCTCGCTCACAAAAGAAGAAGAAGAAGTCAATCCTTTCTGTCGACGTTGTACTTGGCCAGGAGCCTCACGCTCCTTACGGCGAGAGCCTGAGTGAGTATAGGATAAATGAGGGCTTATTCATGCCGCTAGATGATACTGATCTGGCGGCTGCCATTGCAGCTTCTGAGCAATTGGCAAGCCACGAAGAGGGGTTGGCTATCCTTGCGCGATCAGGTAATCATTAGCTGTATTTTTCGCCATTGTATGGTATTTCTATTATCGTGTTGTGACTGACGCTTTTCCTTCTTTAACAGGCATTTCCACCGAAGAAGCTTTCACAGCTTCTCTCAAGACTTTTGAGGAAGAGGAACGACTTCGAGCATCCTTAGGCATCGGTACATTTCGGTTCACCATGTTCCCGCTCCCGTTTTTTATGAGTAATCTGACCCCCTTTTTTTATAACAGGAACTACCTTTACTCATGTTATTCCGGGCGTGGCATCGACTTCGCAGGGCGGTGCGGAGACGCTTGCTGGGTCGGCTAGCTCAGTTCCGCCAGTATTGTTGAAATAAGCATCACTTAAGCAACCGATGACGGATGCCATAACGACTCCAGAGGTAACCCTTGGCGCGGATGACGACGTCCTATTGATGGAGGCGTCTAAAAGATCCACTTTGACGGCTCGAGCGGAGAGAAAGCGCAGAATGTGCGCGGCAAGGGAGCGTAGTGCTGCCTTGGCCATGGGTGCGGGTTCGATCACCGCTACTCCTGCCCCTACTCCTTCAGAGGAATCCCGGCTGCCTTGTATACTGCCTATAGACGGGCAGCACGTGCGGCTCGGGAAACAGTCGGAAGACCAACTCAAGGTAATGTGACACGGGGTTTCGTTGTCAAAGTTTTAAATACCAGTTCTCATATATCTTATCTTATAGGGCCAAGTCTTACCGAAGAAGTGGCAGCGACCACTGAACCTGGGATAGCGGTAGAGGAGGTAGCCGTGATTGCCGAACCCGAGGTAGCGGTAGGCGAGATGGCTGCGATAGCCGAGCTTGAGGTAGCGGTGGGTGAGACAGTCACGATCGCCGAGCCTGAGATGGCGGTAGGTGAGATGGATACAGCCGCCAAGCCTGAGGTGACGATCGGTGAGACGGGTACAGCCGCCGAGCTCGAGGTAGCCACTCTGTCGCAAAAGTCGGGCATTGCCCCGATCGTCCCTGTTTCCGCCTGCGCCTCTTTGCTATCTCCTGGCGTCGCAAGCGTTACGATGGCTCTCGTAGAGTCAGGGGATGAGGCGACGGGAAGTGAGACCATCCCGATGGAAGAGGATGAAGCAGTTGCTGTATCAAGTGACGCCCTCATCGCGGTTCCGACTGGCGACCCATCAGGTAGATTTTGGGTCATTGCTTTTCTTTTTATTCTGCAGTCCTTTTCAAACTTTCCTAACAGTATTTATCTTGTTTCTAATGCAGGTGTGGCGAGCGTTGAGGTTGCGCTACCCAAGGCAGCGCCATCAGCTACCGCTTTGACGGTGACACCTCCTCTACCCTCTTTCGTACCATCTCAGATGTTGGAAGGTGCAGATTCGTGACCCATCAGTCTTATTTTTTAGGTTGTATAACTTATGTACTGACGTTGCATTAATGCGTCCTTGCAGGAGCCCTTTTTGACCACCTGTATCAGGTGCTGCACCCACACTTCTTCCTGTCAGAGATTAGTCCGCCTGGTGGTGTTGGTGAGTATCTTTTCTAAACGACGTCCTTTTTTTAATGGGCAGTCACATTATTCCTAATTCTTCTTTGTATTGCTTGTAGCCCTACAAATTGAGGGAGGGGACGAGGGTATTGTTGCGCCACCGAAACTCCCAGCTCTGTCCCCTGTTGCAGCCGGTATAGTAGACTCTATTGTTCACGTATTTCCTTTATTTCTTGAGCCGACATCTGATTGTGATTTATTTTGCAGCAATCACATCGACTCCAGCCCCGTTCGAGTCTCGCATCGTAATGCTAGCCGGCTCTTTTTCTCGGCGTGCATCCTTGAAAGGCGCCGTGAATAGTCTGCGCATGCTGAGCGACTATATTGAGGAGCTTAACATGGAGACTCCCACATCTGCTGTGGATTTTGTTGCAGAGGTTAACCCTATGCTGGCGACGCTCGTAAAATTTCATAGTAAGGGCGTCGTTGAGTCATAGGTTAATCACTGCAGGAAGATTGAGGCTTGCCTGTGTGAGCTTGAGCTTAGGCGTCCTGCTCCAGAGGTGTTGGTTTTGAACTACCGGCGGGCTGCATGGCTTGAGCGAAGTGCCATTTTCCTTCGTCATTTTGAAAAAGAGGCAACCCTCAAGCGAATGGAACGTGAGGCGACTTCCGCTGAGTCTGTCCAACTGTGTGCCCAGGTCAAAGCAAATACTGCGCAGCTGAACTCCATCTTTGAAAGCCTTCAACGATGTATTTCCGACGGGCTGGTGCTGAGGAAAAAGCTTGACTTTACTGAACAGGTCGCGCATGGTCAGGAGGCTGTTCAGCAAGAAATTGATGAGAAACTTTCATCCTGTCTGTAGCAACGGGCCCGAGTTGAAGCGGAGCTGGCCACAGCGGCTGACCTTGAAAAGGAGTTGAGAGGAGTGCGCGAGCAACTGGCTGACTTATTGAAAACGCCTCCTTCTCAGTAGCTGTCTTGTACCAATTACACACTTATAATAACACGTATCCATTTTTTTATTCTTTTATATGATGTATCTTGTATTCAAATGAGTTCATGAATAAAGACACATTTTTCTTATCTCCCACTGTCGTTTTCTTTTCTTTGCCATGTTGTTGGTATGTTACTCTGGCAAGTGTGGCCTATAGATAATAAAGAACATTTCTTCTTGAACTCTTCAAGAGGTAGTGATGGCTTAGGAAGCAGGTTCAGATATGCTACCTAAGACTTTTCAACATTATGAGCCGTGAGGGTCTCATAAAGAATTTTCTCCCTGCGAGTCATGAGGGTCTTGTAGGTGTCTTTTCTCCTTAGGAGTCGTGTGGATTCCTAATTGCGGTTTCTTTCGAGAGTCGTAAGGATCTCACAAGAGAATTTTCCCCTCTTACAAGTTGAGGGGACTCGTAAGTGGTTGTTTCCTTCCTTGTTGAGATTCGACTTTGGAGAGTGTGGTTCGTGAATAGTATTGCAAGAGTCCATTTTGGACCGACTTGTAGGACCCCAGTGCTTAGGAAACCGGTTCTTATCCCCATTGCCTAAGGCTTTTCCTTACGAGTCGAGACAAATCAAGAAGTTCTCGCAAAGACACTAATTTCCTCACAAGTCGAGACGAATCGAGCAGTTCTCGCAGGAATTTCCTAACGTCACAGTTAACTCCTGCTAATAGAAGTTTGTTAGGGCCTGTGGTACTAGGGTTTTTTACCCGTCGCACCGTCGCGTTGGCTGGTGTATTCCTTAACGCATAATCTTGCTGTTCAAGTAGCCCCACGACTGTCGTGTCTCTGATCCCTTCGGGGGCTGGACAAGACGTCTTCAAGCAATCTTCCAGGTGATATTACTGTCGAAAGAGCAAGCGTTAGGGATATTTCATGTCGCTTTTTACTTGAGGTTAGGCTCAGTTTGGGAGCTCCGATGAGTCATAACCACTCCGCGCTGGTGTGGGATGATCTTCGATAGTCTTTCAGGCTTTATAAGAGTTGCCATCATGACCCTGAAGCTAGGAATTTTGTCTTCGCTTCGTTTACTGGCATTGTGTCTGCTGTATCGAGACGAATGTTGCGGTTTTTCTCTAGGTTGTTGGTGAACCGTCGGGACCTGGAACTAGGGACTTTGCCATGGATCTATTTTGCTGACATCGTATATTCCTGCAGAGACACTGATTTCTCTGTGGGTCAATGCGAATTGAGATGCTCTCGTCAAGGATGCTGATTTCCCTGAATCGAGATTTTTGTTAAAGACACTGATTTCCTTGCGGGTCGACGCGAATCGAAAGGTTCTCGCCAAGGATGCCGATTTCCCTGAATCGAGAGGTTTTGCCAAGGACATTAATTTCCCTTGGATTTGTTAACTTATTTTCGAGACGGAGCGTTGATCCGGCGGGGAAGTCATTGGTTGACTCTAGGTCATCTGTGGACCTTAGAGTTTTGGAACTAGGACTTTGCCGTGGATCCACTTTGTTGATGTCGCGTCTGAATCCTGTTGGGGGAAGAACGCTTGGGTGATATCGCGTCTGCTGTATTGAGACGAACGTCGAGGTGGTCTCTAGGTTGTTGGTGAACCGTCGGGACCTGGAACTAGGGACTTCGCCATGGCTCCGTTGTTGGATTGTTGCGTCTGAATCCTGCTGGAGGAAGAACGCTGTGGTAACATCTCGTCTGCTGTATCGAGACGAATGCTGAGCTGGAGCTGGGATTTTGCCTTCACTCCGCTTTGTTTCAACCATTGGGTCTTTTGTTGACGTCACGTATGCATCCTACTGGAGTAAAGAGAAACACCGTTGTTGATCTCTAAGTTGTCGATATTGACGTCGAGACCCTGAAGCTAGGGATCTTCCTTCGCTTCGTTTGTTGACATTGTGTTTGCAATATTGCGGCGAATGTCAAGATTGTCTTTAGGTTGTCTATGAACCGTCGAGATTTGGCTTCCTTTCGACGAAGGTGGGGAGGGAAGGTGTGATTCCTTCTTTGTTTGCGCCCGTAGATTGTATACAGGGATTGATGTGATATCACCTGTAGGGCAAAAATTTCATTTTTTCATTCATTTTTTTATTTCCCCGATGCTCTATCATTTCAGATTTTATATCGCGAAGGTCGCAATTGCCCAATCATTTCGGCTATTTATTTTATTTTTACTCGCTGCTTTTTATTGCGAGTTGCCCAGTCATTTCGGCTATTTTGCAAGCATACATTTTTACTTGCTGATTTTGTTTGCAAGTCATTTCAGCTATTTCGTATGCATGTGTGGCTCGCTGACTTCTTCCTGCAAGCTTGGAATTAGACACCGATTTCGGCATCAACACCGCTACAACTGGAATATTTCCAAAAGCGAATCATCATTTGCCTCCGTCGATGTCGAACAAAGGTGGCTTAATGAACAGGGTTAGGATCCTGTCGACTAAGGCTTTTGAATTCATGAGACGTAAGGGTCTCATGAAGGTATTTCTCCCTACGAGTCGTGAGGATATCGTAAGTGCGTTTTCTCCTTAGGGATCGTGAGGATTCTTAAGTGCATGGTCTCTTATAAGTCGTAAGGATCTTACAAGAGTGTTTTCTCATTATAAGTCAAGAGGACTTACTAAGGGTTGTTCACCGTGCAAATATATCCCTAGTCACGGATGGGAATTTGTTAGGAAATGTTTATTCGTGCCCGTGAATTGTATACAAGGGTCAATATTGAACCACTTGTAGGGCAGTATTGGAGGTTGTGGTGGTCGCTTAAGAACAGGTTCAGATCCCTGTAGCTTAAGACTTTCGAATCTTATGAGCCGTGAAGGTCTCATAAGAGGGTTCTTCTTACGAGTCGTGGGGATCTCGTAAGTGTAATTTCTCCTTAGGGGTCGTGGGGATCCCTAAGTGTGTTGCTCCCTTGTGAGTCGTAAGGATCTCACGCAGGTGGTTTCTCCTCACAAGGTCGAGAGGACCTTGCAAGTGTCTTTTAACGAGATTGCGTCCTTTCAGGTTTTCACAAAACTCGCCGGTAGCCCTGCATTTCTTACTTACGGAGCCCTCTCGGGTTTTCATCCGTGCCCATTTTGCTTATGGACATACCGTTTTCTTTTTTCTCTTTTTTTATTCTAACGAGGTTGCGCCCTTTCAGATTTTCACAAAACTCGCCGGTAGCCCTACTGTTTTTACTCACGGAGCCCTTTCAGGTTTTCATCCATGCCCATTTTGCTTATGGACATACCGTTTTCTTTTTTCTCTTTTTTTTATTTTTTATTTTTCTCTTTTTTTTGTATCAGCCTTGGGATGTTGCAATCCACAGTAGTTTATCGACGTCTCGGTCAACAGCTAGTTTTAGGACATAGTGGTCCATCGTTAGATTGAGGACGTTTCGGTCCGTTGTTAGTTTAAGGACGTTTCAGTCCGTTGTTAGTTTAAGAACGTTTCGGTTCGTTAGCCGGCTATTACTTATGGAGTTTGGGCTTAGGAAGATAGTGAGCGGACATAGTCGTCGTCATCTATCATTGACCTAGGCTGTGACTCGTCATGCGTAGTACTTTTTCAGGAAGCGACCATTTATTGGCCTGAAGGGCCCTTCGCCATGCATGTCCATGAGTAAATAGGCCCCACCCTGGTAGACTTTGTCTATAATATATGGAACTTCATAGTTCGGCTCGAATTTCCCCCGCTTGGCGCAATTGGGGATCATAGGCCTTTTGACCACTAGCACGAGTTCGCCTTGGCGGAATGTCCTAGGCCTAGTCAGTCTCTCATATGAACGTGTCATCTTTGCTTTATAAGCCTCCAGATTTTGTTATGCCATGAGCCGGGTTTCATCAAGGGCATCGAGCTCCTCAAGTCGAAGGTGAGCATTTTCTTCGTCTGTTAGCTCGTAATGAACTGCCACTCGTAGAGAGGGTAACTCTATCTCGAGGGGGAGTACCGCCTCTGTACCGAATACCAATGCGTACGGCATTGTGTTCGTGTCCATCTGGAACGTAGTTCGATACGCCCAGAGAGCTTCATGCAGTCCCTCGTGCCAGTCCTTCTTATTTCGAGACACCGTCGTTTTCATGATCTTTTTCAAGGTCTTGTTAAAAACCTCAGCTAAACCGTCAGCTTGGGGATTATAAACTGAAGAGTATCTCCAGTCTACGTTATGATGTTGTGCGAAGCGGCTGATCTTATGGCTCATATAGGCTGGCCCGTTATCGGAGATAATTCGTCGTGGAGTTCCAAACCAATAAATGACATGCATTTTGAAGAAATGGAGGATATTATCTGTCTTCACTACCCTCAGCAGTACTGCTTCTGCCCATTTGGAGAAGTAATCAGTTGTCGCCAAAATGAATCGATGTCCTCTGGACGATGCTGGTTCGATGGGGCCGATTATATCAGTCTCCCACATTTTGAACGGCTGGCTAGCCACTATTGGATGTAGCGGATTCGGATGCTGATGGATAAAGTCCCCGTGAATTTGGCATGAGTGGCACTTCTTCGTGTATTCGAGGCAGTCTTGGATCATCGTGGGCCAATAATAACCCATCCGTTTGATCTTCAGCTTCATCTTCGGCCCGGCTTGGTGAGAATCACAGAGTCCGTCATGAGTTTCCTGGACGACTCTCCTTGCCTCGTCTGGTCCCAGGAACCTTAACCACAGAGAATCAAATGATCTCTTATACAGAGTATCATTGACGAAAGCAAAAGACAGTGCTCGTTTCATAAGCTAATGTCTTGAAGATGCATTTTCAGCTGTTCGACGGGATTTGAAGTAGTCTATAAAGACTTCCCTCCAATCCTTAGCCTTTTCCTGGTCTTTTATTTGTAGAGTCGTCTGCTCGGTCGCTCCCTTTTCTTCGGACGACTCCGGAGATATTTCTGCCGGTTCGAGAACCCGATGGTTTTGCACAACGATCCTCACGTCATCGAGGTTTTCGTCAGCCGGTTCTGTAGCGAGCTTGGCTAATGCATCCGCTTTGCTATTTTCTGAACGCGGTATGCTTTCCAGGGTGTAGGAAGTGTCACGCCCCGCTTCCCGGTATACGGCGAAGGGGACTCACCCGCTACGTATATACTCAGAAGTACATACGCTAAGTGTATCTAAGCAATATAAAATAAATACACAAGAGACAAGATATAAAAGGAACAACAACTTTTATTTATTAACATTTTTTTGTACAATACATGAAAAGGAAATACAACTGAAATAAAATGATACCTAAACAGTGGCATAACAGGAAATGAAAAAAATACAGAAAGGAAAAGTGTACAATGAAACTAAAGTGCAAGGTTTTCGGCAAACTGCTCCAAGTCTTCTTAAGATGGCTCGATCTCCGCCGGGTCCAAACTACCTGACGACATTTAAAGAAGAAAGAAATAGAATGTCGTCAGCGAACAGGTCGCTCGGTAAGTCCCAAAGATAAGGGAGAAATAGACAGAGAGTAAGAGAGAGAGAGAGAGAGAGTAGCTTTTAATGTTGTATTATAATATTGTAATATTGTATTAACGCTGTTGTTTGTAACCTGGTACAGAAGATGCCAGTGTATACGAGGGAGTCCCACTTACACCTGGGACTTTAGTAACCTGTAGTACAAGACTCCATCGATAATACCATGGAACAACGGCATGGATGTAATTACGTCTTAAGTGACCATCTCGTGCCACCTTTAACATATTCCGTACAGTCTACCCCTTAAACCCCGCGATATCTTGTTTGTATTGTTATCTTGTAAATTGTATTGGTTGTAAGATTGATTGAATGACCGAAACCATGATATTAGTAAGCGGTTGTAACCATAGAGTCATGTAAATGGAATAACTGAGAATCATGTAAAAGGAATAGGTATATCCATGGTTCGGTTCAGTCAAGATGTATAGATTGATATTGGATTCATGAATTCATGAGTTCATACTGAAGTGGAAACTTGTAGATTATAGATTGACTTGAATCATATTCAAGTCAGATTAATCAGACTCAAACCCGAGTCAGACAGTCAGAATTGTGAATCGAAGTCTTATAATTGCTAAGGTGCTTAGGGTAATTTATAAAACTTGAGGGGGTTTTATGTAAAAATACTTTTATATGCTTTTCAAAATACACCTCAAGTATTTATTGTTCATCTTTAGAGTTGTAATGAGGGTGGATTTTATGTTGTGACATTTCTAGTGAAAATGTCCTAGTTATAGGTATTTATCTGTAATATTGATTCTTTGAAGTTCATGGTATTTTAGTGTAAAATTTATTATTATGATTTTTTTGGAAAAAGTGGAAATTTATATTATAGTAAAATAGATATTTAAATGATAAATATACATATGTTTATACAAAAATAATTTTTAATAAATATTTTATATTCCAAAAATCTTATTTTCTTAAGATGTCGTATTTTAAACCTTTCAAGACCGAATGCTCCTTGCGGAGGTCTGAATCTCGCACTATTAGCCCGAGAGGGCGCGATAAACCGCACGATCCCGAACGGGTTCCCCAAAGATGGGTTGTAGTGGCGCTTTGCAAAAATTGTAAAATACTAATCTTTAAGAAAACGGTTTTATAAAGTAAAAGGTATTTATTTGCAAAGTATAATTTTCCGTATTTTAGATTCTAGGGTTTCCTAAGCCAACTAGCCTATTTCTAAATGGTCTAAACGACAAGTTGTTAGAAGCCTCAAATCGTCTCTTCACCGCCAATTGCGGCCAGGTAAGTGCCAGGTAAGTGGGAGGCTCTCCACTATAAGTAGTGACCCTAATTAAGTAACCACTTACCTTAGACACACTTGTCTAGACACCACAAAATCAGGTTTAGGTAAACGATCGATGTCCATAACTTATCGTATTTTTCTATTAAAGATATTGTTTAAACAAATGTATCAAACCTAAACTTTTATAAAATGTTTTATTAAGGAAATGGTATTTTAATATAAAATCTTTTTTTTATCGTATTAGGAGTTTTCAAGATAGCGTATTATGGTTGAATATGTATGTGAGGAGGTAGGTCATTATCTCGTGATCTATTTTAAGGTATAGCAATGTTAACGGGTTAAATGTGAAATTGAAACATGATGGTATTAAAGTGAAAAAAATACGGTAAGTTAAAAAGGTTACCATTTCATGTGTGAAAACTTATTCAAATTAATTTTTACAAGTTTAATAATCATGATAAAGATGTTTAGACATGTTTGAATTGATTAGAAGTGAAATTTTATAGAAAACCGAATCGGAAATCGAATTTGTTCCGATTCCGTCGGGTTTCGTAATTTCGTATTTTTGAGAATTAGAAAGGGAGATAGAATGGGACTTACTGGTTTCGATCTATACTAAGGAGTGTAGGGGAACTAAAGAAGTTGTCGTGGCGTTGCTTCGTCGCCGGTTGTTTCTAAAAACGTTGCCGGAATTCCCGCCGGAATCTCGTCGGAGCTTCACCGCGAACTTGTTTTCAAAGCACACATTTCTTGGAAAACTTTTGAGAGAGTGGCTCAAGATTTTGGGGGTGAGAGGGTAGTGTGTAGGGTTGGTATTTATAGGGTTAGGCTAGGGTTAGGGTAGATGAAAAGTCAAAAATAAAAATGTGATAAAATGTAATAAAAATGTATTAAAAGTGGAGTAATTAGGGTTTTTAAAGAGCTCTGGAAGTGGTCTGAGGCTGAAAATTTGCAGGTGCATAGGGAATATGAAAAGACACAACTTTCAAGTTGAAGCCGTCGCCAGAATCGGCCGACTCGGGGGTGACTCATTTAAAAAAATCAATATTAAAAATAATGTGGGGTATGGGATTTGAACTCTGGTAGCTTGGTTTAGCAGTGCAAGGTCTTACCAGTGAGCCACAAGCTCCTTCTTGTAATTATGGAGTTATTTAATTACTTAAAATGATAGCAGCAAGAGTAAATACTCCAAGTATAAATTAAATTTAAAGTAATTTTTTGTACACTAAAAATGGAGTTATTACATTCTTATAACTTGTAGTTAAAAACAAAATAATTACTTATATCTTGTGCTCTGGCTAAAATACCCCTTTATGATTTTGAAAAAAAAAATTAAAATTTTGTGTAGAAAAGTGTATAGGAAAATTAGGATTGTTACATTCTACCCTCCTTATAAAAATTTCGTCCTCAAAATTTGTAAAAGGAAAGTGTAACAGTTTGATGACAGAACTATAGATTGTAAAGAAGTTTTGGTCAAAGTTGTGAGGGAGTTACTTGGGTTACCTTGGTTCACAGTTTCAGGTTTTATGGCTGCTAAGGTGAAAGCCTGTCGCCGTGGCACGTTCCTCCTAGCTGGAGGCATATTCCCCTGTACTCGAGGCATGTTTCTCAGTGCCTGATGGAATTAGCGATTTGGCTGAACAGGAAATCCACGTGGAGGTGGTGCTGGGAGTGTAGGACGAGTTGCAGGAGCCTGGATAGCTGGCTGCTGCGGGTAGTTGATGGGTGGGTGTGCTGGGTTGCGTCTATAAGGACAGTTTCCAAATCCTTGATTGGACGCGCCACAAACCAAGCATAGGCCTTTTGCGTGCCTACATTCCTTCCACAAGTGTCCTTCCCTCTTTCAATAAAAGCAAAAATCAGGTCTTAGCCGATCCTTGGCTTCTTCCAGTCTTCTGAGTCCGACAGCTGGCTTTGAAGAGGCCCCTCCTACCATTTGAGTGGCAGGGCGTTTCACTCCTGCAGACTGAGGTCTGCCCCTTGCCTTTATCACTGCCTTATAACTGCGGGCAGCTTCCAGAGCATTTTCATGAGTTGGAAATTTCCCTGTGGCTAGTGCAGCCTGGATTTTCGTGTCCAAACCTTGTTGAAATCGACGGGCTCTGATCTCATCCGTCGGTATCAGGTGTGCCGCAAATCGACCGAGCATGGTGAATTCAGCATCGTATTCATCTACTGATTTGTCCCACATTGAACCCTGTTGTAGATGAATGAACTACTGCTCCATGGAAAACCTGGCAGTCACAGGGAAGTATTTCGCGTCGAACTTCTCGCGAAACGTTTTCCATTCAATAGGCTGTTCAAGACGGCTTTCTTCCGCCTTCCACCAGTTCCGTGCATTGTCCGTGAGTTGCAGCTTTGCAACTCGGACCCAAGCTATTTCTAGCACTTGTGCTGCTGCCAGATCATCCTCTGTGCTTTGAGCCCATTCCTCAGCTTCCAGTGGGCTCCCCTTTGCTGAGAACTGTTTGGGATGTAAAGCTCTGAATTGCTTCACCCCAGGTGCGTCAGTCTCCGGACGGTTCAGGAGTTGCTGCTGTCCCTCTAGGAGGCTGCGGATTGCCTCAAGCAGAACCGTTTGCTCATTGAGCGGAGCAGGAACAGCTGGTGTGAGAGGTAGTGCTGGAGTTGGAGGTGTGTTGTTGACATTGGTGTTGGTGTTGTTTGGGGAATCCATAACCCTGAAGAAAAATTTGGGTTAGGACAGATTCAAATACAAGAAATGATAAGATTCAAGGAAGATGAAATTGCAAGATTCAAGGAACATGAATTGTAAAGAATGTTTTAGTTGCTGGTTCTTGTGTTATATTGCTTAGGTTGTTCACACAGAACAGAACTGTATGATAGTGTTTCATACAGCTCTGACCTGCATGGGCCACCAACAAAACCTGTCACGCCCCGCATCCCGGTATATGGCGAAGGGGACGCGACGATGCCCGCTACGTAAATACTCAGAAGTACATACGCTAAGTGTATCTAAGCAATATAAAATAAATACACAAGAGACAAGATATAAAAGGAACAACAACTTTTATTTATTAACATTCTTTTGTACAATACATGAAAAGGAAATACAACTGAAATAAAATGATGCCTAAACAGTGGCATAACAGGAAATGAAAAAAATACAGAAAGGAAAAGTATACAATGAAACTAAAGTGCAGGGTCTTCGGCAAACTGCTCCAAGTCTTCTTGAGATGGCTCGATCTCCGCCGGGTCCAAACTACCTGACGACATTCAAAGAAGAAAGAAATAGAATGTCGTCAGTGAACAGGTCGCTCGGTAAGTCCTAAAGATAAGGGAGAAATAGACAGAGAGTAAGAGAGAGAGAGAGTAGCTTTTAATGTTGTATTATAATATTGTAATGTTGTATTAACGCTGTTGTTTGTAACCTGGTACAGAAGATGCCAGTGTATACGAGGGGAGTCCCACTTACACTGGGGACTTTGGTAACCTGTAGTACAAGACTCCGTCGATAATACCACGGAACAACGGCATGGATGTAATTACGTCTTAAGTGACCACCTCGTGCCACCTTTAACATATTCCGTACCAGTCTACCCCTTAAACCCCGTGATGTCTTGTTTGTATTGTTATCTTGTAAATTGTATTGGTTGTAAGATTGATTGACTGACCGAAACCATGATATCAGTAAGCGGTTGTAACCATAGAGTCATGTAAATGGAATAACTGAGAATCATGTAAAAAGAATAGGTATATCCATGGTTCGGTTCGGTCAAGATGTATAGATTGATATTGGATTCATGAATTCATGAGTTCATATTGAAGTGGAAACTTGTAGATTATAAATTGACTTGAATCATATTCAAGTCAGATTAATCAGACTCAAACCCGAGTCAGAAAGTCAGTAATGTGAATCGAAGTCTTATAATTGCTAAAGTGCTTAGGATAATTTATAAAACTTGAGGGGGTTTTATGTAAAAATACTTTTATATACTTTTAAAAATACACCTCAAGTATTTATTGTTCGTCTTTATAGTTGTAATGATGGTGGATTTTATGTTGTGACATTTCTAGTGAAAATGTCCTAGTTATAAGTATTTATCTGTAATATTGATTCTTTGAAGTTCATGGTATTTTAGTGTAAAATTTATTATTATGATTTTTTTGGAAAAAGTGGAAAATTTATATTATAGTAAAATAGATATTTAAATGATAAATATACATATGTTTATACAAAAATAATTTTTAATAAATATTTTATATTCCAAAAATCTTATTTTCTTAAGATGTCGTATTTTAAACCTTTCGATACCGAATGCTCCTTGCGGAGGTCTGAATCTTGCACTACTAGCCCGAGGGTGCGCGATAAACCGCACGATCTCGAACGGGTTCCCCAAGGATGGGTTATAGAGGCGCTTTGCAAAAATTGTAAAATACTAATATTTTAGAAAACGGTTTTATAAAGTAAAAGGTATTTATTTGCAAAGTATAATTTTCCGTATTTTAGATTCTAGGGTTTCCTAAGCCAACTAGACTATTTCTATATGGTCTAAACGACAAGTCGTTAGAAGTCTCAAATCGCCTCTTCACCGCCAATTGCGGCCAGGTAAGTGCCAGGTAAGTGGGAGGCTCTCCACTACAAGTAGCGGCCCTAATTAAGTAAGCACTTGCCTTAGACACACTTGCCTAGACACCACAAAGTCAGGTTTAGATAAACGATCGATGTCCACAACTTATCGTATTTTTCTATTAAAGATATTGTTTAAACAAATGTATCAAACCTAAACTTTTATAAAAGGTTTTATTAAGGAAATGGTATTTTAATGTAAAATCTTGTTTTATCGTATTAGGAGTTTTCAAGATAGCGTATTATGGTTAAATATGTATGTGTGAGGAGGTAGGTCATTACCTCGTGATCTATTTTAAGGTATAGCAATGTTAACGGGTTAAATGTGAAATAGAAACATGATGGTATTAAAGTGAAAAAAATACGATAAGTTAAAAAGGTTATCATTTAATGTGTGAAAACTTATTCAAATTGATTTTTACAAGTTTAATAATCATGATAAAGATGTTTAGACATGTTTGAATTGATTAGAAGTGAAATTTTATAGAAAACCGAATCGGAAATCGGATTAGTTCCGATTTCGTCGGGTTTCGTAATTTCGTATTTTTGAGAATTAGAAAGGGAGATAGAATATGACTTACTGGTTTCGATCTATACTAAGGAGTGTAGGGGAACTAAAGAAGTTGTCGAAGCGTTGCTTCGTCGCCGGTTGTTTCTAAAAACGTCGCTGGAATTCCCGCCGGAATCTCGTCGGAGCTTCGCCGTGAACTTGTTTTCAAAGCACACACTTCTTGGAAAACTTTTGAGAGAGTGGCTCAAGATTTTGGGGGTGATAGGGTAGTGTGTAGGGTTGGTATATATAGGGTTAGGCTAGGGTTAGGGTAGATGAAAAGTTAAAAATAAAAATGTGATAAAATGTAATAAAAATGTATTAAAAGTGGAGTAATTAGGGTTTTTAAAGAGCTCTGGAAGTGGTCTGAGGCTGAAAATTTGCATGTGCATAGGGAATATGAAAAGACACAACTTTCAAGTTGTGGCCGTCGCCGGAATCGGCCGACTCGGGGGTGACTCGGCCGTGACTCGGTCGGAGCACTGAGTCGGCCTAGTCAAGGCCGAGTTGGCCGATTCCCGGCCGAGTCCGGCGGCCTGTATCCCTTCCGACGGTTCATCTAACTTCTGCAAGTGTTACATGTTTGGGTGTAGTGTGGTTTTTGTGAGATATGCACGTGTAAACTCTTGGTATTCTAAAGGTTTTAAAAAAAAATCAATATTAAAAATAATGTGAGGTATGTGATTTGAACTCTGGTGGCTTGGTTCAGCAGTACAAGGCCTTACCAGTGAGCCACAAACTCCTTCTTATAATTATGGAGTTATTTAATTACTTAAAATGATAGCAGCAAGAGTAAATACTCCAAGTATACATTAAATTTAAAGTAATTTCTTATACACTAAAAATGGAGTTATTACATTCTTGTAACTTGTAATTAAAAACAAAATAATTACTTATATCTTGTGCTCTGGCTAAAATACCCCTTTATGATTTTGAAAAAAAAATTAAAATTTTGTTTAGAAAAGTGTATAGGAAAATTAGGATTGTTACATGAAGGGATTTGAGTCAGCAGTTGCTGCACCCTCTCGCCGTACCTCACTAACTCTGGTTTGCACGTTTGATAGTCGCCGTTTATTTGATTAACGACCAGTTGGGAATCTCCGTATATGAAGAGATTTTCAATTCACATGTCGATAGCGATCTCGAGACCTGCTATCAAAGCTTCATACTCAGCTTCATTGTTCGTCCTCGGCTCTGTTAGGGAGAAGGCAAAGCGCATAATCCCTTCTTGTGGAGTCACGAAGATGAGGCTTATCCCGGATTTGATTATAGGGGTGTTTTGTTTGCTCTTCTTCATGGAAGACGCCCCGTCGAAGTAGAGTTCCCATTGGGTATCATTCTCTCTTCTTTCCCCGGCGATCGTTTCAAACGCATGTTCGTCTGGCAATTCGCAGTTCAAAGGAGAATCAGCAGGTATTGAATGCTCAGCGAGAAAGTCGGCGATGGCCTGGCCTTTCACCGCCTTAAGAGGTCGATAAGTTATCGAGAACTCCATCAAGAGCAAGGCCCACTTAGCGAGCCGCCCTGTTAATATGGCCTTCGACATCAAATACTTAAGAGGATCCACTTTTGATATGAGATGGACCTCATGCGCCGATGCGTAGTGTCTGAGCTTCGTTATAGCGAAGATCAATGCCAGGCAGTGTTTTTCAATGAGAGAGTAATTGCTTTCTGCCCCCAGTAGAACTCGACTCAGATAGTAGAGAGTTCTCTCCTTTCCATGGTCGTTCTCTTGTGCCCATAATGCGCTTAGAGAACCTTCGAGGGCTGTTGTATACAAGACGAGGTTTTCCTTTAACGGGAACGGCCAGCACTGGCAGATTCTGCAGATATTGCTTGATTTCATCCAATGCGCTTTGGCATTTGCGATCCCAGAAGAAAGGGGTTCCCTTCTTCATCAGGTGACTGTAAGGACGACACTTGCCTGAGAGATTGGCTATAAATCGCTGGATATACGCGAGCTTCCCTTGGAGAGACCGCAATTGGTTGAGAGTCCTTGGCAGAGGCATTTCCATAATCACCTTGATCTTCGACGGATCTATCTCGATACCTCGGTGTCAAACGATGAATCCTAGGAATTTGCCCGAGGAAACATCGAACGCGCATTTAAGAGGGTTCATTTTCAAGTTGTATTTCCGAAGGCGCTGAAACACGATCTTCAGATGCTCTAAATGTTCCTCGTATGATTTGCTTTTAACTACGAGGTCATCGATATATCATTCGACGATTTCATGTATGAGGTCATCGAAAATTTTCGTCATGGCCCTCTGATAGGTGGCGCCGACGTTCTTTAGACCGAAGGGCATCACCTTGTAGCAGAATATGCCCAGAGGGGTCCGGAAAGCAGTGTGCTTCTGGTCCTCGGGATGCATCTTTATCTGATTGTATCCTGATGAGCCGTCCATGAAGGAGAAAACTTCATGAGTGGACATATTGTCTATCATCAGCTCGGTGACCGGTACTGGGAAGTCTTCTTTCGGGCAGGCTTTATTAAGATCCCGAAAGTCCATACATATGGGTACCGTCCCATTCTTCTTCATCACTGGGACGATGTTGGAGATCCAGTCAGGATATTGAACCTCTTGGATGAAGCCGGAGTCGATTAGCTTCTTGACCTCGGCGATGATGCTCATCTCAAGCTCGAGCCGCATTCCTCTCGGTGCCTGTTTGATCGGCTTGACATCCGGGGGTATCGCCAATTTGTGTACAGCAATCTCTGGATCTAGTTCTGGCAACTCGGAATAGTTCCATGCAAAGAAATCTCTATGCTGCATGAGCACGTCTTTTAGCGTAGCCATCCTTTCTTCAGACAACAGCTCACTGACGAACGTCGGTCGCAGGTCATTGGCCGTCCCCAAATCAATTTTCTTGAGGTTATCTGCAGTAGTATGTATCCCATCCTCCAGCTCTTTTGGCGCCGGTGAAAACTCTGAGATTACCTCGTCATCATCGTTTTCGAAGCACCAGGGGAGATCATCCACATTCTCAGGTTCTTCTTCTGACGACATTATCATATGACAAGTACGAGATCGCTTCCAAGACCGATGTTGATCTGGTTCTACTCTCGCGACTTTGGGTTCATGCTTCTGCAGCGGGGTTACCCTCCAGCTGCTAGATAGAGCAAACCTGCCTTGCTGATACTGGTCTTCTACTCAGTCTTTAAATATGAAGCAGTCTTCAATAGGATGTCCCATTGCCCTGTGATAGGAGCAATAGTCCGGGTAAGAGACTTCGCTTGCTTGCTCGGGGTGCTTGGACTCCGGGAGGATAATCATTTGATGTTTTATAGCAAGATCAAATATCTTTCTTGTCTTGTCTTGGGAAAAAGAATATGCTCGACTCATCTTTTTTATAAGAGACAAATCTAGACTGTTCGATTCCTGATCGCGTGGCTTCTTGGACCCGCTTTGTCGCTGTCGAACGCCTTTCCCGTTCTTTGGTTTGTTTTTGCCCCTGTGTCGGGCATTTTGTACGACGGATTGACAAGGAGGAGCATTTTCATTTTTCGCAGCCTGTTGAAGGAGGCGTTGCGTCCTGGCTTTCTCGCAGACGGCCATTTCGCGATTATGGTCGTCTCGAACCTTTTGACCTGCTTCCTTTATAAGCTTGTCCATTTGTTCTTCGAACGACGGACTGGGCATTTTCACGGTGGGAGCTTGCCCTGGTTCAGGGTTACCATCTTCCCACAGAGCATCTCCTTCCTCATCGAAATCATGTATGACGTAGCAGTTGCGGAGTAGCTCCCGTTTCTTGGATTGAACATACCCAAGCCCGGTCGTTTTTATTCTCCCGTTGGGCAACCTTCGTTAAGTTCCGGGAACGTTTCAGATCCTGTTATAGAACCGTGCTTATCGCGCAGTTTGCTTAAGGGATATACCTTGGCATCTCAAGAGTCTCCTTAGTCCGTCTGTATAATATCTGGGCAAACGGATGGGCTGGAGCCTGTCAAGTGTAGAATCTGCGCCATGCCAGATTTCTTTTTCCACTTTGGTTTCCCCGGATCAGTAGAATATGATCGTCTTTTCACTTTTTCGTATGGGAGGGACGTAGAATGTCTGCAGTTCTTCCATACTGTAGGTATCAAGCGTGTCTAGTTCTTTATGATGCTTGGGCGGAACCATGGCAACCTGCAAACTTTGCTCTTCATCAGCGAAGATTTGTATGGATGGCCGAGCGGAGAATATGGCGTTGACCTCATCTTCCGAGTCATTGCAGAAGATCAACATAGGAGTGGACGGTCCCGGCTTGTTATAGTGGGGCGGACCTGAGTAAACTATTTCTTCTTCTTCCTCGGTATCACTCCCGAAGACTGGAATAGTGGTGATAGCCTTGTTCTTTTCCTTCGATTTGCGACATCTTTCCGTGTCTTCAAAATCTGGCAGGAAGTATTTTGCATCTTCATACTTTCTGACTTCGTTCACGGAGAACGGGTTTAGTTCCCCTGTCACAGTGTACTCGAGACCATCCTTGAAGTACTTCATACACTGATGTTGTGTAGAAGGGATAATGTTGTACTCGTGTAACCAAGGTCTGCCGAGCAAAGCATTGTAGCATGTCTTGGCGTCAATGACATGAAACTTGATGTCCGTGACAAGCAGCCCAAAGCGTAGTGTCAATAGTACAGACCCAAGCGTCCGTGATGACTGGGAGTCAAATCCGGAGATGGTAATTTTATCACGAGCGAGGTGCTGAACGCTCATGCATATTTCCTTTAGCACCCTTACGTTAAGGAGGTTGACGGAGGACCCATTGTCGACCAGGATTTTACCTATCTTGATATCATGACAGTATCCGGAGACATATAGGGGACGGTTGTGCTCGCATGTCCCAAGGAGGAGATCTTCATCGCTGAAAGTGATATCGGCTGTGTGTACTTCTTCCAACTCGTCCTTCATCTTTTCTTCGGCGAGGAAAGCTTGGAATTGCTCGGGCTCTTGCAGTGCCTTGATTAAGGAATCTCTTGCTTCTTTTAATAGTAGAAGGGCGTCGAGAATACTGAGATGCGAGGGTATCTTCCTCAAGTGTGTCAGAACGTTGTAGTCCACCTTGTTTTTCTTTGGCGGGTCTTTAGCTGTCAGCTCTTTGACGGCTTGGTTATCAAGGATGATATTCTCAGGGACCTTTTCTTTTCCCTTATCTTTTCTATTTGACCCACTGTTCGAGGGCCCAAGATTCTTTTCGGGCAGTGTATGATTGCGCAGCTGAATATTTTCACAGGTCTTCGGTTCTTCTTCTTTTCCCAAGGTGGACTCTTTAAAGAGAGGGCCAAGAATCATTTCTTCATAAGATTCGCTCCCGAATGTGAGAATTTATGATCCCCCGATGTTGACCATATGACAGTTGCCGGTGGTTCTTTTACACTCCTCGGTCGTACTTCTTTGCTCCCGACGAGTTTTGCATTTCATTCTCTTGAAATTTTGCCGGTGAGCAACATATCCTTGCCACCATCTTTTAAAAGCGTTGCACTCTTCAGTGGGGTGCGTAATCTTTCGATGATATAAGCAGTAGCTAGGATGTGTTTCCGCTTCACCAAGGGTATTTCCTTCGAAGGATGGCGGCTTCATTCCTATTGATATGGCTTTAGTGAACTTTTTCCTCGTCTTGAACCTATTTTTATTTGCGGCGGATGTACTTTGATCTGGCAGGAGTGTTTAAACCCTTTCGTCCAGTCGCCGGCATTTGTCTTTTTCAAATATGACCATCTCGTGCTCCCAATCAGCTTTACTTTTCAAAAGAGCCTCGTTTAGGAATGCATCGATTATTTTTTCTAATGGTCCTACAAGTTTCGGTTCAGGGTTTGCCCCCAGTTTCTCGATGCAAGGAGCTTCTTTACAATCTATCGACGAGTGAGAGATCACATGGCAACTTGCCACGTAATCTTCAGATTCATCCGACGAGTCTTCTCTATCATTTTTGTCCTCAAAGACGTGGCTGAGGAACTCTTGGAGCGTGATTGGAGTCCGCACCTTCTGGTTACACTCTTCCAGCACGTCAATTTTCTTTTGTAGGTCCATGCGCTTGTCGCCAGGTTTCACGGGCTTTTTGGATTTCTTCTTCTTCTTCTTTGAAGATTTTGACGGCTGGATGTGAACGCTTTGGCTATCACCACCAATTTTTAGAGTTGGACACGGTTTTAACATTCCTTCAATGATCTTGGGTTCGAGTGGATTTTTCCACCTGATCGCCAGGCATGTATGGAGATCCTTCAGCATTCTTTTAGTTTTGGCTGAAAGAGCGACCTCACATGGAGCTTCTTCTACGAAATAACACGATGCCCCCGGTGTATCCATCTTCTTGGGAGTGTATGGCCGAGGTGGGTTCACCTTCCAATTTTCGGATAATACGAATTTGCTATGTTGGTATTGATCTTCTATCCAGCTTTTGAAGATGTAACAATCCTCGATTAGATGGCCTAACCTTCGGTGATAAGGGCAGTAGTTAGGATTGCCAATGTCGCCTGGTTGCGCTGGGCGTCTTAGTTTTGGCAGAGTGATGAGCCTGTTGCGCAGTGCTAGCTCGAATAACCTCTTCATCTTGTCTCGAGGGAACGAGTAAGGGCGCCTCATTTTATCTTCGAGAGATCGAGTTCTGTTATTTTGGCGATCAACTGGTCTCGCGCCACCGGGCTGCTGTTGAGCATTGGCGACGACGATCGCTTTCCCCTTTCCCTTCTCATTTCGAGAGTCCGACTTTAGAGGAGACAGTCTATGACCCATCTGGTCCATTTGGGCCAGCTTGTCGATCAAGGCTTGGAATGTGGCCGGCTTAAAGAACATCATGAATTATGAAATGGTTGCATGAGGGTCTAGGGTGTGTTCCTGCCAAAATTTTTGGCTCAAAACCCGCTTCGTATAAAATAATAACATTAAAAGAAAAATAAATAAATAAATAAATAATAAAGGAGAAAATCTTCCTTTCAGAGCAAAGCTCTGTTCAAATCCCAAGACGGGAAATGAAGCAACGCTTCTGTTTTCCCCAATCAGAGCAAGGCTCTATTTTAAAAAGATAATAAAATGCAAATTTTAAAATAAAGAAGCAACGCTTCAGCTGACTTGCGCTCTGCGTTGTGCGACACGTGTTACGCTGCGCTTTGCGCTGTGTGACACGTGTCAGCGCAGTTGCGTAGCGCTCTGCACTGCGCGACACATGTCAAGCGCAGGTGCGCTTGCGCCAACTATACCAGCACTAAATCAGAATTAAAATTCTAGAAAGATCTTTCTCAATCTTGTTAAAAATAAGAAGATTGCCTTCTAAAAAACAGAAGCCCTAGGATCAAAGATCCAACGGTGGGAAAATATTCCCAAATCAAACAGAGAAAGATCTCTCTAACCAATTCAACAAATCATTGACACTATATAAAGGCCCCTAGACTCCAAGTCTAAAACACATTGACATACAGAAATAGAGAAACAGAGAACTCCTTTAAAACTTTGAGAAGAACTCGAAGAAAAGAAAAAGGTAAAACCTTTGAAAAAAAGAAGAAGTTCTTCTAAAAAGATCAATGATCTAAGAACATGATCAAGATCATCTTTAATAAAAAAACAATAATAAAGAAGTAATCTACTTCATGATCAGATCTTTTGATCTATAAAGGCATTGCTTTTTGATGAACCATTGATTCTTGAATCTTGAGAAGGAACCTTTAAAAAGATTCTGTTCTTTGATCTAAATTTGATCAAGATGCGCTCTGCGCTACTGTACAGTGCCCTGCACTCATAATCTGCACTGTTGCGCCTTTGGATTGGCGCAAACCACAAGAGAGCGCCACGTGTCGGCTCTAGAACAAACCGCGCCTTGCGCTTCTAAAACAGAGCACTGCTCTCTTAAATTGGCGCAAGTCATCAGAGCGCGCCACGTGTCGGCAGCGCGCTAGCGCAGCGCACCGGCGCAGCGTATTGCGCTAACAGACTTGCGCTCACCAGAGCGTGACACGTGTCACCCCCACATGAGTTTGCGCCTCGCGCTCCTCAATTGGCGCAAAATGCCTGACAAGCCACGTGGGATACTGTTAGAACATTAAATGCTATGCATTATTAAAGGGCATAGCCCAATTAAAGGTCTGATAGGCCCAAATAAAAAATGCAATGCATTAATAAAAAGGGCAGAGCCCAAACAAAGGCCTAACAGGCCAAATGCAACTAAAATGTTGAATATTCTCAACTGGACTTAGCCCAATTCTGGCCATAAATCCAAATTAAATTGAATTGAGCACAACTGCTCTGCCAAATCAATTTACATCCGGTTCAAGGGTACATCTCTGAAATCCTCTGATATTTGTCGTTGTAATCCTTCAACATCGGCAGAGAGGTGACGGGTCCCGACAACTATACATTGATACGGACTGTAGGGTCTTTAAACCCATGGACTATGAGGTCCTTAAACCAATATCCGTCCCAAAATGGGAATGATGGACCGAAATATCATTAAACCAATATTCGTCCCCAAAATGGGAATGTTGGACCACCATGTCTCTAAACTGGCAATGGACCACCATATCCCTAAACTGGAAATGGATCCAAACGATCTTGTTAAGCTGATCTTAGTCTTAAATTAGACTAAAGCAAACGTTTAAGCTGATCTTAGCCTCAAATATGGCTAACGTGTCCTTAAACCAATATTCGTCCCCAAAATGGGAATGTTGGACCACCATGTCCCTAAACTGGAACAATAGAGCCCAAATGCTCTTTTGTCGGATCTAAACGATCCCGTTAAGTTGATCTTAGTCTGGAAATTAGACTAACATTTCCTTAACAAAAGTTTAAGTTGATCTTAGCCTCAAATATGGCTAACGTATTCTTAAACCAAAACCTTCAAACAGACTTTAGTCCCAAATTGGACTATAGATCTCCCAGCCAACTTTGGTTCAAGGGTACATCTCTGAACTCCTCTGATATCTGTCATTGTAATCCTTCAACGTCGTCAGAGAGGTGACGGGTCCCGACGGCCATACATTCAATGGACCACTATATCCCTAAACTGGAACAATAGAGCCGAAATGCTCTTTTGTCGGATCTAAACGATCCCGTTAAGTTGATCTTAGTCTGGAAATTAGACTAACGTATCCTTAAAAAACGTTTAAGTTGATCTTAGTCTCAAATATGGCTAACGTATCCTTAAACCAAAACTCCAAACCCCAAATCTAATAAAATACGGATTTGGACTAATCCACGTCCTACGGGCGACCATATAAATTAGTTCCGTATACAATCCACGGGCAACCACAAACAAAACAAACACTCACGACATGAAGTGACCAGCTGGAGAAGGAGAAAGTTATTACCGCGATGCGGTAGCGTAATTAACTGCAAGGGCTTGCGCCTGCAGGGAAGAGCGTCCCCATAATCAAAAACCCCTCGAACGAGGGGGAATCTGACGAAGTCTGCTATATCGGCCGCATCCATTTAAACCTCCGATACACGGTGCCATAAATCGACTTGGCATCTTCGGAGAGGTGGACGGATAGCACCAAATAGCATCTGCCTCGAATCTCAGGCAAGATCGACCGTCTTAGCCGCCATTCGGAGGGGAACAGATTCTGGCACACCCAGCGGGACCTTTTCCTCTTTCCGCTCCACACTTTGTGTGTCGTGTTTCTCCCGCGATCAAATAATCGTGGTGTATATGTTTTTGGTTGCCCTTAGGGGAGTGGATATTGAAGCCGGAATTTCGTCTCTATGAATAATGGCATTTCTCCTACCCCAGCAACTCAGGCTCTGTCATATCCGGCGGAGTCAAATATGGGTCACTTGCAGTCTTAAATCCCAGCAATCCGGCTCTTCAAGAAATCAACGGGATTCTTTTTGGGTCGATGCTCCTACTTCCCACCCTCGGTGCCTCAACGCCGATGGAGGAAGCCCAGAGGATGTCTGTCAAGCAGCAGCTTTGCCGACGGAATCGGTCTTCAAACAACTGGCACATGCCAATGACCAAGGTCGACGCAGGGGGTAGAATATTCAAGCTCTTTAAGAAATCAACAGGCTTCGAACTGCACTAACTGCAACAGCAACTCTCGCTCTGTCCCATCTGGAGGAGTAACCTACGCGCCCCAAGCGGCCTCCCTTTTCACTATGCCAGTGGAGCAGGTAACTCAAGCCACCACTGGGCTATTCTTCGGGACCATGCTCCCGCCAACGAGCTTCAGCGCTCCTGTACCATCGCAAGAAGCTCCCAAGAAGTCGTTTTTCAGCGCTCCTGTGCTTATTTACGCCCTACTTTGCATTATATTATAAGCACACACAAAAATTATGATACTAAAAGAGTAGAAAGTGAAAAATTATATTTAAAAGATATGAATAGTTTAAGAAAAACAAGAAAGTTAGATGTTTTCTTAAATGAAACTAGTAATAAGTAGTTATGAACTGTTGTTCTAAGGGTTAGTAAGATGAAGGAAATTACTAATCTGAGGATAAAAATAAGCCTGAAAAATAGTTCCTATTCTGGAAGCCAAACATTTAAACGCTGATACCCTACTATACGCACTTACACACATCTTGAAACTCGGGATAGTAGAGGATACCTTGAAATGCTCTTGTCTAAAAGCCAAAATATGAAGGAAATAATAAATGGAAAAGAAAAGATAAAATGGTGAAAAGAAAAATGAACACTGGTTTTGTTATCACCGAGGCAGCAATAAAAAAATATAGCGAGGGTGCTTTATCATCTAGTGCCTTAGACCAACTGGTTTGGGAGCCACTGCTAAGCCTTAGGTGTTGCAAGACGAGGAAAAACACCTAATTAGCAAGCACATGAGTAATCGGTCGGTTAGTATCTCAAGAAGTATTAACGGTTGCATGAATAATGTGTGAGCAAATTCCGTCAAAATATCTATTAAAAAGTACTAAGGTAGATGGACAAGAGTATGATTGCTTGAATTGAATTCTCTGAGTGTAGTGATGTCCAATTCACACACGTAGGGGTATATGATCAATGTTTGGAAGAAAGGTAGGAATGAAAACTAAAGGCGATGTTTTATTGAGGGATAATGTGATTTCTAACATTTTTTCATGACCATTAAGATAGGGCTCATAGCAACTGAAAAGCTGGTATAGTTGAAAACTTTTATTTTCAAGTTCTTTCTTTTATAGTTCTTATCTTCATATAACTTTCACCATCTCTCTTTTATTATAGGATTTTGTAGGTGTAATCCGCTGAAAACCCTTAGGAGACAACACTCCTCCTATTGGGGATATTCCACTGGCGCCGAGTAAGGAAGGTTGGGTGCAACTCTCCTTCTGGATTGACTCCGCCGGCTCCAACGGAGGAAATTGATGCTGCTGTTTCAACTGGGAACAGTTTTGAACCACTGAGGAGAGTACGCAAGAACTCTTCGATGGCTGCGCTAAAAAGATCTCCTCCATCTATGGAGAGCGCTACAAATAAAAAGGATAAAGGGAAGGAAAAAATGGCCTTCGTCGCCAACGCTCAACAACAATCGAGCGGCCCTACACCGGTTGTTCGCCAAAACAACAAGCGGTAGCCCCTCTATGAAAAGTTGAAACGTCCTTACTCATTTTCCCGAGATGAAACAAGGATGCTGTTCGAACTAGCTGTGCGCAACAGGCTTATCACTCTACCGGAGCTGAAACACCAGCTACAACTGAATAAAGTGAATAATTCTAATTACTGCCCTTACCACCGAGTATTGGGCCATCCGATCGAAAACTGCTACGTCTTCGAAAACTGGGTTGAAGACCAATACCAACAAGGCAAGTTCGCGCTGTCCGAAAACTGGAAGATGAGCCCGCCAGAGCCTCATGCTCCTAAAAAAGGTGGACACGCCGGGGGCATCATGCTCATTCATAGGGAAAGCCCCATAGACCGAAAAGTCAGTAAACTAGAAATTCGCCTTAAATACGGCGACGCTAGACCGAAACATTCTTAAACTAATGATGGACCGCAATGTCCTAAAACTTGAAATTGACCGAAACGTCGTTAAACTACTACCAACCTGCGGCATCCCCAGGCTGACATGGTAAAAAGAAAAAAAACAAAAAAATGGTATGTCCATAAGTAAAATGGGCATGGATGAAAACCTAAAAGGGCTCCGTGAGTAAAAACAGCAGGGCTACCGGCGAGTTTTGTGAAAACCTGATAGGGCGCAACCTCATTAGAAAAAAGAATAAAAAGAATTAAAAAAAGAAGATGACGGTATGTCCATAAGAAAAATGGGCGCGGATGAAAACCCAAAAGGGCTCCGTGAGTAAAAAATAGCAGGGCTGCCGGCGAGTGTTTGTAAAAACCCGAAAGGGCGCAACCTCGTTAAAAGACACTTACAGGGTCCTCTCGATCTTGTAAGGAGAAACCACCTGCGTGAGATCCTTACGACTCACAAGGTAGCAACACACTTAGGAATCCTCACGATTCCTAAGAAGAAATTACACTTGTGAGATCCTCACGACTCGTAAGGAGAACTCTCTTATGGGACCCTCACGACTCATAAGATTTGAAAGTCTTAAGTTACAGAGACCTGAACCTGTTCTTAAGCAACCCCCATAACCTTCGATATTGCCCTACAAGCGGCTCAATACTGACCCTTGTATACAATCCACGGGCGTGAATAAACATTTCCCTAACCAAGTCCCATCCGTGACTGGGGATATGTTCGCACGGTGAACAACCTTTGGAAGTCCTCTCGACTTATAAGGAGAAAGCACTCTTGTAGGATCCTTACGACTTATAAGAGAACATACATTTAGGAATCCCCACGATTCCTAAGGAGAAAACACACCTACGAGATCCTCACGACTTGTAGGGAGAAATACCTTTGTGAGACCCTTACGGCTCATGAAGTCAAAAGCCTTAGTCGACAGGACCCTAACCTTATTCGCTAAGCCACCTTTGTTCGACATCGACAAAGGCAAATGATGATTCGCTCCTGGCAATATCCCAGTTGTAGCGATGGTGATGCCTAAACCGGTATCAAATTCCAAGTCCTTTCATGGAAAATGATGATTCGCTCCTGGCAATATTCCAGTCGTAGCGATACTGATACTAAAATTGGCATCAGATTCCAAGTTCCACACTCGTGATAAAAAAAATCAACGAGACAAAATGCATACGAAATAGCCGAAATAATGGGGCAACTTGCAACAAAATCAGCAAGTAAAAAAAATATATGCATGCGAAATAGCCGAAATGATTGGGCAACTCGCAATAAAAAGCAGCGAGTAAAAATAAAATAAATAGCCGAAATAATTGGGCACCGTGGAAAATAGCCGAAACGGTTGGGCACTCGCGACTTTCGCGATATAAAAGCTGAAATGATAGAGTATCGCGGAAAGAAATAATATATATATATATATATATATATATATAGTGAAATTTATGCCCTACAGGCGATATCACATCGATCCCTGTATAAAATCCAGGGGAATAAACAAAGAGGGAACCATACCTTCCTAACAGGGTCCACCAGAAAGCGAAGCCAAATCTCGATGGTTCATAGACAACCTAGAGACAACCTTGACGTTTGTCGCAATATTGCAGACACAATGTAAACAAACGAAGCAAAAGAAGATCCCTAGCTTCAGGGTCTCGACGTCGATATCGACAACTTAGAGATCACCAACGGCGTTTCTCCTCATTCCAACCAGATGCAGACATGATGTCAACAACCGACCTTATAGTCGCAACGAAACGGAGCCATGGCATAGTCCCTAGTTCCAAATCTTAACGGCAATATCTACAGCCTAAGAATCAGCAATGGCGTTCCTTTGCAGTCCAGTAGGATGCAGATGCAACGTCAACAAGAGACCCCATGGTCGAAACAATGCGGAGTGACGGCAAAATCCCAACTCCACCTCAGCATTCGTCTCGTTACAGCAGACGCAATGTCAACAACAGCGTTCCTTCGCAGTCCAGCAGGATGTAGATGCAACGTCAACAAAAGACCCCATGGTCAGTAAAGCGGAGTGACGGCAAAATCCCAGCTCCACCTCAGCATTCGTCTCGATACAGCAGACGCAATGTCAACAACAGTGTTCTTCCTCCAACAGGATTCAGATACACCAAAGCAAACGAAGCGAAGGCCAAATTCCTAGCTTCAAACGTCTTGACGGTAACTCATATAAAATCGGAAAGACAATCAGAGATCATCTCACACTAGCATAGAGTGATCACCACCTCGACGTTCGTCTCAATACAACAGACGAGATGTCACGACAGCGTTCTTCCTCCAACAGGATTCAGACACACCACAGCAAGCGAAGCGAATGCCAAATTCCTAGCTTCAGGGTCTTGACGGTAACTCATATAAAACCAGAAAGACCACCAGAGAACATCTCAACCCCAGGGAAATCAGCATCCTTGGCAAATACCTCGATTCAGGGAAATTAGCGTCCTTGATGAGGGCAACTTTATTCGCGTCGACCCCCAGAGAAACCAGTGTCTTTGCAGGAATACCTCGATTCGTCTCAACCCTAGGGAAATCAGTGTCCTTGGCAAATACCTCAATTCAGGGAAATTAGCGTCTTTGATTAGGGAAACTTGATTCGCGTCGACCCGCAGAGAAACCAGTGTCTTTGCAGGAATACCTCGATTTGTCTCAACCCCAGGGAAATCAGTGTCCTTGGCAAATACCTCGATTCAGGGAAATTAGCGTTCTTGACGAGAGCAACTTGATTCACGTCGACCTGCAGAGAAACCAGTGTCTTTGCAGGAATACTTAGATTCGTCTCAACCCCAGGAAAATCAGTGTCCTTGGCAAATACCTCGATTCAGGGAAATTAGCGTCCTTGACGAGAGCAACTTGATTCGCGTCGACCTGCAGAGAAACCAGTGTCTTTGCAGGAATACCTTGATTCGTCTCAATCCCAGGAAAATCAGTGTCCTTGGCAAATACCTCGATTCAGGGAAATTAGCGTCCTTGACGAGAGTAACTTGATTCGCGTCGATATGCAGAGAAACCAGTGTCTTTGCTGGAATACCTCGATTCGTTTCAACTCCGAGGAAATCAGTGTCCTTGGCAAATACCTCGACTCAGGGAAATTAGCATCCTTGACGAGAGCATCCTGATTCACGTTGACCCGCAGAGAAACCAGTGTCTTTGCAAGAATACCTCGATTCGTTTCAACCCCAGGGAAACCAGCGTCCTTGGCGAGAACATCTCGATTCATCTCGACTTGTGAGGAAATTTGTGTCTTCGCGAGAACTTCTCGATTCGTCTCGACTTCCGAGATAAAGCCTTAGGCAGCGGGGATTAAAAAACCTGTTTCCTAAGCACCGGGGCCCTGCAAGTCGGTCCAAAACGGTCTCTTGCATACTATCCACGGGTCACACTCTCCAAAGTCGAATTTTGACAAGCAGGGAAACAACCGCTTATGGGTCCTCTCGACTCGTAAGAGGGAAAATTCTCTTATAAAATCCTTACGACTTATAAGAGAAAACACACTTAGGAGTCCTCACGACCCCTAAGGAGAAAATGCACCTATGAGATCCTCTCGATCCGTAGGGAGAAAAGTCTTTGTGAGACCCTCACGGCTCATAAAGTTGAAAAGTCTTAGGCTACAAGGATCCTAAACTTGTCTCCTAAGCCCTCAATTCTATGGCTACTCATAACTTTGCACTACTTCACCCACGTACATACTTTCGTGGGCAAAGTAGTTGGGGGCATTTGTTCCCGCCAAAGTTTTTGGCTCAAAACCCGCTCCATATAAAATAATAACAATAAAAGAAAAATAAATAAATAATAAAGGAGAAAATCTCCCTTTCAGAGCAAAGCTCCGTTCAAATCCCAAGACGGGAAATGAAGCAACGCTTCTGTTTTCCCCAATCAGAGCAAGGCTCTGTTTTAAAAAGATAATAAAATGCAAATTTTAAAATAAAGAAGTAACACTTCAGCTGACTTGCGCTCTGCGCTGCGCAACACGTGTCAGCGCAGGTGCGCTGCGCTCTGCGCTGCGTGACACGTGTCAGCGCAGTTGCGCTGCGCGACACGTGTCAAGCGCAGATGCGCTTGCGCTAACTATGCCAGCACTAAATCAGAATTAAAAATCTAGAAAAATCTTTCTCAATCTTGTTAAAAACAAGAATATTGCCTTCTGTAAAACAGAAGGCCTAGGATCAAAGATCCAACAGTGGGAAAATATCCCCAAATCAACCAGAAAAAGATCTCTCTAACCAATTCAACAAATCATTGGCACTATATAAAGGCCCCTAGACTCCAACTCTAAAACACATTGAAATACAGAAATAGAGAAACAGAGAACTCCTTTAAAACTTTGAGAAGAACTAGAAGAAAAGAAAAAGGTAAAACCTTTGAAAAAAAGAAAAAGTTCTTCTAAAAAGATTAATGATCTAAGAACAAGATCAAGATCATCTTTAATAAAAAACAATAATAAAGAAGTAATCTACTTCATGATCAGATCTTTTGATCTATAAAGGCATTGCCTTTTGATGAACCATCGGTTCTTAAATCTTGAGGAAGAACCTCTAAAAAGATTCTGTTCTTTGATCTAAATTTGATCAAGATGCGCTCTGCGCTACTGTACAGTGCCCTGCACTCATAATCTGCGCTGTTACGCCCTTGGATTGGTGCAAGCCACCAGAGAGCGCTACGTGTCGGCCCCAGAACAAACCGTGCCTTGCGCTTCTAAAACAGAGCACTGCTCTTTTAAATTGGCGCAAGTCATCAGAGCGCGCCACGTGTCAGCAGCGCACTGGCGCAATGCATTGCGCTAACAGACTTGCGCTCACCAGAGCGTGACACGTGTCACCTCCACATGAGTTTGCGCTTTGCGCTCCTCAATTGGCGCAAAGCGCCTGACAAGCCACGTGGGACACTGTCAGAACATTAAATGCTATGCATTATTAAAGGGCAGAGCCCAATTAAAGGTCTGATAGGCCCAAATAAAAAATGCAATGCATTAATGACAAGGACAGAGCCCAAACAAAGGCCTAACAGTCCAAATGCAAATAAAATGTTGAATATTCTCAATTGGACTTAGCCCAATTCTGGCCATAAGTTCTTAAATTAAATTGAATTGAGCACAACTGCTCTCCCAAATCAATTTACATTCGGTTCAAGTGTACATCTCTGAACTCCTATAATATTTGTCGTTGTAATCCTTCAACGTCGTCAGAGAGGTGACGGGTCCCGACAACCACACATTGATACGGACTGTGGGGTCCTTAAACCCATGGACTATGAGGTCCTTAAACTAATATTCGTCCAAAAATGGGAATGATAGACCGAAATGTCATTAAACCAATATTCGTTCCCAAAATGGGAATGTTAGACCACCATGTCCCTAAACTGGCAATGGACCACTATGTCCCTAAACTGAAAATGGATCCAAACGATCCTGTTAAGCTGATCTTAGTCTCAAATTAGACTAAAGCAAACGTTTAAGCTGATCTTAGCTTCAAATATGGCTAATGTGTCTTTAAACCAATATTCGTCGCCAAAATAGGAATGTTGGACCACCATGTCCTTAAACTGGAACAATAGAGCCCAAATACTCTTTTGTCGGATCTAAACGATCCCGTTAAGTTGATCTTAGTCTCGAAATTAGACTAACGTATCCTTAACAAAAGTTTAAGTTGATCTTAGCCTCAAATATGGCTAACGTATTCTTAAACCAAAACCTTCAAACAGACTTAGTCCCAAATTGGACTATAGATCTCCCAACCAACTTTGGTTAAAGGGTATACCTCTGAACTCCTCTGATATCTGTCGTTGTAATCATTCAACGTCGTCAGAGAGGTGACGGGTCCCGACGGCCATACATTCAATGGACCACTATGTCCCTAAATTGGAACAATAGAGCCGAAATGCTCTTTTGTTGGATCTAAACGATCCCGTTAAGTTGATCTTAGTCTGGAAATTAGACTAACATATCCTTAACAAACGTTTAAGTTGATCTTTGCCTTAAATATGGCTAATGTATCCTTAAACCAAAACTCCAAACCCCAAATCTAAAAAAATACAGATTTGGACTAATCCACGTCCTACGGGCGACCATATAAATTAGTCTCTGTATATAATCTACAGGCAACCACAAACAAAACAAACACCCACGACATGAAGTGACCAGCTGGAGAAGGGGAAAGTTGTTACCGCGATGCGGTAGCGTAATTAACTGCAGGGGCTTGCGCCTGCAGGGAAGAGCGTCCCCACAATCAAAAACCACTCGAACGAGGGGGAATCTGACGAAGTCTGCTACATCGGCCGCATTCGTTTAAACCTCCGATACATGGTGCCATAAATCAACTTGGCATCTTCGGAGTGGTGGACGGATAGCACCAAATAGCATCTACCCCGAATCTCAGGAAAGACTGACCGTCTTGGCCGCCATTCGGAGGGGAACAGGGTGCCCACGAACATGCCCACCGTCGGTGCTTCTTCGATGCGCTGTTCGCATTTCAACCACAGATTCCGCCATCGGATTGCGTATTGAACCCACGTCTCGCCTGGCTTCAGTCTGGCATTGATCAATGCCGTTATTTGGGTGCGTTCACTAGCACTTGCGAATCGCTGGGTGAATAAAAACTCCATTTCTGCAAAAGTCTTGACGGAGTCGTTTGGAAGTTTGGAGTACCACTCAAATACCGTCTCCGACAAGCTGCCGACGAATTGGCTGAGCAAAAGCTTATCATCACCTCCAGTGTTACCGCAAAGAGCCCTGAACTGAGTGACATGTTGATGGGGATTGCCTGTCCCCTTGTACACATGGAATTTGGGGATTGTATATCCCGGCGGGTACTTTATTTGGTCATACCAACCTGGATACGGTCGCCCAGTTTTAACGACTTGGCCGGCCGCTTCATTCGCCTGGTGAGCTCGTATTTGTTGAGCAATATAGTCATCCAGAACGGCCTTGGAAATGTTTTTCTCTTTGGGTGCTGAAAGTGCCGGAGGAGGGTTCGATGTCTTCCCTCTGTCGTCTTCAATAATGATCGGAGGGTCTTCAGCTGGAGAATCCGGCTGTAACATCATCCCGACCATGTCTTGGAAAAGAAGAGCCATTCGTTTTATATTGGCAGCTTGTTTTGCAGCTTCTCTGTCCTTCTTTTCGAGGACTCTGCGTAGGAAGTCAGCATCGATTTCTTGTTCGTGACGCTGCTCTGATGATACCTCCAGGCTTTCCTTTGGCCCGGTGAGTGCGGCCATTTGCGTCAGCGTTTCCTGAAGCTTCTGTTGTTGCTTCTGGGCTTTGGTCACGGTTTGGGTGAGCGGTCGGTGACCCGTTGAAGTGCGGCTTTCCTCTTTTCTGGAAGACATGTAAACAGTATGGACCGTTATGCCTCCAGACTCGGGTCGTTTGGGCTTAGCGTCTTTGCGATCTGCCGTAGCCACAGGGGCTTTCTCTGGCCTTCTTCTCTTTTGAGCAGTTGACGTTGAGGGGGCCGTTGCAGCGGGCACCCAGGTGGTTGTCGTCGTTTGTGGCTTGCCAGGACAGTTCTTTTCCTGCTGAACCTTCAGCTTCTTCTGTCGGCAAGGGTAATCTTGATCAATTATTGAGTCCTGAACCTGTCGCCAGACTTTGTAAATTTTAGAAGAAAGCCGTTGAGGGGGCTGATCTGGCTTTATTTCTGTAACATTCTCCACCGGTGGAGGATATCTTTTCAGTATGGCAGTAGGAGAGTTCCTGCGCACCTTGTTCAGCAGTTCAAAACTGTTCTCGGTTGGAACAACAGCATTGACTTCCACCATTGAGGCTAGTAGAGTTAGCCCAGAGGGGGAGTTGCCCCCAGCCTTCCTTACTCGGCGCCAGTGGCGACGTCGAGCGCATCGAGTTGTTGGGATGGTTTCAGCTTGAGGGGCGACTTCGTCTTGACCCTTGTTCAGGTGAGGCGCTGCGGGTACCAGCCTCTTGAAGACCGACGTTCGTTGAGTAGCGATATCCAATTTGTCAAAGACAAACTTTTGAGCAGGGACGAGAGCCGGAATGGGAGCCGGAACAGTCAGTCTTGTGAAGACCGACCCTTTGGCAGGAGAAGCCGCCTTGACGACTTCGGGAGCATGGATGGCTATCCTCTTTGGAATAACCTATTCTGGAATTGCAGGCTTCATCATGGGCCCACATGAAATTTGGCCTAATCTGGCGAAGATTGAGGCGCTGGAGCTAGACGACCCGTTGAGAGGGGCCGCTGTAGTTGCAAGCCGATCAAAGACCGACTTCTTGGGAGGTTCTTGTGTTGGTATAGGAGCGCTGAAGCTCGTTGGCGGGAGTATGGTCCCGAAAAACAATCTAGTGGTGGCCTGAGTGACATGTTCCACCGGCATCGTGAACAGGGAGGCCTCTTGGGGCCCGTAAGCTATGCCTCCAGATGAGGCCGAGCGTGAGTTGCAATTGCAGTTGGAACACTTCGCGCAAGTAGACGCCTTTGATGTTTCGTTTTCTGTGCCAAGCAAGAAACCAAATCTTAGTACCTCGAACCTAAGGGCAACCATATCAAACCGTGATTCGTTCGCGAACACAACACACGAAGTGTGGAGTGGAAAGAGGAAAAGGTCCCACCGGGTGTGCCAGAATCTGTTTACCGCTGGAAACCAGGAAGACAAACGTCTTACCAGAATCTGGGGGCAGATGTTATTTGGTGCTATCCGTCCACCTCTCCGAAGATGCCAAGTTGATTTATGGCACCATGTATCGAAGGTTTAAACGGATGCGGCCGATATAGTAGACTTCGTCAGATTCCCCCTCGTTTGAAGGATTTTTGATTGTGGGGACGCTCTTCCCTGCAGGCGCAAGCCCCTGCAGTTAATTACGCCACCGCAACGCGGTAACAACTTTCTCCTTCTCCAGATGGTCACTTCGTGTTGTGAGTGTTTGTTTTGTTTGTGGTTTCCTGTGGATTGCATACGGAGACTAATTTATGTTATCGCCCGTAGGGCGTGGATTAGTCCAAATCCGTATTTTCTTAGATTTAGGTTTTGGTTTGGGTTTAAAGATACGTTAGTCTCATTTGAGACTAAGATCAACTTAAACGTTTGTTAAGGATGCGTTAATCTAATTTTAGACTAAGATCTACTTAACAGGATCGTTAACAAGAAAGCATTTGGCCTCTATTGTTTAGTTTAGGGACATTGCGGTCGATTATCAGTTTAAGGACATGGTGGTCCAAGGTTAAGGACATCATAGTCCATGGGCTTAAGGACCCCACAGTCCAGGTTAAGGACATCGTAGTCCATTAGTTTAAGGACCCCACAGTCCAGGTTAAGGACATCGTAGTCCATTAGTTTAAGGACCCCACAGTCCGTAGTTCAAAAACATCGTAGTCTATGAAGTTTAAGGACATCGTAGTCCATGAGTTGAAGGACCCCGCAGTCCGTAGTTTAAAGACATCGTAGTCTATGAAGTTTAAGAACATCGTAGTCCATGAGCTTAAGGACCCCACAGTCCGTAGAAATGTGTGGTTGTCAGGACCCGTCACCTCTCTGAAGACGTTGAAGGATTACAACGACAGATATTAGAGGAGTAAAGAGATGTACCCTTGAACCGGTGTGAGTTGGTTGAAAGATCTGTAGCCCAGTTTAAGACTGAGATCTGTTGAATATTCATGAGCAGATGGACTCAATTGAATATAAGTTGAGGACTGATGGCCAGAATTGGGCTAAGTCTAATAAATGTTTAACATTTTATTGTTCTGGGCTGTTGAGCCTTTATTTGGGCTTAGCCCTTTTAATAATGCAGAGCATCAGATCCTGACAATTTTTGTCTTATATTGAATGCATAATATTCATCAGAACAATGTGTGTTCTGACAGTGCGCCACGTGGCGCGCCAGGCGCTTTGCGCCAATTAAAGAGCGCATTGCGCTTCTGCCAAGTACCGCACACGAAAAGGACACGTGTCGCGCTTAGCGCTAAGCGCCAGTTTATAAGCGCATTGCGCTTTCAACTTGTGAGCTGTTGAGCTAGTTTAGTGGCGCACCAGTGAGTGATACGTGGCGCGCTTGGCGCTGAGCGCCAGCCCATGAGCGCAGTGTGCTGTTTCAAAAGCGTAAAACGCAAGTTGTGTCTGCGGTTGACACGTGGCATGTTTTAGCGCTGAGCGCCGGTCCAAGGAGCTCAAAAACGCAGTTCATGAGTGCAAGGCACTTTCCAGTAGTGCAAAGCGCATTTGATCAAATTTATGATCAGAGAACAAGTTTATGTTCTTTAAAAAGGGAGGCTTTGCCTCAAGGTTTAAGAACAACAGTTCTTATTTTTTAAAAAAGGGTTGCCTTTGTAGATCAATGATCTGTGAATGAAGTAAATACTTCTTTGTTTTTATGATGAGATCTTTTGATCTCTTTTCATCAAAGACCTTGGTCTTTTGTAGATGTATAATCTTTTATGAAGATAGTTCTTCTGTTTTAATGAGATGATTTCATCTCTTTATTCAAGAACCATTCGTTTTACCTTGAAGAAAAATCTTCATTTGCTAAAATCTTGCTTTTCTTTCTTTGAGTTTTCTCAAAGTTTATAGGGTTTTTTTTTCTATATCCAACTTGAAGTCTTGGGGCTTTTATATAGGGTAAATTGATTTGTTAAATCAGTTAAAGAGATCTTTCTCTGATTGATTTGGGGATATTTCCCCACTGTTGGATCTTTGATTCTAGGGTTTCTATTTTACAGAAGGCAATTTTCTTGTTTTTAATAAGATTGGAAAGATCTTTCCATAACAGAATTTTAATTCTGATTAATTAATGATTTATCATCATTATTAGATCTTTTGATCTAAGGGTGGGGAATTTTTAATTTCAGCGCTGACGCACCTTGCGCGAGCGCACCTACATTTGACACATGGCGCGCAGCGCAGAGTGCAGCGCACTTTGCGCTAGCACACCTACGTTTGACACGTGGCGCGCAGTGCAGAGCGTAGCGCAGCTTGAGCTAGCGCACCTGTGTTTGACATGTGGCGCGCCTAGCGCTGGATCTGAAGCGTTGCTTCAATTTTTTTTTTATGAATTTTGAATTTTAAAACAGAGCTTTGTTCTGATTGGGGGTGCGCTGCGTAGGGCGCAGCACACCTGGCGCTAGCCCATCTGTGTTTGACACGTGGCGCGCAGCGCGCCTAGCGCTGAATCTGAAGCGTTGCTTCAATTTTTAAATTTTGAATTTTTAAACAGAGCTTTGCTCTGATTGGGGGAAACAATATTTCTTGAATTTCTTTTTAATCAAAATCGGTAAAAAGTAGAGTTATTACGATATTCCTTTTTCTAAAGCATATAACTCCATTTTCCTTTATGTTTTGATCAAACAAATTATACCACTTCACTTATAAGTTTAATACTCATGTCTAGAATAAATTTTTATCCAAGAATCTTTTGTAAAACAATCACAATTTAACTTTTTCATTAAAATACCATGAACTTTAGCCAACACCTCTTTTCGTATTTTGTTAAAACATACATTTAGAAAACTTCACAGGGTAACGACCTACCCCTCACATATACACATGGTTCCATAGCACGATATATCCTTGTATGATTTTTTGTTACGAATACAATATTACAAGAAAATACCATTTGCTATAAAACCGGATTTCTCTTAAATTATATTTAAAATTCCTTTGCAAATATACCTCTATAACCCTTTTTAGGGGATCCGCTATTGGATGGTGCGGATTATCACATATCCTTAGGCTAGTAGAGCGAGATGCAGACCTCCTCACGGAGCATTCGGTCTCGAAAGGTGTTTAATACGGTTTTTAAGAAAATCGCATTTTTTCTACTTAAATAAAATTTAATTTTTAATAATTATATAAAAATTAAAAAATCCATATATTTTCATAATATAATAAAATTACATTTTTTAAAATGTAAGAATTACAAGTTTCACTAAAATACCATCAAGGTACGAACAAAAGATAAGTTTTACAATAAAATAGCATGAACTTTCCAAACTACGTAGTTATCACTAAAATACCTCAAATCCTTAAAATTCACATCCATAAAAATCCTAAATAATTTAAATAACTTCTCGAGGTTATTTTTAGTTATATTAAAAAAAAATTTATAAAACTCTCTCGAGTTATATAAAACAATATTTAAGAACTTTAGTAAATATAGGTTTAAACGGGATCGATTCTCTTGAGCCCCAGGAAGCCGGAGAAAGTGAGTTCTTGCCTATTTAAGGTAGAAAACTTAACGGAGTTATCAATAATAATTGTCTTAGAAAAAGACACAAATCCTGTTGTCCATGTGCAACAGTTACCGATAACTCCCGAACCTAATTCAGGATCTAAATCAGTTATAAGTGTCAGACTCCATCTGAGTCTGACTCAAACCTGAATCCCAACTCAAATCAGAATCCAATTCAAACAAGAATCCAAATTCTAACATGTATACTTGAACTTGAACCTGAATACCTGAACTCAAACATCAATATCAAACCTGAATGCATGACTTGACTTGACCGAACCATGTCTATAACTTGACATGAGTACAAGATTACATCCTGAACCTGACTACTTGAACAACTTGTATCCATAGTTTCGACAAGACTTGTAACTATAATCAATACAATACATTACGCAGGGATAACGGGGTAGATTGGTACGGAATGTATCAACGTGGCATGAGATGGTCACTAAAAGACACCTACATGAACTCTCGTGCCGTTGTCCCATGGATTTTGATGGGGCCTTGTACTACATGTTACCATAGTCCACGGGGTAAGATGGACTCCTCTCGTATACACAAATACTCTCTGTACTATGTTACAAACAACTATCTTAGAATAATAATCTTATACCTGTACAACTTAACAGTTTCAATTCTCATTACTTGTTATATTCCATTCTTTCTTTTGGGACTTACCGAGTGCTAGTTTGCTAATGACATTCCTGTCTATTTCTTTCTTTGGAATGTTCGTCAGGAGGACCGGACTCTCAGGAGATCGAGCTGAGCCAGGAGGACTTGGATCAGTTCACTGCCCAAACGGACTTCTAGCCCATTTTGTACTTATTTCAGTTTGTATGCAACTGTTTAAGCATTGCTTTATATTATTGTATCTTTTCTTTTCAAAGCAGTTGTATTGTAAAGATGAATATTAATAAAAGTTGTTGTTTATTTTATATCTATTGTTATTCTTATGCAGTTTATAAATATTGCTTAATTATACTTAATGTATTTATTTCTTAGTAAATACATTACACCCTGCCACGTCATAGCTTCCGTGTGCTGGGAAGCGAGGCATGACACATTTGTGCCAAATACATAGGGACTTCATACATTAGCATCCAAATCCGCTGCATCTGACGGTAGCCAGTTGGCCATTCGAGATGTGGAGAACAAATATAATCGGCCCTATTGAACTATCGTCATCCAGAAGATATCGGTTTATACTAGAAATAACTTATTACTTCTTTAAGTGGGCAGAAGTTGTACCGCTAAGAGAGGTGAAAATGGAGAATATCCTCCATTTGTTCAAAACCCATGTCATCTACCGGTTCAGAACTCCGCGAAGAATAATTTCGGATAATGGACCAGCCTATAGAAGCCACAAAATAAGCCGTTTCGCACAACAACAAAATAAACTGGAGAAACTTCCCAGTCTATAATTCTTATGCCAATGGTCTAGCTGAAGCATTCAACAAGACCTTGTTTCCCCCAATCAGAGCAAAGCTCTGTTTTAAAATTCAAAATTTAAAAGTTGAAGCAACGCTTCAGATCCAGGCTAGGCGTGCTGCGTGCCACGTGTCAAACACGGATGCGCTAGCGCCAGATGCGCTACGCTCTGCGCTGCGCGCCACGTGTCAAACGTAGGTGCGCTAGCGCAAAGTGCGCTGTGTTCTGAGCAGCGCACCACGTGCAAAGCACGAGTGCGCTAGCTATGGAATTATAAAATTCCCCACCGTTAGATCGAAAAATCTAATAATAATGATAAATCATTAATTAATCAGAATTAAAATTCTGTTATGGAAAGATTTTCTCAGTCTTGTTAAAAACAAGAAGATTGCCTTCTACAAAACAGAAGCCCTAGGATCAAAGATCCAACGATGGGAAATATCCCAAAATCAATCAGAGAAAGATCTCTTTAACTGATTCAACAAATCAGCTGGCCCTATATAAAGGTCCTAAGAATTCAAGTCTGATAAAGAGAAACCCCCTACAAACTTTGAGAAAACTCAAAGAAAGAAAAGCAAGCTCTTGAAAGAAGATCATTTCTTCAAGGTAAAAAGAATGATTCTTGAACACAGAGATGAAATCATCTCATTAAAACAAAAGAATTATCTTCTTAAAAGATCATAGATTTACAAAAGACCAAGGTCTTTTATAAAAAGAGATCAAAAGATCTCATCATAAAAAAACAAAAGAAGTATTTACTTCATTCACAGATCATTGATTTACAAAGGCAAAGCCCTTTCAAAAATAAGAACTGTTGTTCTTGAATCTTGAGGCAAAACTTCCTTTAAAAAGTACATAAATTTGTTCACAGATCATAAAAATTGATCAAATGCGCTTTGCGCTATTGGAAAGAACGTGCCATGTGTCAACCGCAGACACAACTTGCGCTTTGCGCTTCTGAAACAGCGCACTGCGCTCATTGGCTGGCGCTCAGCGCCAAACGCGCCACATGTCATTCACTAGCGCGCCACTAAACTAGCGCAACGAGCTCATAAATTGAAAGCGCAATGCACTCATAAACTGGCGCAATGCACCCATCAGCCGAGAGACTATATCGACGTCCCTCTTCATTCCAACAGCGTGTGGGCGCAACTGTCAAATAAAATCGGAGCAATGGTATATTCCTAGCTCCAGATCTCGATGGCGATACGTACATCACAGAGATCATTCGGATGTCTACCCTACTTCAGCGAAGAATCGACGCAACACCAAAGCAAAAGCGAAATGACGGCATGTGCTTAGATTTGGGCCTCGACGGCAATACATACAAAGCCTAAAGACCAATTGGATGTCATCCCACCCTAGAAGTGTGCGGTCATGACTCATCAGGGCTCCAAATCAAGGCTAATCTCAAGTAAAGCTCCATAGCAAAACTTAACTATCATGCCCCGCTTCCCAAAATATGGAAAACGAGGGATGACTAGGCCAGCCATGCTCCTACGGTCAAGGAATAGTCCCGCCGTAGTCAAACTTCGGCTTCTAGCATTATATGGTAATCAGTAAACAAAACACAGTAGTAAAGGAAATACATCACAAAAATATTACATCAAATTTTCATTGTTCACAATTCACAAATAAACAGGAAATAACTACTAACCGAGTTCGAATACAAGATCTCTAGGGAAAACAGAAATGAAGAAAAAGGTACTCCAGACTAGATCTCCGTCAGCTCGAAAGGTAAATCCGACTCCTGCGCTGGTTCTTCCTTGAGTTCTGAGCATGCACACTCAGGTCGTCAAAGCGACGTAATAGAAATTTCATAATAGTGACATGAAACATGCAAATAAGGTAATAACAGTGAAATTAAAATGCTGATAATCACTATGTCACTAAATGATGCAAAGTATGATCCGTGTCCCTATCAGTCTCTAAGTCATGTTTGAAATCGTATAGTGGAAGGGAGGATCATGATTAACAGGAGTCTCGTACATACCCGAGACAATGGCTCACACGCCCGGGACATAACCCTGTCAGCCGGATCGCTAGATCCTACCTAATATATATAAGAACCACTGTTCGAATGATCATCCTCTAAAACACCGTCCCGCTAAATACGATACACTTTCCACTTCGATTTCCCTTTTTTTTCCCAGGTTTACACTATTGATGATTATGATTTAGTCGTGTACAAGTATACCAATAGCACGGTTTTGTCACTGTTCAATGTATTAATCACTGTCACGAATCACACTTTTCCATTGGCGTACTTGACACTCCTAAACCAATATCATTCACACACGATAATGCAATGTCCATGGAATAATAACGCGCACTATCACTATGTATATGGCAGTTGGGTAAGGTATGTACATTTATGCGGTTAACAAGTCATGTGTGATATGAACCAATATGCACGTCATAAGCTTACAAAAATTACAGTAATTCATATGTTCATAATTCAGCGAAATGATACAAATACGATAACAAGTACACTCTGTCTGCAGTTTAGAAAAATTAGTTTCAGTACAATCGGGTTTCTGGTATTCAAGTTACAGCCGTTTCAATTTAAGTGTTCGCTGCAGGAAATTCAGTTTCTGAACTGAACGTCCGTTTCGCGACACGATTTTCACCCAATTGGACTTAGAATTTAGCTACACTACAGTTAAATAAAAATTAAGGTTTTCAGTAAGGTTTTCAACTCAATAGACAGATTCTCAATTGCATCTGTACATCAGAAGTTATACACTGTTCAACACTAGTATGTCAATTCTGTTTCTGTTTGGGACTACTAGACGTCCTGATCTTTTAAATTGGAGTTTAAATAGTAAATGACGATAAAATGGGGTGAAATCACTTGAGTTATTTATCTAACAGATTCATCTTCAATAGAATGTAGGGTTCCGCAACGTACGAGTTCAGACAGCGAAGGGGTAATCATTACGAGACAGAAAACAATAATCAGAATTGCTCTGGACTACAGTCCAGAGCCGCATTCCGAACCAATTCTCGTCATAATTTCAGTACAGAAACAATTAAGAACTTGCATAGGGTTATAGGTCATCTAGTCGGCTTCGATTTGAGCCTTCAAACTCATCATTTCAATGTATACACAATTTATTGTGATTTTAACACTTTCCAGGTACGGGAAATTCCCAGTTTTTACGGGTGTATTTGGGAGTGATCATTTAAGCCATTAACAGTTGTATTTTTCAGTGAAATTTTTACACAAGGTTCATTGCCAGACGTGCCAGAATATGCAATCGAGTTCCATCAAATTAAATGAAGGTTTTCATTTGGATCTTGCATCAAACACTTATGTCATTTAAGTTTTCATGAATCGCAAATATGGAATTAATACGATTTCAGTTTGTAATGGAAATAATCTAGCATGTAGCAAGTAGGGTACTTGCCTGGAGACATTTTGGCGATGTACGGCAGCGGCAACGGCACGAGCGCTCGATGAACGACACGGTTTGGATTCACGGCCTCGGCTCGCGTTTCGGGTTCGTCGTCGGAGTTGTCCGGGGGTGGCTCGTATTCGCTGGAAGTGGAGGGGGATGCTCTGTGGATCTCCTGGGATGTGCTAGGTTCGACGATGTCGGTGGTGGTCGCTCCGGCGATGTGCACAGTGGGGGTAGAGATGTGGGTTTTGAAGAGAGAGAGAAAGGGATAGTGGGGCTCGGGTTTGGAGTGATGATGATGATGCTGAGGATGTAGAGGGTCGACGAGGTATTTTAGATGCAGTGGGGGCTCGTCGGCGTCGGGTGCAGGTGGTGGCCGTGGTCGGATGCGAGTGACTTGGGTGTGCAGGGGGTTCTGCGGTGGCGGTTGAAGAGGGTGGAGTAGTGTGGGGGTTCTGTTGATGGAGAGAAGAGAGCGAGGGAGGATGAATGAGGGGGTTGCAGTCGTCGTCGTCGGGGGTAAGTGGGTGATGGGAGCTCGAGTTGGGTTTTCTGTAGATAGAGAGAGATGAGGAGGAGTTGGAGAGTGAGGGTGTGAGGGAGAGAGGGGGAAGGAGTTTGAGAAGAGGTTGAGGGAGTCGTGGCCGGGGTCATGGGGCGTGGGGCAACGGCGCGGTTGAGGGCGACGTGGGTGCGCGAGGGGAGATGTGAGAACGAAGAAAAAGTGAGCGGGAAAGTTTTTTTTTTCGAGTGGGGAAGAAGGATAATGGAAGCGGGTCGGGTAGGTTTGGGCGCGTGGGCTTTGGGAGCTTGGGCCGGAGGAAATTGGGTTTAGTTTTAATAAAAGGGAAACGGGCTGGGCCGGGGGTTGATTATGGATTTAATGTTAATCTAAATTAATTTATATTGGGCTGAGATATTAGGGAGTTTGGGCTGAGGTTAATTGATAAAGGGAATTTAGGGTTTTAATTTGATGGTCTAGAGAAATTTAAATACGACAAATCTAACAACCAATTTCCTACGAAAATACGAGGGATAGAAGGAAGTCGGGGAACTAGGAAAAATATATAAGGATTTTCATTGATGGAAATGGGGATTTACATCATACCCCCCTTACAAAAATTTCGTCCTCGAAATTTAACAAGGATACAAAGAAACAAAAGTACTAAACAAAGAGATGTGGAAAACGTGCGTGGATATTTTCTTCCCGCTCCCAGGTAGATTCTCCTGGGGAACGACCGCCCTAAAATACTCGAACTAACAGAATGACCTTGTTCCTCAGCACTTTTTCTCTGCGATCGAGGATGGTGGTGGGCTGCTCCTCGTAAGATAGGTCGGTACCCAAATACTCCGAATAGTCCAGAACATGGCTCTCATCCCGAACATAACGCCGCAACTGAGACATGTAGAAGGTATTGTGCACACCAGCTAGCGATGGAGGCAAAGCAAGTCGATAGGCCACCTCTCCTACTCGCTCTAGCACCTCAAAAGGTCCGATGAAACGGAGACTGAGCTTTCCCCGACCTCCAAACCTGGTAACTCCACGGGTAGGGAAAATCTTTAGGAACACGTGATCTCCGACTTCAAATTCTAGTGCTCTCCTGCTGGTATCCGCCCAACTCTTCTGTCGATCCTGAGCCATCTTAATGTGCTGCCTGATCATTTGGACCTTGTCGACTGTCTGAACAATGAGCTCAGGACCTAGTAATCTTCGTTCTCCCACATCATCCCAACACACTGGGGATCGACACTTCCATCCGTAAAGTGCTTCGAAAGGAGCCATCTGAATGCTAGCCTGGTAACTGTTGTTATAAGAAAATTCGACTAGATGTAGATGGTCTTCCCAGGAACCCTGAAAATCCAACATGCAGGCCCTCAACATATCCTCGAGCATCTGAATCGTACGCTCGGATTGTCCGTCCTTCTGCAGGTGAAGCTGTACTGAACTTAAGGCGGGTACCCAAACTCTCCTGTAAGCTCCTCCAGAAGTGTGAAACAAATCTGGTGTCTCGATCTGATATAATGCTGACCGGAACTCCATGAAGTCGCACTATCTCCTGCATGTATCTCTCCGCAAGTGACTACGTCGACCGTCCCACTCGGAATGGTAAAAAGTGTGAAGCTTTCGTAAGGCGGTCGATGATAACCCAAATGGCGTTGTTGCCTCTAGGGCTCCGTGGTAAGGCCGTCACGAAATCCATAGTAATGTGCTCCCACTTCCATTCTGGTATCGGAAGCGGTTGTAACAATTCTGCTATCCTCTGATGTTCCGCCTTCACCTGCTGGCATACCAAGCACCTGGATACGAACCTCGCAATTTCCCGCTTCATTCTGTTCCACCAAAAATGCTGCTTTAGGTCCCGATACATCTTCGTACCTCCCGGATGCACAGAATAAGCTGAACTATGCGCCTCAGCCAGTACCTCTTCTCGAACATCCCCTTTGAGTACGCAAAGTCTGCTACCGAATCTCAGAGAACCGTCTTCATGTATGATTAAGTCCTTTCTCAGCCCGGTTTCTACTTGCGCTCTGAATTTTTGCAATCGAGGATCATTCGCTTGTACAGCCTTGATGCGATCCACAAGGGAAGACTGCACCTGTAGTTGCCAAAATTGACTGAGTGCGCTCGGTGTGACGATCTCAAGCTCGAGTCTCTGAAAATCCTCAATGATGCTCCTCTGACTGGTCAACATTATGACCGCTGGCTTGCGACTGAGAGCATCTGGTACAACATTTACTTTCCTTGGGTGATACTGAAGGTCCAAGTCATAATCTGCCATCAGTTCTAGCCATCGGCACTGCCTCATGTTTAGTTCTTTCTGAGTAAAGACGTACTTCAGACTTTTCTGATCCGTGTACACCTCCACCTTCTCGCCCAATAGATAGTGCCTCCAAATCTTCAACGCAAAAACCACTGCAGCTAACTCCAAGTCATCGTAGGGTAGTTCCTCTCGTGATTTCTCAGCTGTCGAGAGGCATAAGCTACCACCCGACCGTGCTGCATCAGAACACAGCCTAATCCCTTCCCTGAGGCATCACTGTGTATCACCAAACCACCGGAATCATCTGGTACTGTAAGAATGGGCGACGTGGTTAACTTCTGCTTCAGTGTCTTAAATGCCTGAGCACACTCCTCTGTCCACGCAAATGGTACATCCTTCCGTGTCAGTCTCGTCAGAGGTTCAGCGATCCTTGAAAAGTCTTGGACGAACCGCCGATAATATCCTGCCAGTCCCAAAAAGCTTCTGATCTCGGCCACTGACTTCAGTGTTGGTCAATCTCTGACAGATTCTATCTTTGCCGGGTCCACTGAGATGCCTTCGCCCGAAACAATGTGTCCCAAGAACTGAACCTTGTCGAGCCAGAATTTACACTTGCTCAATTTCGCATACAGCTTCTCTTTCCGAAGAATTTATAGAATCATGCACAAATGCTCAACATGCTCCTCCCGGTTCTTCGAGTAAACAAGTATGTCGTCGATAAATACAACGACAAACGTGTCCAAGTACTTTGCAAACACCCTGTTCATTAAGTCCATGAATATCGCTGGAGCATTGGTAACACCGAACGGCATCATAAGGAACTCATAATGTCCGCATCGGGTCCTGAAAGCCGTCTTGCATACATCCTCGGCTGATACTCTGATTTGATGATATCCAGAACGGAGATCCAACTTCGAGAATACCTTGGCCCCACTTAACTGATCGAATAAGTCATCGATGTGCTGGATTGGGTACTTGTTCTTTATTATGATTTTGTTCAACTCCCGATAATCTATACACATCCGCAGTGATCCATCCTTCTTCACTAGCAAAACTGGTGCACCCCACGGTGAAACGCTTGGCCGAATAAATCCCTTCTCCAAGAGTTCTTCAATTTGCTTCTTCAACTCCGCCAACTCAACCGGTGCCATTCTGTACGGGGCCTTGGATACTGGTGCCGTACCCGGAGTCAAATTGATCGAGAACTCCAAGACGCGTAGAGGTGGTGGACCTGGTAAATCTTCAGGAAACACGTCCAGAAAGTCCCGAACAATCTCTGGGGCTGGGCTCTCATCAATCTCCATAGCTGTCAGCTCCTTTGGCTTGGCCCTATACTTGGCTGGCTCCAAAGATTCGCTCCCGCCTTCGAAAATAAACTCCGAGTGATTGGGAATGCGGAATATCATGTTCCTTGCTCGGCAATCAATAACTGCATGGAAGGTACTCATCCAATCTATCCCGAGAATTGCGTTATAACTGCCTGTCCCAATCAAAAAGAAATTCGCATAGAATTCCCTGCCACACACTACAACCGGACATGATCTACATTCTCGACTAGACATTATAATGCTATTACCCATATGAATCTCCCAGCTCTTGGTTAGTGGTTCATGTGGTATAGAGTGTGTATCAATGAAATGCTCAGATATGAAACAGTGCGATACTCCAGAATCAAATAGTACTCTAGCTGGTAAGGAATGAACGAGTAGAGTACCTGTAACAACTTCTCCTGAAGCCTCTTCCTGCTCGGCGGTCAAGGTGAAAGCCCGTCTCTGACTGCGACCTGTATAGGGTTGCCTCTGCTCCTGTGGCCTCTGTTGCTGTGGTCCAGAACCTCCCTGTATCTCTGCTCGCTCGGGGCAACCGCTAATCCTATGCTGACTGGATCCGCAAATTAAGCACTGTCCCTTGGCGCGGCGACAGTCCTTCTGGGTATGCCCATCTCTATTGCAGTAGCCGCAAACTACATTCTGTCTCTGGGGGCGATGCTGTGGCACAACTGGGCTCTTCATCTGAGTCGTTCCAGGCCTGTGAACTGGTATGGCTCCTCGAGAAGGTGCATGGGTACGTGCTGGAACGATTGGGGGCTTCCTGAATTTATTGATCAATTTCTCCTGAATTCTCGCCGCGTTGAGTACCTGTGCAAAAGTCTGCAACTCCAGAGATGCGATCAACTGCTGCAGCTCGAAATCAAGTCCCTGCAAGAAGAGTCTGGCCCTGGTAGCCTCTGAAGCGACCATGTATGGAGCAAATCGGCTCAGACGGTTGAACTCTGCCGTATATACGTCCACGGGGCGGCCATTCTGCTTCAGTAGAATGAATCTTTCTTCCATCTCTGCCTTGACGGTGGAAGGGAAATAATGATCCAGGAAGCACTCCTTAAATTTGCTCCATTCAATTGGCCTTTCTAGCCTGCTTTCTTCAACTGTCCACCAAGTATGGGCTTCATCTTCCAACTGAATCTTTATCACATTCACCCTATCTTCCTTTGGTACCCTGGCTACCGTCAGTAAGTTCTCCATATTAACCAGCCATTGCTCGGCTTCGAGTGGCTCGGCTAGCCCTGTAAATGCTGCTGGATGTAATCTCCGGAAATCTGATACGGTGCCAGCCCTAGCAAAGTAAGCTGGTGGAGCAGTGCCCTCGGGGGCGGTAATGAGTGCGGAGGGTCCTCCTGCAGCGGTAATAGCCCTGAGTCCCTCAGCGAGTAAGTCCGTCTACCTCTCCTGAGATTTTGCGAGAGAGGTCAGTGCACTAAGTATTCTTTCCGTGTGATCCTGAGAACTTGAGTCCGAGGAGTGGTCGTTCGGGGACGTCATATCGCTAGAAAATTCAAAAGGATATGATTAGATTCAAGAATGAAAATCAGGAATAGTGAAGCGAAAATAATGTAATGCAGTGTAGTTAATGTTATCCCTTGTTACTAAACACGGCTCTGATACCAACAAAACCATGTCACGCCCCGCTTCCCAAAATACGGAAAACGATGGATGACTAGGCCTGCCATGCTTCTACGGTCAAGGTATAATCCCGCCGTAGTCACACATCGGCTTCTAGCATTACATGGTAATCAGTAAACAAAGCACAGTAGTAAAGGAAATACATCACTAAAATATTACATCAAATTTTCATTGTTCACAATTCATAAATAAACAGAAAAGAACTACTAACCGAGTTCGAATACAAGATCTCTAGGGAAAACAGAAACGAAGAAAAAGGTACTCCAGACTAGATCTCCGTCAGCTCGAAAGGTAAATCCGACTCCTGCGCTGGTTCTTCCTAGAGGTCTGAGCATGCACACTCAGGTCGTCAGAGCGACGTAATAGCAATTTCATAATAGTGACATGAAACATGCAAATAAGGTAATAACAGTGAAATTAAAATGTGATAATCACTATGTCACTAAATGATGCAAAGTATGATCTGTGTCCCTATCAGTCTCTAAGTCATGTTTGAAATCGTATAGTGGAAAGGAGGATCATGTTTAACAGGAGTCTCGTACATACCCGAGACAACGGCCCACATGCCCGGGACATAACCCTGTCAGCCGGATCGCTAGATCCTACCTAATATATATAAGAATCACTGTTCGAATGATCATCCTCTAAAACATGGTCCCGCTAAATGCGATACTCTTTCCACTTCAATTTCCCCCCTTTTCCCAGGTTTACACTATTGATGATTATGATTTAGTCGTGTACAAGTATACCAATAGCACGGTTTTGTCACTGTTCACTGTATTAATCACTGTCACGAATCATTCACTTTTCCATTGGCGTACTTGACACTCCTAAACCAATATCATTCACGCACGATAATGCAATGTCCACGGAATAATAACGCGCACTTCACTATGTATATGGCAGTTGGGTAAGGTATGTACATTTATGCGGTTAACAAGTCATGTGTGATATGAACCAATATGCACGTCATAAGCTTACAAAAATTGCAGTAATTCATATGTTCATAATTCAGCAAAATGATACAAATACAATAACAAATACACTCTGTCAGAAGTTCAGAAAAATTGGTTTCAGTACAATCGGGTTTCTGGTATTCAAGTTACAGCCGTTTCAATTTAAGTATTCGCTGCAGGAAATTCAGTTTCTGAACTGAACGTCCGTTTCGCGACACGATTTTCACCCAGTTGGGCTCAGAATTTAGCGACGCTACAGTTAAATGAAAATTAGAGTTTTTAGTAGGGTTTTCAACGCAATATACATATTCTCAATCGCATCTGTACGTCAGAAGTTATGCACTGTCCAACACTAGTATGTCAATTCTCTTTCTGTTTGGGACTACTAGACGTCCTGATCTTTTAAATTGCAGTTTAAATAGTAAACGATGATAAAATTGGGTGAAATCACTTGCTTTATTTAGATAACAGATTCATCTTCAGTAGAATGTAGGGTTCCAAAACTTACAAGTTCAGACAGTGAAGGGGTAATCATTACAAGACAGAAAACATTAACCAGAACTGCTCTGGACTGCAGTCCAGAGCCGCTCTCCGAACCAATTCTTGTCATAGTATCAGTACAGAAACAATTAAAAACTTGCATAGGGTTATAGGACATCGAGTCGGCTTCGATTTGAGCCCTCAAACGTATCGTTTCAATGTATACACAATTTATTGTGATTTTAACACTTTCCAGGTGCGGGAAATTCCCAGTTTTTATGGGTGTATTTGCGGGTATTTGTTTAAGCCATTAACAGTTGTATTTTTCAATGAAATTTCTACACAAGATTCATTGCCAGATGGGCCAGAATATGCAATCGAGTTTCGTCAAATTAAATGAAGGTTTTCATTTGGATCTTGCATCAAACACTTATGTTATTTAAGTTTTCATGAATTGCAAATATGGAATTAATACGGTTTCAGTTTGTAACGGAAATAATCTAGCATGTAGCAAGTAGGGTACTTGCCTGAAGACGTTTTTGCGATGCATGGCAGTGGCAACGGCACGAACGTGTGACGAACGGCGCGGTTTGGATTCACGGCCTCAGCTCGCGTTTCGGGTTCGTCGTCGGAGTTGTCCGGGGGTGGCTCGTATTTGCTGGAAGCGGAGAAGGATGCTCTGTGGATCTCCTGGGATGTGCTGGGGTCGACGATGTCGGCGGTGGTCGCTCCGGTGATGTGCACAGTAGGGGTAGAGATGTGGGTTTTGGAGAGAGAGAGAGAGAGAGGGATAGTGGGGCTCGGGTTTGGAGTGATGATGATGATGATGCTGAGGATGTAGAGAGTCGACAAGGTGTTTCAGATGCAGTGGGGGCTCATCGGTGTCGGGTGCAGGCGGTCGCCGTGGTCGGGTGCGAGTGAGTTGGGTGTGCAGGGGGTTCTGCGGTGGCGGTTAAAGAGGGTGGAGTAGTGTGGGGGTTCTGTTGATGGAGAAAAGAGAGCGAGGGAGGATGAATGAGGGGGTTGCAGTCGTCGTCGTCGGGGGGTGAGCGGGTGATGGGAGCTCGAGTTGGGTTTTCTGTAGATAGAGAGAGATGAGGAGGAGTTGGAGAGTGAGAGTGTGAGGGAGAGAGGGGGAAGGAGTTTGAGAAGAAGTTGAGGGAGTCGTGGCTGAGGTCGCGGGGCGTGGGGCAACGGCGCGGTTGAGGGCGACGTGGGCGTGCAAGGGGCGACGTGGGAACGAAGAAAAAGTGAGCGGGAAAGTTTTTTTTCGAGTGGGGAAGAAGGATAATGGAAGCGGGTCGGGTAGGTTTCGGCGTGTGGGCTTTGGGAGCTTGGGCCGGAGGAAATGGGGTTTAGTTTTAATAAAAGGGAAACGGGCTGGGCCGAGGGTTGATTATGGATTTAATGTTAATCTAAATTAATTTTTATTGGGCTGAGATATTAGGGAGTTTGGGCTGAGGTTAATTGATAAAGGGAATTTAGGGTTTTAATTTAATGGTCTAGAGAAATTTAAATACGACAAATCTAGCAACCAATTTCCTACAAAAATACGAGGGAAAAAAGGAAAGGAAAAACTCGGAGAACTAGAAAAAATATATAAGGATTTTCATTGATGGAAACGGAGATTTACACTAACGCTGGATTTTCTAATGGTAATGGGGATGTACCAACCTAAGAAGACTACTTGAAGATATCTTGTCCATCCTCAGAAGGGATCATAGACACGACAAACGCGTGGCTATTCGAGCTGCAACTTAAAGGATTGCATATTAGGGAAATATCAGTCAACGCGACGATAAAATGAATTTAACCCAGTACCATAAATCTAATGGACTCCTATCATAAAAAACGGGGTTATCTATATTTAACGTTAGGGCGAGTTTGCCTATAAGCCTAAGGGAAGGGTAAATTAAACACTCCGAAACGAGTAAATAAACTATGCCAAACTATTTTAGTACAAAATAAAAAGTGCGGATATAAAAAGAGGTGTTTTTCATTCATACGTAAAAATATGGATAACAGACTTTTGAAGAGTGAAAGATAAAGAAAAACAAACCATCACATAAGGTTTACAGTGGTAAGATACTAGCATCGGTACATGGGTTCCTAAACTAAAAAATAAAGCCCGGCAAGGCTTCCCAGGCATCATCCCCCATCTTTTTTTGCTTCCGTTCGTGGAGGCAGGCCTCGGGGTCGCCACTGATATCTTCCATCCAAGCATATGAAGCTATGATTTCTCTTTGTTTATATATGCGATGTGCGAGAGTAATCGCTTCATCCCTCCACCGTTTAGAGATCTGGCCTATCAGGTAGACCGGGTGCACTTTGTCTTCGACCTGATCAAGTGCTTGGAACGGCATCACCTTAAGATTTCCTGGCACGGAGTCCCAGATTGCTTCAAACACCATCTGCAGAAGGGAAGAGTAGCGAGGAAGTAGTCATTCATAGTGAGCTTTTAAGCGATACAGCATGGCTTCGCACTGATCGTCGGTATAGTCTGGCCCATAATAACGAATGATGTTGTGAGAAATGATGTCCCTAATGGTATACAAGTGATCATCCATTAGGCAAAGAATGAGAAGCTAAGGCTTTAGGGTAGCGGGTGCACAGAAAAGTGCAAGTACGATCGGGAGTTAGGCCTTATTTATAAGAAGGCTGGGACGGTTCGACTGCCTGACGGTAAAACTTCCCACTTAATCGCGACGGTCCAGTTACTCACGAAGTCCCAAAGGAGATTGATCAATGGGCAGTTTTACACTGTTGCACACACGTGAAACAGACGTGCGCACAGTCGGTGGGGGGAATTTGTTCACACCTCTTTAAGTGCTCACTTACATATATATGCGCACTTAAGTGAGAAATAACGTTGAAAGTATGTGTACTTATATATACATGTGTGAAGGTTAGTGTGTGATACGTGCGCAGCATATGTGCACATCATTGGCGTTCGCGGTTAGTAGAAATTCCTAAAGATGAAGTGCACACGCAAAGCACATGCACATGCGCTTGCCATATGCACGTGCAAAGCACGTGCGTACATGCAAGATGCACATATGTTTAAATGATGGATTCAGTGGAAGGACACTTGTTGAAGGCGAAACATTCATCAATCAATGATAAAAAAAATGCATTTAAACAAACGTATTATTTTACAAGGAAGAGATCACCAAATATGGGATCGGGACTACATGGGTTAACAAAACAGTATACAAAATTCTCTAACTCCCTCTTGGCCTTCTCTACCATCTCGAAACGGCGATTCTCGTTGAAAGTCGCTCCCCATCGATCAGTGTCATGCTCGTCGGCAAAAGCGAACATGACGGCCCATCGAGCCCGTATCTGACTCGGCAAGTGGACGGAGCAGTCCCTTAGAGATTTCGTGATCAGGTCGGCCTCCTGAAAGCGGTCAACTTTGTCCTCCGCTGCGTTGAGTATCGCCAAAGTCATCTCCGCAGGGTGAGGAGGAATGTCGTCGAGAACGGCAAGAAAAATTATGCAAAACCAGATAGAGCCGACAGGAAGAGATTCCCTACGAATCATAAGCTCATGCATCACCGTGTCGCACCGAGCATCTGTAAAAGCGGGATTCGCCAGACATGCATCGAAACGAGGAATAATATCCCTTATAGGCATCTTCCATGGCTGTTGAGGAGCATGCTAGCAATCGCAAGCCACGATTCTCTCTTTATGGTTCTTCCTATATGAAAGTGAAGAAAAAGATGAACATTTCTTTGAATTATAAAGAGAAGCATTAAAATCTCGGCACAGAAAATGTTGTGCATGGTGTCAGCTGGAATGATTCCCAAACTCTGACTATAAGAAAATGTTGAAAACGAGGAAGAGGACTTAGAAAGTCAAAAGAAAAAAGAAAACGAAACCCTCCCGTGTGCAAAGAACGTGAGCGCTCGCATGCACAGCATATGACCCCTGGCTTCAGGGAGGATTAAATCCTATGAAATGGCTTTCACGTGTTAAGCACGTGAGCGGTCACATGCAAAGCATCTGATCTCCGGTTTCAATAAGGATTAAATTCTGTGATATAAGGCTCATATATTAAATACGTGAGCGCTCACATGCCCAAACCGGCCCCACGTGTTAAACATGTGAGCACTCAGGTGCAAAGCATGTGAGCACTGCTATCATTTATATACGACAACCCTCACGTGAAGTCCACATGGGCGCATCAATTTGAAGCACTAGCTTCAGATAAAATTAAATTCTATTTAGAACTAAGTTCTAGCTGGGGATTTTCACTTGATCTTTTTGAAATAAGAAAGAGTTTCTCTGTTAAACAGAGAACCTTTGGATTTAAAATCCAACGGTGATTATAATATCACCGACCAAAGCAAAAGACAAAATCAAATGTTTTGTTAAGAAAATAATTTCCTAATATTGCTAAAACCAACAGAAAATATTTTCTGTTAAACAGAAAGTCACCGGATCAAAGATCCAACAGTGGACAAAATTCCCCGAGTGATCTTTAGGATCAATTAAATCAATTGATATCTCTCAACGAGAAATTTTCTCAAACTAATTAATAGTTTTTCCTCCCCTATATAAAGGACCCGAGACTTCAAGTCTCATATAGATAATCAACCCTATAATGCGATAGAAGCAAAAATACCGAGAATTCTATTCTCTTGAAGAACATCTTCTTGCTCCTCTCAAATACTAAGTAAACAGAGAAATCAAAACATCTCCTTTGCCCGTTATATATATAAGGGTTTAACTCTCTAAAAAAATGAATATAGTTCTTTCTCTGGATCTCAAATCTGCAAGAAAAATCTTCTATAAGTTGAGAATTTAATTCTCATCGGGAAGATCTTCATCTTCAGATTCAAAGATTTAGGGGGAAACTATCTTGTTTAGTCAATCCCATATAAACATATTGGAAGAGGTATGAAAGGATGGAGTTCATACTCCAGGAACTTAATTCCTTTATGTAATACCCGGTTTGTTTTGTACTCTATCTTGTGTATTATTAGTAATAAGTTCTTTTAAAATATTTTCCCAAACGATTTTTCCTATACTTTTCCCGTGACTCTAATTTTCTAATTAGTTCTAACGAGAATCCCATTAAACCTATTTTATTTATCATATTATTTTCCTTATATTTATTCTATTTTATTTTTCCTAATTATCTAAGTCTAAACCCTAACCTTTAATCTATTTATTCTAATTTTTCTAAACCCTTCTTCTTTAAAACCTAATCTAAACCCTAAACAACCAAAACCTTAAACCCTTTTTATTTTATTCTATTTTCTTTTCTAAGCCCATAAGCCTAGCCCGTCCCAGACCCGACCCGACCCAAGAAAACCTGACCCGCTTCCCCACTCCCTTTTTCTTCCTCTCTTCACTTCCTTTTCCCGCTCGTTTTCCCCCGCTTCACCCTTCCTTCCGCCCACGGCCCATTCCCTCACCTCACATCCCCGCGGCCCGCTCCACCCCAGCGACAACGTCCCCGCTCCTCTCTCATCAACTACCCCACACGCTTCTCTTGCCAAACTCCTCCATCTCCTCAACAACCTCTCCTCTTTGCATCCACGACCCGTTTCCTCAACAACCCGTGATCCCCTCGCCTGCTCGCTCTCTCTCTCTCCTCACAACTCAACCCCACAACACCACCTCCAACTTCACCACCTCCGACTAGAACCACAAACTCCTCCCGCTGCACCTCTGACCCACCACCTCACACAGCCAATCATCGCCGGAGCTCCTCCCTCAACTACTACCAACCACCTATCTCCTTGACCTCCTCTTCTCACCATTGCACTCGAGCTCCTCCGCCGCACCTCATTGACGTCGACGAGCCTCCGGTTACCAGCTAAACACCCCTTGTTCCTCCTCTTCCCCCGATCTCCTCTCCTCCTCACCACCAACCCTCGCTGGAGCTAACTCCTCCGACAACCGACAACCCGGTGCACCTCCTAACCCCGTCTTAGCCGACTCCAACCCAGCTCCAGTCACCTTGGCCGTAGCTCCAAGCCGATCTCCCTGTGTCCAAAATCGATCCCCGTCTACTTTCCTCCTCTGCTCCTCACCTCCGAGCTGCGCGCTCCAAACACCCAACCCAGAACCCAACAACCTTATTCCCTACACCCTCACCTGTGCTCCGACCTCCGTCTCCTCTGCTCCTCGCCGACCTAGCCACGACGAGCTACCCGAGCCAGTCACCCTTAACACCTGCTCGCCATTGCCTTGAGCCACCTGAGCATCACCACCCTCCACTTTCGATGACTACCAGCACAGCTGACCTCGTGGAGTCGCCGTTAGCCGAGCCCAACTGAGCTTGCTGCCGTTGCCGCTGCCTGTGTTGGTGCCGTGCTGTTGCCACCTCCACCGTGTCGCCGTCGTTGCGCCATCGCCAGGCAAGTTTTGGAACTTGCTTATCATGCTAATTATGTATAACCATAATTATTTATCATGCCGTAATTTTATTGACGAACTTTAATAAATTACTATCCTATTTGATTGTACTGAACCGAACCAAAATTCGTGTCTAATATCCCATAGCAATGTTGTATAAAATTTATAGAATTTTAATCTTATTTAGTCGGTGATTAAAATGGGCTTTTCGATTGTTACCTAGATCATTAACCTAGGTGTTCGACACGGAACCCTAAACGAAAACCCTATTTAAAATGGAAGAATTTGTGACCAATAAATCCATCTACTGATAATGAATGTCGAGTAGGGATTTGGGTAATAAAATAGCTAGGTTATACCTGTGAAATGTTGCCCTAAAAGGCGACGTAAATCTGGAAATCGCCGTGCATATCACGTTGGAAAATTAATAGTAAATTAGATATAACTCGTATCATGACTTGCTTGGGCTCGTTATGAAGCAGACTAGATATTCTGTAAACCTCTGATAATTCTTACTGAATATTGTTTTGTTATGATGTTGAATACTGAGGCGATTCGCGGCCCTGAACTGCAATCCGGGGCAACGTTTAGTTTTGAATACCTGACTTTGGAATACCTGTATACCCCTTCCTTAAACTGAAAATGCTTGGAACCCTATATTGTCGCGTAGATAATTTAGTTATCTAACACTTGAAACTGGTCCCGTCCTGTTTCACCATCATTTGATATTTAATTTGCATTTTAACGTACCTAGGTGTTCTTCAGTTTCTGCAGTGACTCCTCTTGCATAGCTACACTAGAAAGGACATAACTTTCAATATAGAACTGCTATTGATAATTAGTTTAATGTGTTGGAAACATGACAGAAAAGTCTACACATTATTCAACTTTAGAATCGCCTAATTATGCTCCTAACTGAGAGTAAAACGTGTTACGAAATGGACTTCCAATTCAGAAATTGGATTTCCAGCAGTGAACACTTAAAATGAAATGACTATAACTAGCAAACCTGAAACCCGATTGACGCGAAACCAATTTTTATGGATATATAATTAAACATACTACTAACCTCTTTTATATTGTTTTGTTTAATTTTGCACGTATGATTTATAGTAAATTTTGCAAGTTGTATGACACTAGCTGCTATATTTTATTTGTATCATGAATAATTACATTCTCATCATATCATGTAGCTGTATACCCTCATTGAATAGTGGTCACATACATTGATAACCTAGTGATTGTGTTACATTACCCAGTGATAAGTATTAGTGATTAGATTGTGGCAAGTACGTTAGTGTTAAAGCGTGATTGAGTAGTGAAGGTGACACGTACTTATATACAATCAGCGGAACCAGTTAATTTATTGCATTGTCGACGTCTATGTGACATATATAAGTGTAACTATAACTGAAACGGGACAGTTATGGAGCACTTATATTAGTGTCATAGGTAAGGCGTCAAACACTGTCCATTTATCCTGGGTACCAGTCGAGACATGCTTGATGGAGATCTGGTCTTCAGTTCTCACGTAGACTTGTCATGAACCGACTAGTATTTGGGTTTATGGTCGGTATTTGATGCAGACCGTGGGTGTGGAGTAATTTGAGTATGAGTTCAACGGAATCTCGGGAATCCCATTGCCGGCATATACAGTGATTTTGGGATTTGTATGGATTGTGTTATTGATTATTATCGTGTGTGATTCGAGCCCATGTTCCCTTACCCCTGGGGCTCTATCCTTGGGTTAGGGATACTCCTGTGTGGTTGACGCTCACACTTAGACTGACGATAGGTTTAGCGACCTGGACAGTGAGACTTAGAGACTGATAGGTTTAGTGACATGGTCATGCATTGATACTGATTCGATATACCTGCTTTACTGTTTACCTGTACCGGTTATTTCATGCTCATATCATCACTCCATGTTTACTCTTTCATGTTCACCATTATTGCACGTGTTTACATATGTATTCATATATATTGCTACTGTGTCGCTCTGACGACCTGAGTATGCATGCTCAGAGTGAGAAGTGGACTTAGCTTGGATCGGGACCTGTCGTACCTTGAGGATATTGCGGATATCTAGATCAGCGACGCCAGCGCTATCCTTCTCGTGATCCCTATATGGTTAGTTTTATACATGTTTTGATTTAGTGACTGCATTTCTCATTACCTGTGCATTGATTACTGATTACCACGTAAAGCTAGAAGCCGAAGTGTGACTACGGCGGGATATTTCCTTGACCGTAGGAGCATGGATGGCCCTGTCAACCCCTCGTATTCCGTATTTTGAGAAGCGAGGCGTGAAACTTTATAATCAAGAGCTTAGTTCTTAAAGAATCCGATCCAGATCTTTAAAATAGTGATCTTGGTGATCATTAATAGTCAAAATACTATTAACAGAAGTTTAATTTTTCTAAAAAAATATGAACAGAGATTAAATCTCTAAAAATACAGCGTCTCACGTGATATCTGCGTGAGCGCTCAAAAGATTCTATGAAGATAGCGCCTCACGTGATACCCACGTGAGCGCACAGAAGGCCCATGAAGACAGTGCCTCACGTGCCATACACGTGGGCACCCATAAGCAAAAACTCAGCACCTTACGTTCTATACACGTGAGCGTTTAAAATATTCCAGAGCTTGAGCACCTCATGTGATACTCACGTGAGCGCCAAAACCTGAGCGTCCAGCGTGATGCCCACGCGACCGCCAGAACATGATCTGGATATTTTATCTATAGTCTAAATGACTAAGTGCTTAGTACTGATGGGAAAAAGTACAAGCCTAAGCGCCTCACGTGATATACTCGTGAGCCTCATAAAATGAGCGCTTAGCACTGGACGAGAAATAGAAAGCCCAATACCCAGCCTAAAAGGGGTAGGCTTTTCTGAAATTAAACTTTTGTGATTATAAATCGAATGAGCCCATATGCTCACGGTGACCGAGCCCATATACTCACCAATATGAAGTTGATCTTAATCTAAAACAAGATTTACGATCCTTAAATCACTGAACTGATGGAACATATGACCTAGGTTCAAATCCGCACGCTGCGGGCGGCGACATAAACCGGTCTCCGTATACAATCCACGGGCAACCATAATTTACAAAATATAACATGACACGAAGTGACCTGCCGGAGCAGATGAAAGTGGTTATCTCAACGCGATAACGTAATTAATTGCAGAGGCTTGTGCATGCAGGGAAGAACGTCCCCACAATCAAAAACTCCTCAAAAAGGGGGAATCTGATAAAGTCATACCACAACGGTCGCATCTATCCAAATCTCCAATATGCGGTGCCATAAATCAACTTGGTATTTTCGGAGAGGTAGACCGATATGTTCAAATAGAATTTGCCCCCAAATTCAGATAAGACATTCTATCCTAGTTCGTCTTTGTTTTTGGCGATAAATAGTGCTTGCGGTTAAACTCACAGCTAGTGTACTTTCGAGTCTTTAAAGTCCCACACAGAGAGTTTCCCTAGTTCAGGCGAAATGTTATAGTGGCTGTATTTTGATACTTGCAAGGTTCCTATCAAATGAGTGTACTAGCTATTCCAGACTTTTGATCAGATGGTCGATAATACTAGCTGGCTTAGGATTAAGCCGGATTATTACATCAAGTATTGATTTAATATATATATATATATATATATATTTCGATATGTATATTCTAGTATTATGTTCATTGTATTATTCTATCTCTTTGGATATTTGTATTTTGATACGAATACGTGTATGTATATACAGTGATATTTTCTTGTATTTATACTAGTATACATTCTAGAAGGTGGACACCTCATCACGGATTTTCTATTTTTGTTAAAAATAGAAATGAGGTGTAAATGTGAGGCATGGAGAAAGAATGGTGATGGAAATGGTTTTGCATTTGTTTATTGCATTTGTATGCACTATTCAAGCATGGTTGCAATTTTCTATTTGAAAATTGCTTTGAACAAAACCATGCTAGCCATTTTCATTTGAGTTTAGACGTTTTCATTTCACCATTTCCTTTTTATCTCCTTCCTTTTGTGCTCCTCCTCTTCCTCATGAGTTGAGAATTAAGGATAGACAGAGATATAAATATATTAGAACACTTAACTACACTCTAAGCACTCTAGATTAGCAACATAGGGTTTTTAGTTGCTCTACTTGATTGTTAGTGTGGAGCTGGCGCCTTGGACCACATCCTTCGGGTGATCATATTCGGTAATGGAGGACCGGCGGTCAAGCTCGATCCCGGAGTTCTCGAGGAGCTAAAGAAGTGGATTTGAAGACCCGTAGGACTTGATCTCTCTGGCATAACCCTTTTCATAGTAGCTTAAATTCTATGTTGTTTTTTAGTTTAAATGTTTGATTAAGATTTTAGGATTTAAAATTTCTAGCGTCTTTCGAATTTTTATTTTTTATTCCGCATAGGCCGCGGTTGTGACGGTTAGGATGCTAGGAACTGTATATAACACACGCACACACATATATATTGACCGACTTGAGAACTTTTGGCTCAATCACATATGCAACATTTTAAGTTCGAGCGAGAGTTAAAATCAACTTAGATGCATGTACCTTTTCATCTAGACGATTGAGTTTAGCTCAAAGCGTAACAACACCTACTTTCATAGAAAGTTTGATTAGGTTCTTTCAAATGAATGCTTTTACTTGAAAACAAAATACTTGAGTGCATTTTTTGTGACTTATTATGCAATAATTCATATATAAGGTATATATTATAAAACCATTTGCAATCTTTTTATCTCCAACAAGAGGCTCTTTTGGGGAATATCTTTCAAGCATGCGGAGCTCGGTAGGCACAAACTGGTGCAGGAGTGGGCAGGTTCCACCCGTGTCGGTGGGACTCACCAACCCACTTATGCCTATGTTCTCAAGCACTGGGCCATTTATTCCTGTTTTTTTTTTATGTAAAAGAAAAAAGGAAATGAATTATTCAATAGTTTACTGACTCGACGCGTTTTAGATTTTAAAAAAATGGCAAATTTAGGGTCGCAATCGAGGTTGCCTTAAAATGCGGCGAAATTTTCCCAACTTGAATCTGTTATTTTCTTGTCTTGTCTTGTTTTTTCAAAAAGCAGCCACGTTCTTGACTTAACCCATTATCTCTTTGCTGAGTCAAATTGTGCTGGCCAAAACTTTAGGTACTTGCAAGGACTAAAACTAAGTGTGAAAAATATTTTCGGTGCTTCTGATCCTTTCTTCATCTTATATATATATATATATATATATAGATAAATTCATATATTACTTACCCGCGCTATGCTGCAAAATTACCGGTTGCGGTGTGGAGATCAAAAGGGAATGGCGACAGGCCCGGTACTTGCAAGGACTAAAACTATGAAAGTGCGGCCCAAGCCCCAATGTTTTACCAATTTGGGTGTTTTCAAAACATACAGCAAACCTGCGATATACCCCACTATTTTTTATTGGATGCGACCCCTTTAGTTTCCAAACATGCGACCTCTCAATTTAGATAGTAAAGTTTCCCTCATAATCTATGTCTGATTGGTTCGGCCCATTATTTAGTATGTAAAGATTAAATTTACATCTTTGGATCATATCAAGAAAGAGAGATCTGGTTCGATCAAACCTAATAAGTGTGAAAAAAGGACATATGGTGCGTTTTTAAGGGAAAATGCAAAGCATGACCATTTAGTACATTTTGATTGGTTGCACTGGAAGAACTTTACATATACATATTTAGAGACACATTTACAAATTTGGTGTATCAAAATGAATTCGAATATTTTTAGATTTGACGGATGTCGGATCACGTCAAGATGTTACCTTCCGTAGATCTGCTGTTGGCGGCGATGGACGGCTGAGATTGGGTTGGAGGTTGACTCCTGAAGCGTGTGGATCTCAATGGGTTTGAGGTGGTTGAGGCCGAACTACCTACAAGGAAGTCCCCGGGTGGTTGCACCACCGAGGACCCTCCGACGATCAAGTTAGACTGGATATTTGAGCAAAGTAACGGCCTAGTGGGAAGAAAATGACTTACTTGAACCGTCTGAAAGAGGGATATATATAGCGGCAGCAATAGGAAGGCAGGCTCGAGAATCACGCCGGCCGTTACACCCCCGGCGTCACGCCCGCGTGATAGGCGGGATCCCGCATTAATGACGAGACAGGCTCGTTAATGGGGGATCGTGATGGCGTGGAACGCGAGATCATGGGCGGCGGATATCTCGCGCATGGCAAGATTTGCGGAGCCGTGGCGGAAATGCCTGCGACTAGTGCTGCTGGTCGATAGATGGGACCGAGGAAGATGAGCTAGTCTAGAGCTCGGGAAAGAGCGGGAGGCCGAGGTATCTTGGTTTTGCGGTAGCCCAGAGACGAGTTGAGAGGGCCGAGGAGGCCAATTGTGCAGGGGGCTCGGAGGTGAGCCAACGGTTGTTTGTAAGGCGGGCACAGGAAAGGTGTGGACGGTCGCAGAAGGTCGGCTATGTCCATGAATTGTCGACCCGGGGTATGTTATCGACGTACTGTTCCTGATCCTTTCTTGCTAGCTTCGGGACACGTCATCTGCCACGTGTCACGATCTGGGATATCACCGATATCGAGCATTATCATTAGCCCCCTACTCTCGTCCCGACCCGCCCATGGGTCGGGTCGAGAGTGGTCTGCCGGGTCACCGAGGTGAGCTCCTTTTCGAAGATATCGTAAGTGCGCGTTCCCGAGCAATTAACTGTATTTTCTTGATGACGTCAGCGAATCAGGGGTCAGATCTTGTATTAAAAGGGGAAGCGCCGGATCGTACGTATGTTCGTCGAAGCGACAGCCCACATGTCAGGCGCTGGTTGGCTGACGTGACGAGCCGCAGGTCTCCCGTACCCGATGGGATGCGACCAATGTGCGTGTGATAGGTGGAGCGATGGTGGCCGTCGAATGCGATAAGTCGTTTTGGCGGGAGATGACTGTCACCGTTGGATGTGTATGCCGACAGCTATAAATAGAGGTGGGGTCCACATCAGAGCCCATACCTTTTCACAATTTCCTCGTCTTGAGTCTCGTTAGCTCGGCGCTCTCCTTCTTAGGTCGGGATATCTACGTTTTTATCTTCCGATGACTCATCCCTTTCATCAGGTTAGATGTCTTCTTATGAAGAGTCTGTAGAAATAGCTCGGGTAGAGTCTAGGGAGCCCCCTGTAGATTCTTCTTCTTCTTCTTCTTCTTCTTCTTCTTCTTCTGAGTCGGAGTCCTCCCGGGAAGTTATGGTCAGATCCTCTTCCCGTGGTCGCGCGACGGGGGCGGTTCCGAGAGCGGAGGTCGCGGATGCCCTTGGCGTGTCATCTATGGTGAGGTATGAGGATGAGCTTGCCACCGTTCAGGCTCGTTTCCATATTCCTCCTGGCTATACGCTACGTTTGGCCGAGGAAGGGGAGAGGAAAGATCAGGTATGGGGTAAGGAGATTGCCCTGTACCTGGAAGACTTTTGGGCCGAAATACGCCTGCCCTTCTCTCCCGAAGTTGTTAGAGCGCTGAATCATTTTGGGTTAGCCTCGGGTCAGTTAGTGCCGAACTCCTGGAGAATTCTCCTCGGGTTCCTGGTTCGTTTGAAGTTGCACATGATCCCTTTCAGGCTAAGCACCCTTGCCTCTTCTCTCTATTACAAAAGTCACCCCGGCACTCGCACGGGCGAGCCGAGGTGGGTATACATCTCCTTTAAGAAACAGCGGGGGAGCGCTTCCTGGTCGGGGGTCGTCGTCGTACCTTCTTCCATCCACAATTAGAAGAAGAAGTTCTTTTTTGTTAGGCCGCCCGAGGGTGAGGACTGGCCCGTGCCCACCCAGTGGTCTAGGGATAGTTGCCGGCGGGAGAGTCAGTCGAACGATCCCGACGCGGCGAAAGTAGCGGAGTGAGAGCCTATTCCTCGGGCTGATGTGCTGCTTTCTGAGCAGGCCCTTAGTTGGGCTGGGATCAGCCCCGCCCAGTTCGCGGGTAAGTTAGGAGCTTACAGGCGATCTGTTAGACCTGCGTTTATTTTTATTTTTACTTGCATTGCTGACTCCATTGTACCTTGTCTTGTGCAGAACCCATGGACGTGAGCAAATTCCGAGCAGCTATGCACGAGCAGAAGAAGGGATCGAGGGCTGGAGGTGCCGGCTCCTCTCATCCGACGCAGGCCCCGGCTCCCCCAGTAGTCGCCCCACCTAAGCGTTCGAGTGCGTCATGTTCCTCGGAGTCTAGCCAGGCGCCGAGCCAAAAGCGAGTTCGAGAATAAGAGGCCTGGGCTTCGGAGATAGAGACTGGATCCCCGGTGTCGTCTCTCAAGAGGTTTCACCGGACCGTTCCGTAAACCCCGGCCTCCCCGATCTTTATAGACGAGGGGGACCTCCGCCTTGAGGTGCCTTCGGGGCTCTCCGTTGCTGACAGCCTGCTGACAGAGATGGAGAGGTTGGCCAGGGGCAAAATCCCTCGGGGGACTCTCAGAGCGAAAGTGGCGGCCATCGCCCAAGAGGCCATGCAGGTAAGTGCTCATGCCTTACTTGTTTTTTCACTCAGCGTCTTATGACTCGTGAGATTTGGTGCCTCCATTTTCTTTCTGACCCCCTTCTGATTTCTTCAGGTCCTCCAGCACGTCGCCCTCGTCGTCCAAATGGAAGACGAGAAAATTGCTCTGGCGATGCGAGCCGCGGACGAGTTCTCCTCGCTGGAGGAGACCTCAAAGTTGGAGCTGGAGGCGGCAATGGCGAGGGTCGCTGTCCTCCAGGACGAGATGGCGGCCGGGAAGCAGGAGGTGGCGGCTGGGAAGCAGGAGGTCGCTAGGCACCGTGAGGCCGCCTGGGTCGCTGAGGCCAAGCTCCAGGACTCCAAGGTGCTCGTCGGAACCCTGAAGAAGTCGGAAAGCTCCCTCCTGAAGGAGCTGGAGGCGGCGATAGAGGGGATGAAGCGAGCCGAGCTCAGAGCGTCGAAGGCGGTGGAGAACTACAAGAAGTCAGACCATTTTTACACCGACCTAACCGCAGCCGCTACCCTCGTCTGGCACGATGCCCTCGACGCCGTCAAGGCTCAGATGCCGGAGTTCCCTAATGAAGAGCTCCGGGGTGAATATCCTCGTAGGGATGATGTGCAGAGGAATGCCCCTGGAAGCGCTGGTGAGGAAGAAGCCCCCGGCGGGGGCAACGCCGAGGCTCGTGCGATGGGCGTCGATCCTCAAGATGCAGCCCCAGTCGCGGTGGACGTGGTGATCCACGAGGTTGCCCCCGGCCCTAAGGCCTGAAACCCCTCGTCTTCGCATATTTTTTTTGTTGCTTCAGGAATCTTGTAAGCCTCCGGGCATTTTTGTAGGGCCAGGGGGGCTAATGATACCTTTGTACAGACTTTTAAATGAAGCATTTTTTCATTTTTTGCGGTGTTTGGCGCAGTTTTTCCTTTTGCTTGTTGTTAAATATTTTTTTACACGGTGCTGAGCTTAGAGAATTTCATTTGGCGACCCCACGTCGAGTTGAATTTAACTATTACCGGTGGGAGGTCGGTACCCTCGTGGCCCCAAAGTCGACGTGGGGATCGCGTAGTGAAGATACGTCGGGGTTATCCTCTAAGTTTGGACCGAGCAGGGGTGTTGCCCGGTTGCCTCTTGACGAGGGCTTAGATCCCTTGCTTCGTGGGGTAGATGGATGCCGGCCAGGAATAACCGAGCAGGGTTGCCGCTCGGTTGTCTCTTGGTGAGGGCTTCGATCCTTAGCACGGGAGGGGCTGTAAGAGGCCTGCTAAGGATGGACTGAGCAGTGAAGCTTCTCAGTTGTTTCTTGGCGAGGGCTTTGACCCCTGGCGTCGTGGGGTAGTGAAGTACCATCCAGGGATAACCGAGCAGGGTAGACGCTCGGTTGCCTCTTTGTGAGGGCTTCGATCTTTAGCGCCGGAGGGGCCGTAAGAGGCCTACTAAGGATGGACTGAGTATGGTTGTTGCCCGGTGCCTCTTGGCGAGGGCTTTGATCCTTAAGGACGGGTCGAGCAGGGTTGCTACCCGGTGCCTCTTGGCGAGGGCTTTGATCCCCGGCGTCGTAGGGTAGCGCACTACCGGCCAGGGATAACTGAGCGATGGCGAGCCCGGTTACCTCTTAGCGAGGGCTTCGATCCTTAGCGTGGGAGGGGCCGTAAGAGGCATGCTAAGGACGGGCCGAGCAAGGTTGCTGCCCGGTGCCTCTTGGCGAGGGCTTTGATCCTTAAGGATAGGCCGAGCAGGATTACTGCCCGGTGCCTCTTGGCGAGGGCTTCGATCCCCGGCGTTGCGGGGTAGAGAACTACCAGCCAGGGATAACCGAGCAGGGTAGCCTCTCGGTTTCCTCTTGGTGAGGGCTTTGATCCCTGGCGTCATGGGGTAGTGAACTTCCAGCCAGGGATAACCGAGCAGGGTAGCCGCTCGGTTGTCTCTTGGTGAGGGCTTCAATCCTTAGCACGGGAGGGGCCGTAAGAGGCCTGTTAAGGACGAGCCGAGCAGGGTTGCTGCTTGGTGCCTCTTGGCGAGGGCTTTGATCCCTGGCGTCGTGGGGTAGTGAACTACCAGCCATGGATAACCGAGCAGGGTAGCAACTCGGTTGCCTCTTGGTAAGGGCTTTGATCCTTAAGGATGGGCCGAGCAGGGTTATTTCCCGGTGCCTCTTGGTGAGAGCTTCGATCCCTGGCGTTGCTGGGTAGGGAACTACCAGCCGGGGAAAGCCAAGCACGGTAGCCGCTAGGCTGCCTCTTGGCGAGGGCTTCGATCCTTAGCGCGGGAGGGGCCGTAAGAGGCCTGCTAAGGACGGGCCGAGCAGGGTTGCTGCCCGGTGCCGCTTGGTGAGGGCTTTGATCCTTGGCGTCGTGGGGTTGTGAACTACCAGCCAGGGATAACCGAGCAGAGGTAGCGGCTCGGTTACCTCTTGGTGAGGGCTTTGATCCCTGGCGTCGTGGGGTAGTGAACAGCCAGCCAGGGATAACCGAGCAGGGTAGCCGCTCGGTTGCCTCTTGGTGAGGGCTTTGATCCCTGGCGTTGCTGGGTAGGGAACTACCAGCCGGGGATTGCCGAGCAGGGTAGCCGCTCGGCTGCCTCTTGGCGAGGGCTTCGATCCTTAGCGCGGGAGGGGACGTAAGAAGACTGCTACGGATAGGCCGAGCAGGGTTGCTGCCCGGTGCCTCTTGGCGAGGGCTTTGATCCTTAGCATCGTGGGGTAGTGAACTACCAGCCAGAGATAACCGAGCAGGGTAGCCGCTCGGTTGCCTCTTGGTGAGGGCTTTGATCCCTGGCGTCGTGGGGTAGTGAACTACCAGCCATGGATAACCGAGCAGGGTAGCCGCTCGGTTGCCTCTTGGTGAGGGCTTTGATCTCTGGCGTTGCTGGGTAGGGAACTACCAGCCGGGGATTGCCGAGCAGGGTAGCCGCTCGACTGCCTCTTGGCGAGGGCTTCGATCCTTAGCGCGGGAGGGGACGTATGAGGCTTGCTAAGGACGGGCCGAGCATGGTTGCTGCCTGGTCGATTCGTGAGGTTCTGCCCGACCTTCCCGGTGTGAGTATGGGGAAAAGGGGACAGTCGTGGGCGACACGTGTCATGAACGTATGGGGGAGGCGAAGCACCGGAGCCATGTCGTTTCGATTTCGCCAAGAAAGGCTCGATGCCTGCCGTGTGGTGGTACAGTCGTGGGTAAAACGAGCGACTGATGGACTCCTGGGGCATTGTGGGCTATAAAACGGAGGGAGCATTGATTACTCCTTCCTTCACATCCAAAACGTAAGAATGGAGGACTGCCCTTTTACCATCCCCGACATCGTAAACTTCAAGGATGTGTACCTTTACGATCAGCACTGCACCGAGGACACGGTGCAGTTAGTGATAGGCCGCATTGAGGATCATTTCGGTCGGCTGCTTCCCCGGCGCTCCCCCCTACTCCAGCAATTAAAGTACTCCATTTGGAAGGCGTCGCCGGGGCTCTACAACCCTTTGTCCGAACAGCTGAAGGACGAGACGGTTGGTAAGCTAAAGTCTTTGCGGCGCTTCGGCCTCATCTCCGAGGGTCAGCGGGATCGCTCGGTGGCGCTCATCCTCGAGTGCTACCAATTGAGGCACGATGCTGACGTTCGCGGACGGCATCAGGGGCAGAGGTCTAAGGCCGCAAGGGCTCGGCTGGCGGAAATATCCTCGGAGTACCACGAGCAATGTTCTCTGCACCCCCTTCCCCCGCTACTATAATTTTTCTTTTTCGGTGTACGGCTGAGGAGCCTATAGTACCCTTTTGAATAAACAAAACTCTTCTTTTTGCAATTTTTTATTGATCCCTTCTTATTATTATATAAATAGAAAGATCTTGAGAAAAGTTTACATTGCCTTAGTAAAAGAAGTACATGCTAGTAGATGTTCTTTTTATTGGTACGGTTTGAGCTTCTTGGCAGTGTAAGGCCGTCAAAAATGATCGGCTCAGTCTCTTTGTCCTTCATCTTCGGATGGCTGTTGGCCTCCACGACCGGCATGGGGTGTCGAGCCTCGTAAGTACTCTACGTACCCTCCCCCCCCCGCCGACATGACCATGATTTGGCCGATTGTCAACTCGCCGGGAGGGGACACTGCTCCTGCTCGTGGTCAGCTTTCCGCTTGTCCTACAAGTATGCTGCCAGGTGTCCCGAATGGATGAGCTCCTCGATGTAATCCCGGAGCTGCTTACAGCTCTCTGTGGAGTGGCCTTGCGACTTGTGGAAGCCGCAGTAAGAGCCTCGGGTGCGTTTTGCCGCCATGCGCGAGACCGGGGGGAGCTTGAAGAACCCCTCGCCCTTAGCCTCATCTAGCAGTACCGTTTGGGAGACGTTGAGCGAGGTGTACTCCTGAAACTTCGGGGAGTAGGGCTTTGGCCATTCAAGCCTCTTTCTCTCTTCCCTTGCCCTTTTCTTTTGGTCAGTTTGCTCTGCCCGGGGGAGATTTGCGTTCACCTCGAATTCGAGCTGGATCTCACTCTCGGTCTAGGCCTTTACCTCGGCCATGGTCTTAGCTTGCGCTAATGCAAAGGAGCGTAACCACTCCTTGTGCCTGAGACCAGACCTAAGTGCTGTAATGACCATCTCGTCCCGATATTCTGGGACCTCGAGAAGGGCGTTGTAGAAGCGGGTGACGTATCCTTTGAATGTCTCTTTGTCTCCGCTCTTGATTGTGAAGAGATGGTCGACGGTCCGTTTCTGCCGTCTGTTCCGACGAAGTGGCCGAGGAATTGGGTAGCTAGCTCGTCGAAGGTTGAGATCGAGCATGGTGCGAGTCCTCGGAACCAGTCTCGTCTGGAGGGATGAGAGTTGCCAGGAAAGCTCGGCATTGGGCGGCGTTAGAGTTGTCTTGGAAGCTCATTCCTGCGGTGAATGCGTCCAAATGGTCCTTCGGGTCAGACTTACCGTCAAAGAGGGCGACCTTTGGGGGCTTGTTCCGGGAGGAGACATGGATGGCGAGCAGCTCCTCGGTGAAGGGTTTTGTGAGCGAGTCGGCGATGTAGTTAGCCCCGTCGCTCGCATGATGACCTTCCCGATGCATTCTTTCGATCCTCTTTTCGAGGGCGTCGAGTCGACCGTGGTATCCCGAAGATTCGGCGCATTCTGAACTTTGGCCTCTTCTGTTGGAGACCTGTTTCTGGCCGTAGCCCCGGTTCCTTTCAATGAGGTTCCTTAGGTCCCCGGGCGAGGTGGTCTTTGAGCTGCCGTAACGAGTCCCGCCCGTGCGATCCCATCGAAGGGGGGTGTCGGTCATGCCTGGGCATAGGCGAGCTGACCGACATCTCCTCAGGACGGACATGGGCGCGATGGGGCTCAGGGCGAGACGCTCTGGCAATGGACCTCGGTGTTGAATTGTGGGGTGCCTAGCGGGTCATAGAATGTGTTGGCCCGGGAGATCTGTGGCCGTGGGAGGCAGTGAGGCGGTGGTCGGCAGTGCCGACGCGAGCAAAGTTTTCTCTCCCTCTGAAGGGTCCCAGTCCCGAGGTGGAGGAGCGACGAAATGGGGAGCTTTCCCTACCGTTTGGACACGGACGAGCGCATCCACGAAGGACACGAGTCGATCTATCCGGGCTGCTAGGGCATTGATAGTGTTCGAGGGAGGAGATTCGTTCGCACCTCCGTTGTGGGGGAGGCGGCGGCTAGTGCTTGGATCGTCGTGGTGATTGTTCGCCATTGAGTTGAGATCGGAAGATGAACTTTGTTGAGTGGAATCAAGGATTTCCCATAGACGGCGCCAGATGACGGATGCCGGATCACGTCAAGATGTTACCTCCCATAGATCTGCTGTTGGAGATGATGGACCGCTGAGATTGGGTTTGGGGTTGACTCCTGAAGCGTGTAGATCTCAATGGGTTTGAGGTGGTTGAGGCTGAGCTACCTGCAAGGACGTCCAGGGGTGGTTGCACCACCGAGGACCCCCCGACGATCAAGTTAGACCGGATATTTGAGCAGAGTAACGACTTAGTGGAAAATGACCTACTTGAACTGTCTGAAAGTGGGGTTTATATAGCGGCAGCAATGGACAGGCAGGCGCGAGAATCACGCCGGCCGTTATGCCCCCGGCATCATACCCACGTGATAAGCGGGATCCCGCATTAATGATGAGACAGGCTCGTTAATGAGGGATCGTGATGGTGTGGAACGCAGGATTATAAGCGGCGGATATCTCGCGCATGGCGAGATTCGCGGAGCTGTGGCAGAAGCGCCTGCGACTGGTGCTGCTGGTCGGTCGATGGGACTGAGGAAGATGAGCTCGGCTGGAGCTCGGGAACGAGTGGGAGGCCGAGGTATCTTAGTTCTTCGGTAGCCCGGAGACGAGCTGAGAGGGCTGAGGAGGCCAATTGTGCAGGGGGCTCGGAGGTGAGCCAACGGTTGTTTGTAAGGCGGGTACAGGGAAAGTACGGACGATCGCAGAAGGTCGGCTATGTCCATGGGTCGCAGACCCGGGGTATGTTACCGACGTACCGTTCTTGGTCCTTTCTTGCTAGCTTCGGGACATGTCATCTGCCACGTGTCACGATCTGGGAGATCACAGATATCGAGCATCATCAAGATTCTTATGATAAAGTGTGTTAGATCTTTCACTCTTTTTTATCCCTAGATTATAATGAATTTCTCTATTGTCAACGATCTTTACACTCTAATATGTTAAGTCTCTGAATCTCCTCTTTTCGACCCCAAAATTAAGAATGAGAGTATAAAAGACCAAACTTACAAAACTAGAGAGAAAAGTGCAAAGCCAAATCTATTTACAAACCCAGTCTTCTCATGTATCAACCTTCTTTTCATCAAAGTTAAATACGTCACAATTCCAAACTTCGAGGGATTTTGAGCATCAGTTCTCATCTTCTTGAAGACTGCTTCACCTTCAAAGACTGGGTTGAAGATCAGAATCAGCAAAACATGTTTGCTCTATCCGACAATTGGAGGGTAATCCCACCACAAAAGCATGAGTCAAAAACAATCTATAGGGCGAGAATAGAGTTAGATCAACATTGGTCTTAGAAACGAACTCGTACCTGCCACGTGACAATGTTCTCAAAGGAGGCATAGCATGAGAATATGGATGACCTCTCCCAGTGCTTCACAAATGAAGATGAGAACGAGGTGATCTCAGAATTTCCACCGGCACCAAAAGGGCTGGAACATGGATACACACCACAGCAGACAACTTGAGGAAAATCGACTTGGGGATGGCAGACGACCCAAGGCCAACTTTTGTCAGTGAGCTGTTGTCTGAAAAATAGGTAGCCACGCTAAAAGACGTGCTTATATAGTATAAAGATTTTTTCGCATGGAACTATTCCGAGATGTCGGGATTAGATCCAGAGATTGCTGTGCATAAACTGACGATATCGCCGGACGTCAAGCCAGTCAAACAGGCGCCAAGAAGAATGCGGCTCGAGCTTGAGATGAGTATCAATGACGAAGTCAAGAAGCTAATCAACTCCGGCTTCATCCAAGATGTTCAATACCCTGATTGGATCGCCAGTATCGTTCCGGTAATGAAGAAAAATGGGACAGTACGCATCTGCATAGATTTTCGGGATCTTAACAAAGCTTGTCCGAAAGATGACTTCCCAGTACCTGTTACTGAGCTGATGATCGATAACACATCCACCCATGAAGTCTTCTCCTTCATGGACAGATCCTCAGGGTACAACCAAATCAAGATGTATCCTGAGGACCAAAAGCACATTGCTTTCCGGACTCCGCTGGGCATATTCTGCTACAAAGTGATGCCTTTCGGTCTGAAGAACGCTGGTGCCACCTACCAGAGGGCCCTAAAAAAGATCTTTGTTGAACTCATACACGAGATTGTCGAATATTATATTGACGACCTCGTGGTGAAAAGAAAATCGTACGAGGAGCACTGGGAGCATCTGAAGATAGTGTTCCAGCGCCTTTGGAAATACAACCTGAAAATGAACCCTCTGAAATGCGCATTTGGAGTTTCCTCAAGCAAATTCCTAGGATTCATTGTACGACATCGAGGCATCGAAATAGACCCGTCAAAGATCAAGGCGATTATGGAAATGCCTTCGCCGAGAACTCTCAAGAAACTGCGGTCTCTCCAAGGAAAGCCCGCGTATATCCCGCCAACCTTTTCGGCAAATTCCGTCCCTACAGTCATCTAATGAAGAAGGGGACCCCGTTCATTTGGGATCGTAAAAGCCAAAACACAATGGACGAAATCAAGCAATATCTGCAAAACCTACCGGTACTGACCGCTCCGGTCAAGGGAAAGCCCTTCATCCTGTACACAACAGCCTTTGAAGATTCTTTAGGCGCGCTATGGGCACAAGAGAACGACCAAGCGAAGGAGAGAGCACTCTACTATTTGAGTCGAGTTCTCCTGGGGGCAGAAAATAACTACTCCTCCATCGAAAAGCATTTCCTGGCACTGATCTTCGCGGTAACGAAGCTTCGACGTTATGAATTGGTACATGAGGTCCAACTCATATCAAAGGTATATCCTCTCAAGTATTTGATGTCAAGAGCCATGCTAACAGGAATGCTTGACAAATGGGCCCTCCTCTTGATGGAGTTCTCGATAGTATATCGACCCCTCAAGGCAATAAAAGGCCAGGCCATTGCCGACTTTCTTGCTGAACATCCGATACCTGCCGACTCTCCCTTGAATTGCGAGTTACCGGACGAGCACGCGTTTGACGCAATCGATAAGGAGAAAGAAGGGAGTGATACCCGACAGGAACTTTACTTCGATAGGGCATCGTCTATGAAGAGGCGGAAGCAAAGCACCCCCATAATCAAAGCCGGAGTTGGCCTTATCTTGGTGGCTCCACAAGGAGGGATAATACATTTTGCCCTTTCCTTAACGGAGCCAAGAACAAACAATGAGGCTGAGTATGAAGTTTTGATAGCAAGTTTTGAGATTGCTGTCGACATGGGGATCGAAATCCTCCTCATATATGGAGACTCCCAGCTGGTCATCAGCCAAGTAAAGAGCGACTATCAGACGTGTAAACCCGAGTTGGTAAAATATGGCGAGAGAGTGCAGCAATTGCTGACGCTATCCCCTCCTACACCCTGGAAAGCATACCACGTGTAGAAAATAGCAAGGCGGATCTGTTATCTAAGCTCGTTAAAGAACCGGCCGACGAAAACGTCAATGACGTAAGGATTATTGTGCAAAGCTGCCGGATTCTCGGACCAGCAGGGATATCTCCGAAGACGTCTAAAGAAGAGGAAGCAACCGAACAAGCGGCCTTCCAATTAGAGGATGAAGAAAAGGCGAAGGATTGGAGAGAAGTCTTTATAGACTACTTCAAATCCCATCGAACGCCCGAAGATGCGTTGTCAAGACATCAGCTCATGAAGAGAGCCCTATCTTTCGCCTTCTTCAATGATAGTCTTTTTAAGAGATCATTCGACTGTCTATGGTTGAGATGCCTGGGGCCAGAAGAAGCAAGGAGAGTCGTCCAAAAATCTCACGACGGACTCTGCGGTTCTTATCAGGCTGGGCCCAAGATGAAGTTGAAGATCAAGTGAATGGGCTATTACTGGCCCATGATGATTCAGGATTGCCTCAAATATGCGAAGCAGTGTCACTCGTGCTAAATTCACGGGGACTTCATCCACCAGCATCCAAATCCGCTACACCCAACGCTGGTTAGCTGTCCGTTCGAAATGTGGGGGACCAATATAATTGGGCCCATCGAACCGGCATCATCCAAGGGACATCGGTTCATACTAGCAACAACCGATTACATCTCTAAATGGGCAGAAGCAATACCGCTAAGAAAGGTGAAGACGGAGAATATCCTCCATTTCTTCAGGACACATGTCATCTACCGAATCGGCACTCCGTGACGGATCATCTCGGATAATGGGTCGGCCTACAGAAGCCATAAGATCAGTCGCTTCGCACAACAGCATAATATAGATCGGAGATATTCTTCAGTTTATAATCCCCGAGTTAACGGTCTAGTTGAGGCTTTCAATAAGACCTTGACAAAGATCATAAGTAAAATGGTGTCCAGAAATAAAAAGGACTGGCAGGAGAGATTGTATGAAGCTCTCGGGGCCTATCGGACCACGTTCAAGACAGCCACGAACACAACTCCATTTGCGTTAGTATTCGGCACGAAATCGGTACTTCCCTTGAAGATAGAGCTACCCTCTCTACGAGTGGCGGTTCGGTACGAACGGACGGATGAAGAAAATGCCTATCTTCGGCTCGAGGAGCTAGACGCCCTTGATGAAACTCGTCTCATAGCTCAGCAAAACCTAGAAGCTTACAAAGAAAGGATGACGCGCTCATATGAAAGATTGACTAGGCCGAGAACATTCCGCCAAGGTGAACTCGTGCTGGTCGTAAAAAGACCTATGATCCCCAATCGTGCTAAACGGGGAAAATTCGAGCACAGCTATGAGGGCCCGTATATCATAGACAAGGTCTACCAAGGCGGGGCCTACTTGCTCATGGATATGCATGGCGAAAGACCCTTCAGGCCAATAAACGGCATGTTCCTTAAAAAATACTACGCTTGACAAGTTACGGCTCAGGTTAATGATGGATGACGACGCTCGTGTCCGCTCGCTATCTTCCTGAGTCCAAACTCTATAAGTAATATCTAGCGAAACCTCGCCTCAAAATCCCTTACAGACCGCAACGTCCTTAAACTAGCTGTGGACCGAGATGTCCTTAAACTAACAATGGACCGAGATGTTCTTAAACTAACATTGGACCGAGATGTCTTTAAAATAATAACGTTGCCTCTAACACAGCGATAGTGGAATTCAAGTCCATAAGTCCCAGCGATGAGGACTGCAATTCGAATCCCACCGGCAAACAAATGGGTCACATGCAGTGAAACTATTCTTGAGAGTTTCATCGTTAAAAAAAACGGTACGTCTACAAGCAAAATAGGCACGGATGAAAACCCGAAAAGGCTCCATGAGTAAAAACAGCAGGACTGCCGACGAGTTTGTGAAAACCCGAAAGGGCGCAGACTCGTAAAAAAATTCATGCACACTTGCAAGGTCCTCTCGACCTTGTAAGAAGAAAATATCTACGTGAGATCCTTACGACCCATAAGTGAGCAACACACTTAGATATCCCCACGATCCCGAAGGAGAAATTACATTTACGAGATCCTCATGACTCGTAAGGAGAATCCCCTTTATGAGACCCTCATGGCTCATAGGATTCAAAAGCCTTAAAATATAGGGACCCGAACCTGTTCTTAAACCATCACATTCCCCAAGTTGCCCTACAGGCAGTCCGATATCGGCCCTTGTATACAGTCCATGGTCACAAATAAACGTTTCCCCCACCAAGTCCCACCAACGACGAGGAATGTCCTCATGTGGTGAACGACACTTGTAATTCCTCTCGACTTATAAGGAGAAAACAATCTTGTAAGATACTTACGACTTATAAGAGAATACACACTTAAGAATCCTCACGACTCCCAAGGAGAAAACACACCTATGAGATCCTCACGACTCGTAGGGAGAAACACCTTTATGAGACCCATACGGCTCATGAAGTCAAAAAACCTTTGTCGACAGGATCCTAACCCTGTTTGCTAAGCTACCTTTGTTCGAATCGACAAAGGCAAATGATGATTCGCTCCTAGCAGCATTCCAATGGTAGCAATGCTGATGCCCAATATTGGTATCAAATTCCGAGCCGTTTTACGGCAAATGACGATTCGCTCTTGGCAATATTCCAGTTGCAGCGATGTTGATGCCAAAATTGGTGTCAGATCTCAAGGTCCATACTCGCAATAAAAATCAGCGAGCAAAAATGCATATGAAATAACCAAAATGATAGGGCAACTCGCAACAAAATCAGCGAGTAAAATATATGCATATAAAAATAGCCGAAATGATTGGGCAACTCGCAATAAAAGCAGCGAGTAAAGAAAAAGAAAAATAGCCGAAATGATTGGGCACCGCGAAAAAAATAGCCGAAATAATTGGGCAATCGCGACTTTCGTGATATAAAAAGATGAAATGATAGAACATCACAGAAAGAAATAAAAGATGAAATGAAATTTCTTCCTTGCAGGTGAGATCACATCGACCCCTGTATACAATCCATGGGTACAAACGAAAAGGGAACCACATTATCCCACCAGGCTTCGTCAAAGGGAAGCTAGATCTCAATAGCTACATCTACAGCCTAGAAATCAACAACGGCGTTATTTTTCGTTCCAACAAGAAGCAGATACAACATCAACAAATGGAGCCATGGCAGAGTCCCCTAGTTCCAAATCTTGACGGTTCACAAACAACCTAGAGACTACCTCGGAGCCATGTCAGAGTCCCTAGTTCCAAGTCTCGATGGCAGCATCCATAGCCTAGATATCAACAACAGCGCTCTTCCTCCTTCCAGCAGGATACAGACGCGACATCTACAAACGGAGCTATGGAAAAGTCCCCTAGTTCCAAATCTCGACGGTTCACAGACAACCCATAGACAACCTCGACATTCATCGCAATATTGCGGACACAATGTCAACAAATGAAGCAAAGGAAGATCCCTAGCTTCAGGGTCTTGACAGCAACTTAAATGAGACCTGAAAGACTATCGGAGATCATCCCACTCCAGCGTGGAGTGGTCATGAATCATTGGGACTCCCAAACTGAGCCTAACCTGAAGTAAAAAGCGACATGGAATATCCCTAACACTTGCTCTTTCGACGGTAATATCACCTGGAAGATTACTTGAAGATGTCTTGTCCAGCCCTCGAAGGGATCAGAGACACGACAGTTGCGGGGCTACTCAAACAGCAAGATTGCATATCGAGAAATACATCGACCAACGCGACGATACGACGGGTAAAAAACCCTAGTACCACAGACCCTAACGGACATCTATTAGCAGGAGTTAACTGTGCCGTTAGGACATCCTTGTGAGAACTTCTCGATTCGTCTCGACTCATGGGGAAATTAATGTTCATGCGAAAACTTCTCGACTCGTTTCGAATCGTAAGGAAAAGCCTTAGGCAACGGGGATAAAGACCTGTTTCCTAAGCACTAGGGCCCTGCAAGTTGGTCCAAATGGACTATTGTATACTATTCACGGGCCACACTCTCCAAAGTCGAATATCGACAAGGAGGGGAACAACCACTTACGAGTCCTCTTGACTTGTAAAAGGGGAAAATTATCTTGTGAGATCCTTACGACTCTCAAGAGAAAACACACTTAGGGGCCCTCTCGACTCCTAAGGAGAAAATATACCTACGGGATCATCTCGACTCATAGGGAGAAAAGTCTTTATGACACCCTCACGGCTCATGAAGTTGAAAAGTCTTAGGCGGCAAATCCAAACCTGTTTCCTAAGCCATCGCTGCCCTACAAGGAGGTCAAGATGGACTATCTATGTGCCACATTTGACAAAGTCACATTCGCCAATGAAATAAAGAAGCTACTTACGGATCCTCACGAATCGTAAGGAAAAATACCCGAGTGAGATCCTTATGACTCATGGAGGCGATGGACACTTAGAAATCCTCACGATTTCTAAGGAGAATTTGCACCTATGAGATCCTCTCGACTTGTAGGGAGAAAAAACCTTCTTGAGACCATTACGGCTCATGAAGATGAAAAAAAGTCTTAGGCTATAAGGACCCTAAACTTGTCTCCTAAAATTCTATGGTCACGCATTACTTTCTACTACTTCACCCACTTACATAATTACGTGGGCAAAGTAGTGGGGGGCATTTGTTCCCGCCAAAATTTTCGGCCAAGAGCTATTTGTTTCCTTATAACCCTTATAAAAAAGGGAGATGTTCCCCCCAATAAAAGAGCAAAGCTCTGTTCAAAATTTGAAAGCGGCTGCGCCTCACGTGTCTTGCACGAGGACGCCAGCGCCGAGCATTAAAAACTCTGAGGCGGCGCCTCACGTGCCTTGCAAAAGGGTACCAACGCCAGGAGTTAAAAACTCTGAGGCATCACCTTACGTGCCTTGCACGAGGGCGCCAGCGCCTCATGTGCCTTGCACGAAGGCGCCAGCACCAAGAGTTAAAAACTCTGAGGCAGCGCCTCACATGCCTTGCACGAGCGCGCCCGTGCCAGGACTAAAAGTTTTCTGCTGTTGAATCCGCGCCAGGACTAAAAGTTCTCTGCCATTGGATCAAAGATCCAACGTAGATGATAAATCATCAAAATATAGAATTAAATTATGTTGAGGAAATATTCCTCAAATCTTTCTAAAAAAGAAAGATTACGCTCTGTAAAATAGAGCACCGTTGGATTAAAAATCCAATGGTGATTAAAAATCACGAAGCTACAGAATAAACTCTGTATGGAAAATATTTTCCCAATCTTGTTAAAAACAAGAAATTTTTTTTCAGTAAAATAGAAGTCCTTGGATCAAAGATCCAACGGTGGATAAAATCCCCAAATCAATTAAAAAATCTCTCAATGAGAGATTTCTTTAACTAAATCAACAAACTTGCCTCCACCATATAAAGGCCCCAAAACTTCAAGTCTTGTACAGAAGAACCCCCCCCATAAACTTCAAGTTCAAAAAGAAGAGCAAGCAAAAAAGAGGAAGAAAGCTTTAAGATAGAAGAAGGAAGAAGAACTTTTTTCAAGGTAAATAATGATAACAGAGATCATAGTATCTCATCTGCATATCCAAGGGTTTAACCCTCATAAAGAACATAGTTCTTTCCCATGGATCCGAGACCCATGAGACAAGTCTTTCAAAAATGAGAATTTAATTCTCATGGGGACGAATTTATTCTTGGGGATCGAAGATCTAGGGGAGAAAAGAGAACTGAACATCTTCAAAAAAATACACAAAGAAAGAAACAACGCTAAGCACCTCATGTGCCCCTCACATGAGCGCTGCTCAAATAAAGAGTGCTTAGCACTCAATGGTTGGCGCTCGGTGCCAAGTGCCTCACGTGTCCCTCACATGGTCGTTGCTCAATAAAGAATGCTTAGCACTCAATGGTGGGCGCTCAGCGCCAAGCGCCTTTCGTGTCCCTTACGTAGGCGCCGCTCAATAAGGAGTGCCTAGCACTCAGTGGTTGGCGCTCAGCACCAAGCGCCTCACGTGTTCCGCACGTGGGTGCCATAAAGAGTTTTAACACTCCATAAAAAACAAAAAGGGGGGTTAAAGTAAAGGGTGAGCGTCAGAACCCATATCAAGGCCCAGCACTGTTTGCATAGAAAAGGGACTGAGCCTAAATAAGTGTCTAACACTTTATTCAAAGATTAAATGGGCTGAGTCCAATTTGACCAAATCCCTAACTCAGATTAACCGTGTGCTCATCATATTCCAAATTGGTCTTAGTCCTAAACACAACTACAGATCTCCCAACTGACATTGGTTTAAAGGTACATCTCCTCACACCTCTGATACATGTCGTTGTAATTCTTCAGCGTTTTCAGAGATGTGGAAGGTCCCGACAACCAACAACTCTATGGAACGTAACATCCTTAAACTAGCTATGGACCATAAAGTCCTTAAACTACAACAATATAGAGTCCAAATGCTCTTCTGTTGGGTCTGAATGATCCTAAAAATCCTGTTGAGTAGTTTTTAGTTTAAAATTAGACTAACGTATCCTTAAAAAACATTTAAGTTGATCTTAATCTCAAACAAGGTTAACGATCCTTAAAACAAACAAAACCCAAATCTAAGAATATACGGATTTGGACTAATCCATGCCCAACACAAATTAGTCTCCGTATACAATCCACGGGCAACCAAAAATAAAAAAAACACATACGACACGAAGAGAACATCTGGAGCAAGAGAAAGTGATTACCGCGATGCGGTAACGTAATTAACTGCAGGGGCTTTTCCCTGTAGGGAAGAGCGTCCCTACAATCAAAAACCCCTCACAACAAGGGGGATCTGACGAAGTCTGCTACAACGGCCGCATCCGTCCAAACATTCGATATACGGTACCATAAATCAACTTGGCGTCTTCGGAGAGGTGGACAGATAAACCCAAATAGCATCTACCCCCAAATTCTGGCAAGAAGACCTACGTGGTTTCGTCTCTGTTTTTTGCGGTAAACAAGGTTGATGTCGAAGTCTGCCATAAGTTCTAACCATCTTCTCTGCCGCATATTCAATTCTTTCTGAGTAAACACATATTTGAGACTCTTGTGATCTGTGCATATGTCCAATCGTTCACCAAGAAGATAATGGTGCCAAGTCTTGAGTGTAAAGATTACGGCCGCCAACTCCAAATCATGCGTCGGATAGTTGCGCTCATGAATCTTCAGCTGTCTTGATGCATAAGCTACGACTTTACCATGCTGATATAAAACACATCCTAATCCCTTACCGGATGCATCGCAATGCACTTAAAACCCATTAGATTGGTCCGGTATTACGAGAATAGGTGCTGATGTCATTCTTGACTTGAGTTCTACGAAAGCTCATTCGCATGCTTCTGCCCACACGAATTCTTCATCTTTACGTGTGAGCTTGGTCAGGGGTATTGCAATCTTCGAAAATCTTTCAATAAACCTTATGTAATATCCTGCTAAACCCAAGAAAATTCGGATGTCCTTCACTGACTTCGGTGTTGGCCATTCGTTTACTGCTGATACTTTAGCTGGATCTACAGAGATTCTTTCGCCTGATACAATATGTCTGAGAAAACTAACTTGATCTAGCCAAAACTTGCACTTTCTGTATTTAGCATAGAGTTGATGCCGTCGTAAAGTTTCCAGGATAATTCGTAGGTGTTTGGCGTGTTCTTTCCGACTCTTAGAATACACGAGGATGTCGTCGATGAAGATGACAACAAAACTATCAGTTACTTTCGGAAAACTTGATTCATTAGGTTCATGAATATAGCTGGTGCGTTAGTCACTCCAAATGGCATCATAAGAAATTCGTAATATCCATAGCAAGTTCTGAATGTCATTTTATGGATATCAGATTCTTTGACCTTCACCTGATGATAACCTGAACGAAGATCTAACTTGGAGAAAATGCAAGATCCACTTAGCTGATCGAACAGATCGTCGATGAGTGGAAGTGGATACTTGTTCTTTATAGTTATTTCGTTTAGAGCTCTATAATCAATGCACATTCGATATGAACCTTCCTTCTTCTTCACAAGTAGAACTGGAGATCCCCAACTTGAAATGCTGGGACGAATCTATCCTTTCGTCAATAATTCGTCCAACTGAGTACGGACCTCTTTCAAACCTTTAAGGCTTAACCAATATGGTGCTTTGATCACCGGTTGTGCTCCAGGTACTAAATCAATGCTGAATTCAAGAGCTCGATCGGGAGGTAAACCTGATATGTCTTCAGGAAATATATCGTCGAACTCTCGAACTACCTCTGGTTTCGATCCTTCCTCCGCTTGAAGTGTTGTAATCGGTTTTGCCTTATATGTGCTTGGCTCCAGAGTACGGTTTCCACATTTGAAATAAAAGATCGGATGGTATGGAATTTCAAACACTACCCTTCTTTGACGACAGTCGATGGTAGCGTAAAAATTTCCAAACCAATCCATACCCAAAACGACATCAAAATTCGGTATGTCCAGCACCTTGAAGTCAGCATAGAATTCTCTGCTGCAGACGACTACTGGACACAAATCATGTCTCATTATTGCCTTTAGAATTCCGTTCCTTGAACTGACATTCCAGCTGGATACTAGAGGTTTGACTGGGATCGCATGAGTTTGGACGGCCCGTTGCGACATAAAGCAATGAGATACTCCAGTATCGAAAAGTGCTAGTGCAGGAAGTGAGGCTACTAAGATTGTACCTAAGTTATGTGGGATATGTTTAGGTATAGAAAATTATATGGATATAACAAGTATTGAACAGCTTTGAAAATTGAAAGGTTATCAGTAATGACTTGGCTAGTTGTTTCAGCTTCTTCCACAGTCATTGTGAAAGCTTGTCGCCTCGGTACATTCCTCCTTGCTGGAGGAGCATTCCTCTGTTTGTTCCTCTATACTTGAGATGAGTTCCTTTGAGCTTGATGGAACTGACGAGGAGGAGATGCAGCCGGTCCACGAGGTGGTGGAGCTTGGAGAGCTAGTCATGGAGTAGGTGCCTGGATGGCTGGTCGCTGCTGATAAGTGATTACTGGTCTGGGTGCAGCATTTGGATTGAGTCTTCGAGGACAAGACCCAATATTATGTGCGGCTGAGCCGCAGACCAAACAAAGGCGATTTGCACGTCGGCAGTCCTTAACTAGGCGTTCATTCCTCCTGCAGTAGGTGCAAAAGGCTGTGCTGGGCCAGTTGATTGGTAGTCCCAGTCTCCTGGACACAAAAGATGGCCTTGAAGAGGCTCCTCCTGCCATCTGAGTGGCAGGGCACTTCATTCTGGCAGATTGAGGTCTACCTTTCATCTTCACCACTGCCTCATATCGACGGCCAGCTTTCAGGGCCAGTTCGTGGGTTGGGAAATCCCCTGTAGCTAAGGCGGCTTGGATTTCTGGATCTAACCCTTACTGAAATCGTTTAGACCTGATCTCAGCAGTCGGTATCAAGTGTGCCGTGAACCTTTTAAGGTCTTTTGTTAGCTATGTAGTATGTGATATTTGAAAATCGAATATTGAAACATATCTTACCTACTGAGCATGGTAAACTCAGCATCATATTCATCAACATATTTAGTCCACATCGAACCCTGCTGTAGATGGATGAATTGCTGCTCCATGTCAAATCGGATGGATGAATTACTGCTTCATGTCAAATCGGGCAGTCTCTGGGAAGTACTTCGCGTCGAAAATGTCGCGAAAAGTCCTCCATTCGATCGGTTGGTCTAGACGGCTTTCTTCCGCCTTCCACCAAACTCGGGCGTTGTCGGTGAGTTGCAGCTTTGTAACCCATACCCAAGCGTTCTTTGGCACTTGTGTTGTTGCCATATCATCCACAATACTTTGAGCCCATTTCTCAGCTTTCAGAGGGCTCTCTTTTCCTGAAAATTGCTTTAGGTGCAATGCCCGGAATTGCTTTACTCCGGACGCTTCCGCTTCTGGACGGTTCATCAGAATAGCAGTCTGCTATTGCTGTCCTTCCAGGAGGCTTCGAATCGCCTCAAGCAGTATCGTTTGCTCATTGATCGGAGCAACAATGGTATGTATAAGCGGTAGAGGTGGTGGTGTGTTGTTGACCTTGAAAGAAAAAATAGGGTTAGGATAGATTCAAAATATATGAAATTGTAAGATTCAAGAAATATGAAATGTAAAGAATGTTTTTAGTTGCTGATTCTTGTGTTATATAGCTTAGGACTTCATGCAGAATTAACCTGCATGTCCATGCAGAACAGACCTGCAAGGGTCGCCAACAAAACCTGTCACGCCCCACTTCCCGGTATACGGGGAAGGGACGCGGTGAGGTCCGCTACATATTTACTGAGAAGTAAACACGCTAAGCGTAACTAAGCAATATAAAGTAAAATGTACACAAGAGACAGGAATATAAATGAACAGCAACTTTTATTTATTTAACAATTCTTTACAAGTATAACTGGAAATGTAAATACAGGAATGGAAAGCAATGCCTAAACAATGGCATGAAAGAAAAGTAAAGTATGTATAAATGACTACAGCTCGGGATCTTCTTTGAACTACTCCAAGTCTTCGGTACTGGGCTCAACTTCCAGAGAGTCGGATCCACCTGACAACATTCCAAAGAAAAAGAGAAGGAATGTCATCAGCGAACAATCGCTCGGTAAGTCCGAAGAGATAGAAAATAGAATAGACAGGTACAGAGTATAACTGGTAATGTTTGATTATAATGTTAACGCGGTTGTTTGTAGCTTGGTACAGAATATGCCAGTGTATACGAGAGGAGTCCCACTATTCCGGAGACTAAGGTATACGGAGCACAAGGAACCGTTAAGACACGGTACAATAGCAATGGATATTCAGGTTAGGTGCATTAAAGTGACCGTCTCGTGCCACTTCTAACACATTCCATACCAGTCTACCCCTTTAAAAGCCCGTAATGTCTTTTGTATCGATTGTATTGTTTTATAGATGGAAGACTTGCCGAAACCATGATATGATGTAAACAGAATGTATATAAATGGATAGACATGTAAACAGATATCTATGATTCGGTTTAGTCGAGTATTGTTGATATGGATTGAATTCTGGTATAAATAGATTCATGTTGAATTGCAGTTTATATTTGAATCATATTCAAGTCAAATTGATTGTATATTTGACTGTGACTCGAAATAAGTCAGACTTTTTAAAAAGAAATTGAAGTCCTGATTTAAGTTTTGATGTTATTGGTAACTGCTGCACATGGATGACAGGATTTGTGTCTTTTTTCAAGACAATTACCGTGTTGATAACACCGTTGGCTGCCTAGCTTAGATAGGCAAGCACCCATATTCTCCGGCTCCCTGAGACTCAAGAAAACTGGTCCCGCTTAAACCTATATTTACTAGGGTCCTTATTTTAATTTAATATAACTTGAGGGGGTTTTATGTAAAAATAGTTTTGATATAATTTTAAAATACACCTCGAGTATTTAATTATTGTCTTTAGGGTTTTCATAACTATAATTTTTATAAAGTGAGATTTTCTAGTGAATAGAACCTAGTTTTCATTGTATATGGTATTTTAATGAAATACTGGAGTTTGTATTGAATTGTAATGGTAGTTTCATGAAATTGTGATTCCCATGATTTAGAAAACATGGAATATTTATATAATATATTTTAAAATAGATATTTTGATAATATTCATATATATATATATATAATAAAAATAAATTTTATTTATTTTGTAGAAATATCATTTTCTTAAAAATTGCATCAAAAATTCCATCGAGATCGAATGCTCCTTACGGAGGTCTGCATCTCGCTCTACTAGGCCCGAGGACATGCGATAACCCGTTCCATTCCTATCGGGGTTCCCCAAAATGGATTGTAAAGGCGTATTTGCAAGGAATTTAAATAACACACTTTTTAATGAAACGGTTTTGAATGTTCAAGGTATTTATTCGTAATCTCGTATTTTCCACATAAAATAGAGTCCCAAAATTCATCGTGCTATGTCAAGAATGTGTGTTGTGATGAGATATGTCATTACCTCTTGAGTTATCAAAAGATAATACGGTTAAATTGAATAATTATAAGTTGTATGTAACATGATAATATTTTACAGTAAAAGTGAAATAGAAATTGCAACATAAATTATTTTGAGATGAAACTTGTTCTAATGTGTTTATTTATGTTTGTTAAATATTATGAGAGAATTTGGTATTTTATTATTTAAGAAAGATAGGGTTTTTAAAGAAAAACGGTTCTGAAGTCAGAATAACTCCGCTTCCGACGAGTTTTCGGAATAGATTATTTTAGAATAGAGATAGAGGAGGTGAGTGGGGAATTACTGGCTAATAAAAAGGAAGGGAGAAAGAAGAAGCTTCCGGGACCGTCGGGGCGTCGTTTCGTCGCCGGATTCTTGTTGGAATGTCGTCAGAACTTCGCCTCTTGCTAACTCCATTTGTACAACTTGGAAATTTTAGAGAGTTTTTGTAATGAGATTCTGAATGAAGAGAGGTGAAATGTGGTGTGGGATTTATAGGAAAAATTAGAGTTTAGGGTAATGAAGAATAGAATTAAAATTTGCATTAAAAATTTGGTTTAATGCCTATTTTAATTCTCTGTTTATTTTAATAAAAACAAACAGTACAGGGGTTAAGAGGGGATGCCAAGGGGTGTGGAGTTAAAATTTGGGGAGCATCCCCTGCGGGAGGCCTGGCGGTGCCGGCCATAGGCGCCATCTTATCGGCCAAAAACCGGTGAGGGATGGTGGGATCTTCGCCACGTGTTGGTGTCATTTGGTATAACTCGGTGCACGTGTTTGTTTTATCTGTGACTTTTCATTTTACGTGTAGTGCACGTGTAAACGTTTAGGCTTCTAAAAGATTAAAGTAAAAATCAATTAAAAATATATGTGGCTGGGGAGATTCGAACACAGGAGCTATATCACAGCAGTGCAATATTTACCAATGAGCTACAAGTGCTTTCTTGCTGTTCAAAAGCAATTCAAATACTTTTAGCATACACATGATTGCAAATACTCCATTTGTACATTAATTTTTAAACAATTTTCTGTACACTGAAAACAGAGATATTACAAGGTTACTCATCGCACTTCACATACACATACATACTTCACCGTTCATATCCGTGTTATTCTTTATATTCATATTTATCTATATCGTTACATCCTAATTATTACTATTATTTTGATATTATGACGCACTGACGTCTGGATTTTGCATGGTCCAGATACTTGACATTGCATGTGAGTATTCGACAGGATCGCCGATCAGTGAGGACCACCTCATTGATATAGCTCTTATGCGAGTTAGTTATTTTTTGGATCTTTATTGCTTCCGCTATCTTTTCCAGTTATTGTGTCAATTGGACATGTGATAGATAGAATTAGTAGTTTACTGTTTTTGATATCCTATAGATAGCCGTAATGTGACCGTGGAGGGATGATTCCTATCCACAGGTAGTATGGTTGGCGCTGTCACGTGTCGTAGTTTGCGCACTCTGGGTAGCGGGATGCGACAATGAGTTACAACATTAGTAAGTACAGTTTATATAGTTACATTTTAAAATTTCAAACCAAATCTTGAGATCGGTTTATACGTGTTTTGTTAATAGTTACAGTTTTTAGCTTGCATTGTAACCTCATGTTTCACTATTAATATATATGTTTATTTATACTGTATAGTACATAGATTGGTAGTAGTTATTTTAAATATTCACATGGTCTTTATAATGTTCAAAATAATTAACATTATTTACAGTTTTAGCTGTGTATGGTTGTTATTAATCTTTTGGGTTAGCACGTTTTTATACGCAGTTATATATCATGTTTTAATATTTTTCCGTATATGAGGTATTAACTATATTTGTGGTTTCGTAATAATCCAGCGGCCGCTTTAACGTAGTTAACTAACCTTCGAGCGATAACGTCTCCCCGTGGTCAGTATGAAATTAATAGTTTAGATTAAATCGGTTTGTTGTATCGTTTTTCTTTATGTATGAAATCTGAATTTCCGGAACTGTTGAAACAGATTACACTTGCATTAGAATAGACATAGCTATCAACTATAGAATCTAAATTGAGCAAACTCAAGTTGCTGAAACATCTACAGAGAGCTAGCTATATTTTATTTCTAGATTAATTTACCTGAAAAGTTATAGAAGTTTATGAAAATAGAATCCTAACAAAATATAACGAATCTGGACTGCAGCAAAAACTATATGCTCGGTTGTGATAAAATAAGCATAACTCCCTACTCGTTTTTCGAAATCAGGATCTTTTTGTTGCGAATCGTTCATGACTCGCAGGAGCTAAATTTCTATCTAATAGAGAAAACTATAATACGGACCAAAACCTACCAAAAATGTAAAATACTATCAGTGTACGTATTCTAAAATCTGCACTGGCCTGCTCTGCGCAGTGTTATGGAAACCTGCATAACTCTGTCATCAGGGACCCGATCGAGGAAAACCCAGTCTACTTATTTACACAATACTTTGAAATACAAATTATTTCTTGTGTAATATCCACTAATTCTAAACTAAACCCATAAATTTCTGCATGCGAACTTATGATTATTTCTGCCCTTAAGCTGATCTATTATCACACGCTTGTTACATATACATAGAGGTTTAGAATTATATCTAGTACTTGACTATATTCTCAGGAATCTCATGACTGACTCATGAATAGCCTTAGGTCTGTGAATACTTCGACGGTGATTGGAGTCCCATTACTTATGAGTGAGCCCCTGTTTCCTTACCCGTGGATGATAGTCTTGGGTCTGTAAATACTCCTAATAGTTGACACTCACACTCAACGGAAACTCAGGAGTCTCATTACTAACTAATGAATGGGCTCATGTTTCCTGGCCCTTGGATGATAACCTTGGGTCTGTGATTACTCTGGTGGTGGTTGGAGTCCCATTACTCATAAGTAGGCCCGTGTTTCCTGACCCCTGAATAATAACCTTGGGTCTGTGAATACTCTTGGTAGTCGACACTCACACTCAATGACAACTCAGGATTCCTATTACTAACTTATGAATGGGCCTGTATTTCCTTACCTTTGGCTGACAACCTTGGGTCCGTGAATACTCCTACGGTGTTTGGAGTCCCATTATATGAGCGGGCCCCTGTTTCCTTACCCCTGGATGACAGCCTTGGGTTTGTGAATATTCCTGCGTTAGTTTATACTATCTTGACCTGAACCTGACATGAACCACTTGAATCTCGTGAATATAGTGAATCTAATGAATATCTTGAATACCGTGAATATCATGAACATGACATATATACTGTTTATTGGATATATACACACTATATAAATATATATATCATGGGGATAGGGTAGCTCGAAAATAGGAGTATTTATATGTAACGGAGGATCATATCTTGTTTCTCGTGGTGTTGGAGAAAAATAATACATTGCATTATATATAAATCTTGAATCTCCTGTTGCTGTTGTTCCGTGGAATTACAAAATATCCTGTTTATATAATAAAACTTACACAATCGAGCTTATACTTATAGTTACTAGCACTGAAATATCGAATATCATGATACTCTAATTACGTTGCATTGATTAACACATGCTGATTTGACTTACACACTACCTTTTACTTTTCACAGTTATTCGCATGTCTTGTATCGATACTATTGATATATACTACCTATTGGGTAACCAATTTAGTAATCAATCTATTATATGATTAATACCTTGAATAACATAATCCGATAATACATATTAAAATAATGAATAACACTAACCTTTAATTAGAATATTTATATAAATATATAAATTGCATAATATTTGATATTAAATAAAATAGAATACCTAGATCATAAAATTGATGTTCGGAACTTTACGTATCAATATTGAAACATTACATACTTGTTTGATTATACTGTATACCGTGCTTCATTTCATATATTGTTTTTTAATAAAATGGGGACTTACCGAAATTTAGTTCGCTGACGGTATTCCTGTTTTCTTATTTTCTTTTTTTGGGAATGTCGTCATACGATATTAGAACAGGTGACGAGACTAGGTATGAGGTGGTGCCAACTGAGAAGAATGGTCAATAGCTTTCAAATCAGACCGAGCTCTAGCTTTTCTTTTCAGTAAATATGCCTTCTTTTGTTCAACGATATCTTACATTTCTAATTTCTTAAATTTTCGAATTTATGTTCAGTTATTGTTTTTGGGACTGTTATAAATATTGTTGGATATTTTATAAGCTTAAAATTCTTGTACTATAATTTCATAAATTGTTTATATAGACGCTTAGTGTATTCATGCCGAGAAAGACTGTTTCTCGATATGAATATGTCGCGGGTTTGTTGCTCTCGTTTCTTGTTTTTGGGAAGCAGGACGTGACAGAGTGCATGTTTATTCTCTGATCTATTTTCTTTCTCATCTCTTTATTTTTTTTCTTTTCTAATGTTTGGTTCAATAAAATCCTCTCCCGAAAAATTGCCCCCAAATCCCATTTGCTCTCATATTTTTGGTAGCTGTAAATATTTTTTTTGAGATAATAGGTGAAATAAATTAACCACCCTCTTATAAATGGGAGAACGCAGGCTCGATCCCGGATCTCCTCAATGGGCTACTCCAAGCCCTGATAACTGTAATTATTGACAATGTGTAAGATTGTAATTTCATTTTTTAATTTAACTACCATATATTATTTTCCTAAATTACTCGCAAAAATTACCTTTTATTTACATCTTAATAATCATTAAATCATATAGATCATTCTTTATTTGACAGTTTGTATCGGATATGACAGTTTTTATCAGATTAGCTAAATAAAGTCAATTAGAAATGATAAAATCCAAATAACATTTTTTTTTCTTGAAACCGTCGGGAAATATTTGAACATTTCTATTTTTGTTTGTTACTACTAATTAGTTAATCTCCAACTCAAAATCCTCTACTTCTAATATGTTTGATAATATACTTTAATTAGTTGTGATTTTTTAACAAGGATTTTGGGATTATCTTTCTAAGAAACCATCATGTATCTTGTTTATTAATTTTTCTTTTGGTAATACATCTTAGTCTACATGTATAATCTCTAATATTATAAGGCTAACTCATTTGAGCTCCACAAAATTTACAATCAATCGTATAGTCAACATGATGGTCTCTTTTTCCAAGAAAAATTAATTAAAAATATAAAAGGTTTTTAAGAGCTTATTGGAATTTTAGAAAACTATGCCAACTTTTTAATATTTTAAAATTTTAAATGATATTATATCTTTCCAAGAAAAATCTACTTTTCCAAATATTATCTCTCTCGCGAAATAAAATATCTTTCTCAACTATGTTTTTAAATTTTAAATATATATATACTTACAAGGGCGAATTCTTATATGGACGAGGGTAGGCAGTCGTCCCACCTTTATATATGTATGATATATGGATAGTAACTTGATAAATATTACTAACATGCCTCATTAAAATGTAATAAATGTTCAAGTGGTGGGAGGATGAAATTTTGTTATGGCTGCTTGGTTTTCCAATCTCTGGTCTTTCAATATTTTCTTTTTTCATTTCAAGTAAACATGCAAGGCTCACACATTTTAAAAATAGCTTATGTACGCATACATTTTTACCCTAACCTATATACAATGTTTTATATATTTCCAATGGATAATCAAATTTGATGCAAACTATTTACAATTGTTGCTTTTATCTCTTAATAAATTACTTTGCATAAGATGCTTTCGAATGGTTTGCCTACAATCCAAGATAAAAGCATCATGTACCAACTTAATTTTATGATATTCTTTTCCATAAAACATCATTTTATCATATATTTGCAAAAGGTTATTCAGGCTATGGTTTTTGAGGGAAAACTTTGCTAAATATTTATTTTGATTAAAATAATAAAATTTGTTTCTGCAAAAGTTTACAAGTGTTTTCGTCTATTTGTAAAATCTTTACATAAGATTTTTTGTCAAAAAGGCAACTGATGAAATTCATGCGATAAATTTTTTTTTCCAAAATGAGAAGTCGTCGAGACGATTGAAGGGGTCACACATCCAAAAAGAGAAAAAAAAAATATTTTTTTGGACACACTTTTTGTTCATTCATTGTTTTGTCATCGTTATGGTATAATTTTTTCGTCCCACCCAACAATGGTTAGGATCCGCCACCGTCTTTATATAAAAATAATAAATTTGCATATCCGAAACTAAGAGTCCACATGCATCGCAAGTGCAAACTACTATTTTCACTCTAACCAAAGCATTAAAAGAAAAAGTCTTCTTTTTCCTATCCATGTGGTGGAATCCATATCGTCTATAAGAACACTTAGTGGTTATAAGATGGAGTGAAGGGTGCAATTCTCTATATTATGTATATCATGCATATTTATCACCCAATGAGAATCAATGCAGCATACATGGATCACTCAATGAGAATCAATGTAGCCTATATAGATTCAACCATCTCGGTAGAAAAAGTAATTTTCTTTTCTTCCAATATGTTGTAAGAGAAATTTTAGCTCAATCAAACACTTGAAACCCAAATCCCTATCCTAAAACCAGCCGAAAAGTTTTTCTCAGACATAAATTCATGATTTAGTTTTCATGGAACCAAACAGGCCCTAATATTGTTCCCAAGCGCAAGATTGCATGTTCAATGTATATTTCATGCGCATCACAAACTAGACCAAATGCTATCAACATGACATCCACGACTGTAGCAAATGGAATGCGAACCTCTGACGCTGATAATTCTTTTGATAGCATGCACGAAACAACATTCAACTTTCATAACAAATGAGCATACATATATAGTTTCTCGAAAGAAGGGAGATTACATAGGACGGAGAAGGGAATGGGAATGGTAATGTTGCTTTCTTCCCATAGAGTGAACTTGTAAGTAAGTTCGAAGACTATCTTGTCGAACTGCTACTTACCGATTCATCAACTACATCAACGGACTTTTGATTAAAGCCCTCCTCAAAGGATCGGTTTTAAAAAAACGAGGAACACTTTATCCATGCATTTGAAAACCTATCTATATTTATCAAGACATAAAATGATGGGGCTCATAACACATAGATATTAGTGCCAATGCAGAAGGGTCCACGGTGTTTGTCTATTGGGTAAATATATGTATAGATGTTCAATTGGGCAGAAAAAATAATTTTTTTTAAAATATTTTGAATAACATATCATTTCCTTAATAAATCTTAAGACCCACTTCGACAGATACATGAAACGAGCAATACTATTTTACCTGCCGGACTAGAAATGCTACCACAATCTACTCGAGAGACAAACACCATAGGCCCACTTTTTTGACACTAATATCTAGATGTTGTGGCCCTCACCATTTTGTTTCTTGGATGGATTGTGGTAGGATTTCAAGCTGGTAGGTAAAGTATACTCTTGACTAGTTGTAAGCGACAATTTCGTCTATTTACTTCACACTAAAGTTAAAGGGGCAAGGATATTGTAGAATTTGTATTCGATAACTTTTTAGAAACGTGTTTTTCACCTTACACGTAAGACGACATTTCGGATTTTATAAGAGAAACTATCTCTGAAATCAGGAAAGGGTTGTTAGATCATGAGCCAAATGTCAATTTCATATGACAAAACTGTGCCATTGGTTGGGCATACAAGCTTTTTTGGCAGGACAAAAATTAGATCAATTAAATGATGTAAAATGAGGATCATAAGGAATCCAAATGTGGCTTGTACAAGAAAGCAGGTTTTATCCACAACACACGTGCTCTTGGTTGTGGATCTAAGATCTAGAATACAATAGAGCCATGGCTTCCCTTTGAAAAAAAGAAGAAAAAAGAAAATAAAATCGACTTTTTCTTGGTTACTTCTTCAACATCTCAAGCATGATGGTCCCTAGTAATCGTGAAAAACGTGTGTAGTGTGGAGAGTTGTTTGGTTCATCCAGCGGAATAAATAATGGAGAACAATGCATATATATGATTGACCGATTTCGCAAGCATTAGTCTTCATGAAAAAGATATGTTTCTAAATTTACTACTACAAAATGGGCTAAAGTAACGAGGAATTGGTCACTGTTTAAACCATGACCTAAATTTAGTTACAGTTCTTTCGTCACGGTTATAACCGTGACACAATCCTATAAGTGGTCGGGCCCACTCCCCACTCCCCACTCATGATAAATCTCAAATCTTCCCCTTTTCCCCGATTCCTAATTTTTCCCTTCCGAAAAAAACCTCTCGATCGCTCGCCGCCGCCGCCTTGCCCGTGGCCAGAACTGCCTGCCCTTGCGGCAGTGGCTGTCCCCTTCAAAGCCCTTGCATCCTCTCCTCTGTTGTCTAAGTGCCAAGATTTCCTACTTCTTTTTGCAATATAACTGTACATACTTCTTTTGCAATATTATTATTACCGCCGCCGCCGCCGCCGCCATCAAGGAAAGCATTCCATGAAACTTTCATAATAGAACAAAAAATCAATTTCAGAAACTGAGACAACACCCATGTTAATATGTTATTTCCATCATCACATTTATTTCCAACCTAAAATCTTGGGCAAAACAACTCATGAACCTAATGATCTCAATGAAAATAAACAGTTTCGCCGAAACATTCTAATTAATCTTACTTGCAAAGGCAGAGCAACTCAGGGTTCATCATTTTTAGCTATCCTTTCCTTGGCATAGGATTTCCAATACCATGTGAGGATGGCAAGCTTGGCTAATATTTCATGTTTGAATAGAAAGGGGTGGTTTAAATTCATTTTAATCAGAAAAATGAAAACATAAATTGTATCTGCAGAGTATAACAGAGAAGAACTTTCATGGAACTTGACGTAAATTCGGTGGTCTGCTGTAAGGAAAATCACTGGTATGAACAAAGTGCATGCAGCAGCCGGCTGTAAGCAAAGCAGTAAGCTAAGCAAAGAAAATGATATGATGCAGAAGCTAAGTGCATGCTGTAAGGAAAATCACTGGCATGAACAGAGTGCATGCAGCAGCCACGGCTCCGCGAATCTCGCCATGCGCGAGATATCCGCCGTCCATGATCCCACGTTCCACGTCTTCATGATCCCCCATTAACGAGCATGTCTCGTCATTAATGCGGGATCCCGCCTATCACGCGGACGTGACGCCGGGGGCGTAACGGCCGGCGTGATTCTCATGTCTGCCGGCCTGTTGCCACCACTATATAAACTCCTCTTTCAGACGGTTCAAGTAAGTTATTCTTTTCTCACTAGGCCGTTACTCTGCTCAAATATCCAGTCCAACTTGATCGTCGGAGGGTCCTCGGTGGCACAACCACCCCAGAGCTTTCTTGCAGGTAGCTCAACCTCAACCATCTCAAAACCCATTGAGATCCGCACGTTTCAGGAGGCAGCCTCCAACTCAATCTCAGCCGTCCATCATCGCTTGTAGCAGATCTACGGAAGATAATATCTGAAGGAGATCCGACCCTCCATCAGCTGGCGCCGTCTGTAGGAAGTTCTTGATTCCACTCAACAAAGTTCATATTCCAATCTCAACTCAATGGCGAGCGATCACCGCGACGATCCAAGCACTAGCTGCCGCCTCCCCTACAACGGAGGCGCGGACGAATCTTCTCTCCCGAATGCCATCAACGCCCTAGCCGTCTGGATAGATCGATTCGCGTCCGTCGTGGATATGCCCGTCCGTGTCCAAACGGCAGGGCAAGCTCCCCAGGTCGCTGCTCCCCCACCTCGGGACCGGGACCCATACAGAGAGAGAGAAGACTCTGTTCGCGTCGGCATTGCCGACCACCGCCTCGCTGCCTCCCACGGCCGCAGATCCCCCGGGCCAACATATTCTATGACCCGCTGGGCGCCCCACAGTTCAATGCCGAGGTCCGTCGCCAGATCGCCTCGCTCCGAGCTCCATCACGCCCCTGTCCCTCCCAAGGAGGTGTCGGTCAGCTCGCCCGTGCCCAGGCACGACCGACACCCCCTCCCTCGACAGGGTTGCGCGGACAGGACTCGTCACAGCGGTTCGAAGACTACTTCGCCAGGGGACCTAAGGAACCTCATCGAAAGGAACCGGGGCTGTGGCCAGACATAGGTCTCCAACAGCAGAGACCAAAGATCAGAATGTGCTGAATCATTGGGATACCACGGCCGACTCGACGCCCTCGAAAAGAAGATCTAAGGGATGCATCGGGAAGGTCGCCATTCGAGCGATGGGGCTAAGTACGCCGCCGACTCGCTCACAAAACTCTTCATCGAAGAGCTGCTCGTCGTCCATGTCTCCTCCCGGAACAAGCCCCCAAAGGTCTCTCTCTTCGACGGTAAGTCTGACCCAAAGGACCATTTGGACGCATTCACCGCAGGAATGAGCTTCCAAGATAACTCTGACGCCGCCCAATGTCGAGCTTTCCCAGCCACTCTCATCCGCTTCGAACGAGACTGGTTCCGAGGACTCGCTCCACGCTCGATCTCAACCTTCGACGAGCTGGCCACCCAATTCCTCGGCCACTTCGTCAGGAACAGGCGGCAGAAACGGACCGTCGACCATCTCTTCACAATCAAGAGTGGGGACAAAGAAATATTCAAAGAGTATGTCACCCGCTTCTACAACGCCCTTCTCGAGGTCCCTGAACATCGGGACGAGACGGTCATTACATCACTTAGGTCTGGTCTTAGGCACAAGGAGTGGTTATGCTCTTTTGCATTAGCGCAACCTAAGACCATGGCCGAGTTAAAGGTCTGGACCGAGAGTGAGATCCAGCTCGAGTCCGAGGTGAATGCAAATCTTCCCCGGGCAGAGCAAACTGACCAAAAGAAAAGGGGGAGGGAAGAGAAAAGGAGGCTTGAGCGACCAAAGCCCTACTCCCCGAAGTTTCAGGAGTACACCCCGCTCAACGTCTTCCAGACGGTACTGCTAGAGGAGGCTAAGGGTGAGAGATTCTTCAAGCTCCCCCCGGTCTTGCACATGGTGGCAAAGCGCACCCGGGGCCCCTGTTCCCTCATAAAATATTGGGAAAAAACCCCAATGGGGCATCACGTGCCCACACGTGATCCGGGGTCACGTGCTAACACGTGATGGTTTCATGGGGATTCTGCTGAAATAGAATTAAATTCTTATCAAGTAAGCAATTAGTGGAGTCATGTGCCCACACGTGATGGGACTTTAACAAACCCACTGAAAGAATTAAAAGACATAATAGAACAGCAAGGAAAGATCCCAATAGGGCATCATGTGTCTACACGTGACCAAGGGTCACGTGCTGACATGTGATGATTCCTTAGTTCTTTAAAACAGCAGAATTAAATTCTGGTTAAAATGTTAATCAGGGGGGTCACGTGTCAACACGTGATGGGTTCCTAAACTCTTTAATTAATAGAATTAAATTCTATTTAAATGATCAAACAGTGAGATCACGTGCTAACACGTGATAGGCTCTTAAGCTTTTGAACTAATAGAATTAAGTTCTAATTAAGGGAAATCAAAAACCCTAACTGGAAAAATATTTCTTTAAATCTTTCCAAATAAAAAATATTGTGCTCTGTAAAGTGGAGCACCGGTGGATTAAAAATCCAATGGTGATTAAAAATCACCAATTTATAGAAATATTATATACATGGAAAGATTTCCCTGAAATTCACCAAGAATAACAAACAGAATATCATTTGGATTAAAAATCCAATGGTGAATAAAATTCACTGAGTAATCTAAAAGATTATGTTACTTACAAAATTAATTAAAATCTTTCAATGAAAGATTGACTAAACAAACTGATTCTTTTCTTTCTCCTAAATAGGAGCCAAGAAGAGTAGAGGGGAGATCGATTTTTTTTGGAGAGAGAAGCAACAGCGGAGAGAAAAAAGAGAGGAGAATTTAATTCTCAAGAGAGAAAAAGAAGATCTCTTCAGAGAAAAGAAGCCCTCGTGATGAACTGTTGGCACTAGTCCTACATTTTGTCTGAAAAGGGGAAAAAGATCTAAGCTCCATAAAACAAAAGAAAATTTAATTCTCAATTTAAGAATTTAACTCTTATGAATAAGAACTTAGTTCTTCCTTTGGTTGAGATCTGCATAACAGATCTCCCCACAAGTTGAGAATTTAATTCTCATCATGGAGATTCTGCCATGCAGATCCAAAACCTAGAGGGTTGATTAAGTTTAAAGAATTTAATTCTTCCAAATTCATAGGAATTTAATTTCTCCAAATAAAACTAGGGTTTAACCCTACATAAGAATTTAATTCTTCCAAATACATAGAAATTTAATTCTTCTAAATGAAACTAGGGTTTAACCCTACAAAAGAATTTAATTATTAAAACAAGAGACTTAAAGCTCTCCATGCACGTAAAGATTAAGTATCCAACATGATTACGTAGTAACACGTGACCCTTCATCCCAACGAACAAAAAGGAGTGAATAAGCACTACTATAAATAAGGGTTGCCCCTACGGATTTATCCATAGGGGAAACCTACTGCCCCTACGGAGATATGCGTAGGGGCGAAAAAAGATCCCATAGGTGAAAAGGCCGCAGGTGCAAGTTAAAGCCCTGAACTTGCCCCTATGGGCAAAATCTTGCCCCCACGGATTTATATGAAGGTCCTGTTGCACCTACGGAGTAGGCCGTAGGGTAAAAAAAGTTATATTATATACGGGTTTTTTAAATATATTAACTGTACCTACGGACATAGCCGTAGGGCCACGTACTACCCCCTACGGATACCTGCGTAGGTACCCATCCGTAGGGGCAAAATATCAGAAATCCTGATATTTTGCCCTTACGGATAACTCCGTAGGGGCGAAGCAATGGCCCCTACGGATATGTCCGTAGGGGCACTCCCAACCCCCCGGTACTGAGATCAGGGGGGAAATATCAGTTACTGCTGATATTTTGCCCCTACGGATATAGCCGTAGGGGCAACATGTGTACCTACGGATTAATCTGTAGGTACACATTATCTGTATTTTTTTAAAAAAAAAGGGCTGCCTGATTTTTTCCCGCCCTGTGCACAATAATATATACATCAATCAAATATAAAATTAATTATCACACAACATATATCGCAGTATTCATAATCATATCTCACGCATATAATATACAAAAGAAACCCAAAAACTGAATATGATATAAATATAAACCAATATCAATATCGTTTCAAAATTTAGTACAATGTGTATGATATAAATAAATACATGTTTCAAAAATAAGAACCAAAAAGCTACCCTAACTCAGTCCAGCTCCACCTCTGAATAACGATAGAATAACGCGGGCCTGCTCCTCGGTCAATAAACTCTGCAATTCGGCGCGAGCGGGAGTCTGAGCGGCCTGTGGAGCTGGCGATGTGGTCTGCGCAGCCGCCGTCGAGGTAGTCGCTTGCGGAGCCGCGGCTGCGGGAGTCTGAGCGGGCGGTGGAGCTATAGGAGCTGTCTGCGGAACAGCAGCCGATGTAGTAGCTTGCGGAGCCGCGGCCGAAGGAGATGCATGTGGAGGCTCGGTCGATGTACCCGGTCACGTCTGGACATAACGTGTGTAAGAAGCGTATAAGAACTGTGTATTATTCGAATTCGTATCATTATTAAGTTATTTCGAAACCCCGTTTGGATATCTAGTTTGGAAAACCGTTGTTTATTTTAATTACATATGTATGATTAATCAAACTTAAGTCTAAAACCAAATAAGCTCAAGCTACGGACTAATTATGGATATGTTGATATCTATATAATATGACATGATATTTTACTATAAAGTAGTATACATACCAGCATCTCCTTCAACTCCTGAACGGTGGCCCTCAAGCTCTCCAGTTCTTGATGGACACGTCGGTCACTGGAGACGGAGGAAGTAACCGCCGGGGTGGAGTCCAACCTCATATGGGCCCTGCTAGGGCCCAATCCCCGGCCTCTCTCCCAACCTCCGTGATGCCCTCCGTGTGCGGCGTCCAGAACTGGGGTCAGCAGCCTCAGATCGCTCTGTCCGGTAAAATCGATCCCCAAGGCCTGGGTCTGCTCAACCACCCGCTCCTACACCCACATTAAGCAGTAAAGTATAAGTATAAAATTTAAACTTGAACCTTTCAAAACTAAAATTTTAAATTTGGGTAGAAAAAATATTAACACTTATGCAATACTCCTGGGTAGAGACGTCGGGATATCGAAGCTCGCCCATGGCGGGATCTGTCTAGGTGCCGTGGACGGCAAGATATGCGGACAGCACGCTCAGTGTACCACCTGACGCCACAGTCCGAGATGTCTGCAATATTAGAAAGTAACTCTTAATATTAGAAATATTAGAAAATAACTCTTAATATTGCAGAAGATCACAAAGGTCGGTCTATTGTAATTTACCGATAACTCCATGGCTCGAGTAATGTTCCTCGAGCCACCTGTGTAAGTAGGGCGACCCCTCTTCGCCGACTTCCTGTTCTCTGTATTCTGAGCGGACTGTTTCTGCACAGCGCATTAATATTTAGTTTTCTAATTAAGGAACACAAAAAATAAATTATATTCTAAACAATGAATTACATTTAAAATACATACCTGTTTGCGCTGGGAGTCAAAATATTCGCACAATAGAGGCCATGTCTTTACGTCGACTCTCGCAAACGCCGGAGTAGATAGGAGGGCCGCTCTCTCTGCCTCGGGGGTCGCCATCCACAGGGAGTAGCAGTCGGTCTTCAGCTCATTCATGTTGTATCGGACCTTGGCCTGCATGTTCTTCATCAGGCCATTGTACAGAGCATGAAGGTCGAGCACCCTCCTCGGATGATCAGGGTCGGCTACAGGCTGAAAATCGTAATCTAACTGAAAATACAAAAAAAAACATTGTTATTAGATTGCAAGTGTTAATAATAAATATGATAAGTGGATATATCAACTGAAAATATATATTAATACGTACCCGAGCCTGATCAAAGAAGAGGGCGAATGAGCGCTGGTGTGGCTCACCCCACTCAACGTGAAGTGGATAGTTCTTCACGAGCCGGCTCTCGTCCCCCATATACCGGCCGACCCTCTCGGCATGAGGACCGGTATAGCGATAGTTAAGGGTAAAAAAAAGGGGAATGCTGCCTCCCCTAGCTTTGTCAGGCCTCAGCCTATGGGACTGATTCGGGCCTCGAGACCCCTCTGGGGATGGGGAGGCCCTGCATCTGCACGAAATATCAAGACAATCAATATTAAGACAAAGTTGTATTAAGAAATCAAGGTTAAACGAAAATTCAAGTGTGATATATACCTCCGGTGACTATCGCACGAGCCTGGGTCCGGGCAGCAGCACGAGCGGGACGATAGTTCCTCCGGTGAGGAACAACCGGGGTCCCGGATGCGGACGCATCCACTCCAACTAGAAAATAAATATCGACGCTAAATTTCCATGAAGTTCATATTTATTCTATAGAGCATATGTAAAATGAATAAATATTTTAAATTTATTCATACTAACCTACAGACGATGCGGAGGGTATGGAAGCGGCAGGAGTGGCCCCTGCGGAAGCTGTGGACGCACCATCTATAATTAGACAATTAAAAATAGATTATATAAGTAATTGCAAAAAGAATGTGTAGATCAATAATATAACGTTCTAAATCAATATGCATGCATTATAGGATATATAAACATACTCGCAGGTACGGTGGTGTCACCACCTACAGCTAGACAATAATAAAAATTGCTAAGTAAGAGCAAAAGGAATGTGTGTATTTATGATATAGCATTCTAAATTAATATACATGCACTATATGATATATAAACATACCTGGAGGAGCGAGAGTGGCCTCTGTCCCAGATGTGGTCGCATCACCAACAACTATACAATCAAATATTGACAATATAAGTAATTTTGACATAAATAGGCATGAATATCTGTAATATTACATTCAAAATGGATATGCGTGCAGTATACCTGGAGGTGTAGTAAAATTCACACGGAAGGAGGCATCCGAAGGGGTCTTCGATCTAGGTGCAAGACCGGCCCTCTGAAGCTTCCTACGGAGCTCTCCGGGCGACAGAACCGCTCTGCCTCTGCCTATGCCGTGGCTGGAGCTCCTGCCGCCCCTCACTGGTCCCGACATCGTCATCAAATCTAGATAAACGGTTAATGGACGCATTAGACAATTATTAAAAGTATTGACTATATATGTATAGAGCGTAAAATGTGAAGTAATAATATAACATTACTGATATCTTTTTTCGTTTCGTGGGCACATTATACCTATCTACTTGGATTTCATCGTCGATATCATTTCTAACCCACGTAACTTCATGATCGGTCGAAGACAACCCGTCCTTCAAAACAGACGGTCGGAGCACTTTAAGCCTTCTTTCTTCTTCGTCCCCATCGCTGTCCTCGAATTCTGGGACATCGTAGACATCTCTGGGTTTCCATCGACATACAACACTCCATCCCGGATGCTTCAAACACTGTGAGTAGTATACTTGGAACGCTTGGTTCGGAAAGATAAACGGATCGTCCTGACCGTAAAATCGAAGTGTGTTCACACTGGTCAATCCATATTCATCTTTCCAAGTCCCAAGATTGCTTCTCCACCTGTCCATATTGGTTCGCGGATCGTACCAAGTACACTGGAATATATAAAAGGGTTCTGATCGTCCGGTATAGTGGATGCCGAGTATACAATTTAAGTACCCATAGTAAATCACACCGTCCGATCCTACCATCGCAATCCCACTATTCTGAGTGGTTCTAGATGTTTCTACGTCCTTAACTTCGAATTTGTATCCAAGGACACCAAATCCTTTGTAATATGCAACCTCCATACTACGAAATTGAGCTAAACATCTTGAATCACTCTCAAATGATGCAGACAAGTTCGGATCGTGGATCTAACAAAACAAATTTTATGACAAAAACATAACGATACAAGTTTAGATTAAAACTGATAGCAATAAAATGTTATTCTAATAACTTACATGATCTGTGACCCAATCACAAAAATTATCCTGGTGGTATTTTTCCAAACGTTTTTCGTTCCAATCAGGATGCCCCTCACGTACCTCGTTAAAATGAATTCTGTTTTCGACAAATAATTGTGACATTAATATTATATCATTTCATACACATACAAACACAGATATAATAATTAATCCAAAAGAACTTACTCTCGAATTTGTTCAAGACATGCACAATTAAGCAAGATAAACCGGTATATCTTGTTGATAAACATAGTATCTACCCTCTTATACTCGGCTTTACCATATGGCCTGTCTTGAATTCTTCGTGGTCGGTTAAGCCTTGTCTCAATGTTCTCGTCCAGATAGCGGGAACAAAATGTGGTTGCTTCATCAAGAAGATAACCTTGCATAATAGAACCCTCTGGTCGATTTTTATTGCATATATACTTCTTAAGAGTGTAGAGGTACCTAATGAGAATATGTTGAATAAATAAATACGGCCATACAGGACAACAATAAATTTATAAATTACGCGAAACGAAAAATTACACGTACCCCTCGACAGTATACATCCATCGATATTGTACCGGTCCGGCTAACTTTGCCTCAGTTGCAAGATGAACCGTCAAGTGTGTTATGATATCGAAGAATGACGGTGGGAAAATACTCTCAAACTTGCAAAGAATCAATGCAATAGAATTTTCTAGTTTATCCAGCGTCGCAACCTCCAGTGTTTTAGCACACAACTCCCTGAAAAAACAACATAGGTCGTTGATTACTAGACCAACCGAGTCAGGGAAAGAAGTCTCGAGGGCTAATGGAAGAAGGTGCTCCACGATAACATGGTGATCATGACTTTTCAGCCCATCGATCTTGCCCTTCACAATTTTTATTTTCTGCTGAATAATCCTGAGAAACATGTGGGAACTTTCAAATCATGCAACACCTGCAGGAATCTTTTCTTCTCCGGTTGTGACATATGATAAACGGCATTGGGAAGTACAAACTTGCCCGGTTTACCCGCTACCGGTCTAGGGTGTAATTCACTTCTTATTCCCCACTCTTGTAGATCCATCCGAGCATTCATGTTGTCTTTCGATTTCCCGTCTTTACAAAGAAGCAAGTTAAGTATATGCTCTGATACTCCCTTTTCTATATGCATGACGTCCAGACAATGACGCACTGAATTTGTAGACCAGTACGGAAGCTCGAAGAAAATGCTTAACTTGTTCCAATATTGTGGTTTGACCTGTTTTGTCGGATCCATCCCGAAGGTCACGTTATTGTAACCATCCCATTTAGCAGTCACGTCCTCTCCGGACAATGGGGATGGAGGTCCAAGAAGATCCTGATGACCATCAAAGTGAAATGTGTCTAACCTATAGGGGTGGTCTGGAGGCATGAAACGTCGATGGCCGCAATAACAAACCTTCCTGCTAAAATTCAAGAATTTTGATGTTGTGTGTTCATGGCAATGAGGACATACTTTGTGACCATGTACGGACCAACCTGATAGCATTCTATACGCAGGAAAGTCATTAATTGTCCACATTAAAGCCGCACGCAGTATGAAGGTTGTATTTGTGTTTGAATCATATGTCTCTACACCATCAATGAACAAAGATTTCAACTCCTCGATCAGAGGTCGGAGATAGACGTCGATATTGTTCCCCGGTGAGTTTGGTCCGTCGATAAGAAGAGCCATCATAAAATATGATTGGTCCATAGCCAACCAAGGCGACAGATTATAAATTATCATTACAACGGGCCATGTGCTGTGACTTCCAGCCATATAGTTGAATGGGCAGAAACCATCAGTAGCCAGTCCGAGCCGGACATTGCGAGGATCGCTACTGAATATTGCGTGCCTCCTATCGAAATCCTTCCATGCCGGTGAATCTCTTGGATGGTTCATTTTTCTATTTTCGCTTGGAGGAGCACGGTGATGCCAAATCATTACCTCGGCTGTTTTCTTGCACCTGAATAGCCTCTGTAGCCTCTGTGTTATCGTGCTAACTTCACAGGTATATCAGGCTTCTTATCAGAATCTTTCGGCTTATACCTGGCCTCTCCGCATATTGGACACTCTTTCAAATCTGAATTCTCTTTCCGGTACAACATGCAATTTTTAGGACATGCTTGAATCTTCTCGTACTTTAGACCCAAATCAGACATCATCTTCTGGGCTTCGTACCAGCTGTCGGGCATATTATTTTCCGGAGGCATAGTTACTTTCAAGAACGAAAGAAGCATTGTGAATGACTTGTTGCTCCATCCATTTAGGCACTTAATCTGGAAAAGTTGGACGAACCATGAGAGGGTGGAATACTTCGCATTCTCATAAATTGGTTTCCTAGCATCATTCATGAAATTTTCATATTTATCCGCATGTGTTCCTTGACCGGAAGGAATGTCATCTTCGGTACGAATAAATTCACCTAGGGCAGCCTCTACCATATCCTCCATTTCTTCTGATGGAAATAAATTTTCGTCTCCTGTCGCATTACCGAATTCTTCTTCTTCTCCTGCCGCATTATCGTGTTCTCCTTCTTCTTCTACCGCGGTATTGCATTGTTCTCCTTCCCCGTGATATTTCCGAGTTGTATAAAGTCTAGTAAACCCATGTTTTACAATATGAAGCTCTGCCAATTCTACCTTCTGCCAGTACTTATTGCCACATCTATCGAACGGACAGAGAATCTTCTCTATTATGATCTTATTATGTGCACGTGCAAATTCAAGGAAAGCAGCAACTCCTGTGACAAACTTAGGTTGCATACGTTGTTTCCAATCCACATACATCCAGTCCTTAACTCTGACATACTCATGGGCCATGTTAGACTGTATAACATATAAATTGTAGGTTATGCTGACTATATTGAGAAATATAAGAATGTGATAGTTACTGACAATGGAGAAAATCCATGTATATGCTTTGTGTGTGCGTTTGTCGTTGAAAAGAATAAATTATCGCACGTATGTTAACCGATAGACGGGGACTAAGTGGCGCTTTTAGTTTCATATATGAGTATCGATGGGAATATGAAGGTTTCATATTATCATATATTGGTTTTAACCCGAACATCTCGAATTGCTCTCTAATTATGCGTTTGTTGTGTATTCTTGTTGTATGTGTGTGTTCCGGCTGTCGGGGGTAGGCTTCTATCCCATTAAGAATGTATAGAGCGAACACCCATCACTTGTGCTTTCAACCGTTTCGAGTAAATTTCGGCAGCACCTCCCCGCTGTTTTCCGAGTACACTGTAATAGAATAGATAATCATTTCAAAGCTGTGAAACAACGTTGAAATGAACATCTAATCTATCTTTGTACACGGAGAACCAGCGGAAAGGTACCGACGAAATATCTCGAAAAGGATGAAAACACAAGTGAATGAAGGCATTTGCTTTATACATTCTTAACTTGTCCACACGGGACAAATCTATAGGTTACTATACGATTGAATTTTCTCGTCGCGTAGACTATACGACGGTTGTTAGTATCGAGCTATACTGTCTGATATTTAACAAACTTCATATAGTTCTAGGTCACGACGAGCATCGCACGTATGTTAACCGATGGACGGAGACTAAATGGCGCTTTTAGTTTCATATATGAGTATCGATGAGAATATGAAGGTTTCATATTATCATATATTAGTTTTAACCCGAACATCCCGCTCTCTAATTATGCGTTTGTTGTGTATTCTTGTTGTATGTGTGTGTTCCGGCTGTTGGGGGTAGGCTTCTATCCTATTAAGAATGTATAGAGCGAACGCCCATCACTTATGCTTTCAACCATTTCGAGTAAATTTCGGCAGCTCCTCCCCGCTGTTCTCCGAGTACACTGTAATAGAATAGATAATCATTTCAAAGCTGTGAAACAACGTTGAAATGGACATCTAATCTATCTTTGTACACGGAGAACCAGCGGAAAGGTACCGACGAAATATCTCGAAACGGATGAAAACACAAGTGAATGAAGGCGTTTGCTTTATACATTCTAAACTTGTCCATACGGGACAAATCTATGGGTTACCATACAATTGAATTTTCTCGTCGCGTAGACTATACGATGGTTGTTAGTATCGAGTTATATTGTCCGATATTTAACAACCTTTGTATAGTTCTAGGTCACGACGAGCATCGCACGTATGTTAACCGATAGACGGGGACTAAGTGGCGCTTTTAGTTTCATATATGAGTATCGATGAGAATATGAAGGTTTCATATTATCATATATTGGTTTTAACCCGAACATCTCGAATCGCTCTCTAATTATGCATTTGTTGTGTATTCTTGTTGTATGTGTGTGTTCCGGCTGTCGGGGGTAGGCTTCTATCCCATTAAGAATGTATAGAGCGAACACCCATCACTTGTGCTTTCAACCGTTTCGAGTAAATTTCGGCAGCACCTCCCCGCTGTTCTCCGAGTACACTGTAATAGAATAGATAATCATTTCAAAGTTGTGAAAAAACGTTGAAATGAACATCTAATCTATCTTTGTACACGGAGAACCAGCGGAAAGGTACCGACGAAATATCTCGAAACGGATGAAAACACAAGTGAATGAAGGCATTTGCTTTATACATTCTTAACTTGTCCACACGGGTCAAATCTATGGGTTACCATACGATTGAATTTTCTCGTCGTGTAGACTATACGACGGTTGTTAGTATCGAGCTATACTGTCCGATATTTAACAACCTTCATATAGTTCTAGGTCACGACGAGCATCACACGTATGTCAACCGATAGATGGGGACTAAGTGGCACTTTTAGTTTCATATATGAGTATCGATGGGAATATGAAGGTTTTATATTATCATCGAGTATCATATATTAGTTTTAACCTGAATATCACGAATCGCTCTCTAATTATGCGTTTGTTGTGCATTCGTGTTGTATGTGTAACATGATTTTAAACCATTGAGATCAAGATTGATAGAACTAATCATCCTACATTGCAATAGCATTCATCAACCAAAAACTATTATTGCAATGGCATTCATCTATAACAATCAACAATTAAAACTACAAATGTAGGATACTAATATCATAAAGCGTTATACGGAACATATGAATTCACATGACTGAAACATGCATCAAAATATTGAAGTAAGGGGGCAGAAAAAGACCCTATTTGATTATCAAATGCATGGGTTTGTATGATTTATATGTATGTATTTGAGTGCTGCAATTCCGAAATTTGCTTTAACTTGTACGTTACTTTATGTTGTTAATTTGATCATTTTTAAAATTGTAATTGGTTCTACACATAATTATTTCGTTATTGTAACAGAAAATTTTGTTTCTTTCGATATGAAACAGATACGATACACGATATGATAAATAAAAAAATGAAACACAAACCGTATCAAGATTTAACAACTTTGATTATGTCATATACGCGGGCCGATATTTTCATATTAGCCAATATGCAAAAATAGATTGCGGTCTGGATATGGCATATTGGCAGATGTTACCTATATGCATGCATGCAGTTGTCTCCCCATTTTTTCATAAATTAAACCAACTTTTCTATACATGCTAGTAATTACTGGATACATTCAGGTTAAATGCATAGAGCTAGCCGTAATTTCCTCTACGGTAAACTTTCATCAATGCAACACTTTGGTTCGCCTAACTAGATCGCCATTCACGAACACAATCTATTTATATGGCATGATTTTATACACTTAATTTTACCACATTTAATGAAAATGAATCATTCATGATATGATACGTGTATATACATCGATACCCAACCCCAACCTAACCCTAGCCCCAGCCCCAGCCCAGCCCCGCCCCAACCTAACCCTAACCCCAGCCCCAGCTAAACCCCAACCCCAACCTAACCCTAGCCCCAGCCCCGGCCCAGCCCCGGCCCAGCCCTGCCCCAACCTAACCCTAACCCCAGCCCCAGCTAAACCCCAACCCATACCCTAAGCCAACCCTAACCCCAGCCCCAGCCTCAGCCGAACCCCAATCCTAACCCCAACCCCAACCCCAACCCCGACCGCAACCCCTGCCAAACCCCAACTCCAACCGCAACCCCAGACCCAGCCATGAACCCTAACCCTAAATAATCAAAAATTTCTTTAATTTAGTTGAAGATTTACTAACCTGAATGGCGGTGGTGGCGACCTGAACGGCGGTGGCGACGACGAGAACGGTGGTGGCGATGAGAACGGCGGTGGCGATGACGAGAACGGCGGTGGCGATTTGGGGATTTTGTTTCGTACGCGATCGAGAGAGGAAGAAAGAGATAACGGGCGTAGGCGATTGATCTGTGCCTTTATTAAATCGCTATTTAGTTGCCCCTACGGATTTGTCCGTAGGTCCTTAGTTTGCGGCTCCGTAGGGGCAAACACCAAATTAAGAATTAAAATTTTTATTCTTGAACGTCTTGGCCCATAGGGGCAACATTTTAGCCCTACGGATTAATCTGTAGGGCCAACATAAATCTGCCCCTACGGATTTCAATATCCGTAGGGGCAATCCCCTATTTTAGTAGTGAAGGCATGCTCACGTGTCCCCACGTGACCCTTTAATGGACTCCTCAAAAAAAGAAGAAATTAGTCCAGAGGCAATACCTCACGTGCTCCCACGTGACCCTCAAAATAAAAGAGAACAAAGCCAAAGGCAGTACTGATTTAGGGCACCTCACGTGTCCCCACGTGACCCCTAACAAACACCCTTTTCAAAAGAATAAAATAGAGGAAGACAGAGGAATTGATGCCCAACGCAGAGACATTGTCACGTGTCCACACGTGATGATTTCAAAGACTAAAAGTGTTTAACACTTATTTGAATATTCTGAGAACAAAATAAATGAAGTCTGGCCCCATCTTCAGGCACCTCACGTGACCCCACGTGACTACCTCACTTTTAGTGTTTAATACTACTTTAAGCGCTTCGCCCTTAGTGTTTAACACTATTTTCAGCACATCACGTGGGAGTACGTGATCGCCAAATATCCTCTAGTGTTTGACACTATTTTAAAGCCAATCTGAGTCCAAATTGGCCAAGTTTTCCAGAGGCAAGCCTCTCCTTCAACAGAACCTCAAAATTGATCATTACATATGATATGCAGAGTAAAGCCCAGAGCTATAATGAAGGGTTTAGTGCTCAGCCAAAGACAAAATGTTGTCAGAGCCCACAAATCCCTGTCTAGCATTGCTAAATAAAGAAGAATTGAACCCAAACAAATGTTCAACTTTCTTAAACCTAATTGGACTTAGCCCAAGTTGGCCATAAGTCCTCAATTCAGATTTAACTAAGCCCATGTGCTTATAATCTAATTAATTGATCTTAGTTCCAAATTGGACTACAGATTTCCCAATCAACTTTGGTTCAAGGGTTCATCTCTTCACTTCTCTGATATTTGTCCTTGTAATCCTTCAACGTCTTCAGAGAGGTGACGACTCCCGATAACCAATCATTCCATGGACTATGGGGTCCTTAAACTCATGGACTATGATGTCCTTAAACTCTGTGGACTATGATATCCTTAACCTGGACTGTGGTGTCCTTAAACCCAGAGACTATGATGTCCTTAACCTCGGACTGTGGGGTGCTTTAAACCCATGGACTATGATGTCCTTAACCTTGGACCGAGATGTTCTTAAACTAATAATGGACCACCATGTCCTTAAACTTGTAATCGACCGCAATGTCCCTAAAGTAAACAATAGAGTCCAAATGCTCTTTTGTCGGATCTAAACGATCCCGTTAAGTTGATCTTAGTCTAAAATTAGATTAATGTATCATTAACATACGTTTAAGTTGATCTTACTCTCAAATGAGACCAACGTATCCTTAAACCCAACCCCCAAATCCAAATCTAAGAACATACGGATTTGGACTAATCCAAGCCCTACGGGCGACGACATAAATTAGTCTCCGTATAAATCCACGGGCAACCAAAAACAAAATAAACACCCACGACACGAAGTGACCATCTGGAGAAGGAGAAGGAGAAGGCGGTTACCGTGATACAGTAACATAATTAATTGCAGGGGCTTGCGCCCGCAGGGAAGAGCGTCCCCACAATCAAAAACCCCTTAAAGAGGGAGAATCTGACGAAGTATGCTACATCGGCTGCATCCTTTTAAACCTTCGATACATGGTGCCATAAATCAACTTAGCATTTTCGGAGAGGTGGATGGATAGCACCAATTAGCTTATACCCCCAAATTCAGGCAAGACGGATCTACGCGGTCGAGTCTCTGTGTTTCGGCGGGGAACAGATTCTGGCACGCCCGGTGGGACCTCTTCCTCTTTCCACTCCACACTTCGTGTATCGTGTTCATGAAAGAATCGCGGTTTAATATGGTTGCCCTTGGGTTCGAGATACTAAGATTTGGTTTTTCTCTCGTGCAGAAGAAAAAGAAGATCAAATGGCTTTCAACCGCACAAGCTGCAACAATGGCAATAACTCTCACTTCGTCCCCGCAGAAGGAGTGACCTATGGGCCTCAGGCAGCCTCTGTTTTTACAATGCCGGTGGACCAGGTGAATCAGGCCACCACTGGGCTATTCTTTGGGACAATGCTCCCACCCATGAACTTCAATTCCCCGCTGCTGTTGCAGGAAGCCCCAAAGAAGTCGGTCTTTGATTGACTTACAACTACTGCGACCCCTCTCAATGGGTCGCCCAGCTCCAACGCCTCAGTCTTTGACAGATTAGGCCAAAGCTCTAACGGGCCCGTGAAGAAGCCCGCAATACCATAAAGGGTTATCCCAAAGCGGATAGCCATTCCTGCTCTCGAAGTCGTCAAAGCCGCTTCTCCTACCAAGAAGTTAGTTTTCATAAGGCTGGCCATTTTGGCTCCCGCTCCGGGTGAAGTCCTCAAAGCTACTTACCTTTCCCAGAAGTCTGTCTTTGACTCTATCAAGACATTTGCGGAGATGGAGCTGCTGTTCACGCAGAGATTCGCAAGCTCTAGCGAGCGCACCCCGATCACCGCATTGATTAACGTCAGGGTAAAGCCAGGCGAAACATGGGTGCAATACGCAATACGATGGCGGAATCTATGGTCGAAGTGCGAGCAGCGCATCGAAGAAGAGCCAGCAGTAGGCATGTTTGTGGGTACTCTCGACCCTCAAGCGACCATCTCCCAATTTATGATGTTTTTCAAGCCGACCACTTTCTAGTCCTTGATCGATAAGCTGGCCCAAATGGACTAGATGGGCCACATGCCTTCCTCTTCGAAGCCGGAGCCGCTGAATGAAAAAAGGGAAAGGGAAAGCGACCTTCGTCGCCAATGCTCAACAACAGCCCAGTGGTCCAAAATTAACTGATCACCTAGACGAGAGACGGCGATTCTATAATGAAAAAATAAAACGCCCTTATTCGTTTCCCCGGGACAAAACGAGGAGATTGTTCGAACTATCAGTGCGCAATAGGCTCATCAATCTGCCGAATCCAAAACGCCTATTGCAACTCGGTGAGGCTAATAATCCCAATTATTGCCCCTATCACCAAGCAATAGGCCATCCAATTGAAGATTGCTTCATCTTTAAAGGCTGGATCGAAGACTAATACCAACAGGGCAAGTTTGCACTGTCCGAGAATTGGAAAGCAAGCCCGCCGCAGCCGCACGCTCTTAAAAGGACGTACACACCAGGGGCATCATTCTCTTTTGTAGAGGAAGCTCCATGGGAGGTCGTTCTTTCAGCCAAGACTAAAAGAATGTTGAAGAATCTCCAAACATGCCCGGCGATCAGGTGGAAAAATCCACTGGAACCTGAGATCATCGAGGGAATGCTGAAACTGCGCCCAACTCCAAAAGTTGGTGGTGATAGTCAAAGCGCCCATATCCAGCCATCAAAGTGTTCGAAAAAGAAGAAAAAGACCAAGAAGCCCGTGAAGCCTAATGACAAGCGCACGGACCTGCAAAAATATATCGACGCGCTGGAAGAATATAATCAGAAAGTTTTGACTCCAGTCACACTCCAAGAGTTTCTCAGCCACGTCCTTGAGGAAGAAAATGATGACATTGGAGAAGACTCGTCGGATGAACCTGAGGATTATGTGGCAAGTTGCCATGTGATCTCTCACTCGTCGATAAATGATGAAGAAGCTCTTTACGCAGAGAAACTGGGGGCAGATCCTGAGCCTGAACTTCTAGGACCATCAGACGAAATGATTAATGTATTCCTAAACGAAGCTCTTTTGAAAAGCAAAGCTGATCGAGAACACGAGATAGCCATATTTGAAAAGGCCAAACGCCGGCGACTGTACGAAAGGGTTGAAACACTCCCACCAGATCAAAATACATCCGCCGCAAATAAAAGCAGGTTCAAGACGATGAAAAGGTTCGCCAAAGCCATATCGATGGGAATGAAGCTTCCACCCTCCGAAGGAATCACTCCTGATAATGCGGATATACATCCTACCTACTGCTTATATCATCGAAAGGTTGCGCACCCTACCGAAGAGTGCAACGCTTTTAAAATCCGGTGGCATGGGTATGTTGCTCACCAACAACATTTCAAACGGATGAAACGCAAAACTCATCGGGAACAAAGAAATACAACTGAGGAGCGCAAAATAATTGTCGGTAACTGTCATACGGTTGACTATGGGGGATAGCAAGTTCTCACTTTCGGGAGTGATTCTGATGAAGAAATAGCCCTTGACCTTCTCTTCAAAGAACCCACATCTGAAACGGAAGAAATGAAGACTTGTGAAAACATTCAGCTGCGTAATCGTACGCTGGCTGAAAAGAATCTCGGGCCCGCGAACAATGGGTCAAATAGAAAAGATAAGGGGAAAGAAAAAGTCCCTAAGGATATCGCCCTAGATGATCAAGTCGTCAAGAGCTGGAAGCCAAGGACCCGCCAAAGAAAAACAAGGTGGATTACAACGTTCTGGCACACTTGAGGAAGCTACCTTCGCAGCTAAGCATTCTCGATGCCCTCTTGTTATCAAAAGAAACAAGAGATTCTTTGATCAAGGCACTGCAAAAGCCCGAGTAATTCAAAGTTTTCCTCTCCGAAGAAAAGATGAAGGACGAGCTGGAAAAAGTGCACAAAGCCAATATCACCTTCGGCGATGATGATCTCCTCCTCGGGACGTGTGAGCATAACCGCCCCCTTTATGTCTCCGGATACTGTCATGATAGCAAGATAGGCAAAATCCTGGTCGATAATGGGTCCTCCATCAACCTTCTCAATATAAGAGTGTTGAAGGAAATCTACATGAGCGTTTAGCACCTCGCTTGCGATAAAATCACCATCTCAGAGTTTGACTCCCAGTCATCACGGACGCTCGGGTCTGTAATATTGACACTACGCTTTGGGCTGCTTGTCACAGATATCAAGTTTCATGTCATTGATGCCAAGACCTTCTACAACGCTTTGCTCGGCAGGCTTTGGTTACATGAGTACAACATCATCCCTTCTACACAATATCAGTGTATGAAGTATTTCAAGGATGGTCTCGAGTATACTGTGACAGGGGAGTTGAACCCATTCTCCATGAATGAAGTCCGAAAGTACGAGAATGCAAAATACTTCTTACCGGATTTCGAAGACACGGAAAGATGCCAAAAACCGCAGAACAAATCTATCACCACTATTCTAGTCTTCGGGAGTGACACTGAGGAGGAAGAAGAGATAGTCTATTCAGGGCCGCCCCAATGCAATAAGCCAGGACCGTCCACCCCTATGTAGATCTTCCGCAGCGACTCGGAAGATGAAGTCAATGCCGTATTTTCCGTTAGGCCATCAATACAAGCCTTCACTGGCGATGATCGGAATCTGCAAATTGCCATGTTTCCGCAAGAGCATTATAAAGAGCTTGACGTGCTTGATACCTATGGTGTGCATGAAATGAAAATATTCTACGTCCCTCCCAGGCGAAGAGATGAAAAGGCGATCCTCTTTTATCAATCCACGGAAACCAAAGTGAAGAAAGAAAGTTGGCATGGTGCCGATTCTGCACTTGACAGACTCTAGCCCATCCGTCTGCCCAGGTACTACACAGAAGAATTAAAAAGACTGTTGAGGTACCAAGACGTACCCTTCAAACAGACTGCTCGACAAGCTCAGTTCTACAACAGGACTTGGAGCGTCCCTGGAACTCAGCGAAAATTGCCCAACGGGAGAATGGAAACAATCGGGCTTGGATATGTTCAATCCAAGAAACGGGAATGATTCCATGGCTGCTACGTCATACATGACTTTGACGAAGAAGGAGATTTTCTGATAAAAAACGCTAACCCTGAACAAAAATGAGGTCCCTCCATCAAAATGCCGAGCCCGTCATTTGAAGAACGAATGGACAATCTAATAAGGGAAGCGGTTCAAAAGGTCCGGGATGACCATAGCCGCGAAATGGCCATTTACGAAAAAGCCAGGACGCAGCGCATCCTTCAGCAGGCCGTGGAGAATGACAATGCCTGTCGTCGCCAACCTGTCATACAAAATACCCGGCGTAGAGGCAAAAATAAACCAAAGAACGGAAAAAGCATTCGATGGCAGCGAAGCGGGTCTAAGAAGCCACGCGATCAAGAATCGAGCAGCCGGGATCCGTCTCTTATAAAGAAGATGGGTCGAGAATATTCTTTTCCCCAAGACAAGACAAAGAAGATATTCGATCTTGTCATAAAACATCAGATGATGAAACTCCCGGAGTCCAAGCACCCCGCGCAAGCAAACGAGGTCTCTCATCCAGACTATTGCTCCTATCACCGAGCAATAGGACATCCTCTCGAAGACTGCTTCACCTTTAAGAACTAGATCGAAGACCAATATCAATAAGGCAGGTTTGCTCTATCAAACAGTTAGAGGATAACCCCGCCACAAATGCATGAACTGAAAGCGACGTGTATAGCAAGAGTAGAACCAGATCAACATCGGTCCTGGAAGCGATCTCGTACTTGTCATGTGCAACGCTGTCAGAAGAAGAACCCGAGAATATGGATGACCTCTCTTGGTGCTTTGAAAACGATGAAGATGAGTTGATCTCATAATTTCCACCGGCGCCAAAAGAGCTGGAAGATAGGATACATACTACTGCAGATGATCTCAGAAAAATCGACTTGGGAACGGCAAACGACCCACGGCCGATGTTCGTCAGTGAACTGTTGTCTGAAGAAAAGGAGACTACGCTTAAATACGTGATCATGCAGTATAAAGACTTCTTCGCATGGAACTATTCCGAGATGCCCGGATTGGATCCATAAATTGCTGTGCACAAATTGGCGATATCTTCGGACGTCAAGCCGATTAAACAAGCACCGAGAAGAATGCGGCTCGAGCTTGAGATGAGCATCAACGCTGAGATCAAGAAGCTAATCGACTCCGGCCTCATCCAAGAGGTTCAATACCCTGATTGGATTGCCAACATCTACCCACTAATGAAGAAAAATAGGACGGTGCGCATATGCGTGGATTTTCGGGATCTCAACAAAGCTTGCACGAAGGACGACTTTCCAGTACCAGTCACCGAGCTGATGATAGATAATACGTCCACTCATGAAGTTTTCTCTTTCATGGACGACTCATCAGGATACAATCAGATAAAGATGCATCCCGAAGACCAGAAGCATACCGCTTTCCGGACTCCTTTAGGAATATTCTGCTATAAGGTGATGCTCTTCGATCTAAAGAACGCCGGTGCCACCTATCAGAGGGCCATGACGAAGATTTTCGATGATCTCATACATAAAATCATCGAATGCAATATCGACGACCTCGTAGTTAAAAGCAAATCATACGAGGAATATTTAGAGCATCTGAAGATTGTGTTTCAGCGCCTTCGGAAATATAACTTGAAGATGAACCGTCTCAAGTGCGCATTCGGAGTTTCCTCAGGAAAATTCCTAGGATTCGTCGTCCGACATCGAGGCATCGAAATCGACCCTTCAAATATCAAGGCGATCATGGAAATGCCTCCACCAAGGACTCTCAAGCAACTGCGGTCTCTCCAAGGGAAGCTCGCGTATATTCGGCGATTTATAGGAAATCTCTCAAGCAAGTGCCGTCCTTACAGTCACCTAATGAAGAAAGGAACCCCGTTCTTCTGGGATCGCAAATGCCAAAGCGCACTAGACGAAATCAAGCAATACCTACAGAATCCGCCAGTATTGGCCGCTCCCGATAAAGGAAAACCTCTCGTCCTGTATACAATAGCCCTCGGAGGTTCCTTAAGCGCGCTATGGGCACAAGAGAACGACCAAGGGAAGGAAAGAGCCCTCTACTATTTGAGTCGAGTTCTCCTGGAGACAAAAAACAATTACTCCCCCATTGAGAAACACTGCCTGGCGTTGATCTTCGCGATAACGAAGCTCAGACACTATGCGTTGGCACATAAGGTCCATCTTATATCAAAGGTGGATCCTCTCAAATATTTGATATCAAAGGCTATATTAACGGGACGTCTCGCTAAATAGGCCATGCTCTTAATGGAATTCTCGGTAATATACCGACCCCTCAAGGCAGTGAAAGGCCAGGCCATCGCCGACTTCCTCGCTGAGCATCCGATACCTGCCGATTCTCCTTTGAACTGCGAATTGCCCGACGAGCACGCATTTGACACGATCGACGGGGAGAGAAGAGAGAATGATACCCAGTGGAAACTTTACTTTAATGAGGTATCTTCCATGAAGAAACACAAACAAAGCACCCCTATAATCAAATCCAGGGTGGGCTTGTTCATATCACAATATTGCATTTTAAATTCTCCATTCTTATGCATTTTACAATAAAAATAGGTGCTTTTGACCCATGTCTGCTATATAGTACAGGTTACAGGTTCTTGGAGCGAAAACAGTGAAAAAGACAAAAGACGACAAAAAAAGAAGGATTTTTGACCAACAAATAGGAGGATCTTAGTCAAGCCTAAACGAAGAACAGTTCACAATCAACAAGGCAACGCAAGGTCCAAAATATCAAGGCAAACGGTTAAAAGATCGCTACAAGTTTTCACTGAGAGATCTGGAGAAGACTTAGAAGCCCAAATGGAGAAAAAACTAAAGAAATGAAAAGCCCAAAGAACCCTGAAGCAGCCCAGAAAAAAATTTCATTTGTACTCATCAAACGGCCGCGGAACCGCGGCCCAAGCCCGCCATTGCCGCGGTTCCGCGGCCATAAGAAGCCTGTACTTCGCAAAGTTTTTACCAAAATGTTATGGCGGTGCAGGAAAGTTGACCTAAGGGCATATTTGTAATTTAAGACATGCAGATCAATTATAAACCTAGGGTTTCTATGTCCTATAAATAGAACCCAAACCATTGTATTTTCCTATTCCCCTATTCATCAATAAAATTTTGTTTTCTTTGAAGATTAGAGTGCATCAATCGTGAATAGGTTATTTTTCTTGCCCTAGTTCTAGTCTTTTTTATATCTGCCTTAGGTAAATTCTTTACTTGCCCTAGTTTAATTTATTTTAGAATTTTATTAACTTGCAATAGATGTTTCTTCTCTTTAATAAAAACAAAACAAAAATCATGTCTTTCTTAATCCCCTCAATGAGCGAGTAGTTTCCTCGCTTGTTAGGGTTAGGAATAGGGAAGGATTTGAGAGATGAAGATCTCTCATCTCTTTTCTTTGCCAATCTTTTATGAACATTAGAACTCCATGCATACCTTCTTATTCCGCTCCCTACGGCACTCTACCCTCGAGATAACGGTGATCTGTAGTCTAAAGGCCCGGATTTTATGGTTTTCCATAGAGGTTAGGGTAAAGATTAAGAAAGGAAGGACAACGATCTAGAGGAAGGACAACGATCTAGAGGAAGAACAATCTTCCCAATCATCTTAATCCTCTTTATTAATATTTACCATAACACTAATATGATATATTTAATTAAAAGCATTGGAAAGAGGTATAGATCTTTGTTTACCAAATTTTCCCTAAACCTAATCCTAGCAAGTTTCTAATCCTAGTATAACACAACTTCAATTTTTAGGTTTAATTATAAGACCAAACACCATTTGGAATTAGCTCGTAAGAACTTTAAGGAGATTTACAACATCCCTGTGGACCGACCCGTATTCACCGGCTAGCTTCAAGCTATGCCGTTCTTGATTGCGGTAAATATTTTTGATCAACAAAACCTCTCTCTAATCAAATGGCGCCGTTGCCGGGGATCGCGTAAAATTTCCTTTTTGTAATTTTGGGTTAATATAAAATATAAAAAAAATCATAAAAATTTGAAAAAAAATCAAAATATAAAAATTCTATCATCTTTTATTGTTTGAAGGGTTTTCTTTGTGAATCTTTGCAGGTTTGACGGATTTGAAACAACACAGAAGGCTAATCAGAAAAGGGTACATCGGAAAAGAGGGAGATTGACACAACAGAGTCATACCAATTTTTTGGAGTTCCGATCCAGCAGACCGACCGCGAAACCGCGGCCTTGACATGCCCCAAACTGCAGAACCGCGGCCTGTTTGACTTTTCAACGCGAACTTTTTGCACGGTTTGATTTCTCATTCTCCCCTCTGCAAATCCCCATATATCTTCTGCAGGATTCTTTGCGCTAAAAAATCTTCTTCCCCCTTCCAATAATTGATTTTCTGCAGGATTCTTTGCGCCGTACTAAATAGAAAATTGATTGCAAGTGATTTACTGTTTTGCATATTTTAATCTGACTTTAAGAGGCTATTGACCAATTCAGATTGGGTGGGGATTTCATTACCCTTCCCAGGACCCCTGAAATCACTTAAAGCATTTGCATTGACTACTCTTAATTAAAAAAATATTAGACTCAGCCCTAAGGACGTCGCGCTCAATAGGATAGAGAACTAGTATAGGCATCGGCTGTTTATCCTAACCTGACTTTGCGGTGCCTAGGCAAGTGTGTCAAGGCTAGTGGTTTTTAATTAGGCCCACAGCGTGGTTCCTTCCCACTTACCTGGCACTTACCTGACCGCAATTGGCGGTGAAGAGCCGGTTTGAAGTCCTATCTCTAGCCCTTTGGAACAATTAGGAGCTGTCTAGCTGACCTAGACGACCCTAGTTCTAGGCCTGATTGTGCATTTGTGGTTAATTGCATTTGTGTCAAAAGTCTCCTTTCAAAAATCTTTTTGTAAAAGCTCACATAAAAAAAAAGAAAAATCTTTTCAAACTTGCAACTTGTCGCTAAAGAAATCTCTGCACTCACCTACACCTCTTCTTCTCATTGACATTTTCTTACCTCCACATTCTGTATTTCATCTTTCGACTACACTAACCCTTTTAGTGTATGTCCGGTTGGACTAGGGACCCTAGCACCCGATTAGTCCGTATTTCGTTGGTACCGACCGACGAACCTTTCGACTCCGAAGTCAAAATCTTATCCACTTCTTCACTTTCACCATCACATTCTTCTTCTGAAGGTATGTCGGGATACAATCCTAACAATACCTTACCGACGGGAATGATTCCACCTTCGTTAAGTGCGAATAACCCGAATCACCCGCCTGTTGAAGCGCCCGCGCTCCAGGATCTCTTCTACCCTGTCTGCACCTTTTTACCCACCTGTCTTTCACCCCACCGGCAAATGGGACAATTTTGAGATCAAACCCCACTTAATCAATATGCTGCCTAAGTTTCATGGTTTGGAATCCGAAGATGCATATATCTTTATCAATAAATTCCAAAACGTTTGCGCTATGATGAAAACGACCCAATTAAGTGATGACGCTATAAGGTTAAGGGTCATTCCTTTAATCTTATGTGACCTAGCCGAGAAGTGGCTATACAGCACCACATCACATTCCATTAGAAATTGGGACGAGTTTGTGAAAGCTTTTCTTAAAAAGTTCTATCCTCATCACAAAACTGCTAGAATCCGTAATAAGATTATACAATTTTCACAGCTTCCTTCCGAACCATTTTGGAAGCGTTTTGAAAGATTCAAAGACCTACTCGTTCAATGCCCTCACCATGGGATCGAAAGTTGGCAACTTTGTTAAACATTATACGAAGGATTGAACCCGGCAACGAAGCAGTTGCTAGAAACCATTTATCAAGGTCACTTTCTATCCAAGTCTAGTGAGGAAGCGTGGCAGTTTCTTAAGGATCTTAGTGAACAAAGAATTCAGTGGGAGAGCACCAAGACCACATCATCATCTTCTTCTATTGGTCAACCTAGGGCAGGCATATATCAAGTAGAGATGTCGATTGCTATGAAGGCCGAGATGGCCGCTCTTACGAAAAAGCTAGAAGCACTTGAGACCAAAATCTCAGCACCTTCTCCTGCCCCTGTTGTGCCTCCATGAACTGTTTGTGCTTGTTGTTCGGATCCATCACATCTCACAGAAGAGTGTCCTTACACTTCATCTACTCAAGGACAAGATCAAGTCAATACTGCCTTTCAGCAACGACAAAGAAACGATCCATACTCTTCAACATACAATCCGGGATGGAAGAGCCACCCAAATTTTGCTTGGAACCAAAATCAACAATTCCAAGGAAATAACAATTTTCAAAGGCCTCCTCCTCCACAACAACAAGCACCTCCACAAACTCAATTTCAACAACCTTTCCAACAGCAACCTTACCCTAATCAAGTGAACAATTTTGTGCCTAACACTTCTTACCCACCAAACAATTTTGTTCAACCTAATAATGACAAGGTTAGCTCGCTCGAAAGAAGTCTAGAGGCATTCCTAAAGCAATCTACACAATCTACAGTAAGATTAGAGACTTCTATTCAATCTTTGGTGCAAAACAGTGCCTCACACGATCAAAGCATCAAATCTATTGAGGCACAAATTGCACAACTCAACGCTGCGTTGAAAGAGCGAGAGAAAGGAAATCTTCCGTCTCAACCACTGCCCAATCCCGGTCACGCACATGTTGCATATGAACAGCAGAATCATAACGTAAATGCTGTGACCACGTTGAGATCCGGAAAAGTGTTGCAAAACAATATGGGTATTAATCATGACACCCCTGCCGGTGGTCCTTCTTCATCTTCTTCACCTTCTTCTTCTTCATCGTCGTTAGAGCCTATTCTCCATCCTTCACACGGCTCTACTTCTTCTAGCTTGAATAGACCCTCTTCTCACAACACGAACACATCTACACGGGGTTCCGTTCCAACTCAACAATCTGATCCGCAAAAATTGGACTCAACAACCTTTCAAAATATCCTTTTTCCAAATCGGTTGAGATCCAATAAACCAACTCCACAGATGGAGAAGATTGTAGAGTTGTTCAAACAGGTTAGCATAAATATCTCTCTTTTGGATGCAATCCAACAAGTTCCTTCATATGCAAAAATTTTAAAGGACTTATGACCAAAAAGAGGAAGTCACAAGTACCAAAGAAAGTTTTCGTGGCTAGTGCTGTTAGTGATGCTCTTGTCAATTCTTTACCCCCAAAGCACAAGGACCCTGGTTGTCCTACTATTTCGACCACAATTGGGGACAAGAACATCAATAGAGCACTATTAGATCTTGGTGCTAGTGTCAATTTGCTACCTCATTCGGTGTACGAACAATTAGGCGTTGGAGAGCTTAAGCCCACTCATTGCACTCTCCAAATGGCCGACCGATAAATCACCCATCCTAGGGGAGAGTTGGAGGATATGTTAATTAGAGAAGGGGATTTCATTTTCCCCATTGACTTTTATTATCATGGATACACAACCTGTCGCTAACCCCCGTAACCAAATTCCGGTGATACTTGGTTGACCATTCCTCGTGACTTCTAACGCGGTAATCAACTGTCGTAATGGTTCAATGAATCTATCTTTTGGCAATATGACAGTTGAACTCAACAGTTTCAAGTTAGGAAGTCAGACTTGCGAGCCTAATTCTAGCGTACTTGATGTTTGCTCGATCAATGAGATCGCGGAGGAGGACTGTGAGTTCGAAAATTTTATGTTTGATCACAGCAATGTTGACGCTACTAGTGCGTTCCTCCTAGTATCCGACACAGCTTTCACGACAGACAAAGATTATGAGTGTTTCACCTTTGTTGATGATCTTGAAGACTCTCCCCCCGAGTTTGAGTCTTTTGCTTTTCCGGATGAGTTAGTTGAACCATCCGAGTCGGTTGCGTACACTCGATTCGAACCTTTGATGGAATCCTTCGAGTTTGAAACAGTTACTCCATTGTTACCATCTATTGTTTCACCACCTAAACTCGAACTAAAGCTTTTGCCGCCTCACCTAAAATATGCTTATCGAGGTGAGAATGAGACCTTACCCGTTATCATATCTGCCTCTCTAGCTCTCGAGAAAGAGAAGGCTCTTTTAATGGTCTTACATAATAATCGGCAAGTTTTTGGCTGGTCTATGGCGGACATCAAGGGGATTAGTCCCCTCATTGTCGAACATCATATATACTTGATGGATGATGCCAAGCCAGTAAGGGATCCATAAAGACGCCTCAACCCCATCATGAAAGAGGCGGTCAAGAAGGAGATTGTTAAGTGTCTTGATAGCGGTATCATTAACCCTATCTCGGATAGCCAATGGGTTAGCCCCATTCATATCGTGCCAAAGAAATTGGGCATCACGGTCATTACCAATGAGGCAAATGAGTTAATTCCTACTCGCACCCAAACAGGGTGGCGAGTTTGCATCGACTACCAAAAACTCAATGCCGCGGCAAGGAAGGACCACTTTCCTTTTCCTTTCATTGATCAAATGCTAGAACGATTGGCGGGCACGAGTTCTACTTCTTTTTAGATGGCTATTCCGGTTATAACCAAGTCCCCATAGCCAAAGAGGATCAAGACAAGACCACATTTACTTGTCCGTTTGGCACTTTTGCTTATCGTCACATGCCCTTTGGGTTATGCAATGCACCTGCTACATTTCAGCGGTGTATGATGGGGATCTTTTCGGACATGATGGAGAAGTTTTTGGAAATATTTATGGACGACTTCTACATCTTTGGTGACTCTTTCGATGAGTGTTTACGACATCTTGAGCAGTTCTTACCCGCTGTAGGGATAAGAACCTAATTTTGAATTGGGAGAAATGCCACTTTATGGTACGAGATGGTATTGTCTTAGGACATGTCATCTCGCAAAACGGCATAGAGGTTGATAGAGCAAAAATTGAAGTCATTTCTAATCTTCCTCCTCCTAAATGCGTCAAAGATATCCGAGCATTCCTTGTCCACACCGGTTTTTATAGACGGTTCATCAAGGATTTTAGCAAGATTGCTAGACCCTTGACTCTCTTATTAGCCAAGGACACAACATTTGATTTCGACTCAACTTGCATGGAAGCGTTCGATTCTTTGAAACACTCTCTCATTTCTGCGCCCATTCTTTCATCTCCAAACTGGACGCACCCTTTCGAAATTATATGCGACGCATCAGATTTTGCCATTGGTGTTGTTCTTGGACAGCACATTAACAAGATGCCGCACGTGATTTATTACGCTAGCCGTACATTAAATGGGGCCCAATTAAACTACACTACAACAGAAAAAGAGTTTTTAGCGGTTGTGTTTGCACTTGAAAAATTTCGGTCTTATTTAATCGGCTCTCCAGTTATAGTGTACACGGATCATTCAGCTCTTCGCCACCTTTTTGCGAAGAGGGATGCTAAATCGAGGCTAATACGTTGGATCCTTTTGCTACAAGAGTTTGACCTTGTCACAAGGGACAAAAAAGGATGTGAAAACGTAGTGGCCGATCACCTTTCACGACTTCCTTCTTCGCCTACACATGAACTTCCAATCACTGATGTTTTTTCCGATGAGCAACTCTTGACCGTTTCTTGCGAAGCATGGTTCGCCGATATTGTAAACTACTTAGCCACCGGCTTGATACCTAAAGATTGGTCGAAATAAGATAAACTTTGATTCTTGTCCCAAGTAAAGTATTTTTACTGGGATGAATCTTATCTTTTTAAATATTGTTCCGACCAAATCATTCGTCGGTGTGTACTGGAAAATGAGGTTAAGAGTGTGCTGTCTTTTTGCCACGATCAACCATGTGGCGGGCACTTTGGCCCAAAGAAGATAGCCGAGAAAGTTTTGCAGTGTGGTTTCTATTGGCCACGACTCTTCAAGGATGCATATGAATACTGCAAGACTTGCTCCCAGTGCCAACACTTAGGCCGGATATCGCGGAGAAATGAAATGCCGCTCCAACCAATTTTGGTTGTAGATATTTTTGATGTTGGGGTATAGACTTCATGGGACTATTTCCTAACTCTTTTGGAAATGTGTATATTCTTTTGGCTGTTGACTACGTTTCAAAGTGGGTCGAGGCTGTGCCTAGTCGAACGAATAACAACAAGGTAATTGTTCGATTTCTTAAAGAACACATCTTTTCTCGATTTGGGTACCCTCGCGCGATAATAAGTGATAATGGTTCTCACTTTTGCAATAGGACTTTTGAGTCTTTAATGCGCAAATATTCTATCACCCATAAGCTGTCAACGCCATACCATCCCCAAACATGTAGGCAAGCCGAGGTCTCGAATCGGCAAATTAAGCAAATCTTGGAGAAAACTATTTCTAAAAACCGTAAAGATTGGTCACTCAAATTGATCGATGCACTATGGGCTTTCCGTACTGCATACAAGACCGATCTTGGTATGTCTCCATACCGGCTTGTTTACAGAAAGGCTTGCCACCTCCCAATAGAAATTGAGCACAAGGCATTTTGGGCTATCAAAGAGCTGAATTTATCTTTAGGAGATGCGGGCAGCAACCGAAAGCTGCAGTTAAATGAACTAGAAGAGCTGCGGGATGAGGCATATGACAATGCCGTGATTGCTAAAAACCGAGTTAAGATATTCCACGATAAACACCTTTTGCGAAAGACATTTAAACCTGGTCAACAGGTTTTACTCTATGATACTTGGTTACAATATCACCCCGGCAAGCTTCGTTCTAGATGGAAGGAACTTTTTGTAGTCCGCATCGTTTATCCGCACGGTGCGGTTGACCTTGAAAATCCGGAGGACGGTACGTTATTAAAAGTGAATGGGAATCGATTAAAACCGTTCCTCACAGCGAACCAATCGGAGGAGCTCCTGCTTTTGCAGGAGCCGATCTACACTGATTAAATTTTCCTCCACTTTCACCCCAAAATTTCCATTTTTGTCCAAAACATTATTCAAAATAAGTTTGGGGGTGTGTATTTAATTTGTAAATATATAATTCCAAAATACCATAAAAAATAAAAAAAAATTGAAAAAGAAAAAAATATATTTTTTGGACCTAATTGAAAATTTACATAATTAATTAATAACCAATTTTTTTTATTTACAAATAAAACCCTCATTTTTGAGGGTGTTTTCTACAAATCTCCATCTTCCCCCCTATTTAAAGAGAACCGAACTCCCCTCTACGCTTTCCCTAAATATTGTCTCTTCACAAAACCCTAGCCGCCGCCACCTACCCTCTGTAGAAAAATCACGACGCGCCGCCGCCAGACCGCTGCGATCCCGCCGCAGGAGCCGCCTACTGCCGCGATTCCGCCGCCGCCTTCAGTCGTCGCCCCCTGGAATTTTCAGGGGAGGTAACTCTGTCAAACTCCTCTCTGGTTTTAGCATTTGAATTTCTGTACAATCATTATGGCACACAAAATGCAATTTGAGAGGGATTTTTCCCCAGTTTTCACGCACGAATTGTACGGTAACTACTTTGCACCCGAAATAGAGCAGAGGGGCTGGAATTTCCTGACCTACAATCATCCTTCTGCGTTTGCTCTACCTGATCTAGTTACCTTTTTCTATGAATCCATGGAGGATAGAAGTCTCGATGACTTAGGCTACATTAAATTAAATTGGGGAGATCACGTAATTCACATTAGTAGGGATATGATCCACGAGGTCACACTTATACCTCGTTTTCCCGCACATGACCACCCCTTATAGTTTGAGGATTACATGCTCTTGATGGGCAATGACTGTGCGAGGGAGCCGTGAAAGGGTATCCAAGCACGGACCCTTTTTGCGAACGTTTTTACTGTGTGCCGGTGGGTACAAAACAATATCTTTGGCAGCTCTCACAACACGACTTTTTTCACCCCCTCCTTACATGTCGTACACACACTAATGACGAAGAATCCACGGTTCGACATGTGCACTGTTTTGCTCCATTCTATAGGTGCGGGGAAAAGGGGTACCGTCTACCCATGTCCTATGCTTGTCACCCAGCTCTGCCGTTATTTTCTCCCCGTCGAGGAATTTGACTCATACATGATGGGAGGAGTTCCGGTTCGACCACTTCTTGAGGGCGTTACTTCATCCTACTCTAGACTGACTGATATTTGGTCGCGAACCGAACCGTCCGAAAATGTCCCCGCTCGCACCCCTAGCTCTAGCTCGACATCGAGCGGGGAAGAGCTGACCCCTCAAGAGCATGCATGCTTAATGAGAAGAACGGTATGGGGACTTGATTCTTTGAGGGACGAGTTTAGGGCGACGGCACGAGAGCATGACCGTCGGCTCATGGAGATTGAGAGGGATATTCAAACCCTATTAGCTAGAGGGGAGCGATCACGTTCATGCTCAAGGGCGCGACGTGAGGCCGGGCAGTGAGGGCACTACTTTACTCAAGTTTGGGGAAGATGGTAGTGTATATAGTTATCTTTTGCATTGCATATTTTCATTTTGTATATATTTTTCTTTGCCTTTTGCATATTTAATATAAAAATCATAAAAATTTGAAAATTTTGAAAAAAAAAAAATTAGAAAATGAAAAAACCATAAAAATTGAAAATTTTCAAAAATATAAAAATTCTTGTATTCAATTTTGGCTAATTGACTTGAATTTGATAAATAGGTCAACTGGCTAGGAAAAACTAGATCTTAGACTCAGTAAATTAAAAACCGTAAAAATAACCTTCCTTAGAGTTTAATGGTAGAAAATATATGCCTTTGTAGTTTATTTAGAAATAGGCAAATTTTGGGTTCACTTCTTGGGCTAAGTCGAAAAGAAGGAAAAGTTTTGAAACTTTTATTAGAGTATAAGTTTGAAAAATAATTCCTAACTAAGTCTAGATTCTGAAAACGTATACCCTACAAAATGCACAATCACGCACCTTGAAACTTAGAATAGTAGAAGAGACCTTGAAATGCTCTTGTCTAAAGTCTTTAGTACAATGGGAAAAAAGTGAATAAAGAAAAAAATGGACACTGGTTTTTGTGATTACTTAAGGCTGTAAAAATAGAAAAATATTTAGCGAGGGTGCCTCATCACCTAGTGCCTTAGACCAACTGGTTTGGGAGTCACTGCTAAACCTTTGGGTGTTGCAAAACTAGGAAGTACGCTTTTAAGTGCTAACGCATCTTGTAATCGGTTGTTGGTACCTCAAGAAGTATTAGCGGTCGCATGAAGGATGTGTAAGCGAAATTCAATTAAAAATTCACAAATTAATAAGTGCTTTGGACAATGTACGAGAGTACGATTGCTTGATTTGAATTTCAAAGTGTAGGGGTGATTTTTACACACACGTGGGGGATATGTGATTAGAGTTTAGATGAGAGAAAGGAATGAAGAATAGAACTTGTATATTTAGTAGAGTTGATATAAATTCCTAAGTGGAGATGGAACCCTAGAAGGAAAACTTAAGAAATGCCGAAAGCTAAGTAAGTCTATAGAACATATATAATCTTAAGTTAAATGATGAGGAAGTGTGAAGAATATGGGTGGATAATTTGCGGGTCGACGATAATAGAATTCCTTGTTAGAAAATCTAATTGGAAAACAAAAGTCAAATAGCCGAATTGATAGGATTTTGTGGGTAGTATCCGCTGAAAACCCTCAGGAAACAACACTCCTCCTACTAGGGACACCTAGAGGTTTAACGGCTTGTTGCACGTGTTCAGTGCAATCGCGTTTCTCTGCGAAAGTGCGGCTAGGTTAGATTTTTATCGAGAATAAAAAATAAAGTTTGCTCGAGGACAAGCAAAATATAAGTTTGGGGGTATTTGTTCATATCACAATATTGCATTTTATATTCCCCATTCTTATGTATTTTACAATAAAAACAGGTGCTTTTGACCCATGTCTGCTATATAGTACAGGTTACAGGTTCTTGGAGCGAAAACAGTGAAAAAGACAAAAGACGACACAAAAGAAGGATTTTTGACCAACAAATAGGAGGATCTTAGTCAAGCCTAGACGAAGAACAATTCACAATCAATAAGGCAACGTAAGGTCCAAAATGTCAAGGCAAACGGTTAAAAGGTCGCTACAAGTTTTCACTGAGAGATCTGGAGAAGACTCAGAAGCCCAAATGGAGAAAAAACTAAAGAAATGAAAAGCCCAAAGAACCCTGAAGCAGCCCAGAAAAAATCTTCATCTGTACTCACCAAACGGCCGCGGAACCGCGGCCCAAGCCCGCCATTGCCGTGGTTCCGTGGCCATAAGGAGCCTGTACTTCGTAAAGTTTTTACCAAAATGTTGTGGCGGCGCAGGAAAGTTGACCTAAGGGCATATTTGTAATTTAAGACATGCGGATCAATTGTAAACCTAGGGTTTCTATGTCCTATAAATAGAACCCAAACCATTGTATTTTCCTATGCCTCTATTCATCAATAAAATTCTGTTTTCTTTGAAGATTGGAGTGCATCAATCGTGAGTAGGTTATTTTTCTTGCCCTAGTTCTAGTTTTTTTTATATCTGTCTTAGGTAAATTCTTTACTTGCCCTAGTTTAATTTAGTTTAGAATTTTATTAACTTGCAATAGATGTTTCTTCTCTTTAATAAAAACAAAACAAAAATCATGTCTTTCTTAATCCCCTCAATGAGCGAGTAGTTTCCTCGCTTGTCAGGGTTAGGAATAGGGAAGGATTTGAGAGATGAAGATCTCTCATCTCTTTTCTTTGCCAATCTTTTATGAACATTAGAACTCCATGCATACCTTCTTATTCCGCTCCCTACGGCACTCTACCCTCGAGGTAACGGTGATCTGTAGTCTAAAGGCCCGGATTTTAAGGTTTTCCATGGAGGTTAGGGTAAAGATTAAGAAAGGAAGGACAAGGATCTAGAGGAAGAACAATCTTCCCAATCATCCTAATCCCCTTTATTAATATTTACCATAACACTAATATGATATATTTAATTAAAGGCATTGGAAAGAGGTGTAGATCTTTGTTTACTAAATTTTCCCTAAACCTAATTCTAGCAAGTTTCTAATCCTAGTATAACGCAACTTCAATTTTTAGGTTTAATTATAAGACCAAAGACCATTTGGAATTAGCTCGTAAGAACTTTAAGGAGATTTACAATATCCCTGTGGACCGACCCGTATTCACCGGCTAGCTTCAAGCGACGCCGTTCTTGATTGCGGTAAATATTTTTGATCGACAAAACCTCTCTCTAATCAGGGCCTCATTTTCATGACTCCACAAGGAGGGATAATGCGCTTCGCCTTCTCCTTAACAGAGCCCAAGAAAAACAACGAAGCCAAATATGAAGCTTTGATAGCAGGTCTTGAGATCGCTGTTGACATGGGAATTGAAAACCTCCTTATATACGGAGACTCTCAACTGGTCATTAGTCAAGTAAATGGCGACTATTAAACGTGCAAACCAGAGTTTGTGAAGTACGGAGAGAGAGTGCAGCAACTGCTGACCCAAATCCCTGCCTATGCCCTGGAAAGCATACCACGTGTGGAAAATAGCAAAGCGGACGCATTGGCCAAGCCCGCTAAAGAATTGGCCGATGAGAACCTCGATGACGTAAGGATCATTGTGCAAAGCTGTCGGATTCTTGCACCGGCAGAAATATCTCCAGAGTTGTCTAAAGAAAAAGGAGCGACCGAGCAAGCGACCCTAAAAGTAAAAGACCAGGAAAAGGCTATGGATTGGAGAGAAGTCTTTATAGACTACTTCAAATCCCGTCGAACACCTGAAGATGCGTCCTCAAGACATCAGCTCATGAAACGAGCTCTATCTTTCGCCTTCATCAATAATACACTGTATAAGAGATCATTTGATTCTCTGTGGCTAAGATGCCTAGGACCTAAAGAGGCAAAGAGAGTCGTCCAAGAAACTCATGACGGACTCTGCGGTTCTCACCAAGCCAGGCCGAAAATGAAATTAAAGATCAAAAGGATGGGCTATTATTGGCCCACGATGATTCAGGACTGCCTCGAATACGCGAAGCAGTGCCACTCGTGCCAAATTCACAGAGATTTTATCTACCAGCATCCAAATCCGCTACATCCGACGGTGGCTAGCTGGCCATTCGAAATGTGGGGAACTGACATAATCGGGCCCATCGAACCAGCATCGTCTAGAGGACATCGATTCATTTTGGCGACAACTGATTACTTCTCCAAATGGGCAGAAGCAGTACCACTAAGGGAAGTGAAGACGGAGAATATTCTCCATTTCTTTAAAACACACGTCATTATATCTGATAACGGGCCAGCCTATAGAAGCCACAAGATCAGCCGCTTCGCACATCAGCATAACATATACTGGAGATATTCATCAGTCTATAATCCCTGAGCTAACGGTCTAGCTGAGACTTTTAACAAGACTTTGATGAAGATCATGAAAAAGACGGTGTCTCGAAATAAGAAGGACTGGCACGAGAGACTGCATGAAGCTCTCTGGGCGTATCGGACTACGTTCAAAACACACACGAACACAACGCCGTATGCATTGGTATTCGGCACAAAAGCGGTACTCCCCATCGAGATAGAGTTACCCTCTCTACGAATGGTCGTTCACTAAGAACTAAAAGACGAAGAAAATGCTCACCTTCGGTTTGAGGAGCTTGACGCCCTTGATGAAACCCGTCTCATGGCGCAACAAAATCTGGAGGCTTATAAAGCGAAGATGACGCGCTCCCACGAGAAATTGACTAGGCCGAGAACATTCCGTCAAGGCGAACTCGTGCTAGTAGTCAAAAGACCTATAATCCCCAATCGTGCCAAGCGGGGAAATTCGAGCCGAACTATGAAGGCTCGTATATCATAGAAAAAGTTTACCAGGATAGAGCCTATCTACTCATTGACATGTATGATGAAAGACCTTTCAGACCAATAAACGGCCGCTTCCTGAAAAAATACTAAGCCTGACGAGTCATGGCCTAGGTTAACGATAAATGACGACGACTATATCCGCTCGCTATCTTCCTAAACCTAAACTCTATAAGTAGTAGTTAACCTCGGACCGAAATGTCCTAAAACTAACAATGGACCGAAATGTCCTAAAACTAACAATGGACCGAAACGTCTTTAACTAACAATAGACCACTATATCCCTAAACTAGCTATTGACCGAGACGTTGATAAAATACTATGGATCGTAGCATCCCAAGGCTGACACAAAAATAATGATAAAAAACGGTATGTCCATAAGCAAAATGGGCACGGATGAAAACCCAAATAGGCTCTGTGAGTAAAAACAGCAGGACTGTCGGCGAGTATGTGAAAATCCAAAAGGGCGCGATCTCGTTAAAAGACACTTGCAAGGTCCTCTCGACCTTGTGAGGAGAAAATACCCGCGTGAGATCCTTACGACTCACAAGGGAGCAATACACTTAGGGATCCTCACGATTCCTAAGGAGAAAACGCACCTACGAGATCCTCACAACTCGTAAGGCGAATTCCCCCTTTTAGACCCTCACGGCTCATAGGATTCAAAAGTCTTAAGCTACAGGGATCTGAACCTGTTCTTAAGCCATCACAACCTCCAGCATTACCCTACAAGTGGTTCAGTATTGACCCTTGTATACAATCCACAGGCGCGAATAAACATTTCCCTAACAAAGTCCTACCCGCGACTAGGGATATGTTTACACGGTGAACAGCCCTTGTAAGTCCTCTCGACTTATAAGGAGAAAACACTCTTGTGAGATCCTTACGACTTACGAAAAGCCATACACTTGGGAATCCTCACGATTCCTAAAAAGAAAATGCACCTACGAGATCCTCATGACTTATAGGGAGAAATATCTTTATGAGACCCTTACGGCTCGTAAAGTTAAAAGCCTTAGTCAACAGGATCTTAACCCTGTTTGCTAAGCCATCTTTGTTCGACATTGACAGAGGCAAATGATGATTTGTTCCTGGCAATATCCCAGTTGTAGCGATGCTGATTCCTAAATCGGTATCGTATCCCAAACTTGCAGCGAAAAACCAACGATCCACAAATGCATATGAAATAGCCGAAATGATGGGGCAACTTGCAACAAAATCAGCAAGTAAAATATATGCATACAAAATAGCCAAAATGGTTGGGCAACTCGCAATAAAAAGCAGCGAGTAAATAAAACAAATAGCCAAAATGATTGCGCAGCACGAAAAATAGCCGAAATGATTGGGCAATCGCGACTTCCGCGATATAAAAGCTGAAATGATAGAGTATCGCGGAAAGAAAAATATATAAAATGAAACTTTTTTCCCTTCATGGGAGATCACATCAATCCCTGTATACAATCCAGGGGCACAAACAAAGAGGGAACCATACCTTCCCCCCATGATCCATCAGAAAGGAGAAGCCACATCTTGATGGTTCACAGAGAGCCTGGAGATCATCTCAACATTCGTCTCATTGCAACAGACGCAACATCAATAAATCGGAGCTGCGGCGAAGTTCCCAATTTCATGACTTGACGATGCACGGACAACCGAGAGTCAACCAATTCTGGTTTTGTGGAACATGGCTAATGTCAATCCTGACCTCGTGGGAAGCATCCTGAGCAAATCCTGGTTTCATGGAACACGGCTTATGTCAATCCTGACCCCATGGGAAGCATCCAAAGCGGATATTGGTCCTTGCGGAACACGGCTATGTCAATCCTGACCCCGTGGAAAGCATCCATAGCAAATCCCGGTTTCGTGGAACACGGCTTATGTCAATCCTGACCCCGTGGGAAGCTCCAGAGCGGATCCTGGTCCTTGCAGAACACGGCTAATGTCAATCCTGACCCCGTGGGAAGCATCCAGAGCAAATCCTGGTTTCGTAGAACACGGCTTATGTCAATCCTGACCCCGTGGTAAACGTCCAGAGTGGATCCTGGTCCTCGCGGAACACGGCTAATATCAATCCTGACCCCGTGGGAAGCATCCAGAGCAAATCCTAGTTTCATGGAACACGGCTTATGTCAATCCTGACCCCGTGGGAAGCGTCCAGAGCAGATCATGGTCCTTGCGGAACATGGCTAATATCAATCCTGAACCCGTGGGAAGCATCCAGAGCAAATCCTGGTTTCGTTGAACACGGCTTATATCAATCCTGACCCCGTAGGAAGCATACAGAGCTGATCCTGGTCCTTGCAGAACACGGCTAATGTCAATCCTGACCCCGTGGGAAACATCCAGAGCAAATTCTGGTTTCGTGGAACACGGCTTATGTCAATACTGACCCCGTGGGAAGCATGCAGAGCGGATCCTGGTCCTTGCAGAACACGGCTAATGTCAATCCTAGCCCCGCGGGAAGCATCCAGAGCAAATGCTGGTTTCGTGGAACACGGCTTATGTCAATCCTGACCCCATGGGAAGCGTCCAGAGCGGATCCTGGTCCTTACGGAACACGGCTAATGTCAATCCTGACCTAGTGGGAAGCATCCAGAGCAAATCCTGGTTTCGTGGAACACGGCTTATGTCAATCCTGACCCCGTGGGAAGCGTCCAGAGCGGATCCTGGTCCTTACGGAACACGGCTATGTCAATCCTGACCTCGTGGGAAGCATCCAGAGCAAATCTTGGTCTCGTAGAATACGGCTTATGTTAATCCTGACCCCGTGGGAAGCGTCCAGAGCGGATCCTGGTCCTTATGGAACACGTCTTATATCAAACCTGACCCCGTGGGAAGTGTCCAGAGAAAATCCTGGTCTAGTGGAACATGGCTTATGTCAATCCTGACCCTGTGTGAAGCTTCCAGAGTGGATCTTGGTCCTTATGGAACATGGCTTATGTCAACTCTGACCCCGTGGGAACCGTCCAGATCAAATCCTGGTCTAGTGGAACACGGCTTATGTCAATCCAGACCCCGTGGGAAGCATCCAGAGCGGATCCTGGTCCTTGCGGAACACGGCTTATGTCAACCCTGACCCCGTGGGAAGCATCCAGAGCAAATTCTGGTCTAGTGGAATACGGCTTATGTCAATCTTGACCCCATGGAAAGCGTCCAGAGCGGATCTTGGTCCTTGGGGAACACGGCATATGTCGATCCTGACCCCGTGGGAAGCGTCCAGAGCACCTCCTGGTCCCATAGAACACGGTTAAAGTCAATCTTGACCCCATGGGAAATGGCCAGAGCAACCCCTGACTCCGTGAAATGCGGATAATGTCAACCTCATCCATCACTTACAAGTCCTCTCGACTTGTAAGGAGAAAATTCTCTTGTGAGATCCTTACGACTCTCAAGAGAATACGCAACTAGGAATCCTTACGATTCTTAAGAAGAAATTACACTTACGAGATCCTCACGACTCATAAAGAGAAATACCTTTATGAGACCCTCACAGCTCATAAAGTTAAAAAGTCTTAGGAGGAAAATCCTAACCCTGACTCCTAAGCCATCGCTGTCCTACAAGGAGATCAAAATAAATTATCCACAAAATGCGTTTACTAAAAAGGGACACACCATCATGAAACAAAATATGTCTTTCATTCATGAATCAAAATGAATACAAAGTACAATTTATGAAAGAATATAAAAATACTCTCATTCAGGAGTATGTACAAAAGAAGAATAAAACATATACAATTCTTCAAGCCGGCGGACAATTCAATAGGTTTGCCAGTTCATCCTTTTTCCGCTGGGCCTCAGTTTCATGTTTATTATCGTTAAGAGACGGGCCTCCGCTTGAGCCTGTTGGGCCTGGTACGAGGCATGCCAGCTTTCAAGCTCTTTTTCGGTAACCTTATGAGCTTCGACAATTTCGTGAGTGAAAATGAAGGCTTTATCAATGGCTACCACCTCCCTGATAGCTTCTTGAAGCACCCGCCAAATCTCATACGCCTGATTGGTCTTGGCCGTAAGATTAACTTGAAGTTCCCTTAGAGCTTTGGAAGCCAGCCTACTCTCCGAAAACTTTCGACTGAGCCTTTTCTCGTATGACAGTATATTCGTAGCGCACCACTCAATCGGCCCCCGTAAACTCGTCTTTGCAGCCACAACCTTTGAAGGAAGGCGTGTACATTCAAGACTATGCAAGCAAGCCTCCACCTGATGACAGAACTCAACCCAGACTTGCACCAATATTTCACTATGGTAAGTAGCAAGAAAGGGAAGAGAACCGTTAGCTTCGGCGGAAAATGCTTCAACCGTGATCAGACTGCCAGCACGAAGGTCTTCAATTAAAGTCGACAAAGAATGAAGGCTTAACTTTGCCATCCGTTCCGAGACACGTAGAGTATAGGGGCCGGATGGCATGACGATGCGAGATTCCAGTGTGGTAAGAACTGGAAAAGCTGTTAAGATTTATAAACAAACAGCTAGACTCGCAAGTAAAAAGCGGGTGGAACAACATTGAAATTTTACTTACCCACGGTCATGCAAGAAAGGTCTGAAGAATCCCCAGGCCCGTCAAGAATCTCAACTTCGTCATCGGCTTTCAGAACTGTAGAAGACATCAGTATCATTATATGAAATAATAATAATGCCGTGAGGAGAAGGCAAATAACGCTAACCTTTCCCGGAAGAGAGGACGATACGTTGAGGGGATATCGCCTGCGGAGCGGCCATCTCTAGCAAACACTGAAAGGATTTTCTGGGAGACAGGTCAGCGATAGACGCCACCAATCCGCGCAATTCTGAAAAGACAGAAAGATTCAGATAATAGAGAGATTATCAAAATAGAAGGATACCTTTGATGCTCCTCCCGCTTTGGACTGGAGGGATATCAGCCTCGGCGGCCTCCTCCATGCCCTCAGGCACATCATCGGGAACATGGGCCGGTATAACAACTTCCAATTGAGTAGCAGTGGCCACCACTGCAGGCTCCGATGAAAGGACGGTAGCCTTGACTACCTATCCCATAGTCTCCGGACCGTCCCTAGAAAGATCCATTGATTCCACGGCCAACGAAGATGCCTCTTCCGGGAAGGCAAGCACCGGGGGAACGGAAGTCACCGAAGGGAGCTCCGTGGCAGGAACAACAGTTGTATCGACCCCCTCCACACTTACTAGTGTTTCATCAGGGATATTTGCGGAGTCCATAATCGAAGCGCGACTCGAACTCAAATCCTCTGCCATTGCCGAAGTCCCTGCAAATTTTTCACGAGGATAAGGATATATATATATATATATATATATATATATATAAGCAGTGCAAAATACTACAAAAAGATATATAAGTATACCAATCCGCAAAGGAGCCTCTAGTATGGCTTTTTCAAGCCGGCGTTCCTTCCTGAGGAGGTATGCTCGTCGGGGTTCAAGGGTAGACTCATGGCCACCGGTCCACAACGAAAGCGCATCTTTGGCAGCAGCCGAGATAGGTTGTTTAAGAGCTATCTCGCCTCCCTCTTCCAAAGGACCTATAAATATCCGCCGTATCGATGGAGGATCTTCGTAAAAGATGACGGCATGATAAGGCCTCTTCGAGATCCTTACATTCTCATATTCATCCTATGAGCGTCTTATAGCCTCAGCCAATTATGCGGCTTCCTCGGCAGATGAACCCGGGAAAAGTAGACCACCATCCGATTCTTGCATGGCTAGTGGTTCATATTGAAGGATAGGCTCTGATTCCACTAAAAAGTTAAGCAGATTGGTGACCATCTACTTTCGCCTCTTGGACCCAGAACTAACTGCAGAAGACGATCGCCTCTTTCCTCTCGGTGCTTTAATGCGACGTTGACCCACTTCGTCTTCAATATCCTCACTCGGCAGTGCTACCGACGACGAGACTGCCATTGCTGATGCCGCAGCTGATGATACTGCTACTGGCGCCTTATTGACCCTTGATTGAGCTCTAGTGTGCAGCGGCATACCAGCTGTGGGAGTTAGAACCACTGCCGCCGCCTCAAGAATAAGCACGACACCGGTATCTCACAAAGGAGGGCGAAGGAAGCATCCTCCTCTCCTCGGTAATAATAGGACTGACTCGGTGGAGGTACCAGCCCGTGAAAGCCCCCACACACCATGGAATATAGTCAGTTTCAGGAATCACAAAGCGAGAGCCGGTGTTCAGCCGCATGAAGTGATGAGCGGCGTCACGAACAACTTCTGACGATGAGCTGGGCTCCACTGTGAACGCCTCAAAGGAGACACCCTGGTCATATCCCAGTTGCCGAGCAAAGCGGTGTGGGTTGTACCGTGTAAAAAGGGCTACACCGTTTTGACGAAATACCAGATAACCCGGTCTGATCGAATATAAGTGCATAGCTTCCTTGGGCTTCAGGGAGGGTACTCCCTCTTTCGACGAGTCACAAAGCTTTTGAATCGGTCCTGAAGGAGCAGAGAGGACTCGATCGTTGAATACCATCCCGCCTGCATTGGCATAGGGACTAAGCAGCACACGAATAACTCCGGATTGAGTCGGATCAGGAGCAGAGTTCACCAAACTCATAAGCCGTGGAAAAGTGTAGGCATCATAAAAGCTGGGTCTCTGATGCGCAGTAAATGCCCCTAGCACGTGCATCTCAATCCATGACGTAAAGTAATGAAGAGAGAAACTCACTATGTTCATGCCTGGGGTTGAGCTATTGGCTGCAGCGCTTAGCCCATGATATAGACGCGCTAGCCCCGCAATACCTACGGCTAGTTGCATCCCTCCAGTGATGCAATGAGCAGGGTAAATGACTGAAGCTCTCATGAATCGACGGTGCGTTGGAACGAAGAACCAGCTGAGCCAGACACTGCTAAAACCCACAAAGAAAGTCTCTTCATCTATGCTAGGAGTTGCGATCGACTCAAAAGGTACAGCCGGTAGGATTGGAATGTAGAACTGCGGCAAATCCTCTTCTTTAACCGGTAGCTTATTTAAACCGAACCCGAAAAGGTCGTTGATGCTCGCAAACTTTGGAGCCATCTTTGATAAAACGTCTCCACGAAGGAAGCAGGCGATAAACCTTTTGAAAGTGACGCCATGCTCCTCTGACTCTGTGGATAGCTTCTCAAAAATGCCCAGAGTCTTGATTAGACTTGGATGCTTGTGGCGGACAGCATTTTCAGTCGACAGGCCGTCAAGCATAGCAGGCTCAGTTTCAAAAACATACTCATCAGGAGGCAGCAATTCTTCATAGAGCGTCCCCCTGATCGGAAACCCCAAGATCTCGCGAAACTCTTCCAGAGAAATTGAAACTTCGTGGTCCCCTAACAAGAAGGTGTTGGTGGGAAAATTCCATTGATTTAAGAAAGCCTCAACCCACCAGACATGGGGGGATAAATAGTGGAAGAGAGACGCGTACACCGCCTGATAGAGCCCAACCCTCTGCGGTCGCACACGATGGGCAAACAGGATATAACGAGCCCAGAGAAGGTAGCACGTGGGTTGTCGAGGAGTAAGCCCTATTTTGTAAACCTGTCCCCAGGGCTGGGCTTCATCTTGGCAAATACGACGCCCTAAGATGTCTATAGCTGGCACAGGGTGGTTTGGAATCCCAGTTGTCGACGGCTTGATCCGTCCCGTAGGGGTCCAGTTCAACATCTCCACAGCAAAGGCGGTCCGCGGACGCTCCATCGGCAAAAATGGATAGGTAGGCTCTGTTGGTATCTCGCAAAGAAAGCTGCGGCGACCACAGATGATATGACCGTACCAGGTCCCCCACAAAAGCAAGCTGGTGCAATTAGGGTCGTGAGCTCTGATCATCGCCATCACCTCTTCATCAGATGGTGACTGAGGAAAGGCAGCCTCCGAGTGGGTGAAAGGAAAGTACGGATGAGAAGCTATTTTTCCTGAAACAGATGAAAGGAAACTGTTAATGAAGCCTACACGTGTGTGTGTGTGTGTGTGTGTGTGTGTGTATATATATTTATATTTATATATTTATATAAAGGACAGTGGAAGAAAACGACAAAGAACTTATTTTATGGGACCATTGGTTACAAAACACAGGGGCTCCACAAAATCAAAATGGCGGCTCATTAATGATGAGACAGGGTAATCATTATGGGAATAAAAGGAAGATTCTTAATAAATGAACAGTGGATTCCAAAAAACTCTACACATTCCCCAAGGAGGAAACCCACTGCAAGAACTCTATGCAAATCATGAAGGGTCTCGATGGAAGCATTTTTGCAAAGAACAACTCAGCAAGAAAATCCCAAGAAGTTCTCTGTGAAGAACTGAGTTCTTTAGAGGAATTAAATTCCTTTTGAATAGAGGAATTAAATTCCCATAAAATATTTTTCAGAGCCAAAGATCTTTGGAACGGAATTAAATTCCAGAGAGAAGACAAGTATCACCATCGATCCCTGAGATCAGAGAAACCCTAACAAAAGGAGTTTATTATTTAAAGATTGGACATTATTTTAAAGAACTTAGAGAAATGGGTTCTTGTTAAAGGGAAAAGCCCTTGGTGTGGATTTAAAATCCAAAGAAAATTTCTACAAGAAATTCTTCAGCCGTCCAAGATCCTTACTTGAAAAAGGAAATCTTTTGTTGACAGAGTTAAACTCTGGAAAATTTTGAAACAGAGAACTGAGCTATGGGAAAGAGAATTAAATTCTCAGAGGAAAACGAGCAAGGAAGAAGATGGAAAAAGTGGAGGCATTTCTGAAGGGACCCCTGCATTTATAGGATGTGATGGGAAACGGTTCATCTACCCCCTTCCTTAGGCAGATCCAACGGCCACAAAAAAAATGACAACGTTGCACTCACGTGCAAACACGTGAGAACAACGCTGTGGGGGCATTTGTTCCCTCATAAAATATCAGGAAAAACCCCCCAATGGGGCATCACGTGCCCACACATGACCCGGGGTCACGTGCTGACACGTGATGGTTTCCTAGGGATTCTGCTGAAATAGAATTAAATTCTAATCAAGCAAGCAATTAGTGGAGTCACGTGCCCATACGTGATGGGACTTTAACAAACCCACTGAAGAAATTAAAAGGCATAATAGAACAGCAAGGAAAGATCCTAATGCGGTATCATGTGTCTACACGTGACCAAGGGTCACGTGCTGACACGTGATGATTCCTTAGTTCTTTAAAACAGCAGAATTAAATTCTGGTTAAAATGTTAATCGGGGGGTCACGTGTCAACACGCGATGGGTTCCTGAGCTCTTTAATTAATAGAATTAAATTCTATTTAAATGATCAAACAGTGGGATCACGTGTCAACACGTGATAGGCTCTTAAGCCTTCTGAACTAATAGAATTAAATTCTAATTAAGGTAAATCAAAAACCCTAACTGGAAAAATATTTCTTTAAATCTTTCCAAACAAAAAAGTTTGTGCTCTGTAAAGTGGAGCACCGTTGGATTAAAAATTCAATGGTGATTAAAAATCACCAATTTATAGAAAGATTTTATACAAGGAAAGATTTCCCTGAAATTCACCAAGAATAACAAACAGAATATCATTTGGATTAAAAATCCAATGGTGAATAAAATTCACCGAGTAATCTAAAAGATTATGTTGGTTACAAAATGATTTAAAATCTTTCAATGAAAGATTGACTAAACAAACAGATTCTTTTCTTTCTCCTATAAATAGGAGCCAAGAAGAGAAGAGGGGGATCGGTTTTTTTTTTGGAGAGAGAAGCAACAACAGAGAGAAAAATAGAGGAGAATTTAATTCTCAAGAGAGAAAAAGAAGATCTCTTCAGAGGAAAGAAACCCTTGGTGAGAAAGGGTAAAGAGATCTAAGCTCCATAAAACAAAAGAGAATTTAATTATCAATTTAAGAGTTTAACTCTTCTGAATAAGAACTTAGTTCTTCTTTTGGTTGAAAATCTGCAGAAGCAGATCTCCCCACAAGTTGAGAATTTAATTCTCATCGGGGAGATTCTGCCATGCAGATCCAAAACCTAGAAAGAGGATTAAGTTTAAAGAATTTAATTCTTTCAAATTCAAAGGAATTTAATTCCTCCAAATAAAACTAGGGTTTAACCCTACATAAGAATTTAATTCTTCCAAATACATAGGAATTTAATTTCTCTAAATGAAACTAGGGTTTAACCCTACAAAAGAATTTAATTCTTAAAACAAGAGATTTAAAGCTCTTCATGCACGTAAAGATTAAGTATCCAACATGATCACGTGGTAACATGTGACCCTTCATCCCAACGAACAAAAAGGAGCAAATAAGGCATGCTCACGTGCCCCCACGTGACCTTTTAATGGACTCCTAAAAAAAGAAGGAATTAGTCTAGAGGCAATACCTCATGTGACCCTCAAAATAAAAGAGAACAAAGCCAAAGGTAGTACTGATCTAGGACGCCTCACGTGTCCCCACGTGACCCCTGACAGACACCCTTTTCAAAAGAATAAAATAGTGAAAGACAGAGGAATTGATGCCTGTTCCCCACCAAAAGACGGCAAGACAAACGTCTTGCCTGAAATTCGAGGCATATGCTAATTGGTGTTATCCTTCCATCTCTCCGATGATGCCAAGTTGATTTATGGCACCGTGTATCGAAGGTTTAAACGGATGTGGCCGATGTAGCAGACTTCGTCAGATTCCCCCTCTCTTGAGGGGTTTTTGATTGTGGGGATGCTCTTCCCTACATGCGCAAGCCCCTGCAATTAATTAAGCTACCACATCGAGGTAACAACTTTCTCCTTCTCCAGATGGTCACTTCATGTCGTGGGTGTTTGTTTTGTGTTTAGTTGCCCATGAATTGTTTACGGAGACTAATTTATGTTGTCACCCGTAGGGCGTAGACTAGTCCAAATCCGTATCTTTCTTAGATTTGGGTTTGGAGGTTGGGTTTAAGGACACGTTAGTCTCATTTGATACTAAGATCAACTTAAATGTTTTTTAAGGATACATTAGTCTAATTTTAGACTAAGATCAACTTAACGGGATCGTTTAGATCCAACAAAAGAACATTTGGGCTCTATTATTTAGTTTAGGGACATTGCGGTCGATTACCAGTTTAAGGATATAGTGGTCCAATGTTAGTTTAAGGACATCTCGATCCATTGTTAGTCTAAGGACATCTCGGTCCAATGTTAGTTTATAGACATCGCGGTCGAGGTTAAGGACATTATAGTCCATGGGTTTAAGGACCCCATAGTCCAATGTTAGTTTAAAGATATCATGGTCGAGGTTAAAGACATCATAGTCCATGAGTTTAAGGACCCCACAGTCCAGTGTTAGTTTACAGACATCACGGTCGAGTTAAGGACATCATAGTCCATGGGTTTAAGGACCCTACAGTCCAATGTTATTTTAAAGACATCACGGTCGAGGTTAAGGACATCATAGTCCGTGGGTTTAAGGATCCCGCAGTCCTATGTTAGTTTAAAGACATCACGGTCGAGGTTAAGGACATCATAGTCCGTGAGTTTAAAGACCTCACAGTCAAGATTAAGGACATCATAGTCCATGAGTTTAAGGACCCCACAGTCCATGAAATGTGTAGTTGTCGGGACCCGTCATCTCTCTGAAGATGTTGAAAGATTACAATGACAAATATCGAAGGAGTGAAGAGATGTACCTTTAAACCGATATTGGTTTGGAGATCTGTAGTCCAATTTGGAACTAAGATCAATTAATTAGATTATGAGCATATTGGCTCAGTTAAATCTGAATTGAGGACTTATGGCCAATTTGGGCTAAGTCCAATTAGATTTGAAGTTTTGGCCCTCTACTGGACCATTAGACATTTTTCTGGTTTCAGCCCACATTATTTAGCAATGCTGAACAAGTGTTTAAGGGCTTTGATAACATTTTTATCTTTGACCGAGCATGGAACATTATAACTCTGAATTTTACTCAATTTTGAGTGGGAGGCTTTGCCTCTGGAAGATTAACCAATTTGGTTAAAACTAGTATTAAACACTAGATAACAACAGTGTTAAAACTCTCAAGTTAGTGTTAAACACCAGAAGATAACAGTGTTAAAAACGAAAGTATAATCCCCAAATTAGTGTTAAACACTAAGAGATAATCAGTGTTAAATACTGAAAATAAGGTTTTCAAATTAGTGTTAAACACTAAAAGTAAAGTTCTCAAATTAGTGTTAAACACTAGAAGACAATCAGTGTTAACACTGGGAACAAAGCTCACGAATTAGTGTTAAACACTAGAGAAAGAGGGGTCACGTGAGGGCGCCCGAAGATGGGACCGAATCCTTTTTTTTTACTTCGCCCTGCAAATAAGTATTAAACACTTTTTACTTTTATTTTGAGTATCACGTGTTGGCACGCGATGGACAATTATGCACTGATTGTTAACGCATCTGCTAAGAGGTCACGTGGGGACACCTGAGAGTGCCCAAAGCTTATATCACCTTTGCTTTTTCTTTTTATGTTTTGTAAGTCACGTGAGAGCACGTGAGGCGTTGCCTCAGAACTTTTTTCTTATCATTTTAGGGAACCTTTTCAGGGGTCACGTGGGGCACGTGACCCAGCTCTTTTCATACTCAGAGATCTCTTAAGTCTCTTTATTTTATTTTGAGAATTAAATTCTCTGTAGGGTTAAACCCTGATCATGATTTTAGAGGAATTAAATTCCTATTATGAAAAATTAAATTCGTATATAGGGTTAAACCTAATTTCTTTTAGAGGAATTAAATTTCCATATATGTAAAAGAATTAAATTCTTATATAGAGTGAAACCCTAATTTCATTTTAATAGGAATTAAATTCATGTGAATTTGAGAGAATTAAATTCTCAATTAGGGTTAAACCCTAGTTTTGTCCATCTTGAAGAAATTAAATTCCTGTAATTTTAGGAGGATTGAATTCTCATATAGGGTTAAACCCTAGTTTCATCTTGGAGGAATTAAATTCCTATAAATTTGGGAGAGTTAAATTCTCATATAGGGTTAAATCCTAATTTTGTTTTGGGAGAATTAAATTCTCTAAACTCAATTTCCCCTCTAAGTTTTGGATCTGTATGGCAGGATCTCAACCCGATGAGAATTAAATTCTCAACCTATGGGGAGATGTGTTTCTGCAGATCTTCAACTAGAGGGAAAACTAAGTTCTTTTGTGCAGAAGAGTTAAACTCTTAGATTTGAGAATTAAATTCTCTTTTTTGAAGTTTTGATCCCCTTTCTTTTCTCACCTAGGGTTTTCTTTGTTGAGAATTAAATTCTTCTTTCTTTTCTCTCTGAAATTTCAAGATTCCAAAATTCTATCTTTTTTCTTCTCTTAGCTCCTATTTATAGGAGAAGGAAAAGAATCAATTTGTTTAGTAAATCTTTCATTGAAAGATTTTTTTTGTTTTCATAATTAATATGATCTTTTAGATCATTCAGTGAATTTTATTCACCGTTGGATTTTAAATCTAAAGATATTTTGTTTGTTATTTTCGGTGAGATTTAGGAGAAATCTTTCCTTATCTAAGATTTTTCCATAAATTGGTGATTTTTAATCACCCTTGGGTTTTTAATCCAACGGTCCCCATTATCCTTTTCCATTTGGAAAGATTTAGAAGCTTTTAGAATTTAATTCTATTAAACTGTAAGGCTTTCGAAGCCAGTCACGTGCTGACACGTGACCCTTGGTCATGTGTGAGCACGTGACCTCCAATTGAGTCATTTTCTCAGCGTTTATTTACGCTTTAGTTTTAACCATCATGTGTCAACATGTGACCATTGGTCGCGTGTGAGCACGTGATACCTCATTGAGGTATTTCTTTCAGCCGTTTGTTTTTATTTCTTGACAGACTTTAATTCTGTACAGACGTCACGTGTCAACACGAGATACCCCGTTGAGGTAACTCCTGATTTTTAATCAGGGAACAAATACCCCCGCAGCGTTGCTCTTACGTATATGCATGTGAGTGCAACGCTGTCACTTTTATGACCGTTGGATCCATTTAGGGAATCGGGTGGATGAAGCATTTCCATCACATCCTATAAATGCAGGGGTCTCTTTAGAAGAGCCTCCACTCTTTCATCTTCTTCCTTGCAAACTTTTTCATTTTGAGAATTTAATTCTCCTTTCCAGAGCTTAGTTCTTTGCTTTGAATATTTTCAGAGTTTAACTCTGTTTTAAATAAAGACCCTTTTTTCAGGTAATGATCTTTGAACGATCGAAGAATCTTCACAGAAACCTTGACTTGATTTTAAATCCACACCAAGGGTTTTCCCTTTTAACAAGAACCCATTTTTTCTTTAAGTTCTTTAACAAGAAACCCACTCATTCTTTAATCAATAGGCCCTTTAGGGTTTCTCTGATTTTCAGGGGGTTGATGGTGTTGTTCGTTTTTCCCCTGGAATTTAATTCCATCCTCAAAGAGCTCTGGTTCTGGAAAAAGAAGTTTCTGGGAATTTAATTCCCTTTTTCAAAAGGAATTTAATTCCTATGAAGAACTTAGTTCTTCCCAGGGGACTCCTTGGGGTCTTTTGCCCTAAGTTGTCTTTCTGTAACCAAGAAGAAGAGGCTTGTAATGGTACTTTTCTGGGAATTTAATTCCCTTGATTCTATTTGATTTGTCACAGAGTCCAAGATGGATTTATTTTTAGGGGAATGTGTAGGGTCATTTGAAATCCACTGTTTATTTAATGAGAATCTTCCTTTTGTCTCATTATAATTGCTTTACCTCATTATTAGCCAGCCGCCATCTTGATTTTGTGGGACCCACGCGTTTTGTAACCAATGGTCCCACAAAATGAGTCATCTGTCGCTGTCTTTATATATATATATATATATATATATATATATATATATATAATCACTGTTGGCTTCGCTTAACAGTTTCCCCTTTCTTTATTTCAGGTACAATGACGTATGTTCTGTATTTCCCTTTCACTCGTTCGGAAGCCACTTTTCCCCAATCGCCATCTGACGAGGAGGTGATGGGAATGATCAGGGCTTACGACTCGAATCGCACCAATCTACTTCTGTGGGTGACCTGGTACAGTTACATCATCCGGGGTCGCCGGAGTTTTCTTTGCGAAGTACCAACGGAGCCTGCCTTTCCGTTCCTGCCAATGGATCCTCCAGGGACAGTCTTTGCTGTAGAAATGCCTAATTGGACTCCGATTGGACGACTTGAGCCTTCGACGACGGGCATCCCGAATCATCCTATCCCGGCCATAGATATTCTGAGACGCCGTATTTGGCAGGGCGAGGCCCAACCGTGGGGGTAGATTTATAAAATAGGGCTTACCCCTCGATACCCTACGGGTTATCTTCTTTGGGCTCGCTACATCCTGTCCACCCATCGCGCGTGACTACAGAGGGTTGGACTTTATCAAGCAATATATGCCTCACTCTTTCACTACCCGTCTCCTCACGTTTGGTGGGTTAAGGCCTTCCTGAACCAGTGGAATCTCCCCACCGACACTTTTCTCCTAAGGGACCGTGAAGTTTCGGTTTCTTTAGAAGAATTTCGTGAGATCTTGGGGCTGCCAATCAGAGGGACACTTTATGAGGAATTGCTGCCTTCTGACGAGTACGTCTTCGAGACTGAGCTCGCAATGCTCGACGGCTTGTCCACTGAGAATGTCATCCGCCACAAGCGCCCGAGTTTGATCAAGGCCTTGGGTATCTTTGAAAAACTGTTCACAGGGTCGGAGGAACAGGGCGTCACCTTTAAGAGCTTCATCGCTTGCTTCCTTCGCGAGGGAGTCCTATCAAAGACGGCTCCAAAGTTTGCAAACATCAAAGACCCCTATGGGTTTGGTTTGAACAGGAGACCGACTAAGGAATCGGATTTACCGAAGTACTACATTCCTATTATGTCACCGGTATCTTTCGAATCGATTGCGGCCCCCAGCATTGACGAGGAGACATTCTTCGTGGGTTTTATCAGTGTCTGGCTCAGCTGGTTCGTCATCCCCATGTATCGCCGCTTCATGAGAGTCTCGGTTATCTATCCGACTCATCGTATCGCTGAGGCGGCATGGCTAGCCGTAGGCATCCCGGCGCTAGCGCATCTCTATCATGGGTTGGGCGCCGCGGCCAATACCTCAACTCCCGGTGTGGATGTAGTAAACTTCTCCCTTCATTTCTTCACATCTTGGATTGAGATGCACATGTTGGGGGCTTTTGCTGCACACCAGAGACCTGCATTTTATGACGCCTACACTTTCCCACGGCTCATGCAGCTAGTGGATGCTTCTGCCCCTGACCCGACTCAATTTGGGGTCATTCACACGTTAATCGCTCCTTATGCCAGCACGGGCAGACTGGTATTCATTGATCGGGCCTTATCTTCTCTTTTAGGTCCAGTTCAACAGCTCTGCGATCATTTTTAAGATGAGGTGCCTTCTTTGAAGCCCCAGGAGGCCACGCACTTGTACACGATCAGACCAGGTTATCTGGTGTTCCGTCAGAATAGTGTGGCTCTCTTTATGCGGTACAATCCGCACCGCTTCGCCCGGCAGCTTGGATATGATCAGGGCGTTCCTTTCGATGCTTTTACAGTCGCACCAGTCCCTTCATCCGAAGTTGTTCATGATGCTGCTCATCATTTCGTGAGGCTGAATACTGGTTCCCGCTTCATGATCCCTGAAGCTGACCATATTCCCCGATGCGTGGGGTCCTTTACGGGCTGGTACCTTCATCGGGTTAGCCCGATTATTGCTGAGGAGAAGAGGGTACTTCTTGGCTATGGTGCTCCTTCTCTTGTTCAGGCCATGGGAGTTCCGTCGCGGCCGCGCGTGCCGGTCCGCTTTCCCCTGAGGGACACCAGTGTTGCGCTCATTCCGGGGGAGTCGGAGGTGGACCTTACTCCCACAGTTGGTATGCCATTGGATACCCGGGCTCAGTCAAGGGGTAAAAGGGCGCCAGTAACAGTACCAACACCAACGGCGTCGACAATGGCCGTGTTGTCCTCGGCAGCACCGCCAAGCGAGGGTACCGATAACGAGGGTGTTGAAGGTGAGGTGGGTCGGCGTCGTGCCAAGGCTCCACGGGGGAGGAAACGGTCATCCTTGGCGGTCGGTTCTGGATCCAAACGGCGGAGGAAGGTGGCTACCAACCTGCTCGACTCTTTAGTAGAGTCTGAGCCCATTCTTCAGGATGAACCGTTGGCCATGCAAGAGTCGGATGCTGGCCTACTTTTCCCAAATTCAACTGCCGAGGAAGACGCACAATTCGCTGAGGCCATAAGACGTTCTCAAGACGAGTCGGAGAATGTAAGAATTCCGAAGAAGCCCTACCCAGCCGTCATTTTTTATAAAGACCCTTCATGGATCCGGCGACGATTCATCGGCCCTTTGGAGGAATGGGGCGAAAGGGCCCTTAAACAGGCTACTTCGGAGGATGCTGCGGATGCGCTTTCATTGTGGACTGGCGGCCATGAGTCCACCCTTGAACCTCGGCGAGCATACCTCCTTGAGAAGGAGCGTCGGCTTGAACAAGCCATATTGAAAGCTTCCTTACGCATCGGAATGTTCCTGTTATTTCTTTGTAGCACTTTATATTGTCTACACGTATATATATGTATTCTTATCCTTGTCTGAACTGTGCAGAGACTTCGACAATGGGGGAGGTTCCCACGGGTTTACTGACTACAGAGCCTGCTGATACCCCTAGTGAAACACTGCTCAGTGTGGAAGGGGTTGATGAAACTGTCCCTCATGCGATCGAGCTTCATGCGGTGGTTCCAGCCCCCGAAGCACTTGCTCCCTCGGGAGAGGCACCCTTGATAGTTGCCGTCCCAACGGATCTCCCTAGGGGCGGCCCAGAGGCTAGGATGGAGGTAGTCGAGGCTACCCCTTTTTGTTGGAGCCCGAGGTCGCGGCGGAAGCCATTGAAGCTGCTATCCCACCTGCTCAGAATGGGAGGAGCGTCGAAGATAACCTTCTACATTTGAAATTAGTAATCTTTCCGTTATCTGAACTCTTTTGTCTTTTCAGAATTGCACGGACTGGCGGCCTCTATTGCCGATCTGTCTCCCCGGCAATCCTTTCAGCGTCTGCTGGAGATGGCCGCTCCGCAAGCGATATCTCCTCAACGCATCGTCCTCTCGTCTGGTCAAGATTAGTGTTGTTCACCATCTTTTCATAACATTATTGTTATTTCGCAAAATGACATTGATGTCCTTTACAGTTCTGGAGGCCGACGACGAGGTTGAGGTTCTCGAAGGGCCAGGGGAGCCTTCAGCTCCTTCTTGCATGACTGTGGGTAAGTGAAGTCTCAATGTCGTCCCACTTGTTCTTTGCTTAGAAGTTTCACTGACCGTTTATAAATCTGAACAGCCCTGCCAGTTCTCAAAGCGCTGGAGTTGCGCATCGCTATGCCACCCGGCCCCTATGGTTTGCGAGCTTCAGAACGGATGGCCAAGCTAAGCCCCGTCACTCTGTCATCTTTGATCGAGGACCTGTAAACTGTAAACTGTAACATGAAGCGTTTGCTGCCGAAGCTAACGGCTCTCTCCCCTTTCTTGCCACCTGATTGAATGAGATTTAGCGTGCTTGCGCTTTCTAAAAGATAAATCAAAAATATTTGTAACCGCAATCAAGAACGGCGTCGCTTTGCAGCTAGCCGGTGAGTACGGGTCGGTCCACAGGGATGTTGTGAATTTCCGATTCGTTCTTACGAGTTAATTCCAAAAGGTGTTCGGACAGATTATTAAATCAAAAAAATCTAAATTATCCTACCTAGGGCAATTAATTGAAAGTTATAACTAGGGCAGGAAAATAAATTTAATCTAGGGCAGGAATTGAAATCTACACTAGGGCAAGAAATTAAATTACTTACAGATGGCTCTCTCCAAACATCAAAGCAGGGTTGTCAGATCTGAATTTCTGAATTGAAGAGAGGCACCGATACTCTCCAAAAGATTTCTAAATTTTATTCATTAAAGGGAGGCATGAAGTTTACAATGAATTAGAGTCCCTATTTATAGAAGATAGGAAACCCTAGGGTTACAATGACTTGCATGTTTGCATTTACAAAAATAACCCTCTAGGAAGACCGGTCAACGAAGCCACTGAATTTTGGTAAAAAAAATAATTCTCCTTTTGTCTTCTTCTGGCCGCGGAACCGCGGCAATGGTGGGCTTGGGCCGTGGTTCCACGGCCCTTTAGTTGGCTCACATGCTGAAATTTTAGGGTTTTGTTCTTGGTCCTTTTTGTCTTCTGGTTCTTTGGTTCTTTTACAAATTGGGCTTCTACATTAGTTCCAGATCTTCAGTGAACAATTTGCAATGGATTTTTAACCGTCCCCTTTGTATTTTTGGACCTTGAGTTGCCTTGTTAATTGTGCACTGTCTTTCGATGTAGGCTTGACTAAGATCCTCCCATTTGTTGGTCAAAAGTCCATATTTTCATCGTCTTTACATCGTTTTCACTGTTTCCTGTCCAAGAACCTGTAAACTGTAACATGTAGCAGACATGCGTCAAAAGCACCTATTTATTTATAAAAAGAAAAAGAATGGGGAATATAATAATGCAATATTATGATGTGAACACCACCTATCATAGAGAAGCATTGGTGCAAGTCTGGGTTGAGTTTTGCCGGCAGGTGGAGGCTTGTCTGCACGTGCTCGAGTGTACCTACCTTTCTTTGGAGGCTGTGGCTGCGAAGACGGGCTTACGGGGCTTAATCGAGCGGTGCGCGGCGAATATGGTGTCATGCGAGAAGAGGCTCGGCCGTAAGTTCTCAGAGAGGGAGCTGGCTTCCAAAGCGCTGAGGGAGCTTCAAGCCAACCTTACGGCCAAGGCCAATAAAGCGTATGAACTTTGGCGAGTGCTTCAAGAGGCCATCAAGGATGTAGTAGCCATCAATAAAGTCGCCGTGTTCACTCATGAAATGGTTGAGGCCCATAAGGCTACTGAAAAAGAGCTTGAAGGTCGGCTTGCCTCATACCAGGCCCAACAGGCTCAAGCGGAGGCTCGTCTCTTGCCGATATTGAACAATGAAGGCGAGGCCCAGCGGAAGAGGGATAAACTGACCAATCTACTAAATCGCTCGCCGACTTGAAGACTTGTATATTTTTATTCTTGCTTTGTACATACTCCTGAATCAGAGTATATATTTTTTCTGTTCTTTCACGAATTGTACTTTGTCTTCATTTTGATTCATGAATAAAAGACATATTTTTCTTCTCAATGGTGTGTCCTTTTTTATTGAATGTATTATGTGGATATTCTATCTTGATCTCTTTGTAGGACAACGATGGCTTAGGATTCAGGGTTAAAATCTGCCTCCTAAGGCTATTCAACTTTATGAGCCATGAGGGTCACATAAAGAATTTTCTCCCTACCCGTCGAGAGGATCCCATAGGTGTAATTTCTCCTTAAGAATCGTGAGGATTCCTAAGTGTTTTTTTCTCTTGCAAGTCGTAAGGATCTTACAAGCGAATTTGCTCCTTTACGAGTCGTGAGGACCCACAAGTGATAGGTGAGGTTATCAACATCCGCATTTCATGGAATCAGAAGTTGCTCTGGATGCTTCCCACGGGTTCACTGCCGTGTTCTGCGAAGACTAGGCTCCGCTCTGGACGTTTTCCACGGGGTCAGGGTTGACATAAGCCGCGTTCCATGTAGCCAGGAATTTTGCTCTGGATGCTTCCCACGGGTTCACTGCCGTGTTCTGCGAGGACCAGGCTCCGCTCTGGATGCTTCACACGGGGTCATTGCCGTGCTCCACGAGGACCAGGATCCGCTCTGGACGTTTCCCACGGGGTCAGAGTTGACGTTATCCGCGTTCCACGTAGCCAGGATTTTTGCTCTAGATGCTTCCCACGGGTTCACTGCCATGTTCGGCGAGGACTAGGCTCCGCTCTGGATGCTTCACACTGGGTCATTGCCGTGCTCTGCGAGGACCAGGATCCGCTCTGGATGTTTCCCACAGGGTTAGAGTTGACGTTATCCGCGTTCCATATAGCCAGGAATTTTGCTCTAGATGCTTCCTACGGGTTCACTGCCGTGTTCGGCGAGGACTAGGCTCCGCTCTGGATGCTTCACATGGGGTCAGAGTTGACGTTATCCGTATTCCACGTAGCCAGGAATTTTGCTCTGGATGCTTCCCACGATTTCATTGCCGTGTTCTGCGAGGACCAGGCTCCGCTCTGGACGTTTCCCACGGGGTCAGAATTGACATTATCCGCGTTCCATGTAGCCAGGAATTTTGCTCTAGATGCTTCCCATGGGTTCACTGCCGTGTTCGACGAGGACTAGGCTAACTCTAGATGCTTCACACGGGTTCACTGCCGTGCTCTGCGACGACTAGGATCCACTCTGGACATTTTCCACGGGGTCAGAGTTGACGTTATCCGCGTTCCACGTAGCCAGGAATTTTGCTCTAGATGCTTCCCACAGGTTCACTGCCGTGTTCGGCGAGGACTAGGCTCTGCTCTGGATGCTTCACACGGGGTCATTGCCATGCTCTGCGAGGACCAGGATCCGCTCTGGACGTTTCCCACGGTGTCAGAGTTGACATTATCCGCGTTCCACGTAGCCAGGATTTTTTCTTTAGATGCTTCCCACGGATTCACTGCCGTGTTCGGCGAGAACTAGGCTCCGCTCTGGATGCTTCACACGGGTACACTGCCGTGCTCTGCGAGGACCAGGATCTGCTCTGGACGTTTCCCACAGGGTCAGAATTGACATTATCCGTGTTCCACGTAGCCAGGAATTTTTCTCTAGATGCTTCCCACGGGTTCACTGCCGTGTTCGGCGAGGACTAGGCTCTGCTCTGGATACTTCACACGGGTTCACTGCCGTGCTCTGCGTGGACCAGGATCCTCTCTGGACGTTTCCCACGGGGTGACGTTATCTGCGTTCCACGTAACCAGGAATTTTGCTCTAGATGCTTCCCACGGGTTCACTGCCGTGTTCGGCGAGGACTAGGCTCCGCTCTGGATGCTTCACACGGGATCAGAGTTGACGTTATCCGCGTTCTACATAGCCAGGAATTTTTCTTTAGATGCTTCCCACGGGTTCACTGTCGTGTTCGGGGAGGACTAGGCTCCGCTCTGGATGCTTCACACGGGTTCACTGCCGTGCTCTGCCAGGACCAGGAATGGTTAACTTTATTTGTGCACCGCCGAGTCATGGAACTGGGGGTTGCTGCCATTCCGCTTTGCTTGATGTTGTGTCCATTGTAATGAGACGAATGTTAAGATGATCTTTAGGCTATCTGTGAACCGTTGAGATTTGGCTTCTTCTTCTGATGAAACCTGGGAAGGAAAGGTGTGGTTCCTTCTTTGTTTGCGCCCCTGGATTGTATACAAGGATTGATATGATATCACCTGTAGGGAATAAATTTCATTTTTATTTTTCAATTCTTTCCGCGATACTCTATCATTTTAGCTTTTATATCGCCAAGGTCGCGATTGCCCAATCATTTCGGCTATTTTTCGCGGTGCCCAATCATTTCGGCTATTTATTTTATTTTTACTCGCTATTTTTTTATTGAGAGTTGCCCAATCATTTCGGCTATTTTGCATGCATGCATTTTTACTTGCTGATTTTGTTGCAAGTTGCCCCATCATTTCGGCTATTTCGTATGCATGTGTGGCTTGCTAGCTTTTTGCCGCACGCTTAAGATTAGACACCGATTTCGGCATCAGCACCGCTACAACTGGGATATTACCAGAAGTGAATTATCATTTGCCTCTGTCGATGTCGAACAAAGGTGGCTTAGTAGACAGGGCTAGGATTCTGTCGACTAAGGCTTTTTACTTCATGAGCCGTAATGGTCTCATAAAGGTATTTCTCCCTGCGAGTCGTGAGGATCTCGTAGGCGTGTTTTCTCCTTAGGAATCGTGAGGAATCCTAAGTGTATGTTCCCTTATAAGTCATAAGGATCTTACAAGAGTGTTTTCTCCTTATAAGTCAAGAGGACTTACAAGGGTTGTTCACCGTGTAGACATATCCCTAGTCACGGATGGGACTTTGCCAGGAAAATGTTTATTCGCGTCCATAGATTGTATACAAGGGTCAGTATTGAGCCGCTTGTAGGGCAGTATTGGAGGTTGTGGGGGCTGCTTAAGGACAGGTTCAGATCCCTGTAGCTTAAGACTTTTGAATCTTATGAGCCGTGAGGGTCTCATAAGAAGGTTCTCCCTACGGGTCGAGACGATCCCATAGGTGTAATTTCTCCTTAAGAATCGTGATGATTCCTAAGTGTGTTGCTCCCTTGTGAGTCGTAAGGATCTCACGCGGGTGATTTCTCCTCACAAGGTTAAGAGGACCCTGCAAGTGTCTTTTAACGAGATTGCGCCCTTTCGGATTCTCACAAACACTCGCCGGTAGCCCTGCTGTTTTTACTCACGGAGCCCTTTCGGGTTTTCATCCATGCCCATTTTGCTTATGGACATACCGTTTTCTTTTTTTTATTATTCTTTTTCTTTTTTCTATCCGCTTTGGGATGCTGTAATCCACAGTTGTTTATCGACATCTCGGTCAACAGTTAATTTTAAGACATAGTGGTCCATCGCTACTTTAAGGACGTTTCGGTCCGACGTTAGTTTAAGAACGTTTTGGTCTGCTGTTAGTTTAAAGACGTTTCGGTCCGCTGTTAGTTTAAGGACATTTCGGTCCCTTGCTAGTTTGAGGATGTTTCGGTCCCTTGTTAGTTTAAGAACGTTTTGGTCCGCCGTTAGTTTAAGGACGTTTTGGTCCATCGTTAGTTTAAGGACGTTTCGGCCCGTCGTTAGTTTAAGGACGTTTTGGTCCGATAAGCCGGCTACTACTTATAGAGTTTGGGCTTAGGAAGATAGCGAGCGGATATAGTCATCGTCATCTATCATTGACCTAGGCCATGACTCGTCAGGCATAGTATTTCTTCATGAAGCGACCATTTATTGGCCTTAAGGGCCTTTCGCCATGCATGTCCATGAGTAGGTAAGCTCCACCCTGGTAGACCTTGTCATGATATATGGGCCTTCATAATTCGACTCGAACTTCCCTTGTTTAGAATGATTGGGGATCATAGGTCTTTTGATCACTAGCACGAGTTCGCCTTGGCGGACGTCCTCGGCCTAGTCAATCTTTCGTATAAGCGGGTCATCTTTGCTTTATAAGCCTCTAGATTTTGTTGCGCTATGAGCCGGGTTTCATCGAGGGCATCAAGCTCCTCAAGCCGAAGGTGAGCATTCTCTTCGTCCGTTAGCTCATAATGAACTACCACTCGTAGAGAAAGTAGCTCTATCTCGAGAGGGAGTACCGCTTCTGTATTGAATACCAATGCGTATGGAGTTGTGTTCGTGGCCGTCTTGAACGTAGTCCGGTACACCCAGAGAGCTTCATGTAGTCTCTCATGCCAGTACTTCTTATTTTGAGACACCATCTTTTTCACGATCTTCGTCAAGGTCTTGTTGAAAGGCTCAGCTAGTCCGTTAGCTCGGGGATTATAGACCGAAGAGTATCTCCAGTCTATGTTATATTGTTGTGCGAATCGGCTGATCTTGTGGCTTTTGTAGGCTGTCCTGTTAACGAAGATGATCCATCGCGGAGTGCCAAATCGATAAATGACGTGTTTCTTGAAAAATTAGAGTATATTCTCGGTCTTCACTTCCCTCAGCGGTACTGCTTCTGCCCATTTGGAGAAGTAATCAGTTGTCGCCAAAATGAATCGATGTCCTCTGGACGATGCTGGTTCGATGGAGCCGATTATGTCAATTCCCTACATTTCGAACGACCAGCTAGCCACTGTCGGGTGTAGTGGATTTGGGTACTGATGGATAAAGTCCCCGTGAATCTGGCACGAGTGGCATTGCTTCGCATACTCGAGGCAGCCCTGGATCATCGTGGGCCAATAGTAGCCCATCCATTTGATCTTCAGCTTCATCTTCAGCCCGGCTTGGTGAGAACCGCAAAGTCCGTCATGAGTTTCCTGAATGACTCTCTTCGCCTCTTCAAGTCCCAGGCATCTCAACCACAGAGAATCAAATGACCTCTTGTACAGGGTGTCATTGACGAAGGCAAAAGACAGAGCTCGTTTCATAAGCTCATGTCTTGAAGACGCATCTTCAGGTGTTTGACGGGATTTGAAGTAATCTATAAAGACTTCTCTTCAATCCTCAACCTTTTCTTGGTCTTTTACTTGTAGAGCCATTTGCTCGGTTGCTCCCGTTTCCTTGGATGACTCCGGAGATATTCCCGCCGATGCAAGAACCCGACGGCTTTATACCACGATTCTTACGTCGTCGAGGTTCTCGTCAGCCAATTCTTTAGCAAGCTTGGCTAATGCATCTGCTTTGCTATTTTCCGTACGCGGTATACTTTTCAGGGTGTAGGAAAGAATTTGATTCAGCAGCTGTTGCACTCTCTCGCCGTACTTTACCAACTCTGGCTTGCACGTTTGATAGTCGCCGTTTACCTGACTGACGATCAGTTGGGAGTCTCCGTATATGAGGAGATTTTCAATTCCCATGTCGATGGCGATCTCGAGACCTGCTATCAAGGCTTCATACTCAGCTTCATTGTTTGTCCTTGGCTCTGTTAAGGAGAAAGCAAAGCGCATTATCCCTCCTTATGGAGTTACGAAGATGAGGCTTATCCCTGATTTGATTATAGGGGTGCTTTGCTTGCGCTTTTTCATGGAAGACGCTCTATCAAAATAAAGTTCCCATCGGGTGCCATTACCGTCGATCGTGTCAAACGCATGCTCATCTGGCAGTTCGCAACTCAAAGGAGAATTGTAACACCCGAGCCCAATAATACTATTTATATTACTAGTTGAGGTTATATAATGCTCATTCCAATTTTCCTGATTTTCTGGTGTTTATTGCTAAATTTTAACCGGTTAAGTCATTTTGGCACATAACAAATTTTAATTCCTAAAACGAAATTTAAAATATCCATGTTAGCCTACTCGTCGCCACTAGTCGCGTGGTAGCGTCCGCGTGTCGAGATTCCGTCCCGTTCGGCTAAACGGGCAAGTTTGGACGACTACGTGCGCGTGCAAGTGTCCGACTTGGGGGCATGCATTTTAATCATTAAACACCTCTTTTCAAAATTTGGAACCCGCTTAAAATCCTATAATTTGAATTTGGAACATTTGGGCGCAACCCGGGCGCGATTGGGAAATGTTTCATTTAGCGCCAAAAAGGCCCGTTTTAATTTAATATCCTAAACTAATATATATACGAATTTATATACACATAACAGTTAAATCTTTAAATCTTTCACAAATCCTTTACCAAATCAATTCTGCCTCGTGATCAGCCAATCACGAGCTCCCAATTTAGCTCGTGGGCCCCACCTCCCCTTTCTCTATCTCTGTCTCTCTCCCTATTCTCTTTCTCTCTCTCTCACTCTAAATCTTCCTCTCTCTCTCTCCAATCTCTCTCTCTCTTCCCCTATATAAATTTTCCCATGCAGCCGCCTCTTCCCCTCCTCATCTCACGCGAACCATCAGAACCCTAACCCTAGCCCCTCGCTCATCGCCGTCGACCTCCCCGCGACCTCGCCGTCGCCGCCCTCGCCACCGCGAGCCCAGCCGCACCCTCTTCCTCCTTCCTCCGTCCATCTTCCGTGCCTGCACCCAACCCTCGACGCCTCCGTTCGGCCGCAACTCCCGCCGTCGACGCCGCCTCCCGTCGCCGACGACTCCCACGACTCCCTCTCCTCCTCCTCGTCACTACCTCATCATCACCTTCCTCCTCCCCTCGCCGGAACACCTTCAGTCACGCAGCCCGACCCTGCACCATCCCCGGGTCGCCGGAGAACACGCCGTCGACCCTCGTCGACATCACCCGCGCCACCTCCGACCACCTCCTTCTCCCCTCGACCACCAGAGCCGACCACCCCCTCCTCTACTCGTCGCAACACCCTCACCAACAGACCCGAGGCCCACGAGCCTTCGCAGCCGCCGTCGTTGCCTCGCCGGCGTTCCAGCGCCGTCGAGCCCGCCGGGGTCACCCTGGTATATCTCTCTGTAAGCTTTCTCATCTTTCCCTTTGTGCATTAACCCCCCCGCTGATCGCATTAAGTTTATCTTTGTTGCTAACTTCGTTGCCGATGTTTTTGCCGGAATCCGACCGTGCCGTCTTGGTGAACCCGACGCTCCAGCGAAGCACCCTGGTCCGTGTGATCCCGTTGTTCTCGGTTTGGACACGATCCGTGGCCCGTGCTACCATATCGTGTTTTCTGCCGACATCGCATCCGTGTTCCGGTTTGCAAAGCCGTCGAGGCAAGTATCTGAATACTTGCTTTAACATGCTAGCATACGAGATCTAGTCTTGCTATGCAGTAGAATATCATACTATATAATACAAAAACTTAATAATGGTAATTGATATTATATTATAAGTTAGAATTGACAGTTGCAGTTATCTTTAACATGGGATCGTTATAATAGTTTCTCGTAATTAATCGACCCACTATTAATCCATATTTCAACTAAATAAAACGATTGGATCATATCTGCTTTAATTGTTAAATCATTCACGAGACAATTATTATACTTAGTGTAAATTCATGTAGCTTCATTACTTTATGATTGTGGATATTGCTTCACCTTGTGGCTTTTGCACCCCAAAGGTGCTTGAACCTGTTAATAAGAGAATACAAAGCATCACTGTGTTTACATGGAATAATACTGTTATTTACTGTTCCTGCTGTTGTTTCCTTAATCGTTACTATACCTGTTATCAGCATACATTTGATTGCATTACATATCGACCCGATTTTGATACACTGACACATGTACTGATACACCGGACATGACACCCTATACATACTGACTCAACCTATTGGACTACAACATGACTTGGGATCCTTTTGGACCATTCCTGCTGTCTATCCAGACAGACCTACTTTTATTGATCATATGTTGGCATTGATCCTTGACTACTGAATACCTGACCTGACATGCATAACTTGGGGGTATGGGGAAATCAAGATGAACCTGACTTGTAACTCGACAGTTCACTACCGTTCGAGTGTACACATTCCTATTCTGTGCCCAGCGGCATGTCTCGGTTTCGGCCGAGAATATTGTGGCCGTGATCCCGGGTATGTACGGGGTAATACCGAGTGTACACTTTCCTATTCTGTGCCTAACGGCATGTCTCGGCTGCAGCCGAGAATATTGTGGCCGTGGTCCCGGGTATGTACGGGATACTATTGGGTTACATCGACGATTCATCAATTGATTTCAAAGACTATAGAGTAGAAACCTGACAGGATAGTTTCGTCACCATTGCACATTACCCTGCCCTGTTATTTCTTAGTACTGCTTATTCATGTTCATATTTGCATTGCTTATCACCATGTTTACATTATATACTTGATGTCATGACGCGCTGACGTCTGGGTTTTGCATGGCCCAGATTCCGTACCACTGTCGACGACCGAGCAGGAGTACTTCAGCCAGCAGGCTGAACTGTGAGTTCCTTAGGGTTTAGTTTATTTATTTCATTTCATTTCCAGATGTGAGCCCGCATTATGGGACGTACTGTTTATTCATTGTATTGGATCATTAGCTTCCGCACTTATTGTTTATTGATTCTTGTTATTATGGATTTGGACATGTATTAGATTAGCTTATTATCTTGTTCTTGATAACCTTACAACCGTAATGTGACTGTGGATGGATACTTCCTACCCACAGGTAGCATGGTTGGCTATGTCACGTGCCCAATCTTGCGTACTCTGGGAAGCGGGGCGTGACATGGTTCTTTTGGTATCAGAGCCCTAGGTTAATTGGGTTGATTCTTTGTAGTTGGGTATTGCACCCGATACACGAATCATAATACCCGTGATTAGGAAACATGTCCTGCCACTTTGACCGTTTTACCATCCTTGAATCATTCTTCCGGATCATGTCGACATGCAAACTTACTTTTCATTGTTAACTCGAAAACCTAAGTTCTTGTTATCTCTAGGACTTAGGCGACTTGGGTGGAGTTAAGCAATTGCGGCTATGATACCGCGGCATAGCTACAATGCAGCACTCTATTTAAGTATCTTGGAGTTCTAGCCTTGATTTATATATATTGAATCTATCATCATGCTAATGTTGTTTGTTTTGATTTCAGGACCATGGCAGATAAGAATTTCAAGACGTATCAGAGGCGTGTGGATGAAGCCGCCATGTTAGGAGTGATACGTGGGATTTTGGAAAATCAGAAGAGGCAAACTGAGCTGATCCAGCAGCAAGCGGATACATTTCAGGAGAGTTTGCAGACTATTCAGCAGTCTGTAAACACCGCTGTAGCGAAGCCAGTCGACCGAGTAGGGACCGTGGCAGATTTCACACGTTTGGGTCCTACTACTTTCACTGGTTTGGAGGAGCCGTTACCAGCCGAGCAGTGGCTAGTGGACACGGAGAATTTACTGATTGCGGCACAGATCCCTGAAGACAAGAGAGTTGATGTGGTGCGCATTCAGCTGGTGGATTACGCCCGAGAGTGATGGCTTGTGGAGGAGACCCGCTTGTCCAAGCCAATCAGTTGGGCGGATTTCTCTAAAAGTTTCTTGGAAAAGTTCTTCCAGCGGACTGCACGGGAGGAAATGGAGGAGAAATTTATTGGGCTGAGACAAAATGGAGCAGCGGTGGATGCACATGCAGCGGAGTGGACAAGACTCAGCCGCTTCGCTGGACCCTTAGTCGCCAAGGAGGCAGACAGGGCGCGAAGGTTCTTGCGCAGTTTGGATGTGGACATCCAGAGGCAGATTGTCTCCCTGGGTTTGACCACTTTCTCGCAGGTTCTTACGGCAGCCAGAGAGCAGCAGAGTTTGTCGGGAATGAGAGGGAACCTACAGCAGACAGCAGTTGCGGCCAGGAAGCCTGCATTTGTACCTAACCGAGATCATGGGCGCAGAGGTATCCCAGTGGACCGTCGAGGTATAGCGCCAATGAAGAAGCCTGTGATCGTCGATCGAAGAAAGAGCATAAGTTGTAACTACTGCAATTTACCGGGCCACATGCAAAAGGATTGTCGAAGGAGACTGGGACTTTGTCTGGTTTGTGGAGCAGCCGATCACGCAGTGGGTGCTTGTCCGTCGAAACTTCGTACGAGAGATGAGATACAGAAGCCTCCGCAGAGACCGTTCCAAGGGCAAAAACAGCTGACACAAGGACCCAAGCAGGCCCGAGCTTTCACGTTGACAGCTGAGGAAGCCAAGGCATCAGGAGAAGTAGTTTCAGGTACTGTACTCGTTCGTGGTTTTCCCGCATTGGCATTATTTGATTCCGGAGCATCCCACTGTTTTATGTCATCCAAATTTATAACTACACACTCGATTACCTGCACGGCCCTGTCTAGTTTCTGGGACATACACACTGGGAATGGGAAAATCATAGCTAGTAAGGAATGTAGAGATCGTACAGTTGTTGTTTGCGGACGGGAGCTTTTTGCAGATTTCTTGGTGATAGATACGGGCAGTTATGAGGTTGTCTTGGGGATGGATTTTCTTGGCACTTTCCACGCCCACATTGACTGTAGGGCAAGGAAGGTAATTTTCCAGATTCCCGGACATCCTAAGTTTACTTTCATTGGAGGAAGCGGTTCTGTCGGGCCAGTCGAGTTTAGGGCTAGGCCGACGAACAATGTTCTTGCGGCTATGGTTGTGGATAGTAATGAAGAGCCGGCAGTTGTCCGCGACTTTATGGATGTGTTTGAAGATATTTCGGGCTTACCGCCGAAGCGAGATGTGGAGTTTGCGATTGACTTTATTCCTGGTGCAGCGCCAGTATCAAAATCTTATTATCCGATGGCACCGGTGGAATTGGAAGAAGTTAAGAAACAAGTTGGTGAATTACTCGAGAAAGGATGGATTCGAAGCAGCAACTCACCTTGGGGAGCTCCAGTTCTTTTAGTAAAGAAGAAGGATGGCACGAGAAGGATGTGCATTGATTATCGAGATTTGAACCGGGTGACTATTAAGAACAAGTACCCGATCCCTCGCATTGGAGAACTCTTTGAGCAGCTTAGTGGCGCGAGGGTATTCTCGAAACTGGATTTGCGATCAGGATATCATCAGGTCCGAGTAAAAGCAGAAGACATTTGCAAGACGGCGTTTCGAACTCGATATGGACATTTCGAGTATCTAGTGATGCCCTTCGGAGTGACTAATACGCCAGCAATATTTATGGATTTGATGAACAGGATCTTTTCACCATTCTTGGACCGGTTTATTGTGGTATTCATTGACGATATTCTGGTGTACTCGAAGAGTCTGGAGGAGCATGCTGAGCATTTAAGGATCGCATTGCAGACGCTAAGACAAGAGAAATTATTCGCGAAGATGAGTAAGTGCGAATTCTGGCTGGAAGAAGTGAAGTTTCTGGGGCATGTTGTGTCGGGCAATGGAATCGCCGTTGATCCCGAGAAGATTACAGCAGTTCGAGATTGGCCTATTCCAAAGAATGTTGCGGAGATAAGAAGTTTTCTTGGACTCGCCGGTTACTACAGAAGATTTGTGGAGAACTTCGCTCGCTTAGCTGAGCCGTTAACCAAGCTTACGCGTAAGGAGGTACCGTTTGTTTGGACGGATGGGTGTGCATTGGCCTTCGAGACGTTGAAGCAGAAGTTGATAACCGCCCCTATCCTAACCGTACCGGATGATTCGGGAAGACTGGTGATTCATAGCGACGCATCCGGAAAGGGATTGGGATGTGTTTTGATGCAGAATGGGAGAGTCGTCGCTTACGCATCGAGACAGCTGAAGACTCATGAGAAGAACTATCCGACTCATGACTTAGAGCTTGCAGCCGTGATCTTCGCCCTGAAGATTTGGAGACACTATCTTTTGGGCGAGAGAGTTGAAGTCTTTACAGATCACAAGAGTTTGAAATATGTGTTCACTCAGAAGGAGTTGAACATGAGGCAACGCAGATGGTTGGAGCTGATGGCCGACTATGACCTTGATCTTAAGTACCATCTGGGAAAAGTCAACGTCGTGCCGGATGCGCTGAGTCGGTTACCAGCAATTCAGGTGTTGACCGCACAAAAGGAGATCATTGCGGATTTTCAGAGATTTGACTTGGAGGTTGTGCTACCACATGCTACAGGACAGTTGATGCAGTTGCAAGTACAATCGTCCTTAGTTGAGAAGATTAAAGCGGCACAATCGCAGGATCCTAGACTGCAAAAGTTTCGAGAGCAGGTTGAAGCCGGACTACGAACCAATTTACTGATCCACGAAGACGGTTCGTTGAGATATGGTAGCCGTGTGTGTGTGCCAAAAGGAGATGTGCGTGAAGAGCTTATGAAGGAGGCACACAGTTCAGCTTACTCTGTACATCCAGGAGGGACAAAGATGTACCGAGATATTCGACAGCACTTCTGGTGGGAAGGTATGAAACGGGAAATTGCTCGCTTCGTGGCTAAGTGCTTGGTGTGTCAGCAAGTCAAGGCTGAACACCAAAGGGTTGCTGGTTTGTTGCAACCACTTCCGATTCCTCAGTGGAAGTGGGAACATATAACCATGGATTTCGTGATGGCTTTACCACGGAGTCCAAAGGGCAACAATGCTGTATGGGTGATTGTCGATCGGTTGACCAAGGCAGCTCACTTTATTCCTTTTCGGATTGGTCAATCGACAGAGACTTTGGCAGAGCGGTACCTGCAAGAGATCGTGAGATTGCATGGAGTGCCGGTAAGCATCGTGTCCGATCGGGACACTCGGTTCTTGTCGCACTTTTGGAGGAGTTTACAAGAAAGTTTGGGGACTCGATTGAAGTTCAGCACAGCCTATCATCCTCAGACTGATGGACAATCGGAGAGAACGATCCAGACCCTTGAAGATATGTTGAGGGCTTGCATGTTGGACTTCAAAGGTTCTTGGGAGGATCATCTGCACCTGGTGGAGTTTTCGTACAACAATAGCTTCCAAGCAACAATTCAGATGGCTCCGTTTGAAGTACTGTATGGTCGTAAGTGCCGTTCACCTGTTTGTTGGGATGATGTTGGTGAACGAAGGTTACTAGGACCAGATTTGGTGGTGCAGACAGTCGAGAAGGTGAATACAATCAGGAAGCATATGAAGGCAGCTCAAGACAGACAGAAAAGTTGGGCCGACACGTCAAGAAGACCTCTAGAGTTCGCCGTGGGTGATTTGGTATTCCTGAAGATATCACCGACTAGAGGGGTGATTCGCTTTGGAAGTCGGGGAAAGCTTAGTCCTCGATTCGTTGGACCCTTCGAGATATTGGAGCGTGTTGGAGTGGTAGCGTACCGGTTGGCGTTACCGCAGTCATTGGCAGGAGTGCACAATGTGTTCCATGTGTCTCAACTACGGAGGTATGTTCGCGATGAGACTCATGTCTTGGATCATTTGGAGTTGACTGTGCGGGAGGACCTGACCTTTGAGGAGTGACCAGTTGAAATCAAGGATCGGAGAGAAAAGGTTCTCAAGAACAAGGTTATCCCTCTTGTGCTAGTTTCTTGGGGTAATCGATCGCATGGAGAATCCACTTGGGAGCGGGAAGACGAGATTCGGCAGAAATTCCCTCACCTTTTCCAGTAGTTAGCTATCTTGTACTCTTGGAATTTCGAGGACGAAATTCTTTTTGTAGTTGGGTATGATGTAACACCCGAGCCCAATAATACTATTTATATTACTAGTTGAGGTTATATATTGCTCATTCCAATTTTCCTGATTTTCTGGTGTTTATTGCTAAATTTTAACCGGTTAAGTCATTTTGGCACATAACAAATTTTAATTCCTAAAACGAAATTTAAAATATCCATGTTAGCCTACTCGTCGCCACTAGTCGCGTGGTAGCGTCCGCGTGTCGAGATTCCGTCCCGTTCGGCTAAACGGGCAAGTTTGGACGACTACGTGCGCGTGCAAGTGTCCGACTTGGGGGCATGCATTTTAATCATTAAACACCTCTTTTCAAAATTTGGAACCCGCTTAAAATCCTATAATTTGAATTTGGAACATTTGGGCGCAACCCGGGCGCGATTGGGAAATGTTTCATTTAGCGCCAAAAAGGCCCGTTTTAATTTAATATCCTAAACTAATATATATACGAATTTATATACACATAACAGTTAAATCTTTAAATCTTTCACAAATCCTTTACCAAATCAATTCTGCCTCGTGATCAGCCAATCACGAGCTCCCAATTTAGCTCGTGGGCCCCACCTCCCCTTTCTCTATCTCTGTCTCTCTCCCTATTCTCTTTCTCTCTCTCTCACTCTAAATCTTCCTCTCTCTATCTCCAATATCTCTCTCTCTTCCCCTATATAAATTTTCCCATGCAGCCGCCTCTTCCCCTCCTCATCTCACGCGAACCATCAGAACCCTAACCCTAGCCCCTCGCTCATCGCCGTCGACCTCCCCGCGACCTCGCCGTCGCCGCCCTCGCCACCGCGAGCCCAGCCGCACCCTCTTCCTCCTTCCTCCGTCCATCTTCCGCGCCTGCACCCAACCCCCGACGCCTCCGTTCGGCCGCAACTCCCACCGTCGACGCCGCCTCCCGTCGCCGACGACTCCCACGACTCCCTCTCCTCCTCCTCGTCACTACCTCGTCATCACCTTCCTCCTCCCCTCGCCGGAACACCTTCAGTCACGCAGCCCGACCCTGCACCAACCCCGGGTCGCCGGAGAAAGCGCCGTCGACCCTCGTCGACGTCACCCGCGCCACCTCCGACCACCTCCTTCTCCCCTCGACCACCAGAGCCGACCACCCCCTCCTCTACTCGTCGCAACACCTTCACCAACAGACCCGAGGCCCACGAGCCTTCGCAGCCGCCGTCGTTGCCTCGCCGGCGTTCCAGCGCCGTCGAGCCCGCCGGGGTCACCCTGGTATATCTCTCTGTAAGCTTTCTCATCTTTCCCTTTGTGCATTAACCCCCCCGCTGATCGCATTAAGTTTATCTTTGTTGCTAACTTCGTTGCCGATGTTTTTGCCGGAATCCGACCGTGCCGTCTTGGTGAACCCGATGCTCCAGCGAAGCACCCTGGTCCGTGTGATCCCGTTGTTCTCGGTTGGGACACGATCCGTGGCCCGTGCTACCATATCGTGTTTTCTGCCGACATCGCATCCGTGTTCCGGTTTGCAAAGCCGTCGAGGCAAGTATCTGAATACTTGCTTTAACATGCTAGCATACGAGATCTAGTCTTGCTATGCAGTAGAATATCATACTATATAATACAACTTAATAATGGTAATTGATATTATATTATAAGTTAGAATTGACAGTTGCAGTTATCTTTAACATGGGATCGTTATAATAGTTTCTCGTAATTAATCGACCCACTATTAATCCATATTTCAACTAAATAAAACAATTGGATCATATCTGCTTTAATTGTTAAATCATTCACGAGACAATTATTATACTTAGTGTAAATTCATGTAGCTTCATTACTTTATGATTGTGGATATTGCTTCACCTTGTGGCTTTTGCATCCCAAAGGTGCTTGAACCTGTTAATAAGAGAATACAAAGCATCACTGTGTTTACATGGAATAATACTGTTATTTACTGTTCCTGCTGTTGTTTCCTTAATCGTTACTATACCTGTTATCAGCATACATTTGATTGCATTACATATCGACCCGATTTTGATACACTGACACATGTACTGATACACCGGACATGACACCCTATACATACTGACTCAACCTATTGGACTACAACATAACTTGGGATCCTTTTGGACCATTCCTGCTGTCTATCCAGACAGACCTACTTTTATTGATCATCTGTTGGCATTGATCCTTGACTACTGAATACCTGACCTGACATGCATAACTTGGGGGTATGGGGAAATCAAGATGAACCTGACTTGTAACTCGACAGTTCACTACCGTTCGAGTGTACACATTCCTATTCTGTGCCCAGCGGCATGTCTCGGTTTCGGCCGAGAATATTGTGGCCGTGATCCCGGGTATGTACGGGGTAATACCGAGTGTACACTTTCCTATTCTGTGCCTAACGGCATGTCTCGGCTGCAGCCGAGAATATTGTGGCCGTGGTCCCGGGTATGTACGGGATACTATTGGGTTACATCGACGATTCATCAATTGATTTCAAAGACTATAGAGTAGAAACCTGACAGGATAGTTTCGTCACCATTGCACATTACCCTGCCCTGTTATTTCTTAGTACTGCTTATTCATGTTCATATTTGCATTGCTTATCACCATGTTTACATTATATACTTGATGTCATGACGCGCTGACGTCTGGGTTTTGCATGGCCCAGATTCCGTACCACTGTCGACGACCGAGCAGGAGTACTTCAGCCAGCAGGCTGAACTGTGAGTTCCTTAGGGTTTAGTTTATTTATTTCATTTCATTTCCAGATGTGAGCCCGCATTATGGGACGTACTGTTTATTCATTGTATTGGATCATTAGCTTCCGCACTTATTGTTTATTGATTCTTGTTATTATGGATTTGGACATGTATTAGATTAGCTTATTATCTTGTTCTTGATAACCTTACAACCGTAATGTGACTGTGGATGGATACTTCCTACCCACAGGTAGCATGGTTGGCTATGTCACGTGCCCAATCTTGCGTACTCTGGGAAGCGGGGCGTGACAAGAATCGGCAGGTATTAGATGCTCAGCGAGGAAGTCGGCGATAGCTTGGCCTTTCACTGCCTTAAGAGGCTGATAAATTATTGAGAACTCCATCAGGAGCAAGGCCCATTTAGCGAGCCGTCCTGTCAATATGGCCTTTGACATCAAATATTTGAGTGGATCCACCTTCGATATGAGACAGACTTCATGCGCCAATGCATAGTGCCTGAGTTTCGTTATCGCGAAGATCAATGCCAAGCAGTGTTTTTCGATGGGAGAATAATTGCTTTCGGTCCCCAGTAGAACTCGACTCAAATAGTAGAGGGCTCTCTCCCTCCCTTGGCCGCTCTCTTGTGCCTATAATGCGCCTAAGAAGCCTTCAAGGACGGTTGTATACAGAATAAGAGGCTTTCCCTTGACCGGAGCAGCCAGTACTGGCGGATTCTGTAGGTATTGCTTGATTTTGTCCAGCGCGTTTTGGCATTTTTGATCCCAAACGAATGGGGTTCCCTTCTTCATCAGTTGACTGTAAGGCTGGCATTTCCCTGAAAGATTAGTTATAAATCGCCGGATATACGCGAACTTCCCTTGGAGAGACCGCAATTGCTTAAGAATCCTTGCTGGAGGCATTTCCATGATCGCCTTGATCATCGACAAATCTATCTCAATACCTCGGTGTCGGATGATAAATCCTAGGAATTTGCCCGAGGAAACTCCGAACGCGTATTTGAGAAGGTTCATCTTTAAGTTGTATTGTCGAAGGCGCTGAAATACGGTCTTTAGATGCTCTAGATGTTCCTCGTATGATTTGCTCTTCACCACGAGGTCGTCGATATAGCATTCGATGATTTCATGTATAAGGTCATCGAAGATCTTCGTTATGGCCCTCTGATAGGTGGCATCGGCGTTCTTTAGACTGAAAGGCATCACCTTGTAGCAAAATATACCCAAAGGGGTCCGGAAAGCGGTGTGCCTCTGGTCCTCGGGATGCATCTTTATCTGGTTATATCCTGATGAGCCGTCCATGAAGGAGAAAACTTCGTCAGTGGACGTATTATCTATCATCAGCTCAGTGACCGGTACTGGGAAGCTGTCCTTCGGGCACACTTTATTGAGATCCCGAAAGTCCACACATATGCGCACCGTCCCATTTTTCTTCATCACTGGTATGATGTTGGCGATCCAATCAGGATACTGAACCTCTTAGATGAAGCCATAGTCGATCAGCTTCTTGACCTCGGTGTTGATGCTCATCTCAAGCTCGAGCCGCATTCTTCTTGGTGGTTGTTTGATTGGCTTTACGTCTGGGGATATTGCCAATTTGTGGACAGCAATCTCTGGATCTAGTCCTGGCATTTCGGAATAATTCCATACAAAGCAATCTCTATGCTGCATGAGCACTTTTTTTAGCGTAGCCACCCTTTCTTCAGACAATAGCTCACTGACGAATGTCGGCCGCGGGTCACTTGCCATTCCCAAGTCAATTTTCTTAAGATTATCTACCGTAGTATGTAACCCATCTTCCAGCTCTTTTGGCGCCGGTGGAAATTCTGAGATTAACTCATCTTCATCGTTTTCGAACCACCAAGAGAGGTCATCTATATTCTTGGGTTCTTCTGATAGCGTTATCATGTGACAGGTGCGAGATCGCTTCCAAGACCGATGTTGATCTGGTTCTACACTCGTAGGATCTCCATGAGCTGTGGAGACTTCTTCAATATCGCGGTAGAAGAATTTTGTCTGACCCTTCACAATCAATTTGAAGCTGTTCACAGTTGGAACAACAAAATTCACCACTGGGGTTGAAACAGGACCATACGGAGAACTGCCCCCAGTTCATTTTGTATGAAACTGATATCAACGTCGACCGTTTCTTACGGCCGGGATTTGATTAGGTTCAAGTTTTTGCCGAGCCTGCCCCCTGCGTCCTTTGAGAGCTTGAATATCCTGCCCCCTGCGTTAGCAAAGCTGCAGCTTGGGGAACCAGCCTGCGGAAGACAGACTTCCTCTGGGCTTCCTCCATCGGCGTTGAGGCACCGAAGGTGGGAGGTGGGAGCACCGATCTAAATAGAAGCCCGTTGATTTCTTGAAGAGCCGGATTGCAGAGATTTGAGGCTGCAAATAGCCCACACTTGACTCCACCAGATGTGACAGAGCCTGAGTTGCTAGGGTGGGAGCAAACGCCATTATTCATGGAGACGAAATGCCGGCTTCAGTATCCACTCCCCTGAGGGCAACCAAAAACATACACACCGCGATTATCTGATCGCGGGAAAACACGACACATGAAGTGTGGAGTGGAAAGAGGAAAAGGTCCCACCGAGTGTGCCAGAATCTGTTCCCCTCCGAAAGACGGCAAAACAAACATCTTGCCTGAAATTCGGGGCCGATACTAATTGGTGCTATTCGTCCACCTCTCCGAAGGTGCCAAGTTGATTTATGGCACCGTGTATCGAAAGTTTAAATGGATAGGGCCGATGTAGCAGATTTCGTCAGATTCCACCTCGCTTGAGGGGTTTTTTGATTGTGGGGACACTCTTCCCTACACGCGTAAGCCCCTGCAGTTAATTACGCTACCGCATCGCGGTAACAACTTTCTCGTTCTCCAGATGGTCACTTCGTGTCGTGGGTGTTTGTTTTGTGTTTAGTTGCCCGTGGATTGTATACGGAGACTAATTTATGTTGTCGCCCGTAGGGCGTGGACTAGTCCAAATCCGTATCTTTCTTAGACTTGGGTTTGGGGGTTGGGTTTAAGGACACGTTAGTCTTATTTGAGACTAAGATCAACTTAAACGTTTGTTAATGATACGTTAGTCTAATTTTAGACTAAGATCAACTTAACGGGGTCGTTTAGATCCAACAAAAGAGCATTTAGGTTCTATTGTTTAGTTTAGGGACATTGCGGTCGATTACAAGTTTAAGGACATGGTGGTCCAATATTAGTTTAAAGACATCGCGGTCGAGGTTAAGGACATCATAGTCCGTGGGTTTAAGGACCCCACAGTCCAATGTTAGTTTAAAGACATCACGGTCGAGGTTAAGGACATCATAGTTCATGAGTTTAAGGACCCCACAGTCCAGTGTTAGTTTAAAGACATCACGGTCGAGGTTAAAGACATCATAGTCCGTGGGTTTAAGGATCCCACAGTCCAATGTTAGTTTAAATATATCACGGTTGAAGTTAAGGACATCATAGTTCGTGAGTTTAAAGACCTCACAGTCAAGGTTAAGGACATCATAGTCCATGAGTTTAAGGATCCCACAGTCCATGAAATATGTGGTTGTCGGGACCCGTCACCTCTCTGAAAACGTTGAAGGATTACAACGAAAAATATCAGAGGAGTGAAGAGATGTACCCTTAAACCGATGTTGATTTGGAGATCTGTAGTCCAATTTGGAACTAAGATCAATTAATTAGGTTATGAGCACATTGGCTCAGTTAAATCTGAATTGAGGACTTATGGCCAACTTGGGCTAAGTCCAATTAGATTTGAAGTGTTTTCCCTCTATTGGACCATTAGATATTTGTCTGGTTTTAGCCCACATTATTTAGCAATATTGAACAAGAGTTTAAGGGCTTTGATAACATTTTTATCTTTGACTGAGCATGGAACATTACACCTCTGAATTTTACTCAATTTTGAGTGGGAAGCTTTGTCTCTGGAAGATTAACCAATTTGGTTAAAACTAGTATTAAACACTAGATAACAACAGTGTTAAAGCTCTCAAGTTAGTGTTAAACATTAGAAGATAACAGTGTTAAACACTGAAAGTATAATCCCCAAATTAGTGTTAAACACTAAGAGATAATCAGTGTTAAATACTGAAAATAATGTTTTCAAATTAGTGTTAAACACTAAAAGTAAAGTTCTCAAATTGGTGTTAAACAATAGAAGAAAATCAATGTTAAACACTAGGAACAAAGCTCACGAATTAGTGTTAAACACTAAAGAAAGAGGGGTCACGTATGGACACATGAGGGCGCCCGAAGGTGGGACCGAATCCCTTTTTTTTACTTTGGTCTGCAAATAAGTGTTAAACACTTTTTACTTTTATTTTGAGCATCACGTGTTGGCACGTGATAGACAATTATGCACTGATTGTTAACACATCTGCTAAGGGGTCACGTAGGGATATGTGAGAGCGCCCAAAGCTTATATTTCCTTTACTTTTTCTTTCTGTATTTTGTATATCACGTGGGCGCACGTGAGGCGTTGCCTCAGAATTTTTCCTTCTCATTTTAGGGGACCTTTTCAGGGGTCACGTGGGGCACGGGACCTAGCTCTTTTCATACTCAGAGATCTCTTAAATCTCTTTATTTTATTTTGAGAATTAAATTCTCTGTAGGATTAAAGCCTGATCATGATTTTGGAGGAATTAAATTCCTATTATGAAAGAATTAAATTCTTATATAGGGTTAAACCTTAATTTCTTTTAGAGGAATTAAATTCCCATATATGTAAAAGAATTAAATTCTTGTATAGGGTGAAACCCTAATTTCATTTTAAGAGGAATTAAATTCCTGTGAATTTGAGAGAATTAAATTCTCAATTAGGGTTAAACCCTAGTTTTGTCCATCTTGAAGGAATTAAATTCCTGTAATTTTAGAAGAATTGAATTCTTATATAGGGTTAAACCCTAGTTACATCTTGGAGGAATTAAATTCATGTAAATTTGGGAGAATTAAATTCTCATATAGGGTTGAACCCTAATTTTTTTTTTGGGAGAATTAAATTCTCTAAACTCAATTCCCCCTGTAAGTTTTGGATCTGCATGACAGGATCTCAACCTGATGAGAATTAAATTCTCAACCTATAGGAAGATGTGCTTCTGCAGATCTTCAAATAGAGGAAGAACTAAGTTCTTTTGTGCAGAAGAGTTCAACTCTTAGATTTGAGAATTAAATTCTCTTTTTTGAAGTTTTGATCCCCTTTCTTTTCTCACCTAGGGTTTTCTTTGTTGAGAATTAAATTCTCCTTTCTTTTCTCTCTGAAATTTCAAGATTCCAAAATTCTATATTTTTTCTTCTCTTGGCTCCTATTTATAGGAGAAGGAAAAGAATCAATTTGTTTAGTAAATCTTTCATTGAAAGATTTTGTTTGTTTTCATAATTAATATGATCCTTTAGATCATTCAGTGAATTTTATTCACCGTTGGATTTTAAATCCAAAGAAATTCTGTTTGTTATTTTCGGTGAGATTTAGGGGAAATCTTTTCTTATCTAAGATTTTTCCATAAATTGGTGATTTTTAATCACCCTTGGATTTTTAATCCAACGGTCCCTATAATCCTTTTCCATTTGGAAAGATTTAGAAGCTTTTAGAATTTAATTCTATTAAACTGTAAGGCTTTCGGAGCCAGTCACGTGCTGACACGTGACCCTTGGTCACGTGTGAGCACGTGATACCTCATTGAGGTATTTCCTTCAGCCGTTTGTTTTTATTTCTTGACAGACTTTAATTTTGTACAGACGTCATGTGTCAACACGTGACCTTTGGTCACGTGTGAATACGTGATACCTCGTTGAAGTAACTCCTGATTTTTAATCAGGGAACAATGCCCAATGCAGAGGCATTGTCATGTGTCCACACGTGATGATTTCAAAGACTAAAAGTGTTTAACACTTATTTGAATATTCTGAGAATAAAATAAAGGAAGTCTGGCCCCATCTTCAAGCGCCTCACGTGACCCCACGTGACTACCTCACTTTTAGTGTTTAATACTACTTTAAGCGCTTCGCCCTTAGTGTTTAACACTATTTTCAGATATATCATGTGGGAGCACGTGATCGCCAAATATTCTCTAGTGTTTGACACTATTTTAAAACCAATCTTAGCCCAAATTGGCCAAGTTTTCTAGAGGCAAGCCTCTCTTTCAACTGAACCTCAAAATTGATCATTTCATATGATATGCAGAGTAAAGCCCAGAGCTATAATGAAGGGTTTAGTGCTCAGCCAAAGACAAAATGTTGTCAGAGCCCACAAATCCCTATCTAGCATTGCTAAATAAAGAAGAATTGAACCCAAACAAATGTTCAACTTTCTTAAACCTAATTGGACTTAGTCCAAGTTGGCCATAAGTCCTCAATTCAGATTTAACTGAGCCCATGTGCTCATAATCTAATTAATTGATCTTAGTTCCAAATTAGACTACAGATTTCCCAATCAACTTTGGTTCAAGGGTACATCTCTTCACTCCTCTGATATTTGGCGTTGTAATCCTTCAACGTCTTCAGAGAAGTGACAGATCCCGATAACCAATCATTCCATAAACTGTGGGGTCCTTAAACTCATGGACTATGATGTCCTTAAACTCTGTGGACTATGATGTCCTTAACCTAGACTGTGGGGTCCTTAAACCCATGGACTATGATGTCCTTAACCTCGGACTGTGGGGCCCTTTAAACCCATGGACTATGATGTACTTAACCTTGGACCGAGATGTCCTTAAACTAACAATGGACCACCATGTCCTTAAACTGGTAATCGACCGCAATGTCCCTAAACTAAACAATAGAGTCCAAATGCTCTTTTGTTGGATCTAAACGATCCTGTTAAGTTGATCTTAGTCTAAAATTAGGCTAACGTATACTTAACATACGTTTAAGTTGATCTTAGTCTCAAATGAGACTAACGTATCCTTAAACCCAACCCCAAACCCAAATCTAAGAAGATACGGATTTGGACTAATCCATGCCCTACGGGCGACGACATAAATTAGTCTCCATATACAATCCACGGGCAACCAAAAACAAAAAAAACACCCACGATACGAAGTGACCATCTAGAGAAGGAGAACGTAGTTACCGTGATGCGGTAGCATAATTAACTGCAGGGGCTTGCGCCTGCAGGGAAGAGCGTCCCCACAATAAAAAAATCCTCAAAGAGGGGGAATATGACGAAGTCTGCTACACCGGCCACATCCGTTTAAACCTTCGATACATGGTGCCATAAATCAACTTAGCATCTTCGGAGAGGTGGACGGATAGCACCAATTAGCATCTGCCCCCAAATTCAGCAAGACGGACCTACGCGGTCTCGTCTCTGTGTTTCGGCGGGGAACGGCCCCTACTGTGGTTTCCACATATCGCAAGGCCACTCCACGGAGAGCTGTAAGCAGCTCCGAGACTACATCGAGGATCTCATTCATTCGGGACACCTGGAAGAGTACTTGCGGGACAAGCGGCAAGATGACCTTGAGCAGGAGCAGCGTCCCCCTCCCGGCGAGTTGACAATCAGCCAGATCATGGTCATGTCAGCGGGGGGCACATGAGTACCTACGAGGATCAACACCCCATGCCAGTCGTAGAGGTCAACAGCCATCCGAGGATATTTCCGCCCTACTAGCGTCTACTTCTTTTACTGAGGCAATGTAAACTTTTCTCAAGATCTTTCTGTTTATATAATAAGAAGGGATCAACAAAATATTGCAAAAAGGAAAGTTTTGTTTATTCAAAAGGGTACTATAGGCTCCTCAGCCATACATCAAAAAAATTACAGTAGCAGGGGATGGGGTGCAGGAAACATTGCTCGTGGTACTCAGAGTAGATCTCCGCCAACCGAGCCCTTGCCTCCTCGGACTTCTGCCTATGATGCCGTCCGCAAACGTCGTCATTGTTCCTCAATTGGTAGCACTCAAGGATGAGTGCCACCGAGCGATCCCACCGACCTGCGGAGGTCAGGCCGAAGTGCCGCAATGACCTTAGCTTACCAACAGCTTTGTCCTTCAGCTATTCGGACAAGGCGTTGTTGAGCCCCGGTGACACCCCCCAGATGGAGTGCATCAACAGCTGGAGCAAGGGAGAGCGTCGGGGAAGTAGTCGGCCGAAATGATCCTCAATGCTGCCTATTACTAACTGCACCGTCTCCTCGGTGCAGCACTGATCGTAGAGGTACACATCCTCAAAGTTTATGACGTCGGGGATGGTAAAAGGGAAGTCCTCCATTCTTACGTTTAGGGTGTGAAGGAAGGAGTGATCTACGCTCCTTCCGTTTTATAGCCCGCAAAGCCCCAGGAGTCCAACAGTCGCTCGTTTCACCGACATCTGTACCGCCACACGGCAGACATAGAGCATTTCTCGGTGAAATCGAAATGACGCGGCTTCGGCGCTTCGCCTCCCCCACGCGTTCATGACATATGTCGCCCACAAATGTCCATCTTCCTGATACTCACACCGGGAAGGTCGGATAGAACCTCACGAGCCAACTGAGTAGCTTAACTGCTCGGTCCATCCTTAGCAGGCCTCTTATGGCCCCACCCACGCTAAGGATCGAAGCCCTCACCAAGAGGCAACCGAGCGGCTACCCTGCTCGGTCCGTCCTTAGCAGGCCCCTTATGGCCCCTCCCGCGCTAAGGATCGAAGCCCTCACTAAGAGACAACTGAGCAGCTACCCTGGTCGGTTATCCCTGGCTGGTATTTCACTACCCCACGACGCCAGGGATCAAAGCCTTCGCTAAGAGGCACCATGCAGCAACCCTGCTCAGCCCGTCCTTAAGGATCCAAGCCCTCGCCAAAAGGCACCGGGTAGCAACCCTGTTCGGCTCGTCCTTAGCAGGCATCTTACGGCCCCTCCCGCGCTAAGGATCAAAGCCTTCACCAAGAGGCACTGGGTAGTAAACCTGCTCGGCCCATCCTTAAGGATCCAAACCCTCGCCAAGAGGCACCAGGAAGCAACCCTACTCGGCCCGTGCTTAGCAGGCCTCTTATGTCCCTTCCCGCGCTAAGGATCAACGCCATCACCAAGAGGCAACCGAGCTCACCCTTGCTCGGTTATCCCTGGCTGGTAGTTCCCTACCCCGCAACGCCAAGGATCAAAGCCCTCACTGTTTCCCCAATTGAGAGCAAAGATCTATTCAAAATTCAAAATTTGAACTGAGGCAGCGCCTCATATGCAAAGCACGAGAGCGCTCGCACGAGGAGCGCCAGCACTGAAGAGTCAAAGACTCTGAGGCAGCGCCTCACGTGCAAAGCACGAAAGCGCTCGCGCCAGGAGCGCCAGCGCTAAGAGTTAAAAACTCTGAGGCAGCGCCTCACGTGCAAAGCACGAGAGCGCTAATGCCAAGAGCGCCAGCGCTAAGAGTCAAAGACTCTGAAATAGCGCCTCACGTACAAAGCACGAGAGCGCCAAGCGCTAGAACTAAATGTTCTCCACGATTTTATTCTGTAAAGAACAGTTTATTCCACGATTTTATTCTGTAAAGAACAGTTCTGTTGAGGAAATGAGATTAACGATTCTGTAAAGAATAGTTTATTCTGTAATTTGATGATTTAAAAGAAGCGCCTAGCGCTCCAAGGTTGGCGCCCAATGCCAAGCGCACCACGTGCTCCTCACATAGGCGCCATTTTATAAAGAGCTCTCTATACTCATTGACTGTCGCTCAGTGCCACATGCTCCTCACGTGTGCGCTATCTCACAGGAAGCGCCTTAGCACTTTAAGTCTAGCGTTTAGCGCCAAGCGCACCACGTGCTCCTCACGTATTCGCTGAGGGAACATAAACTGTTCTTTACATAAAGCCCCAGAGCCATAATGAGAGCTCAACACTCAACAAAAGACAAAAATGATGTCAGAACCCAAACCAATGCTCAGTATTGTTAAATGAAAATGGACTGAGTTTAATTACATGTCCAACATTTTAACTGAGTGGGCCGGGCCCAAGTTGGCCACAGATCCCTCATTTAGATTAATCGAGCCCATATGCACATAAATATTTTTAACTGATCTTAGTCCCAAACATGACTATAGATCTCCCAACCAATATTGGTTCAAGGGTACATCTTTTCATACCTCTGATATACTTTGTAGTAATTTCTCAACGTCTTCAGAGAGATGGAGGGTCCAAGTAACCAATAACTTTTAGTGCATCCTCAAACGGTTGAACCAAAACCACACAGACTATGAAGTCTTTAAACCGTCAAGTACTATGATGTCCTTAAAATTTTGGACCGCAATGTCCCTAAACTAAAACAATAGAGTCCAAATGCTCTTTTGTTGGATCTAAATGATCCTGTTAAGTAGATCTTAGTCTAAAATTAGACTAAAGTACCCTTAACAAACGTTTAAGTTGATCTTAGTCTCAAATGAGATTAACGATCCTTAAACCCAACCCAAAACCAAGTCTAAGAAAATACGGATTTGGACTAATCCACATTATACGGGCGACAACATAAATTAGTCTCCATATACAATCCACGGGAAACCAAGAAAAAAACAAACACACACGACACGATGTGACCTTCTGGAGCAGAAGAAAGTGGTTATCGCGATGCAGTAGCGTAATTAACTACAGGGGCTTGCTCCTACAGGTAAGAGCATCCAAACAATCAAAACCCCACACAACTGCTACAACGGCCGCATCCGTCTAAACCTCCGATACATGGTGCCATAAATCAACTTGGCATCTTCGGAGAGGTGGACGGATAAATCCAAATAGCATCTGCCCCAAAATTCAGGCAGACGACCTACGTGGTTTTGTCTCTTTTTTCGGCGGTAAAAACTCACCAAGAGACAGCCGAGAGGCTACCCTGCTCGGCTATACCAGGATGGTAGTTCACTACTCCACAACGCCAGGGATCGAAGCCCTCACCAAGAGGCATCCGAGAGGCTACCCTGCTTAGCTATCCCTGGGTGGTAGTTCCCTACCCCACGACGCCAGGAATCTAAGCCCTTGCCAAGAGGCACCGAACAGCAACCCTGCTCGGCCCATCCTTAGCAGGCCTCTCCCGGCCCCTCCCGCACTAAGGATTGAAGCCCTCATCAAAAGGCAGCCGAGCGGCTACCCTGCTTAGCTACCCCTGGCTGGTAGTTCCCTACCCTACGATGCCAGAGATCTAAGCCCTCGCCAAGAGGCACCGGGTATCAACCCTACTCGGCCCATCCTTAGCAGGCCTTTCACGGCCCCTCCCGCGCTAAGGATCGAAGCCCTCACTAAGAGGCAACCGAGCGGCTAACCTGCTCGGTTATCCCTGGCTGGTAGTTCACTACCCCAGGACACCAGGGATCTAAGCACTCGCCAAGAGGCAACTGAGCAGCTTCACTGCTCGGTCCATCCTTAGCAGGCCTCTCACAGCCCCTCCCGCACTAAGGATCGAAGCCCTCACCAAGAGGAAACTGAGCAGCTCCACTGCTCGGTCCATCCTTAGCAGGCCTCTAACGGCCCCTCCCGCACTAAGGATCGAAGCCATCGCCAAGAGGCAACTGAGCAGCTCTACTGCTCGGTCCATCCATAGCAGGCCTCTCACGGCCCCTCCCACGCTGAGGATCGAAGCCCTCGCCAAGAGGCAACCGGGAAGCTACCCTGCTCGGTTATCCCTGACTGGTAGTTCCCTACCCTACAATGCTAGAGATCTAAGCCCTCGCCGAGTGTCATCGGGCAGCAACCCTATTCGGCCCGTTCTTAAGGATCCAAGCCCTCGCTAAGAGGCACCGGGCAGTAACCCTGCTCGGCCCGTCCTTAAGGATCCAAGCCCTCGCCAAGAGGCACAGAGCAGCAACCCTGTTCGGCTCATCCTTAGAGGAAAACCCCGACATATTTTCACTACAAGACCCCCATGTCGACTTCGGGGCCATGAAGATACCGACCTCATACCGGTCTTTGCACACTTAGGCAATTGGAAAAATGGTTAAATTCAACTTGACATGCGGTCGCCAAATGAAATTCTCTAAGCTCAGCTCCGTGCAAACAGAGATTTAACAACACGCAAAAGGAAAAACTGCACCAAACACCGCAAAAAATGTTTCATTCAAATGTCTTTACAAAGGTATTATTGGCCCCCCGGCCTTACAAAAACGCCCGGAGGCTTACAAGATTCCTAAAGCAACAAAAAAAAGATATAAGAAGACGGGGGCTTTCAGGCCTCGGGGCTGGGCATAACCCCAAGGAGCACTTTGTTCACCACGACCGGGGCTGTGTCTTGAGGATCGATGCCCATCGTAGGAGCCTCGGTGCCGCCCTCGCCGGGGGCTTCTTCCCTGGCAGCTCTTCCGGGGGCATCCCCCTGAGCGTCATCCCCACGAGGACATTCACCCCGGATCTCTTCATCAGGGAACTCCGATATCTGGGCCTTGACGGCGTCAAAGGCATCGTACCAGACGAGGGTAGCGGCTGCAGCTAGGTCGCGGTGTAAAAATGGTCCGACTTCTTTTAGTTCTCCACCGCCTTTGACGCTCTGAGGTCGGCTCGCTTCATCCCCTCCATCGCCGCGTCGCACTCCTTCCGGAGGGAGCTCGCCGACTTCCTCATGATGCCGATGAGCACCTGAGAGTCTTCTAGCTTGGCCTCGGCGGCCTGGGCGGCCTCACGATACTTGGCAAACTCCTGTTTCCTGGCCGCCACCTCGTCCTCGAGGACAGCGACCCTTTCCATCGCCGCCTCCAGTTCTAACTTCGAGCTCTCCTCCAGCGAGGAAAACTCGCCCGCTGCCCGCACCGCCGGGGCAATTTCCTCGTCCTCCATTTAGACGATAAGGGCGACGTGCTGGAGGACCTGAAGAAATCAAAAGAGGGTCAAAGAGGAAAAGAGGGCACCCAATCTCACGAATAATAGGACGCTGAATGAAAACCCAAGTGAGGTATGAGCAATAACCTACACGGCCTCTTGGGCGATTGCCGTCATTTGCGCCCTGAGAGTCCCCCGAGTGATTTTGCCCCCAGCCGACCTCTCCATCTCTGTCAGCAGACTGTCAGCAATAGAGAGCCCCAAGGGCATCTCAATGGGGGGGTCCCCCTCATCCACAAAGATCGGGAAGGCCGGGGTGCGTGGAACCGTCCTGTGAAACCTTTTGAGGGACGACGCCGGGGAGCCGGTCTCTATCTCCGAAGCTCGGGCCTCTTGTTCCCTAACCCGCTTTCAGGTCGGCGCCTGGCTAGACTCTGGGGCACGGGCCGCATTCGAATGCCTAGGTAGAGCGGCCGCCGGGGGAGCCAGGGCCGACGTCGGACTAGAGGAGCTGGCACCTCCAGCCTTCGATCCCTTCTTCTGCTCGTGCATGGCCGCTCGGAATTCGCTCACGTCCATGGGTTCTGCACAAAACAAGGTACAATGGAGTCAGCAATGCTACTAAAAATAAAAATAAACGCAAGTCTAAACAGATCGCCTGTAAACTTCTAACTTACCTGCGAACTGGGCGGGGCTGAGCCCAGCCCAAATAAGGGCCTGCTCAGAAAGCAGCACGTCAGCCCGGGGAATGGGCTCCCACTCCGCCACTTTCACTGCGTCGGGATCGTTCGACTGACTCTCCAGCCGGCAACTATCCCTAGACCACTGGGTAGGCACGGACCTGTTCTTGCCCTCGGGCGGCCTAACAAAGAAAAATTTCTTCTTCCAATCATAGATAGAAGAAGGTACGACGGCGACCACCGACCCGAAAGCACTTCCCCGTTGTTTTCTAAAAGAGATGTAAACCCACCTCGACTCGCCCGTGCGAGTGCCGGGGTGACTTTTGTAACAGAGAGAGGAGGCAAAGGTGCTCAGCCTGAAAGGGATCATGTGCAACTTTAAACGGACCAGGAACCCAACGAGAGTTCGGCACTAGTCGACCCGGGGATAACCCAAAATGATTCAGCGCTCTAACAACCTTGGGAGAGAAGGGCAGTCGCATTCTGACCCAAAAGGCTTCCAGGTACAGGGCAGTCTCCTTACCCCGTACCTGATCTGCCTTCTCCCCTTCCTCGGCCAAACGTAGCGTATAGCCGGGAGGAATGTGGAAACGAGCCCGAGCGGTGGCGAGCTCATCCTCATACCCCACCGTGGATGACACACCAGGGGCATCCGCGACCTCCGCTCTGGGAACCGCCCCCGTCGCGCGACCCCGGGAAGAGGATCTGACCCTAACTTTCTGGGAGGACTCCGACTCAGAAGAAGAAGAAGAAGCAGAAGAAGAAGAAGAAGAATCTACAGGGAGCTCCCTAGACTCTACCGGAGCTATTTCTACCGACTCTTCACAAGAAGACATCTAACCTGATGAAGGGGATGAGTCCTCAGAAGAGCAAAACGCAGATATCCCGACCTAAAAAGAAGAGCGCCGAGCTAACGAGACTCAAGACGAGGAAATTATGAAGAGGTATGGGCCCTGATGGGGACCCCACCTCTATTTATAGTTGCCGGCGTACACATCCAACGGCGACAGTCATCTCCCGCCAAAACGACTCTTCGCATTCAACGGCCACCATCGCGCCACCAGCCGCGCACGCATTGGTCGCCTCCCATCGGGCGTGGGAGACCTGTGGCTCGTCACGTCAGCCAACCAGCGCCAGGTACGTAGGCTATCGCTTCAACGAACGTACGCACGATCCGGCGCTTCCTCGTTGATGCAAGATCTGACCCCTGATCCGCTGACGTCATCAAGAAAATACGGCCGATTGCCGGGAATTCACACCTACGATATCTCCGAAAAGAAGCTCACCTCGGATGACCCGGTAGACCACTCTCGACCCGACCTGTAAGCGGGTCGGGATGAGAGTGGGGGCTAATGATGATGCTCGATATCGGTGATCTCCCAGATCATGACACGTGGCAGTTGACGTGTCTCGAAGCTTGCAAGAAAGGACCAAGAACGGTACGTCAGAAGAATACCTCGGGTCTGCGACCCATGGACGTAACCGACCTTCTATGACCGTCCACACCACTCTTATGCCCGCCTTGCAAACAACCATTGGCTCGCCTCCGAGCCCTTGCCCAATTGGCCTCCTCGGCCCACTCAGCTCGCCTCCGGGCTATGGCAAAACCAAGATACCTCGGCCTCCCGCTCGCCCCCGAGCCTCCCATCGAGCTCATCTTCCTCAGACTCATCGACCGATTAGCAGCGCTGACCATAGGTGCCTTCACCATGGCTCCGCGAATCTCGCCATACGCGAGATATCCGCTGCCCACGATCCCGTGTTCCGCGCCATCACGATCCCCCATTAATGAGCCTGTCTCGTTATTAATGCGGGATCCCGCCTATCACGCGGGCATGACGCCGGGGGCGTAACGGCCGGCGTGATTCTCGCGCCTACCTGCCTGTTGCTACCACTATATAAACCCCTTTTTCAGACGGTTCAAGTAAGTCATTCTTTCCTCACCAGGCCGTTACTCTACTCAAATATCCGGTCTAACTTGATCGTCGGAGGGTCCTCGGTGGCACAACCACCCCGAGACTTTCTTGCAGGTAGCTCAGACTCAACCACCTCAAAACCCATTGAGATCCGCACACTTCAGGAGGCAACCTCCAACTCAATTTCAGCCGTACATCATCGCTTACAGCAGATCTACGGAAGATAACTTCTGAAAGAAATCCGACCCTCCATCAAGTATGTTTCACATACATGTGCCTTTGAATTTTGAGTACCTAAACTTTTTCCGACTCATGCTTTCTGATAGCTCCTTTGTAAGAATCGGCATGGACATGAATGCACAGCATGAACACTGCATCAGAAGCTAAGTGGCAGCATCGCATATGAGGTACCGATTAAACAACAGTAAATAAAAGCAATAATTTGCAGGAAGTAAATCACAGAGAATATAAACACGTAAAATCAGAATTGAATAATAAACTGGACTTTTGGTAGGAGAGTTAATGTACTGCATTTGCAATGACTGGATCAATGAAGTCAAAATATTCAATTTTCAACTTGAGGCACTGATCCTTGTGGGGTGGAAATTGACAGGCTTATAATGGAACACAAAGAACTCTGCTGGAAGTTGGAAAATCTGGCAGCTTGATGCACAGATTCTTGCTAACGGCAGACAGCACAGCATGATAAGATAATGCATTTAAGTTGGAAAATCTGGCATGTACATGATTGTACAGCCGGAAGACTCCATCGGAAACTCTCAGCATAATATAGGAAAGAGACCGATGAATAAAAAACAGTAAATAACAATAATTTGCAAGAGAAAATAGCGTGAGGAAAATAAATCACAGAAAACAAAAATCGAATGAAATCAAAAACGGATAACTACCTGGAATTTTGACAGGAAAGACCAGTAAATACAGCAAGGGAAACTATGAGTAGATAAAAGGTACAAACTAAAATCTTGGGACATTATACATAAATGGCTTTATTCAGGGGATATATATTTTCCTCACGCTATTTTCTCTTGGAATGTTGTCAGGTGATTCAGACCTTCAAGAGATCAAGCCCAGCACCGAAGACTTGGACAAGTTTACTGAAGATCCCGAGCTGTAATTACACTTGTACATTTTCTTTACATTTTATGCCACTATTTAGGCATTTCTTTTCATTCCATGTATTGACTTTTCAGATGTATTGTAAAAAGAATATGAATAAATAAAGTTGTTGTTCAATTATATCTATTGTCTCTGTCTCTTGTGCATTTTATTTATATTGCTTAGATACGCTTAGCATGTTTACTTCAGAATAAATACGCAGCGGCCTCGTCGCGTTCCCTTCACCGTACACCGGGAAGCGGGGCGTGACAAGTTTTGTTGGCGGCCCATGCAGGTCAGAGCTGTATGAAACACTACCATGCAGTTCCGTTCTGCGTGGACAACCTAAGCAATATAACACAAGAATCAGCAACTGAAAATATTCTATACAATTCATATTTTTTAAATTTTATCATTTCAGATACTTTGAATATCTCCTAATCCTATTTTTTCATTCAAGGTTATGGATACCCCAAACAACACCAGCACCAATGTCAACAACACACCTCCACCACTACCACTCACGCCTACCGTAGCTGCTCCGATCAATGAGCAGACAGTACTGCTTGAGGCGATCCGCGGCCTCCTGAAAGGACAGCGGCAGCATACTGCTATTCTCTTGAACCGTCCAGAAGCGGAAGCACCCGGAGTGAAGCAATTCCGGGTATTGCACCCCAAGAACTTCTTAGGAAAAGAGATCCCTCTAGAAGCTGAGAAATGGGATCAGAGTATTGAAGATGATCTGGCGGCAGGAAAAGTGCTAGAAATAGTTTGGGTCCGAGTTGTGATGCTGCAGCTCACGGACAATGCACGGGTTTGGTGGAAGGCGGAAGAAAGCCGTCACAACCCATGATTTGGCTCTGAAAGTGCCCGAAAATATGAGGCAGTATTGAAGAAGAAGGGCAAACCTCAATCTGTCGGTTTGAAGCGCCCTGCCACTCGAATGGCAGGAGGAGCCTCTTCCAGGCCATTGTTCGAACCCCAGGAGATCAGAAGAACCTAATAACCAGCCAAGGCCAGATTTCTGTTTCCATGCAAGAGAGATGTATATTTGATAAAGGACTGTAGGCGCGCAAAAGTCCTGTGCCTAGTTTGTGACCCGTCCAATCACAAAATTGAGACATGTTCCTATAGATACAACTTAGCTTACACACACACACCAATTACCCGCAGCGGCCAGCTATTCATGCTCCTGCAACGCGTCCTGCACTCCCAGCACCACCTCCACATAGAACTCCTACACAGCCAAATCGCTAATTCCATCAGGCACTGAGGAACATGCCTCGAGGACAGAGAAATGTGCCTCCAACCAGGAGGAATGTATCAGGGCGACAGGCTTACACCTTAGCAGTCGTTGAAGTCAAGACAGTTGACCAAGGTAACACCAGTAAGTCTCTTTCACATTTTTAAAACCTTTGTATCACTTTGTTATTTTTCATACACTATCAGTACTTCAGTCACCAAGCTTTCCTAGAATCTGTTACACTTTCATTTTACAAATTTCGAGGACGAAATTTTTATAAGGATGGTAGAATGTAACATCCCTAAACTTTCTGTACAAATTTTTTCAAAAATACAGAAAGATGTACTTTTGCCTGAGCATAAATTATAAGTTTGTTTTGCTTTAGAACAGCAAGAAAGCACTTCTAGCTCATTAGTAAGACCTTGCATTGCTGAATCAAAGTACCAGAGTTCCAATCCTATCACCCACACATTATTTTTGATTAAAATTCCTTTAATCTTTTAGAATCCCAAGAGTCTACACGTGCAAAACCCGTAAAACCAAAAGTCACACTAAAAACAAACGACCCCACTGTACTAACCAAGAAGCAAGGGACATGTTGCGACCAAACTCGGCCTGACTCGGCCTAACTCAGCCGGCGACTCGGTCAAATCGGCAGCCGCGGCCGGCCGAGTCAGCGCAGAATCCAATTTTCCCTTCTGAACTTCTATGACTCTTGGCCTCCTTATAACCCCTCTATAGTTTAAAAACCCTGCACACTAACAGAGCCTTTCAAAATCTCAATTAATCCAATTTTTAATACAAATTTTAATACAATTTTGTCACACCCTTCCATCTACCCTAAACCCTAGATTTTTTTCCTATAAATATCACACCTAAACACACACACACACCCAACTCACAAACTCTGCCCAAACTCTCAAGAAAAAATTCCAAGAACTTTTGTGTACAAGTGGAGTTAGCGAAGGGCGAAGCACCGACGAACTTCCGACGACGACCCTAGCAGCTCCCGGCGACGAAACGATGCACCGGCACCTCCTACCACTCCCCCTTCCTCTTTTCTAATCTAAAATCCAATAAATCCCCTCTTCCCCCTTCTCTTTTCTAATCTAAAAACTTGTATTTCTAAAACCCGACGGAAGCGGAGTTAAGCCGACTTCCGATTCGGTTTTCTTTAAAAAGTTTCAATTTTCTTAAATACAATAATACCAAACTCTCACATCATGATCATTAAATACTAACAAAACATATTGGCAAGTTTCATATTAAAAGAATTTATATTCAATTTTTATAGCACTTTACAGAAAAATACCATATAGTTTAGTTTCGACATAAAACATCATTACCCCTTACTATACCTTTAGATAGTTCATGAGGTAATGACCTACCTCTTCACAACACTCATATGTAACATAGCACGATGATATTGGGAAATATAGATTTGGGAAAATACGGTTTTACATAAAACTACCTCCGACTTATATAAAAACTTTTTTCTACAAGATTATGTATTTCAAACAAATCTTTGTAAAGCGCCGCTACAACCCATTTGGGGAACCCGTTCAGGATGGTGCGGATTATCGCACATTCTCGGACTCAGTAGTGCGAGATGCAGACTTCCACAAGGAGCATTCGGTCTCAAAAAATTTAAAATACAATTTTCTTTAGAAAATGTGATTTCTATTATAAATAAAACTTATATTTTTAATATATAAATATATATGTAATTAATATCAAAATATCTATTTTTAGTATCTGTAATATTCCACATTTCCAAAATTCAAGAAAAACATCTCATTTACAAGAAAATACCAAACAATTCCAATATTACAAATAAATACCATATATTAAGAAATAGGTTTTATTCACTAGAAATGCCATTATGATAAAATACACATCAATGAAAACTTTAAAGACGATAATAAAATACTTGAGATGTATTTTGAAAATTATACAAAATTATTTTTTACATAAAACTCCCTCAAATTATATTAAATTACAATAAGGATCCTAGTAAACATAAGTTTAAACAGGAGCAGTCTCTTGAGCCTCAGGGAGCCGAAAATATGGGTGCTTGCCTATTTAAGGTAGACAACTTAACAAACGGTGTTATCAACACGGTAATCGTTTTTGAAAAAGACACAAATCCTGCCGTCCATGTGCAGCGGTTACCGATAACATCAAAACTTAATTCAGGATTTCAATTTCTTTTCTAATTGTCTGACTCATACTGAGTCTCGATATAATCCGACTTGAATGAGATTCAAGTATATGTATGTGTGTGTGTATATATATATATATATATATATATATATAATAATAATAATAATAATAATAATAATAATAATAATTCAATATGAATCCATATAATCAATTTGTTCAATCTATTCAATCTGTATTGACCGAACCGAATCATGGATATACATCCATCTACATGATTCTCCAGTTACGTCCATTTACTGATATCATGGTTTCGGTAAGTCATCCATTTATACAATTTATAATACAAGACAATACAATTTACAAAACAATACCAACAATACAATCAAGATATCGCGGGGTTTAAGGAGTAGATTGGTACGGAAGGTGTCAGAAGTGGCACAAGACATCAACCATAAGACACCTAACCTGAATTCAATTGCTATTGTACAGTGGCATGAACGGTTCCTTGTGTTCCTGATACCTTAGTCTCCGGGGCAAGTGAGACTCCTCTCGTATACACTGGTCTCTTCTGTACCAAATTACAAATAACAGCGTTAACACTAATTACAACATTATAACAATATAATATAACTTTAAAAGTCGCACACACACACACACTCCCTCTCTCTTTCTCTCTATCTATTCTACTTCTCCATTATCTTTGGGACTTACTGAGCGATTATTCGCTAACGACATTCCTTCTCTTTCTTCTTTGGAATGTTTTCAGGTGATTCGGACCTTCAAGAGATCGAGCCCAGCACCGAAGAATTGGAGCAGTTTATTGAAGATCCTGAGCTGTGGTTACACTTGTACATTTCCTTTACATTTCTTTTATGCCACTGTTTAGGCATTGCTTTTCATTCCATGTATTAACTTTTCAGATGTATTGTAAAAAGAATGTGAATAAATAAAATTGATGTTTAATTATATCTATTGTCTCTGTCTCTTGTGCATTTTATTTATATTGCTTAGATACGCTTGGTGTGTTTACTTCAGAGTAAATACATAACGACCTCGTCGTGTCTCCTTCGCCGTACACCGGGAAGCGGGGCGTGACAGTAGAGAAGTTGGGTATTTGGTAGCACACGAGCTGTGTGTATATAATATAGCAATAATTAGCCATAAGTGCAAGTGGGAGATTGTTGGTTATAGTACCCTCAAAGCAATTATTGTAATTGCAGTTAGACAATTATGATAATTGAGGGAGGACTAATATAAGTAGAGCATCCTTGCTCTAGATGATAGTATGATATTCGGTTTGTTTTTATCATTGATGCATATACGTTTTACTTGTTATTACATGTCGCTAATACATAATGATGAAGCCCGTACGATTCTTTCTTGACTACCAGCATTATGATGGCAATCATATACGTGAGAGCTGGGTAGTCCATAAGCACATTCTTAAATGTCCCTAGTTGAGAAAGTATCGAGACTAGGGATCGATATCCGGAGTAGACTAGTGTATACGTTTCTAGACCCTGACAAGGACCGGTGGTCGGTCTCACAAGCCATTGGTATTGTGTCGAGATAGTATACAGGTGCTCACTGGAGGTGAGTACACCGGACGGACTCGCCGAGAACTTCTAGATGGTATTATACTTATCGTCAGATAGCAGTTCTTTAGTAACATGAGAACATGTTAGTCCTTTGACCTGAAATCGTGTTTTTTCTCGTATGAGTTCCCACTTTACTTAGATTACTATCTACCACGGCTCAAAAGAGTCATGCAAACAGATTTTAGTTGGGTACAGTCCCGAGCCACATAGAAGCAGTGATCAATTATCGGGGATTCGTCTCTTCTGGTATTAGGAGTCAATATCGCGTTGTATTCGGTTAGCCATCACTATAAACCGTGGCTACGGTGGATGAGATTTACTGATAGGAGTTCAATTGTTTTTTGGTTAGTGATGAGCTTGGTTCCGGCACGACTTATCAAGTTATTATGGGTGTAACGTTATCCACCCCCGAGATTCGGTATGCGATACTCTTAAATGTAGAGACCGGACTGTACGGAGATTATCACATTCAAGCTCAGTAGGGTATGGATGGACTTTATTGTCGACCCCCTTCGGTATATATATGGGCAGCCGTTACATACAGGTAGTGTCGCTAACATGCTTGTGGTTATGGATTTATCCAGTAATCACCGGTAGCGTATTGTCGAGTTTTTAGAATCCCACACAAAGGGTTTTCTCATTTCAGGCAATATGATGTAGAGGCTATACGTTGGTACGTGTAAGGGTCCGATTAAATACGTGTATTAGCTATACGGACTTTAATCGGACGATTGATAATACTAGCCGGCTTAGATTTAAGACGGATTATTAAATCAAGTTTTGATTTAATAATATATATTCAAGTATTATTGTTCAGTATTCATTTTCTCTCTCTTGGCTATTCTTATTTTTTATTTGAATACGCGTATTTATATTTCGATATATACACCGGAGTTGTATTCTGTATTTATACGGAATATTTCTAAATGGAGAACACCTCATTATTTGATTTTCTTTTTAGAAAATCAATGTGAAATGAGGTGGAGGGTGAAATGGCTTGGGTATGGTTGAGACATGTAGAGAGTGATAGGCTTCAATTGTTTATTGAAAAATTGTTATGTTATATTTTTCTTATGGTTGAAAAATATATTGAAGCCATTGTTCTCTCATTCATTCACATGTACACACTCTCTCTCTTGTACTTCCTCCTTATTTTTCACTCTCTTAAGTGATAAAAAGAGAGTTTTTAAGAGTGAAAAATTCCTACATCCTCACAATTCGTTTCTAGCAAGTTTGGAGTGTTGGTTGCTTCACTAGGTGAAATGGCGCTTGGATCGGTTTCTCTCGAGTGGATCATCTTCGGTAAGGACGGTCAACTCCCAAGCGCGTTCCTGACGGCTTACAAGGAGTTTGGAGGAGTCTTCCACGATTAGGTGGACACGCGACAAATATTATAGACTCTATAAATCTTGCATGTTTAATTGTTAATTTAGTGTTTGAAAAAATTGCTAGGGATTAGTGTCTAGTGCTCTCTTGTAAATTTTTGTTTTTCGATTCCGCATTTGCCGTGGTTGTAGCGGCCAAAGCACTAGGAACTTGCGGCCATGCGACACCACTGCAGAAATTCTTTTGCATCAGAATCTATTCATCGCTGAAAGACCGGACCGAGACGTAGGACGTCTCACCTGAATTTGGGGGCAGATGCTATTTAGACTTATCCATCCAACTCTTCGAAGATACCAAGTTGATTTATGGCACCATATATCGGAGGTTTGGACAGATGCGGTCGTTGTAGCAAACTTTATCAGATCTCCCTCGATTATGAGGGGTTTTGATTGTGGGGACGCTCTTCTCTGCTGACACAAGCCCCTGCAGTTAATTATGTTACCACGTTGCGATAACCACTTTTTCCTATTCCAGAAGTTCACTTCGTATCGTGTTGTGTTTGCTATATTTTGGGTTTCTCGTGGATTATATACGGAGACTAATTTATGTCGTCGCCCATAGAACGCGGATTAGTCCAAATCCGTATATTTAAAATTTGGGTTTAGGTCAAGAATTTTGCTTGACGGGGCCCACGTTGGTAGCTTAGTTTGCCAACGGGGATGAACTTCGGACACAGATCTCACATTTATGAGGTCCATCAGTTCAGGAGATATTTGGATTTGATTTAAGAATCATTAGTCATATTTGAGACTAATATTAATTTACAAGCAGTGAGCATATGGGCTCAACTGATCATTAGATGATATATGAATAGTCCATGGATAGGTCACGGTAGTCATTATGGAGACAGTCGGCAGGGCAAAATATATTAATTTAAGAACGTCGCGGTCTAACATTTCCTGTTTGGGACGAATGTTAGTTTAAAGACATTTCGGTCCAATGTTCCCTGTTTCAGATGAAGATTAGTTTAAAAACATTTTGGTCCATTATCACCGTGTTTGGGACGAAGATTAATTTAAGAACATTTCGGTCCAATATTCCCATTTTGGGGACGAATGTTAGTTTAATGACATTTCGGTCCATCATTCATTTTGTGCGCACGTGTTTTTATTACGTGGCGGAGTGAACGATGATAACGTGGAATACATCCAATTTGGAGTGCGGTCCGATTTGAGGTGTGCACGTCAATTTGGAAGTGCATTAATGTGGGTTGTATAATTCCCTATCTTGATGAAATTTTACATTAAGTTGGGACGAGAAGTTGTTGTAGATTGTCGGGACCCGCCACCTCTCTGAAGACGTTGAGCAATTATAACGACATATATCAGAGGTGTGAAGAGATGTACCCTTGAACTAAATCTCGTATTTGAGAGAAAGAGGGGTGGTGGACCTGAGAATCGTTAGTCATATTTGAGACTAAGATTATCTTAGGAAGTATGGGATGAATATCATTTTGGATATCATCAATAAGAGATCATTAGTCATATTTGAGACTAAGATCAGTTTGGGAAATCACGAGTATATGGGCTCGGTTGATTTAAAATTAAAGAGATTTAACCTCAGAAAACTTAGCCAATTTGGGCTGAGATTGAATTTCTATACTATCCAGCAGTGGTAAGCACTAAGATATACAGCGCTCATGTGTGTTTCACGTGAGACGCTGGTATAGTGCTAAACACTAATCTTCACGTACTTTTCACGTGAGGCGCTGGGTTTTTAGCCTTGGGCGCTCACGTGCTTTTCATGTGAGGCGCTACAATAATAGTGCTAAGCACTAATTTTCTTTGGCGCTCACATGTGTTTCACGTGAGACGCTATATTTTTGGAGATTTAATATCTGTTGATATTTTTAGAGAAACTTAAATCTCTGTTAATGGTATTTTGACCATTAACGATCACCAAGATCATTATTTTGAGGATCTGAAATTATGTTCTTTAAGAACTAAGTTCTTGATTTAAAAAAACTAAGTTTCTGGAGTATTATGAACTCTATGTTTTCCATGTTCATTGTTTCATAGAGGTTAAACCTTTTTGAATGGTGTTTTGACCATTAAGGATCACCAAAATCACTATTTTGAGGATCTTGCATCGGGTTCTTTAAGAAATTAAGTTCTTGATTTGAAGTAACTCCGTTCCTGGAGTATTATGAACTCCATCTTCTTCATGTTCTTGTATCCATGTTCTCTCCTGAATCTTTGATTCTCAACAACAAGATCTTCCCAATGAGAATTAAATTCTCAACTTGTAGAAGACTTGTCTTGTGGATCTCAGATCCAGAGAAACAACTAAGTTATTTTAAAAGGATTAAAGCCTTAGATGTGGTATAATAGGTAAAGGAGATATTTTGATCTCTTTTCTTTCTTACCAAGATCTTTTAAGAGGGAGATCTTCTTCTTTGAGAGAATTAAATTCTTTATTGTTTTTAGAGCCTTCCATATTTTTTACAGAAGCTTATGGGGTCTCCTTTTTTCCTCCTCCTCTCTTTTCTTTTTGATTAATCTCTTTGCGCCTATTTATAGGAGAAGAGAAAAATCAATTTGTTGAGAAAATCTCTCATTTGAGAGATCATGATTGATTTCATAATCAATCAACAATGGTCTTTTAGATAAATTGGTGAATTTTATTTACCATTGGATTTTTAATCCAAAGGCACCCTGTTTAATAGAGAAAATTTCTTGTTTGTTTAATAAGATTAGGAAATATTTTCCTAAGATAGAATTTTATTCTATCATATGAATGTCTTGTTAATTTAACAAGATTAGATTTTTATTCTATCATAAGATTAGAAAGATATTTTTCTAATATAGAATTTTATTCTATCTAATAGGGAAGATCCTTCTTATTTTTTTTATCAAGATTATGAAATATTTTTCTAAGATAGAATTTTATTCTATCATATGAATATTTTGTTAGTTTAACAAAATTAAGGAATATTTTCCTAACCATAGAATTTAATTCTGTTTAACAGAGAAAATCTTTCTTATTTTAGGAAGATCGAGAAAATATTTTCCACATTGAATTTAATTCTATCGGATGGTTTAATTGATGATATTTTTATCACAATTGGATTTTAAATTCAAGATTCTCTATTAAAGAAGGTCTTTCCATATTAGAAGAAAAATATTTCCCAAATAAAATTTATTATCTGATAATTTATTATCACCATTAGATTTTTGATCCATCGGCTCTGTTTTTAGGTAAGTATCCCTATGAAGAATTTAATTCTGCTTGTTTTTAATTTGGACACCGACGCTCACGTATTGTGCACGTGGGCTCCACTTAAGAATTTAATTCTTATTTATGATAGGCGCTCCTGTGTTTTGTATATTGGCGCCCACGTGAGAAGCACGTGCGGCGTCACCATAGGATTTAATTCTACAAGATTGGCGCTGGCGTTCTCGTGAGGAGCACGTGAGGCGCTGCTTCAACAAAATTTTAACAGAGCTTAGCTCTTTTATTATTTTTAATTATTAGGGGAACATGCGCTCTTGTGTTTTGCACATTGGCGTCCAGATGAACTTCACGTACGGCGCTACCTGAGGTGATAGTTACACGCTTTGCATGTGGGTGCACGTATTTAACACGTGGAGCTTTGCCTTTATTTTTATAAGGGAACAGCAAGCTCCGAGCCAAAATTTTTTAGATGAAATGATGGACACCGACTATATTAATCTCCATGTCTCCTACACCGACTATATTAAGTTTCCATCGAATTGGAATCTAGCTTTATATATAAATGTTACATATAGTTTAAATATAAGAAAATAAAGTGAGTGTGGAGATGAGGAAGGCAACACATCAGGTCACGAGGGTGGGTTGTGTCTCGGGAAGAAGGGAAGCTTTGGAATCTCTTGCTGCAGAACTGGGATGAGAATATTAATCAAGTATTACTCGAATCTCGATAACTAATTTAAATCTAGTAGAGTTCTGAATCGGATCCAATCTAAATATCTTTTGATTTGTTCTGAATCGCACCGACGCTGGGTGGAATAAAGGCGTTAAGTGTACCCCATATTTTGATTTTTCGAATTGAATGGGAAATGGATTCGTGTGGGGGTGCGTGGTGTTAGTCAAAAGGGTTGGGACTTTGGGAGCTGGAAAATTTTCCATAACTAAGTCAACGAAAAAGCAATAGCAAATTAAACCACATGAAAAGTTGGTGTTAGATATGCTTTAGAGAATGAAAATCAACATTGACTCGATGTCGACGCGAACATCATAAAAAGAAGATGAGGGTTGACCTTTTGACTAATCTTGATGAAGCTAGCTCCTATACATGTTAGCTTGATTGATACCTGCTTTTCTTTATAAATTATCTTAATCACATCTCATTTCTTTCTTTGTTGGTTGCATGGCATACATAGGCAAGCTTGTAGGTGACAATTTGCGTGACGAGACCTTTTTCCCATGGCATCGCTTTTATCTCTACTTCCATGAGAGGATATTAGGCAAGCTTATAGGTGACGAGACCTTCGCGCTTCCATTTTGGAACTGGGATGCTCCAGACGGAATGAAATTACCGACAATATATACAGATGTTTCGTCTTCTCTGTATGACAATTTGCGTGATGCAAAACACCAACCACCGGCTACCGTCGATCTTGATTACTGTGGGACTGATCGGCCAATTACGGAAGCCCAACAAATCAAAGAAAATCTCACGGTATACAAAAGAAAAATGCTTAAGCTACCGGGCTTGAATCTACCACAATCTATCTCAGAGACAAAAATGATGGGCCCACTTGTTTGACACTAGTATCTAGGTGTTGTGGGTCCCACCATTTTGTCTCTAAGGTGATTGTGGCAGGATTTCAAGCCCTGTAGGTAAAGAATTGCTCGAGAGCAATATAGGCAATATATTATATATTTGGACTAGGATTCTTCCAATATATAGGATTTGATATCAAATCCTACCCATTTTTTGACCATTGGATTTGGTTTGGAATTTCTGCAATTAATTATGTCTTGGTTAAAGAAACGAAAGCTTTTATTCATAATTAGTTGCACACATGCTAAACCGAATCTAATGGTAAAAAAGTAGATAGGATTTGATATCGTCCTTTTGCTCTTTTGAGACTCCTTAATTATGCTTAGATAGGAAAAAAAAATTTGAAATCAACCCCACCGGAAATCTAAACCTCTCATTTTTTGAGAGAAATCGGTGTCGACTAAACTAAGCCCATTTGGTTATGCTTAGCAAGAAGCTACCTATAAGTACTGAAAGATAAAGAAATGGTTAGGGATAAAGAAAAATCAGGTGTGAAAAAGAAAGCATGTAAAGAAATTAAAGAAATGGTGTAAGATTTACAACTACGTAAATTTTAACTAGACATGTTAATTTACTGCATGCATGCGTCAGGTAATGTATCGGCAAATGTTTTGGAATGGAAAGACCACCGAGCTCTTCCTTGGATCTCCATATCGTGCAGGCGACGACCCTTCCCCATGCGCGGGCTCCATAGAGAACGCCCCGCATGGGATCGTGCATGACTGGACCGGAGACCGAAGCCAGGGAGACGGCCGTGAGGACATGGGCTCATTGTACTCTGCGGCAAGAGATCCCATATTCTACGCTCACCACAACAACATTGATCGCTTATGGAATGTGTGGAAAGACCAAGGAGGGAAGCATCGAGATTATAAGGATAAAGACTGGCTTAATGCTTCGTTTCTTTTCTATGATGAGAATGCCCGGTTGGTTAGGGTTAAGGTGAAAGATTGCTTGTCGTCCGATGCCCTTCGGTGAGTCTGTTGATTTTTTCCATAAATCCAATCAATAGCATTGATTTGAGATACTACTACTTAATTACTAAAATTAATTTGAAAAATTATCGCTGATTAATTAAACAGGTATACATACCAAAAAGTCGACATCCCTTGGCTCAACTGTCGGCCAACTCGTACCACTACTTCCACTAGTAAAATAGGGGGTTGCCCCTACGGATGGAAATATCCGTAGGGACAGATTTTACTTGGCCCTACGGATTAATCCGTAGGGCTAAAAGGTTGCCCCTACGGGCACAGACGTCCAAGAATAAAAATATTAATTCTTAATTTGGTGTTTGCCCCTACGGAGCCGCAAACAAAAGACCTACGGGTATATCCGTAGGGGCAAGTAAATATCTATTTACCAAAATCACAGATCGATCGCCTACGCTCACTTTCTCTCTCTCTCTCAATCGCGCGCGAGAAAAAACCCCAAATCGCCTCCGTCGTCGCCACCGTCGCCTCCGTTGTCGCCACCGCCGGTTTCGTCGCCACCGTCGTCGTCAGCGCCTGTTTCGTCGCCACCGTCGTCGCCACCGCCAGTTTCGTCGCCAAATCGCCACCGTCGTCGCTCCAGCCCACCAGCAGCCGTTCAGGTATAAATCGAGGTAAATTAAAGCATTTTTTGATTATTTTGGGCTTAGGGTTCATGGCTGGGTCAGGGTTGCGCGCGCGAGAGTTGTGGTTGGGCAGGGGTCGCGGTGGCGGTCGGGGTCGGGGTCGGGTAGGGTTAGGGTTGGGGTTCGGCTGCTGCTGGGGTGGGGCTGGGGTTAGGGTTACGGTGGAGCTGGGGTTAGGGTTACGGTGGTGGGGCTGGGGTTAGGGTTACGGTAGGGCTGGTTGAATGGCTCTTCTGATTAGTTGACAAATACAATGTTAATCATAATTTACTCGACACAGATGGTAGAAAATCAGAAAAAGATCAAGAAAAAAATAATCGATTTTGATTTTAACATGCAGGGTGTTAATGCAAGATGTAATATCTAGTAGCAGATGCTAGGTATATAGACTAAAGAATAGTTGTAAATGAACTGCTAGCAAGAAAATCCTATAATTATACGTACACATCGCTTGACGCATGAAACCTGAAGCTCTTTCTTTTGGGGGATAAAACTAGTTATATTCCTGCATTGCCTAGAAATAGCAGTGAATTGGTTAAAACTTTTCAAACACAAACCCCCACCCCCCAAAAAAAAGAAAGAAAGAAAGGGCAAAGAAAAAAAAGAATAGCAACAAGCAATACAAGCTAGCAACCGTAAATAACTGCTGAGATTATGTCTACCTTGGCAATTTGAACAATGATGGTCTTGTCTGGATTGTTAAGATCCACTTTATGGGGGTGAGGAACACATTTTGCAACTGTATTTATGATTTTCATTCTGTCAAGTGTTGAAATAAAAATCAACACTTGACAATCAATCCAAGATGCTCAATAACTTGCTTCAAAACCATAATCTAATCTTGATGATGCTCAATATTAGCGATTTCCATGATCACGACACGTGGCAGATGACGTGTCTCATAACGCTTTATGATATCAGTATCCTATATTTGTAGTTTTAATTGTTGATTGTTATAGATGTATACCATTGCAATAATAGTTTTTGATTGATGAATGCTATTGCAATGTAGGATGATCAGTTCTATCAATCTTGATCTCAATGGTTTAAAATCATGTTACACATACAACACGAATGCACAACAAACGCATAATTAGAGAGCGACTCGAGATATTCAGATTAAAACCAATATATGATACTCGATGATAATATGAAACCTTCATATTCCCATCGATACCCATATATGAAACTAAAAGCGCCACTTAGTCCCCGTCTATCGGTTAACATACGTGCGATGCTCGTCGTGACCTAGAACTATACGAAAGTTGTTAAATATCGGACAGTATAGCTCGATACTAACAACCGTCGTATAGTCTACGCGACGAGAAAATTCAATCGTATGGTAACCCATAGATTTGTCCCGTGTGGACAAATTAAGAATGTATAAAGCAAACGCCTTCATTCACTTGTGTTTTCATCCGTTTCGAGATATTTCGTCGGTATCTTTCCGCTGGTTCTCCGTGTACAAAGATAGATTAGATGTTCATTTCAACGTTGTTTCACAGCTTTGAAATGATTATCTATTCTATTACAGTGTACTCGGAGAACAGCAGGGAGGTGCTGCCGAAATTTACTCGAAACGGTTGAAAGCACAAGTGATGGGCATTCGCTCTATACATTCTTAATGGGATAGAAGCCTACCCCCGACAGCCGGAACACATACATACAAACGCATAATTAGAGAGCGATTCGAGATGTTCGGGTTAAAACCAATATATGATACTCGATGATAATATGAAACCTTCATATTCCCATCGATACCCATATATGAAACTAAAAGCGCCACTTAGTCCCCGTCTATCGGTTAACATACGTGCGATGCTTGTCGTGACCTAGAACTATACGAAGGTTGTTAAATATCGGACAGTATAGCTCGATACTAACAACCGTCGTATAGTCTACGCGACGAGAAAATTCAATCGTATGGTAACCCATAGATTTGTCCCGTGTGGACAAGTTAAGAATGTATAAAGCAAACGCCTTCATTCACTTGTGTTTTCATCCGTTTCGAGATATTTTGTCGGTATCTTTCTGCTGGTTCTCCGTGTACAAAGATAGATTAGATGTTCATTTCAACGTTGTTTCACAGCTTTGAAATGATTATCTATTCTATTACAGTGTACTCGGAGAACAGCGGGGAGGTGCTGCCGAAATTTACTCGAAACGGTTGAAAGCACAAGTGATGGGCGTTCGCTCTATACATTCTTAATGGGATAGAAGCCTACCCCCGACAGCCGGAACACATACATACAAACGCATAATCAGAGAGCGATTCGAGATGTTCGGGTTAAAACCAATATATGATAATATGAAACATTCATATTCCCATCGATACCCATATATGAAACTAAAAGCGCCACTTAGTCCCCGTCTATCGGTCAACATAACGTGTGATAATTTATTCTTTTCAATGACAAACGCACACACAAAGTATATACACGGATTTTCTCCTTTGTCAGTAACTATCCCGTTCTTATATTTCTCAATATAGTCAGCATAACCTACAATTTATATGTTATTCAGTCTAACATGACCCATGAGTACGTTAGAGTTAAGGACTGGATGTATGTAGATTGGAAACAACGTATGCAACCTAAGTTTGTCGCAGGAGTTGCTGCTTTCCTTGAATTTGCACGAGCACATAATAAGATCATAATAGAGAAGATTCTCTGTTCGTGCGATAGATGTGGCAATAAGTACTGGCAGAAGGTAGAATTGGCAGAGCTTCATATTGTAAAACATGGGTTTACTAGACTTTATTCAACTTGGAGATATCACGGGGAAGGAGAAGAATGCAGTACTGCGGTAGAAGAAGAAGGAGAACACGATAATGCGGCAGGAGAAGAAGAAGAATTCAGTAATACGGCAGGATACGGAAATTTATTTCCATCAGAAGAAATGGAGGATATGGTAGAGGCTGCCCTAGGTGAATCTATTCGTACCGAAGATGACATTCCTTCCGGTCAAGGACCGCGTGCGGATAAATATGAAAATTTCATGAATGATGCTAGGAAACCAATTTATGAGAATGCGAAGTATTTCACCCTCTCATGGTTCGTCCAACTTTTCCAAATTAAGTGCCTAAATGGATGGAGCAACAAGTCATTCACAATGCTTCTTTCGTTCTTGAAAGATTCTATGCCTCCGGGAAATAATGTGCCCGAAAGCTGGTACGAAGCCCAGAAAATGATGTCTGATTTGGGTCTAAAGTGCGAGAAGATTCAAGCATGTCCTAAAAATTGCGTGTTGTACCGGAAAGAGAATTCATATTTGAAAGAGTGTCCAACATGCGGAGAGGCCAGGTATAAGCCGAAAGATTCTGATAAGAAGCCTGATATACCTGTGAAGATAGCACGATATTTTCCCATAATACAGAGGCTACAAAGGCTATTCAGGTGCAAGAAAATAGCCGAGGTAATGATTTGGCATCACCGTGCTCCTCCAAGAGAAAATGGAAAAATGAGCCATCAAAGAGATTCACCGGCATGGAAGGATTTCGATAGGAGGCACGCAATATTCAGTAGCGATCCTCGCAATGTCCGGCTCGGACTGGCTGCCGATGGCTTCTGCCCATTCAACTATATGGCTGGAAGTCACAGTACATGGCCCGTTGTAATGATAATTTATAATCTGTCGCCTTGGTTGGTTATGGACCAATCATACTTTATGATGCCTCTTCTTATCAACGGACCAAACTCACCGTGGAACAATATCGACGTCTATCTCCGACCTCTGATCGAGGAGCTGAAAACTTTGTTCATTGATGGTGTAGAGACATATGATTCAAACACAAATACAACCTTCATACTGCGTGCGGCTTTAATGTGGACAATTAATGACTTTCCTGCGTATGGAATGCTATCAGGTTGGTCCGTACATAGTCACAAAGCATGTCCTCATTGCCATGAACACACAACATCAAAATTTTTGAATTTTAGCAGGAAGGTTTGTTATTGCGGCCATCGACGTTTTCTGCCTCCAGACCACCCCTATAGGTTAGACACGGTTCACTTTGATGGTCATCAGGAGCTTCTTAGGCCTCCATCCCCATTATCCGGAGAGGACGTGACTGCTAAATGGGATGGTTACAATAACGTGACCTTCGGGATGTATCCGACGAGACAGGTCAAACCACAATATTGGAACAAGTTAAGCATTTTCTTCGAGCTTCCGTACTGGTCTACAAATTCAGTGCGTCATTTTCTGGACGTCATGCATATAGAGAAGGGAGTATCAGAGCACATACTTACCTTGCTTCTGTGTAAAGACGGGAAATCGAAAGACAACATGAATGCCCGGATGGATCTACAAGAGTGGGGAATAAGAAGTGAACTGCACCCTAAACCGGTAGCGGGTAAACCGGGCAAGTTTGTACTTCCCAATGCCGCTTATCATATGTCACAACCGGAGAAGAAAAGATTCCTCCAGGTGTTGCATGATTTGAAAGTCCCCACAGGTTTCTCAGGATCATTCAGCAAGAAAATAAAAATTGTGAAGGGCAAGATCGATGGGCTGAAAAGTCATGATCACCATGTTATCGTGGAGCACCTTCTTCCATTAGCCCTCAGGACTTCTCTCCCCGACTCGGTTGGTCTAGTAATCAACGACCTATGTTGTTTTTTCAGGGAGTTGTGTGCTAAAACGCTGGAGGTTGCGACACTGGATAAACTAGAAAATTCTATTGCATTGATACTTTGCAAGTTTGAGCGTATTTTCCCACCGTCATTCTTCGATATCATAATACACTTGACGGTTCATCTTGCAACTGAGGCGAAGTTAGCCGGACCGGTACAATATCGATGGATGTATCCCGTCGAGAGGTACGTGTAATTTTTCGTTTCGCGCAATTTATAAATTTATTTTTGTCCTGTATGCCCGTGTTTATTTATTCAACATATTCTCATTAGGTACCTTTAAACTCTTAAGAAGTATATACGCAATAAAAATCGACCAGAGGGTTCTATCATGCAAGATTATCTTCTTGATGAAGCAACCACATTTTGTTCCCGCTATCTGGGCGAGAACATTGAGACAAGGCTTAACCGACCACGAAGAATTCAAGATGGGCCATATGGTAAAGCCGAGTATAAGAGGATAGACACTATGTTTATCAACAAGATATACCGGTTTATCTTACTTAATTGCGCATGTCTTGAACAAATTAGAGAGTAAGTTCTTTTGGATTAATTGTTATATCTGTGTTTGTGTGTGTATGAAATGACATAATATTAATGTCACAATTATTTGTCGAAAACAGAACTCATTTTAACGAGGTACGTGAGGGGCATCCTGATTGGAACGAAGAGTGTTTGGAAAAATACCATCAGGATAATTTTTGTGATTGGGTCACAGAGCATGTAAGTTATTCGAATTACATTTTATTGCTATCAGTTTTAATCTAAACTTGTATCGTTATGTATTTATCGTAAAATTTGTTTTGTTAGATCCACGATCCGAACTTGTCTGCATCATTTGAGAGTGATTCAAGATGTTTAGCTCAATTTCCTAGTATGGAGGTTGCATATTACAAAGGATTTGGTGTCCTTGGATACAAATTCGAAGTTAAGGACATAGAAACATCTAGAACCACTCAGAATAGTGGGATTGCGACGGTAGGATCGGACGGTGTGATTTACTATGGGTACTTAAATTGTATACTCGGCATCCACTATCCCAGACGATCAGAACCCTTTTATATATTCCACTGTACTTGGTACGATCCGCGAACCGATACAGACAGGTGGAGAAGCAGTCTTGGGACTTGGAAAGATGAATATGGATTGACCAGTGTGAACACACTTCGATTTTACGGTCAGGACGATCCGTTTATCTTTCCGAACCAAGCGTTCCAAGTATACTACTTACAGTGTTTGAAGCATCCGGGGTGGAGTGTTGTATGCCGATGGAAACCTAGAGATGTCTACGATGTCCCAGAATACGAGGACAGCGATGAGGACGAAGAAGAGAGAAGGCTTAAAGTGCTCCGACCGTCTGTTTCGAAGGACGGGTTGTCTTCGACCGATCATGAAGTTACGTGGGTTAGAAATGACATCGACGATGAAATCCAAGTAGATATGTATGATGCGCCCACGAAACGAAAAAGGTTATCAGTAATGTGATATTATTACTTCACATTTTACGCTCTAGATCATATATAGTCAATACTTTTAATGATTGTCTAATGCGTCCACGAACCGTTTATCTAGATTTGATGACGATGTCGGGAGCAGCGAGGGACGGCAGGAGCTCCAGCCGCGGCAGAGGCAGAGGCAGAGGCAGAGGCAGAGCGGTTCTGCCGCCCGGAGAGCTCCGTAGGGAGCTTCAGAGGGCCGGTCTTGCACCCAGATCGGAGACCCCTTCGGATGCCTCCTTCCGTGTGAATTTTGCCACACCTCCAGGTATACTGCACGCATATCCATTTTCAATGTAATATTACAGATATTCATGCATGTTTATGTCAAAATTACTTATATTGTCAATGTTTGATTGTCTAGTTGTTGGTGATGCGTCCACATCTGGGACAGAGGCCACCCCCGCTCCTCCAGGTATGTTTATATATCATATAGTGTATGTATATTGATTTAGAATGCTATATCATAAATATACACATTCCTTTTGCTCTTACTTAGCAATTTTTATTATTGTCTAGCTGTAGGTGGTGACACCACCGCACCTGCGGGTATATTTATATGTCCTATAGTGTATGCATATTGATTTAGAACGTTATATTATTGATCTACACATTCTTTTTGCAATTACTTATATAATCTATTTTTAATTGTCTAATTATAGGTGGTGCGTCCACACCTTCCACAGGGGCCACTCCTGCCGCTTCCATACCCTCCGCATCGTCTGCAGGTTAGTATGAATAAATTTAAAATATTTATTTATTTTACATATGCTCTATAGAATAAATATGAACTTCATGGAGATTTAGCGTCGATGTTTATTTTATAGTTGGAGGGGATGCGTCCGGGTCCCCGGTTGTTCCTCACCAGATGAACTATCGTCCCGCTCGTGCTGCTGCTCGGGCCCAGGCTCGTGCGCTATTCACCGGAGGTATATATCACACTTGAATTTTTGTTTAACCTTGATTTCTTAATACAACTTTGTCTTATTATTGATTGTCTTGATATTTCGTGCAGACGCAGGGCCTTTCCATCCCCAGAAGGGGACTCGAGGCCCGAATCAGTCCCATAGGCTGAGGCCTGATAGAGCTAGGGGGGAGGCAGAATTCCCCCTATTTTTTACCCTTGACTATCGCTATACCGGTCCTCATGCCGAGAGGTTCGGCCGGTATTTGGGGGACGAGAGCCGGATCGTGAAGAACTATCCACTTCACGTTGAGTGGGGCGAGCAGCACCAGCGCTCATTCGCCCTCTTCTTTGATCAGGCTCGGGTATGTATTAATATATATTTTCATTTGATCTATCCAATATGTAATGACCCCAAAATCTTTATACATTTGTATTATCCATCTTCAATAATATACCGTATTTATTTGTACTTGGTATTTTCCTTCTTCTATTAAATTTATTATTATTTTATTCCTCAATCTATTATGTATTTTTTTTTAGGTACAATTTCTTTTTCTTATATTTAAGTTTTTAACTTCTCATTCTTATTTTTCCTTTCATAAATATTTAACTCAAATCCATTATTCTTATTCTCTACAGCCCATCTAAAAAGCCCATTTTCTTTTTAAGCAACATCATATATTTAATTCTAATTAAATATATGCATGAACAACCTAATAGCTCATTGGTTAAGTCCTTGCATTGTTATTCCATAAGTCGCATGTTCAAATCCCCATTCTTGCAATTATTTTTATCATTTTTTATTCTTCTCATAACCTACAAATGAGACCTTTCATTTCCAAATTGAATGGTGACTTTTCATTTCTCTTTTAATTCTCATGTTGAATGCATATATTATTATACATAATTCACCATTACACCATCTTTATTGTCCTCCTCTATCTTTTCCTTCCTCACATTTTTCTATCTCTCACTTCTTCCTCTTCACCTAGAGTCCAAGAAGAAGAACATGAAGAAGTCTTCAAGAAGGTCTCGCTACTAACGCGAGGCTATCGGCGGATAGACAAGCCCGGTGACAATACCGGCTTGTGCATGTAAGTCCCTTCTCTCTCCTTTCCCCCCACCTCTTATTTTCCTCTTGTCATGCATCGTGAACCCCCTATTCTTTTCATATCATAATCCATAAGAGAAGATACACATAAACATATACATATACATATACATAAGTTTAGATATATATGATTCTATATGGTTTAATAATATCTTATTATCTCTTGTTCAAATTAAAGTATTTTTAATTCTTTGTTCATGACTAGGAATGTTTATTACAAGTTGTGAGAACACAAATTTTATGCCACAATATATCTATAATGTCACATGAAATCGGTTTGTTTATTAAAAGAAAAATAGAAGCCTGCATAAAATACGAGTTAATCTTTCTGCCGATTTTAGTATACACATCAATACCTTTAGCTTTAAAATAATTTTTAGAAATTAATTTTTACTTCTGAAAATTTCACGGAATTTACATATGATAGACTATATTATTTTTTACACGCTGTAAAAATTTCAGATCGATCCGCATAACGGTTTAGGAATTACATCGTATTTATTCACTGATCGTAAAACAGAAAACTGCAGTTATCGGTCAATTTCTAGGACACATAACTTGGTATACCGGTATCCAAATTGAGCAAACTAAGGTGTTTTTGATATCTACATCGAATGATCTAGATTTTCATAGTTTTATAGTTTTACTGAAAACCCATCTAAGATAAAGAAAACTGCGTTACAATATTAAGTGACGGATCTGGACAGAATCTGTTCCGATTCGCACACTGTTTTTAAATTGGACATAACTCGAACACCCGATATCCGTTTGTGACAAAATTTAGATGTGTAGATGCACCATTGATAGAACTATAATTTTATGTATATTATATTACTTAGGAATGCATGAAACGACCTGATATAGGCTTTGCAATAGAATATATAGTTGCTGTCCAGAAATCTGAATTTCTGTTTTAAACGCTGATATTAAAATGATCATAACTAGAGCTTCAGAAATCCAAATCATGTGAATCTTGGTGTTTTGAATAAGTACATCGAAATACCTACAATTTTATAATAATCTTCGTAACCTGAAACCCGATAGAAATTAACTCAAACTGCGTTTTAAAAATATGTGACGGTGCCGAATAGATTCTGATCCATTTTGCGCGACGATACGAAAACATATATATCTCTCAAACCGGTAGTCGTATTTAGGTGAAACTGGAACTTACGGATGCAAAACATTTAGAGACATATCTCTGTTTATATTCCGCATTCGTTCAACTTGATTAATTAGTCGTACATAATATTTCTTTACAGCATTGTTTATGGTAGTTACTCGAATAATATACTTGACTCATTTCATGTTATTCGAACATGTATACATATTTATCTTGATCATTAAATTGTTGTATGTACATAAAGACGATAATTAAATACTTGAGTTGTATTTTGAAAAATATACAATAGTATTTTTACAATAAACCCCCGCAAGTTTTATAAATTACAATAAGGCCCTTAACAATTATTGAACTTCAACTCACTTTCTTTTAGTCTGACTCGGGTTAGAGTCTGACTATTTCTGACTTGAAAATGATTCAAGTCAATCTATATTCTTTATATTTCAACTCAAGATGAATACAAGAATCCCTGAATCCAGTTAACAATATATTCATTTTGACTGAATCAAACCATGGATATTCATCCATTATCCTGATATTCCATTTTCCTGATTATACAGTTACAACATGTTTACTGATATCATGGTTTTGGTCAGTCATCCAGTTTACATATTCCAATACTACAACACTGTTAAAACACTACGGGGTTTAAAGGGGTAGATTGGTACGGAAGGTGTTAAAGGTGGCACGAGATGGTAAGATTAAGACACCTAACCTGAATCCAATTGCCGTTGTTCCGGGTTGTATAACGGAGCCTTGTACTTCCATTTGCCCTGATCTCTAGCATATAGAGATCTCTCTCGTATACACTGGCATCCTTCTGTACCAAGCTACAACAACAGCGTTAGCACCATACTACTATAATATGACAATACAATACAACATTAAAAACTACTCTCTCTCTCTCTCTCTTTTACTCTCTGTCTATTTCTCCATTATCTTTGGGACTTACCGAGCGACCTGTTCGCTGACGACATTCTATTTCCTTCTTCTTGAATGTCGTCAGGTGCGTCGGACCAAGCTGAGATCGAGCCCACCAGTGAAGACTTGTAGCGGTTCCACGAAGACCTCGAGCTCTAGATATTGTATCTTGTTCTTTCCAGTATTTTTTTCATTTTCATGTTATGCCACTGTTTAGGCATCGCTTTTCATTTCAGTTGTATTTTCCTTTTCATGCATTGTACAAAGAATGATATTAATAAAAGTTGCTGTTATTTCAATATCATTTGTCTCTTGTGATTATTTTATATTGCTTAGTTACGCTTAGCGTATGTACTTCTGAGTACATACGTAGCGGGCCTCGTCACGTCCACTTCGCCGTACACTGGGAAGCGGGGCGTGACACAATATATTTATTATTAACACTTGCAATCTAATAACAATGTTTTTTTTTGTATTTTCAGTTGGATTACGATTTTCAGCCTGTAGCCGACCCTGATCACCCGGGGAGGGTGCTCGACCTTCATGCTCTGTACAATGGCCTGATGAAGAACATGCAGGCCAAGGTCCGATACAACAGGAATGAGCTGAAGGCCGACTGCTACTCCCTGTGGATAGCGACCCCCGAGGCAGAGAGAGCGGCCTTCCTATCTACTCCGGCGTTTGCGAGAGTCGACGTAGAGACATGGCCTCTATTGTGCGCTTATTTCGACTCCGAACGCAAACAAGTATGTATTTTAAATTTAATTCATTATTTATGATATAATTTATTTCTTTGTGTTTCTTAATTAGAAAACTAAATGTTAATGCGTTGTGCAGAAACAGGCCGCTCAGAATACGGAGAACAGGAAGTCGGCGAAGAGGGGTCGCCCCACTTACACAGGTGGCTCGAGAAACATTACTCGAGCCATGGAGTTATCGGTAAATTAAGAGTTATTCTCTAATATTCTGCAATATTAAGAGTTATTCTCTAATATTTCTAATATTAAGAGTTACTTTCTAATATTGCAGACATCTCGGACCGTGGCGTCAGGTGGTACACCGAGCGTGCTGTCCGCATATCTTGCCGTCCACGGCACCTCGACAGATCCCGCCACGGGCGAGCTTCGATGTCCCAACGTCGCTACCCAGGAGTACTGCGTAAGTGTTAATATTTTTTCTACCCAAATTTGAAATTTTAGTTTTGGAAGGTTCAAGTTTAAATTTTATACTTATACTTTACTGCTTAATGTGGGTGTAGGAGCGGGTGGTTGAGCAGGCCCAGGCCTCGGGGATCGATTTTACCGGACAGAACGATCCGAGGCTGCTGACCCCAGTTCTGGACGCCGCACACAGAGGGCACCACGGAGGTTGGGAGAGAGGCCGGGGATTGGGCCCTAGCAGGGCCCATATGAGGTTGGACTCCACCCCGGCGGTTACTTCCTCCGTCTCCAGTGACCGGCATGTCCATCAGGAACTGGATAGCTTGAGGGCCACCGTTCAGGAGTTGAAGGAGATGCTGGTATGTATACTACTTTATAGTAAAATATCATTTCATATTATATACATATCAACATATCCATAATTAGTACGTAGCTTGAGCTTATTTGGTTTTAGACTTAAGTTTGATTAATCATACATACATATGTAATTAAAATAAACAACGTTTTTCCAAACTAGATATCCAAACAGGGTTTCGAAATAACTTAATAATGAAACGAATTCGAATAATACACAGTTCTTACACGCTTCTTACACACGTTATGTCCAGACGCGACAGGGTAGATCGGCCGAGCCTCCACATGCATCTCCTTCGGCTGCGGCTCCGCAAGCCACTACATCGGCTGCGGTTCCGCAGACAGCTCCTGTAGCTCCACCGCCCACTCAGACTCCCGCAGCCGCGGCTCCGCAAGCGACTACCTCGACGGCGGCTGCGCAGACCACATCGCCAGCTCTACATGCCGCTCAGACTCCCTTATATGTAGCATTGCAGAGTGTATTGACCGAGGAGCAGGCGCGCGTTATTCTAACGTTATTCAGAGGTGGAGCTGGACCGAACTAGGGTAGCTTTTTGGTTCTTATTTTTTGAAACATGTATTTATATCACATTGTACTACATTTTGAAACGATATTGATATTGGTTTGTATTTATATCATATTCAGTTTTTGGGTTTCTTTTGTATATTATATATATGTGTGAGATGTGATTATGAATACTGCAATATATGATTTGATTGATGTATATAGTATTGTGCACAGGGCGGAAAAAAATCTAGCAGCCCATTTTTAAAAAAAAAAATACAGACAATATGTACCTACGGATTAAGCCGTAGGTATATATGTTTCCCCTACGGGCATATCCGCAGGGGCAAACTATCATGAAACCTGATATTTTCCCACCTGATATCAGTGCAGGGTGTTGGGAGTGCCCCTACGGATATGTCCGTAGGGGCCACTGTTTATCCCCTATGAATTTATCCGTAGGGGCAAAATATCAGGTTTCCTGATATTTTCCCCCCTGATCTCAGTGCAGGGTGTTGGGAGTGCCCCTACGGACATATCCGTAGGGGCCACTTTCTATCCCCTACGGAGGTATCCGTAGGGGTAGAACAAGGACCTATGGATTTATCCGTAGGTATATACAATATATTCAAAAAAAAAATACATATATGATTTGATTATCCCTACGGAGTACTCCGTAGGGGCTATAACACCTACAGATATATCCGTAGGGGCACGAATTTGCCCGTAGGGGTAAGTTCAGGGCCTCAATTTGCACCTGCGGCCTTTGCACCTACGGGGTATTTTGTCGCCCCTACGCATATATCCGTAGGGGCAGTGCGTTGCCCCTACGGATAAATCCGTAGGGACAACCCTTATTTGTAGTAGTGTTCTGCAACCAGCAAGAGCCCTGCTCTTCTCAAATCCAAGCAGACGACCCCCGAAGCGAAATTCCTGTTGGTTCTAAACACGGCAGTCACCACGACGGTCAAAAGGCAAAATCCTTCACGCAGCAAAAAGGAAAGAGAAGAGGAGGAGGAAGTGCTGGTTATAGACAAAATCGAATTCGACCATGATACATTTATCAAATTCGACGTATGCGTTAACACAGTAGAAGCAGTGGGACCTGGGTCTTGCAAGTTTGCAGGAAGCTTTGTGAACGTGTGGCATAAGCATAATCACGACCGTAACAAGAAGACGACCATCGTGACGAAGCTGAGGCTCGGGATTACAGATTTGCTCGAGGAAAACGATGCGGAGGCCGACGAGAACTTGACAGTTACATTGGTGCCTAGGGCTGGGAAAGGGAAAGTGAAAATTGGAGGGATCAAGATTGAGTTCTCTAAGTAAAGATATAACTGGTATTAATTACATATGGTTTAATCAAGTGTGCTTTATAAATAAAATATGTATGATATAAATCCCTAGCTTTCTAGAGTGGGATTGTTGTCTATTTTAATTTTCCGTGTGTGATAAAATAAATAAAATTTTCAAAATGAATGTTTTGATCTCTCAGACACACTATTTTCTCTGCTAATTACTGTGCGAGTTTTCTTGATCAGAAAGGGTCAGATTAGTTTTTATACTTTGAATAGCAAGAATGTGACTTAATAATTCAATTTGTTTAGAAAAGATTATATATATATATATATATATAAATGAGAATATAATCCTTGGTTTAGAATATATATATATATATATATATATATATATATATAAGAGAAATCAAAACGACTAACCTAAAATACCGATAATGACACAAAATAGTGACGAGCCGATATGAGTGAAGATCTTGTATATAAGCCGTGCCTAAATTCCCCCTATGACGTTGAAAAAATACTTGCTCTATGACTTTTTCAACAATCGGCGTCCGTCACTATCTTTATGATATGGATATACCAAATCTCATGTGATTCTACCACTTTCTCACCATTGAATTAGCAATGTAAAAAGTTATATTGTCAGTATACTGTTAATTTTGCACCCACTAAATTAAGGTGAAAAGTTTGTAAAATCACATAAAATTTGATGTATCTATGTTGTAGAGGATAAAGATAAAGATGATGGGCGCCAATTGTCAAAAAAATGGTGGAGGTTGTATATTTTGACGTCATAAAAAGAAATCCCCTCCTATGGTCTTTTTTCTACATTATCCTTTCATATATGTGTGTGTTCTCGTTATACATTATGAACGATAATAATATAAAGAGCAAATAGGTTCGGCATGTCAGAAGTTGTTCAAAAATATAGATTAAATATATACCGTGGCAATACATTCGGACTAATTTCACCTTGTGATCTTGTATAGCGCTTATATTAACCTCTTCGAGCCAATTATTAGCACATCCAAACCCCTCGACTTGCCTACCAAAATCCTTAAACATTATTCAAATTCAACTTTAAATTGCTCGACGTATTCTTTTTTAATTTTATAGTTGCACATACCGATTTGGATGACATGGAAAAATTAACGGTTTGTTCATGCATGAAGGGAACGTTAATTATTTTCTTGTCTCGACCAAAACTAAAGAAGTTGTGCTATCATTGTATTATATCATTTATATATATGTCATTGACTGTTGTAAGGATTACGTATCTAGGAGCAGCGGAAATCCAAAATTTTTGTTTTAGCGTAGATTAAAAAAAACTATCCGACGCATACCAAATCACACAAAAAGAGAACACATCAACAACAACACACAAGATGTACCTAGATTCGGCGCAACTAGCACTTAATCCTACAAACCACGATGAAAACTTCCACTATGAGAAACAATTATAAGAGATTATACCGACTTCTTATCCCTCCTTTACAAAGAATTACCCTCTCTTACAAAAAATTTCTCTATCCACGACCGCACTTGGCCGCCTCTCCCACTCTAATCTAGCCCTAGGTAATTAGAGAATTATTGATTCATAACAAACCTAAAGAAAACCTCATATGTATGGGGTATATAAATGTTAAGAGATAAATCCTTATTCAAACTAGAGATAAATATAAATTTAATCTAGAGATTAAATTTAAATCTTAACTAAAAAGATTAGATTTAAATATTAACTAATTCGAATTTAAATCAAATTTAACAATCTCCACCTTAATTCAAATCCGACGTAATCTCTTCATTTTCTCAACACCTTAGAACTCTATTCTCGTCGTCTTGAGCCTAATGGCACCTCAACAATCTATTAGGCAAAAACTTGAACTTAGACCGGAACCATTTTAAAAACGCGTCTGCCAGATCCTCTAAAGAACCAACCTTCGTAAGAGATATTACCTTCTTCTCAGCCTCCAAGAAGAACACTCTAACCACCTGTGGAACTCCCACACCCAACAATCTCCGTAAATCGATGGTCTTCCTAATCGTCTCCATGACGGCTATCAATAACACCTTCATTGTTGAAACCGTGATAACAGACTGAAGCGTTGATCTAACTGGCACTGCATCCGTGCCCAATATGTAACTCGTCATTGACCTTCATTTGTCCCTATCACCAGCCTAATCTATACCTAATGATAACATCGCCGAAAACCTGAAATGCGCCTTTAAAAGAGAAGACACGGGCCGAGTCTTTTCCATCAAATACTGAGCTAGAACCTTCTCGATACACTACGACAACAGATGCAACTCCCCGTCCATGACACTCTCCATGCATGAATTAAACGTGTAGTCTTTCTACCGAACTCTCGATCCTCTTGTCTTGAAGACTTGTCCCTATCCACTCTTGTGTGTTGAACTGTTCTCGACCTCTGCAACACTAGCTCTACTAGACTCTCCACCTGAATTGAATTACCGACCACATCATCTCTCGTAACCTGGATTGAGACTTCGAACCCCACCTCGCTTGGCGGTATACCCGTTCTCCGTTCACCATCTGACTGCGTCTGTATTCTACGAAATACCGCAGACTCAATGAATGTCACTTATCTGATTACTCCACTTTGGGTCCCAGAACACCACAATTTGTACCCTTTTGCTCCGATTCCAAAGCCGACAAGAGAACATCTCTCGACCCTTAGCTCCTGATGAATCGAATTCTATGAAGCCCTGAGTAATCTCTAACCTCTCCAGTCCATACTTCCTTAGGAATTTCCATATCTACAACTGTCGATGGTGATCGATCAATGAGGTACTCGACAGTAGATAGGTGTCCAACACGCAACTCCCTTGGAAAACCAGCTGTAAGCCTTAAAATTATGTTCTTCCCAACTATTCGAACCATTCACCATGCAATGCCATCTGACCAAGGATCTCCCGACGTGGTATACTGATGCACAATCCTCTCCCGCCTGCACCATCCTGCGAACTCCTGCAAAGCGAACCCTCCGCCTAAATCGGACTGCAAAACCTCTACTCGCTTCCCGGATTGCTTTAGATAGAACCGGTCGGTAAGAGATTTCTTCATGTAAACAGAATCCAACTTGTTCCACAATTCTGCCGCTGTCGTCTATTGCGCCACTTCGCAAAGAACCTTATCGGCCATTGAAAGCTGAATCGAACTGTGAGATTTGTCCACCATCTTTTCAATTTCAAATGTCGTGGTCGTCGCCAGAATCCTGTCTTTCGCAAAGACAATCTTGTGCATACCTTGTTGCTTAAGTAGCGCCGTCATTTTCAATCTCCATAGACTGAAACTTTTGCCCCCATCGAACCTTTCGATCTTGTAATTTGTAGTCGTCATCTCTCCAATCAACTCCAAAACGCAAACTTGACGTTCTGATTGTTGTAAGGATTACGTATCTATACGCGGCGGAAATTCAAGACATTTATTTTAGGGTAAATTGAAAAAAACTATCTGACGGATTCCAAATCATACGAAAAGAACACACCAACAACAACACATAAGATTTACCTACGTTCGGCACAACTAGCACTTAATTCTGCAAAGCATGACGAAAGCTTCCACTATGAGAAAGAATTATAAGAGATTACATTTAAATAACTAATGCCTAACTAATCAGAATTTAAATCAAATCAAATTTAACATTGACAACAACAAATTAATTGGACAATGACGCGTAATATTAATGTAAGTCTATGGTGGTTGTTGTTTATGCTGTGAATGAATGTATGTCCTAAGGACGACAACGACGTAATGTTAATAGACGCACAACCGAATATTAATAACTCTATATAAAAATTTCACTTAATTATCATGTTGTTGATCGTTACACGTGCTAGCTATTTAATCATAAACATAAATGAGGAGAGAATGCAGGAATTTTGGATAGAGAGTACAAAAACACAGGTATAATAAGATTCCGTTGAGAAATTTGACTGGATGATCTACATAAATTAAAACCATCTTCCATTTTAATTTTATACTTATAAAAACAAGCTAATCTAATTATATATAATCATTTGCAACAACATTTCGTATCCATTTAAAAAAATTCAGAAAAATTAAAGCATGGATGTTAGAATTTGAACCTTTCACCGCTTCTTATGAAACATGGCATACTATATATATCATTTGGCTAACAAATGCTTAGGGTTAATTGCTAAATAATACCTTGACCTTTCTCCTACTTCACATTCACACTTACGTATTTTATTGATTTTTTCGTTGCACTTTCTAAAATACAAACCGTATGTACTTAATTATAACTATTTCATATGTCAAAATAGTTATGTATAAGTTTTGAAACAACCTCAAACCACATGCATATATATATATATATATATATATATATATATATATGCACACACTAAATAAATGCACGCTTTGCAGTATTTCGGCCATAAACCAATTACAGAAATTCTGAACGGCCAACTTGTTCTTGTGTTAGAAAATAGACATAATTCTCCCTTCAACAAGTTATCAAGTGCTGAATTTGACCAACTGTGTTGAAGCCGAGAAGCATTCAATACTACAATGAGGGATTACCCCTACGGATAGAGGAATTCGTAGAGGTAACTTTTTATTGCCTTTACGGTTTACTCCGTAGAGGCATTGTTTATTCTACGGTGCCCACCGTAGAGACATAAATAAATTTAAAAATATTAAAATGCAATATCTTTATTTGTTCTTACGGTGCCACAAAAGAAAGCCTTACAGATTAATCCATACATAGGGGTAACATAGGATTATTTTAAAAAAATAAAGCTAAGTAATTTCCCACCGTCCCCCAAAATTTCCTACCAACCTTATCTCTCCCGCTCTTTCGATCGTCGATCAAGCTCGTCCATCGTCGTCGAAAGCGCCGTCGACTTCGTCGTCTCTCGTTGTCGACTTTCTCGTCGCCGATCAAGCTCGTCGGCGAGTTTGATCCATCGCCGTTGATCGAGCTCGTCCTGGAGTTCCTCGTCGCCGCCAATCGATATCGAGGTCCTTGTTGTCACCTTCATCTCTTCGAGCTCCATCTTTCCAGCCTCTTCCACTTCGTCGAGCTCTTGCTCTCCACCTCCTCGAGCTTTTTGCCACCGGCCTGTATTTGGCAGAGATGACTTTATATATATAAACAGTGCTTGAATTTTCCTAATTAGTTATTTTTTTATTTCTATAAATTAATTAGGATTTTAATTTATAATTTTGTTGTTTTTGGTGTTATTATTGTTGATTTTGGGGTTAAGGTTTGGGTTATAAGATCGGGTTGATTAGGTATTAATTTGGGTTAGGGTTAGGGTTTGGGTGATGATTAGAGTTGGGTTAATTTAAGTTAATTAGGTAAAATAGGGTTAGGGTTAGGGTTTGATGATGATTAGGGTTAGGGTTAGGCTTAATTTGGGTTAATTAGGTAAAATAGGGTTGGTGATGATCAGGATTAGGGTTAATTAGATTAATTAAGGATAATTTTGGTTTAGGTTAGGGTTAATTAGGGTTAGGGTTTGGGTGATTATTAGGGTTAGGGTTAATCAGATAAAATAAGGTTGGTGATGATTAGGGTTAGGGTTAATTAGATTAAGTAGGCTTAATTTTGGTCTAGGTTAGAATAAATTTGGGTTAGGGTTTGGGTGATGATTAAGGTTAGAGTTTGGATGATGATTAGGGTTAATTAGGTAAAATAGAGTTAATTTGGGTTAGTGTGTTGATTATGGTTAATTTGGGTTAATTTTGGGTTAATTAGGATGATAATTAGGGCTAATTTGGGTTAGTTAGACTTAGGGTTTAGGATGCACTAGTTCCTTCAGTCGAATACTCGATGATAATGTAAATGTAAAATTTTACCGTAAACGTAAGAAAATTTTATACTAAACTAAAAACTTCAAATCCTTAAAAACGAAATATAAACGTAAAACTTATTCGAGTAAAATGTTCAAGTTAAAACCAATATATGATACTCGACGATAATATGAAACTTTCATATTCTCATCGATACTCATATATCAAAATCAAAGCGCGACTTAGTCCCCGTTAATCGGTTAATATACGTTCGATGTTCGTCATGACATAGAATTATACGAAAGTTATTAAATATTGGATGGTATAGTTTGGTGCTAACAACCGTCGTGTAGTATATGTGACGAGAAGATTCAATCGTAGATAACCGATAGATTTGTCCCGTGTGGACAAGTTAGGAATGGATAAAAAAACAATTGCATTCACTTGTGTTTTCATTCGTTTCAAGCTATTTCGTCGGTACTTTTCCGCTGGTTCTTCATGTAAAAAGATATATTAGATGTTCATTTCAACGTTGTTTTATAGTATTGAAATGATTATCTATTCTATTACAGTGTACTCGGAGAACGGCGGGGAGGTACTGCCGAAATTTACTCGAAATGGATGAAAGTACAAGTAAATGTGTATCTGCTTTATACATTCTTAATGTGGTATAAGCCTTACCCCGACAGCCGAAACGCACACATACATCACGAATACACAATAAACACACACACAAAACATATACACACTAACAACTCTACACCTAAATGAAATCATAAATTGAAACACACATACAAAGAATACTACTCATACTTCATACTTGGGTATCTTCCAATCTAATTTTGTTAATCGATAATTTATTCTTTTCAACAACAAATTTAGCTCTACGGATTTTCTTGTTTGTCGGTAATCATCTCGTTTTTAAATTTCTCAATATAGTCACCATAACCTATAATTTATATGTTATACAGTCTAACATAGCTCATGAGTACATCAGAGTTAAATACTGGATGTACGTGAATTGGCAACAACGCATGCAATCTAAGTTTGTCGCAGGAGTTGCTGCTTTCATTGAATTTGCACGCGCACATAATAAGATCGTGTTAATGAAGATTCTCTGTCTGTAAGATAGATGTGGGAATAAGTTCTGGCAGAACGTAAAAATCGTAGAGGTTCACATCGTTAAATATGATTTTACTAAACTTTATACAATCTGGCTATATCACGGGGAAGGACAAGAAGAAGACGGTAATGCTGTAAAAGAAGAAGGAGAAGACGATAATGCGGTAGAAGAAGAAGAAGAAGAAGAAGACGATAACTTCTTTCAGGAGAAGAAATGGAGGATATGGTAGATGTTGTCCTCGGTGATAGTATTCCTACCGAAGATGACATTCCTTCCGGTCAAAAACCGCGTGCGGATAAGTATGAAAAGTTCATGAATGATGCCAGAAGAGCAATTTATGAGAATGCAAAGTATTCCACCCAATTATGGTTCGTCCAACTTTTCCAGATTAAGTGCCTAAATGGATGGAGCAACAAGTCATTCACGATACTTCTGAAGTTCCTGAAAAATTCTATGCCCCCGGAAAATAACGTGCCCAACAGCTGGTATGAAACCCAGAAGATAATGTCTGATTTGGGTATGAAGTGTGAGAAAATTCATGCATGTCCCAAAGATTGTGTGTTGTACCAGAAAGAGAATTCAGATTTAAAAGAGTGTCCAACATGCGGAGAGGCCAGGTATAAACCGAAAGAATCTGATAAGAAGCCCGATATATCTGTTAAGATAGCACGATATTTTCCTATAACACAAAGGCTGCAGAGGCTATTTTGGTGCAAGAAAACGGCTGAGACAATGATTTGACATCACCGTGCTGTTTTAAGCGAAGATGGAAAAATGAGTCATCCAAGAGATTCACCGGCATGGAAGGATTTCGATAGGAGGTACGAAATATTCAGTAGTGATCCTCGCAATGTCAGGCTCGGACTCGTTTGTGATGGTTTTTGCCCATTCAATTATATGGCTAGAAGCCACAGCACATGACCCGTTATAATGATAGTTTATAATATGTCGTCTTGGTTAGTTATGAATCAATCTTACTTTATGATGCCTCTTCTTATTGATGGAGCAAACTCACCGGAAAACAACATTGACGCCTATCTTCAATCTCTGATTGATGAGTTAAAATCTTTATTTATTGATGGTGTAGAGACTTACGATGCAAACACAGATACAACTTTCACAATGCGTGCGGTTTTAATGTGGACAATTAATGAATTTTCTGTGTATGGAATGCTATCAGGTTGGTTCGTACATAGTCACAAAGTATGTTCTTATTGTCATCAATATACAACATCAAAATTGTTGGATTTTAGTAGGAAAGTTTGTTATTGCGGTTATCGGCGTTTCCTACCACTAGACCATCATTACAGATTAGATGCTGCTCACTTTAATGATCATCGGGAGCTTTTTGGGCCTCCAGCCTCATTGTCTGAAGAGAATGTGATTGCTCAGTGAGATGGTTACAATAATGTAACCTTCGAGATGGATCCGGCAAAACATGTCAAACCATAATACTGGAACAAATTAAGAATTTTCTACGAGCTTTCGTACTGGTCAACAAATTTAGTGCGTCATTGTCTGGACGTCATGCACATACAGAAGCGAGTATCCGAACACGTAATCAACTTGTTTCTTTGTAAAGACGGAAAATCAAAAGACAACCTCCGTGCTAGGATAGGTTGCTCTGCTATGATAATTAAGGTCATTATCTCTGTATCAAAACCTCAAAGTTATGACGGAGAGTTAAGTAAACAAATTTTATATTCTAACAAAAAAACTGGTAAAATTATGGCCTTCACTGTCCTTCCGTTTTAATACCACGGTAATGAATGGTCAATGGTTTAATTTATTAGCATTTCTCAATGTTTAATGGTGTTTTACTTAAAACTGGGGAAATTGAGGCTTGTGTTTTATCCTCTACTTATATGTCAAGTAAATTTTGAACTCTTACTAATGTTTCATTGCTAAAGCTGCAACCAATTAAACAACCATCAGTGTTACTAATAGAATTTGAATCTAAATCACTTAATTTGCTGTCTTAATTTTCAAAGTTTCTATAATTGCATGCATCAAAATTTTGAAATTGTTTCGTAGAGGAATAGTTCCTTGATTAGAAAGTTGTTACGTAACTAACAGTGTTACTCATTTGAGCTAAACAAATTCTTTTTTCCTGTTCCCAAATACCCAAATATAAAGAATAGTGACAGTGATGAGCATTGTTCTGGTTATCATTCATGTTAATTATAATTATAATTATAGTATATGATAAGGTTCCGACAATAGTGACAAATTCGTGATTCGTGAATAATTCGGCGAGATCGAAAATTCATATTCGGAGAACTATTCGGAAAAATCGGCAGGTATTCAAGGAAGATTCGGCGGGTATTCGGAAAATATTCGGGAAGAATTGCAAGTAAGAAATTAATATATAAAGCGCTGGGTTTTGATGTTGCTAATTATTCGTTGTTTTTGTGAATTATTCATTGATTTTTCGAATTATTCGTGAATAATTCATGAATAATTGGGAGCGTTCGTCAACGGCGATTAAATCGGAGAATTAATCGGCCGATAAAAAATTCACGAATTCGCCGAATAATTCACAAATTATGAGACTATGGTAATGACTAAGGGTTCTGTTCATATATTTTCAGAAAAGAAAATGAAACCTTAAATATTGCAAGAATACCATGATGTACGTGATGTGACTGTGAAATCTTATATATTCTACATTAATTAGACATTTGTTTCTTTTGGGTGTGAAAATTGGAGGTTGAAAGCATTACGGACTCTAAAGTTTTCAAGACAATTATATATAGACTTTTGGAGAATTCGACGGTACGAGGATGGCTACGTTCTGATGTGTCATTATGTTTAGAAGTGTGTGGAGGAATAGTGAGATGAGAGACACCAGAGGAGCCAAGAGCTATGTTTTCGCCGTCATTATCAGAGTATATTGATATGAGCGGTAATTGAAAATATCCTTCGACAAGTTTTTTGAATTGGGAAAAGATGGTGGCAATATTAAATTTACGTTTTATAGAATACATCCAAACGTATTGTGTGATAATCAACAAAGATTGCGTAACAACGAAAACTACCATACGACAAATCAGCGGGTTCTCAGATATCAGTGTAGAGTAATTGCAAAGATTTAGAAGGGTGAAGTGAATTTTCAGAAAAAGAAAGTTTATAATTTTAATTGCAATCACAAAAGTTACATTGAAAATTATTAGTTACCGAGACATTAGACAATAATTTATTTTTCCTAACAAATGACTGAAATACGCGATTGGAAGGATGACCAAGACGACAGTCCCACTCACTTATTTCTGATTTGGAGGTAGCGTGAATTTGAGACTAGATGGAACATGGAAGGTAGTAGACATTATTATGGCTGTTCCCGCGAAGAAGAGACGCCCCCGTACGAAGATCCTTCACCAAAAAATAAGAGGAAAAAAACTCAAGTGAGACGGTGTTGGATTTGCAAAATTTTGTGATAGAAATTAAGTTTTGAGTAATAGCCGGTGCACATAGGACATTATCTAAGAGAGTTTTTGGAAAGAGTACATCATTGTTTTACCGATGTGGGAGATTTGCAAATCTGAACTATCATGTATGTTGATCTCATCGGGACCACCATAATCGGTATAGTTGTGAAGAGTTTTAACATCAGACGTGACGTGGTGGGAAGCACCAGTGTCCAATATCTATGAGGAGGGAGCAGACCAGTTGGCATTAGTGTTGTTGGCAACCGGTTGAGGCGGGCCCCGTTGTGAATTGACTTATATGCATTCTTATGAAGAAATCGAGCAAGTTGACGACATTCTTTGATATTGTGACCGGAACGCTTGCAGAAATTGCAGTAGGAGTTGGAGCGGGACGGATTGTTGTTGCATACGGTAGAGTACTGGTTAGTGTTGTTGCGAGCTGTCGATGTGGCCTAGGAGATTGTGGTCGATTAAGACCGATTGAATTTAGGATCCCCACACATTAAAGTTTGTGTGGGAGAGCTTTGTTGGAAAAGAGAATTTGGAGATAATGGGGCTTGAGTTTTGAGGGGAGGTCATGAATAAAAAATTAAGGTTTTAATCATAGAGCTCTAATACCATATAGAATTTTGGAGAAAATGGTTTTTAAATTTTGAAACTTGATTGATTTGTATTGAATATTGAAAGTGTATAAATACACTTTACATGATGAGGAAATAAAGCAAATAAATTCTTTCCTAAACAAATAACATCAGAACAAATATGAAAAGATTTTTCTAATAGCAAAAATCTGCAACAGTCGTGTCCACAGTCAGCAGATGTCTGATGGGACAATGGTCAGACGTCTACTTAGACTCTGGGTTTTTCTGGAGCTTGATTGTCAGACGTCTGCGTTTCCTAATCAGTAGACATCTGTCTTCGCCCTGTGGAGTTTTCATATGTCTGCACAAGATTTCTTCAAAGTCTGCTTGCTTACGTTGTTTCTTCTTTGTCTCTAATATTATATATAATCTAATCCTTGACGGTTATACCCTTCTTTATATTCCTTATACTATTTTTGGGTATTAGAAATTTGGAATTAGGGTTTCTGTCCAATTTTTTTTTTCATTCTGTTTTTTTTTGTGTGGGGGGTGGAGGGGGGACTTGCATGAAGAGTAAATAAAGCGGCGCTTATATCTTATTAATTATTATTCGACATTCTTTTGTTTTCTTATGCAATTAGAGTATAAACAATATATATATATATATATATATATATATATATATATATATATGTGTGTGTGTGTGTGTGTGTGTGTGTGTGTGTGATGCAAATACAATATATATTTGAATATGGCATTTTGAGATTGCCAGTTGTATCTAAAATATTTGAAGAGGCCAATAGTACAAATCAACTTGACCAAATTGTATCTAATCCTGGCTAATGAACCGAATGCTTCATGGGTCGTCATGTTTCGCTTCGCCACGAGGTGAAAAAAATCTGCCTCATGCTGACGTGGCCGAGTCAGGCGAATTGACTCGCCTCATCGTGGTGAGCCTCACGAAGAAAGCAGGGACCTTCAATCCGCGATGTTGCCTCATCGGAGTTCGCCTCGCCTCGCCTAGGGAATCATCGAAATTCATCACAAATCACCGATCCGCTTTGCCTCGCTTCACTTCGTTGACCAATTCGTCTCGAAGTCGATGTCCAACGGAAAACAACGGCTACGAACGCAATGAGACGCCTCACTTCGCCACAGATTCGCTTTAGATTCACCTCACCTCTCCTTGGAAATCCCATCCAACGGCTAAAAACAGGCAAATCAAGGTGAGGCGAGGCGAATTTCGCGCCTCGCCTCGCCTCGTCTTGGAAATCCTATCCAGCGGCTAAAAACAGGGAAAACAAGGTGAGGTGAGTCGAATCACGATGTGATTAGCCTCGCATCGCTTCCTAACGGCTATAAACGAGCAAATAAATCAAAAAATCCAATAAAAAAGAAGCTATAAATACCCTCTAAACCCCATTTCTTCTCATTCCAAATTCATTTCTTTTCCAAATTTAAAAAAAAATACCCATCACTCTCATAAAAACATATACTCTCTAAATTCTAAATTTTCAAGAATAGAAACTCCGATTCAATCCTCCGACAGTCCGGCTCTGCCTCCGACCGACTCATTCTTCTCTCTTTTTTATTTCTTGTTTTTAATTTATTATTTCCACTCTAATACTCTCTATCTTTTTAATTAGTTAAAATATTGATATGGAGGGTTCATCCGATACGGATCAAACCCAAATTCTTCATTCCGAAAGAGCCGAAATAGAACCACAAGCAGAAGGATCCACCCCTAAATCTAAAGAAACTAAAAAACTTACGACTATTAGTAATATTTGGGATCACTATAAAGTTGAATTTAGGACGGTGTTAGATACTTCGTTTGCAAATATTGCGGTAATGCATATAAACACAAGGAAGGCGCTGGCACCGATAGTTTGTATAAACATGCAAAAAAACGCTTAGAAACCCCGGCCGGTCCCTCTGCCACACAAATACAAATTGGTTTCACTGGCCAAGATCTTTTTCAATAGAATCGCGATTTAAATGTTTCAGAAATGGCAAGATATGTTATGGCAGATAAACAGGTTCACGAATTCGGAGAAAACACGGCTTTTGAGCGGTACGTTCAAACGGCGTTGCAACCGGCATACAAAAGTGTTTCGAGAATTACGCTTAAATGTCGTCGTTTTATTCTCTACAACGACGGTAAACAGGTATTAATTGTTACTCTTGTTTCTTTAGATACCAGTATTGCATTAACTTCTGATGTTTGGACTGATAGAAGGAATCTTCCCTGGATTTGTGTTACTACACATTGGATAGATTTCGATTGGTATTAGCAAAAAAGAATTATTGCTATTAGACAATTTCCATACCCGCATAGTATTTTCATATAACTACTGAAATTAGATCTATTTTAGAAGAATATCATTATGTAAATAAAATCTTTTCTACATCTTTCGATAATTCTAGCAACAATAATTCTTCTATTCTTCAAATTATTAGGCTATGCAAACCAATTTGCAATGATCGTTTTTTCATATTCATTTTGCATGCCATATACTTAATCGAGCTATACAGGATGCATTTACCATATGCAGTCTAAATATTCAAATGATTAAAAATACATGCAAGTTTATTAAAAGTTTTGCAAAAAGAAAATATGAATATAAATCTAGATGCCTGGCTGCAGGAGCAAGGCTGTCTCTCAGGAAAGATGTGGCCACTAGATAGAATAGTACATATGATATATTTCGTACTGCATCAAAAAACGCCGGAATTATTAGTAACATGTGGAATAAAATTATGCCTGTAGAAAACTACTTAACAGAGGATCATTGGGCGGTTGCAGATCCTTTTGAAGAATTTCTTATGACTTTTAAAGCAACAACCGAACGATTTTCTGCTACTTATACCTCCACTTCTCATATTTTTGTCTCTGAATTGTATAGTATAGATCAATATTTTGCTTGCCATATCGAAAATCATTTACTTCACCAATTATACTTGCCATGCTCTAAATATTTTGCTGAAATTCCAAATGTTTTTTGTTTGTGTTCGATAATAAACTCTAGAATTAAATTTGAAGGTTTGGAAGCTCTTTTAACCAGGTTCCATCCATCCATGGGGGCATAATATAGATATTGATGATTATGTTGGGACCGTTAGAAGTAATTTAGAAGAAGTATTTGATTTGTATGTCACATAATCTTCTGCTAGTAGAACTAGTAGACCACCAACCGCAACTACTTCGCGTGCCTCGATTCCGGCTTTTGCACTTATTCTAGAAGAAAAAGGCACGAGGCCCCGTACCCTCATCATCATCATTTTTAAATGAGTTATTGTTCACACCATAATATTGTATTTTATATTCTCCATTCTTATGCATTTTACAATGAAAACATGTGCTTTTGACCCATGCCTGCTACATGTTACAGGTTACAGGTTCTTGGCGCGAAAACAGTGAAAAACACAAAAGACGACACAAAAGAATGATTTTTGACCAACAAATAGGAAGATCTTAGTAAAGCCCGGCAGAAGAACGGTTCACCATCAACGAGGCGACGCAAGATCCAAATTTACAAGAAAAACGGTTAAAAGATCCATCGCAAAGTGTTCACTGAAAATCTGGAATCACTGTAGAAGCCCAAATGGAAAACGAACTGAAGAAATAAAAAGAAAAGAAGAACCTAAAGAAGCCCAGAAAAGCCCATATGATGACTCCACTAAAGGGCCGCGGAACCGCGGCCCAAGCGCGCCCATGCCGCGGTTCCGCGGCCGTCCTATGCACTTGGTTCGAGAAAATTTACCAAAATTATGTGGAGGCTCTGGAAAAATTTTATAGGGGTATATTTGTAACTTTAGACATGCGGATCAAAATGTAACCTAGGGTTTCCTATTCTCTATAAATAGGAACCCAAATCATTGTAATTTCTTATGCCTCCCTTCATTAATAAATTTTAGAATTCTTTTGGAGAGCATCGGTGTTTCTTTTCAATTCATAAATTCAGATCTGACAACCCTGCGTTGATGATTGGAGAGATGCATCTGTAAGTAGATTTAATTCCTTGCTCTAGTTTAGATTTCAATTCCTGCCCTAGGTAATTTTCATTCTCTGCCCTAGATAAATGTTCTTCAATTCCCTAATGAGTGAGTAGTCTCCTCGCTTGTTAGGGTTAGATCTGGGGAAGGTTTGAGAGACGAAGATCTCTCATCCCCTTTCTTGCCCGTCATATATTTTTATAGGACTCCATGCATACCTTCTTATTCCGCTCCCTACGGCACCCTATCCCTCGAGGTAGCGGTGATATCGTAGTATAAAGGCCCGGATTTTAAGGTTTTCCATGGAGGTTAGGGTAAAGATTAAGAAAGGAAGGACAAGGATCTAGAGGAAGAACAATCTTCCCAATCATCCTAATCCCTTTTATTAATATTTACCATAACACCTAATTAGATCTTCATATGGGTATAGAAAGCGGTGAGATTTATAGACCTTCCAAACTTAACCTAGACCTAACCCTAGCAAGATTTAGATATAGATTAATTCAGTTTTTAGATTTAATAATTAATCCGAACACCCTTCGGAATTAACTCGTAAGCGCGAATCGGAAACTCACAAAATCCCTGTGGACCGACCCGTACTCACCGGCTAGCTGCAAAGCGACGCCGTTCTTGATTGCGGTTATAAATATTTTTGATCTATCTTTTAGAAAGCGCAAGCACGCTAAATCACACCAATCAAATGGCGCCGTTGCCGGGGATGGCGTAGAATTTTCTTTTCGCAATTTCGGGTTAATCATAAAATTTAAAAAATCATAAAAATCAAAAATATCCAAAAAAATAAAAAATATATATAATCTGTTATTTTTGGAAAGGATACTTTGTGGTTGAATTTTTGCAGGATTTACAAAGACGATCTGGAAATTTCCAAAAGACGAAACAGAAAACCAAATATCAAAACAGAAGGAGAACTCAAAATCAGAGCAGCAGAATTTTTCCCGAGACCAGAGCTCTCCATTGCGCCGCCCTTCCGCCGCGCTAACCCACTTTGCTAACCCACTTTATACCGCTGATCCGCCGTGGTCTTGTAAGATCAAAACGTCAAAAAAAATCTGGGGACTCGAGCCAGCTAACAGACCGCGGAAACGCCGCGGGAGGTTGTCTCAGACCGCGGAAACGCGGCATCTTGGTGACGTTAGCTCTTGAAATTGCACTGTAAGTCTCCTCTGTTTTTTCTCTGTACATTTTGAAATATCTTTTCTAAAAATTCCTGCAGGATTTTGTGCGCTATAAAAATATTTCCCGTTCCAAATAACGATCTTGTGCAGGATTTTTGGGCCCCGCTTGAACTAAATTGATTGCAAGAAATATTTTGTTGTTGCATATCTTTTCTCAAATATCTTTTTGCAACAGTTTTTTCCAAATAAAGATTCTTGTGATATGCTTAAGATAATAACTGATTGCAGGTAATATATTTTAGGTTGCATATCTTTAATTAAAAATCTTTTTGCAACAAATTTTCAAACAAAGAAAAAGAAAAAGGAAAATTTTTATTAGAGAACTTGCAAACTTTAGCCCCAAATAAATCCTTGCACCATCCAACCTTCCTTTGTGTCACCTTTCTTCTTTTAACATGGGTACCCCACATAAAAAATCATTAGCCGAACTTTAGTATCCTGAACCTAATTTTGCGTCGTTTGGCAATTTGTTCGGTCAATTTAAAGACGATCCCTCCATGCCTAAAAAATCTCTGAAAGATCACATAGAGGAGTCTAGGAGAAACAGTTTGACTTTTCAACCCACTTTGTGTCAACCTAGTCAATCTTTACCACCTACATATGTTGACACCACTTCTTTAAGTCCTGCTGCAACTCCTAGGCCGATGTCCATTGCTGAGCATATTGCTCAATCTCGCAGTCGATCTTTCACCCCTCTCCACACACCTAGTTCTAGAAAATCTTTGAAAGATCACATAGAGGAATCTAGGAGAAATAGTTTGACTTTTCAACCCACTTTGTGTCAACCAAGTCAACCTTCACCACCTACATATGTTGACACCACTTCCCCAAGTCCTGCTGTAACTCCTAGGCCGATGTCCATTGCTGAGCATATTGCTCAATCTCGTAGCCGATCTTTCACCCCTCTCCACACATCTAGTTCTAGGGATCAACAAGACTATTCACCTTTTTATCCACATGTTGACCCTACCCCAGTCCAATCACCCACTTCCTACCAGTCCTACCCGACCTTTCCACCTTCACTAGACACTGCTTCTACACAGCCATTAGGGAGTTTCACATATCCAAACAATTTCGAATCTTTTACCAAAACCCCCTTACCACCCAAGTCTAGTTTGGAAGAGGCGTTGGAGGCGTATATCGCAGCAACAAATAAAATGGTTAGGAATGTGGAAGCGTCCGTGGCCACCCTTATGCAACCTGCTGAACCGGTAGCTAGTTTCCCGCTAGCTCCAAATTTTTCAATGTATGAGGCGGCAGTTGGACAGAGTGAGAATGAGAGAGGATTTTCCAATCAAACCTACCCTTACCCAATTGAAGCCCACAACTCCAGTTTTCCATCGATTGTCCCTAATGATTCATCAGTTGAAAACAAAAATGAGTTGTGTGATTTTGTAGTGTTTGATTTGCCAGATTTTGAAGAACCCCTTTCGAGTGAAACCAGACTTAATCCTTTCGATCTTTACATCTCCACTCTAGAACCTAAATCGATAAATATCCATGCTTTTGATGAGGTGTCTAAAGAAATTGATTTTCACTTGATTGAGGATATAGACGCCGGGAATATTTCGGATGATGAACCTGTCGATTTAATTGAAATTTTATGTTCAAATCATCATCCCGAGTTATTAAATGTTTCTCCCGAATCTCATATGCGTCTTGATTTTGATGATAATGGCATGGATGAGTTGAATATTGTGGAGAATTATGAGGATAATATTGAAGAGAGTAGTGAGAATCATATTGAGGTTGAACCATTTTTCTTTGATGTGTCGAATTTTCCAATACACCCTCCTAAATCCTTAACTGCTACCCTTCCTCACTCACTTCCTTCCGTCCTTCCTATCGTTTCGACTGTGCAAGAGACCGTTACGCTTTCATCTCCAATACCTAGTTCGACGTACCCATGTTTGCTCACGACTCTTGAGGGATTTAATCTCATTTTTTCACGGGTTGATAGATTAGCACAATCGCTTTTTACACATCGGTCATTACAAATTGTGCTAATCTATACGCTCCATCCACACCCTCAAATTCGTATTCCCACTTTCTTTGGTTCTTCTAATCTTCCTTTAATGATATCGAGTGTTGATGAATCACAATCCGACATTTTGAGTTCGATGATTTTCAATTGGACCTTCGAGGAAAGTTTCGAAGATATTTTCGCCGACGAACTCGCATTCTTAAATGATATGGATTTTGTGACTAATCAACCTCCACTCGAAGAAGTAGAACCCCTACCATTTCTTCTTCCCCTCCGCCATTCTCCTCCACCGAGACCATATTATCCCTTTCTCTCCACACGGTCTCGTGTGCTTCTCATCTCTTTTCTTTCTACTCCATTCTTTCACCAACTCTACCATTACCACGATAGAATTTTTGAATGGTTGGTGCTAACCTTTGGCTTGTGTAAGGCCAAGCTTAAGTTTGGGGGGAACCTTTGTATATATGTTTTCTTTTTCTATAAAAAAAAAACAAAAAAAAAATTTTCAAAACATTAAAAATATAAAAAAAATTGTAAATAAATAAACAGGGGAGTGCCGGTATTTTGACCCTCTTGGTTTAGCATGACAGTGAGGACACTGTCAAGTTCAAGTTTGGGGGTGTGCTCAGTAAGTCTTCTTCCTTCGCATTCATTTGTACATATTTTTGCATTTGCATACTTATTTGAAAAATCCATAAAAATTGAAAAATTTCAAAAATTATAAAAATTATTGTATTCAATTTTGGCTAATTGACTAGAGTTTGACAAATAGGTCAACTGGCTAGGAACAACTAAATCTTAGACTTAGTAAATTAAAAACCCTAAAAATAACCTTCCTTAAAGATTAACGGTAGAAAGTATATGTCTTTGTAGGTTATTTAGAAATAGGCAAATTTTGGGTTCACTTCTTGGGCTAAGTCTAAACAAGGGAAGAGTATTGATGTTCTTATTAGAGTATAAGTTTGAAAAATAGTTCCTAGCTTAAGTCTAGATTCTGAAAACATGTACCCTACAAAATGCACAAACACACACCTTGAAACTTGGATTAGTAGAAGAGACCTTGAAATACTCTTGTCTAAAGTCCTTAGCACAATGAAAAAGAAAAAAAAAAGGGTGGATAGAGAAAAAAAAATGGACACTGGTTTTTGTGATTATTTAAGGCTGTAAAAATAGAAAAATATTTAGCGAGGGTGCTTCATCACCTAGTGCCTTAGACCAACTGGTTTGGGAGCCACTGCTAAAAGCCTTGGGTGTTGCAAAACTAGGAAGTACGCTTTAAAATGCTAACACATCTTATAATCGGTTGTTGGTACCTCAAGAAGTATTAACAGTCGCATGAAGGATGTGAAAGCGAAAATTTCAAAAGTGCTTTGGACAATGGACGGGAGTACGATTGCTTGATTTGAATTTCCAAGTGTAGGGGTGATTTTTACACACACGTGGGGATATGTGATTAGAGTTTAGATAAGAGAAAGGAATGAAGAATAGAACTTGTATCTTTAATGGAGTTGATAAAAATTCCTAAGTGGAAATGGAACCCTAGAAGGAAAACTTAGGAAATGCCGAAAGCTAAGTAAGATCTGCATGATATATATAATCTTAAGTTAAATGATGAGAAAGTGTGAAGAAAATGGGTGGATAATTTGCGAGTCAAAAGATAATAGAATTCCTTGTTAGAAAATCTAATTGGAGAACAAAAGTTAATGGGCCGAATTGATAGGATTTTGTGGGTAGTATCCGCTGAAAACCCTCAGGAGACAACACTCCTCCTACTAGGGACACCTAGAGGTTTAACGGCTTGTTGCACGAGCTCAGTGTAATCGCGTTCCCTGCGAAAGTGCGGTTAGGATTTTTGTAGAGAATAAAACAATAAGTTTGCTCGAGGACGAGCAAAAGATAAGTTTGGGGGTATTTGTTCACACCATAATATTGTATTTTATATTCCCCATTCTTATGCATTTTACAATGAAAACAGGTGCTTTTGACCCATGCCTGCTACATGTTACAGGTTACAGGTTCTTGGCGCGAAAACAGTGAAAAACACAAAAGACGACACAAAAGAAGGATTTTTGACCAACAAATAGGAAGATCTTAGTAAAGCCCGGCAGAAGAACGGTTCACCATCAACGAGGCGACGCAAGATCCAAATTTACAAGAAAAACGGTTAAAAGATCCATCGCAAAGTGTTCACTGAAAATCTGGAATCACTGTAGAAGCCCAAATGGAAAACGAACTGAAGAAATAAAAAGAAAAGAAGAACCTAAAGAAGCCCAGAAAAGCCCATATGATGACTCTACTAAAGGGCCGCGGAACCGCGGCCCAAGCGCGCCCATGCCGCGGTTACGCGGCCGTCCTATGCACTTGGTTCGAGAAAATTTACCAAAATTATGTGGAGGCTCTGGAAAGATTTTATAGGGGTATATTTGTAACTTTAGACATGCGGATCAAAATGTAACCTAGGGTTTCCTATTCTCTATAAATAAGAACCCAAATCATTGTAATTTCTTATGCCTCCCTTCATTAATAAATTTTAGAATTCTTTTGGAGAGCATCGGTGTTTCTTTTCAATTCATAAATTCAGATCTGACAACCCTGCGTTGATGATTGGAGAGATGCATCTGTAAGTAGATTTAATTCCTTGCTCTAGTTTAGATTTCAATTCCTGCCCTAGGTAATTTTCATTCTCTGCCCTAGATAAATGTTCTTCAATTCCCTAATGAGTGAGTAGTCTCCTCGCTTGTTAGGGTTAGATCTGGGGAAGGTTTGAGAGACGAAGATCTCTCATCCCCTTTCTTGCCCGTCATATATTTTTATAGGACTCCATGCATACCTTCTTATTCCGCTCCCTACGGCACCCTATCCCTCGAGGTAGCGGTGATATCGTAGTATAAAGGCCCGGATTTTAAGGTTTTCCATGGAGGTTAGGGTAAAGATTAAGAAAGGAAGGACAAGGATCTAGAGGAAGAACAATCTTCCCAATCATCCTAATCCCTTTTATTAATATTTACCATAACACCTAATTAGATCTTCATATGGGTATAGAAAGCGGTGAGATTTATAGACTTTCCAAACTTAACCTAGACCTAACCCTAGCAAGATTTAGATATAGATTAATTCAGTTTTTAGATTTAATAATTAATCCGAACACCCTTCGGAATTAACTCGTAAGCGCGAATCGGAAACTCACAAAATCCCTGTGGACCGACCCGTACTCACCGGCTAGCTGCAAAGCGACGCCGTTCTTGATTGCGGTTACAAATATTTTTGATCTATCTTTTAGAAAGCGCAAGCACGCTAAATCACACCAATCAGTTATCAATATATTTACAAACTGAATCGGATGTAGATTATAACATAGATGAATTTGATATTTTAGCCTGGTGGAAAAACCACGAACATTTGTATCCGGTGCTTTCCACCATGGCCCATAATTTACTAACCATTCTAGTCTCCACAGTAGTGACGGAAAGTGTTTTTGGTACAGATGGCAGGATATTAAGTGAGAAAAGATAGCGGCTTGGAGCATGATACAAAGGAGTGCATAATTTGCTCGTAGGATTGGGAAGCAACAGCTGTCAGGAAACAAAATACAATCACTTTGCACTCGATTATCTATCTGAGGAGCTACAGGATCAGACGAGACCAACACCGAAGAAGGAATCATAACCGGTGGTGTAACGACCGTATTTTCTAATACCCAATAAAAAGTCTTTATTTAGTACCAAGTATTTATTTTCATATTTACTTGATGGAAAAATATTTTATCTTAATGATTTTATTTTTAAAAGTGATGTGAGTAATTTTTAAAGCATTTAAATATAATTAAAGAATTTTTTAAAAGCTATTTATATTTTTCTGGGCTTAAAATGTTTTAATTAATGCCTTAAAATGATTTGCATATTTTTATTATAAATTAAAATAATTATTTCGTAATTAAAATATTTTATTTTTAAATAATTATAATAACTAACTGATATTCTAGATATGTGAATATTATTTAGTTTTAGCCAAAATTATTTTTAAACTGAAGATGACAATAAAATATATTTTCTGGAATTTTTCTCATATTTTTCAATATTTTAAACAAAATTTTTAAAACAAATTCGATTTTTTAAAAAAAAATACAGTTTTAGTTTTAAAATTTCAAAGAAAAATAATAAAATATATATAAAGGGAATTTAACCTGGATCGTTGGATGAGAGATCCAACGGCCCAGAGCGGCTGGCGGCGCCCACGTGGTGGAGGACCACGCGAAACCGCATGATTCCTCATGCTGCCACGTAGCGATGTGGGCAGCGGCTCTTGGACCGTTGGATTCAGATCCAACGGCCACGATTCGGTGGCGGCAGCAATCATCAAATGATGATTGGGGAATCATTTGGGATGCAGATTTTGAGGTATTTGACCAGATTTTTTGGATTTTATTGTTGGAGAAAGATCCTATAAATAGAGACCTTCAAACTCTATTTTCTCACATCACAGAATTCCGAAAATTCTGAAAAAAAATAACCAGGCCTTCGTATCCTCGACGCTGTGGTTCCACCCAATCATCGAGGAAAAATCCGAGTGCGGAGTTATTGAGATCGTAGTACAAATCTACGCTTTCGACCCATCGACATCCAACTCAAACCAAAAGTAGGATATGCCTCTCACTACTTATCTGTGACCTTCTTTTCTTTAGTGGTCTTAGTTTCATGTTCTAATCTCCAAACTTATTTTAAAATGATGTTAAAAATAATTCTGTATACCTTTTGTGATACCTCCTAAGTATAGAATTGATACATGCTTGAAATGGAATAAATAAATCATCCTTATATGCGTAAATATTGCACCATTGTCCTACATGGAAAATGCTATACTTGATGTTAGAACCCGTGGGGTATCAATTCACCTTTTATATACATACACTTACCTATGATACCGATAAGATCTCGAAATAGGTTACTTCCACAAAATACCCTCATTTTATTAAAATGTTGTGTCTGATTAAATTACCCATATGATATAAGACGATTTGAAAAAAAAATACTTTAGTCACACTATAACGATATACTTTTACTCGCACTCTTATCCGCCAATTATCTTAGTTTTGTTAAAATCCCTTTACCTTTTGAAAAGGGGTATTACTAATTTAAATAACTATGCTATGGTTTTCAACTTAACCCCCTTTCACTTAGAAAGAATATTTTTATATTAATTTTTTTCTTATCCTATTAACCAAGGTTTAATAAGATACCTGTTGGGGTCAAAAATTACACCCGGTTGTCCAAGTCAAAGTCAAAGTCAAAATCAACCCCAAGTAAGCGGGCTCAAGCCCGGATCAAGTGGGCCCATGCCCAAGTCGAGCCTCGCGGCCGGCCTCCCCCATTCTAAAATGAAACCATATAATAAATAATTTTGATATAATTTTAATTATGCATGAATGTAAGAAAAATGGGTATAAAGCCAAATTTTTGTAAAGCTTCTGGCTCATGTGCGAAAGAAATGAGCATATGAGGCATGGGATGGGCAAAATGCCATTTTGTAAAGCTTAAGGGGCTATATGTAAATTTGTAAGTCTATATAAGGCAACATGATAATGAAATAAAGGATAACTTTTTATTCCCCTCTAAACCTAGGGTTTTTGTGCCTCCTTCTCCTTCCTCAAGGTTCTAAACCTTCTTCCCATTTTTAATTCAATCAAGAGTTTTATTCTTCTTTTTCTAAAATTAAATAGTTTTTCACCACAAAACCCATAAAGGGGAGTTCAGATCTTCCATCAGATCTCAAAAGGGGAGATTCTTAAATCCCCCATTTTTTTCCAAGATCCGGCCAACTGAGAGGAACGAGAAGGAAACTCACCTCCAAAAATCCCACTTTGGGAAAAATCCAAGGCTAAAAGAGGGAAGAAGGGGCCCCCTTCAATATTTTACAAAGATTTCTGGGAGTTTAACTCCATTCAAGATCTGGAGTTTAATTTCATAATTTAATCTCTTTTCAGGAGTTTAACTCCAGGAGTCAAATCGGGAGCACAGCTCCCAGTACAGAGACCAAGTCCCTTTTCCTGTTGACGTCCAGTGCCAGTGTGAGTGGAGAAACGATATGGTTGCCAAAGGACTAAATGAAAGTATATTGTTCGATAGAAGTGAGTGGAGACAGGGGATTCATGTGTTGGACCCGGCGTGATTCTCATGTTGGTTCATGTAGCCTACCCCTTATACTTGGGATAAAAGGCTCAGTTGTTGTTGTTGTTGTTGTCCAGTGCCAGTGTGCCAAGCACGTGGGGGTGCCGACGCTTGGCGCTTAGCGCCAACGTCCAGCACCCGCGTGCTAGGCACGTGAGGCACTGGCACCGACGCGTCCTTTGGACGCCATTCTTTTTTTTTTTCATACACACACTCCACAACATTGTCCCCATTAGAAAAAATTTCTAACAGGGCGCTGCCCCTGTTCACAACAGAATACTGCATTTTATACCGCCCATTCTTACGCTCGTGTGTTTATAGGTAGGTGCTTTTAATCCGTGTTTGTTACATGTTTACAGATTACAGGTTTCCAGTCCAAATATTGTAAATCAAGACAAAATCTCCATAGTTACGTCAAAATACAGAACATCTGTCACAACAGATAAAAGCCGGGTTCCGGTCATCCATATCCGTCCAGTGCCGAGTACCGGTTCCAGGGACAAGACATATGACAGCAGTCATTCGTGTCTCGGACAAGCACGGAGCACGAGAGGGGCTGCACAAGAATCAATGGGTGCGCGGAGCTCAAGAGAGATAAAGTCAAAAGTGAAGAAAAGATAACAATCTTGGACTATGAATTCTGCTGATATTCTGGAAGAAATTATCAGAAAATACATGTACCAGACAAGAGGGGACAGGAGACCAGGAAAACACTCAGAAGCCCACACCCTAAACCCACAGTAGGGGCGCGGATCCGCGGCCATAGGGGGCTATAGGCGGCGGATCCGCGGCCGTACGGTGGCCTCGTTCTGTCGTTTTTCTGGGGTGTTTTGGTCTTTTCACATGTGGTCCTCTGGTTGCCCTAGAACTCCATTCTCCTGCCTATAAATACAGCAGATCAGGGCTGAGCCAAGGGAGCAATTTTTGGAGCTTTTCTTTGTTCTCTTTTTTTGTTGTTTTGTTCTTCTTCTTCCTCTTCTTCATTCTTTCTCCATGACATTGTAGTGAGAGCTTTTGAGTGGAAGATTAATGAAGATGAGGGTTCTTTATTTTTCTTGTTAGTTTGCTCCCCCTTGAGATTTCTGCTTTCTCTTGCTCATTCAATCTCTTCATTGAGGTTGAATGGTTAAGAGTTAGTTATTGATCTCAAGGGTCGTATTTTCTCACGGACTAGCACTTCATTTCACATGCGTTCTCTACCCTTCTCTTGATCTTGCAAGTTCTTCATTGAGCTTGCAAGTTTAAGGGTTGGCTATTGAGCACATGCTTGGCTTGGGTCCTAGCTCCGTATTCTTTTTATTACCCGCTTTTTATTACTTGTCTTTTTATTACTTGCATTTTATTTCATGCATTTTATTCATGCTCTTTAATACTTGTATCTTTTCTTTTCTTTGTTCTTTTCTTTTTGTTCTCTTTTGTTTATATTGTGAATGTTGTAATTATTGTTCTTGTTAAGAATTAATACGGTTTCATAAGTTAACATTTCTTTGCCAATTCCTTTTCCCGTTATTTTCCATTTGAACTTCGCCCAAACCATACGCAAGCGCTCCGTTAGGCACCGTACCCTGACAAGGTAACGGTGATTCCTAACCGCGACCGGTTGCGTTCGGTTTGGCCGGAGGCGAAAGCAAGAGACAAGAACGGAAGGACAAGGGTAAATAAGCCGGATTCCACGAATACCGCGCTTAAATCCCCTAATCCACGTTGTTGCCGATTGCTTAGCTTCAATTGGTCAAGACTCGGCTCAAAGGTTTTTGAGTACGGATTTCTTAGCTTACAATCTCGTATTTTTCTTAACAACTTTTTACTTGCAGATAAACACATAGGTTAGATCAAACACTCATACAGATTCTTTATTGACTCGTCTAAGACAAGAAGGTAAGATAACACCATCTCCCTGTGGACCGACCCGTGCTCACCGGCTAGCTGCATAGCGACACCGTCCTGATCGCGGTTACACTTTAAACCTTTGAACATCCGACACGCCAAAAGCGTGCGATCAAATGGCGCCGTTGCCGGGGAGACGGTAGCGTATTTTCTTTCTTGTTATTCGGGTTAATATTCTTTTTGTATATATATATAAAAAAAATATTCCTTTTGTTTTTTTTGGACAATATTTTTGTGGGCAAGTGTGCAGATTTTTGCAGATTTGCAAACTGCGATTGTGGGAGCAAAGTGTACATTCAAAGTTAAGGTGATTACGGAGTACAGTGCCAAAGATCCGGGTAGTTTGACCCGCGCAAGCGAACCTTTCAAGCTTACCGGACTCGATTCAACGGGGGTTTCTTAACCCAAAACTTAAACGGTACGTACTTTACTAACACCTTCTTCTCAAATCCGACGCTTCCAATATACTATTCTTTTGCAGGATTCTTTGCAAGTTCGCTAGCAAACGCCAAAATTGACTAACCCGTATTTGTTGCAGCGCCGCGCTTAAAATAAAAAATGATTGTTTGATTCTTTATAGAATTTTTTGAATTGCGCATTGCATCAATTAATACGGACTTAAGGGCAAGCGAACCCCACAACATACGGTAAAGGATTTCATCACCTTTTCCGTGGCCCACAAATCACGAACTTGAGCATAACGATAACCCGCACAAATTTTAAAAGAAACTAGACTTTAAGCCTTAAGGACTTCGCGCTCACTAGGAGAAGTTAACTGTATTTAGAAGCTTGCTTAACGGTATATTGTTTACGGGGTGTCTAGGAAAGTGTTAACGGCGAAACCGCCAAAAGAGAAAGGGTTATTTAATTAAGGAACTTCGCGAAAGCGTTGGAAAACCTCCCCTTATCTCTGCACTTACCTGGCCTCGTGATCAGTGTATCTTGAGCCTGTTTCTCGACACAGTTTTACTTCGACAATCAAGTTCTCGAGCAGGTCTAGTTGACCTAGGTGAATCCTAGAACGATTAGGTGTGTGGTATTTTTGTGTCGTGATTATTTTTGTCCATATTTCTTTTGTGTATATTTCATTCTTTTGCTAACAACTAACTAAAAAATAAAAAAAATCATTCATTTTTCCCCTCCTTTTCTCTGCCTTTCTTTCCTTCTCTCTTCATAATCATGGGTACCCCACCTCGCAAAACTCTTGCCGAACTTTGGTACCCACAACCAGACAGTACATCCTACGGTTCTTGTTTTGGTCGAACTTCGAACGACCCCTCCATGCCCAAAATTTCTTTGAAAGATCGGATAGACGCGTCTAGGACGAACAACTGGACCCCGCAATCCACTTCGTATCAACCGTTTCAAACACTCACCCCTTCTTTCGTTGATATCCCTTTTGAAAGTCCAGTTGTAGCCACCAGACCTATGTCTCTTGCTGAACATATTGAACAATCCCGTAGCCGATCTTTCACTCCTTTCACCACTTCGAATTCTCGGGATCAACAATTCCATTCACCTTCTTATCCCAATGTTGATCCCACTCCTGTCCAGCCATTCAATTCCTACCAATCCTACCCTACTTTTGCACCTTCCCTAGACATTGCTTCTACACAGCCATTTGGGGGTTTCCAGTATCCAACCAACTTCGCATCTTTTACTGAAACCCCATCACAACCTATGTCTAGCTTAGAACAGTCCTTGGAAGAATTTAGGGTAGCTTCACAACAGACGATGGATTTGAATGCGTCCATGGCCGCCCTCATACAACCTAGTGATCCGGTAGCTAGTTTTCAACTAGCTCCTAATTTTTCAATGTATGATGAGGCGGCAAGACAGGCTGTGAATTTGAGTGGAGAGAGTGAGATGTACCCCCTTCCAAATCAAACCTACCCGTCCCAAATTGAATCCCACAACTCCTGTTTTGAAAATCTATCGAGTATCCTACATGATTTATCAATTGAAGATAGAATGATGAATGAGTTGTGCGACTTCGTAGTGTTTGATTTGCCCGCTTATGAAGGGTCTCTTCCAAGTGAAACCGATCCTAAACCTTTTAACCTCTACACCTCCATCTTAGAACCTGAATTGATTAATATCCATGCTTTGGTTGAGGTGTCTGAGAATATTGAATTCCACTTGATTGAGGATATTGACGCCGAGAATATTTTGGATGATGAACCCATAGACTTCGCTGAATTTTTCTCTCCAACTCATCATCCCGAGTCATTAAATGTTTTTCCCGAACTTCATATGCGTCTTGATTTTGATGAAATAGGCATGGATGAGCTTAACTTTGAGGAAAACTCTGAGGATAGATTTGAGGATGAACCAGTTATAATTGATGAGTCGGATTTTCCAATTCATCCTATCCCTTCCACTGACTGTGTACACCCTCCTGAACCTTTAAACGAAAACCTTCCTCAACCGCTTCCCTCCACCCTTTCCATCGTTCCGACCTTGCAAGAACCCGTATCATTTTCACTTCATATGTCTGGTTTACCAAGTTCGGCGTACCCATGGTTTCTTGCGAATCTTGAGGGATTCGACCCCATTTCCCGACGAGTAAATATATTAGCACAATCACTTTCCACACATCGGTCATCCCATATTGTGCTAAACTATTTACTCCAGTTACACCCTCAAGTTCGTATTCCACTTCTTTTTTCCTTCCGCCATTCTTCTTCTTCTCATCTACCGAGACCGCATTCCACTTCTCTCCACAAGCGGTCTCGCGTAGTCTCCATTTCTTACCTCTCCGCATTCTTCCACCAGCCACTGCTTTATAGAGATAAGATCTTTGAATGGTTGGTGTTAACTTTTGGCCTGTGTAAGGCCTTATATAAATGGATACTGTTCTTTCCCCCCTAATCCTGAATTTCAACGCTTAACAGTGGAAAAACTGTTTTACTTAAGTTTGGGGGGGGCTCTTTTTTGTATATATTTTTTTTGTTTTCTTTGTTGTATATAATTTGTTTTTAGGGAGCGCCGACAATTTTGACCCTCTTGGTATAGCCTGACAGTGAGGGCACTGTCAAGTTTAAGTTTGGGGGTGTGCTCGGTAAGCTTTCTTCCTTCGCATTCATTTGTATATTTTGCATTTGCATACCTTATTTAAAAACCCATAAAAATTTAAAAATTTTCTAAAAATATAAAAACTTTTTTGTCAAGTTAGCTTGTGGAAGAACTCTGATTCAACATTCGACGGTTTTTGTTTGAAAAAAAATAGGAATAACTAAATCTTATGTTTGGTTTTTGAAAACCTGAAAGATAACTCTCCTTTGAAGTTAACTATAGCTGATATACGTCTTTACATTACACTACACGTGTTGTGAGTCTTGGAAATTAGATGACAAGTCTTTTATGTTTAAAAAAAAAACTTTTAAATAGATAAATGATTTTCTGAGGATCAAATAGGTTTGTTCTGAAATAAGTAATATATCAAGAATAGTTTATGAAGTAAGTGAATATGAAGGAATGTTATTGATGCCTTAATTGGAACTAAGTCTGAAAAATAACCCATCTGAAACTTGATTGGAATGATTACACACCGAACCCACTAAACACGTCTTTTATCCAAAAAATAATTGAACTACCGGTTATATCTCCGTTCGTATTGAATCATCATGTTTTTCACGCCAAACTGTCTTTTGTTTTTGGACCTAGGTAACTTGAGTAATTAAGTCCGCTGAGGTGTTTCTACACCTAATGCCCTAAAACCAACGGGTTTGGGTGCATTGGCCCAAAGCTCGCTAAGAAGCCTAGAAAGTCCAGATAAAAACAAAGTCAAGCAAGTGTTCTCTCCGAGTTAAAATTCCTAACGGTTCTTTGTGTGAGAATAATCTTGATAAAAGACAGGCTTTTATAAAAAAAAATTTAACGGAGATATGAAGGTTTTATTCTATGATAAAGACTATTGCACGTTCACAGTGGTGTGTATGAAATGAAAACAAGAAAAAAATGGAGTGAAGAATAAGACCTAGTTTCCTGTTAAGGAAGATAGAAATTCTGAAGTTGAAACTTTACTGGAAAACGAAACTTGAAAAATGCTTAACTCTTTATAAAACTTGTGTGATCCTTTTAAAATTGTTATCTGGGCTTTATTGTGTGACATAATGACTTTATTCGACCTTTCGGAACTTAACGACACTATTTGCACTGCACGTAAAGACATATAAAATCTGTAGTTAAATAAGAAGCGAGGTGTGAAAACTAAAGGTTCGATAGTCTAGACTTAGGATTATAGAATTGTTATTTTCTGAAACAAAACTTTAGGGGTTTGAATCTTAGTTATTTTACAAAACTAGCTTGACCGGATTTTGTGGGTAGTATCCACTGAAAACCCTCAGGAGACAACACTCCTCCTACTAGGGACACCTAGAGGTTTAACGGCTTGTTGCACACGCTCAGTGCAATCGCGTTCCCTGCGAAAGTGCGGTTATCATTTTATTTTTGTGAATAATTGGTTTTGCTGGGGACGAGCAAAGGTTAAGTTTGGGGGTATTTGTTCACAACAGAATACTGCATTTTATACCGCCCATTCTTACGCTCGTGTGTTTATAGGTAGGTGCTTTTAATCCGTGTTTGTTACATGTTTACAGATTACAGGTTTCCAGTCCAAATATTGTAAATCAAGACAATCTCCACAGTTACGTCAAAATACAGAACATCTGTCACAACAGATAAAAGCCGGGTTCCGGTCATCCATATCCGTCCAGTGCCGAGTACCGGTTCCAGGGACAAGACATATGACAGCAGTCATTCGTGTCTCGGACAAGCACGGAGCACGAGAGGGGCTGCACAAGAATCAATGGGTGCGCGGAGCTCAAAAGAGATAAAGTCAAAAGTGAAGAAAAGATAACAATCTTGGACTATGAATTCTGCTGATATTCTGGAAGAAATTATCAGAAAATACATGTACCAGACAAGAGGGGACAGGAGACCAGGAAAACACTCAGAAGCCCACACCCTAAACCCACAGTAGGGGCGCGGATCCGCGGCCATAGGGGGCTATAGGCGGCGGATCCGCGGCCGTACGGTGGCATCGTTCTGTCGTTTTTCTGGGGTGTTTTGGTCTTTTCACATGTGGTCCTCTGGTTGCCCTAGAACTCCATTCTCCTGCCTATAAATACAGCAGATCAGGGCTGAGCCAAGGGAGCAATTTTTGGAGCTTTTCTTTGTTCTCTTTTTTTGTTGTTTTGTTCTTCTTCTTCCTCTTCTTCATTCTTTCTCCATGACATTGTAGTGAGAGCTTTTGAGTGGAAGATTAATGAAGATGAGGGTTCTTTATCTTTCTTGTTAGTTTGTTCCCCCTTGAGATTTCTGCTTTCTCTTGCTCATTCAATCTCTTCATTGAGCTTGAATGGTTAAGAGTTAGTTATTGATCTCAAGGGTCGTATTTTCTCACGGACTAGCACTTCATTTCACATGCGTTCTCTACCCTTCTCTTGATCTTGCAAGTTCTTCATTGAGCTTGCAAGTTTAAGGGTTGACTATTGAGCACATGCTTGGCTTGGGTCCTAGTTCCGTATTCTTTTTATTACCCGCTTTTTATTACTTGTCTTTTTATTACTTGCATTTTATTTCATGCATTTTATTCATGCTCTTTAATACTTGTATCTTTTCTTTTCTTTGTTCTTTTCTTTTTGTTCTCTTTTGTTTATATTGTGAATGTTGTAATTATTGTTCTTGTTAAGAATTAATACGGTTTCATAAGTTAACATTTCTTTGCCAATTCCTTTTCCCGTTATTTTCCATTTGAACTTCGCCCAAACCATACGCAAGCGCTCCGTTAGGCACTGTACCCTGACAAGGTAACGGTGATTCCTAACCGCGACCGGTTGCGTTCGGTTTGGCCGGAGGTGAAAGCAAGAGACAAGAACGGAAGGACAAGGGTAAATAAGCCGGATTCCACGAATACCGTGCTTAAATCCCCTAATCCACGTTGTTGCCGATTGCTTAGCTTCAATTGGTCAAGACTCGGCTCAAAGGTTTTTGAGTACGGATTTCTTAGCTTACAATCTCGTATTTTTCTTAACAACTTTTTACTTGCAGATAAACACATAGGTTAGATCAAACACTCATACAGATTCTTTATTGACTCGTCTAAGACAAGAAGGTAATATAACACCATCTCCCTGTGGACCGACCCGTGCTCACCGGCTAGCTGCATAGCGACACCGTCCTGATCGCGGTTACACTTTAAATCTTTGAACATCCGACACGCCAAAAGCGTGCGATCAGCCCCGCATCTCGCTAGGGGGCTGCTAACCCCCTTAACCCCCAGCCCGCTATCCATGTAGCGAGACCCCCGTAAAACTCCGTGGGCCCCCCGATATATCCAATTCCCCTCCAAAACACATACGCACATTGCACATTAAGTTAGCATGATTAGTTTGACCAGTCAATCGGAGGTTGCTTCGCTTCAAAGACGAGGGGTAATTAACGGCAACTTAGTCCGCGATTGCTGGAGGTTTCGATTCCCACAATCAATAAACCCCCGTCTATCCTAGGCATGGGGAATCTGTAGTACGCCTGACAAGCGACACGTATTCCCATCTCGACGGGGTGACGAAAATACCCTACAATACCCTAATAGGACAATATTTTATATGAAACACCCCGTGGTTACTAGACAATCGTCCCTGAAAAGGACACAAATCCTGTTGTCCATGTGCAACGGTTATCAACGCGGATTTGTTCTTGTATAATATCACCTTTAATAAAATACCATAATTTTTATAGGATAATGGTTTACGTAAATATCTTGTGGTTGATAGGCAATCGTCCCTGAAAAGGACACAAATTCCGCCGTCCATGTGCAGCGGTTGCCAACACGAACGTATTTCTAAAACGTTACCCCCAAGTAAACCATAACTTTATAAGATTATTATTTACAATAAAATACCTTAATCCATCCTAAAAGAATACAATTTCATTTAAATACTTTGATCTTTACTAAAAGGCTATTTTCAGTAAAAACCATAACCTTTATAAATGATATTTTCCAAAAAGAATATTTAAAAGATAATTTCAAATAAATACCATAATTTTTCATTAAAAAGACATTTTCTTTAAAATACCGTGGGTTTTCCCAAAAATTATAATTACTCTAAAATATCATGACTTTCTTATAAATCATAACTACCATTAAATGCTATGTTTTTTTATTAACTAAGGGTTTTATTAAATATTATGATACACCTTGCAGACTTTAAAAGGTAATAAGATAAAATGAGTGGTGTTTCCCCCAATCAGAGCAAAACTCTGTTAAAATTTTGAAATTTAAAATGAAGCGGCGCTTCATAAAAGCGCTCACGCTAAATGCGCCAGCGCTAAGAGTCAAAGACTCTGATGCAGCGCTCACGTGCAAAGCACGAGAGCGCCAGCAGCGCCAGCTCCAGCTCCAGCTCTAAGAGCCAAAGACTCTGATGCAGCGCTCTCGTGCAAAGCACGACAGCGCTAGCGCTAAGTGCGCTAGCACCAAGAGTCAAAGACTCTGATGCAGCACGCACGTACAAAGCACGAGAGCGCTAGCGCTGGAACTAAATGTTCCCCACTCTTGGATCAAAGTTCCAACAAAGATGACTAAAAATCATCAGAATACCTCTGAAAAATAGAGCACCGTTGGATCGAAGATCCAATGGTGATTAAAAATCACCAAGATACAGAATAAGTTATGTATGGTGTTCCCGCCAAAATATTCGGTCAAAGATCTATTTGTTCCTGTTTATACCGGTTTAAGTTGCGTTTACAGATATGTGTGAAATCAGGCTTGTTCATATATACGCGCACGCACACATCAGAGAAAGACCAGGTGTTAGAAAAGAAGCATTTAGTGGTCAACGACAAAAACAAAGCATTTAATTAATTAAGCATTTTATTCCACAGGAAATAGATCACCAAACATGGGATCGAAAGTATAGGGATTTACAAAACTATGGATAAAACTATCTAACACCTTCTCTGCCTTCTCCACCATGTCAAAGCGGCGATCTTCACGAGGAGTAGTTACCCATCGGTCTGCACCGCACCTATCAGCGAAAGCAGACATGATGACCCGCTGAGCCCGTATTTGGCTTAGCAGCCGAACAGAGCAATCCCTCAGAGCAGTGGTAATAAAAAATGCCTTGTGAAAGCACTCGATTTTGTCCTCCGCGGCGTCGAGCATTGCCAGAGTCATCTCCGCAGGGGGAGGGGGAATATCATCGATCACGGACAAGGAGACCATCTGAAGCCAAATGGAGCCGATCGGTAGAGGAGATCTTACACGAGTCAAGAGCTCGTGCAACACCGTGTCGCATTGTTCATCCGTAAGATTAAGGTTCAGCAAGCGCGCGGCAAAACGAGGAACAATTTCCTCAATAGGCACCTCCCATGGTTTCCGGCAACCATGTGGGCGATTACAAGCCATAGCTCTTATTTGTTAAAATGATTCTCTGAAAATGAGAGAGAAAAGAAGTATTGCTTCAGATTATGAAGGCATACATTTAAGTCTAGACACAGAAAATGCTGTACATGATGGAACTATTTCCAAGCTCTGGGAAAGAGAAGTTTGACTCAGGAAAAGCAGAAAAGAAAGGTGAAAAGACACCTTCAGTAATGAGTAAGCGCCTCACGTGCAAAGTACGAGAGCGCCAAGAGTGCCAGTGTCATGAGTCAAAGACTCTGAGGCAGAGCATCACGTGCAAAGCACGAGAGCGCTGAGCGCCAGCGCTAAAGAGTCAAAAACTATGATGCAGCGCTCACGTGCAAAGCACGAGAGCGCTAGTATCAAGTGCACCAACGCCAAGAGTCAAAAAATCTGATGCAACGCTCACATGCAAAGCACGAGAGCGCTAGCGCCAAGTGCGCCAGCACCAAGAGTCAAAGGCTCTGATGCAGCGCTCACGTGCAAAGCACGAGAGCGCTGGCGCTGGAACTAAATGTTCCCCACCTTTGGATCAAAGATCCAACAAAGATGACAAAAAATCATCAAACTACCAGAAAGAAAGTTCTGTTGAGAAAATACTCCTCAGATCTTTCCAAACAGGAAAGATTGTGATCTGTAAATCAGAGCACCGTTGGATCAAAGATCCAATGGTGATTAAAAAAATCACCAAGATACAGAATAAGTTCTGTATGGGAAAAGATTTTCCCAATCTTGTTAAAAAAAGAAGTTAGCCTTCTGTAAAACAGAAGCTCTAGGATCAAAGATCCAAAGGTGGGAAATATCCCCAAATCAATCAGAGAAAAATCTCTTCAACCGATTCAACAAATCAGCCTCCCCTATATAAAGGACCCAAGACTTCAAGTCTTAAAAAGAGGAACCCCCCACAAACTTGGAGAAATTTCAGAAAGAAGAGCAAGCTCTCGAAGGAAAAAGAATTTCTTCAAGGTAAATAAAATAGAGAGATTAAAGCATCTCATCAAATGAAGAGGAACTTAGTTTCTTTTTCTAAATCATAGATCTATAAGACAGAGATCTTTTACATAAGAGATCATAGTATCTCATCATAAAAAGGGGGCAAGAAGAATTCAAATCTCTTCAGATCACAGATCCATAAAGGCAAAGCCTTTCAACAAAAAAAAAAGAGATTGTAACACCTCCTGTAAAAATAAGAACTTCGTTCTTAGACCCACGAGACAAGGTCTCTTATAAACGAGAATTTAATTCTCAGAGCGTAGAACTGATCAAAGTTGCCTAAAAAAGAGCTTTAACGCTCCAAATTAAAAAGAAGTGCCTCAGCGCTCCAAAACTACCGCACAGCGCCACAGCGCTCCTAGCGCTCCAATTCAAAGAAGCGCCCAGCGCTTCAAGGTTGGAGCTCAGCGCCAAGCTCACCACGTGCTCCTCACATGTGTGCTATTTCACAAGAAGCGCTCTGCACTCATTAACTGGCGCTCAGCGCCAAGCGCGCCACGTGCTCCTCACGTGTGCGCTATTTTACAAGGAGCGCTCTGCACTCATTAACTGGCACTCATCGCGAAGCGCACCACGTGCTCCTCACGTGTGCGCTGAAGGAACATAAATTGTTCTTTAAATAAGGCCCCAGAGCCATAATGAGTGCACAATACTCAATAAAAGACAAAAAAAATTGTCAGAACCCAAACCAATGCTCAGCATTGCTAAATGTCCAACATTCTAACTGAGTGGGCCGAGCCCAAATTGGACACAAATCCCTCATTTAGATTAATTGAGCCCATATGCTCATAAATCTTTTAACTGATCTTAGTCCCAAACATGACTACAGATCTCCCAACCAACATTGGTTCAAGGGTACATCTCTCCATACCTTTGATATATGTCGTTGTAATTCTTCAACGTCTTCAGAGAGATGGAAGGTCCCAATAACCAATAACTTTTGGTACATCCCCAAACGGTTGAATCAAAACCACACAGACTATGACGTCTTTAAACTGGACCATGATGTCTTTAAACCTTACGGATTGTGGAGTCCTTATACTCATGGACTATGATGTCCTTCAAATTTTTGGACCGTGAGATCCTTAAACTCATAGACTATGATGTCTTTAAACTCCATGGACTATGGTGTCCTTAAACTTATGGACCGCAACGTCCCTAAACTAAAACAATAGAGTCCACATGCTCTTTTGTTGGATCTAAATGATCCTGTTGAGTAGATCTTAGTCTAAAAATTGGACTAATGTATTCTCAACAATGTTTAAGTTGATCTTAGTCTTAAATGAGATTAACGATCCTTAAACCCAACCCAAACCCAAATCTAAGAAAATACGGATTTGGACTAATCCACGCCCTACGGATGACAACATAAATTAGTCTCTGTATACAATTCATAGGCAACCAAAAATAAAACAAACACATACGACACGAAGTGACCATCTGGAGAAGGTGAAAGTGGGTACCGTGATGCGGTAGCATAATTAACTGCAGGGGCTTGCGCCTGCAGGGAAGAGCATCCCCACAATCAAAAACCCCTCAAACGAGGGGGAATCCGACGAAGTTTGCTACAACGGCCGCATCCGTCTAAACCTCCGATACACGGTACCATAAATCAACTTGGCATTTTCGGAGAGGTGGATGGACAAATCCAAATAGCATCTGCCCCTAAATTCAGGCAAGCCGACCTACGCGGTCCCGTCTCTGTTTTCGGCGGAGAACAAATTCTGGCAACCCGGTAGAACCTTTTCCTCTTTCCACTCCACACTTTGTGTGTCGTGTTCATGAATGAATCGCGGTTTGATATGGTTGCCCCTGGATTCGAGGTACTAAGATTTGGTGTCTTGCTCCCATGCAGATCAATGGCTTTCAACTGCACAAACTACAACAAGTGCAACAACTCCCACTCTGTCCTTACTGGAGGAGTGACTTATGGGCCTCAAGCGGCCTCCGTTTTCAAGATGCCAGTGGAACATATGACGCAAGCCACTACCGGGCTATTCTTTAGGACCATGCTCCCACCCATGAGCGTCAACGCCCTACTGCCGTTGCAAGAAACTCCGAAAAAGTCGGTCTTTGATCAGCTTACGACTACTGCGACCCCTCTCAATGGGTCGCCCAAATCCAGTGCTTCGGTTTTCAACAGACTGGGCCAAAGCTCAGGTGGTCCTGTAAAGAAACCCGCAATACCCGAAGGGGTTATCCCGAAGTAGATGGCCATTCCTACTCCTAAAGTCACCAAAGCGGCTTCTCCTGCTAAGGGGTCGGTCTTTGCAAGACTGGCCGTTCCAGCTTCCGCTCAAGGCGAAGTAACCAAGGCTGCTTCCCCTGCCAAAAAGTCGGCCTTTTCAAGATTGATCATTCCCTCTCAGCGGATGTCAGTATTTGATAGGCTGGCACCGACAGCAACCCCTCATCAGAGAGGGGGGTATAAAGAAGCTCATCCAACAACAAAGGTGGTCCCGTCTGCAAGGCATGCTCGACGTCACCACTGGCGCCGAGTGAGGAAAGATGGGGGCAACTCCCTATCTGGACTTACCCCGCTGGCTCCAATAGTGGAAGTCGACGATGCTGTTCCAATTGGAAAAAGCTTTGAACCACTCAGGAGGGTCCGCAAGAACTCTCCGACTGCCGTCCTGAAAAGATATCATCCAATGTTACAAAGGTAGAACCAGAACAACCCCTTCAGAAGCTGTCCTCCAAAATTCACAGGGTCTGGCGAAGGTTCCAAGATTCTGTGGTTAACCAAGACTACTCCCGCCGACCGAAGAAGATGAAAGTTCGGCAAGAGAAGGACCACCATGTTGTACCACAGAAGGTGTCATCTACTTGGGTGCTCGCTGCAACGGTCCCCTCAACTCAACCATCCACAAAAAGAGAAGGCCGGAGAAGATCCCTGCGTCTATGAGAAATCACAAGGACATTGAATCCAAACATCCTAAGTCTGGGGGCATGGTGGTGCACACTGTTTATATGGTATCCGGGAAAGAGGATAGCCATATCTCCATGGGCCATCGACCTCTCACTAGATCAGTGACAAAGGCTCAGGAGCAACAACAGCAAAAACTTCAGGAGATGCTAACACAGATGGCCGCACTCATTAGGCCAAAAGAAAGCCAGGAGACGTCATCAGAGCAGCGTCAAGAACAGGAAACCGATGTTGAGTTCCTCCGCAGAATCCTCGAGAAGAGAGATAGAGAGGCCGTGAAACAAGCGGCCAACATAAAACGAATGTCGCTTTTATTCCAAGATATGGTCGAGATGATGATACAACCGGATCCTCCAGCTAAAGACCCCCCGATTATCATTGAAGACGACAGAGGGGAGACATCGAACTCTCTTCCGGCTCTATCAGCAGCCAAAGAGGAGAAAATCTCCAATGCCGCCCTGGATGACTATATCGCTCAACAAATACGAGCCCATCAGCCGAGTGAAGTGGCCGGCCAAATTATTAAGACTGGACGACCCTATCCGGTTTGGTATGACTAAATAAAGTACCCGCCGGGATATACGATCCCTAAATTCCATGTATATAAGGGGACGGGGAATCCACACCAGCACGTTGCTCAATTCAGGGCCTTGTGCGGTAACACCAGAGGTGACGATAAGCTACTGCTTCGCCAATTCGTTGGAAGCTTGTCGGAGACAGCATTCGAGTGGTATTCCGAACTCCCGGATGACTATGTCAAGACATTTGCAGAAATAGAGCTACTATTTGCACAGAGATTCGCAAGCGCTAGAGAGCACACCCCGATCACTGCACTAATTAAAGCCAGGGTGAATCCAGGCGAAACATGGGTTTAGTATGCGATACGGTGGTGGAATCTATGGTCAAAATGCAAACAACGCATCGAAGAAGCTCCTGCGGTGGGCATGTTTGTGGGAACTCTTGATCCGCAGGCGACCATATCCCAGTTCATGATGTTTTTCAAGCCGGCTACCTTCTAGGCCTTGATTGACAAGCATGCCCAAATGGAAAGATGGGTCATAGACCGTCTTCTTCGAAGATGGAGCCTCGAAACGAAAAGGGGAAGGGAAAGCGATCTTTGTCGCCAATGCTCAGCAATAGCCGAGTGGTCCAAAACCAGCTGATCGCCAAAACGATAAACAGTGATTATTTAACGAGAAGCTAAAACGCCCTTATTCATTTCCCCGGGAAAAAACGAGGAGACTGTTCGAGCTGGCGGTGCGCAACAGGCTCATCACCTTGTCGGATCCAAAGCGCCCACTGTAGCCCGGCGACGTCAACGGTCCCAATTATTGCCCCTACCATCGAATAATGGGTCATCCAATAGAAGATTGCTTCGTCTTTAAAGGCTGGATTGAGGACCAATACCAATAGGGAAAATTTGCGCTGTCCGAAAATTGGAAAGTAAACCCGCCCCAGCCACATGCTCCTAAAAAGGTGGACACACCGGGGGCATCGTGCTCTTTTATAGAAGAAGCTCCATAGGAGATCGCTTTTTCAGTTAAGACAAAAAGAATGCTGAAGTATCTCCAAACCTTCCCTGCGATCAGGTGGAAAAGTCCACTGGAACCCGAGATCATTGAGGGAATGCTGAAACCTCGCCCGACGTCAAGAATTGGTAGTGATGGTCAAAACGCACAGGCCCAGCCATCAAAATCTTCGAAGAAGAATAAGAAAACCAAGAAGCCCGCGCAGCTTGATGATAAGAGCACGGATCTGTAGAAACATATTGATGCGTTGGAAGAATATAATCAGAAGGCGCGAACCCCGGTCACGCTCCAAGAATTTCTCAACCACATCCTTGAGGACGGAGATGATGACAATGATGGGGGATAAGACTCATCAAATGAACCTGAGAACTATGAGGCGAGCTTCCACATGATCTCTCACTCGTCAATAAATGGTGAAGAAGCTCCTGATGTAGAGAAACTGGGGGTAGATCCCGAGCCAGAACTCCTAGAACCGTCTGATAAGATGATTGACATGTTGATGAATGAGACTCGTCAAAAAAGCAAATCTGACCGAGAGCGTGAAACGACCATATATGAAAGGGCCAAGCGTCGGCATCACATCGAAAAAGCTCCGGTATTGAGAAGCCATAGAGTACCCCAACTGGATAGAAGCACTTCTGCCGCCAGCAAAAGCAGGTTTAAGACAAGGAAATAATTTGCTAAAGCCATGTCAATGGGAATGAAGTTGCCACCTTCCAAAGAAGATACTTCAGAAAATACGTTCTCCGATGAACTAAATGCACATCCATGATTCTGCTTGTACAATCAGAGGATCACACACCCTACCAAAGAGTGCAATGCTTTTAAAAATTGGTGGCAGGGATACGTTGCTCATCGGCAACAGTTCAAGTGGATGAAGCGCAAAATGCGTCGAGAGCAGAAAAGCACGACAGATGGGCACAAAAGAATCGTCTGTTACTGTCACATGGTTGATAGCAAAGGATCGCAAGTTCTCACCTTCGGGAGCGATTCTAATGGAGAATAGTCCTTGGCCCTCTTTTCAAGGAATCCATTTCTGAAACAGAAGAGACAAAGACCTACGAGAACATTCAGCTACGTAATCACACGTTACCCTAAAAGAATCTTGGACCCACAAACAAGGGGGCAAACAAAAAAGATAAGGGGAAAGAAAAAGTCCCTGAAGTTATCGCCCTCAATAACCGAGTCGTCGAAGAGCTGGCAGCCAAAGACCCGCCAAAGAAAAACAAGGTGGATTACAATGTTCTGACACACCTGAGAAAGATACCCTCACAGCTAAGCATTCTAGATGCCCTTCTGCTATCTAAAGAGGCAAGAGATTCTTTGATCAAGGTACTACAAGAGCCCGAGCAGTTCCAAGCTTTCCTTGCCGAAGATAAGATGAAGGACGAGCTGGAAGAAGTGCACACTGCTGACGTCACTTTCGGCGACAAAGATCTCCTCCTCGGAACGTGCGAGCATAGCCTTCCCTTCTATGTCACCGGATACTGCTATGACATTAAGATAGGGAAGATCTTAGTTGATAACGGGTCCTCTGTCAACCTCCAAAATGTAAGGGTGCTAAAAGAAATCTGCATGAGCGTTCAACACCTCGCTCGGGATAAAATCACTATCTCCGGATTCGACTCCCAGTCATCACGGACGCTCAGATTTATAATTCTGACATTATGCTTTGGGCTACTCATCACCATCATGTTTCACGTCATTGAGGCCAAGAATTGCTACAACGCTTTGATCGGCAGGCCTTGGTTACACGAGTACAACGTCATCCCTTCTACACAACATCAATGTAAGAAGTATTTCAAGGATGGTCTCGAGTATACTGTGACAGGAGAGCTGAACCCATTCTCCGTGAATGAAGTCTGAAAGTACGAAGATGCAAAATACTTCTTACCAGACTTCGAAGACACGGAAAGATGCCATAAACTGAAGAACAAAGCTATCACCACGATTCTGGTCTTTGGGAGCGATACCGAGGAAGAGGAAGAGATAGTTTATTCGGGACCGCTCCAATACAACAAGCCCGAACCGTCTACCCCTATGTTGGTCTTCGGCAGCGACTCTGAAGATGAGATCAATGCAATATTTTCTGTTCGGCCATCAATACAAGCCCTCACTGGCGATGAACGGAGTTTGCAAATTGCCATGGTTCCGCAAAAACATTACAAAGATCTCGACGCACTTGATACCTATAGTGTGCAAGAACTGCAGACGTTCTACGTCCCTCCCAGGCGAAGTGATGAAGAGGCGATCCTATTTTATCGATTGGCGAAGAATAATGTGGAGAAAGAAATTTGGCATGGTGTCGATTCTAAGCTTGACAGGCTCCAGCCCATCCGTCTGCCCAAATACTATACAGAAGGATTAAAAAGGCTGTTGAGGCGCCAGAGCGTACCCTTCAAACAGACTGCTCGACAAGCTCAGTTCTACAACAGGATCTGGAACGTACCCGGAACTCAGCGAAAATTGCCCAACGGGAGAATCGAAACGATCGGGTTTGGATATGTTCCACCCAAGAAACATGAGCGATTCTATGGCTGCCACGTTATACATGACTTTGATGAATAAGGAGATGCTCTGTTAGAAGACGCTAAACCTGAACCAAAACGAGGTCCCGCCATGAAAGTACCAAGTCCGTCGTTCGAAGAACAGATGGACAAGTTAATAAAGGAAGCAGGTCAAAAGGCCCGGGATGACCACAACCGTGAAGTGGCCATTTACGAGAAAGCCAGGACGCAATGCCTCCTTCAGCAAGCTGCAGAGAATGATGATGCTCTTCGTCGCTAGCCGTCATACAAAAGACCCAACGCAGAGGTAGAAACATGTTAAAGAATGGAAAAAATGTTCGACAGCGGCAAGGTGGGTCCAAGAAGTTACGCAATCGAGAATTGAGCAGCCGGGATCCGTCTCTTATAAAGAAGATGGGTCGAACATATTCTTTTCCCCAAGACAAGACAAGGAAGATATTCGATCTTGTCTTGAAACATCAAATGATTACGCTCTCGGAGTTCAAACACCCCGAACAAGCGGACGAGGTCTCTCATCCGGATTATTGCTCCTATCATTGAACGATAGGGCATCCTCTTGAAGACCGCTTCATTTTCAAAACCCGGGTCGAAGACTAATATCAACTTGGTAGGTTTGCTCTATCTAGCAGTTGGAGGGTAACCCCACTACAGAGGCATGTTCAAAAAGCAACGTACATAGCGAGAGTAGAACCGGATCAACATCGGTCTTGGAAGCGATCTCGTACCTGTCATGCGCTAACGCTGTCAGGAGAAGGAGTACGCGGGGGTATGGTTGAAATCCCCTGGTGCTTCGAAAACGATGATGATGAAGTGATCTCAAAGTTCCCACCGGCGCCAAAAGAGCTGGAAGATGGGATACATATTAATGCAGATAACCTCAGAAAAATCGACTTGGGAATGGCAAACGACCCGAGGCTTACGTTCGTTAATGAGTTGCTGTCCGAAGAACAGGTAGCTACGCTAAGAGACGTGCTAATGCAGTATAAAGACTGCTTCGCATGGAACTATTCTGAGATGCCAGGATTAGATCCAGAAATAGTCTTCCATAAATTGGCAATATCGCCGGACGTCAAGTCAGTCAAACAAGCGCCAAGAAGAATGCGGCTCGAACTTGAAATGAGCATCAACGCCGAAGTCAAGAAGCTAATCGACTCCGGGTTTATCCAAGAAGTTCAATACCCTGACTGGATCTCCAACACCGTCCCAGTGATGAAGAAAAATGGGACGGTGCGCATCTGCATGGACTTTCGGGACCTCAATAAAGCATGTCCAAAGGATGTCTTTCCCGTACCGGTTACCGAGCTGATGATAGACAATACGTCCACTCATGAAGTTTTCTAATTCATGGATGGCTTATCAGGGTATAATCAAATAAAGATGCATCCCGAAGACCAGAAGCATACCGCTTTCCAGACCCCGTTGGGCATATTCTGCTATAAAGCGATGCCTTTCGGTCTGAAGAACGCTGGCGCTACCTTTCAGAGGGCCATGACGAAGATTTTTGATGACCTCATACATGAAATCATCGAGTGATATATTGACGACCTTGTGGTAAAAAGCAAATCGCACGAGGAGCATTAGGAGCATATGAAGATAGTGTTCCAACACCTTCGGAAATACAACCTGAAGATGAACCCTCTCAAATGCGCGTTCGGGGTTTCCTCAGGCAAATTTCTAGGGTTCATCATACGACATCGAGGCATCGAAATAGACCCATCAAAGATCAAGGCGATCATAGAAATGCCTCCGTCAAGAACTCTCAAGCAACTGCGTTCCCTCCAAAGAAAGCTCGCATATATTCGGCGGTTCATAGCCAATCTCTCCGGCAAATGCCGCCCCTATAGCCATTTAATGAAGAAAGGGACCCTTTCATCTGGGATCGCAAATGCCAGAGAGCACTTGACGAAATCAAGCAACACTTTCAGAATCCGCCGGTACTAACCACTCCGGTTAAGGGAAAGTCTCTCATCCTGTACACAATAGTCCTTGAAGGTTCTTTAGGCGCGCTATGGGCACAGGAGAATGACCAAGGGAAGGAGAGAGCCCTCTACTATTTGAGTCGAGTTCTCCTGGGGGAAGAAAACAACTACTCTCCCATTGAAAAACACTGCCTGGCGTTATTCTTCGCGATAACGAAGCTCCGGCATTATGCTTTGGCTCATGAGGTCCACCTCATATCAAAAGTGGATCCTCTCAAATATTTGATGTCAAGAGTCATACTAACGGGACGGATCGCTAAATGGGCCCTCCTCTTGATGGAATTCTCGATAACAAACCGACCTCTCAAGGCAGTGAAAGGCCAGGCCATCGCTGACATCCTCGCTGAGCATCCGATACCTGCTGATTCACCCCTAAATTGCGAATTGCCAAACGAGCACGCATTTGACACGATCGACAGGGGAAGAAGAGAGATTGATACCCGATGGGAACTCTACTTCGATGGAGCAACCTCCATGAAGAAGCGAAAGCACAACTCCCCCATAATCAAATCTGGAGTAGGCCTTATCCTCGTGACTCCGCAAGGGGGGATAATGTGCTTTGCCTTTTCCTTAAGAGAGCCGAAGACAAATAATGAAGCAGAATATGAAGCCTTAATAGCAGGTCTTGAGATCGCTGTCGACATGGAAATCAAAACCTTCCTTATATACGGAGACTCCTAGCTGGTCGTTAGTCAAGTAAACGGCGACAATCAAACGTGCAAACCAGAGTTAGTAAAGTACGGTGAGAGAGTGCAACAATTGCTGACTCAAATCCCTTCCTACGCCCTGGAAATCATACCGCGAGCGGAAAATAGCAAGGCGGATGCGTTAGCCAAACTCTCTAAAGAACTGGCTGACGAAAACCTCGATGACGTGAGGATCGTTGTGCAAAGCCGTCGGGTTCTTGCACTAGCGGAAATATCTCCGGAGTCATCTGAAGAAAAGGAAGAGACCAAGAAAATGACCCTAAAATAAAAGACCAGGAAAATGCTAGGGATTGGAGAGAAGTCTTTATAGACCACTTCAAATCTCGTCGAACACCTGAAGATGCGTCCTCAAGACATCAGCTCATGAAAAGAGCTCTGTCTTTCACCTTCGTCAATAATACTCTGTATAAGAGATCGTTCGACTCTCTGTGGGTAAGATGCCTGGGACCAGAAGAACCAAGGAAAGTCGTCCACGAAACTCACGACGGACTCTGCGGATCTCATCAAGTCGGCCCAAAGATGAAGCTGAAGATCAAAAGGATGGGCTACTATTGGCCCACGATGATTCAGGACTGCCTCGAATACGTGAAGCAATGTCATTCGTGCCAGATTCATGGAGACTTCATCCACCAACATCCAAACCCGCTACACCCAACGGTGGCGAGCTGACCATTCGAAATGTGGGGAACTGACATAATTGGGCCCATAGAACCAGTATCGTCCAGAGGACATCGGTTCATATTGGAGATAACCGATTACTTCTCTAAGTGGGCAGAAGCAGTACCGCTGAGAGAAGAAAAGATGGAGAACATCCTCCATTTCTTCAAGACACATGTCATCTATCGGTTCGGCACCCCGCGACGGATCATCTCCGATAACGGGCCAACCTACAGAAGTCACAAAATCAGCCGTTTCGCACAGCGGCATAATATAGACTGGAGATACTTTTCGGTCTATAATCCTCAAGCTAACGATTTGGATGAGGCTTTCAATAAGACCCTGATAAAGATCATGAAGAAGATAATATCCAAAAATAAGAGGGACTGGCATGAGAGACTGCATGAAGCTCTCTGGGCGTATCGGACCACGTTCAAAACGGCCACGAATACAACGCCATACGCATTAGTGTTCGTCACTAGGCAGTACTCCCCCTGGAGATAGAGTGACCCTCTTTTCGAGTGGCGGTTCATTACGAGATAATAGATGAAGAGAATGCCCATCTTCGGCTCGAGGAGCTCGACGCCTTCGATGAAACTCGGCTCATGGCGCAACAAAAACCGGAGGCTTAGTAAGCAAGGATGACGCATTCGTACGAAAGATTGACTAGGCCGAAAACATTCAGCCAAGGTGAACTTGTGTTAGTCGTAAAAAGACCTATGATCCCTAATCGTGCCAAATAGTGGAAATTCGAGCCAAACTAAGAAGGCCCATACATCATAGACAAAGTTTACCAAGGCGGGGCTTACTTGCTCATGAATATGCATGGAGAAAGACCTTTCAGGCCAATAAATGGTCGGTTCTTGAAAAAATACTACGCTTGACCGAAACGTCTTTAAACTACTACAAACCCGCAGCATCCTTGGGATGACTCGTAAATAAAAAAAGATACGTCCATATCCAAGATGGGCATGGATGAAAACCCTAAAAGGCTCCGTGAGTAAAACCCGCAAGGCTACCGGTGATGTTTGTGAAAACCCGAAAGGACGCAGACTCGTAAAAAAAATAAAATAAAAATTAAAAAAAATGGTACGTCCACAAGCAAAATGGGCACTGATGAAAACCCGAAAGGGCTCCGTGAGTAAAAACAGCTAGGCTACCGACGAGTTTGTGAAAACCCAAAAGGACGCAATCTCGTTAAAAGACACTTTCAAGGTTCTCTCAGCCTTGTAAGGAGAAAACTACCCGCGTGAGATTCTTACGACTCACAAAGCAGCGACACACTTAGGGATCCCCACCATTCCTAAGGAGAAATTACACTTACGAGATCCCCACGACTCGTAAGGAGTACCCTCTTATGAGACCCTCACGGCTCATAAGATTCAAAAGCCTTAAGCTACAGGGATCTGAACCTGTTCTTAAGCCATCACCTTTCCCAGACTGCCCTACATGCGGTTTAATACTGACCCTTGTATACAATCTAGGGGCGCAAATAATCATTTCCTTTCCGAGTCCCACCAACGACAAGGAATGCCCTCATTTGATGAACAAACACTTGTAAGTCTTCTCGACTTATAAGGAGAAAACACTCTTGTAAGATCTTTACGAATTATAAGAGAACACACACTTAAGAATACTCACGATTCCTAAGGAGAAAATACACCTACGAGATCCTCACGACTCGTAGGGAGAAGCACCTTTATAAGACCTTTACGGCTCATGAAGTCAAAAGCCTTTGTCGAAAGGATCTTAACCCTGTTTGCTAAGCCACCTTTGTTCGAACCGACAAAGGCAGATGATGATTCGCTCTTGGCAGTATCTCAGTTGTAGCGATGCTGATGCCTAAATCGGTACCAAATTCCAAGTCCTTTCATGGCAAATGATGATTCGCTCCTGGCAATATTCCAGTCGCAGCGATGCTGATGCTAATATTGGTATCAGATCTTAAGTTCAGTACTCGGGAAAAAATGCATGTAAAATAGCTGAAATGATGGGGCAACTCGCAATAAAAATCAGCGAGTAAAATATATGCATATGAAATAGCCGAAATGATTGGGCAACTCATAATAAAAAGCAGCGAGTAAAAAGAGAAAATAGAAATGATTGGGCACCGCGAAAAAAAGCCGAAATAATTGGGCAATCGCGACTTTCGCGATACAAAAATCTGAAATGATAGAGCATTGGGGAAAGAAAACAAAATACGTATGAAATGAAACTTTTTGCCTGCAGGTAAGTCCATACTGACCGCTGTATACAATCTATGGGCATAAACGAAAAGAAAACCACATTTCCCCCACCGGGCTCTTTTAAACGGAAAGTCAAATCTCGACGGCGACATCTACAGCCTGGAGACCAACAACGGCGTTCCCCCTCATTCCAGCAGGATATGGACGTGACACCACCAATCGGAGCCACGGCAAAGTCCCTAGTTCCAAGACTCTGCGGTTAACAGACAACTGAAAGTCGATCCCCGACACCGTAGAAAACAGAGAAAGTCGATCCCCGACACCGTAGAAAAAGGAGAAAGTCGAGCCCCGACACCGTGGAAAACGGAGAAAGTCGATCCGCGACATCGTGGAAAACGGAGAAAGTCGATCCGCGAGACACCGTGGAAAATGGAGAAAGTTGATCCGCGATACCGTGGAAAACGGAGAATGTCGAACCCCGACACCGTGGTAAACGGAGAATGTCGATCCTCGACACCGTAGAAAACGGAGAAAGTCGATCCCCGACACCGTGGAAAACGGAGAAAGTCGATCCCCGACATCATAGAAAGTGGAGAAAGTCGATCCCCGACGCCGTAGAAAACGGAAAAATTCGATCCCTAACACCGTAGAAAATGGAGAAAGTCCACCCCGATACCGTAGAAAACAGAGAAAGTCGATCCTCGATACCGTAGAAAAGGGAGAAAGCCAACCCCTGACCTCCTCGTTGTAAAGCAACGCTTCGACTTAGATATATGTCAACCCCTGATCTCCTCGTCGTAAAACAACGTTTCGACTTGGATACATGTCAATCCCTGACCTCCATGTCGTCGAGCAAAGCTCCGACTCGGATACATATCAACCTTTGTCGTAAAGCAATGCTTCGACTCAGAAACACGCCAGCTCATAACCTCCCTGCCAGAGCAATGCTCCGTCTCGGAAATACATTAATCCATAATCTCCTTGTCCTAGAGCAATGCTCTGTCTTGGAAATAAATCAACCCGCGAACATCTTAACTCATAAAAAAGAAAATCCTCTTGTGAGATCCTTATGAATCTCAAGAGAAAACACACTTAGGAATCCTCACAATTCCTAAGAAAAAAATAAATTTACGAGATCCTCTCGACTCATAGGGAGAAAAATCTTTATGAGACCCTTATGGCTCATAAAGTTGAAAAGTCTTAGGCGGCAGACCTGAACCTGTTTCCTAAGCCATCGCTACCCTACAGCGAGGCTAAGATGAAATGTTCTCTATCATCTGTAGGCTACGCTTGCTAGAGTAACATACTAACAAAACCACAAAGAGAAGAAAGCAATAGTGGGAGATTAAAAAAATGCGTATTTTTTATTCATGAATTCAATCAAGTACAAGATGAATCATATGAAAGAATAAAAAAATGGATACATGTTATTCACAGATTACAAATGTTTAATTGATACAAAGGCGGCTACTGAGAAGGAGGCATTTTCAATAAATCAGCCAGTTTCTCACGCGCTCCTCTCAACTCCTTTTCATGGTCGGTCGCTGCAGCCAGCTCCGCTTCAACTCGAGCCCGTTGCTGCAAGCAAGACGAAGGTTTCTCATCGATTTTCCGTTGAGCAGCTTCGCGATTCTGCGTAACCCGCTCTAGAAGGTCGAGCTTCTGCCTTAGCGCTAGCCCGTCCGAAATGCATCGTTGCAAATTGTCAAAGACGGCTCTTAATTGCGCAGCGTTTGCTTCAACTTGGGTGCGCAGCCGGGCGGATTCTCCTAAAGCCTCCTCGCATTCCTTCCATCTCAAAGTCACTTCTTGTTCAAAATGGTGGAAGAAGGGAACGCTCTGCTCAAACCATGCAGCCGTTGGGAGTTCAAAACCAACACTTTTGAAGAAGGACGCTTGAGCTCAATCTTATGCAGACAGGCCTCGATCTGTCTGCAGTAATTAACCCAAGATTCGAAGACGCCTTCGCTATGGAAGTGCACAAGCGTCGCCAACATCGGATTAACCTCAGCAGCAAAATCAGCAACGAGTGTAGGGGTTTCCGCGTCAAGCTCCTTGATGGATTCACTCAACATGCATAGGCTAGTCACAGCGCCTTTGGAAGATGGACGTCTAGAAAAGGGCCCTGCCGGCATTAAGATGCGAGAATCGAAAGGAGCTAGAGTCGGCACGATTGCTGCAAAACAAGTCATAATTAGACGTCGGCTCAAGAGATAAAGGAAATGCACGAGCAATGAAGGCTACTATACCGGCTATGACAGGTGGCAGAGCTACGAGTACTGGTGGAGCGACAATTCTCTCATCCCCACCTACAATCTGTAGTGCTGAAATCAATTCAAAATTAGCAACAACATGTTTGCCCATAAAAGAAAGGAAATGATGTCGGTTAAAAAAAACTATACTCACCAACACCAGCAGGCAGACTAACTTCGGAATGGAAGGAGAAATGTGGGTTCAGCACCTGATAAAGATGATCAAAGAGAACTCCGGAAAGGTTGCGACGATGCATGGTCAGTACAAAAAAGATGACATCCACAATTTAAATTAGACAAATCGCAAACCCATACCTTCCAGCATTTTAGAGAACACAAGAGAAGGCGAAGGTCGGCGACCGTCAGAGCAGCAACTGGTGATGCTTCTTTGGGTGGCACGGCCTCAGCGCTCACCACACCTGCATTAGAAACAAAAAAATGCCATCAGAAGGGATTGAAAGGGATTGCGAAATAGAAAGGAAAACTGTAACCCAAGATCTACCTGATGGGTCGTTAATCGAAACCGCAACAAGAGCATCACCAGGCGTAGCGACTACTTCGCTTTCCTCCATTGGAATAGTTTCGCCGCCCATGGCTTTGTCCCCTGATTCGACGAGGGTCTTCGTGACACTCGCAATGCCAACCGACAGTCTGGAACCGCAAGGAGAAAGAGCGGCAATTGGGCCAGTCCCAGACTCCTCAGAAAGAGTAGCTGCTTCGGACTCAGTGGTTTCCGTCATCTCACCTGCCACCTCCTTACTAGGACTTGGCCCTGCAGGGTATGATATATGAGAATCTGAAGATCAAACTCTAATAAAAAGATCTAGTGTTGCATTACCTTGGGACAGCTTTTCAATTGCCACCCGGGACGCGTGTACAACCTGTTTATGAGCAGTAGACAGGACAGCCGGAGCAGCCTCTGGAGAAATAGTAACCGGGGAAGTAGCGCTCAAGCCTGCACCTACAGCCAAGACGGCATCGCGTTCTTTCGCTGCACGCCTCCTGCGCTTCCTTTCGGCCTGGGCCGTAAAAGCTGACCTCTTCAAGACTTCCGACAAAGGTATACCAGCGTCTGAGCCAAGCTCTGCCTTCGGCGCCGTTACGACGTCTATCATCGGCTGCTTCTGTGAGGCCCCTGGTGGCGATTTAGGGATAGTCGTGGCTGCGGTAGCCGGTGCTAACGATGCCGCTGCGTCACCACTTGCGATTGGTACCGCACTTAGGATAACCTGAGTCGAGATAGTCCCTGTAATAAGATGAAAAAAAGAAGGGTCAGACTACTCATGAAGGAAAAGGGAATGAAGGCATAGTGGGCCGTACTATACCGAGGCCCAAGGAAGCACGAAGCCTATCTTCCTCTTCAAAAGCCTTGAGGGAAGCTGCGAGAGCCTCTTCAGCGGAGATACCTGTTGAAAAAGAAAGCATCAATAAAAACATAATAATTAAAACAGACGTGGAAAGATATGATCGAAGGATACCTGATTGTGTGATGGTTATTAATGCTGCTTCATCGCGAGCTAGTTGTTTTGAGACCGCAATGGCAGCCTCTAGATCGGTATCATCCGGTGCCATAAATAAATCCTCATTGGTCCCATACTCACTTAGGCCCTCACTGTAAGGAGGAGGCTCCTGGCCGAATACAACGTCTGCAGAAAGTATCGACTTCTTTTTCTTCTACGAGCGAGTGCCGGCGGCCGATAACACGAGCTGGGCTTGGCGGGCAACTTCGGGCGGCGAGTCCCGATCTCCACACCCATGCCAGACTCGAGAGACGCCACATCTACCACTTCTACTGGCACGCGGGGTAGGGGCAGCTCAGGCATAACACGGGGTATCACGGCCGCAGCAGCTTCTCTCAAGGGAAGACGGACGATGGTCCATCGCTTCAAGGGAGCGGCTGGATTACCAGCGGGGGCGGTACCCTTGCGATCAAGTAATAATCGCTTTTCTTCCATAATGACAGCGCCTATTGAATGTTGATACCACGCCACATACGCGTTCAAGATTCGCAGAACCCAACTCGGCTCACTGATAAAGAAATTGGAACCGGTGTTCAACCGCATAAAATGGTGCAATGCGTTCCGAATACTTTCTTCTGTGGCAGTAGGCTCGGCTAAGAAGGCTTCGAGTAGAACACCTTGATTATAGCTTGATTGCTGGGAAAAATGGTGCGGGTTGTACCTCATGAACAACGTCGAATCATTTTACCTAAACACGAGAAAACCCGGCCTGATGGAGTATAAACGAAGAATCTCCCGAGCTTTCAAGGTAGAAGCCCCATCTTTAAAAGTATCGCGCAGAGGCTGCACTGTTTTTTCGGATTCTTTGCCGATGGTTAAAACCTTATCGACAAAGGTTATGCCATCTCTAACCATATGCGAATGAAGAAGCATCCCCCTAGCCTCCCGCGGTGTCGGAGTTAAAACAGAAGCGTCAACTAAGCGCATAATCCAAGAGAAGTTGTAATTGTTATAAAAACGAGGCCGTTTGTAAGCAACAAAAGCGCCTAGTATGTGCAGCTCGATCCATGACATAAAATAGTGCAGCAAGAAAGTGACTGGCTGTACCCCCGGCTCGGTGGTGTCCGCCGCTAAACTGAGCCTATGGTACAGGTGTGCCAACCCATCAATCCCTATAGCCACTCCCATTCCCGCGACCATGCGATGGGCCGGGTATAAGACTGATGGCCTCATATAACGAGGGTGCATCGGAAGCACGAACCAGTTTAGCCACAAGCCAATGAACCCCAGTACGAACATCTTTTCATCGACGTCCGGAGCAGCAAGCTCCGCGAAGGGAACAACGGGAGTATCCGGAACACCCAAAGCCGGCGGCAGCTATATGGGTATCGCAGCCATAGAGGACTGAAGACAACCCTCTGAGGTCCAGTTGGCTTCCTCCATGGCATAGTTCACCGGAGGTGCGTCAGCATAATGGATCGCCGAAATGGGCTCCGAAGGTGCCGCGCAAGAAAAGCTACGCCGACCCCTGATGATCTGATTGTACTACGTTCCCTATAAATGATGATTCTTCCGCTCTGGGTCGTGATCCTTGATCAGTGTGAAAACTTCACGGTCCACTGGCGTGTCAGCAAATGCATTCTCTGGACGAACAAAAGGAAACGAAGTATCGAAAGACATATTACCTGCGCGAAAAAGAACAAAAAAATTAGCCGTCAATGCTACAATTTAAGTTCTGGCACTTGGTACTTTAAATCCGTGCCACACTGCAATGCAGTGGAAAGGGACCAAAGGGGACCCACACAATCTAGATGATGGCTCATCATTAATAAAACGGCCTCATCATTTGATGAGACAATCATTAAATGAGGAAATCCTAAAAAGGATTCTCATTTAATGAGGGCCCCTTAGGCCAAAGAGTTAGATTTCTTGAGAGCAACGCTCTACAACAGAGATATGACATCTGTCATAATTAATCATGAAGGGAATAAAATTCCCCCAAAATTTCTGAAGAGCAATGCTCTGTGAAGAAGATGGAATAATCCATCAGAAACCCTAAAAGCAAAGCTTTCTACAGAAGTAAAAACTTCAGGATCTTAAAGATCTGTAAAGTGAACTCTAAGAGTTCTTCGTTAATGGGTTAAAAGAAACCCTAAAAAGAATTTCTTTTTCTGATCCATGATCTAGAGAGAGCAAAGCTCTGTTTTTTTAATTAACGGGTTAAGGAAAACTAAAAAATCTTTAAAGATATATAATCTAAGTAGAGCAAAGCTCTATTAATGAGTTCAAATCTTACCAAAAATTTGACAGAGTCTTAATTCTAAAGGAGTTTCTGAGGCAGAGAGTTATGCTCTGAAAGAGAATTAATTCTCAGAAAAAACAAGAAAGAAATGAACAAAGGTCATCTCAAGGGACAAAGGCCCTATTTATAGGCACTGAGAGCCGTTTTAACTTCTAAGTTGATCTAATGGCGCAGATGCTGCCACCGCTACACTTACGTGTAAGCCACGTGAGCACAACGGTGGGGGGCATTTGTTTCCCCCAATCAGAGTAAAGCTTTGTTCAAATTTTGAAATTTGAAATGAAGCGGCGCTTTATAAAAGCGCTCGCGCTAAATCCGCCAGCACTAAGAGTCAAAGACTTTGATGCAGCGCTCACGTGCAAAGCATGAGAGCGCTACCGCTAGCAGCTCCAGCGCTAAAATCCAAAGACTCTTATGCAGCACTCATGTGCAAAGCACGAGAGCGCTAGCACTAATTGGGCTAGCACCAAGAGTCAAAGACTCTGATGCAGCGCTCACGTGCAAAGCATGAGAGCGCTAGCGCTGGAACTAAATGTTCCCCATCCTTGGATCAAAGATCCAACAAAGATGACTAAAAATCATCAGATTACCTCTGAAAAATACAGCACCGTTGGATCGAAAATCCAATAGTGATTAAAAATCACCAAGATACAGAATAAGTTCTGTAAGTTGTTCCCGCCGAAATATTCGGTCAAAGAGCTATTTGTTCCTGTTTATACCGGTTTAAGTTGCGTTTACAGATATGTATGAAATCGGGCTTATTCATATATGCACGCACGCACACATCAGAGAAAGACCAGGTGTTAGAAAAGAAGCATTTGGTGGTCAACGACAAAAAGAAAGCATTTAAGTAATTAAGCATTTTATTCCACAGGAAATAGATCACCAAACATGGGATTGAAAGTACAGAGATTTACAAAACTATGGATAAAATTATCTAACTCCCTCTCTGCCTTCTCCACCATGTCAAAGCGACGATCTTCATGAGGAGTAGCTACCCATCGCTCAGCACCGCACTCATCAGCGAAAGTAGACATGATGGCCCGCTGAGCCCGTATTTAGCCTGGCAGCCGAACAGAGCGATCCCACAGAGCAGTGGTAATCAAAAGTGCCTCGTGAAAGCACTCGATCTTGTCCTCCGTGGCGTCGAGCATTGCCAGAGTCATATCCACCGGGAGAGGGGGAATATCATCGATCATGGACAAGAAGACCATTCGAAGCCAAATGGAGCCGATCGGGAGAGGAGATCCTACACGAGTCAAGAGCTCGTGCAACACCGTGTCGCATTGGTCATCCGTAAGATTAGGGTTCAGCAAGCGCGCGGCAAAACGAGGAACAATTTCCTCAATAAGCACCTCCCATGGTTGCCGGCGATCATGTGGGTGATTACAAGCCATAGCTCTTCTTTGTTAAAATGATTCTCTGAAAATGAGAGAAAAAAGAAGCATTGCTTCAGATTATGAAGGCAGACATTTTAGTGTGCATGATGGAACAATTTCCAAGCTCTGGGAAAGAGAAGTTTGATTCAGGAAAAGCGGAGAAGGAAGGTAAAAAGACACCTTCAGTAATGAGGAAGCGCCTTACGTGCAAATCACGAGAGCGCTGAGCACCAAGAGTGCCAGCGCAATGAGTCAAAGACTCTGAGGCAGCGCATCACGTGCAAAGCACGAGAGTGCTGAGCGTCAACGCTAAAGAGTCAAAGACTCTGATGCAGCGCTCACGTGCAAAGCACGAGAGCGCTGGCATCAAGTGTGCCAGCGCCAAGAGTCAAAGACTCTGATGCAACTCTCACGTGAAAAGCACGAGAGCGCTAGAGCCTAGTGCGCCAGCACCAAGAGTCAAAGACTCTGATGTAGCTCTCACGTGTAAAGAACGGGAGCGCTGGAACTAAATGTTCCCCACCCTTGGATCAAAGATCCAAAAAAAATGACTAAAAATCATCAAACTACCAGAAAGAAAGTTCTATTGAGCAAATACTCCTCAGATCTTTCCAAATAGGAAAGATAGTGCTCTATAAATCAGAGCAAATAATGAAGTCCTTAACCTAAAGTTACGTCCATATCCAAGATGGGCATGGATGAAAACCCTAAAAGGCTCCGTGAGTAAAACCAGCAAGGCTACCGGTGATGTTTGTGAAAACCCGAAAGGACGCAGACTCATAAAAAAAAAATTAAAAAAAATGGTACGTCCACAAGCAAAATGGGCACTGATGAAAACCCGAAAGGACTCCGCAAACCCTAAAAGCACATTATCCCCTCTTATTTATATGGGAGTGGTAGAGAAGGGATCTCTCTTTTTCCCGATGTGGGACTGAAAATAGATTCCCCATGTAGTAGAGCATTACTTTAGATTACACGTGCATAGCACATTTGCTCATAACTTTAGATTACACTATCTTTTAATAGTTTATGGGGAGGAGCAGGCTCCTAACTTGGAGAACTAAGCTTCTATGGAGAACTAAGCTCCTTTGAGAATTGAATCCTTTGAGAATTGAACTCTACCTTTTCTAAGAGGTATCCCCTCTTATTTATATGGGAGTGGTAGAGAAGGGATCTCTCTTTTTCCCGATGTGGGACTAAAAATAGATTCCCCATGTAGTAGAACATTACTTTAGATTACACGTGCATAGCACATTTGCTCATAACTTTTGATCCCGGATGAATTATGAGGCCCATAATATATCAAATCGAAGGATCTTTCCATCAGACACTTTTGATACCATCAGAATTTAGCTGTTTTTCATTCGGGAGTTTATCAAAATACAGCTCAGAAAATACTGGTTCGCATTTTCTTCCTTAGATCATATGTGCATAGCACATTTGCTCATAACCTTTGATCCCGGATGAATTATGAGGCCCATAATATATCAAATCGAAGGTTTTTTCGAGACACTTTCAATACCATCAGAATTTAGTTGTTTCTCATTCGGGAGTTTGTCAAAATACAGCCCGGAAAATACTGGTTCATATTTTCTTAAGCGTATCGCTGCCATTTGATACCTTGGGCTCTTTTGCGCAGAAATTTTTTTAGCGGGAACAAGTGCTAAATCGCTTTCGAATAGCTCAAGGCACATTTGGAGACCCCCCGCTTCTCACCTGACCAGTTGAGGGGGACGAGCTATTACTGTATCTAGCCGTCTCCGACCAGGCTGCCAGCTCCATACTGATCAAAGAATCTGAAGGAATACAAAAACCGGTCTACTACGTCAGCCACGTTTTCAAGGACGCAGAGACCAGATACCCGTCCATAGAAAAAATAGTCCTGGCGCTCGTTGTCACCTCCAGGAAGCTCCGACACTATTTCTAGGCTCACATGATCATCGTTCTCACCGAATGACCCTTGTGGAATATCCTCGGTTCCCCCGAATCGTCGGGCCGCTTAGAGAAATGGAGATGGGAATTAGCCCAATTCGACATCAAGTACCGAACAAGGCTAACTATCAAAGCACAGGTCCTAGCCGATTTTGTGGTCGAATGCACCATTCCCAATAAGGAAGGAGCACCGGCGAGAGGCCCTAACCCATGGCCCTCAGTCGAGGAGACGCTCGGCCTGATTCCGGACTGGTTACTCTATGTGGACGTGTCCTCCACAGAGGAAGGGAGTGGTGCTGGGTTAATCATCTGCGGTCCGAATGAGGTAGAGATGGAGTACTCTCTGAGACTTGGCTTCAAGGCGTCGAATAACGCCGCAGAATACGAAGCCTTATTAGCCGGGCTACGAATCGCCGCCGGGGTGGGGTTAAAGGTGATCAGGATCCGCAGCGACTTCACGCTAGTCGTCGGCCAGGTGACCGGACATTTCGATGCCCAGGAACCCCTGATGATGAAATACCTAGCGGAGGTAAAAAGACTTCGAAGAATTTCGACGAGGTCTAGGTAGAACAGATTCCTAGAAGCATGAACGCCGAGGCCGACGCGCTAAGCAAACTGCCTCTTCTTATTCGGCCAATCATAAAAGAAATATCCTCTTCGAAGTCCTGCCAGGACCTATGATTGATCTATTTTTAAAGAGAAGTGTGCCGTGAATAAAGTAACCGCAATTAGGACAGTGTCGCTAGTAGCTAGCTTCGATGAGTACGGGTCGTCCGCAAGAAAACGTGAACTTTTTTCTTACTTTAGACGAGTTGATGAAAGATTGGTTGATTGGTTGTAGATCTATTTGAAACGGATGTAAGATTTATAAAGAAGAGACTTGTAGGGTTCATATGACTTAGTAGTAATGGATGACTAATTAAAAATGACTCCTTTTATCTTTTAATAGTTTAAAACTAAATTGATGGTGATGAATGTAGATTATGGTTTTTTATGGAAGTAACTAGGGTTTTCCCACTCTTAACCCTTGTCCTTGCATTGATCTCTATTTATGTCTAGCCCCTAACAAAACAAGTGTTAATATAATCTCAAATCATGGTCGAGGCTATCAATAAATTGGTAGCGCGTCCGATATGGATGTTAACATTTATTTTGCTAAAGTTTATAAATTTTAAAATTTATAAAAGAAGTTAAAATATTTTATTATCCATTGATCTACTGTAGCCTATGAACCTTAGCAAGTTAGAAATTATTTATGCATGGTTGGAGAAGAAAGGATGAAGAATGAGATCATAATGTAAGATGCATAAATTAAGTGCATAAATTAATTGCGAAAAAACTAATAAAAACTCTACCTTTATTAATCAACTATATCATATATAAATCCTTTTAAAGTAGAGTACAAGAACCATAGATTTTGCTCTCGATCTCTATTTTTTTGGAAGTAGATGAACAGCTGATGATCAAATCGGATGCGTGGATCGTCTTGGACCTCTTGATCTCTTTGGTTGATGATTGTTTTTCATGTGAGGCTCTCGGTCCTTTAAATAGTCACAGAAACTCTAAATCCTATATTCCATGTGCGATAATTTGTTGTTACGATCACACCCAAAAAATCTCAAATCTTACGGCCACAAAGGGGCCGTGGATCCGCCGCAAATCATGGCATTTAGTTGCCCAACTGCGGCAGCATAGTGTGATCAGGTCTTGGGATTTTTCATGGTCTCTGGTGTTGATATTTGTAGATCTCTTCGATATCTGGGTTTTGGAAATCTTACTCTGAGTCACTGCCATTGTTAGATCTTATATTTTCCCTCAATATTTCGGCAGATTTGATTTCGACATCTCGGATCTTTTGATCTCCACATCTGAGCTAATATCTGCACAATATCTCAAGTCATAGTGTTAGTAATATTTGTTATTATTTTGAAATATTATCTTAACCGTTTGTATGATACAATATTTTAAGAATATTGATTAGAAATATTTGATATGATATGCATATTTTAATTACAACATTTCATTTAAATATTATATGCATGTATTTTCCTTCATTATATTAATTATAATGTAGAAATATATGATAATAAACTTTTCATACATAAACCCTCATATGTTCTATAATTACAATAAAAACCTTTTAGAACTTGACAATAGTGGAAAAAATAATCATTCAAATGTGCAATATTTCAGACTAATCAAATACCCCAAACTTAAATTTGATTGTCCCGAGCAAACTTGTTATTAAAGAGAAGAAGAAGAAAAACAAAAACCTAGCACACTTTCGTAGGCAACACGATTGCACTGAGCACGTGCAATAAGCCTTTAAATCTCTAGGTGTCCCTAGTAGTAGGAGGAGTGTTGTCTCCTGAGGGTTTTCAGCGGATTACACCCACAAAATCCCATAATAAAAGAAACATGATGAAAGTTACGTACAAAGATAAAGAATATATAAAAGAAAGAACTTGAAAAAAAATAGTTTCAAACTACACTAGATTTTTAGTACCCATGAGCCCTATCTTAATAGTCATGAAAAGATATCAGAAATCACAGCACCCCTCAATAAAACATCGCTTTTAGTCTTCCTCCCTACCTTTCTTCCAAATATCGATCATATAACCCTACATGTGTGTAAAAGACATCTCTACACTTAGAGAATTCAATTCAAGCTATCATACTCTTGTCCATCTTCTTTAATACTTTTTAGTCGGTGAATATTTTAGATGGAATTGCTCACACATTCTTCATGCGACCGTTAATACTTCTTGGGGTACTAACCGACCGATTACCAAATGAACTCACTCATTTAGGCATAATTAGAAATATCCTCATCTTGCAACACCTAAGACTTAGCAGTGGCTCCCAAACCAGTTGGTCCAAGGCACTAGGTGATAAAACACCCTCGCTATATTTTTTTATGCTGCCTTAAGTAATTACATAGCCGGTTTTCATTTTTCTTCACTATTATATTTTTTTTATGTTTCACTTTTTTCATTGATCTTCATACTAAGGCTTTTAGACAAAAGCATTTCAAGGTATTCTCTATTAACCCAAGTTTCTAGATGTGTGCAACTGCATATAGTAGGGTATCAACGTTCAGAAGTTTGGAGTCAATAATAGGAACTATTTTTCAGACTTAATTCTATGCTCACATTAGTGATTTTCTTCATCTTACTAACCCTTGGGACAACAACTCATGACTACTTATTACTAGTTTCGTTATAAAATATCTAATTTTTTTGCTTTTCTTAAATTTTTCCTTCCTATCATATGTATTTTTTGCTTTCTAACTTTCATTATAAAAAAAAATCGTGCTTTTATTCAGTATAATGAAAAAAATGATGCGTGAGTAAGCATAAATCTCCCCCAAAGCTATTTGCAGCAGTGTCCTCACTGATATCATCTGTTAAACTTAAAACCTGTAGACTTTGGAGGAAATGTTAGCAACGGTGATAAGAATTAATGACAGTGAAATCCTCCCCCAAACTTATTTTTGGCTCACAATTTTGTAAAAATTTGTTTTTCTTTCAAGAACCAAAATATTTTCTCCCCCCCCCCAAACTTGAGTAAAATATTATTAAGCATTTAAAATTATGAGGGGGGATAAAATTATTGGTTTATGCAATGCTCTACAGAGACCAAAAGTCAACACCAACCATTTGAATATTTTATCAATGTAATACCATGGTTGGTGGAAGATCATCGATATGCAGAAGTGGCAAGATAGGAGGCGGAATCGATCGGGTTTATGTCTCGGTTGGTATAGACGAAACAGTGATGGTACACTACTCGCATTCTCGTTCTTGATAAGAAGAAAGGATGGCGGTTCGACTTCTTTGTGTGGTTGGTTCATCACAACTCCCATGTCTTCTAGGAATGCGAGTTCTTCAGTAAAATATCTTCAAAACTTTCATCAAGATTCTGAATGATAATCTCATCGGAAAGGGAGTTATGAAACTCGGATAGCTCGACTAAATCATTCGAAAAGTCAAAAGGTTCGGACTTAGGTGTGGACTTGTCGGCATAAGGGTCTTCACGTGTATAATAAACAGTAGGATCAAATCCTAACGCACTAGTGGCGTCGAGATCAGAATTGTGAAGCTCCTCAAATTCGCAACTATCAGAAGCTATCTTTTCGACAGAAAAAAATGAGCATAGGGTTCTGATGGTTGAATTCCTAGCTTGTAGATATTAAGCTCAATTATCATCTTCCCAAAGGACAGGTTCATTGAAACGAAAATTGATTATTGCATTGGAAGTTGCTTGGAAAGGTCAACCTAGAATCACCGGAATTTGGTTCCGTGAGTTCGCAACAGGCTATGTATCTATAACTATAAAGTCCACAGGGAATATAAATTCCCCGACCTTGATTAACACGTCCTCTATCTGTAACAACTCCAATTTTAGTGTACATAAAATTCATTTAAAATTAATGTATACTTGGGTATTTACAATTTCTTTGAGTACTATAAGAATTTGATTTACTTTTGAACAGCAAGAAGGAGCTTGTAGCTCACTGGTAAGGTCTTGTAGTGCTGAACCAAAGTATCAGAGTTCAAATCCCATCAGCCACACATTCTTTTTATTTAAAATTCTTTTAATATTTTAGAAGCCCAAGAGTCAACACATGCACAACACGTAAAACCAAGAGTCACAGCCTAAACAAACATATGCACAAGGCTAGTCCAAACGTCAGAGACACGTGGCACCAATACGAACACCCAACTCGGACCAAACCCCAATTTTCTTTAGCCCTACCGACTCTTGGAATCCCCCCATAACTCCAGTACTATTTGTTTTTCCTGCACATTTACAGAGCACAATAAAACTCACATTTAATCTATTTTAATACAAATTTTAATACACCATTTCACTATCCTAAACCTTTTTTCCTATAAATACCACCCTTAATTCACACCTCCTCACTCACAATTCCCTGCCAAAACTCTCAAGAAAATTCCAAGATCTTTTTGTGTGCAAGTGGAGTTAGCAAAAGGAGAAGCTCTGACGAACTTCCGGCGACAACTCAAGGAGTTTCCGACGACGAAACGACACACCGGAAACTCCTACCTCTTCCTATTTCTCTCCTCTATCCAATCATCCAGTAAGTCCATACTTCTTTCTCTTTTCTCGATTCTAAAAACATTCAAAACTAAAATCCAACGGAAGCGGAGTTAGTCCGACTTCCGATTCGGTTTTCTTTAAAAAACTATAATTTTTCTTAATCAAGATACCTTCATATCGTCACATATTGTTCATTAAACATTAATAAACATTTTTAACAAGTTTCATCACAAAATATTGTTATATGCATCTTTTATCGCAATTTTACATTAAAATACCACAAACTTTAGTTTCCGACATAAACTCTATAATACCTTTACACCTTTAGATAACTTACGAGGTAATGACCTACCTCCTCACAACACTCATATCTAATATAACACGATGAAATTTGGGAACATAGATTTGGAAAAATACGATTTTACATATAACTACCTTCAATTTATAAAACCTTTTTCTACAAGAAGTGTATTTTAACAAATCTTTGTGATTGTGCCTCTACAAACCATTTTAGGGAACCCGTTCGGTATGGTGCAGATTATCGCACATCTTCGGGCCTAGTAGAGTGAGATGCAGACCTCTGCAAGGAACATACGATCTCGAAAGATTTTAATACAATTTTCTTTAGAAAATGTGATTTCTGTCATAAATAAAACTTATATTTTTAATAAATAAATATATATGTAATTAATATCAAAATACCTATTTTTAATATTTATAATATTTCACATTTCCAAAACTCAAGAAAATAATTCAAATATTACATGAAACTACCATGATAATTCAAAACAATATTCATATTACAAATAAATATCATATATTATGAAATTAGGTTTTTTATTCACTAGAAATGTCACATTTATGAAAGATACATCAATGAAAACCCTAAACACGATAATTAAATGCTTGAGGTGTATTTTGAAATTATACCAGAACTATTTTTACATAAAACCCCCTCAAGTTATACTAAATTACAATAAGGACCCTAGTAAACATAGGTTTAAGCGGGACCAGTCTCTTGAGCCTCAGGGAGCAGGAGATATGAGTGCTTGCTTATTTAAGATAGACAACTTACCAAACGGTATTATCAACACGGTAATTGTCTTTGTAAAAGACACAAATCCTGCTGTCCATGTGCAGCGGTTACCGATAGCACCAAAACATAATTCAGGACTTTAATTTCTTTTCTAATTGTCTGACTCAGACCGAGTCTCAATATAATCAATCCAACTTGAATATGATTCAAGTATCAAATTTCAATACAACATGGATCTATGAATCCTTCTATTCAATCTAATCAATCTATATTGACTGAACCGAATCATGGATATATTCCATCTACATATTCATCCATTATATCTATTCCATTACTGATATCATGGTTTTGGCAAGTCATCCATCTATACAATTTACAATATAATATAATTCAATCAATACAATCAAGACATCGCGGGGTTTATAAGGGGTAGATTGGTATGGAAGGTGTTAGAATTGGCACGAGACTGTAACCATAGCACACCTAACCTGAATATCCATTGTCGTTGTCCCGTGGCTGAACGGTTCCTTGTGCTCCATATACCTTAGTCTCTGGAATAGTGGGACTGCTCTCGTATACATTGGCATTCTTCTGTGCCAAGCTACAAACAACAACGTTAACACTAAATACAACATTATAACAATATACTCTCTATTCTCTATATTCCATTCTTATCTATTTACGGGACTTACCGAGCGATTTGTTCTCTGACGACATTCTCTTTCTTTTCTTTGGAATGTCGTCAGGTGATTCGGACTTTCAGGAGATCGGGCCCACCTTCGAGGACTTGGATCAGCTAGCCTTCGACCCGGAGCTCTAGTTACTTGTACATTTCATTTCAATATTTTCCATTTCTGTTATGCCACTGTTTAAGCATTGCTTTTCATTCCATGTATTTACTTTTCAGATGTATTGTAAAAAGAATGTTAATAAATAAAGTTGTTGTTCAATTATATTTATCGTCACCGTCTCTTGTGCATTTTACTTATATTGCTTAGATACGTTTAGCGTGTTTACTTTTGAGTAAATACGTAGCGGCCTCGTCGCGTCCTCCACCCATATACTGGGAAGCGGGGCGTGATAGGTTTTGTTGGTGGCCCATGCAGGTAGTTCTGTGTGGACATACAGGTCAGCTCTGTATGTACATACATGTCAGTTCTGCGTGGACAACCTAAGAAATATAACACAAGAACCAGCAACTAAAAACATTCTTTACAATTCATATTCTTTGAATCTTACAATTTCATATACTTTGAATCTGTCCTAACCCAAATTTTTCTTTCAAGGTTATGGATTCCCCAAACAACACCAACACGAATGTCAACAACACTCCCCCACCACTACCACTCACACCTGCCGTCGTTGCTCCGATCAACGAGCAGACGGTTCTGCTTGAGGCAATCTGCAGCCTCCTGGAAGGACAGCAGCAGCAGACTGCTATCCTGATGAACCGATCAGAGGCAGAAGCACCTGGGGTGAAGCAATTCAGGGCCTTGCACCCTAAACAGTTTGCAGGAAAAGAGAGCCCTCTAGAAGCTGAGGAATGGGCTCAAGGCATTGAAGATGATCTGGCAGCGGCACAAGTGCCAGAAATAGGTTTGGTCCGAGTTGCAAAGCTACAGCTCACGGACAATGCAGGGGTTTGGTGGAAGGCGGAAGAAAGCCGTTTTGATCAACCCATCAAATGGAAGACTTTCCGTGACATGTTCGATATGAAGTACTTCCCTGAGACTGCCAGGTTCGACATGGAACAATAGTTCATCCACTTACAATAGGGTTCGATGTGGACCAAATCAGTGGATGAATACGATGCTGGGTTCATCATGCTCAGTCGGTAAGATATGTCTCAATAATTCGATTTTCCAATAAATCACATACTACATAGCTAACACAATACTTTAACAGATTTGCGGCACACTTGATACCGACGGATGAGATCAGAGCCCGTCGATTTCAACAAGGGTTAGATTCGGAGATCCAGGCTGCATTAGCCACAGGAGATTTTCCGACTCATGAATCGGCTTTGAAAGCTGCCCGCCGTTATAAGGCAGTGATAAAGTTGAGGGGCAGATCTCAAACTACTGGAGTTAAGCGCCCTACCAACCAAATGGCAGGAGGAGCCTTTTCAAGGCCACCATTTGTGCTAAGGAGACCAGGAGTACCAATCAACCAGCCCGGCCCGGCCTTTTGTACATACTGCAGGAGAGATGGACACTTGGCGAAAGACTTCCGGCGAGCCAACCGTTTTTGTTTAGTCTGCGGCTTAGCTACTCATGATATTGGGTCTTGTCCCCGAAGACATAACCCAATTGCCGCACCCAGGCCAGCAATCACTTACCAGCGGAGACCAGCCATTCAGGCACCTACTCCGAGACTTGCATTACCTGCTCCACCACCCAGAGGACCACTGACTGCACTTCCTCCTCGTCAGTTCCATCAAGCTCAAAGGAACGTTCCAAGGAATGCTCCTCCGGTCAGGAGGAATGTACCACGGCGACAGACTTTCACGATGACCGTGGAAGAAGCTGAGGCCAATGGCCAAGTCATAACTGGTAACCCTTTCTTCTCAAGCTTTTCTTTCAGTCTTAACACCTACTTACATATTTTTCCCTATACCTAAAACCCATCCCACATAACTTAGGTACAATCTTAGTGGCCTCACTTCCTACACCAGCACTTTTTGATACTGGAGCATATCATTGCTTTATATCGCAACGGTTCGTCCGAACTCATGCGATTCCAGTCACACCGCTTGTATCCAGCTGGAATGTCAGTTCAAGGAACGACATTCTAAAGGCAACAATGGGATACAGCTTGTATCCAGTAGTCGTCTGCAGCAGAGAATTCTATGCTGACTTCAAGGTGCTGAACATACCGAACTTCGATGTGGTTCTAGGTATGGATTGATTAGGAACCTTCTACGCTACCATCGACTGTCATCAAAGGAGGGTAGTGTTCGAGATTCCTGACCATCCGGTTTTCTATTTGAAAAGTGGAGACCGTATCCTGGAGCCAAGTACATACAAGTCGAAACCAAAGAAGGCAGTGATTGCAGCAATTCAAGCGGAGGAAGGATCAAAGATAGAAGTAGTTTGAGAGTTCGAAGATGTGTTTCCTGACGATATATCAGGTTTGCCTCCCGATCGAGCTCTTGCATTCAGCATTGATTTAGTACCAGGAGCACAACCAGTAATCAAAGCACCGTATCGACTAAGTCCAGAAGGTTTAAAGGAGGTCCGAACTCAGTTGGACGAATTATTGGCGAAAGAATGGATTCTTCCCAGCACTTCAAGTTGGAGATCTCCAGTTCTGCTCATGAAGAAGAAGGAAGGTTCATACAAAATGTGCATTGATTATAGAGCCTTGAACGAAGTAACGATAAAGAACAAGTATCCACTACCGCGTATCGACAATCTGTTCGATCAGCTAAGTAGATCTTGTGTTTTCTCCAAGTTAGATCTGCGTTCAGGTTATCATCAGGTGAAGGTCAAGGAAGCTGATATTTATAAAACAGCATTCAGAACTCGCAATGGTCATTACGAATTTCTTGTGATGCCATTTGGAGTGACCAACGCACCAGCAATATTCATGAACCTAATGAATCAAGTTTTCCGGGAGTACTTAGACAGGTTTATTATTATCTTTATCGGCGACATACTGGTGTATTCTAAGAGTCGGAAATAGCATGCCGAGCACCTTCGAATTGTCTTGGAAACTTTACAACAACATTAATTATATGCCAAGTACAGCAAATGTGAATTCTGGCTAAATCAAGTTGGTTTCCTCGGACATATTATATCAGGCGAAGGAATCTCTGTGGATCCAGCGAAAGTTTCAGCAGTAAGCGAATGGCCGAAACCAAAATCAGTGAAGGACATTCGAAGCTTCTTGGGTCTAGATGGATATTACAGAAGGTTCACTGAAGGATTTTCGAAGATAGCGACACCCCTGACCAAGCTCACAGGTAAAGATGAAGACTTTGTGTGGTCAGAAGCATGCGAGCAAGCTTTCGTAGAACTCAAGTCAAGGTTGACATCAGCGCCTATTCTTGTTATACCGGACCAATCTGGAGGTTTTGAAGTGCATTGTGATGCATCCGGTAAGGGATTAGGATGTGTTCTACATCAGCACGGTAAGATTGTGGCTTAAGCTTCAAAACAGCTGAAAATTCATGAGCGCAATTACCCGACGCATGATTTGGAGTTGGCGGCCATAATCTTTGCTCTTAAGATTTGGCGCCATTATCTTCTTGGTGAATGATGAACATATATACAGATCACAAAAGTCTGAAATATGTGTTTACTCAGAAGGAGCTCAATATGCGGCAGAGACGATGGTTAGAACTCATGGCGAACTTCGACATCAACCTGCAATATCACCCAGGGAAGGTGAATGTGGTACCTGATGTCCTTAGTCGCCAACCATTAGCAATGAATCTCACCGCTCAGTAGAAGCTTCAACAAGACTTGCATCAGATGAAGATTGAAGTAGTCATGCCAGATAACGCTTCAAACTTGATGAATTTACAAGTTCAATCAACAATTGTCAATCAGATCAAAGCATCTCAAGCAAGTGATGCTAAGTTGCAAAAGATTAGAGAACAAGTGGAGAATGGACTTAGAACAGACTTCATCATCCATGAAGATGGATCTTTGAGATACGGCAGCAGATTGTGTGTACCAAAAGGTTCTGTTCGGAAAGAGTTAATGAAAGAAACTCACAGCTCTCCCTACTCAGTACACCCTAGAGGTACAAAGATGTACAAAGATCTGCATCAAAATTACTGGTGGCATGGAATGAAGCGTGAAGTAGCCAGAAGCGTCGCTAAATGCTTGGTGTGTCAGCAAGTAAAGGCTGAACATCACAGGACTGCTAGATTACTTCAACCATTACCGATCCCAGAATGGAAGTGGCAATACACCACAATGGATTTTTTGACTGCACTTCCTTGCAGCACAAAGGATAACGATGCGGTATGGGTTATTGTGGATCGACTCACAAAGTCGGCTCACTTCATCCCATTTCGAGTTGGCCAATCTACTGAGGCATTAGCAAAGAAGTACATGGAGGTAAGAATCTACTTAAGATTTAAACTCTTCATAGTGTACTTTCTCGATATCCATGAACTCATGTAGGAAATCGTGAGACTTCATGGAGTACGGGTCTGCATTGTCTCCAATCGTAACACCAGGTTCCGATCACAATTTTGGCAAAGTCTGCAAGCGAGCTTGGGAACAAGTCTGAACTTAAGCACGGCTTATCATCCACAAACAGATGGTCAGTTTGAGCGAACCATTCAGATCTTGGAAGATATGCTCAGAGCGTGTATGTTAGACTTCAGAGGATCATGGGAAGATCACCTACATCTTGTGGAGTTTTCATACAACAACAGCTACCAAGCAAGCGTCAGAATGACACCTTTTGCAGCACTGTATGAAAGGAAGTGTCGATCGCCATTAAGTTGGGATGACATATGAGATAGAGAACTCCTTAGACCAGAGATGATAGTAGCAACCGTAGACGTGGTCCGCACTATCAAGGAAAGAATGCGCATAGCCCAAGATCAAAAGAAGCACTGGGCTGATGCTAAGCGACGTCACTTGGAGTTCCAGCCGGGAGATCATGTATTTATGAAGATATCTCTGAACTGTGGAGTGATTCGATTTGGAAGACGGGGTAAGCTAAGTCCAAGGTACATTGGACCGTTCGACATACTCGAACGAGTCGGTGAAGTGGCTTATCGCTTGGCACTCCCAACTTCATTGGAAGGAGTGCACAATGTGTTCCACATATCCCAACTCAGAAGGTATGTGTGTGACCCCAGCCATATTCTCGATCACTCCGAGCTCACTGTACAGCCCGACTTATCTAATGAGCAGCAATCTATTGAGATCCTGGACAGGAAAGTGAAGTCACTTCGGAACAAAAAAGTCAATTTGGTTCGAGTGATGTGGAGAAAAAGCACTCCAGGAGAATCGACATGGGAAAGGGAAGATGAGATGCACGCTAGATATTCTCACTTATTTGTAAACTAGTGTTTAAAATAAATTGTAAATTTCAAGAACGAAATTTTTGTAAGGAGGGTAGACTGTAACAACTCCAATTTTAGTGTACATAAAATGCATTTAAAGATAATGTATACTTGGGGAATTTATAATTCCTGTGAATACTATAAGAATTTGATTTACTTTTAAACATGAAGAAGGAGCTTGTAACTTACTGGTAAGGCCTTGCACTGCTAAACCAAAGCACCGGAGTTCAAATCCCATCAGCCACACATTCTTTTTATTTAAAATTCTTTTAATCTTTTAGAAGCCCAAGAGTCTACACGTGCACAATACGTAAAACCAAGAGTCACAGCCTAAACAAACATGTGCACAAGGCCAGTCCAAATGTCAGAGACACGTGGCACTAATACGAGCACCTAACTCGTTACTCGGGCTGGCGTCGCCAGTTCAACTCGGACCAAACCCAACTTTTCTTTAACCCTAGCGACTCTTGGACTACCCCCATAACTCCAGTATTATTTATTTTTCTTGCACATTTACAGAGCACAATAAAACTCACATTTAATCCATTTTATTATAAATTTTAATACACCCTTTCACTACCCTAAACATTAATTTTTTCCTTTAAATACCACCCTCAATTCACACCTCCTCACTTAAAATTCCCTGCCAAAACTCTCAAGAAAATTCCAAGATCCTTTTGTGTGCAAGTGGAGTTAACAAAGGGCGAAACTCCGAAGAACTTTCGGCGACAACTCAAGAAGTTTCCGACGACGAAACGACGCACCGGAAACTCCTACCTCTTCCTCTTTCTCTCCTATAGCCAATCATCCAGTAAGTCCCTACTTCTTCCTCTTTTCTCTATTCTAAGAACATTCAAAACTAAAACCCGACAGGAGCGGAGTTAGTCCGACTTCCGATTCGGTTTTCTTTAAAAAACTATAATTTTTCTTAATTAAGATACCTTCATTTCATCACATATTTTTCACTAAACATTAATAAATATCTTTATAAGTTTTATCACAAAAGATTGTTATATGCATCTTTTATCGCAATTTTACATTAAAATACCACAAACTTTAGTTTCCGACATAAACTCTATAATACCTTTACACCTTTAGATAACTCACGATATAATGACCTACCTCCTCAGAGCACTCATATCTAATATAGCATGATATTGGGAACATAGATTTGGGAAAATATGAATTTGCATATAACTACCTTCAACTTATAAAATCTTTTTCTACAAAAATTGTATTTTAACAGATCTTTGTGATTGTGCCTCTACAACCCATTTTGGGGAACCCGTTCAGTATGGTGCGGATTATCGCACATCCGCGGGCCTAGTAAAGTGAGATGCAGACCTCCACAAGGAGCATACGATCTCGAAAGATTTTAATACAATTTTCTTTAAAAAATGTGATTTCTATCATAAATAAAACTTATATTTTTAATAAATATATATATATGTAATTAATATCAAAATACCTATTTTTAATATTTATAATATTCCACATTTCCAAAACTCAAGAAAAGAATTCAAATATTATATGAAACTACCATGATAATTCAAAACAATATTCATATTACAAATAAATACCATATATTATGAAATTAGGTTTTATTCGCTAGAAATGTCACATTTATAAAAGATACATCAATGAAAATCCTAAAGACGATAATTAAATGCTTGAGGTGTATTTTGAAATTATACCAGAACTATTTTTACATAAAACCCCCTCAAGTTATACTAAATTACAATAAGGACCCTGTTGGGGTAAAAATTTACACCCCGGTTGACCAAGTCAAAATCAAAGTCAACCCCAAGCCAAGTGGGCCCAAGCCCAGATCCAGTGGGCCTATGCCCGGGTCGAGCCAGAACATGAAGCGGCCGGCCTCCACCCATGCCAAGATAAAAAAATTTTGTAATAAATAATTTTGTTGTATTTCTTTCATTTTATTTTTGGATAAATGTAAGAAAAATAGGCATAAAGCCAAATTTTTGTAAAGCCCATGGCTTATGTGCAAAAAGAAATGGCACATGAGCCATGGGATAGGCAGAATGCCATTTTGTGAAGCCCAAGGGGCTATGTGTAAAATATGTAGCCTATAAAGGCAAGGATAATGAAATATCCCAACAACTTTTTTCTCTCTCCAGAAATTTCCAGAGCTGAGCTCTTTCCTTCTTCTTCAAGGTTCCAAAAGCTTCTTCTTTCTTTTGAATTAAATCAAGAGTTTTACTCTTCCTTTTTCAAAACTAAATAGTTTTCCACCACAAAACCCACATAGGGGAACTTGGATCTGTCATCAGATCTTAAAAAGGAGAGATTTTGAGATTTCACATCTCTTGATCTTCAAGATCCAGCAAGCAACAGGAGGAAGAAGAAGAACATCTTTCACTAAACCCCAAAAAAAAAAAAGAGAAGAAGAAAAACACATTCAGGAGACCAACTCCTCTCTGATTTCTCTTCTGAGAAATTCTTTTAGGCTAAAAGCCTGTTGTGCCTCACCTGCGCGCTTGCGCAAGGGCGCAAGTCGCCCGCGTGCCGACACGTGGCGCGCGCGCCTACGCAAGTGCGCAAGTGCGCAAGTCGCCCGCGTGCCGACACGTGGCGCGCGCGCTTGCGCAACTGCGCAAGTGCGCAAGTCGCCCGCGTGCCGACACGTAGCGCGCGCGCTTGCGCACCTGCGCATCCCTTGGATGCCTTTTCCCTCTCTTTTGTGTACATACATACATATATACATATGTATACAAATTTATACACACACATACTCCGCAACATTCTCCCCCTCAAAAAAATTTTCGGGCCGGGGCGCTGCCCCGAACCCCGCAAGGGGGCTGCTAGCCCCCTTGACCCCCAGCCCGCTATCCGGGTAGCGGGACCCCCGTAAAAACTCTGCGTGGCTCCCGATATATCCAAAACCCCCCTTTCAAAATAAAACACACGCACACTGCACATTGAGTTCGCATGACCAATTTAACCCGTTAATCGGAGGTCCCCTCGCCCCAAAGGCGATGGGTAATTAACGGCAGCTTAGTCCGCGGCTGCCGGAGATTCGGATCCCCACAATCATTAAACCTCGGCCTACCCTAGGTAGGGGGAATCTGTAGTACGCCTGACAAGCGCTCGCGTATTCCCATCTCAATGGGGTGACGAAAAACACCCTACAGATTCTGGCACGCCCGGTGGGACTAATCTCTCCTCCCATATTTCGGGTTAAACGTTCATGCGAACTCAATCAATATACATACCTATATTTATACTAAAAATAATGCTTTTTCATGCAGATCTTCAAGCAATCAACCTTCAACGACAATGTCTTCCCAGACGAATTCAACTTCCAACATGACCCCGATTCCGTACGTGGTCAAGGTCAACGCTCGTGTGGTTCTCCCCGCAAGCCTCAGTCGACAATGGGAGGAACCGCCCCGCCAGTTCGGCTCCGTCATCATCTACCCTGCCGGAAGTGCTCATCTGGCGGAGATCCCGGCGGAACAGGTGGCCAAGCCGGTCTCAAGGGGAAAGAGGCCGAATGTCGTGATCGCCAAGGCACCACAACCGAAACTCAAGACGCTATCTGAACGACTCCCTGGCGCTCTAGCTGGGGGCAAGACTTCCGATGCGAAGGGCAACATCAAATGTCGCGGACGAGCTCAGGCGATGACTCTAACAAATGCACAATCGGGCGTATCTCCAAGGCCCTCCATCAACCGGTCTGCGACATCTTCCCAAAAAGCCGAAGTCTGCCAGGTGCTTAGAACAGAAAAGTTAAGGCAGAAGCGGCTCAGGTATCGAGCCAACAAAAGGGCCAAGGCTTCGGCTAAATGGAACCGTGTGAAGTTCCAAGTGCAGGGTTCTCCCGCGACGACGGCTGAGTCGGACGTAAGAATCAACAATTCCTTCGAGCCTCTGAAGTGGGTTCAGAAAAATGCCATGACCGCCAAAATCAAGAAGACAGCGGTCCGAACAGTGCCACAAAGAGACGTGTCCCAGCCCCAACAGAAAAAGTATGACACTGTCTCTTCAAGAGTCTATCAAGCGCTCTGTGCCGCACGAAAGCAGCGGGGCAAACCCAGAAAAGAAGCGCCAGCACCGTTCAAGAACCTGGTTAGGCCGGCCGCCTTCAATCGACTACCATCTACCGAAACAAGGGGGTCAAGACAGCGAGCCGTGAAATCAGCTGCCAATGATAGAGAGACGGCCGGATATATCATCCATACGGTCTATATGGCGGGCGGGCGCCCCAGCGACAACCTTCGCAGCAAAAGCAAGGACGGGGCCACCACATCCCAAGCCCAATCTAGCCTGAATGTGGTTGCCGCCGCCCAAGAACAGTCGCCCCTGCTGGATGAAGAAAACCCTCTCGATGAGGATGATAGGCAGATAGACCCCTCGGTCCATGTAGAGTCAAGCTCGGACAGCGAGGAAGAGCCGACTTTCCGCCCTAGGACTGCGGAGCAAGAGCTGCTTCAAGAGCTTCGAAAACAACTCAGGAGCAAAGATAAAGAGATGGCCAAGCTCTATTCAAAGATTGACGACTTAACGAACGTAGTGATGCAGCTTACGGCTCAAATTGCTCTAGCGCCTCCTAATCAAGCACAAGCCGCTACTAATCAGCCGGGTGATGACGATCCGAGGCAGCCAATGCCTGTTCCTTTGGGACCAAGACTGGTCGAGCCGAATGAAAGCCGGCTACATTCCGCTTCTGGGGACGCCTTGGCCCCAGATAGCACTATCCCGCTAACACAGGATCGGATAATGGATTTGGTCACCAGCAAGGTTAAAACATTGGTGGCCGAAGCTGAAGCTCAGAAAGAAATCGGCAGTAGTGGGCGGCCATATCCCGCGCAGTACGATCTGATTGAGTTCCCAAGCGGCTACGTCATTCCTAAGTTCGGAAGATTTGATGGAACGGGGAATGCAAACCAGCACGTCGCCCACTTCAAAGCATCGTGCGGAAATACAGGGGGTAATGATGCGCTCCTTCTTCGTCAGTTTGTCAACAGCCTGACCGGCGTCGCCTTCGATTGGTACGCGAGCATACCAGACGGATCCGTCATTACCTTCGCCCAAATGGAGTCTCTGTTCCGGCAAAGGTTCATGAGCGTCAGTGATAAAATCTCCATTGCCGACCTTGTGAGGACCAAGCCGGGGAAGAATGAAAGCAACACCGACTTTATCGCCCGATGGCGTAATCTCACGGTCAAATGCGAACCGCCGCTGGAGCAGGACCAGTCCGTCAGCCTTCTTATTGGGAACCTCAGCAATTGGATGGTCCCCTTCTTGTGTACAGCGGGCCTCAAGACGTTTCAGGAGCTAACCAAGAAAGTCCAAATGCTGGAACGCTCGAAGCAAGAGTCCCCGCCAGACTCTCAGAGAGACAAAACCTGGAAAAGCAAGCGGGACGACAACCGTAGAAGCGGGAGTTCCAGCAGTACCAATGTCTTCAATGCCTCCGACAATGAAGAAAAGCGAAGGGCGGGCGAATCCAAAACCAACCGGTCTCGAAAGCCATTGCTGGGAGGAGATGGGCCTTCCCTAGAGGAGAAAAAGAACAAGGTTTACTCTTTCAGAAGAGACAAGGTCCGCAAGATATTTAAAGATGCCTTGAACAATGGCCTACAACTGCCGGAGTCGAAAAGACCCCAAGAAGCAAAAATGACCGACAATCCCTTGTATTGCCCGTACCACCGAGTAGTGAGCCATGCGATCGAGGATTGCTATATCTTCAAAGACTGGGTCGAGAAGCAGTACAAGGCCGGAGAGATCGAGCTGTCCAAAAGCGTGTTGGTGAACAATCAAGTTGCAACCGCCAACTTTATACAGACGGAAGCTGAAGCCTTCTGGGAGCAGACAGCCGAACCCGCTGCCCTGACAAACGAAACTGACTCATCGCGGCCTCCGTGGAGTACGCACATATCTAATAAGACGAAGAAGATGATAAAGCTACTTCGGAAAGAACCCAGGATAGAATGGGAAGGACAGAAGAAGCCTACCAGTCCAGCTGCCAATGCGGCTCCATCAGGCTCAAAATCCAAGAAGCTCAAGAAGAAGAAAAGTGCAGCTCGGCGCGAAAAAGAGTCTGCAGGGAGATCGACCATTCAAAAGTATATCGATTCCCTCGAAGAATATGAGCAAAAGGAAAGAACATTGATTCAATTGAAGGAGTTCTTCCCTGTACAAGCGGCTGAAATTCTGGAGGAGTTAGAAGAAGACTCCAATGAAGAAATTCCGGTAGTGACCTGCTACGCCATCCATCTTGGCAGCGACTCTGAGGATGATCTCTGTTTTCCGGAAGAGGACGAGGAGCTCACCACAAAGGCCAATCAAATCCAGCTCAGAAGCGGCAGGGCTCTACCGCAAAATCAGGGCAACGCCCCAAAAGGGAAGGAAAAACAAGTCGCTAATGAAGAAGATGGCAGAGAACCGGCTGATGAAAACATAAGTCCTTTCTCGGTGGACTATAATGTCTTGGCGCATCTCCGGAAGCTTCCGTCTCTCCTGAGCATCTACGACGCCTTGGTCCTATCTAAGGAGCTTAGAGATGTTCTCATCCACGCTCTGCAAAACCCCGAGCGGTATCAGGCTCACTTTGCGGAAATTAACATGAAAGAAGCCCAGCATGCTTTGTATGCCGCCGCAGTCACATTTAAGGATGAAGACTTGCTACTGGGAACGGCTGAACATAATCGGCCGCTTTACGTGACCGGGTACAGCGACGGAGATCGAATTAATCGCATATTGATTGATCCGGGGTCCTCAGTGAACATCATGAACTTGCGAACTCTGAAGAGTTTGTCAATGGACGTCCGACACCTGTCAAGGGAAAGGATTGTCATTCAAGGCTTCAACCAAAATTGCCAGCAAGTTCTGGGGTCTATAGCTCTGCCAATCAAATTTGGGGATCTGCAAACTGAAGCTAAGATATACGTGATCGACGCCGACACGTCTTATAAGATTCTCTTGGGGCGGCCGTGGCTCCACGATTACGGCATCATTCCGTCAACTCTCCATCAATGCATGAAGTACACTAAAAATGGCGAAGAAAGACGCATTGACGGAGACATCCAGCCGTTCGGTGTGCATGAAGTCCGATATGAAGATTCTCGGTACTTTACGAACCACCAAAATGCTAAGCCACAACTGACTGAGGATAGAACGGCCCCAAGACTCAAAAGCAAATCTGCGCCGGCTATCACTTTCAAAAGCAAAAATACCCAAGTGCGCCCGCATTTCGGCAGCGACTCTGATGAGTCCGACGCTGGAAGCCCGTCCTTCCGCAAAACTCGCCCTCATTTCGGCAGCGATACGGACGAATCTGTTACTGAAGGCCCATCTAGGAGCAAAGTCCGCCCTCATCTTGGCAGTGACACTGAAGAGTCAGAGGAGGAGGACCTGTCGTGCAACAGCGGTGCAGATTGGACCCCCACGCAACAAGTGAAACTACGAGAGACCTTCGAAGTTGCAGAAGGGTCCCTAGCCGTTACAAGGGTACCAGAGCAAATGTACAAAGAGCTCGATGCATTATCAATCTCCACCGTGGACCAGCTGAAAACTTTCTACGTTCCCGGGAGGAAAAGTGGACAGAAGGGCATCTTGTTTTATGGGTCAAACCCCGTTGTGCACCCGGACGACCTTTCTGTCGCGTGCCTTCCTTATGAGAGGGGCATAAGAGCCGTCCTCAATCCCAGATACTATGCGCCCGAGATGCGGGAATACTTTAAGAAGTGCGGATGCCGGTTATATCAAACGGAGTCTGAAGCAAAGTTTTACGAAGGGCTGTGGTATCCGCCCCAGGTCCGAGCACTCATCGATGGACGAATTCCAGATAGACGGGGCATAGGCTACATTCAACCTGATTCCAAAGCGTGCTACATGATCCATGTCGGTGAGACCAGCGAAAGATCAAATGATGATGACGAGATAGCCGAGCCAGAAGAAGCTCCTCAGGAGCTCGAAGATGGTGGACAAGCAACCTTTGATGAGCTAACCGAGATTGACTTAGGAACGCCCGATAATCCAAGGCCGACCTACATCAGCTCACTCTTGTCGGAGGAAATGAAAGAGCAGATAATTGCCCTGCTGCGTGAGTTCGTCGACTGCTTCGCGTGGACGTACAAAGAAATGCCTGGCCTTTCCCCTGAGGTAGCCGTGCATAAGCTGGCTATATCTCCTGATGCTAAGCCAGTCAAACAAGCTCCTCGAAGAATGAGAAGGGAGTTGGAAGAAAAGGTCATCGAGGAAACCAAGAAGCTCATCGATGCCGGCTTCATCAGGGAAGAGAAATATGCAGACTGGATCGCATGCATAGTCCCAGTGAAGAAGAAAAATGGGCAGATCCGAGTTTGTGTCGATTTCAGGGACCTCAATAAGGCATGTCCTAAAGACGACTTCCCGCTACCGGTCATGGAAATGATGGTCGATGACGCCTCAAATTACGAACTGTTCACCTTTATGGATGGCTCGTCTGGATATAATCAGATCAAGATGTCGCCTGAGGATGAGAAGCACACAGCATTTCGAACCCCGATCGGAATATATTGCTACAAGGTGATGCCATTCGGACTGAAGAACGCAGGTGCTACATATCAAAGGGCGATGACTAATATCTTTGATGACCTAATCCATAAAGTCGTCGAATGCTATGTTGATGATCTGGTCGTCAAGACTAAAGCCAAGGCCGATCATATCCAAGATATCAGGACCGTTCTCACCAGACTGAGGGAATACGATCTGAAGATGAATCCTCTGAAGTGCGCTTTTGGCGTGTCATCGGGAAAATTCCTGGGCTTCATAGTCCGACATCGAGGGATCGAAGTTGACCCATCAAAGATAAAGGCCATCATGGAGATGCCCCCTCCGAAGAGTCTGACGCAACTAAGATCTTTTCAAGGCAAGCTTGCTTATATACGGAGGTTTATCTCAAATTTATCAGGGAGATGTAGGCCCTTCTCAAAGCTCATGAAGAAAGGAGCTCCTTTTATCTGGGATGCCGAATGTCGAGCAGCGTTCGAAAGCATTAAACAATACTTGTTGCACCCTCCAGTGCTGGCCGCTCCCATTCCGAATAAACCGCTGATTCTCTACACTGCCGCGCTGGACGAGTCACTCGGTGCGCTCCTTGCCCAGAATAATGAGGAAGGAAAAGAAAATGCCCTCTACTCTCAGTCGAACTCTAGTCGGGGCGGAACACAACTACTCCCCAATCGAAAAGCAATGCCTGGCTCTGATATTTGCTGTGAAGAAGCTGAGGCACTATCTGCTCGCTCATCGGGTTATGCTGATCTCCAAGGTCGACCCGCTCAAACACTTGATGACCAAAGCAAGCCTAGCCGGCAGAATGGCAAGATGGGCTGTCATGCTACTTGAGTTTGACATAGTTTACACTCCTCAGAAAGCAGTAAAAGGGCAAGCTCTTGCAGACTTTCTCGCTGCTCATCCCATACCAGAAGGATCGCCACTAAATTGTGAGTTACCCGACGAACAAGTGCTGCATCTCGAGAATGACGAGCCATGTTGGGAGCTCTACTTCGATGGGGCCTCATCGATAAGAACTTCCAGTAAATCAAGCGTCCCGGAGATAAAAGCAGGGATAGGATTGGTGTTCATCACACCATCAATGGGAACCCTACGGCGTTCTTTTGCTCTCACCGAGCCTCGGACAAACAATGAAGCTGAGTATGAAGCTCTGATAGCTGGTTTGGAGCTCGCCATAGAAATGGAAATCCTTCGGCTACGGGTTTACGGTGACTCCCAGCTTGTCGTCAACCAAGTAAGCGGCGACTATAAGATATACAAACCCGAGTTAGCTCGGTACAGAGGTCGAGTGGTGGAACTCATGAAACGGTTCACTCATATTGAACTAACGAGAGTCCCTAGAGCATTGAACGGAAAGGCTGATGTACTCGCTCGCTTGGCCAAGGAGCTGGCTGATCCTGACATGGACGAAATTCTGATCACAGTCAGGAGCCGGCAAATTCTACCCCCAGTCTCTCTACGAGAAGAGGAAAGCGCGGAACAGAAGAGCAGTCCTGCGGAAGAAGCTTCGATCATCCAAGACGAGCCCGATTGGAGAGAACCCTTCATAGAGTACCTCCGATACGACAAGCTGCCCGAAGAAAAATCTGCGAGGATTCAGCTGAAGAAAAGAGCTCTCCGATACGTGTTCGTAAATGACACGTTATACCGCAGGTCATATGACCAACTCTGGCTCAGGTGTCTGTCATTGGCCGAAGCCCAAAAGGTCATGAAAGATGTCCACTCGGGCGTTTGCGGTGCTCACCAATCTGGCCCCAAGATGCGACTTCAAATCAAACGGCTTGGGTATTACTGGCCCACCATGATACGGGATTGCGGAGAGCATGCAAAGAAATGTTATATCTGCCAAATTCACGGTGATTTTATTCACAAGCATCCCAACCCATTGCATCCTACAGTGGCGTCGTGGCCCTTCGAAGTTTGGGGCACCGACATTGTTGGCCCAATTGATCCTCCGTCATCTAAAGGCCACCGGTTCATACTGGCCGCGACAGACTACTTCTCCAGGTGGGCTGAAGCTGTCCCGCTAAAAGAAGTCAAGACAAAGGATATTCTGACATTCTTCCAGCATAATATTCTATACCGCTTCGGTACACCAAGAAGAATCATTTCTGACAACGGGCCTTCTTTCAAGAGCTTCAATGTCTCAAGATTCGCTACTCAGCACAAGATAGACTGGAGGTATTCCTCCATCTATAATCCAAGAGCCAATGGGCTAGCCGAAGCCTTCAATAAGACTCTATGCAAGCTTCTGAGGAAAAATGCTTCAGCCAACAAGAGAGACTGGAATCTCAAGCTTCACGAGGCATTGTGGGCATATCGTACCACGCACTGTACTCCAACTCAGTCCACTCCATACTCATTGCTCTTCGGAGTGGAAGCGGTCCTCCCTCTCGAAGTCGAAGTTCCAAGCTTAAGAATGGCCGTTCAGCACGAGTTGACAGAAGAGGAAAACGTGCTCCTTCGACTTGAAGAACTCGATGCCCTCGAAGAAAAGAGGCTCGTGGTGCAACAAAATCTGGAGCTATACCGAGCCCAAATGTCACGGGCTTATGACAAGATAACCCGTCTCCGCGCCTTCAAGAAAGGTGAATTGGTGTTGGTCCTCAAAAGACCGATTATCCCCAATCGACATGCCAAGGGAAAATTCGAGCCAAACTGGGAAGGACCATACGTCATCGAGAAAGTGTTTGACGGAGGATCCTACCAACTAATAAGTGCCGAGGGAGAAAGGCCCATGCCACCCATCAATGGCCGATATCTCAAGAAATACTACACGTGAATGCTCCAAGTCGCAGGCGAATTGAGCACATCAGCCCTACGGTCTGGATCAGAAATCCTGCAAAACCGTATTTCTCCCAAATCCTGCCGGTGAGACTACTTTAAAGTCCCACCAGCGGCGGAAAAAAAAAAAAAAAAAAAACGGTATGTCCACAAGCAAAACGGGCACGGATGAAAACCCGAAAGGGCTCCGTGAGTAAAAACAGCAGGACTACCGGCGAGTCTGTGAAAACCCGAAAGGGCGCAAACTCGTAAAAAGGAAAGGAGGTGAAATACACTCACAAAGTCCTCTCGACCTTGTGAGGAGAAAACCCCTGCGTGAGATCCTTACGACTCACAAAGGAGCAACACACTTAGGAATCCTCACGATTCCTAAGGAGAAAATACACCTACGAGATCCTTTCGACTCGTAGGGAGAAAATGCTTTTATGGGACCCTCACGGCCCATAAAATTGAAAAGCCTTAGGTGGTAGGGACCCAAACCTATCTCCTAAGCCATCGTTCCCCAACGGGCAACGGCAAATGATGAGTCGCTCCTGGCATTTCGCTTCAGTGTTAGCGGTGCTGATGCCGACCAAAAACCCAAATCCCAAGTCCTCCCAAGGCAAATGATGAGTTGCTCCTGGCATTATTCCAGTGCAGCAATGCTGATGCCAAACAAGATCCAAATTCCAAGTCCCCAAACGGCGAATGATGAGTCGCTCCTGGTAACATATTCCAGTGCAGCGATGCAGACGCCAACCAAAATCCAATCTCTCAAAATTCTCCCAGCCCTACGGTTGGTCCCCAAGTTGACTACCGTATACAATCCACGGGCTCAAATAATTCTCATCATACTCATGCCCCACCACAATTACCAAGTTGCGCGGCTGGTCTCCGCCTTTGGAATTATGCTCCATTGAGAAGACCCACTCATGTGTCCTCACGATACATGAGGAGAACAAACCTTTGTGGGATCCTTACGACTCATAAAGGAAAAACACACTTAGGAGTCCTCACGACTCTTAAGGAGAAAATACACCTGCGGGATCCTTACGACTCGTAGGGAGAAAATGCTTTTATGGGACCCTCACGGCCCATAAATTGAAAAGCCTTAGACGATAGGGATCTAAACCTGTCTCCTAAGCCATCGCTTCCCAATCCCCAAGTGGCGAATGATGAGTCGCTCCTGGTACCATATTCCAGTGTAGCGATGCAGACGCCAACCAAATTCCAAATCTCAATCCCCAACGGCGAATGATGAGTCGCTCCTGGTACCATATTCCAGTGCAGCGATGCAGACGCCGACAAAGTCCCGAAATTTTTCCGGCCCTACGGTCTGGATCATACATCCTGCAAAACCGTATACAATCCACGGGCGTAAAACAATCCCAATTTCTCCCAAATCCTCTCGGGGCAAATGATGAGTTGCTCCTGGCATTATTCCAGTGCAGCAATGCAGATGCCAAACAAAAACCAAGATCCCAAAATACTCTCCATGACAGATGATGATTCGCTCCTGGTACCATATTCCAGTATAGCGATGCTGATGTCAACCCAAATCAAAATCAACAAGTCAACTTCCACTCCGAAACCGCAAGAAGCGGAGCAAGTCAAGTCTACCCCTGACACTGCAAGAAGCAGAGCAAGTCAAACCAAGCATCGACCGTCCACGTCGTAAAAAGGGCAGCACCGACCGTCCAAGTCGCTAAAAGGGCAGCACCGACCGTCCAAGTCGCTAAAATGGCAGCATCGACCGTCCACGTCGCTAAAATGGCAGCATCGACCGTCCACGTCGCTAAAATGGCAGCACCGACCGTCCATGTCGCAAAAAGGGCAGAACCGACCGTCCAAGTCGCTAAAATGGCAGCACCGACCGTCCACGTCGCTAAAAGGGCAGCACCGACCGTCCAAGTCGCTAAAAGGGCAGCACCGACCGTCCAAGTCGCTAAAAGGGCAGCACCGACCGTCCAAGTCGTTAAAATGGCAGAACCGACCGTCCACGTCGCTAAAAGGGCAGCACCGACCGTCCAAGTCGTTAAAATGGCAGAACCGACCGTCCACGTCGCTAAAAGGGCAGCACCGACCATCCAAGTCGCTAAAAGGGCAGCACCGACCGTCCAAGTCGCTAAAAGGGCAGCACCGACCGTCCATGTGGCAAAAAGGGCAGAACCGACCGTCCAAGTCGCTAAAATGGCAGCACCGACCGTCCAAGTCGCTAAAAGGGCAGCACCGACCGTCCATGTCGCAAAAAGGGCAGAACCGACCGTCCAAGTCGCTAAAATGGCAGCACCGACCGTCCACGCCGCTAAAAGGGCAGCACCGACCGTCCAAGTCGCTAAAAGGGCAGCACCGACCGTCCAAGTCGCTAAAAGGGCAGCATCGACCGTCCAAGTCGCAAAAAGGGCAGAACCGACCGTCCACGTCGCTAAAAGGGCAGCACCGACCGTCCAAGTCGCAAAAAGGGCAGCGCAAGATTCCTACAAAGCGGGAACCAGATCAATCCGGGCCAGGGGAAACGTCTATCACGGACACTCCATCTCGGAGTCATGTCAAGCAACGACCGTCCATGTCGTAAAAAGGGCAGTGCCAGCTTCCCAAAAAGCGGGAACCAAATCAGGTCGCCTCCAGGTAAAAGAAGATCCATCAATTTCATGCACACGACCCACATATGTGGTGTGCATTTATTGATGGGGGGCAATTTGTTGGGGTAAAAATTTACACCCCGGTTGACCAAGTCAAAATCAAAGTCAACCCCAAGCCAAGTGGGCCCAAGCCCAGATCCAGTGGGCCTATGCCCGGGTCGAGCCAGAACATGAAGCGGCCGGCCTCCACCCATGCCAAGATAAAAAAAATTTTGTAATAAATAATTTTGTTGTATTTCTTTCATTTTATTTTTGGATAAATGTAAGAAAAAATAGGCATAAAGCCAAATTTTTGTAAAGCCCATGGCTTATGTGCAAAAAGAAATGGCACATGAGCCATGGGATAGGCAGAATGCCATTTTGTGAAGCCCAAGGGGCTATGTGTAAAATATGTAGCCTATAAAGGCAAGGATAATGAAATATCCCAACAACTTTTTTCTCTCTCCAGAAATTTCCAGAGCTGAGCTCTTTCCTTCTTCTTCAAGGTTCCAAAAGCTTCTTCTTTCTTTTGAATTAAATCAAGAGTTTTACTCTTCCTTTTTCAAAACTAAATAGTTTTCCACCACAAAACCCACATAGGGGAACTTGGATCTGTCATCAGATCTTAAAAAGGAGAGATTTTGAGATTTCACATCTCTTGATCTTCAAGATCCAGCAAGCAACAGGAGGAAGAAGAAGAACATCTTTCACTAAACCCCAAAAAAAAAAAGAGAAGAAGAAAAACACATTCAGGAGTCCAACTCCTCTCTGATTTCTCTTCTGAGAAATTCTTTTAGGCTAAAAGCCTGTTGTGCCTCACCTGCACGCTTGCGCAAGTGTGCAAGGCGCCCGCGTGCCGACACGTGGCGCGCGCGCCTACGCAAGTGCGCAAGTGCGCAAGTCGCAACTGCGCAAGTGCGCAAGTCGCCCGCGTGCCGACACGTGGCGCGCGCGCTTGCGCACCTGCGCATCCCTTGGATGCCTTTTCCCTCTCTTTTGTGTACATACATACATATATACATATGTATACAAATTTATACACACACATACTCCGCAACATTCTCCCCCTCAAAAAAAATTTCGGGCCGGGGCGCTGCCCCGAACCCCGCAAGGGGGCTGCTAGCCCCCTTGACCCCCAGCCCGCTATCCGGGTAGCGGGACCCCCGTAAAAACTCTGCGTGGCTCCCGATATATCCAAAACCCCCCTTTCAAAATAAAACACACGCACACTGCACATTGAGTTCGCATGACCAATTTAACCCGTTAATCGGAGGTCCCCTCGCCCCAAAGGCGATGGGTAATTAACGGCAGCTTAGTCCGCGGCTGCCGGAGATTCGGATCCCCACAATCATTAAACCCCGGCCTACCCTAGGTAGGGGGAATCTGTAGTACGCCTGACAAGCGCTCGCGTATTCCCATCTCAATGGGGTGACGAAAAACACCCTACAGACCCTAGTAAACATAGGTTTAAGCGGGACCAGTCTCTTGAGCCTCAGGGAGCCGGAGATATGGGTGCTTGCATATTTAAGGTAGACAACTTAACAAACGGTGTTATCAACACGGTAATTGTCTTTGAAAAAGACACAAATCCTGCCGTTCATGTGCAGCAGTTACCGATAACACCAAAACATAATTCAGGACTTCAATTTCTTTTCTAATTGTTTGACTTAGACCGAGTCTTAATATAATCAATCTGAGTTGAATATGATTCAAGTATCAAACTTCAATACAACATGGATCTACGAATCCGTCTATTCAATCTAATCAGTCTATATTGACCGAACCGAACCATGGATATATTCCATCTACATGTTCATCCATTATATCTGTTCCATTACTGATATCATGATTTAGGCAAGTCATCCATCTATATAATTTACAATAAAATACAATACAATCAATATAATCAAGACATCGCGGGGTTTATAAGGGGTAGATTGGTACGGAAGGTGTTAGAAGTAGCACGAGACTATAACCATAACACACCTAATCTGAATATCCATTGCCGTTGTACCGTGGCTGAACGGTTCCTTGTGCTCCGTATACCTTAGTCTCTGGAATAGTGGGACTCGTCTCGTATACACTGGCATTCTTCTGTACCAAGCTATAGACAACAACGTTAACACTAAATACAATATTATAACAATATACTCTTTATTCTATCTATTCCATTCTTGTCTATTTACGGGACTTACCGAGCGATTTGTTCGCTGACGACATTCTCTTTCTTTTCTTTGGAATTTCGTCAGGTGATTCGGACTTTCAGGAGATCGAACCCACCTTCGAGGACTTGGATCAGGTAGCCTTCGACCCGGAGCCCTAGATACTTGTACATTTCATTTTAGTATTTTCCATTTCTGTTATGCCACTGTTTAGGCATTGCTTTTCATTTCATGTATTTACTTTTCAGATGTATTGTAAAAAGAATGTTAATAAATAAAGTTGTTGTTCAATTATATCTATTGTCACCGTCTCTTATGCATCTTACTTGTATTGCTTAGATACGTTTAGCGTGTTTACTTCTGAGTAAATACGTAGCGGCCTCGTCGCGTCCTCCACCCGTATACTGGACAGTGGGGCGTGACACTATCTCACCCCGAGATTGGGTGATAGATCGATCGGCCATCTGGAGAGTGCAATGCATAGGTTTCAACTCGCCTATCCCTAATTGCCCATAAACAGAATATGAAAACAAGTTAACACTTGCACCTAAATCGAGTAGAGCACGATTGATATTTTTATCCCCAATAGTTATAGATAATGTAGGACAACCGGGGTCCTTACTTTTCGTGGGCACCAATTGGGTAAGAGAATTGCTCATATTACTCGCTAAGAAAACCTTTTTCGGTACTTGAGTTTTTCTCTTCCTAGTGCACAAGTCCTTTAAAATTTTCACATAGGACGGAACTTATTTGATATCATCTAGGAGAGGGATATTTATATTAATTTTCTTAGAAATGTCTACAATCTTCTCCATTTGGGGACTTGATTTGTTGGTCCTCAACCTATGTAGAAAAGGAGCTTTATCAATAAGGATTGGATCCAACTTCTGAGGAGAAGTTTGTGGGGATGGAATGGATTCCAAAATTGGATTTGGGATGGTTGTAGATGGTAATTCTTTTAAGGAAGTGGGATGTGGGTTCGAGCCTAGTGGAAAAAGGAGAATAGGCTCGAAAGAAGATGGTGGACTAGACGAAGTAGGATTAGAAGTAGTAGCCGGGGTTTCATCTGATTTATCATCAACAACTTATTTACCAACATTGTTATTCGGCACTCTTTCCGATCTCAACGTGATTACGACACTTACATTATGATTTTGAAAGATGATATTCGCGCTTTGTGAGTGGCTGTGATTTGGTAGAAGTTGAGATGAAAGTTTCCTTTTTTCTCTCTCGCTCATTGCGGCATTTAACTGTGCAAGTTGTGCTTCTATTGATTTTATGCTTTCATCGTGGAAAGCAGTGTGTTGCACTAATGTTTGGATAGAAGACATTAAATTAGCCGTCGTTTGCGTGGACTATTTAATGAACGTTTTTAAGTTACGTTCGAGCGCAGAGGTTTTATCGGTACCGGCCGTTGGAATATTACTATAACGATCAAAGTTGTTGGCCGGGTTTTGAAAATATTGCGGTTGGAAGGGGTGCTGATTTTTTTGTGGTGGCTGCTGTTGTTGTAGGAGAGGCCTTTGATGGTTGCTTAGGAACTGGTTTTGATTTTGAGTTTGGTTTTGGTTCCAAGCAAAATTCGGATGATTTCTCCATCCCTGATTGTATGTGGAAGAATAAGGATCGTTTCTAGGTCGTTGCTGAAAAGCAGCATTAGTTTGTTCTTGACCTTGAAACGGAGAATTCAAAAGATATTCTTCCGTTAAGTGTGATGGGTCAGAACAGCAACCACACATGGTTTTTGGGAGTGTAACTTGGTTTAGGGTGGCTGATGAGAATTTGTTTTCCATAATTTCGAGTTTCTTTTACATCGCGGCCATTTCGGATTTCACTACGATGGAAATATCGAGCTGATGAATACCTGCCCTAGATGAAGTTGGTCTAACACTTTCCCACAAGAAATGAAAAGAGATATAAATAAACAGTAACATTTTATTGATTAAACATTCTTTACATACAACTGAAAAGTAAATACAATACCGGTTAGCGATGCCTAAACAATGGCAAGTGAAGTGAAAGTAAAGTAAGTACAAGTGAACTAAAACTCCGAATTCTTAGTAAAATGCTCCAAATCGTCCTGGCTGGGCTCGATCTCCTGAGAGTCGGGTCCTCCTGACATCATTCTAAAGAAGAAAGAGATAGGAATGTCGTTAGTGAACAATCACTCGATAAGTCTCAAAAGAGACTAGATCAAGTAAAAGGAATATGTCTGGTATTTTATCTGTTTTTGTTATACTAGCGTAATTGTTTATAGTTTGGTACAGAATATATCAGTGTATATGAGAGGAGTCCAACTTGCTCCGTGGACTAAGGCATATGGAGTACAAGGCCCCGTCAAAGCCCACGGGACAATGACAATGGATATTCAGGTTAGGTGTATTATAATGACCATCTCATTACACATCTAATACATTCCATACCAATCTACCCTCTTAAAAACCCCGTAAATATATATTGTATTGATTATAATGATTTGTTGTATAAGACTTGCCGAAATTATGGTATAAGTTATTCATATAAACGAATAAGAATGTAAACGGATAGTCATGTAGTCAAGTCTAGATATATCTATGGTTCGGTCAATTTAAGTCATGTTGATTTTGTTCTGGTATAGTTTTAGTATTCATATTCAAGTTCAAGTATAGATTGGATTCATATTGTATTGGAGTTAAGATTGGATTGTGTTCATGTTTAGATTATATTCGGATTAGACTGAGACTCAGATTGAGTCAGACATATAAACAAAATTGGATTCCTGAATTAGGTCTAGGAGTTATCGGTAACTGCTGCACACGGACGGCAGGATTTGTGACTTTTTCCAGGCCAATTACTAATGATAACCCCGTTTTAGTTTTCTACCTTAAATAGGCAAGTACCCACTTTCTCCGGCTCTCTGAGGCTCAAGAGAATTGGTCCCGCTTAAACCTATATTTACTAGGCTTCTTAATGTAAATTAATATAATTTGAGGGGGGTTTATGAAAAATATTTTTAGTATACTTTCAAATTAAACCTCAAGTATTTATTTATCGTATTTAGGATTTTCATGAATATAATTTTTAAAAGTGAAGTATTCTAGTGAATAAATACCTAGCTTGAATAATACATGGTATTTTAGTGTAAAGTTGACTTGTATGGATTCTTGATGGTATTTTCATGAAACTTGTAATTCTTTTCTTTTGTTTAGAAAATATGAAATTTATTATATATTTAAAATAGATGGATTGATAATATTTATATATAATTATTAAAAATAAAATTTATTTATTAAATAGAAAATCATGTTTTTTCTTAAAAATTCCATCGAGATTGTATGCTCCGTGAGGAGGTCTGCATCTCGCCCTACTAGTCCGATAGATGTGTGCTAAGCCGCACCAACAAAATCAGATTCCCCAAAAGTGGGTTGTAGAGGCATAATTGCAAGGAATTTAAATAATAAAATTTAAAGAATACGGTTTTAATAGTTTATGCTATTTTAATGTAAAAAAAATTGTATTTGTCCTAAAATATATCTTGTTAAAAGCTAATCGTGCTATGTCATGAAGCGTGTTGTGAGAGATAGGTCATTATCTCGTAAGATTTTCTAAAGGTAATACAAGCAAATATAATAAAAGATGTCATATGTAATTTCATGGTATTTAAACGTAAAAGTTGTTTTATATGAAGTTTTGAAATGAAACTTGTTTATAATTATTTTTCAATGTTTAACAAACATAGTATAATGATTTAGATAATTAGTTCTTAAGAAAAGTTGTTATTTTAAAAAGTTTTAGAAATGAATGTCGATATAACTCCACTTACCGATATCATTGAAAAGAAGAAGTTTTGAGATGTGAAAAGAAGAAAAGAGAGGGAACTTACTAGCTTAGGGTTTAGAGGAGAGGTTGAGATAACGTTTGATGGATTCGTGGAGTTGCGGGGTCGCCGGAATCGTCTCGAATCATCGCCGGAAATTGACCTAGTGCTAACTCCATTTGTATTCTTTTTTGACTTGGAAAATTTTGAGAATCTTAATAAAAGATTCAGAATGAAGAGGGCTAGGGTGTGGGGTTGTATTTATAGGATAGAATTAGGCTTTTGAGAATTGAAAAGAGAATTAAAAATGCATTTAAATTTAGATTAATGGTGATTTTAATCTCTCTGTTAATTTACAGGGAAATCAAACAGCATGGGAGTAGTGGGGGTAGGCCAAATGACCGGGGTTCAGAACATGGGAGCATTCCCAACGGGAGAGCCCGGTGCCGCCGGCCCAAAGCCAATTCTCGTCGGTCGATTTCTTGAGATGGGTGTTGGGATTCTTGCCGCGTGTCTCTATCTGTTCATATATCATTCAACACATGTTTGTTTTATCATACTTTTCATTTTTACGTGTATTGCACGCGTAAACTTTTGGGCTTCCAAAAAGTTTAAAATAAAAATCAGTAAAAATATATATAACTGATGGGATTCAAACACAGGACTACATCACAGCAGTGCAAGGCTTTACCAATGAGCTACAACTTATTTCATTCTTAAAAAAATTAAATTTATAATTTGTGTTCAGGCTTGAAACTATATTCTGTACATTAATTTGAAAATTTTTGTATAATGAAATTGGAGACGTTACATATGGCTTCAGTCATATTTAGAATACTCAAAACAGCTTTTCTAGAGTTTTTAAAAATGATATCGTTTCTTTCAATCCAAATATTCCAACACACAGCAGAGACCATTATTTTCTAATTTCCCAAATGCTCTCTATCCAACCCAATCTTCAAAAAATTCCAAAGATCGCCAAAGGCAGTCGGCAAAGACGAAAACCAGAATAACCTCCAAATTTTATCCCAAACGTTCTTAACCATGGGACACAAGAAAAAGGCAGTTGATGTTGACATAAAATTTTCCCTTTGTATATAGTAAAGGGAAAAAAGCCTCGGAGCCATCAAATAGTGGAAATACTATTCTCTATAAAAATTTAAGATAAATTTTCCTCATGCATGTTTAAATCTTAGATCACATAAAATACATGATGAAGAGTGTAAATTTACAAGTAAAATTTTCCTCTAAAATGAAACATGTTTACAACAACAGCAGTTAATGTATCGGCAAATGATTTCAAATGGAAAGACCTCCGAGCTCTTCCTTGGGTCTCCATATCGTGCAGGCGACGATCCTTCCCCGGGTGGGGGCTCCATAGAGGACGTTCCGCATGGGCCTGTGCATGGCTGGACTGGAGATCGAACCCAGCCGAACTTTGAGGACATGGGTACATTTTACCCTGCAGCAAGAGATCCCATATTCTATGCACACCACGGTAACATTGATCGATTGTGGATAGTTTGGAAAGATCTTGGAGGCAAGCATAAGGATTTTAACGATAAAGACTGGCTTGATGCTGCATTTCTTCTCTACGATGAAAATGCTCAGTTGGTTAGGGTTAAGGTGAAAGATTGCTTGTCGTACGATGCACTTCGGTAAGTTGGTTGATTTTTTCCTCTTTCTGAAATGATGTAATGGTTCATTAACTCTCTTTCTCTCTGACACACACAGTATAACTATGCTCCTATCGGTATGATTTAAAAATAAATTCTACCAACTTTTCGATCTTTAGATTTATGTTGGAATGCGTGCAAACAATTACGGCAATATTTGAATAAATGAGAAATTTTTCTTCATAATTTTTGCACACATCCCAAAGCAAATTCAATGATCAAAAGGTTGGTATGATTTGTATTCAAATCCTACCGATAGAAGTATAGTTGTACTTTATTGTTATATATAATATAAAGTCCTGCTTCAAGCTTTTGTTTTTCCCACTTTGCTTTTGCACTCAGTTTAATTCATATCTCTGACCTTATATCTATATATATATCTTATATAAAAGTAGAAAAACTATATGTGAAAAGATTCCCACTTCAAGCATATATTTTGTCTTTTTGCATGAAAAAATATACTTCAACCCTTCTATTTTATGAAAATTTGCACTTGGTTCCTTTTTTGAACTACTTGCACGGGATTTATCCTCCGCACCTATATTTTAAATTAGTTTATAATTGATCTCTTCTAATTTTATCTATACAAAATCAAAAGAGTTATTTCCTTGAAAAATGAAATTAGAAGTAATTTAATTCGGATACATGCAACGTATTTTGTTTATTTATGATGTCATCAAATTTTAATTTTAGTAACCTGTATTGTATTTCAGATAGACACAATATATTTTCATATGAGTTATCTATATTTATTTTCATTTGAGTTATTACTATTCAATTTAGATTGCATCTTAACATCTAAGGAAATTATTTTCTTCCTGGATACACGTGAATAGAAAATTAGTTGAGGCTCTCAATATCTTTTGAAAATTGTAATCAAACTATTGACTATTATCTTCTATACATACATGCATGGAAAATTAGACGAGGCGATCTTGATATTTTTGGAAAAATTGCAATCAATACTTTAACTTTTACTTTGTATGCATTTTCATCAACCGGATATGAATTTAATGCAAATATTACCATATTCGTATCATGTAGTCTTTGACAGATGTAAGTATGCATATGAATAGCTATGAGAAATGAAAACATGTATTCTATAAATCGACTACTAATAAGGCTATGAAATATATATTAAAAGTAATATATACTTCTGAAATACATATTAAAAGCAGCGGGTTGAATTACATAATATGAAAAGTAAGGAGAAAAGAGTCCATAATGACTCTGAGATAACTGTCAGCTAAAGAAGGATGATAAATTGCATATTTGTATATATTGCATTTATTTAGCGGATTTTAAATTGCATTTATTTATTTCTTGGTAATACTGAAGAAGGATTATAAATTGTATTTAAAAAAAAAAAATCTAGGTCATTAAAAAAAACTTTTATGAATTGTTTGCGAGAAAATTAAGAAATTTTTATAATTTCTTGGAGAAAATTTAGGTAAAGCTTGAATATTTGTCTGCAATAAATTTAGTAAGGTCATCTACGTAATAGAATATTTTTCCACTAAACTACCTTAAATTTTTTCCGAAGCAACCTATGATTTTAATTTTACTAAATTACATTAAAATACCCTTAACAATTGTTGGTTTTACACTAAACTAACTTAAAAATTTAACTAAAAAATTAATCTTCTTAAATTAACTAAATTACTATAAATTTTACTAAAATACCCTTAACTATTGTTGTTTTTCACTAAACTATCTTTAAAATTTTAACTAAAAATTCCCATTTGTTTAGTTTTACCATTTTTAGAAAAATACCCTTAACTATTGTAGCATTTTCACTAACATATCCTTAACTATTGTTATTTTCACTATCTAAAAAATGCACTAAGATACCCTAATCCTAACCTTAACACTTAATCCAATCACCCTCATCAATTAACCCTATCTCTAACATCTAACCCTAACCCTAACCCTAACCCTATTCTTAAGCCATAATATCTTCATAAACCTAATCCTAACCCTAACCCTTAACCGACCAAACATCCTCATCACTTCTCAATGAACAGCAGCAGCAACAACAACAATTAACCACCCGATATTCTTAGATTTTCAACAAAAAATTCCCAAAATTTTACAAATCAAATTCAAATAACTGCGTACCTTGGAGACGAGTCGTCTGAAATGTTGGCGTCCACGGAGGTGCGACGACCACTGAGGCGAGATGCCTGCCGAGGAGATGAGGAGGTGGGGGCTTGATCATGAGCTAGGGCTTCGATGGGGGCGTGACCACGGAGGTGAGGCGGCAGGGGCTTGATCGCAAGCTAGGGCTTCGACGAGGGCCTGACCACGAAGGCGAGGCGGCGGGGGCTGCGGCCACGGAGGCGAGGAGAGGCGTAGCTGTGGCCACGGAGGCGAGGAAAGACTGCTGGGGCTCGAGCTAGGAGAGGAGGTGAGGAGAGGAGGCAGGAGATTTTGGCTCCATTGTTTGGGAGAAGGAAAACGAAGAGGGCTTGAGGGAGATTTGGGGGAAAATTGATGTTTTATCTCGATAGGGTTGTGGGGCCCGCCATATATTAGCATTGGTAGTGGTTGGAACCATTTCCAATATTGTGGCAACCGTTACGAGTAATTGGTAGTGGTTGGAACCGCAACCAATACCCCATTACTTCTAGGCACATTTGCAGTAGTGAGTATCAAAACTTTGAAATTGTGAGAATGACCGATGTTTTAATTACTGGTCATGTCATTTGTTCTATAATGCATCCAATTCAAATCTAAGATTAACAGTGACAGTGATCATGAGCTCAGTTCTCGCAGGATACAGCTCAAGTTAATATATATCTTATGTTGAGGCTTTGACTAAGTGCATCGTACCGGAGGAAAGATATCAATAGAAAATTTGCCGACAATGCAACATGAAATGCGAACTCAATTTCAGTCTCATGTTAACAAATGAACTTGTTCAACTCCTATGAGAACGACAGACAAACTAACAGCCGAGCCGAATCCGAGTAGGATCAGGCCGAGCTGGAAAGATCTGATTGGGATTTGATTTAGTCAAGATTTGATTGAGATTTAAATTAGTTAAGATTATATTTAGAGATTCGCTGTCTGCTATACTACTGCGCTAGGTTTAATTAGCTTGCCGCTGCATAACCACATTTGCCTCCCTCGTCTATGGAACATTAATCTACCCATGCCATGCCACACCACTGTAGAAATTCTTTTGCTTTAGCGTCTTAAAAAGTCAAGCATATTAGTCGACTTTTTAGATGATCGACACCGACCATATTAATCTCCATATCTTTTATAAGGAGAGAGAGGGGAGGGGAAGGTGCCATAAAAGGGAATTTCGTCTTACGGCATCTAAAAAATATATTCACCATGGTTTTTTTCGATGATCGGAACCTATCATCATCTTCTTTATTATGTAAGACGTGAATACATCAAATTTTATATGATTCTACCACCTTTTCACCATTGATTTAGTGAGTGCAAAATCAACGGTTTACCAATAATAAAACTTTTTACATTGTTAATTCAACGGTGAGAAAATGATAGAATCACATGAAAATAAGTGTATCCACATCTTAGATGATAAAGAAGAAGATGATGTGTACCGATCATCAGATAAAATAATGGAGGATTGATTTTCAATGCTGCCATAAAAGGAAATTCCCTCCTATGCCCTCCCCTCTCTCTGTACGTGTGTAAGAATAATGGAGGAAACATGCTATAAGAGGGAATTTCATTCTATGGCGTTAAAAAAATATCATGATTTTATCCGACGATCGACACCCATTATCTTTATTCTTATCATATAAGATGTTGATACACCTAATTTTTTGTGATTCTACTATCACCGTTGAATTAGCAATGTAAAAAGTTTTATTGTTTGTAAACCGTTAATTTCGCACCTACGAAATCAACGGTGAAAAGCAGTAGAATCATATAAAATTTGGTGTATAATCCGCATCTTGGATGATAAGGATGAAGATGATAGGTGTCGGTCATCGGAAAAAAATAATGAAGATAATGGGTGTCGGTCATCGGAAAAAAATAGTGGAGAATGTAATTTTTCGATGCCACAGAAGTAAATTTTCTATGGCCTCTTTCTTGCATAAATATATGTGTGCATGTGGAGAACGAAGTGAACTAAAAATTCAAAGTGGAAAATATATGATTATTACGGAGTCTTGTTCATATTCTTTTTTTCCAAAAGAAAATGTAAAAAAAAAAATTAGTTGGAAGGTTGTTTTTTCACGCCACATATGCAGAAAATAAGAAATCTCATTTTTGTCTGTGGATTGACCATCGTGATCACAGTGATGAGAAAGTCTTTTGCGTAATTAAGTAACCGATCCTGAATGAGATATGAAAATTTCATGATTCGTACAAATTAATTAACCTACTCTTATGACAAGAACTACTCAAAGCCACGTGCATATATATATACACACACGCATGCATGCATAAGTACGTGAGGAAATTAAAAGACCAATGGAGAACAAATCAACACAAGCTAAAATATAAGTTTCAAGCACGACAACTTTTACATTTCATCCACCAAATTTATTTGTTACTCCAAATGTCATATTGAAGAAGCATGATAAATTGTATTTTAAAAAAAAATTCTAGGTCATTAAAAAAATTTATGAATTGTTTTACAAAGAAATTTTTATAATTGTTTGGTGATGGATGTCCGTTTCGGGTCTCCGTCAGATGTTGTCTTCCGTCGATCTCCCGGTGGATCTTGGTTGATTGTCCTTCGTTGCATGTGGGTCTCTGGGTTTTAAGAGGAGAAGTTGGGTGTGGAGGCTGTCGCCGAGTACCTGCAAAGAAGCCCCGAGGTGCTTTGGTACCACCGAGGACTCTCCGACGCTCAAGTTAGTGATGAGATCCGAACAGAGTAACGGCGCAAAGTGTAAAGAATGGCTTCCTTGACCCCTCTGTGATGGAGGTTTATATAGCGGTGGTGGCATGCAGCAGCAGGCGTGAGAATCTCGCCGGCAGTTACGCCCCCGACGTCACGCCCGCGCAGAGAGCGGATCGCCCATTAATAGGGATCGTGATGGTGTGGAACGTGGGATGTTGTTGGCGTAGAATCTGCGCATGACGAGATTCGCGGAGCGGTGGTTACACCTGTGAGTGGTGGAGTGGGTCGGAGGGCCGAGGAAGGCGGCCTTGGCCGAGGGCTCGGGGACGAGCGAGGAGACCGAGGAGTCTTGGTCTTGTGGCAGCTCGGAACGAGCCGAGTGGCCGAGGAGGCCAATTCGCAGGGGGCCCCGAGATGGGCCAGTTTGCGCTTGCAGGTCGGGCGCAGGGTGGCCTGGTCGGCCACTGATGACCCTTTCTTCTGAGTCCTGGGACACGTCATCTGCCACGTGTCCTGATCTTGGAGGTCGCCAATATCGAGCATTATCATTAGCCCCTTACTCTTTTCCCGACCAGCTAGTGGTCGGGTCAGGAGTGGACTGCCGGGCCTCCTGAGGTGAGGTCCCTTCTATGGTTTCGTCGGGGCGAGCTCTCGGTCCATTGGTTGTCTTTTCTGCTAGCGAATCGAGGCGGGATCTTTGCATTTACGGAGGGTGCGCCGGTTCGTGCACTCTGCAGCCGAAGCGACGGTCCACGTGTCGAGCGCCAACTGGCTGATGTGACTTGTGCAGGCCTGCGGCGTCTGATGGGACACGGTCAATCGCTGGGCAGCTATGTGGAGCGATCTGAGCCGTTGGGCGCAAGGAGCCGTTTCGGCGGGAGATGATGGGCGCCATTGGATGAGGCCGTGTGCGGTAATAAATACGGGTGGGGCCCGCCCTAGGGCCCTCACTCTCTCATATTTTCTCATTCTCAAGCCCCAGCTGCTCGACGCTCGTCTCCCTTCCTTTGTTCCCAACTTTTGACGAATTTCTTTCCCAGGTTAGATGTCTTCCCCTGTAGAATCAGTATTCGTTATAGGATTAAATGTTAGGGTTTCTTTAGATGTGTCCGAGTCCCTTCGGGGGGCAGGGGCTGGGCCCTCTCCCCGGGGCCGTGAGGCCGGGGGCGCCTCCAGGGAGGAGGAGGTAGATGTAGCCCCCAGCACCTCGTGCTGGGTAAGGCATGAGGACGGCTCGCCAACGCTCGAGCTCGCTTCCAAATTCCTACGAGCTACTCACTCCGTCTGGCCGAGGAGGGAGAAAGGGCAGACCAGTTACGGAGCAGGGAGATTGCCTTGTATTTGGAAGATTTTTGGGGCGGAATGCTCCTGCCCTTCTCTCCTGAGGTCATCGTCGCTCTGAATTTCTTCGGTTTGGCTCCCGGCCAGCTAGTGCTGAACGCGTGGAGGCTTCTCCTTGGGTTCCTGATCCGCCTGAGGCTGCAGGCGGTTCCTTTCAGTCTTTCCCTTCTCAATTCTTCCCTTATTTTCAAGAGTCACCCCGGCGGCCGAGCGGGCGACCTAAGATGGGTTTATTTTACTTTTAGGAAGTGGCCCGGGGTCGCTGCCGGGATCGGGGTCGTGGCCTTGCCCTTCTCCATCCATGATTGGAAAAAGAATTTTTTCTTCATTTCCCCTCCCGAGGGCGAGGACTGGCCGGTGCCCACCAAATGGTCGAGGGAGAAGTGTTTGTCGGGAAACCTGTCCAACGACCCCGCCGCGGTGAGAGTGGCGTCGTGGGAGCCCATCCCCAGACATGACGTGCTGCTGTTCGAGAGGGTCTTGTGCTGGGCCGTGCTTAGCCCCGCCGAGTTCGTCGGTAAGTTAGGCTTGCTTTATGTGTTTATGCTTTACTCGTGTTGCTGATAAGTTGGGTGTTCGTTTCGTGCAGGATCCATGGACTTCGGCGTTCTCCGAGATGCTATGCGCCAACCGAGGCAGCCTGCTAGGGCCGGGGGTGCCAGCTCTTCCCAGGCACAGCCTTCCCTTGCTCCCACTGCCCCAGTGACGATTCCTCAGGGACGTTCGGCGGTGGATCCTGTCCCGGGCCCCAGCAGAGCGTCGGGTCGGAAGCGGGCCCTGATTGTGGAGGACACGGCCTCGGAAGAGGAGATCTGCCCTACCTCGGAGCCGCTTAAGAGGAGTTCCCGGAGACCTTCCCGGGGCCGGTCGTCGCCGACCGTGGTGGAGGAAGGGGGGCTCCGGTTCGCAGTGCCGTCAGTTGCGGACAGCCTCCTCCACGAGATAGAGATCTCGGCCGGGGGTCGGGTTCCTGGGGGGACCCTCAAAACTCAGCTGGCGTCGATCGCCCAGGAAGCCGTTCAGGTAAGCCCCCATTGCGCGGTGAGATTTGGTGTTTTCCTTCATGTTTTTGATCCTTCTTCTTTTTGTGCCTTACCAGACTCTCCAGCACGTGGCCCTCGCCCTCCGCGTGGAGACCGAGGTGGTGTCCCGGCGGTGGAGGCCGCAGGCCAGCTCGTCGCGTTGCAAGAAAGCTCAAGGCGAGAGCAGGAGGCAATGTCGGCGAGGATCGCCGCCCTGGAGGGCGAGGTAGCATCCGGAAAAAGGGAGGCCGCCCGGCACCGCAAGGCTGCCGCGATCGTCGAGGGAAAGCTTGGGGACTCCCTGGTGCTCGTCGGCAACATGAAGAAGACGGTGAAGACCCTCCGAAAGGAGTTGGGGGCGTCGGCCGAGGCCTTTAAGTCGGCTGGATCGAAGGTTGTGGCGAGCTATAAGAGGTCAAGGGATTTTTATGACGACCTGGCCGTGGCCATGACCCGTATTTGGCACGACGCCCTCGATGCCGTGAAGTCTAAGATGCCGGAGTTCGACGACACGGATCTCCGGGCCGAGTTCCCCCTCGTGGGCGCTGACAAGCAAGGGGGAGAGGCTCCTGGCGAGGTGGGGGCCGAGGACCCAGCGCCCCCAGTGGTCAAGGTTGAGGACCTCGAGGTCGCGCCCGGGCCCGAGGTGTAGAGCCCCCATTCTCCTATCTTCATTTTGTTTTTCTTTCGAATTTTGTAAGGCCGAGGAGCAAGAAAATACCTTTTGTAAAAGCTTATCTTTGGTAGTAGTAATAAAGTTTTCCTTTCTGCCATCTGTTTATGAAGAATATTTGCTTAGGATACTTTTACTTGCGCCGTTGTGATGTCAGGTTAGCCCTCTGTCTAACGATCGTCCGTCGAGCTGACTGCAGTTGTTTGCCGACGAGCGTCTCCGAGGAGGTATCTCCTTGGGCCCCGAGGTCGAGAGGGAGATCATTTAGGCTTGGACAGACCTGACATCTGTTTCTGATTTAGAGTATCGGCCGTCATATGGGGGTGACCGGGCAGGGTAGATACGACGTCATATCCTGCTAAGGCTTCATGCATCTGTTGCGGCGTTAGGTGGGTTACCCGCCTGGGATGGCCGAGCAGGGTGGCTGCTCGGTCGCCTCTTTCGAGGGCTTGGTTTTTTAGAGTTGTGAGGAGGCGGCCACCAGCCTTGGGGGTTGAGTGGGGTAGCCGCTCCGATGCCCCTTGTGAGGGATTTTGATCCCCGGCGGAGAGGGTGGGAGTCGGAGTTTGACCGAACAGGGGTAGCCGCTCGGGTCCTCTGTATTAGGGCTTTTGATCGTTAAGGACAGTGGTAGGAAGCTACCAGCCGTAGATAGCGAGGCAAGGACCCGACTGCCTCGGGGAGGAATTTTTGATCCCCGGCGTGTGGCAGGGAAGCTGCTTGCCGGAGATTGCCGAGCGAGCGAACCTCAGGCTCTGGCTGCCTCTGGGAGGGCTTTCAGATCCTTCAGGACGGTGGTAGGAAGCTACCAGCCGTCGATGGACAGGCAAGGACCTGACTGCCACGGGGAGGAATTTTTGATCCCCGGCGTGTGGCAGGGAAGCTGCCCGCCGAGGATAGCCGAGCGAGGGAACCTCGGGCTCAGCTGCCTCTGGGAGGGCTTTCAGATCCTTCCGGACGGGGACCGAGCAGGGTTACTTCCCAGTGCCTCTTGGTGAGGACTTTGATCCCTGTCGGTTGTGGTAGGAGGCTACCAGCGGGCGAGGACCCGACTGCCTTTGGGAGGACTTTGGCCCTTGGCACGAGGAAAGCTATGAGATTGTAGAAAGCCTACCAAGGACCCTTGGCCGGACAGGGTTACTTCCCGGTGCCTCTTGGTGAGGGCTTTTGTCCTGAAAGATAGCCAAGTGAGGGAACCTCCGGCCTCGACTGCCTCTGGGAGGGCTTTTTGATCCTCGGCATTGTGGCAGGGAAGTTGCCGGTGGGGGATAGCCGAGCGAGGGAACCTCAGGCCTCGACTACCTCTGGGATGGCTTTTTGATCTCCGGCTTTGTGGCAGGGAAGCTGCCCGCGGGGGATAGCCGAGCGAGGGAACCTTGGGCCTCGACTGCCTCTGGGAGGGCTTTTGATCCCCGGCGTTGTGGCAGGGAAGCTGCTCACGGGGGATAGCTGAGCGAGGGAACCTCGGGCTCGGCTGCCTCTGATAGGGCTTTTTGGTCCTCGGCGTTGTGGCAGGGGAGATGCCGGCGGGGATGTTTGAGCAGGGTGGCTGCTGAGTTGATCTTTGACGAGGCGCAGCCTGGCCGTTCGGCCGTAGGTGCGGGGAATGGGAACGGTCGGGGCAACGGCGTACGCATCTAGTACATTAAATGCAAGGGTAGATGAAGCGACAGAGGCGCGTCGCTTCTTCTCCATCGAGTAACGTTCGATGGACGCCGCGCGGCGCGTCGCTTCGTTTTCACCAGGTGACGTTCGATGGATGCCGCGTGGCGGCCATTGGGCTGCAAAGCGGGCTATATAAGGAGTACTGGTTCTTCCCCCTTCGCAGATAGGCCATCGAAAATGGAGGATTTCTCATTCACTATCCCCGAAATCATCAGTTCCGCAGATGTGTACCTTTATGACCGTGACCGCACCGAGGACACGGTGCGGTTGGTGGTCGCTCTTATTGAGGAGCACTTCTGTCGGCTGCTCTCTAGGCGCTCTTCCCTGCTGCAGCTACTGATGTGTTCCATCTGGAGGGCATCGTCGGGGCTTTACAACCCTCTGTCGGAGCAGCTCTTCGACGAGGCCGTGGGCAAGCTGCAGTCTTTGAGGCGCTTTAGCTTGATCTCCGCGAACCGACTGGCGCGCTCGGAGGCGCTCGGCCGCGAATGTTACGAGCTGAGGCTCGGGGTCAACGCCCACGAGCGGAACCGGGAACAGAGTCTGGAACTTGCCCGGCCCCGGTTGGCGGAGATCTTCTCCGAGTTCCACGAGCAGTGCTCGCTGCACCCCTTACCCTCGCTATTGTAACCCCCCTTTTTTTATTGTATGGCTGAGGAGCCCATAATACCCTTTGAATAAACAAAGATTTCCTTTCTTTTTCGCAATGTTCCTTTGATCTTTATTTAGTCAACAGTAGATTCTAGGAAGAACTTACATTGCTTTTTTTAAAGAAAAAAAAAAGAACAGGTGGAGGTTAAAGGATGACTTGGTTGGCTTGAGCCGAGCTCCCTAAAGGGCTGCCGGCCCCGTGCTTGGCATAGGGCATGGAGCTCCCTGAGCCCCGGGCTGTCTGTCTGCTGAAAGAAGCATGATCTGGCCGATGGTCAGGTCGGTGGGAGGGCGAGGCTGCTCTTGCTCGCGGTCGGCCTGCCGTTTGTCCCTTGGGTAGGTGGCGAGGTGCCCAGACCATATGAGCTCCTTGATGTAGTCCCTCAGTTGTTTGCAGTCCTCCGTGGGGTGGCCCTGTACCCAGTGGAAAGCGCAGTAGGGACCTTGGGTTCGCTTAGCAGCCTGACGTGGGACCAGGGGGAACTTGAAGAACCCCTTATTCTGGGCCTCCTCCAGCAACACCGCGAGGGAGACGTTGAGGAGGGTATACTCTTGGAACTTCGGGTGGTAGGGCTGCTGACGCTTCGGCCTGTCCTCCCGAGTCCTTTTCTTCTGGTCGGGCCGATCCGCCTGGAGAAGGTTGGTATTCACTTCGGATTCCAGCTGGACCTCGCGCTCGGTCCACGCCTTGACTTCGGCCATGGTCTTAGGTTGAGCCAGCACGAAGGATCGCAACCATTGTTTATGCCTCAGACCAGATCTGAGTGCCGTTATGATGGTCTCGTCCTGGTGCTCGGGCACCTCGAGGAGGGCGTTGTAGAAATGGGTAATATAGGCCTTGAACGTTTCCTTGTCCCCGCTTTTAACCGTGAAGAGGTAGTCGACCGTGCACTTTTGTCGACGGTTTCCCACGAAATGGCCGAGGAACTGGGTGGCCAGCTCGTTGAAGGTTGCAATTGAGCGGGGCTCGAGCCCTTGGAACCAGTCCCGACCTGCGCGGATGAGGGTGGCCTGGAAGGCCCTGCACTGGGCGGCGTCGGAGTGATCTTGGAAGCTCATTCCCGCGGTGAAAGCGTCCAAGTGGTCCTTCGGGTCGGTTTTCCCATCGAACAGAGAGACCTTCGGGGGCTTATTACGCGAGGAGACGCGCACGGCGAGCAGTTCCTCGGTGAACGGCTTCGTGAGCGAGTCGGATGCGTACTTAGCCCCGTCGCTCGAGAAGTGAGCTTCTCGGCGCATGCCCTCGATCTTCTTCTCGAGGGCGTCGAGCCGACCGTGGTATCTTGAGGAATCGGTTCCCCGAGATTTCCGGGCCCCGCTGCGAGTGGACTGCGTCTGGAAGCGGCCCCGGTTTCTCTCGATAAGGTGCCTCAGGTCCCGGGATGGGGTAGATCTTGAGTCGCCGGGATGGACCCCTTCCGTGCGTTCCCGCCGACTATGGTGGGGTCGGCCACGCTCGTGGATAGGAGAGGTGACCGAAATTTCCTCAGGGGGGTAAGGGTCGCGAGGAGGCTCAGGGCGAGGCTCCCTAGCGGCGGATCTCGGCGTGGAGCCCTGGGGCGCCCAGCGGACCTCAGGGAGCACCGGTTCGAGGGACCGGTGGCGAGGGGATGCAGCCTGCAGGTGGTTGGCCGTCCAGACAGGGACAGAGTCTTCTGGAGACGGAGGAGCAGCGATCCGGGGCCCGAGTGCGGTCGTTTGGACGCGGACGAGGGCTTCAACGAGGGATTGCAGGCGATCTATCCGGCCTGCGAGGGCGTTGACGACGGCCATGGGGGGAGGGTCATCCCCGCCTTCGGTGAGCGGAAGGCGGCGGCTGGAACTGAGATCCCCAGGATGGTCATCTGCCATGAGAGAGGAGATAAGAAGGCCAACTTTGTATTTTGTAGAATTTAACGTTCCCACAGACGACGCCAACTGATGGATGTCCGTTTCGGGTCTCCGTCAGATGTTGTCTTCCGTCGATCTCCCGATGGATCTTAGTTGATTGTCCTTCGTTGCGTGTGGGTCTTAATGGGTTTTAAGAGGAGAAGGTTGGGTGTGGAGGGTGTCGCCGAGTACCTGCAAAGAAGTCCCAAGGTGGTTTAGTACCACCAAGGACCCTCCGATGCTCAAGCTAGTGATGAGATCCGAGCAGAGTAACGGCGCAAAATGTAAAGAATGGCTTCCTTGACACCTCTGTGATGGAGGTTTATATAGCGGTGGTGGCATGCAGCAGCAGGCGCGAGAATCTTGCCGGTAGTTACGCCCCCGACGTCACGCCCGCGCAGAGAGCGGATCGCCTATTAATGGGGATCGTGATGCGTGGAACATGAGATGTTGTTGGCGTAGAATCTGCGCAGGGCGAGATTCGCGGAGCGGTGGTTACGCCTGTGAATGGTGGAGTGGGTTGGAGGGCCGAAGAAGGCGGCCTCGGCTGGGGGCTCGGGGACGAGCGAGGAGACCGAGGAATCTTGGTCTTGTGGTAGCTCGGGACGAGCTGAGTGGCCGAGGAGGCCAACTCGCAGGGGGCCCCGAGGTGGGCCAGTTTGCGCTTGCAGGTCGGGCGCAAGGTGGTCTGGTCGGCCACTGATGGCCCTTTCTTCTGAGTCCTGAGACACGTTATCTGCCACGTGTTCTGATCTTGGAGGTCGCCAATATCGAGCATTATCATTTGGTGGAAATCTAGGTAAAGCGTGAAAATTTGTTTGCAATAAATTTAGTTACGATTCTGGTTATCTATGTGATAGAATAATTTTTGGATAACTTCTCGTGCCTGTGCATGGCACAACTTGCTAGTGTGTGTTTATCAATATTATATTCAGAGCAAATTAAAAATAAATTTGAATTATTGTTTACTGCAATTAATTTGACATATATTGCTAACAGGTATACCTACCAAGAGGTCCACAACCCTTGGCTCAACAATCGGCCAAAGCCGAGCACTCCTGCAACCAAGAAGACTACTCTTCTCAAATCGAAGCAGACAACACCCGAACTGAAATTCCCTTTGGTTCTAAACTCGGAAGTCTCCATAACGGTGAAAAGGTGGAAGTGCGCAGCAAAAAGGAAACAAAAGAAGAAGAGGAAGTACAGGTTATAGACAAAATCGAATTCCACGATGATACATTTATAAAATTCTCCGTGTGCATTTACACAGAAGAACCGGTGGGACCTGGTTCATGCGAGTTTGCTGGTAGCTTTGTGAATGTGCGGCATAGGCATAATCATGACCCTAACAAGAAGAAGAAGGTCGTGACGAAGTTGAGTCTCGGGATTACAGATTTGCTCGAGGAAATCGATGCGGAGGCCGACGTGTAGGTGACAGTTACATTGGTGCCTAGAGCCGGAAAAGGCAAAGGGAAAATTGGAGGGATATCAATATTGAGTTCTCTAAGTAAAGATATTTGGTTTCAATTGCTTTGTTTAATTAAGTAGCTTTAATTACAATAAAAAAATCTGTCTAGTCGATATAAATGCCTAGCTTTCTAGAGTGGGATTGTTGTCTATTTTCCAGTGGCTTTAATTACAATAAAAAAAATCTGTATGGTCGATAAAAATTTCGTGGGCCATCACCCGACGAAATAAATGATCACCCAAAAAATTAAATTTATTTCGTCGAAAATTATCCGACGGAATAATTTCGAAAAAAATGGCAAAATTTGCCTGAAATAAGTTATTTCGTTGGAAAATGCCCGACAAAATAAGCTGTATACAGAGAGAAAAAGAGCAGGTTTTGCGTGGTTTTTGAGCATTCGATATAAATTCATTTCAATTATTGATATACAAACAAGCACAACTCAATTCAATTCAATTACATATGCAATTAAATTAAAAATTCATTCCTATAATGGTATTTACAACTTCTTAAAACAGAAAAACGTACGAAATGGAGCGATTCTTCGATGCACGCGCGTTTTTTTGCTTTTCCACTGCATCTTGAGCTCACTCGGTGTCAGCGTCGTTCGGAAAGTCATTGAAATCAAGCAGGTACTATAGTGTTATTAATAGACATGCATTAGTATACAATATTCTTGATAATTATATGAAAATTGTATTGAAACCAAGAATAATCAAACTTACATCCCGTATTTTGGTCCCTTGAGACCTCAAGCTCTAAATGATCACTATTCTCACCTCAAGAGCGCAGTGGACTACTTCTTCCGACATTCTCCTTCATGAACCCGAAGTCGACGATGTTCTAGGTGCATGAGGAGACGAGAAGTCGCATGCTTGAGAACCCGCAGGAGTATGAGGAGACGAGCCTTCTCCAAGAAATACCTGAGTTGACGGAGATGCAGATAGGGTCGTAGGGGCGCGGGCTCCTAAACGAATTTCCCTTTGCGTATCTGAGGAGGATGTAACTTTGGACCTTAATAGGCGTGATATACTGTGTAGGCAAAATGCCCTGGCCCCCCAGATGAATTCTTCCGTGCCAATCCGTGTTGTGTCGCTGAATGAAATCCTCTTTAATCCCATAAAGCCCAACAGGAGTAGGATCTTGGCCATGCTCCTCGACAAACACCGCCACTAGCTCATCAATCTCTCCGCTTATCTCTTACTGCAAGAAATTACAGTATGAACTAAATTAAGTCAATTATTGAAAACGAAATTTAGTAGTTTAAAAAACTAAAAGAAATTTGTATAGGAGCATACTTACGCAATGCTCAGTCACTCCTGTGAGCTGGGAAAACTGGAGTGACGCGCAAACCCCATACCATAAATACCCAAACGGCTGAGCATTTCTTCGGTTTGTCTCGCTTGCCGTTTAGACAAAAATTCGATTTAGATCAAGTTTACAAAATATACAAATTCAGAACATTTCATTTATTCTTATATGAACAACTCCATACTGGGAAGAGTTCATTTCTCCGCCCAACCAATGATCAGTATTTGCACTCTGCTGCACTGATCCTTGCTCGTTTCTCACCTACCATTTAGATATGATAATAACATATCATGCTAATCGACAGATTTATTCCCGTTGAAAAATTAGGATGCACCTTTACTTGGAGCACAAGCTCCATAGTGCGCGCTTGCACAGTGTCACGTGTAATGCACGTTACGCAAACAATTTTTGCATGTACACAGTGCTACGTGCAATGCATGTTGCGCAAGTGCTAAATGCATGTGCCCAGCGCAGACATGCAAAGCAAGTAGCGCAAGCGCAATCCCCTTTTGAAGTGCATACTTCAGGTTAAAGTAAAGTCTTCGGTTGGAAGAAAATATTCGCTGGCACTACTACAAATAAGGGTTGCCCCTACGGATTTATCCGTAGGAGCAAACCACTACTCCTACGGATATATCCGTAGGGATAAGAAAATACCTTGTAGGTACAAACGCCGTAGGTGTAAGTCGAAGCCTTGAACTTCCTCCTTCGGACAAAAATTTGCCCATACGGATTTATGTGTAGGTCCAGTTTTCCCTACGGATTGGGCCGTAGGGATAAAAAATTTATTTTATTTACGGTTTTATAAAATAGATTAGGTTTACCTACGGACGTATCCGTAGGGCAAAGTAGTTGCCCCTATTGATAAGTGCGTAGGTATATATCCGTAGGGTAAAATATCAGAATACCTGATATTTTGCCCCTACGGATACCTGTGTAGGGGCATTTGTTTGTCCCTACGGATATATCCGTAGGGGCAAGCTTAACCCTTGATACTGAGATCATAGGGGAAAAATATCATGTATCTTGATATTTTGCCCCTACGGATATATCTGTAGGTACATAGTTAGGCCCTACGGATTAATCCGTAGGGGCAATGGTGGGCCCTACGGTTAAATCCGTAGGTACATATTATCAGGTTTTTTTTTAAAAAGGCCTGCCTATTTTTCTCTCGCCCTGTGCACAATAATATATACATCGATCATATATAATTTAATCATCACGCAGAACATATATCGCAGTATTCATAATCACATCTCACGCATAATATACAAAAGGAACCAACAACCAAAATATGATATCAATATAAACACACAAACACCACAATATCAATATCGTCCAAAATATAGTACAATATGTATCATATAAATAAATAAATGTTTAAAATATAAGAATCAAAAAGCTACCCTAGCTCGGTCCAGCTCCACCTCTGATAAACGCCAGAATCTGGCTCGCCTGCTCCTCGGTCAATAAATCTGTTAGTGTATATGCCCTAGAGACCATTACTGTATCATACTAGTTTGTATATTACTTAATGGAAGCTTGGGATATTCACAGTTGTATATACAATCTTGCTCAAAATGGTGGTATGCTATTTGATTTGTTTCTACTTTAATGTGTACATGTGTTTCTTTTAGCATATTATCTATACAGATTAGTAGAGCCCTTAGGATCTTTGCTTGATTACCAGCGTTGTGATGGCAGTCACACTAGTGGGGGGCTGGGTAATCCACAAGCACATCCTTATACACGTCCTTAGTCATGGGATTATCGAGACAGGGCATCGATACTCCGGAGTAGACTAGCGTATGCGTTTCTCATCCCAGTGCGGGAGGCGGTCTGTCCCACAGCCGTCAGTACGTCGTACTTGAGATAGTATGAGGGTGCTCGTTAGGTTACGAGTACACTGGACAGGACTCGTTGGAAACTGATTGGTTGGTATTATACCTATCGTCAGTTATCAGTTCCCAGGTGACATGAGTACAGCTTAGTCCGCTGACTTGAGACTGTCACTTCGCCTCAAGTGTGTTCCCACTGTACTTTGATTACTACCCTACCACGGCTCAAAGGAGTCGTGCAAACAGGTAGTAGTTGGGTGCAGTCCCGAAGCACTTGGAGGCAGTGACGGTTAGACAGGATTCATCTCTCCCGGTATTGGGGGTTGATATCGCGCTGTGTCTAGGAGAGCCATTACACGAGTAGTCTCTGGCCAGGGCAAACGGGATATACTGGTAGGTTTCCAGTATTATTTCAGGGTGTTCTGGGCTACATTCCGACACGACTTGTACCGCTATTAGGGGACTGACGTTTACCGCCCCCTAGGCCCGCCATGCGATGTATCAGACGAACAGACCGGACTGTACGGAGACTGTCACATTCAGGCTCAGTAGGAGTTCAGATGGGTTCACCTCGTCAGTCTTCTTATCGGTATCTACCTGGGGACCGTTACATACAGCTAGTGCCGCATGCGGACTGTGGTTAAACCCACTACCAGCATAGTGTCGAGTCTTTAGAATCCCACACAGAGAGTTATTCGCCTTCAGGAAAAATGAGTAGAGGTCGCATGGTTTTGCGACAGCGTTCGTTCACATCCGCGCATTTGTGCACGTTTGTTGTCCGGACAGCTTATACTAGCGGGCTTTGGTTTAAGCCAGATCCTAGTATATGATCTGGGATTGGTTTTATCTCTTTGTGTTCGTGTTCCTCGGAACATGAATGCGGATGTGTATGCACAGTTGATTGAGGCGGAGGAAGAGGTTTTTCATTAGGGTTTTGGAACGGGTGTGTATGCACAGTTAACAGTCGTCCTTTTCCAAACCCTAATGATCTTGTGATTTATCAATTAATAATATTAATTAAGTGAAATTGTGTCATGGTTGGGCTTGTTGACTTGTTGACCAAGGTTGACTAGTTGACTAGCTTTGAAACATTGACCATCATCATTACCTTTTTAGATGCTCTTTGATCTTTGCAAAAATATTTATTGTGATATGATAATGGTCTCTTCAAACTAACCATCATCTTTTTATTTTGGATTAATATTATTATTTGAAAAATCACATATATTGTTATGGTTGTAAAAACCATCTTATTCTATCATATAGTTTCTCTCTCTTCCTCTTCTCTCTCTTCCTCTTCCTCTTCCTCAAGCTCTCCCTTCTCATGAGTTGAGAAACACTTGAGCTTGAGAAAAACCACTCCAAAATAATCTCTACTCTCTTCTAAGATTCTAGGATTAGCACTTCTAGCATCTTAGTTACTTCTAGCTTGAAATTGAAGGCAAATGTTGAGGCTCTCGGGTGGATCCTTCTTCGACGAGAGAAGACGATAAGGAGATCACTTCCATTCACTCCAAGGAGCAAGGAGAGAAGGACATAAAGCCCTTGGTATAACCTCTTTTCCGAGTAGCTAACTCTCTTTAGCTTGTTAGTTAGTTTTGTTTAGAAAAGATCCCGCCTTTTGTTAGTCCATGTTACCTTGAGTGCTAAAAATCAGATTTTTATACCGTTTCCGCCTCTCCGCAAGCACCGGGGTGGGCAACGTGGACTTACAAAATCATACAATGCGGAGCGTGCGGGAGTCTGAGCAGGCTGTGGAGCTGGTGATGTGGTCTGTGCATCCACCGTCGAGGTAGTGGCTTGCGGAGCCGCGGCTGCGGGAGTCTGAGAGGGCCGTGGAGCTATAGGAGCTGTCTGCGGAACCGCAGCCGATGTAGTGGCTTGCGGAGCCGCAGCCGAAGGAGATGCATGTGGAGGCTCAGCTGATGTATCCTATCGTGTTTGGACCTACGTGTGTAATAAGCGAGTAAGAACTGTGTATTATTCGAATTCGTATCATTATCAAGTTATTTCGAAAGCCCAATCTATGTATACTTAGGGACTTAGGCCTCGTTTGAATATCTAGTTTGGAAAACCGTAGTTTATTGTAATTAGATATGTATGTATAATTAATCAAAGCTAAGTCTACAACCAAATAAGCTCAGGCTACGTACTAATATTGGATATGTAGCTATCTATAATATGACATAATATTTTACTATTAAGTAGTATACATACCAGCAGCTCCTTTAACTCCTGAACGGTGGCCTTCAAGCTCTCAAGTTCCTGCTGGAAACGTCACTCACCGGAGACGGAGGAAGTAACCGCCGGGATGGAGTCCAACCTCATATGGGCCCTGCTAGGGCCCTGTCCCGGGCCTCTCTCCCAACCTCCGTGGTGCCCTCCGTGTGTGGCGTCCAGGACTGGGGTCAGCAGCATCGGATCGCTCTGTCCGGTAAAATCGATCCCCGATATCTCGGCCTGCTCAACCACTTGCTCCTACACCCACATTAACCAGTAAAATATAAGTATATCATTTAAATTTGAACCTTCCAAAACTAAAATTTTAAATAGGGGTTGAATAAATATTAACATTTACGCAATACTCCTGGGTAGCGATGTCGGAGTATCGAAGCTCGCCCGTGGCGGGATCTGTCGAGGTGCTGTGGACGGCAAGATATGCGGACAGCACGCTCGATGTACCACCTTGCGCCAGGGTCTGAGCTGTCTGCAATATTAGAAAATAACTCTTAATATTAGATATATTAGAAAATAACTCTTAATATTGCATTATATCACAAAGGCCGGTCTTTTGTAATTTACCGATAACTCCATGGCTCGAGTAATATTTCTCGAGCCACCTGTATAAGTAGGGCGACCCCTCTTCGCCGACTTCCTATTCTCTATATTTTGAGCGGTCTGTTTCTGCACAACACATTCACATTTAGTTTTCTAATTAAGGAACACAAAAAAATATATTATATACTAAACAATGAATTACACTTAAAATACATATCTGTTTGCGTTGAGAGTCGAAATATTCGCACAATAGAGGCCATATCTCTACGTCGACTCTCGCAAAAACCGGAGTAGATTAGAGGGCCGCTCTCTTTGCCTTGAGGGTCACCATCCACAGGGAGTAGCAGTTGGCCTTCAGCTCATTCCTGTTGTATCGGACCTTGGTCTGCATGTTCTTCATCAGGCCATTGTACAGAGCATGAAGGTCGAGCACCCTTCCAGGGTGATCAGGGTTGCGTACAGGCTGAAAACCGTAATCCAACTGAAAATACAAAAAAAACATTGTTATTAGATTGCAAGTGTTAATAATAAATATATTGGATAAATCAAATAAAAATATATATTAATACCCGAGCTTGATCAAAGAAGAGGGCGAATGAGCGCCGGTGCTGCTCGCCCCACTCAACGTGAAGTGGATAGTTCTTCACGAGCCGGCTCTCATCCCCCATATACCGGACGAACCTCTCGGCATGAGGACCGGTATAGCGATAATCAGGGGTAAAAAAGAGGGGGAATGCTGCCTCCTCTCTAGCTCTGTCAGGCTTCAGCCTGTGGGACTGATTCGGGCCTCGAGTCTCCCTCGGGGGATGGTGAGGCCCTGCGTCTGCAAGAAATATCAAAGCAATCAATATTAAGACAAAGTTGTATTAAGAAATCAAGATTAAACGAAAATTGAAGTTTGATATATACTTCCGGTGACTAAAGCACGAGCCTGGGCCCGGACAGCAGCACGAGCGGGACGATAGTTCCTCCGGTGAGGAACAGCCGATGTCCCGGATGCGGACGCATCCTCTCCAACTAGAAAATAAACATTGACGTTAAATTTCCATGAAGTTCATATTTATTCTATAGAGGATATGTAAAATGAAAATATTTTATATTTATTCATACTAACCTACAGACGATGCGGAGGGTACGGAAGTGGCAGGAGTGGTCCCTGCGTCAGATGTGGACGCACCACCTATAATTAGACAATTAAAAATAGATTATATAAGTAATTGCAAAAAGAATGTGTAGATCAATAATATAACATTCTAAATCAATATGCATGCACTATAGGATATATAACATTCTAAATCAATATGCTTGTTGTTTATCACTAAACTATCTTTAAAATTTTAACCAAAAATTCCCATTTGTTTAGTTTTACCGTTTTTAGAAAAATACCCTTAACTATTGTAGCATTTTCACTAACATATTCTTAACTATTGTTATTTTCACTATCTAAAAAATGCACTAAGATACCCTAATCCTAACCTTAACACTTAATCCAATCACCCTCATCAATTAACCCTATCTCTAACATCTAACCCTAACCCTAACCCTAACCCTATTCTTAAGCCATAATATCTTCATAAACCTAATCCTAACCCTAACCCTTAACCGGCCAAACATCCTCATCACTTCTCAATGAACAACAGCAGCAACAACAACAATTAACCACCCGATATTCTTAAATTTTCAACAAAAAAATCCCAAAATTTTACAAATCAAATTCAAATAACTGCGTACCTTGGAGACGAGTCGTCTGAAATGTTGGCGTCCACGGAGGTGCGACGACCACTGAGGCGAGATGCCTGCCGAGGAGATGAGGAGGTGGGGGCTTGATCATGAGCTAGGGCTTCGATGGGGGCGTGACCACGGAGGTGAGACGGCAGGGGCTTGATCGCAAGCTAGGGCTTCGACGAGGGCCTGACCACGAAGGCGAGGCGGCGGGGGCTGCGGCCACGGAGGCGAGGAGAGGCGTAGCTGTGGCCACGGAGGCGAGGAAAGACTGCTGGGGCTCGAGCTAGGAGAGGAGGTGAGGAGAGGAGGCAGGAGATTTTGGCTCCATTGTTTGGGAGAAGGAAAACGAAGAGGGCTTGAGGGAGATTTGGGGGAAAATTGATGTTTTATCTCGATAGGGTTGTGGGGCCCGCCATATATTAGCATTGGTAGTGGTTGGAACCATTTCCAATATTGTGGCAACCGTTACGAGTAATTGGTAGTGGTTGGAACCGCAACCAATACCCCATTACTTCTAGGCACATTTGCAGTAGTGAGTATCAAAACTTTGAAATTGTGAGAATGACCGATGTTTTAATTACTGGTCATGTCATTTGTTCTATAATGCATCCAATTCAAATCTAAGATTAACAGTGACAGTGATCATGAGCTCAGTTCTCGCAGGATACAGCTCAAGTTAATATATATCTTATGTTGAGGCTTTGACTAAGTGCATCGTACCGGAGGAAAGATATCAATAGAAAATTTGCCGACAATGCAACATGAAATGCGAACTCAATTTCAGTCTCATGTTAACAAATGAACTTGTTCAACTCCTATGAGAACGACAGACAAACTAACAGCCGAGCCGAATCCGAGTAGGATCAGGCCGAGCTGGAAAGATCTGATTGGGATTTGATTTAGTCAAGATTTGATTGAGATTTAAATTAGTTAAGATTATATTTAGAGATTCGCTGTCTGCTATACTACTGCGCTAGGTTTAATTAGCTTGCCGCTGCATAACCACATTTGCCTCCCTCGTCTATGGAACATTAATCTACCCATGCCATGCCACACCACTGTAGAAATTCTTTTGCTTTAGCGTCTTAAAAAGTCAAGCATATTAGTCGACTTTTTAGATGATCGACACCGACCATATTAATCTCCATATCTTTTATAAGGAGAGAGAGGGGAGGGGAAGGTGCCATAAAAGGGAATTTCGTCTTACGGCATCTAAAAAATATATTCACCATGGTTTTTTTCGATGATCGGAACCTATCATCATCTTCTTTATTATGTAAGACGTGAATACATCAAATTTTATATGATTCTACCACTTTTTCACCATTGATTTAGTGAGTGCAAAATCAACGGTTTACCAATAATAAAACTTTTTACATTGTTAATTCAACGGTGAGAAAATGATAGAATCACATGAAAATAAGTGTATCCACATCTTAGATGATAAAGAAGAAGATGATGTGTACCGATCATCAGATAAAATAATGGAGGATTGATTTTCAATGCTGCCATAAAAGGAAATTCCTTCCTATGCCCTCCCCTCTCTCTGTACGTGTGTAAGAATAATGGAGGAAACATGCTATAAGAGGGAATTTCATTCTATGGCGTTAAAAAAATATCATGATTTTATCCGACGATCGACACCCATTATCGTTATTCTTATCATATAAGATGTTGATACACCTAATTTTTTGTGATTCTACTATCACCGTTGAATTAGCAATGTAAAAAGTTTTATTGTTGGTAAACCGTTAATTTCGCACCTACGAAATCAACGGTGAAAAGCAGTAGAATCATATAAAATTTGGTGTATAATCCGCATCTTGGATGATAAGGATGAAGATGATAGGTGTCGGTCATCGGAAAAAAATAATGAAGATAATGGGTGTCGGTCATCGGAAAAAAATAGTGGAGAATGTAATTTTTCGATGCCACAGAAGTAAATTTTCTATGGCCTCTTTCTTGCATAAATATATGTGTGCATGTGGAGAACGAAGTGAACTAAAAATTCAAAGTGGAAAATATATGATTATTACGAAGTCTTGTTCATATTCTTTTTTTCCAAAAGAAAATGTAAAAAAAAAAATTAGTTGGAAGGTTGTTTTTTCACGCCACATATGCAGAAAATAAGAAATCTCATTTTTGTCTGTGGATTGACCATCGTGATCACAGTGATGAGAAAGTCTTTTGCGTAATTAAGTAACCGATCCTGAATGAGATATGAAAATTTCATGATTCGTACAAATTAATTAACCTACTCTTATGACAAGAACTACTCAAAGCCACGTGCATATATATATACACACACGCATGCATGCATAAGTACGTGAGGAAATTAAAAGACCAATGGAGAACAAATCAACACAAGCTAAAATATAAGTTTCAAGCACGACAACTTTTACATTTCATCCACCAAATTTATTTGTTACTCCAAATGTCATATTGAAGAAGCATGATAAATTGTATTTTAAAAAAAAATTCTAGGTCATTAAAAAAATTTATGAATTGTTTTACAAAGAAATTTTTATAATTGTTTGGTGATGGATGTCCGTTTCGGGTCTCCGTCAGATGTTGTCTTCCGTCGATCTCCCGGTGGATCTTGGTTGATTGTCCTTCGTTGCATGTGGGTCTCTGGGATTTAAGAAGAGAATGTTGGGTGTGGAGGCTGTCGCCGAGTACCTGCAAAGAAGCCCCGAGGTGCTTTGGTACCACCGAGGACTCTCCGACGCTCAAGTTAGTGATGAGATCCGAACAGAGTAACGGCGCAAAGTGTAAAGAATGACTTCCTTGACCCCTCTGTGATGGAGGTTTATATAGCGGTGGTGGCATGCAGCAGCAGGCGTGAGAATCTCGCCGGCAGTTACGCCCCCGACGTCACGCCCGCGCAGAGAGCGGATCGCCCATTAATAGGGATCGTGATGGCGTGGAACGTGGGATGTTGTTGGCGTAGAATCTGCGCATGACGAGATTCACGGAGCGGTTGTTACACCTGTGAGTGGTGGAGTGGGTCGGAGGGCCGAGGAAGGCGGCCTTGGCCGGGGGCTCGGGGACGAGCGAGGAGACCGAGGAGTCTTGGTCTTGTGGCAGCTCGGAACGAGCTGAGTGGCCGAGGTGGCCAATTCGCAGGGGGCCCCGAGATGGGCCAGTTTGCGCTTGCAGGTCGGACGCAGGATGGCCTGGTCGGCCACTGATGACCCTTTCTTCTGAGTCCTGGGACACGTCATCTGCCACGTGTCCTAATCTTGGAGGTCGCCAATATCGAGCATTATCATTAGCCCCCCACTCTTGTCCCGATCAGCTAGTGGTCGGGTCAGGAGTGGACTGTCGGGCCTCCTAAGGTGAGGTCCCTTCTACGGTTTCGTCGGGGCGAGCCCTCGGTCCATTGGTTGTCTTTTCTGCTAGCGAATCGAGGCGGGATCTTTGCATTTACGGAGGGTGCGCCGGTTCGTGCACTCTGCAGCCGAAGCGACGGTCCACGTGTCGAGCGCCAACTGGCTGATGTGACGTGTGCAGGCCTGCGGCGTCTGATAGGACGCGGTCAATCGCTGGGCAGCTATGTGGAGCGATCTGAGCCGTTGGGCGCAAGGAGCCGTTTCGGCGGGAGATGATGGGCGCCATTGGATGAGGCCGTGTGCGGTATGTTCCCCTCCGAAGGACGGCGCACAGGACTGCGATGTCCTGACGCTGAGATTCGGGGCAGATGCTAATTGGTGCTATCCGTCCACCTCTCCGAAGATGCCAAGTTGATTTATGGCACCATATATCGAAGGTTTAAACGGATGCGTCCGATGTAGCAGACTTCTTCAGATTCCCCCTCGCGCGAGGGGTTTTTGATTGTGGGGACGCTATTCCCTGCAGGCGCAAGCCCCTGCAGTTAATTACGCTACCGCTTCGCGGCAACAACTTTCTCCTTCTCCAGAATTTCACTTCGTGTCGTGGGTGTTTGTTTTGTGTTTAGTTGCCCGTGGATTGTATACGGAGACCGAGTTATGTCGTCGTCCGTAGGGCGTGGAAAAGTCCAAATCCGTGTTTACTTAGATTTGGGTTTGGTGTTTTGTTTAAGGATTCGTTAGCCGTATTGAGGCTAAGATCAACTTAAACGTTTGTTAAGGATACGTTAGTCCTGTTTAAGACTAAGATCAACTTAACGTGGTGATCCATTTAAGGTATGGCTGTCGGGACCCGTCACCTCTCTGACGTCATTGAAGGATTACAACGATAGGTGTCAGAGGAGTTCAGAGATGTACCCTTAAACCAAAGTCTATTTGAAGCTTGATAGTCCATTTGAATGTTTAAGGATACGTTAGCCGTGTTTGGGGCTAAGATCAACTTAAACGGGATCGTTTAGATCCGACAAAAGAGCATTTGGGGGGCTCTGTTGTTCCAATTTAGGGACATAGTGGTCCATTTAATGTATGACCGTCGGGACCCGTCACCTCTCTGACGACGTTGAAGGATTACAACGATAGATGTACCCTTGAACCAAAGTTGATCGGGGGATTTATAGTCCAGTTTGGAGCTAACGTCTGTTTGAAAGGTTTAAGGATACGTTAGCCATATTTAAGGCTAAGCTCAACTTAAACGGGATCGTTTAGATCCAGCAAAAGAGCAATTGGCTCTATTGTTCCAGTTTAAGGACATTGCGGTCCATGGGTAGTTTAAGGACATTGCGGTCCATGGGTAGTTTAAGGACATTGCGGTCCATTGTTAGTTTTAAGACATCTCGGTCAAGGTTAAGGACGTCGTAGTCCATGGGTTTAAGGACCCCACAGTCCATGGTTAGTTTTAAGACATCTCGGTCAAGGTTAAGGACGTCGCAGTCCATGGGTTTAAGGACCCCACAGTCCATTGTTAGTATTAAGACATCGCGGTCAAGGTTAAGGACGTCGTAGTCCATGGGTTTAAGGACCCCACAGTCCATATCAATATGTGGTCATCGGGACCCGTCACCTCTTTGAAGACATTGAGGGATTACAATGCCAAGTATCAAAGGAGTGAAGAGATGTACCCTGGAACCGGAGTGGATTAGATAGTCCTTAGCCCAATTTGGGATCAAGACCAATTAATTATGTTATGAGCCCATTAGCCCAGTTAATTACGAATTGAGGACTTATGGCCAGCTTGGGCTAAGTCCAATCATGTCTGGAATACTGACTTCCTGTTGGTCCATTGAAGGAGAGACTTTGTCTCTGGCCATTTAGCCAATTGGGCCAAAGCCTAGTGTTAAACACTACAGACCAATCAGTGTTGAACACTGGGAATGAGATTGACAAGTTAGTGTTTAACACTAAAAGATAATTGGTGTTAAACACCAGCAACAAGGCTTTCAAATTAGCATTAAACACTAAAACAGATCAGTGTTAAACACTGGCAACGGAGATCTCAAATTAGTGTTAAACACTAAGGTAATCAGTGTTGAACACTGCAAATAAAGTTCTGTGCTTAGCGTTACACTAAGGCCAAACAATGTTTTATCACTGAATTCAGGGGTTCCGTTTTAGTGTTAAACACTAAGGTAAGAGGGGTCACGTGGCAACACGTGAGATCGCCCTCCCTTCACTTGTTCTTCTGAGACTATGCATCTTTTTAGAGCATCACGTGCCATCACGTGACGGGGATTCAAGCGCTTGTGTGTTAAAGCTTCTGTCAAGGGTCACGCGAGTCACGTGAGGCACTGCCTCCAGAGGGCTTTCTGTAGATCTTTTGGGGGGGGAGGGTCATGTGGTGGCACGTGACCCTGCCTCTATGTATGTTGTTTAGGAGATCTGTTAATCTTTTTCCTCGTAGGGTTCAACCCTAATAAAAGCTTTAAATTCCAGAGGAATTAAATTCTTACTTCCTTTTGAAGATTTATATTCTGGAATAGAGTTGAACTCTGAATTTTCTGTAGGAATTAAATTCCTCATATACATGAAGAACCGAATAGGGTTAAACCCTAATGAAGGCTTTAAGGAACTAAACTCCCATTCTCTGTTAAAGAATTATTCTGAGGAGTAAGATTAAGGGAATTAAATTCCTGTTGTTTTTAACATAACTAAGTTCTTAACTAGGGTTAAACCCTGATTCTTTTTGTTCTGGAGGAATTAAATTCCCATGACACAGGGTCAAACCCTAATTTTATTTTAATGGAATTAAATTCCTATAGTTCTGTGAGAATTAAATTCTCGTGCTTGCATTCCCTCTCTATGCTTTGGATCTGCATGGCAGGATCTCAACCCATTGAGAATTAAATTCTCAACTTCAAGGGGAGATGTGCACTTTACAGATCCTCCATCCAAGAGAGAAGAAATATGTTCTTCTGTTTTACATCAGAGTTGAACTCTGTTGAGAATTAAATTCTCTTTCTTTCAAAAAGCCTTCCCTTTCTTACCTAGGGATTTCTTTCGCAGAAGATCTAAATTCTTCAAAGTATCAAGGCTCTCTCCCTTTTCTTCCCTCTGCGTATCTATTTTTTCTTGTGTCTCCGCTCCTATTTATAGGAGAAGCAGCTGAGTCAATTAGTTTTTTGACGAATCTTCATTTAGAGATTTGATTTGCATTCATCATTCGTTCTGGACCTTTGGATTATTATGTGAATTTTATTCACCATTGGATTTCAAATCCAGTGATTCTCCTTTGTGATTTCTGTTAGATTTAAAGGGGAAATCTTTCCAAGTTCGGGATTTTCCCATATATAGATAATATTCAATCATCTTTAAATCTTTAACTCGATTGGTTCCAGATAATCGCTTTCCTTTGGAAAGATTCGAATCTCTTTCAAAATTTAATTCTGTTAACAAAATGGGCTTTGAAAGCCGGTCACGTGTGACCACGTGACCCATAGTCACGTGTGGGCACGTGACCCCCTTGGAACGAGCCTTCCTCTTTCTTTCTGCGCTCTGTCTTCTGGTTGCTGTTTAGCTGTCACGTGCCACCACGTGACCCCTGGTCACGTGTGAGCACGTGACCCTCGTCTGGAGTCTTTTTCTTGATTTAACCGGAGAATGAGTCTGATGTTTTGAGCGTCACGTGCCAACACGTGACCCTAGTCACGTGGGAGCACGTGACCTCTTCTGAAGCCTTTTTCTTGATTTAATCGGGAAGCGTTGGGGCTTTGCTGCTGCTTTTAAATGTCACGTGTTTACACGTGACCCAGGTCACGTGGGAGCACGTGACCCTTACTGAAGCCCCTTTCTTTGAAGTAGTTGGGAAACTGAACTTGCTTTGCCGGTACTTTTGGGTGTCATGTGCCAACACGTGACTGCTGGTCACGTGTAAGCACGTTACCCTCTTCAAAAGCTTTTTCCATAAGCTTTCCTGATTTTAAATCAGGAAACAAATGACCCCACAGCGTTGTTCTCACGTGTTCGCACGTGGGTGCAACGCTGTCACCTCTTGTGACCGTTGGATTCCTCTAGGGATCTGGGCAGATGAAACGTTTCTATTGCCTTCTATAAATACCACTGTCTCTTCAGAGGAGCCTTCACTTTGCTCATCTTCTTCTTCTGAGAATTTTTCCCTTGAGAATTTAATTCTCGCTTCCAGAGCTTAGTTCTCTGTCTTGAAACAATCTTCAGAGTTTAACTCTGTTCAGGTGACCTTTTTTTTTAGGTAATGTTCTTGGACAAACAGCGAACTTCCACATTCCTTTGGATTTTAAATCCAAAACAAGGGGTTTTTACCCATTTTTCTTCATGTTTTTCCATAAGAACATGAAACCGCCTAACCTTCGAACTGTAGATCTCTTAGGATTTAGATGATCTTTGGGGAATGATGATGGCGTTTCAACTCTATGGAATTTAATTCCATCCAAAAATGCTTCTGGGAATTTAATTCCCTTTCCTTAATAAGGAATTTAATTCCAATGAAGAACTAGATTTCTTCGCACGGAGGCTTCCTGGGGTTTCTTGGCCCGAGGCTGTTCTTCTGCAATTAGTGGAACAGGAGTTTTCTAATGATTCTCATGACCTTTATTTCAGGTATCATGGATGCCTATCTGTATAGTCTTGACGAGATCATTTCCTATGGGAATATTCGTGCACTGGGCCGCAGTCAGAACCAGGAGTTCACCGATGCCCAATGTGCCGAGATCATGAGCCGCTTTGACGAGTACAACCATCGGCTACTCCCCCGTCACTCTTCTCTTCTGAGGCTGATCGTGCTGGCGATCAGGGAGGTTCTCCCTTTATTCTGTGCTGGTGTGCCGCTTGGGGCATTGGACGCCGCCGAGGATAAAGTACACTCGGTGTATCTGATGCACTTGATCTCAAAGAGAAGGCGGGATAATCTCATTGATCTCCTGCATCAGATTTTTCAGCAATCAGCCATACTTGCCGCCTACCGGAGGGTAGAGGACATCCGCGGGGACCCCGATGCTTGTGATCGTGAGAGGAAGCATACTCGGGAGGTTAGAAATGCTTGGAAGATCTTGAATAAAGTTAATTTTGAGTTTCTCAACCCATGCCCCGCATCTGAAGTTTTACCATTGTAAATGTGTCCTCTATATTTTGTATGAACCTCTTGAAGTATGAGTGACAAGTTTTATTATGTATTTCCATGTTTGCATGCCTTTTCTCTGGGATTTTATCATTTTGCTACTGTTGTTGTTTGTGCTTTTAATATGCAGGGTACTACTCCATATATTTTCTTTTAAGTGTACATCAGGTTTAGGCCTCACGTGTTCTGCACGTGGGGTCCCTTGATGGGGCTATTTACAAAATTTTCCCATGCCGTATTTTCAGTGCACAATATTGGATGCAGAGAAAGGGCCTTGGAAATAGTTTCATCTCCTTGATTTTAGATGCCTTTCCTTTTTTGGGTCTTGGAAATAGCTTTACCATGCAAGATTTTCCGCGCACAGCACTTAATACACTTCTTTATATATGAGGCTATAGCTTTCTTTTCCCTTCACAGAGAGATTTATATTATTATTATTTTTTTTGTGACTTGTTTTGAGAGACAAACGAGTGCCATGGCCTGCAATCGCCCTCATGCTCGTCGACAGCCGTGGGAAGTTCCTATTGAGGAGATGATTCCCCGCTTTGCTGCTCGGTTGGTGGATCCCCTCCTTACCGACAACGAATGCGACTCAGCCATGTATGAACTCTCGATCTGTAGGGGGTATCCCCTCCCAATGGGTTCCCTCTGGCTCCAGATGATCCTCACGGCCGTGCTTGCCGGCATTCCTCCTCACCCGGCAGAGATGACCCTGGCGATGCTTGATGCGGCGGAAGAAAAGCTCGAGGGCTTTCATGAAGCGTGCCTGATTACTCAGGCTTTGAAGGACTGCTCAATTCATCTGCTGAGCGAGATAAAGGCCCGGCGAGCTATTATGTTTGCTTTCGCGGACGAACATAGCACCAACCGATGGGGAGCGACTCCTCGCGAGAATCGTCGCTTTGATGTACTGGAGAGAGCGGAGAGGGAGATGGAGAATTTTGTTCTTTGCTTTGTTAACCTCTTGTTCCATTGATCCTGTGTTTGGTGACCTTTTCCGTTAGCGTAGTATTTTTTTTTTTAAATTAGTCCCTCCTTTTCCTTATGTTTCATGCCGAACTTCCCTGTAGGCTTGGAGCTGGAATGTATGTCTCCTTTTGCATGAATAAACTTTGTATTCTTCTTATGAGAACTTTCTTTGGTTGCAAATGCTATCCTCACTTCCATGCGTATCAGACTTTCTTGGGCATTATGTTCATATGATTGCAAGTGCATACTTAAAATACGTCGGAAATCTTTCTTGTTGCTTTTCTCATCAGGTGATGTGAGCGCGTTTTAGATCGATCATTCCCGTCAACCGGGAGCCTATTCATACGGTCTTGTAGATATCTTGTTTCCAAGGCTGCGGTCACGAAAGCTAGCTTACATGGCCTGATAGGGCAACACGTGGCGAACATATTGTTGTGCGAGAAAAGGGCTCGGCCGTACATTCTTGAGGAGAGAGCTAGCTTCCAAGGCGCTGAGCGAGCTTCAAGTCAATCTCACAGCCAAAGCCAACAAAACGTATGAACTCTGGCCGGTGCTTCAGGAGTCCATCAAAGAGGTGGTGGCTCTTGATAAAGCTGCCATGTTTACTCGCGAAAGGGTCGAGGCTCATAAGGCCACCGAGAAAGAGCTTGAAGCTCGGCTTGCTTCATATCAGGCCCAACAAGCTCAAGTGGAGGCTCGTCTTTTGGAGATCTTGCGTCATGAAGCCGTGGCTCAGTAACAGAAAGATGAGCTGGTAAAATTGCTACATCGCCCGCCGGCTTGAAGACTTATATCTTTTCCTCTTTTTTTTGTACATACTCATGGATAAGAGTATCTTTCTTTTTGTTTCTTTCATGAATTGTCCTTTGTATCCATTTTGATTTATGAATAAAAGATACATTTTCCTTCTCAGTGGTGTGTCCCCTTTTTATTGAATGTATTCTGCGGATATTCTATTTTTGATCTCCTTGCTGGACAGCGATGGCTTAGGATTCAGGGTTAAGGTCTGCTTCCTAAGACTTTTGCATTTTATGTGCCACTAGGGTCTCATAAAGTGTTTTTCTCCCTACAGGTCGAGAGGATCCCATAGGTGTAAGTCCTTCTTAAGAATCATGGGGATTCTTAAGCAGGTTTTTTTCCTTGAGAGTCGTAAGGATCTCGCAAGAGAGTTTTCTTCCTCACAGGTCGTGAGGACCCGCAAGTGCTGGATGTGGTCGCCCTTATCCGTATTTCACGGGGTCAGGGGGTCGCTCAAGGTATCGTAGTTTAAAGACATCACGGTCAAGGTTAAGGACCTCATAGTCCGTGGATTTAAGGACTCCACAGTCCGATGTTAGTTTTAAGACATCACGGTCAAGGTTAAGGACCTCATAGTCCGTGGATTTAGGGACTCCACAGTCCGATGTTTGGTTGTAGGGACCCGTCACCTCTTTGAAGACGTTGAGGAATTACAACGCCAAGTATCAAAGGAGTGAAGAGATGTACCCTTTAACCAAGGGAGAATCCGTAGGGAATCGGGGTGGTTGATCGTTAGTTTTAAGACATTGCGGTCGAGGTTAAGGACGTCATAGTCCGTGGATTTTAAGGACTCCACAGTCCGGTATTTGCTCTGGATGCTTCACACGGGTTCACTGCCGTGCTTAGCGAGGACCAGGCTCCGCTCTGGATGCTTCACACGGGGTCAAAGAGTGACATTATCCGCGCTCCACGTAACCAGGAAGTTTGCACTAGATGCTTCACACGGGTTCACTGCCGTGCTCGGCGAGGACTAGGCTCCGCTCTGGATGCTTCACACGGGTTCACTGCCGTGCTCTGCGAGGACCAGGATCCGCTCTGGATGCTTCACACGGGGTCAAAGAGTGACATTATCCGCGCTCCACGTAACCAGGAATTTTGCACTAGATGCTTCACACGAGTTCACTGCCGTGCTCGGCGAGAACTAGGCTCCGCTCTGGATGCTTCACACGGGGTCAAAGAGTGACATCCGCGTTCCACATGACCAGGAATTTTGCACTAGATGCTTCACACGGGTTCACTGCCGTGCTCGGCGAGGACTAGGCTCCGCTCTGGATGCTTCACACGGTGTCAAAGAGTGACATTATCCGCGCTCCACGTAACCAGGAATTTTGCACTAGATGCTTCACACGGGTTCACTGCCGTGCTCGGCGAGGACTAGGCTCCGCTCTGGATGCTTCACACGGGGTCAAAGAGTGACATTATCCGCGCTCCACGTAACCAGGAATTTTGCACTAGATGCTTCACACGGGTTCACTGCCGTGCTCGGCGAGGACTAGGCTCCGCTCTGGATGCTTCATGCGGGTTCACTGCCGTGCTCTGCGAGGACCAGGATCCGCTCTGGATGCTTCACACGGGGTCAAAGAGTGACATTATCCGCGCTCCACGTAACCAGGAATTTTGCACTAGATACTTCACACGGGTTCACTGCCGTGCTCGGCGAGGACTAGGCTCCGCTCTGGATGCTTCACACGGGGTCAAAGAGTGACATTATCCGCGCTCCACGTAACCAGGAATTTTGCTGATTGTATCCGCGTTTCACGAGATGGAGGTTTGACTGTTGGCGATATGTATACCACCGAGCCGTGGAACTGGGAGTTGCCGCTGTTCCGCTTAGCTTGAAGTTGTGTCCGTCGTTATGGGACGAATGTTGGGATGATCTCTAGGTCGCTTGTGGCCCGTCGAGATTTAGCTTCTTTCTTGGGTGAAACCTGGGGAGAGCTATGTTCCCTTTTTGTTTACGCCCCTTTTTTTATTTTATTTCTTTTTCCGCGATGCTCTATCATTTTAGCTTTTATATCGCGGATGTCGCGATTGCCCCATCATTTCGGCTATTCTTCGCGGTGCCCAATCATTTCGGCTATTTATTTATTCTCTACTCGCTGCTTTTTATTGCGAGTTGCCCCATCATTTCGGCTATTTATTTCATTTTTTACTTGCTGCTTTTTATTGCGAGTTGCCCCATCATTTCGGCTATTTTTCATGCATATATGGCTCGCTGTTATTTTTATCGCGAGTGTGGAACTTGGAATCTGGTGCCAATCTTCGCATCAGCATCGCTACAACTGGAATATTGCCAGGAGCGAATCATCATTGGCCGTGAACGGAATTGGAATTTGATATCGGTTTAGGCATCAGCATCGCTGCAACTGGGATATTGTCAGGAGCGAATCATCATTTGCCTCTGTCGATGTTGAACAAAGGTGGCTTAGTAAACAGGGTTAAGGGTCCTGTCGACCAAGGCTTTTGACTTCATGAGCCGTAAGGGTCTCACAAAGGTATTTCTCCCTATAAGTCGTGAGGATCTTGCAGGCATATTTTCTCCTTAGGGATCGTGAAGATTCCTAAGTGTGTGTTCCTCTGTAAGTCGTAAGGATCCTACAAGAGGGCTTTCTCCTTATGGGTCGAGAGGACCTACAAGGGTTGGACTTTGCTGGGGAAATGTTTATTCGCGCCCGTGGATTGTATACAAGGGTCAGTATGAGCCTCTTGTAGGGCAAAATCGCAGGTTGTGGATGATTTGCTTAAGAGCATGTTCAGGTTTCTGTAACTTAAGACTTTCAAATCTTATGAGTCGTGAGGGTCCCATAAGAGAGTTCTCTTTACGAGTCGTGAGGATCTCGTAAGTGTATTTTTCCTCTTTAGGAATCGTGAGGATCCCTAAGTGTGTTGCTATTTTATGAGTCGTAAGGATCTCACGCAGGTGGTTTCTCCTTACAAGGTCGAGAGGACCCTATAAGTGTCTTTTAACGAGGTTGCGCCCTTCTGGGTTTTCACAAACACTCGCCGGTGGTCCTGCTGTTTTTACTCACGGAGCCCTTTCGGGTTTTCATCCGTGCCCATTTTCCTTGTGGACAGACCGTTTTTTATTCTTTTTCTCTTTTTTTTTATCTCGTCAGCCTAAGGATGCTGCGGTAGTAGTTTAGGGACGTTTCGGTCCGTTGTTAGTTTAAGGACGTTTCGGTCCATCGCTAGTTTTAAGGACGTTTCGGTCCGTCGTTAGTTTAAGGACGTTTCGGTCCGTCGTTAGTTTAAGGACATTTCGGTCCGATCAGGGGAAGGCCGGCTACTGCTTATAAAGTCTGAGCTTAGGAAGATAGCGAGCGGACATAGTCGTCGTCATCTATCATTGACCTAGGCTATGGTTCATTAAGCGTAGTATTTCTTTAGGAAGCGGCCGTTTATTGGCCTGAAGGGCTTTTCACCGTGCATGTCCATGAGTAGATAGGCTCCACCCTGGTAGACATTGTCTATAATGTACGGGCCTTCATAGTTTGGCTCAAATTTTCCCCGCTTGACACGATTGGGGATCATAGGTCTTTTGACCACTAGTACGAGTTCGCCTTGGCGGAATGTCCTCGGCCTGGTCAATCTTTCATACGAGCACGTCATCTTTGCTTTGTAGGCTTCTAGATGTTGTTGCGCTATGAGCCGGGTTTCGTCGAGGGCATCAAGCTCCTCAAGCCGAAGGTGAGCATTTTCTTCGTCCGTCAGCTCGTGGTGGACTGCCACTCGTAGAGAGGGTAACTCTATCTCGAGGGGGAGCACTGCTTCTGTCCCAAATACCAACGCGTACGACGTTGTGTTTGTGGCCGTCTTGAATGTAGTTCGATAAGCCCAAAGGGCTTCTTGCAACCTCTCGTGCCAGTCTCTCTTATTCCGGGAAACGGTCTTTTTTATCATCTTCGTCAAGGTTTTATTGAAGGCCTCGGCCAGACCGTTAGCTCGTGGGTTATAGACCGAGGAATACCTCCAGTCTATGTTATGCTGCTGTGCGAAGCGGCTGATTTTATGGCTTCTGTAGGCTGGCCCATTATCGGAGATAATCCGCCGTGGGGTTCCAAACCGATAGATGACGTGTATCTTGAAGAAATGGAGGATATTCTCCGTCTTCACTTCCCTCAGCGGTACTGCTTCTGCCCATTTGGAGAAGTAATCAGTTGTCGCCAGGATAAAACGATGTCCCCGGGCCGATGCTGGCTCGATGGGGCCGACTATGTCAGTCCCCCACATTTCGAATGGCCAGCTAGCCACCGTTGGGTGTAGTGGATTCTGATGTTGGTGGATGAAGTCTCCATGAATCTGGCACGAGTGGCATTGCTTCGCATACTCGAGGCAGTCCTGGATCATCGTGGGCCAGTAGTAACCCATCCGTTTAATTTTTAACTTCATCTTTGGGCCTGCTTGGTGAGAACCGCAAAGTCCGTCATGAACTTCCTGAACGACTCTTCCTGCTTCGTCAGGTCCTAAGCATCTCAGCCATAGAGAATCAAACGATCTCTTGTATAGAGTATCGTTGATGAAAGCGAAAGACAGAGCTCGTTTCATGAGCTGATGTCTTGCGGACGCATCTTCGGGCATTTGGTGGGACTTGAAGTAGTTATAAAGACTTCCCTCCAATCCTCAACCCTCTCATGGTCTTTTATTTGCAAGGTCGCTTGTTCAGTCACTCCCTTCTCTTCGGGTGATTCCGGAGGTATTTCTGCCGGGACGAGCACTCGACGGCTTTGTACCACGATTCTTACATCATCGAGGTTTTCGTCCGCCAGCTCTTTAGCAAGTTTGGCCAACGCGTCTGCTTTGCTGTTCTCCGCGCGTGGTATGTTCTCCAAAGTATAGGAGGGAATCTGGATCAATAGTTGTTGCACCTTTTCGCCGTACTTCACCAACTCCGGTTTGCACGTTTGTTAGTCACCATTTACTTGACTAACGACTAGTTGAGAATCCCCGTATATAAGGAGGTCTTCAATTCCTAGATCGATGGCGATTTCGAGGCCTGCTATCAGAGCTTCGTATTCAGCTTCATTGCTTGTCCTCGGCTCTGTTAAGGAGAAGGCGAAGCGCATTATCCCTCTTTGTGGAGTTGCAAAGACGAGGCCTATTCCCGATTTGATCATTGGGATACCTTGTTTCTGTTTCTTTACGGAGGACGCTCCATCAAAATAGAGTTCCCATCGGGTGCTACCACCGCCAATCGCATCAAATGCATGCTCGTCCGGAAAATCACAGTTCAGAGGAGAATCGGCCAGTATCGGGTGCTCAGCGAGGAAATCGGCAATGGCCTGGCCTTTTACTGCCTTGAGAGGTTGATACGTTATCGAGAACTCCATCAAGAGCAGGGCCCATTTAGCGAGTCGTCCCGTCAATATGGCTTTTGACATTAAGTATTTAAGAGGATCCACCTTTGAAATGAGACGGACTTCATGCGCCAACGCATAGTGCCTGAGCTTTGTTATCGCGAAGATCAACGCCAAGCAATGTTTTTCAATGGGGGAGTAGTTGCTTTCTGCCCCCAGTAGAACTCGACTTAAGTAGTAGAGCGCTCTCTCTTTCCCCTGATCGTTCTCTTGTGCCCATAATGCGCCCAAGGAACCTTCGAGGGCGGTCGTATAAAGAATGAGGGGTTTCCCCTTGACTGGCGCAGCCAACACCGGGGGGTTCTGCAGGTACTGCTTGATCTCGTCTAGTGCATCTTGGCATTTGTGATCCCAAACGAATGGAGTTCCCTTTTTCATCAGGTGGCCGTAAGGACGACATTTGCCCGAAAGATTGGCGATAAATCGCCGGATGTATGCGAGCTTCCCTTGGAGAGACCGCAACTGTTTGAGGGTTCTTGGCGGAGGCATTTCCATGATCGCTTTAATCTTTGACGGATCTATTTCAATACCTCGGTGTCGAACGATGAATCCCAGGAATTTGCCTGAGGAGACTCCAAACGCGCATTTGAGGGGATTCATTTTCAAATTATGTTGCCGAAGGCGTTGAAATACAGTCTCCAGATGCTTTAAATGATCTTCGTATGACATGCTCTTTACTACAAGGTCATCGATATAGCACTCGACGATGTCATGTATGAGGTCGTCGAAGATCTTTGTCATGGCCCTTTGATAGGTAGCGCCAACGTTCTTTAGACCAAAGGGCATAACCTTGTAGCAAAATATATCCAAAGAGGTCCGGAAAGCGGTGTGCTTCTGGTCTTCGGGATGCATCTTTATCTGATTGTATCCTGACGAACCGTCCATAAAGGAGAAAACCTCGTGAGTGGACGTGTTATCTATCATTAGCTCGGTTACTGGTACTGGGAAATCGTCCTTTGGACAGGCTTTATTGAGATCCCTGAAATCCACGCATATGCGTACCGTCCCATTCTTCTTCATCACCGGGACGATATTGGCGATCCAATCGGGATATTGGACATTTTGGATAAATCCAGAATCAATCAGCTTCTTGACTTCGGCGTTGATGCTCATCTCAAGCTCGAGTCGCATCCTTCTTGGCGCCTGCTTGACTGGCTTGATATCTGGGGATATTGCTAATTTATGCACAGCAATCTCCGTATCTAGTCCTGGCATCTCGGAGTAGTTCCACGCGAAGCAGTCCTTATGCCGTAGAAGCACGTTCTTTAACGCAGCCACCCTTTCTTTAGATAGAAGCTCGCTGACAAATGTCGGTCGCGGGTCATCTGATGATCCCAACTCAATCTTCTTGAGGTTATCTGCAGTAGTGTGTATACCATCTTCCAGTTCTTTCGGAGCGGGCGGAAATTCTGAGATCACCTCATCATCGCTGTTCTCAAAGCACCGGGGAAAGTCATCTATGTTCTCGGGCTCTTCTTTTAATATCGTAATCGTATAACAGGTGCGAATCGGGTCCCAGGACTGAGGTGGATCCGGTTTTGCTCTTGCGGCTTTGGGTTCATGCTTTTGTGGCGGCATTACCCTCCATTCGTTGGATAAAGCGAATCTGCCCTGTTGGTACTGGTCCTCGACCCAGTTCTTGAAGGTGAAGTGGTCTTCAGTAGGATGTCCTATGGCTCGATGATAAGAGCAATAGCTCAGACAAGAAGCCTTGTTAGCTTACTCAGGGTGTCTAGACTCCGGAAGCGTGATCATTTGATGTTTTAAAGCTAGCTTGAGTAACCTCTTCGTCTTGTCTCGGGGAAAGGAGTACGCCCGACTCATCTTCTTCATGAGGGACAAATCCGAGCCGTGCAGTACCCGATCACGTAACCCTCTAATCCTGCGTCGTTGTTGTCGGCTCCTTTTTCCGCTTCTTGATTTATTTCCGTCTCCGCATCGGGCCTTTCATACAACGGGTTGACAAAGACGAACATCTTTGTCTTTCGCAGCCTGTTGAGATAGACGTTGCGTCCTGGCCTTCTCGTAGATGGCCATTTCGCGGTTGTGGTCTTCCCGAGCTTTCTGACCTACCTTCCTGATAGGCTTGTCCATTCGTTCTTCAAACGATGGACTCGGTGCTTCAATCGCGGGGTCTAATTTTGATGAGGGGTTCGCATCTCCTGACTGGGCGTCCTTTTCCTCATCAAAGGTATATATAGCGTGGCTGCTGTGAGCCCGTTCCCGTTTTCCGGTTCTCGCGTATCCAAGCCCGAGTGTTTCCATTTTCCCGTTGGGCAATTTGCGTTGAGTCCCAGGGACATCCCAAATCTTGTTGTAGAACCGAGCCTGCCGAACAGTCTGTTTTAAGGGTACTCCTTGGCGCTTCAATAGCTTCTTTAAACCGTTTGTATAGTATCTGGGCAGATGGATGGGTTGGAGTCTGTCGAGTGCAGTATCCGCGCCATGCCAGATCTCTCTCTCTATTTTCGACTCTGAGGATCGGTAGAATAGGATCACCTTTTCACCCTTTCGCCTGGGAGGGACGTAAAATGTCTGCAGGTCCTGCACATTGTAAGCTTGAAGTGTGTCGAGATCCTTATAGTGTTCTTGCGGTACCATGGTGATTTGCAAACTATGGTCATCGCCAGGGTGTGCTTGTATTGACATCCGATTGGAGAACACGGCATTAACTTCATCTTCTGAATCACTTCCGAAGACCAATATGGGGGCGGGCGTCCCCAGGCTGTTGCGTTGAGATGGTCCTGCATAAACTATCTCCTCCTCTTCTTCGGTATTGCTCCCGAAAACAGGGATGGTGGCGGCGGTTTTGTTCTCCGGGTTGCGACACCTTTCCGTATCCTCGAAATCTGGCAAAAAGTACTTCGCATCTTCGTATTTGCGGACTTCGTTCACGGAAAATGGGTTTAACTCTCCTGTTACGGTATACTCGCAACCATCCTTAAAGTACTTCATACACTGATGTTGTGTAGAAGGGATGATGTTGTACTCGTGTAGCCAAGGACGACCGAGCAAGGCGTTGTAGCAGGTCTTGGCGTCAATGACAAGGAATTTGATGTCCGTGACGAGAAGTCCAAAGCGTAATATTAATATCACAGATCCGAGAGTCCGTGACGATTGTGAATCAAAACCGGAGATAGTAATTTTGTCACGAGCGAGATGTTGCACACTCATGCAGATTTCCTTCAACACCCGAACATTAAGGAGATTGACGGAGGATCCATTATCCACCAGGATCTTGCCTATCTTGATATCGTGGCAGTATCCAGAGACATATAGGGGACGGTTATGGTCGTGCGTCCCGAGAAGGAGGTCTTCGTCACCGAAAGTGATGTCGGCCGTATGCACTTCCTCCAATTCATCCTTCATCCTTTCAGTGGCGAGGAAGGCTTGGAATTGTTCAGGTTCTTGTAACGCCTTAATTAGTGAGTCTCGCGCTTCTTTTGATAATAGGAGGGCATTGAGAATGCTAAGCTGAGAGGGTAGCTTCCTTAGGTGCGCGAGGATGTTATAGTCCACCTTACCCTTCCTAGGAGGGTCTTTGGTAGCCAGCTCTCTCATGACTTGGTCATCTAAAGTGATATCTTCAGTGACCTTTTCCTTTCCCTTATCTTTTCTACTCACGGGCCCGAGATTCTTTTCTGGGAGTGTGCGATTGCGCAGCTGAATGTTCTCGCAGGCCTCCGATTTCTCCTCTTTCCCTAGAAAGGATTCTTTAAAGAGAGGGCCCAGAGCCATTTCTTCATCGGAGTCGCTCCCAAAGGTGAGGACTTGTGACCCTCCGGCGTTGACCGTGTAGCAGTTGCTAGTAGTTCCGGTGTACCTGTCGGCAGTACTTTTTCGTTCCCGACGAGTCTTGCGTTTCATGCGCTAAAAATGTTGCCGACGAGCAATATATCCCTGCCACCATATCCTAAAGGTGTCGCACTCCTCTGTGGGGTGTGAAATTTTCCGATGATATGTGCAGTAATTAGGGTGGCTTTCCGCCCCTTCGAGCGTGTCTCTTTCCGAGGGTGGTAGCTTCATTCCTACTGACATGGTTTTGGCAAACCTTTTCCTCGTCTTGAATATCTTCTTGTCTGCTCCGGATACCCTTCGATCTGGCGGGAGTACTTCAACTCCTTCGTTCCGTCGCCCGTATTTGGCTCCTTCCGATGTGGCCATCTCACGCTCCTGATCTGCTTTACTCTTTAGACGAATTTCATCCAGAAAAGCGTCGATCATTTCATCTGTTGGCTATACACGCTCTGGTTCAGGCTCTGTCCCTTGTTTCTTAGTGTCTCGAGTTTCTTCGTCGCTGGTATATGAGTGGGAGATTACATTACAACTTGCCACATACCCCTCGGATTCATCCCACGAGCTTTCTCCATCGTCTCCCTCTTGAAAGATGTGGTTGAGGAACTCTTGCAATGTGACAGGAGTTTGCGTCTTCTGATTATACTCTTCCATTGCATCGATTTGCTTCTGCAATTTCGTGCGCTTGTCTCCAAGCTTCATGGACTTTTTGGATTGCCTCTTCTTTTTCTTCGAGGATTTTGATGGTTGGGTGTGAGCATTTGGGCCATCACCATAAATCTTTGTACCTGAGTGCGGCTTTAACATTCCTTCGATAATTTGAGGTTCAAGAGGGTCCTTCCATTCGATTGCCGGACACGCATGGAGGTCCTTCAGCATTCTTTTGGTTTTAGTTGACAGCACGACCTCCCATGGAGCTTTCCTGATAAAGGAACAGGTTGCCCCCGGTGTATCTGTTTTCTTAGGAGCGTGCGGCTGTGGTGGGTTCACCTTCCACTTTTCGGACAGTACAAACTTCCCCTGGAGGTATTGATTTTCAATCCATCCTTTGAAGACGAAGCAGTCCTCGATCGGATGGCCTACCGTTTGATGGTAGGGGCAATAGTTAGAGTTATTCACCTCAGTGGGTTGCGGTGGCCGCCTTGGATTTGGCAGGTTTATAAGTCTGTTATGTACTGCCAGCTCGAATAACCGTTTCATCTTGTCCTGTGGGAACGAGTAGGGACGCTTCTTCTTTTCATTATAGTACCGGCGTCTTTCTTCCAATTGATTTGTTGGCTTAGGGGCGTTAGGTTGCTGCTGGGCATTCGCGACGAAGGTGGCCTTTCCTTTACCCTTATCGTTACGAGGTTCCGACTTCGGGAGAGGTGGTCTATGACCCATTTGGTCCATCTGAGCCAACTTGTCGATTAAAGCCTGGAATGTGGTTGGCTTAAAGAACATCATAAACTGGGAAATAGTTGCGTGGGGGTCTCGACCACAAATTCCGCCAGCGTATAGCATACTGGACCCAGGTTTCGCCTGGTTTTACCCTGGCGTTAATCAATGCAGTTATTGGGGTGCGTTCGCTGGCACTTGCGAATCGCTGAGTGAATAACAACTCCATTTCAGCGAACGTTTTGATAGAATTGTTCGGGAGTTCCGAATACCATTCGAATGCTGTTTCTGATAAGCTGCCCACGAACTGGCGAAGCAACAGTTTATCATCACCGCCAGTGTTACCGCAGAGGGCCCGGAACTGGGCAACATGTTGATGGGGATTGCCGGTCCCCTTATACACGCGGAATTTTGGTATCGTGTAGCCTGGCGGGTATTTGATTTGATCGTACCAGCTCGGATACGGCCGGCCCGTTTTTACGATATGACCCGCTGTCTCAGTCGCATGATGAACCCGGATTTACTGGGCTATATAGTCGACCAAATCAGCCTTAGAGATTGTCTCTTCCTTGGCCGTTGAGGGGGCTGGTGGTGGATTTGACGTTTCTCCTCGGTCGTCTTCAAGAACGACTGGGGGATCCTCAGCGGGTGGGTCCTGCTGGATCATCATTCCTATCATATCTTGGAAGAGAAGGCCCATACGCTGTATGTTGGCTGCTTGTTCAGCAACCTCTTTGTCCTTTTTCTCCAGTATTCGACGAAGGGATTCAGCGTCGGTTTCTTCCTATTGGCGTTCGTCCGAGGATGTTTCTGGGTTTTCTTTTGGCCCAGTAAGTGCGGCCATAGCATTCATCATTTCTTGGAGCTTTTGCTGTTGCTCCTGGGCTTTGGTCACCGACCGTGTAAGCGGTCTATGACCCGTGGACGCACGGCTGTCTTCTTTTCCTGACGCCATGTATACGGTGTGGACCATCATGCCCCCAGACTTAGGGCGTCTGGGCTTAGTGCTATTAGCTGTCGTTGCAGGCTGGGGGATCTTTTATGGCTTCCTCCTTTTATGGGCCGTGGGGGCTGATGGGGCCGTTGAAGCGGGCACCCAGATGGCCTTTCGTGGTTTAGCCTGGTGACTGGCTTCCGGTTGGATTTTCAGCTTCTTGTGCTGGCGGGAGAAGTTTGGATCGATCATCAAGTCTCGGGCCTGCTGCCAAACCTTATAGATTTTGGAAGACAACCGTTAAGGAGGTTGGAGCTGCTCCGGCTTCACTTCTATAGCCCTTTTTGGCGGAGGGGGAGACCTCTTTAGCACCGCAGTAGGGGAATTCCTACGCACCTTATTTAGCATCTCAAAACTGTTCCCAGTTGGAACAGCAGCATTAACTTCTGCCATCGGGGCTGATGGAGTTAGCCTAGAGGGGGAGTTGCCCCCAGCCTTCCTTACTCGGCGCCAATGGCGACGTCGAGCTTGTCGAGTGGACGGCGTTGGGTCAGCGGTAAGAATGGTTTCGTCTTGCCCCCTGTGTGGGTGGGGGGTCGCTGCTGGTGTTAGCCTGTCGAAGACCGATGTCCTTTGGGTAGTAGGACTGGTCATTTTCTTAGAAGCAGCCTTCTCTGAGATTGTAGGCCCCATTGTGGATCCACAGGAGTATTGACCCAATCTAGAGGAGACCGAGGCGCTGGTATTGGGCGACCCGTTGGGAGAGGCCGCGGCCGGAGTAAGACGATCAAAGACCGACTTCTTGGGAGCTTCCTTTGTCAGCATCGGAGCGGTGAAGCTGGTCGGCGGGAACATGGTCCCAAAGAATAATCCGGTAGTGGCCAGAGTCACCTGGTCCACGGGCATAGTAAACAACGAAGCAGCTTGGGGTCCGTAGGCTATGCCTCTTGGCGAGGCAGAGCGTTGGTTGCAATTGCAATCCGAGCAGTTGGAACGTTTCGCACAAGCAGAAGCCATCGATTCTTTGTTTTTTGCAACAAGCAAGACGCCGAATCTTAGTACCTTGAAACCCCAGGGCAACTATTAGCGAACCGCGATTGGTTCGCGAATCACGACACACGAAGTGTAGAGTGGAAAGAGGAAAAGGTCCCACCGGGCGTGCCAGAATATGTTCCCCTCCGAAGGACGGCGCACAGGACTGCGATGTCCTGACGCTGAGATTCGAGGCAGATGCTAATTGGTGCTATCCGTCCACCGCTCCGAAGATGCCAAATTGATTTATGGCACCATATATCGAAAGTTTAAACGGATGCGTCCGATGTAGCAGACTTCTTCAGATTCCCCTTCGCGCGAGGGATTTTTGATTGTGGGGACGCTCTTCCCTGCAGGCGCAAGCCCCTACAGTTAATTACGCTACCGCTTCGCGGCAACAACTTTCTCCTTCTCCAGAATTTCACTTCGTGTCATGGGTGTTTGTTTTGTGTTTAGTTTCCCGTGGATTGTATACGCAGACCGAGTTATGTCGTCGCCCGTAGGGCGTGGACTAGTCCAAATCCGTGTTTACTTAGATTTGGGTTTGGTGTTTTGTTTAAGGATTCGTTAGCCGTATTGAGGCTAAGATCAACTTAAACGTTCGTTAAGGATACGTTAGTCCTGTTTAAGACTAAGATCAACTTAACGTGGTGATCCATTTAAGGTATGGCTGTCGGGACCCGTCACCTCTCTGACGTCGTTGAAGGATTACAACGATAGGTGTCAGAGGAGTTCAGAGATGTACCCTTGAACCAAAGTCGATTTGAAGCTTGATAGTCCATTTGAATGTTTAAGGATACGTTAGCCGTGTTTGGGGCTAAGATCAACTTAAACGGGATCGTTTAGATCCGACAAAAGAGCATTTGGGGGGCTCTGTTGTTCCAATTTAGGGACATAGTGGTCCATTTAATGTATGGCTGTCGGGATCCGTCACCTCTCTGACGACGTTGAAGGATTATAACGACAGATGTACCCTTGAACCAAAGTTGATCGGGGGATTTATAGTCCAGTTTGGAGCTAACGTCTGTTTGAAAGGTTTAAGGATACGTTACCCATATTTAAGGCTAAGCTCAACTTAAACGGGATCGTTTAGATCCAGCAAAAGAGCAATTGGCTCTATTGTTCCAGTTTAGGGACATGGTGGTCCGTGGGTAGTTTAAGGACATTGCGGTCCATGGGTAGTTTAAGGACATTGCGGTCCATGGGTAGTTTAAGGACATTGCGGTCCATTGTTAGTTTTAAGATATCTCGGTCAAGGTTAAGAACGTCGTAGTCCATGGGTTTAAGGACCCCACAGTCCATGGTTAGTTTTAAGACATCTCGGTCAAGGTTAAGGACGTCGCAGTCCATGGGTTTAAGGACCCCACAGTCCATTGTTAGTTTTAAGACATCGCGGTCAAGGTTAAGGACGTCGTAGTCCATGGGTTTAAGGACCCCATAGTCCATATCAATATGTGGTCATCGGGACCCGTCACCTCTTTGAAGACATTGAGGGATTACAATGCCAAGTATCAAAGGAGTGAAGAGATGTACCTTGGAACCGGAGTGGATTAGATAGTCCTTAGCCCAATTTGGGATCAAGACCAATTAATTATGTTATGAGCCCATTAGCCCAGTTAATTACGAATTGAGGACTTATGGCCAGCTTGGGCTAAGTCCAATCATGTCTGGAATACTGACTTCCTGTTGGTCCATTGAAGGAGAGACTTTGTCTCTGGCCATTTAGCCAATTGGGCCAAAGCCTAGTGTTAAACACTACAGACCAATCAGTGTTGAACACTGGGAATGAGATTGACAAGTTAGTGTTTAATACGAAAAGATAATTGGTGTTAAACACCAGCAACAAGGCTTTCAAATTAGCATTAAACACTAAAACAGATCAGTGTTAAACACTGGCAACAGAGATCTCAAATTAGTGTTAAACACTAAGGTAATCAGTGTTGAACACTTCAAATAAAGTTCTGTGCTTAGCGTTACACTAAGGCCAAACAATGTTTTATCACTGAATTCAGGGGTTCCGTTTTAGTGTTAAACACTAAGGCAAGAGGGGTCACGTGACAACACGTGAGAGCGCCCTCCCTTCACTTGTTCTTCTGAGACTATGCATCTTTTTAGAGCATCACGTGCCATCACGTGACGGGGATTCAAGCGCTTGTGTGTTAAAGCTTCTGTCAAGGGTCACGTGAGTCACGTGAGGCACTGCCTCCAGAGGGCTTTCTGTAGATCTTTTGGGGGGAGGGTCACGTGGTGGCGTGTGACCCTGCCTCTATGTATGTTGTTTAGGAGATCTGTTAATCTTTTTCCTCATAGGGTTCAACCCTAATAAAAGCTTTAAATTCCAGAGGAATTAAATTCCTACTTCCTTTTGAAGATTTATATTCTGGAATAGAGTTGAACTCTGAATTTTCTGTAGGAATTAAATTCCTCATATACATGAAGAACCGAATAGGGTTAAACCCTAATGAAGGCTTTAAGGAACTAAACTCCCATTCTCTGTTAAAGAATTATTCTGAGGAGTAAGATTAAGGGAATTAAATTCCTGTTGTTTTTAACATAACTAAAATCTTAACTAGGGTTAAACCCTGATTCTTTTTGTTCTGGAGGAATTAAATTCCCATGACACAGGGTCAAAACCTAATTTTATTTTAAAGAAATTAAATTCCTATAGTTCTGTGAGAATTAAATTCTCGTGCTTGCATTCCCTCTCTATGCTTTGGATCTGCATGGCAGGATCTCAACCCATTGAGAATTAAATTCTCAACTTCAAGGGGAGATGTGCACTTTACAGATCCTCCATCCAAGACAGAAGAAATATGTTCTTCTGTTTTACATCAGAGTTGAACTCTGTTGAGAATTAAATTCTCTTTCTTTCAAAAAGCCTTCTCTTTCTTACCTAGGGTTTTCTTTCGCAGAAGATCTAAATTCCTCAAAGTATCAAGGCTCTCTCCCTTTTCTTCCCTCTGCGTATCTATTTTTTCATGTGTCTCCGCTCCTATTTATAGGAGAAGCAGCCGAGTCAATTAGTTTTTTGACGAATCTTCATTGAGAGATTTGATTTGCATTCATCATTCGTTCTGGACCTTTGGATTATTAGGTGAATTTTATTCACCATTGGATTTCAAATCCAGTGATTCTCCTTTGTGATTTCTGTTAGATTTAAAGGGGAAATCATTCCAAGTTCGGGATTTTCCCATATATAGATAATATTCAATCATCTTTAAATCTTTAACTCGATTGGTTCCAGATAATTGCTTTCCTTTGGAAAGATTCTAATCTCTTTCAGAATTTAATTCTGTTAACAAAATGGTCTTTGAAAGCCGGTCACGTGTGACCACGTGACCCATGGTCACGTGTGGGCACGTGACCCCTTGGAACGAGCCTTCCTCTTTCTTTCTGCGCTCTGTCTTCTGGTTGCTGTTTAGCTGTCACGTGCCACCATGTGACCCCTGGTCACGTGTGAGCACGTGACCCTCGTCTGGAGTCTTTTTCTTGATTTAACCGGATAATGAGTCTGATGTTTTGAGCGCACGTGCCAACACGTGACCCTAGTCACATGGGAGCACGTGACCTCTTCTGAAGCCTTTTTCTTGATTTAATCGGGAAGCGTTGGGTCTTGGCTGCTGCTTTTAAATGTCATGTGCCGACACGTGACCCAGGTCACGTGGGAGCACGCGACCCTTACTGAAGCCCCTTTCTTTGAAGTAGATGGGAAACTGAACTTGCTTTGCCGGTACTTTTGGGTGTTATGTGCCAACACGTGACTGCTGGTCACGTGTAAGTACGTGACCCTCTTCTGAAGCTTTTTCCATAAGCTTTCCTGATTTTAAATCAGGAAACAAATGCCCCATAGCGTTGTTCTCACGTGTTCGCACGTGGGTGCAACGCTGTCACCTCTTGTGACCATTGGATTCCTCTAGGGATCTGGGCAGATGAAACGTTTCTATTGCCTTCTATAAATACCACTGTCTCTTCAGAGGAGCCTTCACTTTGCTCATCTTCTTCTTCTGAGAATTTTTCCCTTGAGAATTTAATTCTCGCTTCCAGAGCTTAGTTCTCTGTCTTGAAACAATCTTCAGAGTTTAACTCTGTTCAGGTGACCTTTTTTTTAGGTAATGTTCTTGGACAAACAGCGAACTTCCACATTCCTTTGGATTTTAAATCCAAAACAAGGGTTTTTTATCCATTTTTCTTCATGTTTTTCCATAAGAATATGAAACCGCCTAACCTTCGAACTGTAGATCTCTTAGGATTTAGATGATCTTTGGGGAGATGATGATGGCGTTTCAACTCTATGGAATTTAATTCCATCCAAAAATGCTTCTGGGAATTTAATTCCCTTTTCTTAATAAGGAATTTAATTCCAATGAAGAACTCGATTTCTTCGCACGGAGGCTTCCTGGGGTTTCTTGGCCCGAGGCTGTTCTTCTGTAATTAGTGGAACAGGAGTTTTCTAATGATTCTCATGACCTTTATTTCAGGTATGATGGATGCCCATCTGTATAGTCTTGACGAGATCATTTCCTATGGGAATATTCGTGCACTGGGCCGCAGTCAGAACCAGGAGTTCACCGATGCCCAATGTGCCGAGATCATGAGCCGCTTTGACGAGTACAACCATCGGCTACTCCCCCGTCGCTCTTCTCTTCTGAGGCTGATCGTGCTGGCGATCAGGGAGGCTCTCCCTTTATTCTGTGCTGGTGTGCCGCTTGGGGCATTGGACGCCGCCGAGGTTAAAGTACACTCGGTGTATCTGATGCACTTGATCTCAAAGAGAAGGCGGGATAATCTCATTGATCTCCTGCATCAGATTTTTCAGCAATCAGCCATACTTGCCGCCTACCGGAGGGTAGAGGACATCCGCGGGGACCCCGATGCTTGTGATCGTGAGAGGAAGCATATTCGGGAGGTTCGAAATGCTTGGAAGATCTTGAATAAAGTTAATTTTGAGTTTCTCAACCCATGCCCCGCATCTGAAGTTTTACCATTGTAAATATGTCCTCTATATTTTGTATGAACCTCTTGAAGTATGAGTGACAAGTTTTATTATGTCTTTCCACGTTTGCATGCCTTTTCTCTGGGATTTTATCATTTTGCTACTGTTGTTGTTTGTGCTTTTAATATGCAGGGTACTACTCCATATATTTTCTTTTAAGTGTACATCAGGTTTATGCCTCACGTGTTCTGCACGTGGGGTCCCTTGATGGGGCTATTCACAAAATTTTCCCATGCCGTATTTTCAGTGCACAATATTGGATGCAGAGAAAGGGCCTTGGAAATAGTTTCATCTCCTTGATTTTAGATACCCTTCCTTTTTTGGGCCTTGGAAATAGCTTTACCATGCAAGATTTTCCGCGCACAGCACTTAATACACTTCTTTATATATGAGGCTATAGCTTTCTTTTCCCTTCACAGAGAGATTTATATTATTATTTTTTTTTGTGACTTGTCTTGAGAGACAAATGAGTGCCATGGCCTGCAATCGCCCTCATGCTCGTCGACAGCCGTGGGAAGTTCCTATTGAGGAGATGATTCCCCGCTTTGCTTCTCGGTTGGTGGATCCCCTCCTTACCTACAACGAATGCGACTCAGCCATGTATGAACTCTCGATCTGTAGGGGGTCTCCCCTCCCAATGGGTTCCCTCTGGCTCCAGATGATCCTCATGGCCGTGCTTGCCGACATTCCTCCTCACCCGGCAGAGATGACCCTGGCGATGCTTGATGCGGCGAAAGAAAAGCTCGAGGGCTTTCATGAAGCGTGCCTGATTACTCAGGCTTTGAAGGACTGCTCAATTCATCTGCTGAGCGAGATAAAGGCCCGGCGAGCTATTATGTTTGCTTTTGCGGACGAACATGGCACCAACAGATGGGAAGCGACTCCTCGCGAGAATCGTCGCTTTGATGTACTGGAGAGAGCGGAGAGGGAGATGGAGAATTTTGTTCTTTGCTTTGTTAACCCTTGTGCCATTGATCCTGTGTTTGGTGACCTTTTCCGTTAGCGTAGTATTTTTTTTTTAAATTAGACCCTCCTTTTCCATATGTTTCATGCCGAACTTCCCTGTAGGCTTGGTGATGGAATGTATGTCTCCTTTTGCATGAATAAACTTTGTATTCTTCTTATGAGAACTTTCTTTGGTTGCAAATGCTATCCTCACTTCCATGCGTATCAGACTTTCTTGGGCATTATGTTCATATGATTGCAAGTGCATACTTAAAATACGTCGGAAATCTTTCTTGTTGCTTTTCTCATCAGGTGATGTGAGCGCGTTTTAGATCGATCATTCCCGTCAACCGGGAGCCCATTCATACGGTCTTGTAGATATCTTGTTTCCAAGGCTGCGGTCACGAAAGCGAGCTTACATGGCCTGATAGGGCAACATGTGGCGAACATATTGTTGTGCGAGAAAAGGGCTCGGCCGTACATTCTTGAGGAGAGAGCTAGCTTCCAAGGCGCTGGGCGAGCTTCAAGTCAATCTCACAGCCAAAGACAACAAAGCGTATGAACTCTGGCGGGTGCTTCAGGAGTCCATCAAAGAGGTGGTGGCTCTTGATAAAGCTGCCACGTTTACTCGCGAAAGGGTCGAGGCTCATAAGGCCACCGAGAAAGAGCTTGAAGCTCGGCTTGCTTCATATCAGGCCCAACAAGCTCAAGCGGAGGCTCGTCTTTTGGAGATCTTGCGTCATGAAGCCGTGGCTCAGCAACAGAAAGATGAGCTGGTAAAATTGCTACATCACCCGCCGGCTTGAAGACTTGTATCTTTTCCTCTTTTTTTTGTACATACTCATGGATAAGAGTATCTTTCTTTTTGTTTCTTTCATAAATTGTCCTTTGTATCCATTTTGATTTATGAATAAAAGATACATTTTCCTTCTCAGTGGTGTGTCCCCTTTTTATTGAATGTATTCTGTGGATATTCTATTTTGATCTCCTTGCAGGACAGCGATGTCTTAGGATTCAGGGTTAAGGTCTGCTTCCTAAGACTTTTGCATTTTATGTGCCACTAGGGTCTCATAAAGAGTTTTTCTCCCTACAGGTCGAGAGGATCCCATAGGTGTAAGTCCTTCTTAAGAATCATGGGGATTCTTAAGCATGTTTTTTTCCTTGAGAGTCGTAAGGATCTCGCAAGAGAGTTTTCTTCCTCACAGGTCGTGAGGACCCGCAAGTGCTGGATGTGGTCGCCTTTATCCGTGTTTAACGGGGTCAGGGGGTCGCTCAAGGTATCGTAGTTTAAAGACATCACGGTCAAGGTTAAGGACCTCATAGTCCGTGGATTTAAGGACTCCACAGTCCGATGTTAGTTTTAAGACATCACGGTCAAGGTTAAGGACCTCATAGTCCGTGGATTTAGGGACTCCACAGTCCGATGTTTGGTTGTAGGGACCCGTCACCTCTTTGAAGACGTTGAGGAATTACAACGCCAAGTATCAAAGGAGTGAAGAGATGTACCCTTTAATCAAGGGAGAATCCGTAGGGAATCGGGGTGGTTGATCGTTAGTTTTAAGACATTGCGGTCGAGGTTAAGGACGTCATAGTTCGTAGATTTTAAGGACTCCACAGTCCGGTATTTGCTCTGGATGCTTCACACGGGTTCACTGCCGTGCTTAGCGAGGACCAGGCTCCGCTCTGGATGCTTCACACGGGGTCAAAGAGTGACATTATCCGCGCTCCACGTAACCAGGAAGTTTGCACTAGATGCTTCACATGGGTTCACTGCCGTGCTCGGCGAGGACTAGGCTCCGCTCTGGATGCTTCACACGGGTTCACTGCCGTGCTCTGCGAGGACCAGGATCCGCTCTGGATGCTTCACATGGGGTCAAAGAGTGACATTATCCGCGCTCCACGTAACTAGGAATTTTGCACTAGATGCTTCACACGGGTTCGCTGCCGTGCTCGGCGAGGACTAGGCTCCGCTCTGGATGCTTCACACGGGGTCAAAGAGTGACATTATCCGCGTTCCACGTGACCAGGAATTTTGCACTAGATACTTCACACGGGTTCACTGCCGTGCTCGGCGAGGACTAGGCTCCGCTCTGGATGCTTCACACGGGGTCAAAGAGTGACATTATCCGTGCTCCACGTAACTAGGAATTTTGCACTAGATGCTTCACACGGGTTCACTGCCGTGCTCGGCGAGGACTAGGCTCCGCTCTGGATGCTTCATACGGGGTCAAAGAGTGACATTATCCGCGCTCCACGTAACCAGGAATTTTGCACTAGATGCTTCACACGGGTTCACTGCCATGCTCGGCGAGGACTAGGCTCCGCTCTGGATGCTTCACACGGGTTCACTGCCGTGCTCTGCGAGGACCAGGATCCGCTCTGGATGCTTCACACGGGGTCAAAGAGTGACATTATCCGCGCTCCACGTAACCAGGAATTTTGCACTAGATGCTTCACACGGGTTCACTGCCGTGCTCGGCGAGGACTAGGCTCCGCTCTGGATGCTTCACACGGGGTCAAAGAGTGACATTATCCGCGCTCCACGTAACCAGGAATTTTGCTGATTGTATCCGCGTTTCACGAGATGGAGGTTTGACTGTTGGCGATATGTATACCACCGAGCCGTGGAACTGGGAGTTGCCGCTGTTCCGCTTAGCTTGAAGTTGTGTCCGTCGTTACGGGACGAATGTTGGGATGATCTCTAGGTCGCTTGTGGCCCGTCGAGATTTAGCTTCTTTCTTGGGTGAAACCTGGGGAGAGGTATGTTCCCTTTTTGTTTACGCCCCTTTTTTTATTTTATTTCTTTTTCCGCGATGCTCTATCATTTCAGCTTTTATATCGCGGATGTCGCGATTGCCCCATCATTTCGGCTATTCTTCGCGGTGCCCAATCATTTCGGCTATTTAATTATTCTCTACTCCCTGCTTTTTATTGCGAGTTGCCCCATCATTTCAGCTATTTATTTCATTTTTTACTCGTTGCTTTTTATTGCGAGTTGCCCCATCATTTCGGCTATTTTTCATGCATATATGGCTCGCTGTTATTTTTATCGCGAGTGTGGAACTTGGAATCTGATGCCAATCTCCGCATCAGCATCGCTACAACTGGAATATTGCCAGGAGCGAATCATCATTGGCCGTGAACGGAATTGGAATTTGATACCGGTTTAGGCATCAGCATCGCTGCAACTGGGATATTGCCAGGAGCGAATCATCATTTGCCTCTGTCGATGTTGAACAAAGGTGGCTTAGTAAACAGGGTTAAGGGTCCTGTCGAGCAAGGCTTTTGACTTCATGAGCCGTAAGGGTCTCACAAAGGTATTTCTCCCTACAAGTCGTGAGGATCTTGCAGGCGTATTTTCTCCTTAGGGATCGTGAGGATTCCTAAGTGTGTGTTCCTCTGTAAGTCGTAAGGATCCTACAAGAGGGCTTTCTCCTTATGGGTCGAGAGGACCTACAAGGGTTAGACTTTGCTAGGGAAATGTTTATTCGCGCCCGTGGATTGTATACAAGGGTCAGTATGAGCCGCTTGTAGGGCAAAATCGCAGGTTGTGGAGGATTTGCTTAAGAACAGGTTCAGGTTTCTGTAACTTAAGACTTTCAAATCTTATGAGCCGTGAGGGTCCCATAAGAGAGTTCTCCTTACGAGTCGTGAGGATCTCGTAAGTGTATTTTTCCTCCTTAGGAATCGTGAGGATCCCTAAGTGTGTTGCTCCTTTATGAGTCGTAAGGATCTCACGCAGGTGGTTTCTCCTTACAAGGTCGAGAGGACCCTATAAGTGTCTTTTAACGAGGTTGCGCCCTTCCGGGTTTTCACAAACACTCGCCGGTGGTCCTGCTGTTTTTACTCACGGAGCCCTTTCGGGTTTTCATCCGTGCCCATTTTGCTTGTGGACAGACCGTTTTTTATTCTTTTTCTCTTTTTTTTTTATCTCGTCAGCCTAAGGATGCTGCGGTAGTAGTTTAGGGACGTTTCGGTCCGTTGTTAGTTTAAGGACGTTTCGGTCCATCGCTAGTTTTAAGGACGTTTCGGTCCGTCGTTAGTTTAAGGACGTTTCGGTCCGTCGTTAGTTTAAGGACGTTTCGGTCCGTCGTTTGTTTAAGGACGTTTCGGTCCGATCAGGGGAAGGCCGGCTACTGCTTATAAAGTCTGAGCTTAGGAAGATAGCGAGCGGACATAGTCGTCGTCATCTATCATTGACCTAGGCTATGGTTCATTAAGCGTAGTATTTCTTTAGGAAGCGGCCGTTTATTGGCCTGAAGGGCCTTTCACCGTGCATGTCCATGAGTAGATAGGCTCCACCCTGGTAGACCTTGTCTATAATGTACGGGCCTTCATAGTTTGGCTCAAATTTTCCCCGCTTGGCACGATTGGGGATCATAGGTCTTTTGACCACTAGTACGAGTTCGCCTTGGCGGAATGTCCTCGGCCTGGTCAATCTTTCATACGAGCGCGTCATCTTTGCTTTGTAGGCTTCTAGATGTTGTTGCGCTATGAGCCGGGTTTCGTCGAGGGCATCAAGCTCCTCAAGCCGAAGGTGAGCATTTTCTTCGTCCGTCAGCTCGTGGTGGACTGCCACTCGTAGAGAGGGTAACTCTATCTCGAGGGGGAGCACTGCTTCTGTCCCAAATACCAACGCGTACGGCGTTGTATTTGTGGCCGTCTTGAATGTAGTTCGATAAGCCCAAAGGGCTTCTTGCAACCTCTCGTGCCAGTCTCTCTTATTCCGGGAAACGGTCTTTTTTATGATCTTCGTCAAGGTCTTATTGAAGGCCTCGGCCAGACCGTTAGCTCGTGGGTTATAGACTGAGGAATACCTCCAGTCTATGTTATGCTGCTGTGCGAAGCGGCTGATTTTATGGCTTCTGTAGGCTGGCCCATTATCGGAGATAATCCGCCGTGGGGTTCCAAACCGATAGATGACGTGTATCTTGAAGAAATGGAGGATATTCTTCGTCTTCACTTCCCTCAGCCGTTTGGAGAAGTAATCAGTTGTCGCCAGGATAAAACGATGTCCCCGGGCCGATGCTGGCTCGATGGGGCCGACTATGTCAGTCCCCCACATTTCGAATAGCCAGCTAGCCACCGTTGGGTGTAGTGAATTCGGATGTTGGTGGATGAAGTCTCCATGAATCTGGCACGAGTGGCATTGCTTCGCATACTCGAGGCAGTCCTGGATCATCGTGGGCCAGTAGTAACCCATCCGTTTAATTTTTAACTTCATCTTTGGGCCTGCTTGGTGAGAACCGCAAAGTCCGTCGTGAACTTCCTGAACGACTCTTCCTGCTTCGTCAGGTTCTAAGCATCTCAGCCATAGAGAATCAAACGATCTCTTGTATAGAGTATCGTTGACGAAAGCGAAAGACAGAGCTCGTTTCATGAGCTGATGTCTTGCGGACGCATCTTCGGGCATTTGGTGGGACTTGAAGTAGTCTATAAAGACTTCCCTCCAATCCTCAACCCTCTCATGGTCTTTTATTTGCAAGGTCGCTTGTTCAGTCACTCCCGGCGGTGGAGGCCGCAGGCCAGCTCGCCGCGTTGCAAGAAAGCTCCAGGCGAGAGCAGGAGGCAATGTCGGCGAGGATCGCCGCCCTGGAGGGCGAGGTAGCATCCGAAAAAAGGGAGGCCGCCCGGCACCGCGAGGCTGCCGCGATCGTCGAGGGCAAGCTCGGGGACTCCCAGGTGCTCGTCGGCAACATGAAGAAGACGATGAAGACCCTCCGAAAGGAGTTGGGGGCATCGACCGAGGCCTTTAAGTCGGCTGGATCGAAGGCTGTGGCGAGCTATAAGAGGTCGAGGGATTTTTATGACGACCTGGCCGTGGCCATGACCCGTATTTGGCACGACGCCCTCGATGCCGTGAAGTCTAAGATGCCGGAGTTCGATGACACGGATCTCCGGGCCGAGTTCCCCCTCGTGGGCGCTGACAAGCAAGGGGGAGAGGCTCCTGGCGAGGTGGGGGCCGATGACCCAGCGCCCCCCAGTGGTCGAGGTTGAGGACCTCGAGGTCGCGCCCGGGCCCGAGGTGTAGAGTCCCCGTTCTCCTATCTTCATTTTGTTTTTCTTTCGAATTTTGTAAGGCTGAGGAGCAAGAAAATACCTTTTGTAAAAGCTTATCTTTGGTAGTAGTAATAAAGTTTTCCTTTCTGTCATCTGTTTATGAAGAATATTTGCTTAGGATACCTTTACTTGCGCCGTTGTGATGTCAGGTTAGCCCTCTGTCTAACGATCGTCCGTCGAGCTGACTGCAGTTGTTTGCCGACGAGCGTCTCCGAGGAGGTATCTCCTTGGGCCCCGAGGTCGAGAGGGAGATCATTTAGGCTTGGACAGACCTGACATCTGTTTCTGATTTAGAGTATCGGCCGTCATATGGGGGTGACCGGGCAGGGTAGATACGACGTCATATCCTGCTAAGGCTTCATGCATCTGTTGCGGCGTTAGGTGGGTTACCCGCCTGGGATGGTCGAGCAGGGTGGCTGCTCGGTCGCCTCTTTCGAGGGCTTGGTTTTTTAGAGTTGTGAGTAGGCGGCCATCAGCCTTGGGGGGTTGAGTGGGGTAGCCGCTCCGATGCCCCTTGTGAGGGATTTTGATCCCTGGCGGAGAGGGTGGGAGTCGGAGTTTGACCGAACAGGGGTAGCCGCTCGGGTCCTCTGTATTAGGGCTTTTGACCGTTAAGGACGGTGGTAGGAAGCTATCAGCCGTAGATAGCGAGGCAAGGACCCGACTGCCTCGGGGAGGAATATTTGATCCCCGGCGTGTGGCAGGGAAGCTGCTTGCCGGAGATTGCCGAGCGAGCGAACTTCGGGCTCTGGCTGCCTCTGGGAGGGCTTTCAGATCCTTCAGGACGGTGGTAGGAAGCTACCAGCCGTCGATGGACAGGCAAGGACCTGACTGCCACGGGGAGGAATTTTTGATCCCCGGCGTGTGGCAGGGAAGCTGCCCGCCGAGGATAGCCGAGCGAGGGAACCTCGGGCTCAGCTGCCTCTGGGAGGGTTTTCAGATCCTTCAGGACGGGGACCGAGCAGGGTTACTTCCCAGTGCCTCTTGGTGAGGACTTTGATCCCTGTCGGTTGTGGTAGGAGGCTACCAGCCGGGCGAGGACCCGACTGCCTCTGGGAGGACTTTGGCCTTTGGCACGAGGAAAGCTATGAGATTGTAGGAAGCCTACCAAGGACCCTTGGCCGGACAGGGTTACTGCCCGGTGCCTCTTGGTGAGGGCTTTTGTCCTGAAAGATAGCCAAGTGAGGGAACCTCCGGCCTCGACTGCCTCTGGGAGGGCTTTTTGATCCTCGGCGTTGTGGCAGGGAAGCTGCCCATGGGGGATAGCCGAGCGAGGGAACCTCAGGCCTCGACTGCCTCTAGGAGGGCTTTTTGATCTCCGTCTTTGTGGCAGGGAAGCTGCCCGCGGGGGATAGCCGAGCGAGGGAACCTTGGGCCTCGACTGCCTCTGGGAGGGCTTTTGATCCCCGGCGTTGTGGCAGGGAAGCTGCCCGCGGGGGATAGCTGAGCGAGGGAACCTCGGGCTCGGCTTCCTCTGATAGGGCTTTTTGGTCCTCGGCGTTGTGGCAGGGGAGATGCCGGCGGGGATGTTTGAGCAGGGTGGCTGCTGAGTTGATCTTTGACGAGGCGTGGCCTGGCCGTTCGGCCGTAGGTGCGGGGAATGGGAACGGTCGGGGCAACGGCGTACGCATCTAGTACATTAAATGCAAGGGGAGATGAAGCGACAGAGGCGCGTCGCTTCTTCTCCATCGAGTAACGTTCGATGGACGCCGTGCGGCGCGTCGCTTCGTTTTCACCGGGTGACGTTCGATGGATGCCGCGTGGCGGCCATTGGGCTGCAAAGCGGGCTATATAAGGAGTACTGGTTCTTCCCCCTTCGCAGATAGGCCATCGAAAATGGAGGATTTCTCGTTCACTATCCCCGAAATCATCAGTTCCGCAGATGTGTACCTTTATGACCGTGACCGCACGGAGGACACGGTGCGGTTGGTGGTCGCTCTCATTGAGGAGCACTTCGGTCGGCTGCTCTCTAGGCGCTCTTCCCTGCTGCAGCTACTGATGTGTTCCATCTGGAGGGCATCGCCGGGGCTTTACAACCCTCTGTCGGAGCAGCTCTTCGACGAGGCCGTGGGCAAGCTGCAGTCTTTGAGGCGCTTTGGCTTGATCTCCGCGAACCGACTGGCGCGCTCGGAGGCGCTCGGCCGCGAATGTTACGAGCTGAGGCTCGGGGTCAACGCCCACGAGCGGAACCGGGAACAGAGTCTGGAACTTGCGCGGCCCCGGTTGGCGGAGATCTTCGCCGAGTTCCACGAGCAGTGCTCGCTGCACCCCTTACCCTTGCTATTGTAACCCCCCTTTTTTTATTGTATGGCTGAGGAGCCCATAATACCCTTTGAATAAACAAAGATTTCCTTTCTTTTTCGCAATGTTCCTTTGATCTTTATTTAGTCAACAGTAGATTCTAGGAAGAACTTACATTGCTTTTTTTAAAGAAAAAAAAAGAACAGGTGGAGGTTAAAGGATGACTTGGTTGGCTTGGGCCGAGCTCCCTAAAGGGCTGCCGGCCCCGTGCTTGGCATAGGGCATGGAGCTCCCTGAGCCCCGGGCTGTCTGTCTGCTGAAACAAGTATGATCTGGCCGATGGTCAGGTCGGTGGGAGGGCGAGGCTGCTCTTGCTCGCGGTCGGCCTGCCGTTTGTCCATTAGGTAGGTGGCGAGGTGCCCAGACCATATGAGCTCCTTGATGTAGTCCCTCAGTTGTTTGCAGTCCTCCGTGGGGTGGCCCTGTACCCAGTGGAAAGCGCAGTAGGGACCTCGGGTTCGCTTAGCAGCCTGACGTGGGACCGGGGGGAACTTGAAGAACCCCTTATTCTGGGCCTCCTCCAGCAACACCGTGAGGGAGACGTTGAGGAGGGTATAATCTTGGAACTTCGGGTGGTAGGGCTGCTGACGCTTCGGCCTGTCCTCCCGAGTCCTTTTCTTCTGGTCGGGCTGATCCGCCTGGAGAAGGTTGGTATTCACTTCGGATTCCAGCTGGACCTCGCGCTCGGTCCACGCCTTGACTTCGGCCATGGTCTTAGGTTGAGCCAGCGCGAAGGATCGCAACCATTCTTTATGCCTCAGACCAGATCTGAGTGCCGTTATGACGGTCTCGTCCTGGTGCTCGGGCACCTCGAGGAGGGCGTTGTAGAAACGGGTAATATAGGCCTTGAACGTTTCCTTGTCCCCGCTTTTAACCGTGAAGAGGTAGTCGACCGTGCACTTTTGTCGACGGTTTCCCACGAAATGGCCGAGGAACTGGGTGGCCAGCTCGTCGAAGGTTGCAATTGAGCGGGGCTCGAGCCCTCGGAACCAGTCCCGACCCGCACGGATGAGGGTGGCCTGGAAGGCCCTGCACTGGGCGGCGTCGGAGTGATCTTGGAAGCTCATTCCCGCGGTGAAAGCGTCCAAGTGGTCATTCGGGTCGGTTTTCCCATCGAACAGAGAGACCTTAGGGGGCTTATTACGCGAGGAGACGCGCACGGCAAGCAGTTCCTCGGTGAACGGCTTCGTGAGCGAGTCGGATGCGTACTTAGCCCCGTCGCTCGAGGAGTGAGCTTCTCGGCGCATGCCCTCGATCTTCTTCTCGAGGGTGTCGAGCCGACCGTGGTACCTTGAGGAATCGGCTTCCCAGGATTTCCGGGCCCCGCTGCGAGTGGACTGCGTCTGGAAGCGGCCCCGGTTTCTCTCGATAAGGTGCCTCAGGTCCCGGGATGGGGTAGATCTTGAGTCGCCGGGACGGACCCCTTCCGTGCGTTCCCGCCGACTATGGTGGGGTCGACCACGCTCGTGGATAGGAGAGGTGACCGACATTTCCTCAGGGGGGTAAGGGTCGCGAGGAGGCTCAGGACGAGGCTCCCTGGCGGCAGATCTCGGCGTGGAGCCCTGGGACGCCCAGCGGGCCTCATGGAGCACCGGTTCAAGGGACCGGTGGCGATGGGATGCAGCCTGCAGGTGGTTGGCCGTCCAGACAGGGACAGAGTCTTCTGGAGGCGGAGGAGCAGCGATCCGGGGCCCGAGTGCGGTCGTTTGGACGTGGACGAGGGCTTCAACGAGGGATTGCAGGCGATCTATCCGGCCTGCGAGGGCGTTGACGACGGCCATGGGGGGAGGGTCATCCCCGCCTTCGGTGAGCGGAAGGCGGCGGCTGGAACTGGGATCCCCAGGATGGTCATCTGCCATGAGAGAGGAGATAAGAAGGCCAACTTTGTATTTTGTAGAATTTAACGTTCCCACAGACGGCGCCAACTGATGGATGTCCGTTTCGGGTCTCCGTCAGATGTTGTCTTCCGTCGATCTCCCGGTGGATCTTAGTTGATTGTCCTTCATTGCGTGTGGGTCTTAATGGGTTTTAAGAGGAGAAGGTTGGGTGTGGAGGGTGTCGTCGAGTACCTGCAAAGAAGTCCCAAGATGGTTTGGTACCACCGAGGACCCTCCGATGCTCAAGCTAGTGATGAGATCTGAGCAGAGTAACGACGCAAAGTGTAAAGAATGGCTTCCTTGACCCCTCTATGATGGAGGTTTATATAGCGGTGGTGGCATGCAGCAGCAGACGCGAGAATCTTGCCGGTAGTTATGCCCCCGACGTCACGCCCGCGCAGAGAGCGGATCGCCTATTAATGGGGATCGTGATGGCGTGGAACATGAGATGTTGTTGGCGTAGAATCTGCGCAGGGCGAGATTCGCGGAGCGGTGGTTACGCCTGTGAATGGTGGAGTGGGTTGGAAGGCCGAGGAAGGCGGCCTCGGCTGGGGGCTCGGGGACGAGCGAGGAGACCGAGAAATTTTGGTCTTGTGGTAGCTCGGGACGAGCTGAGTGGCCGAGGAGGCCAACTCGCAGGGGGCCCCGAGGTGGGCTAGTTTGCGCTTGCAGGTCGGGCGCAGGGTGGTCTGGTCGGCCACTGATGGCCCTTTCTTCTGAGTCCTGAGACACGTTATCTGCCACGTGTTCTGATCTTGGAGGTCGCCAATATCGAGCATTATCATTTGGTGGAAATCTAGGTAAAGCGTGAAAATTTGTTTGCAATAAATTTAGTTACGATTCTGGTTATCTATGTGATAGAATAATTTTTGGATAACTTCTCGTGCCTGTGCATGGCACAACTTGCTAGTGTGTGTTTATCAATATTATATTCAGAGCAAATTAAAAATAAATTTGAATTATTGTTTACTGCAATTAATTTGACATATATTGCTAACAGGTATACCTACCAAGAGGTCCACAACCCTTGGCTCAACAATCGGCCAAAGCCGAGCACTCCTGCAACCAAGAAGACTACTCTTCTCAAATCGAAGCAGACAACACCCGAACTGAAATTCCCTTTGGTTCTAAACTCGGAAGTCTCCATAACGGTGAAAAGGTGGAAGTGCGCAGCAAAAAGGAAACAAAAGAAGAAGAGGAAGTACAGGTTATAGACAAAATCGAATTCCACGATGATACATTTATAAAATTCTCCGTGTGCATTTACACAGAAGAACCGGTGGGACCTGGTTCATGCGAGTTTGCTGGTAGCTTTGTGAATGTGCGGCATAGGCATAATCATGACCCTAACAAGAAGAAGAAGGTCGTGACGAAGTTGAGTCTCGGGATTACAGATTTGCTCGAGGAAATCGATGCGGAGGCCGACGTGTAGGTGACAGTTACATTGGTGCCTAGAGCCGGAAAAGGCAAAGGGAAAATTGGAGGGATATCAATATTGAGTTCTCTAAGTAAAGATATTTGGTTTCAATTGCTTTGTTTAATTAAGTAGCTTTAATTACAATAAAAAAATCTGTCTAGTCGATATAAATGCCTAGCTTTCTAGAGTGGGATTGTTGTCTATTTTCCAGTGGCTTTAATTACAATAAAAAAAATCTGTATGGTCGATAAAAATTTCGTGGGCCATCACCCGACGAAATAAATGATCACCCAAAAAATTAAATTTATTTCGTCGAAAATTATCCGACGGAATAATTTCGAAAAAAATGGCAAAATTTGCCTGAAATAAGTTATTTCGTTGGAAAATGCCCGACAAAATAAGCTGTATACAGAGAGAAAAAGAGCAGGTTTTGCGTGGTTTTTGAGCATTCGATATAAATTCATTTCAATTATTGATATACAAACAAGCACAACTCAATTCAATTCAATTACATATGCAATTAAATTAAAAATTCATTCCTATAATGGTATTTACAACTTCTTAAAACAGAAAAACGTACGAAATGGAGCGATTCTTCGATGCACGCGCGTTTTTTTGCTTTTCCACTGCATCTTGAGCTCACTCGGTGTCAGCGTCGTTCGGAAAGTCATTGAAATCAAGCAGGTACTATAGTGTTATTAATAGACATGCATTAGTATACAATATTCTTGATAATTATATGAAAATTGTATTGAAACCAAGAATAATCAAACTTACATCCAGTATTTTGGTCCCTTGAGACCTCAAGCTCTAAATGATCACTATTCTCACCTCAAGAGCGCAGTGGACTACTTCTTCCGACATTCTCCTTCGTGAACCCGAAGTCGACGATGTTCTAGATGTATGAGGAGACGAGAAGTCGCATGCTTGAGAACCCGCAGGAGTATGAGGAGATGAGACTTCTCCAAGAAATACCTGAGTTGACGGAGATGCAGATAGGGTCGTAGGGGCGCGGGCTCCTAAACGAATTTCCCTTTGCGTATCTGAGGAGGATGTAACTTTGGACCTTAATAGGCGTGATATACTGTGTAGGCAAAATGCCCTGGCCCCCCAGATGAATTCTTCCGTGCCAATCCGTGTTGTGTCGCTGAATGAAATCCTCTTTAATCCCATAAAGCCCAACAGGAGTAGGATCTTGGCCATGCTCCTCGACAAACACCGCCACTAGCTCATCAATCTCTCCGCTTATCTCTTACTGCAAGAAATTACAGTATGAATTAAATTAAGTCAATTATTGAAAACGAAATTTAGTAGTTTAAAAAACTAAAAGAAATTTGTATAGGAGCATACTTACGCAATGCTCATTCACTCCTGTGAGCCGGGGAAACTGGAGTGACGCGCAAACCCCATACCATAAATACCCAAACGACTGAGCATTTCTTCGGTTTGTCTCGCTTGCCGTTTAGACAAAAATTCGATTTAGATCAAGTTTACAAAATATACAAATTCAGAACATTTCATTTATTCTTATATGAACAACTCCATACTGGGAAGAGTTCATTTCTCCGCCCAACCAATGATCAGTATTTGCACTCTGCTGCACTGATCCTTGCTCGTTTCTCACCTACCATTTAGATATGATAATAACATCTCATGCTAATCGACAGATTTATTCCCGTTGAAAAATTAGGATGCACCTTTACTTGGAGCACAAGCTCCATAGTGCGCGCTTGCACAGTGTCACGTGCAATGCACGTTACGCAAACAATTTTTGCATGTACACAGTGCTACGTGCAATGCATGTTGTGCAAGTGCTAAATGCATGTGCCCAGCGCAGACATGCAAAGCAAGTAGCGCTAGCGCAATCCTCTTTTGAAGTGCATACTTCAGGTTAAAGTAAAGTCTTCGGTTGGTAGAAAATATTCGCTGGCACTACTACAAATAAGGGTTGCCCCTACGGATTTATCCGTAGGGGCAAACCACTTCTCCTACGGATATATCCGTAGGGACAAGAAAATACCCTGTAGGTACAAACGCCGTAGGTGTAAGTCGAAGCCTTGAACTTCCCCCTACGGACAAAAATTTGTCCATACGGATTTATGTGTAGGTCCAGTTTTCCCTATGGATTGGGCCGTAGGGATAAAAAAATTATTTTATTTACGGTTTTATAAAATAGATTAGGTTTACCTATGGACGTATCCGTAGGGCAAAGTAGTTTCCCCTATGGATAAGTGCGTAGGTATATATCCGTAGGGGCAAAATATCAGAATACCTGATATTTTGCCCCTACGGATACCTGTGTAGGGGCATTTGTTTGTCCCTACGGATATATCCGTAGGGGCAAGCTTAACCCTTGATACTGAGATCATAGGAGAAAAATATCATGTATCTTGATATTTTTCCCCAACGGATATATCTGTAGGTACATAGTTAGGCCCTACGGATTAATCCGTAGGGGCAATGGTGGGCCCTACGGTTAAATCCGTAGGTACATATTATCAGGTTTTTTTAAAAAAAGGTCTGCCTATTTTTTTCTCGCCCTGTGCACAATAATATATACATCGATCATATATAAAGTTAATCATCACGCAGAACATATATCGCAGTATTCATAATCACATCTCACGCATAATATACAAAAGGAACCAACAACCAAAATATGATATCAATATAAACACGCAAACACCACAATATCAATATCGTCCAAAATATAGTACAATATGTATCATATAAATAAATAAATGTTTAAATCTAAGAATAAAAAAGCTACCCTAGCTCGGTCCAGCTCCACCTCTGATAAACGCCAGAATCTGGCTCGCCTGCTCCTCGGTCAATAAATCTGTTAGTGTATATGCCCTAGAGACCATTACTGTATCATACTAGTTTGTATATTACTTAATGGAAGCTTGGGATATTCACAGTTGTATATACAATCTTGCTCAAAATGGTGGTATGCTATTTGATTTGTTTCTACTTTAATGTGTACATGTGTTTCTTTTAGCATATTATCTATACACATTAGTAGAGCCCTTAGGATATTTGCTTGATTATCAGCGTTGTGATGGCAGTCACACTCGTGGGGGGCTGGGTAATCCAAAAGCACATCCTTATACACGTCCCTAGTCGTGGGATTATCGAGACAGGGCATCGATACTCCGGAGTAGACTAGCGTATGCGTTTCTCATCCCAGTGCGGGAGGCGGTCTGTCCCACAGCCGTCAGTACGTCGTACTTGAGATAGTATGAGGGTGCTCGTTAGGTTACGAGTACACTGGACAGGACTCGTTGGGAACTGATTGGTTGGTATTATACCTATCGTCAGTTATCAGTTCCCAGGTGATATGAGTACAGCTTAGTCCGCTGACTTGAGACCGTCACTTCGCCTCAAGTGTGTTCCCACTGTACCTTGATTACTACCCTACCACGGCTCAAAGGAGTCGTGCAAACAGGTAGTAGTTGGGTGCAGTCCCGAAGCACTTGGAGGCAGTGACGGTTAGACAGGATTCATCTCTCCCGGTATTGGGGGTTGACATCGCGCTGTGTCTAGGAGAGCCATTACACGAGTAGTCTCTGGCCAGGGCAAACGGGATATACTGGTAGGTTTCCAGTGTTATCTCAGGGTGTTCTGGGCTACACTCCGACACGACTTGTACCGCTATTAGGGGACTGACGTTTACCGCCCCCTAGGCCCGCCATGCGATGTATCAGACGAACAGACCGGACTGTACAGAGACTGTTACATTCAGGCTCAGTAGGAGTTTAGATGGGTTCACCTCGTCAGTCTTCTTATCGGTATCTACCTGGGGACCGTTACATACAGCTAGTGCCGCTTGCGGACTGTGGTTAAACCCACTACCAGCGTAGTGTCGAGTCTTTAGAGTCCCACACAGAGAGTTATTCGCCTTCAGGCAAAATGAGTAGAGGTCGCATGGTTTTGCGACAGCGTTCGTTCACATCCGCGCACTTGTGCACGTTTGTTGTCCGGACAGCTTATATTAGCGGGCTTTGGTTTAAGCCAGATCCTAGTATATGATCTGGGATTGGTTTTATCTCTTTGTGTTCGTGTTCCTCGGAACATGAATGCGGATGTGTATGCACAGTTGATTGAGGCGGAGGAAGAGGTTTTTCATTAGGGTTTTGGAACGGGTGTGTATGCACAGTTGACAGTCGTCTTTTTCCAAACCCTAATGATCTTGTGATTTATCAATTAATAATATTAATTAAGTGAAATTGTGTCATGGTTGGGCTTGTTGACTTGTTGACCAAGGTTGACTAGCTTTGAAACATTGACCATCATCATTACCTTTTTAGATGCTCTTTGATCTTTGCAAAAATATTTATTGTGATATGATAATGGTCTCTTCAAACTAACCATCACCTTTTCATTTTGGATTAATATTATTATTTGAAAAATCACATATATTGTTATGGTTGTAAAAACCATCTTATTCTATCATATAGTTTCTCTCTCTTCCTCTTCCTCTTCCTCAAGCTCTCCCCTCTCATGAGTTGAGAAACACTTGAGCTTGAGAAAAACCACTCCAAAATAATCTCTATTCTCTTCTAAGATTCTAGGATTAGCACTTCTAGCATCTTAGTTACTTCTAGCTTGAAATTGAAGGAAAATGTTGAGGCTCTCGGGTGGATCCTTCTTCGACGAGAGAAGACGATAAGGAGATCACTTCCATTCACTCCAAGGAGCAAGGAGAGAAGGACATAAAGCTCTAGGTATAACCTCTTTTCCGAGTAGCTAACTCTCTTTAGCTTGTTAGTTAGTTTTGTTTAGAAAAGATCCCGCCTTTTGTTAGTCCATGTTACCTTGAGTGCTAAAAATCAGATTTTTATACCATTTCCGCCTCTCCGCAAGCACCGGGGTGGGCAATGTGGACTTACAAAATCATACAATGCGGAGCGTGCGGGAGTCTGAGCAGGCTGTGGAGCTGGTGATGTGGTCTGCGCATCCGCCGTCGAGGTAGTGGCTTGCGGAGCCGCGGCTGCGGGAGTCTGAGCGGGCGGTGGAGCTATAGGAGCTGTCTGCGGAACCGTAGCCGATGTAGTGGCTTGCGGAGCCGCAGCCGAAGGAGATGCATGTGGAGGCTCAGCTGATGTATCCTATCGTGTCTGGACCTATGTGTGTAATAAGCGAGTAAGAACTGTGTATTATTCGAATTCGTATCATTATCAAGTTATTTCGAAAGCCCAATCTATGTATACTTAGGGACTTAGGCCTCGTTTGAATATCTAGTTTGGAAAACCGTAGTTTATTGTAATTAGATATGTATGTATAATTAATCAAAGCTAAGTCTACAACCAAATAAGCTCAGGTTACGTACTAATATTGGATATGTAGCTATCTATAATATGACATAATATTTTACTATTAAGTAGTATACATACCAGCAGCTCCTTTAACTCCTGAACGGTGGCCTTCAAGCTCTTAAGTTCCTGCTGGAAACGTCACTCACCGGAGACGGAGGAAGTAACCGCCGGGGTGGAGTCTAACCTCATATGGGCCCTGCTAGGGCCCTGTCCCGGGCCTCTCTCCCAACCTCCGTGGTGCCCTCCGTGTGTGGCGTCCAGGACTGGGGTCAGCAGCATCGGATCGCTCTGTCCGGTAAAATCGATCCCCGATGTCTCGGCCTGCTCAACCACTTGCTCCTACACCCACATTAACCAGTAAAATATAAGTATATCATTTAAATTTGAACCTTCCAAAACTAAAATTTCAAATAGGGGTTGAATAAATATTAACATTTACGAAATACTCCTGGGTAGCGATGTCGGAGTATCGAAGCTCGCCCGTGGCGGGATCTGTCGAGGTGCTGTGGACGGCAAGATATGCGGACAGCACGCTCGATGTACCACCTTGCGCCAGGGTCTGAGCTGTCTGCAATATTAGAAAATAACTCTTAATATTAGATATATTAGAAAATAACTCTTAATATTGCATTATATCACAAAGGCCGGTCTTTTGTAATTTACCGATAACTCCATGGCTCGAGTAATATTTCTCGAGCCACCTGTATAAGTAGGGCGACCCCTCTTCGCCGACTTCCTATTCTCTATATTTTGAGCGGTCTGTTTCTGCACAACACATTCACATTTAGTTTTCTAATTAAGGAATACAAAAAAATATATTATATACTAAACAATGAATTACATTTAAAATACATACCTGTTTGCGTTGAGAGTCGAAATATTCGCACAATAGAGGCCATATCTCTACGTCGACTCTCGCAAAGACCGGAGTAGATTGGATGGCCGCCCTCTTTGCCTTGGGGGTCGCCATCCATAGGGAGTAGCAGTTGGCCTTCAGCTCATTCCTGTTGTATCGGACCTTGGTCTGCATGTTCTTCATCAGGCCATTGTACAGAGCATGAAGGTCGAGCACCCTCCCAGGGTGATCAGGGTTAGGTACAGGCTGAAAACCGTAATCCAACTGAAAATACAAAAAAAACATTGTTATTAGATTGCAAGTGTTAATAATAAATATATTGGATAAATCAAATAAAAATATATATTAATACCCGAGCTTGATCAAAGAAGAGGGCGAATGAGCGCCGGTGCTGCTCGCCCCACTCAACGTGAAGTGGATAGTTCTTCACGAGCCGGCTCTCATCCCCCATATACCGGACGAAACTCTCAGAATGAGGACCGGAATAGCGATAATCAGGGGTAAAAAAGAGGAGGAACGCTGCCTCCCCTCTAGCTCTGTCAGGCTTCAGCCTGTGGGATTGATTCGGGCCTCGAGTCCCCCTCTGGGGATGGGGAGGCCCTGCGTCTGCAAGAAATATCAAAGCAATCAATATTAAGACAAAGTTGTGTTAAGAAATCAAGATTAAACGAAAATTGAAGTTTGATATATACTTCCGGTGACTAAAGCACGAGCCTGGGCCCGGACAGCAGCACAAGCGGGACGATAGTTCCTCCGGTGAGGAACAGCCGGTGTCCCGGATGCGGACGCATCCTCTCCAACTAGAAAATAAACATTGACGTTAAATTTCCATGAAGTTCATATTTATTCTATAGAGGATATGTAAAATGAAAATATTTTATATTTATTCATACTAACCTACAGACGATGCGGAGGGTACGGAAGTGGCAGGAGTGGTCCCTGCGTCAGATGTGGACGCACCACCTATAATTAGACAATTAAAAATAGATTATATAAGTAATTGCAAAAAGAATGTGTAGATCAGTAATATAACATTCTAAATCAATATGCATGCACTATAGGATATATAAACATACCCGCAGGTGCGGTGGTGTCATCACCTACACCTAGACAATAAAAAAATTACTATCTAAGTAAGAGCAAAATGAATTTATGTATATTTATGATATAGCATTATAAATCAATATACATGCACTATATGATATATAAATATATCTGGAGGAGCGGGAGTGGCCTCTGTCCCTGATGTGGACGCATCACCAACAACTAGACAATCAAACATTGACAATATAAGTAATTTTGACATGAATAGGCATGAATATCTATAATATTATATTCAAAATGGATATGCGTGCAATATACCTGGAGGTGCGGCAAAGTCCACACAGAAGGAGGCATCCGAAGGGGTCTCCGATCTGGGTGCAAGACCGGCCCTCTGAAGCTCCCTACGCAGCTCTACGGGCGGCAGAACCGCTCTGCCTCTGCCTCTGCCTTTGCCGGTGCCGCGGCTGGCGCTCCTGCTGCCCCTCACTGCTCCCGTCATCGTCATCAAATCTAGATAAACGGTTCGTGGACGCATTAGACAATCATTACAAGTATTGACTATAAATGTATAGATCGTAAAATGTGAAATAATAATATAACATTACTGATAACCTTTTTCATTTCGTGGGCGCATTATACATATCTACTTGGATTTCATCATCGATATCATTTCTAACCTACGTAACTTCATGATCGGCCGAAGACAACCCATCCTTCGAAATAGACGGTCGGAGCACTCTAAGCCTTCTCTTTTCTTCATCCTCATCACTGTCCTTGAATTCTGGGACATCGTAGACATCGCTGGGTGTTCAACGGCATACGACACTCCATCCCGGATGCTTCAAACACTGTGAGTAGTATACTTGGAACGCTTGGTTTGGAAAGATAAACAGATCTTCCTGATCGTAAAATCGAAGTGTGTTCACACTGGTCAATCCATATTCATCTTTCCAAGTCCCAAGATTGCTTCTCCACTTATCCGTATCGGTTCGCGTATCATACCAAGTACAATGGAATATATAAAAAGGTTCTGATCGTCTGAGATAGTGGATGCTGAGCATACAATTTAAGTACCCATAATAAATCACACTGTCCGATCCTACCGTCGCAATCCCACTATTCTGAGTGGTTCTACATGTTTTTATGTCCTTAACTTCGAATTTGTATCCAAGGACACCAAATCCTTTATAATATGCAACCTCCATACTAGGAAATTGAGCTGAATATCTTGAATCACTCTCAAATGATGCAGACAAGTTCGGATCGTGGATCTAACAAAATTTTTTTTACGAAAAATACATAACGATATAAGTTTAGATTAAAACTGATAGCAATAACATGTTATTCGAATAACTACATGATATGTGACCCAATCACAAAAATTATCCTGATGATATTTTTCCAATCGTTCTTCGTTCCAATCAGGATGCCCCTCACGTACCTCGTTAAAATGAATTCTGTTTTCGACAAATAATGGTGACATTAATATTATATCATTTCATACACACACAAATACAAATATAACAATTAATCAAAAAAAACTTACTCTCTAATTTGTTCAAGACATGCGCAATTAAACAAGATAAACCGGTATATCTTGTTGATAAGCATAGTGTCTACCCTCTTATAATCGGCTTTACCATATAGCCCATCTTGAATTCTTCGAGACCGGTTAAGTCTCGTCTCAATGTTCTCATCCAGATAGTGGGAACAAAATGTGGTTGCTTTCTCAAGAAGATAACCTTGCATGATAGAACCCTCTGGTCGATTTTTATTGCGTATATACTTTTTAAGAGTGTAGAGCTAGCTAAAGAAAATATGTTGAATAAATAAATACGGGCATACAGGACAACAATAATTTTAAAATTGCGCGAAACGAAAAATTACACGTACCTCTCGACGGGATACATCCATCGATATTGTACTGGTCCGGCTAGCTTAGCCTCAGTTGCAAGATGAACCGTCAAGTGTATTATGATATCGAAGAATGACGGTGGGAAAATACGCTCAAACTTGCAAAGTATCAACGAAATAGAATTTTCTAGTTTATCCAGCGTCAGAACCTCCAGTGTTTTAGCATACAACTCTCTGAAAAAACAACATAAGTCGTTGATTACTAGACCAACCGATTCGGGGAGAGAAGTCCTGAGAGCTAATGAAAGAAGGTGCTCTACGATAACATGGTGATCATGACTTTTCCGTCCATCGATCTTGCCTTTCACAATTTTTATTTTCTTGCTAAATGATCCTGAGAAACCTGTGGGAACTTTCAAATCATGCAACACCTGCAGGAATCTTTTCTTCTCCGGTTGTGACATATAATAAGCGACATTGGGAAGTACAAACTTGCCTGGTTTACCCGCTACCGGTCTAGAGTGCAATTCACTTCTTATTCTCCACCCCTGTAGATCCATCCGAGCATTCAGGTTGTCTTTCGATTTCCCATCTTTACAAAGAAGCAAGTTGAGTATGTGCTCTGATACTCCCTTCTCTATATGCATGACGTTCAGATAATGACGCACTAAATTTGTTGACCAGTATGGAAGCTCGAAGAAAATGCTTAATTTGTTCCAAAATGGTGGTTTGACCTGTTTTTTCGGATCCATCCCGAAGGTCACATTATTGTAACCATCCCATTGAGCAGTCACGTCCTCTCCAGACAATGGGGATGGAGGTCCAAGAAGCTCCTGATGACTATCAAAGTGAACAGTGTCTAACCTATAGGGATGGTCTGGATGCAAGAAACGTCGATGGCCGCAATAACAAACCTTCCTGCTAAAATTCAAGAATTTCGATGTTGTGTGTTGATGGCAATGAGGACATGCTTTGTGACTATGTACGGACTAACCTGATAGCATTCCATACATAGAAAAGTCATTAATTGTCCACATTAAAGCCGCACGCAAGATGAAGGTTGTATTTATGTTTGCATCGTATGTCTCTACACCATCAATGAACAAACATTTTAACTCCTCGATCAGAGGTCGGAGATAGATGTCGATATTGTTTCCCGGTGAGTTTGGTCCATCGATAAGAAGAGGCATCATAAAGTATGATTGGTCATAGCCAACCATGGCGACAGATTATAAATTATCATTACAACAGGCCATGTGCTATGACTTCCAGCCATATAGTTGAATGGGCAGAAGCCATCACTAGCCAGTTCGAGCCGGACATTGCGAGGATCGCTACTGAATATTGCGTGCCTCCTATCGAAATCCTTCCATGCCGGTGAATCTCTTGGATGGCTCATTATTCCATTTTCACTTGGAGGAGCACGGTGATGCCAAATCATTATCTCGGCTGTTTTCTTGCACCTGAATAGCCTCTTTAGCCTCTGTGTTATGGGAAAGTATCGTGCTATCTTGACAGGTATATCAGGCTTCTTATCAGAATCTTTCGGCTTATACCTGGCCTCTTCGCATGTTGGACACTCTTTCAAATTTGAATTCTCTTTCCGGTACAACACACAATTTTTAGGACATGCTTGAATCTTCTCGCACTTTAGACCCACATCAGACATCATCTTCTGGGCTCCATACCAGCTGTCGGACACATTATTTCCCGGGGGCATAGAATCTTTCAAGAACGAAAGAAGCATTGTGAATGATTTGTTTCTCCATCCATTTAGCCACTTAATCTGGAAAAGTTGGACAAACCATAAGAGGGTGGAATACTTTGCATTCTCATAAATTAGTTTTCTAGCATCATTCATGAAATTTTCATATTTATCCGCACGCGGTCCTTGACCGGAAGGAATGTCATCCTCGGTACGAATAGATTCACCTAAGGCAGGCTCTACCATATCCTCCATTTCTTCTGATGGAAATAAATTACCGTCTTCTCTTTCTGCCGCATTACCATCTTTTCCTTCTTCTCCTGCCGCATTATCGTGTTCTCCTTCTTCTTCAGCCGCATTACTGCGTTCTTCTCCTTCCTTGTGATATTTTCAAATTGTATAAAGTCTAGTAAACCCATATTTTACAATATGAAGCTCTGCCAATTCTACCTTCTGCCAGTACTTATTGCCACATCTATCGCACGGGCAGAGAATCTTCTCTATTATGATCTTATTATGTGCACGTGCAAATTCAATAAAAGCAGCAACTTCTGTGACAAACTTAGATTTCATACGTTGTTGCCAATCTACATACATCCAGTCCTTAACTCTGACGTACTCATGGGCCATGTTAGACTATATAACATATAAATTGTAGGTTATGGTGATGATTAGTCGAAAATATTGCATCTTTAAACCGGCAATTTCCCTATCATTTGCATTCATATAAAAGTGTTTGGCATTCATATAGCACATATTAGCAAAACAGTCGTAAAATATCAGATTACATGTGTTAGATCTTAAAAACGGCATTTCTAGGGAAATTGACTGCATTTCATAACATGACATCATTTCTATATTGCGTAACTTATATTTCGAAGTCCGTGTAGGGAAATCCAGAAGATCGGTCAAAATTACAAAACAAAGACAGCTAAAAGATACGCCAACACAAGGATTTGGAATCTGGTAGTGATCTAGAAGGAAGTTTGGGATTCAACATATCAGAGAATAATACCAAAGACAGAGCAAAGCCACACAGGAAGTTTAAAGCCTTAAGGCCACTACTCGGCCGCGGAACCGCGGCCTAAACCGCCTTGCGCCGCGATTCCGTGGCTGCCTTGCCACCTCTGCCTCTCTGCCTTGCATCATAACTCTTCTATCAAGTTAAGCATATCAGAAAACCACTGCAATTTCCAGAAGACTCCTGAACATTCTGCCAGATCGGCAAACCTTGGGATCTAAAACTAAACTAGCTTCCATTCTAGAATCTTCTCCCTAAACCTTAGCTTAAAGCCTAAGCTAAGCTCCTAACTAACTACTTCTAGAAGGCTCTTCCTACAACAAACTTTTGGAGGGAATTGCTAATTCAAATCCAAGACCTAGGGTTTGGGAAACCTATAAATAGACCCTAAGGCTCACTTGTTGAAGGAGGATTGATTGTTGGCTAATCTCTAGTTAATCTTTAGCTCCTCAATTCAATTGTTGTGGTTGTTCTTCATCTTCAACCCAACAACAACCACCTCCAAACCCTAATCCTAATCCAATCTAGAAATACCCAATTCAAGATTCATGGAGTTCAAGCAAAGCAAGTCTTCGACGACCCTTTGAAGCAAAGCCGGACTTCAACGGAGCACGCGATCCGAGCGATCCAAGACTCAAGGAGCCGAGCGATGCAAGATTCGACGAGCGAAGTTCCTACCTCTTGTAATTCTTGAGAGTTGTAACTACTTGTTGATATAATAAAGGTGAAGATTCTTTAAACTTGTTTACATTTCAATTTAAGCATCATGATTTTATTTCGATTCTAGAATGTATTCTTTGTGATGATGTGTGAATAAACTCCGCTCGTGAGGAGTCGAGATGATTGTAGAATGATGATGATGAATCTTTAAACGTTTTCTTAAGTTCTATAGCAAATGTAAATTCTTGAAAATAGAATGATCGATGATCTAGATCGATGTGAAATGTGTTCTTCATTCTTTTCACACGATCTAGAGATTAACGATCGATCATTGGATTTTCAAGAAGCTATCTAGTGAATGTGATTGATCGAAAGGACAAAAGATGGGACGAAGAAACCCTAATTATTCGCAAGATCCTTAAACCTCGATCAATCGACATCGAGTAGCATCAATTCGTTAATGGATAAGAAACGTTAATCTTTAGTCTTCTTCACATCTACAATCTAATCGATTCCTACGAGCTTTACTTCAAATCTTGAAACCCAAATCGATTGGAATTATATCACATCTTGATTCTTGATATTTATCGTTTTCTTGATTGGAATAGTGACACTTGAACTCATCGATAAAATCGTGAATCATTTTGCTTTTCTTTTCTATTAAATTTTCAATTCAAACAAAACAAAATACGAACGAATCGCACAATCCCTGTGGACGATCCACACTTGCTAACGAAATCTATACACAACACCGTTATTGATTGCGGTCAAATATTTTTGGTTGTGATTTCTATATTCTATTTTCTAAATACCGACACAACGAGAATTTCATATCAATCAAATGGCGCCGTTGCCGGAGATCGCGCTCTAATTTGTTATATATTGAAATTTGAATTGAAAGATTTATTCCATAGTAATTTTGAGATCAAAATTCCCACAAACCCTCAACGATTTGTTGTGGTTTATTGCAAGGAGATCTGGAGCTTGCTGTGCAATTGGAAATTTTTTTGGAGAATTCCTGAGAACTCAGGAGCTGAACAGAAGCTCTCTGTAAAAATCTTGTGCAAGGATCCTACCATAGCTCGGCGATTCCGCGGCATTAGAGCCCTAGTGCGGCGGTTCCGCGGCCTCCTCAAGGAGTTGCTTCACCAAAATTTCTCAGGTACTTTCTTACTTTCTTATCTCCTCCTCTCTCTGCTCCAACTAACAAATTTCTGCAGTCTTCTTTGCAAAAATCGCAGAGCCGCAAAAAGCAAAATTAAAATTGTGCGTCTTTTTGTTTCTTGGTTGTTTGCATTATAAATATGGATATTAAGGGGCACGGCCAAATCCAAATTAGGTGGGGAGTTCATTACCCTTCCTAGGCCCCGAAAATCATAAAACTTGCATCCGCATCGACCCATATTAACTAAAAAATATCTAGAGACGACTCTAAGGACTGTCGCGCTCACTTAGGACAGAAGAAGGCCGTGGGTAATTGTAACAACTCCAATTTTTGTATACCAAAATTTGAATTAAATTTGAAGTATACTTGGAGTATTAATGTTGCTGATAATACTTTAAGTATCTATCTCTCTACAATAAGAGCTTGTAGCTCATTGGTAACACCTTGCACTGCTGAACCAATCCACCAGAGTTCGAATCCCATGCCCCACATTATTTTTTAGTTCATTTTTCTTTAAAATTTCTTGGAAGCCCAAAAGTCCACAGGCCATAACTCCCAAATATTGAACTGAACTCAAAATTTGAAGTATGCTAAAACCCTAGTCAGAAGACCCCATACCCAACGCCGGCCAAACCCGGCCGGAATCGGCCAACTCGGCCGGCGAGATGGCCGAATCGGCCGGCGCCGCCGGCCGGAGTTGGGCCGATGGCCAGGGTCCCAACATGAAAATGGTGGCTTTTGGTCTTCTGAAACTCATGGTTAACTCCAATTTATTTGATCGGTTTCTGAATGTTAAATACAACAATTTTAATGCAAATTTTAATGCTTTTTATCTAATTTTTATAATTTTTTTAAATAAAGAAAATCCTTCACCTACCCTACCCTAGCTACCCTATAAATAGACCCCTACCCCCTGCCTTCTCATTCCAAAACCATAGAATTACTCTCTTGAAATTTCCACAAGAAAGTGTGCTTTGAAACCGAGTTCACGGCGAAGCCCTGACGGAATTCCGGCGACGTGCTTTGAAGCAACCGGCGACGAAACCATACCTTGGTCTTTCGCCTTAGTCCTCTTTACTCTTTAGAAGAGTTTGAAAATCCGTAAGTCCCGTTCTTCTCTCTTTCTATTTCTTAAAATACGGAATTACGAACCCCGACTGAAATCGGAACAAACCGATTTCTGATTTGGTTTTTCTACAAAATTCCACTTGTCACCTAGATACATAATACCTAAACATATCCATGATGACTATTAATCACATAGAAACCAATTTAAATAAAGTTTCTCACATGAAATGATAGATTTCTTGTAAAATCGTATTCTTTTCACAAAAATACTATAAAGTTTACTTTTCATGTTCTAATTAAATCCTTCATTCCTAAACATGTTCATCTTGATAAATAAACTTGTAGAAATCAATTTGAATGAATTTTCACACATGAAATGATAACGTTTTCAAATACCCGTATTCTTCCGCTTAAATACCTTCAAGTTTAATATATCATATTTAACCTCTAAAATTCTAAAATTTCATTAAACCTTAAAATAAGTCACGAGGTAATGACCTACCTCTACACACACACAAATATAAGCCTAATTGATAAATGTCAAAATATAGAATACGAAAATACATGACTTTTCACTAAAATACCATTATCTTTATAAACCTTTCTTGAAAGCTTTAAGTTGTACACAATTCTAAATAAAATCTTTTAAAATGAAAGCACGATAGTCATGGACATCGATCGTTTATCTAAACTGATTTTGTGGTGTTTAGGCAAGTGTGTCTAAGGCAAATAGTTACTTAATTAGGGCCACTACTTGTAGTGGAGAGCCTCCCACTTACCTGGCACTTACCTGGCCGCAATTGGCGGTGAAGAGGCGATTTGAGGCTTCTAATGACTTCTCGTTTAAACCTTAGAAATAGGCTAGTTGGCTTAGGAAACCCTAGAAACTAAAATACGGAAAACTATACCCTTTTACAAATAAATACCTTTTACTTATAAAACCGTTTTTCTAAATGAATATTATTTATTAAACCTAAGCAAAGCACCACTACAGCCCACCTTTGGGAAACCCGTTAGGGATAGTATGGTTCTTCGTGCACCCGCGGGCTAGTAGTGCGAGATTCAGACCTCCCCAAGGAGCATTCGGTCTCGAAAGGTTTAAAATACGACATTTAAGAAAAATGAAATTTTTGGAAAATAAATTATTTATATAAAATATTCTTGTATTAATATATATATATATATATATAATTATCATTTAAACACCTATTTTATTATAAGATAAAGTTTCCACTTTTTTTTCTAAAATTACAAGATTAAAAGTTTCATTAAAATAGCATGAATTTCAAATAAATCAATATTAAAAATTAATACTTTTATTAGGATATATTCACTAGAATAACATAAATAAAATTTACACTAGTAAAATAGGGGGTTGCCCCTACGGATGAAAATATCCGTAGGGGCAGATTTTACTTGGCCCTACGGATTAATCCGTAGGGCTAAAAGGTTGCTCCTACGGGCACAGACCTCCAAGAATAAAAATATTAATTCTTAATTTGGTGTTTGCCCCTACGGAGCCGCAAACAAAGGACCTACGGTTATATCCGTAGGGGCAAGTAAATATCTATTTACCAATACCCCAGATCGATCGCCTACGCTCACTTTCTCTCTCTCTCTCAATCGCGCGCGAGAAAAAACCCCAAATCGCCTCCGTCGTCGCCACTGTCGCCTCCGTCGTCGCCACTGTCGCCTCCGTCGTCGCCACCGCCGGTTTCGTCGCCACCGTCGTCGCCAGCGCCTGTTTCGTCGCCACCGTCGTCGCCACCGCCGGTTTCGTCGCCAAATCGCCACCGTCGTCGCTCCAGCCCACCAGCAGCCGTTCAGGTATAAATCTCGAGGTAAATTAAAGCATTTTTGGATTATTTTGGGCTTAGGGTTCATGGCTGGGTCTGGGTTGCGCGCGAGAGTTGGGGTTGGGCAGGGGTCACGGTGGCGGTCGGGGTCAGGGTCGGGATAGGGTTAGGGTTGGGGTTTGGCGGCTGCTGGGGTGGGGCTGGGGTTAGGGTTGGGCAGGGGTCGCGGTGGCGGTCGGGGTCGGGGTCGGGGTAGGGTTAGGGTTGGGGTTCGACTGCTGCTGGGGTGGGGCTGGGGTTAGGGTTACGGTGGGGCTGGGGTTAGGGTTACGGTAGTGGGGCTGGGGTTAGGGTTACAGTGGGACTGGTTGAATGGCTCTTCTGATTAGTTGACAAATACAATGTTAATCATAATTTACTCGACACAGATGGTAGAAAATCAGAAAAAGATCAAGAAAAAAATAATCGATTTTGATTTTAACATGCAGGGTGTTGATGCAAGATGTAATATATAGTAGCAGATGCTAGGTATATAGACTAAAGAATAGTTGTAAATGAACCGCTAGCAAGAAAATCCTATAATTATACGTACACATCGCTTGACTCATGAAGCCTGAAGCTCTTTCTTTTGGGGGATAAAACTAGTTATATTCCTGCATTGCCTAGAAATAGTAGTGAGTTGGTTAAAACTTTTCAAACACAACCCCCACCCCCCCAAAAAAAGAAAGAAAGAAAGGACAAGGAAAAAAAAGAATAGCAACAAGCAATACAAGCTAGCAACCGTAAATAACTGCTGAGATTATGTCTACCTTGGCAATTTGAACAATGATGGTCTTGTCTGGATTGTTAAGATCCACTTTATGGGGGTGAGGAACACATTTTGCAACTGTATTTATGATTTTCATTCTGTCAAGTGTTGAAATAAAAATCAACACTTGACAATCAATCCAAGATGCTCAATAACTTGCTTCAAAACCATAATCTAATCTTGATGATGCTCAATATTAGCGATTTCCATGATCACGACACGTGGCAGATGACGTGTCTCATAACGCTTTATGATATCAGTATCCTATATTTGTAGTTTTAATTGTTGATTGTTATAGATGTATACCATTCCAATAATAGTTTTTGGTTGATGAATGCTATTGTAATGTAGGATGATCAGTTCTATCAATCTTGATCTCAATGGTTTAAAATCATGTTACACATACAACACGAATGCACAACAAACACATAATTAGAGAGCGACTCGAGATATTCAGGTTAAAACCAATATATGATACTCGATGATAATATGAAACCTTCATATTCCCATCGATACCCATATATGAAACTAAAAGCGCCACTTAGTTCCCGTCTATCGGTTAACATACGTGCGATGCTCGTCGTGATCTAGAACTATACGAAGGTTGTTAAATATCGGACAGTATAGCTCGATACTAACAACCGTCGTATAGTCTACGCGACGAGAAAATTCAATCGTATGGTAACCCATAGATTTGTCCCGTGTGGACAAGTTAAGAATGTATAAAGCAAACGCCTTCATTCACTTGTGTTTTCATCCGTTTCGAGATATTTCGTCGGTAATTTTCCGCTGGTTCTCCGTGTACAAAGATAGATTAGATGTTCATTTCAACGTTGTTTCACAGCTTTGAAATGATTATCTATTCTATTACAGTGTACTCGGAGAACAGCGGGGAGGTGCTGCCGAAATTTATTCGAAACGGTTGAAAGCACAAGTGATGGGCGTTCGCTCTATACATTCTTAATGGGATAGAAGCCTACCCCCGACAGCCGGAACACATACATACAAACGCATAATTAGAGAGCGATTCAAGATGTTCGGGTTAAAACCAATATATGATACTCGATGATAATATGAAACCTTCATATTCCCATCGATACCCATATATGAAACTAAAAGCGCCACTTAGTCCCCGTCTATCGGTTAACATACGTGCGATGCTCGTCGTGACCTAGAACTATACGAAGGTTGTTAAATATCGCACAGTATAGCTCGATACTAACAACCGTCGTATAGTCTACACGACGAGAAAATTCAATCGTATGGTAACCCATAGATTTGTCCCGTGTGGACAAGTTAAGAATGTATAAAGCAAACGCCTTCATTCACTTGTGTTTTCATCCGTTTCGAGATATTTCGTCGGTATCTTTCCGCTGGTTCTCCGTGTACAAAGATAGATTAGATGTTCATTTCAACGTTGTTTCACAGCTTTGAAATGATTATCTATTCTATTACAGTGTACTCGGAGAACAGCAGGGAGGTGCTGCCGAAATTTACTCGAAACGGTTGAAAGCACAAGTGATGGGCGTTCGCTCTATACATTCTTAATGGGATAGAAGCCTACCCCCGACAGCCGGAACACATACATACAAACGCATAATCAGAGAGCGATTCGAGATGTTCGGGTTAAAACCAATATATGATAATATGAGACCTTCATATTCCCATCGATACCCATATATGAAACTAAAAGCGCCACTTAGTCCTCGTCTATCGGTCAACATAACGTGCGATAATTTATTCTTTTCAACGAAAAACGCACACACAAAGCATATACATGGATTTTCTCCTTTGTCAGTAACTATCCCGTTCTTATATTTCTCAATATAGTCAGCATAACCTACAATTTATATGTTATTCAGTCTAACATGGCCCATGAGTACGTCAGAGTTAAGGACTGGATGTATGTGGATTGGAAACAACGTATGCAACCTAAGTTTGTCGCAGGAGTTGCTGCTTTCCTTGAATTTGCACGAGCACATAATAAGATCATAATAGAGAAGATTCTCTGTCCGTGCGATAGATGTGGCAATAAGTACTGGCAGAAGGTAGAATTGGCAGAGCTTCATATTGTAAAACATGGGTTTACTAGACTTTATTCAACTTGGAAATATCACGGGGAAGGAGAAGAATGCAGTACTGCGGTAGAAGAAGGAGAACACGATAATGCGGCAGGAGAAGAAGAAGAATTCGGTAATACGTCAGGATACGGAAATTTATTTCCATCAGAAGAAATGGAGGATATGGTAGAGGCTGCCCTAGGTGAATCTATTCGTACCGAAGATGACATTCCTTCCGGTCAAGGACCGCGTGCGGATAAATATGAAAATTTCATGAATGATGCTAGGAAACCAATTTATGAGAATGCGAAGTATTCCACCCTCTCATGGTTCGTCCAACTTTTCCAAATTAAGTGCCTAAATGGATGGAGCAACAAGTCATTCACAATGCTTATTTCGTTCTTGAAAGATTCTATGCCTCCGGGAAATAATGTGCCCAAAAGCTGGTACGAAGCCCAGAAAATGATGTCTGATTTGGGTCTAAAGTGCGAGAAGATTCGGGTCTAAAGTGCGAGAAGATTCAAGCATGTCCTAAAAATTGCGTGTTGTACCGGAAAGAGAATTCAGATTTGAAAGAGTGTCCAATATGCGGAGAGGCCAGGTATAAGCCGAAAGATTCTGATAAGAAGCCTGATATACCTGTGAAGATAGCACGATATTTTCCCATAACACAGAGGCTGCAGAGGCTATTCAGGTGCAAGAAAACAGTCGAGGCAATGATTTGGCATCACCATGCTCCTCCAAGCGAAAATAGAAAAATGAGCCATCCAAGAGATTCACCGGCATGGAAGGATTTCGATAGGAGGCACGCAATATTCAGTAGCGATCCTCGCAATGTCCGGCTCGGACTGGCTGCCGATGGCTTCTGCCCATTCAACTATATGGCTGGAAGTCACTGTACATGGCCCGTTGTAATGATAATTTATAATCTGTCGCCTTGGTTGGCTATGGACCAATCATACTTTATGATTCCTCTTCTTATCGACGGACCAAACTCACCGGGGAACAATATCGACGTCTATCTCCGACCTCTGATTGAGGAGCTGAAAACTTTGTTCATTGATGGTGTAGAGACATATGATTCAAACACAAATACAACCTTCATACTGCGTCAGGACGATCCGTTTATCTTTCCGAACCAAGCGTTCCAAGTATACTACTCACAGTGTTTGAAGCATCCGGGGTGGAGTGTTGTATACCGATGGAAACCTAGAGATGTCTACGATGTCCCAGAATACGAGGACAGCGATGAGGACGAAGAAGAGAGAAGGCTTAAAGTGCTCCGACCGTCTGTTTCGAAGGACGGGTTGTCTTCGACCGATCATGAAGTTACGTGGGTTAGAAATGACATCGACGATGAAATCCAAGTAGATATGTATGATGCGCCCACGAAACGAAAAAGGTTATCAGTAATGTTATATTATTACTTCACATTTTATGCTCTAGATCATATATAGTCAATACTTTTAATGATTGTCTAATGCGTCCACGAACCGTTTATCTAGATTTGATGACGATGTCGGGAGCAGCGAGGGGCGGCAGGAGCTCCAGCCGCGGCAGAGGCAGAGGCAGAGGCAGAGCGGTTCTGCCGCCCGGAGAGCTCCGTAGGGAGCTTTAGAGGGCCGGTCTTGCACCCAGATCGGAGACCCCTTCGGATGCCTCCTTCCGTATGGATTTTGCCACACCTCCAGGTATACTGCACGCATATCCATTTTCAATGTAATATTATAGATATTCATGCATGTTTATGTCAAAATTACTTATATTGTCAATGTTTGATTGTCTAGTTGTTGGTCCTGCGTCCACATCTGGGACAGAGGCCACCCCCGCTCCTCCAGGTATGTTTATATATCATATAGTGTATGTATATTGATTTAGAATGCTATATCATAAATATACACATTCCTTTTGCTCTTACTTAGCAATTTTTATTATTGTCTAGCTGTAGGTGGTGACACCACCGCACCTGCGGGTATGTTTATATGTCCTATAGTGCATGCATATTGATTTAGAACGTTATATTATTGATCTACACATTCTTTTTGCAATTACTTATAAAATCTATTTTTAATTGTCTAGTTGTTGGTCCTGCGTCCACATCTGGGACAGAGGCCACCCCCGCTCCTCCAGGTATGTTTATATATCATATAGTGTATGTATATTGATTTAGAATGCTATATCATAAATATACACATTCCTTTTGCTCTTACTTAGCAATTTTTATTATTGTCTAGCTGTAGGTGGTGACACCACCGCACCTGCGGGTATGTTTATATGTCCTATAGTTCATGCATATTGATTTAGAACGTTATATTATTGATCTACACATTCTTTTTGCAATTACTTATAAAATCTATTTTTAATTGTCTAATTATAGGTGGTGCGTCCACACCTTCCACAGGGGCCACTCCTGCCGCTTCCATACCCTCCGCATCGTCTGCAGGTTAGTATGAATAAATTTAAAATATTTATTTATTTTACATATGCTATATAGAATAAATATGAACTTCATGGAGATTTAGCGTCGATGTTTATTTTATAGTTGGAGGGGATGCGTCCGGGTCCGGGACCCCGGTTGTTCCTCACCGGAGGAACTATCGTCCCGCTCGTGCTGCTGCTCGGGCCCAGGCTCGTGCGCTAATCACCGGAGGTATATATCACACTTGAATTTTTGTTTAACCTTGATTTCTTAATACAACTTTGTCTTATTATTGATTGTCTTGATATTTCGTGCAGACGCGGGGCCTCTCCATCCCCAGAGGGGGACTCGAGGCCCGAATCAGTCCCATAGGCTGAGGCCTGATAGAGCTAGGGGGGAGGCAGCATTCCCCCTATTTTTTACCCTTGACTATCGCTATACCGGTCCTCATGCCGAGAGGTTCGGCCGGTATTTGGGGGACGAGAGCCGGATCGTGAAGAACTATCCACTTCACGTTGAGTGGGGCGAGCAGCACCAGCGCTCATTCGCCCTCTTCTTTGATCAGGCTCGGGTATGTATTAATATATATTTTCATTTGATCTATCCAATATATTTATTATTAACACTTGCAATCTAATAACAATGTTTTTTTTTGTATTTTCAGTTGGATTACGATTTTCAGCCTGTAGCCGACCCTGATCACTCGGGGAGGGTGCTCGACCTTCATGCTCTGTACAATGGCCTGATGAAGAACATGCAGGCCAAGGTCCGATACAAAAGGAATGAGCTGAAGGCCGACAGCTACTCCCTGTGGACAGCGACCCCCGAGGCAGAGAGAGCGGCCCTCCTATCTGCTCCGGCGTTTGCGAGAGTCGACGTAGAGACATGGCCTCTATTGTGCGCTTATTTCGACTCCGAACGCAAACAAGTATGTATTTTAAATTTAATTCATTATTTATGATATAATTTATTTCTTTGTGTTTCTTAATTAGAAAACTAAATGTTAATGCATTGTGCAGAAACAGGCCGCTCAGAATACGGAGAACAGGAAGTCGGCGAAGAGGGGTCGCCCCACTTACACAGGTGGCTCGGGGAACATTACTCGAGCTATGGAGTTATCGGTAAATTAAGAGTTATTCTCTAATATTCTGCAATATTAAGAGTTATTCTCTAATATTTCTAATATTAAGAGTTACTTTCTAATATTGCAGACATCTCGGACCGTGGCGTCAGGTGGTACACCGAGCGTGCTGTCCGCATATCTTGCCGTCCACGGCACCTCGACAGATCCCGCCACGGGCGAGCTTCGATGTCCCGATGTCGCTACCCAGGAGTACTGCGTAAGTGTTAATATTTTTTCTACCCAAATTTGAAATTTTAGTTTTGGAAGGTTCAAGTTTAAATTTTATACTTATACTTTACTGCTTAATGTGGGTGTAGGAGCGGGTGGTTGAGCAGGCCCAGGCCTCGGGGATCGATTTTACCGGACAGAACGATCTGAGGCTGCTGACCCCAGTTCTGGACGCCGCACACGGAGGGCACCACGGAGGTTGGGAGAGAGGCCGGGGATTGGGCCCTAGTAGGGCCTATATGAGGTTGGACTCCACCCCGGCGGTTACTTCCTCCGTCTCCAGTGACCGGCATGTCCATCAGGAACTGGATAGCTTGAGGGCCACCGTTCAGGAGTTGAAGGAGATGCTGGTATGTATACTACTTTATAGTAAAATATCATTTCATATTATATACATATCAACATATCCATAATTAGTACGTAGCTTGAGCTTATTTGGTTTTAGACTTAAGTTTGATTAATCATACATACATATGTAATTAAAATAAACAACGCTTTTCCAAACTAGATATCCAAACAGGGTTTCGAAATAACTTAATAATGAAACGAATTCGAATAATACACAGTTCTTACACGCTTCTTACACACGTTATGTCCAGACGCGACAGGGTAGATCGGCCGAGCCTCCACATGCATCTCCTTCGGCTGCGGCTCCACAAGCTACTACATCAGCTGCGGTTCCGCAGACAGCTCCTGTAGCTCCACCGCCCACTCAGACTCCCGCAGCCGCGGCTCCGCAAGCGACTACCTCGACGGCGGCTGCGCAGACCACATCGCCAGCTCCACATGCCGCTCAGACTCCCTTATATGTAGCATTGCAGAGTGTATTGACCGAGGAGCAGGCGCGCGTTATTCTAACGTTATTCGGAGGTGGAGCTGGACCGAACTAGGGTAGCTTTTTTGTTCTTATTTTTTGAAACATGTATTTATATCACATTGTACTACATTTTGAAACGATATTGATATTGGTTTGTATTTATATCATATTCAGTTTTTGGGTTTCTTTTGTATATTATATATATGCGTGAGATGTGATTATGAGTACTGCAATATATGATTTGATTGATGTATATAGTATTGTGCACAGGGCGGGAAAAAATCTAGCAGCCCATTTTATAAAAAAAAATACAGACAATATGTACCTACGGATTAAGCCGTAGGTACATACGTTGCCCCTACGGCGTTATCCGTAGGGGAAAACTATCAGGAAACCTGATATTTTCCCACCTGATATCAGTGCAGGGTGTTGGGGGTGCCCCTACGGATATGTCCGTAGGGGCCACTGTTTATCCCCTACGCATTTATCCGTAGGGGCAAAATATCAGGTTTCCTGATATTTTTCCCCCCGATCTCAGTGCAGGGTGTTGGGAGTGGCCCCTACGGACTTATCCGTAGGGGCTACTTTATATCCCCTACGGAGGTATCCGTAGGGGTAGAAAAAGGACCTACGGATATATCCGTCGGTATATACAATATATTCAAAAAAAAAATTACATATATGATTTTATTACCCCTACGGGGTACTCCGTAGGGGCTATAACACCTACCGATATATCCGTAGGGGCTTGAATTTGTCCGTAGGAGCAAGTTCAGGGCCTCAATTTGCACCTGCGGCCTTTGCACCTACGGGGTATTTTTTCGCCGCTACGTACATATCCGTAGGGGTAGTGCGTTGCCCCTACCGATAAATCCGTAGGGGCAACCCTTATTTTTAGTAGTGTTACACTCATTATAACTATAAAGACGAATAATAAATACTTGAGGTGTATCTTGAAAATTATACGATAATACTTTTTACATAAAACCCCCTCAAATTTTATAAATTACAATAAGAACCCTAACAAATTATAGAACTTCAAATTACCTTTCTTTTAGTCTGACTTGGGTTAGAGTCTGACTATTTCTGACTTGAATATGATTCAAGTCAATCTATATTCTTTTATATTCCAACTCAATATGAATACATGAATCCCTGAATCCGGTTAACAATCTATATAACTTGACTGAACCGAACCATGGATATATTCTTTTTACATGTTTCCCAGTATTCCATTTACATGACTCTACGGTTATAACCGTTTCCTGATATCATGTTTTCGGTCGGTCAGTCAATCAATCATATAACCAACACAATTTACAAGATAACAATACAAACAAGACATCGCGGGGTTTAAGGGGTAGATTGGTACGGAAGGTGTTAAAGGTGGCATGAGGTGGTCAGATTAATACACCTAACCTGAATCCCATTGCTGTTGTACCATGGCATAACGGTTCCTTGTATTATACGTGCCTTAGTCTCTGGCAAATGAGACTCCCCTCGTATACACTGGCATCCTTCTATACCAAGTTACAAACAACAGCGTTAACATAACATTACTACAATAGTTTACCCTTTAAAAATGTATCTTCTTATTTTGTCTTCTCTACTTCCCTCTTATCTTTGGGACTTACCGAGCGATCTGTTCGCTGACGACATTCTGTTTCTCTCTTCTTTGAATGTCGTCAGGTGACTTGGACCCGGCAGAAGTTGAGCCATCACAAGAAGACTTGGAGCATTTTGCCGAAGACCCAGCCGAATAGTTTCATTGTACACTTTTCTTTTCAGTACTTTCCTTTTCCTGTTATGCCACTGTTTAGGCATCTTTATTTCAGTTGTATTTTCTTTTCCATGTATTGTACAAAGAATGTTAATAAATAAAAGTTGCTGTTCTTTTTATACTCTTGTCTCTTGTGTATTTATTTTATATTTCTTAGATACGCTTAGCGTATGTACTTCTGAGTATATACGTAGCGGGCCTCGTTGCGTCACCTTCGCCGTACACTGGGAAGCGGGGCATGACAGGTTTTGTTGGTGGCCCATGCAGGTCAGAGCTGTATGAATCCCTGTCATGCAGTTCTGGTCTGCATAAAAAATCTAAGCAATATAACACAAGAAGCAGCAACTAAGACATTCTTTACAATTCATGTTCTTTGAATCTTGCAAATTTCTATTCCTTGAATCTTTTCATTTCATGTATTTGAATCTGTCCTAACCCAAATTTTTTTTCAGGGTCATGGATTCCCCAAACAACACCAGCACCAACATCAACAACACCCCTCCAGCACTACCTCTCACACCGGTTGTTTCTGCACCACCCACTGATCAAACGATGCTATTTGAGGTGATCCGCAGTCTTCTCGAGGGACAGCAACAACTTCTGAACCGTCCTGAGGCCGATGCATCGGGAGTAAAGCAATTCAGAGCTTTGCACCCAAAGCAGTTCTCTGGTAAAGGAAGCCCTCTTGAAGCGGAAGAATGTGCACAAAGTATCGAAGACGATCTGGCAGCAGCTCAAGTGCCAGATAACGCTTGGGTCCGTGTAGCAAAGCTACAGCTCACGGATAATGCTCGCAATTGGTGGAAGGCGGAAGAAACCCGTCTGGTACAGTCGATTGAATGGAAGACATTTCGTGAGAAGTTCGACGCGAAATACTTCCCTGTGACTGCCAGGTTCGCTATGGAGCAGCAGTTTATTCATCTACAACAAGGATCAATGTGGGATAAATCGGTAGATGAATACGACGCTGAATTCACTATGTTGAGCCGGTAAGATATGTCGCAGTAGTTCAATTTTTAGATATCACATACTACACAGCTAACACAATCTTTAAACAGATTCGCGGCACACTTGATACCGACGGACGAGATCAGAGCCCGTCGCTTTCAACAAGACTTGGACACAGAGATTAAGGCTGCTCTAGCCACAGGAAAGTTTTTGGCTCATGAGGAAGCCTTAGAAGCGGCCCACAGTTATGAGGCAGTGATAAAAGAGAGGGGCAGACCTCAGTCAGCTGGAGTCAAACGCCCTGCCAACCAGATGGCAGGAGGAGCCTCGTCCAGACCACCTTTCGTGCCCAGGAGACCCGGGGTACCAACCCATCGTCCTAGCCCAGCCTTTTGCACCTACTGCAGGAGAACTGGACATATGATGAAGGACTGCCGTCGAGCCAACCGCCTTTGCTTAATCTGCGGTTCCGCTACTTACGGTATTGGGTCTTGTCCCCAAAGACAGAACCCAGTTGCTGCACCTAGGCCAGCAAATACTTATCAGCAGCGACCAGCTCTTCAGGCACCTGCTCCCAGACTTGCACTGCCTGTACCACCTAGGGGACCTCAAGCTACACCACCTCCTCGATAGTTCCATCAAGCTCAAAGGAACGTTCCGAGGAATGCTCCTTAGGCCAGGAGGAATGTGCCAAAGCGCCAGGCTTTCATGATGTCTGTGGAAGAAGCTGAGGCCACTGGCCAAGTCATTACTGGTATACTTTCCTTCCCAAACTTATCTTTTAGTCTTGTGTACCTACACACTTTCCCTATACCTAAAACCTATCCCATATACCTTAGGTACAATCCTAGTAGCTTCACTACCAGCACTTGCACTGTTTGATACTGGAGCATCCCACTGCTTTATGTCGCAACGGTTTGACCGAACCCATGCGATTCCAGTCTCACCGCTTGTATCCAGCTGGAACGTCAGTTCCGGAAATGGTGTTCTGAAGGCAACTATGGGATACAACATGTGTCCCGTCGTCGTCTGCAGTCAAGAATTTTATGCTGACTTCAAGGTACTGGACATACCAAACTTCGATGTGGTTCTAGGAATGGACTGGCTTGGAACCTTTTATGCTACCATTGACTGTCGTCAAAGGAGGGTAGTATTCGAGATTCCAGATCATCTGGTCTTCTATTTTAAAAGCGGAGATCGTACACTGGAGCCAAGTACTTACAAAGCAAAGCCAAGAGAAGCAGTAGTTGCAACAGCTCAAGCAGAAGAAGAATCAAGACTGGAGGTAGTTCGAGAGTTCGACGATGTATTCCCTGACGATATATCAGGTTTGCCTCCCGATCGAGCTCTTGAATTCAGTATTGACTTAGTACCAGGAGCACAACCGGTGATCAAAGCACCCTATAGACTAAGTCCGGAAGGATTGAAGGAAGTACGAACACAGTTGGACGAATTACTGGCGAAAGAATGGATTCGTCCCAGCACTTCAAGTTGGGGAGCACATGTACTATTAGTAAAGAAGAAGGAAGGTTCATATAGAATGTGCATCGACTATAGGGACTTGAACGAAGTCACTATAAAGAACAAGTATCCACTCCCGCGCATCGATGATTTATTCGATCAGCTAAATGGATCTTGTGTCTTCTCTAAACTAGATCTTCGTTCAGGTTATCATCAAGTGAAGGTCAAGGAAGCTGATATTCACAAAACAGCTTTCAGAACACGCTATGGACATTACGAATTTCTAGTAATGCCATTTGGAGTGACCAATGCACCAGCAATCTTCATGAACCTTATGAACTAAGTTTTCCGGGAGTATTTAGACAGGTTTGTTGTCATCTTCATCGACGACATCCTGGTATATTCTAAGAATTGGAAAGAGCATGCGGAGCACCTACGAATTGTCCTAGAAACTCTTCGACAACATAAACTTTATGCCAAGTACAGCAAGGGCGAGTTTTGGCTAAAACAATTTGGTTTTCTTGGACATATCGTATCAGGAGAAGGAATTTCTGTGGATCCAGCAAAGGTTTCAGTAGTCAGCGAATGGCCTACGCCAAAGTCAGTGAAAAATATACGGAGTTTCTTGGGATTAGCTGGATATTACAGAAGGTTTATTGAAGGCTTTTTGAAGACAGCAACACCCCTGATCAAGCTCACACGAAAAGATGAAGAATTTGTGTGGTCAGAAGCATGCGAGCAAGCTTTCGTAGAACTCAAGTCAAGACTGACATCTGCACCTATTCTCGTAATACCGGATCAATCTGGAGGATTCAAAGTGCATTGCGATGCATCCGGTAAGGGATTAGGATGTGTTCTACATCAGCACAGTAAAGTTGTGGCTTATGCTTCAAGACAACTGAAAACTCATGAGCACAATTATCCGACGCATGATCTGGAGTTAGCAGCCGTCATTTTTGCTCTCAAAATTTGGTGCCACTACTTACTTGGTGAACGAGTGAATATCTACACAGATCATAAAGTCTGAAGTATGTGTTTACTCAGAAGGAATTGAATATGCGGCAGAGAAGATAGTTAGAACTCATGGCGGACTTTGACATCAACTTGCAATATCACCCAGGAAAGGTGAACGTAGTACCTGATGCTCTTAGTCGCCAACCTCTATCAATGAATCTCACTGCCCAGTGGAAGCTTCAGCAAGACTTACATCAGATGGAGATTGAACTAGTCATGCTAGGTGATATTTCAAGTTTGATGAATCTACAAGTTCAATCAACCATTGTCAATCAGATCAAGGCAGCTCAAGCCAGCGATGCTAAGTTGCAAAAGATCAGAGAACAAGTGGAGAATGGACTTAGAACAGATTTCATCATCCATGAAGACAGATCTTTGAGATACGGCAGCAGATTGTGTGTACCAAAGGGTCCTGTTCGGGAAGAGTTAATGAAAGAAGCTCACAGCTCTCCCTATTCAGTACATCCTGGAGGTACCAAAATGTACAAAGATCTATGTCAGAATTATTGGTGGCATGGAATGAAGCGTGAAGTAGCCAGAAGTGTCGCAAAATGCTTGGTGTGTCAGCAAGTAAAGGCTGAATATCACAGGACAGCTGGACTACTTCAACTGTTACCAATTCCAGAATGGAAGTGGCAGCATATCACGATGGAATTTGTAACTGGTTTTCCTCGCAGCACAAAGGGTAACGATGCGATATGGGTCATTGTGGATCGACTCACAAAGTCGGCTCATTTCATCCCATTTCGAGTTGGCCAATCAACCGAGACACTAGAAAAGAAGTACATGGAGGTAATAATCTAATTTAGATTTAAAAACTCTTCATAATGTGCTATCTCTGATACCCATGAACTCATACAGGAAATTGTGAGACTTCATGGAGTACCAGTCTGGATTGTCTCCGATCGTGACACCAGGTTCCGATCGCAATTTTGGCAGAGTCTGCAAGCTAGCTTGGGAACAAGTCTGAACTTCAGCACGGCTTATCATCCACAAACAGATGGTCAGTCGGAACGAACTATTCAGATCTTGGAAGATATGCTCAGAGCATGTATGCTCGACTTCAAAGGATCGTGGGAAGATCACCTGCATCTTGTGGAGTTTGCGTACAACAAAAGCTACCAAGCAAGCATAGGAATGACACCTTTTGCAGCATTGTATGGAAGGAAGTGTCGATCGCCATTAAGTTGGGACGACATCGGAGATAGGGAACTCCTGGGACCAGAGATGATAGTAGCGACCATTGATGTGGTTCGTACTATCAGGGAAAGAATGCACATAGCCCAAGGTAGACAGAAACACTGGGCTGATGCAAAGAGACGACACTTGGAGTTCCAGCTAGTAGACCATGTATTCTTGAAGATATCTCTGAACACGGAGTGATCCGATTTGGAAGACGGGGTAAGCTAAGTCCGAGATACATTGGACCATTCGACATACTCGAACGAGTCGGTGAAGTGGCATACCGATTAGCGCTTCCACCCTCATTGGAAGGAGTGCATAACGTGTTCCACATATCCCAACTCAGAAGGTATATGAGTGACTCCAGCCATGTACTTGATCATTCCGAGCTCACTATACAGCCTGATTTGTCTTGTGAGCAACAACCTGTGGAAATCCTGGACAGAAAAGTAAAGACACTTCGGAACAAGGAAGTTAACTTGGTCCGGATAATATGGAGAAAAGACACTCCAGGAGAATCCACGTGGGAAAGGGAAGATGAAATTTGTGCAAGATATCCGCACCTTTTTGTAAACTAGTCCTCAAATAAAAGTTGTAAATTTCAAGGACGAAATTTTTGTAAGGAGGGTAGATTGTAACAACTCCAATTTTTGTATACCAAAATTTGAATTAAATTTGAAGTATACATGGAGTATTAATATTGATGATAACACTTTAAATATCTATCTCTCTACAATAATTACAAGAAAGAGCTTGTAGCTCATTGGTAACACCTTGCACTGCTGAACCAATCCACCAGAGTTTTAATCCCATGCCCCACATTATTTTTAGTTCATTTTTCTTTAAAATTTCTTGGAAGCCCAAAAGTCCACATGCCATAACTTCCAAATATTGAACTGAACTCAAAATTTGAAATATGCCAAAACCCTAGTCAGAAGACCCCATACACAACGCCGGCCAAACCCGGCCGGAATCGGCCAACTCGGCCGGCGAGATGGCAGAATCGGCCGGCGCCGCCGGCCGGAGTTAGGCCGATGGCCGGGGTCCCAACATGAAAATGGTGGCTTTTGGTCTTCTGAAACTCATGGTTACTCCAATTTATTTGATCGGTTTCTGAATGTTCAATACAACAATTTTAATGCAAATTTTAATACTTTTTATCTAATTTTTATAATTTTTTTAAATAAAGAAAACCCTTCACCTACCCTACCCTAGCTACCCTATAAATAGACCCCTACCCCCTGCCTTCTCATTCCAAAACAATAGAATTACTCTCTTGAAATTTCCACAAGAAAGTGTGCTTTGAAACCGAGTTCACGGCGAAACCCTGACGGAATTCCGGCGACGTGCTTTGAAGCAACTGTTAGTTATATGTATGCCCTAGAGGCCATTACTGTATATTGGATGTATATTGTAGTGGATGCTGGGACATATATAGGTAGGACTTTCTTGCTCGACATGATAGTACGCTATCTGGTTGCTCTTAATCTTAACATGTATACTTTATGTCTCTCTGTTACATGTTGATAAAGCCCTTAGGATGTGTACTCGACTTCCAGGACTGTGATGCAGATCATACTAGTGGGGCCTGGGTAGTCCATGAGTACATCTTTCAATGTTCCTAGTCGTAGGAATATCGAGACGGGGCATCGATATTCCAGAGTAGACTAGCGTATATCTTCTCGACCCATGTGATGGGCAATGGATGATCCTATATCCATTGGTGTTTGACATCAGAGATGGTATGCGGGTGCTCAGTGGAGACTGGGTACACTGAACGGACTCACCGAGAACTCCCAGATGGTATTATACCTCACGTCAGATGACAGTTCTCTGGTAACACTCGTACAGCTTAGTCTGTTGACCCGAGATCCTCATAGAGTCTTGTGTGTCTCCCACTGTGCTTTGATTTCCACCCTACCACGGCTCTACCGAGTCGTGCAAACAGGTGGTTTTTGGGTACAGTCCCGATTCACATGGATGCAATGAGCGATAGGAGGGGATTCGTCTCTCCCGGTATTGGGGGTTGATGTTGCGCTATGCACGACTGGCCATAACAGGAAATCCCTAGCCAGGGTTGCAGTGATATACTGGTAAGAGTTATCAGTAGTTTCACGAATGTTATGGACCCTACGTCGGCATGACTTATCAAGCTACTGGGGTCTGACGTTTACCACCCCTAGGCGAGATATGCGACATATCGGACGAACAGACCGGACTGTACGGTAAGTGTTACTGGTTGGATTCACAGGAGTGTGACAGATCGCTTGCGGCTTGTGGGTGTTTGATATGATCACACCTGCTGCCGGCGTATTGACGAGTCTTTAGAGTCCTACACAGAGGTTTCCTGGCTCAAGCGAAACGAAATAGGAGCGCATATGAGATATGTGCAGCACCGAGAATAATGCGTGTATGTGATACTGTATTCTATTCTCACGATGAATGTATCGAATGGTTGCATGTGATATAACCTAGTTATCGAATCAAGGATTGATTCGATAAGTCGATACATTGGATACTAGTCGGTTATATGCGACATGACCGGATCATTGAATCAAGTGTTGATTTAATGATTTAATGTATAATTATATATTTGATATATTACTTTGCATTAACTAGTATTGGTTCACTTAAAAAGGATTTTCTCACTTGATGTGCACATTGTATATGTGATATACTTTTATGCATTTGATTGTATCATGTTTGATGATACATGAGGGTTAGTGTGTGATTAAACCATGGTTATGTTAATGGTTAGGGTTTTGTTTATTTACTTATTCTTTTATTTATTTATTCATTTTTGCAAGATAAATAGCATGGTGGCTTTCTTTGTTTGCTTGTTGAAGCTTCCTGAAGCTTTGAACAAGTCCACCAGTTTTGTCTCATGCTTAACCCTAACGATTCAAACTAACCATAGTTTATTCTCTACACCTAACCATGGTTTCTATATGATAAGTATTCATTTTATTTTCTATTTGAAAAATACTTATCATATTCTTTCTTCTTCTTCTTCTTCTTCATCAACAAAGGAAGAAAGCTTGCCTCCATCAATGACAACTTGAGAAAAAGAGTGAGAAATCCAATTCTAAAGTGAACCCACCTCCTATTTCTTCATCCTCTACCTCTTGCCAAGTAGTATAGGGTGTTTTCTTCACAAGTTTCATGACTTGGTGAAGTTGTTCTTGATCTTGAGTTGTCTCGACGTAGATCATCTTCGGCATCGAAGTCGACGACCTAGCCCGACCAATTCTTCAATGAAACCACCGCGAGAGTCCGGGATCCGAAGGGTACAGCGGAGGGTCGTGAACACGGAGCTATGGAGGTGGAGAACCGGATCTACAAAGGTTGTAGTCACTTCCCTTTTAGTTAAAGTTGTTTACTTGCATCGCATCACCTATAAATCTAGTTAACGATCCGTATTAGGGTTTGTAGGCACATGAAATTTTTTGAATTGGGCATGTTTGATCACTTGTGAGAACTCATTAGCGTGTCTAGGAACCCTACAGTGGTATCAGAGCCTAGCTAGAGCCTTAGGCGATGCGTGGACGGAGTTAGAAGTCCGATCGAACCGAAACCCTAACTCCAAAATGCTCTCTGGACATTTTTCAAAAACTGTGTTTTTTCCAAATTAAAAATATGCAGAAAAATCAGCAGGAGATTGTAAGAGTTACTGTGAAATTCGATCGCCTAATTCCATCAAACCGCCGCGGTTCCGCGGCCGTACGGTCTCCTTGTTCAATGAATTTTGCACAGTAATTCCTATTTTGCAGTGCTGAGTTTTCTGGGAATTTTTAATATTTACTCAAGAGTTGAGTTTTCTGGGTTGTATTGGGAGTTCGTAGATTCGATCGGATTATCAAACTTTGTCTATGTGTTTTCCGGGTAATTTTAGAATATGTTAAAAAGTTCGACCGGATATAAATACCCACTCTTTCCCCTGCCGGGAAATTTCCAATTGTTGGATTTTTCCGTAGTTTAACGACGTTCTAAGTAGTGCAAGTAACGCGATGGTCCCTCTAGAAGACAACAAACCTTAACTCGATTATGTGACCGTCTTGAACTGCCCTTTGAACCCTAGGGTTTGGGGTAGTACGACGTGCCACATGTGAGGCGTTGGCTTGACCCTTCTACGGCTGGACCGTTGGTACTGAGGCACGAAGTGAATGTTTTTAAACTTATTTCATGTGTTGAGCTGTATCGGGAAAACTTGGGTGTTCGATTGTTCAATCAGAAAGTTTAACATTTTCTATTTATCCGGAATGTGATACAATAATTGGAATTTACAAGTAGTTATGAGATAACTGAATGAATGTTATAAATATAGCAGTTTAGTCTCACTTGATTGGTTGCCACGAAATTTTGATGTGATCAAAATTCCGTCGCAATCACGTAGCGTACGCGGATACTCGCCGGGTAAACTTAATAGACAGCCTCACTCCATAGCCCCGACCAAGTGACTGTAGGAGAACCCCGTCGCCGAAAGCATCCGTTTGGGTGCTCGCGGCAGCGGTATTCCACCTCGGTGCACTTCGTCGACGGCATCGGGGGTGCGGCCGCCTACTAAAATGCGGGGTTTATAATTGTTAGGCATGCGATGTCTAAGGAATTCATTTGATTAGGCATGCGATGTCTAAAGAGATTGCAGATTCCAACTGTTGTAGTTTTACACTTTCTTTTCTGTGACCGTAAGTGTAATATGTGATATCGCCGGTTTCATTGCTATATGTTAATGACAATTGGGATGCGCATATTTACTTACGTTGATGACATGTGATGTTATGTGTTGCTGTATATGTTATATTGGATCGTCGTGTTTGAATAGCCGGGGGTTTTTATGTCAGAGGAGTGTTTTTCATTTTCATTCATGTAAAAAACTTGTATGTAATATTCTTTTATTGGGGCACTTCCAGGTTGCGGAAGATGTTACCATTTGTATATTATTTACTTTTCCGCATTAGGATAGACCCAGGGAGGGGAGCACAAGTAACCGGGTTCTGGGGTCCAGTGGGAGACCATCTCGAGGAGTCGAGTCCGGGTCTCCTAACCCTAGAATTGGTAGGGTTGCTTGCCGCTCTCGTAAGGGTCTAGGGGTGTGGGATTGGCTATTCATCACGACCATAGAATCCGTGTTTTATACTGGCTCGTATTAAAAACACGGACGTCCTAGTATATCCAATATTTCATATGATATTTTCTGCTGCGTTATCTGTGATGTGATCATTTGATGTGTTCAGATAGATATTATATATAGTATATATGATATATTATATAGACGTTGCTTATGTTTTACACCCGCGCTAGCCCTGCCTCATTCTGGCGTTAGTTTCCTAACCTAACGGTGCAGACGGGACATCGAGGCGAATGCGGATGGCATAAGCGTACGTTATATTTATCTGTGATGTTTAGGTGGACTTATATGATGGAACATTCATTAATGAGATTAATGAAAGAAAATAAACCTAATTGATGTTGTGGAATCGAATTTCAAAATAAAACAGGTAGCTACAGTTCTTGCTTTGCATCGAGGTGTTCATTGTAGAACATCCTGCACCTTATTCGATGAGGAAAGGACCGAGATCCCTTCACCGGGAGTGACTCCTCTAGCAATAACTGGCAGATGCTACACACTCAGTTTGTCATTTGATTGCTTCTATAGTTTCTGCTTTGCACAGTGATATATATGATATATCCTGCACCTCATTCGACGAGGAAAGGGCCGACGATCCCTTCGCCGGGAGTGACCCCTTTAGCAAAACTAGAAAAGCCTAAAAAACATTCCATTTAAAAACCATTTGATTCCGCAACGAGATCAAGTTCAAAGCGTTAAAGGTTTTCATAAAAACCATTCGTAACCCTCCTTCATTTTAGGAAGTAGAGTACATAGTATTCGTGCTGTGTTTGTTGACCTTAGTTAAGGCACATTGTACGGTAGCTAAGTGATGTCTTCCTACACCGCATATGATGCGATTAGTTAGGACAGTCGCGTGAATTTGTTGACCTTAGTTAAGGGTCATGTGGGTGGGTCTAATTAATCAAGAAATGACGGGTAGAACTTGACTAGTACTTATGATTTATTGACCATAGTTAAGGTCATAAGTGCTAGGGGTAAAAATCTTTATCGGGAGTTTCAAGTGTTGAAATTTGCAATGAGATTGCATACCTTCTATGTGATAGTTGGATCCCGATACCCACTGCGAGTAATTGTTACTCCTGGGAGAGTTTTGCACTTTGCAATTAGCCGATCAAGTAGGTGTCTAGAAAGGTGTTAACGGGGTTACGCCTATGGGAAAACGAGGTTTACTGTAATTAGGTCCGTGCGAAAGCACGGGGAACCTCCCTCAAAGTACCGACACTGGCCTGGCTGAAAGATTGGCGAACTTGTAGAGTTTAATTAATCCCGGCTAGTCTTTCCTTTTAAGGTTTGAAGGAAGATTTGATAAAAACAGTGGGAGCCATCCTGATTAGATAAAATATATAACCAATCTGATCTTGCAAGAGCGCACACTGAGTGTTTTCTTCTCTCTCTCTCTCTAGATAGCGACCATATCACGCCTTAATCAAGATAATAATATGGATGTATTGACCGAACCCGCTTGTCATACTGAGCTGGGGCACGTTGGTCCCTCTCCAACTTATAATTGTTATAAGGAAGAGCAGGAAATAGGGGAATACCAGAATTTCTATGCCGCCCAAACGAAGAAAGTGCATATGATGCATCTCCTTCGGGTGTGTTAATTACAAAGAACTGTTTCTCAGTATCCTCTGCATCCTGGGTATTTGATACCGGATCAAGATCCCAGATATGTAATCTGTTACATAGGGCTACATAAAGGTAGAAAACTGAGAACGGGTGATAAGTTTCATGAGACAGAAAACGGGGCAAGTGTTGCAGCCAAGTCTGTTGGTCACTGTCACCCTGTATTACCAATACATTGATTCTGAACAAATGCTATTAGATACCGAACCTGATATACAAAATCATATCAGTCTCTTTATTAGTAAAGAAATGATAAAATTTTGTATTGTTGGATAATGTTTTTGAACATTTCCTATATCAAAAGTTGATCGGTTCAGGCACGTTATCTAAAAGCATTGATGTTCTAAATCAAACTACAGTTCCTAGCATACAGAACACACACAAGAGGAAGAGTTCAGAAATGAACGAATCCTTCTTGAGGCATTGTAGACTAGGTCATATCAATGCGACCTGACTGGCTGAAGTTACATTTTAGATGCATATTCAAATCAGTTTGAATTTACATCTTGTGATACTTGCCAGTCACGTCACAAAGATTGGATGACCATAGCTCTATTTTTTGGAAACAGAGAAAGAGTTAATGAACTCTTGGGACTGATACATGATGATGTATGTAAAGTCTCCTGTCTACACATGCCAGGACTGGTTCTTTATACTTCATTACGTTCTCTGATAATCTCTCAAGATTCAGACATATGTTCCTGTTGAAACATAAGTCCGAACCTTTTGAGATATTCACAGAATATAAGCTAGAAGTAGGGAACCAATGCAGGTATAAGTATTATGTCCTTTTATGTGATCAGGGAGGAGAATACTTGTACATGGCATTCCTGGAGTATTCTAAAAGAAAATGAGATTCTCTCTTAGTATTACTCCTCTGAATACACCACAGCATAACGGTGTATCGGGGCAGAGCAATCGCACAATATTAGATATCGTGTGCTCTATGATGAGTATTACTGAGTTACCTATTTCCTTTTGGGGTTATGCACTTGAGAAGCTGCATACCTATTGAATTAGGTTCGAATCAAATCAGTGCCTACCACTCCATATAAGATATGGTGTGGGAAGAGCCTATCTCTTAAGTAAGTTAAGATTTAGGATTGTTCGGCCTATGTCTAAAGAAAAATCCGGACAAGATCGAGGTAAGGTCGGTTCTGTAGAACTGGAAAGGTTCCAGCTATACAAAACTGTAGCTGATGATTTGACAGAACCAAAGAATTCAATAGTTCCCGACGAACCTCAGCCTCTTTGCCGATCTAGCAGGGTTCCTCACCTGCCTGAGAGATACTTCGGTTTCTCGATGACAGTGGGAGCAAGGATTGCATCATGAGATGATGACCCAACTAGATTCGAGCAGGTCATCGAGAGTAGGGACTCTGTAAGAATGGCTGGATGCTTAGTGATATGAGATGGAATCCATATACACCAACAAAGTATGGACTTTGGTTGCAATATCTGATGGGTTAAATCCCCATCAGGAGCAAGTATGTCTTAAGAAGATTACTTGGTGTAGATGGAAAAGTTGAGATTTTCAAAGCTAGACTTGTTAAAGGTTTTCATCATCAACTAGGCATGGATAATGATGAAACTTTTTCCAGGGACTAAGCTTAAGTCCATCCAGATCCTACTTGCCATTGCTACATACTATGACTACGATATCTGGTGGTTTGGTGCCATGACTTCTTTTCTAAAATTATGATTTAGAAGAGAACGTCTATAAGAATACAGCCAGAGGGCTTCGTAAACAGTGGGAGCAGCGAAAACGTGTGCAAGTTGCTTTACAGGATAAAGCAGGTATCGCGGAGTTGGAACATCTATTTTGTTGTGGTAGTCAAAGAGTTTGACTTCATCAAAATGGTAGATGAACCTTGTATGTACAAAAAGATAGTAGAGAGTAAGGTGGTTATCCTCGTATTGTACGTGGACAACAGACTCTTGATAGGAAAAGAGTTTCCTATACTACGCTCGGTCAATCTCTGCTTATCACAAGGATTCTCCAATAGGATCAAAGTGATACCTCCTAAATCCTGAGTTTTCATCTATGAAATAGATGTAATTGGATGCTAGGATTCTCACTAGATGTAGTGAGATGGTATCAATCGATCCTGGGGAGAATCACTGGAAGGGTTCCACGATGATAAAGACGATTGAATGTCAGTCACATGCATTGTCTTTACCCTCAGTAAAGGGACGGTATGTTGGAAGAGTTCCAAGCTAGATACCATGGCAAACTAGACGATAAAGGCTGGTAACATCGCTATTAAAGATACTACCAAAGAGACAGTTTGGGTGTATATTGGTTCATAAGATGAACTAGGTTCCTACCATTGTATGACAATGGAAGTGTGGCTTTGGCCAAGGAACCCCGATCCCATCAGTGACCCAGACATATTCTGAGACAGTATCACCTGATCATGGAGATAGATGATCTCCAGGATGATCGAGGTTAGGAGAGTAGACTCAGAGGACAACACGGCGGATCCACTCACAAAGGCCTTTTCCCAAAGAGAGACTTTTATGGGATGGTTAAGTATGTGATACTACAACTACTACTACAGATGGCCCTAGTGCAAGTGGGAGATTGTTAGTTAAATGTATGCCCTAGAGGCTATTACTGTACATTAGATGTATATTGTAGTGGATGCTGGGACATATATAGGCAGGACTTTCTTGCTCGACATGATAGTACGCTATCTGGTCGCTCTTTATCTTAACATGTATACTTTCTGTCTCTCTGTTACATGTTGATAAAGCCCTTAGGATGTGTACTCGACTTCCAGGACTGTGATGCACATCATACTAGTGTGGCATGGGTAGTCCATGAGTACATCCTTCAATGTTCCTAGTCGTGGGAATATCGAGACGGGGCATCGATATTCCAGAGTAGACTAGCGTATATCTTCTTGACCCATGTGATAGGCGATGGATGATCCCATATCCATTGGTGTTTGACGTCAGAGATGGTATGCGGGTGCTCAGTGGAGACTGGGTACACTGAACGGACTCGCCGAGAACTCCCAGATGGTATTATACCTCACGTTAGATGGCAGTTCTCTGGTGACACTGGTACAGCTTAGTCTGTTGACCCGAGATCGTCATAGAGTCTTGTGTGTCTCCCACTGTGCTTTGATTTCCACCCTACCATGGCTCTACTGAGTTGTGCAAACAGGTGGTTTTTGGGTACAGTCCCGATTTACATGGAGGCAATGAGCGATAGGAGGGGATTCGTCTCTCCCGGTATTGGGGGTTGATGTTGCGCTATGGACGACTGGCCATAACAGGAAATCCCTGGCTAGGGTTGCAGTGATATACTGGTAAGAGTTATCAGTAGTTTCACGAATGTTATGGACCCTACGTTGGCATGACTTATCAAGCTACTAGGGTCTGACGTTTACCACCCCTAGGCGAGATATGCGACATATCAGACGAACAGACCGGACTGTACGGTAAGTGTTACTGGTTGGATTCACAGGAGTGTGAGTGGGCTTGCTCGTCGATCTTCTGATCGCACAATACCCGGGTGGCCGTTACATTTAGCAGACCGCTTGCGGCTTGTGGGTGTTTGATATGATCACCTGCTGCCGGCGTATTGACGAGTCTTTAGAGTCCTACACAGAGGTTTCCTGGCTCAAGCGAAACGAAATAGGAGCGCATATGAGATATGTGTGGGACCGAGAATAATGCGTGTATGTGATACCGTATTCTATTCTCGCGATGAATGTATCGAATGGTTGCATGTGATATAACCTAGTTATCGAATCAAGGATTGATTCGATAAGTCGATACATTGGATACTAGTCGGTTATATGTGACATGACCGGATCATTGAATCAAGTGTTGATTTAATGATTTAATGTATAATTATATATTTGATATATTACTTTTCATTAACTAGTATTGGTTCACTTAAAAAGGATTTTCTCACTTGATGTGCACATTGTATATGTGATATACTTTTGTGCATTTGATTGTATCATGTTTGATGATACATGAGGGTTAGTGTGTGTGATTAAACCATGGTTATGTTAATGGTTATGGTTTTGTTTATTTACTTATTCTTTTATTTATTTATTCATTTTTGCAAGATAAATAGCATGGTGGCTTTCTTTGTTTGCTTGTTGAAGCTTCATGAAGTTTTGAACAAGTCCACCATTTTTGTCTCATGCTTAACCCTAACGATTCAAACTAACCATAGTTTATTCTCTATACCTAACCATGGTTGCTATATGATAAGTATTCATTTTATTTTCTATTTGAAAAATACTTATCATATTCTTTCTTCTTCTTCTTCTTCATCAACAAAGGAAGAAAGCTTGCCTCCATCAATGTCAACTTGAGGAAAAGAGTGAGAAATCCAATTCTAAAGTGAACCCACCTCCTATTTCTTCATTCTCTACCTCTTGCCAAGTAGTATAGGGTGTTTTCTTCATAAGTTTCATGACTTGGTGAAGTTGGAGCTTAATCTTGAGTTACCTCGACGTAGATCATCTTCGGCATCGAAGTCGATGACCTAGCCCGACCAATTCTTCGATGAAACCACCGTGAGAGTCCGGGATCCGAAGGGTACAGCGGAGGGTCGTCAACACGAAGCTATGGAGGTGGAGAACCAGATCTACAAAGGTTGTAGTCACTTCCCTTTTAGTTAAAGTTGTTTACTTGCATCGCATCACCTATAAATCAAGTTAACGATTCGTATTAGGGTTTGTAGGCACATGAAATTTTTTGAATTGGGCATGTTTGATCACTTGTGAGAACTTATTAGTGTGCCTAGGAACCCTACAGCAACCGGCGACGAAACCACACCTCGGTCTTTCTCCTTAGTCCTCTTTACTCTTTAGAAGAGTTTGAAAACCCGTAAGTCCCGTTCTTCTCTCTTTTCTATTTCTTAAAATACGGAATTACGAACCCCGACGGAAATCAGAACAAACCGATTTTCGATTTGGTTTTTCTACAAAATTCCACTTGTCACCTAATCCATAATACCTAAACATATCCATGATGACTATTAATCACATAGAAAACAATTTATATAAAGTTTCTCACATGAAATGATAGCTTTCTTGTAAAATCGTATTCTTTTCACAAAAATACCATAAAGTTTACTTTTCTTGTTCTAATTAAATCCCTCATTCCTAAACATGTTCATCTTGATAAATAAACTTGTAGAAATCAATTTGAATGAATTTTCACACATGAAATGATAACGTTTTCAAATACCGTATTCTTGCGCTTAAATACCTTCAACTTTAATATATCATATTTAACCTCTAAAACTTCATTAAACCTTAAAATAAGTCACGAGGTAATGACCTACCTCTACACACACACAAATATAACCCTAATTGATAAACGTCAAAATATAGAATACGAAAATACAGGACTTTTCACTAAAATACCATTATCATTATATACTTTTCTTGAAAGGTTTACGTTGTACACAATTCTAAATAAAATCTTTTAAAATGAAAGCACGATATGTCATGGACATCGATCGTTTATCTAAACCGACTTTATGGTGTCTAGGCAAGTGTGTCTAAGGCAAGTGGTTACTTAATTAGGGCCGCTACTTGTAGTGGAGAGCCTCCCACTTACCTGGCACTTACCTGGCCGCAATTGGCGGTGAAGAGGCGATTTGAGGCTTCTAATGACTTGTCGTTTAGACCTTAGAAATAGGTTAGTTGGCTTAGGAAACCCTAGAAACTAAAATACGGAAAACTATACCCTTTTACAAATAAATACGTGTAACTTATAAAACCGTTTTTCTAAATGAATAGTATTTATTAAAGCTAAGTAAAGCGCCACTACAACTCACCTTTGGGGAACCCGTTAGGGATAGTACGGTTCATCGTGCATCCGCGGGCTAGTAGTGCGAGATTCAGACCTCCGCAAGGAGCATTCGGTCTCGAAAGATTTAAAATACGACATTTAAGAAAATTGAGATTTTTGGAAAATAAATTATTTATATAAAATTATTCTTGTATTAATATATATATAATTATCATTTAAACACCTATTTATTATAAGATAAAGTTTCCACTTTTTTTTCTAAAATTACAAGATTGAAAATTACATTAAAATAGCATGAATTTCAAATAAATCAATATTAAAAATTAATACTTTTATTAGGATATATTCACTAGAATAACACAAATAAAATTTACACTCATTATAAATATAAAGACGAATAATAAATACTTGAGGTGTATCTTGAAAATTATACAATAGTACTTTTTACATAAAACCCCCTCAAGTTTTATAAATTACAATAAAGACCCTAACAAATTATAGAACTTCAAATTACCTTTCTTTTAGTCTGAATCGGGTTAGAGTCTGACTATTTCTGACTTGAATATGATTCAAGTCAATCTATATTCTTTTATATTCCAACTCAATATGAATACATGAATCCCTGAATCCAGTTAACAATCTATATAACTTGACTGAACCGAACCATGGATATATTCCTTTTACATGTTTTCCAGTATTCCATTTACATGACTCTAGGGTTATAACCGTTTCCTGATATCATGGTTTCGGTCAGTCAGTCAATCAATCATACAACAAACACAATTTACAAGATAACAATACAAACAAGATATCGCGGGGTTTAAAGGGTAGATTGGTACGAAAGGTGTTAAAGGTGGCATGAGGTGGTCAGATTAATACACCTAACCTGAATCCCATTGCTGTTATACCGTGGCATAACGGTTCCTTGTACTATACGTGCCTTAGTCTCTGGCAACTGAGACTCCCCTCGTATACACTGGCATCCTTCTGTACCAAGCTACAAATAACAGCGTTAACATAACATTACTACAATAGTTTACCCTTTAAAAATGTATCTTCTTATTCTGTCTTCTCTACTTCCCTCTTATCTTTGGGACTTATCGAGCGATCTGTTCGCTGACGACATTCTGTTTCTCTCTTCTTTGAATGTCGTCAGGTGACTTGGACCCGGCAGAAGTTGAGCCATCATAAGAAGACTTGGAGCATTTTGCCGAAGACCCAGCCGAATAGTTTCATTGTACACTTTTCTTTTCAGTACTTTCCTTTTCCTGTTATGCCACTATTTAGGCATCTTTATTTCAGTTGTATTTTCCTTTCCATGTATTGTACAAAGAATGTTAATAAATAAAAGTTGCTGTTCTTTTTATACTCTTGTCTCTTGTGTATTTATTTTATATTGCTTAGATACGCTTAGCGTATGTACTTCTGAGTATATACGTAGCGGGCCTCGTCGCGTCTCCTTCGCCGTACACTGGGAAGCGGGGCGTGACAGTAATTCATTACTTATCCGCGTTTTCTTGTGGTGTCTAAGGAAAGCGTGTCGAAGGCTAGTGGTTATTAATTAGGCCCACTAATTATGTAGTGGAGTACCTTCCCACTTACCTGGCACTTACCTGGCCATAGGGGGACAAAGAGGCAGTGGAGGATTCTATCCTGCGACTTGTCTTTTGGCAGTTAGGAGCGGTCTAGAGCCGGACCTAGGTGACCACTAGATTTTAGGGTTTTGCTTGTTGCATTTTGTTGTGCTCGCATCATTTTTTCAAAAATCCGTCCCTTTTTCAAAAGCAAACACCGCATTCATTCATACCCCTAATTATAAGTCACGCTGCCACTTGTACTAACCTTTTTTAGTACAAAATAAGCTGGACACGGGATTCTAGTGCCCGTTTAGTCCGCATACTTCCTATCGACTCCGAAGTCGATATTTCAACATTTACCTTTTCGTTATCCACCACCACACCCACATCGATGGATCCGACTCCATCGAATTTCTTTTCCACTAATCTGCCGCCGTCCGTTGGTGCACAGAATCCACCCAGCATCTTTCTCCAAGAGAGGTGCTACCCTATTCGAGGTCCTCTTTCGACCTGCTTATCCACACCATCAGCCAACGGGGATAACTTTGAGATTAAGTCCCATTATATCAATCTTCTACCCAAATTCCACGGTCTCGAGTTTGAGGACGCATATGTGTTCATCACGAAATTTGAAAACGTATGCGCAATGATGGGTACGTCACAACTTTCAGTGGATGCTATGAGTCTACGACTTCTTCCATTTACTTTGTGCGATATAGCCGAGAAGTGGCTATATAACACTACCGCACATTCCATCACGAATTGGGAAGAATTCGTCGCGGGATTCCTTAAGAAATTTTACCCTATGCAAAAGACAGCTCGAATCCGTAGCGAACTCAATCAATTTACCCAGCTTCCGAATGAACCGTTCTCGAAATGCTTTGAACGTTTCAAGGATCTTTTGGTTCAATGTCCTCATCACGGCATCCCGAGATGGGATCTTTGCCGAATCTTATATGAGGGCATTAACCCAAACACTAAACAGAACTTTGAAAACATGTGTCAAGGCACTTTTATGACTAAGAATGATGGGGAGGCATGGAAATTTTTAGAAGAGTTTGCTGAAAAATCACTACAGTGGGAGAGTGGAACCCAACCATTGAATAGGGGTGGCATACACCAAATAGATGTGTCCATAGGTGTTAGAGCTGAGATGGCAGCAATGCAAAAGAAGCTCGAGGCTATGGAACACAAATTTACAGCAGCCTCCCTAAACCCAGTGTCGCTCCCCAAAACTGTTTGTGGGTGCTGTTCTGATCCGTCTCATTTAACGGAAGAATGTCCATTAAACTCACCGTTTCAAGGTCACGAGCATACTAATGCCGCATTTCAAAGACCTAGAAACGATCCTTATTCTTCCACGTACAATCAGGGTTGGAGGAATCACCCGAATTTCGCTTGGAACCAAAACCAATCTCAAAACACGGTTCCAAACATGAATCAATTCCAAAGGGCTCTTCCTCCACAACAACAACCCCTTCAACTCACTCAGCACCCTACCAGTCACAAAATTTCCAAAATCAGGTTAACACTCCTACACAGTCTAATCTTATGACCTTTTCTGACGAGTTCTCTCAATTCACTCAAACCATGAAATCACTCTTGTCAAATTTCATAGATATTTCGGCTGAGATTAGATCTTTCGTCAGTGAGATAAGGAAAAACTCAGCATCCCAAGCTGAGAGTATCAGATTGATGGAAGCTGAAATCGCACGACTTAAAGCCGAAATGAGTGCGAGAGAAAAAGGAAAACTTCCTTCTCAACCCCTACCGAATCCTGGGCATTACAATATAAATGTCATCACAATGTTGAGATCAGGAAGAGTGCTAAACAACCATGTTGGGGAAGAAGTTGATGATATTGGAAATCATATCAACACCTGTTCATATCATAATATCGCATTATTATATTCCCCATTCATATTCTTTTTATAAATAAACAGGTGCTTTTGACGCATGTCTGCTACATATTACAGGTTACAGGTTCATGAATCTAAAATAGTGAAAATGATGAAAAGACGATACAAAAGTGGATTTTGACCAACAAACAGAAGACTTTTGATCAAGCCTACATCAAAGATAAAATTCACCAAATACAAGGCAATGCAAGATCCAAGATTACAAAGCGAACGGTTAAAAGTCCACCGTATTTATTCACTGGAGATCTGGAAGAAACATAGAAACTATTTTAATAAAAGAACCAAATAATAAGGAAGTCCAAAGACAGAAGAGCCCACAAAGGAAATTTCAAGGCCCAATACTTCTTTTTAAAGAGACAGAGACATAAATTTTACCAAAACTTGGAGTCTACTTTGACTAGGTCTTCCTAAGAATATTTTGGTAAATGTAGACATGCGAATCAATTGTAACCTAGGGTTTCCTATCCTCTATAAATAGGAACTCTAAATCATTGTAAAGCTTATGTCACCCTTCATTAATAAATTTCAGCATTCTTTTGGAGCGCATCATTTTTTGTAAGTTCTTTATTTTCTACCCTAGGTTAATTTTCTATTCTTACCATAGATAAATTTAATTCCTTTCCGTAGTTAATCTTTTATTCTCTGCCCTAGATAAATGTATTTTAATTCCCTAATGAGTGAGTATTCTCCTCGCTTGTTAGGGTTAGATCCGGGGAAGGTTTGAGAGACGAAGATCTCTCATCCCCTTTCTTACCCGTCATATATTTTCATAGGACTCCATGCATATATGCACATACCGCTCCCTACGGCACCATATCCCACGAGGTAGCGGTGATACCGTAATATAAAGGCCCGGATGTGATGGTTTTCCATGGAGGTTAGGGTAAGGATCTCTAAAGGAAGGACAAGAACCTAGAGGAAGGAACACCTTCCCGAATGGATCTAATCCCCTTTATTGATAATTACCATAACTCCTCATAGATCTTCATTTGGGTATAGAAAGCGTTGAGATTTACTTGCATTTCCAAACCATCCCTAAACCTACCCCCAGCAAGATTTAGATCTAGATTAATTTATTTTATAGATAGATCTAGTTTTTAGATTTAATAATCAATCCGAACACCCTTCGGAATTAACTCGTTAGCGCAATTAAGAGATTCACAACATCCCTGTAGGCCGACCCGTACTCACCGGCTAGCTGCATAGCGACGTCGTTCTTGATTGCGGTTAATAGATATTTTTTAAGATCAATCAAATGGCGCCATTGCCGGGGATGGCGTAGAAATTTCCTTTTTACAATTTCGGGTTAATCAAAATTAAAAAATCATAAAAAACTGAAAAATCATAAAAAATATAAAAATATATTATTTGTTGTTTTTGGAAAGGGTATTTTGTTTGAATTTTGCAGGATCTATATACAAAGTCTGATATGGAAATCTACAGAAAGAGAAACAGAAAACCAAATATCAAAACAGAAGAGGAATTCAAAATCAGAGCAGCAGAATTTTTCCCGAGACCTGAGCCTTCCATTGCGCCGCCCTTCCGCCGCGCTAACCCACTTTAGACCGCGGATCCGCCGTGGCCTTGGAGTCTTAGAACATCAGAAAAAATCTTGGGAACCGTTACGGCTTGTTGACCGCGAAAACGCGGCACTAAGGCTCTTTAGCCGTGGAATGGCGGCGCGCTGTTGACATCATCTTCTGAAAAAAATTCCTGTAAGATCCTCTGTTCTTTTTCTGCAAAAAATTCCATATATTTTCTGAAAAAATTCCTGCAAGATTTTGTGCGCTTTAAAAATCTTTCTCTTTCCAAATAACAATCTTGTGCAGGATTTTTGCACCTCGTTTAAACTAGAAATTGATTGCAAGTAATCTTTTTTGTTGTAGATTCAACCTGTCTGCTTGCTTGCCTGCTTCCTCTCAATCGCAGGGTCCCAAATGAATTGGCTTATTCGAAAATATATCTTTTCTCGAATATCTTTTTGCAATAATTTTTCCAAATAAAGATAAAAAGAAAAAGGAAAATTTTATTACAAAACTTGCTAACTTTTGCCGCAAATAAATCTTTGCACCACAAACCTTCTTTCTTTCTTCCCCCCTTTCTTCTAACATGGGTACCCCACATAATAAATCACTTGCCGAACTTTGGTATCCCGAATCTAACTTTGCGTCGTACGTCAATTGTTTCGGTCAATTTAAAGACGATCCTTCCTTACCAAACAAATCCTTGAAAGATTAAATAGAGGCGTCTAGGAGAAACAGTTTGACTTTTCAACTCACTTTGTGTCAACCAAGTCAACTTTTACCACCTCCATATGTTGATACCACTTTTTCAAGTCCTTCTGTAACTCCTAAGCCAATGTCCATTGCTGAGCATATTGCTCAATCTCGCAGCCGATCTTTCACCCCTCTCCACTCATCTAGTTCTAGGGATCTGCACGATTATTCACCTTTTTATCCACATGTTGACCCTACCCCTGCCATACCACCCACTTCCTACCAGTCCTACCCGACCTTCCCACCTTCACTAGACATTGCTTTGACACAGCATGTTGGGAGTTTTGCATATCCACACGATTTCGAATCTTTTACCGAAACTCCCTCACCACCCAAGTCTAGTTTGGAAGAATCGTTGGAGGCATATATTGCTGCAACAAACAAAATGACTAGGAATGTGGAAACTTCCGTGGTCGCCCTTATGCAACCTAGTGAACCGGTAGCTAGTTTCCCACTAGCTTCAAATTTTTCAATATATAAGGAGGCGGTTGGACAGAATGAGAATGTTAGAGGATTTCCAAATCAAACCTACCCATATCCAATTGAATCCAACAACTCCAATTTTCAAACATGTGTCCAAAATGATGAGTTGTGCGACTTTGTAGTGCTTGATTTGCCAAATTGTGAAGAACCACTTTCGAGTGAAACCACATCTAATCTGTTTGACCTTTACACCTCCAATCTAGAACCTAAATCGATAAATATCCATGCTTTTGATGAGGTGTCAGAAAAAATTGATTTTCACTTGATTGAGGATATAGACGCCGGGAATATTTTGGATGATGAACCCGTCGATTTGATTGAAATTTTATGTCCAATTCATCATCCCGAGTCATTAGATGTTTCTCCCGAACTTCATATGCATCTTGATTTTGATGATAATGGCATGGATGAGTTAAATTCTGAGGAGAATTCTGAGGATGGTATTGAGGAGGGTATTGAGGATAATATTGGGGTTGAACTATTTTTGTTTGATGTGTCGGATTTTCCAATTCATCCTCCTGAACCTTTAATTGTTATATCACCCTCCCTCCTTTCCATCGTTCCGACCACGCTTGAAGACTGTGAGTTCGAGAAATTTTCTTTTGAATTTGACACAGTTCTCACAGCCGATAACACTTACGAGTGTTTCAGTTTTTCGGACGATGTTGATGACTCACCGCCCGAGTTTGAGTCCTTTGAATTTTCAGATGAGTTAGTTGAACCATCAGACTCGGTTGGTTACAGTCGTTTCGAACCATTGATGGAATCTTTCAAGTTCGAGACAGTCTACTATGGTGAGAATGAGACTATCCCTAATTCACTCCCTTTCGTCCTTCCTATCGTTCCGACCGTGCAAGAGACCGTTATACCTTCATCTCCAATACCAAGTTCGAGGACCCATGTTTGCTTGCGAATCTTGAGGGATTTGACCCCATTTCTTGACGGGTTGATAGATTAGCGCAATCACTTTTAACACATCGGTCATCATAAATTGCGCTAATTTATTCACTCGATTTACACCCTCAAGATCGTACTCCACTTCTTTCTCTTTTCCGCCATTCTTCTCCCCCACCGAGACCGTATCCCGTTTCTACCTCCACACGGTCTTGTGTGCTTCTCATCTATTTTCTTTCCACTCCATTCTTTCACCAACTCGACCATTACCACAATAAGATTTTTGAATGGTTGGTGCTAATCTTTGGCTTGTGTAAGGCCAAGCTTAAGTTTGGGGTGGGGAACCTTGTTGTACATATATATTTTTTTGTTTTCTTTTTCTATAAAAAATAAAAAAAATTCAAAACATTAAAAAATATATAAAAATTATAAATAAATAAACAGGGGAGTGTCGACAATGTTGACCCTCTTGGTGCAGCATGACAGTGAGGACACTGTCAAGTTTAAGTTTGGGGGTATGCTCGGTACGTCTTCTTCCTTCGCATTCATTTGTACATATTTTTTCATTTGCATATTTATTTGAAAACCTATAAAAATTTAAAAAATTTAAAAATTATAAAAATTATTGTATTCAATTTTGGCTTTATTTGACCTGAGTTTGACAAATAGGTTAACTGGTTAGGAACAACTAGATCTTAGACTTAGTAAATTAAAAACCCTAAAGATAACCTTCTTTAAAGTTTAACAGTAGAAAGTATATGTCTTTATAGTTTATTTAGAAACAGGCAAATTTTGAGTTCACTTCTTGGGCTAAGTCGAAACGAAGGAAAAGTATTGATGTTCTTATTAGAGTATAAGTTTGAAAAATAATTCCTATCTTAAATCTAGATTCTGAAAATGTATACCCTACAATTTGCACAATCACGCACCTTGAAACTTGGAATAGTAGAAGAGACCTTGAAATGCTCTTGTTTAAAGTCCTTAGTACGAAGAAAAGAAAATAAAAAATACAAGTGTGAATAAAGAAAGAAAAAAATGAACACTGGTTTTTGTGATTACTTGAGGCCGCAAAAATAGAAAAAAATATTTAGCGAGGGTACTTCATCACCTAGTGTCTCAGACCAACTGGTTTGGGAGTCACTGCTAAAAGCCTTAGGTGTTGCAGGACTAGGAATTATACTTTAATGTGCAAACGCATTTTGTAATCGGTCGTTGGTACCTCAAGAAGTATTAACGGTCGCATGAAGGATGTGTAAGCAAAATTCATTTAAAATTCACCAATTAAGAAGTGCTTTGGACAACGGACAAGAGTATGATTGCTTGATTTGAATTTCCAAGTGTAGGGGTGATTTATACACACACGTGGGGGTACGTGATTGGAGTTTAGATGAGAGAAAGGAGTGAAGAATATAACTTGTATCTTTAATAGAGTTGATAAAAATTCCTGAGTGGAGATGGAACCCTAGAAGGAAAACTTAAGAGACGTCGAAAGCTAGGTAAGTCTATAGAGCATATATAATCTTAAGTTAAATGATGAGGGAGCGTGAAGAATATGGGTGGATAATTTACGAGTCGACGATAATAGAATTCCTTGTTAGAAAACCTAATTGGAGAACAAAATTCGAAAAGCCGAATTGATAGGATTTTGTGGGTAGTATCCGCTGAAAACCCTCAGGAGACAACACTCCTCCTACTAGGGACACCTAGAGCTTTAACGGCTTGTTGCACGTGTTCAGTGCAATCGCGTTTCCCTGCGAAAGTGCGGTTAGGTTTTTGTAGAGAATAAAAAATAAGTTTGCTCGAGGACGAGCAAAAGATAAGTTTGGGGGTATTTGTTCATATCATAATATCGTATTATTATATTCCTCATTCATATTCTTTTTCTAAATAAACAGGTGCTTTTGACGCATGTCTGCTACATATTACAGGTTACAGGTTCATGGATCTAAAACAGTGAAAACGATGAAAAGATGATACAAAAGTGGACTTTGACCAACAAACAGAAGACTCTTGATCAAGCCCACATCAAAGATAAAATTTACAAAATACAAAGCAATGCAAGGTCCAAGATTACAAAGCGAACGGTTAAAAGTCCACCGTATTTATTCACTGGAGATCTGGAAGAAACATAGAAGCTATTTTAATAAAAGTACCAAATAATAAGTAAGCCCAAAGACAGAAGAGCCCACAAAGGAAATTTCAAGGCCCAATACTTCCTTTTAAAGAGACAGAGGCATAAAATTTTACCAAAACTTGGAGTCTACTTTGACTAGGTCTTCCTAAGGATATTTTGGTAAAATGTAGACATGGGAATCAATTGTAACCTAGGGTTTCCTATCCTCTATAAATAGGAACTCTAAATCATTGTAAAGCTTATGCCTCCCTTCATTAATAAATTTCAGCATTCTTTTGGAGAGCATCATTTTTTGTAAGTTCTTTATTTTCTGCCCTAGGTTAATTTTCTATTCTTGCCATAGATAAATTTAATTCCTTGCCCTAGTTAATCTTTTATTTTCTGTCCTAGATAAATGTATTTTAATTCCCTAATGAGTGAGTAATCTACTCGCTTGTTAGGGTTAGATCCAGGGAAGGTTTGAGAGACGAAGATCTCTCATCCCCTTTCTTGCCCGTCATATATTTTCATAGGACTCCATACATACATGCACATACCGCTCCCTACGGCACCCTATCCCACGAGGTAGCGGTGATACCGTAGTATAAAGGCCCGGATGTGATGGTTTTCCATGGAGATTAGGGTAAGGATCTCTAAAGGAAGGACAAGAACCTAGAGGAAGGAACACCTTCCCGAATGGATCCAATCCCCTTTATTGATAATTAACATAACTCCTCATAGATCTTCATTTGGGTATAGAAAGCGTTGAGATTTACTTGCATTTCCAAACCATCCCTAAACCTACCCCTAGCAAGATTTAGATGTAGATTAATTTAGTTTATAGATATATCTAGTTTTTAGATTTAATAATCAATCTGAACACCCTTCGGAATGAACTCGTTAGCGCAATTAGGAGATTCACAACATCCCTGTGGACCGACCCGTACTCACCGGCTAGCTGCATAGCGACGCCATTCTTGATTGCGGTTAATAGATAGTTTTTGAGATCAATCAACACCCCGGCTGAGACTTTTCCTCACACACACACTTCTCCTTTTGATCCTTGTTCTTCTACCACACCAACCCTTTTCTAGTTCTTCACAAATGATCCCCACTCCTCTTTTGGGATCTTGTCTACCCCCTTTTCCTTCTCCTATGATGGACCCGACGCTTATTGCTAAAGCACCTTATCCGAATTGGTTAAGGGCTAACAAAACGAGTCCACATATGAAGAAAATTATAGAAATGTTCAAACAGGTTAACATTAATATCCCTCTTCTAGATGCGATTCAGCAAGTCCCCGCTTATGCGAAAATTCTTAAGGACTTGTGCACTAGAAAGAGAAAGACTCAAGTGCCGAAGAAGGTCTTCATATCTAATAATATCAGCACTGCTTTTATCTCACAGCTACCAAAGAAACGAAAGGACCCAGGATGTCCTACTATATCGATTTCTATTGGGGGTAAAAACATAAATCGTGCTCTTTTAGACCTTGGCGCAAGTGTTAACCTACTCCCAAATTCTGTCTATGAGCAGCTAGGGATTAGAGAGTTGAAACCTGCTCATTGCACTCTCCAAATGGCAGACCGTTCGATCACCAAACCTAGGGGTGAGCTCGAGGATGTGTTGATTAAGGTCGAGGAATTTGTATTCCCCGTGGACTTCATTGTTCTCGACACACAACCTGAAGCGAACCCCCGAAGCCAAATTCCGGTGATTTTGGATCGACCTTTCCTTGCCACTTCCAACGCTGTCATTAACTGTAGAAACGGTTCAATGAACTTATCCTTTGGAAATATGACTATTGAACTAAATTTCTACAAAGTTGGAAGTCAGCCATCAGAACCCTCTGCTCATATTCTTGATGTGTGCTTTGTCCACGAGATTGCTCTCGAGAGTTGTGGAGTTGATGAACTTTGCTTTATAGATCTCGACGACACTGCCACATCACTGTTTGATTTTACATCCGATCTTAGTGAGGATACCTTTTCCACACTTGAGTCCGACACTCTTGACATTTCACCACCCGAGTCTGTATCTTTCATAGGCTATGGACTTTCTTGTGACTCCAAAAATCACCCGATGATCTCTCCTTCTATTATTTCTCCGCCAGCTTTAGATCTCAAAATTTTACCTTCTCACCTTAAATATGCATATCTAGGTGAGAATGAGTTTTTACCGGTTATCATATTCGCTTTTCTACCATCAGAGCAAAGAGAATGCACTTTTATCAGTATTGAGATCTAACAAGGAGGCGTTTGGTTGGACCATGGCGGACATCAAAGGGATTAGTCCCTTGATTGTCGAACATCATATACATGTGATGGATGATGCCAGACCAACCCGAGAACCACAGAGACGGTTGAACCCCGTCATGAAGGAAGCGGTGATGAAAGAGATCGACAAATGCCTAGATAATGGTATTATATCCCCAATCTCCGATAGCCAATGGGTGAGTCCAATACATGTCGTCCCTAAAAAATCTAGCATCACTGTTATTACCAATGAGACGAATGAGTTGATTCAGACACGCGCCCAAACTGGGTGGCGTGTATGTATTGATTATTGAAAACTCAATGCCCCCATGAGGAAAGACCACTTTCCTCTACCCTTCATTGATCAGATGCTGGAGCGCTTAGCCAGACATGAGTATTATTGCTTTATGGACGGATACTCTGGCTATAATCAGGTCCCCATAGCCAAAAAGGATCAAGATAAAACCATTTTTACTTGTCCTTTTGGCATATTTGCTTATAGGCGCATGCCTTTTGGGCTATGCAATGCTCTCGCTACTTTTCAGCGGTGTATGATGGGGATATTCTCTGATATGGTAGAAAATTTCTTAGAGATTTTTATGGACGACTTCTCGATTTTTGGAGACTCCTTTTCTGATTGCCTATCGAATCTTGACACTGTTCTTACTCGTTGCAAAGAGAAGAACTTAACCTTGAATTGGGGAAAATGCTATTTCATGGTCCAAGAGAGAATTTTGCTTGGACATGTTATTTCACGGAAAGGCATTGAGGTTGACAGAGCTAAGATTGATGTCATTCAAAACCTTCCTCATCCCAAAAGCGTCAAAGACATTCGATCATTTCTTGGCCATGCGGGATTTTATAGGAGATTCATAAAGGATTTTAGCAAAATTGCTAGACCTTTAACTCTTCTCTTGGCCAAGGATACGACCTTCCACTTTGACTCGGATTGTGTAGCAGCATTCGACTCACTTAAACACTCCCTCACTACAGCCCTCTTTCTATCGTCTCCAGATTGGGACTACCCCTTTGAGCTAATGTGTGATACATCCGACTTTGCAGTAGGTGCAGTGTTAGGACAGCATATTGATAAGATGCCACACGTGATCTATTATGCGAGTATGACCCTGAATGATGCGCAAATCAATTATACAACCACTGAAAAATAGCTTTTGGCGGTTTTATTTGCATTAGAAAAATTCAGGCCTTACTTGTTTGGCTCACCTATAGTTGTGTACACTGACCATTCTGCCTTAAAATATCTTTTGGCAAAGAAAGATGAAAAAGGTCGGCTAATACGTTGGATCCTTCTGTTACAAGAATTTGATCTTGTTATCAAAGATAAGAAAGGATGTGAAAACGTCGTAGCCGACCATCTTCACGCATCACTTCTTCCTATGTGACCCTGCCGATCAATGATTCGTTCCCTGATGAACGACTCTTGAACGTATCCGCTGAACCTTGGTTCAGGGATATTGTGAACTATCTTGCCACGGGACTGATACCCAGCGATTGGTCAAAATAAGACAAATATCATTTTCTATTCCAAGTAAAACACTTTTACTGGGATGAACCCTATCTGTTTAAATATTGTCCTGATCAGATCATTCTCCGGTGTGTCCCGAATGAAAAGTTCAAGAGTGTTCTTTCTTTTTGTCATGATCAGGCCTGTGGGGGTCACTTCGGTCCTAAAAAGACGGCGGAGAAGGTTTTGCAATGCGGTTTTTATTGGCCGACCTTATTCAAGGACGCATTTGAGCATTGCAAAACTTGTACACAGTGTCAATACACGGGTAGAATATCCCGAAGAAATGAAATGCCCCAGCAACCCATCCCAGTGGTTGAAATTTTCGATGTTTGGGGTATTGACTTTATGAGTTCCTTTCCCAACTCCTTTGGTAATTTGTACATACTGCTGGCGGTTGATTACGTCTCAAAATGGGTTGAAGCCATTCCATGTCGCACTAATGACAAGAAAGTTGTCATTAGGTTCTTAAAAGAGAATATCTTTTCGCGATTTGGACACCCACGCTCTATCATTAGCGATAATGGGACACATTTTTGCAACAGATCTTTCGAGACTCTGATACGGAAATACACAATCAACCACAGACTTTCTACACCCTATCATCCCCAAACGAGCGGGCAGGCTGAGATTTCGAATAGACAGGTCAAACTAATCCTGGAGAAGACTGTTGCTAAGAATAGAAAATATTGGTCGACCAAACTGACGGATGCTCTTTGGGCATTCAAAACTGCATATAAAACCGACCTTGGGATGTCTCCATATAGGATAGTGTTTGGGAAGGAATGTCACTTACTTGTCGAGATTGAGCATAAAGCATTGTGGGCTATTAAGGAAATCAACTTTGACCTAAACCAAGCCTGCAACTTTCGGAAGCTACAACTAAATGAGCTAAGCGAACTCCACGATGAAGCTTATGATAGCTGTAATTATAAAGAATAGGACTAAGGTTTTTCACGATAAAAACATTTTGAGGAAAACATTTTCACCTGGTCAACAAATTGTTCAATGAGAGCTTTACTAAGAATTTGGATGGACTTGTCATTCAATCTCAAGATATAAATCGTGATTTCATGCGTAAAATAAGACTTTCTGAGGTTAAAGAAGCTTTGAACAGAATGGGTTTAAGAAAAGCGGTTGGTCCTGACGGGATTCCTATCGAGATTTGGAGATGCTTAGGAGAAATAGGCGTTAAATGGCTGACAGATCTGTTTAATAAGATTTGGCAGACAAAAAAGATGCCAAATGAATGGAGGAAAAGTATCCTTGTACCTATCTACAAGAATAAGGGTGACATTCAAAGTTGCTCAAACTACCGTGGAATAAAACTGATGTGTCACACCATGAAACTTTGGGAGAGAGTGATTGAACACAGGCTAAGGAAGGATATTAAGATAACAGAGAACCAATTTGGGTTCATGCCTGGACGATCGACGACAGAGGCGATTCATTTGCTTCGTCAACTTGTCGAGCGCTTTCGAGAGAGAAGAAGAGATTTGCATATGATATTTATTGATTTAGAAAAAGCGTACGACAAGGTACCGAGAGAGGTATTATGGGGGACAATGATGAAGAAGGGGGTCCCCGTCAAGTATATTGACATAATCAAGGATATGTATGACGGAGTAGTGGCAAATGTCAGAACTTGCGGCGGCTTAACAAGTGATTTTCGGATTACTATTGGTTTACATCAAGGATCAACTTTAAATCCATTCCTGTTTACCATCGTGATGGATGAGCTTACTAGAACTATCCAAGATGAGGTCCCTTGGTGTATGCTATTCGCTGATGATATTGTTTTAGTAAATGAGACGAAAGCAGGGGTTAATGCCAAATTGGAATTATGGAGGCAAACATTGGAATCTCAGGGATTCAGATTGAGCAGGTCCAAAACAGCATATATGCACTGCAAATTTAGTAGCCAGAGAAGTCAAAACCATATTGGTATAACATTGGAAGGGCAAGAGATATCACCGAGCGACCAGTTTAGATATCTAGGTTCCATCATCCAAAGGAATGGGGAGATCGATAGTGATGTTAATCAAAGGATCCAAGCTGGTTGGTTGAAATGGAGGAGTGCAACAGGGATTTTGTGTGATCGTAACTTTCCGTTAAAATTGAAAGAGAAGTTTTATCGGAGCGCTATTCGGCCTGCCTTATTATATGGTACAGAATGCTGGGCTCCTAAGAAGCATCATACACAGAAGATGCACGTAGCGGAGATGCGCATGCTTCGTTGGATGTGCAGTAACACTAGAAAAGATAAGGTGCGAAATGAGGATATTCGTGCAAAAGTTGGTGTAGCACCCGTGGAGGAGAAGATGCGGGAAAACCGGCTAAGATGGTTTGGTCATGTGCGACGCAGACCTATGGAAGCACCTGTTCGACGAATAGATACTCTCGATATGGGCAATGGCAAAAGGGCAAAAGGGAGACCGAAGAAAACATGGATGGAGGTGATACGAAACGATATGGTTTCCAAAGGACTCAATGAAAGTATATTGTTCGATAGAAGTGAGTGGAGACAGAGGATTCATGTGCTGGACCCGGCGTGATTCTCATGTTGGTTCATGTAGCCTACCCCATATGCTTGGGATAAAAGGCTCAGTTGTTGTTGTGATTTTCACCTGGTCAACAAATCCTTCTTTATGATTCACGATTACACCTTCACGCGGGTAAGCTTCGATCTCGGTGGAAGGGGTCTTTTGTTGTGCGGTCTGTATACCCGCATGGGGCAGTAGAAGTAGAAAATGTTAAAAACGACACATTTTTCAATGTGAATGGACATAGACTAAAGCCGTATTTTTCTACTGACCCCACGGAGGATCTCATGTTCTTACAGGTGTTGCGCCACGGCAGCGCCCCGGCCGTCTATCCGAGGCCAAAATGCGGAATCAAAATTTTTTCTTAGCTTTTAAACTGACGCTACCGCGGATAATAAAACCTGGATCGTAACCATTAACCTATACTAGCTAACAAGAGATGGGAAGAGAGTTATACCAAGTGATCCATGTCCTCCGGTCTTCGTCTCCACCCCGATCTCCCGCGGAATCTCCGTCCGTCACCTCCTCGTCGAAAAGGGCACCACGTAGCCGGATTCTTTTACGGGCTCCCACCTCTGGACCGAGGCCACTCGGGCGCGAAGTTGGCTAGCCGACGCATCCAAGGGTACTGTAGGTTGTAGTGTAGATTCATTTTGCCTCATGGGGTTTGTGAAGTTGCCATGATGGAGGAATCAATATGAACTTTGGAAATGTGAGAAGGATTTTGTGAGCAAGCCAAAAATGAGATAATTAAATTTTTTTTCATGCAAAAATGAACCACACTCTTTTTTTTTCCTCTCATGTGGCCGGCCCCCCATCCTTGATGGAATGGTGGTGGAATCAACAAAAACAAGAAGGGAGGTGAGTGTAGGAAAAGTAGAGGGTGACCACATCCAAAGCAAACCTCACATCAACTCCTAATCACAATTAATGCAAATCAAGAGATGTAAAGAGAATATAATGATGATGGTCATATCATAATCCCTCAAATGCAAAGGACCCCCTCCACAAATGTAATTTGCACAATTGCAAATTACCCCCTCCATTGGAAAAGTCCGGCCGCGAAGGAACAGAAGAAAGCTGGCTGGAACGGAATGTAAACTGGCAACTACAGAAAACTGATCCCATAATAAATTACAGGAAAACCCCGCGGCTGCATATACATGCCCGCATTTGTATTCCCACTGAATACAAATGAAAAGAGACAAAACTACACTGTCTAATACTAGCATCCGGTTTAAGCCAAAACCGGCTAGTAAAATCCGTCCGATCACGATCCGTGCAATACCGCACGTATCTGATCGAACCCTGCCATATCTCCATATGGCCTCTACAGCGTTTCGCCCGAAACTTAAGTAACTGTCTGTGTGGGGGACTCTGAAGACTCGTCAATACTATGGCTGTGGATTTAACCACTAGCACGTCAGAGGTATTAGCCATACATGACGTGCCACCAGCTATTGACTAAAAGGGACGTCGATGAGCGAACTCGTCCTGACACCCTACTGAGCCTGTCAGTGACAATATCCGTACAGTCCGGTCCGTTCGTCTATGAGCATCGCTTGGCGGGCCTAGGTAGTTGGTAAAAGTCAGACCCCCAAAAGCGGTACAAGTCGTGTCGGAGTGTAGCCCAGAACACCCTGAGATACTACTGGAATACCTACCAGTAAATCTCCTGCCTCGGCCGAGGGCTTTGTGTAATGGCTCTCCTAGACACAGCGCGACCTCACCCCCAATACCGGGAGAGACGAACCCCTGCAGATCCGCTCACTGCCTCCATGTGGCTCAGGACTGTACCCAACTAAAACCTGTTTGCACGACTCCTTTGAGTCGTGGTAGGGTAGTAATCAAAGTACAGTGGGAACTCACACGAGACAAATGATGATCTCATGTCGATGAGCTAACCTGTACACATGTTACCAGGGAACTGCTATCTGACGTCTGGTATAATCCCAACTAGCAGGTTCCCGGCGAGTCCTGTCCGGTGTACTCATAACCCAGTGAGCACCTGTATACATCTTAGGTGAACCAACTGACACCAGTGGTTTGTGAGACCGGCCACCGCCCCTCGTCGGGGTCTCGACTGTATACACTAGTCTATTAATGGAGTATCGATGCCCAATCTCGAAACTCCCACGACTAGGGACCATTTAAGGATGTGCTTATAGACTACCAGCTCCCATGTATATGATCGCCCTCATACTGCTGGCAGTCAAGCAAGAATCCTAGGGGCTCTATCGTCGTGTAATAGCGACCTGTCAGGTCACCTAAAACAGTACACGATGATAAAGATAAACCAGATAGCATACTATCATCTTGAGTAAGACTGTCCTACCGGGATAGGTCCTCCCTCAATCATTGCAATCACGTGCCTGTGATCTAATAATTGACTCTGAGGGCATTATCTCCAAAAATCTCCCACTTGCACTCAAGGCTAATTATTGTGATAGCGCATACTCACAGCCTGTGTGATACCGAACACCCAACTCCTCTAGTTGTCAGTCTCACAAAACTCGTTTGAGAAACTATTGCGTTCGAGGAATAGCCTCTGTGAGTGGATCCGCTGTGATGTTTCTTTCTATGTCTCTCTATATCTCAGGTTCGCGGAGAAAGCCATCTCCCGAAATGAGCAATACCTGTCTTAGAATATGTTTGGATATCTGATGGGATCTAGCTCATAAATGAACTCCAAATCCAAACTTCTTAGACTGTATCGTCAACTGAACTTAATCAGTATCCTGCGCCATGCCTTCCCTCGGTATCCACCTGGACCACCTGTCTAATATACTGCCTCTCGTCAGAGGGAAAACTATAACTCTGACAGCCACTCTGCCATCCATGTCACCTTGGAAGCCTGAAATGATAACCGTCTCCTAAAAGAGGTTTTCGTTATCACATCCCTAGAACATCAACTTATGTTCTAAAACTATTTCCGACTGTTTCTCCAGGATTGGATTAATATCAACTTATTGCATCTACTGCAAGAACAACATCTGGTGTGGTAGTTGACATCTCATGATTGACTCAATTGCCTAAGCAAGTGATTTGCCAATCATGCACATCCCTCTCCCCTTTAATCTGTAAGACACCTTTAGAGAGGGTGACTCCATCACCTGCAGGTACACTACCGTGCCAGGAGTTTCCATTCTAAATACTCTTAGAATGCGGTCAAAATACCCAGATTAGGAAACCACCCAAATTTAGATCTAAAACCATAGATCTAGTAACCAGAATGTCTGATATAATATCCAAGTCCTGTGTGGAGAAACCACTGTGTGACGACCAAAGTATAACCGATCGTAGTACAGGAATATCACTTCCTACTCTGTGTATGTCATCCAAATACTAGGACATCACACCCTACTACCTTCTTAACAGATCCATCCCCTATTCTGATGAAGTCAAACCTATGACTGTCATATCAGAAATAGATGATCTGTCTCCGCTAAATCTGCTTTAGTCTGTAAATAGACATAAGCCTGATGTCCACCAATGCTTCCGCTGCTCCCACTGACTACGACAACCCTCTGGTAGAGTCATATAGACGTACACTTCTAAAGCTAGTTTAGAAGGACGCTATACTCATCCTTCTGCTGGGTCTCACAGTCTGGAACAACAGCAATGGCAAGTCTGGGTAAACAAGAACCTCCCTGCTACCGTCCTTGAGCATACCGATGTACCTCTCGAGTGCCTGAGGTTACCCACCATATCTGCAGAGTGGCCAATGGAATGTCAAATCAGATTGAATCTTTAGGTTCTTATCAAATCTTCAGTAATCGTTTGCAGTTCTGGGATCACTTCCAGTTCCACCATACTCCCACTACTGTTTTCTGAAAAAATCCAATTTTATTAAAACTGTGGCGAGTCAAGAACAATATTACTATTGATCTTCCAGATGGTAGAAAATCAACCCTCATCATAGCCTGGGTCAACCCACAAACAGCCACCGAAACGTGCCTTGAGTTATCCGGAGTCTGGTTTTAAGCATAAGCCGGACAACTCCTCGTACCTTAACAATGTCAAGATATGAACTGTTCTATATCCAATACAGAAACAGAGGCACTGATTTAATTGAACCAGATTCAAATCATGCACCTATCACCAGTGCATGTCAACTAAATGGAAGAGAGGCCGATCAACGTTACTCAACTTAGGAGTGCTTCCAATTATGAGTAACCTGAAAGAGAAGCAAGTTCTCTTAATCATTACTATCAACTGAGTACCATACACAAGTATCTACATCTTCGATCACCTTGAAGAATCCCGATACTTGCAACTCCTGGTTCTCTACTTTATTCATACATCTATAACTTCTCAAAACTTAGACCCTGTGTTTCTACGAAACACCTGTCTAAGAACTAGAGAAGTCATAAGTAAACCGAATATAGTACGAGGACCAACCCCTCTGTCCTAATGGACACTGGACAATATACAATACTCTGTATAAGTCCTCTGAGTCTAGTCACTCATTCACTGTGTGTCGTAGGTTGAAAACTGTACTTATGGTTAAGAAGAATTACACCGCTGTTCAATGCTCCTTACCTAACCATCCACTGATACAGGTAAATGTCATGGACATAATCTCAAAAAGGTATATCTCACTCTATGAAAATAGACGTACAGATATATCAATTTGAAATTGGTGCATAACAACGGATATTCAAAACCAAATATTTGCCGTCCGGCAAACAACCCAGGTGACTTCCTCAAATATCACCAATTACAACGAATTTCGATATAATGAGGATGATCACCTAATTCCCAATAACTTACTCCCACTCATCATCTGTAAAACCATACAGATGTGAGAATCATACCTGTTAAATACATACCCTGGAGCAAGTGTCTAACTCAGAAATCAGTTTTCTTTTAACAATACATAGTGAAACTGAAACATTGAAATGTTTCGATGGGGTATCCTGGTATTCTTAGTAATGCCTCTTCCATTATCCAGATTCACAACTGTAACCTTATATCTCTTTGCCATTTCTCCAAATCCCTTTATATGTCTTTAGTCATTACCTTCTGCACATCCCTTTAGGCCAAATGGTTTTCTTCCTTCCCTATCTTTCGGCACCAGCCTATGGTTTGGAAGAAAACTATCCAATAAGCATAATGGGTGTACTGTCCTAATCCTAGGAGCACTTGCAATGCGAGAGAAGGTGATGATAAAAGACAACCGAATAAACCTTATTCCTATTTCTCCTGAACCAGAATCCATCCCCGAACTGGAACAAGTTCCTTTCGAGTTCGTATATAACCATCCGATGGAGTATCCAAATAAACTGTGGATCTTCGTAGTGATACGGAGTGTTCTGGAGAAATACAAAGGTGATTTAGGATTGTCAAAGAAATACTTGGTTTGGTCGTGAATAGCAGTCGCAATTTACTTTGCCCTCTTACTAATCCCTTTCTTTGTCTTAACTTAATACCTTCTGCACACCATCGTTATGCTAATTGGTTTTCTTCATTCCCCACCATTCGGCACCAGATTAAGGTTTGGAAGAAGACTATCCAATTTGCGTAATAGGTGTACTATCTCCTAAACCAAGGAGTACTCGCAACCTGAGAGAAGGTAAAAGGAAAAGACAACTGAATAGTCCTATTCGTTTTCTCCAGAACCGGAAACCATCCTCAAATTCCTTCGAGTTCGTATCTAACCATACGATGGTTTTGTCCAATGGAAGTGGACGTTCGTAGTAATATGGGGTGTCCTGGAGAAAAGGGTAAAAGTAGGAGTGGAATGAGGTTTGCAACTTTGACAATCCAAAAGCCAGTCTTGTAAGAAGGTTCGGTTAATCTTGGTCACTGAGTCATAGTCTAGGGTCGGGTCAATAGTCACTGCCAAAGAGAGAGAGAAAAGAAACGCTCAGCATGCACTCTAACCTAGATCAGAATGGTTATCACTTTATCTAATCAGGAAACCTCCCACTGTAATGTCAGATTCTTCTCCAAACCTGAAAGAAGAATTAGCCGGGATCACCCGAGGAGTAAACCAACTCATCAGTGGGAATCGGGATCCAACTATCATCGCATGACAACGTGACGGAATCCACTCACGTCACCATATTCCAGAAGGTATGCGCATGCCTGGCAATTTTCAGTTTCTTTAGAAACTCCCGATGTATGTTTTTACCCCTAGGACCCAAGTGACCTTGACGGAGTCAACAAATCAAAGAGTCCTAGCCAAGTTCAACCCGTCATTATCTGGATTGCATTAAACCCACCCGTACATGCCCTTGACGGAGTCAACAAGGCCGCACGACTGTCCTAACCAATCCCATTTATGCAACAAACAAGCACTACTTAGCTACCGTACACTACGCCTTGACGGAGTCAACAAACGCAACACGAATACTAAATAATACTCGTAAGAAATGACGGAGGGCTACGGCTGGTTTTTGGCGAAAAAACCTTTAACGTAATGAACTTGATATTGTTGAAGGAACTGCATAATTTTTTATAAAAATATAGTGACGAAAACCTTTGCTAAAGAGGTCACTCCCGGTGAAGGGATCTCGGCTCTTTCCCCGTAGAATGAGGTGCAGGATATTTCAACTGAATACCACGATGCAAAGCAAAAGGCAATTGGCTATAGTGAAGTTATTGCCCTGACGCAAACTTCTGTCCAAGGGGTTACTCCCGGTGAAGGGATCTCGGCCCTTGCCTCGTCGACTGAGGAGCAGGATATTCCAACAGAATACCACGATGCAAAACAAAAGAGAACGCCCTTGCAATAACAGCTTTTTGAAAAATGTTCCAACAACATCAGAATAGGTTTGTTTAACTTGCATTGATCCGAATCAACGCAGTCCCATCAATTGATCACACCACAAAAGAACGAAAATAATGATGTACGTATATGCCATCCGCATTCGCCACTGGGTCCCGTCATCACCCGTTAGGTTATTTAACTAACGACAGAGCGGGGACTGGACTAGCACGGATGCAAAACATATACAACATCTACTAGTATATATACAATATATAATTTTCGCTCAAGGCGTGATAAAATATGCAGCATCACAGAAATGTAACCAGCATCACAGAATAATACAGATATTTGGGATCCTCGGGTTTCATAGAGCCGCTGCTGAAACCCGACGTTCCCCTGGTTGTGTGGATAGCCTGTGCAATGAAATCCTAGACCCCTACGGGCGCGGCAAGTTACCCGCCAAAACCTGAAGCGAGGCAGCCCCCTTCAGCTACGTGAATGGACCACCCAGCACTTCACGGAATCTGGTAACTTGGGCACCCCTCCTGGGTCAATCCTATACCCCCTACGAGTGCGGCGAATAGCCCGCCAATTCTAGTGTAAAGCCCCCTCCGTCTCAACGCCATGAGATGCGGGCTCGTTGCCATCTAGAACCCGGCTATCCGTGCACCCCTCCGCGGGCAATCCTAGTACAGAAAGTAAAATATACATACAACGGGTACATCAACCTCGACCTGGTCGTGCCCGAAAAGAATAATACAAACAGGCAGTGACGGCAGTCCACATGTCGGACGCTCGTTCCGCAATATCAAATGTACATATAAAACAAAACTGTACTACCACTGCAACCAGGCTATCCTCCACGACCAATCCGATACAACACAGCACAATCACAGAACATCAACGTGAATGTCATGTTCGCAAATCCGTCTAACCGGGCTATAGCAGTTAGACAGGATTTACCGATCAAGTGACATTCACGGTCGCAGATATAATGTAAATACTGTGAACCAGCATGTTTAAAATATCCTATCGAACAAATTTTATCAAGTGGGCCCCCAAGCATTACTGTAGCACTTACAGAAAATCTGGGCCCAAAAAGAATATACCAAAACCTCTATTTCCAGCCCAAAAGCCCACTGCAAAAATTTGGTGCGTTGACAAGTCAAAAGCGCGGCGGAACCGCGACCCAAGCATGGGTTTGGCCGCGGTTCCGCGGCGGTATGGAGAGATCTCGCGACCAAATTTTCACAGATTGCTTATATTTCCATGCACAGTATTCTGCAACAACCTGAAAAATTTTTTGGAGCCAAAAAAAATTTCGACAGAAACTGTGAATTTTGAAAATGCGGATTTTGGAATTTTGCTCGATCGAAGATGTAAACACACTAGAGCAAGCTAAGCTAGGTTAATAGCGTGGCTCTGATAACATGTTGCGCCACGGCAGCGCCCCGGCCTTCTATCCGAGGCCAAAATGCGGAATCAAAATTTTTTCTTAGCTTTTAAACTAGCGCTACCGCGGACAATAAAACCCGGATCGTAATCATTAACCTATACTAGCTAACAAGAGATGGGAAGAGAGTTATACCAAGTGATCCGTGTCCTCCGGTCTTCGTCTCCACTCCGATCTCCCGCGGAATCTCCGTCCGTCACCTCCTCGTCGAAAATGGCACCACGTAGCCGGATTCTTTTACGGGCTCCCACCTCTGGACCGAGGCAACTCGGGCGCGGAGTTGGCTAGCCGACGCGTCCAAGGGTACTGTAGGTTGTAGTGTAGATTCACTTTGCCTCATGGGGTTTGTGAAGTTGCCATGATGGAGGAATCAATATGAACTTTGGAGAGATGAGAAGGATTTTGTGAGCAAGCCAAAAATGAGATAACCAATTTTTTTTTCATGCAAAAATGAACCACACTCTTTTTTTTTCCTCTCATGTGGCCGGCCCCCCATCCTTGATGGAATGGTGGTGGAATCAACAAAAACAAGAAGGGAGGTGAGTGTAGGAAAAGTAGAGGGCGACCACATCCAATGCAAACCTCACATCAACTCCTAATCAACTCTAATCACAATTAATGCAAATCAAGTGATGTAAAGAGAATATAATGATGATGGTCATATTATAATCCCTCAAATGCAAAGGACCCCCTCCACAAATGTAATTTGCACAATTGCAAATTACCCCCTCCATCGGAAAAGTCCGGCCGCGAAGGAACAGAAGAAAGCTGGCTGGAACGGAATGCAAACTGGCAACTACAGAAAACTGATCCCGTAATAAATTACAGGAAAACCTCGCGGCTGCATATACATGCCCGCATTTGTATTCCCACTGAATACAAATGCAAAGAGACAAAACTACATTGTCTAATACTAGGATCCGGATTAAGCCAAAACCGGCTAGTAAAATCCGTTCGATCACGATCCGTGCAATACCGCACGTATCTGATCGAACCCTGCCATATCTCCATACGGCCTCTACAGTGTTTCGCCCGAAACTTGAGTAACTGTCTGTGTGGGGGACTCTACAGAGTCATCAATACTATAGCTGTGGATTTAACCACTAGCACGTCAGAGGTATTAGCCATACATGACGTGCCACCAGCTATTGACTAAAAGGGACGTCGATGAGCGAACTCATCCTGACACCCTACTGAGCCTGTCACTGACAATATCCGTACAGTTCGGTCCGTTCGTCTATGAGCATCGCATGGCGGGCCTAGGGGTTGGTAAAAGTCAGACCCCCAAAAGCGGTACAAGTCGTGTTGGAGTGTAGCCCAGAACACCCTGAGATACTACTGGAATACCTACCAGTAAATCTCCTGTCTCGGCCGAGGGCTTTGTGTAATGGCTCTTCTAGACACAGCGCGACCTCACCCCCAATACCGGGAGAGACGAACCCCTGCAGATCCGCTCACTGCCTCCATGTGGCTCGGGACTGTACCCAACTAAAACCTGTTTGCACGACTCCTTTGAGCCGTGGTAGGGTAGTAATCAAAGTACAGTGGGAAATCACACGAGACAAATGACGATCTCAGGTCGATGAACTAACCTGTACACATGTTACCAGGGAACTGCTATCTGATGTCTGGTATAATCCCAACTAGCAGGTTCCCGGCGAGTCCTGTCCAGTGTATCATAACCCAATGAGCACCTGTATACATCTTAGGTGAACCAACTGACACCAGTGGCTTGTGAGACCGGCCACCGCCCCTCGTCGGGGTCTCGACTGTATACACTAGTCTACTAATGGAGTATCGATGCCCAGTCTCGAAACTCCCACGACTAGGGACCATTTAAGGATGTGCTTATAGACTACCAGCTTCCATGTATATGATCGCCCTCATACTGCTGGCAGTCAAGCAAGAATCCTAGGGGCTCTATCGTCGTGTAATAGCGACCTGTCAGGTCACCTAAAACAGTACACGATGATAAAGATAAACCAGATAGCATACTATCATCTTGAGTAAGACTGTCCTACCGGGATAGGTCCTCCCTCAATCATTGCAATCACGTGCCTGTGATCCAATACTTGACTCTGAGGGCACTATCTCCAATAACAGGAGCCAGTTTATTTGGATTAAAATTCCTCCGTCTCACCTTCATATCCTGTATCACTGCATCATTTTTGTTTGAATGAAGGTGAGTGAAAAGAATAAGTTTGGGTGAAGTTCTTCACTTATATATTTTGCCCCCACTAATAATTCCCCCCAGGCTTACAGTTTTTGTAGGTATAGCGGTTGGCAACAGTAAGGACACTGTTGAAAACAAGCTTGGGGGAGGTTTGTGCTTATTTTTGCATCATTTGCATAAGCACAAAATATTTCTTTTAAAAACCTATAAAAATTAAAAAAATTTCAAAAACTCATAAAAATTTAAAAATTTTCAAAATATAAAAATATTTTAATATTTACACTTTTTGTATATAAATAAGATAATAAAAGTTTAGATAGTGAACAATTACATCCATGAGATTAGAAAAATTTAAGAAAACTAAGAAAATTAGAAGTTTTCTTATACGAACTAGTAATAAGTAGTTATGAGCCGTTGTCCCAAGGGTTAGTAAGATGAAGGTAGTCACTAATCTGAGGATAAAACTAAGTCTGAAAAATAGTTTCTATTCTGGAAGCCAGACATTTTGAACGTTGCTACCCTGCTATTCGTACTTACACACGTCTTGAAGCCTGGGATAATAGAGGATACATTGAAATGCTCTTGTCTTAAAGTCGATGTATGAAGGAAATAAAAAAAAAGTGAATGAAAAAAATATATAAAGTGGTGAGAAAAATGAACACTGGTTTTTTTATCGCCGAGGGCAATAAAAAAATATATAGCGAGGGTGCCTCTTCACCTAGTGCCCTAAAGCCAACTGGTCTGGGAGTCACTGCTATGCCTTAGGTGGTGCAAGACGAGAAAATATACTAAATAAGCAAGCACATGAGTAATCGGTCGGTTAGTACCTCAAGAAGTATTAACGGTCGTATAAAAGTGTGTGAGCAATCTCATCTAAATATTCATTAATTAAAAAGTACTGAGGCTGATGGACAAGAGTTTGATAGCTTGAATTGAATTCTTCGGGTGTAGGGATGTCCTTTACACACACGCAGGGTGATATGATCGATGTTTGGAAGAAAGATAGGAATGAAGAATAAGACGATGTTTTATTGAGGGAGGACGTGATTTCTAACATCTTTTCATGACCATTAAGATAGAGCTCATGACAACCGAAAAGCTAGCTTAGTTGGAAACCCTAATTTTCAAGGCTTTTCTTTTACAATTCTTGTCTTTAAATGTAATATTCATGATCTTTCTTTTATTATTGAATTTTGTGGGTGCAATCCGCTGAAAACCCTCAGGAGACAACACTCCTCTTACTAGAGACACTTAGAGGTTTAAAGGCTTGTTGCACGTGCTCAGTGCAATCGTGTTGCCTACGAAAGTGTGCTAGTTAGTTTTTCTCTTTCTTTATTTTCTCCTTCTCTTTTTAATAAAAAGCGCTCGAGACGATCGAAATTAAGTTTGGGGGAATTTGATTAGTCGAAAATATTGCATCTTTAAACCGGCAATTTCCCTATCATTTGCATTCATATAGAAGTGTTCGGCATTCATATAGCACATATTAGCAAAACAGTCGTAAAATATCAGATTACATGTGTTAGACCTTAAAACCGGCATTTCTAGGGAAATTGACTGCATTTCATAACATGGCATCATTTCTATATTGCGCAACTTGTGTGTTCGAAGTCCGTGCAGGGAAATCTAGAAGATCGGTCAAAATTACAAAATAAAGACGGCTAAAAGATATGCCAACTCAAGGATTTGGATTCTGGTAGTGATCTAGAAGGAAGTTTGGGATTCAATATATCAGAGAATAATACCAAAGACCGAGCAAAGCCACACAGGAAGTTTAAAGCCCTAAGGCCACTACTCGGCCGCGGAACCGCGACCTAAGCCGCCTTGCGCCGCAGTTCCGCGGTTACCTTTCCACCTCTGCCTCTCTACCTTGCATCATAACTCTTCTATCAAGTTAAGCATCTCAGAAACCACTGCAATTTCCAGAAAACTCCTGAACATTCTGCCAGATCAGCAAACCTTGGGATTTAAACTAAACTAGCTTCCATTCTAGAACCTTCTCCCTAAACCCTAGCTTAAAGCCTAAGCTATGCTCCTAACTAATTACTTCTAGAAGCCTCTTCCTACAACAAACTTTTGGAGGGAATTGCTAATTCAAATCCAAGACCTAGAGTTTGGAAAACCTATAAATAGACCCTAAGGCTCACTTGTTGAAGGAGGATTGATTGTTGGCTAATCTCTAGTTAATCTTTAGCTCCTCAATTCAATTGTTGTGGTTGTTCTTCATCTTCAACCCAACAAAAACCACCTCCAAACCCTAATCCTAATCCAATCTAGAAATACCCAATTCAAGATTCATGGAGTTCAAGCAAAGCAAGTCTTCGACGACCCTTTGAAGCAAAGCCGGACTTCAACGGAGCACGAGATCCGAGCGATCCAAGACTCAAGGAGCTGAGCGATGTACGATTCGACGAGCGAAGTTCCTAGCTCTTGTAATTCTTGAGAGTTGTAACTACTTGTTGATGTAATAAATGTGAAGATTCTTTAAACTTGTTTACATTTCAATTCAAGCTTCATGATTTTATTTTGATTCTTGAATGTATTCTTTGTGATGATGTGTGAATAAACTCCGCTCGTGGAGAAGTCGAGATGATTGTAGAATGATGATGTTGATGAATTTTTAAACGTTTTCTTAAGTCCTATAGCAATTGTAAATTCTTGAAAATAGAATGATCGATGATCTAGATCGATGTGAAATGTCTTCTTGATTCTTTTCACACGATCTAAAGATTAACGATCGATCAATGGATTTTCAAGAAGCTATCTAGCGAATGTGATTGATCGAAAGGACAAAGGATAGGACGAAAAAACCCTAATTATTCCCAAGATCCTTAAACCTCGATCAATCTACATCGAGTAGCATCAATTCGTTAATGGATAAGAAACGTTAATCTTTAGTCTTCTTCACATCTACAATCTAATCGATTCCTATGAGTTTTACTTCAAATCTTGAAAACCAAATCGATTGGAATTATATCACATCTTGATTCTTGATGTTTATCGTTTTCTTGATTCTTGATTAGAATAGTGACATTTGAACTCATCGATAAAATCTTGAATCATTTTGCTTTTCTTTTCTATTAAAGTTTCGATTCAAACAAAACAAAATACGAACGAATCTCACAATCCCTGAGGACGATCCGCACTTGCTAACGAAATCTATACACGACACCGTTATTGATTGCGGTCAAATATTTTTGGTTGTGATTTCTATTTTCTATTTTCTAAATACCGACACAACGAGAATTTCATATCAATCAGGTGACTATATTGAGAAATCTAAGAACGGGATAGTTACCGACAAAAGAAAAAATCCGTGTATATGTTTTGTGTGTGCGTTTGTCGTTGAAAAGATTAAATTATCAAAGGTATGTTAACCGATAGACTGGGACTAAGTGGTGCTTTTAGTTTCATATATGAGTATCGATGAGAATATGAAGGTTTCATATTATCATCGAGTATCATATATTAGTTTTAACTTGAACATCTTGAATCACTCTCTAATGATGCGTTTGATGTGTATTCTTGAAGTATGCGTGTGTTCTGGTAGTCGGTGGTAAGGCTTCTATCCCATTAAGAATGTATAGAGCGAACACACATTCGCTTGTGCTTTCAACCGTTTCGAGTAAATTTCGGAAGCACCTCCCCGCTGTTCTACGAGTACACTGTAATAGAATAGATAATCATTTCAAAGCTGTGAAACAACGTTGAAATGAACATCTAATCTATCTTTGTACACGGAGAACCAGGGGAAAGGTACTGACGAAATATCTCGAAATGGATGAAAACACAAGTGAATGAAGGTGTTTGCTTTATACATTCCTAACTTGTCCACACGGGACAAATCTATTGGTTATTATACAATTGAATCTTCTCGTCACATAGACTATAAGACGGTTGTTAGTATCGAGCTATACCGTCCGATATTTAACAACCTTCATATAGTTCTATGTCACGACGAATATCGAACGTATGTTAACCGATAAACGGGGACTAAGTAGCGATTTTAGTTTCATATATGAGTATCGATGAGAATATGAAGGTTTCATATTATCATCGAGTATCATATATTGGTTTTAATTTGAACATCTTGAATCACCCTCTAATGATGCGTTTGTTGTGTATTCTTATTGTATGTGTGCATTACGGTTTTCGGGGGTAAGGCTTCTATCCCATTAAGAATGTATAGAGCGAACACCCATTCGCTTATGCTTTCAACCGTTTCGAGTAAATTTCGGCAGCACCTCCCCATTGTTCTCCGAGTACACTGTAATAGAATAGATAATCATTTCAAAGCTGTGAAACAACGTTGAAATGAACATCTAATCTATCTTTGTACACGGAGAACCAGGGGAAAGGTACCGACGAAATATCTCGAAACGGATGAAAACACAAGTGAATGATGGTGTTTCCTTTATACATTCCTAACTTGTCCACACGAGACAAATCTATCGATTATCATACGATTGAATCTTCTCGTCACATAGACTATACGACGGTTGTTAGTATCGAGCTATACCTTCTGATATTTAACAACCTTCGTATAGTTCTATGTCACGACGAACATCGAACGTATGTTAATCGATAGACAGGGACTAAATGGCGCTTTTAGTTTCATATATGAGTATCGATGAGAATATGAAGGTTTCATATTATCATCGAATATCATATATTGGTTTTAACTTGAACATCTTGAATCACTCTCTAATGATGCGTTTGTTGTGTATTCTTGTTGTATGTGTAACATGATTTTAAACTTATGAAATAATACTTGCTTAGTTACTTGCAAATTGATCGACATTGCATGTTAAATTTCGGCTTCGTATGTACCAAGAACTAGTATCTCCAGAAATGTATTAGATATCAATTTGGATATTTCAATCTACCACACATCTGTATCCATATGCATAAAATGGATGCATTTCATATATCCATATTTTGAGTTATCCATATTTATCGTGTGAAAACAAAAGAGTATGAAAACAACGTGTTCTTGTATATCTATATATTAGACCATTGAGATCAAGATTGATAGAACTGATCATCTACAAAGAGATTAAGGATTGACTTTTGACAGCCATATGGAGGAAAATTTTCTCCTACGGCAACCTAATAATATACCCATTATCCTCATATATACATATATGTAGGCAGGCATAGATACATACATGCAAATATTTGAAAAATTAATATATCAACCAAAAACTATTATTGCAATGGCATTCATCTATAACAATCAACAATTAAAACTATAAATGTAGGATACTGATATCATAAAGTATTATACGCAACATATGAATTCACATGACTGAAACATGCATCAAAAAACATGCTCATCCAAAAGAAAGGCCACTGTTAACAAATATAGACAAATACGTCATAAAAACAGTAACTAACTTGTTGATTAGTATCTGGATCAAGAAAATGATAGGAAAAACAATTGACTATGATCTATAATGACAAGTCTATTACCATGACTCTCGACTAACAAAGGTGGCTTTTCGTCCTCGGTAGCTTGATAATTGGGATTTGATGGCGAATAAAAATATGCATATGTTGTTTGACCGGGAACTTCAATAGGAAACTCAATAAGGTCGGGTGTACTGAAGTACGCTTTGTATTTCGCTATATCAGGTGATGAAGCCCAAGCCTTGGCCCCAGCCCCAACCAAACCCCAACCCCAACCGAACCCTAGCCCCAGCCCAGCTCCAGCCCCAACCGAACCCCAACCTTAACCCCAATCCCAACCGAACCCCAACCCAACTGAACCCTAACCCTAACCCTAATCCTAACCTAAACCGAACCCGATGCCTAACCCTAACCCTCACCCCTACCCGAACCCTGAACCCTAGACCTAACATCTCAAAATTATAATTAATTTGAGATTTACTAACATGTAGCGGGCGGTGGAGGAGACGACAGAGAAGACCGGTGGTTGACGACGATCGACGACGAGTCGCGGACGGTGGCGACGAGGAAGTCGACGAGGAAGTTTTGGGAACGACCGAGGAAGGTGGAGACGACACGCGGAGGGCGGTGGCGACGAGGCACGGGAACGAGCGATCGAGGCGCGAGAGAGTGAGAGAGAATTTTTGGGAACGATCGATGACTTTTCTGTGCTTTTTTTTAATTAATAACCTATTTATATGCCCCGACGGACATAACCGTAGGTCCACCGTTTGCGGCTCCGTAGGGCCAAACAATAAATTACGATTTAATATTTTTAAATTAGAACGTAAGGCACCGTAGGGACAACGATAGGGACCTACGGATAAATCCGTAGGGGGCAAGAAATAGTTGCCCCTACGGATTCCTGGGTCCGTAGGGGCAACCCCATATTGTAGTAGTGTGGTCATCTTTCCAAACTGAAAGATCCTTAGATCAATAATCCAACGGTGCCTAGGCAAGCTGGATTGATACATATCAATTCAAATCTTATAGTCAGGAATTTACCCTAACTACTCCCTTCCTATAAATAGAATTAGAGGGGGAAGAAATAACCAATCTACATAGAGAGAATTCACATCCACAAAAAGAAAATTCTCAAGAGATCGCAGGGTCCATCAGGAAAGAATTTCTTCTTAAAGAAAACCATAGCAAAACTAGGTACAAAAAAGAGAAATCTTTTTTTTTGAAGCCTCGGCTTTATTAGAGCCCCGACTCTGTGTAAGATCAAAGATCATAAAGGAAATTTTTTAACTTTTCCCCCTTCAAGATGAGAACAAACATTAAGGACATGAAAAACGAATTATAGGCTTCATGGAATAAAGTTCCTACCGAAAACATATGTTTTCATCAAGAATCACAAACAAAGATCACAAAAAGAAGCATGCGCTTCTAAGGTGAAAGCAAAGCTTTCTAAAACTCGTTGACTTTAATCAAGAAGAACAGAGGCAGAAGATTGAAGCATATGCTTCTTTGAAAACTTTGGCTTTGTTTAAAAGTTATCAACTTTCATGATAGTGCACAAAGCACGTGATAAAGCCAGCGTCGAAGCCAAGGATAGTGTCAAACAAGTGCACACCACGCGTAATGCATGGGCGCAAAAACTATGTCCCACTAAGCCCAGCGCAGCACATGAGTGCCACGTGCAATGTACGAGAGCCAGCGCTATGCGCAATGCAAGTGGGCAAGCGCACCTATTTCCTGAGCGCAAGTGCGCATCATTTCTGTGCCAAACAACACTAAGACTTAACAAATTGGCTAAGTATTGAAGTTTAGGCTTCACCGATGATCTAATGATCTATAGAGAACAATGTTCTCAATATATAACTAAGTCATCTAAGTTAGACTAGTTCTTAAATGAGACTATGTGTTCTTAGGTAGAGCATATGCTCCCCAAAACCCTCTAAGTAGACCTTAGAACTCAAATGAGATTAATGTGTCCTTAGACAGAGTTTCTGCTCTCATGTGAGCCGATGGACCTCACAAATGTGAGAACTAAAACCTAAGTTCACTCCCGTTGGCAAATCAAGACACCAACGTGGACGCCGTCAAGAAAATGCTTAACCCAAAACCTGAAATATATATATATATACAGATTTATATATATATATATATATACAGATTTGGAATAATCCGCGCCCTACGGTCGATGACAAAATTAGTCTCCGTATCTAATCCAAGGGCAAACCAAATAAACAAATAAAAACACGACACGCGAAGCAAAGAGTTTGGAGTGTAGAAATTTATTGTCATGCACGACAACGTAATTAACCACAGGAGCTTATGCCTGTAGGAAAAATCCATCCCCACAATCAATAAACCACTCAACCTGAGAGGGAATCTGAAGTCAGTTATATCGGACACATCCTTCCAAACATCCGATATACAACGCTATAATTAGTTAATGTCTTCGGAGAGTTGGATAGATCAAACCGAAGCATCTGCCCCCAAATTCAGGCAAAACATTCTATCCCAGTTAGTCTGACCAGTTTTCGGCTGTAAACAAGATTAATGTCTAATGCTTTTACAGTTTAAGTAATATACGTACCCTAAATTCATCAAAACTAAATTCATCAAAACTAAAGTGTTGAATCATGGCGGCTCGGTACTCGTCTGTCCAAGTCACGGGCTTCGCCGCCCATTTCTCTACATTGGTGGGAGCGTCCCTCCATTTCTTATGGTCTTGGTGTTTATGATCATGCTAACTCCCGACATGAATATAAATAATCTCTCTAGGAAAACGTGCAGAGGCACACGAAAGCAGTCAATCCACCAAACTACGTAGAGCGCGCCCACAAAGAAACACCGAAAAGGTATTAGCAGCATACATATATATATGCAAATTGCAACGGGCAGTAACTGTTGCATGATCATATGGCAGTCATGACTTTTAAGGTGTGAAAGTTTTTTATGTTTCTTGTCCATACACTTAGAGGTATTAGATGAGTAACCGTCATGAACCCTTACTTGCTTAAAAAAACTGAGAAAAACACCTTTATCGCTAGAAGATATCATGTACTTCGCTGCAGAAATTGACCATCTACCATCCTCGCTTCTTATGGATGCAATTCTGGATGCAACCTCTCTTTCAAGAGCCACTGTCGCACCGCAAGTGTATCCTTATATTTAGATTTCACATTCAATAAAGTGTTAAGGAGCGCATACGTTCTTCTCGATATGCATGAAGTCTAAATTATTACGCAGATTGAGATCGCGTCAATATACTAGTTTGTTGAAAATGGGATTCTTCCTCCAGTGACTACCAGCAACGCGTGGAATTGTACTCTCTATCGTCCTCCCGAAAACAACAGTATTGAAAGCTTGTGTGGCCTCCTACAACTTTAAACCCGTCGGCTTAGATGGGACACACATATGCTCTTGTTTACCATTGAACTTGCTACGATTACGAAGATATGGATGGTTTCTATCTAACTATCGACAGTGACCTATGTAACATTTTATATTCTACGCGTCTACTCTAGGATCGCTTACAGTTTCCTCTAGACATACCAGGAAAGCTTTGTAAGCTTTAGTGCTCCATCCTAACAATACATCGTATGCTGAAAAATCTTTGATTGTCTACAAGAGCGCCGCATGAAGTATGAATGTCTCCTTCTTGTGGGCATCGTAAATTTTCTTACCTGACACCTAGAACTCCTTTAGCTCCTCAATCAACGGTCTCAAGTATACATCGATGTTATTTGAAGGAGAGCTTCTTTTAGGGATCAATAAAGACATTTGTGTGTAGGAATGCTTCATACTCATCCATGAAGGTAGATTATAAACAACAAGAGTAACTAGCCATATACCGTAATTCGCACCGTGGCTGAATGGTTCCATGCTATGTGCAGAAAACCAAGCCTTACATTACGGGCATCTACAGCAAAACCTTTATTGGATATAATTCCCTCAAGGCAATTATTGTAATTACACGTAGGCGATTATGATCATTGAGGGATGACCTATACATGTAGAACATTCTTACTCGATGGTTTATTTTTATACTATATGGTTTGTTTTTATCATTGATGTATATACGTTTTACTTTTTATTACATATCGCTAATACATAATGATGAAGCCTATAGGATTCTTGCTTGACTACCAGCATTATGATGGAGATCATATACGTGAGAGTTAGGTAGTCCATAAGTACATTCTTAATTGTCCCTAGTCGAGAGAGTACCGAGACTGGGCATCGATATTTCAGAGTAGACTAGTGTAAACATTTCTAGACCCCGACAAGGGGTTTTGGCTGGTCTCAGAAACCATTGGTGTTGTTCACCGCCGAAAGACCGGACCGAGACGTTGGGACGTCTAGCCTGAATTTGGGGGCAGATACTATTTGGACGTATCCATTCACCTTTTCGAAAATACCAAGTTGATTTATAGCATCATATATCGGAGGTTTGGATAGACGCGACCGTTGTAGCAGAATTTATTAGATTCCTCCTCATTTGTGAGGGGTTTTTGATTGTGGGGACGCTCTTCCCTGCAGGCGCAAGGCCCTGCAGTTAATTACGTTATCGCGCTGCGATAACCACTTTCTCTTTCTCCGGCAGTTCACTTCGTGTCGTATGTATTTGGTTTATTTTGGGTTGCCCGTTGATTGTATATGGAGACTATTTTATGTCGTCGCTCATAGGGCTCGGATTAGTCTAAATCCATATATTTTAGATTTGGGATTTTGAGCTTAAGTTATACTTTCCTTTAGTTCAAAAAAATATTTTGTTTGGTTTAAGAACCGTTAATGAGCATTTAGGCTCAATTTATTTTAACTAAGAATACGTTAGTCTTATTTGAGACTAAGATCCACTTAACAACATTTTAGGGATCATCAAATTTTGTTGAGATCCAACAACAGAGCATTTGGGCTCAGCTGCAAGAAATTTCAAAGACTTAGCCAATTTGGGCTTGGTCTGCTCATTTTTTTTGTTCAAAAGTGCTCAGCACTTATTTGTGTTCGGTTTGCTCAGCTCCTTTTTCTTTATGTAGAAGTGCTAAGCACTTGTTTGGGGCTCTGGCGCTCACATGTGTATCATGTGAAGCACTCAGTCATGAGTGCTTCCCAATAAGTGCTAATCACTTTAGTCATTTTGATTGAATATGAAGTGTTAAACACTTTTGTATTGCGTCCATATGAGGAGCACGTGAGGCACTGGCACTGCCTAATCAGTGCTAAACACTCATCCGTTTTAGCTGTATATGAAGTGCAAACACTTTTACTCAGCGCTCACGTGTGTTTCACGTGAGTCGCCGGCCTTCTGTCTTGGGCGTATACGTGTTTTTCATGTGAGGCGTTGAGTCCTTTGTTGGGGACGCCCTCGTGGGAAGCACTTGAGGCGCTAATTTCTTTTCCTTTCTTGAGATTGAATATTTGTTAATGGCATTTTGACCATTAATGATCATCAAGATCTTTGTTTTGAAGATCTGGGATCAAGCCTTCTTTTAAGAACTAAGTTCTTATTATATATTTTTTTATAAGAACTAAGTTTCTTTATAGAGTTAAACCATGTTTTCAGAGGAATTAAATTCCTAGAATATAGGTTCCTTTTTCTTTCTTTTTCTTTTAACCTAGTTTTTTTCCCCTAGATTTTGAGTTTGAAGAATAGAATCTCCCCGATGAGAATTGAATTCTCAAGTTGTGGGGAGATTTGCATTGCAAATCTCAAATCAGAGAAAGAACTAAGTTCTTATATGAAGGGTTAAACCCTTATTTCCGTTTTTACTAGGCAAGGGAGATAATTTGATCTCTTTTTTTTACCTAGTATTTGAAAGGAGGGAGATCTTCTTCTTCTTTTTGAGGAAGCTTATGAGGCCGATTCTCTCTTTTTGTGTATGTGTTCCTATGAGACTTGGAGTCTTGGATCCTTTATTTATGAGAGGCAAATTGTTAATTAGTTTTGAGAAAATATCTTATTGAGAGATACCAATTGATTTAATTGGTCTCAAAGATTATTTGGAGAATTTTATCCACCGTTGGATTTTTGATCTAAGAATTTCTGTTTTATAGAATATGTTTTCTTATTTTTAATAAGATTGGGGAATTATTTTCCCATAGATAGAATTTCATTGTATCAATCCGTGATTTTTAATCACCATTTGACTTTTAATCAAAGGATGCTCTGTTTTACATATCACAATCTTTCTTTGTTTAGAAAAATTGGGGAAATATATTCCCAAAATAGAATTTAATTCTATCATTGGATCTTTGATCCTACCGAGAATATCTCTCACTTGGAAAGATTAGGTAGATATTTTCTCCTAGTAGAATTTAATTCTATTATCTGATGATTTATTATCAGTATTGGATTTTTGATCCAATGACTGTTTAAGAGTGAATATTCCAGATTTTAGGGAAATATCCCCCATGTAGAATTTAATTCTACCTGCTTTTAATTTGGACGCCGACGCTCACGTACTGTGCATGTGGGCGCCACTTAAGAATTTAATTCTTATATATGATAGGTGCTCCTGTGCTTTGCACATTGGCGCCCACGTGAACTTCACGTGCGTTGCCACCATAGGATTTAATCCTATAAGAGCTTGACACTGGCGCTCTCATGAGGAGCACGTGATGCTCTGCTTCATTAGAATTTAACAGATCTTAGCTCTTTTTATTATATGTTTAATTATTAGGGGAACAGATGTTGTGTCGCCTAAGATAGTATATAGCTGCTCATTGGAGGTGAGTACACTGGACGGACTCGTAGAGAACTTCTAGATGGTATTATACCTATCATCAGATAGCATTTCTCTAGTGGTATGAGTATAGGTTAGTTTTTGACCTAAGATCATCATTTGTCTCATATGATTTTCCACTGTACTTAGATTACTACCCTATCATGGCTCAAAGGAGTCGTCCAAACATGTTTTAGTTGGGTGCAGTCCCAAGCCACATAGAGGCAGTAAGCGATTGTCATGGACTCGTCTTTCCTGATATTAGGAGTCGATGTCACGCTGTGTTCAGTTGGCCATCACCCTAAATCTTCGGCCACGGTGGATAAGATTTACTGATAGGAGTCCAATAGTTTCTCGGTTGGTGATGAGCTTGACACCGGCAGGACTTATTGGGTTATTATAGATATGAAATTATCAACCCCTTAGACCCGGTATGCGATACTCTTAGACGAAGAGACCGGATTGTACGGAGATTGTTACATTCAGGCTTAGTAGGGTACGAACGGATATTATTGTCAACCTCCCTTTCGGTAGATACCTGGGTAGCCATTACATATAGCTAGTGCCGCTGACATGCTTGAGGTTTTGGATTTATTCAGCAAATCACTGCCAGCGTATTGTCGAGTCTTTACAATCCTATACAAAGAGTTTTCCCGGTTCAGGCGATATTATGTAGAGGCCACATATTGATACGTGCAGGTGTAAAATTAAATACATATATTTTCTACACGGATTTTAATCGGACGGTTGATAATACTAGCCGGCTTAGGATTAAACTGGATTATTAAATCAAGTATTGATTTAATAATATATATTCTAGTATTATTGTTCACTATTTATTTTCTCTCTCTTGGCTATTCGTATTTTTATACGGATATGCGTATATGTATTTCGATACATATACCGAGTTGTATTCCGTATTTATACGGAATACTTCTAGAAGAAGGACACCTCATTACTGATTTTCTTTTTTGAAAATCAATTAGAAATAAGGTGGAGGGTGAGGTAGCTTTAGGTATGGTTGAGGGCATGTAGAGAAGGACGGGCTTCATTTGTTTATTGCAAAATTGTTGTAATATTTTTATTGGATGGTTGAAAATATATGAAGCCATTACTCACTCTCATTCATACATTCTAAGACTTAGCCTTTTTTCATGGGCGCTCTTGCTATCATCTTCTTCTTCCTTCTTGTTCATATCTCTTTTGGGCTTTGGTTTGTGAGAGAAAATGATAGTGGAAAAATCCTACATCTTCACACTCCATTTCTAGCAAGTTTGGAGCGTCGGTTGCTTCACTAGATAAAGCTGTAGCTTGGATCAGCTTCTCTCGGGTGGATCATTTTCGGTAAGTGTGGTCGTTTCTCAAGCTTTCTTCCGACGTCCTACGAGGAGCTTGGAGGAAAATACAAAAATACGGTACATGACAAAACCAACCAAGCTATTTTTGGCTTGGAAAGATCCCTCCACAATCACATTACGGTTGTCAATCGGATATCAAGATTTGTAAATAAAATCTAATCAACATATGTCCATCTTCCACAATAAATACTAAATAAGAAATATATAGCGAAAACGAATAAAGATCCAATAAAGAAAAAATATCCAGATCACGCCCCTCATGGGGATCACAACGATAAACTTAAACTAAGAAATAAAATAAACTAAGTATCTCAAAATTAATCGTCCAGCTCCTTACTGCTCAGCTTGCTTGACAAATACTTTTGATCTTCCCGCGACAAAGTTAAAGGAACTGGGTCATGCAAAACCCAGACGTCGGTGCATCATAGATATCAATAACAATAATAATAATCAGAATAGGATACTATAATGAAACACGAGTATAAATCATAAGCACGGGTATAAAATAGTAGCTATATATGTGTCACGTATATCCTAAAGTCCGTACTTCTAGATTATCTATTCCATAAGTCTTTGAAACTAATTAATGTAATCTCCATCGTAACTCAATAGTATATATCCCGTTCATTCCCCCACAGGACCACGGCAAAATATATTTCTTTTATTCCCCACGGGACCACGGTACAATAAACAGCGGTTATTCCGTTCACGTCCGAAATCACGGCAAATAATAATAATATCCTCTTGAGTTATGTTTCGATTACATTCTTGATTTCTCCTTTCCCCCAGGTTTCGTGTTCAAATTAGATATTAACATATCTACCTAATGACAACACAGAATTAAGCAGGTACATATCTTATCTATCTAGACAACAAGTCACGTCAATCAGGACAATAAGTCAGGATTGTTGGCATTAGTAATAATCCAAGTAACAAATCTAGTAATGTGTCATGAACATGTCAGGTAGTGTGTTAACATGATAAATACTAGATGGAAGACAGTAACCAGTTCATTTAAACAGTGAAGGAATAACTAATGTATTTTATTTAAAAATGTAATATTAATTAATTAACTAATTTACTATATAAAAACCTGTGTGTAGTAATATTTACGTCTGCTACTAAATATACTGTCAAATAGGTAAAAGACCACGAACTATAATGGAATTATAATGAACTATAACAAACTAGCATGCAACCAGATAAACTTGTTATAAAGTATGAATTAATGCTATCATATTGTATATCGATAATACTTACCAAATAATAAAATACATATACAATATTTAATTATATCAATATTGATATACATAAAATAGCATGTAGCAAGTTTAGAAACTTGCCTCGATTGATATACTCACAACGAAAAACAGATTTTCCGAACGACGGCGAAGTTCAAATTCACGACGTATACATGACCTTGGCCACAAACGACAGTGTAATGCTCTGGGGTAACCGCTGGTGCTTTGTGGAATTCCCAGAGGCTAGTGTTTAGGGTCGAATGCGAAGGCGACAAGTCGGGGTTTGTCGGTGACGAGAAAAAGTCAGAAAAAAACAACTTGAGAAAGAAGAAAGAGAGAAAAGAGATGAAGGGTTCTGGGTTTTAAAAGAGATGATGACTGGAGATGAAGTCTGGGTCGATTTCGTCGGCGAGGAACTGGGGTGACAACGACGGTGTAGCAGGTTTAGGCGACGACAATGGAAAAGGAGAAAAGGAGAAGAAGGGGAATCAGTGTTCGGTTGTGGGGTCGGAACTCCGGCGAGGTCACAGGGAAGGAGGAGGTAGCGAAGGTGAAGAAGAGGAGGTGACGATGACAACGAGGTGGGGACGGCGACGAGATGGCGAGGGCGTGGGTTAGGTCTCGGGCGAGAGGTGAGGACGAGAGGAGAGAGAGAGTTAGAAATAATAAAAGTATAAAAGTATATATTATTATTTTTATATATATAGTTTATGTATTATATATTTATATATGTATTATGATTTTTAGGTAATATCAAATGTTACCAAACTTTCACCCGAATATTTCTAAAAATATATTTTCTAGAAATATACACAAACGTAAAATTTTAAACCATAATGTGATAATCTTATATTAAATACATATACCCCTAAGTAAGATTTAAATAAAAATATATAAAGATTTAATTAAAGATATATAGATTATTAAATATTTTGTCAACTTATATTTTAGGATTTGCACATAATAGATAAAAGTTAAATGGGATATGAGATGATATACTATGCAATATAAGGTAGCAAAATATTATTTTATTCATAACTTGTGATATATAAATATATATAAATATTAAATATATAATGTAGGTATTATACTGGATTCACATAGATACACTTTACTGGTAAATTTTAGATACAATCTTACACCATATTGGGTTCTAAACATGCAGGTCGGGTCGGATAACGAATACTACTATTTGAATCATTCGCAACCTAATAGATAAAATAAAAGAATTATAAAACAAGTATTAGAAACACCAAGCTATAGTGTATAAACGTACTAGGGTGTTACATGTACTAAGAACTTTCAATGATATCAAATCTATTAGGTAGGAATGCCGACCCATGGGGGGTTATCACTGTGTGATAGTAATGGCGAAGCGCATGCTCTTACCCCCAGGGTGCCCTGCATGGATTACTCCGGCGGGTTATAGTCCGTCATGAAGGGACAATGTAAAAAATAGCTGCTGAGGGAATTTTAGGTGCCACGGCGAACATCCGCTGTGCTTACTGACCTACAATGGTATCCGAGCCAACCCAAATACTAGAACAAGTTATAGACGATGTTCAAGTTTCAAAACCGAAAATTTTCGTATTTTCAAAACCCTAAAAACCAAGTTCCTGCCCCGTTTTTCAGAAGTCCTATAATCTTTTTAAAGTATTGCAGAGGACACTTTGTGCTTATTTATGAACAACAAATGAAAACGAGCCAAATCAAAAACACTTTGGCCACCCAAAATTTCGATCTGGCCGCTTATGGTGGCCTGAATGTCTCTATTTGGTCTCGTCTTCTTTTGGTGTTTTGGGTTTTTGGAATTGGGATTTTTGGCCTACATTTTTTTGCCCAGATTTTTGTTTATTTTGTTTATTCATTTGGGCAATCACGGAAAACTTTCGGTCGAAACTTTAACATTGTTTATGATCTGCTTGTTTGTATGTGTTGTTAAACGTCGTCTAATTACTATATGTTCGACTAGACGGGATTGCACTATCATAGTGTTGCTTGTTATTTTATATATATCTTGTGATGGTGCCGGATTGTCGTGTTGGATAGCCTCTCGTGCGATTTGCTTGCACAGTTTTCATTTTTAATGTTGTATTCTTTTGTTCGGGACGAGCTCCAACTTGTGGCCGCCGTCTCCGTATTATTTATATTCTTTTATTGGGGCTCGATCAGGATGCGGTCGATGTTACCATTGTATATATTTTATTTATATACTAGGATTAACCCAGTAGAAATGCCCAAGTAGCCGGGTTCTGGAGTGCGGTAGATGGTTGTCTCATGGTGTTTGAGACCGGTTCGCCTCGCTCTCGAATTAGCGGGTTTCTCGCCGCACTTTTAGGGGTTATAGGATCGTCCCGCAGAGGAGTGCCCAAGTTACCGGATTGTAGAAAGCAATGGGTGAGCAACTCATGTTATTGAGGGCGGGTTACTCAATTTCTAGAATTGGCGGATGACTTGCCGCACTTGTAGGGGTCTAAGATCGATGTTTTGCAGGCTATCCACACGACCGGGGAATTTAGCGTCTCATTTGCGTCTCAGATTAAATGCGGGGCACCTAATTTTTCCGCTATTTCATATTGTTGTTCGCATTCCTGTGATGTTTATTATCCGCCTATGATGATTTGATGATTATTACATGCTTGTGATGATATATATATATATATATATATATATATATATATATATATTAGATTCTTCTATATGTTTTGCATCCATGCTAGCCTTGTCTATGCCCTGCCGTAACTTAAATAACCTTACGGTGAAGACCCGGGATCCCTTGGCGAATGCGGATGGCATATAAAAGCATGCTACTTTGGTTGTTTCTGGTGTGGCTTAGAAATTTAAAATGATGAGACTACGTTATATGTTTAATGCAAGGAAAATAAACCTTATATGATATTTTCGGAACCAATTTTTAAAACTACTCGGTTTTTTTCAAAACTATAGTCATATTCTTTTGTTTTGCATAGAGGTATTCGGTTAGGAATATCCTGCACCTAATTTTATGAGAAAAGAGCCTTGATCCCTTCACAGGGAGTTCTCTCTTAAGCAAAAGTTTATCTTACTAGTTTTAAAAGATGAGTCTAAACCATTCCTTTTCAAAGCCACTCAAGTTCCTTCAATGATATCAAGTTCATTACGTTAAAATTTTTTCACTAAAAACTAGTCGTAGCCCTTCGTCATTTCATATTATTATTCCTTAGTATTCGTGCTACGTTTGTTAACCTCGTCAAGGCATAGTGTTCGGTAGCTATGTAGTGCTTTTCTGTTGCATAGTGATACGATTAGCTAGGACATTCGTACAACCTTGTTGATCTCGTCAAGAGCTTGTGCGGATGGGTTTAGATTAATCCAGGATAATGACGGGTTGAATTTGACTAGTGACTTATGGTTTGTTGATCTCGTCAAGGTCATAAAACGCTTGGGGAAAAACCCATATCGGGAGTTTCAAATATAAGAGAAACTTGCCAAATTTGCGTACCTTGTGGAGTGTGGTAGTTTTGGTCGGCTTCTGTCAAAATTATTACACAATGATAGCTGGTCCCGATTCCAACTTATGAGTAGGTATTACTCCTCGGGAAATTTTCACTTCACAATTAACTAACATATTAGATGTCTAGAAAGTGTTAACGAGATTACACCTCTACAGAAACTGGGTTATTAAATTAGGTCCATGCGAAAGCACGAGGGACCTCCTTCGGAGTACCAACACCGACCAGGCTAAACGGTTAGTGAACTTGTAAAGTCAAAATGATCCTGACTAGTTCTCTTTTTAGGGTTCGAAGGATAATTCGAGGATACAGTGGGAGCTGTCCTGATTAAATAAAGTGATAAACTAATCTAATCTTGATAGAGTGCACGATAAGTGTTTTTTTCTCTATCTGGTTTGCGACCACGACTTACCTTAAAATAAAACTCGGTTCCCAAGTTAACCGAACTTTCTTACACACTTTGGTTTTGAATTGTCATGATTCACGATAAAATCGCATATGTCCCTGTCGCTCCTACTATCCTTTTGCTTTCTCCAGAACACTTTGTATCACTATAGAGATCCATATTGCATGGAACGGCCATCGTATATTTATATACAAACTTGAAGATTGCTTCAGTCAAGGATAGCCACCGGTTCTATATAAATTGAATAGGATTATTTAGTTGTCTTTTCCCTTTACCTTCTCTTAGCTTGCAAGATCTCCTTGTAGTAGGAGAGTACACATGTTACGCTTGCTGGATAGTCTTCTTCTAGACCTTAAGCAAGTAGCGAAAGGCAGGGAAGAAAGAAAACCAACTAGTCTAAGTGTGGTGTTCAGAAGGTAAGATGTAGAAACATATAAAGGGGTTGAAATGAGGGTAAAGGAAATTGTGACTACTGTCATAAATCTAGACAGTGGAAGAGCCATTACTAGGAATTTTCGACCACCCCTTTAAAATATTTATGTTTCAGAATTTCTGTGATTTTATAATTGAAAACTGTTTTCCTCAATTGATTCTGACTCTAAGGTATGTATATACCAGATTAGAATCTCACATCTGTATGGCGTTACAGATGCTGAGTAGGAGTAGAATATTGGAAAATGTATGATTTGATCCTCAAGATCGGAACTCGTAGCAATTGGTGATATTGGATTAAATCACTTGGTTTTGCCTTACGACAAATATTTGGTTTTGAATAACCGTTGTTTTGCATAAATATTTAAAATGATATATCCTTATTTTATAAAGTGGGGTATAACTTTTTGAAAATTATGTTCTAAACATTTATCTTTATCGGTTGAGTATAAGATAAGGTGCATGGAATAACGGTGTAGTCATTCTTAACCAGAATACTGTTTTCAACTTACAACACACGGAATTTGAGTTAGTATAATCTTGGGATTTATACATGGTAATGTATGTTGTTCAATGTTCTTTAGGACAAGGGGTTGGTAATCTTACTTCATTCATTTTTACATATGAGTTCTCTGGCTTTAGACAAGCATTCGTTGAAATGTAAGGTCCAAACATTTTGAGAATTTTATAGGTATAAGACTAAAGTATAGAACCATGCGTTGAAAATATCAGGATTCTTCGAAGTGATCGAATATGTAGATACTTATATTAGGTATTCCGTGGTAGTAATATTGAGAAATTGATTCTCTCACAGGTTACTGATCTGCAGGTGCGCTCCTTGGTGAGTAATATTGTATGACCTTTTTCCATTTTTAATATGCACTAGAAACAGCTGCATAACTTTTGAATCTGGTTCCATATAAATTAGTGCTTTTAATTCTATATGGACATAGAATGGTTGCATATCTTGAGGTTGTTAAGATATGAAATTATTTGGTTTTTGTTTAAAAACAGAATCCGGAAAAAATCAAGGCGCATTTCAGTAATGACAGTTTGTGGTTTATCCCAAGCATTTTCTAGGGTTTTGCTTCTACCATTTTCAAGATCAATAATTGGTTTGTTCTTGACTCGCCACCTGTTTATAAAAAGAATCTTTTTGCAAAAGAAACTAGTGGGAGTATGGTAGAACTGGAAGAGATTCCAGAAGCACAAACGGTTACTGAGAATTTAGTAGAACCTGGAAATTCAATTGGACTCGACAAACCTTAGCCACTCCGTAAATTTAGTAGGTGATCTCAGCCACCCAAGAGATATTGCGGTTTTCTCGTAGATGGTGACTGGAAGGTTAGCATTATTTTGATGATGGCCCTAGTATTTGTCAGTAGGCCATGGAAAGTGGTGACTTCCGAATGATACCTGAATGCTTTATATCCAATTTGGAATCCACGCACTATAAAAAATTATGGAATTTTCTGGATGCTCCTGAAAGGGTGAAATCCATTAAGAGTAAGTAGATCTTTCGAGATTTGTGCAGCTGAAAAGGTATTAACCTAATAAGGCTAGAATTGTTGCAAAGATTTTTATCAAATACCCAGTATGGATTGTGATGAGATTTTTACTTCAGTTTCTACGCTGAAGTCAATACGGATATGACTTACCACTGCTGCTTTTCATGACTATAAGATCTGGCAGGTGGATGATTATAACGTCTTTTTAAAGAGGAATTTAGAAGTGCATGTGTATATAACTCTACCAAAAGGTTACCGTAGTCAGTGGGGGCAGGAGAATGTGTGCAAGTTGGTTATGTCTATTCATAAACTAAAATATGCATAGCGGAGACGGATCATCTATTTTGATGTGACAGTCAAAGTGATCGGCTTCATCAAAATAACAAATGAACCTGGTAAGAAAGATGTGGGGAGTTATGTCCTGGGATTTGGATGATATACTCCTGATAGGAAGTGATGTAACTATACTACAATCGGTCAAACTTTGGTGGTCATAGGTGTTTCTCTATATATGATATGGATAGGATATTAGGAATTCTGGTGACTAGATCTATGGTTTTAGATTTAGATGGGAAGTGTCCCAATTCGGGTACTTAGACACCATTCTTAAAGTGTTTTAGAATGGATGAATCTTGGCGTGGTGATGTACCCGTAGGTGATGGAGCCACCCTCTGTAAAAGAGATGTCTTTCAGACTGATGAAGAGAGAAACTCGCATGAATGATATATTATTTGCTTAGGAAATTGAGTCAATCATGCAATGTCTTATACCAAACCAAATGTTGCTTCTGCACTTGCCGTAATAAGCAGATATTAATCCAATCCTGGAGAAACAAAGAGAAGCAATTAAGAACATAAGAGGATGTTCTTGATATATGATAACGACAGTCTCCTCAGGGAGGAAGTTATCGGTTCAGGCTTCCAAGGTGACCTGGATGACAGAGATGATGTTAGATTTTTTAGTTTACCCTCTTCTGAGGAGCAATATATTAGATAGGGTTCCAATAGGGATACTAAGGTAGGCATAGTGCATGATATTGGTTATGACTCAACATAGGGTATAACCCAAGAAATTTGTTGGATAAACTTGTTCATTTATAAACTTGGTCCCATCATGTATCCAGAAAAATTCTTGAGACGGGATATCGCTTAGTTCGAGAGATTGTTGATCTCCACGAAGTTGAGTTATAGAGAGATGAAGTTGGAATATTGTAGCGGATACACTTACTGAGGCTATTTCTCGAACACGGATGTTTCACAAACACGGTTTGCGAAACTAATTAGTAGAGAAATTAGGTATTCGGTAGGCACGGGATGTCGATATGCGATACCACAATAATTGGCTTTAAGTGCAAGTAGGAGATTGTTGGATATAGTGCCCTCAAAACAATTATTGTAATTTCAGGGAGGCGATTATGATTATTGAGGGAGGATCTATACAAGTAGAATAGTCTTACTCGAAATGATAGTATGCTATCTGATTTGTCTTTATCATTGATATGTATACGTTTTACTTGTTATTACGTGTCACAAATACATAATGACAAAGCCTGTAGGATTTTTGCTTGACTACCAGCATTATGATGGTGATCATATACATAAGAGCTGGGTAGTCCATAAGCACATCCTTAAATGTCCCAAGTCGAGAGAGTATCGAGACTGGGCATCGATATTCCGGAGTAGACTAGTGTATATGTTTCTAAACCCGACGAGGGGTGGTGGCTGGTCTCAGAAGCCATTGGTTTTGTGTCACCTAAGATAGTATACATGTGCTCACTGGAGGTGAGTACAATGGACAGACTCATCTAGAACTTTTAGATGGTATTATACCTATCGTCAGATAGCAATTCTCTAGTGGCATGAGTACAGGTTATTCCTTTGACCTGAGATCGTCATTTGTCTCATTTGAGTTCCCACTTTACTTAGATTACTACCCTACCACGGTTCAAAGGAGTCGTGTAAACAGGTTTTAGTTGGGTATAGTCCAGAGCCACATGGAGACAGTGAGCGATTGCCAAGAATTCATCTCTTCAAGTATTAGGAGTAAATATCGCGCTATGTTTGGTTGGCCATTACCCTAAATCCTTGACCACGATGGATGGGATTTACAGATAGGAGTTCAGTAGTTTTTTGGTTGGTGATGAGCTTGACTCCGGCATGACTTATCAAGTTATTAGGGGTTTGACATTGTCCAACCCCTAGACACGGCATGCGATACTCTCAGACGAAGAGACTGAACTGTACGGAGATTGTTACATTCAGGCTCAGTAGGGAACGTATGGACTTGATTTTCAACCTTCCTTTCGGCAGATACCAGGGTAGCCGTTACGTACAGCTAGTGCCACTGACGTACTTATGGTTTTAGATTTATCCAGTAAATCACTGCTAGCGTATTGTCTAGTCTTTAGAATCCCTCATAGTGGTTTTTCCCGGTTCAGGCAATGTGATGTTGAGGCCAACTATTGATATGTGCTGGGGTTCGATTAAATACGTATACTTGCTACACGGATTTTAATTGGACTGTTGATAATACTAGCCAGCTTAGGATTAAACCGGATTGTTAAATCAAGTATTGATTTAATTATATATATATATATATATATATATATATATATTCCATTATTATTGTTAACTATTCATTTTCTCTTTCTTGGCTATTCGTATTTTTTATACGGATACGTGTATATGTATTTCGATACATATACTGGGTTGTATTTCATATTTATACGAAATTACTCTAGAAGGAGGACACCTCATTATTGATTTTATTTTTAGAAAATTAATTGGAAATGGGGTGGAGGGTGAGGTGGCTTTGGGTATGGTTGATGGCATGTAGAGAGGGATGGGCTTCATTTGTTTATTGCAAAATTTTTGTGATACTTTTATTGGATGGTTGAAAATATATGAAGTAATTCCATTCTCTCATTCATACATTCCAAGACTTAGCATTTTTTCATTGGAGCTCTTGCTCCATCTTTTTCTTCCTTCTTGTTCATTGCTCTTTTGAGCTTTGGTTTATGAAAGAAAACAATAGTAGAAAAATCCTATATCCACACACTCCATTTCTAGTAAGCTTAGAGCATCGATTGCTTTACTAGGTGAAACTGGAGTTTTGATCGGTTTCTCTCTGGTGGATCATTTTCGGCAAGAACGGGCGCCTCTCAAGCTTGATCCTGAAGGCCTACGAAGAGTTTGGAGGGGTCTTCCACGATTGGGTGGGCACACATCAAAGTTTGTAATCCCCAAACCTTACATGCTTAGTTTTCTAGTTTAGTATTTGAAATGATCACTAGGGATTAGTTTTTAGTGCTCCCTGTAAAATTTTTGTTTTTTGATTGTGTATCGGCCGCGGTAGTAGCAGAAAGGGCACTAGGAACTTTCAACCTTCATACAGGCATCAAAGCATTTCCACTCTTCATCATCAGCTGGATGCTGCAAGATTCTGTCCTTAGTGCAACCATTTTCATGCCATTTCATGCTTTCAGAATTTTTTTATGACAGAAATAATTGTCGAAGTCTTTGCTTGATTGAAAAATATCGGAAAACCATTGCCGAAATCCATCTAGGAGCATCGAGTGTAGATTCATCTTCACCGTTATCATTTCGAGGGACAATCCACCTAGATAAGTTGTAAGTTTTACATTTCTCTGACATCTTATCCTCCTATGTCAGGTATAACATGCAATCGTTTGGACACGAGTCGATTTTCTCATAACCAAAACTTATCTCCTTCAAGATATCCTTTGTCTCTGTGAAATTTTCCGGCAATACCGCTTTAGGTTAAGTCTCCCTTTGCACCTCAAAAAAATGATCAAAAGATTTGTTAGTCCAATTAATCTGGCATTTGATATGAAACATTTTTACATTCCAACCCAACTTAAAAACGTTTGGGCCATCGAAAAGGGGTATATTCGTATCATCCATATACTTCATATATTTTTTCGATTCTGCATCAGGAAGACTACGGATATCTTCTTTTCCGACATTAGATTTGGGAACAATATTAGGATCAAGATGCATACCAGTTCGGAGCTTGTCCAATATATTATTCAAACCCGTGTCCCTAAAAAATGTTTAAGTAGGATCATTTTTTCTAATCTAATGACTCGTAAAAATATCGGCTCTCGGTGCAGCTTCTCTATGGTACTTCCATTTTGTATACCCAGGCGAAATCTCATTATTCTGTAGATGGTTATACACTATATCTCGACGAAAGTCGAAACCGTTCATGCACTTTTTACATGGACACAAGATCAATTTTTCAGGGGATCGGTCTCTCAATGCAAATTCCATAAACTTTTCGACGCCGGCCTTGTAATCATCAATGAATTTCAACAGTTTTATCCAACTCCTATCCATTACTCTCTGATTTATGACATCATGTATTACATAATTAACATATCATTTTGAAATTTAGTTCATGACTTGTAATTAAGGTTTAATGTTTCAGTTTGATCCATCAATACATCACATCGGTTGTCGGGGGTAAGGCCTATATCCCATTAAGAATTTATAGCGCATACACCCCTACATTTATGCTTTCATTTGTTTTGGAAAAATTTCGGCAGCACCTCCTCGCTGTTCACCGAGTACACTGCAATAGAAAGGTTAATAATCATTTTAATACTAAATATTAACACTGAAATGATCATCCCCTTTATATTTGTACACGGAGAACCGGCAAGAAGATGCCGACGAAAATAATCTAAAAAAGAATGAAAGCAAAAATGCAGGGTGTGTTTGCGTTATAAATTCTTAACTTTTCTACCTTGGAAAAATCTATCGGTTATAATATAACCAGTTTTCTTGTCACATAAACTACATGACGGTTGTCAGAAACAAATGATTAAACACTTAGTTTTGAAAACCATTACGTAGTTTTATATCACGATGGAAACCATTGCATATATAACTGATAGATGGGGGTCTAAGACGCATTTTTTTAATATGAGATCCTCGATGATAACATGTAAATTTCATGTTATCATCGAATTTTGTACACTTAGTATAATATTTTCGTATTATCCTGAAGTTCAAGATTCAATTCATATGTTTTCTAAAGTTTTTCATTGGAACTTATGGTTTTGGTTTCAAATTATTGTTTTAGTTTCACATCAAGCTTGGGATTCAAATTCACCTTTTTATTTATAAACTTATCAAATTATTCGATTCCAACATTGTCACCTCCTAAAGAAAAATCATACAAATAAGCTAAAGAAATAGTTAAATCTATTCATATTTCCATTATAACTTGCAAGAAAGGAGAAATAGCAATCATAGGTCATTTATTAGAATGAAAAAATACCTAATTATGTTAAGTATCCTTCTCTTTACATAACTTTCAACTTCTTCTATTTCAGAAGAAAAAGAGTCTCAACTTTCTAAAACTTTCCTCTCTCTTCTCTTTCCATCCCAACTCCTTCACCTCTTTTTGCCTCCCCTTCCTCCTCCTTCCCCAACCCTTTTTCTCTTTTTAAAAACTAAAACCAAACATCAATACTTTCTTTACAAATCAATAACAATGCAATAACATCAACAATTCTCACCACAATCCACTCCTTCATCAACAATTCTCATCACAATACTCTCACCACAATTTTAACTAAGCAAATAATCACATCCACCATTAACAGGCTAACTATAATCAACCAATTCATTATCAACCAAGCAAATAACCACACTCACCCTCACAACATAAGTAAACAAATAAAAAATTCATTATCACCCAAAGAATTTAATTAAAGAAAATGTAATTTTCCATTTGAAAAAAATTCAATTGAGGCGACGCGGCTTACTTGAGCTTTAGAAGAGGCGGTGGAGCGATCATTGGGGAGGAGGAGGTGGAAATTAAGTCTTGGTGTTGGAGAGAGGAGGCGGTAGCGGGGTCGTCTGGGAGGAGGCATTGGCGGTTAGGGCAGGAGGAGGATTGAAGTTGGAGAGAAAGAGGTGTGGTAGTAGAAGTCGGGGGCTTGGAATTGGAAAGAGGAGGCGGTAGTGGTGACGGTGGTCGTCGGGGATGTTAGAGAGGGAAGAGAAGGCGTTGGTGGTCTTTAGGGTCATCGGAGAGAGAGAATAGAGCGGAGATGTGGCGCGGCTAAGATAGTGGCGGCACCTGAGATCGAAGATGGGATGGCGGCGGCGATGATGAAGACGGTGGTGGCAATGAGAAAGGAGATTTTGGGATTTTGGGGAGATAGAAATTTTTCGAGGAGACTCGATTTGGGGTGGTTCGTCGACCTTAAACTAATTTCTCGACCCCCTTTGTTTTAAATTATGGTTATTTCATTGGATAACAACCGACGAAATAACCCCCTGATGAAATAACCTATATTTTCTTGTAGTGGAAATGCTTTGTGGAGAAGCATCATAAAAAGAAATGGCTGTGCAGATTTAATCTTGATTGAGGCTGATAGAAGAGACAGAAACCTTTATCAGTGTTGAGATATGTTTGGAAATAGTCCCACATTGGAAAACTATGAGAGGTGCATGATATAAAATATAAGATGGAATAAATCTCAACAAGGCTTGAGTCTTATTAATGAAACTCGCTTATTTATATCAAAAGCTTGTGTACACTCATATGAAAATAAATATATAACCAACAAAATAGAAGAACAAAGTGAAACAATTGCCTATATTTAGTTGCAGAAAAGAAAGACGAAGAAAAAGCAGATGACATGATCAATAGAGAAGTAAAAGAAGAAGAAGAACCATCAAAATAATGAGCTAATCGTAACCATAAATAAGTAGAGACAGATAAAAAAGTAGAAAAAAAAGAAATAAGAAATGGCACCATCGATATAGAAGTAGGAGAATTGGAGGAAAGAAGATGTCATCTCACATATAGAAGAAAAAATAGTATAAGAAGAAGAAGAAAAATGAGTAGATGGTATTGCCCAGATAGAAATAGAAGTAGCGAAAGATATAGAAAACGACGATATTAGCGGAGATAACATCACTTCTTCTTTTTAAAATTTTTTTAAGAGAAGGTGACTTTGAAAAGATTAGGGGTGTCGATGGTGAGGGCTTCGATGAGATCGGAAAGAAAGTGACTTCGACGGTAGGGGAATGCCTTGATATTATTGAGAGGATTTAGAAATCGCCGATGGAGATTTTGGAAGACGAGAACAGTGATAATGGATGTGAAGTATCATGTTGTTGTGGATAAGCAATAAAAGAAGAGCAAGAATATGAGAATGAATAAATCTTTGGATGCCTATGATGATGATTTTATTGAGGAGGATTTTTTTATTGGTAATTGTGGAAAAGATAGGAAGAAGATGAATAATTCGGGAAAATCGAAGGGAAGGAAGAGAAGAAGAACAAAAGAAGAAGATGAATTCATTAGATTTTGATTTTGCGATTTCAGATGATGACGGAGATGGTGATAACGATGATGATTTTGATGTGAAGCACCAAATTGTGTAAATAAGTAAGAAACGAAGAGCACGAAGGAGAAATTTAGGTTTGAATAAGAGGAGAAGGAGAAATAGATCAACGGTGACATCAGAGTCATCAGATGGAGAGGGATTCGACGACGGGAAGATGTGGCGATCGAGGAGACAAGAAAACGATGAGACGGGATGGTGGAGATGATCAATCATCGATGACGGCAACAATCAATGGTAGGATAAGCTCTGATAGCATGTTAGTAACCTTTGAATTTGAGAGAGAGAAAATATTATTAACAATTGATCAAAATACAGTGTAAAATATGCCTATATATATATATTGTTAGTGTATATGCCCTAGAGGCCATTACTGTATCATACTAGTATGTATATTACTTGATGGAAGCTTGGGATATTCACAGTTGTATAGACAATTTTGCTCGATATAGTAGTATGCTACTTGGTTTGTCTCTACTTTAATGTGTACATGCGTGTTTCTTTATTATATCACCTATACGCATTACTAGAGCCCTTAGGATCTTTGCTTGATTACCGGCGTTGTGATAACGATCACACTCGTGGGGGCTGGGTAATCCACAAGTACATCCTTATACATGTCCCTAGTCGTGGGATTATCGAGACAGGGCATCGATACTCCGGAGTAGACTAGCATATGCGCTTCTCATCCCAACACGGGAGACAGTCTGTCCCACAGCCGCCAGTACGTCGTACTTAAGATAATATGCGGGTGCTCGTTAGGTTACGAGTACACTAGACAGGACTCGTCGGGAACTGATGGTTGGTATTATACCTATCGTCAGTTATCAGTTCCCAGGTGACATGAGTACAGCTTGGTCCCCTGACTTGACACTGTCACTTCACCTCGAGTGTGTTCCCATTGTTCTTTGATTACTACCCTACCACGGCTCTACTGAGTCGTGCAAACAGGTAGTAGTTGGGTGCAGTCCCGAAGCACTTGGAGGCAGTGACGGTTAGACAGGATTCGTCTCTCCCGGTATTAGGGGTTGACATCGCGCTGTGTCTAGGAGAGCCATTACACGAGTAGTCCCTGGCTAGGGCAAGCGAGATATACTTGTAGGTTTTCCAGTGTTATCTCAGGGTGTTCTGGGCTTTACTCCGACACGACTTGTACCGCTATTAGGGGACTGACGTTTACCGCCCCCTAGGCACACCATGCGATGTATCAGACGAACAGACCGGACTATACGGAGATTGTCACATACAGGCTCAGTAGGAGTTCGGATGGGTTTACCTCATCGGCTTTCTTATCGACATCTACCTGGGGACCGTTACGTACAGCTAGTTCCGCTTGCGGTCTGTGGTTAAACCCACTGCCAGCGTAGTGTCGAGTCTTTAGAGTCCCACACAGAAAGTTTCCTTGCACTGAGCGAAACGTGTAGAGGCCGTATGGTTTTACGGCAGGGCTGCGATCACTTACGTACATTTGTGTGTGTGTGGTGTTCGGGTAGGCAATACTAGAGGGTTTTGGTTTAAGACGGATCCTAGTATTGCACGGATGGATTTGTTTTGTCTTCTGCGCATCCGCATTCTACGGAATGCGGATGCAGGTGTGTATGCACAGTTTTCCGGAGCGATGAAGGAGGAGGTGCCTCATTAGGGTTTTGGCAGTTGGTTCGGCCAAAACCGTTATGCGGCAGGCTCATTACGGTTTTGACAGTTGATTCGGTCAAAACCATTTTGAGGCGGACTCATTAGGGTTTTGGCAATTCGTTTGGTCGAAACCATTATGAGCTGCGAACATCATTTACTAATCTTTGTAGTGATAATTTTATGATGGCTAATTGCATTGACCATTTGACCACCATGACCTCCCTTGACTTTGCTGACCGGTTGACCGTGTTGACCATTGACCTTTAAGAGAGGTCTACACTCTTCTTTTCATTTTATTTTTCTTTTTGATTATGATAATGGTCATTTCAATGTAGCCATCAACTTTATCTTGATAGGATTGGTAATGATGGTTTAGGGCATTATTGAACCATGGTTCATTTTCTTTAGCTCATAACTCTTTTCACATTCTCTCTCTTGCTCTTTCTCATGAGAAGAAAAGAAATGTTCCATGGTTGCTAGCTTCTTCATCTTCCTCCTCTTGACAAATTCCTTTGATCTCATGTGTTGAGAGAAAACGAATCCACATAGACAAACACCTCCATCTTTCTCTTCTACACAACCGAGGGTACCAAGACTAGCAATCTTATTGCCCTAGTTACCTTGGCTCGAGGTGGAGCTCGGTGTACATCTCTCGGGTGGATCGTCGTCGACTCAAGAAGGCTGCGGAGATGACCAAAGTCCGGATCAACCCTCGGAACATGGATGGACAAACGGCGCAGCGGAGTGAAGACCCGAAGGACCGGTATCGTGAGGTATAACTTCTACGGCATAGTAGTTAGCACCTCTCTTAGTTTGCTAGTTTAGCAAAGATCCGGCTTTTACGGTCCATGTTACCAAGTCTAGAAAATTTTTGTTTTACCGTTTCCGCAACCCCGAAATTACCGGGAGCGGTAAAGTGGACCTAACATATATATATATATATATCCCATAATATGAAACCCTAATACGTAATATAGGTATAATACATATTAACCCCAATACACAAAGAAAATACTAAATGATATAAAAGATATGATAAAAGATATGAATATCTTAATAGCCTCCTCAAACTCACGGTGTATTATAAACCAAGAATTTGGACAAGTAATGTAAAAGTTTGGTACGCGTTTGAGGTTTTGTAAAGAGATCAGTCATTTAATCTGTGCAATGGATGAAGGTCGAGCCGCACCATCTGCTTGATGAAGTTTCAGACGAATCTCCGTCGGTGTAGATGTAGAAGTACTATTATTAATAGTAGAATCGTCAACTGTGGTTCGTGCAGGAAGATCAGAAATGTAATTCTGTTGTGATAGAAGATAGTCACGGGAAGAGTATGCAATTTCGATCCCTAAAAAATAGCGCAAATTTCCATATTATTTAATACAGTTATCTTCAAATATCTCATAATCTAACAGCCTCTCTCATACTCATGGTGGATAACTGAGAGTTTGGATAATATCTTGAACCAAAATATGTAACTTGTAGAATGACGAAGAAAAACAACAGATCTAAAGTATCGAGCATGGAGGACTAATACCCTTTGATATCTTTTGCGGATTGCAAGATGGAACAAATAACATGCAGTCTATTTCGTTGGAAATGGTTAAAAGAACTTCGTGCATGTCAGCCTATAATTGTGGCAGATGACGTGTCTCAGAGCATGCAAGAAAGGGTCTACAGTGGCCGACCGGACGACTCCTATGCTCGTCCTACCGAGCAAACGCTGGCTCACCTACGAGCCCCCTGCATAACCAGCCTCCTCGGCCTCACAGCTCGTCTCCGGGCTACAGCAGAACCAAGATACCTCGGCTCTCCCGCTCGTTCGCGAGCTCTCCCGCCGAGGTCATCTTCCTTGGACTCATCGACCGACTAACGGCACCGCTCAAAGGCACAACCGCTATCTTGCGAATCTCTGCATGCACGATATATTCGCCGGCCACATCCCACGTTCCACGCCATCACGATCCGCCATTAATAAGCCTGTCTCTCCGTTACCGGGAGATCCCGCTCATCACGCGGGCGTGACGTCGGGAGCGTAACGCCGGCGCGATTCTCTCACCCTCCCTTCTTGCTTCCACCGCTATATAAACCCCTTCTTCAGACGGTCCAAGTAAGCCATTTTTACTCCACTAAGCCGTTACTCTGCTCGGATCTCTAGTCTAACTTGACCGTCGGAGGGTCCTCGGTGGTACAACTACCCCGAGACTTCCTTGCAGATAGCTCGGCAACTACAACCTCAAGCCGATTGAGATCCATACGCCTCAGGAGCGACAGGCTCCAGATCCAATCTCAGCCACCCATCTTTGCCATCAGCAGATTAACGGAAGGTAACATCTCGGTATGATCCAGGTCATGCAAGCTGGCGCCGTCTGTGGGAACACCTTGATTCCACAAAAACAAAAGTTCACTTTTCGATTTCAATCTAATGGAGAGCGATCATCACGAAGATCTAAGCACTAGCCTCCGCCTCCCCCTTAATGGAGACGCGGACGAACCTCCTCCGCCGAATGCCATCAACGCTCTCGCCAGCCGCATAGACCGACTCGCGTCTGTTGTGGAGGCGCTGATCCGCGTCCAAACGGTGGGGCAAGATCACCAAGTCACCGCTCCCCCACCTCGGGACCAGGACCTCTACCGGGAGAGAGAAGACTCCGGCCGCGTCGGCACTGCCGACCGCCGCCTCATCATTTCCGGCAACCGCGGTTTTTTCAGGCCGATGAACTCAAAAACCCGGTGGGCACCGCTAAGTTTGGATTCGAGTTCTTACGCTAGAGTTTCTCCCCGAGTCTCGTCGCATCCCTGTCCCTCCTAAGGCGGTGGCGGTCAGCTCATCTGTTTACAAGCACGACCGACACCCCCTCTCTCGACGGGTTCACGCACGCGAGACTCTCTACGGCAGCTCAAAAACAACCCCACCGGGGGGCGTAAGGAACCTCACCAAAGGGAACCAAGGCTCTTCGAAAATCATGGTCATGACAGCCAGGGGTACGTCGGGTACATACGAGACTCAGCACCCCGCACCAACCGCGGTGGCCGATAGCAGACCGACGAAGAGGTCAAGGGAGACCGAGCCGATCACTTTTGATGAAGGGGACTTTCACGGCATATCCTTCCCCCACAAAGACCCCCTGGTGATTATGGCTCGAGTCCATTAATATGAAGTGCACAGGATCCTGGTCGACTCGGGAAGCTTGGCAGACATTCTCTTCTACGATTGCTTCCTGTGCATGGGGCTCTCCTCGGCAGACCTGAGGCCGACCATCCACGTCCTCTCAGGGTTTACCAACCACTCCATCCCGGCGGAAGGAGTAATTACTCTACAGTTCAACATCGGGGAGGCCAACCGTACGTGGACTCTGCCGGTAGAATTCATCGTAGCGAGAATTCCATCGGCTTACAACATCCTCCTTGGCCGCCCCACGATGAACTCCCTCTAGGCCCAGATATCGACCAATCACCTGGCGATGAAGTTCCCCCTCGACTAGGGCGGGATAGGTCGGTTCTATAGAGACCAGCGAATTGCAAAGGTTTACTTCACCGCAACATCTTCATCGAAGAGACCGGTCGACGATGCCGAAGGTGAGGGTGACATCAGGGGTTCTCTAGACACTCGAGACGAGCAAACCGAGGTCTGAGGGACCCCGGTGGAGCCACTGAAAGAGGTCCCCCTCGTAGAAGGGGACGGCGAAAGACTTGTTCAGATTGGGTTTCTCCTGACAGGAACTCGGCGAGATGACCGGGTCCATTTCCTCAGAAAAAAACTCCGACGTGTTTACCTGGGCGCCCGCTGACATGCCTGGGATCGACCCAAAAATTATATCTCACAAGCTCTGGATTGATCCTACGGCCCGACCCGTCAGACAGAAAAAGTGAAGCTTCTCCCCGGTCAAACAGAAGGCTATCGAAGACGAGCTAGATCGGCTCCTCTCTGCCAACTTCATTCGGAATGTTCCTTATTCAGAATGGCTAGCTAACGTCGTCCTGGTTAAGAAGTCAAGTAGGAAGTGGCGCATGTGCGTCGACTTCACCAACCTCAACAAGGCCTTCCCCAGAGACAACTATCCCCTACCTCGGATAGATCAGCTCGTCGACACAAGCTATTGAGCTTCATGGATGCCTTCTCCGGCTACAATCAGATCCGTATGAATCCGGCAGACGAATATCTCACCGCATTCACAACGGACCTGAGGGTATACTGCTACAAGATGATGCCCTTCGGACTCAAGAACGCCGGGGCTAAGTACCAACGGTTGGTCAACCGCATGTTCAAGCCACATATCAGCAGGAACATGGAGGTTTGCGTCGACGACATGCTCGTCAAATCAGTCTCGTTGGCCGACTATGCCAAGGACCTGGGTGAGGCCTTCGAGGTACTCCGCAAGTTCAAGATGAAACAGAACCCCGCCAAGTGCGCATTCGGGGTCACCGGGGGAAAATTCCTCGGTTTCATGGTCACCCACCACGGGATCGAGGCTAACCGGGAAAAAATCGACGCGATCCTCAACATGATCGCGCTCAAGACCAATGTGGAAATAATGCGACTGACAGGGCGGGTAGCCGCTCTGAGCCATTTCATGTCAAGGTCCGGAAAAAGTGCCTCCCATTCTTCAAAGCTCTGAGGAAAATCCCGAGGTTTGAGTGGTCCGAAGAGTGCCAGACCGCCTTCGACCAACTGAAGAGGCACCTTGCGACGCCACCGCTACTAGCTCGACCAGTTGAAGGGGACGAGCTCTTACTATATTTGGCGGTATCCGATCAAGCAGCGGGCTCAGTGCTCGTACGAGAGGTCGACGGAGCGTAGAAGCCGGTGTACTACGTGAGCCACATCTTTAAAGACACAGAGAAGAGATACCCGGCCATAGAGAAGATCGTCCTGGCACTCGTTGTGGCCTCAAGGAAGCCACGACACTACTTCCAGGCGCACACTATCCTCGTTCTCACCGTGCGCCCGCTGGGGGCTATCCTCGCCTCGCCCGAATCCTCGGGCCGCTTAGAGAAATGGAGGTGGGAGCTTTCCCAGTTTGATATAAAATACCGCCTGAGGCAGGCCATCAAAGCACAAGCCCTGGCCGATTTTACACTACTATAAATAAGGGTTGCTCCTATGGATATATGCGTAGGGGAGAAAAAATACCCCGTAGGTGCAAAGGCCGCAGGTGCAAGTTGAGGCCCTGAACTTGCCCCTACGGGCAAATTATTGCCCTTACGGATTTATGTGTAGGTCCTGTTGCCCCTACGGATTAAGCCGTAGGGTATAAGATTTTATTTTATTTACGTTTTTTTTAATATATTACTTGTACCTACAGACATATCCGTAGGTACATGTACTATCCCCTACGGATATATGCGTAGGTATCTTTCCGTAGGGGCAAAATATCAGGATTCCTGATATTTGGCCCCTACGGTTAACGCCGTAGGGGAGTGGCAGTGGCCCCTACGGATATATCCGTAGGGGCTTTCCCAACCCCCTGGCACTGAGATCAGGGGGGAAATATCAGTTACTGCTGATATTTTGCCCCTACGGATATATCCGTAGGGGTAACATGTGTGCCTACGGATTAATCCATAGGTACATATTGTCTGATTTTTTTTAAAAAAATGGGCTGCTTGATTTTTTCCCGCCCTGTGCACAATAATATATACATCAATCAAATCATATATTGCTGTATTCATAATCACATCTCACGCATATATATAATATACAAAAGAAACCCAAAAACTGAATATGATATAAATACAAACCAATATCAATATCGTTTAAAAATGTAGTACAATGTGTATGATATAAATAAATACATGTTTCAAAAAATAAGAACCAAAAATCTACCCTAGCTCGGTCCAGCTCCACCTCTGAATAACGATAGAATAACGCGCGCCTGCTCCTCGGTCAATAAACTATGCAATTCGTCGCGAGCGGGAGTCTGAGCGGCATGTGGAGCTGGCGATGTGGTCTGCGTAGCCGCCGTCGAGGTAGTCACTTGCGGAGCCGCGGCTGCGGGAGTCTGAGTGGGCGGTGGAGCTATAGGAGCTGTCTGCGGAACCGCAGCCGATGTAGTGGCTTGCGGAGCCGCAGCCGAAGGAGATGCATGTGGAGGCTCGGCCGATCTACCCTGTCGCGTCTGGACATAACGTGTGTAAGAAGCATGTAAGAACTGTGTATTATTCGAATTCGTATCATTATTAAGTTATTTCGAAACCCTGTTTGGATATCTAGTTTGGAAAAGCGTTGTTTATTTTAATTACATATGTATGTATGCTTAATCAAACTTAAGGCTAAAACCAAATAAGCTCAAGCTACGTACTAATTATGGATATGTTGATATGTATATAATATGAAATGATATTTTACTATAAAGTAGTATACATACCAGCATCTCCTTCAACTCCTGAACGGTGGCCCTCAAGCTATCCAGTTCCTGATTGACATGCCGGTTATTGGAGATGGAGGAAGTAACCGCCGGGGTGGAGTCCAACCTCATATGGGCCCTGCTAGGGCCCAATCCCCGGCCTCTCTCCCAACCTCCGTGGTGCCCTCCGTGTGCGGCGTCCAGAACTGGGGTCAGCATCCTCGGATCGTTCTGTCCGGTAAAATCGATCCCCGAGGCCTGGGCCTGCTCAACCACCCGCTCCTACACCCACATTATGCAGTAAAGTATAAGTATAAAATTTAAACTTGAACCTTCCAAAACTAAAATTTCAAATTTGGGTAGAAAAAATATTAACACTTACGCAGTACTCCTGGGTAGCGACGTCGGGATATCGAAGCTCGCCCATGGCGGGATCTGTCGAGGTGCCGTGGACGGCAAGATATGCGGACAGCACGCTCGGTGTACCACCTGACGCCACGGTCCGAGATGTCTGCAATATTAGAAAGCAACTCTTAATATTAGAAATATTAGAGAATAACTTTTAATATTGCAGAATATTAGAGAATAACTCTTAATTTACCGATAACTCCATGGCTCGAGTAATGTTCCTCAAGCCACCAGTGTAAGTGGGGTGACCCCTCTTCGCCGACTTCCTGTTCTCCGTATTCTGAGCGGCCTGTTTCTGCACAACGCATTAACATTTAGTTTTCTAATTAAGAAACACAAAGAAATAAATTATATCATAAATAATGAATTAAATTTAAAATACATACCTGTTTGCGTTGGGAGTCGAAATAAGCACACAATAGAGGCCATGTCTTTACGTCGACTCTCGCAAACGCCGGAGTAGATAGGAGGGCCGCTCTCTCTGCTTCGGGGGTCTCCATCCACAGGGAGTAGCAGTCGGCCTTCAGCTCATTCCTGTTGTATCGGACCTTGGCCTGCATGTTCTTCATCAGGCCATTGTACAGAGCATGAAGGTCGAGCACCCTCCCCGGGTGATCAGGGTCGGCTACAGGCTGAAAATCGTAATCCAACTGAAAATACAAAAAAAAAACATTGTTATTAGATTGCAAGTGTTAATAATAAATATATTGGATAGATCAAATGAAAATATATATTAATACATACCCGAGCCTGATCAAAGAAGAGGGCGAATGAGCGCTGGTGCTGCTCGCCCCACTCAACGTGAAGTGGATAGTTCTTCACGATCCGGCTCTCGTCCCCCAAATACCGGCCGAACCTCTCGGCATGAGGACCGGTATAGCGATAGTCAAGGGTAAAAAATAGGGGGAATGCTGCCTCCCCCTAGCTCTATCAGGCCTCAGCCTATGGGACTGATTCGGGCCTCGAGTCCCCCTCTGGGGATGGAGAGGCCCTGCGTCTGTATGAAATATCAAGACAATCAATAATAAGACAAAGTTGTATTAAGAAATCAAGGTTAAACAAAAATTCAAGTGTGATATATACCTCCGGTGACTAGCGCACGAGCCTGGGCCCGAGCAGCAGCACGAGCGGGACGATAGTTCCCCCGGTGAGGAACAACCGGGGTCCCGGACCCGGACGCATCCTCTCCAACTATAAAATAAACATCGACGCTAAATTTCCATGAAGTTCATATTTATTCTATAGAGCATATGTAAAATGAATAAATATTTTAAATTTATTCATACTAACCTACAGACGATGCGGAGGGTATGAAAGCGGCAGGAGTGGTCCCTGTGGAAGGTGTGGACGCACCGCCTATAATTAGACAATTAAAAATAGATTATATAAGTAATTGCAAAAAGAATGTGTAGATCAATAATATAACGTTCTAAATCAATATGCATGCACTATAGGATATATAAACATACCCGCAGGTGCGGTGGTGTCACACCTACAGCTAGACAATAATAAAAATTGCTAAGTAAGAGCAAAAGGAATGTGTGTATTTATGATATAGCATTCTAAATCAATATACATACACTATATGATATATAAACATACCTGGAGGAGCGCGGGTGGCCTCTGTCCCAGATGTGGACGCATCACCAACAACTAGACAATCAAACATTGACAATATAAGTAATTTTGACATAAACATGCATGAATATCTGTAATATTACATTCAAAATGGATATGCGTGCAGTATACCTGGAGGTGTGGCCAAATCAATACGGAAGGAGGCATTCGAAGGGGTCTCCGATCTGGGTGCAAGACCGACCCTGTGAAGCTCCCCACGGAGCTCTCCGGGCGGTAGAACCGCTCTGCCTCTGCCTCTGCCGCGGCTGGAGCTCCTGCCGTCCCTCGCTGCTCCCGACATCGTCATCAAATCTAGATAAACGGTTCGTGGACGTATTAGACAATCATTAAAAGTATTGACTATATATGATCTAGAGCGTAAAATGTGAAGTAATAATATAACATTACTGATAACCTTTTTCGTTTCGTGGGCGCATCATACATATCTACTTGGATTTCATCGTCGATGTCATTTCTAACCCACGTAACTTCATGATCGGTCGAAGACAACCCGTCCTTCGAAACAGACGGTCGGAGCACTTTAAGCCTTCTCTCTTCTTCGTCCTCATCGCTGTCCTCGTATTCTGGGACATCGTAGACATCTCTAGGTTTCCATCGGCATACAACACTCCACCCCGGATGCTTCAAACACTGTGAGTAGTATACTTGGAACGCTTGGTTCGGAAAGATAAACGGATCGTCCTGACCGTAAAATCGAAGTGTGTTCACACTGGTCAATCCATATTCATCTTTCCAAGTCCCAAGACTGCTTCTCCACCTGTCCATATCGGTTCGCGGATTGTACCAAGTACACTGGAATATATAAAATGGTTCTGATCGTCCGGGATAGTGGATGCCGAGTATACAATTTAAGTACCCATAGTAAATCACACCGTCCGATCCTACCGCCGCAATCCCACTATTCTGAGTGGTTCTAGATGTTTCTATGTCTTTAACTTCGAATTTGTATCCAAGGACACCAAATCATTTGTAATATGCAACCTCCATACTAGGAAATTGAGCTAAACATCTTGAATCACTCTCAAATGATGCAGACAAGTTCGGATCGTGGATCTAACAAAACAAATTTTATGACAGAATACATAACGATACAAGTTTAGATTAAAACTGATAGCAATAAAATGTTATTCGAATAACTTACATGATTTGTGACCCAATCACAAAAATTATCCTGATGGTATTTTTCCAAACGTTCTTCGTTCCAATCAGGATGCCCCTCACGTACCTCATTAAAATGAGTTCTGTTTTCGACAAGTAATTGTGACATTAATATTATATCATTTCATACACACACAAACACAGATATAACAATTAATCCAAAAGAACTTACTCTCTAATTTGTTCAAGATATGCGCAATTAAGCAAGATAAACCGGTATATCTTGTTGATAAACATAGTATCTACCCTCTTATACTCGGCTTTACCATATGGCCCGTCTTGAATTCTTCGTGGTCGGTTAAGCCTTGTCTCAATGTTCTCGTCCAGATAGCGGGAACAAAATATGGTTGCTTCATCAAGAAGATAACCTTGCATGATAGAACCCTCTGGTCGATTTTTATTGCGTATATACTTCTTAAGAGTGTAGAGGTACCTAATGAGAATATGTTGAATAAATAAATACGGGCATACATGACAACAATAAATTTATAAATTGCGTGAAACGAAAAATTACACGTACCTCTCGACGGGATACATCCATCGATATTGTACTGGTCCGGCTAACTTCGCCTCAGTTGCAAGATGAACCGTCAAGTGTATTATGATATTGAAAAATGACGGTGGGAAAATACGCTCAAACTTGCAAAGTATCAACGCAATAGAATTTTCTAGTTTATCCAGCGTCGCAACCTCCAGTGTTTTCGCACACAACTCCCTGAAAAAACAACATTGGTCGTTGATTACTAGACCAACCGAGTCGGGGACAGAAGTCCTGAGGGCTAATGGAAGAAGGTGCTCCACGATAACATGGTGATCATGACTTTTCAGCCCATCGATCTTGCCCTTCACAATTTTTATTTTCTTACTGAATGATCCTGAGAAACCTGTGGGGACTTTCAAATCATGCAACACCTGCAGGAATCTTTTCTTCTCCTGTTGTGACATATGATAAGCGGCATTGGGAAGTACAAACTTGCCCGGTTTACCCGCTACCGGTCTAGGGTGCAATTCACTTCTTATTCCCCACTCTTGTAGATCCATCCGAGCATTCATGTTGTCTTTCGATTTCCTGTCTTTACACAGAAGCAAGTTAAGTATGTGCTCTGATATTCCCTTTTCTATATGCATGACGTCCAGAAAATGACGCACTGAATTTGTAGACCAGTACGGAAGCTCGAAGAAAATGCTTAACTTGTTCCAATATTGTGGTTTGACCTGTTTCGTCGGATCCATACCGAAGGTCATGTTATTGTAACCATCCCATTTAGCAGTCATGTCCTCTCCGGATAATGGGGATGGAGCTCCAAGAAGCTCCTGATGACCATCAAAGTGAACCGTGTCTAACCTATATGGGTGGTCTGGAGGCAGAAAACGTCGATGGCCGCAATAACAAAACTTCCTACTAAAATTCAAAAATTTTGATGTTGTGTGTTCATGGCAATGAGGACATGCTTTGTGACCATGTACGGACCAACCTGATAGCATTCCATATGCAGGAAAGTCATTAATTGTCCACATTAAAGCAGCACGCAGTATGAAGGTTGTATTTGTGTTTGAATCATATGTCTCTACACCATCAATGAACAAAGTTTTCAGCTCCTCGATCAGAGGTCGGAGATATACGTCGATATTGCTCCCCGGTGAGTTTGGTCCGTCGATAAGAAGAGGTATCATAAAATATGATTGGTCCATAGCCAACCAAGGCGACAGATTATAAATTATCATTACAACGGGCCATGTACTGTGACTTCCAGCCATATAGTTGAATGGGCAGAAACCATCGGTAGCCATTCCGAGCCGGACATTGCGAGGATCGCTACTGAATATTGCGTGCCTCCTATCGAAATCCTTCCATGCCGGTGAATCTCTTGGATGGCTAATTTTTCCATTTTCGCTTGGAGGAGCACGGTGATGCCAAATCATTGCCTTGGCTGTTTTCTTGCACCTGAATAGCCTCTGTAGCCTCTGTGTTATGGGAAAATATCGTGCTATCTTCATAGGTATATCAGGCTTCTTATCAGAATCTTTCGGCTTATACCTGGCCTCTCCGCATGTTGGACACTCTTTCAAATCTGAATTCTCTTTCCGGTACAACACGCAATTTTTAGGACATGCTTGAATCTTCTCGCACTTTAGAACCAAATCAGACATCATTTTCTGGGCTTCGTACCAGCTTTCGGGCACATTATTTCCCGGAGGCATAGAATCTTTCAAGAACGAAAGAAGCATTGTGAATGACTTGTTGCTCCACCCATTTAGGCACTTAATCTGGAAAAGTTGGACGAACCATGAGAGGGTGGAATACTTAGCATTCTCATAAATTGGTTTCCTAGCATCATTCATGAAATTTTCATATTTATCCGCACGCGGTCCTTGACCGGAAGGAATGTCATCTTCGGTACGAATAGATTCACCTAGGGCAGCCTCTACCATATCCTCCATTTCTTCTGATGGAAATAAATTTCCGTCTCCTGCCGTATTACCAAATTCTTCTTCTTCTCCTGCCGCAATATCGTGTTCTCCTTCTTCTTCTACCGCAGTACTGTATTCTTCTCCTTCCCCGTGATATTTCCAAGTTGAATAAAGTCTAGTAAACCCATGTTTTACAATATGAAGCTCTGCCAATTCTACCTTCTGCCAGTACTTATTGCCACATCTATCGCACGGACAGAGAATCTTCTCTATTATGATCTTATTATGTGCGCGTGCAAATTCAAGGAAAGCAGCAACTCCTGCGACAAACTTAGGTTGCATACGTTGTTTCCAATCCACTTACATCCAGTCCTTAACTCTGACGTACTCATGGGCCATGTTAGACTGAATAACATATAAATTGTAGGTTAGGCTGACTATATTGAGAAATATAAGAACGGGATAGTTACTGACAAAGGAGAAAATCCGTGTATATGCTTTGTGCGTGCGTTTGTCATTGAAAAGAATAAATTATCGCATGTTATGTTAACCGATAGACGGGGACTGAGTGGCGCTTTTAGTTTCATATATGAGTATCGATGGGAATATGAAGGTTTCATATTATCATATATTGGTTTTAACCCGAACATCTCGAATCGCTCTCTAATTATGCGTTTGTATGTATGTGTTCCGGCTGTCGGGGGTAGCCTTCTATCCCATTAAGAATGTATAGAGCGAACGCCCATCACTTGTGCTTTCAACCGTTTCGAGTAAATTTCGGCAGCACCTCCCCGCTGTTCTCCGAGTACACTGTAATAGAATAGATAATCATTTCAAAACTGTGAAACAACGTTGAAATGAACATCTAATCTATCTTTGTACACGGAGAACCAGCGGAAAGGTACCGACGAAATATCTCGAAACGGATGAAAACACAAGTGAATGAAGGCGTTTTCTTTATACATTCTTAACTTGTTCACACGGGACAAATCTATGGGTTACCATACGATTGAATTTTCTCGTCGCGTAGACTATACGACGGTTGTTAGTATCGAGCTATACTGTCCGATATTTAACAACCTTCGTATAGTTCTAGGTCACGACGAGCATCGCACGTATGTTAACCGATAGACGGGGACTAAGTGGCGCTTTTAGTTTCATATATGAGTATCGATGGGAATATAAAGGTTTCATATTATCATCGAGTATCATATATTGGTTTTAACCTGAACATCTCGAATCACTCTCTAATTATGCATTTGTTGTGTATTCTTGTTGTATGTGTGTGTGTTCCGGCTGTCGGGGGTAGGCTTCTATCCCATTAAGAATGTATAGAGCGAACGCCCATCACTTGTACTTTCAACCGTTTCGAGTAAATTTCGGCAGCACCTCCCCGCTGTTCTCCGAGTACACTGTAATAGAATAGATAATCATTTCAAAGCTGTGAAATAACGTTGAAATGAACATCTAATCTATCTTTGTACACGGAGAACCAGCGGAAAAGTACCGACGAAATATCTCGAAACGGATAAAAACACAAGTGAATGAAGGCGTTTGCTTTATACATTCTTAACTTGTCCACACGGGACAAATCTATGGGTTACCATACGATTGAATTTTCTCGTCGCGTAGACTATACGACGGTTGTTAGTATCGAGCTATACTGTCCGATATTTAACAACCTTCGTATAGTTCTAGGTCACGACGAGCATCGCACGTATGTTAACCGATAGACGGGGACTAAGTGGCGCTTTTAGTTTCATATATGAGTATCGATGGGAATATGAAGGTTTCATATTATCATTGAGTATCATATATTGGTTTTAACCCGAACATCTCGAATCGCTCTCTAATTATGATTTTGTTGTGTATTCTTATTGTATGTGTGTGTTCCGGCTGTCGGGGGTAGGTTTCTATCCCATTAAGAATGTATAGAGCGAACGCCCATCACTTGTGCTTTCAACCGTTTCGAGTAAATTTCGGCATCACCTCCCCGCTATTCTCCGAGTACACTGTAATAGAATAGATAATCATTTCAAAGCTGTGAAACAACGTTGAAATGAACATCTAATCTATCTTTGTACACGGAGAACCAGCGGAAAGGTACCGATGAAATATCTCGAAACGGATGAAAACACAAGTGAATGAAGGCGTTTGTTTTATACATTCTTAACTTGTCCACACGGGACAAATCTATGGGTTACCATACGATTGAATTTTCTCGTCACGTAGACTATACGACGGTTGTTAGTATCGAGCTATACTGTCCGATATTTAACAACCTTCGTATAGTTCTAGGTCACGACAAGCATCGCACGTATGTTTACCGATAAACGGGGACTAAGTGGCGCTTTTAGTTTCATATATGAGTATCGATGGGAATATGAAGGTTTCATATTATCATCGAGTATCATATATTGGTTTTAACCTGAATATCTCGAGTCGCTCTCTAATTATGCGTTTGTTGTGTATTCGTGTTGTATGTGTAACATGATTTTAAACCATTGAGATCAAGATTGATAGAACTGATCATCCTACATTGCAATAGCATTCATCAACCAAAAACTATTAATGCAATGGTATTCATCTATAACAATCAACAATTAAAACTACAAATATAGGATACTGATATCATAAAGCGTTATGAGACACGTCATCTGCCACGTGTCGTGATCATGGAAATCGCTAATATTGAGCATCATCAAGATTAGATTATGGTTTTGAAGCAAGTTATTGAGCATCTAGGATTGATTGTCAAGTGTTGATTTTTATTTCAAAGATAGGATTTTTGAGTAGCTTCTATTTCGTCTGTAGAACTTTAAATAAGTTTGACTTCAAGTTTACGATTACGTATTCGAGCAATATCGATTTCAACTATAAAACTCGACTTGATAAGGGTTCTGGCATTAAAAAGTAGTAAAAACCCATATTAGAATCAATCTTTAACAAACAATTGCCAAAAAGTATATAATTCACCAAAATCAGCCGACATTGTTGATTTCTGAGCGGCAGCTTAAGCGGGCCAAGCACTCCGGCCACCCATTATATAACAAATCTCCCCTCTTTCTTCATTCTCAATCTCTTCAAATTTCTCCTCTTTCAAAACCCAATAATCACAATGTCTTCACAAGATCAACAACGAGCGATCGAAAACTTCAAGTACTCCAAAAGGGTAGCTCTCAAATCGATCCTCGGCCGCGGCGATAACGGGTCGGGATTGATTGGGCAAAGAGTTGTTGTAGGGGGATGGGTGAAATCGAAGAAAGAAAAGAAAGATAAGGGAAATAGTGAAATTTCTATGAGAGCGGAGGGCGAAGGAGGGGGGTATGTGACTTGTTTTGAGGTCATTTTTTTGAGGATTCCATTGCTTCAATCGATTTCTAGAGGTGTTGTGAGGAGAGATGGCGGTAATTTGGGGAATGAGGAGGAGAGTATTGCGCCTAGTGTTGCTTATTTGAGGATTAATGATGGCTCTTGTGTTGACAACTTTCAGGTTTGAACTGGTGTTTGTTGATGGTTGTGAATTGTGCTTATTGCTATCTATATCTTGTCATTTTTTAGAAGAGAAGAATATTTTTTAAGGAAATTGGTAAAAATATTACACGATAAAATATATTTTACTTTTAAATTTATAAATTGAATTCAATTGATGTATTCTTAGGTAGTGATGGACTCATCTATGTCGTTACTTGGCCAAGTAATGACAATGGGGACTTCTATTTTGGTAGAAGGTGTATTGGAGCAACCTCGCATGTACAAAGAACATGCCGTCGTTCTCAAGGCAGAAAAGATTATACATGTTGGCGGCGTCGATCTAAACAAATATCCACTCTCAAAGACGAGGATGACTTTGGAATCTCTTAGATCTTATCCTCACCTTCGTCCTCGAACAACTACCGTAAGTTGAATATCACAAGTTGATGCATATATTTCTCAATTACACCTTGTGTTTTATATATTGTTTGGTAGTTAAGAAATGGATCGAGGTGCATGCTTATAACTTTGATACACCAAAATTTCCATATCCTGTTAATTAGCAACATCTTGAAAAGAACTTGGAAATGAATTAGGTTGCAAGATGCAAAAATCTTTTGTAACAATTGGTGCAGCCCCTTTAGTTGCTAGAGATGTTGCAAATTCAAGAATTTGATTAATAAGGTATCAGGTAACTTAATTGCAAATTTGCAACATATTGTGCAATTATTTTTGTTCTTTATTTAATCAATCATAAGATTTTCTAATCCTGCAATATACATAAAAACAATCAAATAACGGATTTGAGATGATCTATTTGCAACAAGCTATGCATTTTCTATTGCAAACAAACAAACTAAAAAAAAACATTCTTTCTTGCAATTTTGGACACCTAACTATTTTATTTGATATAATGTATCGATGAAATCATCACATTTTGCAGGTAGCATCTATTACACGCATCCGAAATACCCTATCTTATGCTACTCATACGTTCTTTTACATCAACGGATTTATTTATGTGTATATGCCCAGCCCTCAGCCCCAGCCTAGCCCCAGCCCAGCCCCAACCTAACCCTAACCCCAGCGCGGCCAGCTAGCTAAACCCTAACACCAACCCTAAGGAAAACCCTAACCCCAGCCCCACCCCAACAACAGCCGAACCCCAACCCTAACCCGACCCCGACCCCGACCGCGACCCCTGCCCAACCCCAACTCGCGCACGCAACCCCAGACCCAGCCATGAACCCTAAGCCCAAAATAATCCAAAAATTCTTTAATTTACCTCGAGATTTACTCACCTGAACGGCTGCTGCTGGGGCTGGGGAGACGACCTGAACGGCGGTGGTTACGACCTGAACAGCGGTGGCGACGAGAACTGCGGTGGCGACGAAACCGGCGGTGGCGACGAGGAGAACGACGGTGGAGACGACGGCGTGGTGATTTGGGGATTTTTTCGCGTGCGATCGAGAGAGAGAGAGAGAAAGTGAGCGTAGGCGATCATTCTGGGATTTTGTTAAATCGATATTTACTTGCCCCTACGGATATACCCGTAGGTCCTTTGTTTGCGGCTCCATAAGGGCAAACACCAAATTAAGAATTAATATTTTTATTCTTGGACATCTGTGCCCGTAGGGGCAACCTTTTAGCCCTACGGATTAATCCGTAGGGCCAAGTTAAATCTGCCCCTACGGATTCCAATATCCGTAGGGGCAACCCCCTATTTTACTAGTGTTATTGTTGAGTGCACCATTCCCAGCAAGGAACCGGAGCCCGCACCGACCCTCACGGATCAACTCCCGATCGTGGGGAGACCCAACTCGGTCTCTGAGTGGGTCATCTACATCGACGTGTCCTCGACCGAGGAAGGCTGCGGCGCCGGCTTTATCATTCGGGGCCCGAACGAGGAAGAAATGTAATATTCCCTGAAGCTCGGATTCAAGGCTTCAAACAACGTGGCAGAGTACGAAGCCCTGCTGGCTGGACTTCGCAGGGCCTCCGGGCTGGGGCTGAAGACAATTCGAATCCACAGTGACTCAGCCCTAGTCGTTGGCCAAGTATCCGGCCACTTCGATGCCCAGGAACCCTTAATGGTGAAATATCTGGACGAGGTAAGAAAGCTTCGGAAGAACTTCGATGAAGTCCAGATAGAAAAAATACCCAGACAGCTCAATGCATAAGCCGACGCCCTTAGCAAGCTGGCCTCATCCTACTTGGCCAACAACAAGCGGTCAACCCTCTTCGAAACACTACCACGACCCCGCATGGAAGACGGGGCGACAGTACTCCATGTATACACAGCACAGGAAGATGAAAAAGACTGTAGGAAGCCCCTCGTGGAATTCTTATGTGATGGTACACTCCCAGAAGATCGTGGAGCAGCCCGCCGTCTCCGGGCCAAGGCCCGTCACTTCGTCTGGAGCAATGAGAACCTTTATAAGAAATCCTTCACTCAGCCCCTGCTCCGGTGCGTCGACCCCCACGAAGCCGACTACGTCCTCCGTGAAATCCATGAAGGGGTCGGTGGCACACACCAAGGGGCAAGAACCTTAATCCAGAAGGCATTGCTCCAGGGGTACTGCTGGCCCACTATTCACGGAGACGCCCAAAAGCTCGTCAGGAGATGCAAAAGTTGCCATCTCCACGGAATCATACCTCGCCTTCCGGCCACCAAGCTAACCGCTTTAACCTCCCCATGGCCGTTCGCCCAGTGGGGATTGGACATGATAGGCCAGTTCCTGACCGGTACGGGAGGGAAAAAGTATATCCTCGTCGCAGTAGATTACTTTACGAAGTGGGTCAAGGCCGTCCTCATCAGGAAACCGGACGCTGCCGCGACCATCAAGTTCCTGCAGAACAACCTGATATTCCGGTTCGGAATCCTGAGGTGTATCATCACCGACCACGGGACGAACTTCGAAAACGAGAAAGTGAATGATTTTTGCCACGAATACCATATCCTTATGAAGTTTGCCACGGTCGCACATCCCCAATGCAACGGGCAGGCCGAAGTTGCTAACCGCGATTTCCTCCGAGGTTTCTGAACCCGCCTAGAAGGACGCCAAGGCAGTTGGGTCGAGGAATTGCCCCGGGTCTTATGGGCCCTGTGCACGTCAAAGAAGACCCCCACCGGGGAAACCCTTTTTAGCCTCTGCTACGGGACCGAGGCAATGATCCTAGCGGAGATCGGGCTACCCAGCCACCGGGTCGAACACTTCGATGATGAAGCAAACACCACAGCACTGCGGACCAACCTGGACATCTGTTTGGAGAAATGGGACCAGGCTCAGATCATAGCTGCCGCCTATTAGCAGAAAATAACCCGATACTACAACGCGCGAGTCAAGCATCGCTCCTTCAAGACCGGAGATCTGGTCTTATAGCGGAACGAGTTCGTCGATCAAGGCAGACTGCACAAGTTTTCCCCGTAGTGGGATGGCCCTTTCCTCATATCTGAGGTACTTCCTGATGGAGACTACCATTTACAGGACGCAGACGAGCGCAAGTTTCCACGACCTTACAACGCTGAGAAGCTCAAGTTGTACCGGTAAAATGAATACCTGTGAGTGTGTACCTCTCCTTTCACAAAAGCAATGTAAATTTTTATAAAGGGTACATTCTTTCAAATAATAATGAGGGAACGCTAGAACGTTGCAAAAAAAGAGTTTTATTCATCCTAAAGGTACTATGGTCTCCTCAGCCTTATAGAAAAAGGGAAGGTTACAACGAAGGCGGAACGGGATCAAGAAAGTACTCCTAGTGGTACTTTGCTCGTTATCCCCGGCCGGTAGCTCGCTACCCCACAACGCTAGGGAGCTAAGCCCTTACTAAGAGGCAGCGCAGCGACTACCCCGCTCGGCTATCCCTAGCTGGTAGCTCGCCTACCCCACAATGCCAGGTATCTAAGCCTTCACAAAGAGGCGACCGAGCAGCTTCATTGCTTGGTTCATCCTTGGCAGGCCTCCCACGGCCCTTCCAGCGCCAAGGATCGAAGCCCTCACAAAAAGGTAGCCCAGCAGCTAACTTACTCAGCTATCCCTGGCCGCTAGCTCGTCTACCCCACAACGCCAGGGATCTAAAACCTCACAACAAGGAGACCGAGCAGCTTCACTGCTTGGTTCATCCTTGGCAGGCCTCCCACGGCCCCTCCAGCGCCAAGGATCGAAGCCCTCGCAAACAGGCAGCCTAGCAGCTACCCTGCTCGGCTATCCCTGGCCAATAGCTCGCCTACCCCACAACGCCAGGGATCTAAGCTCTCAACAAGAGGTAGCCCAGCAGCTAACCTGCTCGGCTATCCCTGGCCGGTAGCTCGCCTACCCTACAACACCAGGGATCTAAGCCCTCACTAAGAAGCAGCCCAGGGGCTACCCCGCTCGGCTATCCCTGGCCGGTAGCTCACCTAACCCACAACGCCAGGGATCTAAGGCCTCAACAAGAGGCAGCCTAGCAGTTACCCTACTCGGCTATCCCTGGCCGGTAGTTCGCTTACCCCACAGTGCCAAGGATCGAAGCCCTCACGAAGAGGCAGCCCAGCAACAACCCTGCTCAGCTATCCCTGGCTGGTAGCTTCCCTACCCAACAATGCCAGGGATCAAAGCCCTCCCCAAGAGGCACCGGGCAACAACCCTGCTCGGACATCCTTGAAGACAAAAATCCCTCGCCAAGAGGCACCGGGCAGCAACCCTGCTCGGCCATCCTTAGTAGGCCACTTACGGCCCTTCCCGCACTAAGGATGAAAATTCCTCGAAAGAGGAAACCGGGCCCGCTTTTGCTCGGTTATCCCTGGTTGGTAGCTTCCTACCCCAACAAACCAGGGATCCAAGCCCTCGCCAAGAGGTAACCGGGCCCGCTCTTGCTCGGTTATCCCTGGCTGGTAGCTCACTACCAAACCAGGGCTCAAAGCCCTCGCTAAGAAGCACCGAGCAGTAACTCTGCTCGTCCCGTCCTTAAGGATAAAAGCCTTCGCCAAGAGGCACCGAGCAGCTACCCTGCACGGCCATCCTTAGTAGGCCACTCATGGCCCCTCCCGCGCTAAGGATCAAAACCCTCTCCAAGAGGCACCGAGCAGCTACCCTGCTCGGCCATTCTTAGCAGGCCACTCACGGCCCCTCCCACGCTAAGGATCAAAGCCCTCGCCAAGAGGCATCGAGTAGCTACCCTGCTCGGCCATCCTTAGTAGTCCACTCATGGCCCCTCCCACGCTAAGGATCAAAGCCCTCGCCAAGAGGCACCAAGAAACTACCATGCTCGGCCGTCCTTAGTAGGCCACTCACGGCCCCTCCCGCGCTAAGGATAAAAGCCCTCGAAAGAGGCAACCGCGCTCACCCTTGCTCGATTATTCCTGGCTGGTAGCTCCTTACCACAACACACCAGAGATCAAAGCCCTCGCCAAGAGGCACCGAGCAGCTACCCTGCTCGGTGGATCACCAGCATGCCTCTCCCAGCTTCCCACGCTAAGGAACATGACCTCATCATGAGGCATCCGGTTCTACGTCTAAGCAATCTACACCTCGACTTCGGGGCCATGGAGATACCATCTTCACACCGGTCTGTGCACACTCGGCAAACAAACATATTCAACCCGATGTGTGATCGGTAGACAAAGAACCGACATAAAAAGATAGCAGTACTGTGCAAATGCGAGTGTTTACCGACAAAGGAAAATACAAGCACAAACAATACTGGAAAAATAAAAATCTTTATTCATAAAGTCAAAGTTTTTATACGGGTACTGTGGGCTCCCCAGCTTTGCAAAATACCCGTAGGCTTAGAAAAGAGAGCGGAGGAAAATCCAAGAAGTTTGGGCCGCGAGCCCGGCCTAGGCCTCGCTTCCCTCATCACTGTCGAATGGGGGCATGACTGCCGAAAGTGGGACCCGAGTTCGAAGATCATTGTCGACAAACTCTGGAAGCTGCTCCTTGATGGCATCAAGAGCTTTGTTCTATGCAATGGCGGAGGTGTAACGTTTTGAAAATCGTTTCGGTGAAATTTCGGAAAATCGGTAAAATAAGACGGTTTTCTGTAAAAAATCAAAATGCAAATATCTTATTATAAAAATTAAATATACATATTCTAGCTATGTAATTGCTAGTATTCGGTGTTTATTGAGCCACTGGTGAAATTTCAAATTTTCTGAAAAAAATTATTTTATTATTATTTTAAGCCGTCACTAATACATTTAATTAGGGAAAATTACAAATTGGAATGAGTTGAAACAAATTTTGTGCATCATAAAACTTTAAATAAAATTTTATCATGTAGTTTTTGAAACGAAATCGTTTGCCAAAACGGTTTAGAAAATATCGAAGAAAAAGGCTTTTTTCGGTGAAATTAGTGTAAATGGTTGTTTGGGGTATAACATTTATCTTTTTCCACCCCACCCACACCCACACTCACTCACCCCCATCCCCATGTGGCTGAATTCAGCAGCACATCCCCCCCCCCAATTTCCCACTCCATTCCACACAAAAAAGAAATGAAAAGAAAAGAAAAAGGGAAATGAAAGAAAGTCAAAAGAGGGTGTAGACTTTGTCTTTTTCTCCCCATTTTTCTCCACCTCCCTCTCTCTCCTCCCCCACTCCTTTTTTTGGTCGAAAATTCCTGCACCAACAGCCCTCTTTCTCCCCCCCATTGTTCTATCTCTTTTGCTTCAAAACATTCATCAAATACCCATCAAAAAAATCCCAAAATCTAAATCTAGTTCTTACCCATTTTAGTGTAGCCTTAGATGCATGGATCTTGGTGCAAGGATTTCATTTTGGAGTTCTAGATTTCATGGTTGATCATGGATTTGTGAGGTATAAATCCTTGTTCCATGGTTTGTTTGTTGCTTAGTTACTTAATTGTTGCTATCATACCTCATTTGAAGCTAATTAGGTGTTTAATTGCTTGGTTGGAAAAATTCAAGAAAAGAGTTTGTAAATCAAATTAGGGTTTTCTCCATTGGGTATTGATCTTGATGTGGGGATTAACATGTTAATGTTATGCTAAAACCTAATCTAGTTTCTAGTTGCATTGTTGTTAATTTTAAATTGTGATAATTATATAAATTGCAAACTAGGTTTTAAAAAAATATATATATTTTGGTAGGGTAAAATTCTAATTAGGGTTTCATGGTATTGTTAACATTATAAATTGTGGTTTAATATTTTAGTATATGCAAAACCAAGCGTAATTGTAAAATTGTGAATTTTACTTTAAAAAGAGTTAAAATTGGTATTTTTGCAAACTAGGAATTTGGAGTTTATACGAATTGATGAGTTTAATTTATGAAAGTGATTTGTATGACCTAATTATGTTATTTAATGAGTATTTTGGCCATGTGAATCGTTAAAATTTGTAGATTGGTTAAAACATCAAGTTTTGAACCGAAATGGGAATTTGTAATAACTAGGTTTTTGGAAAATAAAACGATTGGTTTAATTTTATGGATTTGATGAATTAATCCCTATTTCTTATATAGCCAGTGTGTTTTGAAACCATGATTGGTACGTTTGGTGTTTTTCTCGATCGATCGGCGTTTGTACGCCGACGTCGAGGGTTTTTGGGTTGATTTGTGAAAGCAAACCATAGGTTTTGACTTATGTGGGATTCGTGTGTTGTTTTGGTCATGAGTCGGATTTTAATGCGATACGGTGCGTTATGATATGTAGGTACCCCATGTGGACTTCGAGACGACAAGCAAGCGCGTGGCGACGTCGGCACCGGCGAGCGAGGACCAGGTGAGTAGATTTATATCTACGGGGAGAAGTCGGGTGGATGGCGTATACACCCCCGCAGTCCGTGGTGGTGTATACGGATGCGTATACACACCAACAATTATTATATGTTATTTAGGATTAATAATGATGTTTAGGATGGATATTAATGTGTTGGATTATTTTAGTGTTGCGAACCCTAGGGTAGTGTTGCACTACACATACACACATACATACTTGCATACATTCCTATTTATATGTGCTCATGGGTTTCTTTATAGTTATGTGTTCACATGGGTATGGGACTATGTGTTCACATACGGATTTGAGGATGATACTTGGGATTGAGCTGAGTCGATGAGATTTGTTTGTGGTTGTGATATCGGTGATATGGCAGGATTCGTACTTGAGGTACGTCCTGGTGTTATAGCGGATCTTGGGGCGGCGATACAGGTGAATAGTGTTATAAATAAAATGGTCGACATGTGATCGTGATATGAGGCATGATATGCTAGGATATTGATATTTGGCTGTATCGGGCGATGTATACCCTTGATGATGATATGTGCTGACGATATCGGTTTGTACGAGATTGTCGATCAGTAGTCAGATCATGAATATATTGAGGATATTAGTATTGTACTAGACATAGGTCAGTACCCTAGACTATGATCTTGGATAAAGAGGATACCAGAGGAATAGGGTGAGGAATATGATATTGACCCGTACCCAGATTTGGTGATGCCGTACGACGGATTTACGTACGAGTTATATTTTGATGATTGATCCGCACTCTTGACTTGGGATGTCTGGTTATGGATATGATATTATTGAGGCGGGATCACCGACTATACATATACAGGTATGTATATGTATCGACTCAGATGATAGGCGGTTTCCTTACCTGTAGTTGAGCTTGTTAGTTCAGCCGTAAAGTTTAGTGTAGTTGTTAGATTAGATTAGACTCCTACCTATTTCAAAACTAGCGGATCGTGGGTATTTTAAAAGACGGGTCAAGGGATCTACGGATATTTCAAAAGACGTATCCTTTCTTAAAAAAAAAACCACAGTAGCCTCTATTTCCAAAACCCCGCGATTCGTGTTATTTCAAATGGCACCATTGTTTAATATTTAGCTCCCGCTCATTTTTGTTGCTCGCTCCGCATCGCATATTTACATTGTTATTTCATATTGCATTGTTGACTTTATACTGTTAGGACACCAGCACCATTACCGATGATGCGTATGTACCACATACACTTACTTGCCGGCTCACACACATCTTCATCGGTAATTACCATGTCACGTACACCTTAGAAAATATTATTGCTTAACTTAGCTTGATAGCCAGTAGTTTGACATAATATTAGTATACATACCTTATATGCCAGCTTAGATATTGTAGTTATTACTTGTCGCTTCATGCATTCTGTTATTCATTCTCATGCTTATATTCATGGTTTTACATGCTATTGATGGTTCGGATTTCCATGATATTTTCTGGATTTGGAGAAAAACCGCAAAACATATATAAACTACTTTCTCTCTTTTTAAATAAAAATGCGGTTTTCCCATGATGTATGAGTCGTTCACCATGAGTTTGCTGATGGATTTTGAGACCCGATTCGAGCAGTTGGATGAACCGTTTCGGGTACATGGTGGACCCGGTAAGGTACCCCGGGGCAAGAAGCTCGTGGTGATGACGATGAGCCTGGCAGGGGGAGACTACCTACCGGTGATTTTACCCGACGCGTCGGATATCCGGAGGATACCGTCGTGGTCTTGAGATGGATGGTAGGGACCGGTCTGGACTAACGGCGCCTTAGATATTGAGATTTCGAAATATTGAGATACTGAGATTTGATGATCCAGGCCAGTCCGGATAGCCGGAGCCTGAGGTTTTAAGACATTGAGATTTATGTTTTGTGTCGATACTAGACACTGTTGATGCTGATTTCATTTATGATACCTCATTTAAAAAATACAAAGGAAATCTCACTAATTTATGAAAACAATTTCTTCATTTACATGTATTCTATTTTCATGCATTCATACCGCATTCATATGATATATTGCTACCTGAGGCACTGACACGGGCACATGAGATCACACTCGGGTTAGATATTTCCCTAGCCATTGTTATTGGCTGCATGTTATTCATATATTTGAGGATATATTATGATCTTTGACCTAGGTTGCGTTATTTATGCGATTTCTGTACGTAGATGTTTTTCTATTCACGAGTTGGCAACTCACCCCCGTTGTTCCCCAGTTTCTTACAGGTTTGCCGTACGGGTTTCATTACGGTTTGCGGGCATAGTTTCCTTCGGGTGATTTGCTAGTAGGTGGGTTTACTTGTATCGTACCCCCCATTATATAACTTGTATATTATTACTCTGTTGTATCTAGAAGTTCCATCAACCAAACATGTATTTATTTTTGAGATAGAGACCAGTGATGTTATTCTTTCGACCTTAGAGTCGCGCGTTTTTATTTCTGTGGTTTTGAGTTTTTGATCCTCGCCGTTGGCGTTGTATATTATATTGCTTGTGTGGTTGTGACCGTCGATTGACGAAGAGCTAGCTCCCGCTTGGGGATGCCTTTTTATTGATTTCGTATACTATTCATGTTGTATCCCATTTGGGAGCCAGTATTTACAAAGGAGATTCTGCCGAAATTTTCAGGAAATACTTGATGTTTTTAAAATCGCATAACTCGGCTTATGCTATTAAAACTACTTGATTTTAAATTGGTTTTCCTTCACTCTACTACTTTTCTTGGTTTTGGATTTCTGGGTTTTCGGCTTACTTAGATTACGTACGTCTCGAGATGTTTCATAGTTTAAGTGCCGGTCATGTTCCGTACTTTCAGGATGTGACAAAGTTGGTATCAGAGCGTTAGGTTTTACCTTCGGAGCATAGGATGACCCTTGTTTGATGGAACAGGTGACTAAAGTAGAGTGACGTACCGTGGGTATGTTCCACGGCATACTTACGATATGCTACTCCACTTAAGAAGCCTTAGGATGTACATTTCTTTGTTCAGTATTATATTCATTCCTGATCCAGCCTCATCGGTATCAGTTATGGTTTTGCTGCCACGATTACGGCAGGGAGAGCTACGGCTAGAGTTGCGGTCAGCTCGAGCTCGTCATGAACGAGGACCGACCAGGGCGAAATTCCGGCGACACACGATTGCGGAGATGTGTCTTTTTATTGTGTTTCCGCGCCACGAGCGTTTGGCGGATCGCCTTTATGAGGTTACTCGGATATGTGGATCGACACTAGAGGATTGAGCCAATGATAGAGGCCAGCCAGATTTTGATGACCGTTGGTGTATTGCTTACTCATGATGATTGAGACACTGTTCAGCGTGCAGACGAGTGAGCCAGTTGTTGCTGCGAGCGACGAGATATCGCCCAATATGTTGGAGCTATTGCAGTACAAGTTGTACTAAGAGATGATAGGAGGTCGCTAGTCACCCGAGGATGAATGACTAGGACATGTGGTTCGTTCGCCTACCCGATGAGAGGTCATCAGATAGATTGATTCCAGCAAGAGACGACTTCACGCGGAGACGTTGAGAGTCGACAGAGACGATCGAATGTCAGAAACCTATTATTCCAAGTTTAAAGTAGTCGGAAAGACATGCAGGCAATTCTATGGTCCCTCTAGAAGAATGAAACCCTAACTCGACTTAATGACCGTGTGAAAGCCTTTGAACCTTAGGGTTTGCGGCAGTTCCGCGGCGCCATTAGTGAGGCTTGGGTTTGCCCTTCTACGGCTGGACCACCGATACTGTGGTATGTACTCGATACTATTAAACTGTGCCTAAGAGGTTGAGCTCTTAGGGGATTATGAAGTTTTGACAACTCGATCGGATGGCTCGACTTAATTCGGATGCTAGGTGGTGAGATGCATTTCTTGGGAGACTCCCGATACGAGGATAGCCGTTGGAGCTCAGTCCACGCAGCCACGATGAGACGAGTCCGAAGCAGTCGACATTAGAGAAAGTGGAGTAAAGAGGTCCATACAAGATCTGGATAAGACGACGTTCCACTCCGCCGACATCAGAGATGCGATATGCATGCCGAGGCAGAGTACTGGATATACCTTCCAGAAGGAGTCACGATGGGTATGCAGCCGTTCCAGAGCAAGATGCAGATATAAGAAAGGACGATGACTTCCGGACAGTTGGCAGAGACGAGACATGGAAGAGACCGTGAGCAAGATTCCTTCCAGGACACTGCTGCAATGATACTTGCACCCAGGATCAGATGTGTCACGTACATTCAGAGAGCCAGAGGCCGACGCCAGTGATATGCTGTCTTATGAGTGGTCGTGATGATTGATCGGGAGATGACAAGAGACGTGCCAGAACGGGATCATCCCCGTTAGCACACCTGAAAGGGCCGATGAGCCGATGGACCGAGAGATTGGTAATTCCCAGTGAAGACCTTGACCCAAGAGTGGTCATTGTTAAGCACACCAGCAGGCCAAAGTTCATGATCATCGACGAGACGTCCCACCAGTGACCACGACAGTTGGCCCGAGATTCTTAGAGGATGCGCTTGAGCGGTACTATGCCGCCATTATTGATTTCGATGTTTTGGGTGATTTATTCGAATGAGTTGATTTTGATGATTGAGGATTTACGATCTTTGCACAGTGTTGCACTTGATATCATTTTCGTGCTTGGGTTTCACATGTTTGTGATTTTACGGATTTAGATATTTGAGTTGATTTTGTGCGTATGCACGCACACGATTTGGTTCCTGCACTCTGTATAATTTATATATGCTTGCAGTGCAGTGATACGCCTTTTGTGCACTTAGATGCATTGGACTTTGATTTCGATGGTGGTGTTCGATATTGTTTTGTGCACTTTGTGCACCTGATTTGATTTTGCGCATGTTCGGCACTTGATATTGGATTTCATGATTTCGTGCACGATGGATGCACCTGATTTGGATTTTCGCGCATGTTGGGCGCATGTTTTGAAGTGTGATTTTGGTGCACACCAGATGCACTAAATCGAGATTTTTCGGGCATGTCAGATGCACCTAATTTTGCTGTCAGGCACACATGTTGCCTACGACAGATGTTTCGTGTACACCCGATACACTTAGATGTTGTTTCTGTGCGCATGTATGGCACATTCATGGATTTTGATTTCCGAGCGCACCAGACGCACGTAGTATTCATGTGCATATTTTGGGATTGATTTTTTTGGGAGCAGTACATTTTTATGATGTTATTATTGTTTTCGTACTGAACAGGACTAGTCAGAGGACAATATCTGAATATATTTTGCATGCTTTGATAGTTATCGAAGGGATTTCCAAAAAGCAAGCTATAGTCTCAGTATTTACCTACGTGTCTGATATGACACGAGACGTTTAAACAAGGAAACCCTTCTAAATTGTTTTCCAAAACGGCGGAACGTACATTTTAAACAAAAAGTATATATGTATATGGTTATTTTCTTACAATAGACGTCCGCCACTGTGCAGTGCTGCGAGTATCGCACAGCGATTTGAAGAAGATTTGGCATGCATTGCTTCCAGATGTTTTAATGATGTATATCATATTGATTTTCATTTTGGAATTTAGACATTGTGTCTTCACCAAGACTCCGATGATTGCGGGATGCTTGACGGAGTTTAGATTTTGAGTTATATGCTCATTTTTCATGCGCATGCGCTGCGCTACGACTTGTTTTATGTATTTATGAATTTGGAGCCCGACGACTTGATGGTTTTGCTTAGATGTTTTAGTATTTGGGGGAGTTTTTAATTTAAATTCGGGGACCAAATTTCTCTAAGGGGGGAAGATTGTAACGTTTTGAAAATCGTTTCGGTGAAATTTCGGAAAATCGGTAAAATAAGGCGGTTTTCTGTAAAAAATCAAAATGCAAATATCTTATTATAAAAATTAAATATACATATTCTAGCTATGTAATTGCTAGTATTCGGTGTTTATTGAGCCACTGGTGAAATTTCAAATTTTCTGAAAAATATTATTTTATTATTATTTTAAGCCGTCACTAATACATTTAATTAGGGAAAATTAAAAATTGGAATGAGTTGAAACAAATTTTTTGCATCATAAAACTTTAAATAAAATTTTATCATATGGTTTTTGAAACGAAGTCGTTTGCCAAAACGGTTTAGAAAATATCGAAGAAAAAGGCTTTTTTCGGTGAAATTAGTGTAAATGGTTGTTTGGGGTATAACATTTATCTTTTTCCCTCACACCCACACCCACACTCACTCACCCCCATCCCCATGTGGCTGAATTCAGCAGCACATCCCCCCCCCCATTTTCCCACTCCATTCCACACAAAAAAGAAATGAAAAGAAAAGAAAAAGGGAAATGAAAGAAAGTCAAAAGAGGGTGTAGACTTTGTCTTTTTCTCCCCATTTTTCTCCACCTCCCTCTCTCTCCTCCCCCACTCCTTTTTTTGGCCGAAAATTCCTGCACCAACAGCCCTCTTTTTCCCCCCCATTGTTCTATCTCTTTTGTTTCAAAAAATTCATCAAATACCCATCAAAAAAATCCCAAAATCTAAATCTAGTTCTTACCCATTTTAGTGTAGCCTTAGATGCATGGATCTTGGTGCAAGAATTTCATTTTGGAGGTCTAGATTTCATGGTTGATCATGGATTTGTGAGGTATAAATCCTTGTTCCATGGTTTGTTTGTTGCTTAGTTACTTAATTGTTGCTATCATACCTCATTTGAAGCTAATTAGGTGTTTAATTGCTTGGTTCGAAAAATTCAAGAAAAGGGTTTGTAAATCAAATTAGGGTTTTCTTCATTGGGTATTGATCTTGATGTGGGGATTAACATGTTAATGTTATGCTAAAAGCTAATCTAGTTGCTAGTTGCATTGTTGTTAATTTTAAATTGTGATAATTATATAAATTGCAAACTAGGTTTTAAAAAAATATATATATTTTGGTAGGGTAAAATTCTAATTAGGGTTTCATGGTATTGTTAACATTATAAATTGTGGTTTAATATTTTAGTATATGCAAAACCAAGCGTAATTGTAAAATTGTGAATTTTACTTTAAAAAGAGTTAAAATTGGTATTTTTGCAAACTAGGAATTTGGAGTTTATACGAATTGATGAGTTTAATTTATGAAAGTGATTTGTATGACCTAATTATGTTATTTAATGAGTATTTTGGCCATGTGAATCATTAAAATTTGTAGAATGGTTAAAACATCAAGTTTTGAACCGAAATGGGAATTTGTGATAACTAGGTTTTTGGAAAATAAAACGATTGGTTTAATTTTATGGATTTGATGAATTAATCCCTATTTCTTATACAGTTAGTGAGTTTTGAAACCATGATTGGTACGTTTGGTGTTTTCCTCGATCGATCGGCGTTTGTACGCCGACGTCAAGGGTTTTTGGGTTGATTTGTGAAAGCAAACCATAGGTTTTGACTTATGTGGGATTCGTGTGTTGTTTTGGTCATGAGTCGGATTTTAATGCGATACGGTGCGTTATGATATGTAGGTACCCCATGTGGACTTCGAGACGACAAGCAAGCGCGTGGCGACGTCGGCACCGGCGAGCGAGGACCTGGTGAGTAGATTTATATCTACGGGGAGAAGTCGGGTGGATGGCGTATAGCACCCCCGCAGTCCGTGGTGGTGTATATGGATGCGTATACACACCAACAATTATTATATGTTATTTAGGATTAATAACGATGTTTAGGATGGATATTGATGTGTTGGATTATTTTAGTGTTGCGAACCCTAGGGTAGTGTTGCACTACACACACACATACATACTTGCATACATTCCTATTTATATGTGCTCATGGGTTTCTTTATAGTTATGTGTTCACATGGGTATGGGACTATGTGTTCACATACGGATTTGAGGATGATACTTGGGATTGAGCTGAGTCGATGAGATTTGTTTGTGGTTGTGATATCGGTGATATGGCAGGATTCGTACTTGAGGTACGTCCTGGTGTTATAGCGGATCTTGGGGCGGCGAAACGGGTGAATAGTGTTATAAATAAAATGGTCGACATGTGATCGTGATATGAGGCATGATATGCTAGGATATTGATATTAGGCTGTATCGGGCGATGTATACCCTTGATGATGATATGTGCTGACGATATCGGTTTGTACGAGATTGTCGATCAGTAGTCAGATCATGAATATATTGAGGATATTAGTATTGTACTAGACATAGGTCAGTACCCTAGACTATGATCTTGGATAAAGAGGATACCAGAGGAATAGGGTGAGGAATATGATATTGACCCGTACCCAGATTTGGGGATGCCGTACGACGGATTTACGTACGAGCTATATTTTGATGATTGATCCACACTCTTGACTTGGGATGTCTGGTTATGGATAAGATATTATTGAGGCGGGATCACCGACTATACATATACAGGTATGTATATGTATCGACTCAGATGATAGGCGGTTTCCTTACCTGTAGTTCAGCCTGTTAGTTCAGCCGTATATTTTTGTGTAGTTGTTAGATTAGATTATACTCCTACCTATTTCAAAACTAGCGGATCGTGGTTATTTTAAAAGACGGGTCAAGGGATCTACGGATATTTCAAAAGACGTATCCTTTCTTAAAAAAAAAACCACAGTAGCCTCTATTTCCAAAACCCCGCGATTCGTGTTATTTCAAATGGCACCATTGTTTAATATTTAGCTCCCGCTCATTTTGGTTGCTCGCTCCGCATCGCATATTTACATTGTTATTTCATATTGCATTGTTGACTTTATACTGTTAGGACACCAGCACCATTACCGATGATGCGTATGTACCACATACACTTACTTGCCGGCTCACACACATCTTCATCGGTAATTACCATGTCACGTACACCTTAGAAAATATTATTGCTTAACTTAGCTTGATAGCCAGTAGTTTGACATAATATTAGTATACATACCTTATATGCCAGCTTAGATATTGTAGTTATTACTTGTCGCTTCATGCATTCTGTTATTCATTCTCATGCTTATATTCATGGTTTTACATGCTATTGATGATTCGGATTTCCATGATATTTTCTGAATTTGGAAGAAAACCGCAAAACATATATAAACTACTTTCTCTCTTTTCAAATAAAAATGTGGTTTTCCCATGATGTATGAGTCGTTCACCATGAGTTTGCTGATGGATTTCGAGACCCGATTCGAGGAGTTGGATGAACCGTTTCGGGTACATGGTGGACCCGGTAAGGTACCCCAGGACAAGAAGCTCGTGGTGATGACGATGAGCCTGGCAGGGGGAGACTACCTACCGGTGATTTTACCCGACGCGTCAGATATCCGGAGGATACCGTCGTGGTCTTGAGATGGATGGTAGGGACCGGTCTGGACTAACGACGCCCTAGATATTGAGATTTCGAAATATTGAGATACTGAGATTTGATGATCCAGGCCAGTCCGGATACCCGGAGCCTGAGGTTTTGAGACATTGAGATTTATGTTTTGTGTCGATGCTAGACACTGTTGATGCTGATTTCATTTATGATACCTTATTTTAAAAATACAAAGGAAATCTCACTAATTTATGAAAAAAGTTTCTTCATTTACATGTATTCTGTTTTCATGCATTCATACCGCATTCATATGATATATTGCTACTTGAGGCACTGACACGGGTATATGAGATCACACTCGGGTTAGATATTACCCTAGCCATTGTTATTGGCTGCATGTTATTCATATATTTGAGGATATATTATGATCTTTGACCTAGGATGCGTTATTTATGCGATTTCTGTGCGTAGATTTTTTTCTATTCACGAGTTGGCAACTCACCCCCGTTGTTCCCCAGTTTCTTGCAGGTTTGCTGTACGGGTTTCATTACGGTTTGCGGGCATAGTTTCCTTCGGGTGATTTGCTAGTAGGTGGGTTTACTTGTATCGTACCCCCCATTATATAACTTGTATATTATTATTCTGTTGTATCTAGAAGTTCCATCAACCAAACATGTATTTATTTTTGAGATAGAGAGCAGTGATGTTATTCTTTCGACCTTAGAGTCGCGCGTTTTTATTTCTGTGGTTTTCTTGTGGTTTTGAGTTTTTGATCCTCGCCGTTGGCGTTGTATATTATATTGCTTGTGTGGTTGTGACCGTCGATTGACGAAGAGCTAGCTCCCGCTTGGCGATGCCTTTTTATTGATTTCATATACTATTCATGTTGTATCCCATTTGGGAGCCAGTATTTACAAAGGAGACTCTGCCGAAATTTTCAGGAAATACTTGATGTTTTTAAAATCGCATAACTCGGCTTATGCTATTAAAACTACTTGATTTTAAATTGGTTTTCCTTCACTCTACTACTTTTCTTGGTTTTGTATTTCTGGGTTTTCGGCTTACTTAGATTACGTACGTCTCGATATGTTTCGTAGTTTAAGTGCCGGTCATGTTCCGTACTTTCAGGACGTGACAGGAGGCCTCTCCGAGATCAACGTAAAACTGGTCCGACCCCTTGTAATCGGCCACCGCCTTCCTAGACCGGATCTCGGCATCCTCCGCCGCCTGAAGCGCCGCCTCGGCATCCCGCCTGCTGGCATCCCTCGCCCTCTTCATAGCAGCAAAGCGGTCGGCCAGTTCCACCAACTTTGCCTCGATGTCTTGGTAGGACTCGCTCAGGCGGCGATAGGACTCCCGGCACCTTGAAACGACGAACTCTGCGGCTTCCGACTGAGCTTCAAGGGCAGCCATCCTCGCCCTCTCCAGACACAGCTCGAGTTGCAGACCCTCGGCCTCCGAAGAAGACTCCTCTGCTGACCTCGCAGCATGGAAGGCCCCCTGGGCCTCCATACGAGTAACGAGGGCGCAGTGTTGAAGGACTTAGCGAAAAACGGCAGAGAGACTTAGGGACACCCGAACTAAGAAGAGGGTGCTCATAACAACACATGAGGGAATACATGCTTGAATCGCCTCCTGCGCGATAGCCGCCATTTGAACCCTGAGGGTCCCCCGAGGCATCTGGCCCCCAACTGACTCCTCTATACCAGCAAGAAGGCTGGCAGTGACGGAAACCCCCGACGGGAGCAAAAAATGGACGTCCCCCTCGTGCACGGGAACCCACATAGGAATCTCCGACGGTAGCGCACGGGAGACTGTCCTCTTCCTTTTAAGGGGAACCCCGTCCTCGTCCTCTCCTGCATCCCTCATCTGAGGCTCAAGGACATATGGACGCCTTTGGCCTCCGCCGGGGCAATCATCGGGAGCTCGTGACGAGGCTGATGGCCCTTCCATCAGCAGCAAATTTAGTGCGGGACTCGGTTCGGCCGGAAGCACGGTCGCACTGCCGGTCCCCCTCCGGGGCTGAGTACCGGGGGCACCAAGAGTCCCGGATCGATCCATTGGTCCTGCCAAAGAGAGAAGCAGGCTCAGATCAAAAGGAGAAGAAGCAGGAGAAAGGAAAACAAGACATCTAACCTGATGAGAAGAAATCCCCGAGAAGAGAAAACGCAAAATCCGACCTAAAAGGGGAGAGCGCCGAGCCAAAAAGACTCAGAATGAGGAAAATGTGAAGAGAGAAAGATCCCGAATCAGGCCTCCCCTCGATTTATACTGCCGGCGTCCTCATCCAATGGCGACGGTCGGCTCCCGCCAAAAAACAACTCTTCGCATTCAACGGCTGCGATCACTCCACTTGCTGCACGCACATTGGCTGAATCCTGTCGGATGCCAGAAGCTTGCGGCACGTCACATCAGCCAACCAACGCCCGATATGAGGTCTGTCGCCTCAACAAAAGTGCAGAAGATCCAGCGCACCCTCTTTAATGCAGAGATCTCACCCTGATTCGCTGGCATCACCCAGAAAAAACAGCCGATTGCCCAGGGATGCGCCCGACGATATCTTCGAAAAGGAGCTCACCTCGGGAGACCAGGAAAACCACTCTCTGTTAGTTATGTATATGTCCTAGAGAACATTGTTGTACATATGATGTATATTATAATGGATGCGTGGATATATATAGAGAGGACTTTCTTGCTCGTCATGATAGTATGCTATTTGGTTTCACTTTATCTAAACATGTTGACTTGTATTGGTTTACCGTCTTACTCTCACATGTTGATAGAGCCCTTAGGATCTGTACTCGACTACTGGAACTATGATGAGATCATACTAGTGGGGCCACGGTAGTCGATGAGTACATCCTATAACTATTCCTAGTCGAGGGTATATCGAGACAGGGCATCGATACACCTGAGTAGACTGGCGTATACGCATCTTGACCCATATGATGGGCGATGGATGATCCCATATCCATCGGTATTTTGACATCAAGGATGGTGTACGGGTGCTCAGTGGAGACTGGGTACACTGGACGGACTCGTCGAGAACTCCCAGATGGTGATATACCACACGTCAGATGGCAGTTCTCCGGTGATACTGGTACAGGGTAGTCTGTAGACCCAAAATCGTCATAGAGTCTTGTGTGATTCCCACTGTGCTTTGATTTCCACCTTACCACGTCCAAGAAGGCATGCAAAACAGTGGCTTTTGGATGCAGTCCCGAATCACATGGAGGCAATGAGCGATAGGAGGGGATTCGTCTTTCCCGGTATAGGGAGTTGATGTTGTGCTGTGTTCGATTGGCTATAACTGGAAGTCCCTGGCAAGGGCTGATATAGTGATTTACTGGTAAGTGTTACCAGTAGTTTCTCGACCCATTATTAACCTCACATCGACACGACTTATCGGTTATTGGGGTCTGACGTATACCACCTCTAGACTTGATATGCGACATATCAGACGAAGAGACCGGACTGTACGGGAGTGTTACTGATTGGATTCACAGGAGAATGGAAAGGCTAGCTTGTTGATCTTCTGATCACTCAATACCTGGGTGGCTGTTACGTTTAGCTGACCGCTTGCAGCTTGTGGGTGTTTGATATGATCATCACCTGCTACCGGCGTATTGACGATTCTTTAGAGTCCTACATACAGGTTTCTTGACTCAGGCAAAACGAAGTAGGGGCACATATGTGATATGTGCTGGACTGACGATAATGCGATATGAGATACCGTATTATATTCTCGCGATATTTAGATATGAGCCGGGTCATCGGATTAAATGTTGATTCGATGAATCGGTACATGATATATTAGTCGGTTATATTCTATATAGCCGGATTGTCGGATCAAATGCTGATTCGATAATTTAATGTATAATAATATATATGATATATTGTATTATATTATATAATATTGGCTCGCTTTATTATTTCATTTTCTCACCGGATAATACATTGATATATATGCGATATATGTTAATTGTATTATTTTCTTTTGTTACAAATATATAATATATATGTGATATATATTATTGTAACATGATATGATTAATGATGAAACATGTTTAGTGGAGATTAAACAAGATTAGGGTTTGATTTGGGTTAGTTTCTTTTTACACCTTCTAGAAGGAATTTCTTTTGTCATGAGTTAGATATTATGGTTGATATTTTCTTATGACTCATTCTTTAACCCAACCAAACCCTAGCCCTAGTTAATTCTCTACAAGGGTTATCCTTGTCATCCTTGACCAAGGTTGCGTTATTATTCATATATTCATTTCATTATTCATCACAAAAGGTTTAACTCATTTTTCATCTTCATCTTCAACCTTGAGCTTTGAGTAAGCTTACTAGGCTTTCCTTTTGTGATGTTTTCATGTGAGAATTTGATATAAAAAGAAAGCATAAATTCTACTCCATCATCCTCATCTAATCTAGCCAATTAGATTAGGGTGTTAACCTCATTAGAGTGAGAGAGCTTGAGTTATAGCAATTTCGATGTATATCATCGGAGAAAAGGAACACTACAAGGTAGCATGGATCGTTCGAGTCGTGGAGCCTCTCTTGAGTCCGGGAGATCGTGGATCGCGGCGAAGGGACTTCTACTTGGAGTTTATGAAGTGAAGGAGTGGACCACAAAGGTTGTAATCCCTCACTTTTAGCTGTAAAGATATTTACTTGCATGTTAAACCCTAATAATCTAGCAAAGATCCTGGCTTTGGGTTGTTCGGCACGTCTAAAATTTTATTCGGGCATGATTGATACCTTATGAACCCTCACAAGAGTGCCTAGGAACCCTACAGTGGTATCAAAGCCTAGCTAGAGAATTAGGCGACGTGTATACGAAGTTAAAACTCTGATCGAACCCCCGAAACGACGATTTAAACCCCTCTGTGGACAATTTTTAAAACTGTGATTTTTTCTGCATTAAAAATACTTAAAAATACCAGCAGGGAAATATAAATATTACTGTACAAAACGAGCCTGCAATCCGTCCGGACCGCTACGGAACCCGGCCATACATCGCTTGGGCCGCGGATCCGCGGTTGCACTGTTGAATTGGGCTTTGTGTTTGCAACAGTAATATCCGTAGCTATTAGTGTATAATTCTGGGTATTTTTAATTTGACTCAAATGTTAAGTGTTCTAGGGATTATTTTGTATTCGTTGATTCGATCGGAAAATTTAATTTCGTTATATTTTCCAGACATTTAGAAACTGTTAAAATGTTCAAGCGGATATCATTAACTCATTTTTTCCCGGCACGAAGAACTTTGAAGTGTTGAATTTTTCTTGGGTTTAAATCTTTCGGAAAAACGTGCAAGTAATGCGGAGGTCCCTCTAGAAGAACACAAACCTTAACTCGATTATGTGACCGTCTGAACCGCCTCTAAAGCTTAGGGTTTGGGGCAGTACGGCGTGACACATGTGAGGCGTTGGTTTGACCCTTCTACGGCTGGACCATCGGTACTGTGACATATTCTGGGATTATTTGAACTCCGCTCAAGTGTTGAGCTATTTAGGAAACCTAGGGTATTTGATTATTCGATCGGAAAGTTTAATACTGTCTATTTATCTGGAATGTGATACAATATGTGGAATTCATATAGTTAGGCATGAAATGCGAAGTATATGATATTTCGGATTTACGATGTCTAAAGTGATTGTGGATTCCAAATGTTGTAGTTTTACAATTTCTTTTCTGTGACCGTAAGTGTAGTATGTAGTTGTATTGCCAGTTTTCATTGCTATACATCAACGACGATCGGTGTATGCATACTTACTTACGTTGATGATATGTGATAATATGTGTTGCTGTGATATATTATATTGGATCGTCACGTTCTGAATAGCAGGGGGTTTTATGTGAGATGAGGGTTTTTATTTTCATTCATGTAAAATTCATTTGTATGTAATATTCTTTTATTGGGGCACTTTCGGGATGAGGTTGATGTCACCAGTGTATATTATTTACTTTTCCACATTAGGTAGACCTAAGGAGGGGAGCACAACTAACCGGGTTCTAGGGTCCAGTGGGAGGCCATCTCGAGGAGTCGAGACCAGGTCTCCTGACCCTAGAATTGGCGGTGTTACTTGCCGCTCTCGTAGGGGTCTAGGGATGTAGGTTTGGCTATTCATCGCGACCATGGAATCCGTGTTTTATACCGGCTCGTATTAAAACACGGACATCCTAGTATATCCAATATTTCATATATGTTGTTCTGCTGCAATGTTCTTTGATGAGATCATATTACTGCCTGAGACGAATGCATATACTATATATATGCTGATATATAAATATTACTGCTTTCGTTTCTTCTGTGATGCTTAGGAAGCATAAGATGATGGGATATATTAATGAGATTAATAAAAAGAAAAGAAACCTAAAAGAAGTTGTAGAATCAAAACTTTATAAAAAGGGTAGCTACAGTTTTGCTTTGCATAGCGGTATATATGATATACCCTGCACCTTATTCGATGAGGAAAGATCCGAGATCTCTTCACCGGGAGTGACCTCTTTAGCGAAACTGGCAGATACTACAAACTCGCGGTTTAGTTTATGACAGCTTATATAGTTTTTGCTTTGCACAGCGGTATATATGATATATCCTGCACCTTATTCGATGGGGAAAGAGCCGAGATCCCTTCACCGAGAGTGACCTCTTTAGGGAAACTAAAAAAGCCTCAAAAACACTTATTTTCAAAATTCACTTGATTCTACGACGATATCAAGTTCATTACGCTCAAGGTTTTCAGAAAAACCTGCGTAGCCCTCCGTCATTTCAGATAAAGACTAGTTAGTATTCGTGCTACGTTTGTTGACTATGTTAAGGCATAGTGTGCGGTAGCTAATTAGTACTTATCTGCTAAAACATGCGATGTGATTGGTGTAACAACTCTAATTTTTGTATACCTAAATTTGCTTTAAATTTGAAGTATACTTGGAGTATTGATGTTGCTGATAACATTTTAAGTATCTACTTTCCTACAATAATTACAAGAAGGAGCTTGTAGCTCACTAGTAATACCTTGCAATGCTGAACCAAGCCACCAGAGTTCGAATCCCATGCCCCCACATATTTTTTATATCTTTTTTAAAAAAATTTTAGGAAGTCAAACGGTCAAACAGCCATAACACACGAAATTAATGCTGTATACAAAAAAAATAAAGTACACCATAAATCCCCCCTGAAGATTCCCCACACAATGAGCCCTGACTCGGCCCTAACTCGGCCAAGTCGGCCGGCGGCTCGGCCGAATCGGCCAGAGCCGCCGGCCGGACTCGGCCGGTTGGCCGAGTCGTCAACACGGAAAAATTCCGTGTTGACTTGGTCAACCCCCCTATATACACTAAATTTGCAGAGCAGTTATCATTTTCCCATTACACCTCTTTTACTCCCAAATTTAATGAAATTTTAATGAATTTTTACATTTTTAAATTTTTTTTTAATCCAAACCCTAACCCTAGCCTAGCCCTATATAAACACCCCTACCCTCTACCTTTCACCCTACAACTTTAAGTCCACTCTCTTAAATTCTCAAGAGAACTCGGTACGTAGAAAAAGAGCGAGAAGCGAAGCGCTGCTGAAACCGACGACGGATTCCGGCGATCGTACTAGAACCTTCGAGACATTTTCGACGCACCAACAACCACCACTTCTTTAGCCTCCTTAGTTTGTCTAAACCCGTAAGTCCCATTTTTCTATCTCTCTTTTCTTTTAAGAAATAAAATACGACTTTTTAGAACCCAACGGAAATCGGAACAAACCGATTTCCGATTCGGTTTTTCTATAAAATTCCACTTGTCACCTAATTTATAATACCTAAACATATCCATGATGACTATTAATCATATAGAAATTGGTACGGAAGGTATTAAAGGTGGCACGAGGTGGTCAGATTAAGACACCTAACCTGAATCCTATTGCTGTTGTACCATGGCATAACAGTTTCTTGTACTTTCCATTTACCTTGGTCTCTAGCATATAGAGACTCCTCTCGTATACACTGGCATCCTTCTGTACCAAGCTACAAACAACAGCGTTAACACAATATTCCATAATATTCAACAATATAATACTTTAGAAAATACTTTTACACTGTCTTCCTAATTCTTCCTTATCTTTGGGACTTACCGAGCGACCTGTTCGCTGACGACATTCTATTTCTTTTTTCTTTGAATGCCGTCAGGTGCGTTGGTCCAAGCTGAGATTGAGCCCACCGGTGAAGACTTGGAGCAGTTTAAGGAAGACCCCGAGCTCTAGATATTGTACCTTGTTCTTTCCAGTATTTTCATTTACTGTTATGCCACTGTTTAGGCATTTCTTTTCATTTCAGTTGTATTTTCTTTTCATGCATTGTACAAAGAATGTTATTAATAAAAGTTGTTGTTATTTCTATATCTTTCGTCTCTTGTGATTTACTTTATATTGCTTAGATACGCTTAGCGTATGTACTTCTAAGTATATACGTAGCGGACCTTGTCGCGTCCACTTCGCCGTACACTGGGAAGCGGGGCGTGACAGGTTTTGTTGGTGGCCCATGCAGGTCAGAGCTGTATGAATCCCTGTCATGCAGTTCTGGTCTGCGTGAACAATCTAAGCAATATAACACAAGAACCAGCAACTAAGACATTCTTTACAATTCATGTTCCTTGAATCTTGCAAATCTCTATTCCTTGAATCTTATCATTTCATGTATTTGAATCTGTCCTAATCCAAATTTTTCTTCAGGGTTATGGATTCCCCGAACAACACCAGCACCAACGTCAACAACACCCCTCCAGTACTACCTCTCACTCCAGTTGTTCCTGCACCACCCACTGAGCAAATGATGCTATTCGATGCGATCCGCAGTCTTCTCGAGGGACAGCAACAACTTCTGAATCGTCCTGAGACCGATGCACCGGGAATAAATCAATTCAGAGCTTTGCACCCAAAGCAATTCTCGGGTAAAGGAAGCCCTCTTGAAGCGGAAGAATGGGCACAAAGTATCGAAGACGATCTGGCAGCAGCTCAAGTGCCAGACAACGCTTGGGTCCGTATAGCAAAACTACAGCTCACGGATAATGCTCGCAATTGGTGGAAGGCGGAAGAAACCCGTCTAGTACAGCCGATTGAATGGAAGACCTTTCGCGAGAAGTTCGACGCAAAATATTTCCCTGTGACTGCCAGGTTCGCTATGGAGCAGCAGTTTATTCATCTACAGCAAGGATCAATGTGGGACAAATCGGTAGATGAATACGACGCTGAGTTCACCATGTTAAGCCGGTAAGATATGTCGCAATAGTTCAATTTTTAAATTATCACATACTACACAGCTAACACAATCTTTAAACAGATTCGCGGCACACCTAATACCGAAGGACGAGATCAGAGCCCGTCGTTTTCAGCAAGGTTTGGACACAGAGATTAAGGCTGCTCTAGCCACAGGAAAGTTTTTGACTCATGAGGAAGCCCTAGAAGCTGCCCGCAGTTATGAGGCAGTGATAAAAGAGAGGGGTAGACCTCAGTCTGCAGGAGTGAAGCGCCCTACCAACCAGATGGCAGGTGGAGCTACGTCCAGACCACCCTTCGTGCCAAGGCGACCCGGAGTACCAACCCATCGTGCTAGCCCAGCCTTTTGCACCTACTGCAAGAGAACTGGACACATGATGAAGGACTGCCGTCGAGCCAACCGCCTCTGCTTAGTCTGCGGTTCAGGCACTCACGATATTGGATCTTGTCACGAAAGACAGAACCCAGTTGCTGCACACAGGCCAGCAAATACCTATCAGCAGCGACCAGCTCTTCAGGCACCTGCTCCCAGACCTGCACTGCCTGCACCACCCAGGGGACCACAAGCTGCACCACCTCCTCGACAGTTCCATCAAGCTCAAAGGAACGTCCCGAGGAATGCTCCTCAGGCCAGGAGGAATGTGCCGAAGCGCCAGGCTTTCATGATGTCTGTTGAAGAAGCTGAGGCCACTGGCCAAATCATTACTGGTAAATTTTCCTTCTCAAACTTATCTTTTAGTTTTGTTTACCTACACACTTTCCCTATACCTAAAACCTATCCTATATACCTTAGGTACAATCCTAGTAGCTTCACTACCTGCACTTGCACTGTTTGATACTGGAGCATCCCACTGCTTTATGTCGTAACGGTTTGTCCGAACCCATGCGATTCCAGTCTCACCGCTTGTATCCAGCTGGAACGTCAGTTCCGGAAATGGTGTTCTAAAGGCAACTATGGGATACAGCATGTGTCCAGTTGTCGTCTGCAGTCGAGAGTTTTATGCCAACTTCAAGGTACTGGACATACCGAACTTCGATGTGGTTCTAGGAATGGACTGGCTTGGAACCTTTTATGCTACCATCGACTGTCGTCAAAGGAGGGTAGTATTCGAGATTCCAGACCATCTGGTCTTCTATTTCAAGAGTGGAGATCGTACCCTGGAGCCAAGTACTTACAAAGCAAAGCCAAGAGAAGCAGTAGTTGCAGCAGCTCAGGTAGAGGAAGAATCAAGACCGGAGGTAGTTCGAGAGTTCGACGATATATTCCCTGACAATATATCAGGTTTGCCTCCCGATCGAGCTCTTGAATTCAGTATTGACTTAGTACCAGGAGCACAACCAGTGATCAAAGCACCGTATAGACTAAGTCCGGAAAGATTGAAAGAAGTATGAACACAGTTGGACGAATTACTGGCAAAAGGATGGATTCGTCCCAGCACTTCAAGTTGGGGAGCACCTATACTATTGGTAAATAAGAAGGAAGGTTCATATAGAATGTGCATCGACTATAGGGCCTTGAACGAAGTTACTATCAAGAACAAGTATCCACTCCCGCGCATCGACGATTTATTCGATCAACTAAGTGGATCTTGTGTCTTCTCTAAACTAGATCTTCGTTCAGGTTATCATCAAGTGAAGGTCAAGGAAGCTGATATTCACAAAACAGCTTTCAGAACTCGGTATCGACATTACGAATTTCTATTAATGCCATTTGGAGTGACCAATGCACTAGCAATCTTCATGAACCCAATGAACCAAGTTTTCCGGGAGTATTTAGACAGGTTTGTTGTCATCTTCATCGATGACATCCTGGTATATTCTAAGAATCGGAAAGAGCATGCAGAGCACTTACGAATTGTCCTGGAAACTCTTCGACAACATAAGCTTTATGCCAAGTACAGCAAGTGCAAGTTTTGGCTAAAACAAGTTGGTTTTCTTGGACATATCGTATCAGGAGAAGGAATTTCTGTGGATCCAGCCAAAGTTTCAGCAGTCAGCGAATGTCCTACACCAAAATCAGTGAAGGATATTCGGAGTTTCTTAGGTTTAGCTGGATATTACAGAAGATTCATTGAAGGCTTTTCGAAGATAGAAACACCCCTGACCAAGCTCACACGAAAAGATGAAGAATTTGTGTGGTCAGAAGCATGTGAGCAATCTTTCGTAGAACTCAAGTCAAGACTGTCATCTGCACCTATTCTAGTCATACCGGATCAATCTGGAGGATTCGAAGTGCATTGCGATGCATCCGGTAAGGGATTAGGATGTGTTCTACATCAGCACGGTAAGGTTGTGGCTTATGCTTTAAGACAACTGAAGACTCACGGGCGCAATTATCCGACGCATGATCTGGAGTTGGCAGCCGTTATTTTTGCTCTCAAAATTTGGCGCCACTACTTAGTGAACGAGTGAACATCTACACAGATCATAAAAGTCTGAAGTATGTGTTTACTCAGAAGGAGTTGAATATGCGGTAGAGAAGATGATTAGTACTTATGGCGGACTTTGACATCAATTTGCAATATCATCCAGGAAAGGTGAACGTAGTAACTGATACTCTTAGTCGCCAACCATTAGCAATGAATCTCACCGCCCAGTGGAAGCTGCAGCAAGACTTACATCAGATGGAGATCGAACTAGTTATGTCAGGTGATACTTCAAGTTTGATGAATTTACAAGTTCAATCAACCATTGTCCATCAGATCAATGCAGCTCAAGCCAGCGATGCTAAGTTGCAAAAGATCACAGAACAAGTAGAGAATGGACTCAGAACAGATTTCATCATCCATGAAGATGGATCTTTGAGATACGGCAGCAGATTGTGTGTACCAAAAGGTCCTGTTCGGGAAGAGTTAATGAAAGAAGCTCATAGCTCTCCCTATTCAGTACATCTTGGAGGTACCAAAATGTACAAGGATCTACGTCAGAATTATTGGTGGCATGGAATGAAGCGTGAAGTAGCCAGAAGTGTCGTAAAATGTTTGGTGTGTCAGCAGGTAAAGGTTGAACATCACAGGACAGCAGGACTACTTCAACCGTTACCAATACCAGAATGGAAGTGGCATCACATCACGATGGACTTTGTAACTGCCCTTCCTTGCAGCATAAAGGGTAACGATGCGATATGGGTTATTGTGGATCGACTTACAAAGTCGGCTCACTTTATCCCATTTCGAGTTGGCCAATCAACTGAGACACTACCGAAGAAGTACATGGAGGTAATAATCTAAATTAGATTTAAAAACTCGTCATAATTTACTATCTCTGATACCCATGAACTCATACAGCAAATTGTGAGACTTCATGGAGTACCGGTCTGCATTGTCTCCGATCGTGACACCAGGTTCCGATCGCAATTTTGGCAGAGTCTGCAAGCTAGTTTAGGAACAAGTCTGAATTTTAGCACGGCTTATCATCCATAAACAGATGGTCAGTCGGAACGAACTATTCAGATCTTGGAGGATATGCTCAGAGCATGTATGCTCGACTTCAAAGGATCGTGGGAAGATCACCTGCATCTTGTGGAGTTTGCGTACAACAACAGCTACCAAGCAAGCATAGGAATGGCACCTTTTGCAGCATTGTATGGAAGGAAGTGTCAATCGCCATTAAGTTGGGAAGACATCGGAGATAGGGAACTCCTGGGACCAGAGATGATAGTAGCAACCGCTGATGTAGTTCGTACTATCAGGGAAAGAATGCGCATAGCCCAAGATAGACAGAAACACTGGGCTGATGCGAAGAGACGACACTTGGAGTTCCAGCCAGGAGATCATGTATTCCTAAAAATCTCTCCGAACTGCGGAGTGATCAGATTTGGAAGACGGGGAAAGTTGAGTCCGAGATATATTGGACCGTTCGATATACTCGAACGAGTCGGTGAAGTGGCATACCGATTAGCGCTTCCACCCTCATTGGAGGGAGTGCATAAAGTGTTCCACATATCTCAACTCAGAAGGTATGTAAGTGACCCCAGCCATGTACTTGATCATTCCGAGCTCACGATACAACCCGATTTGTCTTGTGAGCAACAATCTGTGGAGATCCTGGACAGGAAAGTGAAGACACTTCGGAACAAAGAAGTTAATTTGGTCCGGGTAATATGGAGGAAAGACACTCTAGGAGAATCCACGTGGGAAAGGGAGGATGAGATGCGTGCAAGATATCCGCACCTTTTTGTAAACTAGTCCTCAAATAAAAGTTGTAAATTTCGATGACAAAATTTTTGTAAGGAGGGTAGATTGTAACAACTCCAATTTTTGTATACCTAAATTTGCTTTAAATTTGAAGTATACTTGGAGTATTGATGTTGCTGATAATATTTGAAGTATCTATTTTCCTACAATAATTACAAGAAGGAGCTTGTAGGTCACTGGTAATACCTTGCACTACTGAACCAAGCCACTAGAGTTCAAATCCCATGCCCCACATATTTTTTATATCTTTTAGTTTTAAATTTTTGGGAAGTCAAACGGTCAAACAGCCATAACACACGAAATTAATGCTGTATACAAAAAATAAAGTACACCATAAATCCCCCCAGAAGATTCCCCACACAATGAGCCCCGACTCGGCCCCAACTCGGCCAAGTCGGCCGGCGTCTCGGCCGAATCAGCCGGCACCGCCGGCCGGACTCAGCCGGTTGGCCGAGTCGTCAACACGGAAAAATTCCGTGTTGACTTGGTCAACCCCCCTTATATACACTAAATTTCCAAAGCAGTTATCATTTTCCCATTACACCTCTTTTACTCCCAAATTTAATGAAATTTTAATGAATTTTTACATTTTTAATATTTTTTTAATCCAAACCCTAACCCTAGCCTAGCCCTATATAAACACCCCTACCCTCTACCATTTCACCCTACAACTCTAAGTCCACTCTCTCAAATTCTCAAGAGAACTCGGTACGTAGAAAAAGAGCGAGAAGCGAAGCGCTGCCGAAATCGATGACGGATTCCGGCGATCGTACTGGAACCTTCGCGACGTTTTCGACGCACTGACAACCACCACTTCCTTAGCCTCCTTAGTTTGTCCAAACCCGTAAGTCCCATTTTTCCATCTCTCTTTTCTTTTAAGAAATAAAATACGACTTTTTAGAACCCGACGGAAATCGGAACAAACCGATTTTCGATTCGGTTTTTCTACAAAATTCTACTTGTCACCTAATTTATAATACCTAAATATATCCATGATGACTGTTAATCATATAGAAACCAATTTAAATAAAGTTTCTCACATGAAATGATAGCTTTCTTGTAAAATCGTATTCTTTTCACAAAAATACCATAAAGTTTATTTTTCTTGTTTTAATCAATTCCCTCACTCCTAAATATGTTTATCTTGATAAATAAACTTGTAGAAATCAATTTGAATGAGTTTTCACACATGAAATGATAACGTTTTCAAATACCGTATTCTTGCGCTTTAATACCTTCAAGTATAATACATCATATTTAACCTCTAAAATTTTATTAAACTTTAAAATAAGTCACGAGGTAATGACCTACCTCTACACAAACACAAATATAACCCTAATTGATAAACGTCAAAACATAGAATACGAAAATACAGGACTTTTCACTAAAATACCGTATTCTTTATAACCTTTTCTTAAAAGCTTTAAGTTGTATACAAGTCTAAATAAAATCTTTTAAAATAAAAGCATGATAGGTCATGGATATCGATCGTTTATCTAAACTGTCTTGTGGTGTCTAGGCAAGTGTGTCTAAGGCAAGTGGTTACTTAATTAGGGCCACTACTTGTAGTGGAGAGCCTCCCACTTACCTGGCACTTACCTGGCCGCAATTGACGGTGAAGAGTCGATTTGGGGCTTCTAATGACTCATCGTTTAGACCTTATAAATAGGCTAGTTAGCTTAGGAAACCCTAGAAACTAAAATACGGAAAACTATACTCTTTTACAAATAAATACCTTATATTTATAAAACCGTTTTCCTAAATGAATAGTATTTATAAAACCTAAGCAAAGTGCCACTACAACCCACTTATGGGCATCCTGTTAGAGATAGTACGGTTCATCGTGCACCCGCAGGCTAGTAGTGCGAGATTCAGACCTCCGCAAGGAACATTCGGTCTCGAAAGGTTTAAAATACGACATTTAAGAAAAATGAGATTTCTGAAAATAAAATATTTATTTAAAATTATTCAGGTGTTAATATATATATATATATAATTATCATTTAAACACATATTTTATCATAAGATAAAGTTTCCACTTTTTTCTAAAATTACAAGATTAAAAGTTACATTAAAATTCCATGAATTTCAAATAAAATAATTAATACTTTTATTAGGATATATTCACTAGAATAACAAAAATAAAATTCCCACTCATTATAACTATAAAGACGAATATTAGATACTTGAGGTGTATTTTGAAAACTATACAAAAGTACTTTTTACATAAAACCCCCTCAAGTTTTATAAATTACAATAAGACCCCTAACAATTATTGAACTTCTAATTACATTTCTTTTAGTTTGACTCGGGTTAGAGTCTGACTATTTCTGACTTGAATATGATTCAAGTCAATCTATATTCTTTATATTTCAATTCAAGATGAATATATGAATCGCCGAATCCAGTTAACAATCTATTCATTTTGACTGAATCAAACCATGAATATACAATCTTTATCCTGATATTCCATTTACCTGATTATGCGATTACAACATGTTTACTGATATCATGGTTTTGGTCAGTCACCCAACTTACACAATACAATACCACAATACTGTTAAAATACTACGGGGTTTAAGGGGTAGATTTGTACGGAAGGTATTAAAGGTGGCACGAGGTGGTCAGATTAAGACACCTAACCTGAATCCTATTGCTGTTGTACCGTGGCATAACGGTTCCTTGTACTTTCCATTTGCCTTGGTCTTTAGCATATAGAGACCCCCCTCGTATACATTGGCATCCTTCTGTATCAAGCTACAAACAACAGCGTTAACACAATATTCCATAATATTCAACAATATAATACTTTAGAAAATACTTTTATACTGTCTTCCTAATTCTTCCTTATCTTTGGGACTTACCGAGCGACCTGTTCGCTGACGACATTCTATTTCTTTCTTCTTTGAATGTCGTCAGGTGCGTTGGACCAAGCTGAGATTGAGTCCACCGGTGAAGACTTGGAGCAGTTTAACGAAGACCCCGAGCTCTAGATATTGTACCTTGTTCTTTCCAGTATTTTCATTTACTGTTATGCCAATGTTTAGGCATTGCTTTTCATTTCAGTTGTATTTTCTTTTCATGCATTGTATAAAGAATGTTATTAATAAAAGTTGTTGTTATTTCTATATCTTTCGTCTCTTGTGATTTACTTTATATTGCTTAGATACGCTTAGCGTATGTACTTCTAAGTATATACGTAGCGGACCTTGTCGCGTCCACTTCGTCGTACACTGGGAAGCGGGGCGTGACAATTGGATTAGGGTAGTTGTATGACTTTGCTGACTATGTTAAAGGTCGTACAGGTAGGTTTAATTCAATCGGGAAGTGACGGGTTGAACTTGGCTAGAAATTATGATTTGTTGACTATGTTAAGGTTATAAGTTGCTAGGGGCAAAATAATATCGGGAATTTCAAGTGTTAAAATTTGCAATCACTACTACAAATATGGTTTGCCCCTACGGATTTATCGGTAGGGGCAACCCACTGCCCCTACGGATATATACGTAGGGGCGAAAAAAGACCCCGTAGGTGCAAAGGCCGCAGGTGCAAGTTGAGGTCCTGAACTTGCCCCTACGGATAAATTTATGCCCCTACGGCTAACTCGGTAGGTGCTATAGCCCCTACGGAGTACCCCGTAGGGGTAATAAAATCATATATTTAATTTTTTTTTTGAATATATTGTATATACCTACGGATATACCCGTAGGTCCTATTTAGTCCCCTACGGATACAGCCGTAGGGGATAAAAAGTAGCCCCTACGGATTGATCCGTAGGGGCCACTCCCAACACACTGCACTGAGATCGGGGGGAAAATATCAGGAAACCTGATATTTTGCCCCTACGGATAAATACGTAGGGGATAAACAGTGGCCCCTACGGACATATCCGTAGGGGCACCCCCAACACCCTGCACTGATATCAGGTGAGAAAATATCAGGTTTCCTGATAGTTTGCCCCTACGGAGAACGCCGTAGGGGCAACATATATACCTACGGTTTAATCCGTAGGTACATATTGTCTGTATTTTTTTTTAAAAAAGGGCTGCTAGATTTTTTCCCGCCCTGTGCACAATACTATATACATCAATCAAATCATATATTGCAGTATTCATAATCACATCCCACGCATATATATAATATACAAAAGAAACCCAAAATCTGAATATGATATAAATACAAACCAATATCAATATCGTTTCAAAATGTAGTACAATGTGATATAAATAAATACATGTTTCAAAAAATAAGAACCAAAAAGCTACCCTAGTTCGGTCCAGCTCCACCTCCGAATAACGTTAAAATAACGCGCGCCTGCTCCTCGGTAAATACACTCTCCAATGCTACAAATAAGGGAGTCTGAGCGGCATGTGGAGCTGGCGTTGTGGTCTGCGCAGCCGCCGTCGAGGTAGTCGCTTGCGGAGCCGCGGCTGCGGGAGTCTGAGTGGGCGGTGGAGCTACAGGAGCTGTCTGCGGAACCGCAGCCGATGTAGTGGCTTGCGGAGCCGCAGCCGAAGGAGATGCATGTGGAGGCTCGGCCGATCTACCCTATCGCGTCTGGACATAACGTGTGTAAGAAGCGTGTAAGAACTGTGTATTATTCGAATTCGTTTCATTATTAAGTTATTTCGAAACCCTGTTTGGATATCTAGTTTGGAAAAGCGTTGTTTATTTTAATTACATATGTATGTATGATTAATCAAACTTAATTCTAAAACCAAATAAGCTCAAGCTACGTACTAATTATGGATATGTTGATATGTATATAATATGAAATGATATTTTACTATAAAGTAGTATACATACCAGCATCTCCTTCAACTCCTGAACGGTGGCCCTCAAGCTATCCAGTTCCTGATGGACATGCCGGCCACTGGAGACGGAGGAAGTAACCGCCGGGGTGGAGTCCAACCTCATATGGGCCCTGCTAGGGCCCAATCCCCGGCCTCTCTCCCAATCTCTGTGGTGCCCTCCGTGTGCGGCGTCCAGAACTGGGGTCAGCAGCCTCGGATCGTTCTGTCCGGTAAAATCGATCCCCGAGGCCTGGGCCTGCTCAACCACCCGCTCCTACACCCACATTAAGCAGTAAAGTATAAGTATAAAATTTAAACTTGAACCTTCCAAAACTAAAATTTCAAATTTGGGTAGAAAAAATATTAACACTTACGCAGTACTCCTGGGTAGCGACGTCGGGACATCGAAGCTCGCCCGTGGCGGGATCTGTCGAGGTGCCGTGGACGGCAAGATATGCGGACAGCACGCTCGGTGTACCACCTGACGCCACGGTCCGAGATGTCTGCAATATTAGAAAGTAACTCTTAATATTAGAAATATTAGAGAATAACTCTTAATATTGCAGAATATTAGAGAATAACTCTTAATTTACCGATAACTCCATGGCTCGAGTAATGTTCCTCGAGCCACCTGTGTAAGTGGGGCGACCCCTCTTCGCCGACTTCCCGTTCTCCGTATTCTGAGCGGCTTGTTTCTGCACAACGCATTAACATTTAGTTTTCTAATTAAGAAACACAAAGAAATAAATTATATCATAAATAATGAATTAAATTTAAAATACATACTCGTTTGCGTTCGGAGTCGAAATAAGCGCACAATATAGGCCATGTCTCTACGTCGACTCTCGCAAACGCCGGAGTAGATAGGAGGGCCGCTCTCTCTGCCTCGGGGGTCGCTATCCACAGGGAGTAGCAGTCGGCCTTCAGCTCATTCCTGTTGTATCAGACCTTGGCCTGCATGTTCTTCATCAGGCCATTGTACAGAGCATGAAGGTCGAGCACCCTCCCCGGGTGATCAGGGTCGGCTACAGGCTGAAAATCGTAATCCAACTGAAAATACAAAAAAAACATTGTTATTAGATTGCAAGTGTTAATAATAAATATATTGGATAGATCAAATGAAAATATATATTAATACATACCTGAGCCTGTTCAAAGAAGAGGGCGAATGAGCGCTGGTGCTGCTCGCCCCACTCAACGTGAAGTGGATAGTTCTTCACGATCCGGCTCTCGTCCCCCAAATACCGGCCGAACCTCTCGGCATGAGGACCGGTATAGCGATAGTCAAGGGTAAAAAATAGGGGGAATGCTGCCTCCCCCTAGCTCTATCAGGCCTCAGCCTATGGGACTGATTCGGGCCTCGAGTCCCCCTCTTGGGGTGGAGAGGCCCTGCGTCTGCACGAAATATCAAGACAATCAATAATAAGACAAAGTTGTATTAAGAATTCAAGTGTGATATATACCTCCGGTGAATAGCGCACGAGCCTGGGCCCGAGCAGCAGCACGAGCGGGACGATAGTTCCTCCGGTGAGGAACAACCGGGGTCCCGGACGCATCCCCTCCAACTGTAAAATAAACATCGACGCTAAATCTCCATGAAGTTCATATTTATTCTATAGAGCATATATAAAATAAATAAATATTTTAAATTTATTCATACTAACCTGCAGACGATGCGGAGGGTATGGAAGCGGCAGGAGTGGCCCCTGTGGAAGGTGTGGACGCACCACCTATAATTAGACAATTAAAAATAGATTTTATAAGTAATTGCAAAAAGAATGTGTAGATCAATAATATAACGTTCTAAATCAATATGCATGCACTATAAGACATATAAACATACCCGCAGGTGTGGTGGTGTCACCACCTACAGCTAGACAATAATAAAAATTGCTAAGTAAGAGCAAAAGGAATATGTATATTTATGATATAGCATTCTAAATCAATATACATACACTATATGATATATAAACATACCTGGAGGAGCGGGGGTGGCCTCTGTCCCAGATGTGGACGCATCACCAACAACTAGACAATCAAACATTGACAATATAAGTAATTTTGACATAAACATGCATGAATATCTGTAATATTACATTCAAAATGGATATGCGTGCAGTATACCTGGAGGTGTGGCCAAATCAACACGGAAGGAGGCATCCGAAAGGGTCTCCGATCTGGGTGCAAGACCGGCCCTCTGAAGCTCCCTACGGAGCTCTCCGGGCGGCAGAACCGCTCTGCCTCTGCCTCTGCCTCTGCCGCGGCTGGAGCTCCTGCCGCCCCTCGCTGCTCCCGACATCGTCATCAAATCTAGATAAACGGTTCGTGGACGCATTAGACAATCATTAAAAGTATTGACTATATATGATCTAGAGCGTAAAATGTGAAGTAATAATATAACATTACTGATAACCTTTTTCGTTTCGTGGACGCATCATACATATCTACTTGGATTTCATCGTCGATGTCATTTCTAACCCACGTAACTTCATGATCGGTCGAAGAAAACCCGTCCTTCGAAACAGACGGTCGAAGCACTTTAAGCCTTCTCTCTTCTTCGTCCTCATCGCTGTCCTCGTATTCTGGGACATCGTAGACATCTCTAGGTTTCCATCGGCATACAACACTCCACCCCGGATGCTTCAAACACTGTGAGTAGTATACTTGGAACGCTTGGTTCGGAAAGATAAACGGATCGTCCTGACCGTAAAATCGAAGTGTGTTCACAGTGGTCAATCCATATTCATCTTTCCAGGTCCCAAGACTGCTTCTCCACCTGTCTGTATCGGTTCGCGGATCGTACCAAGTACAGTGGAATATATAAAAGGGTTCTGATCGTCCGGGATAGTGGATGCCGAGTATACAATTTAAGTACCCATAGTAAATCACACCGTCCGATCCTACCGTCGCAATCCCACTATTCTGAGTGATTCTAGATGTTTCTATGTCCTTAACTTCGAATTTGTATCCAAGGACACCAAATCCTTTGTAATGTGCAACCTCCATACTAGGAAATTGAGCTAAACATCTTGAATCACTCTCAAATGATGCAGACAAGTTCGGATCGTGGATCTAACAAAACAAATTTTACGATAAATACATAACGATACAAGTTTAGATTAAAACCGATAGCAATAAAATGTAATTCGAATAACTTACATGCTCTGTGACCCAATCACAAAAATTATCCTGATGGTATTTTTCCAAACGCTCTTCGTTCCAATCAGGATGCCCCTCACGTACCTCGTTAAAATGAGTTCTGTTTTCGACAAATAATTGTGACATTAATATTATGTCATTTCATACACACAAACACAGATATAACAATTAATCCAAAAGAACTTACTCTCTAATTTGTTCAAGACATACGCAATTAAGCAAGATAAACCGGTATATCTTGTTGATAAACATAGTGTCTACCCTCTTATACTCGGCTTTACCATATGGCCCGTCTTGAATTCTTCGTGGTCGGTTAAGCCTTGTCTCAATGTTCTCGTCTAGATAGCGGGAACAAAATGTGGTTGCTTCATCAAGAAGATAACCTTGCATGATAGAACCCTCTGGTCGATTTTTATTGCGTATATACTTCTTAAGAGTGTAAAGGTACCTAATGAGAATATGTTGAATAAATAAACACGGGCATACATGACAAAAATAAATTTATAAATTGCGCGAAACGAAAAATTTAACGTACCTCTCGACGGGATACATCCATCGATATTGTACCGGTCCGGCTAATTTAGCCTCAGTTGCAAGATGAACCGTCAAGTGTATTATGATATCGAAGAATGACGGTGGGAAAATACGCTCAAACTTGCAAAGTATCAACGCAATAGAATTTTCTAGTTTATCCAGCGTCGCAACCTCCAGCGTTTTAGCACACAACTCCCTGAAAAAACAACATAGGTCGTTGATTACCAGACCAACCGAGTCGGGGAGAGAAGTCCTGAGGGCTAATGGAAGAAGGTGCTCCATGATAACATGGTGGTCATGACTTTTCAGCCCATCGATCTTGCCCTTCACAATTTTTATTTTCTTGCTGAATGATCCTGAGAAACCTGTGGGGACTTTCAAATCATGCAACACCTGCAGGAATCTTTTCTTCTCCGGTTGTGACATATGATAAGCGGCATTGGGAAGTACAAACTTGCCCGGTTTACCCGCTACCGGTTTAGGGTGCAGTTCACTTCTTATTCCCCACTCTTGTAGATCCATCCGGGCATTCATGTTGTCTATCGATTTCCCGTCTTTACACAGAAGCAAGTTAAGTATGTGCTCTGATACTCCCTTCTCTATATGCATGACGTCCAGACAATGACGCACTGAATTTGTAGACCAGTACGGAAGCTCGAAGAAAATGCTTAACTTGTTCCAATATTGTGGTTTGACCTGTCTCGTCGGATCCATCCCGAAGGTCACGTTATTGTAACCATCCCATTTAGCAGTCACGTCCTCTCCGGACAATGGGGATGGAGGCCTAAGAAGCTCCTGATGACTATCAAAGTGAACCGTGTCTAACCTATAGGGGTGGTCTGGAGGCAGAAAACGTCGATGGCCGCAATAACAAACCTTCCTGCTAAAATTCAAAAATTTTGATGTTGTGTTTTCATGGCAATGAGGACATGCTTTGTGACCATGTACGGACCAACCTGAAAGCATTCCATACGCAGGAAAGTCATTAATTGTCCACATTAAAGCCGCACGCAGTATGAAGGTTGTATTTGTGTTTGAATCATATGTCTCTACACCATCAATGAACAAAGTTTTCAACTCCTCAATCAGAGGTCGGAGATAGACGTCGATATTGTTCCCCGGTGAGTTTGGTCCGTCGATAAGAAGAGGCATCATAAAGTATGATTGGTCCATAGCCAACCAAGGCGACAGATTATAAATTATCATTACAACGGGCCATGTACTGTGACTTCCAGCCATATAGTTGAATGGGCAGAAGCCATCGGCAGCCAGTCCGAGCCGAACATTGCGAGGATCGCTACTGAATATTGCGTGCCTCCTATCGAAATCCTTCCATGCCGGTGAATCTCTTGGATGGCTCATTTTTCCATTTTCGCTTGGAGGAGCACGGTGATGCCAAATCATTGCCTCGGCTGTTTTCTTGCACCTAAATAGCCTCTGTAGCCTCTGTGTTATGGGAAAATATCGTGCTATCTTCACAGGTATATCAGGCTTCTTATCAGAATCTTTCGGCTTATACCTGGCCTCTCCGCATGTTAGACACTCTTTCAAATCTGAATTCTCTTTCCGGTACAACACGCAATTTTTAGGACATGCTTTAATCTTCTCGCACTTTAGACCCAAATCAGACATCATTTTCTGGGCTTCGTACCAGCTTTCGGGCACATTATTTCCCGGAGGCATAGAATCTTTCAAGAACGAAAGAAGCATTGTGAATGACTTGTTGCTCCATCCATTTAGGCACTTAATTTGGAAAAGTTGGACGAACCATGAGAGGGTGGAATACTTCGCATTCTCATAAATTGGTTTCCTAGCATCATTCATGAAATTTTCATATTTATCCGCACGCGGTCCTTGACCGGAAGGAATGTCATCTTCGGTACGAATAGATTCACCTAGGGCAGCCTCTACCATATCCTCCATTTCTTCTGATGGAAATAAATTTCCGTATCCTGCCGTATTACCGAATTCTTCTTCTTCTCCTGCCGCATTATCGTGTTCTCCTTCTTCTACCGCAGTACTGCATTCTTCTCCTTCCCCGTGATATTTCCAAATTGAATAAAGTCTAGTAAACCCATATTTTACAATATGAAGCTCTGCCAATTCTACCTTCCGCCAGTACTTATTGCCACATCTATCACACGGACAGAGAATCTTCTCTATTATGATCTTATTATGTGCTCGTGCAAATTCAAGGAAAGCAGCAACTCCTGCGACAAACTTAGGTTGCATACGTTGTTTCCAATCCACATACATCCAGTCCTTAACTCTGACGTACTCATGGGCCATGTTAGACTGAATAACATATAAATTGTAGGTTATGCTGACTATATTGAGAAATATAAGAACGGGATAGTTACTGACAAAGAAGAAAATTCATGTATATGCTTTGTGTGTGCGTTTGTCGTTGAAAAGAATAAATTATCGCACGTTATGTTGACCGATAGACGGGGACTAAGTGGCGCTTTTAGTTTCATATATGGGTATCGATGGGAATATGAAGGTTTCATATTATCATATATTGGTTTTAACCCGAACATCTCGAGTCGCTCTCTGATTATGCGTTTGTATGTATGTGTTCCGGCTGTCGGGGGTAGGCTTCTATCCCATTAAGAATGTATAGAGCGAACGCCCATCACTTGTGCTTTCAACCGTTTCGAGTAAATTTCGGCAGCACCTCCCCGCTGTTCTCCGAGTATACTGTAATAGAATAGATAATCATTTCAAAGCTGTGAAACAACGTTGAAATGAACATCTAATCTATCTTTGTACACGGAGAACCAGCGGAAAGGTACCGACGAAATATCTCGAAACGGATGAAAACACAAGTGAATGAAGGCTTTTGCTTTATACATTCTTAACTTGTCCACACGGGACAAATCTATGGGTTACCATACGATTGAATTTTCTCGTCGCGTAGACTATACGACGGTTGTTAGTATCGAGCTATACTGTCCGATATTTAACAACCTTCGTATAGTTCTAGGTCACGACGAGCATCGCACGTATGTTAACCGATAGACGGGGACTAAGTGGCGCTTTTAGTTTCATATACGGGTATCGATGGAAATATGAAGGTTTCATATCATCATCGAGTATCATATATTGGTTTTAACCCGAACATCTCGAGTCGCTCTCTGATTATGCGTTTGTATGTATGTGTTCCGGCTGTCGGGGGTAGGCTTCTAACCCATTAAGAATGTATAGAGCGAACGCCCATCACTTGTGCTTTCAACCGTTTCGAGTAAATTTCGGCAGCACCTCCCCGCTGTTCTCCGAGTACACTGTAATAGAATAGATAATCATTTCAAAGCTGTGAAACAACGTTGAAATGAACATCTAATCTATCTTTGTACACGGAGAACCAGCGGAAAGGTACCGACGAAATATCTCGAAACGGATGAAAACACAAGTGAATGAAGGCGTTTGCTTTATACATTCTTAACTTGTCCACACGGGACAAATCTATGGGTTACCATACGATTGAATTTTCTCGTCGCGTAGACTATACGACGGTTGTTAGTATCGAGCTATACTGTCCGATATTTAACAACCTTCGTATAGTTCTAGGTCACGACGAGCATCGCACGTATGTTAACCGATAGACGGGGACTAAGTGGCGCTTTTAGTTTCATATACGGGTATCGATGGGAATATGAAGGTTTCATATCATCATCGAGTATCATATATTGGTTTTAACTTGAACATTTAACGTGAATAAGTTTTACGTTTACGTTTCGTTATTAAGAGTTCGAAATTTCATGTTTAGGGTAAATTTTTCTTGCGTTTGTGGTAAAGTTGTACGTTTATGTTGTCATCGAGTATCCTATTGTAATGAACTAGTGTATCCTACTAAATAAATTAGTGCACCATAAACCTAAATAACCCAAATTAACCTAATTAACCACAATTAACCATAATTGTTACCCTAACACAAATTATCACTAATTAACCCAATTTACCCAAATTAACCTAATTAACCCTAATCAACCCAAACTTAACCAAATTTACCCAAATTAACCAAATTAAGCCTAATCAACACCCTAACCTTTTCAAATTATCACTAATTAACCCAAATTAACCCTACACTGCAATTAACCCAAATTAACCATAGCCTCTAACCCTAAACATGACCCTAACCCTAACACTAACCCTAACCCTAAATACCATAACCCTAACCCTAACTGATTAACCCTAACCACAACCCGGCCAACACCAATCCCAACCCCAACCGAACCCTAATCCCAACCCCAACCCCAACCGGCCCCAACCAAACCCTTACCCTAACCCCAACCCCAACCCCAATCGAACCCTAACCCTAACTGACCCGATGCCACCCCTACCCGAACCCTGATCCCTGAACCCTACCCCTAACATCATCAAAAGAGGGAAATAAAAGTATTAAATTAGAAGTAAAAATTGGAAATTTACTAACCGCGGTGGAGGAGACGACGGAGGAGGCCAGTAGTCGACGATGCGATCGGCGACGAGTCAAGCACGGTTGCGACGTGGAAGTCGACGAGTCAAGCACGGTTGCGGTGGCGAGGTCAGGATGAGGACGTCGATGGCCGACGAGATCGGGATCGAGACGCGGGAACGGTCGTCGCGAGGCGCGGAAGAATAAGAGAGAAGAAAATTTTGGGAACGGTGAGGGATTTTCTGTGCCTTTTTTTTATTATTAACCCGTATACATGCCCCTACGGACTTACCCGTAGGTTCTTTGTTTGCGCCTCCGTAGGGCCAAACAACAAATTATGATTAAATATTTTTAAATTAAAATATAGAAAACCGTAGGGACAACAGTGGGCACCTACGGATTAATCCGTAGGGGCAATAAAAAGTTGCCCCTACGGATTCCTTTATCCGTAGGGGCAACCCCTATTTGTAGTAGTGAATGAGATTGCATACCTCCTATGAGATAGTTGGATCCCGATACCCACTGCGAGTAAGAGTTACTTCTGGAAGATCTTTATACAAGATAATTAGCCGATCACGTAGGTGTCTAGAAAAGTGTTAACGGGGTTACGCCTCTGGGAAAATGAGATTTACTTTAATTAGGTTCGTGCGAAAGCACGGGGAACCTCCCTCAAGTACCGACACTGATCTGGCTGAAAGATTGATGAAATTGTAGAGTGTAATTAATCCCGGCTAATCTTACCTTTTAGGGTTTGGAGGAAGATTTGATAAAAACAGTGGGATACATCCTGATTAGATAAGATAATAACCAATCTAATCTTGCAAGAGCATACGCTAAAGTATTTTCTTCTCTCTCTCTCTCTCCAGGTAGCGACCATGTCAGGCCATAATCAAGATAATAATATGGATGTATTGATTGAACCCGATTATTATACTGAGCAGGGGAACGTTGGTCCCATTCTTTCTTATAAGAGTTATAAGACTGAACAGGGAATAGGTGAATATCTGGATTCTCACGCCGCCCAAACGGAGAACATGCATGTTGATGCACCTTCTTCAGGTGTGTTAGTTATTGAGAACTGTTTCTCAGTTCACCCTACGTCCTGGGTATTAGATACCGGATCAGGATCCCACATATGTAAATTGTTACAAGGGCTACGGAAAGGTAGAGAACTGGGAAAAGGTGATCATTCCGTTAATGTAGGGAACGGTAAAAGTATTGTAGCCAAAGCAGTTGGCGAATATCACCTTGTATTACCAAGTCGTAATACACTGATTCTGAATGAGTGCTATTATATTCCGAACATGATGTGCAACATTATATCAGTTTCTTTATTAAGTAAAGAAGGATATAATTTTGTAGTAAAGGATAATATTATGAACATATTCCTAGATCAAAAGTTGATTGGATCAGGCTCGTTACATAATGGCATATTCATTCTCAATCAAAATACAGTCCTTAATATAGAAAACACACACAAGAGGAAAAGTTCAGAAATGAACAAATCTTTCTTGTGGTATTGTAGACTTGGTCATATCAATGTGACACGGCTAGCTAAATTATATAAGGATGGATATTTGAATTCGTTCAAATTATCAGCTTATGATACTTGCCATTCATGTCTCAAAGGAAAAATGACCAAAACTCCGTTTAGTGGATACGGAGAAAGAGTTACGGAACTCTTAGGGCTGGTACATAGTGATGTATACGGTCCCATGTCTACACACGCCAGAAACGGTTCTTCCTACTTCATTACATTCACTGATGATCTCTCAAGATTCGGACATGTGTTCCTGTTGAAACATAAGCCTGAAGCGTTTGAGAAATTCAGAGAATATAAGCACGAAGTAGAGAACCAAACGGGCAAAAGTATTAAGATCCTTCGATCTGATCGAGGAGGTGAATACTTAAGCAATGAGTTCTTAGATTATCTAAAAGAGAATGGGATTCTCTCTCAGCTTATTCCTCCTTATACACCACAGCACAACGGTGTATCGAAGCGGAGGAATTGCACCCTATTAAATATGGTGCGCTCTATTATGAGCACTGCTGAGTTACCTATTTCCTTTTGGGGTTATGCGCTTGAGACAGCAGCATACCTATTGAATCAAGTTCCATCTAAATCTGTACCTACCACACTATATGAGATATGGAGTGGGAAGAGACCATACTTTAAACGAGTTAAGATAGGGGGTTGTCCAGCCTATGTCAAAAGGCAAAATCTGGACAAACTCGAGACACGATCAGTTCTTTGCAAGTTTGTGGGATATCCTAAGAATTCCCAAGGATACTTTTTCTACCACGCTGAAGAACAAAAAGTGTTTGTTTCTCAATATGCCACCTTTTTAAAAAAGGAATTTCTTGCAAAAAAAAATTAGTGGCAAAGAGGTAGAGCTGGAAGAGGTTCCAGCACCACAAACTACAACTGATGATTTATTGGAACCAAAGAATTCAGTATTACCCGACGAACCCCAGCCTCTCCGCCGATCTAGCAGGGTTTCGCATCCACCTGAGAGGTACTACGGTTTTCTCATTGATGATGAAAGCGATGATTGTATCTTGGAAGATGATGACCCGACTAGTTTCGAGCAGGCCATCACGAGTGGTGACTCTGTGAAATAGCTGGATGCAATGCGATCTGAGATGGAATCCATGTACACCAACAATGTATGAACTTTGGAAAATGCTCCTAAAGGGGTAAAACCCATTGGGAGCAAGTGGATCTTTAAAAAGAAATTTGGTGTAGATGGAAAGGTTGAGACTTTCAAAGCTAAACTTGTTGCAAAGGGTTTTCGTCAACGACCAGGTGTGGATTATGACGAAACCTTTTCTCCAGTGGCTATACTTAAGTCCATCCGGATCTTACTTGCCATTGCTGCATACCATGACTACGAAATCCAGCAAATGGATGTTAAGACCGCCTTTCAAAACGGTGATTTAGAAGAGTGTGTGTACATGACTCAGCCAGAGGGCTTCGTAGATAGTGGGAGCAGCGGAAAGGTGTGCAAGCTGCTTAAATCCATTTATGGATTAAAGCAGGCATCGTGGAGTTAGAACATTTGTTTTGATGTTGTAGTCAAAGAGTTTGACTTCATCAAAAATATAGATGAACCTTATATCTATAAGAAGGTTGCAGAGAGTAAGGTAGTCTTCCTCGTATTGTATGTGGATGACATAATATTGATAGGAAATGATATTCCTATGCTGCAATCAGTCAAGCTCTTCTTATCACAAAGATTCTCAATGAAAGATCTAGGTGATGCCTCCTGCATTTTGGGAATCATGATCTATAGAGATAGATCTAAACGGATACTGGGATTGTCCCAATCCAGGTACATTGACACCATACTAAAGAGGTTTAGTATGGAAGAATCCAAGCGTGGGAATCAACCCACGATCTCTGAACTCACTCTCTCCAAAGAGATGTCTCCCAAGACTAATTTGGAGAGAGCTCGCATGCAAGAGATACCCTATGCTTCGGCAGCAAGCTCTATCATGTATGCGATGCTATGTACGAGACCCGATATAGCATACTCACTAAGTGTAGTGAGTCGGTATCAAGCAGATCCTGGAGAGAGTCACTGGACAGCTTTGAAAAACATTCTCAAGTACTTGCGAATGACTAAAGAGATGTTCTTGGTGTATGGTAACGGAGAACTCCGGATGGAGTCCTTTACCGATTCCAGCTTCCAAAGTGATAAGGACGACTCTAAGTCGCACTCGGGATTTGTCTTTACCCTCAATGGAGGGGCGGTATGTTGGAAGAGTTCCAAACAGGACACCGTTGCAGACTCGACGATAGAGGCTGAATACATCGCTGCCAACGATGCTGCCAAAAAGGCTGTCTGGATAAAGAAGTTCATTAGTGAACTTGGTGTGGTTCCATCCATTGAGCATCCAATACCTCTGTATTGCGATAACAATGGAGCTGTGGCTTTATCCAAGGAACCCAGGTCCCATCAAAAGTCCAGACATATTCTGAGGCGGTATCACCTGATCAGAGAGAGAGTTGATCGCCGGGAGATCGAGGTCAGGAGAGTAGATACGAAGGACAACACCGCGGATCCATTCACGAAGGCCATTCCCCAGATACAGTTTGAGAGATTATTCGAGATGCTAGGTATGAGATACTACAGCAGCCGGCCTTAGTGCTAGTAGGAGATTGTTAGTTATGTATATGCCCTAGAGGCCATTGTTGTACATAGAGAGGACTTTCTTGCTCGTCATGATAGTATGCTATTTGGTTTCACTTTATCTTAACATGTTGACTTGTATTGGTTTACTGTCTTACTCTCACATGTTGATAGAGCCCTTAGGATCTGTACTCAACTACTGGGACTGTGATGAGATCATACTAGTGGGGCCATGGTAGTCGATGAGTACATCCTATAACTGTTCCTAGTCGAGTGTATATCGAGACAGGGCATCGATACACCAGAGTAGACTAGTGTATACGCATCTTGACCCATATGATGGGCGATGGATGATCCCATATCCATCGGTGTTTTGACATCAAGGATGGTGTCTGGGTGCTCAGTGGAACTGGGTACACTGGACGGACTCGCTGAGAACTCCCAGATGGTGATATACCACACATCAGATGGCAGTTCTCCGGTGACACTGGTACAGAGTAGTCTGTAGACCCGAGATCGTCATAGAGTCTTGTGTGATTCCCACTGTGCTTTGATTTCCACCTTACCACGTCCAAGAGGGCGTGCAAAATGGTGGCTTTTAGGTGCAGTCCCGAATCACATGGAGGCAATGAGCGATAGGAGGGGATTCGTCTCTCCCGGTATAGGGAGTTGATGTTGTGCTGTGTTCGATTGGCTATAACTGGAAGTCCCTGGCCAGGGCTGATATAGAAATTTACTGGTAAGTGTTACCAGAAGTTTCTCGACCCGTTATAAGCCTCACATTGACACGACTTATCGGTTATTGGGGTCTGACGTATACCACCCCTAGACTTGATATGCGACATATCAGACGAAGAGACCGGACTGTACGGGAGTGTTACTGATTAGATTCACAGGAGAATGGAAAGGATAGCTTGTTGATCTTCTGATCGATCAATACCCGGGTGGCTGTTATGTTTAGATGACCGCTTGCAGCTTGTGGGTGTTTGATATGATCATCACCTGCTACCGGCGTATTGACGATTCTTTAGAGTCCTGCACAGAGGTTTCTTGACTCAGGCAAAACGGAGTAGGGGCACATATGTGATATGTGCAGGACCGAGGATAATGCGATATGAGATACCGTATTATATTCTCGCGATATTTAGATATGAGCCGGGTCATCGGATCAAGTGTTGATTTGATGAATCGGTACATGATATATTAGTCGGTTATATTCGATATAGCCGGATTGTCGGATCAAGTGTTGATTCGATAATTTAATGTATAATAATATATATGATATATTGTATTACATTATCTAATATTGGCTCGCTTTATTATTTCATTTTCTCACCGGATAATACATTGATATATATGCGATATATGTTAATTGTATTATTTTCTTTTATTACAAATATATAATATGTATGTGATATATATTATTGTAACATGATATGATTAATGATGAAACATGTTTAGTGGAGATTAAACAAGGTTAGGGTTTGATTTGGGTAAGTTTCTTCTTGCACCTTATAGAAGGAATTTCTTTTGTCATGAGTTAGATATTATGGTTGATATTTTCTTATGACTCATTCTTTAACCCAACCAAACCCTAGCCCTAGTTAATTCTCTACAAGAGTTATCCTTGTCATCCTTGACCATGGTTGCATTATTATTCATATATTCATTTCATTATTCATCATAAAAGGTTTAACTCATTTTTCATCTTCATCTTCAACCTTGAGCTTTGAGAAAGCTTACTAAGTTTTCCTTTTGTGATATTTTCATGTGAGAATTTGATATAAAAAGAAATTATCAATACTACTCCATCATCCTCATCTAATCTAGCCAATTAGATTAGGGTGTTCACCTCATTAGAGTGAGAGAGCTTGAGTTATAGCAAGTTCGACGTAGATCATCGGAGAAAAGGAACACTACAAGCTAGCATGGATCGTTCGAGTCGTGGAGCCTCTCTTGAGTCCGGGAGATCGTGGATCGCGGTGAAGGGACTTCTAGTCGGAGCTTATGAAGTGAAGGAGCGGACTACAAAGGTTGTAATCCCTCACTTTTAGTTGTAAAGATATTTACTTACATGTTAAACCCTAATAATCTAGCAAAGATCCCGGCTTTGGGTTCTCGGCACGTCTAAAATTTTATTCGGGCATGGTTGATGCCTTATGAACCCTAACAAGAGTGCCTAGGAACCCTACAGTGGTATCAGAGCCTAGCTAGAGCATTAGACGACGTGTATACGAAGTTCAAACTCCGATCGAACCCCGAAACGACGATTTGAACCCCTCTTTGGACAATTTTTAAAACTGTGATTTTTTTTTGCATTAAAAATACTTAAAAATACTAGCAGGGAAATATAAATATTACTGTGCAAAACGAGCTTGCAATCCATACGGACCGTCGCGGAACCGCGGCCATACGTCGCTTGGGCCGCGGATCCACGGTCGCACTGTTGAATTGGGCTTTGGGTTTGCAACAGTAATATCCGTAGCTATTAGTGCATATTTCTGGGTATTTTTAATTTGACTCAAATGTTGAGTATTCTGCGGTTTATTTTGTATTCGTTGATTCGATCGGAAAATTTAATTTCGTTATGTTTTCCGGATATTTAGAAACTGTTAAAATATTCGAACGGATATCATTAACTCATTTTTTCCCGGCACGAAGAACTTTCAAATGTTGAATTTTTCTTGGGTTTAAATCTTTTGGAAAAACGTGCAAGTAACGCGGCAGTCCCTCTAGAAGAACACAAACCTTAACTCGATTATGTGATCGTCTGAACCGCCTCTAAAGCTTAGGGTTTGGGGCAGTACGGCGTGCCATATGTGAGGTTTTGGCTTGACCCTTCTACGGCTGGACCATCGGTACTGTGACATATTCTGGGATTATTTGAACTCTGCTTAAGTGTTGAGCTATTTAGGAAATCTTGGGTATTTGATTATTCGATCGGAAAGTTTAATACTGTCTATTTATCTGGAATGTGATACAATATGTGGAATTCATATAGTTAGGCATGAAATGCGAAGTATATGATATTTCAGATTTACGATTTCTAAAGTGATTGTGGATTCCAAATGTCGTAGTTTTACAATTTCTTTTCTGTGACCGTAAGTGTAGTATGTAGTTGTATTGCCGGTTTTCGTTGCTATACATCGACGACGATCGGTATGCATACTTCCTAACGTTGATGATATGTGATATTATGTGTTGCTGTGATATGTTATATTGGATCGTCGTGTTCTGAATAGCCGGGGGTTTTATGTGAGATGAGAGTTTTTATTTTCATTCATGTAAAATTCATTTGTATGTAATATTCTTTTATTGGGGCACTTCCGGGATGAGGTTGATGTCACCAGTGTATATTACTTACTTTTCAGCATTAGGTAGACCTAAGAAGGGGAGCACCTCCACTCTCCCGCTCGTCCGTGAGCTCTCCCGCCGAAGTCATCTTCCTTGGTCTCATCGACCGACCAACGACACCGCTCACAGGCACAACCGCCATCCCGTGAATCTCGCCATGCATGAGATATCCGCCGGCCATATCCCACGTTCCACGCCATCACGATACCCCATTAACGAGCCTGTCTTACCATTAACGGGAGATCCCGCTCATCACGAAGGAGTGACATCGGGAGCGTAACAGCCGGCGTGATTCTCGCACCTGCCCTGCCTGCTGCTACCACTATATAAACCCCTTCTTCAGACGGTCCAAGTAAGCCATTTTTACTCCACTAAGCCGTTACTCTGCTCGGATCTCTAGTCTAACTTGACCGTCGGAGGGTCCTCGGTGGTACAACCACCCTGGGACTTCTTTGCAGGTAGCTCAGCAACTACAACCTCAAGCCCATTGAGATCCACACGCCTCAGGAGCGACAACCTCCAGGTCTAATCTCAGCCACCCATCGCCGCCATTAGCAGATCAACGGAATGTAACATCTCGGCGCGATCCAGGTCGCGCGAGAACTTGTTCGACTCGTTTCAGAACAACAGAAAAACAGATAGCCAAGCCAAAACTGAGTATGAGCAGGCCGAGCTGGAAAGATCTGATTGGGATTTGATTTAGTTAAGATTTGATTCAAATTTTAATTTAGATTTAAATTAGTTAGATTATATTTAGAGATTTGTTGTCTGCTACACTACCGCGTTAGGTTTATCTTGCCGCTGCAGAAGCCACCCTCGTCCATGGAACATTAATCTACCCAAGCCATTGTTGGTTATAGTGCCCTCAAGGATATTATTGTAATTTTAGGTAGACGATTATGATAATTGAGAGAGCACCTATACAGGTTGAACAATCTTGCTCGAGATAATAGTATAATATGTGGTTTGTCTTTATCATTGATTTGTATATATTTTACTTGTTATTACATGTCACTAATACATAATAATGAAGCTCGTAGGATTCTTGCTTGACTACCAGTATTATGATGGCGATCATATACGTGAGAGCTGTGTAGTTCATAAGCACATCATTAAATGTCCTTAGTCGAGGGAGTATCGAGATTGAGCATCGATATTTCGGAATAAACTAGTGTGTATATTTCTAGACGCTGACGAGAGGCAGTGGCCGGTCTCAAAACTCATTGGTGTTGTGTCACCTAAGATACTATACAGGTGCTCACTGAAAGTGAGTACACCGGACGGATTCGCCGAGAACTTCTAAATGGTATTATACCTATAGTCATATAAAAGTTTTCAAATGATATGAGTACAGATTAGTCCTTTGACCTGAGATCGTCATTTTTCTCGTGTGAGTTCCTACTGTACTTAGATTATTATTCTACCACAGCTCAAAGGAGTCGTGTAAATAGATTTTAGTTGGGTACATTCCTAAACCACATGGAGACAGTGAGCGATTGTCATGAATTCGTCTCTCCTGATATTAAGAGTCAATGCCACACTATGTTTGGTTGGCCATCATCATAAATCCGTGGCCACGGTGGAAGAGATACACTGATAGGAGTTAAGTATTTTCTCGGTTGGTGATGAGCTTGACTCCGACATGACTTATCAGGTTATTAAGAGTCTGATATTATCCAACCAATAGACCCGGTATGCGATACTCTTAAACGAAGAGACCGGATTGTACGGAGATTGTCATATTTAGGCTCAGTAGGATACGGACGGACTTGATTGTCGACCCCCTATTGGCATATACATGGGAAGTCGTTTCGTACAGCTAGTGTCGCTGACATGCTTATGGTTAGGGATTTATTCAGTAATCATTTCCAGCGTATTGTCGAGTGTTTAGAGTCTGACACAGAGGGTTTTCTCGTTTCAGGAAATATGATTTAGAGGTCGTACGTTAGTACATACAGGGGTCTGATTAAATACGTGTACTAGCTACACGGACTTTATTCGGACGATTAATAATACTAGCCGGCTCAGGTTTAATCCTGAATGTTAAATCAAGTTTTGATATATATATATATATATATATATATATATATATATATATATTATTGTTCACTATTCATTTTCTCTCTTGCTTATTCGTATTTTTATATGAATGCGAGTATTTTTATTTCGATAAATATATCGGGGTTGTATTCCGTATTTATACAGAATACTTCTAAAAGGAGAATACCTCATTATTTGATTTTCTTTTTAGAAAATCAATGGAAAATGAGATGAAAGGGGAGATGGCTTTATGTATGGTTGAGAGTATGTAGAGAATGATGTGCTTCAATTGTTTATTAAAAATTGTTATGTTATATTTTTCTTATGGTTGAAAAATATATTGAAGCCATTATTCTCTCATTCATGCACACATACACACTCTCTCTCTTACCTTCTCCTTCTTCTTGTTCACTTTCTTGAGTGATAAAAAGAGATTTTTTGAGAGTGGAAAATTCCTACATCTCTAAACTCCATTTCTAGCAAGCTTGGAGTGTCGGTTGCTTCACTAGGTGAAATTGGAGCTTGGATCGGTTTCTCTCGGGTGGATCATTTTCAGTAAGGGCGGTCACCTCTTAAGCGCGTTCCCGACGGTCTAAAAGGAGCTTGGAGGGGTATTACACGATTAGGTGGATATGCGACAAAGGTTGTAATCTCTAAAACCTTGCATGTTTAGTTGCTAGTTTAGTATTTGAAAAGATTGCTAGGAATTAGTATTTGGTGTTCTCTTGTAAATTTTTTTTTTCAATTCCGCATCGCCGCAGTTTTAGCGGTAAGAGCACTAGGAAATTTCAATGGTATCAGAGCCCAGGCCAAACTCTAGAACTAGAATAAATGATGTTTTAGTTTCGAGACCAAAAAATTAACCGGATCGAGTTTCCGATTCCAAGCAACTTTCCAATTTAAAACTTTCCCTAATTTTTTTTTAAAGTACTACATAAGAATTGTTATTTGAAAATAAAATGTGGCACAAAATTCGAGACTAGGAGGCCTAAACCTAGCCGCCGGAATTGGCATTTTGGCCGATTCGGATGGCTAAGTTGTGGCCTCCTACCTCGAAATTTGTGCAGGAGCTTGGCATCAGTAAAAATTGATTTTTAGTACCCTTTGTTTTTGCCCAGATTTCCAGTAAGGATTATCTTTGTATTCGGGCAACTCAGGAAATTTTTCGGGACGTTGAAATTTTAGCATCATGTATGATCCTTAGTTTATTAATGTGTTGTTGAACGTCGTCTAATTGCTATATGTTCGATTAGACGAGGTTGCACATATTGTGGTGTTACTTATTGTTGTATATATATCACTTATTATGATTTATCCGGATTGTCGTGACGGATAGCCCCTCATGCGATTGCTTGTACAATTTTGATTTATAATGTTGTATTCATTTGTTCGGGACAAGTTTCAACCTGTGGCCGTTGTTTCCATATTATGTATATTCTTTTATTGGGGCTCGACAAGTATGCGGTCGATATCACCGTTATATTTTTATTCCTTTCTATACTAGGATTAACCCAGGAGAAGTGCTCGAGTTACCGGGTTCTAGAGTGCGGTAGGTGGTTGTCTCATGGTGTTTGAGGCTGGGCCGCCTCTCTCTAGAATTGGCGGGTTGCTCGCCGCACTTGTAGGGATTATAGGATCAACCCACGGAAGAGTGCCCAAGTTACTGGATTTTAGAAAGCGACGGGTGACCGAATTATGGTGTTGAAGGACCTTTACCCAGTTTTTAGAATTGGCAGGTGGCTTGCCACACTCGTAGGGATCTAGAATCGACACTACTACAATATGGGGTTGCCCCTACGGACTCAGTAATCCGTAGGGGAAAATATTTCTTGCCCCTACGGATTTATCCGTAGGGTCACATCGTTGTATGGTGCCTTACGTTCTAATTTTTTGTTTGGCCCTACGGAGCCGCAAACGGTGGACCTACGGTTATATACATAGGGGCATATAAATTGGTTATTAATATAAAAAAAGTACAGAAAAGTCATTCATCGTTCCCAAAATTTCTCTCTCTTACTCCCGTGCCTCATCGCCTGTTCCCGCACCTCGTCGCCACCGCGCTCCGCGCCTCTTCGCCACCTTCGTCGGTCGTTCCCACACATTCGTCGACTTCCCGTGCCTCGTCACCACCTTCGGCAATCGTCGTCGACCACCGATTTCTGTCGTCTCCTCCACTGCGTTCTCAGTTAGTAATTAAATCTCAAATTATTTTTAATTTTGATGATGTTAGGTCTAGGGTTCAGGCCAGGTTTGGGTAGGGGTGAGGGTTTGGCATCTGCATCGGAATCGGCATCGGCATTGGGTTCGGTTAGGGTTAGGGTTCGGTTCTGGGGTTCGGTCGGTGTTGGGGCTGGGGCTAGGGCTGGGGCTGGGGCTAGGCTGAGGCTGGGGCTAGGGCTCGGTTGGGGTTGGGGCTGGGTTGGGGCTGGGGCTAGGGTTTGGTTGGGGTGGGGCTGTGGCTAGCTAGGGCTTGGGCTTTATCACCTGATATAGCGAAATACAAAGCGTACTTTAGTATACCCGACCTCATTGAGTTTCCTATTGAAGTTCCCGGTCAAACGGCATATGCATATTTTTATTCGCCATGAAATCCCAATTATCAAGCTACCAAGGACGAAAAGCCACCTTTGTTAGTCGAGAGTCATGGTAATAGACTTGTCATTATAGATCATAATCAATTGTTTTTCCTATCATTTTCTTGATCCAGATGCTAATCAACTTTTTAATTAGTTACGGTTTTTATGACGTATTTGTCTATATTTGTTGACAGTGGCCTTTCTTTTGGATGAACATATTTTTTTGATGCATATTTCAGTCATGTGAATTCATATGTTGCGTATAACGCTTTATGATATCAGTATCCTACATTTGTAATTTTAATTGTTGATTGTTATAGATGAATGCCATTGTAATAATAGTTTTTGGTTGATATATTAATTTTTCAAATATTTGCATGTATGTATCCATGCCTGCCTGCATATATGTATATATGAGTATAATGGGTATATTATTAGGTTTCCATAGGAGAAAATTTTCCATCATATGGCTGTCAAAATTCAATCCTTAATCTCTTTGTGGATGATCAGTTCTATCAATCTTGATCTCAATGGTTTAAAATCATGTTACACATACAACACGAATGCACAACAAACGCATCATTAGAGAGTGATTCAAGATGTTCAAGTTAAAATCAATATATGATACTCGATGATAATATGAAACCTTCATATTCTCATCGATACTCATATATGAAACTAAAAGTGCCACTAAGTCCCCGTCTATCGGTTAACATACGTGTGATGTTCGTTGTGACATAGAACTATACGAAGGTTGTTAAATATCGGATGGTATAGCTCGATACTAACAGCCGTCGTATAGTCTATGCGACGAGAAGATTCAATCGTATGGTAATCGATAAATTTGTCCCGTGTGGACAAGTTAGGAATGTATAAAGCAAACACCTTCATTCACTTGTGTTTTCATCCGTTTCGAGATACTTCGTCGGTACCTTTCCACTGGTTCTCCGTGTACAAAGATAGATTAGATGTTCATTTCAACGTTGTTTCACAGCTTTGAAATGATTATCTATTCTATTACAGTGTACTCGGAGAACAGCGGGGAGGTGCTGCCGAAATTTACTCGAAACGGTTGAAAGCACAAACGAATGGGTGTTCGCTCTATACATTCTTAATGGGATAGAAGCCTTACCCCCGACAGCCGGAACACACACATACAACAAGAATACACAACAAACGCATAATTAGAGAGTGATTCAAGATGTTCAAGTTAAAACCAATATATGATACTCGATGATAATATGAAACCTTCATATTCTCATCGATACTCATATATGAAATTAAAAGTGTCACTTAGTCCCCATCTATCGGTTAACACACGTGCGATATTCGTCGTGACATAGAACTATACGAAGTTTGTTAAATATCGGACGACATAGCTCGATACTAAAAACCGTCGTATAGTCTATGCGACGAGAAGATTCAATCGTATGGTAACTGATAAATTTGTCCCGTGTGGACAAGTTAGGAATGTATAAACCAAACACCTTCATTCACTTGTATTTTCATCCGTTTCGAGATATTTCGTCGGTACCTTTCCGCTTGTTCTCCGTGTACAAAGATAGATTAGATTTTCATTTCAATGTTGTTTCACAGCTTTGAATTGATTATCTATTCTATTATAGTGTACTCGGAGAACAGCGGGGAGGTGCTGCCGAAATTTACTCGAAACGGTTGAAAGCACAAGCGAATGGGTGTTCGCTCTATACATTCTTAATGGGATAGAAGCCTTACCCCCGATAGCCGGAACACACATACAACAAGAATACACAACAAACGCATAATTAGAGAGTGATTCAAGATGTTCAAGTTAAAACCAATATATGATACTCGATGATAATATGAAACCTTCATATTCTCATCGATACTCATATATAAAACTAAAAGCGCCACTTAGTCCCCGTCTATCGGTTAACATACGTGCGATGTTCGTCGTGACATAGAACTATATGAAGGTTGTTAAATATCGGACGGTATAGCTCGATACTAATAACCGTCGTATAGTCTATGCGACGAGAAGATTCAATCGTATGGTAACCGATAGATTTGTCCCGTGTGGAAAAGTTAGGAATGTATAAAGAAAACACTTTCATTGACTTATGTTTTCATCCGTTTCGAGATATTTCGTCGGTACCTTTCCGCTGGTTCTCCATGTACAAAGATAGATTAGATGTCCATTTCAACGTTATTTCACAGCTTTGAAATGATTATCTATTCTATTACAGTGTACTTGGAGAACAGCGGGGAGGTGCTACCGAAATTTACTCAAAACAGTTGAAAGCACAAGCGAATGGGTATTCGCTCTATACATTCTTAATGGGATAGAAGCCTTACCCCCGACAGCCAGAACACACAAATACAACAAGAATACAAAACAAACGCATAATTAGAGAGTGATTCAAGATGTTCAAGTTAAAACCAATATATGATACTCGATGATAATATGAAACCTTCATATTGTCATCGATACTCATATATGAAACTAAAAGCGCCACTTAGTACCCGTCTATCGGTTAACATACGTGCGATGTCCGTCGTGACATAAAACTATACGAAGGTTGTTAAATATCGGACGGTATAGCTCGATACTGACAACCGTCATATAGTCTATACGATGAGAAAATTCAATCGTATGGTAACCGATAGATTTTTCCCGTGTGGAAAAATTAGGAATGTATAATGCAAACACCTTCATTCACTTGTGTTTTCATCCGTTTCGAGATATTTTGTCGGTACTTTTCTGCTGGTTCTCCGTGTACAAAGATAGATTAGATGTTCATTTCAACGTTGTTTCATAGCTTTGAAATGATTATCTATTCTATTACAGTGTACTCGGAGAATAGCGGGGAGGTGCTGCCGAAATTTTCTCGAAACGGTTGAAAGCATAAGCGAATGGGTGTTCGCTCTATACATTCTTAATGGGATAGAAACCTTACCCCCGACAGCCAGAACACACATATACAACACGAATACACAGCAAACGCATAATTAGAGAGTGATTCAAGATGTTCAACTTAAAACCAATATATGATACTCGATGATAATATGAAACCTTCATATTCTTATCGATACTCATATATGAAACTAAAAGCGCCACTTAGTCCCCGTCTATCGGTTAACATACGTTCGGTAATTTATTCTTTTCAACGACAAATGCATACACAAAGCATATACACGGATTTTCTCCTTTGTCAGTAACGATCCCGTTCTTATATTTCTCAATATAGTCACCATAACCTATAATTTATGTGTTATACAGTCTAACATGGCCTATTAGTACGTCAGAGTTAAGGACTAGATGTATGTGAATTGGCAACAACGTATGCAACCTAAGTTTGTCGCAGGAGTTGCTGCTTTCATTGAATTTACACGCGCACATAATAAGATTTTTCATAATAGAGAAGATTCTCTGTCTGTGCGATAGATATGGCAATAAGTACTGGCAGAAGGTAGAATTGGAAGAACTTCATATTGTAAAATATGGGTTTACTAGAGTTTATACAATTTGGAAATATCATGGGGAAGGAGAAGAATACAGTAATGCGGCAGAAGAAGGAGAACACGATAATGCGGCTGGAGAAGAAGGAGAATTCGGTAATGCGGCAGAAGGAGAAGACGGTAATTTATTTCCATCAGAAGAAATGGAGGATATGGTAGAGGCTGCCCCAAGTGAATCCATTCGTACCGAATATGACATTCCTTCCGGTCAAGGACCGCGTGCGGATAAATATGAAAATTTCATGAATGATGCTAGAAAACCAATTTATGAGAATGCGAAGTATTCCACCCTCTCATGGTTCGTCCAATTTTTCCAGATTAAGTGCCTAAATGGATGGAGCAACAAGTTATTCACAATACTTCTTTCATTCTTGAAAGATTCTATACCCCCAGGAAATAACGTGTCTGACAGCTGGTAGGAGCCCAGAAGATGATGTCTGATTTGGGTCTAAAGTGCGAGAAGATTCAAGTATGTCCTAAAAATTGCGTGTTGTACCGGAAAGAGAATTCAGATTTGAAAGATGCGGAGAGGCCAGGTATAAGCCAAAAGATTCTGATAAGAAGCCTGATATACCTGTCAAGATAGCACGATACTTTTCCATAACACAGAGGCTATAGAGGCTATTCAGGTGCAAGAAAACAGCCGAGACAATGATTTGGCATCACCGTGCTCCTCCAAGTGAAGATGGAAAAATGAGCCATCCAAGAGATTCACCGGTATGGAAGGATTTCGATAGGAGGCACGCAATATTCAGTAGCGATTCTCGCAATGTCCGGCTCGGACTGGCTGGTGATGGCTTCTGCCCATTCAACTATATGGCTGGAAGTCACAGCATATGGCCCGTTGTAATATAATTTATAATCTGTCGTCTTGGTTGGCTATGGACAAATCATACTTTATGATGCCTCTTCTTATCGATGGACCAAACTCACCGGGAAACAATATCGACGTCTATCTCCAACCTCTGATCGAGGTGTTGAAATCTTTTTTCATTGATGGTGTAGAGACATACGATGCAAACACAAATACAACCTTCATACAGCGTGCGGCTTTAATGTAGACAATTAATGACTTTCCTGTGTATGGAATGCTATGAGGTTGGTCCATACATGGTCACAAAGCATGTCCTCATTTCAATGAACACACAACATCGAAATTCTTGAATTTTAGCAGGAAGGTTTGTTATTGCGGCCATCGACGTTTCCTGCCTCCATACCACCCCTATAGGTTAGACACGGTTCACTCTGATAGTCATCAGGAGCTTCTTAGACCTTCATTCCCATTGTCCGGAGTGGATGTGACTGCTCAATGGGATGGTTACAATAATGTAACCTTCGGGATGGATCCGACGAAACAAGTCAAACCACCATTTTGGAACAAGTTAAGAATTTTCTTCGAGCTTCCGTGCTGGTCAACAAATTTAGTGCGTTATTGTCTGGACGTCATGCATATAGAGAAGGGAGTAGCAGAGCACATACTCAACTTTCTTCTTTGTAAAGACAGAAAATCGAAAGACAACCTGAATGCTCGGATGGATCTACAGGAGTGGTAAGAAGTGAATTGCACCCTAGACCGGTAGCGGGTAAACCAGGCAAGTTTGTACTTCCCAATGCCGCTTATCATATGTCACAACTGGAGAAGAAAATATTCCTGCAGGTGTTGCATGATTTGAAAGTTCCCACAGGTTTCTCAGGATTATTCAGCAAGAAATAAAAATTGTGAAAGGGAAGATCGATGGGCTGAAAAGTCATGATCACCATGTTATCATAGAGCACCTTCTTCCTTTAGCCCTCTGGACTTCTCTCCCCGAATCGGTTGGTCTAGTAATCAACGACCTATGTTCTTTTTTCAGAGAGTTGTGTGCTAAAACACTGGAGGTTGTGACGCTGGATAAACTAGAAAATTCTATTACGTTGATATTTTGTAAGTTTGAGCGTATTTTCTCACCGTCATTCTTCGATATCATAATACACTTGACGGTTCATCTTACAACTGAGGCTAAGTTAGTCGGACCGGTACAATATCGATGGATGTATCCCGTCAAGAGGTACGTGTAATTTTTCATTTCAAACAATTTATAAATTTATTGTTGTCCTGTATTCCCGTATTTATTTATTCAACATATTTTCATTAGGTACCTCTATACTTTTAAAAAGTATATACGTAATAAAAATCGACCAGAGGGTTCTATCATGCAAGGTTATCTTCTTGATGAAGCAAGCACATTTTGTTCCCGCTATTTGGACGAGAACATTGAGACAAGACTTAACCGGCCTCGAAGAATTCAAGACGGGCCATACGGTAAAGCCGAGTATAAGAGGGTAGACATTATGTTTGTCAACAAGATATAACGGTTTATCTTGCTTAATTGCGCATGTCTTGAACAAATTAGAGAGTAAGTTTTTTTTGGATTAATTGTTATATTTGTGTTTGTGTGTGTATGAAAAGATATAATATTAATGTCACCATTATTTGTCGAAAACAGAATTCATTTTAACGAGGTACTTGAGGGGCATCCTGATTGGAACGAAGAACGATTGGAAAAATATCATCAGGATAATTTTTTTTGATTAGGTCACAGATCATGTAAGTTATTCGAATAACATTTTATTACTATCAATTTTAATCTAAACTTGTATCGTTATGTATTTTTCGTAAAATTTGTTTTGGTAGATCCATGATCCGAACTTGTCTGCGTCATTTGAGAGTGATTGAAGATATTTAGCTCAATTTCCTAGTATGGAGGTTGCATATTACAAAGAATTTGGTTTCCTTGGATACAAATTCTAAGTTAAGGACATAAAAACATCTAAAACCACTCAGAATAGTGGGATTGCGGCGGTAGGATCGGACGGTGTGATTTATTATGGGTACTTAAATTGTATATTCGGCATCCACTATCCCGGACGATCAGAACCCTTTTATATATTCCAGTGTACTTGGTACGATACGCGAACCGATACGGATAAGTGGAGAAGCAATCATGGGACTTGGAAAGATGAATATGGATTGACCAGTGTGAACACACTTCGATTTTACGGTCAGGAAGATCCGTTTATCTTTCCGAGCCAAGCGTTCCAAATATACTACTCACAGTGTTTGAAACATCCGGGATGGAGTGTTGTATGCCGATGGAAATCCAGAGATGTCTACGATGTCCCAGAATTCGAGGACAACGATGAGGATGAAGAAGAGAGAAGACTTAGAGTGCTCCGACCGTCTGTTTCGAAGGACGGGTTGTCATCGGCCGATCATGAAGTTACGTGGGTTAGAAATGAGATCGACGATGAAATCCAAGTAGATATGTATAATGCGCCCACGAAACGAAAAAGGTTATCAGTAATGTTATATTATTACTTCACATTTTACGATCTATACATATATAGTCAATAATTTTAATGATTGTCTAATGCGTCCACGAACCGTTTATCTAGATTTGATGATGATGATGGGAGCAGCGAGGGGCGGCAGGAGCTCCAGCCTCAGCACCGGTAGAGGCAGAGGCAGAACGGTTCTGCCGCCCGGAGAGCTGCGTAGGGAGCTTCAGAGGGCCGGTCTTGCACCCAGATCGGAGATCCCTTCGGATGCTTCCTTCCGTGTGGATTGTGCCACACCTCCAGGTATATTGCACGCATATCCATTTTGAATGTAATATTATAGATATTCATGCTTTTTTATGTCAAAATTACTTATATTGTCAATGTTTGATTGTCTAGTTGTTGGTGATGCGTCCACATCAGAGACATAGGCCACTCCCGCTCCTCTATGTATGTTTATATATCATATAGTGCATGTATATTGATTTAGAATGCCATATCATAAATACACACACATTCCTTTTGCTCTTACTTAGATAGTAATTTTTATTATTGTCTAGCTGTAGGTAGTGACACCACCGCACCTGCGGGTATGCTTATATATCCTATAGTGCATGCATATTGATTTAGAATGTTATATTATTGATCTACACATTCTTTTTGTAATTACTTATATAATCTATTTTTAATTATCTAATTATAGGTGGCGCGTCCACATCTGACACAGGGGCCACTCCTGCCACTTCTGTACCCTCCGCATCGTCTGTAGATTAGTATGAATAAATATAAAATATTTATTCATTTTACATATGCTCTATATAATAAATATAAACTTCATGGAAATTTAGCGTCAATGTTTATTTTCAAGTTGGAGGGGATGCGTCCGCATCCGGGACACCGGCTGTTCCTCATCGGAGGATCTATCGTCCCGCTCGTGCTGCTGCTTGGGCCCAGGCTCGTGCTTTAGTCACTGGAGGTATATATCACACTTCAATTTTCGTTTAACCTTGATTTCTTAATTCAACTTTGTCTTAATATTGATTGTCTTGATATTTCTTGCAGACGCAGGGCCTCCCTATCCACAGAGGGGGACTCGAGGCCCGAATCAGTCCCATAGGCTGAGGCCTGACAGAGCTAGGGGGAGGCAGCATTCCCCCTCTTTTTTACCCTTGATTATCGCTATACCGGTCCTCATGCCGAGAGGTTCAGCCGGTATATGGGGGATAAAATCCGGCTCGTGAAGAACTATCCACTTCACGTTGAGTGGGGCGAGCAGCACCGGCGCTCATTCGTCATTTTCTTTGATCAGGCTCGGGTATTAATATATATTTTCATTTGATTTATCCAATATATTTATTATTAACACTTGCAATCTAATAACAATGTTTTTTTTGTATTTTCAGTTGGATTACGATTTTCATCCTGTACCCGATCCTGATCACCCTGGGAGGGTGCTCGACCTTCATGCTTTGTATAATGGCCTGATGAAGAGCATGCAGACCAAGGTCCGATACAACAGGAATGAGCTGAAGGCCGACTGCTACTCCCTGTGGATGGCGATCCCCGAGGCAGAGAGAGCGGCCATCCTATCTACTCCGGCCTTTGCGAGAGTCGACGTAGAGATATGGCTTCTATTGTGCGAATATTTTGACTCTCAACGCAAACAGGTATGTATTTTAAATTTAATTCATTGTTTAGGATATAATTTATTTTTTTGTGTTCCATAATTAGAAAACTAAATGTGAATGCGATGTGCAGAAACAGGCCGCTCAAAATATAGAGAATAGGAAGTCGGTGATGTAGGGTCTCCCGACTTATATAGGTGGCTCGAGGAATATTACTCGAGCCATGGTGTTATCGGTAAATTACAATAGACCGGCCTTTGTGATATATGCAATATTAAGAGTTATTTTCTAATATATCTAATATTAAGAGTTATTTTCTAATATTGCAGACAGCTCAGACCCTGGAACAAGATGGTACACCGAGCGTGCTGTCCGCATATCTTGCCGTCCACGGCACCTCGACAGATCCCGCCATGGGCAAGCTTTGATATCCCGATGTCGCTACCCAGGAGTATTGCGTAAGTGTTAATATTTATTCAACCCCTATTTGAAATTTTAGTTTTGGAAGGTTCAAATTTAAATTTTATACTTATACTTTACTGCTTAATGTGGGTGTAGGAGCGGGTGGTTGAGCAGGCCGAGACATCGGGGATCGATTTTACCGAACAGAGCGATCCGAGGCTGCTGACCCCAGTCCTGGACGCCGCACACGGAGGGCACCACGGAGGTTGGGAGAGAGGCCGGGGACTGGGCCCTAGTAGGGCCCATATGAGGTTGGACTCCACCCCGGCGGTTACTTCCTCCATCTCCAGTGAGCGACGTGTCCAGCAGGACCTGGAGAGCTTGAAGACCGCCGTTCAGGAGTTGAAGGAGATGCTGGTATGTATACTACTTAATAGTAAAATATCATGTCATGTTATAGATATCAACATATCCAATATTAGTACGTAGCCTGAGCTTATTTGGTTGTAGACTTAGCTTTGATTAATCATACATACATATCTAATTAAAATAAACTACGGTTTTCCAAACTAGATATCCAAATGGGGTTTCGAAATAACTTGATAATGATACGAATTCGAATAATACACAGTTCTTATACGCTTATTACACACGTTAGGTCCAGACGCGACAGGGTACATCGGCCGAGCCTCCACATGCATCTCCTTTGGCTGCGGCTCTGCAAGCCACTACATCGACTGCGGTTCCGCAGACAGCTCCTATAGCTCCACCGCCCGCTCAGACTCCCGCAGCCGCGGCTCCGCAAGCCACTACCTCGACGGCGGCTGCGCAGACCACATCGCCAGCTCCACAGCCCGCTCAGACTCCCGCACGCTCTGCATTGCATGATTTATTGACCGAGGAGCAGGCGCGCCAGAATCTAGCGTTCATCAGAGGTGGAGCTAGACCGAGCTAGGGTAGCTTTTTGATTCTTATTTTTTGAAATGTATTTATTTATATGATACATATTATACTACATTTTGGACGATATTGATATTGGTGGTCCTACGGTGTTTATATTTATATCATATTCTCTTTTTTGGTTTCTTTTGTATATTATATGCGTGAGATGTGATTATGAATACTGCGATATATGTTGTGTGATGATTAATTTTATATTTGATCGATGTGTATATTATTGTGCACAGGGCGAGAAAAAAATAGGATGCCTATTTTAAAAAAAAACTGATAATATGTACCTACGGATCCGTAGGTACCAACCTTGCCCCTACGGATTAAACCGTAGCGGCAAAGTATCAGGATACTGATATTTTCCCTTGTGATCTCAGTATCAGGGGTTTGAGCTTGCCCCTACGGATATATCCGTAGGGGAAAACAAATGCCCCTACCCAGTTATCCATAGGGGCAAAATATCAGGAATCCTGATATTTTGCCCCTACGGATATATACCTACGCATGTATCTGTAGGGGCTATTACTTGGCCCTACGGATTCATCCGTAGGTAAACGTAATCTATTTTAAAAAATCATAAATAAAATAAATTTTTTGCCCCTACGGCCTATTCCGTAGGGCAAACGGGACCTACACAGAACTCCGTGGGGCAAATTTTTGTCCGTAGGGGCAAGTTCAAGGCTTCGATTTGCACCTACGGCGTTTATACGTACAGGGTATTTTCTTGTCCCTACGGCTATATCCGTAGGGGCAGTGGTTTGCCCCTACGGATAAATTCGTAGGGACAACCCTTATTTGTAGTAGTGCGATATTGTATGGGCTATCCACACGACCTGGGAATGTCGTATTTTATTTGCGGCTCAAATGAAACGCGGGGCTACTGGTTTATCCGCTATTTCATTTTTTTTATCGCATACCTGTGATGCTTTTACATGCCTGTGATGATATATATATATATATATATATATATATATATATATATATGTATGTATATGTATGTATGTATGTATGTATATATTAGATACTTCTAAATATTTTGCATCCGTGCTAGCCCTGTCCCCGCTCTGTCGTAAGTTAAGTAATCTTATGGTGAAGACTTGGGACCCTGTGGCGAATGCAGATAGCATATAAAATAATGCTATTTTTGTTGTGTGGTAGCTATGTGGTAATTTTCTATGCATAGTGATGCGATTAAGTAGGACAGTCGTATGACCTTATTGACTAAATTAATAGTCGTATGGGTGAGTTATGTGTAATCAAGATAATGACGGGTTGAACTTGACTTGAGACTTATGATTTGTTGACTAAGTTAAGGTCATAAGACGCTTGGGGCAAAAACCATATCGGGAATTACAAACATAGGGGAAACTTGCCAAGTATGCGCATACCTTCTAGAATACGGTAATTTTGGTCGGCTTCAGTCAAACTTCCCACTGATGAGTTGATATTACTCATCGGGAGATTTTCACTTTAGAATTAGATAACCTATTAAGTATCTAGAAAGTGTTAATGAGGTTACGCATTTACAGAAACGGGGTTATTTAATTAAGTCTGTGCGAAAGCACAGGGGATCTCACTCGGAGTACTAATACTGGCATGGCTGAACGGTTAGCGAACTTGTAAGGTGTATATGATCCCGACTATTTTTTCTTTTAGGGTTTGAAGGAGAATTCGAGAAAACAGTGGGAGTCATCCTGATTAGATAAAGTGATTAACCAATCTAATTTTGATAAAGTACACGCTGAGTGTTTCTTTTCTCTCTCTGGTTATGCCACCATGACTTATCTTTAACTAAAATTCATTAACCAAGTTAACCAATCCTTTTTACCCTTTGGCTTTGGATTATCATGATTCATGAAAAAATCGCATATTTCCCTGCTACTCCTACTTTCCCTTTGATTTTTCCAGAACACTCTGTATCACTGCAATGATCCATATTGCTTGGAATGGCCATCGTACAGTTACATACGAACTCGAATAAATTATTTCAGTCGAGAATGGCCTCCAGTTCTGGAGAAATTGAATCGGATTATTCGGTTGTCACTTCTTTTTACCTTCTCTCATGTTGCGAGAGCTCTTTGCATTAGGAAAGTACACCAGTTATGCTTGTTGGATAGTCTTCTTCTAAATCTTAGGCTGGTGCTGAAAGGTAGGGAAGAAAGAAAACCAACTAGCCTAAATGTAGTGTACAGAAGATAAAGATGTAGAGACATATAAAGGGGTTGAAGTAAGGGCAATGGAAATTGAAACTAATGCCATGAATCTGGATAGTAGAAGAGACATTATTAGGAATACCCGACCATCCCTTTGAAACATTTATGTTTCAGAATTTCTGTGATGTTATAATTGAAAACTGTTTTCCAATTGATTCTAACTCCAGGGTATATGTATACCAGATTAGAATTTCATATTTGCATGACGTTATAGATGCTAAGTAGGATTAGAATATTGGGAAATAGGCAATTTGATTCTCAATATTGGAATTCGTTGCAATTGGTGATATTGGATTAAATCGCCTGGTTTTACCTAACGACAAATATTTGGTTTTGAATAACCGTTGTTATGCACCGATTTTTAAAACGATATATCTGTATCTTTATTTTATAAAGTGAGATATAAATTTTGAAAATTGTGTTCTAAGTATTTACCTTTTTTAGTTGAGAATAAAATAAGGTGCATTGAATAACGGTATAGACGTTCTTAACCAAAATACAGTTTTTCAAATTACAACACACCGAGTTTGAGTTAATATACTCTTGGCACTTATACATGGTAATGTATGCTTTCCGGTGTCCTTTAGGACAAGGGGTTGGTAATCATACTTCATTCAGTTTACCTATGTGTTCTCTGGTTTTAGACACACATTCGTTGAAATGTAAGGTCTAAAGATTTTGATAAGTTTATAGGTATAAAAATAAAGTAGAAAACTATACGTTGAAAGTATCAGGATTCTTCGAACTGATCGAAGATGTAGATACTTATACTAGCTATTCCATTATAGTAATATTGAGAACTTGATTCTCTTATAGGTTACTCATCCATGAGTTCGCTCCTTTGTGAGTAATGTTGTATGGCATTTTTCTATTTAGGTGATATGCACTGGAAACAGCTGCATGCCAATTGAATATGGTTCCATATAAATTAGTGTCTTTAGTTCTTTATGGATATAGATGTGTAGCATATCTTGAGAATTTTAAGATACGAAGTTATCTAGTTTCTTTTTAAAAGAAGAATTCGGATAAACTCAAGACGCGTTTCTGTAATGGTTGTTTATGAGTTTCCCAAGTAATCACAAGGGTTTTGCATCTACCATTTTCAAGATCAATAATTGCATTGTTTTTGACTCGCCATTTTTTTATAAAAGAAATATTTTTGCAAAGAAATTAGTGAGAGTATGGTAGAACTGAAAGTGATTCCAGAATCACAAATGGTTACTAAAAATTTAGTAGAACCTAAAGATTAAATATAACTCGACAAGCCTTAGCCACTCCGCAGATATTAGTAGGTGATCTCAGCCACCTGACAGACACTTCGGTTTCCTCGTAGACGATGACAGGGAGGTCAGCATCACGATGATGATGGCCCTACTAGTTATCAGCAGGTCATGGGAAGTGGTAACTTCCAGATGACCAGATGTATTGTTTACCACCGAAGACAATACTGAGATGTTGGGAAGACGTCTAGCCTGAATTTAAGGACAAATACTATATGAAAAATATCCATCCACCTCTCTGAAAATACCAAGTTGATTTATGGCACCATATATCGGAGGTTTGGATAGATGCGACTGATGTAGCCGACTTATCAGATCCCCCCTTAATGATGAGGGGTTTTTGATTATGAGGACGCTCTTCCCTGCAGGCGCAAGCCCCTGCAGTTAATTACGTTATCACAAAGCGATAACAACTTTCACCTTCTTAAGTAGGTCACTTCGTGCCGTGTTATATATTGTTATTATGGGGTTACCCTTGGATTGTATACGGGGACTAATCTTGTCATTCCCGTAGGGAGCAGATTAGTCCAAACCCGTAAATCGTGTTTTTGAGTGAACTTAGGATGTATATCTCATATAAATGAGGTCCATAAGTTTAGGGGGATTTAAGGATCGTTAATCTAGTCTTAGATTAAGACCGACTTAAAATGTAGTTTAAAGACCACCAATTTTTTTTAGATTAAGGTCGACTTAAAATATGTATGATCAAGCTTGACTTTCCTTTGAAAATCAAAGAAGTTTGGAACTTCAGGGAATTAGTCTAATTTTAGACTAGATGTCGGGCTATGTTTCCCAACAGTGCTAAGCACTAGGCCAAACGTTTTTTTTTTGGGTTTTAGATAACCCAATAGTGCTAAGCACTGGCCCAAAAGCTTAAGTTTCATCATAGACCCCGCTTCAGTGCTCTTCGCATAAGAAGCCTAGTTTCTTAGTGTTCACGTGTCTTCCACGTGAGTAGTACTAAGCACTGGCTTGTATGCTGCTCACGTGAATGGCACGTGAGGTATAATCTTCATGACCGGTCACGTATCTTCCACGTGAGTAGTGATAAGCAATAGAGTCTCAGCGCTCACATGTCTTCTATATGAGATATTGTCTATATGGTTGGTCACGTGAGTAGTGCAAAGCACTAGAGTCTCAGCGCTCACGTGTATTCCACGTGAGACCTATCTTCAGGGCTCCTTTGAGTTCTCACGTGGTTCTCGCGTGAGACTTCGTTCTTCATTTTTTAAGGTTCTCACGTCTCTTCCACGTGATCCTTTCCATATTAATGCAGAGATCAACTCTAAAAATTAGTGTTAAACTCTAAATGTCTTGCTGATATTGCAAGAACTATGTTCTTCCTTTTTTGTGAGAACTAAGTTCTTATTGGGATAAAACCCTGTTTTATTTTGGAGGAACTAAGTTCCTGCAATATCAATTCCATATTCTGTTCTTCTATATTCTCTCTTTTATGTGCAAGTGTAAAATGCCATAGTCCTTCCCCTGGATCTTCGATCTGAAGAATAAGATCTTCCCGATGAGAATTAAATTCTCATCTCATGAGAGATTTTTTTTGTGGAACTTAGATCCCGAGAAATAACTAAGTACTTATAAGAGGGTTAAACCCTTATATCATGTATGAAATAGGCAAAAGGGGGAGATATTCTTATCTCTGTCTTTACTTAGTGATCGAACAAAGAATGGTCTTCTTCAAGATGAGAATTAAATTCTTTGTTGTTGTTGTGGAAGCTTAAGGAGGGGATCTCGCAGATGTTTGGAGCGTATTGTGTATCGAAATCTTGGAGGATATATCTTGTATTTTGTATATCTCTTTAAAGCTTATAAAGGGATTGCATTTATGAGACTTTAGGTCTCAAGTCCTTTATATAGAAGAGAGAAAGATATCAACAAGTTCGATAGAATCTCTCGTTGAGAGATCATTGATCTTATTGATCTCAAAGATCACTCGGGGAATTATATCCACCGTTGGATCTAAGATCTGGCGATTTTTTTTAACAGAAAATATTTTCTGGTCGTTTTAGCAAGATTAGGAAAATATTTTCCTAATAAAGAATTATATGATTTGATTGGTGATATTATAATCACCATTGGATTTAAAATTCAAAGGCTCTCTGTTTAATAGAGAAAATATTTCTAATATTTGAAAGCTCAGGGAAATATTTCCCAAATAGAGTTTAATTATATATAGAATTTGATTCTATATAGAATTTAATTCTATCGAAGCTAGCGCTTCAGAATGGTGCACTCACTTGCTTTGCACGTGAGTACTGCTATATATATGTAAGATATGAGTGCTCACGTGTTTAACATATGGAGCTTTTATATGGGTGTGTGATTTTATCCGAATTCAGTACTCACATTCTTTGCATGTGAGCGCTCACGTGTTTAACACATGGGGGCTATATCTTAGGATTTAATCCTAACTGATGCTGGCGGTCATATGCTTTGTATGTGAGCGCTCACGTGTTAAACACGCGAGAAGGTCTCCTTGTTGGGGTCAAAAATTACACCCCGGTTGACCAAGTCAAAATCAAAGTCAACCCAACCCAAGTGGGCCCAAGCCCAAGTCAAGTGGGCCTATGCCCGAGTCGAGCCCGAACATGAAGATGCCGGTCTCCCCCATGCCAAGAAGAAAATTATGTAATAAATAAGTTTGATCTAATTTTCATGCATGAATGTAAAATAAATAGGCAAAAAGCCAAATTTTTCTGAAGCCCATGGTTCATGTGAAAAAAAAGCACATGAGGCATGGGATAGGATAAATTCCATTTTGTAAAGTTCAAGGGGTTATGTATAAATTTGTAAGCTTATAAAAGGCAACATGATGATGAAATGAAAGACAATAATTTTCATTACCCTAAAAATCTAGCGTTTCTGTGCAGCCTTCTCTTCCTCAAGGTTCTAAACCTTTTTTCCCTTTTTTGAATTAAACCAAGAGTTTAACTCTTTCTTTTCCAAAAACAAACAGTTTTTCACCATCAAACCCTTAAAGGGAAACTCAAATCTTCCATCAGATCTCAAAAGGGGAGATTTTTAATTCTCACCCCCTTTTCTCCAAGATCCGGCCAACCGAGAGGAAGAGGAAAGAGACACATCTCCAAAAATCCCACCTTGGGAAGATCCAAGGCCTAAAAGAAGATCCAGGGCCAAAGGGGAGAAGAAATGGGCCCCCATTGATCATTTCCAAAGATTTCTTAGAGTTTAACTCTATTCAAGATCTGTTGGAGTTTAACTCCATAAACCAAACCTTTTTTATAGGAGTTTAGCTCCATTCAACATCTTATGGAGTTTTAACTCCATAAATAAAAAACCTCTTTTGGAGTATAACTCCTTTTTTCAGGGCTAAAAGCCCCTTCTTTCCATCGGAGCCCACGTGCCGGACACATGAGGCGCTAGCGCTAACTCCTTTTTTCAGGGCTAAAAGTCCCTTCTTTCCATCGGCGCTCACGTGCCGGGCACGTGAAGCACCAAGCGCCTGCGTGCTAGGCACGTGAGGTGCTGGCGCTCACGCGTCCTTTGGACGCTATTTTCCTTTATATATATATATATATATATATATATTATATATATATATATATATATATATAGACACACACACTCCAAAACACTTCCTCCATTAGAAAAAATTTCTAACGGGGCGCTGCCCCACACCTGTCAATCGGAGGTTCCCTCGCTCCAAAGGCGAGAGCTAATTAACAACAGCTTAGTCCGCGGCTGTCGGAGATTCAGATCTCCACAATCAATAAACCCCCGCCTATCCTAGGCAGGGGGAATCTGTAATGCGCCTGACAAGCAACGCATATTCCCATCTCAATGGGGTGACGAAAAACACCCTACACTCCTTTGATCTTTTTGTGATTTTCTAAGCTATCTTCTTCTTTTCCAACGCTTTCTTTTGGTCAGAGCTTGGAAGTTGTTCTAAATTACATCATGTGCAACATTTTTGGTGCCAAAACTTGAATGCTCCTCTTTATAGTTTGAAGAAGCGTTCATCTTTTCCTTTACTCTCACATAGAAAGAACCATGGCTTGCGATCACTCACATGCTCCTCGACAGCTATGGGAGGTGCCCATCGGGGATATTATTCCTCGCTTCGCCACACGTCTAGTGAATCCTGCTCTTACGGACACTTAGTGCGACGCGGTGATGCACGGGCTCATGACTCGTAGGGGATATCCTCTTCCCGTCGGCTCTATTTGGCTCCGAATGATTTTCTTATCCATACTTGACGACATTCTCCCTCATCCGGTGGAGATGACTATAGAAATACTTGACGCAGTGGGGAAAAATATCGACTGCATTCACGAGGCATGCTTGATTACAAAGCCTCTGAAGGACTGCTCGATTCACATGCTGAGTCAAATCCGGGCTCGGCGGGCCGTCATGTCTTCCTTTGCCGACGAGTGCGGCGCTGACAAGTGGGAAGAGACTTTTTGTGAGAACCGCCATTATGACATGGTAGAGAGGGCCGAGAGGGAGTTATAAAACATTGTATACTGTTTTATTAACCCCTGTTGTCCCGATCCCATATTTGTTGATCTTTTCCTTGTAAATTGAAACAAATATTTAAATGCATATTTATTATTATTTGATGAATTTTTCATGTTAAATAAATTCCCTCCACTACTTTGTCCATGTAGGTATGGACGTGGATTAATTAGTGCAAAGTACAGGACTGCTCTCATGGTTTTCAGAATCTGAGAAGGTAGCGAGCAGACATAGGCATCACAATTCTATGTCTTGAAGCCCGTGATCTACACCTTTCTCCTTTTTATGGCGTCTTCATCCATTAATTCATCATAGATGGCCTATGGATAGTATACAGTAGTCAGTATTGACAGTCCGCAGGGCAGCGATGGCTTAGGAAATAGGTTTAGATATGTTACCCAAGGCTTTTCAACTTTATGAGCTGTGAGGGTCTCATAAAGATATTTCTCCGTACAAGTCGAGAGGACCCGTAAGAGGCTTCTTCATTGGCATGCAACTTTGAAGAATGTGTGGCCCGTGGAAAGTATACACGAGTTAGTATTGTCCTCCTTGTAGAGCAGCGGTGGCTTAGGAAACAAATTTAGATTTGTCGCCTAAAGCTTAGCTTAGCTTATTTGCTCGTTCCGGAGTGTTTAGTCTATCCTTCCTTTAGGCATGTGGATAAATCCATACTAATGTCAAACATGCATAACCCCTATCGACATATGTGTCTGTTAGGTTTTTGGTGCTAGGTTAAGTCCATCGCACAGTTACGTCAGCAGATATCATCTCGATCCATGTCCATTCAGGTCACTAGTTCTCGAGTATCCGCGTACTTGCTGTATCGCCCAGCCCGACCGCTGCAGAATGCAACGTCTCAAGTAACCTTCCTAGGTCAGTATGTCCGTATTGTCATCAGATGGTTCAGCGTTAGGCGCATAACGACGCTTCACCTTGAGGTCAGACTCTCTTATTTGAGGAGTCCCAGGGAGTCAGAGCCGCATATGTCCGAGATGGGTTAACATCCAATGGTCTTTAAGCTTCACATGTATTTCCATCGAGACCCGAAGCTAGGAGTATGATGTCACTTAGCTTCATTTTGACCCTTGGGTCCTTGTCGACGTTGCGTCTACACACTCCTGGAATGAGAAAGAACGTCGAGATAATCTCTAGGCTGTAGATGTTGCCATCGAAATTTAGAGCTAGGAATTTACCATCACTCCATTTTAACTTTGGCTCCTTAGAGCTTTCATGATGTTGCGTATGCACTCTGCAGGAGGGACGTCGAGATAATCTCTAGTCTGTAGATGTTGCCATCGAGATCTGGAGTTAGGACTTTGCCATCATTCCACTTTAATTTGACCCTTTGGTCCTTGCTGGTATCGTAATCGCACTTCACCGGAGTGAGTCGAACGTCGTTGAACTGCCTATAGAAGTCGAGATTCGAACCATCTGCAAGGTAGAAAATTTTTATTCTATCATTATTTTTTTATATTTTTATTCTCCGCGATGCTCTATCATTTCAGATTTTCATATCGCGAAATTCGCGATTGCCCAATTATTTCGGCTATTTATTCGCGGTGCCCAATCATTTTGACTATATTATATATATATATATATATATATATATATATATATATATATATTTTCTTTGTCTGATACCAAGCTTGGAATTAGTATCGCCACAACTGGAATAGTGTCAGGAGCAATTCATCATATGTCGTCTCCTATTCGAGAAAAGGTGGCTTAGAAAATGGGGTTAGGATTCTATCAATTAAGACTTTTCAATGTTCATGAACCGTGAGGGTCTCGTAAAGTTATCTTCTCCCTGTGAGTCGAGAGGATTTCATAGGTGTATTTTCTCTCTAAGAATCGTGGGAACTCCTAAGCGAATTTTGTAAGTCGTAAGGATCCTACAAAAATACGTTTCTCCTTGCAAGTCGAGAGGACTTACAGGTGTCATCCACTATGTGGAACTTGGGTTTATTTATGTCTATTTATGATTATTTATTTTTTACATGAGTCGAGATCGAACTACTTGTAGGGCTATTTTAAAAGGGTATATGATGGCTTAGGCACATGGTCTGATCTGCAACCTAAGGCTTTTGAATTCTTTAAGCCCTGAAGGTCTCACAGAAGGATATTTTCTCCTTACGAGTTGAATGGATGTCATAAGTGTGCATTCTCCTTAGAAATCATGGGGATTTCCAAGTTTCTCTCACCTTAGTCGTAAGGATCTCACTTGGGAGTTCTTCTCCTTGCAATTCGAGAGGACTTTGTAAGTGTATTATTTTTGCGAGTTTGCGTCCTTTCGGGTTTTCAGAAGCTCGTTGGCAGTCCTGCTGTTTTTACTCAAGGCACCCTTTCGGGTTTTCATCCATGCCCATTTTACTTATGAACATACTTCTTTTTGTGAACGGATCGCATCATCGATAGAGCTTCATAGCAAGTGGGATTTGAGGTGCAACCTCGCAGGTGGGACTTGAGTTGCAATCTTCTCCAGCGGAACTTAAGTTGCAATTTCGATCTCAAGGGGCGCATTAGTTTAACATTCCCATGTTCGGGATGACGAGCTAGTTTAGGGACATTTTGGTCTAACATTCCCGTATTTGGGATGAAATGATAGTTTATGGACTGGTCACCGCCGAAAGATGCGATCAGGACGTTGGGACGTCTAGCCTGAATTTTGGGGGCAGATACTATTTGGTTTTATCCATCCACCTCTCCGAAGATGCCAAGTTGATTTATGGCACCATGTATCGGAGGTTTGGACGGATGTGGCCGTTATAGTAGACTTCGTCAGATTCCTCCTCATTTATGAGGGGTTTTTTATTGTGGGGACGCTCTTCCCTGCAGGCGTAAGCCCCTGCAGTTAATTACGTTACCACGTAGCGATAACCACTTTCTCCTTCTCCATATGTTCACTTTGTGTCGTGTATGTTTGTTTTGTTTTAGGTTGCCCGTGGATTGTATACGGAGACTAATTTATTTTGTCGCCCGTAGGGCGGGGATTAGTCCAAATCTGTATTTTCTTAGATTTGGGTTTGGTGGATTTAAGGCTCGTTAACCTCGTTTGAGATTAAGATCAACATAAATGTTTGTTAAGGATACATTAGCCTAATTTTAGACTAAGATCTACTTAAAAAGGTTTTAGGATCATTTAGATCTAATGAAAGAGCATTTGGGCTCTATCGTTTTAGTTTAAGGACGTTACGGTCCATTGGGTTTAAGGACATCATAGTCCATGGAGTTTAAGGACATCATAGTCCATAGAGTTTAGTTTAAGGACGTTGCGGTCCATTGGGTTTAAGGACATTATAGTCCATGGTTTAAGGACATTATTGTCCATTGAGTTTAGTTTAGAGACGTTGTGGTCCATTGGGTTTAAGGACATCATAGTCCGTGGTTTAAGGACATCATAGTCCATAGAGTTTAGTTAGGGACGTTGCGGTCCATTGGGTTTAAGGACATCATAGTTCACAGAGTTTAAGGACATCATAGTCCACAGAGTTTAAGGACATCATAGTCCATAGAGTTTAGTTTAGGGACGTTGCGGTCCATTGGGTTTAAGAACATCATAGTCCATAGAGTTTAGTTTAGGGACGTTGTGGTCCATTGGGTTTAAGGACATCACAGTCCATGGAGTTTAAGGACATCATAGTCCATGAGTTTAGTTTAGGGACGTTGCGGTCCATTGGGTTTATGGTTTGTTGGTTTAGGGGGGGTATACCAAGAGTTATTGGTTATTGGGACCCTCTACCTCTCTGACGACTTTGAAGGATTACAACGACATATATCATAGGTGTGGAGAGATGTACCCTTGAACCAGATTCCAAATCGAGGAGTTATCAGTTCTGAGCATAGATGCTCGGTTTGTTTGGAGATTCTGGAGGAACTTAATTGATTGGAGGTTGGAGTTGGTTTCTTATAGTGTTAAACACTAATGTACCTTTAGTGCTCACGAGCTCCCATGTGATGCTCTGAGGCAGTGTTAAACACTGGAATTTGAGAGCGCTCACGTGTCCCACGTGATGCTTTTAAAGATGGTGTTGTTCGCTTGATTTTATTCCCCATCTTTATATAAGTGTTAAACACTTTATCCATATGGCCATCATGTGTGAGCACGTGAGGGCGCTCAGAGGCAGGCATTGTTTCCTTGGGTTTATTCCTTGTTCTTTTAAAAAGTGGCAAGCATTATCGGCGAGGGGGGTTACGTGTGAACACGTGATCTATTTCAATCTTTCTTTTTAGTTTATCACAGGTGGCCACGTGTGAACACGTAATCATCAATATGCATGGAATTCTTTCTCTGAGTCTTAAAAATCTCAAATCCCTTATCATGTGTGTGTGCGTGTGTGTGTGTGCGAGTGCGTGCGTGCGTGTGTGTGTGTGTGTGTATTATAAGGATATAATTCCCTGGACTTAGTTCTTCCCTTAGGTTTTGGATTTGCATGGCAGAGTCTCCCCGATGAGAATTAAATTCTCAACTTGTGGAGAGATCTGCTTCTGCAGATTTTTCACCAGAAGAAAGAACTAAGTTCTTATATGAAGGGTTAAACCCTAGTTTTATCAAAGGAATTAAATTCCCATATACCTTTTGGGAGAATTAAATTCTCTGAACTTAGATCTTCCCCTAGGTTTTGGATCTGCATGGCAGAATCTTGCTGATGAGAATTAAATTCTCAATTTGTGGGGAGATCTGCTTCTGCAGATCTTTTACCAGAAGAAAAAACTAAGTTCCTTGGAAGAATTAATCTCTTGTGGAGACGAAGAAGAAGTTAGATGTTCTCTATGTTTTGTTCCTCTTTACCTAGGGTTTCATCTTTTCTTTTGAACTTGCAGTTTATGGAGGGTTCCTCCTTCTAAGACTTGAAGTCTTGGAGTCTTTATATAGTGGAGGCACCTTTGTTGATTCAGTTAAGGAAATCTCCTATTGGGAGATTTCTTAATTGATTTGGGGAATTTATCCACCGTTGGATCTTTGATCCAAGGACTTCTCTTTTACAGAAGAAATTTTTCTTGTTTTTAACAAGATTGGGAAAATATTTTCCCACATAGAACTTATTCTGTATCTTGGTGAGTTTTAATCACCATTAGATATTTGATCCAACGGTGTTATGATTTACAGAGCACGGTCTTTCTTGTTTAGAAAGACTGAGGAAAATATTTCCAAAATAGGGTTCTGACCCCTTTTATATAGAATTTAATTCTATTGGGTCGGAAGATATTAGGAATCCTCACATGCGGCACGCGACCCAGTGGCACTAGGCCGGTTTGCCTATATGCAGTAGTCCCAAAGAAGAGCATCACGTGTTGGCACGTGATGCGCCTTCTGGTCTGCTATTTGTTTTATAAAAGTGCCTATATACTTTGTATATAGGTGCTCACGTGTGCCACGTGAGGCCCAACTTCTGTCCTATTTGTCAAGTGTAATGCTTGTAATTTTGGCTCCACGGCGCATCACGTGTGGGCACGTGATGCTCCCTTTGGGGAATTTTCCTTATGCTTTTTTATTTATTATTTATTTTTCCAAAGGGAACAAATGCCCCTACATCGTTGTTCTCACGTGGCTTAGACGTGAGTGCAACGCTGTCACCTTTACAGCCATTGGATTTCCTAGGAGAGCGGGAAGGTGAACCGCCCTTGTCATGTCTTATAAACGCAAGGGTTTGATTTTTAGGCAGACATTGTTCTTTCATCTTCTTCTTTCTTTGTTTTGTTTGAGAATTTAATTCTCCTCATCAGAGCTTAGTTCTCTACCATTGCAATTCCAGAGTTAAACTCTGTTGGAAAAAGAAACCCTTTCAGGTAAAGATCTTAAATCCTTTTAAGAAACCCTTTTCTTTAAAGAAAACTTCTGGATTTTAGATCCATTATGAGAGCTTTGCTCTCCTAACAACCCATCTCTTAGAGATGCAAAGATATGATTTTTGAGTAATAACTCTCCATGCTTTGGGCATTCCTCCTCTAACCTTTATGGCATTTGATTTTTCATTTCTTCTTTATGGGGATTTCTGAAATTTAATTCCATTGCATAAAAGGAATTTAATTCCTCATTAAAGAGTTCTGCTCTGAAGATTAAAAGGGCACCTCAGGAATTTCATTCCCTGGTGGTCTCGAGAAAATTTTTCACAGGGTTTCTCCTTACTTGCATAAATTCAAATTTGTTGGGTATTTTATCAGAACTTGCTTTCTCTATAAGGATGTCAAAAGTTGTTTAAACTCCCGTGTCCGCTTAATGAGAATCTTTTTTATATTCTCATAATAATCATCTTCTTGATCATTTTGATTGTTGAACTCTCACTTATTTTTTCTTTCAGATACTATGGTCGTTTATTTGTACGATCTTGACGAAATTATCTCTTATAAAGATATTCGCGTACAAGACCGCTGTCAAAACCAAGAGTTTACGGATGCTCAATGGGCTGAGGTTATGTGTCGCTTCGATGAATACAACGGTCGACTACTCCCCCATAGTTCTGCTTTATTGAAGATCATCGTGGGAGCGATCTGGGAAGCCCTTCCTAGATTTTACGAAGCCATGCCACTTGAGGCGCTTGACGATGCCAAAGACAAGGTACACTCTGTATATTTGACAGGCTTGATCTCGAGAGGCGGCGAGATGGCCTTGTTGATATTTTGCATCAAGTTTTCCAGCAGACGACGATAATCTCTGCCTATCAGAGGACTGATGACATTAGCGAGAATCTTGACGCTTGCACTCGTGAGAAGATGCACACGAAAATGGTCAGAAAAGCCAGAAACATTTTACTCGAACTTGCTTCTGAATTCTTCAATCCATGTCCAGGATCAAGTGTTTTACCCTTGTAAACATTTTCTTTTATTTTTATGTCATGTATAAATTCTTGGAGTATGAATGACGAAACTTCCCCTTTCCCCCTTTATTTTTTGCTCACGTGTATTCTGCATGAAGTGTCGTTATACTGTTATTGGTGTTCACGTGTTTTGCGCATAAGGTGCTACCGGGGAGTTTAATCTTGCACCAGTGCCGGCGCTCATGGGTTATGCATGTGCGGTGCCGTTTTAGTTTTCAAAAGGGATCATTGTGGATGCTCACATGCCATGCACGTGAGACTCCGTTGATGAGGTCGTTCGCCTCCCTACTCTAACTCCAATGAGTTACCCTTTTCTTTTCCTATGTCTCCCTTTTTCCGGCCTTAGGAATAGCTCAACCATGCACGACGTTTTTTGTGCATAGCTTTGAATGCGTCTCTTTATAATCCGATGCTACATCTTCCTTCTTTTCTTCAAAGAGAAACCCATCTTTTATTAACAGAACTTAAACAAACTAAAAGTTATGACCTGCAATCGCCCTCACGCTTGTCGGCAACTATGGAAGGTGCCATCGAGGAAATGATTCCTCGCCTTGCTGCGCGGCTAGTAGATCCCCTTCTCACCTACGCTCAATATGACGCGGTGATGTATGAGCTCCTGACTCGTAGGGGCTCTTCTCTTCCTATGGGCTCCATTTAGCTCTAGATGATCTTTCTATCTGTGCTTGCCGATATTCCTCCTCATCCGGCAGAGATGACCTCGGCAATTCTTGATACAGCGAAGAATAAAATTGAGTGTTTCCATGATGCACGCTTAATTACCCAATCTATGAAGGATCACTCGGCTCATTTACTGAGTCAAATAAGAGCCCGGAGGGCTATCATGTCTGCTTTCGCTGATGAGCATGGCGCTAATCGGTAGGGTTCAACTCCTTACGAAGACCGTCGCTTCGACATGGTGGAGAGGACAGAGAGGGAATTAGAGAACCTTGTATTTTGTTTTTTTAACCCCTGTACCTCTGATCCCATATTTGGCGATCTTTTCCCTGTAGAGTAGTATTTTATATTGATGTATTTTTCTTATTATTGACTGTTGAATGTTTTTTGTTGAATGTTTTCGGTTTATCACATATTCGTATGTGTATTGCACCTCTGTACATGAGCTTTCTATTTTACCCTTTGGAGTTTTCTTTTAAGTGCGAGCGCTATCATAGGGTCGTACATAAATCAGCACGTTTTGGACACCATTTCCATTTAAGCGCATATGCAGTCGTACTGTCTTGTCTTCTTAGCAAATGCGTCTTGTAGGTAGTTTATCCTGATCTCCTTGCAGGGTGGCGATAGCTTAGGAAGAAGGTTCAAATCTTCCACCTAAGACTTTTCAATTTTATGAGCCGTGGGAGTCTTATAAAGACTTTTCTCCCTGCGAGTCGTGAGGATCCCGTAGGTGTATTTTCTTCTTAGGAGTAATGAGGATTCCAAGGTGCGTTTTCTTTTGAGAGTCATAAGGATCTCACAAGAGAATTTTCTCCCTTACAAATCAAGTGGACTCGTAAGTGGTTGTTTCCCTTCTTGTCGATATTCGACTTGGGAGAGTGTGGCCCATGGATAGTTTATAATAGTCTATCTTAGACCTCCTTGCAGGGCAGCGATGGCTTAAGAAGCAGCTTCAGAACTGCCGCCTAAGAATTTTCAATTTTATGAGTCGTGAGGGTCTCAAAAAGACTTTTCTCCCTACGAGTCGTGAAGATCCCGTAGGTGTATTTTCTCCTTAGGAGTCGTGAGGATGCCTAAGTGCATTTTCTCTTGAGAGTTGTAAGGATCTCACAAGAGAATTTTCTCCCTTACAAGTCGAGAGGACTCGTAAGTGGTTGTTTCCTTTCTTGTCGATATTCGACTTGGGAGAGTATGGCCTGTGGATAGTGTACAATAATCCATCTTGAACCTCCTTGCCGGGCAGCGATAGCTTAGGAAGCAGGTTCAGATATGCCGCCTAAGACTTTTCAATTTTATGAGCCGTGAGGGTCTCATAAAGACTTTTCTCCCTGCGAGTCGTGAGGATCCCGTAGGTGTATTTTCTCCTTAGGAGTCGTGAGGATTCCTAAGTGCGTTTTCTCTTAAGAGTCGTAAGGATCTCACAAGAGAATTTTCTGCCTTACAAGTCGAGAGGACTCATAAGTGGTAGGTGAGTTGACTTGTTTCCGAGTCGAAGCATTGCTCCGATGGGGAGGTCGTTGACTGACTTGTTTCCGGGTTGGAGCATTGTTCCGACGAGGAGGTCATAGGCTGACTTGTTTCCGAGACGGAGGTCATTAGCTGACGTATTTCCGAGACGGAGGTCATTGGCTGACTTGTTTCAAAGACGGAGGTCATTGGCTGACTTGTTTCCGAGTCGGAGGTCATTGGCTTACGTGTTTCCGAGACGGAGGTCGTTGGATGACTTGTTTCCGAGACGGAGGTCATTGGCTGACTTGTTTCCGAGACGGGGGTTATTGGCTGACTTGTTTCCGAGAAGGAGGTCATTGGCTGACTTGTTTCCGAGAAGGAGCTCATTGGCTGACTTGTTTCCGAGACGGAGAGAACGAACGCCGTGTTGATCTTTTGGGATGCAGATGTTGCCGTCGAGATCTGACTCCTCCTTTGACAGAGTCTATTGGGAAATGTGGTTCCCCTTTTCGTTTATGCCCATGGATTGTATACAGGGGTCAGTATGGAGTCTCCTGTTGGGCAAAAGTTTCATTCTTTTATTTATTTTATTTCTTTCCGCAATACTCTATCATTTCATCTTTTTATATCGCGAAAGTCGCGATTGCCCAATCATTTCGGCTATTTTTAGCGGTGCCCAATCATTTCGGCTATTTTTCTTTTTAATCGCTATTTTTTATTGCGAGTTGCCGAATCATTTCGGCTATTTCATATGCATTTTTGGTTCGCTGATTTTTTGTTGTGAGTATGGAACTTGAGATCTGACACCAATTTTGGCATCAGCATCGCTGCGACTTGAATATTGCCGAGAGAGAATCATCATTTGCCGTGAAAGGACTTATAATTTGATACCGATTTAGGTATCAGTATCGCTACCACTGGGACATTGCCAGGAGCGAATCATCATTTGCCTTTTTCGGTTCGAACAAAGGTGGCTTAGCAAACAGAGTTAAGATCCTGTCGACTAAGGCTTTTGACTTCATAAGCCGTAAGAGTCTCATAAAGGCATTTCTCCCTACGAGTCGTGAGAATCTCATAGGTGCGTTTTCTCCTTAGAAGTCATGTGGACTTCTAAGTGGTGTTCTCTCTTATAAGTCATAAGGATCTCATAAGAGTATTTTCTCCTTATAAGTCGAGAGGACTAACAAGTGTCTGTTCACAAAATAGGGGGATTTCACACCATTGGCGGAACTTGGTGGGGGAGATGTTTATTTGTGCCTGTGGATTTTATACAAGGGCCATAATTGGACCTCCTGTAGGGCAGTTTGGGGGATATGATGGCTTAAGAACAGGTTCAGACCTCTATATCTTAAGACTTTTGAATCCTGTGAGCCGTGAGGGTCTCATAGGGAGAATTCTCCTTACAAGTCTTGAGGATCTTGTAAGTGCAATTTCTCCTTAGGGATTGTGAGGATTCCTAATTGTTTTTCTCCCTTGTGAGTCGTAAGGATCTTACGCGGGTATTTTCTCCTTACAAGGTCGAGAGGACTCTGCAAGTGCACAGAAATTTTTTTTACGAGTCTGCGCCCTTTCAGGTATTCACAAACTCACCGGTAGCCTTGCTATTTTTACTCATGGAGCCCTTTCGGGTTTTCATCTGTGCCCATTTCTCTTATGGACATACCGTTTTTTTGCCGCGTTCGCCTAAGGATGCTGCGGTTCGTAGTAGTTTAAGGACGTTTCAGTCCGTAGCTATTTTTAGGAAGTTTCGGTTTATTATTAGTTTTAAGGACATTTCGGTTCGTAGCTAGTTTTAAGGACATTACGGTCCCTCGTTAGTTTAGGGACGTTTCGGTCCGTTATTAGTTTAGGGATGTTTCGGTTCGTTGGAGTTTCGAGGCGAGATTTCGCCGGATAGCACACATAGAGTTTGGTATTCAGGAAGACAGTGAGTGGACACAAGCGTCGTTATCTATCATTAACCTGGGCTGTAACTTGTCAGGTGTAGTATCTTTTCAGGAATCGGCTGTTTATTGGTCGGAAGGGTCTTTTGCCATACCTATCCATGAGCAAGTGAGCCCCACCATGGTAGACTTTGTCTATGATGTATGGGACCTCATAGTTTGGCTCGAATTTCCCCCGTTTGGCACGATTAGGGATCATAGGTCTTTTGACAACTAGCACGAGTTCGCCTTGACGGAATGTTCTCGGCCTAGTCAATCTTTCGTATGAGCGCATCATCCTTTCTTTGTAAGCTTTTAGGTTTTGCTATGCCACGAGAAGAGTTTCATCGAGGGCGTCTAGCTCTTCAAGCCGAATATGAGCATTATCTTCGTCTGTTAGTTCGTACCGAACCGCCACTCGTAGAGAGGGTTGCTCTATCTCTAGTAGGAGTACCGCTTCTGTGCCGAATACTAACGCAAATGGCATTGTATTCGTGGCCATCTTGAACGTGGTCCGCTAAGCCCAGAGAGCTTCATGCAGTCTCTCATGCCAATCCTTTTTATTTTTGGACACCGTCTTCTTTATGATCTTTGTCAAGGTTTTGTTGAAAGCCTCAGCTAGACCGTTAGCTCAGGGATTATAGACTGAAGAGTATCTCCAGTCTATATTATGCTGCTGTGCGAAGCGGCTGATTTTGTGACTTCTGTAGGCCGGCCCGTTATTAGAGATAATCCATCGCGGAATGCCGAACCGATAGATGACGTGTGTCTTGAAGAAGTGGAGGATGTTCTCTGTCTTCACTTCTCTTAGCGGTATGGCTTCTGCCCACTTAGAGAAGTAATGAGTTGTCTCCAATATGAACCGATGTCTTCTGGATGACGCTGGTTTGATGGGCCCAACTATGTCGGTTCCTCACATTTTGAATGGCCAGCTTGCCACCGTTGGGTGTAGCGGATTTGGATGCAGGTGGATGAAGTCTCTATGAATTTGGCACGAGTGGCACTGCTTCACGTATTCAAGGCAGTCCTGAATCATCGTAGGCCAATAGTAGCCCATTCTTTTGATCTTCAGCTTCATCTTTGGGATGGCTTGATGAGAACCGCAGAGTCCGTCATGGGTTTCTTGGACGACTCTCTTTGCTTCTTCCGACCCGAGGCATCTCAGCCATAAAGAGTCGAACGATCTTTTATATAAAGTATCATTGATGAAGGCGAAAGACAGAGCTCGTTTCATGAGCTGATGTCTTGAGGATGAATCTTCAGGTGTTCGACGGGATTTTAAGTAGTCTATGAAGACTTCTCTCCAATCTTTAGCTCTTTCTTGGTCTTCTATTTGTAGGGCTCTTTGCGCGGTCGCTTGCTTTTTTCAGACGACTCCGGAGATATTTCTGCTGGTGCAAGAACCCGACGACTTTGTATAATGATCCTTATGTCATCGAGGTTTTCGTCAGCCAGTTCTTTAGCGAGCTTGGCTAATGCATCCGCTTTTCTATTTTCTGTTTGCGGTATACTTTCTAGGGCGTAGGAAGGGATTTAAGTTAGCAGTTGTTGCACTCTATCGCCGTACTTTACCAACTCTGGTTTGCATATTTGATAGTTACTGTTTACTTGACTAACGACCAGCTGGGAGTCTCCGTATATAAGGAGATTTTCGATCCCTATGTCAACAGCGATCTCAAGACCTGCTATCAAAGCCCCATATTCCGCTTCATTGTTTGTCCTCGGCTCTGTTAAGGAAAATGAAAAGCGCATTATCCCTCCTCGTGGAGTCACGCAGATGAGGCCTACCCCAGCTTTGATTATGGGGGAGCTGTGCTTTCGCTTCTTCATGGAAGATGCCCCATCGAAGTAGAGTTCCCATCGGGTATCACTCTCTCCTCTCTCCCTGTCGACCGTGTCAAAAGTGTGCTTGTCTGGCAATTTTCAATTTAGGGGTGAATCAGAAAGTATCGGATGCTCAGCGAAGAAGTCGGCGATGGCCTGGCCTTTTACTGCGCTGAGGGGTCGATGGAATATCGAGAACTCCATCAAGAGGAGGGCCTATTTAGCGATTCGTCCTGTTAGTATGGCTCTTCACATCAAATACTTGAGAGGATCCACTTTTGATATGAGATGGACCTCATGCGCCAAAACCTAGTGTCTGAGCTTCATTATAGCGAAAATTAACGCCAGGCAATGTTTTTCGATAAGGGGGTGGTTGTTTTCTGCCCCCAGGAGAACTCGACTCAAATAGTAGAGGGCTCTCTCTTTCCCTTGGTCATTTTCTTGTACCCATAGTGTGCCTAAAGATCTTTCAAGGGCGGTTATGTATAGGATGAGAGGCTTTCCCTTGATGGAGCGGTCAGTACCAGCGGATTCTAGGTATTGCTTGATTTCGTCCAGTGCACCCTGGCATTTATGATCCCAAATGAACGGGGTTCCCTTCTTCATCGGGTGACTGTAGGGACGGCATTTTCTGGAGAGATTAGCTATGAACCGCTGGATATACGCGAGCTTTCCTTGTAGAGACCGCAACTGTTTTAAAGTTCTTGGAATGGACATTTCCATAATTGCTTTGATCTTCGATGGATCTATTTTGATGCCCCGGTGTCGTATGATGAACCCTAGGTTCTTGCCTGAGGAAACTCCAAATGCGCATTTCAGAGGGTTCATCTTCAGGTTGTATTTCCGAAGACTTCAAATGCTCCCAGGGTTCCTCGTACGATTTGCTTTTCACTACGAGGTCATCGATATAACATTCGACAATCTCATGTACGAGATCATCGAAGATCTTTGTCATGGCCCTCTGGTAGGTGGCGCCAACGTTCTTCAAACTGAATGACATCTCTTTGTAGCAGAATATGCCCACTAGAGTCTCGAAAGCAGTGTACTTTTGGTCATCGGGATGCATCATTATTTGATTGTACCCCGATGATCTGTCCATAAAGGAGAAGACTTCGTGAGTGGACGTGTTATCTATCATCAGCTCGGTAACCGGTACGGGGAAATCATCTTTCGGACAGGCTTTGTTGAGTTCCTGAAATTCTACGCAGATGCGTACCGTCCTATTTTTCTTCATCACTGGGAAAATGTTGGCGATCCAGTCAGGGTATTGAACTTCTTGGATGAAGCCGGAGTCGATTAGTTTCTTGACCTCGGCGTTGATACCCATTTCAAGTTCGAGTCGCATTCTTCTTGGCGCTTGTTTGACTCGCTTGACATTCGGAGATATCGCCAATTTATGCACAGCTATTTCTGGATCTAGCCCCGGCATCTCGAATTAGTTCTATGCGAAGTAGTCTTTATACTGCATGAGCACATCTTTTAGCATAGCCACCTGTTCTTTAGACAGCATCTCACTGACGAACGTAGGCCACGGGTCGTTTGCCATCCCCAAGTCGATTTTCCTTAGGTTGTCCACAGTAGTGTATATTCCATCCTCCAATTCTTTTGGCGCCGGTGGAAATTCTAAGATCAACTCCTCTTCATCCTCATTTTCGAAGCACCAGGAGAGGTCATCTATATTCTCATGCACTCTTTCTTCCGACAGCAATATCAAATGACATGTACAAGATCGTTTCCAAGACCGATGTTGATCTGGTTCTACTCTTAAAAAAGAAAATTTAGTCATCTGCTGATTTTTGAAGGCGCGCGCGAGAAATCTCCTATATACGTTGCTTTTGGCACATGCTTTTGCAGTGGGGCTACCCTTCAACAGTTGGATAGAGCGAATCTGCCTAGTTGATATTGGTCTTTGATCTAGTTTTTGAAGGTCAAGCAGTCTTCAAGCGGATGTCCTATCGCTCGGTGATAGGAGCAATAATCCGGGTGATGAACCTCGTTTGCTTGATCGGGGTGCTGGGACTCCGGGAGTGTTATCATTTGGTGTTTCATGACAAGGTCAAAGATTCTCCTTGTCTTATATCGAGGGAAAAAATATGCTCGACCCATCTTTTTCATAAGAGACGGATTCCAGCTGAGCTTTTCTTGATCGCGTGGCTTTTTGGATCCGTTTTTCCGTTGCCGAACGTTTTTTTCGTTCTTTAACTTGTTTTTGCTTCTATGTCGGGCCTTTTTCTTATCTTTGGAATGCATGGCAAGCTGACGGTGAAGGGCATTGTCATACTCCGTAGCCTGCTGAAGAAGGTGTTGCGTCTTGGCTTTCTCGTAAATGGCCATTTCGCGGCTGTGGTCGTTCCGAACCTTTTTACTCGCTTCCCTTACTAGCTTGTCCATCTGTTCTTCAAATGACAGACACAGCGTTTTTATGGCAGGACCACATTCTGGTTCAACGTCAGTGTCTTTTAAAAGAGCATCCCCTTCTTCATCGAGATCATTTATGACATGGCAGTCATGGAAATGCTCCCGTTTCTTGGAATGGACATAAACAAGCTAGATCGCTTCCATTTTTCCATTGGGCAATTTTCGCTGAGTTCCGGGGATGTTCTAAATCTTTTTGTAGAACTGAGCCTATCACACGATTTTCTTAAAGGGTACGCCTCGGCATCTCAATAACCTCTTCAATCCCTCTGCGTAGTATCGGGGCAGACGGATTGGTTGGAGCCTGTCAAGCACAGGTTCGGAACCACGCCATACTTCTCTCTTGACTTTGGTTTCCCCAGATCGATAGAATATGATCGCCTTTTCACCTCTTCATCCGGGAGGGATGTAGAATGTCTGCAGCTCATGCACACTATATGACTCAAGCGCATCAAGCTCTCTGTAGTGTTGCCACGAAACCATGGTGATTTGCAGACTCTAATCATCTCCAGTGAGGACCTGCATTGATGGACGGACCGAGAACACTGCGTTGACTTCGTCTTCAGAGTAACTGTCAAAGACCAGAATAGGGGTAGATGGTCCTGGCTTGTTGCATTGGGGCGGCCCCGAATAGACTATATCTTCTTCCTCCTCGGTATCGCTCCCGAAGACCGGAATAATAGATATAGCTTTTTGCTTATTCTCCGGTTTATAACATCTTTCCGTGTCTTCAGAGTCTGGTAGGAAATACTTAGCGTCTTCATACTTGCGGACTTCATTTACGGAGAATGGGTTTAGTTCCCCTGTCACAGTATACTCGAGACCATTTTTGAAATACTTCATACACTGATGTTGTATAGAAAAGATGATGTTGTACTCGTGTAACCAAAGCCTGCCGAGTAAAGCGTTGTAGCAGGTCTTGGCGTCAATGACATGAAATTTGATGTCAGTTACAAGCAGCCCAAAGTATAACGTCAGAATTACAGACCCGAGCGTCCGTGATGACTGGGAGTCGAACGTGGAGATGGTGATTTTATCATGAGCGAGGTGCTGGACGCTCATGCAGATTTCTTTTAGCACCCTTATATTTAGGAGATTGACAGAGAACCCGTTTGTTCCCTTTGGAAAAATGAATAATAAAAAAAAAAGCAATGGGAAAAGTCCCCAAATGGAGCATCACATGCCCACACATAATAGGAACTGCGCTTGACAAAACAAGGCTGAAACTGAGCCTCACGTGCAGACACGTGACCTCTATATAAAAAGTATATAGGCGTCTTCTTAAAACAAACAATTGGCCAGAAAAAGTCACGTGATAGCACGTGACGCTCTTTGATGGGCTTAACTTCACGTGATGAGTTCCTATGCCTTCTAAACCGATAGAATTAAATTCTAAAATAAAAGGGATCAAAGTCCTATTTGGAAAATATTTCCTTAGATCTTTCTAAACAAGAAAGATTGCGCTCTATAAAGCAGAGCGCCGTTGGATTAAAAATCTAATGGTGATTAAAAATCACCAATTTACAAAAGAAGGTTCTGTATAGGAAAATATTTTCCTAATCTTATGTGAAATATCTTCTGTAAAACAGAAGTCCTTGGATTAAAAATCCAACGGTGAGTAAAATTCACTGATTGATCTAAAAGATCATTTTAGTTGATTATAAAATCAATCAAAATCTCTCAATAAGAGATTCTATGAACAAATTGATTCTTTCCTTTCTCCTATAAATAGAAGCCAAGAGGATAAAAAAGGAGGAGAAAAAAGAAGAAGAAAATAAGAGAACCCCCCACATAAACTTCAAGTTAAAGAGAGAAAACAGAAAGAAAAACCCTAGGTAAGAGAAGGAATAAAACACAGAGAATATCTCATCCTTTTTTCACCTCCATAAGAGTTTAACTCTTCTAAAAAGAACTTAGTTCTTCCTCTGGTTGATATTTGTAGAAGCAGATCTCCCCACAAGTTGAGAATTTAATTCTCATCGGGAAGATTCTGCCATGCAGATCCAAAACCTAGAGGAAGGTCTAAGTTCAGAGAATTTAATTCTCTCAAAAAGTATATAGGAATTTAATTCCTCTGATAAAACCAGGGTTTAACCCTTCATATAAGAACTTAGTTCTTCCTTATAGTGAAAGATCTGCAGAAGCAGATCTCCCTACAGGTTGAGAATTCAATTCTCATCGGGGAGGTTCTGCTATGCAGATCTCAAACCTAAGAGAAAAACTAAGTCCTAAAAATTTAATTCTTACAAAACAGTGGGCTTGAAAGTCTCGAAACTCAGGATCTCCATGCACGTAAAAGGATTGGCACCCAACATGATAACGGCCGATCACGTGCTCCCACGTGAGCACCCTTAATGAACAAAAGGGGACAACCGAGATTGGCTCACGTGACCCCACGCGACCCCCAAGTAGTGCTTAACACTTATAAAGCAAAAAGGAAATAAATCAAAAGCAGTTTCCATTTTGGGGGCACTTCACGTGATCTCACGTGACCAAATAGTGCTTAGCGCTCAGAAAAAAACAAGGGAATAAAGCCAAAGAAACAACGCCTCAAATTTTAGTGTTTAACACTACTTCAAGCACCTCACGTGATCCCACGTGAGCGCCTCAATTTTTTAGTGTTTAACACTACTTTAAGCACCTCACGTAGGAGCACGTGGGTGCTGAGTATATACTAGTGTTTAACAATATGAAAGGCCAATATTAGCCAAACTCAGACCAAATTTCCCGAGGACCATCAATTGAGCTCCTCATGCTCAGGGACCCCAAAACCGATCTCAGTCCCAAAGATAGCTAATGAGCTCCCAACAGATGGCTTCTAAAATGATTTTCATCCCATCCTCCCTCAGTCAGGACATTGGTTCGAGGGTACATCTCTCCACACCTCTGATACATGTTATTGTAATTCTTCAACGTCTTCAGAGAGATGGAGGGTCCCAATAACCAATAACTTTTGGCGCATCTCCAAATTGGTAAACCAAAACCCTATAGACTATGATGTCTTTAAACCCTACAGACTATGACATCTTTAAATACAGACTATGATGTCTTTAAACCCTACAGACTATGATGTCTTTAAACACGGACTATGATGTCCTTAAACTCCACGGACTATGATGTCCATTAATAATGGACCGCAATGTCCTAAAACTAATGACAGACCGTAATGTCCCTAAACTTAAACGATAGAGCTCAAATGCTTTTTCGTTGGGTCAAAACTGATCCTGAACCCCCGTTGAGTAGATATTACTCTAAAATTAGATTAACATATCCTCAAAAAACATTTAAGTTGATCTTAACCTCAAACAATGTTAACGATCCTTAAATCAATCAAACCCAAATCTAAGAAAATACGGATTTGGACTAATCCCCTTCCTACGGGCGACAACATAAATTAGTCTCCGTATACAATCCACAGGCAAAAAAAAAATAAAACAAACACACACGACACGAAGTGAAATTTTGGAGAAGGAGAAAGTGGTTATCATAACCCGATAACGTAATCAACTGCAGGGGCTTGCGCTTGCAGGGAAGAGCGTCCCCACAATCAAAAAATCCCTCGCAAGCGAGGGGGAATCTGATGAAGTCTGCTACAACGGCCGCATCTGTCCAAACCTCCGATACATGGAGCCATAAATCAACTTAGCATTTTCGGAGAGGTAGACAGATAAAACCAAATAGCATTTGACCCCAAAATTCAGGCCAGACGTCCCAACGTCCCGGTCGCGTCTTTCGGCGATGAACAGATTCTGGCACACCCGGTGGGACCTTTTCCTCTTTCCACTCCACACTTCGTGTGTCGTGTTTGCGAACGAAGCGCGGTTTAACATGGTTGCCCCTGAATTCGAGGTACTAAGATTTGGTGTCTTGCTCCGTGCAGAAGTGAAAATGGCGTCAATAGCTTCCAACTGCACCAATTGCAACAACAACTCCCGCTCTGTCCTCACCGGAGGAGTGACCTATGGGCCCCAAGCGGTTTCCATCTTCGCAATGCCGGTGGAACAGGTGATACAGTCCACCACTGGGTTGTTCTTCAGGACCATGCTCCCGCCAATGAGCTTCAACGCTCCGGTGCCGTCACAGGAAGCCCCAAAGAAGTCGGTCTTTGATCGACTTACCACTACCACGGTCCTTTTCAACGGGTCGTCCAAGTCCAACGCCTCGGTCTTTAGCAGAATAGGCCAAAGCTCAAGCACGCCTGTGTAGAAGCCTGCAATACCCGAAGGAGTTATCCCGAAGCGGATAGCTATTATAGCTCTGGTAGACGAAGTCATCAAAAGGGCTTCTCCCACTAAGGGGTCGGTCTTCGTAAGACTGGCTGTTCCAAACCCCTCTGCGGATGGAGTCGTCCAAATTACTTCCCCTGCTCGAAATTCGGTCTTCGACAGATTAGACGTTCCCCCTCAACGGACGTCAGTCTTTGACAGGCTGGCACCAACAACAGCCTCTCCTCAAAGCAAGGGGCATGACGAAGCCACCCCCGTAACTGAGACGGTCCCATCTGTAAGACATGCTCTACGTCGCCACTGGCGCCGAGTGAGGAAAGCTGGGGGCAGTTCCCCTTCCGGGCTTACCCCGCCAGCTCCGATTATAGAAATTGATGTTGCTGTTCCAACTGGGAACGGTTTTGAACCGCTCAGGAGGATGCGCAAAAACTCTCCGATTGCCGTACTAAAAAGTTCTCCTCCACCCGCTGAAAATATCACAAAGGCAAACCCGGAGCAGCCTTCTCAGCGGCTGTCATCCAAGGTCCATAGGTTATGGCGATGGGTCTAAGACTCTGTGATTAATCAAGGATACTCCTGCTGACCGAAGAAGATGAAGGTTCAGCAAGAGAAGGACCATCCTATCGTACCACAGAAGGTATCGTCTACATGGGTGCCCGTTGTAACAATCCCCTCTACTGCGATCGCCCATAAAAGGAGAAGGCTGGCGAAGATCCCTATGTCTGCGACAAATCTCAAGGGCACTGAACCTAAACACCCCAAGTCAGGGGGTAGGGTAGTGCACACCGTCTACATGGCTTCCGGAAAAGAGGCAAGCCGTACTTCTACGGGTCATCAACCACTCACATGGTCGGTAACGAAAACTCAGGAGCAGCAACACAAGCTCCAGGAAATCCTGACGAAGATGGCCACACTCACTGGGCAGAAGGAAAGCCCGGAAATATCATCGGATCAACGCCAGGAGCAGGAAACCGACGCCGAGTTCCTCCGAAGAATGCTCGAAAAGAAAGATAAAGAAGCCGCGGAACAAGCGGCTAACATAAAACAAATAGAGCTTCTATTCTAAGATATGGTGGGAATGATGATCCAGCCGGACCCTCCAGCCGATGGTCCCCCAATAATCATTGAAGATGACAGAGGGAAAAATCAAACCCTCTTCCGGCTCTATCAGCAGCCAAGGAAGAGAATATTTCCATAGCTTCCCTTGACGAATACATAGCTCAACAAATACGAGCTCATCAAGTAAATGAAGCAACTAGCCAAGTCGTCAGAACTGGGCGACCCTATCCAAGCTGGTATGATCAAATCAAGTACCCGCCAGGATACACGATCCCTAAATTTCACGTGTATAAGGGGACAGGCAACCTCCACCAGCATGTCGCTCAGTTCAGGACTCTTTGCGGAAATACTGGAGGTGACGATAAGCTACTGCTTCACCAATTCGTCGGCAGCTTAGCGGAGACAGCGCTCGAATGGTATTCGGAGATTCCTAACGACTCCATCAAAACATTCACAGAAATGGAGTTGTTATTCACCCAGCGTTTCGCAAGCGCTAGCGAACGCACCCCGATCACGGCATTGATCAATGCTAGGGTGAAGCCGGGAGAGACATGGGTGCAATATGCAATTCAGTGGCAGAACCTATGGTCGAGGTGCGAACAACGCATAGAAGAAGCTCCTGCTGTAGGCATGTTCGTAGGGACCCTCGACCCGCAGGCAACTATATCCCGGTTTATGATGTTTTTCAAGCCGACCAATTTCCAAGCCCTGATCGATAAGCTGGCCCAAATGGACCGATGGGCCATAGACCGCCCTCCTCGAAAACGGAGCTTCAAAATGAAAAAGGCAAAGGGAAAGCGACCTTTGTCGCCAATGCTCAGCAACAACTGAGTGATTCGAAACCAGCTGCTCGCCAAGGCAAAAAATCGTGATTCTTCGACGAGAAGTTGAGACGTCCTTACTCGTTTCCCCAGGATAAAACGAGGAGACTGTTCGATTTAGCGGTGCGCAATAGGCTCATCACTCTGCCGGATCCGAAACGCCCATTACAACCAGGAGACGTTAACAATCCCAGTTACTGCCCCTACCACCGAATATTGGGTCATCCAATCGAAGATTGCTTCGTCTTCAAAAACTAGATTGAGGACCAGTACCAGCTAGGTAAATTCGCACTGTCTGAAAGCTGGAGGGTGAACCCGCCACAACCACACGCTCCGAGAAAGATGGACACGCCGGGGGCAACATGCTCATTTATAGAGGAAGCTCCATGGGAAGTTGTTCTCTCGGCAAAAACTAAGAAAATGCTGAAGGATCTTCAAGCATGCCCACCAATCAGATGGAAAAGCCCGCTAGAGCCAGAAATCATTGAGGGGATATTGAAACCGCACCCAACACCGAGAACTGGTAACGATAGGCAAAACACCCAGGCCCAGCCATCAAAATCTTCAAAGAAAAAGAAGAAAACCAAGAAGCCCGCGCAGCCTGACGACAAGCGCACGGATCTGCAAAAGCATATTGACGCGCTAGAGAAATACAACTAGAAGGCGTGAACCCTGGTCACACTCCAAGAGTTTCTCAACCATATCCTTGAAAGTGGAGATAATGACAATAATGAGAAAGACGACTCGTCAGAGGAACCCGAAGATTATGTGGCAAGTTGCCACATGATCTCTCATTCATCGCTAAATAATGAAGAAGCTCACTCGGCATCAGAAGATAATGTATAGGAGCTGGGGCAAGATCGGTGCCAAAATCCTCAGGACCATCAGACGAGATGATCAGCATGCTACTGAACGAAGCCCGTCAGAAGAGCAAAGCGGATCAAGAGCATGAAATGGTCATATTCGAAAGAGCCAGGCGTCGGAATCAAGCTTAAGAATTCATGGTAGGGATGAGTCGCAAAGCGCTCCAACCAGATCGAAGCACGCCCGCGGCAGACAGAAGCAGGCTTAAGGCAAGGAAACGGTTCGCTAAAGCCCTGTCAATGGGAATGAAGTTGCCATCTCTCAGAGGAAATACTCCTGGAGGTATACACCCTGATGAAGCAAATATACATCCTAAATACTGCTTATACTATAAGAGGATTGCACACCCTACTGAAGAGTGCATGGACTTTAAAAGGTGGTGGCAGGGATACGTTGCTCATCGACAGCATTTCAAGCGGATAAAGCGCAAAACTTGTCAGGAGCAGAAAAACACGACAGATGGGCACAAAAGAACTGCTGGCAACTGTCACATGGTTGATACCAGGGGATCGCAAGTTCTCACATTCAGAAGCGACTCTGACGAAGAAATAGCCCTCAGCCCTCTCTTCAAAGAATCCACCTCAGGAAAAGAGGAGTAGGTAAAGAATTGTGTAAACATCCATCTGCGCTACCGTACGCTGCCCGAAAAGAATCTCGGACCTACAAACAAGGGATCGAACAAAAAAGATAAGGGGAAGGAAAAAGTCCCTGGGGATATCTCCCTCGATGATCAAGTCGTTGAAGAGCTGACAGCCAAGGACCTGCCTAAGAAGAACAAGGTGGATTACAATGTTCTGGCACACCTGAGCAAGATACCTTCACAGCTAAGCGTCTTGGATGCCCTTCTGTTGTCTAAAGAGGCGTGAGATTCTCTGATCAAGTCACTCCAAGAGCCCGACCAGTTTCAATATTTCCTGGCTGAAGAAAAAATGAAGGACGAGATGGAATAAGTGAACACAGCTAACATCACTTTCGGCGATGAAAATCTCCTCCTCCGAATGTGCGAGCACAACCGTCCCCTGTATGTCACCGGGTACTGCCATGAAATCAAGATAGAGAAGATCTTAGTTGACAACGGGTCCTTGGTCAACCTCCTAAATGTGAGTGTGCTAATAGAAATCTGCATGAGCGTTCAACACCTCGCTCGGGATAAAATCACCATCTCCGGGTTCGATTCCTAGTTAAGACGGACGCTCGGGTCTGTAATACCGACATTACGCTTTGGGATGCTCATCACTGACATCAAATTTCATGTCATTGACGCCAAAACCTGCTATAACACTTTACTCGGTAGGCCTTGGTTACACGAATACAACATCATCCCTTCTACACAACATCAGTATATGAAGTATTTCAAAGATGGTCTCGAGTATACGTGACATGGGAACTAAATCTATTCTCCGTAAATGAAATCCGCAAGTATGAAGACGCTAAGTTTTTCCTACCAGACTTTGAAGACACGGAAAGATGCCATAAATCGGAGAATAAGAAAAAAGCCATCACCACTATTCCGGTCTTCGGGAGCGATACCGAGGAGGAAGAAGAGATAGTCTATGCGGGGCTGCCCCAATGCAACAGGCCGGGACAATCTACCCCTATTCTAGTCTTTCACAGTGACTCTAAAGATGAAGTCAACGCAGTGTTCTCGGTCCGTCCATCAATGCAAGACCACATTGGAAATGATCAGAGTTCGCAGATCGCCATGGTTCCGCGGCAACACCACAGAGAGCTTAATGCGCTTAAGACATCTATTATACAAGAGCTACAGACGTTCTACGTCCCTCCCAGGAGAAGAGGTGAAATGGCGATCCTATTCTATCGATCCGGGGAAACCAAAGTCGAGAGAGAAGTCTGGCGTGGTTCCGAACTTGCGCTCGATAAGCTCCAACCAATCCGTTTTCCCAGATACTATGCAGAGGGATTGGAAAAGTTATTGAGATGCCAAGGCGTACCCTTTAAGCAAACCGCGCGATAGGCCCAATTCTACAACAAGATCTGGAATGTCCCCAGAATTCAGCGAAAATTGCCGAACAGAAAATGGAAACGATAGGGTTTGGATATGCCCAGTCCAAGAAACAGGAGTAAGACCTATGGCTCTGCCCCTCTCTAACGACTCACACCACTTCAAGGACATACCCTCCAGCCGAAAACACGCGAACTCCAACCATCTCTCGTCGGAGTATCGGAGTGAACGACAAATCCTGGCCATCCGGTCGATAAACGACTGCGGATCCTTAGTAGTATCTGTACCAGTGAACACCGGAGGCCTCAGCCTCATGAACTTTGTCAGTGACACGGTAATAACCTCCGAAGCTGTAACTGCTACTGCCGGAACGGTAGGTACCATCGTGGTCCCTACAACGGGTGGAATAACTGGCTGCCCCTGTGCTCGAATGGCCTCTACTAAAGTCCCCATCATCTGGCGCAGGTCATGCATACCAGCCCCAATCATAGCAATGTGCTCTGGCACAACAGACGTACCGCCCTGGTCAGACCTCGCCTCGGACGAGTCAACCCTGACCTTGGCCCTCGCGGCCACTCTCTGTGCCCTCGTAGTCTTCGGCGGCATACAGGCTGGAAATTGAAACAAGATTCTATAAGGAAATAGGAATCGAATCACAAAGATGTATATCATCACGGAGGAAAATCAATCAATAAGTCCTAAGGTCACTTAGGCGGAGTACCGTGTCATAAGTATGTCGCAGAACATACACACGCTACGTCACTCTGCTTCAGCTACCTACTCAATCATACCAAGGTCATTCTACACTCCGAAAGGTAAAACCTAGCGCTCTGATACCAACCTTTTCACGACGCCAAAATTTGGCTCGTAACCGGCACTTAAACTACGTAACGTCTACAGGCGTACGCAACTTAAGTAAGCCGAAAACCCAGAAATCTAAACTACCCAAAAACTGGATCAACGGAGAAAAACATAGTTTTAAACATTCAGAAAATCACGAGAAAAATCTCTAACTCTAGTTTTCTTTCTTAAAAATTTTGGCAGCACCTCCTTTGTAAAAACTAGCCCCGAAAACGGGTACAACACAGATAATATATAAAGCATCCCAAACGGGAGAAAATCACGCTCAACGGCGGATACAACCACCACAAGATATAAAGACAACGCCGTAGCGAATAATATAAAGGAAAACTGCATAAGGAGGTAAAAATTTTCAACATAACCGGCTCCCACGAGCACGGCACCCAAAGTCACCAAAATATACAACATAAAATCCTCACATATCATCTCTAAGTCATATACAAGAAGTGGTAGATAGAGAAAACTAGATCCAACAAAAAAATATACAATATACAGACAGATAACTGTAAACCCACCTAAAAGCAACGGCCTCACAGCCAAACGTAGCGGTATCCGCAAAAGTAGAGTTGATAAGACGTCCTGCCACGACTACTCAGAGGGTAAAGTCCTGCAAAATACTGTGGCACAACGTGGGTGAGTTGCCAACTCGTGAATAGTAAATAACATCATATTGAAAGCGCAAGTATGCACTAACAGCAATGATCAATAGCATGTAAACTGGTAGCATGAGTATTACAATATAAATATGCGACTATCATGATCAAGGTACACCACCAGGTACTATATCTACACGAGTGAGTGCATATCAACTGAGTACTGAATGCGGGATAATAAATAATCTCATGCACAAATCATAAGCATGGAAAAACACGGTGTAACTCAACAACATCCAAATCCCAAAATAATACTCAGATCGGCCCTCAAATCCTGTAAGTCTCATGGAACCTGAGTGTCAAATATCGACACTCTAAAACATCATGAAAACCAGTGCCTAATATCGACACGTAAATATTCATATCCATACGTTCCTCGAAACCCAAGTATCCCACTTCGACACTTGTGTTCCACGTATCGGTCTTTATGATATCCATACGTTCCTCGAAACCCAAGTATCCCATCTCGACAATTGTGTTCCACGTATCGGTCTTTCAAAATCCATATATCTCTCGGAATATAAGTTTCTAATATCGACACTTGAAATTCCCATATCGTATGAAAACATATCTCAAATGCGTAAATCCATGTAAAATAGCATATGCAATATAAAATATCAATATGAGCATCTCACGGGATAAGTCCGCTATTTAAATGCATCAAGTCATTAAATATATCTCACGGTTCCTAAAATCCAAATCAAAATACATATATATACAGCGTCCCATTCCACCGATATATATGTTATCACAGATGATCATGAACAATAGCAAAGTATATGTGCGAGCATGTAGGTACAGTATGACATATATCTAAGCATGTAGGTATACAGGTAAGCTATATGTCATATACGCTATCGCATAAGTATAACTGTTTCAATGTCACTAACCAATAGCAAGGTATATCAATGAATATTTGTGTTGTGCATATCATGGCAATTACTGACAGTGTGGGTGTAGCATATCATTGGTGCTCGTGCAACATAGACTGTCAATAATAGTGCAGTGTACAATAGATACAGTATCAGGCACAACAATTAACTATATGCAATGAAAATCATGCAATATCTCTATATGAGCACATAAACATACGACTAATATCATATCATATTTAGCCTTGAGGCTTAGAGCCATACGGGCGATTTTCCCGTAGTTGTTAAATCTACTCACCGATGGTCTCGAGCTATGAAAATCCGACCACCTGCTTCCCTTTGTTCGCAGCGTCCGAAGTCCCCGCTTGCGACGCTATAATTTCAAAAACACACAAATAGTGCAAACATCTCAAAAATCGACCAATATAACATAAAACTACATTTTAAACGACGCGCTAACACTAAACTATCTCACGAGTGTCCATATAGTAGTTAACAAGCGTAACGATACCACTAAACCAATCTAAGTACAGCAGCTGCACCAGATCACGATTTGTGTCGCAAAACATAACACGCGAACACAAAACACTAGATTATAGGAAAACGATTCCAGATTTTTCATACTGAAATTATTAAAAAAGTAAACAGTACCAAACACACATATACCACAGAAGACAACTACCCACAAAAACCAAACCCCAACACATCCTCCCATAGCCGGCGTCGCCAGAAATCGTCAAAGGGTCGTCGACCCCTTCCGGTGGGGTGGTCCTCATGTCCCAGGTGGTGTCGTAGGTTCACTAGTACATCACTATAATCTTATTTGGTCACTCAGTAAAATTTCCAGGTCACAGCAGTTCACAGAGGTTCAAAAAGACACTAATAAACACGATATTGCACTAATCGATATTTAAAGTGTTCTACGCTACAACCAACGAGCTACACAACATAAAAACTCCTAATTATCAGTGTAGGGATTATACCTATCAAGCTTGCTCACAAGATCCAAGCTTTCCTAGCTCCAAGTGATCCAAGATGCTAAAACTTAAGACTTGAAGTATTTTGTCATATATTTTAGAATTTTAGAGAATTATGAGTTTGGATTGATGCAAAAATGGAAGGGAATGATCAAGAGAAAAAAGAGGAGGAAGGGATCTCGTCCAAGTGATAAGGGTGGGGTTTTGTGTGGAATTTCCTAGCAATTTTCAGTGATTAATGCACATAAATGCATTCACACACATATGCATGCATTTCACCCATTTCTTTTCTTTTTCTTTAACTTTAATTCTAAAACCCATACAAATATCTAGAACTATGTAAGGGTTGAATTAACTCAAACTTAATTGATGAAAAGATCACTTAAGAGAAATTTCCCAAAATGTGAATACCGCATTAAAATAATATTAAAATTGGGAAAAATTCTATCTGAACCAAAACGTCCTATATACCCCCAAAACTTGCGCACCAGCTTTATTTTAGCTATACTAGGTGTTGACAAGTCTATATAGCTGTTTGAATACAGTCGGGTTAAAACGGAACATACCGACAATTTTAGCCTAAAACGGAAAAATTCGCATAACGATTTCTAAAACGTTACAATCTCCCCCTCTTATAGAAATTCGGTCCCCGAATTAAAATTTCATACTAAGCGTACCTTCAAAAAGATGAGGGAATTTCTTCTGCATCACGCTCTCGGCCTCCCAAGTGATCTCCTCACTAGTAGGGCTATGCCAAAGAACCTTCACAGACGGCAAGACCTTTAACCGAAGTTTCTTCATCTGCCGATCCAAAATAACTACCGGCTGCTTGGTGAACGAAAGATCGCGCTCAAGCTGAACGGTCTCATGCTGAATCATGTGAGAAGGATCATGAAGGTATCTACGAAGTATCGATACATGGAAAACGAGGTGAACATCCGGAAAACTAGGCGGGAGTGCTAAACGATAAGCAACGGAACCCACTCACTCAAGGATCTCGAAAGGACCTACAAATCTAGAACTGAGCTTCCCCCTCTTCCCAAATCGCACAATGCCCTTCATCGGAGAAATTCTCAGGAATACATGATCCCCCACTGCGAACTCAAGTCTGCGACGACGACGGTCGGCATAAGACTTCTGCCTGCACTAGGATGCTCGCATCCTGTCCTGAATCAACTGGATCTTCTCCGTAGTCTCCTGAACTAGCTGGGGTCCCAACACTCTACTCTCACTGACTTCGGTCTAACAGAATGGCGATCGACACTTCCTACCATACAAAACCTCAAAAGGTGCCATCTGAATAGTCTCCTGAAAGCTGTTGTTGTAGGAGAACTCAATCAATGGCAAGTGACGATCTCAACTGCCACCAAAATCAAGCACACATGCATGGAGCATATCGTCCAGGGTCTGTATAGTCCGCTCCGACTGACCATCGGTCTATGGATGAAAAGCGGTGCTAAAACTCAACCGGGTACCTAAAGCTTCCTGAAGCTTCTGCCAAAGACGGCTAGTAACTGAGTGCTTCTATCGGATACTATGCATATGGGAACACCGTGCAAACGCACAATCTCATCTATATACAACTGAGTATACTGAGCATAACCGAAAGTGGTCTTCAGTGGAAGGAAGTGAGCCGCTTTCGTCAACCGGTCAACAATCACCCAAATGGAGTCACACGCTCTACTGGTCCTAGATAGACCCACAATGAAGTCTATAGAAATCTGCTCCCATTTCCACTCCGGAATGGGTAAAGGTTGCAACTCTCCAGCCGGTCTCTGATACTCAGCCTTGACTTGCTGACAAGTCAGGCACCTCAAAATGAAGTCCGAAATATCGCGTTTCATCCATTCCCACCAGTAAAAGCCTCTCAATTCATGGTACATCTTGGTGGAATCTGGATGAACGCTAAAGGCCGACTGATGTGCTTACTCTAGGATCATGCGTCTCAACCCATCAGCATCTGGTACACACAAGCAAGTCCCGCATCGTAACACACCCTGGTCATCAATCATGAACTTCGAAACTGTACCCTGTCGAACAAGCTCAAGAATCTCAAACAAAAGGGCATCACTGGGTTGCGCCTCTCGGATACGATCAAGTAGTAGTGGACGGGCGCGGACATGTGCAAACTGTCCCCCAGCGGAAGTAAACTTGAACTGCACTCTACCATCACACAAGAGCTGCCAATCTGCAGAAGACTGACGCTGAACTGCACTCAACTGGGACAAGCTACCCCTGGGCCTACGTCTCAAAGCATCAGTACCACATTCGCCTTGCCCGGGTGATAAAGGATCTCACAATCATAATTCTTCACTAGCTCCATCCACCGGCGCTGTCTCAGATTCAGATCCCGCTGTTGGAAGATATACTTCAAGCTTTTGTGATCCGTGAAGATCTGACACGACTCTCCGTACAAGTAGTGTCTCCAAATCTTCAACGGAAAGGCCACCGCGGCCATCTCAAGATCATGAGTGGGGTAATTCTGCTCGTGCTTCTTCAGCTGCCTAGAAGCATACGCAATCACTCTATCATGCTGCATCAAAACATAGCCGAGCCCCACCCGAGAAGCATCACAATAAACAACATAGCCGCTCGATCCAGAAGGCAAAGATAGAACTGGTGCTGTCGTTAACCGAGTCTTCAACTGCTGAAAACTCTGCTCGCACGCATCAGTCCAAAGAAAAGAAACTCCCTTCCGGGTCATTCCAGTCAGCGGTGCAGCGATACTCGAGAAATCCTGCACAAAACGGTGATAATAACTAGCTAAGCCCAAAAAGCTGCGGAGCTCAGTTACTGATACAGGTCTGGGCCAAAGCTGTACAGCCTCGATTTTCCTCGGGTCTACAAGAATACTATCACCAGTAACGACATGACCCAGGAAGTCCACACTATCAAGCTAAAATGCGCACTTTGAGAATTTAGCATACAACTGGTGCTCTCTCAATATCTGCAAAGAAATCCTTAAGTGCTGCTCATGCTCCTCACGACTCCTGGAGTACACCAGTATGTCATCAATAAACACAATAATAAACTGGTCGAGGAACGGCCTGAAAATCCGGTTCATCAGATCCATGAACACTGCTGGCGCATTGGTGAGTCCGAACGACATCACCAAAAACTCATAATGCCCATAACACGTACGAAAAGCAGTCTTCGGAACATCATCATTCCGAACCCGCAACTGATGATAACCCGAACGTAAATCAATCTTAGAAAAATGTTTCGCACCCTGGAGCTGATCAAATAAATCGTCAATGCGAGGTAAAGGATACCTATTCCGCACCGTAACTCAGTTCAATTGACGATAATCCACACAGCCTCAAACTGCTGTCCTTCTTCTTGACGAACAGAACAGGAGCTCCCTACGGCGAAACACTCGGATGCATAAGTCCCTTATCAAGCAACTCTTGCAATTGATCTTTAAGCTCCCTAAGCTCTGCAGGAACCATCCGATAAGGTGGTATAGAAATAGGCTCCGTGCCAGGAATCAGATCAATGCAGAACTCAATATCGCGCTCTAGCGGCATCCCAGGTAACTCATCGGGAAAGACGTCGGGAAACTCTCGCACGGTAGGAACCCGGTCTAACGACTCCACTGTGGCTCCTGTATCATGAATGAAAGCCAAGAATCCCCGACATCCCCTCCTTAAAAACCGACTAGCGCACATGACAGAAATCAAACTGTAAAGGGTGGCACCACGGTCCCCCTGCACAACAAACACTGACTCGCCGGTAAAATAAAACCTAATTGTCTTCTCGCGGCAGTCTACGGACGCGTAGCAAGTATCTAACCAGTCCATGCCTAGCAGAACGTCGAAGTCTAACATCTCAAGAAGGATCAAGTCGATGGGCAAAACTCTGTCCCCTATACGGACATCACAAGACCGGAACACGTGTCGTGCAACAAACGAATCTCCTATAGGAGTAGCCATGACCAGCGGATGATCTAGCCAACACAACTCTCGGCCTAACCTCGGCAAGAAATGCATAGAAACATACGAATGCGTAGATCCTAGATAAAAAAGAACGTGTGAATCATAAGAACATACAGAAAGGGTACATAAAACCACAGCATTGGATGCCTGAGCGTCCTGGTGAGTCAAGGCAAACACCCGAGCCTGCCCTCTACCGGCAACTGACTGACCTCTGCCTCTACCACCCTGTCCTTTCGGTACAAAACCCCGCGACCCCGACCTCTCTGCAAAACAGTCTGACGCGGAGCAACAACCGACATAAGAGGCAACGCCCTCTGAGGTGGAGAAGGTGGTAAGGTAACCTACTGTACAGCTGCCTCGCTCACATGTGGCTCAGCATAATCTCGAACCCGATGACCTAAACTCCCGCACCGGTAACATCCAGGTACAAAACTGCCGGCCCTCCTGAGGGTAAGAGCTAAAAAGCCGACCCCGTCCCGAACCTCCACTATCTGAATGGGAACTGTCACGACGTCTAAACGCCCGCCGCGCTGCCGGATCACCAGTACGAACCCTCTTCGGTCTTGGAGCAACTGACGACTCATAAAGACGCTCCTATACCAATATAGCTGCATCCACCGTTGCCGCATATGTGTTGCAATGCTGAATGCTGATGGTTAGGAAAAACTGGGTAAGCAGGCCTCGAACGAACCTCTTTACCCTCATCTCCTCAGTCGCCACCAAGTATGGAATATACATAGACAGCTCGGTAAACAGTACGTCATACTCAGACACCGTCATCTCCGGAGTCTGACGCAACGACTCAAATCGGCGCGCTCACGCATCCCTGACGCTCGGTGGAAGAAAACGGGCGAGAAACACCGCCACAAAGTCAGCCCAGGTCATAGGAGCAAGACATGCAGCTCTGCCCCTCTCTAACAACTCACACCACTTCCGGGACATACCCTCCAACCTAAAACTCGCGAACTCCACCCATCTCTCGTCGGAGCATCGGAGTGAACGACAAATCCTGGCAATCCGGTCGATAAACGACTGCGGATCTTCAATAGTATCTGTTCCAGTGAACACCGGAGGCCTCAGCCTCATGAACTCTGTCAGTGACATGGTAATAACCTCCGGAGCTGTAACTGCTACTGTCGGAATAGTAGGTACCATCATGGTCCCTGCAATAGGTGGAGCAACTGCCTGCCCCTGCGCTCGAATGGCCTCTACTAAAGTCCCCATCATCTGGCGCAGGTCATGCATACAAGCCCCAATCATAGCAATGTGCTCCGGTACAACAGGCGTACCGCCGTGGTCAGTCCTCGCCTCGGACGAGTCAACCCTGACCTCGGCCCTCGCGGCTGCTCTCTGTGCCCTCGTAGTCTTCGGCGGCATATAGGCTGAAAATTGAAACAAGATTCTATAAGGAAACAGGAATCGAATCACAAAGATGTATATCATCACGGAGGAAAATCAATTAATAAGTCCTAAGGTCACTTAGGAGGAGTACCGTATCGTAAGTATACCGCGGAACATACACACGCTACGTCACTCTGCTTCAGTTACCTACTCCATCATACAAAGGTCATCCTACACTCCGAAAGGTAAAACCTAGCGCTCTGATACCAACTTTGTCACGACCCAAAATTTGGCCCGTAACCAGCACTTAAAATACGTAACGTCTACAGGCGTACGCAACTTAAGTAAGCCGAAAACCCAGAAATCTAAACCACCCAAAAACTGGATCAACGAAGAAAAACATAGTTTTAAACATTCGAAAAATCACGAGAAAAATCTGTAACTCTAGTTTTCTTTCTTAAAAATTTTGGCAGCACCTCATTTGTAAAAACTAGCCCCGAAAATGGGTACAACACAGATAATATACAAAGCATCCCAAACGGGAGCAAATCATGCCCAACGGCGGAGACAGCCACCACAAGATATAAATACGACGCCGTAGCGAAGAATATAAAGGAAAACTGCATAAGGAGGTAAAACTTTTCAACATAACCGGCTCCCACGAGCACGGCACCCAAAATCACCAAAATATACAACATAGAATCCTCACATATCGTCTCTAAGTCACATACAAGAAGTGGTAGATGGAGAATACTAGATCCAACAAAAAGATATACAATATACAGACAGATAACCGCAAGCCCACCTAAAAGCAACAGTCTCACAGCCAAACGTAGCGGTATCCGCAAAAGTAGAGATGATAAGATGCCTTGCCGCGACTACTCAGAGGGTATGTCCTGCAAAACACTGTGGCACAACAGGGGTGAGTTGCCAACTCGTGAATAGTAAATAACATCATACTGAAATCGCAAGCATGCACTAAAAGCAATGATCAATAGCATGTAAGCTGGTAGCATGAGTATGACAATATAAATATGCGACTATCATGATCAAGCTACACCACCAGGTACTATACCTACATGAGTGAGTGCATATCAACTGAGTACTGAGTGCGGGATAATAAATAATCTCATGCACAAATCATAAGAATAGAAAAACATGGTGTAACTCAACAACACCCAAATCCCAAAATAATACTCAGATCGGCCCTCAAATCCTGTAAGTCTCATAGAACCTGAGTGTCAAACATCGACACTCTAAAACATCATGAAAACCAGTGCGTAACATCAACACGTAAATAATCGTATCCATACATTCCTCAAAACCCTTGTATCCCACTTCGACCCTTGTGTTCCACATATCGGTCTTTCTAATATCCATACGTTCCTCGAAACCCATGTATCCCATCTCGACAATTGTGTTCCACGTATTGGTCTTTCAAAATCTATATATCTTTCGGAATATAAGTGTCTAACATCGACACTTGAAATTCCCATATCGCTTGAAGACATATCTCAAATGCGTAAATCCATGTAAAATAGCATATGCAACATAAAACATCAATATGAGCATATCACGGGAAAAGTCCGCTATTTGAATGCATCAAGTCATTAAATATATCTCGCGGTTCCCAAAATCCAAATCTAAAATACATATATATACAGCGTCCCATTCCACCGATATATATGTTATAACAGATGATCATGAACAATAGCAAAGTATATGTGCGAGCATGTAGGTATAGTATAGCATATATCTAAGCATGTAGGTATACAAGTATGCTATATGTCATATACGCTATCGCACAAGTATAACTGTTTCAATGTCGCTAACCAATAGCAAGGTATATCATTGAATATTTGTGTTATGCGTATTATGGCAATTACTGACAGTGTGGGTGTAGCATATCATTGGTGCTCGTTGTTGGATATAGTGCCCTCAAAGTCAATTATTGGATCACAGGCACGTGATTGCATTAATTGCGGAGGACCTATACCGGTAGGACAGTCTTACTCGAGATGATAATATGCTATCTGGTTTACCTTTATTAGTCGTGTACAGGTTCAGGTGACTGATCACATATTACACGTTGATAGAGCCCTTAGGATCTTGCTTGACTACCAACAGTATGAGGGCGATCATATACGTGAGAGTTGGGTAGTCCATAAGCACATCCTTAACAGTGGTCCTTAGTCTTGGGAGTTTCGAGACGGGGCATCGATACTCCGGAGTAGACTAGTGTATACAGTCGAGACCCCGACGAGGGGCGGTGGCCGGTCTCACAAGCCACTGGTGTCAGTTGGATCACTTAAGATGTATACAGGTGCTCATTGGGTTATGAATACACCGGACAGGACTCGCCGGGAACCTGCTAGTTGGTATTATACATATCGTCAGATAGCAGTTCCCTGGTGACATGTGTACATGTTAGTTCATCGACCTGAGGTCGTCATTTGTCTCATGTGAGTTCTCACTGTGCTTTGATTTCTACCCTACCACGGCTAAAAGGAGTCGTGCAAACAGGTAGTTTTTGGGTACAGTCCCGAGCCACATGGAGGCAAGTGAGCGGATCGGCAGGGGATTCGTCTCTCCCGGTATTGGGGGTGGAGATCGCGCTGTGTCTAGGAAATCTATTACACCAAGTCCTCGGCTAAGGCAGGTGAGAATTACTGGTAGGTACTCCAGTAGTTTCTCAGGGTGTTCAAGGCTTGTCTCCGACACAACTTATACCGCTTTTGGAGGTCTGACGTTACCAGCCCTCTAGGCCCGATATGCGATACTCATAGACGAACGGACCGGACTATATATACATTGTCACTGTTAGGCTCAGTAGGGTTTCCGGATGAGTTCGCTCATCGGCCTCCCTTGAGGTCAGTACATGGGTAGTCATTACGCATAGCTAGTGCCGCTGACGGCTTATGGTTAAACCCACTACCAGGATACTGACGAGTCATTAGAGTCCCCCACAGATAGTTTCCCAAGTTCGGGCGAAACGTTGTAGAGGCCGTATGGTTTTATGGCAGGGTTCGGAAAATGCACGTGCATTTTCGCACGTGTCATATTTCGGGAAGATAATACTGGTGGGCTTTGGTTTAAGCCAGATCCGAGTATTATACTGTATAGATATAATATCTTTGTCTCAGTTGCATTTGTATTCGGTCGTAATACAAATTTGGGTATATTTATACTGTTACAGGGTTATCCTAAAGTTCGTTTCGAGATCTCTTTAGGAAGTTGCCAGTTTCCAGTTTTCTATCACTCGTATTAAACATTCAGTTTGATATGGATTTATCTTATCTTGAGGTGAGTCATTGTGTGGAAGGTTTTAGAAGGTTCTAGTTGTGGTGACTAGGTTCATGAATCATTCATTTGCATTAATGGTTTTGATGACTAGGGTTAATGATTCATCACTTGCATTTATTGTTTATGAAAGGTGTTCTTTTGACTCATTCTTTTTTACTTAGTGCTAATGGTCACCACTCCCCTCCTACACTCACCCCCCACCTTATATTGGTCGGCCCCTCTTTGACAGAAGAGAGATTGATTTTTGGGAAAAAGATTATGATAATTTTACTTCATGTAATTTCATATAGCTCATTTTTTCATCACCCGATTCCAAAAGGCAACTTTATTAACCGTTCGTCCATGTCTTTGGACGAAATGAGACAAAGTGTTCTACTCATTCTCTACATCAATCTTGGTCATCTCTTTTAGCAAACTTGATGACTGAATTGCCTCGAGTCAGAGACGGGAGCCCATTTAAAGATCCGTAGATGTGGTGCCACCTCGACGAGGAGCCAGGAGATCGGAGCAGCCGCTACGGAGCGTGGGATGATGGTTAAAGAATGAAGGACTCGGATCATTCGGTATAACCTTTCTACCCTCTTTGTAGTTTGTTAGTTTAGCGTTAATGGCAGATCCGGGTTATAGTATGCGATAGCGCCAGTTATAAAAGTTTTTGTACCACATTTGGCGTCAGATTGACGGCCGGGGCTTTACCATAGACTTACACTCATGCAACATGGACTGTCAATAATAGTGCAGTGTACAATAAATACAGTATCAGGCATTACAAGTAACTATATGCAATGAAAATCATGCAATATCTCTATATAAGCACATAAACATACGGCTAATATCATATCATATTTAGCCCTGACGCATAGCGACATACGGGTGATTTCCCGGTAGATGTTAAATCTATTCACCGATGGTCTCGAGCTATGAAAATCCGACCACCTGCTTCCCTTTGTTCGTAGCGTCCGAAGTCCCCGCTTGCGACGCTATAATTTCACAAACACACAAATAGTGCAAACATCTCAGAAATCGACCAATATAACGTAAAACTACATTTTAAACAACGCACCAACACTAAACTATCTTACGAGTGTCCGTATAGTGGTTAACGTGCGTAACGATACCACTAAACCAATCTAAGTACAGTAGCTGCACCAAATCACGATTCGTGTCGCAAAACGTAACACGCGGACACAAAACACTAGATTATAGGAAAACGATTCCAGATTTTTCATACTGCAATTATTAAAAATGTAAACAGTACCAAACACCCCTAAACCATAGAAGAAAACTACCCACAAAAACCAAACCCCAACACATCCCCCCATAGCCGGCGTCGCTGGAAATCGTCAAAGGATCGCCGACCCATTCCGGTGGGGTGTTTCTCGTGTCCAGGTGGTGTCTTAGGTTCACTAGTACATCACTATAATTTTTTTTGGTCACTCAGTAAAATTTCTAGATCACAGCAGTTCACAAAGGTTCAAAAAGACACTAATAAACACGATATTGCACTAATCGATATTTAAAGTGTTCTACGCTACAACCAACGAGCTACACAACATAAAAACTCCTAATTATCAGTGTAGGGATTACACCTATCAACCTTGCTCACAAGATCCAAGCTTTCCTTGCTCCAAGTGATCCAAGATGCTAAAACTTAAGACTTGAAGTATTTTGTGATATATTTTGGAATTTTGGAGAATTATGAGTTTGGATTGATGCAAAAATGGAAGGGAATGATCAAGAGTAGAATGGGGAGGAAGGGATCTCGGCCAAGTGATAAGGGTGGGGTTTTGTGTGGAATTTTCTAGCAATTTCTAGTGATTAATGCACATAAATGCATTCACACACATATGCATGCATCTCACCCATTTCTTTTCTTTTTCTTTAACTTTAATTCTAAAACCTATACAAATATCTAGATACTATGTAAGGGTTGAATTAACTCAAACTTAATTGATGAAAAGATCACTTAAGAGAAATTTCCCAAAATGTGAATACTGCATTAAAATAATATTAAAATTGGGAAAAATTCTATCTGAACCAAAACGTCCCATATACCCCCAAAGCTTGCGCACTAACTTTATTTTAGCTAAACTAGGTGCTGGCAAGTTTATATGACCGTTTGAACACGGTCGGGTTAAAACGGAACATACCGACAATTTTACCCTAAAACGGAAAAATTCGCATAACGATTTCTAAAACGTTACACTTCCTCGCTGAGCATCCGATTCCTGCCGATTCACCCATAAACTGCGAATTACCGGACGAGCACGCGTTTGACACGATCGACAGGGAGAGAGGAGGGAGTAATACCCGATGGGAACTTACTTCGATGGGGCATCTTTCATGAAGAAGCGAAAGCACACCACCCCTATAATCAAATCGGGGGTAGGCCTTATCTTCATGACTCCCTAAGGAGGGATAATATGATTTTCCTTTTCCCTAACAAAGCCGAGGATGAACAACGAAGCAGAATATGAAGCTTTGATAGCAGGTCTTGAGATCGCTATCGGCATGGAAATCGAAAACCTAGTTGGTAAAGTAAGGTGAGAGTGTTCAACAATTGCTAACTCAAATCCCTTCCTACGCCCTGAAAAGCATACCGCGAGCAGAGAATAGCAAGGCAGATGCGTTAGCCAAGCTCGCTAATGAACTGGCTGATGCAAACCTTGATGACGTAAGGATCGTTGTACAAAACCGTCGGGTTCTTGCACCAGCGGAACTATCTTCGGAGTTGTCTGAAGAAAAGGAAGTGACCGGGGAAACAGCCCTGCAAATTGAAGATCAAGAAAAGGCTAAGGATTGGAGAGAAGTCTTTATAGATTACTTCGAATCCCATTGAACACCTGGAGGTGCATCCTCAAGACATCAGCTCATGAAACGAGCTCTGTCTTTCGCCTTCGTCAATGATACTCTATATAAGAGATCATTTGACTCTCTATGGCTCAGATGCCTGGGACCGGAAGAAGAAAGGAGAGTCGTCCAAGAAACTCACGACGGACTCTGCGGTTCTTATCAAGCCAGGCCAAAGATGAAGCTGAAGATCAAAAAGATGGGCTACTATTGGTCCACGATAATTCTGGACTGCCTCGAATACGTGAAGCAGTGCCACTCGTGCCAAATTCACGGGGACATCATCTACCAACATCCATACCCTTTACACCCAACAGTGGATAGCTGGCCGTTCGAAATGTGGGGAACCGACATAATTGGGCCCATCGAACCAGCATCATCCAGAGGACAACGGTTCATATTGGCGACAACCGATTACTTCTCCAAGTGGGCAGAGGCCATACTGCTATGGGAAGTGAAGACAGAGAATATCCTCCATTTCTTCAAAACTTATGTCATTTACCGGTTTGGTATTCCACGGCGAATTATCTCGGACAACGGGCCGGCCTACAGAAGTCATAAGATCAGTCGCTTCGCAGAGCAACATAAATAGATTGGAGATACTCTTCAGTCTATAATTCTCGTGCCAACGGTCTAGCTGATGCTTTCAACAAGACCTCAGCGAAGATCATAAAGAAAACGGTATCCATAAATAAAAGAGACTGGCACAAGAGACTACACAAAGCTCTCTGGGCATATCGAATCACGTTCAAAACAGCCAAAAATACCACACCATACGCACTGGTGTTTGGTACGGAAGCCGTGCTCCCATTGGAAGTCGAATTTCCCCTTCTACGGGTGGCAGGTCATTACGAGCTAACAGAAGAAGAGAATGCTCATCTTCAGCTCGAGGAGCTCGACGCCCTCGATTAAACTCGTCTCATGGAGCAGCAAAACCTAGAATCTTACAAAGAAAAGATGACGCGCTCATACGAGAGATTGACTAAGCCGAGAATATTTCGCCAAAGCGAAATCGTGCTAGTGGTCAAGAGACCTATGATCCCCAATCGTGCCAAACAGGGGAAATTCGAGCCGAACTATGAGGGCTCGTACATCATAGACAAAGTATAATAAGGTAGGGCTTACTTGCTCATGGATATGCATGGCGAAAGAACCTTCAGGAAAATAAACGGCCGGTTCCTGAAAAAATACTACGCCTGACGAGTCACGGCTTAGGTCAATGATAGATGACGATGCTTATGTCCGTTCGCTATCTTTCTAAGCCCAAACTCTATAAGTAGTATCCAGCGAAACCTTGCCTCAAAATCGCTATGGACCGAAACGTCCCTAAACTAACAATGGACAACAATGTCCTGAAACTAGCTACGGACTGAAACGTCTTTAAACTACTACAAACCGCAGCATCCTTGGGCTGACGCAAAAAAAATGGTACGTCCATAAGCAAGATGGGTACGGATGAAAACCCGAAAGGGCTCCGTGAGTAAAAACAGCAGGGCTACCGGTGATATTTGTGAAAACCCGCAAGGGTGCAGACTCGTTACAAAAATCCATGCACACTTGCAAGGTCTTCTCGACCTTGTAAGGAGAAAATACCTACGCGAGATCCTTACGACTCACGAAAGAGCAACAAACATAAGAATCCTTATCATTCCTATAGAGAAAATACATTTACGAGATCCCCACAACTCGTAAGGAGAATTCCCCTATGAGACCCTCACGGCTCATAGGATTCGAAAAGCCTTAAGCTACAGAGATCTAAATATGTTCTTAAGCCATCATACCCCCCAATTTGCCCTACAAGCGGTTCAATGTTGACCCTTGTATACAATCTACGGGCACAAATAAACATTTCCCCAACATATTCCCACCAACGACGAGGGATGTCCTCATGTGGTAAATGACATTTATAAGTCCTCTCGACCTTATAAAAAGAAAATACCTGCGTGAGATACTTACGACTCACAAGGGAGCAACACTTAAGGATCCCCACGATTCCTGAAGAGAAATTACACTTACAAAATCCTCATGACTCGTAAGGAGAACCCTCTTATGAGACCCTCATAGCTCATAAGATTCAAAAGCTTTAAACTACAGAGATCTGAACCTGTTCTTAAGCCATCACATTTCCCAGATTGCCCTATAGACAGTTCAATATTGACCCTTGTATACGATCTACGGGCACAAATAAACGTCGCCCCACCAAGTTCCACCGATGGTACGAAATTTCCCCACTTAGAGAACAACACTTATAATTCCTCTCGACTTATATGGAGAAAACACTCTTGCAAGATCCTTATGACTTATAAGAGAACATGCACTTAAGAATCCTCACGATTCCTAAGGAGAAATCACACCTATGAGATCCCCACAACTCGTAGGGAGAAACCCCTTTACGAGACCCTTACGGCTCATGAAGTCAAAAGCCTTAGTCGACATGATCCTAACCCTGTTTGCTAAGCCGCCTTCGTTCGAATCGACAGAGGCAAATGATGATTCGCTTCTGGAAATGTCCCAGTGGTAGCGATTCTGATGCCTAAATCCGTATCATCTTCCAAGTCCTTTCACGGCAAATGATTGGGCAACTCGCAATAAAAATCAGCGAGTAAAAAGAAAAATAGCCGAAATGATTGGGCACCGCAAAAAATAGCCGAAATGATTGGGCAATCGCGACTTTCGCGATATAAAAAGCTGAAATGATAGAGCATCGCGGGAAGAAATAAAAAAATGAAATGAAACTTTTTCCCTACGGGCGAGTCCATACTGACCCCTGTATACAATCCATGGGCATAAACAAAAAAAGAACCACATTTACCCACCAGACTCTATCAAAGGGAGAGTCAGATCTCGACGGCCACACTTACAGCCTAGAGACCAACAACGGCGTTCCTCCTCATTCCAGCAGGATACAGACGTGACATTACCAATCGGAGCCAAGGCAAAGTCCCCAGTTCCAAGACTCTACGGTTCACAGACAATCTAAAGTCAACTCCGACACCGTAGAAAATGGAGCAAGTCAACCCTGGCACCGTAGAAAAAGGAGAAAGTCAACCCCAACACCATAGAAAACGGAGAAAGTCAACCCCGGCACCGCATAAAACTGAGAAAGTCAATCCCGATACAGCAGAAAACGGAGAAAGTCAAGACCGACACCGCAGAAAACGGAAAAAGTCAACACCGACACCGTAGAAAATGGAGCAAGTCAACCCCGGCACTGTAGAAAACGGAGAAAGTCAACCCCGACACCGTAGAAAACGGAGCAAGTCAACCAGGATACCGTAGAAAAAGGAGCAAGTCAACCACGACACAGCAGAAAACGGAGCAAGTCAATTTTGACACCGTAGAAAGCGGAGCAAGTCAACCAATGACCTCCCTGTTTCCCTAGGCAATCTAGCAGCTGTAAAGGTGATAGCATTGAACTCACGTGCAAGCCACGTGAGAACAACGCTGTGGGGGACATTTGTTCCCTTTAGAAAAATGAATAATAAATATAAAAAGCAATGGGAAAAGTCCCCAAATGGAGAATCACGTGCCCACACGTGATAGGCACTGCGCTTGAAAAAGCAAGGCCGAAACTGAGCCTCACGTGTAGACACGTGACCTCTATATACAAAGTATATAGGCGCCTTCTTAAAACATACAATTGGCCAGAAAAAGTCACGTGATAGCATGTGACGCTCTTTGATGGGCTTAACTTTGTGGGGTCACGTACTACACATGATGGGCTCCTATGCCTTCTGAATCGATATAATTAAATTCTAAAATAAAAGGGATCAAAGCCTTATTTGGAAAATATTTCCTTAGATATTTCTAAACAAGAAAGATTGCGCTCTGTAAAGCAGAGCGCCGTTGGATTAAAAATCCAATGGTGATTAAAAATCACCAATTTACAGAAGAAGTTTCTGTATAGTGAAACATTTTCCTAATCTTGTAAGAAATATCTTCTGTAAAACAGAAGTCCTTAGATTAAAAATCCAACGGTGAGTAAAATTCACCGATTGATCTAAAAGATAATTTTAGTTGATTATAAAATCAATCAAAATCTCTCAATAAGAGATTCTATGAACAAATTGATTCTTTTCTTTCTCCTATAAATATGAGCCAAGAGGAGAAAAAAGGAGGAGAAAAAGGAAGAAAAAAGAAGAGAACCCCCCCTATAAACTTCAAATTAAAGAGAGAAAACAGAAAGAAAAACCTTAGGTAAGAGAAGGAACAAAACACAATGAATATATCATCTCCTTTTCACCTCCATAAGAGTTTAACTCATCTAAAAAGAATTTAGTTCGTCTTTTGGTTGATATCTGTAGAAGCAGATCTCCTCACAAGTTGAGAATTTAATTCTCATCGGGACGATTCTGCCATGCAGATCCAAAAGCTAGAGGAAGATCTAAGTTCAGAGAATTTAATTCTCCCAAAAAGTATATAGGAATTTAATTCCTCTGATAAAACCAGGATTTAACCCTTCATATAAGAACTTAGTTCTTCCTTATAGTGAAAGATCTGCAGAAGAAGATCTCCCTACAGGTTGAGAATACAATTCTCATCGGGGAGGTTCTGCCATGCAGATCCCAAACCTAAGAGAAAAACTAAGTCTTAAGAATTTAATTCTTACAAAACAGGGCTTGAAAGTCTCGAAACTCAGGATCTCCATGCACGTAAAAGGATTGGCACCCAACATGATAACGGCCGATCACGTGCTCCCCCGTGAGCATCCTTGATGAACAAAAGGGGACAGACGAGATTGGCTCACGTAATCCCACATGACCCCAAGTAGTGCTTAGCATATATAAAGCAAAAGGGGAATAAATCAAAGGCAGTTTCCATTTTTGGGGCACCTAATGTGATCACAAGTGACCCAATAGCGCTTAGCGCTCAAAGAAGAACAAGGGAATAAACCCAAAGAAATAGCGCCTCAAATTTTAGTGTTTAACACTACTTCAAGTGCCTCACGTGATCCCACGTGAGCGCCTCAAATTTTTAGTGTTTAACACTACTTCAACCACATTATATGGGAGCACGTGAGCGCTGAGCATATACTAGTGTTTAACACTATGAAAGGCCAATATTAGCCAAACTCAGACCAAATTTCCCGAGGACCATCAATTGAGCTCCTCATGCTCAGGGTCCCCAAAACCGATCTTAGTCCCAAAGATAGCTAATGAGCTCCCAACAGATGGCATCTAAAATTATGTTCATCCCATCCCCCTTCGGTCGGGACATTGGTTCGAGGGTACATCTATCCACACCTCTGATACATGTCGTTGTAATTCTTTAACGTCTTCAGAGAGATGGAGGGTCCCAATAACCAATAACTTTTGGAGCATCCCCAAAATGTTAAACCAAAACCCTATAGACTATGATGTCTTTAAACTCTACAGACTATGACGTCTTTAAACACAGACTATGATGTCTATAAACCCTACAGACTATGATGTCTTTAAACACGGATTATGATGTCCTTAAACTCTACGGACTATGATGTCCTTAAACAATGGACCGTAATGTCCCAAAAATAATGACGGACCGTAATGTCCCTAAACTTAAACGATAGAGCCCAAATGCTTTTTCGTTGGGTCAAAACTGATCCTGAACCCCCGTTGAGTAGATCTTACTCTAAAATTAGATTAACATATTCTCAACAAACATTTCAGTTGATCTTAACCTCAAACAAGGTTAACGATTGTTAAATCAATCAAACCCAAATCTAAGAAAATAGGGATTTGGATTAATCTCCGCCCTACGGGCGAAAACATAAATTTGTCTCCGTATACAATCCATGGGCAACCAAAAAATAAAACATACACACGACACGAAGTGAACTCCTGGAGAAGGAGAAAGTGTTTATCATAACCCGATAACGTAATTAACTATAGGGGCTTGCACCTGTAGGGAAGAGCGTCCCCACAATCAAAAAAACCCTCGCAAGTGAGGGGGGATCTGACGATGTCTGCTACAACGGCCGCATCTGTCAAAACCTCCAATAAAAGGTGCCATTAATCAACTTGGCATCTTCGGAGAGGTAGACAGATAAAACCAAATAGCATCTACCCCCAAAATCCAGGCCAGACGTCCCAATGTCCCGGTCGCGTCTTTTAGCGGTGAACACCGTTGTCAACTAAGATCTTTCCTATCTTGATGTCATGGCAGTACCCGGTGACATCAGGGGATGGTTGTGCTCGCCAGTTCCGAGGATGAGATCTTCATCGCCAAAAGTGATGTCAGCTGTATGCACTTCTTCCAGCTCGTCCTTCATCTTTTCTTCGGCAAGGAAAGTTTGGAACTACTCGGGCTCTTGTAATGCCATGATCAGGGAATCTAGTGCCTCTTTAAACAGGACAAGGGCATCCAAGATACTCAATTATGAAGGTATCTTCCTCAGGTATGCCAGGACATTGTAATCCACTTTGTTTTTGTTGAGCGGGTCCTTGGCTGTGAGCTCTTCGACGACTCGATCGTCGAGGGCTATATCCCCAGGGACTTTTTCCTTCCCCTTATCTTTTTTGTTCGATCCCTTTTTAGTAGATCTGAGAATCTTTTCGGGCAACGTGCGGTTGCGCAGCTGAATATTCTTACAGTTCTTCATCTCTTCCTCTTTTCCTGAGGTCGATTCCTTGAAGAGTAGGTCGAGGGCTATTTCTTCGTCAGAATCGCTTCTGAAGGTGAGAACTTGAGATCTCTTGGTATGAACCATGTGATAGTTGCCAGCAGTTCTTTTATGCTCATCTATCGTTTTTTTCTGCTCCCGATGAGTTTTGCGCTTCATCCGCTTGAAATGTTGTCGGTGAGCAACGTATCCCTGCCACCATTGCTTGAAGGCGTTGCATTCTTTAGTAGGATGTGTAACCTTCCGATGGTACAAGCAGTAGCTCGGATGAGCGTCCACTTCGTCAAGGTACATACTGCCAGGAGTATCTCCTTTGAAAGGTGGCAGCTTCATTTCCATTGACAGGGCTTTAGCGAACCGTTTTCTTGTCTTAAGCATGTTTTTGTCTGCTGTAGGCATGCTTCGATCTAGTTGGAGCGCTTTGCGACTCATCCTTACCATGAATCGTTTAACTTGATGCCAGCGCCTGGCCCTTCGAATATGGCCATTTAACGCTCTCGATCAGTTTTGCTTTTCTGACGAGCTTCGTTCAGCAGCATGTCAATCATCTCATCTAACGGTTCTAAGTATTAAGGGACCGATCCTTCTCCCGGCTCCTCTATATTATCTTCTGATGTCGAGTGAGCTTCTTCGTTATTCATTGGCGAATGAGAGATCTTGTGACAACTTGCCACATAATTCTCGGGTTCTCTGAGGAGACTTTTCCCTCATCATTGTCATTATCTCCGCCCTCAAAGATATGACTGAGAAACTCTTGGAGTGTAACCGGGGTTCGCGCCTTCTGGTTATATTCTTCCAGCGCGTCAATATGCTTTTGCAGGTCCGTGCGCCTGTCATCAGATTGCGCAGGCTTTTTGGTCTTCTTCTTTTTCTTTGAAGACTTTGACGGCCGGGCCTGGGTATTTTGCCCGTTGCTACCAACTCTCGGCGTTGGGCATGGTTTCAGCATCCCCTCAATGATCTCTGGCTCCAGTGGGCTTTTCTATTTAATTGCCGAACATGCTTGAAGATCCTTGAACATTCTTTTAGTCTTGTTCGAAAGAACAACTTCCCATGGAGCTTCCTCTATAAATGAGCATGATGCCCCCGGCATGTCCACCTTTTTAGAAGCGTGTGGTTGTGGCGGGTTTACCTTCCAGTTTTCAGACAGCGCGAATTTGCCTTGTTGGTACTGGTCCTCAATCCAGTTTTTGAAGACGAACCAATCTTCCATTGGGTGGCCCACTATTCGGTTGTAGGGGCAGTAAATGGGATTGTTGACGTCGCCCGGTTGCAGCGGACGTCTCGGATCTGGTAAACTGATAAGCATGTTACGCACCGCTAGTTCAAACAGTCTTCTTGTTTTATCCCGAGGGAATGAGTAAGGACGTCTCAGCTTTTCTCCGAGTGTCCGTTGTTTATCGTTTTGGCGAACAGCTGGTTTTGGATCACTCGGCTGTTGCTGAGCGTTGGCGACGAAAGTCGCTTTCCCTTTGCCCTTTTCACTTCGAAGCTCCGTTTTCGAAGAAGACGGTCTATGGACCATCTGGTCCATTTGGGCAAATTGACGATCAAGGCTTGGAAGGTGGTCGGCTTAAAAAACATCATAAACTGAGATATAGTCGCTTGCAGATCGAGAGTCCCTACGAACATACCCACAGCAGGAGCTTCTTCTATGTGTTGTTCATACTTCGACCATAGGTTCCACTACCGAATCGCATACTGAACCCATGTCTCTCCTGGCTTCACCCTGGCATTGATCAATGACGTGATTGGAGTGCGTTCGCTGGTGCTTGCAAAACGTTGGGTGAATAGCAACTCCATTTCTGTGAATGTTTTGATGAAGTCATTCGAAAGCTCAGAGTACCATTCAAATGTCGTCTCTACTAAACTGCCGACGAACTGGTGAAGCAGCAGTTTGTCTTCACCTCCGGTATTGCCGCATAGAGCCCTGAACTGAGCGACGTGCTGATAGGGGTTGCCTGTCCCCTTATATACGTAGAATTTAGGGATCATATATCCCGGCGGGTACTTAATTTGATCGTACCAGCTTGGATAGGGTCGCCCAGTTCTGACGACTTGGCCAGCGACTTCGCTTTCCTAATGAGCTCATATTTGTTGAGATATGTAGTCATCAAGCACAGCTTTCGAGATTGTCTCCTCCCTGGCTGCTGATAAAGTCGGAAGAGGGTTTGATGTCTCCCCTCTGTTGTCTTCAAGGATTTTCGGAGAGTCTTCAGCTGGGGGATCAGGCTGTATCATTATCACGACCATATCTCGAAACAGAAGCGCCATTTATTTTATGTGAGCCACTTTTTCTGCGGCCTCTTTGTCTTTCTTTTCAAGAATCCTCTGTAGAAACTCGGTGTCAGTCTCCTGTTCCTAGTGTTGTTCCGACGATACTTTCGGGCTTTCTTTCTGCCCAGTGAGCGCGGCCATCTTCGTTAGCATTTCTTGGAGCTTTTTTTGTTTCTCCTGAGCCTTTGTCATAGACCGTGTAAGTGGTCGATGAACCATGGTGGTACGGCTTTCTTCTTTTCCGGAAGCCAGGTAAATGGTGTGCACCACCATACCCTCAGACTTGGGGCGTTTGGATCCATCACGCTCTGAATTTGTCGCCGACGGTGGTTGGTTCTCTGGACTTCTCTTTTTATAGGCGGTCGAAGTTGAGGGGGCTTTCGCAGACGATACGTTCCGTGGTACGACAGAGGGATGGTTCTCCTCTTGCCGGACCTTCATTTTCTTCTGATGGCAGGTGTAGTCTTTGTCGATTACAGAGTCTTGGACTCTTTGCTAGACCCTGTGAATTTTGGGGGACAGCTATTGAGGGGGCTGTTCCGGGTTTACCTTTGTAGCGTTCTCCATAGGTGGAGAAGACTTTTTCAACACGGCAGTTAGAGAGTTCTTGCGCACCCTCCTGAGCGGCTGAAAGCTATTCCCAGTTGAAACAACAGCATCAACTTCCACCATTGGAGCTGTTGGGGTAAGTCCAGAAGGGGAACTGCCCCCAGCTTTCCTCACCCGATGCCAGTGACGACGTCGAGCATGTTGTGCAACTAGGATCACCTCTATTGTCGGGGTAGCTTCGTCATGCCCCCTGATCTGATGAGAAGTTGTTGTCGGTGTCAGCCTATCGAAGACAGACGTCCACCGAGAGGGAATAGTCAATCTCGCGAAGGCCGACTTTTAGGAAGGGGAAGCACTTGTAACGACCTCACCCGAAGTAGGAATTGGGATGGCCAATCTTGCAAAGAACGACCCCTTAGCAGGAGAAGCCCCTCTGATGACTTCGTTTACCGAAGCTGGAATGGCTATCCGCTTTGGGATAACACCTTCGGGTATTGCAGTCTTCTTCACACGCTCGCTTGAGCTTTAGCCTAGTCTATTAAAGACCGAGGCGTTGGACATGGATGACCCGTTGAGTGGGGCTGTGGTAGTGGTAAGCCGATCGAAGATCGACTTCTTCGGAGGTTCCTGTGATGGCACTAGAGCGTTGAAGCTCATTGGCGGGAGCATGGTCCCGAAGAACAAGCCAGTGGTGGCCTGTACCACCTGTTCCACCGGCATTGCGAAGATGGAGGCTGCTTGGGGCCCATAAGTTACAGCTTCAGATTGGGCGGAGCGGGAGTTGTTGTTGCGGTTGGTGCAGTTGGAAGCCATTAACGCCATCTTCTCTTCTGCACAGAGCAAGAAAACAAATCTTAGTATCTCGAATCCAGGGGCAACCATATTAAACCACGATTTGTTCGCGAACAAGACACATGAAGTATGGAGTGGAAAGAGGAAAAGGTCCCACCGGGCGTGCCAGAATCTGGCCTGAATTTTGGGGGCAGATGTTGTTTGGTTTTATCCGTCCACCTCTCCGAAGATGCCAAGTTGATTTATGGCACTATGTATCGGAGGTTTGGATGGATGTGGCCGTTATAGCAAATTTCATCAGATTCCCCCTCATTTATGAGGGGTTTTTTTATTGTGGGGATGCTCTTCCCTGCAGGCGCAAGCCCCTGCAGTTAATTACGTTACCGCGTAACGATAACCACTTTCTTTTTCTCCAGATGTTCACTTCGTGTCGTGTATGTTTTTTTTTGTTTTAGGTTGCCCGTGGATTGTATACGGATACTAATTTATGTTGTCGCCCGTAGGGCGGGGATTAGTCCAAATCCGTATTTTCTTAGATTTGGGTTTGGTGGATTTAAGGCTCTTTAACCTCGTTTGAGATTAGATTAAGATCAAATTAAATATTTGTTAAGAATACGTTAGTCTAATTTTAGACTAAGATCTACTTAACAAGGTTTTATGATCATTTAGATCCAATGAAAGAGCATTTGGGCTCTATCGTTTTAGTTTAGGGATGTTACGGTCCATTGGGTTTAAGGACATCATAGTCCATGGAGTTTAAGGACACCATAGTCCATGGAGTTTAAGGACATCATAGTCCATAGAATTTAGTTTAGGGATGTGCGGTCCATTGGGTTTAAGGACATCATAGTCCGTGGTTTAAGAACATCATAGTCCATAGAGTTTAGTTTAGGGACGTTGCGGTCCATTGGGTTTAAGGACGTCATAGTCCGTGGTTTAAAGACATCATAGACCATAGAGTTTAAGGCATAGTCACAAATTCGTGATTCGGGAATAATTCGGCGATGTCCAAAATTCGGATTTGGAGAACTATTTGGAAAAAATCGGCAGGTATTCGGAAAAGATTCGGTAAGTGTTTGGGAAATATTCAGGAAGGATTTCGAGCAAAAAATTAATATATGAGACGCTAGATTTTGATTTTGTGAATTATTTGCTGCTTTTTGTATAATTAGCCATTTTTTTGAATAATTCGTCGCGTTCGGCGACGACGAATAATTCGCAGATTTAATCGGCATATCAATAATTCGCGAATTATTCGTGAATTCGCCGAATAATTCACGAATTATGTGGCTATGGTTTAAGGACATCTTAGTCCATAGAGTTTAGTTTAGGGACGTTGCGGTCCATTGGGTTTAAGGACATCATAGTCCGTGGAGTTTAAGAACATTATAGTCCATAGAGTTTAAGGACATCATAGTCCATAGAGTTTAGTTTAGGGACGTTGCGGTCCATTAGGTTTAAGGACATCATAGTCCATGGAGTTTAAGGACATCATAGTCCATATAGTTTAGTTTAGGGACATTGCGGTCTATTGGGTTTATGGTTTGTTTGTTTAGGGGGTATACCAAGAGTTATTGGTTATTGGAACCCTTCACCTCTCTGAAGACTTTGAAGGATTACAACGACAACATATATCAGAGGTGTGGAGAGATGTACCCTTGAACCAGATTCCAAATCGAGGAGTTATCAGTTCTGAGCATAGAGGCTCGATTTGTTTGGAGATTCAGGAGGAACTTAACTGATTGGAGGTTGGAGTTGGTTCCTTATATTGTTAAACACAAATGTACCTTTAGTGCTCACGTGATCCTACGTGATGCTCTGAGGCAGTGTTAAACACTAGAATTTGAGAGGGCTCACGTGTCCCACATGATACTTTTAAAGATGGTGTTGTTCGCTTGATTTTATTCCCCATCTTTATATAAGTGTTAAACACTTTATCTATGTGGCCATCACGTGTGAGCACGTGAGGGCGCCTCAGAGTCAGGCATTGTTTTCTTGGGTTTATTCACTTTTCTTTTAAAAAGTGGCAAGCATTATCGTCAAGGGGGGATCACGTGTGAACACGTGATCTATTTCAATGTTTCTTTTGAGTTCATCACAAGTTGTCACGTGTGAACACGTGATCATCAATATGCATGGAATTCTTTCTCTGAGTCTTAAAAATCTCAAATCACTTATCATGTGTGTGTGTGTATTATAAGGATTTAATTCTCTGGACTTAGTTCTTCCCTTAGGTTTTGGATCTGCATGGCAGAGAGAATTAAACTCTCAACTTGTAGGGAGATATGCTTCTGCAGATTTTTCACCAGAAGGGAGAACTAAGTTCTTATATGAAGGGTTAAACCTTACTTTTATCAGAGGATTTAAATTTCTATATACCTTTTATGAGAATTAAATTCTCTGAACTTAGATCTTCCCCTGGGTTTTGGATCTACATGGCAGAATCTCCCCGATGAGAATTAAATTCTCAACTTGTAGGGAGATCCGCTTCTGCAGATCTTTTATTAGAAGAACGAACTAAGTTCCTTGGAAGAGTTAAACTCTTGTGGAGACGAAGAAGAAGTAAAATGTTCTCTGTGTTTTGTTCCTCCTTACCTAGGGTTTCTTCTTTTCTTTTGAACTTGCAGTTTATGGGGGGTTCCTCCTTCTAAGACTTGAAGTTTTGGAGTCTTTATATAGTGGAGGCACATTTGTTGATTCAGTTAAGGAAATCTCCTATTGGGAGATTTCTTAATTGATTTGGGGAATTTATCCACCGTTCGATCTTTGATCCAAGAACTTCTGTTTTACAGAAGAAATTTTTCTTAGTTTTAACAAGATTGGAAAAATATTTTCCCACATATAACTTATTCTGTATCTTGATGATTTTTAATCATTATTGGATCTTTGATCCAACGGTGCTCTGATTTACAGAGCACAGACTTTCTTATTTAGAAAGATTGGGGAAAATATTTCCAAAATAGGGTTCTGACCCCTTTTATATAGAATTTAATTCTATTGGGTCAGAAGATATTAGGAATACTCACGTGCCGCACGTGGCACTAGGCCGGTTTACCTATATGTAGTAGTACCAGAGAAGAGCATCACGTGTTGGCACGTGATGCGCCTTCTGGTCTGCTATTTGTTTTATAAAAGCGCCTATATACTTTGTATATAGGTGCTCATGTGTGGCACGTGAGGCCCAACTTCAGTCCTATTTGTCTAGTGTAATGCGTGTAATTTTGGCTCCAAGACGCATCATGTGTGGGAACGTGATGCTCCCTTTGGGGAATTTTCACCTTGCTTTTTTATTTATTATTTATTTTTCCAAAGGGAACATGGACATTTCGGTCCAACATTCCTGCGTTCAGGATGAACTGATAGTTTAGGGACATTTCGGTCCAACATCATCATGTTTGGGGCAATGTATTAGCTTAGGGACATCTAGATCCAACATTCCCGTGTTCGGGACGAAATAATAATTTTAGGACATTTCGGTCCAACATCCCCGTGTTCAGGATGAATTGATAGTTTAGAGACATTTGGGTCCAACATTAGTTTAAGGATATCTTGGTCCAACATTCCTTTGTTTCGGGCGAAGTGATAGTTTGGGAATATTTCGGTCCAACATCCCCGTGTTCAGGATGAAATGATAGTTTAGAGACATTTCGTTCCAACATTAGTTTAGGGACACTTCGGTCAAAGATTCCCATGTTCAGGACGAAATGACTAGCTCTCAGAGTTTTGATTTAGGAAGATAAGGAGCGGGCATAGGCATCGTCATTTATCATTGATCTATGTCGTAACCTCTTAAGCATAATACGTCTTAAGGAATTGACCATTTATTGGTCGACATATTCTCTCTCCGTGCATATTCTTGAGTTGGTAAGCTCCACCTTAGTAGACTTCCTCGATAACATACGGACCCTCATAGTTTGGCTCGAATTTCCTGCGCTTTGCGCTGTAGGGATCATGGGTCGTTTGAAAACTAATACGAGTTTGCCTTAGCAGAATGTTCTCGGTCCGGTCAATATTTCATTTGATTGGGTCATTCTCGCTCGATAGGTTTCTAGACTTTTGTTTCCGCCTAAAATTTGGGCATTCATGTTAAGCACAAGCATAACATATAAGTAAAAGAGTACAAAAGAACTCCAAAGTATCAAGTGACCTCAATATGTTCAAGAGAATATAAAGCAGATTTTTCCGGACTGTATTTTGCCATACTCCCAAATGAGAATCAGTTAGATTGTGATATTATCGAAAGCATCTCGAAAAGTGCTTCGATTTGATATAATAATGGCCTCACAACTCTTCCGGAGTCAAAAATTGTGAGCAAATGAATGATGCAAGTATAGCTTAAGAAATGCTTAAGTAAAGCTCTTTCATAAGAGCGGATGTATTTTAGTCCCGCATCGGCCAAACCAAAGAATTTAGAATTATTTATATAACGATTCCACTTTTTATTACATTAAAACCAATGAAAGAGGATACGGTGAAACCATACGTGCGCGCTCCGCCGCCGTGCCGAGCCGAGTAAGTGAGCCCATTATGCCTGCACCGTGGGGACCCGAAGGCCGCTCCGATTCCAGTTCACAAAGTCTCGAGTATTCTTTTTGCAAAAAATTGTTTTATTAAAATATTTCAAGTGCTAACTGCTCATCGTTACCTACGATACAAGAGCACCTATTAATGAATCTGAATCATCAACATGTGCACAACGATACGTACAATGTATGTGCGCACCTATTAATGAATCTGGATCAACATGTGTGCAATAATACGTGCAATGCACGTGCGCATCTATTAATGAATCTGAATCAATATGTGCGCAACGATACGCGCACACTATCTTAAAGTGTGGAGCCGCCCAAATAAAGTAGATGTTTCTAAATGAAGGAACAAATCTTTTTTATTAACATGAATTATCAAATCAAACTAAATTGATTTGGGATCAATGATCCAATGGTGTGCATGCCTCCCTTAATCTTTGTAAATCAATCTAAAATCAGATTAAGATCAAAACAAATCAAACAAAACCTAATTTCTTCTCTCTTATAAATAGGAGCCTCATGTGAAGAAATCAGAGTATGAGAAGACCCCCCATAAGCATGAAAAAATTTGAAGTCCTCTCCTTCTTCATCAAAAAATTGCGCAAGGTAGAAATGAAGAGAAAAATTCTCTTTTTCCATTAAAAAGCTTTCGCTTTTATACAGAAACCTTTGCTTCTCTTCAAATCTATCAATTCGCTATTAAAAGAGATCAAATGATCTTAGGGTTCTTCCTTTGCTCTTAAAAATAAGATGCAAAACAATAAATATATGAAAACTGATGTTTTTACTTCCCTAAAAATAAGAGAAGTGGAAAAGAAGATAAAACAGAAACCATGGTTTCTTAATGAAGTCTTGTGCTTTCTGATAAAAACCAGTACGCACCCAAATCAGTGCGTGCTTAATGGAAAAGGTACTGCTCTTGGGAAAATAATCCCACGGGATATGGGCATTACGTGACACTCACGTGTGCGCACTTGATGAAAGTTGCCTTCAAAGGCATGCGCATCACGTGATACCAACGTGTGCGCACTTGATGAAAGTTGCCTCCAAAAGCATACACACCACGTGACACCCATGTGTGCGTACTTGATGAAAACCGCCTCTAAAACCATGCACATCACGTGATGTCCACGTGTGCGCACTTGATGAAAACTGCCTATGATGGCATGTGCATCTCCTGACATTCGCGTATGCGCACATGACCTCCAACGTGCAAGCACCAAATGCAACGCATGCAAGCTTAATAAATACATACGCACATATATACATGTGCACACATATAATTTGAAACCCATAATAGATAAGTCATGTGATACACATGTGTGCACTCTTTTCCAATGAAATAAACGGGTATGTGTGTCACATATAAGTGTGCACTTGTACCATAAAACATCATTTAATCATTTAAACAAAGTTTAATTAAATGATAAGCCCTTTATTGATCAAAATATCAATAGACCCAAGTGATCTTAGCCTCAAAGATGACTAAAGATCCTTAATCCATATTCATTAAGTTGATCTTAATCCAAAACAGGATTAACGAGTCATAACTACATACACCTGAGTTGATCTCAGTCTAAAAAATGACTAACGATCCACATATAACATATCTCGAACTTATGGACCTCGTTCATACGAGATCTGCGTCCTAAGTTTAAACCTAAATTCATATATATACGGATTTGGACTAATCCGTGCCCTACGGGTGACGACATAAACTAGTCTCCGTATATAATTCACGAGCAACCAAAATAAATAAAAATACAACACGACACGAAGTGATCTACCAGAGCAGGAGAATGTTGTTATAACTGCAGGGGATTGCGCTTGCAGGGAAGAGCGTCCCCATAATCAACAAACCTCTCACAAATGAAGGGGAATCTGATAAAGTCTGCTATATCGCTCGCATCTATCCAAACCTCCGATATACGGTGCCATAAATCAGCTTGGTATCTTCAGAGAGGTGGACGGATATGCCCAAATATTATTTGCCCCCAAATTCGGGCTATACTTCTCCAACGTCTCGGTCCGGTTTTTGGCTATAAACAGCTTTGCAGTGCAGCGAGACGGGTCTTGTCAAGTGCGTTGAGTTCTTCGAGCCGGAGGTTGGCGTTATCCTCATCCATGAGCTCATGGTGAACTGCCATCCTTCAGGAGGGGAGTTCTATTTCTAGCGGAAGCACTGCTTCGGCACCAAAAAACAAGGCATAAAGTGTTGACTTTATGTCTGTCTTGAACGTTGTTCGGTTTGCCCAAAGAGCTTCATGCAGCCTTTCTTGCCAGACCCTTTTATTATTGGAAACCATCTTCTTTATGAGTTCCGTCAACGTTTTATTGAATGCTTCAGCTAGACCATTGGCTTGAGGGTTATAGATGGAAGAATACCTTCAGGCTATCTCGTGTTGCCTGGCGAAGCGGCTTATTTTATGGCTCCTGTAAACTGGTCCGTTGTCCGAGATTATACATCGTGGAACTCCGAACCATTATATTATATGCATTTTGAAGAAGTGTAGAATGTTCTCTGTTTTGACCACTCTCAACGGTATCGCCTCTGCCCATTTGGAGAAGTAATCAGTGTAGGGTGTTTTTCGTCACCCCATAGAGATGGAAATACGCCTCGCTTGTCAGGAATATTACAGATTCCCTCTACCTGGGGTAGGCTAGGGTTTAATGATTGTGGGGATTCGAATCTTCGGCAGCTGCGGACTAAGTTGTCGTTAATTATCCCTCGCTTTTGGAGCGAGAGAATCTCCGATTAAGAAATCAAACAGATCATGCGAACTCAATATGCAATATGTGTGTGTTATCTTTGGCAACAAGTTTGAGGGTGCTTCGAGCATATCGAGAGCCTCGCAGAGTTTTTTTCTAACGGAAGAGATGATGAGTGTATATATGTCAAGTGCGTGCATAGTAAGATGCGCACGTGACAAGTGCACACCAGCCGAGACGTGCACCTAATATGGTGTGTGCCTAGTAAGGGGGTGCACATGACAAGTGTGCACCTGCAAAGACGCACACATAGCAAGGTGTGCACCTTGTAATGGGGCGTATATGATAAATGCGCACCTGCCGAGACGCGCACCTAGAAAGGTGCGCAGTGGCAAGGTGCAAGCAAGTGAAGGGGGCCAAAGGGTCACAGATAGACCAAAAGGTATAGTAAGGTGCGCACTTAGAGAGGTGCGTACCTAGCGAGATGCGCACCTCGTTTATGGGCACCCGGCTAAATGGGCACCCAACGAGGTGCGCATCTAGCCAAATAGGCACCTAGCACGGTGCAAGTAGGGTCGAAATCCAATGAAGCAGCAGTCCAAAAATGCTAAGATTTTGACTTTTTATGATCAAAAAGGGCATCTTTTTTCCTTTTTTGAGGCATCCTGACATCGCACTTTGAAAAAAAAAGGTAAAGGAGAAAAAGACTTGCACAATAAAGAGTGGTTCGAAACACAAGATTTTCTTTTTTGGGAATCCAAATTCTTTTTTCATTTCATCATAATGTTGTCTTATATAGGCTTACAAGTTTACACATAGCCCCTTAAGCTTTAAAGAATGGTATTTTTCCCATTCCATGCCCATGTGCTTATTTCTTTTTGCACATGAGCCATGGGCTTTACAAAAATTTGGTTTTTTGCCCATTTATTTTATATTCATGCATGAAAATTATATCAACCTTATTTTTACATAATTTTCTACTCGGCGTGGTGGAGGCCGGCCTCTTAATGTTCGGGTTCAACTTAGGCATGGGCCCACTTGCTTAGACTTGAGTTCAACCTTGGGCCCACTTGACATGGATTCGAGCTTGGGCTCGGACCCATTTTTCGGCCCTTGACTTTGACTTATTGACTTGTTGACCTCGACCGTGGAGTGTAATTTTTGACCCCAACAGTCGGTTTTCGCCAAGATGAATCGATGTCCTCTTGATGACGCCGGTTCAATAGGGCCGATGATATTGGTTCCCCACATCTCGAACGACAGCTGCTTTAACGACTCTATTTTGATTGTATAAAAATTTTAAAGTTAATGTACAGAATGGAGTATTTTCAAGCCTGAGCATACTTTAAATGTTTTTTTGTTTAAGAACAGCAAGAAATAACTTATAGCTCATTGGAAAAGCCTTGCATTGCTGTGACATAGCCCATGTGTTCGAATCCCATCAGCCACATATATTTTTTATGAATTTTTATTTTAAACTTTTTGGAAGCCCAAAAATTTACATGTGCAATACACGTAAGAAATGAAAAGCCAGAATATCAAACATGTGCAAAATGGTATAAACACCGACTAGGAAACATGGCATCAATCTAGAGCCCCACATCCCCTAAATTGTCGGCAAGATCGAGGTTTTACCCAGTGCCGACGGTTTCCCCGTGGGCAAAAGCCCCCGTGCTTTGCCCACCTGACCCTTGGCTTACCCCCTTAACCCTTGTTCTATTTGATTTTCCTGCATTTATACATAGATTGTAAATTCACTCTTTAATTCAATTTTTAATGCATTTTTAATTCTCTCTTCAATTCTCAAAACCCTAATTTTACCCTATAAATACAACATCATCCCCTAGGCCTCCTCATTCTGAAATCTATTGTCAAAAATCCTCAAAATTTTCCAAGTCAAAGAAGAGTGCAAGTGGAGTTAGCACTAGGTCAAACTTTCCGATGAGGATTCGAAGCGATTCCGGCGACCCGTGACTCCACGAAACCACTAATCTTTTCCTAAACCTCCTCTCTCTTCTCTAAGCTAGTAAGTCCCACTTCTCTTCTCCTCTTCTTAACTTAAAATGATCTCTTTTCGAATCACGTCGGTAAGTGGAGTTATACCGACTTTTAATTCTATTCTTTTTTAAATTTCAATTTCCACTTAATCATATCATTACATCTTGCTTGTTAAACATTAACTAATATTTAGAAATGAGTTTCATTTTAAAACTCCATATAAAACAATTTTTATTAAGCTTTTACGCTTAAATACTATGAAGTTACATATGATATCGTTTAATCATTCTTGCTTATATTACCTTTAGAAAAAAATCTCACGAGGTAATGACCTACCTCTCACAAACACGCATCTTGACATTGCAAGATTCCCTTGAACAACAATTTTGTAGCAAATACGATTTTTACATCAAAATACCATAAACTATTAAAAAACCTATTCTTTAAATTGTGATATTTAAATTCATTGCAATTATGCCTCTACAACCCATTTTGGGGAATCCGATTCGGTTGTTGCGGGTTATCACCCATCCATCGGACTAGTAGGGCGAGATGCAAACCTCCTCACGGAGCATACGATCTCGATGGAATTTTTAATGCAATTTTTAAGAAAAATGTGATTTTTCTATTTAATAAATAATTTTTTAAAAAATTATATATAAATATTCTCAAATCATCTATTTGAAATATATAATAAATTCCATGTTTTTCTGAACAAAAGAAAAGAATTACAAGTTTCATGAAAATTCCATCAAGAATCCATTCAAGTCAAGTTTACACTAAAATACCTTGAATTATTCAAACTATATATATATATATTCAAACTATACATATATTCACTAATATACTACATTCTATAAAATTCACTTCCATGGCAACTCTAAAGAATATAAATAAATACTTGAGAATTATTTTGGAAGTATATGTAAAATATTTTTCATAAACCTCCCTCAAGTTATATTAATTTATATTGAGAACCCTAGTAAATATAGGTTTAAGCGGGAACAATTCTTTTGAGCCTCAGGTAGCCGGAGAAAGTGCGTGCTTGCCTATTTAAGGTAGAAAACTAAAAGGGGGTCATCAATGGTAATTGGCTTGGAAAAAGTCATAAATACCGCCGTCCATGTGTAGCAGTTACCGATAACTCCTAAACTTAATTCAGGACCCAAATCTGTTTAAGCGTCTAACTCAATCTGAGTCTCGGTCTAATCTGAATACAATACAAATATGAATCCAACCATTTATCTAATTCAACATGAATCCAATACCGAACAATACGAACATGCAATATGACTTGACTTGACCGATCCATGGATATATCTTGAAGTTGACTACATGACTATCTGTTTACATCTAAACCGTTTACATGAGCAACTTATACCATGGTTTCGGCAAGTCTTAACTACAACTCATTACAATCAATACAATATGGATTAAGGGGTTTAACAGGGTAGATTGATACGGAATGTATTAGAAGTGGAATGAGACGGTCACTATAATACACCTAACCTGAATATCCGTGTCGTTGTTCCGTGGGTTTAACGGGGCCTTGTACTCCATATTCCTCAGTCCACGGAGCAAGTTGGACTTCTCTCATAGACATTGATATATTCTGTACCAAGTTACAAACAACTACGTTAGTATAACAAAAACAGATACATTATCAGATCTATTCATTTTACTTGATTTATCTCTCTTTTAGGACTTACCGAGTGATTATTCACTGATGACATTCCTATCTCTTTTACTTTGGAATGTTGTCAGGAGGACCCGACTCTCAGGAGATCGAGCTCAGTCAGGAAGATTTGGAGAAGTTTACTGAAGAGCCAGAGTTCTAGTTCTTACTTGTACATACTTTTCTTTTCAGTTCATATGCCATTGTTTAGGCATCGCTTTCCATTATTATATTTTACTTTCCAGTTGTATTTAAAAAATGAATATAAATAAAAATTGTTGTTTCATTACATCTCTTTTCATTCTTGTGCTTTATTTTTATATTGCTTATTTACGCTTAACGTGTTTACTTCTGAGTAAATACGTCGCGGCCTCGCCACGTCTACTTTCCCGTATATTAGGAAGCGGGGCATGACAGGTGGCTATGGTCGGATGCAGCGGATTGGGGTGCTGATGTATGAAATCCCCGTGAATTTGACATGAATGGAAACGCTCCGCATAGTCAATGAAATCTTGAATCATCGTGGGCCAATAGTAACCCATTCTTTTGATCTTCAATTTCAACTTAGGACCCACTTGATAGGACCCACAAAGACCGTCATGGATTTCCTGGACAATCTTTTTGGCTTCTTGTGGACCTAGACACCTCAGCCGTATATGATTGAAGGACCTTTTGTATAAAGTTACGTCGGTTAGAGCAGAAGACAACGCTCGTTTGATGAGCTGGTGCCTTTACGATGCATCATTAGGCGTCCACAGGGACTTCAAGGAGTCTATAAAGACTTGCCTCCAATCTTCTTCTTCCTAGGCTTGAAGAACCTTATCTTCAAGTATCTCTTCTTTTTCCTCAGGTGTTCCCACTAGAGACTCTGAAAGAAATTTAGACAGCGATAAGATATTTCCGCTTCGTACACTAATACCTACCTCATCGATATCTTCATCTGCCATTTCCTTTGCAAGTTTTGCTAGTGCGTTTGCTTTGCTATTTTCCGCTCGCAATACGCTTTTCAGCACACAGAAGGGAATCTGCGTCAGCATTTACTACACCCTTTCATTATACTTTATTAGCTCCGATTTGCATGTTTTGTAGTCATTGTTCACTTGGTTGACGACTAACTGTGAATCTCCAAATATTACGAGATCCTTGATACGTGATTAGTCTAAAATATTGCACATTTGAATGAACATTTTTCCTACTATTGTTAAGTACTAAAATGTGTTTATTGTAAATATAGAACATATGTGAGTTTATTTGTAAAAAAGATTATTATCATATGTTTCTACATTTTAATTAACATAATTAGGGAAGATATATACATATAATATTTAAATGAAATCTTAATAATTAAAACATGCATATATCTATGTTAATTAATATTATATGCATATATCTTCCCTAAGATATTATATCATATAAATGATTAGGATAATATCTCAAAAATACCAAATGCTACTAACACTTTGATTTGAGATATTTTGCAGATATTAGCTCAGGTCTGGAATCCAAGTAAGGGATCCGAGTCAAATCTAACTATATCGAAACCGAATCTACCAAATTTTAGAAGCAAATCGAGAAATCTAGCAACGACAGAGACTCAGAGCAATATTTTCAGAATCTATATATCAAAAGGATCTCCAAATGTCAACACAAGAAGCCAGAAAAAATCCCAAGTCATGATCCCACCAAAGCGCGGCAGAAGGGCGGCCAAACATGGTATTTTGCGGTGATTTAGCGGTCAAATTTGGGCCGTTGAATGTGGGATTTTAGGATCATGATCTTAACTGCATATATTCCTATATGGAATCTAGGGTTTCTGGTTTCAAGGACTATATAAGGGATCGAGAGCTTTACATTGAAAATGATAGCCGAAGAGATCAAGAGATTCACGTATCCGAGCGATCATCATCTATTCATTTACCTCCAACAAGAGAGAGATCTAGAGCAAATTAGGGTTCTTGTAATCTACATTCTAAGGAGAATTGTAAATGCAATAGTTGATTGATAAAGGTAGTTTTTATTTTATTTCTTTTTGCATTTATTTTCCGCAATTAATTTCTGCACTTACTTTTCTACATCTTAATTATTCTTTCATTCATCTTCATCCTCTCTACTAACATAACCATGAGCTAGTAATTCCTAGCTTGCTAGGGTTCGTAGGATAGGGTAAGATAATGGATGAAAAGATCTCTTTAACTTCTTTTATACATTTTGAAGTTTATAAACTTTAGCGAAATAAATGTTAACCTTCTTATCGGACGTGCTACCAATTTATTGATAGGCTCGACCACGATTTGAGATTGGTTTAACACTTATTTTGTTAAGGGCTAGACATGAATAGAGATCAATGAAAGGACAGGGGTTAGTAGTGGGGAAACCCTAGTTTCTTCCAAAAAAACCCTAATCTACATTCATCACTATCGATCTAATTTTAAACTATTAAAAAATAAAATGAGCCATTTTTAATTATTCATTCATTACTATTACGTCCTATGAACCCTACAAGTCTTTTCATTATAAATTTTATATCCGTTTCAAAATATAACGACAAACAATCAACCATCTTGTATCAACTCGTCTAAAGCAAGAAAAGAGTTTATGTTTCCCTGCGGATGACCCATACTCATCGCGGCTGCAGGGTGTTTTTCGTCACCCCATTTAGATGTGAATGCGCTCACACTTATCAGGCGTACTACAGATTCCCCCTGTCTAGGGTAGGCGGGGGTTTATTGATTGTAGGGATCCGAATCTCCGGCAGCCGCGGACTAAGCTGTCGTTAATTACCCCTCGCCTTTGGGGCGAGAGAATCTCCGATTAACGGGTTAAACTGTTCATGCGAACTCAATGTGCAATGTTGCGTTTTCGATATATCGGGGGCCTCACGGAGTTTTTACAGGGGTCCCGCTACCCGAATAGCGGGCTGGGGGTCAAGGGGGTTAGCAGCCCCCTTACGGGGTGCGGAGCAGCACCCCGGCCCAATTTTTTTAGAGGGACGGTGTTGTAGAGTATGTGTGTGTGTGTATATATATACATATATATATATATATATATATATATATATATGTATGTATATAAAAAGGGAAAGGGCATCCAAAGGATGCGTGGGGGCCAGTGCCTCGCATGTCTAACACGCGAGCGCTGGGCGCTTAGGCGCTGGCACACCACATACCCAGCACGTGGGCGTAGGGCACTTGAGCGCTAGGCACTCAAGCGCTAGCGTGCTACGTTCCCGGCACGTGGGCACTGGGTGCTCAAGCGCTAGCGCACCATGTGTCCGGCACGTGGGCGCTGGACGCTTTGAGCGCAAGGCGCTCGAGCGCTAGCGCGCCATGTGCCCGGCATGCGGGCTCTGGGCGTTCGAGCGCTAGCGCACCACGTGCCCGGCACGTAGACGCTTGAGCGCTCGGGCGCTTGGGCGCCGGCTAGAAAAAGGGGCTTTTAGTCCTAGAAATAGGATTTAAAATCCCAAAAGAGGATTTAGAGTGGAGTTAAACTCCTAAGATATTTTAGAGTTGATGAAAGGGGTTCTTCTTTGGAGCCTTGGATCTTCCCCAAAATGGGGTTTTCGGAGATGGGCCTCCTTCTTCCTCCTCTGTTGGCCGGATCTTGAAGATCAAGAGATGTGAGATTTTAAAAATCTCTTCTTTTCGAGATCTGATGGGAGATCTGAGCTCTCCTATGTGGGTTTTATGGTGAAAAACTATTTAGTTTTGGAAAAGGAAGAGTAAAACTCTTGATTTAATTCAAAAGAAAGAAGAAGGTTTAGAACCTTCAGAAGGGGGAAAGAGGCACAAACCCTAGATTTTAAGGGGAATGAAAAGTGTATATTTTATTCATCATCATGTTGCCTTATATAGGCTTACATATTTACATATAGCCCCTTGGGCTTTACAAAATGGCATTTGGTCTATCACATGCCTTATGTGTTATTTCTTTTTGCACATAAGCCATGGGCTTAACAAAAATTTGTCTTTATGCCCATTCGTGCATAAAAAATTATATTAAAATATTTTATTACATGATTTTTATATTGCCTTGGGAGAGGGTCGGCCGCTTCATGTTCGGGCTCGACTCGGGCATAAGCCCACTTGATCTGGGCTTGGGCCTCCTTGGCTTGGGGTTGACTTACTTTGACTTGGTCAACCAGGGTGCAAATTTTGACCCCAACAGCGGCTAGCTACTAGCGACACCGTCTTAATTGCGGTTATTTTCGAACACACTTTTAACGATAAATCAATGCGCATGTCGATCGCGATCTCGAGACCGGCAATGAGAGCTTCATATTCAGTCTTGTTATTGTTCCTTGGTTCCGTCAACGAGAAGGCATAGCAGAGTATTCTTCCTTGCGGAGTCACAAAGATAAGACCTACCCCGGCTTTGATTATTAGGGTATTCCACTTTTGGGACTTCTTTGAAGATGCTCTATCAAAGTATAATTCCTACCGGTATTTTTCAATTTTTCTGCCTCTCCACTTGTGCTGAATGCATATTCATCCGGCAGCTCGCTATTCAACGGAAAGTCTGCGGGGGTCGGATGCTCTGCGAAGAATTCGGCGATGGCTTGGGTTTTTACCGCTTTGAGCGGGCGATAAATGATTATGAACTCCACCAACAAAAGGGCCCACTTGGCGAGCCTCCCACACAGCATATCTTTGGACATGAGGTATTTGAGAGGATCCACCTTATTGGATATAGGTTCCTTCAAGGCAATTATTGTAGTTGCGGGAATGCAATTACTGAGTTCGAGGAGGTCTTATACCAAGAACAGTCTTGCTTGAGATGATAGCATATTATCTGGTTTGTATTTATCATTCATATGTATATGTTTTACTTGTTATAACGTATCACTACTACATGATGATAAATCCCATAGGATTTTTGCTTGACTACCAGGATTATAATAGGGATCATACTAGTGGGGCTTGGGTAGTCTATAATCACGTCCTTAAATGTTCCTATCGTAGGAGTATCGAAACTGGGCATCGGTATTCCAGTTTAGACTAGTGTATACGTTTCATGACCCTGTACGGGGCGATGGCTGATCCCATTGCTATTGATGTTTGACACCGATGATTGTATATAGGTGCTCATTAGATGATTTGCACTGGACGGACTCACCGAGAACTCCTAGATGGTATTATACCAATCGTCAGATAGTAGTTCTCTGGTGACATGAGTATAGGATAGTCCTTAGACCCAAGATCGCCATAGTGTCTTGTGTGTGTTCCTACTGTACTTAGATTACTACCCTAGCATGGTTTTTAAGAGCCGTGCAAACAAGTTTTAGTTGGGTAAATTCCCGAAGCACATGGAGGCAGTGAGCGGTGGAGAGAATTCTTCTCTCACATTATAGGGAGTTGATGTCGCACAATGCACAACTGGCTTTGACCATAAGTTCTTGGCCAAGGCAGACTAGATTTACTGATATCGGTAGTTTCTCTGATGGATATGAGCTTGAAGTCAGCATGAATTATCGAGTTATTGGGAGTCTGACGGTTTCCACCTCCCAGACTCGGTATGCGACTGTCTTAGACGTAGAGACCGAACTGTACGGTGAATGTCATTGGTAGGCTCTAGCAGGGTACGGACGAGCTTTCATGTCGACTGGCTTTCGTTCAATACCTGGATAGCCGTTGCGCACAGCTAGTAACATTGACGGGCTTGTAGGTTAATCCGGTGACGGATTGTTCTAAAAGTGTTTTGGATCAATCGGATATGATCCTAACCTACCACCAGCGTATTGTGGAGTCTTTAGAGTCCCACACAGGGGTTTTTCCCATTCTAACGAAATGATGCAGTGCACGTACGACGATGCATGAGGGGTACAATTAAATATGTTTATATGATACTAAATTTATTAATCAGACGGATGATACTAGCCTGTTTATGATTGAACCGGGTCATTAAATCAAGTGTTGATTTAATAATATTACTTATATGTGATGGTGTGTGTGTGGGTGTGTGTGTGTGTGTGTGTGTGTGTAAACTAGTATTATTGCTTTACTCTTATTCTCTCTCTTTATATGTTACATAAACATGATACATGTCATGTACATATGTTTTGTGATGGCTATCATGCATACACATGACACATATATCTATTTATGTGTTGTTTTTCTTTTAATCTCATTTTTCCTTTTTAGTGCATAATATGGACATGAGGTGGAAGTTTATTAGCTTCCACTCTCATGCATATAACACTTGGACGAAAGTTGAAGGATGAATAATATGAAAAGAATATTGATTATTCTAGCCATAATATTCAACACACTTCTCTCTCATCCAAGGTTATGCAATAAAGAAAATTAAGAATACAAATGAAAAGGAAAAAAAGAGAAGAGAGAGCAAACATGAGTGTTTACAATCTACATCTCTCTTATTTTGATATTTTGTAATGACTCTGAAATCACTGTACAAATATAACTTGTTCAATATATATAAAGGGTATCTCAGCCTGATTAGGAGTTATAAGTTATTTTTATTCAATAAAAGCAAGAAGTAAGTTGTAGCTCATTGGTAAAATCTTTACACTGTTGTGACATAGCTTGTGTGTTCGAATCCCATCAGCCCTAATTATTTTTAATATTTTTTTAAACTTTTCGGAAGCTCAAGAGTTGCATGTGCAATACACGGAGAATTGAAAATTTTCAGAAAAATCAAACGGAATAAATGAAGAGTTAAGACGGATTAAAACACATGGCATGAATCTCGAGGCAGATAGCCAAGATCTGACCGTCCAAATCGTCCCAAAAACCGCTACCAGCGACCAGGATGAGTCCAAATGACTTTGTGGTTCCCCCGTGCACCTCTTCAACTCTCCTATACTCCTCTGTAATGTTTGATTTCTCTAAATTAAACCAGAGACCCTTCATTTTCCTCTTTAATCATATTTTAATTCTTTTTAATTCAAATTCTTTTACTCACACGCCCTCATTTCTACACTATAAATGCACTCCATCCCCTAGCACTCTCCATTCTGAAAATCTCTATCAAAAATTCACTAAAAAATCTCTAAGTTCAAGAAAAGTTAAGCCTAGTTAAGTGGAGTTAGCAATCGAGTTCATTCCGGTGAAGACCGGAGCCACTCCCAACAATACCAAGATGCCACGAAGACACTTTCTATTTTCCTTACTCTATTCTCAACGCTACATAACCCGTAAGTCCTTATTCTTCTCTTTCATTTCGACTTACATCGCATTCTAAAATCATGTCGACAAAATGGAGTTAGCATTAATACCACTTCTTTTAAACACTTTTATCAATTTGAATAGGTCAAATAAGTTATACCAATCCTCTAACATCACTTCAAAATATTGTTCACATTATTTACTTTTTATATAGTTAAAATTTCATGCGGATTAAACACAAATCGAACAATTTGAGAAAAATACCATGAACTTTAAAAATACTCTTTTTCGATAACTAGCCTATATACCTCTTGGAAAATTCACGAGATAACGACCTACCCCACCACATACATTATAGTTTCATAGCAAGATATTTTATATGTAGGTTTAATTTAAAGAATACGGTTTACAGTAAAATACCATTGTTTTTACAAATAAACTGTCACGTCCCGCTTCCCAGTAAATGGGAACGATGACGTGATAAGCCCGCGACATATTTATTCAGAAAAGGTCATTCCCTAAATAAATATACTAAGCGTATTGAAATAATAATACACAATGCAAGAATAAATAGAGACTGTACAATTTTCAACAAATATCTTTATTTATATTCAAACTTAAAATATTTACAGATGCATGAGTTCAACTGAAAAAGTAAATACAATAAAAGAAAATTCCTAAACAAATGGCAGACATAAGCTGAAGAAAAAGATAGCTAGTCTAAGCCTGAGTCATGATCTGGTAGTACCCTCCTCTGTAGCGTCCACCTTCTCGGTATCTGAAATACCCGTCAGCGAACTAGCGCTCGGTAAGTCCCAAAGGTAAAAGTGGAAAGTGAAATACTACATATGACGAGTAAAAGTATATGTAAATGAGCACGGTATATCTACTATAGGTATCTATATGGTCATTATTTTAACGTTAAGTTCCATGTGTGAATGTCAACGCAACCGTAAAAGTATTCACGAGCTCAAGAGTGGGGCCCCAGGAGTAAGGAAACACCGGCCCATTTCATGTGTTAGCATCGAGACTCTAAGTTGTGGAGGAGTCGACCCGACTGAGATTCGAGTAAATAGAAAAAATAGGTTAATACGGGACTCCCGAACCTCCATTGGATTCACACAAGAAATGGAGTATAATATATATTATAACTGTAAGATATCCTTAGTTAATTTGCTTGGTCCATTATAACATGTCTTGATCGAAACCATAGATTGCAAAAGTTGAAGAATGAAGTCGATTAAGTCCAGTAGAATGCGAGTCATGTCAATTGCAATCCTGAGTCGAGTCGAGTCGATTGATTTCGAGTTAACGTTTAAGTTTAGGTTCGAGTTGGATTAGAGTTCGAGTTTGGATTCGAGTTCGTATTCGAGTTATAGACATTTCTTGTAAATAGATTTAACTGTTGAAATTCTTAAGTTCGGAAGTAATCGGACAATTGCCGCATATGGACGGCAAGATTTATGCCATTTTCCAAGACAATTGTCATTGATGACTCCGTTAATTTGCAGTGTTGTCTAATAATCTGAATAAGCAAGCACTCACTTTTTCCGGCTCCTTGGTGCTCAAGAGAAATGATACCGCTTAAACCTATGTTAATCTAAAGTCTTTAAATATTTATTATTGTTATTTACATTGTATTTATATTGCTTGCATTTCTTGAGAGGGTTTTATGAAAAATACTTTAATATTGTTTAAAAATAAATCTCGAGAGTGATTTATAATATTTAGAGATTTTATGAACATGTATTTTAATTTTATTGGTATTTTGGTGATAAAATCTAGTTTTTAAAACTTTATGGTATTTTTTTGAAAACTACTACTTTTGGAACTTATTGGTATTTTATTAAAAATTTAATCTTTCATTTGAAAAATATTTTTTTTTCACAATTTTTTTTATTGAAAATATGGTTTCATAATTTTATATAATTTTCCAAAGTTTAATTTGTTTTTAAAAAGTCGTATTTCCTTTAAATCGCATTTAGGCGTAATTGCAAAAGGCTTTCAAATATCGATTAAAAATGTATTTTTACAAAATGATGTTATTTTATTGAAAATTATTTCATTTAGATGAAAAATTCTAACCAAACATCGTACTATGAATCAAAAGTGTGCGTGTAGGGTAGGTTGTTACCCCGTGAATGTTCTAGAGGTATGTATGATTAATTATCGAAAAAGGGTATATTAAAGTTTTTGGTATATTTGTGTCAAATTCGATATATGTTCTATTTAACGAGAAATTCTAAATATGTGCAAAGTTAATTATATGAAAATTATTTAAAGGTTATTGTTACAAGTTTTTTGTGATCTATGTAGCATGATAATGATAGTAGAAATATTGTAAAGAGAGTGTGATTATGCTAACACCACTTTTTATCAATTTTGTTTTCAAGGAACGATTTGAGATGAAACGAAAGACAGGAAGAAATGACTAACTTGTTTTTTGTTAAGAGAAGAGAGGAAGAAGGAAAGGGTCTTATGGCGTCGTGTTTGTTCCCCTTCGAATGACGGCTCGTAGACTAGGACGTCTAGGCTTAAGATTCGGGGCAGATACTATTTGGTTTTATCCATCCACCTCTCCGAAGATACCAAGTTGATTTATGGCACCGTGTATCGGAGGTTTAAATGGATGCGGCCGATGTAGAAGACTTCGTCAGATTCCCCCTCGTCTGAGGGGTTTTTGATAGTGGGGACGCTCTTCCCTGCAGGCACAAGCCCCTGCAGTTAATTACGCTACCGCATCGCGGTAACAATTTTCTCCTTCTCCAAAATTTCACTTCATGTCGTGGGTATTTGTTTTGTTTGTGGTTGCCCGTGGATTATATACGGAGACTAATTTATGTCGTCGCCCGTAGGACGTGGATTAGTCCAAATTCGTATTTTCTTAGATTTGGGTTTGGGTTTTGGTTTAAGGATACGTTAGCCATCTTGAGGCTAAGATCAACTTAAACGTTCTTTAAGGATACGTTAGTCTAATCTCCAGACTAAGATCAACTTAACGAGATCATTTGGATCCGACGAGAGAGCAATTGGCTCTATTGTTTAGTTTAATGACATTTCGGTCGATTTCCAGTTTAGGGACGTGGTGGTCCAACATTCCCTTTTGAGGACGAACATTAGTTTAAGGACATTTCGGTCCAACGTTCCCATTTTAGGACAAATATTAGTTTAAGGACGTTTCGGTCCACGAGTTTAAGGACCCCGCAGTCCGTATCGATGTGTGGTTGTCGGGACCCCGTCACTTCTCTGACGACGTTGAAGCATTACAACGACAAGTGTCAGAGGAGTTCATAGATGTACCCTTGAACCGGATGTAAATTGATTTAAGGAAGCAGTCATGCTCGGTCAATTTAATTTGAGGACATACGGCCAGAATTAGGCTAAGTCCAGTTGAGAATGTTCAGCATTTTTATTTCTGGTTGGCTTGTTAGGCCTTGGCTTATGCTTTACCCTTTGTTTGATAATGCATAGCATTAATCTTGGTCCCTATTAGACCTTTATTTGGGCTCTGCTTATTTTTAAATGATGCACAGCATCTGTTTTGGTCTGGAAGACCTTTGTTTGGGCTCTGCCCCCTTTTTAAAAATAATGCATTGCATTTAATTAGGCCTGTTAGGCCTTTTTAATTGGGCTCGACCCTTCTTTTCAATAATGCAGTACATTAATTCTCTGGCACTGGCCATGTGGCCTGTCAGGCGCTTTGCGCTAATTAATGAGTGCACGCGCATGTGGAGGTGACACATGTCACGCTCTGGTGAGCACAAGTGCGGTGCGCTACGCCAGTGCGCTGCGCTGTTGCGCTGCTGACACGTGGCGCGCTCTGGTGCGTTGCGCCAATTTAAGAGAGCAGTGCTCTAGTTTAAAAGCGCATAGCGCAAGCGGTTCTGGAGCTGACATGTGGCGCTCTCTGGTGGCTTGCACCAACCCAGGAGCACAACAGTGCAGATTTACAAGTGCAAGGCACTTTTAATTATCTTGATCTAATTTTGGATCAAAGAAAAGAATCTTTTAAGATTTCAGAACCAATGGTTCATCAAAAGGCAATGCATTTATAGATCAAATGATCTGTGAAGTAATACTTCTTTTTTATTTATCATTTTTTATTGAAGATCTTTGATCTTGTTCTTAGATCATTGATCTTTTTTAGAAGAAAATTCTTCTTTTTCTAAAGGTTTTTACCTTTTTCTTTCTTTCTTTCTGAATTCTTCTCAAAGTTCTTATAAGAGCTCTTGTGAATTCTCTCTGTGTTTTTCTCTCTATTCAATTTGGAGTCTAGGGGCCTTTATATAGTGCCATTTGATTTGTTAAATTAGTTAAAGAGATCTTTCTCTGAGTGATTTAGAGATTTTTCCCCACCGCTGGATCTTTGATCCAAGGGCTTCTATTTTACAGAAGAGAATCTTATTGTTATAATAAGATCAGAAAGATCTTCCAGAATTTTTCTGTTTGGCGCAAGCGTACAACTGCGCCAGTGCGACCACGCCGGCGCGGTAGCCGCGCACCGCGCCGGCACGACCGCACCTGCGCGTGTCGCGCAGCGCAGAGCGCAATCCATCTGAAGCGTTGCTTCCTTTATTTTTATCTTAAATAGAGCCTTGCTCTGATTGGGTGCGCTGCCTTGGGCGCTGCGCTGGCGTATCAGCTTTTGACACGTGGCGCGTTGCACGCAGCGCAAGGAATTTGAAGCGTTGCTTCAATTTTTGAATTTTTGAAATTCAAACAGAGCTTTGCTCTGATTGGGGGAAACAAATGCCCCCCACCGTTGCGCTCACGTGGCGCACACGTGAGAGTAGCGGGGGCAAGATCCTGGCCGTTGGATCAACTAAGGAGTTGAAGGGGCGCAAGTGCCTATAAATAGGACCCTTGGTCCTCAGTAGATGATTACCATCTTTAAGAATTTTGATTTTCAAAACCTTGCTCTTGTTTTCAAGAACTCCAGAGACTTGCTCTCATTTCCAGAGTTAGAACCTTTAGAAAAACTTTAGGTAAAATCTTAAATTAAATTAAATTAATTTTAATTAATCTTAACCAACAGAGCTTTGCTCTCATAGATCTTCTGATCTAAAGAAAATCCTTTTGGGGTTTCACCAACAGAGCCTTGCTGTCAAGAATCGATAGATCTAAAGGGATCTTGTTTCAGGGTTTTTAACCCATGAACAGAGCTTTGCTCATGGACAAAACATAGGTCTTTTGATCTAAAAATGAAGAACTCTTAAGAGTTTTCATGGATCTTTAAGATCCCAATTTTTTTAAATTTTTTTAGGAGTTAAATTTTCCTTTTGATGGATTTTTTTATCATTATTACAGAGCTAGGCTCTTTTAGGGAATTTTATCCCTTTGAGACCAGAGCTTGACATGTGTCACTCTGTGACAGAGTTTTGCTCTGAAAGAGGAGATTTTCTCCTTATCTCTAGGGATTTCTCATTAATGAGAGTATTCTTTTGGGGATCTCCTCATTAATTGACAGTTTCATCCAATGATGGGGCTATCTTATTAACTGATGCACTGTCATCTAGATTTTATGGGTCCACCTTTAGTCCCCTATACCAACTGCATTGCAGTGTGGTATAAATTTTAAAATGCCAAGCGTTGGAATTACAACACTGACGGTTGATTTTTGTCCCTCCGCAGGAAACATGTCTGCTGACCTGTCATTCCCATTTATTCGCTCAGAGGAAGGATTCCCTGAAGCGTCAGTGGATCGGGAGGTGCTCGCCCTCATTAAGAATCATGATCCCGAGCACAAAAACCTTCACCTGTGGGGCAGGTGGTATAATCATCAAGGGTCGCCGAAGCTTCGGTTCTGCGATGCCGTCTGAGCCCATCTTGTCGATCCCCTATGCGGACGAACCCCCGGTGAAGTATGTTGTGGAGGTCAAGAATTGGAATTCGGAGGATCTTCTCCAGCCTGCAATTGGTGCCATTCCCATGCAGCTGCCGATGGCCGTGGACATTTTGGGGAGGCGAATATGTCAGGGTGAGGCACGCCCTTGGGGACAGGCTTACAACATTGGATTGACCCCGCGACAACTGGCCGGATATCTGCAGTGGGCAAGATATATCTTATCAGTGAAGAGGATGCATCTGATAAAGATCGGTTTGTACTCCGCAATCTATGTCTCACTGTTTGAGTACTCCGCTCCTCCGACGTGGTGGGTTAAGGCCTTTATCGAACAATGGAATATCCCCACCCACACCTTCCTTATGACGGACAGGGAAGTCTCCATCTCCCTGGAAGAGTTCGTAGAAATCTCGGGTTTGCCGGTGAGGGGGGAGCATTACAAGGAGCTGCTTCCTCCTGACGAATACGTCTTAGCCATCAAGCCGCTGGTGTTTGATTTGACACCGGAGAATGCTATTCAGCACCAGTTTCCGGGGTTGGTGAAGGTGCTGAACATATACGAAGGGCTCTATCTGGAATCAGGCATCCAGGGAGTCAGTCTCGCAGATTTTATCGCCCGCTTCTTTCGACCAGAGATTCTATCGGAGCGAAGTGAAAATTTCTCCAAGCTCGATGACCCTTTCGGCTTCGGATTGGATCGTCGACCAATATCGGAAGACGATCAGAAGGATTTCTATCTCCCTGACGCCGCCATCATGCCTTTGTCAGAAATCGCCGCCTCGGGTATTGATGAGGAGACCTTCTTTTTAGGGTTCCTAGGATTGTGGTTGTGCAGCTTCGCGCTCCCCATGCACCCGCGCTACATGCGGCCGTCCATTTTATACCCAGCACATCGGATGGTGGTCGGCCTGCAGTTGTCAATAGGAATCGCCGGGTTGGCTCATCTATAAAATGGACTTAGCGTGGCGGCGGACGCTAATGAACCTGGGGTGCAGCCTGCCAATTTCCCGATGCACTACTTCACTTCGTGGATGAAAATGCATGTGCACGGGGTATTCGGCGTCCATAAGAGCCCTTCGTTTTTTGAGAGGTCCGGACTCCCAAGAGTCATACGGCTGATCGGCGCCTCGATCGTGAATGCGCCTCTGTGGGAGGCTAGGGGGTTGCTCCTTCTTCCACACCTGGAATGAGCGGACTACCTCGTGCTACCGCGGACGTGCCACCAGCCCCCCGTGCTCCAGTGGAGACAGTAAACGTGGTTTCGCCGGAGTCCGTCATGGGCGGGAATATCGGGACCCGCCGCCCTAAGGTGCCTGCGAAGCGCAAGTTGATCTTGGGTGCTCCCAAAGCAGGCAGGCAGAAAAGGAAGAAGAAGTCGATCCTCTCTGCTGACGTTGTGTTCGGTCAAGAACCCCATGCTCCCTATAGCGAGGCCCTGGGTGAGTACGGGACCAACAAAGGATTAGTTATGCCGCCGGACGATACTAATCTAGCGGCCGCCATCGCAGCTTCAGAGCGATTGACGAGGCGCGACGCGTGGCTAGCTAAGCTTGCGCAATCGGGTAATTACTAGTCGCATTTTTATTGCATCGTATCTTTATTATTGTCTTTGACTAATACTTTCCCCCTCTTTAAACAGGCATCACCACTGAAGAAGCCATTGCTGCTTCTCTCAAAACCTTTCAAGAGGAGGAGCGACTCAGAGCATCCTTAGGGCTCGGTATATTTAGATTCATTAAGTCTTTATTCTCCTTTGTTATGGTAAATCTTGTAAGTCTACGGTAGTGCCCCGGCCGTCTAACAGACGCCAAATGCGGAACAAAAACTTTTTAACTGGCGCCATCGTATACTATAACCCGGATATGCCATTATTGCTAAACTAATAAACTACAAAGTGGGTAGAAATGTTATACCGAATGATCCGAGTCCTTTGTTCTTTAACCATCATCCCACGCTTTGTTGCGGCTGCTCCGGTCTCGTCGATCTCCGATCTCCTCGTCCAGGTTGCACCACATCAATGGATCTTTAAACGGGCTCCCGCTTCTGACCCGAGGCAACTTGGTCATCAAGTCTGCCAAAAGAGAAGACCAAGATTGATGTAGAGAATGAATAGAACACTTTGTCTCACTTCGTCCAAAGCCATGGACGAACGGTTAATGAAGTTGCCATTTGAATCGGGTAAATGAGAAATTGGCATATCAAAATTCCATGAACCTAAACTTTCATAATCTTTTTCCAAATGAATCCAATCATGCATTTCTAAGAGGGGCCGGCCACTTCTTGAAGAGGTGGGGAGTGAGTGTAGAATGGGGGGTAACCATTAGCACTTAATGAAAAAGAATGAGTCATGATAACACCTTGCATATCATTAATGCAAATGAAGATGCATTAACCTAGTCACCATAAACATTAAATGAACAATAAATGCACTAATGAGTCACTTAACACCTCATCATCCTAGTCACTATTTCTAGAATCTTCTAGAACCTCCCACACTCATCAAGAAAAGATAAATCCGTCTTTAACCGAATGTTAAAGACGGGTGATAGAAAACAGGAAACTGGCAACTTCCAAAAGCGATCCCGAAACGAATTTCAGGATAACCCCGTAACAGTATAAACATACCCGCATTTGTATTACGACCGAATACAAATGCAACTGAGACAAAGATATTATATTTACTTAACATAATACATGGATCGAGCTTAAACCAAAACCCACCAGTATTATCTGCCCGAAATATGACACGTGCGTAAACGCACGTGCATTTTCCGAACCCTGCCATAAAACCATACGGCCTCTACAACGTTTCGTCCGAACTTAGGAAACTATCTGTGGGGGACTCTAATGACTCATCAGTAACATGGTAGTGGGTTTAACCACGAACCGTCAGCGGCACTAGCTGTGCGTAACGGCTGTTTATGTATTGACCTCAAGGGAAGCCGATGAGCGAACTAATCCTGGAATGCTACTGAGCCTAACAGTGACAATATATATACATTCCGATCCGTTCGTCTATGAGTATCGCATATCGGCTTAGGGGGCTGGTAACGTCAGACCCCCAAAAGCAGTATAAGTCGTGTCGGAGTGTAGCCCAAAAAACACCCTGAGATACTACTGGAGTACCTACCAATAAATCTCCTGCCACGGCCGTGGGCTTTGTGTAATGGCTCTCTTAGACACAGCGCGATCTCACCCCCAATACCGGGAGAGACGAATCCCCTACCGATCCGCTCACTTGCCTCCATATGGCTCGGGACTGTATCCAAAAAATACCTGTTTTCACGACTCCTTTGAACCATGGTAGGGTAGAAATCAAAGCACAGTGGGAACTCACACGAGACAAATGACGACCTCAGGTCGATGAACTAACATGTACACATGTCACCAGGGAACTGCTATCTGACGATAGGTATAATACCAACTAGCAGGTTCCCGGCGAGTCCTATCCGGTGTACTCATAACCCAATAAGCACCTGTATACATCTTAGGTGATCCAACTGACACCACTGATCGCCATCATACTGTTGATAGTCAAGCAAGATCCTAAGGGCTCTATCAATGTGTAACAGTGATCAATCACCTGAACATGTACATGACTGATAAAGGCAAACCAGATAGCATACTATCATCTCGAGTAAGACCGTCCTACCGGTATAGGTCCTCCGCAATCATTGCAATCACGTGTCTGCGATCCAATAATTGACTTTGAGGGCACTATATCCAACAATCTCCCACTTGCACTTAAGGCTAATTATTGCGATGTCGCATACTCAAAGCCCGTGTGATACCGAACACCCAACTCCTCTACTAATCAGTTTCATAAAGCCCATTTGTAAAACTATTGTGTTCGAGAAATAGCCTCAGTGAGTGGATCCGCCCTGATATTTTTTTCTATGTCTCTCTTAATTTCAAGTTCGCGGAGAAAGCCATCTCCTGAATTGAGTAATACATGTCTTAGAATATATATGGATATCTGATGGGACCTAGTTCATAAATGAACTCCAAATCCAAACTTCTTAGACTGTATCGATAACTGAACCTAATCAGTATCCAGCACCATGCCTCCCACAGTATCCTCTTGGAACACCTGTCCATAATACCGCCCTTCTTCGTCAGAGGGAAAATTATAACTCTGACAATCACTATGTCATCTATGTCACCTTTGAAGCCTGAAATGATAACCGTCTCCCGAAGGAGGTTGCCGTCATCAAATCCATAGAACATCCACTTATGTTCTAAAACTGCCTCCTTATGTTTCTCCAGGATTGGATTAATAAAAACTGATTGCATCTAGTGCAAAATAAAATCTGGTGTGGTACTTGACATCTCACGATTGACTCAGTTGCCTAAGCAAGTTATCTGCCAATCATATACATTTCTCTCCCCTTTAGTCTGTAAGACACCTTTAGAGAGGGTGACTCCATTATCTGCAGGTACACCACAATGCCAGGAGTCAACTATTCTAAAAAATATCAGAATACTGTCAAAGTACCCACATTGGGAAACTACCCAAATCTTGATCTAAAAGCATAGATCTAGAAACCAGAATGTCAGATATTATATCGATATCCTGTCTGGAGAAACAACTGTGTGACGACCACAGTACAACCGATCATAGTATAGGAATTTTATTTCCTACTCTATGTATGTCATCCAAATACCATGACATCACACCCTACTACCTTCTTAACAGATCCATCTCCTATTCTGATGAAGTCAAACCCATGACAGTCACATCAAAAATAGATGATCTGTCTCCGCTATATCTACTCTAGTCTATAAATAGACATAAGCTACTTGTCCACTATACTTCCGCTGCTCCCACTGACTACGACAACCCTCTGGCAGAATAATATATACGTGCACATCTAAAGCTAGTTTAGAACGACGCTATACTTATCCTCCTGCCGGGTCTCATAGTCTGGAACAACAGTAGTGTCAAGTTTGGGTGAACAAGAACCTCCCTGTCACCGTCCTTGAGGCTACCGAAGTACCTCTCGGGTGTCTGAGATTACCCACCATATTTGCGGAGTGGCTAATGGAATGTCAAACCTGATTGAATGTTTAGGTCCTATTAAATTTTCCGTAATCGTTTGTGGTTCTGGAATCACTTCTAGTTCTACCATACTCCCACTACTGTTTTCTGAAAAAATCCATTTTACTAAAATGTGGCGAGTCAAGAACAATATCACTATTGATCTTCCAGATGGTAGAAAATCAACCCTCGTCAAAGCCAGGGTCAACCCACAAACTGCCATTACAGAAACATGCCTTGAGTTATCCAGAATCTGGTTTTAAGCATAAGCTGGACAACTCACCGTACCTTAACATCGTTAAGATATGAACCATTCTATATCCAATATAGAAACTTTGGCACTTATTTAATTGAAACCAGATTCTAATCATGCAACTGTCTCCAGTGCATATCAACTTAATGGAGAGAGGCTAATCAGCATTACTCAACTTAGGAATCCATCCAATTATGAGTAACCTGAAAGAGAAACAAGTTTCTCAAAACCATTACTATCAACTGAATACCAATCACAAGAATCTACATCTTCGATCTCTTTGAAGAATCCCGATACTTGCGACATCTGGTCCTCTACTTTATTCTTATACCCACAACTTCTCAAAACTTAGACATTGTATTTCTACGAAACACTTGTCTAAAAACTAGAGAAGTCATAAGTAAACAGAACATAGTACGAGGACCTACCCCTTTGTCCTGATGGACACTAGACAACATACAATACTCTGTATAAGTCCGCTGAGTTGAATAACTCAAAACCTGTGCGTCGTAGGTTGAAAATTGTACCTAGGCGATTTCCTTAAATATCACCAATTACAACGAATTCCGATATAATGAGGATGATCACCTTATTCCCAATAACTTACTCCCACTCATCATCTGTAAAACCATACAGATGTGAGAATCATACTTTGTAAATACATACCCTGGAGTAAGTATCTAATCGGGAAAACAGTTTTCCTTTAACAATGCACAGCGAAACTGAAACATGAAAATGTTTCGTAGGGGTATCCTGGTATTCCTAGCAATGCCTCTTCCATAATCCAATTCATGACTATAACCGTATATTTCTTTGTCATCTCTCCAAATCCCTTTATTTGTCTTTAGTCATTACCTTTTGTACACCATCATTAGGCTAAATGGTTTTCTTCCTTCCCAACCGTTCGGCACCAGCCTATGGTTTGGAAGAAGACTATCCAGTAAGCATAATAGGTGTACCCTCCTAATCCTAGGAGTACTCGCAACTTGAGAGAAGGTGATGAAAAGACAACTGAATAATACCTTATTCTATTTCTCCCGAACTGGGGGAAAAAGCAAAGGTGAAATAGGAGTAGCAATGAAGTGTGCGGTTTGGTCGTGAATGATAACAGTCGCAATTTACTTTGCCCTCTTTACAATCCCTTTATTTTGTCTTTAGTTATTACCTTCTGTACACCCTACTTAGGCTGATTGGTTTTCTTCATTCCCTACCTTTCGGCACCTGCCTATGGTTTGGAATAAGACTATCCAATAAGCGTAATAGGTGTACTCTCCTAAACTAAGGATCCCTCGCAACCTGAGAGAAGGTGATAATAAAAGACAACTGAATAAACCAATTCTATTTCTCCTGAACCTGGATCCATCCTCGAAGAAGTCCCTTCGAGTTCGTATATAACCATACGATGGATCTATCCAATGGAAGTGGATGTCCATAGTAATACGGGGTGTTCTGAGAAATGCAAAGGGTAAAAGAAGGAGCGACAATGACTTATGCAACTCGGACAATCCAAAAGCCAGTATTTTAAGAAGGTTCGATCAACTTGGTCGCTGAGTTATAGTCTAGGGTCGGTCAAAGGTCGCTGCCAAAGGGAGACAGAAAAGAAACACTCTGCGTGCACTCTAACCTAGATCAGAATGGTTATCACTTTATCTAATCAGGAAACCTCCCACTATACTGTCAAATTCTCCTCCAAACCTAAAAGAAGAATCAATCGGGATCACCCGAAGAGTAAACTAACTCATCGGTGGGAATCGGGATCCAACTCTCATCGCATGATAACGTGACGGAATCCACTCACGTTATCACACTCCAGAAGGTATGCGCATAACTGGTGTGTTTCAGTTTCTTTAGAAACTCCCGATATGATTTTTGCCCCATGCTCTTATGACCTTGGCGTTGGTCAAAATGTCATAAGTCACATGCCAAGTTCTACCCGTCACTATCTTGTCAATTTGAACCCACCCGCACATGCCCTTGATGTTGGCTAAAATGTCAGAACGACTGTCCCAAACCAACTCACCTATCTATGCAACAAATGAATACCCAGCAGCTACCAAACACTATGCCTTAGCGTTGGTCAAAATACATAGCTTGAATACTACTGAATACCCAAAAGAAATGACGGAGGTCTACGGCTTGTTTTTGACGAAAAACCTTTAACGTAACGAACTTGATATCGCTGAAGGAACCTGATAGCTTTTTATAAAAGTATAGTGGCGAAAAACCTTTGCTAAAGAGGTCACTCCCGGTGAAGGGATCTCGGCTCTTTCCTCGTGGAATGAGGTGCAGGATATTCCAACTGAATACCGCAATGCAAAGCAACCTGTAATCGACTATAGTGAAGTTATTACCCTGACACAAACTTCTTCCCAAGGGGTCATTCCCGGTGAAAGGATATCGGCCCTTGCCTCGTCGAATGAGGTGCAGGATATTCCAACCGAATACCGCTATGCAAAACAAAAGGAAACGTCTTTGTAATAACACTTTTAAAACTGTTCCAACAACTGCCAAACAGGTTTGTTTTCCTTTGCATTGATCAGAATCAATGCAGTCCCATCAATTAATCACAGCATAGAAGAACGAAAATATAATGTACGTATATGCCATCCGCATTCGCCACTGGGTCCCGTCATTACCCATTAGGTTACTTAACTAACGACAAAGCGAGGACTGGACTAGCGCGGGTGAAAAACATATACAACATCTAATAGTATATATACCAATATACAATAATCGCTACAGGAGTGATAATATGCAACATTACAGAAAAGTAATAAGCATCATAGAACAGTACAGATAATCTGGGATCCCCGAGTTTCACAGAGCCGCTATTGAAACCCGATGTTCCCATGGTCGTGTGGATAGCCTGTGCAATGAAACCTAGACCCCTACGGGTGCGGCAAGTTACCCGCCAAAACCTGAAGCGAGGCAGCCCCCTACAGCATAGTGAATAGACCACCCAGCACTTCACGGAATCCGGTAACTTGATCACCCCTCCTTGGGTCAACCTGTACCCCCTATGAGTGCGGCGAATAGTCCGCCAATTCTAGAGTGGGGCCTCTCTGCCTCTCAAAGCCATGAGATGCGGACTCGTTGCCCTCCAGAACTCGGCTATACGTGCACCCCGTCATGGGGTAAACCTAGTACAGAAATAAATAATATGTAAAACGGGAACATCGACCTCAGCCCGGTCGTGCCCCAAAAGAATATTATACAAACAGCCAGTGACGGCAGTCCACATGTTGGACGCTCGCCCCGCAATATCAAATGTACAAATAAATCCAAACTCCACTACCATTGCACACTGCTATCCACCACAACAAATCCGTAACATCACAGCACAACACAGAACATCAACGCGAATGTCACGTTCGCAAACCCGTCTAAAAGGACTATAGCAATTAGACGTGGTTTACCGCTCGAATGACATTCATGATCGGAGATATAATTTAAGTAATGCAAACTAACAAGTTTAAAATTTCGATCGACCAAACTTCCCGAAGTGGGCCCCACGTACATCTGCTATACACTAATAAAATATTGGCCCAAAAGAAATATACCATAAACCATAATTTTCTCTGTAGAACTTACTGTAGAAAATTGGAGTTCCAATCTCACAAAATGGTGGCGGATTCACGGCCAAACCCTTGTTTAGGCCGTGGATCCGCGGCGGTACTGTGGAGTTGGGCCACCAAATTTCACCAGTTTTCTTATAAAAGCCTGCTCGATTTGCTAGTATACTCAAAATAATTTTTAGACCGTTTTAAAAATCGACAGAAACTTTTGTACAGAAAATTGTAGTTTTCGAAATTCCGTTTGATCGATATTTTAAACGCGTTAACATAAAATAGTAAAGCTTATTGGCGATGCACTGATACCACTGTAAGTCTACGGTAGCGCCCCGGCCGTCTAACAGACGCCAAATGCGGAACAAAAACTTTTTAACTGGCGCTATCATATACTATAACCTGGATCTACCATTATTGCTAAACTAACAAACTACAAAGTGAGTAGAAATGTTATACCGAATGATCCGAGTCCTTCATTCTTTAACCATCATCCCACGCTTTGTTGCTGCTGCTCCGGTCTCGTCGATCTCCGATCTCCTCGTCCAGTTGGCACCACGTCAATGGATCTTTAAACGGGCTCTCGCCTCTGACCCGAGGCAACTCGGTCATCAAGTCTGCCAAAAGAGATGACCAAGATTGATGTAGAGAATGAGTAGAACAGTTTGTCTCACTTCGTCCAAAGACATGGACGAACGGTTAATGAAGTTGCCATTTGAATCGGGTAAATGAGAAATTGGCATATCAAATTTCCATGAACCTAAACTTTCATAATCTTTTTCCAAATGAACCCAATCATACATTTCTAAGAGGGGCCGGCCACTTCTTGAAGAGGTGGGGGTGAGTGTAGGAGGGGGGTAACCATTAGCACTTAATGAAAAAGAATGAGTCATGATAACACCTTGCATATATCATTAATGCAAATGAAGATGCATTAACCTAGTCACCATAAACATTAAATGAACAATAAATGTATTAATGTGTCACTTAATACCACATCATCCTAGCCACTATTTCTAGAATCTTCTAGAACCTTCCAAACTCATCAAGAAAAGATAAATCCGTCTTTAACCGAATGTTAAAGACGGGTGATAGAAAACAGGAAACTGGCAATTTCCAAAAGCGATCCCGAAACGAATTTTAGAATAACCCCGTAACAGTATAAACATACCCGCATTTGTATTACGACCAAATATAAATGCAACTGAGGCAAAGATATTATATCTACTTAATATAATACATGGATCCAGCTTAAACCAAAGCCCACCAGTATTATCTGCCCGAAATATGACACATGTGTAAACGCACGTGCATTTTCCGAACCCTGCCATAAAACCATACGGCCTCTACAACGTTTCTCCCGAACTTGGGAAACTATCTGTGGGGGACTCTAATGACTCGTCAGTAACATGGCAGTGGGTTTAACCACGAACCGTCAGTGGCACTAGCTGTGCGTAACGGCTGTTTATCTACTGATCTCAAGGGAAGCTGATGAGCGAACTCATCCTAGAACGCTACTGAGCCTAACAGTGACAATGTATATACAGTCTGGTCTATTCGTCTATGAGTATCGCATATCGTCCTAGGGGGATGGTAACGTCAGACCCCCAAAAGCAGTATAAGTCATGTCGGAGTGTAGCCCAGAAAACACCCTGAGATACTACTGGAGTACCTACCAGTAAATCTCTTGCTACGTCCGTGTGCTTTGTGTAATGGCTCTCTTAGACACAGCGCGATCTCATCCCCAATATCGGGAGAGACGAATCCCCTGCCGATCCGCTCACTTGCCTCCATGTGGATCGGGACTGTACCCAAAAAATACCTGTTTGCATGACTCCTTTGAGCCGTGGTAGGGTAGAAATCAAAGAACAGTGGGAACTCACACGAGACAAATGACGACCTCAGGTCGATGAACTAACATGTACACATGTCACCAAGGAACTGCTATCTGACGATAGGTATAATACCAACTAGCAAGTTCCCGGCGAGTCCTGTCCAGTGTACTCATAACCCAATGAGCACCTTTATACGTCTTAGGTGATCCAACTGACACCATTGGCTTGTGAGATCGGCCACTGCCCCTCGTCGGGGTCTCGACTGCATACACTAGTCTACTCCGGAGTATCGATGCCCTGTCTCGAAACTCCCACAACTAGGGACCACAATTAAGGATGTACTTATAGACTACCCAACTCTCACGTATATGATCGCCATCATACTATTGGTAGTCAAGCAAGATCCTAAGGTCTCTATCAACGTGTAACAGCGATCAGTCACCTTAACACATACACGACTGATAAAGGCAAACCAGATAGCTTACTATCATCTCGAGTAAGACTGTCCTACCGGTATAGATCCTCCGCAATCATTGCAATCACGTGCCTGCGATCCAATAATTGACTTTGAGGGCACTATATCCAACAAATCTAACCTTTTCTTTGTCTTATTGCAGGGACTGCAGGACCTATTTTGCAAGCCGACGCGGGGACTCTCCCTGGGCCAACTATTGAATTCCCGACCTCATCAGGGCCACCGCGAGAAACCCGACTTGAGACGCCGATGAGAGATGCCTTGAAGGCTCTGGAGGCAACTCTATACGAGGACGAAGACGCCTTGATGAATGAAGCGTCGAAGAGGTCCGTCGTGCCGGCCCGGGAGGAGAGGAAGCGATTGAGGCGCGAGGCGAAGGCACGCAGAGCTGCTTTGGCCGTGGGAGCGGGCCCAAGCACCATTATTCCCACTGCTTCTCCTTCCGAAGGGCCTCCGGTCAGCCTGTCTACCGCTCATAGATAGGCAGCGCGTGCGGTTCGGGAGGCCAACGATCGGTCTACCTCAGGTAATGTATCTTTCAAGATTTTGTTGTAAGAATTATAAACCTATTGGTTCTTACATATCTTATCCTGCAGGGCCAAGTCCAACCGAGGGTAAGGCGGAAACCGTCGAGCCTAAGGGAACAAAGGAAGAGGCACCGGCTGAACCCGAGCCGGCAATGGGTGACGCTGCCGGGGTTGCTGGACCCGAGCTGGGGGATGAGGAAACTGCGCCAGAGAAGGCCATTGATGCCGAACCCGAGGTAGCGGCAGATGAGACGGCTGCTATAATCGATCTTGGGGCAGCAGCGGACGGAGCGCTTGAGATTGGCGACCCCATGGCAACGGCGGAAGAGACAGCAGCGACCACCGAGCCCGAGGGCGTAGCGGGTGGGACGGGCATGATTCCCGAGGACAAGCCGGCCGCTCTTTCTCAAGAGTCTGGCAATGCTTCCATCATTGCTCTCCCCGTCTACGGTCCTCCGCCGTCTCCTGGCCTCGCGAGCATGATGACGGCCCCCGTAGAGTCGGGTGATGAGGCCACGGGAGGTGGACTCATGTCGATGGAGGAGAGAGACGCCTCCGTTTCGGTTGGCGGCTCATTAGGTAAATTTCGAGTTACTTTCCTTTTTTCTTTGTCTTGCAATCCTTCCTGACAGGTGTATCTTTGTTTTTAATGCAGGTGCGGCCAGTGCTGACGCTCCATTGCTCGAGGGAGCGCCGCCAGCTACTGCCTTGGCGATGGCCATCTTTCAGCTTTCTCTCGTACCATCGCAGATGTCGGAAGGTATGGATTCATGACCCTTTAGTTTTATCTTTCGGCCGCACAATTTATGTACTAATGCCGTACTATTGCATCCTTACAGGAGTACTTTTTTATCACCTCTATCAGGTGCTGCGCCCACTTCTCCTTCCCATCGGAGCTCGCTTCTTCCTCCAGCGGCGCTGGTGAGTATAGTTTCCAATTAATGCCTTTCTTTTTTTTCAGTAATAGAATTATTTCTGATGCTTCCTCGCCCTGATTGCAGTGCTACAAATCGAAGGATGAGATGAAAGATCCGTCGCGCCACCGGCCCTCCCGGCTTTGCCGCCTGCTGCAGCTGGTATAGTAAACTATCACATCGATGTCTTCTTATATTTCTTGAACCATCATCTGATAGTATTTTATTTTTTAGCTGTCGTTCCGACTCCGTCACCCTTCGAGTCTCGCATCATAATGCCGGCAGGCCCCTTCCTAAGACATCCATCTTCAAAGAACGCTACGATGAGTTTGGGGATGCTGAGCGGGTACATTGAAGAGCTTGACGCGAGCGCTCCCCCATCTGCTGTAGATTTCGCTGCGGAGGTTGATCCGATACTGGCGACGCTTGTAAATTTTCATAATGAAGGCGTCGTCGAGTTTTGGGTTAATCACTGCAGGGAAATCGAGTCCCGCCTGCATCGACTGGAGTTTATGTGTCCTGCCCCCAAGGTCTTGGCCGCGAGTGCTCAACGGGCGGCATGGATCGAGCAGAGCACTCCTTACTTCCGCCACCTCGAACAAGAAGTTGCTTCAAGGCATAAGGAGTGCGGCGAGACTTCGAGCAAATCTACCCAACTACACGTTATGATGGAGGCAAACGCTGCACAGCTGAAAGTTATCTTTGAAGGCCTTCTGCGATACCTTTCCGAAGGGTTAACATTGAGGCAGCAGCTTGACGTCGTCGAGCGGGATGCACCTAATCATGAGGCATCCCAGCAGGCAGCTGAGGAGCAACTTTCATCCTATCTGCAGAAGCGGGCCCAGGTGGAAGCGGAAGTGGCCGCGGCAGCCGCTCAAGAGGAGGCGTTGAATGAAGTGCGTGAGCAGCTCGCGGATTTGTTAAAGCCATTTCCTTCTCAGTAGCTACTTTTTTGTATCATTATACACTTGTAACCTTTGAATAAAATGTACACATTCTTTATTCTTTTATACGATTCCCCTTGTACTTAACTGAATTCATGAATAAAAATACACATTTTTTTGCAATGTCTTGTGTCATCTCTGCTCTTTCTTCCTTCTTTTATTATCAGTATGCTGTCTCAGTAAACACGGTTGATAGGTGATAGAGCGAGCACCTTGTCTTGGCTTCTTCAAGAGGTAGCGATGGTTTAGGCCGCAGGTTCAAATCTGCTGCCTAAGACTTTTCAACTTTATGAGCCGTGAGGGTCTCATAAAGACTTTTCTCCCTACAGATCGAGAGGATCTCATAGGTGTATTTTCTCCTTAGGAATCATGAGGATTCCTAAGTGTGTTTTCTCTTATAAGTCGTAAGGATCTTATAAGAGACTTTTCCCTCTTATGAGTCGAGAGAACTCGTAAGCGATTGTTTCCCTCCTTGTCGAGATTCGACTTTGGAGAGTGAGACCCGTGGATAGTATGCAAGAGACCGTTTTAGACTGACTTGCAGGGTCCCAGTGCTTAGGAAATAAGTTTTCTAATCCCTGTTGCCTAAAGCTTTATCTTGCAAGTCGAGACGAATCGGGAAGTCCTCGCGAAGACACTAATTTCCTCACGAGTCGAGACGAATCGAGCAGCTCTCGTCAAGGACACTAATTTCCCTGAGTCGAAGTATTTACCGAGGATACTGGTTTCCTCGAGGTTAGAACGAATCGAAATGCTCCAGCAAAGACACTGGTTTCTCTACGGGTCGACGCGAATCAAGAAGCTCTCATCAAGGACGCTAGTTTCCCTGAATTGAGGTATTTGCCAAGAACACTAATTTCCCTGGGGTTGAAACTAATCGAGGTGTTCCTGCAAAGACACCGGTTTCTCTACGGGTCGAAGCGAATCGAGATGTTCTCATCAAGGACACCGGTTTCCCTGATTCGAAGTATTTTTCTGAGGACACTGGTTTCCTCGAGGTTGAAACGAATCGAAGTGCTCCTGCAAAGACACCGGTTTCTCTGTGGGTCGACGCGAATCAAGAAGCTCTTGTCAAGGACGCTAGTTTCCCTAAATTGAGGTATTTTCCAAGGACACTGATTTCCCTGGGGTTGAAACGAATCGGGGTGTTCCTGCAAAGACACTGGTTTCTCTGCGGGTCGACGCGAATCAAGATGTTCTCGTCAAGGAAACTGGTTTCCCTGAGTCGAGGAGGTTGCCAAGGACACTGATTTCCCTGGGGTTGAAACGAATCGGGGTGTTCCTGCAAAGACATTGGTTTCTCTGCGGGTCGACGCGAATCAAGATGTTCTCTTCAAGGACACTGTTTTCCCTGAGTCGAGGAGGTTGCCAAGGACGCTGATTTCCCTAGGGTTGAAACGAATCGGAGTATTCCTGCAAAGACGCTAGTTTCTCTGCGGGCCGACACGAATCGAGGTGTTTTCGTCAAGAACACTGGTTTCCCTGAGTCGAGGTAATGTGTCATTCGGGTTTTATATGAGTTACCGTCAAGACTTGGCTCCGTCTTCTGATGGAGCACGGGGAGGAAAGGTGTGATTCCTTCTTTGTTTGCGTCCCTGGATTGTATACAGGGATTGCTGTGATATCGCCTGTAGGGCAGAAATTTCATTGTATATATTTTTTTATTTTATTTCTTTCCGCGATGCTCTATCGTTTCATCTTTTATATCGCGAAGATCGCGATTGCCCAATCATTTCGGCTATTTTTCGCGGTGCCCAATCATTTCGGCTATTTTGCATGCATACATTTTTACTTGCTGATTTTGTCACAAGTTGCCCCATCATTTCGGCTATTTCGTATGCATTTTTAGCTCGCTGATTTTTGTCGCGAGTGTAGAACTTGGATCTGGTGCCAATCTCAACATCAGCATTGCTATAACTGGAATATTTCCAGGAACGAATCATCATTTGCCATGAAAAGACTTGGAATTTGATATCGATTTAGGCATCAGCATCGCTACCACTGGGATATTGCCAAGAGTGAATCATCATTTGTCTCTGTCGATATCGAACAAAGGTGGCTTATTAAACAGGGTTAGGATCTTGTCGACTAAGGCTTTTGACTTTATGAGCCGTTAAGGTCTCATAAAGGTATTTCTCCCTGTGAGTCGTGAAGATCTCGTATGTGCGTTTTCTCCTTAGGAATCGTGAGGACTCCTAAGTGTATGGTCTCTTATAAATCGTAAGGATCTTACAAGAGTATTTTCTTCTTATAAGTCGAGAGGACTTATAAGGGTTGTTCACCGTACGGACATATCCCTAGTCACGGATGGGACTCGGTTAGGGAAATGTTTATTCGCGCCCGTGGATTGTATACAAGGGTCAGTATTGAACCACTTGTAGGGCATTAATGGAGGTTTTGGGGGTTGCTTAAGAACGGGTTAAGGTTTCTGTAACTTAAGACTTTCAAATCTTATGAGTCGTGAGGGTCCCATAAGAGAGTTCTCCTTACGAGTCGTGAGGATCTCGCAAGTGTAATTTCTCCTTAGGAATCGTGAGGATCCCTAAGTGTGTTGCTTCCCTGTGTGTCATAAGGATCTCACTTGGGTGGTTTCTTCTTACAAGGTCGAGAGGACCTTGCAAGTGTCTTTTAACGAGATTGAGCCCTTTCGGGTTTTCACAAACACTCGCCGGTAGTCCTGCTGTTTTTACTCACGGAGCCCTGTCGGGTTTTCATCCGTGCCCATTTTGCTTATGGACATAACGTCTCTTTTTTTTCTTTTATTCTTTTAATTCTTTTTTCTAACGAGGTCGCGCCCTTTCGGATTTTCACGAACACTCGCCGGTAGCCCTGCTGTTTTTACTCACGGAGCCCTTACGGGTTTTCATCCGTGCCCATTTTTCTTGTGGACATACCGTTTTTATTTATTTTTTCTTCTTCTTTTTTTTAATTCTCTTTTTTTTATCTCGTCAGCCTAAGGATGCGGCGGTAGTAGTTTAAAAACATTTCGGTCGTCAGCTAGTTTTAGGACGTAGTGGTCCGTCATTAGTTTAAGGACATTTTGGTCCATTGTTGAAGAAGTCCGGCTACTACTTATAGAGTTTGGGCTTAGGAAGATAGCGAGCGGACATAGTCATCGTCATCTATCATTGACCTAGGCTGTGACTCATTAGGCGTAGTATTTCTTTAGGAAGCGACCGTTTATTGGTCTGAAAGACCTTTCACCGTGCATATCCATGAGTAGATAGGCTCCACCCTGGTAGACCTTGTCTATGATGTACGGGCCTTCATAGTTTGGCTCGAATTTTCCCAGCTTAACGCAATTGGGGATCATATGTCTTTTGACCACTAGCACGAGTTCGCCTTGGCGGAATGTCCTTGGCCGGGTCAATCTTTCATATGAGCGGGTCATCTTTGCTTTATAAGCCTCCAGATTTTATTGCGCTATGAGCCGGGTTTCATCAAGGGCATCAAGCTCCTCAAGCCGAATGTGAGCATTTTCTTCGTCCGTCAGCTCGTAGTGGACTGCTACTCGTAGAGAGGGTAACTCTATCTCGAGAGGGAGTACTGCTTCTGTACCGAATACCAACGCGTACGGCGTTGTGTTCGTGGCCATTTTGAACTTAGTTCGATACGCCCAGAGAGCTTCTTGCAGTCTTTCATGCCAGTCCTTCTTATTTCAGGACACCGTCTTCTTCACGATCATCGTCAAGGTCTTGTTGAAAGCCTCAGTTAGACCGTTAGCTCGGGGAATATAAACCGAGGAATATCTCCAGTCTATATTATGATGTTGCGTGAAGCGACTGATCTTGTGGCTTCTGTAGGCTGGCCCGTTATCCGAGATGATCCGTCTCGGAGTTCCAAACCGATAAATGACGTGCGTCTTGAAGAAATGGAAGATATTCTCCTTCTTCACTTCCCTCAGCGGTATTGCTTCTGCCCATTTGGAGAAGTAGTCAGTCGTCGCCAAGATGAATCGATGTCGCCTGGGCTTTACTGGTTCGATAGGGCCGATTATGTCAGTCCCCCACATCTCGAACGGCCAGCTAACCACCGTTGGATGTAGTGGATTTGGATGCTGATGGATGAAGTCCCCATGGATCTAGCATGAGTGGCATTGCTTCGCATACTCGAGCCAGTCCTGAATCATCATGGGCTAATAATAACCCATCATTTTAATCTTTAACTTCATCTTCGGGCCTGCTTGGTGAGAACCGCAGAGTCCGTCGTGAACTTCCTGAACGACTCTTTTCGCTTCGTTAGGTCCCAGGCATCTTAACCACAGAGAGTCAAACGACCTCTTGTATAGAAAATCATTGACGAAGGTGAAAGACAGAGCTCCTTTCATAAGCTGATGTCTTGAGGACGCATCTTCGGGCGTTCGATTGGATTTGAAGTAGTCTACAAAGACTTCTCTCCAATCCTCATCCTTTTCCTGCTCATTTATTTGCAGGGTCGTCTGCTTATTCGCTTCCTTTTCCTCGGATGATTCCGGAGATATTTCTGCCGGGGCAAGCACCTGACGGCTTTGTACCACGATTCTTACGTCATCGAAGTTCTTATCAGCCAGTTCTTTAGCGAGCTTGGCTAATGCGTCCGCTTCGCTGTTTTCTGCATGCGGTATGCTTTTCAAAGTGTAGGAAGGAATTTGGGTCAACAGTTGTTGCACCTTTTTGTCGTACTTCACCAACTCTGGTTTGCACGTTTGGTAGTCGCCATTGACTTGACTGACGACCAGTTGAGAATCTCCGTATATGAGAAGGTTTTCAATTCCCATGTCGATGGCGATCTTAAGACCTGCTATCAAAGATTCGTACTCAGCTTCATTGTTCTTCCTCGGCTCTTTCAAGGAGAAAGCAAAGCGCGTAATCCCTCCTTGTGGAGTTACGAAGATCAGGCCTACCCTCGATTTGATTATAGGCGTGTTTTGTTTGCACTTCTTTATGGAAGACGCCCAGTCAAAATAGAGTTCCCACCGGGTATCACTACAGTCGATTGTGTAGGGTTCCTAGGCACACTCAAGAAGTCTCATAAGGCATCAACCATGCCAATTTCAAATTTTTCCGGTGCCGAGAAAGCCTAATATAGATCGTTAACTAGAGAATAAGCGAAACATGCAACTAGTTAACAACTTAACTGCTAAGTGAAAGAAACTACAACCTTTGTAGATCCGGTCCTCCACTTCCTTAGCTCCGTGATGATGTCCTTCCGCTGTACCCATCGGAATCCTAGACTCTCGCGGTGATTCTATCGGAGAAAAGATCGGGCTGAGCCGTCGACTTCGATGCCGAAGATGATCTACGTCGAGGCAACTCAAGATCAAGCTCCAACTTCACTAAGTCATGAAACTTGTGAAGAAAACACCCCATACTACTTGGCAAGTGGTAAAGGATGAAGAAATAGGAAGTGGGTTCACTTTAGAATTGGATTTCTCACTCTTTTTCTCAAGACACCATTAATGGTAGCAAGGTTTCTTCTTGTTGAAGAAGAAGAAGAAGAAGAAAAAGAATATCATAAGAATAATAATTCAAATGATAAAATCAAGTGAAGTTATCATAATGCAACCATGGTAGTGTGTAGAGAATGAACTATGGTTAAAGCAAATGGTTAGGGTTAAGGAAAGAAACAAAAATGGTCAAAGCTTTTCAAAGCTTCAAGAAGCTTCAAGATAAATCCAAAGAAAGCCACCATTTCATTTCTTGACTAAATGAAAAAATAAATAATTGAATAAGTAAATAAAACAAATGAAACCCTAACCATTAATCTAATTATAGTTTAAAGCATACACACAACCAAGTTTGCATGTATCATCAAACATGATACAATCTAGTGCACAAAACTATATCATATATACAATGTGCACATTCGAGTGAGAAAATCCATCTTAAGTGAACCAATACTAGTTAATGCAAAGTAATATATCAAATATATAATTATGCATTAAATCATTAAATCAACGCTTGATTTAATGATCCGGTCATACTGCATATAACCGACTAATATCAATAGTAACAACTTATCGAATCAACACTTGATCCGATAACCTGGCTATATCGCATATAACCGATCAATGTCACAAATCGCGAGAATCGAATACAGTATCACATACTGGTATTATTCTCGGTCCCGCACATATCTCATATGCGCTCCTATTTCATTTTACTTGAGCCAGGAAACCTCTGTGTAGGACTCTAAAGACTCGTCAATACGCCGGCAGCAGATGATGATCATATCAAGCACCCACAAGTCGCAAGCGGTCTGATAAACGTAACGGCCACCCGGGTATTGAGCGATCAGAAGATCGATGAGCAAGCCCGCTCACACTCCTGTGAATCCAACCAGTAACACTTACCGTACAGTCCGGTCTGTTCGCCTGATATGTCGCATATCTCGCCTAGGGGTGGTAAACGTCAGACCCCAGTAGCTCGATAAGTCATGTCGATATGAGGTCTATAACAATTCGAGAAACTACTGGTAACACTTACCAATAAATCTCAGCAACCCTGGCCAGGGATTTCCGGTTATAGCCAATCGAACACAGCGCAACATCAACTCCCTATACCGGGAGAGACGAATCCCCTCCTATCGCTCATTGCCTCCATGTGACTCGGGACTGTACCTAAAAACCACCGTTTTGCACGCCCTCTTGGACGTGGTAAGGTGGAAATCAAAGCACAGTGGGAATCACACAAGACTCTATGACGATCTCGGGTCTACAGACTAACCTGTACCAGTGTCACCAGAGAACTGCCATCTGACGTGAGGTATAATACCATCTGGGAGTTCTCGGCGAGTCCGTCCAGTATACCCAGTCTCCACTGAGCACCCGTATATCATCTCTGATGTCAAACACCAATGGATATGGGATCATCCATCGCCCATCTGTATGGGTCGAGAAGGTATACGTTAGTCTACTCTGGTATATCGATGCCCCGTCTCGATACACCCACGACTAGGGACCTTGAAGGATGTACTTATGGACTACCATGTCCCCACTAGTATGATCCGCATCATAGTCCAGTTAATCAAGTACACATCCTAAGGGTTTTACCAACATGTAACAGAGAGACAATCAGTGTACATGTTAAGGTAAAGAGCAACCAGATAGCATACTATCATGTCGAGCAAGAAAGTCCTCCCTATATATGTCCAAGCATCCACTACAATATACATCCTATGTACAGTAATGGCCTCTAGGACATACATATAACTAACAATCTCCCACTTGCACTAGGTCCATCTGTAGCAGTGGTCGCAGTATCTCATACTCAACCATCCCATAAAAGTCTCTCTCTGGGAAAAGGCCTTTGTGAGTGGATCCGCCGTGTTGTCCTCTGAGTCTGCTCTCCAAACCTCGATCTCCTTGGAGATCAACCATCTCCATGATCAAGTGATGCTGCCTCAGAATATGTCTGGATCACTGATGGGACAGGCATTCCTAGGCATAAGCCACAACTCCATTGTCACACAATGGGAGGAACTAAGTTCATCTCATGAACTAATATACACCTAGACAGCCTCTTTGGTAGCATCTTAAGTAGCGATGTATCCAGCCTTTATGGTCTAGTAAGCCATGGTATCTAGCTTGGAACTCTTCCAACATACCGTCCCTTTACTAAGGGTAAAGACAATGCCTGTGACTGACATTCAGTCGTCCTTATCACCCTGGAACCTTTCCAGTGATTCTCTCCAGGATCGATTGATACCATCTTACTACACCTAGTGAGAATCCTAACATCCATTTAGATCTATCTCATAGATCCAAAACCCAGGATTTAGGAGGTATCGCTTTGATCCTGTATGGAGAATCCATGTGATAAGTAGAGATTGACTGAGCATAGCATAGGAAACTCCTTCCCCATCAAGAGTATGTCATCCACGTACTCTGCGAGGACCACCATACTCCCTACTACCTTTTTGTATATACAAGTTTCATCTACCATTTTGATGAAGTCAAACTGTTTGACTACTACATCAAAACAGATGTTCCAACTCCGCGATGCCAGCTTTATCCTATAAGGCATCTTGCACACGTTTCAGCTGCTCCCACTGCTATGTGTACTTATAGACGCTCTCTTCCAAAACATCATTTATAAAAACAGTCATGACACCCAACCACCAGATATCGTAGTCATGGTATGTAGCCGTGGCAAGTAGGATCTGGATGGACTTAAGCATAGATCCTTAGAAAAGGTTTCAACATAATCCATATCTGGTCAATGATGCAAACCTTTAACAAGTCTAGCTTTGAAAGTCTCAACTTTTCCATGTACACCAAGTAATCTTCTCAAGATATATTTGCTCCTGATGGGGATTTAACCCTTCAGCTAAAGCAACCAAAGTCCATACTTTGTCGGTGTATAAGGATTCCATCTCAGATCGCTAAGCATCCAGCCATTCTTACAGAGTCCTACTCCTGATGGCCAGCTCGAAACTAGTTGGGTCATCATCTCATGATGCAATTCTCGCTCCCACTGTCATATAGAAACCGAAGTATCTGTCAGGTGGGTGAGGAACCCAACTAGATCGGCGGAGAGGCTGAGGTTCGTTGGAATCTACTGAATCCTTTGGTTCTACTAAATCATCTGTTTTAGTTTGTATAGCTGGAACCTTTCCAGTTGTACATAACAGACCTTGGCTTGAGCTTGTCCGGATTATGCTTTTAGACATAGCCCGGACAACCCCAAATCTTAACCAGTTTAAGAAATGGGCTCTTCCCTTTCCATATCACATATGAAGTGGTAGGCAACTGATTTGATCGAAACCCTTATTCAATGGGTATGCAGCTTCTCAAGCGCATAAATCCTAAAAGGAAATAGGAAACTCAGTAGTACTCATCATAGAGCACACCATATCACATAGGGTGCTATTGCTCCGCCTCGATATACCATCGTGCTATGGTGTATACGGAGGAGTGATGCTGAGAGAGAATCTCATTCTCCTTTAGAATAGTCCAGGATTTCCGTGCTCAAGTATTCTCCTCCTTGATCACATCAAAGAACATAATACTTATACCCATATTTTGGTTCTCTACTTCTAACTTATATTCTGTGAATATCTCAAAAGGTTCGGACTTGTGTTTCAATAGGAATATATGTCTGAATCTTGAGAGATTATCAGAGAATGTAACGAAGTACAAAGTACCGGCCTTGGCATGTGTAGACAGGGGACCTTACATACATCAACATGTATCATCCCAAGAGTTTTATCAACTCTTTCTCTGTTTCCAATAAACAGAGCTATGGTCATCTAATCTTTGTGACATGACTGGCAAGTTTCACAAGATGTAAATTCAAACTAATTTAAATATGCATCTAAATGTAACTTCAGCCAGTCGGGTCGGATTGATATGACCTAGTCTACAATACCTCAAGAAGGATTCGTTCATTTCTGAACTCTTCATCTTGTGTGTTTTCTGTATACTAAGAACTGTAGTTTGATTTAGAACGTCAATGCTTTTAGATAACGTGTCTGAACCGATCAACATTTGATATAGGAAATGTTCAAAACATTATCCAACAATACAAAATTATATCATTTCTTTACTAAATAAAGAGACTGATATGATTTTGTATATCAGGTTCTGTATCTAATAGCATTTATTCAGAATCAATGTATTGGTAATACAGGGTGACAGTGACCAACAGACTTGGCTGCAACACTTGCCCCATTTTCTGTCTCATGAAACTGATCACCCATTCTCAGTTCTTTACATATCTGTAGCCCATGTAACAAATTACATATGCGGGATCCTGATCCGGTATTACATACCCAGGATGTAAAGGATACTGAGAAACAGTTCTCTGTAATGAACACACCCGAAGATGATTGTTTATCCCAATCAGAGCAAAGCTCTGTTTAAATTCCAAGGTAGAAAAGGAAGCAATACTTCTGTTTTTCTCCAATCAGAGCAAAGCTCCGCCAAAAAAGAAAGGCGCGCAGCGCACCTGCGCGCTGCACGACACGTGCCGCGCAGCGCAACTGTGCGCTGCGCAGCGCACTAAAAAAAACAAAAAAAAAAGATGCGTGCGCGCACCTGCGCGCTGCGCGACGCGTGCGCGCACCTACGCACTGCGCGACACGTGTCGCGCAGCGCAACTGCGTGCTGCGCGACACGTGTCTGCGCAGCGCAACTGTGCGCTGCGCAGCGCACTCTAAAAAAAAAAAAGCTGCGCGACACGTGTCCGCACAGCGTGACACGTGTCACGCGCTGGGGCACTGCGCCAAACAGAATTAAAAGATTCAAGAAATCTTTTCTGTTCTTGTTAAAACAAGAAGATTTTCTTCTGCAAAGCAGAAGCCCTTGGATCAAAGATCCAACGGTGGGGAAAATTCCCCAAATCACTCAGAGAAAGATTTCTTTAACAAATTTAACTAATTTATGGGCACTATAAAAAGGACCCCAGACCTCAATTAAAAGGCATCAACATTTTTCTAAAAGAAAAGAGAGAGAGAGAGAGAACTCTGAGAAACTCCTCAAGAATAAAAAAGGTAAAAACCTTTAGAAAAAGAGAAAGTTCTCTTATGAACAGATCATAGATCTAAAAACAAAATCAATGATCTTTAATAAAAATAAAATAAAATAAAATAGTGCTTTGCACTTTTATGAACCTTTGGTTCTCTGAGATAAGAAAAACAAGAAAAACTTTTTTTTTTCTTAGAAATAAATCAAATAGTGCCTTGCACTTGTTTTATGAACCATCGGTTCTTGAACCTAAAAGGTTTTTAAATTAATAGTTCTTTACACTTCTTATGAACGTGTGGTTCTCTAAAACAAGAAAAACAGAAATAAAAAAATATAGTGCTTTGCACTTTTATGAACCTTTGGTTCTTGAAATAAAAAAACTTGTTTTTCTTTGATCTAAATTAGATCAAGAAATCAAATAGTGCTTTGCACTTCTTTTATGAACCATTGGTTCTTGAATCTAAAAGATTCTCAAATTAATATTGCTTTGCACTTATAAATCTGCACTGTTGTGCTCTCTGATTGGCGCAAAGCGCTTGACAAATGCAATGCATTTCCTAAAGGGCCAGGCCCAAATCAAAAAGACCTAGTAGGCCTAATTAAATTGCAGTGCAATAAAAGGGGCAGAGCCCAAACAAAATAGATGCTCTGCATCATTTATAAAGGGGTAGAGCCCAAACAAAATAGATGCTCTGCATCATTTATAAAAGGGCAGAGCCCAAACAAAACAAAAATAATGCAATGCATTATTTAAAAAGGGGCAAAGCCCTAACTCAGGCCTAATTGGCCAAAGACAAATAAAAATGTTGAACATTCAACTGGACTTAGCCCAGTCATGGCCATAAGTCCTCAAATTAAATTGACTGAGCACGGCTGCTCCCTAAATGAATTTACATCCGGTTCGAGGGTACATCTCCGAACTCCTCTGACACCTATCGTTGTAATCCTTCAATGATGTCAGAGAGGTGACGGGTCCCAACGACCATACATCAATATGGACTGCGGGGTCCTTAAACTCGTGGACCGAGACGTCCGTAAACTAATATCGGACCGAAACGTCCCTAAACTAATATTGGACCACCACGTCCCTAAACTGGAATATGGACCACCTCGTCCCTAAACTGGCACAATAGAGCCTAAATGCTCTTTTGTCGGACCTAAACGGTCCCGTTAAGTTGATCTTAGTCTCAAACTGGACTAACGTATCTTTAATAAACGTTTGAGTCGATCTTAGCCTCAAAAATGGCTAACGTATCCTCCAAACAGACTTTAGTCCCAAATTGGACTATGAATCTCCCAAACTGGAACAATAGGGCCCAAACGCTCTTTTGTCGGATCTAAACGATCACGTTAAGTTGATCTTAGTCTCAAATAGGACTAACGTATCCTTAACGAACGTTTAAGTTGATCTTAGCCGCAACGCGACTAATGCATCCTTAAACTAAAAACACCAAATCCAAATCTAAGCAAATACGGATTTGGACTAATCCACGTCCTACGGGCGACGGCATTACTCAGTCTCCGTATACAATCCACGGGCAACCACAAACAAAACAAACACACACGACATGAAGTGAAATTCTGGAGAAGGAGAAAGTTGTTACCGCAATGTGGTAGCGTAATTAACTGCAGGGGCTTGCGCCTGCAGGGAAGAGCGTCCCCACAATCAAAAACCCCTCAAGCGAGGGGGAATCTGACGAAGTCTGCTACATCGGCCGCATCCGTCTAAACCTCCGATACAAGGTGCCATAAATCAACTTGGCATTTTCGGAGAGGTAGACGGATAAAACCAAATAGCATCTGCCCCGAATCTCAGGCGAGACGCAAAGTCTAGGCCGCCTTTCGGAGGGGAACAGATTCCGGCATGCCCGGTGGGACCTCTTCCTCTTTCCACTCCACACTTCGTGTGTCGTGTTCGCGAACAAATCGCGGTTTGCTGTGATTGCCTGTGGATTCAAGGTACTAAGATTTGGTGTCTTGCTCCGTGCAGAAAACAGAAGATCAATGGCTTCGAACTGCATCGCCTGCAGCAACAACTCTCGATCCGTCATTACTGGAGGAGTGACTTATGGGCCCCAAGCGGCCTCCCTTTTCAAAATGCCGGTGGAGCAGGTGGCTCAAGCCACCACTAGACTATTTTTTGGGACCATGCTCCCACCAATGAGCTTCAACGCCCCAATGACATTGCAAGAAGCTCCAAAGAAGTCGGTTTTCGATCGACTTACCACTGCCGCGACCCCTCTCAATAGGTCGCCCAACTCCACTGCTTCAGGTTTTAATGGATTAGGCCAGAGCTCCATCGGGCCCATGAAGAAGCCTGCCATACCAGAAGGCGTTATCCCGAAGCGGATAGCCATCCCAGCTCCCGTTCTTGGCGAAGTCACCAAGGTTGCTTCCCATGTTCGGAAGCCCGCTTCTGACAGGTTGGCCGTCCCCGTTCAACGGACGTCGATCTTTAAAAGGCTGGTACCAGCATATTCTGACCAACACTGGGGGCATGAGGAGGTCACCCCTATATCTGAAACAATTCCATCAGCACGACATGCTCGACGTCGCTACTGGCGCCGAGTTAGGAAGGCTGGGGGAAACTCTCCCTCTGGACTTACTCGTCCAACTCTAATGGTTGGGATCGATACTGCTGTTCCAACCAGGAACAGCTTTGAGTTGCTGAACTCGGTGCGCAGAAACTTTCCTACTGCGGTGCTAAAGCGAACTCATTCATCTGTGAAGAATATTCCAGAGAAGAAGCTAGAGCAGCCCCTTCAACGGCTATCCTCTAAAATTTACAAAGTCTGGCGACAAGTTCAAGAGTCGGTGATCGATCAAGACTGCCTCCGACGACAGAAAAAGATGAAGGTTCGGCAGGGGAAGGATTACTCTGTCAAACCACAAAAAGCAAAAGCTACTTGGGTGCCCACTACAACGGCTCCCTTAAATCTAATCACTCAAAAAATGAGGCCGCAAGAAGCCCATGTGTCTTCGGCAAATCGTAAAGACACCGAACACAAACGCCCCAAGTCTGGGGGCATGGTGGTGCACACTGTTTATATGGCTTCTGGAAAGGAGGAAAGCCGCACTTCTACGGGCCACCGACCGCTCACCCGATCCGTGACGAAAGCCCAGGAGCAACAACAAAAGCTTCAGGAAATGATGACTACAATGGTTGCACTCACTGAGCCAAAAGAAAGCTCTGAAACGTCTTCGGATGAGCGTCAGGAACAAGAAACCGACGCTGACTTTTTACGCAGAGTTCTCGAAAAGAGGGACAAAGAAGCTGCAGAGCAAGCGGCTAACATAAAACAGATGGCGCTCCTCTTCCAAGATATGGTAGGGATGATGTTACAGCCGGACCCTCCTGCTGAAGATCCTCTGATCGTCCTTGAAGACGATAGGGGAGAAACGTCAAATCCTCCGCCGGCTCTATCAACAGCCAAGGAGGAGGCAATCTCCAAAGTCGACCTAGACGAATATATAGCTCAGCAGATCCGGGTTCATCAGGCGAATGAAGCGGCAGGGCAAATTGTTAGAACCGGACGACCGTATCCGAGCTGGTATGACCAAATCAATTACCCGCCAGGATATATGATCCCTAAATTCCACGTATATAAAGGGACAGGGAATCCGCATCAGCATGTCGCTCAATTCAGGGCCTTATGCGGCAATACTGGAGGCGATGACAAATTGTTGCTACGTCAATTCGTCGGCAGCTTAGCAGAAACAGCCTTTGAATGGTATTCGGAGTTACCTAATGACTCTGTCAAAACATTTGCAGAGATGGAACTGCTGTTTACACAGAGATTCGCAAGTGCTAGTGAACGCACCCCGATTACAGCACTGATAAATGCCAGGATAAGGCCCGGCGAAACGTGGGTCTAATACGCAACACGATGGCGAAACCTATGGTCGAAATGAGAACAACGCATAGAAGAGGCGCCTGCGGTAGGCATGTTTGTGGGCACTCTCGATCCGCAGGCGACCATCTCGCAATTCATGATGTTCTTCAGGCCGACCACCTTCCAGGCCTTGATCGACAAATTAGCCCAAATGGACCAGATGGGCCATAGACCGTCTCCTCCAAGACCCGATCCCCGAAATGAGAAAGGAAAAGCGATCATCGTCGCCAACGCTCAGCAACAGTCGAGCAACTCAAAGCCGGTCGCTCGCCAAAACAACGTGCGTCCACGCCCATCCCTCGAAGAGAGGCTAGGACGTCATTACTCGTTTCCTCAGAATAAAACGAGAAGACTGTTCGAGCTGGCAGTGCGCAACAGACTCATTAATCTGCCGAATCCAAAACGTCCGTTGCGGCCAGGCGATCTTAATAATCCCAATTATTGCCCTTACCACCAAACGGTAAGTCACCCGATTGAGGATTGTTTCGTCTTTAAGGGATGGATCGAGGATCAATACCTGCAAGGCAAGTTCACGCTGTCTGAAAGCTGGAAGGTAAACCCCCCACAGCCGCACTCTCCAAAGAAGACGGACACGGGGGGGCAACTTGTTCTTTCGTCGAGGATGAAAACAATGGAGAAAACTTATCGGATGAATCCGAAGACTACGTAGCGACTTGTCATGTGATTTCTCATTCACTGACGGATGATGAGAAGGATCCTTGCGCTGAGAAATCAATGGCGGACCCTGAAACAGAAATTCCGCGGCCGTCAGACAAGTTGATCGATGCCTTCCTAAATGAAATTCGTCCGAAAGCAAAAGCCAATCAAGAGCATGAAATGGCCATACTGGAAAAAACCAAGGTATTCCCGTCAAATCAAAAACCATACATTGCGGGTAAAAACAAATTCAAGACGAGGAAACGGTTCGCCAAAGCTCTATCAGTAGGAATGAAGCTACCGCCCTCTGAAGAAAATTCTTTCTCTGAGGTAGAGATGCACCCTAACTTCTATTTATATCATCAGAAGATCATACATCCTACCGAAGACTGCGAGTCCTTTAACTGTTGGTGGCAAGGGTATGTCGCTCAAAAGCAACACTCCGACAAGACAAAGTGTGAATCTCGTGGACATCGGAAAAATGCGATATATGAGCGCAAAGGAGCCGCCGCAAACTGTCATATAGCCGACTTCAAGGGATCACAAATTGTCACCTTTGGAAGCGACTCTGACGAAGAAGCTATCCCCAACTTTTCCCTCGGGGAATCTATTTCGAAAATAAAGGAATTGAGAAGCTGCGAGAACGTTCAGCCATGTAATCGCTATTAGTTATATGTATGCCCTAGAGGCCATTACTGTACATAGGATGTATATTGTAGTGGATGCTGGGACATATATAGGGAGGACTTTCTTGCTCGATATGATAGTATGCTATCTGGTTGCTCTTTACCTTAACGTGTATGTTCCCGCCAAAAATTTCTGCGCAAAAGAGTCCAAGGTATCAAATGGCAGCGATACGCTTAAGGAAATACGAACCAGTATCTTCCGGGCTGTTTTTTGACAAACTCCCGAAGGAGAAATGGATAAATTCTGATTGTATTCAAAGCGTCTCGAAAAACCCTTTGATTTGATATATTATGGGCTTCATAATTCATCCGGGATCAAAAGTTATGAGCAAATGTCTATGCACATGTGATTTAAGGAAGAAGATGCGAACCAGTATTTTCCGAGCTGTATTTTGACAAACTCCGGAACGAAAAACAGCTAAATTCTGATGATATTGAAAGCATCTCGAAAAGACCTTCGATTTGATATATTATGGGCCTCATAATTCATCCGAGATCAAAAGTTATGAGCAAATGTATTATACACGTGTAATCTAAAGTAATGCTCTACTACATGGGGAATGCATTTTTTTAGTCCCACATCGGGAAAAGGAGAGATGGCTTCTCTACCACTCCCATATAAATAAGAGGGCATACCTCTTAGAAAGGTAGAGTAAAAATCCTCAAAGGATTCAATACTCAAAGGAGCTTAGTTCTCCAAGATAGGAGCATGCTCCTCCATAATGCGCATATGCGCAAACGCCATGTGCGCTACGTGCAACGCACGTGTGCCTGCCATGCGGCACTACGTGCAACGCACGTGCGCACCACATGAGAATATTTAATAATATTAAAAGGAGCTTGTTCTCCATATATAGAAGCTTTGCTTCTCCTCATAATGCTCATGTGCGCCACGTGCAACGCACGTATGCCCGCCATGCGGCACCACGTGCAACGCACGTGCGCACAACAGATAGTGCCTTGCACTTGCTATGAACCTCTGGTTCTCAGATAAATAAAAATTGTGCCTTGCACTTGCTATGAACCTCTGGTTCTCAGATAAATAAAAATAGTGTCTTGCACTTGCTATGAACCTCTGGTTCTCAGATAAATAAATAAATAAAAATAGTGCCTTGCACTTGCTATGAACCTCTGGTTCTCTGAGACAGAAAGAATGAAAAGATTTTCTTTTCTCTTCTTTGATCTAAATTTAGATCATTAAAAAGTGCTCTGCACTCATTTTCTTGAATCCAAAAGATTCTTGGTGCTTTGCACTATTTGAAGGGCCAGGCCCAAATCAAAATGACCTGACAGGCCAAAATAAATTGCAAGGCAATAAATGGGCAGAGCCCAAATAAATTGATGCCTTGCATCCTTTATACAAGGGCAGAGCCCAAATAAAATTGATGCCTTGCATCATTCCTAAAAGAACAGAGCCCAAAATAAATTGATGCTCTGCATCCTTTCTGGGTAAAGCTTAAATAAAAATAAAAAAAGAAATGTAATGCAAAAGCAAATAAAATGTTGAACATTTCAACTGGACTTAGCCCAATTTTGGCCATAAGTCCTTAAATTAAATTGACTGAGCAAAATTGCTCTTCTAAATCAATTTACATCCGGTTCGAGGGTACATCTCCGAACTCCTTTGACATCCGTCGTTGTAATTCCTCAACGACGTCAAAGAGGTGATGGATCCCAACGACCACACATCGATATGGACTGCGGGGTCCTTAAACTCGTGGACCGAAACGTCCCTAAACTAATGATAGACCGAAACGTCCTTAAACTAATATCGGACCGAAACGTCCCTAAACTAATATCGGACCGAAACGTCCCTAAACTAATATGGACCACTACGTCCTTAAACTGGCGACGGACCGAAACGTCCCTAAACTAATAATGGACCACCATGTCCCTAAAACTGGCGACGGACCGGAACGTCCCTAAACTAACATCGGACCGAAACGTCCCTAAACTAATATCGGACCACTACGTCCTTAAACTGGAGTCGGACCACTACGTCCTTAAACTGGCGACGGACCGAAACGTCCCTAAACTAATAATGGACCACCACATCCCTAAAACTGGCGATGGACCGCCATGTCCTTAAACTAGCATAATAGAGTCCGAACGCTCTTTTGCCGGATCTAAACGGTCCCGTCTAAGTTGATCTTAACCCCAAATACGGTTAATGTGTCCTTAGATCTTTAAATAAACAATAAAACTCCAAATCAATTTTGGTTCAAGGGTACATCTCTGAACTCCTCTGACACCTGTCGTTGTAATCCCTCAGCGACGTCAGAGAGGTGACGAGTCCCGACGGCCAGATAATTAAATCAATCACTACGTCAAGTTGATCTTAGTCTAAAACAGGACCAACGTATCCTTGACGAACGTTTAAGTTGATCTTAGCCGCAACGCGACTAATGCATCCTTAAACTAAAAACACCAAACCCAAATCTAACTAAATACGGATTTGGACTAATCCACGTCCTACGGGTGACGACATCACTCAGTCTCCGTATACAATCCACGGGCAACCACAAACAAAACAAACACACACGACACGAAGTGAAATTCTGGAGAAGGAGAAAGTTGTTACCGCGATGCGGTAGCGTAATTAACTGCAGGGGCTTGCGCCTGCAGGGAAGAGCGTCCCCACAATCAAAAACCCCTCATCCTGAGGGGGAATCTGACGAAGTCTGCTACATCGGCCGCATCCGTCTAAACCTCCGATACGAGGTGCCATAAATCAACTTGGTATCTTCGGAGAGATAGACGGATAAAACCAAATAGCATCTGCCCCGAACCTCAGGCACGGACGTCCTAACGTCCCGGCCGCCGTTCGGAGGGGAACAGATTCTGGCACGCCCGGTGGGACCTCTTCCTCTTTCCACTCCACACTTCGTGTGTCGTGTTCGCGAACAAATCGCGGTTTGCTGTGATTGCCTGTGGATTCAAGGTCCTAAGATTTGGTGTCTTGCTCCGAGAAGAAAACAGAAGATCAATGGCTTCGAACTGCATCCAGCGATGACTCTCGCTCCGTCATTGCTGGAGGAGTGACTTATGGGCCCCAAACGGCCTCCCTTTTCAAAATGCCGGTGGAGCAGGTGGCTCAAGCCACCACTGGACTATTTTTTGGGACCATGCTCCCATCAATGAGCCTCAACGCCCCAATGACATTGCAAGAAGCTCCAAAGAAGTCGGTCTTCGATCGACTCACCACTGCCGCGACCCCTCTCAACAGATCGCCCAACTCCACTGCTTTAGGTTTTAATGGATTAGGCCAGAGCTCCATCGGGCCCATGAAGAAGCCTGCCATACCAGAAGGCGTTATCCCGAAGCGGATAGCCATCCTAACTCCCGTTCCTGGCAAAATCACCAAGGTTGCTTCCCATGTTCAGAAGTCCGCTTCTGACAAGTTGGCCGTCCCCGTTCAACCGACGTCGATCTTTAAAAAGCTGGTACCGGTATATTCTGACCAACACAGGAGGCATGAGGAGGTCACCCCTATAGCTGAAACAACTCCATCAGCACGACATGCCCGACGTCGCTACTGGCGCCGAGTGAAGAAGGCTGGGGGCAACTCCCCCTCTGGACTTACTCCTCCAACTCTAATGGTGGAGATCGATACTGCTGTTCCAACCAGGAACAGCTTTGAGTTGCTGAACTCGGTGCGCAGAAACTCTCCTGCTGCGGTGCTAAAGCGAACTCCTTCATCTGTGAAGAATATTCCAGAGAAGAAGCTAGAGCAGCCCCTTCAACGGCTGTCCTCTAAAATTTACAAAGTCTGGCGACAGGTTCAAGAGTCGGTGATCGATCAGGACTGCCTCCGACGACAGAAAAAGATGAAGGTTCGGCAGGGGAAGGATTACTCTGTCAAACCACAAAAAGCAAAAGCTACTTGGGTGCCCACTACAACGGCTCCCTTAACTCCAATCACTCAAAAAAGGAGGCCGCAAGAAGCCCCTGTGTCTTCGGCAAATCGCAAAGACACCGAACACAAACGCCCCAAGTCTGGGGGCATGGTGGTGCACACTGTTTATATGGCTTCTGGAAAGGAGGAAAGCCGCACTTCTACGGGCCACCGCCAGCTCACCCGATCCGTGACGAAAGCCCAGGAGCAGCAACAGAAGCTTCAGGAGATGATGACTACAATGGCTGCTGTCACTGAGCCAAAAGTAAGCTCTGAAACGTCTTCGGATGAGCGTCAAGAACAAGAAACCGACGCTGACTTTTTACGCAGAGTCCTCAAAAAGAGGGTCAAAGAAGCTGCAGAGCAGGCAGCTAACATAAAACAGATGGCGCTCCTCTTCAAAGATATGGTAGGGATGATGTTACAGCCGGACCCTCCTGCTGAAGATCCTCCGATCGTCCTTGAAAACGACAGGGGAGAAACGTCAAATCCTCCGCCGGCTCTATCAACAGCCAAGGAGGAGGCAATCTCCAAAGTCAACCTAGACGAATATATAGCTCAGCAGATCCGGGTTCATCAGGCGAACGAAGCGGCTGGGCAAATTGTTAGAACCGGACGACCGTATCCGAGCTGGTATGACCAAATCGGTTACCCGCCAGGATATACGATCCCTAAATTCCACGTATATAAAGGGACAGGGAATCCGCATCAGCATGTCGCTCAATTCAGGGCCTTATGCGGCAATACTGGAGGCGATGACAAATTGTTGCTACGTCAATTCGTCGGCAGCTTAGCAGAAACAGCCTTTGAATGGTATTCGGAGTTACCTAACGACTCTGTCAAAACATTTGCAGAGATGGAACTGCTGTTTACACAGAGATTCGCAAGTGCTAGTGAACGCACCCCGATTACAGAACTGATAAATGCCAGGATAAGGCCCGGCGAAACGTGGGTCTAATACGCAATACGATGGCGGAACCTATGGTCGAAATGCGAACAACGCATAGAAGAGGCACCTGCGGTAGGCATGTTTGTGGGCACTCTCGATCCGCAGGCGACCATCTCGCAATTCATGATGTTCTTCAGGCCGACCACCTTCCAGGCCTTGATCGACAAATTAGCCCAAATGGACCAGATGGGCCATAGACCGTCTCCTCCAAGACCCGATCCCCGAAATGAGAAAGGAAAAGCGATCATCGTCGCCAACGCTCAGCAACAGTCGAGCAACTCAAAGCCGGTCGCTCGCCAAAACAACGTGCGTCCACGCCCATCCCTCGAAGAGAGGCTAGGACGTCATTACTCGTTTCCTCAGAATAAAACGAGAAGACTTTTCGAATAATTGATGAGCTGGCAGTGCGTAACAGACTCATCAATCTGCCGAGTCCAAAGCGTCTGTCGCAGCCAGGCGATCTTAATAATCCCAATTATTGTCCTTACCACCAAACGGTAAGTCACCCGATTGAGGATTGTTTCGTCTTTAAGGGATGGATCGAGGATCAATACCTGCAAGGCAAGTTCACGCTGTCTGAAAGCTGGAAGGTAAACCCCCCACAGCCGCACTCTCCAAAGAAGACGGACACGCCGGGGGCAACTTGTTCTTTCGTCGAGGATGAAAACGATGGAGAAAACTTATCGGATGAATCCGAAGACTACGTAGCGACTTGTCATGTGATTTCTCATTCACTGACGGATGAGGAGGAGGATCCTTGCGCTGAGAAATCAACGGCGGACCCTGAAACAGAAATTTCGCGGCCGTCAGACAAGTTGATCGATGCCTTCCTAAATGAAATTCGTCCGAAAGCAAAAGCCAATCAAGAGCATGAAATGGCCATACTGGAAAGAACCAAGGTATTCCCGTCAAATCAAAAACCATACATTGCGGGTAAAAACAAATTCAAGACGAGGAAACGGTTCGCCAAAGCTCTATCAGTAGGAATGAAGCTACCGCCCTCTGAAGAAAATTCTTTCTCTGAGGTAGAGATGCACCCTAACTTCTCTTTATATCATCAGAAGATCATACATCCTACCGAAGACTGCGAGTCCTTTAACTGTTGGTGGCAAGGGTATGTCGCTCAAAAGCAACACTCCGACAAGACAAAGTGTGAATCTCGTGGACATCGGAAAAATGCGATATATGAGCGCAAAGGAGCCGCCGCAAACTGTCATATAGCCGACTTCAAGGGATCACAAATTGTCACCTTTGGAAGCGACTCTGACGAAGAAGCTATCCCCAACTTTTCCCTCGGGGAATCTATTTCGAAAATAAAGGAATTGAGAAGCTGCGAGAACGTTCAGCCATGTAATCGCTATTAGTTATATGTATGCCCTAGAGGCCATTACTGTACATAGGATGTATATTGTAGTGGATGCTGGGACATATATAGGGAGGACTTTTTTGCTCGATATGATAGTATGCTATCTGGTTGCTCTTTACCTTAACGTGTATGTTCCCGCCAAAAATTTCTGCGCAAAAGAGTCCAAGGTATCAAATGGCAGCGATACGCTTAAGGAAATACGAACCAGTATCTTCCGGGCTGTTTTTTTGACAAACTCCCGAAGGAGAAACGGATAAATTCTGATTGTATTCAAAGCGTCTCGAAAAACCCTTTGATTTGATATATTATGGGCTTCATAATTCATCCGGGATCAAAAGTTATGAGCAAATGTCTATGCACATGTGATTTAAGGAAGAAGATGCGAACCAGTATTTTCCGAGCTGTATTTTGACAAACTCCGGAACGAAAAACAGCTAAATTCTGATGATATTGAAAGCATCTCGAAAAGACCTTCGATTTGATATATTATGGGCCTCATAATTCATCCGAGATCAAAAGTTATGAGCAAATGTATTATACACGTGTAATCTAAAGTAATGCTCTACTACATGGGGAATGCATTTTTTTAGTCCCACATCGGGAAAAGGAGAGATGGCTTCTCTACCACTCCCATATAAATAAGAGGGCATACCTCTTAGAAAGGTAGAGTAAAAATCCTCAAAGGATTCAATACTCAAAGGAGCTTAGTTCTCCAAGATAGGAGCATGCTCCTCCATAATGCGCATATGCGCAAGCGCCATGTGCGCTACGTGCAACGCACGTGTGCCTGCCATGCGGCACTACGTGCAACGCACGTGCGCACCACATGAGAATATTTAATAATATTAAAAGGAGCTTGTTCTCCATATATAGAAGCTTTGCTTCTCCTCATAATGCGCATGTGCGCCACGTGCAACGCACGTATGCCCGCCATGCGGCACCACGTGCAACGCACGTGCGCACAACAGATAGTGCCTTGCACTTGCTATGAACCTCTGGTTCTCAGATAAATAAAAAGTGTGCCTTTCACTTGCTATGAACCTCTGGTTCTCAGATAAATAAAAATAGTGTCTTGCACTTGCTATGAACCTCTGGTTCTCAGATAAATAAATAAATAAAAATAGTGCCTTGCACTTGCTATGAACCTCTGGTTCTCTGAGACAGAAAGAATGAAAAGATTTTCTTTTCTCTTCTTTGATCTAAATTTAGATCATTAAAAAGTGCTCTGCACTCATTTTCTTGAATCCAAAAGATTCTTGGTGCTTTGCACTATTTGAAGGGCCAGGCCCAAATCAAAATGACCTGACAGGCCAAAATAAATTGCAAGGCAATAAATGGGCAGAGCCCAAATAAATTGATGCTTTGCATCCTTTATACAAGGGCAGAGCCCAAATAAAATTGATGCCTTGCATCATTCCTAAAAGAACAGAGCCCAAAACAAATTGATGCTCGGCATCCTTTCTGGGTAAAGCTTAAATAAAAATAAAAAAAGAAATGTAATGCAAAAGCAAATAAAATGTTGAACATTTCAACTGGACTTAGCCCAATTTTGGCCATAAGTCCTTAAATTAAATTGACTGAGCAAAATTGCTCTTATAAATCAATTTACATCCGGTTCGAGGGTACATCTCCGAACTCCTTTGACATCCGTCGTTGTAATTCCTCAACGACGTCAAAGAGGTGACGGATCCCAACGACCACACATCGATATGGACTGCGGGGTCCTTAAACTCGTGGACCGAAACGTCCCTAAACTAATGATAGACCGAAACGTCCTTAAACTAATATCGGACCGAAACGTCCCTAAACTAATATCGGACCGAAACGTCCCTAAACTAATATGGACCACTACGTCCTTAAACTGGCGACGGACCGAAACGTCCCTAAACTAATAATGGACCACCATGTCCCTAAAACTGGCGACGGACCGGAACGTCCCTAAACTAACATCGGACCGAAACGTCCCTAAACTAATATCGGACCACTACGTCCTTAAACTGGAGTCGGACCACTACGTCCTTAAACTGGCGACGGACCGAAACGTCCCTAAACTAATAATGGACCACCACGTCCCTAAAACTGGCGATGGACCGCCATGTCCTTAAACTAGAATAATAGAGTCCGAACGCTCTTTTGCCGGATCTAAACGGTCCCGTCTAAGTTGATCTTAACCCCAAATACGGTTAATGTGTCCTTAGATCTTTAAATAAACAATAAAACTCCAAATCAATTTTGGTTCAAGGGTACATCTCTGAACTCCTCTGACACCTGTCGTTGTAATCCCTCAGCGACGTCAGAGAGGTGACGAGTCCCGACGGCCAGATAATTAAATCAATCACTACGTCAAGTTGATCTTAGTCTAAAACAGGACCAACGTATCCTTGACGAACGTTTAAGTTGATCTTAGCCGCAACGCGACTAATGCATCCTTAAACTAAAAACACCAAACCCAAATCTAACTAAATACGGATTTGGACTAATCCACGTCCTACGGGTGACGACATCACTCAGTCTCCGTATACAATCCACGGGCAACCACAAACAAAACAAACACACACGACACGAAGTGAAATTCTGGAGAAGGAGAAAGTTGTTACCGCGATGCGGTAGCGTAATTAACTGCAGGGGCTTGCGCCTGCAGGGAAGAGCGTCCCCACAATCAAAAACCCCTCATCCTGAGGGGGAATCTGACGAAGTCTGCTACATCGGCCGCATCCGTCTAAACCTCCGATACGAGGTGCCATAAATCAACTTGGTATCTTCGGAGAGATAGACGGATAAAACCAAATAGCATCTTCCCCGAACCTCAGGCACGGACGTCCTAACGTCCCGGCCGCCGTTCGACGGGGAACAGTGTATACTGATTGTCTCTCTGTTACATGTTGGTAAAGCCCTTAGGATGTGTACTTGACTACCTGGACTATGATGCGGATCATACTTGTGGGGACATGGTAGTCCAAAAGTACATCCTTCAAAGTCCCTAGTCGTGGGTATATCGAGACGGGGCATCGATATACCAGAGTAGACTAGCGTGTACCTTCTCGAACCATACCGATGGGCGATGGATGATCCCATATCCATCGGTGTTTGACATCAGAGATGATATACGGGTGCTCAATAGAGACTGGGTACACTGGACGGACTCGCCGAGAACTCCCAGATGGTATTATACCTCACGTCAGATGGCAGTTCTCTGGTGACACTGGTACAGAGTAGTCTGTTGACCCGAGATCGTCATAGAGTCTTGTGTGGTTCCCACTGTACTTTGATTTCCATCTTACCACGTCCAAGAGGGCGTGCAAAACGGTGGTTTTTTGGGTACAGTCCCGAGTCACATGGAGGCAATGAGCGATAGGAGGGGATTCGTCTCTCCCGGTATAGGGGGCTGATGTTGCGCTGTGTTCGATTGGCTATAACAGGAAATCCCTGGCCAGGGTTGCTGAGATTTACTGGTAAGTGTTACCAGCAGTTTCTCGAATTGTTATAGACCTCATATCGACACGACTTATCGAGCTATTGGGGTCTGACGTTTACCACCCCTAGGCGAGATATGCGACATATCAGACGATCAGACCGGACTGTACGGTAGTGTTACTGGTTGGATTCACTGGAGTGTGAGCGGGCTTTCTCGTCGATCTTCTGATCTCTCAATACCCGGGTGGCCGTTACGTTTAGCAGACCGCTTGCGGCTTGTGGGTGTTTGATATGATCATCACCTGCTGCCGGCGTATTGACGAGTCTTTAGAGTCCTACACATAGGTTTCCTGGCTCAAGCGAAACGAAATAGGAGCGCATATGAGATATGTGCGGGACCGAGAATAATACGAGTATGTGATACTGTATTCGATTCTCACGATGTGACATTGATCGGTTATATGCGATATAGCCGGGTTATCGGATCAAGTGTTGATTCGATAAGATGTTACTAATGATACCAGTCGGTTATGTGCGTCATGACCGGATCGTTAAATCAAGTGTTGATTTAATGATTTAATGCATAATTATAAATTTGATATATTACTTTGCATTAACTAGTATCGGTTCACTTTAAATGGATTTTCTCGCTCGGATGTGCGCATTGCATATGCGATATGATTTTGTGCACTTGTTTGTATCATATTTGATGATGCATGCAAACTAGGGTTTGTGTAAAGAATTAAACCTTGGTTAAAGAAATGGTTAGGGTTTTTATTTGATTATTTATTTATTCATTTGTTTTTATTTTTGGAAAATAAATTGCATAAAATAGAATGGTGGCTTTCTTTTGTTTTCTTTCATGAAGCTTCATGAACTTTTGACTTAGTCACCATTTTGTCTCATGCTTAACCCTAACCAATTCTATTAACTCAAGTTAATTCTCTACACCTAACCATGGTGAGAATTATGACAAGAATGGATTTTTATTTATTCTTTAATTCTTATCATAAAATTATCATAATTTTTCTTCTTCTTCTTCCTTGAACTCAAGAAGAAAAAGCTTTCTTCATCAATGGTGAATTGAGCAAACAAGTGAGAAATCCAAATCTAAAGTCTACCCACTTCCTATTTCTTCATCCTCTACCTCTTGCCAAGTAGTAGAGTGTGTTTCCTTCATAAGTTTTTGGACTTGGTGAAGTTGGAGCTTGATTTAGCGATGCCTCGACGTAGATCATCTTCGGCATGGACATCGACGACCTAGCTTGCCCATTCTCCGACGAAACCGACGCTAGAGCCCGGGAACTCATATGGACAGCAAGGAGACTTCATTGCGGAGCTATGGAGGTGGACAAACGGATCTACAAAGGTTGTATTTCCGTATTCCCTTAGTTAATTGTTAACTAGATTTCCTTATTCGCCTAGACATCTAGTCTAAGATCCGTAGTCGGGTCTCTCGGCACCTAAATTTTTTGAAATTGGCATGATTGATGCCTTGTGAGACCTCACTAGAGTGCCTAGGAACCCTACAGTGGTATCAGAGCCTAGCTAGAGCCTTAGGCGAAGTCCAGACGGAATTTGAAGTCCGAACGAACCCAAAACCCGATCACAAACATGCTCTCTGTCTTTTTTTCAAAAACTGGGATTTTTCCAAATTAAAAATTGCTAAAAAAATTCATCAGGGAAAAATAAGAATTATCATGCAAAAATATTTCGATGAACAGTATTTATTGCGGCGGAACCGCGGCAGAAGCCTAGCTTCTGCGGCGGTTCCGCGGCTATCTAGTGACGTCAGCCCTCATTGTTTGCACAGTAATTCCTGATAAATTATGCTGAGTTTTCTGGGAATTTTTAAAATTTATTCAAGAGTTGAATTTTCTGGGATTGTTTTGGGGATTCGGTGTTTCGATCGGAGTATCAAATTTTGTCTGTGTGGCTTTCCGGATAATTTTACAATATGTTAAAAAAGTTCGACCGGATATAAAAACCCAATTTTTCCCCTGTCGGGAAATTTCCAAGTGTTGGATTTTTCCGTAGTTTAACGACGTTCTAAGTAGTGCAAGTAACGCGATGGACCCTCTAGAAGACAACAAACCTTAACTCGATTATGTGACCGTCTTGAACTGCCCTTTGAACCTTCGGGTTTGGGGCAGTACGGCGTGTCACATGTGAGGCGTTGGCTTGACCCTTCTACGGCTGAACCGTTGGTACTGAGGCACGAACTGAATGTTGTTAGACTTGTTTCATGTGTTGAGCTGTATCGGGAAAACTTGGGTGTTCGATTGTTCGATCGAAAAGTTTAGCATTTTCTATTTATCCGGAATGTGATACAATAATTGGAATTGACAATAAGTTATGAGATAACTGAATGAATGTTATAAACATAGCAGTTTAGTCTCACTTGATCAGTTGCCACGGAATTTTGATGTGATCAAAAGTCCGTCGCAATCACGTAGCGTACGCGGATACTCGCCGGGTAAACTTAATAGACAGCCTCACTCCATAGCCCCGACCAAGTGACTATAGGAGAACCCCGTCGCCGAAAGCATCCGTCCGGGTGCTCGCGGTAGCGGTGTTCCGCCATGGTGCACTTCGTCGACGGTATTGGGGGTGCAGCCGTCTACTGAAGTTTGCGACGAGTATTCGATCAGGATGTCGGGAATCTTGTTGAATTGCCCGACTTGATATTGAAAAGTGTTTTCGATTTTGAGACTAAAATGCGGGGTTTATAAATGTTAGGCATGCGATGTCTAAGTAATTCATTTGGTCAGGCATGCGATGTCTGAGGTGGTTGCGGATTCCAACTGTTGTAGTTTTACACTTTCTTTTCTGTGACCGTAAGTGTAATATGTGATATCGCCGGTTTCGTTGCTATATGTCAACGACAATTGGGATGGACATATTTACTTACGTTGATGACATGTGATGTTATGTGTTGCTGGATATGTTATATTGGATCGTCGTGTTTGAATAGCCGGGGGTTTTTATGTGAGATGAGTGTTTTTCATTTTCATTCATGTAAAAACTTGTATGTAATATTCTTTTATTTGGGGCACTTCCAGGTTGCGGAAGATGTCACCGTTTGTATATTATTTACTTTTCCGCACTAGGATAGACCCAAGGAGGAGGGCACAAGTAACCGGGTTCTGGAGTCCAGTGGGAGACCAACTCGAGGAGTCGAGGCCGGGTCTCCTAACTCCAGAATTGGTAGGGTTGCTTGCCGCTCTCGTAGGGGTCTAGGGGTGTGGGTTTGGCTATTCATCGCGACCGTGGAATCCGTGTTTTATACTGGCTCGTATTGAAAACACGGACGTCCTAGTATATCCAATATTTCATATGTTTCTTCTGCTGCGATATCTGTGATGTGATCATGTGATGTTCTGTGATAGATACAGTATATAGTATATATGATATATTATATAGACGTTACTTATGTTTTACACCCGCGCTAGCCCTGCCCCGCTCTGCCGTTAGTTATCTAACCTAACGGTGCACGAGGGGACATCGAGGCGAATGCGGATGGCATAAGTGTACGTCGTATTTATCTGTGATGTTTAGGTACATTAAATGATGGGACTTCATTAATGAGATTAATGAAACAAAAGAAACCTAAGATGTTGTAGAATCGAATTTTAAAATAAAACTGGTAGCTACAGTTCTTGCTTTGCACAGCGGTATATATGATATATCCTGCACCTTATTCGATAAGGAAAGGACCGAGATCCCTTCACCGGGAGTGACTCCTTTAGCAATAACTGGCAGATGCTACACACTCGGTTTGTCTTTTGATAGCTTTTAAGTGTTTTTTGCTTTGCACAGTGATATATATGATATATCCCGCACCTCATTCGACGAGGAAAGGACCGACGATCCCTTCACCGGGAGTGACTCCTTTAGCAAAACTAGAAAAGCCTCAAAAACACTCCATTTCAAAATCCATTCGATCCTACAACGATATAAAGTTCATTACGCAAAGGGTTTTCTTAAAACCTGACGTAGCCCTCCGTCATTTCAGATAAGTAATAGTTAGTATTCGTGCTGCGTTTGTTGACCCAGTCAAGGCGTAGTGTGCGGTAGCTGATTACTATTTATCTGCTTATGCATATGATGTAGAATGGATTAGGGTAGTCGTGCGGACTTGTTGACTCAGTCAAGGGTCATGCGGGTGGGTTTAATTCAATCAGGAAATGACGGGTTGAACTTTACTTGCGGTCTATGGTTTGTTGACTCAGTCAAGGTCATAGATCGCCTGGGGCAAAATATTATCGGGAATTTCAAGTGTTGAAATTTGCAATGAGATTGCATACCTTCTATGAGATAGTTGGATCCCGATACCCGCTGCGAGTAATTGTTACTCCTGGGAGAGTTTTATACATTACAATTAGCCGATCAAGTAGGTGTCTAGAAAGGTGTCAACGAGGTTACGCCTCTGGGAAAACGAGGCTTACATTAATTAGGTTCGTGCGAAAGCACGGGGGACCTCCCTCAAAGTACCGACACTGGCCTGGCTGAAAGATTGGCGAACTTGTAGTGTGTAATTAATCTCGGCTAGTCTTTCCTTTTAGGGTTTGAAGGAAGATTTGATAAAAAGCAGTGGGAGCCATCCTAATTAGATAAAATAATAACCAATCTATTCTTGCAAGAGCGCACGCTGAGTGTTTTCTTCTCTCTCTCTCCTGGTAGCGACCATATCACGCCTTAATCAAGATAATAAAACGGATTATTGACCGAACCCGCTTGTTATACTGAGCTGGGGAACGTTGGTCCCGCTCCTACTTATTAATGTTATAAGACAGAGCAGGAAATTGGGGAATACTAGATTTCCCGTGCCGTCCAAACGAAGAGAGTGCATGCTGATGCATCATCTTCGGGTGTGTTCATTATACAGAACTGTTTCTCAGTATCCTCCGCATCCTAGGTATATGATACCGGATCAGGATCCCAGATATGTAATATGTTACATAGGGCTACAAAAGGGTAGAAAAACTGAGAACGGGTGATAAGTTTCATGAGGCAGAAAACGGGGCAAGTGTTGCAGCCAAGTCTGTCGGTCACTGTCACCCTGTATTACCAATACATTGATTCTGAATGAATGTTATTAGATACCGAACCTGATATACAAAATCATATCAATTTCTTTATTAGTAAAGAAACGATAAAATTTTGTATTGTTGGATAATGTTTTGAACATTTCCTATATCAAAAGTTGATCAGTTCAGGAACGTTATCTAAAAGCATTGATGTTCTAAATCAAACTACAGTTCTTAGTATATAGAACACACACAAGAGGAAGAGTTCAGAATTGAACCGTTCCTTCTTGAGGTATTGTAGACTAGGTCATATCAATGCGACCCAACTAGCTAGAGTTACAAATAGATGCATATTTAAATTAGTTTGAATTTACATCTTGTGAAACTCGCCAGTCATGTCACAAAGATAAAATGACCATAGCTCTGTTTATTGGAAACAGAGAAAGAGTTAGTGAACTCTTGGGATGATACATGTTGATGTATAAAGGTCCCCTGTCTACACATACCTGGTAAGGTTCTTTGTACTTCATTACGTTCTCTGATGATCTCTTTAGATTCAGACATATGTTCTTGTTGAAACACAAGTCCGAACCTTTTGAGATATTCACAGAATATAAGTCAGAAGTAGAGAACCAATACGGGTATAAGTATTATGTCCTTTGATGTGATCGAGGAGGAGAATACTTGAGCACGGAAATCCTGGACTATTCTAAAGGAGAATGAGATTCTCTCTCAGCATTACTCCTCCGTTTACACCATAGCACGATGGTATATCGGGACGGAGCAGTTGCACCCTATTCGATATGGTGTGCTCTATGATGAGTACTACTGAGTTACCTATTTCCTTTTGGGAGTTATGCACTTATGAAGCTGCATACCTATTGAATTAGGGTTCGAATCAAATCAGTTGCCTACCACTTCATATGTGATATGGAAAGGGAAGAGCCTATCTTTTAAGTTAGTTAAGATTTGGGGTTGTCTGGCCTATGTCTAAAAGCAAAATCCAGACAAGCTCGAGGCAAGGTCAGTTATGCAGAACTGAAAAGGTTCCAGCTATGCAAACTACAGCAGATGATTTGGTACAACCAAAGGATTCAGTAGATACCAACGAACCTCAGCCTCTCCGCCGATCTAGTAGGGTTCCTCACCCACCTGAGAGATACTTCGGTTTCTCTATGACAGTGGGAGCGAGGATTGCATCATGAGATGATTACCCAACTAGCTTCGAGCTGGCCATCAGGAGTAAGACTCTGCAAGAATGGCTAGATGCTTAGTGATATGAGATGGAATCCTTATACACCAACAAAGTATGGACTTTGGTTGCTATATCTGAAGGGTTAAATCCCCATCAGGAGCAAGTATATCTTGAGAAGATTACTTGGTGTACTTGGAAAGGTTGAGACTTTCAAAGCTAGACTTGTTAAAGATTTTCGTCATCAACCAGGCATGGATAATGATGAAACCTTTTCCAGTATCTATGCTTAAGTCCATCCAGATCCTACTTGCCACGGCTACATACAACGACTACGATATCTGGCGGTTGGGTGCCATGACATCTTTTCTAAATGATGTTTTAGAAGAGAACGTCTATAAGTACACAGCCAGAGGGCTTCGTAAACAGTGGGAGCAGCGGAAACGTGAACAAGATGCTTTATAGGATAAAGCAGGCATCGCGGAGTTGGAACATCTGTTTTGATGAAGTAGTCAAAGAGTTTGACATCATCAAAATGGTAGATGAACCTTGTATAAACAAAAAGGTAGTAGGGAGTATGGTGGTGATCCTCGTATAGAACGTGGATGACATACTCTTGATAGGGAAGGAGTTTCCTATGCTACGCTCGATCAATCTCCGCTTATCACTAGGATTCTCCATATAGGATCAAAGTGATACCTACTAAATCCTGGATTTTGGATCTATGAGATAGATCTAATTGGATGTTAGGAATCTCACTAGGTGTAGTGAGATGGTATCAGTTGATCCTGGGAAGAATCACTGGAAGTGTTCCAGGGCGATAAAGACGACTGAATGTCAGTCGCAGGCATTGTCTTTACCCTCAGTAAAGGGAAGGTATGTTGGAAGAGTTCCAAGCTAGATACCGTGACATACTAGACGATAAAGGCAGGATAAATCGCTACTAAAGATGCTACCAAAGAGGCTATTTGGATGTATAATGGTTCATGAGATGAACTATGTTCCTCCCATTGTGTGACAATGGAGTTGTGGCTTTTGCCAAGGAACGTCCGTCCCATCAGTGATCCAGACTTATTCTAAGGCAGTATCACCAGATCATGGAGATGGTTGATCTCCAGGTTGATCGAGGCAAGGAGAGCAGACTTAGAGGATAACGCAGCGGATCCACTCACGAAGGCCTATTCCCAGAGAGAGACTTTTATGGGATGGTTGAGTATGAGATACTACAACCACTGCTACAGATGGCCCTAGTGCAAGTGGGAGATTGTTAGTTATATGTATGCCCTAGAGGCCATTACTGTACATAGGATGTATATTGTAGTGGATGCTGGGACATATATAGGGAGGACTTTCTTGCTCGACATGATAGTATGCTATCTGGTTGCTCTTTACCTTAACGTGTATACTGATTGTCTCTCTGTTACATGTTGGTAAAGCCCTTAGGATGTGTACTTGACTACCTGGACTATGATGCGGATCATACTAGTGGGGACATGGTAGTCCATAAGTACATCCTTCAAAGTCCCTAGTCGTGGGTATATCGAGACGGGGCATCGATATACCAGAGTAGACTAGCGTGTACCTTCTCGACCCATACAGATGGGCGATGGATGATCCCATATCCATCGGTGTTTGACATCAGAGATGATATACGGGTGCTCAGTAGAGACTGGGTACACTGGACGGACTCGCCGAGAACTCCCAGATGGTATTATACCTCACGTCAGATGGCAGTTCTCTGGTGACACTGGTACAGAGTAGTCTGTTGACCCGAGATCGTCATAGAGTCTTGTGTGGTTCCCACTGTGCTTTGATTTCCATCTTACCACGTCCAAGAAGGCGTGCAAAACGGTGGTTTTTGGGTACAGTCCCGAGTCACATGGAGTCAATGAGCGATAGGAAGGGATTCGTCTCTCCCGGTATAGGGGGTTGATGTTACGCTGTGTTCGATTGGCTATAACAGGAAATCCCTGGCCAGGGTTGCTGAGATTTACTGGTAAGTGTTACCAGCAGTTTCTCGAATTGTTATAGACCTCATATCGACACGACTTATCGAGCTATTGGGGTCTGACGTTTACCACCCCTAGGCGAGATATGCGACATGTCAGACGATCAGACCGGACTGTACGGTAGTGTTACTGGTTGGATTCACTGGAGTGTGAGCGGGCTTGCTCGTCGATCTTCTGATCGCTCAATACCCGGGTGGCCGTTACGTTTAGCAGACCGCTTGCGGCTTGTGGGTGGTTGATATGATCATCACCTGCTGCCGGCGTATTGACGAGTCTTTAGAGTCCTACATAGAGGTTTCCTGGCTCAAACGAAACGAAATAGGAGCGCATATGAGATATGTGCGGGACCGAGAATAATACGAGTATGTGATACTGTATTCGATTCTCGCGATGTGACATTGATCGGTTATATGCGATATAGCCGGGTTATCGGATCAAGTGTTGATTCGATAAGATGTTACTAATGATACCAGTCGGTTATGTGCGTCATGACCGGATCGTTAAATCAAGTGTTGATTTAATGATTTAATGCATAATTATAAATTTGATATATTACTTTGCATTAACTAGTATCGGTTCACTTTAAATGGATTTTCTCGCTCGGATGTGCGCATTGCATATGCGATATGATTTTTTGCACTTGTTTGTATCATATTTGATGATGCATGCAAACTAGGGTTTGTGTAAAGAATTAAACCTTGGTTAAAGAAATGGTTAGGGTTTTTATTTGATTATTTATTTATTCATTTGTTTTTATTTTTGGAAAATAAATTGCATAAAATAGAATGGTGGCTTTCTTTTGTTTTCTTTCATGAAGCTTCATGAACTTTTGACTTAGTCACCATTTTGTCTCATGCTTAACCCTAACCAATTCTATTAACTCAAGTTAATTCTCTACACCTAACCATGGTGAGAATTATGACAAGAATGGATTTTTATTTATTCTTTAATTCTTATCATAAACTTATCATAATTTTTCTTCTTCTTCTTCCTTGAACTCAAGAAGAAAAAGCTTTCTTCATCAATGGTGAATTGAGCAAACAAGTGAGAAATCCAAATCTAAAGTCTACCCACTTCCTATTTCTTCATCCTCTACCTCTTGCCAAGTAGTAGAGTGTGTTTCCTTCACAAGTTTTTGGACTTGGTGAAGTTGGAGCTTGATTTAGCGATGCCTCGACGTAGATCATCTTCGGCATGGACATCGACGACCTAGCTTGCCCATTCTCCGACGAAGCCGACGCTAGAGCCCGGGAACTCATATGGACAGCAAGGAGACTTCATTGCGGAGCTATGGAGGTGGACAAACGGATCTACAAAGGTTGTATTTCCGTATTCCCTTAGTTAATTGTTAACTAGATTTCCTTATTCGCCTAGACATCTAGTCTAAGATCCGTAGTCGGGTCTCTCGGCACCTAAATTTTTTGAAATTGGCATGATTGATGCCTTGTGAGACCTCACTAGAGTGTCTAGGAACCCTACAATCGCACGCTATTCGAAAAAAATCTCGGCCCCGTAAACAAGGGACCGAGAAAAAAGAATAAAAGAAAAGGAAAAAAGGCCCTCGTCGTCAGCGCTCAACAACAATCAGGTGACCCTAGACCGGTTGCTTGCCAAAGCAACAAGCGGCAATCCCTCCAGGAAAAGTTGAAACGTCCTTACTCGTTTCCGCAAGATAAAACAAGGGTACTGTTCGAGCTGGCAGTGTGCGACAGACTCATTAATCTGCCGGGTCCAAAACGTCCGTTGCGGCCAGGCGACGTTAATAATCCTAATTATTGCCCTTACCACCAAACAGTAGGTCACCTGATCGAGAACTGCTACGTCTTCAAAAACTGGGTTGAAGACCAATACCAACAGGGCAAGTTTGCGATGTTTGAGAACTGGAAGGTGAGTCCGCCACAACCGCACGCTCCGAAGAAGATGGATACGCCGGGGGCATCATGTTCATTCATGAAGAAGGACTCATAGACCGAAAAGTCAATAAACCAGATATTCACCTCAAATACGGCGACAACGGACCGAAACGTCCTTAAACTAACAACGGACCGAAACGTCCTTAAACTAACGGCGGACCGCAATGTCCTAAAACTTGCAAATGACCGAAACGTCGTTAAACTACTCCCAACCCGCAGCATCTTCAGGCTGACGTTAAAAAAAAAAATAATAATAATAACGGTATGTCCACAAGCAAAATGGGCATGGATGAAAACCCGAAGGGGCTCCGTGAGTAAAAACAGCAGGGCTACCGGCGAGTGTTCGTGAAAACCCGAAAGGGCGCAACCTCGTTTAAGAAAAAAAAAGAAGAAGAAAAAGAAAAGAAAAGAAAAAAAAAGGAAAAAAGAAAAAAAAAGAGAATAAAAAAAGCGGTATGTCCACAAGCAAAATGGGCACGGATGAAAACCCGAAAGGGCTCCGTGAGTAAAAACAACAGGGCTACCGGCGAGTGTTTGTGAAAACCTTAAAAGGCGCGACCTCGTTAAGAAACACTTATAGGGTCCTCTCGACCCTGTAAGGAGAAACCACCTGCGTGAGATCCTTACGACTCACAAAGGAACAACACACTTAGGGATCCCCACGATTCCGAAGGAGAAGATACACTTGCGAGATCCTCACGACTCGTAAGGAGAACTCTCTTGTGGGACCCTTACGGCTCATAAGATTTGAAAGTCTTAAGTTGCAGAAACCTTAACCTGTTCTTAAGCAACCCCCACAACCTTCGATATTGCCCTACAAGCGGCTCATAATGACCCTTGTATACAATCCACGGGCACGAATAAATATTTCCCTAACAAAGTCCCATCCGTGACTAGGGATATACTTGTACAGCAAACAACACTTGTAAGTCCTCTCGACTTATAAGGAGAAAACCCTTTTGTAAGATCCTTACGACTTACAAGAGAACATGCACTTAGGAATTCTCACGATTCCCAAGGAGAAAACACACCTACAAGATCCTCACGACTTGTAGGGAGAAATACCTTTGTGAGACCCTTACGGCTCATGGAGTCAAAAGCCTTAGCCGACAGGACCCTTAATCCTGTTTACTAAGCCACCTTTGTTCGGGATCGACAGAGGCAAATGATGATTCGCTCCTGGCAATATTCCAGTTGTAGCGATGCTGATGCCTAAGTCGGTATCAAATTCCAAGTCCTTTCATGGCAAATGATGATTCGCTCCTGGAAATATCCCAGTTGCAGCGATGCTGATGCCTAAATCGGTATCAAATTCCAAGTCCTTTCACGGCAAATGATGATTCGCTCCTGGCAATATCCCAGTGGCAGCGATGCTGATGCCTAAACCGGTATCAAATTCCAAGTCCTTTCACGGCAAATGATGATTCGCTCCTGGCAATATCCCAGTCGCAGCGATGCTGATGCCAAGATTAGTATCAGATCCCAAATCCCCTACTCGCGAAAAAAAATTAGCGAGCCAAAAAAAAATGCATACGAAATAGCCGAAATGATGGGGCAACTTGCAAACAAAATCAGCAAGTAAAAATGTATGCATACGAAATAGCCGAAATGATTGGGCAACTCGCAATAAAAAAACAGCGAGTAAAAATAAAATAAATAGCCGAAATGATTGGGCACCGCGAAAAATAGCCGAAATGATTGGGCAATCGCGACCTTCGCGATATAAAAGTTGAAATGATAGAGCATCGCGGAAATAAAATAATAATATGAAAATGAATGAAACTTTTGCCCTACAGGTGAGATTACATCGATCCCTGTATACAATCCAGGGGCACAAACAAAGAGGGAACCATACCTTCCCAACAAGCTCTGCCAGAAAGCGAAGCCAAATCTCGACGGTTCATAGACAACCCAAAGACAACCTCGACATCTGTCGCAATATCCCAGACATAATGTCAACAGACAAAGCAAAAGGAAGATCCCGAGCTTCAGGGTCTCAATGGCTACATCTACAGCCTGGAGACCAACAACGGCGTGCCTCCTCATTCCAGCAGGACACAGATGTTACACCATCAAGCGGAGCGATGGCAAAATCCCAGCTCCACCTCAGCGTTCGTATCGTTACAGCAGACGCAATGTCAACAACGGCGTTCCTTCGCAGTCCAGCAGGATGTAGATGCAACGTCAACCAAAGACCCTATGATCAGTAAAGCGGAGTGGCGGCAAAATCCCAGCTCCACCTCAACATCCGTCTCGATACAGTAGACGAGATGTCAACAATGGCGTTCCTTTGCAGTCCAACGGGATGCATAAGCAACATCAACAAAAGACCTCATGGTCGAAACAAAGCGGAGTGACGGCAAAATCCCAGCTCCACCTCAGCATTCCTCTCGATACAGCAGACACAGTCAAAGCAAACGAAGCGAAGGCCAAATTCCTAGCTTCAACATCTTGACGGTAAGTCATATAAAACCGGAAAGACAAACAAAGATCATCCCACATGGAGTGGTCACCACTACGACATTCGTCTCGATACAGCAGACGAAATGTCACTACAGCATCCTTCCTCCAACAGGATCCGGACACACCAAAGAAAACGAAGCGAAGGCCAAATTCCTAGCTTCAGGGTCTTGACGGCAAAGTTATATAAAACCGGAAAGACAATCGGAGATCATCTCACACCAGCACAGAATGGTCACCACCTCGACGTCCGTCTTGATACAGCAGACGGGATGTCACCCTAACGTTCGTCTCGACACAGCATACGCAACGTCATTAAACGAATGGAGCCACGGCAAAATCCCTAGTTCCAAACCTCGACACTTCACCAGCAACCTAGAAACAACCTCGACGTCCGTCTCGATACAGTAGACGATATGTCACCCCAATGTTCGTCTCAACACAGCAGACGTAACGTCATTAAACGAATGGTGCCACGGCAAAATCCCTAGTTCCAAACCTCGACGGTTCACCAGCAACCTAGAGACAACCTCGACGTCCGTCTCGATACAGTAGACGAGATGTCACCCCAATGTTCGTCTCAACACAGCAGACGCAACGCCATTAAACAAATGGAGCCAGGGCAAAATCCCTAGTTCCAAACCTCGGCGGTTCACCAGCAACCTAGAGACAACCTCGACGTCCGTCTCGATACAGCAGAAGAGATGTCACCCCAACGTTCGTCTCGACACAGCAGACGCAACGTCATCAAACGAACGGAGCCACGGCAAAATCCCTAGTTCCCACCGCAACATTCGTCTCGATACAGCAGACGCAATGCCAGCAAACGAAGCAAAGGCCAAATTCCTAGCTTCAGGGTCTTGACGGCAACTCATATAAAGCCCGAAAGACTATCGGAGATCATCCCACACCAGCGCGGAGTGGTTATGACTCATCGGGGCTCTCCAAAATGAGCCTAACCTCAAGTAAAAAGCGGCATGGCAAATTCCTAGCGCTTGCTCTTCCGACGGTCAAACTGCCAAGGAGGATTGCTTGAAGACGTCTTGTCCAGCCCCCGAAGGGATCAGAGACACGGCAGTCGCAGGGCTACTCGAACAGTACGATTGCCTATCGAGGACTATATCAGCTTATGCGACGGTACGATGGCCAAAACCCTAAGTACCACCAACCTTAACGGGCTTCTGTCGCAAAGAGCAGAGGTTAAATGCGACGTTAAGATGTTCTTGCGAGAAACGTTCGATTCGTCTCGACTTGTGAAAAATTGTCGAGGCGGCTCGACTCGTGAGATGAAGCCTTAGGCAGTGGGCATAAAAGAAGCCTGTTTCCTAAGCATTGGGACCCCGCAAGTTGGCCCAAAATGGTCTCTTGCATACCATCCATGGGTCTCACTCTCCAACATCGAACTTCGACAAGGAGGAAAACAACCGCTTACAAGTCCTCTCAACTCGTAAGAGGGAAAAATTTTCTTGTAGGATCCTTACGACTTACAAGAGAAAACCACACTTAGGAATCCTCACGATTCCTAAGGAGAAAAACCCACCTATGAGATCCTCTCGATCCGTAGGGAGAAAAGTCTCTATGAGACCCTCACGGCTAATAGAGTTGAAAAGTCTTAGGCAGCAGATCTGAACCTGCGGCCTAAGCCCTCGCTATCTCATGAAGAAATCAAGAAGCTTACTCTATTACCTGCTAATTGTGACGACATTCTGAGAAAGAGGAAAAGCAACAGAAAGAGCACCCGATTTACGTTTGATCAAGCGTTCAGGACGTATTCATTCATGCATGGGCAAAAAGACTCAGGACAAAGATATATAATAAAGACAAGCTGGGATAAAAAAAAATTTCCATTAATATTGCCCGAAGTTCTTACAGTCGTAAAAACAATAAACGAAATTTACAATGGAATAACCTCAAATCCAGGGCATGGATTGGGGAATTCAAAAGCGATCCTATCTATGACTTTCCAAGCCTCGCGGACCATCCTAGTGTGCTTCCTTTCGCGAGCACAAGCGTCAGGGTCCCTCTCGATGTCTTCCACCCTCCGATAAGTAGCGAGTATGGCACTGTTGAAAGATCTCGTACAAGAGGTCAATAAGACTGTCTCGCCGTCTCTTTGAGATAAAGTTCAATAGGTACACAGAGTGCACCTTGTCCTCAGCGGCATCCAACGCCCTAAGCGGCACACCGGAACAGAATAGGGGAAGCGCTTCCCAGATGGCTTCCACGATAAGTTTCAGGAGGGAGGAACGTCAGGGAAGCAGTGGACCGTTATATGCGTCGAAGCGGCTCATGATTTCAGCACACTCCGCGTTTGTGAACTCTCGATTTTGAGAACGGCCAAGTCGGCGGATGTCCCCGTAAGAGATGATCTCGTCAAGATTGTACATGTGGGCGTTCATTGTTTCTGTAAAAGAAAATCAACAAAAATTATCAGAAAGACTGATTAAGCAAAACGATATAATGCACTGAGGAATAAAATGCCATCTTTAAGTTCCAAGATCCATGAAGAATTCTTAAGAGTTCTTCTATATGATTTAGGAGGAGCAAAGCTCCATTAATGAATTAAGAAAATCAAACGAAAATCTTTCAGAGAGCAGAGCTCTATGATACCCTAGTGGGTCTCCTTTAGTTCTCTTTAGATCCCTTTAAGACCTGTAGAGCAAAGCTCTGCTAAGTGAAACCCTAAATAGGTTTCCTTTAGATCAGGGATCTATTGAGAGCGAGGCTCTATCAATGAAAATTAATTTAATTTAACCCTAATTAAAATTTTCACCTAAAAGTTTTAAGAATTTAACTCTTAAAGTTCTTGAAAATAAAGAGCATGGCTCTGAGTTCTGAAAGCAAAATTTAGAGATAAGAATCATCTAAGGGACCAAAAGTCCTATTTATAGGCATCAAGTGCCCTTTCAGCTTCCAAGAGATGGCGTGACGGTTCGGAGTCTGTCACCGCTGCGCTCACGTTAGGAGGCCACGTAAGCGCAACGGTGGGGGGGGGGAGGGCATTTGTTTATCCCAATCAGAGCAAAGCTCTGTATAAATTCCAAGGTGGAAAAGGAAGCAATACTTCTGTTTTTCTCCAATCAAAGAAAAGCTCCGCCCAAAAAAAAAAAGACGCGCAGCGCACCTGCGCGCTGCGCGACACGTGTCGCGCAGCGCAACTGCGCGCTGCACGACACGTGTCTGCGCAGCGTAACTGTGCGCTGCGCAGCACACTCAAAAAAAAAAAGACGCGTGCGCGCACCTGCGCGCTGCGCGACACGTGTCTGCGCAGCGCAACTGTGCGCTGCGCAGCGCACTCAAAAAAAAAACGCGCGCGCGCACCTGCGCGCTGCGCGACACGTGTCGCGCAGCGCACCTGCGCGCTGCGCGACACGTGTCTGCGCAGCGCAACTGTGCGCTGCGCAGCGCACTCAAAAATAAAAAGCTGCGTGACACGTGTCAGCACAGCGTGACACGTGTCACGCGCTGGGGCATTGCGCCAAACAGAATTAAAACATTCAAGAAATCTTTTCTGTTCTTATTAAAACAAGAAGATTTTCTTCTGCAAAGCAGAAGCCCTTGGATCAAAGATCCAACGGTGGGGAAAATTCCCCAAATCACTCAGAGAAAGATTTCTTTAACAAATTTAACTAATTTATGGGCACTATAAAAAGGACCCCAGACCTCAATTAAAAAGCATCAACATTTTTCTAAAAGAAAAAAGAGAGAGAGAGAGAACTCTGAGAAACTCCTCAAGAATAAAAAAGGTAAAAACCTTTAGAAAAAGAGAAAGTTCTCTTATGAACAGATCATAGATCTAAAAACAAGATCAATGATCTTTAATAAAAATAAAATAAAATAGTGCTTTGCACTTTTATGAACCTTTGGTTCTCTAAGATAAGAAAAACAAGAAAAACTTGTTTTTTCTTAGAAATAAATCGAATAGTGCCTTGCACTTGTTTTATGAACCATCGGTTCTTGAACCTAAAAGGTTCTTAAATTAATAGTGCTTTGCACTTCTTATGAACCACCGGTTCTCTAAAACAAGAAAAACAGAAATAAAAAAAGATAGTGCTTTGCACTTTTATGAACCTTTGGTTCTTGAAATAAACAAACTTGTTTTTCTTTGATCTAAATTTGATCAAGAAATCAAATAGTGCTTTTCACTTCTTTTATGAACCATTGGTTCTTGAATCTAAAAGATTCTCAAATTAATAGTGCTTTGCACTTATAAATCTGCACTGTTGTGCTCTCTGATTGGCGCAAAGCGCTTGACAAATGCAATGCATTTCCTAAAGGGCCAGGCCCAAATCAAAAAGACCTAGTAGGCCTCATTAAATTGCAGTGCAATAAAAGGGGCAGAGCCCAAACAAAATAGATGCTCTGCATCATTTATAAAAGGGCAGAGCCCAAACAAAACAAAAATAATGCAATGCATTATTTAAAAAGGGGCAAAGCCCTAACTCAGGCCTAATTGGCCAAAGACAAATAAAAATGTTGAACATTCAACTGGACTTAGCCCAGTCATGGCCATAAGTCCTCAAATTAAATTGACTGAGCACGGCTGCTCCCTAAATGAATTTACATCCGGTTCGAGGGTACATCTCCGAACTCCTCTGACACCTATCGTTGCAATCCTTCAACGACGTCAGAGAGGTGACGGGTCCCAACGACCATACATCAATATGGACTGCAGAGTCCTTAAACTCGTGGACCGAGACGTCCGTAAACTAATATCGGACCGAAAAGTCCCTAAACTAATATCGGACCGAAACGTCCCTAAACTAATATTGGACCACCACGTCCCTAAACTGGAATATGGACCACCGCGTCCCTAAATTGGCATAATAGAGCCCAAATGCTCTTTTGTCGGACCTAAACGGTCCCGTTAAGTTGATCTTAGTCTCAAACTGGACTAACGTATCCTTAACAAACGTTTGAGTCGATCTTAGCCTCAAAAATGGCTAACGTATCCTCCAAACAGACTTTAGTCCCAAATTGGACTATGAATCTCCCAAACTGGAACAATAGGGCCCAAACGCTTTTTTGTCGGATCTAAACGATCACGTTAAGTTGATCTTAGTCTCAAACAGGACTAACGTATCCTTAACGAACGTTTAAGTTGATCTTAGCCGCAACGCGACTAATGCATCCTTAAACTAAAAACACCAAACCCAAATCTAAGAAAATACGGATTTGGACTAATCCACGTCCTACGGGCGACGGCATTACTCAGTCTCCGTATACAATCCACGGGCAACCACAAACAGAACAAACACACACGACATGAAGTGAAATTCTGGAGAAGGAGAAAGTTGTTACCGCAATGTGGTAGCGTAATTAACTGCAGGGGCTTGCGCCTGCAGGGAAGAGCGTCCCCACAATCAAAAACCCCTCAAGCGAGGGGGAATCTGACGAAGTCTGCTACATCGGCCGCATCCGTCTAAACCTCCGATACAAGGTGCCATAAATCAACTTGGCATTTTCGGAGAGGTAGACGGATAAAACCAAATAGCATCTGCCCCGAATCTCAGGCGAGACGCAAAGTCTAGGCCGCCTTTCGGAGGGGAACAATGATGCAACAGCATGCATTCTCTTCATTTGGGCGGCACGGGAATTCTGGTATTCCCCTAATTTCCTTCTCGGTCTTATAACAATTATAAGTTAGAGTGGGACCAACGTTCCTGATTCGTATCTCAAAAACTATTTATTACCGCAATCAAGAACGGCGTCGCATGAAGCTAGCCGGTGAGTACGGGTCGGTCCACAGGGATTCTGTGAATCTCCTAGTCGCGCTAACGAGTTAATTCCAAAGGGTGTTCGGATTGGTTATTAAATTTAAAAAAACCTAAATTAATCTATCTACGATTATCTAGATCTATTCTTACTAGGGTTAGGTTTAGGGATAGTTTGGAAATGCAATTAAATCTCAACGCTTTCTATACCCGAATGAAGATATATGAGGAGTTATGGTAATTATCAATAAAGGGGATTAGATCCATTCGGGAAGGTGTTCCTTCCTCTAGGTTCTTGTCTTTCCTTTAGAGATCCTTACCCTAACCTCCATGAAAAACGCGCGCAACTGGGCTTTTACACTACGGTGTCAACGTTACCTCGAGGGGTAGGATGCCGTAGGGAACGGTGTGTGCGTGTATGCATGGAGTCCTATTGTAAATATTTGGTGGGTAAGAAAGGGATGAGAGATCTCATCTCTCAAAATCCTTCCCCAAAGCTAAACCCTAAACAAGTTCCTAGGGTATGAAATTAAATCTACCAAGGGCAAAGAATTGAAATCTACACTAGGGCGAGAAATTAAATCTATTTACAGACGCATCCCTCCAATCATCCATGCAGGGTTATCAGATCTGAATTTCTGAATGGAAAAGAAACACCGATGCTCTCCATAAAGAATTTCTGAATTTTTATTAAAAGGAGGCATAAGAATTACAATGGTTAGAGTTCCTATTTATAGATAATAGGAAACCCTAGGGTTACATTTGTTTCGCATGTCTGAAATTACAAAAATAGCCCTTAGGAAATCTTTTCAGAGCCACCACGAAATTATGGTAAAAATAAATCTCTCTTTTGTCTTCTTATGGCCGCGGAACCGTGGCAATGGTGGGCTTGGGCCGCGGTTCCGCGGCCCTTTAGTGTGGTCAGCTAACAATATTTTCTGGGCTTCTTTAGGTTCTTCTGAGCTTTTCATTTCTTTAGTTATTTTTCCATTTGGGATTCTACATTGATTCCAGATCTTCAGTGAACAATTATGGTGGAATTTAACCGTGGCTTCGCGATCTTGGACTTTGTATTGCCTTGTACGTTGTGAACTCTATCTTTATGTAGGCTTGATCAAGGTCCTCTGTTTGTCTGTCAAAGTCTCATTTTTTCATCGTCTTACATCGCTTTCACTGTTTTTCTGTGCAAGAACTTATAACCTGTAACATGTACCAGACATGCGTCAAAAGTACCCGTTTATTTATAAAAAGAATAAGAATGGGGAATATAATAATGCAATATTATGGTGTGAACAAGTACCCCCAAACTTATCTTTTGCTCGTCCTCGAGCAAACTTATTTTTTTATTCACTAAAATCCTAACCGCACTTTCGCAGGGAAACGCGATTGCACTGAGCACATGCAACAAGCCGTTAAACCTCTAGGTGTCCCTAGTAGGAGGAGTGTTGTCTCCTGAGGGTTTTCAGCGGATTACACCTACAAAATCGTATCAACTCGGCCCATTGACTTTTATTCTCCAATAAGGTTTTCTAACTAAGAATTCTATTATCATCGACCCGCAAATTATCCACCCATATTCTTCACACTTCCTCATCATCTAACTTAAGATTATATATGTTATGTAGACCTACTTAGCTTTCGGCATCTCTTAAGTTTTCCTTCTAAAGTTCCATCTCCACTTAGGAATTTTTATCAACTCTATTAAAAATACAAGTTCTATTCTTCATCCCTTTCTCTCATCTAAACTCCAATTACATACCCCTACGTGTGTGTATAGATCACCCCTGCACTTGGAAATTCAAATCAAGCAATCATACTCTCGTCCGTTGTCCAAAGCACTTATTAGTAGGTGAATTTTTAATTGAATTTTGCTTATACATCCTTCATGCGACCGTTAATACTCCTTGAGGTACCAACAACCGATTACAAGATGTGTTTGCACATTAAAGCGTAATTCCTAGTCTTGTAATACCCAAGGCTTTTAGTAGTGACTCCCAAACCAGTTGGTCTAAGGCACTAGGTGATGAAGCACCCTCGCTAAATATTTTTCTATTTTTGCAGCCTTAAGTAATCACAAAAACCAGTGTCCATTTTTTTTTATTCTTTATTCACACTTAAATATTTTTTTTTTCATTTTCATTGTACTAAGAACTTTAGACAAGAGTATTTCAAGGTCTCTTCTACTATTCCAAGTTTCAAGGTGCGTGATTGTGTAAATTGTAGGGTATACATTTTCAAAATCTAGACTTAAGCTAGGAACTATTTTTCAAACTTATAATCTAATAAGAACATCAATACTCTTCCCTCATTTTGACTTAGCCCAAGAAGTGAACCCAAAATTTGCTTATTTCTAAATAAACTACAAGGCATATATTTTCTACCATTAAACTTTAAGGAAGGTTATTTTTAGGGTTTTTTAATTCACTAAGTCTAAGATCTAGTTGTTCCTAGCCAGTTAACCTAATTGTCAAACTCAAGTCAATTAAGGCCAAAATTGAATAAAATAATTTTTATAATTTTTCAAATTTTTATGGGTTTTCAAATAAGTATGCAAATGCAAAAATATGTACAAATGAATGCGAAGAAAGAAGACGTACCGAGCATACCCCCAAACTTGAACTTGACAGTGTCCTCACTGTCATACTAAACCAAGAGGGTCAAAATATCGGCACTCCCCTGTTTATTTATTTACAATTTTTTTTTATTTTTTCAATGTTTTGAATTTTTTTTATTTTATTCTTTTATAGAAAAAGAAAACAAAAAGATATATACATATATACAACAAATTTCCTCCCAAACTTAAGCTTGGCCTTACACAAGCCAAAGGTTAACACAAACCATTCAAAAATCTTATCGTGATAATGGTATAGTTGGTGAAAGGAGGGAGTGGAAAGAAGAGAAATGAGAAGCATGCGAGACCATGTGGAAAGAAGAATGGTAGAATATGGTCTCGGTGGGGGAGAAGAAGGGCGGAAAGGAGAAAGAAGGGTCGTGCGATCTTGAGGGTGTAAATCGAGTGAATAAATTAGCGCAATATGTAACGGCCGATGTGTTATAAGCGATTGCGCTAACCTATCAACCCGTCGGGAAATGGGGTCAAATCCCTCAAGATTCGCAAGAAAATATGGGTACGCCGAACTTGATATAGGAGATGAAAGCGTAACGGTCATTTGTACGGTCGGGACAATAGGAGAGACGAAAGGGAGTGAATTAGGGATAGTTTCTTTCTCACCGCAGTAAACTGTTTCGAACTTGAAAGATTTCATTAATGGTTCGAAACTACTATAATCAACCGAGGCTGATGGCTCATCTGAAAATGTAAAGGACTCAAACTCGGGCGGTGAGTCATCAGCATCGTCCGAAAAAGTGAAACACTCGTAGGTGTTATCATCTGTGAGAATTGTGTCAGATTCAAAGGAAAAGGTTTCAAGCTCACAGTCTTCAAGCGGGGTCGGAACGATGGGAAGGAAGGAGGGTGATATAACAGTCAAACGTTCAGGAGAATGAATTGGAAAATCAGACACATCAAACAAAAATGATTCAACCTCAATATTATCCTCAAGACTTTCCTCATTACTATCCTCAATATTTAACTCATCCATGCCATTATCATCAAAATCTAGACGCATATGAGATTCGGGAGAAACATTTAATAACTCAGGATGATGATTTGAACATGAAATTTCAATTAAATCGACAGGTTCATCATCCAAAATATTCCTGGCGTCTATATCCTCAGTCAAGTGAAAATCAATTTCTTTAGACATCTCCTCAAAATCATAGATGTTTATCAATATAGGTTCTAGAGTGGAGGTGTATAGGTCAAACGGATTAGGTGCGTTTTCACTCGAAAGGGGTTCTTCACAATTTGGCAAATCAAGCACTACAAAATCACACAACTCATTTTTATTTTCAACAGGTGAACTATTTAGGGCAATTGATGGAAAACAGGAGTTGTGGACTTCAATTGGGTACGGGTAGGTTTGATTTGAAAATCCTCTCTCATTCTCATTCTGTCCAACCGCCTCCTTATACATTAAAAAATTTTGAGCTAGCGGGAAACTAGCTACCGGTTCACTAGGTTGCATAAGGGCGGCCACGGACGCTTCCACATTCCTAGTCAGTTTATTTGTTGCAGCAATATAAACTTCCAACGACTCTTCCAAACTAGACTTAGGTGGTGAGGGGGTTTCGGTAAAAGATTCGAAATTGTTTGGATATGTGAAACTCCCTAATGGCTGTGTAGAAACAGTGTCTAGTGAAGGTGGGAAGGTCGGGTAGGACTGGTAGGAAGTGGATGATTGGACTGGGGTAGGATCAACATGTGGATAAAAAGGTGAAAAGTCGTGCGGATCCCTAGAACTAGATGAGTGGAGAGGGGTGAAAGATCGGCTGCGAGATTGAGTAATATGCTCAGCAATGGACATCGGCTTAGAAGTTACAGCAGAACTTGAAAAAGTGGTGTCGACATATGTAGGTGGTGAAGATTGACTTGGTTGACACAAGGTGGGTTGAAAAGTCAAACTGTTTCTTCTAGATGCCTCTATTTGATCTTTCAAACATATTTTTGGCAAGGAAGGATCGTCTTTAAGTTGGCCGAACAAATTAATATATGACGCAAAATTAGGGTCAGGATACCAAAATTCGGCTAATGATTTATTATGTGGGGTACCCATGTTAGAAGAAAGGGGAAAGAAAGAAAGTTTGTGGTGCAAGGATCTATTTGAGGCCAAAAATTTCGCAAGTTTCTAATAAAATTTGTCCTTTTTATTTTTATTCTTTTTCTCTTTATTTGGAAAAAAAAATTTGCAAAAAGATTTTAGAGAAAAAAAATATGCAACAACAAAATATTACTTGCAATCAATTATTATTTTAAGCATATCACAAGAATATTTATTTGGAAAAAATTGTTGCAAAAAGATATTTGAGAAAAGATATGCAACAACAAAATATTTCTTGCAATCAATTTAGTTCAAGCGGGGCCCAAAAATCCTGCACAAGATCGTTATTTGGAAGGGAATATATTTTTAAATTGCACAAAATCCTGCAGGCATTTTTTTAGAAAATATATTAAAATTTGCAGAAGAGAAATAATAGAGGAGCTTATAGCGCAAATTGCTGAGGATGATGTCACCAAAAGGGCGCGGTTCCGCGGTATAAACGTGTTATTGCCGCGTTTTCGCCGCAGTCTAAACAGCACGAGTCCAGAAAAAAATTTTGATGCCCTGATTCGACAAGACGGCCGCGGTTCCGCGGCCTAAGGTTGGTTTTGGCCGCGGAATCGCGGCGGGTTGGGGGGTTTGGGTCTCCAGAAAAATTTCCTTGTTCTGTTATTCAAAATCTCTTCTGTTCCGATATTTTTTTTATGTTTTGCTTTCTGGAAATCTCCAGATCCGAATTTGTATATCCTGCAAAATTCAAACAACAAAGTATCCCTTCCAAAAATAACAAAATATATATATTTTTATATTTTTATATTTTTTGATTTTTATGATTTTTTTAAATTTTATGATTAACCCGAAATCGTGAAAAGAAAATTCTACGCCATCTCCGACAACGGCACCATTTAATTCGTACGAAAAAGTGTATGTTTTGTAGTTTAACCTCAATCAATAACGGTGTCGCACGTAGCTAGACCGAGATGAGTACGGGTCGTCCTCTGGGAAACGTGGAACCTTTTAATTTTACTTTAGATGTGTTGAGAAAGAGAGGAGGGATAAAGAATTTTATAGAAAGATTTCTAGATCTACGTTAAACAAGAATGTAAAATATAGATCTATATTATTTTAAAGATATAATTAATATAATAAGAGGGCCTGTAGGGTTTGTTAGGATTTAGTAGTTATGTACAATTAATTAAAAATTACCATTTTTATCCATTAATAGATTTAAAACTAGAACGACGGTAATGCGTGTAGATTAGGGTTTCTGGAGGGAAAAGAAATCCCACTCTTAACCCTTATCTCGACACGGAACTCCGTTCATATCTAGCCTTTACCAAAGCAATCATTAATCGAATCTCTAATCACGGTCGGAACTAGCAAAGAATTGTTGTCGCGCCCGATTAGGATGTTAATGATTCTTTTGATAAAATTCCTAAAGTTTATAGGACTTAAAAAGGGTTTAGTTATTTTCATCGTCCATTAGCCTACCCTAATCCTACGAACCCTAACAAGCAGAGAATTACTCGCGCATGTTGGGAGAAGAAGATGAAAAGAAAGAGAGGGAAAATATAATGTAAAATACAAAAACAATTAAAAAGAACTACCTTTATTAATCAACTGAACAAGCTACACTTTTATTCCGTAGAAAATGATTACAAACTAGTGCTTCTCGATCTTTCCTAAGGAGGTAGTCGAACAGTCGATGATCAGCCTGAATGCGTGAGCATCGGGAGCTTCGTGATCTCTTCGGAATGATGAATTTTCCAAGAGGCTCTCGTTGCCTTTTTATAGTGCTAAAGCCAGAATACAAGCTTCTTAAATATGATTTAAGCAGAAAAGATTTTCCCTAAAAATCCTCAACTCCCAAATCTTCTTAACCGCGGCGGATCCGCGGCATAAAGGGGTTAATGTCGCGGATCCGCGGCCTTCTCATCTCCGCCGTTGATAAATTTTCAAGAGCTGTCTCTATGTGACATTTGGTGATCCTTGGTACCTTTAGAATTTGGAAATCTTTTCGTGGTTGCTTCCATACTTGGTCTCCATGTTTTGCTTCTTAATTAGGCAAGTCTTCTTCAACAACTTGATTTGCTTGATTCTAGTCTTTGAAAAATTCTGCACACTTGGAAATCTTTTGCACAACAACTCAAATAATATTTAGTAGACTTTGTTCTACTAGGATTTGGTCAATGAATTTATTTGCATACATTTTCCTACCAAATGATAATTAAAATATATTAACACATGGAAAATAATGTTTTTACACATAAACCCTCATATGTATAATATATTATATTAAAGTCATTTTTTTTAATATAAAAATGGTAGGAAAAATGTAATACAAATGTGCAGTTTTATCAACTGAACACCTCTCAACGGACATCAGTCTTCAAGAGGCTTACACCGGCAGTAACCCTTCACCAAGACAGGGGGCATGGCGAAACCACACCCATAGCCAAGCCAGTACCGTCGGCCCGACATGCTCGACGTCGCCATTAGCGCCGAGTGAGGAAAGCTGGGGGCAATTCCCCTTCTGGACTGACTGCACCAGCCCCAAGGTGGAAATCAATGTTGCTGTTCCAACTGGGAACAGCTTTGAATTACTGAACAAGATGCGCAGGAACTCTCCTACCGCCATACTTAAAAGATCTCCTCCATCAGTGGAGAATGTTGAGGAAACAAAGCCGGAGCAGTCCCCTCAGCGGCTGTCCCCTAAAATCTATAAAGTCTGGAGACAGGTTCAGGACTTAGTAATTGATCAAGATTACTCTCGCTGCCAAAAAAGGGCAAAGGTTCAACAAGAAGAGAACCATCTTAACAAGCCACAAAAGACTATCTGGGCGCCCGCTACGACGCCCCCCTCGACTTCAACTGCTCAGAAGAAAAGGAGGACGGAGAAAGCCCCTGTGACTATGACAGATCACAAAGACGCTGAGCCCAAACACCCCAACTCTGGGGGCATAACGGTGCATATTGTCTACATGGCTTCCGGAAAAGAAGAAAGTCATGCTTCGAAGGGTCACCGACCGCTCACCCGATCAATAACAAGGGCTCAAGAACAACAGCAGAAGAAGCTTCAGGAGATGCTGACTGCAATGGCTGCACTTACCGGACCAAAAGAAAGCCCGGTGGCGTCATCGGAACAGCGTCATGAAAAAGAAACCGATGCTGACTTCCTTCGCAGAGTCCTCGAAAAGAAGGAAAATGAAGCCGCAGAGCAAGCGACTAATATAAAGCGAATGTCACTTCTCTTCCTAGACATGGTCGGGATGATGATACAGCCGGATCCTCCAGCCGAAGACCCTCCGATCATTATTGAAGATGATAGAGAAGAAACATCAAATCCTCTGCCGACTCTGTCAACAGCCAAGGAATAAACAATCTCTAAACCCACGCTCGATGATTATATAGCTCAAAAAATACGAGCTCATCAGCGAATGAAGCGGCTGGGCAAATTATTAAAACTGAGCGACCGTATCCAGGCTGGTATGATCAGATAAAGTACCCGCCGGGCTACACGATCCCCAAATTCCATGTGTACAAGAGGACATGCAATCCCCACCAACATGTCGCTCAGTTTAGGGCACTTTGCGGCAACACTGGGGGTGATGATAAGCTTTTGCTCCGCCAATTCGTCGGCAACTTATCAGAGACGGCGTTTGAGTGGTATTCCGAACTTCCAAACGACTCCATCAAAACTTTCGCAGAAATGGAGTTATTGTTCACCCAACGATTTGCAAGTGCTAGTGAACGCACCCCAATAACGGCATTGATCAATGCCAGGGTGAAGCTGGGTGAGATGTGGGTTCAGTACGCGATCCGATGTCGGAATCTGTGGTCGAAATGCGAATAGCGCATCGAAGAAGCACCAGCGGTGGGCATGTTCATAGGCACTCTAGACCCTCATGCAACTATTTCACAATTCATGATGTTTTTTAAACTGACCACATTCCAGGCTTTAATCGATAAGCTAGCCCAGATGGATCTGATGGGTCATAGACCGTCTCCTCCGAAGCCGGAACCGCGAAACGAAAAGGGTAAAGGGAAGGCCACCTTCGTTGCGAATACCCAACAGTAGCCCAGTGCTCCAATACTAACGGATCAATTGGAAGAGAGACGGCGCTATTATAATAAGAAAATAAAGCGCCCTTACTCATTCCCACGGGATAAAACGAAGAGGTTGTTCGAACTAACGATGCACAACAGGCTTATCAATTTGCCGAATCTAAAGCGACCATTGCAACCCGGCGAAGTGAATAATCCCAATTATTGCCCTTACAACCAAACGGTAAGCCATCCAATCGAAGATTGCTTCTTCTTTAAGGGATGGATCGAGGATCAGTACTAACAAGGCAAGTTTGCGCTGTCTGAGAAGTGGAAAGTAAGCCCACCACAACCGCACACTCCTAAGAAAACGGACACACCAGGGGCATCATGCTCTTTTGTTGAAGAAGCTCTATGGAGGTCGCTCTTTCAGCGAAAACCAAAAGAATGCTGAATGATCTCCGGACATGCCCGGCGATCAGATGGGAGAATCCATTAGAATCCCAGATCATCGAAGGGATGTTGAAACCGCGCTCAACTCTAAAAATTGGTGGTGATAGCCAAGCACCTACACCCAGCCGTCAAAATCTTCAAAGAAGAAGAAGAAATCCAAGAAGCCCGTGAAGCCTGGCGACAAGCGCACAGACCTACAGAAACAGATTGACGCACTGGAAAAGTATAACCAGAAGGCACGGACTCTGGTCACACTTCAAGAGTTTCTCAGCCACGTCCTTGAGGACGGAAATGATGGAGAAGACTCATCGGATGAATCTGAAGATTACGTGGAAAGTTGCCATGTGATCTCTCATTCATCGCTAGATAATGATGAGGCTCCTTGCATAAGGAAACTGGGGGCAGGTTCTGAGCCAGAACTCCTATGGTCATCAGATGAAATAATTGATGCATTCCTAAACACAGCTCGTCTTAAAAGCAAAGCTGATCTGGGGCGTGAGATGGCCATATTTGAAAAGGCCAAACGTCGGCGACTGGACGAAAGGGCTGAAACACCCCTGCCAAATCAAAATACATCCGTCATGAATAAAAGCAGGTTCAAGATGAGGAAAAGGTTCGCCAAAGCCATATCAATGGGAATGAAGCTGCCACCCTCCGAAGGAAATATTCTTGGTGAAGAAGAAATGCATCCTAGCTACTGCCTATTTCATCAAAAGATGGCACATCTCACTGAAGAGTGCAACGCTTTTAAAAGATAGTGGCAGGGATATGTTGCTCACCGACAAAATTTCAAGCGGATGAAACGCAAAATTCGTCGGGAGCAGGGAAGTACGACCGAGGAGCATAAAAGAATTACTGGCAACTGTCGCACAGTCAACGCCGGGGGATTGCAGGTTCTCAGCTTCGGGAGCGACTCTGATGAAGAAATGACTCTTGGCCCTTTCTTCGAAGAATCCACCTCGGGAAAAGAGGAAGAACCGAAGACCTGTGAAAATATTCAGCTGTGCAATCGTACGTTGCCCGAAAAGAATCTTGGGCCCTCGAATAGTGGTTCAAATAGAAAAGATAAGGGAAAAGTAAAGGTCTCTGAGGATATCGACCTAGATGACCAAGTCCTCAAAGAGCTGACTGCCAAGGACCCGCCAAAGAAGAACAAGGTGGACTACAACGTTCTGACACACCTGAGGAAGCTACCCTCGCAACTTAGCATTCTCGACGCCCTTCAGTTATCCAAATAGGTGAGAGATTCATAGATCAAGGCTCTACAAGAGCCAGGACAATTCCAAGCATTTCTCGCCGAAGAAAAAATGAAGGACGAGCTAGAATAAGTGCACACAGCCGATATCACCTTCAGCGATGAAGATCTCCTCCTTGGGATGTGTGAGCACAACCGTCCCCTTTATGTCTCCGGATGCTGTCACGATATAAAGATAGGCAAAATCCTGGTTAATAATGGGTCTTCCGTCAATCTCCTCAACGTGAGAGTATTGAAGGAAATCTGCATGGGCGTTCAGCACTTCGCTCGCGATAAAATTACCATCTCCGGTTTCGACTCCCAGTCATCACGGACTCTTGGGTTTGTAATACTGACGCTGCGCTTCGGGCTACTTGTCATGAATATTAAATTTCACATCATTGACGCCAAGACATGCTACAATGCTTTGCTCGGTCGGCCGTGGTTACACGAGTACAACATCATCCCTTCAACACAACACCAGTGTATGAAATATTTCAAAGATGGTCTCGAGTACACTGTGACAGGGGAGTTAAACCCATTCTCCGTGAACGAAGTCCGAAAGTACGAAGATGCAAAATACTTCTTACTAGATTTTGATGACACGGAAAGATGTCACAAACCGAAGAACAAAGATATCACCACCATTCCGGTCTTCAGGAGCGACACCGAGGAGGAAGAGGAGATAGTTTATTCAGGGCCGCCTCAACGCAACAACCCCGGACCGTCCGTCCCTATGTTGATCTTCGGCAGCGACTCGGAAAATGAGGTTAACGCTATATTTTCCGCTCGGTCGTCAATACACGCCTTCGATGGCAATAATCAAAGTTTGCAAATTACCATGGTTCCGCGGGAGCATTACAAAGAGCTCGATACACTTAAAACTTATAGTGTGCAAGAACTGCAAACATTTTATGTCCCTCCCAGGCGAAAGGGTGAAAAGGCGATCCTATTCTACAGATCCGGGGAAACCAAAGTGGAGAAAGAAATCTAGTATGGCGCCGATTCTACTCTTGACAGACTCCAGCCCATCCGTCTACCTAGATATTACTAGGAAAGCTTGAGAAGGCTTTTGAAGCGCCAAGGTGTACCTTTCAAACAGACCGCTCGACAAGCTCGGTTCTATAACAGGATTTGGAATGTCCCCGGAACTCAGCGAAAGTTGCCCAACGGGAGAATGGAAATGGTCGGGCTTGGATATATCCAATCCAAGAAACGGGAACGAGTCCATGGTAGCACGTCATATATGACTTCGATGAAGAAGGGGACACCCTGTTAGAAAACGCTGACCCTGAACTAAAACGAGATCCCACCATCAAAATGCCGAGTCCGTCGTTTGAAGAACGAATGGACAAGCTCATAAGGGGAGCGGGTCAAAAAAAAGTCCGGGACGCCCATAATCACGGAATGGCCATCTATAAGAAAGCGAGGACATAGCGCCTCCTTCGACAGGCCGCAGAGAATGACAATGCTCTTCGTCCTCAACCCGTCATACAAAAGGGCCAACGCAGAGGCAAAAATAAATCAAAAAGTGGGAAAGGCGTTCAACAGCAGCCAAGCAGGTCTAAGAAGCCACGCGAACAAGGGTCGAGTAGCTGGGATCCGCCCCTTATAAAGAAGATGGGCCGGGAATATTCTTTTCCCCAAGATAAGACAAAGAAAATATTCGATCTCATCATAAAACATCAAATGATTATACTTCCGGAGTCCAAGCACCCCGAGCAAGCGAGCAATATCTCCTACCTATACTATTGCTCTTATCACCGAGCAACAGGGCATCACCTCGAAGACTGCTTCACCTTCAAGAACTGGGTCGAAGACCAATATCAGCTCGGTAAGTTCGCTCTATCCAACAGTTGGAGGGTAGCTCCGCCACAGAAGCACGAACCAAAAGCCATGCATACAGCGAGAATAGAACCAGATCAACATCGGTCTTGGAAGCGAGCTCGTACCTGTCACATGATAGCGCTGTCAGAAGAAGAGACCGAGAATATGGATAACCTCCCCTGGTGCTTCGAAAATGATGGGGACGAAGTAATCTCAGAGTTTCCACCAGCGCCGAAAGAGCTGGAAGATGGAATACACACTACTGCAGATAACCTCAAGAAAATTGATTTGGGGACGGCAAGTGACCCGCGACCGACATTCGTCAGTGAGCTGCTGTCTGAAGAAAATGTGGCTACGCTAAAGGACGTGCTTATGCAACATAAATGTTGCTTCGCATGGAACTATTCCGAGATGCCAGGACTAGATTTAGAGATTGCTGTCCACAAACTGGAAATATCCCCGGACGTCAAGCCAATTAAACAAGCACCAAGAAGAATGCGGCTCGAGCTTGAGATGAGCATCAACGCCGAGGTCAAGAAGATGATCGACTCTGGCTTCATCCAAGTGGTTCAATATCCTGAATGGATCGCCAACATCGTCCCGGTGATGAAGAAAAATGGGACAGTGCGCATATGTGTGGACTTTCGGGATCTCAATAAAGCCTGCCCAAAAAACGACTTCCCGGTACCGGTCACCGAGCTAATGATAGACAATACATCCACCCACGAAGTCTTCTCCTTCATGGATGGATCGTCAGGATATAATCAGATAAAGATGCATCCCGAGGACCAGAAACATACTACTTTCCGGACCCCTTTGGGTATATTTTGCTACAAGGTGATGCCTTTCGGTCTAAAGAACGCCGGTGCCACCTATCAGAGGGCCATGATGAAGATTTCGATGACCTGATACATGAAATCGTCGAATACTATATTGACGATCTCGTAGTTAAAAGCAAATCATACGAGGAACATTTAGGGTATCTGAGGATCGTGTTTCAGCGCCTTCGGAAATACAACTTGAAGATGAACCCTCTCAAATGAGTGTTTGGCGTTTCCTCGGGCAAATTCCTAGGATTCGTTGTCCGACACCGAGGCATCGAGATAGATCCGTCAAAGATCAAGGCGATTATGGAAATGCCTCCGCCAAGGACTCTCAAGCAACTGCGGTCTCTCCAAGGGAAGCTCACGTATATTCGGCGATTTATAGCCAATCTCTCCGGCAAATGTCGTCCTTATAGTCACCTAATGAAGAAAAGGACCCCTTTCGTTTGGGATCATAAATGCCAAAACGTATTGGACGAAATCTAGCAGTATATGCAGAATCTGCCAGTGCTGGCTGCTCCGGTCAAGGGAAAGCCTCTCGTCCTGTATACGACAGCCCTCGAAGGTTCTTTAGGCGCACTGTGGGCACAAGTGAACGATCAAGGGAAAGAAAGAGCTCTCTACTATCTGAGTCGAGTTCTACTGGGGGCAGAAAGCAATTATTCTCCCACTGGAAAACACTGCCTGGCGTTGATCTTCGCAATAATGAAGCTCAGGCACTATGCATTGGCGCATGAAGTCCGTCTCATATCGAAAGTGGATCCTCTCAAATATTTGATGTCGAAGGCCATATTAACAGGACGGCTCGCTAAATGGGCCCTGCTATTGATGGAGTTCTCGATAACTTATCGTCCGCCCAAGGCAGTGAAAGGTCAGGCCATCGCCGACTTCCTCGCTGAGCATCCGATACCTGCTGATTCTCTTTTGAATTGTGAACTGCTAGATGAGCACGCGTTTGACATGATCGATGGTAATGGAACCCGATGGGAAATTTATTTTGATAGAGCGTCTTCCATGAAGAAGCGTAAGCAAAGCACCCCTATCATCAAATCAAGGGTAGGACTCATCTTCGTAACTCCATAAGAAGGGATAATACGCTTTGCTTTCTCCTTAACAAAGCCGATGACAAATAATGAAGCCGAGTATGAAGCTTTGATAGCAGGTCTCAAGATCTCTATCGACATGGGAATAGAAAACCTCCTCATATACGGAGACTCCCAACTGGTCGCCAGTCAAGTAAATGGCAACTACCAAACGTGCAAACCAGAGTTGGTAAAGTACGGCGAGAAAATACAGCAGCTACTGACCCAAATTCCTTCCTACACCATCGAAAGCATACCGCGTGCGGAAAATAGCAAAGCGGATGCATTAGCCAAGCTTGCTAAAGAATTGGCCGATGAGAACCTCGATGATATAAGAATCATGGTACAAAACCGTCGGGTTCTTGCACCGGCAGAAATATCTCCGGAGTCATCTGAAGAAAAGGGAGCTATCGAGCGAACGGCCCTGCAAATTAAAGACCAGGAAAAGGCTAAGGATTGGAGAGAAGTCTTTATAGACTACTTCAAATCCCGTCGAACGCCCAAAGATGTGTCCTTAAGACATCAGCTCATGAAGCGAGCCTTATCTTTTGCCTTCGTCAATGACGCTCTATATAAGAGGTCATTTGATTATCTGTGGTTAAGATGCCTGGGACCTGAAGAGGCAAAAAGAGACGTCCAAGAAACTCACGACGGACTCTGCGGTTCTCACCAAGTCGGGCCGAAGATGAAGCTGAAGATCAAACGGATGGGCTACTATTGGCCCACGATGATTCAGGACTGCTTCGAGTATGCGAAGCAATGCCACTCGTGCCAGATCTATGGAGACTTTATCCACCAGCTTCCGAATCCACTACATCCAACAATGGCTAGCTGGCCGTTCGAAATGTGGGGAACTGACATAATCGGCCCCATCGAGCTGGCATCATCCAGAGGACATCGATTCATTTTGGCGACAACTGACTACTTCTGCAAATGGGCAGAAGCAGTACCGCCAAGGGAATTGAAGACGAAAAATATCCTCCATTTCTTCAAGACACACGTCATTTATCAATTTGGAACTCCGAGACGGATCATCTCCAATAACGGGCCAGCCTACAAAGGCCACAAAATCAGCCTCTTCGCACAACAGCACAATATAGACTGGAGATACTCCTCAGTCTATAATCCCCGAGCTAACGGTCTAGCTGAGGCTTTCAATAAGACCTTGACGAAGATCGTGAAAAAGACGGTGTCTCGAAATAAGAGGGACTGGCAAGAGAGACTCCATGAAACACTCTGGGCGTATCGAACTACGTTCAAAACGGCCACGAACACAACGCTGTACGCATTGGTGTTCGGCACAGAGGCGGTACTCCCTCTCGAGATAGAGTTATCCTCTCTACGAATGGCAGTTCACTACGAGCTAACAGACGAAGAGAATGCTCACCTTCGGCTTGAGGAGCTCGATACCCTTGATGAGGCCCGGCTCATAGCGCAACAAAATCTGGAATCTTATAAAGTAAAGAGGACGCGCTCATACGAAAGATTGACTAGGCCGAGGACATTCCGCCAAGGCGAACTTGTGCTAGTGATCAAAAGACCTATGGTCCCCAATCGTGCTAAACGGGGGAAATTCGAGACAAACTATGAAGGCCCGTACATCATAGACAAGTTCTACCAGGGTGGGGCCTATCTGCTCATGGACATGCATGGCAAAAGACTTTTTAGGCCAATAAATGGCCACTTCCTGAAGAAGTACTACGCTTGATGAATCATGGCCTAGGTCAATGATAGATGACGATGACTATATCCGCTCGCTATCTTCCTAAGCATGAACTCTGTAAGTAGTAACCGGCTTCCTTTACAGTGGACCGAAACGTCCCTAAACTGATGATGGACCGAAACGTCCTTAAACTAATGACGGACCGAAACGTCCTTAAACTAACAGCGGGCCGAAATTTCCTTAAACTAACAACGGACCGAAACGCTCTTAAACTAACGGCGGACCGAAACGCCCTTAAACTAACAACGGACCATTATGTCCTAAAACTAGCCGTTGACTGAGATGTCGATAAACTATGGTGGATTGCAGCATCCCAAAACTGATACAAATAAATAAATAAATAAATAAAAACGGTATGTCCATGAGCAAAATAGGCACGGATGAAAACCCGAAAGGACTCAGTGAGTAAAAATAGCAGGGCTACCGGCGAGTTTTGTGAAAACCCGAAAGACAAGTCAATACTGTATTTTCTGTTCGGCCATCAATTCAAGCCTTCGCTGATAATGATCGGAGTTTGCAAATCGCCATGGTTCCGCGGGAGCATTACAAAGAGCTCGACGGACTTAATGCCTATAGTGTGCAGGAACTGCAAACATTCTATGTCCCTCTCAGGCGAAAGGGTGAAAAGGCGATCCTATTCTACCGATCTGGGGAAACCAAGGTGGAGAAAGAAATTTGGCATGGTGCCTGTTCAGTTGATAAAACTGCACATTTGTATTACATTTTTCCTACCATTTTCATATTAAAAAAGGACTTTATTATAATATATTATACATATGGGGGTTTATGTGTAAAAACACCATTTTCCATGTGTTAATATATTTTAATTAGCATTTGGTAGAAAAATGTATGCAAATAAATTCATTGACCTGATCCTAGTAGAACTAGGTCTACTAAATCTTATTTGAGTTGTTGTGCAGAATATTTTCAAATTGTGCAGAATTTTAAAAGACTAGAATCAAGCAAATCAAGTTGTTAAAGAAGACTTGCCAAATTAAAAATCAAAACTTGAAGACCAAGTCTGGCAGCAACCACGGGTAGATTTCCAAATTCTTAAGGTTCCAGATATCAACACATGTTACATGGAGAAAGCCCTAAAAGTTTGATCAATTGATCTCCTCCATTGGCCGCGGAACAGCGGCCAAACCCCCCTGTTGGCCGCGGATCCGCGGCAGTTAAGGGGAATTAGGAGTCGAGAATTTTGTGGGTGAATCTCTGATGAATTTTACCAAATATTGAAGCTTGTATTCTAGCTTTGGCACTATAAAAAGGCACCGAGAGCCTCTTGGAAAATTTATCAAGCCGAAGAGATCACGAAGCTCCAGACGCTCATGCATCCAGGCTGATCATCAACTGTTCGACTACCTCCTTAGGAAAGATCGAGAAGCAACTAGTTTTGTAATCATTTTCTACGGAATAAAAGTGTAGATTGTTCAAGTTGATTAATAAAGGTAGTTATTTTATTTAATTCTTTTTGCATTTTACATTATGTTTTCCATCTCTGTCTTTTCATCTTCTTCTCCCAACATGTGCGAGTAATTCTCCGCTTGTTAGGATTCGTAGGATTAGGGTAGGCTAATGGATGATGAAAATAACTAAACCCTTTTTAAGTCCTATAAAATTTAGGAACTTTATCAAAAGAATCATTAACATCCTAATCGGGCGCGCTAGCAATTCTTTGCTAGTTCCAACCGCGATTAGAGATTCGATTAATAATTGTTTTGGTAAAGGCTAGATATGAACGGAGTTCCGTGTCGAGATAAGGGTTAAGAGTGGGATTCCATTTCACTCCAGAAACCCTAATCTACACTCATTACCGTCGTTCTAGTTTTAAATCTATTAATGGATAAAAAGGGTAACTTTTAATTAATCGTCCATAACTACTATATCCTAACGAACCCTACAAGCCCCCTTGTTATATTAACTACATCTTTAAAATAATCTAGATGTATATTTTATATTCTTGTTTAACATAGATCTAGAAACCATTCAACAAAATTCTTATTTCTTTCTCTTTTTCAACACATCTAAAGTAAAAGTAAAAAGTTCAACGTTTCCCTGAGGACGACCCGTACTCATCTCGGTCTAGCTACATGTGACATCGTTATTGATTGCGGTTATTCTACAAAACACATTTTTTCACATCAATCAGTGTCGATTCTACACTTGACATGCTCCAGCCCATCCGTTTGCCTAGATACTACACGAACGGAATAAAGTGACTCTTAAGACGCCAAGGTGTACGCCTTAAGCAAACTACTTGACAAGCACGGTTCTATAACAGGATCTGGAACGTTCCCGGAACTCAACGAAAGTTGCCCAATGGGAGAATGGAAACAACCGGGCTTGGGTATGTTCGATCAAAGAAACGGGAGCTACTCCATGACTGCTACGTCATACATGACTTTGATGAAGAAATAGATGATCTATGGGAAGATGCTAACCTTGAACCAGAAAAAATTCCCGCCGTAAAAATGCCCAGTCCGTCGTTCGAAGACCAAATGGACAAGCTTATAAGGGAAGCGGGCCAAAAGGTTCAAGACGACCATAATCGCGAAATGGCTATCTGCGAGAAAGCCAGGACGCAATGCCTCCTTCAACAGTCTGCGAAAAATGAAAATGCTCCTCCTTGTCAGCCCGTTGTGCAAAAGGCCCGACGCAGAGGCAGAAACAAACCAAAGAACGGGAAAGGCGTTCGACAGCGACAAAGCGGGTCCAAGAAGCCACGTGATCAGGAATCAAGCAGTCCAGATTCGTCTCTTATGAAAAATCTGGGCCGAGCATATTCTTTTCCCCAAAGCAAGACAAGGAAGATATTCGATCTTGTCATAAAACATCATATGATGACACTTCCGGAGTCCAAGCACCCCGAACAAGCAGGTGAAGTCTCTCACCCGGACTATTGCTCTTATCACCAGGCAATAGGACATCCTCTCGAAGACTGCTTCACCTTCAAGAACTGGATCGAAGACCAGTATCAACAAAGGAAGTTCGCTCTATCCAACAGTTGGAGGGTAATCCCAGGCAGAAGCATGATCCCAAAGCCGTGAGAGTAGAACCAGATCAACGTCGGTCTTGGAAACGATCTCGTACTTGTCATATGATAACGCTGTCAGAAGAAGGGCCTGAGAATACGGATGACCTCCCCTGGTGCTTTGAAAACGATGATGATGAGATGATCTCAGAATTTCCACCAGCACCGAAAGAGCTAGAAGATGGAATACATACTACTGCAGATTACCTCAAGAAAATTGATTTGGGGACAGCAAGTGACCCACGGCCGACATTCATCAGTGAGCTGCTGTTTGAAGAAAGGATGGCTACACTAAAGGACGTGCTTATGCAGCATAGAGACTGTTTCGTATGGAACTATTCCGAAATGCTGGGACTAGACCCGGAGATTGCTGTCCATAAATTGGCAATATCTCCGGTCGTCAAGCCGATTAAACAAGCACCAAGAAAAATGCGGCTCGAGCTAGAAATGAGCATCAACGCCGAGGTCAAGAAGCTAATCGACTCTGGCTTCATCCAAGAGGTTCAGTACCCCGACCGGATCTCCAAAATTGTTCCAGTGATGAAGAAAAATGGGACGGTGCGCATATGTATGGACTTTCGGGATCTCAATAAAGCCTGCCCGAAGGAAGACTTCCCAGTACCGGTCACTGAGCTGATGATAGATAATACGTCCACTCATGAAGTTTTCTCCTTCATTGACGGATCGTCAGGATACAACCAGATAAAGATACATCCCGAGGACCAGAAGCATACTGCTTTCCGGACCCCGTTGGGTATATTCTGCTATAAGGTGATGCTCTTCGGTCTAAAGAACGCCGGTTCCACCTATCAGAGGGCCATGACGAAGATTTTCGATGACCTCATACATGAAATCGTCGAATGCTATATCGACGATCTCGTGGTTAAAAGCAAATCATACGAGGAACATCTAGAACATTTGAAGATCGCACCTTCGGAAATATAATTTGAAGATGAACCCTCTAAAATATGCGTTCGGAGTTTCCTCAGGCAAATTCCTAGGATTCGTCGTCCGCCATCGAGGCATCGAGATAGACCCGTCGAAAATCAAGGCGATCATGGAAATTCCACTACCAAGGACTCTCAAGCAACTGCGGTCTCTCCAAGGAAAGATCGCGTATATCCGACGATTTATAGCCAATCTCTCTGGCAAGTGCCGCCCCTACAGTCACTTGATGAAGAAGGGGAGCCCTTTCGTTTGGGATCACAAATGCCAAGGCGCACTAGACGAAATTAAGCTATACCTGCAGAATCCACCAGTGCTGGCCGCTCCGGTCAAGGGAAAACCTCTCGTCCTATACACAACAGCCCTCGAAGGTTCTTTAGGCGCGCTATGGGCACAAGAGAACGACAAAGGGAAGGAAAGAGCCCTCTACTATCTGAGTCGAGTTCTCCTGGGGGTAGAAAGTAATTACTCTCCCATTGAAAAACACTGCCTCGCATTGATCTTCACGATAACGAAGCTCAGGAATTATGCGTTAGCATACGAGGTCCATCTCATATCAAAGGTGGATCCCCTCAAATATTTGATGTCAAAAGCTATACTAACAGGACGACTCGCTAAATGGGCTCTGCTATTGATGGAATTCTCGATAACTTATCATCCCCTTAAGGCAGTAAAAGGCCAGGCCATCGCCGACTTCCTCGCTGAGCATCCGATACCTGCCGATTCTCCTTTGAATTGTGAACTGCCGGACGAACATGCGTTTGACACGGTCGACGGTGGTGATACCCGGTGGGAACTTTATTTTGATGGGGCGTCTTCCATGAAGAAATGCAAACAAAGCCCCCTATAATCAAATCAGGGGTAGGCCTCATCTTCGTATCTCCACAAGGAGGGATAATGCGCTTCGCCTTCACCTTGACAGAGCCGAGGACAAACAATGAAGCCGAGTATGAAGCTTTGATAGCAGGTCTCGAGATCGCCATCGACATGGGAATTGAAAACCACCTTATATACGGAAAATGGTCGTTAGTCAAGTAAACGGTGACTATCAAACGTTCAAGCCAGAGTTGGTGAAGTACGGCGAGAGAGTACAACAGTTGCTGACTCAAATTCCTTCCTACACCTTGGAAAGCATACCGCGTGCGGAAAATAGCAAGGCGGATGCATTAGCCAAGCTCGCTAAGGAACTGACTGACGAGAACCTCGATGACGTGAGGATTATTGTACAAAGCCGTTGGGTTCTTGCACCGGCAGAAATATCTCCAGAGTCGTCCGAAGAAAAAGAAATGACCGAGCAAATGGCCCTGCAACTAAAAGACCAGGAAAAGGTTGAGGATTGGAGGGAAGTCTTTATAGATTACTTCAAATCCCATCGAAAACCTAAAGATACGTCCTCAAGACATCAGCTTATGAAACGAGCTCTGTTTTTGCTTTCGTCAATGATACTTTGTATAAGAGATCGTTTGATTCTCTGTGGCTAAGATGCCTGGGACCTGAGGAAGCAAAAAGAGTCGTCCAAGAAACTCATGAAGAACTATGTGGTTCTCACCAAGCCGGCCCTAAGATGAAGCTGAAGATCAAACGGATGGGTTATTATTGGCCCACGATAATTCAGGACTGTCTCGAATATGCGAATCAGTGCCACTCATGCCAGATCCACGGGGATTTTATCCATCAGCATCCGAATCCACTACATCCGACAGTGGCTAGTTGGCCGTTTGAAATGTGAGGGACTGACATAATCGGCCCCATCGAACCAGCATCCTCCAGAGGACATCGATTCATTTTGGCGACAGCTGATTATTTCTCCAAATGGGCAGAAGCAGTACGGCTAAGGGAAGTAAAGACGGAGAATATCCTCCATTTCTTCAAGGCACACGTCATTTATCGGTTTGGCACTCCGTGACGGATCATTTCCGATAACGGGCCAGCCTACAGAAGCAACAAGATCAGCCGCTTCGCACAACAACATAACATAGACTTGAGATACTCTTCGGTCTATAATCCCCGAGCTAACGGTCTAGCTGAGGCTTTCAACAAGATCTTGACGAAGATCGTGAAAAAGACGGTGTCTCGAAATAAGAGGGACTGGCATGAGAGACTGCATGAAGCCTTCTGGGCGTATCGAACTACGTTCAAAACGGCCACGAACACAATACCGTACGCATTGGTATTCGGTACAGAGGCGACACTTTCCCTCAAGATAGAACTACCCTCTCTACGAGTGGCAGTTCACTACGAGCTAATAGACGAAGAGAATGCTCACCTTCGGCTCGAAGAGCTCGACGCCCTTGATGAAACCCGGCTCATAGCGCAAAAAAATCTGGAGGCTTATAAAGAAAAAGATCACGCGCTCATACGAGAAATTGACTAGGTCGAGAACATTCCGCCAAGACGAACTCGTGCTAGTGGTTAAGAGACTTATGATCCCCAATCATGCCAAACGGGGGAAATTCGAGCCGAACTATGAAGGCCCGTATATCATAGACAATGTCTACCAGGGTAGAGCCTATCTACTCATGGACATGCATGGTGAAAGACCTTTCAGGCCAATGAACGGTCGCTTCCTGAAAAAGTACTACGCCTGACAAGTCACGGCTTAGGTCAATGATAGACGACGACGACTATGTCCGCTCTCTATCTTCCTAAGCCCAAATTCTATAAGTAGTAGCCGAACAACGGACCGAAACGTCCTTAAACTAACGACGGACCGAAACGTCCTTAAAATAACGACGGACCGAAACGTCCTTAAAACTAATATCGGACCGAAACGTCCTTAAACTAACGACGGACCGAAACGTCCTTAAAGCTAATGATGGACTGCAATGTCCTAAAACTTGCAATTGAACGAGACGTCGAGAAACTACTATGGACCACAACATCCCAAGGCTGACACAAAAAAATATAATAAAAAAATAATAATAATAAAGGGGATAAGAAAAGTGGTGTGTCCACAAGCAAAATGGGTACGGATGAAAATCCGAAAGGGCTCCGTGAGTAAAAACAGTAGGGCTACCGGCGAGTTTTGTGAAAACCCGAAAGGGCGCAACCTCATTAAAAGACACTTGCAAGGTCCTCTCGACCTTGTAAGAAGAAAATACCTGCGTGAGATCCTTATGACTCACAAGGGAGCAACACACTTAGGAATCCCCACGATTCCTAAGGAGAAATTACACTTGCGAGATCCTCACGACTCGTAAGGAGAACACTCTTATGAGACCCTCATAGCTCATAAGATTCAAAAGTCTTAAGCTACAGGGATCTGAACATGTTTTTAAGCAGCCATCCCAACCTCCGATACTGCCCTACAAGAGGTTCAATACTGACCCTTGTATACAATCCACGGGCGCGAATAAATATTTCCCTAACAAAGTCCCATCCGTCACTAGGGATATGCTCGCATAGCGAACAACACTTGTAAGTCCTCTCGACTTATAAGGAGAAAATGCTCTTATAAGATCCTTACGACTTATAAGAGAACACACACTTAGAAATCCTCACGATTCCTAAGGAGAAAACGCGCTTACGAGATCCTCATGACTCGTAAGGAGAAATACCTTTATGAGACCCTTACGGCTCATTAAGTCGAAAGCCTTAGTCGACAGGATCCTAACCCTGTTTACTAAGCCACCTTTGTTCGACATCGACAGAGACAAATGATGATTCGCTCCTAGCAATATCCCAGTTGTAGCGATGTTGATGCCTAGATCGGTATCAAATCCCGAGCTCACAACAAGGCAAATGCATACAGAACAGCCGAAATGATGGGTCAACTTGCGAAAAAATCAGCAAGTAAAAACATATGCATACAAAATAGTCGAAATGATAGGGCAACTCGCAATAAAAAGTAGTGAGTAAATAAATACAAATAACCGAAATGATTGGGCACCGCGAAAAAGAATATAACCGAAATGATTGGGCAAGCGCGACCTTTGCAATAAAAAAGCTGAAATGATAGAGCATCGCGGAATAAAAAAATGAAATTCATGCCCTGCAGGTGATATCAAATCAATCCCTGTATACAATTCAGGAGCGCAAACAAATAGGGAATCACACCTTCCCTCCCCAGGCTCCATCAGAAGAAGAAGCCAAATCTCGACGGTTCACAGACAACCTAGAGATCGTCTCAACATTCGTCTCATTTCAATATACACAACATCAACAAAACGGAACTGCGACAGTTCCCAGTTCCATGATTCAGCGGTGCACAGATGACCGAGAGTCAAATCCCGACTCCGTGAAATGCGGATGAAGTCAACCTTTCCTGGTTACGTGGAACACGGCTTAAGTCAATCCTGACCCCGTGTGAGACGTCCAGAGCAGATCCTGGTCCTCACAGAGCACGGCAATGACCCCGTGTGAAGCATCCAGAGCAGAGCCTGGTCCTCGCAGAATATGGCAATGACCCCATGGGAAGCATCCAGAGCAAAATTCCTGGTTATGTGGAACACGGCTTAAGTCAATCCTCACCCCGTGTGAGACGTCCAGAGCGGATCCTGGTCCTCACGGAGCACGACAATGACCCCGTGTGAAGCATCCAGAGCGGAGCCTGGTCCTTACAGAACACGGCAATGACCCCGTGGGAAGTATCTAGACCAAAATTCCTGGTCACGTGGAACGCGGCTTAAGTCAATCCTGACCCCGTGTGAGACATCCAGAGCGGATCCTGGTCCTCACAGAGCACGACATTGACCCCGTGTGAAGCATCCAGAGCGGAGCCTGGTCCTCGCATAACACGGCAATGACCCCGTGGGAAGCATCCAGAGCAAAATTCCTGGTCACGTGGAATGCGGCTTAAGTCAATCCTGACCACGTGTGAGACGTCCAGAGCGGATCCTGGTCCTCGCAGAGTACGGTAATGACCCCGTATGAAGTATCCAGAATGGAGCCTGGTCCTCGCAGAACACGGCAATGACCCCGTGGAAATCATCCAGAGCAAAATTCCTGGTTACGTGGAACGCGGCTTAAATCAATCAATAACCCCATGGGAAATTCCAGAATGGATCCTGGTCCTCGCGGAGCACGGCAATGACCCCGTGTGAAGCATCCAGAGCAGAGCCTGGTCCTCGCAGAACACGGCAATGACCCCCTGGGAAGAATCCAGAGCAAAATTCCTGGTTACGTGGAACACGGCTTAAGTCAATCCTGACCCCGTGGGAAACGTCCAATGCGGAGCCTAGTCCTCGCAGAACACGGCTATGACCCCGTAGGAAGCATCCAGAGCAACTCCTGATTCCGTGAAATGCGGATAACGTCAATCTCATTAAACACTTACGGGTCTTCTCGATTCGTAAGGAAGAAAACTCTCTGATAAGATCCTTACGACTTATGAGGGAAAACGCACTTAGGAATCCTTACGATTCCTAAGAAGAAAATACACCTACAAGATTCTCTTGACTCGTAGGGAGAAAAGTCATTATGAGACCCTCACGGCTCATAAAGTTGAAAAGTCTTAGGTAGCAGATCTGAACCTGCTTCATAAACCATCACTACCTCTCGAAGAAGCCAATACAAGATGCTCACTCTATCATCCGCAGGCTATGCTTACTAATGCGACATGCTGACAACAAAGAAGGAAGAAAGTAAAGAGATAACACAAGACATTACGAAAGAAATGTATCTTTTATTCATAAATTCAACTGGGTACAAAATACATCTTATGAAGAATTAAAAACGGATACACTTTATTCAAAATTAAAAATGGTACAAAAAAAATTAATGAGAGGGAAGCGCTTTCAATAATTCGATCAGCCGCTCGCGCACCTCCCTCAGCCCCTCTTCTTGATCAGCTGCCGCAGCCAACTCCGCGTCGACTTGGGCTCGCTGCTGCAAGTAAGACGAAAGCTGTTCCTCGACGGCCTGCCAAACTGCTTCACGATTTTTTGCATCCCGCTCGACGACGTCGAGCTTCTGCCTCAGTGTTAATCCGTCGGAAATGCGTCGCAGAAGGCCTTCGAAGATAACTTTCAACTGCGCAGCATTCGCATCAACCTGAGCATGCAGTCGGGCAGATTCGCTGGAAGTTTCTTTACATTCCTTCTGCCTTAAAGCCACTTCTTGTTCAAGATGGCGGAAGTAAGAATGACTCTGCTCGACCCACGCTGCCCGTTGAGTGCTAACGGCCAGAATCTCAGGAGCAGGACGCCTAAACTCAAGCTCGTGCAGGCAAGCCTCAATTTCCCTGCAGCGGTTAACCCAAGACTTAACTTAACGGAACCCTCACCATGAAAGCTCACGAGCGTCGCCAACATAGGGTTAACCTCCGTGGAAAAATCCGCAGCAGATGTAGGAATCTCCACGTCGAGCTCCTCAATATAGTCGCTCAACATGCGTAGACTATTCGTGGCGCCTTTCGAGGATGGACATCTGGAAAAGGGCCCTGCCGGCATCATAATGCGAGACTCGAGCGGGGTTGGAATTGATGTGATTGCTGCAAAACAGATCATAGTCAGATGTCAGCTCAAGAAATAAAGAAATACACGAAAAATAGTGTCTACCATACCGGCTGCAACAGGGGGCAGAGCTAGGAGTACTCGTGGCGCAACGATATCCGCGTCCCCGCCTTCGATTTGTAAGGCTACAAGAAATACAAAAAGGGATTAGCAATAATGTGACTGCTCGTCAAAGAAAAGACATCGTTTAAAAAAAATAAATACTCATCGACACCAGCAGGCGGACTAATCTCTGACAGGAAGGAGAAGTGTAGGTGCAACACCTGATACAGGTGGTTAAAAAGGACCCCTGCAAGGACGCAGTAATGCAAAGTCAGTACATAAGTTATACAGCTTAAAAATAAGACTGGTGGGTCACGAATCCGCACCTTCCAGCATCTGAGATGGTATGAGAGAGGGTAGAGGAGGTGTCACATCAAGGCGGTAGCTGATGACATTGCCTCGGGTGCCGCGATCTCAGCGCTCGCCGCACCTGCATTAGAAACAAGATAAACATTGTCAGGAAAGATTGAAAAGGATTGCAGAATAAAAAGAAAAGCAATGACCCAAAATCTACCTGATGAGTCGCCAGTCAGAGCCACGACGAGGGCGTCACTTGATACAGCAACTGCTTCATCTTCTTCTATCGGGATGGTCTCACCTCCCGTCGCCTCATCCCCTGACTCTACGAGAGCCATCATAACGCTTGCGATGCCAGGAGATGGCAAAGGGCCACAGGCAGAAAGAGCGATGATTGGAGCGGTGCCCGACTCTTGAGAGGGAGCAGCCACCTCGGGCTCAGCAATTGCGGCTATCTCATCCATCGCCACCTCAGGCTCGGCAGTGGTGGTCATCTCACCTACCGCCATCTCAGGCTCGGCAATCATGACTGTCTTATCCGCCGCTACCTCGAGCCCGGCAATTGCAGCCACCTCACCTACTGTCGCCCCGGGTTCGTCAATCACAGCTACCTCCTCCATCGCTACCTCACGCTCAGCTGTCGCTGCCACTTTTTCAGGAAGATTAGGCCCTGCAAGATAAGAAATATGAGAATTCATACTTAAAATTTTGACAATGGAACCCCGTGTTACATTACCTTGGGTTGGTCTTCCGACCGCTTCCCGAGAAGCACATGCTGCTCGTCTATAGGCAGTGGAAAAGGCAGCCGGTGATTCCTCTGAGGGAGTAGGGGTAGGGGTAGCGGTGCTCGAGCCCGCGCCCACGGCTAAGGCAGCACTACGCTCGCTTGCCGCACGCACCCGGCGTTTTCTTTCCGCCCAGGCCGTGAGGGCCGACCTTCTCAAGAATTACGTCAATAAGATGTCATCATCCACGCCAGGAGCTACTTCTGGAGCCGTTACGGCGTTCGTCATCGGTTGCTTTAGTAAAGCCTCTTTTGGCAGCCCTGAAGGGGCCGGGACTTCGATGCCTGACCTGGGAAGAACCTTCGCATTAGCTTGTGGGATTGGCATTGTGGTCCCTAAGATAAAACAAAGAAGGGGTCAGATTACTCATAAGAAAAGGGAGCAGGAACATGGTGAACCGAAATGTACCGATGCCTAAGGACACTCGAAATCTTTCCTCTTCCTCAAAGGTTTTAAGAGAAGCTGCGAGAGCTTCTTCAGTGGAAATGCCTGTTAAAGAAGGAAAATCGTCAGTCATAACACGATAATAGAAATACGATGCAATGGTGATAAATACAGCTAATGATTACCTGATCGCGCGAGGATAGCCAACCCCTCTTCGTGGCTGGCCAATTGTTCAGAAGCTGCAATGGCAGCCGCCTTATCAGTATCATCTGGCGGCATGAATAAGCCCTCATTTGTCCCATACTCGCTCAGGCCCTCGCCGTAAGGAGCGTGAGGCTCCTGGCCAAGTACGACGTCGACATAAAGGATCGAATTCTTTTTCTTCATCTGTGAGCGAGCTCCGGTCGTAGCCAGCACCAGCTTGCGCTTGGTGGGCACTTTGGGACAACGAGTCCCGATATCCGAGCCTACGCTAGATTCGGGTGAAGCTACATTTACCGTCTCCACGGGAGAACGGGCACCGATGGCACATTCACCGTCTGCACAGGAGCACGGGGCAATCCACGTGTAGGGCTTAGCACACGTGGAGGCTCAACTGCAGCAACCTCTCTTAGCGGAGGGGGATAGCGACCCGTCGCTTTAAAGGGACGTTGCGATCACCGGCAGGGGGCGCACTCTTACGATCGAGCAGCATCCGCCTCTCTTCCCTGATAACAGCACCCATCGCGTGTTGATACCAGGCCACGTGTACGTTGAGGGCCCTCGGGACGCAACTCGGCTCGCTAATGAAGAAGTGAGAGCCCGTATTCAAACGCATGAAGTGATGGAGCGCACCCCGTATTCCCTCTCTGGTGGCAGCAGATTCTACCAAGAAAGCCTCCAACGGGACCCCCTGGTTATAACTCAGCTGTTGGGCAAAATGATGAGGGTTGTATCTCATAAATAGCGCTGCATCATTTAGCCTGAATACAAGAAAGCCCGGCCTGATGGAGTATAAATGAAGAACCTCCCGGGCTTTCAACACGGAAGCCCCATCCTTAAAAATGTCACGCAATGACAGCATCGTCTTGGAAGTTTCATGGCAGATCATCAGGGCTTTGTCCGTGAAAGACATACCATCTCCGACTGTGCGCGGACGAAGGAGTAAGCCCCTAGCTTCCCGCTGTGACGGACTTACGATGGAGGCGTCAACCAGCCGCATAATTCGTGGGAACTTGCATTTCTCGAAAAACGAAGGTCTCTTATGAATGCCAAAGACCCCGAGCACGTGCATCTCCATCCATGAAGTAAAGTAATGCATCGAGAAGTTGACAGCATGCACTCCCGGTTCAGTGGTATCCGCTGCCACGCTAAGACCATGGTATAAATGGGCTAACCCGGCGATCCCGATGGCCCCTTGTATTCCAGACACCATGCGATGCGTGGGGTAGAAGACGGAAGGCCTCATGTAACGAGGATGCATAGGGAGCGCGAACCAGCACAACCATAGCCCAAGAAACCCAAGAAAGAAAGCCTCCTCGTCAATACCTGGAGCGGCGATTTCTAATAGAGGGATGGTCGCAGCATCAGGAAGAAAAAAGCCATTCTGATCATCTTCCGGTACTGGTCGACGGTCCAAGCCAAAGCCGAAGGGATCATCGAGCTTGGAAAACTTGTCGCCTCGTTGCGACAAAATCTCCGGATGAAGAAACCGGGCAATGAAGTCCGCAAAATTGACCCCCCAACCTCCGGATTCCAAGAAGAGGCTCTCGTACATGTTCAGCACCTTTATCAGACTAGGGAACTGGTGCTGAATGGCTTTCTCTGGCGTGAGGCCCATCATCACCATCAGCACCTTCATCCGGAGGAAGCAGCTCCTCGTAGTGCTCTCCCCTAACCGGCAGACCGGAAACCTGAGCAAATTCTTCCAAAGAGATGGAGACTTCTCTGTCCAGTAGAGGAAAGGTATGGGTCGGGATGTTCCACTGCTCCAAGAACGCCCTAACCACCATGTGGGAGGAGCAGAATATTGGAACAAAGAAGCATAAAACGCAGGGTATAGGCCAAGCTTTAGCAGCTGCGTTTTCTTCGCCGACAAGATATACCTAGCCCACTACAAATACTCGGCCGAATGACTGGGAGTTAGCCCGATGTTATAGGGTTGTCCCCAAGGGCGCAACTCGCCCTGGCATATGCGCCGCCCCAGGGTATCCAAAGCTGCCGGTAGCTGCATGGGTACGGCGGCAATCGAAGTTTGAAGAAGACCCTCCGAAGTCCAATTAACCACCTCCACGGCATAGTTCACCGGGGGTGGATCTGCATACGGGATCGCCGAGATTGGCTCGGAAGGCGTAACACAAGAGAAGCTTCGACGACCTATGATAATTTTGTCGTACCATCTACCCCACAAGTGCAGATTTTTGTGTTTCGGGTCACGGTCTTTGATGAGCGCGAGAACCTCCCGATCAACAGGTGCCTCAGGGAATCCTCCCTCTGAACGGACGAACGGAAATGAACCATCAAAAGACATGTTGCCTACAAAAAGGAGGGACAGAAGTCAACTGTCAGTGCTTTAATTTAATCTGACACTCGGTACTTTAAATTTGTACCACACTGCAAAGCAGTGAAAAGGGGACCAAAGGGAGACCCACAAAATCTAGATGACAATGCATCAATTAATAAGACAGCTTTATCATTGGATGAGACTGTCAATTAATGAGGAGATCCTCAAGGAAATTCTCATTAAATGAGAAATCCTTTGGGAAAAGGAGAAAATCTCCCTTTGAGAGCAAAACTCTATGACAGAGTGACACTTATCACACCCTGATCATGAAGGAATAAAATTCCTTAAAGAGCCTTGCTCTATAATGATGATGGAAAACCCATCAAGGATTAATTGAAATTAATTTTTGTGAATTAAAAATTCTGGGATCTTCAAGATCCATGAAAAAACTCTTAAGAGTTCTTCATCAAAGATCAAAAGATCCACATATCATCAAAGAGCATAGCTCTGGTTCATGTGATAAGAAACCCCAAAAAAAGAAAAGATCTCTTTAGATCTATAGATTCATGAGAGCAAAGCTCTACTAATGAAACCCTAAATGGGTTTCCTTTAGATCAAAGATCTATGAAGAGCAAGGCTCTGTTAATGGGTAAAATCCCTAACTTATTAAAAATTTTAATTTTACCTAAGTTTGGAAAGAGTTCTGACTCTTGAAAGTTCTTCACTGAAGAGCAAGGCTCTGAATAAAATTCTCAAGAAGAAGATGGAAATCATCTAAGGGACCAAAGGTCCTATTTATAGGCATTGAACTGCCTCTTCAACTTCTGAGTTGATCCAAGGGCTCAGATATTGCCACCGCTGCACGCACGTGTGCGCCACGTGAGCGCAACGGTGGGGGGCATTTGTTTCCCCCAATCAGAGCAAAGCTCTGTTTCAAAATTCAAATTTTAAATTGAAGCAATGGTTCAGATTCAGCGCTCTGTGCGCTGAGCGCCACGTGTCAAATGCAGACGCTCTAGCGCCAGGTGCGCTACGCCCTAGGTAGCGCATCCCTAATCAGAATAAAGCTCTATTTTAAAATTCAAAATGTAAAAGTTGAAGCAACGCTTCAGATCCAGCGCTCTGTGCTACGCGCCACGTGTCAAACACAGGTGCGCTAACGCAGTTGTGATGTGCTCTACGCTGCGCGCTGCATGTCAAAACCGCGCTCTGCGCTGCGTACCACGTGTCAAATACGGGTGCGCTAGCACAGTTGTGCTGCGATCTGCGCTGCGCGCCACGTGTCGAACGCAGATGCGCTAGCGCAAGGTGCGCCAGCGCTGGGATTAAAAATCCCCCACCGTTAGATTAAAAGATCTACTAATAATAAATTATTAATTAATCAGAACTAAAATTTTGTTATGGAAAGCTCTTTCCAATCTTATTAAAACAAGAAGATTATCTTCTGTAAAACAAAAGCCTTAGGATCAAAGATCCAACGGTGGGAAATATGCCCAAATCAGTCAGAGAAAGATCTCTTAAAACTGATTCAACAAATCAATTGGCCCTATATAAAAGCCCCTAGACTTCAAGTCTAAGAGAGACGAAGAGACAGAGAAAACCCTCTGCAAACTTTGAGAAAACTCAAAGAGAAGGAAAGGCAAGACTTTAGAAAAAGAAGATCATTTCTTCATCTTCAAGATAAAGAACTATTTCTTGAACCACAGAGATGAAATCATCTCGTAAATAGAAGAACCATCTTCTAAAAAGATCATAGATCTACAAAAGACCAAGGTCTTTGATGACAAGAAAAAAAGATCAAAAGATCTAATTATAAAAAAACTAAAAGATGTATTTTACTTCATTCACAGATCTTTGATCTATAAAGGCAGAGCCCTTTTTATAAAACAAGAACTTTTGTTCTTGAATCTTGAGGCAAAACCCCCTTTAAGAAGAATATAAAAGTTGTTCTTTGATCTTAAAATTGATCAGATACGCTTTACGCTATTGAAAAGTGCCTTGCACTCATGAATTGCGCTCTTGCGCTCATTGAACCGGCGCTCAGCACCAAAAGCTGCCACGTGTCAACCAAAGACACAATCTGCGCTTTGCGCTTCTAAAATAGCACACTGCGCTCATGGACTGGCGCTCAGCGCCAAGCGCGCCATGTGTCACTCATTGGCTCGCCAACAAACTAGCGCAAAGCACTAACAAATTAAAAGCGCAATGCGCTAATGAACTAGCGCTTAGCGCTAAGCGCGACACGTGTCCTCTTCGTGTGTGCTACCTGATAAAAGCGCAATGCGCTCTTTAACTAGCGCAAAGCGCCTGGCACGCCACGTGGCACATTGTCAGAACATAATTTGTTCTGATAAAGACAAAAGATGTCAGAACCCAATGCTTAGCATTATTAAAAGGCCCAAGCCCAAATGAAGGCTCAATAGCCAGAACAATAAAATGTTAAACATTTACTGGACTTAGCCCAAGACAGGCCATAAGTCCTCAATTCAGATTTAACTAAGCCCATGTGCTCATAATCTAATTAATTAATCTTAGTCCCAAACTGGACTACAGATTTCCCAATCAACATTGGTTCAAGGGTACATCTCTGAACCTCTCTGATTATGTCGTTGTAATCCTTCAACGTCTTCAGAGAGGTGACGGGTCCCGACAACCACACGTTTCACGGACTATGATGTCCTTAACCTTGACTGTGAAGTCTTTAAACTCATGGACTATGATGTCCTTAACCTTAATTGTGGGGTCCTTAAACTCACAGACTATGATGTCCTTAACCTTGACTGTGAGGTCTTTAAACTCACGGACTATGATGTCCTTAACCTCGACCGTGACGTCTTTAAACTAACATTGGACTGTGGGGTCCTTAAACTCATGGACTATGATGTCCTTAACCTTGACCGTGACGTCTTTAAACTAAAATTGGACTGTGGGGTCCTTAAACTCAAGAACTATGATGTCCTTAACCTCGACCGTGACGTCTTTAAACTAACATTGGACTGTTGGGTCCTTAAACTCTTGGACTTTGATGTCCTTAATCTTGACCGTGATGTATTTAAACTAACATTGGACTGTTGGGTCCTTAAACTCATGGACTATGATGTCCTTAACCTCGATCGTGACGTCTTTAAACTAACATTGGACTGTAGGGTCCTTAAACTTATGGACTATGATGTCCTTAACCTCGACCGTGATGTCTTTAAAGTAACATTGGACTGTGGGGTCCTTAAACTCATGGACTATGATGTCCTTAACCTCGACCGTGACGTCTTTAAACTAACATTGAACTGTGGGTTCCTTAAACTCATGGACTATGATGTCCTTAACCTCGACCGTGACGTCTTTAAACTAACATTGGACTGTGGGGTCCTTAAACTCATGGACTATGATGTCCTTAACTTCGACCGTGACGTCTTTAAACTAACATTGGACTGTGGGGTCCTTAAACTCATGGACTATGATGTCCTTAACCTCGATCATGATGTCTTTAAACTAACGTTGGACTGAGATATCCTGAAACTAACAATGGACCGTAATGTCCTTAAACTAATCGACCGCAATGTCACTAAACTAAACATTAGGGTCCAATTGCTCTTTTGTTGGATCTAAACGATCCCGTTAAGTTGATCTTAGTCTAAAATTAGACTAGCGTATCCTTAATAAACGTTTAAGTTGATCTTAGTCTCAAATGAGACTAACGTATCCTTAAACCCAACCCCTAAACCCAAATCTAAAAAGATACGAATTTGGACTAGTCCACGCCCTACGAGCGACAACATAAATTAGTCTCCGTATACAATCCACGGGCAACCAAACACAAAACAAACACTCGTGACACAAAGTGACCATCTAGAGAAGGAGAAAGTTGTTACCGCGATGCGGTAGCGTAATTAACTGCAGGGGCTTGCACCTGCAGGGAAGAGTATTCCCACAATCAAAAACCCCTCAAGCAAGAGGGAATCTGACGAAGTCTGCTACATCGGCCGCATCCGTGTAAACCTTCAATATACGGTGCCATAAATCAACTTGGTATCTTCGGAGAAGTGGACGGATAGCACCAATTAGCATCTACCCCGAAATTCAGGCAAGACGTTCACCGCGTCTCCGCCGCGTCTTCCAGAGGGGAACAGACTCGCCCGCGATCTTCATCGCCGGGGAAATTTCCTCGTCCTCCATGTTGACGACGAGGGCGCAGTGCTGGAGGACCCGAAGAAAACAAAGGAAAGTTAAAAAGAAAAGGGGGCACCCAATCTTGCGGACAAAAAGTACTGAATAAAAACCCGAGTGAGGTGCGAACACTGACCTGCATGGCCTCCCGGGCTATAGTCTCCATTTGGGCCCTGAGGGTCGATTCTACCCCCCGGCCGGCCTTTCCATCTCTGAGAGCAGGCTGTCAGCGACAGAAATCCCCGAAGGCAGCTCGAAATGAAGCTCTCCTTCATCCATGATGATCGGGGAAGTCGGGGAATGGGGCACCGTCCTATGGTACCTCTTAAGGAGAGACGCAGGAAAACCAGTCTCGCGTCCCACCTCCAAAACCCGGGGCTCCTGCTCCTGAGCGCGTTTTTGGCTCCGTGCATGGCTGGACTTCGGGGCCCGAGGCACGCTCGAGCGCCTGGCTGGATCGGCCGCCGGTGGAGCCAGACTCGACGACGGGCGGGAGGGGCCGGCGCCTTCGGCCTTCCTCCCCTTCTTCTGTTCAACCAGGGCTGCCCGAAATTTAGCTAAGTCCATGGGTTCTGCATATGATGAAAATGCAAAGAAGGAGTTAGCAACGCCATAAAAAGTGGAAGAATACACAAGTCTAAACAAGTCGCCTAAAAACTCCTAACTTAACCTCAAACTGAGCGGGGCTGAGCCCGGCCCAACTGAGGGCCTGCTCAGACAGCAGCACATCGGCCCGGGGGAGGGGCTCCTACTCCGAAACTGCCACCGCATTGGGATCATTCGACCACCTTACCCGTGGACAGTTGGCCCTGTGCCACTGGATGGGCACAGGCCAATCCTCATTCTCTGGTGGCCCGATAAACAAAAACTTCTTCTTCCATTCATGGATAGAAGAAGGTACTACGACGACCCCAACCCGGTAGCACCTCCCCAGTGCTTTCTAAAAGAAATGTATACCCAAGTCGTCTCGTCCTTGCAAGTGCCGGGGTGGTTTTTCTATCAGAGAGAGGAAAAGAAAAGGCTCAGACTGAAAGGGATCGCCCGCAATTTCAACCGGACCAGGAACCCATGGAAAATCCTCCAAGAGTTCAGTACTAACTGGCCCGGGGCTAACTAAAACCAATTCAACGCCACACTCACCTAAGGGGAAAAGGGCAGGCGCATTCCGGCCCAAAAGGCTTCCAGGGATAAGGCAATTTCCTTGCCCCATACCTAGTCTGCCCTCTCCCCTTCCCCGGCCAGACGAAGCGAGTAGCCGGGAGGAATGTGGAAGCGAGCCCGGATGGTGGCAAGCTCATCTGCATGACTCAATATGGATGACGCGTCATGGATGTCCCTGACCTGCGCTTTGGGGACTTCCCCCGCCGCACGACCCCGGGAAGCGCGACTAACCCTAACCTCCCGGGAAGATTCCGGCTCGGACGAAGAGGAGGAAGCTGCAAAAGACTCCATAGACTCTACCCAAACTACCTCGATAAACTCCTCAGAGGAAGACATCTAACCTGAGCAGAGGAAGGGGACGTCCGAGAGAAGAACACAGGAAATCCGACTTAGAGGGAAGAGCGTCTAGCTAATACACGGAGGGAAGAGGAAATTATAGCGAAGATGGACCCTCAGGGGAATCCCACCTCTATTTATAGCAATCGAAAAACACATCCAGCGGCGCCGATCGTCTCCCGCTAAAATAGCACTTTGCATTCAACGGCCGTCGACGCTCCACCTGTCGCACGCGCATCGGGCGCGTCCCATTGGGCGCGAGAACACAAGCGGCCTGTCACGTCTGCCAACCGGCGTCGGACACGTGACCTGGCGCTCCAATGAACTTACGCCCGAATCAGCACATCCTCTTTAATGCGAGATCTCTCCCCTAATTCGCTGACATCATCAAGAAAATACAATCAATTGTCCGGGAATACGCACCTACGATATCTTCAAACAGGGGCTTACCCCAGGTGATCGATCAGACCACTCTCGACCCGACCCATTAACGGGTCGTGACGAGAGTGGGGGCTAATGATGATACTCGATACCGGGGTTTCCTTAGATCATGACACGTAGCAAGTGACGTGTCCCAGAGCCTACGAGAAAGGATCAAGAACGGTACATTAGAAGCATTCCTCGGGCCCTCGACTGAGGATGTTCCCAACCTTCGTTGGCCTTCTAGAATACTCCTATGCTCACCTTACGAACGACTGTCGGCTCGCCTCCGAGCCTTCCCACATGCTGAGTTCCCTCAACCCCTAGCTCGCCTCCGAGCCATCGCAGAACCCAGCTCGCTCGGCCTCCCGCTCGTTCCCGAGCCTCCCACCGAGCCTAACTTCCTCGGTCTCATCGACCGACCCACAGCACTGATCATAGGCGTCTCTGCCATGGCTCCGCAAATCTCGCCAGACGCGATATATCCGCCGTTCATGATCCCGCGTTCCACTCCATCGCGTTCCCCCCATTAACGAGCATATCTCGTTATTAATGGGGTATCCCGCCTTTCACGCATTCATAACGCCAGGGGCGTAACGGCCGACGTGAATCTCATGCCTGCCTGCCCATGGCTGGCACTATATAAACCCCTCTCTCAAACGACTCAGGAAAGGCAATTTTACCCCGATAGGCCGTTACTCTGCCTATTTAGCCCGTCTAACTTGGTCATCAGAGGATCCTCGGTAGCACAACTACCCCGGGACTTCCTTGCGGGTAGCTCGGCCTCAACCACTTCAAGCCCATTGAGATCCACACTCTTCAGGAGGCAACCCCCAACTCATTCTCAGTCGCTCGTCTCCACTCATTGCAGATCGATGGAAGATAACATCTGAAGGAGTTCCAGAGATCCATCAGTAGCATAATTTTAAAAATGTAATATAACAGGCATGAGATTGTGGGTGTTGTTATTGAAATCGTAACCAACGTCATGCAATGCAAAATTGGAGATAGGGTTGGAGTCGGATGAATGGTCAACTCATGCCATTCTTGTCACGGTTGCAACCAAAACCTCGAAAACCCCTGCCCGGAATTGATCCTCACATACAACGCCCTTGACACCGTTGGCACCATGACTTATGGTGGTTATTCCGATATGATTTTCGTCAATGGGCGTTTCGTGGTTAAATTCCTCGATAACGTGCGCAGTTGTTTTTTATTTTCCATTTTTTGGGTAAAAGAAGATATTTATTGGATTTATATGGTTTATTTATTAAAAAGATATTTATTGGATTTAGGCAATTTATAATTAATTATATGCAAATTTAAATTAAACTTGATTAGTGCACTACTAATCATGATTAAGTCAAATCCGTATTTTTAATTAGCCATGGTTAGTGCACCATGACATGTTACATTTGTTGCATGTTGGTTTCATTTGCATTGTTGATATTTAGTTTTATTTAGATGAGAGAGGAAAGGAAAAGAAAAGAAAAATGTGACATGATGACATGGAGGCATGGGAGGACAACATAATAGGGCATGGGCTATGAGCGAGAATGAGAACGAGAGAGATGAGAGTATGCCTCCTACACCATTCTTTCTTCACTTCATCTTTTTCTTCACTTCACCATTTTCTTCATCTCCTCCTTCCTCCTTCACCCTCCTCTACCTCCTCCATGAAACTACCCCAAAACCTTACCAAAACATCACCTCACCTTCATTAAAATTGTACACCACCTCATTCTACACCCCATGGTTGAATCAAGTTTAGATTTTGAGCACTTTGGAGCTTCTAGGGTTTTTCTTGAGTTGCTTCCTAGAGGTATAACCTTCTTTTCTCATCTTGTTAATTGTTTCTTTACCTCCTATAGTAATTTAGAGTTAAAATAGTATAGGATTGTGATCTTAGAATTTTCTAGGTTGTTTATTAGTGGGTGAATGGACTTGTAAATTGGTAATTGAGGTGTAGTAATTGTTTACAAACCCTTAGTGATGTTTTACTTGCCAAGACCAGAGACTAGAAACCAAACCACGAACTTATAAATTGCCCGACATTGGATATTTCACAGTTTGTGATGATATATTGGAATCTGAGATGACCAGAGAGACCCATAAATTATGTTGCCATCACTGTGAGACGAGAAGGTGACCATGAAGCAACCCCTGAAACCAGAGACCCAAACCACAAGACTGGCCGCAGATTTATTGCCTGTGGCCGCAATTTGCGGCCACAATGTGGTTTCTGGTGTTGATTTTTGTTCCAGGGTACCGTTATCTTATATCTAGACCAACCCTATATGCAACATGTCCTAGTTTGACCTCGGGTAGAATTTGAGTGATTTCTTTTGTTGCTGATTTCGGTTTTGCGATTTCTGAAACTTGGGTTTTGGTATTTGAGTTTAGGTTTCATCGTTGGACATTTGTACGTCAACGACGAGGGTTATTTAGTTGCTTTGGCATGCATATGCTATAGGTTCTAACCTATGAGCACTTCGTTTGCCGTATCGGTTTTTCAAACTTTGTTTTAATAACATTACGATATATTTTGATTGTAGGTACCTTCGCGTGGACTTCCGAGACGACGAAGCACATCGACTTCGGATAAGCAAGGAGATTAGCAAGTGAGTAGATTTATATTTATGGGGGAAGTCGGGTGGATAGCGTATAGCACCTCTGCAACTAATGATGAAAGAACCGATATATAAATTATAGTTTGGAGAAACCTAAATATGAATCTACGGATATGATTAAAAGATATGATATGAGATTATAATGATATAAGATGATATGAGCGGAGATACTTGATATGAGGATGTGAGGCGGTATAGATGCACAAATACATGTGCCAAGATATATAACGAGATTTATATAGCGATGACATGAGATTGATATTATATATATATATGGATGAGAATCAAAGATGATATGATGTAGGAGACCATAGATCTGTACCATTATTGAAGAATAGGACGATAGGATCCTCATTATATTTGATGACCCCGTACGATAGATTACCGTATGCGATGAGTTATACCGGATGATTAATCTGCGCTCATGATTTGAGGATGATATTCGAGGATATTACCATATCTGATACTATGAGGCTGGATCGCCGACGTAAAGATTTCACCTGAACCACACTTATTTCCAAAACTGATGAATCGTATGTACTTTTAAATGGAAACTTCAAGGGATGCTACGGATTTTCAAATGGTGTCTTTTCCTCAAAAACACTGTAGCCCCCACTTTCAAAACTACGATTTGTATCATTTAAACTGACCATATGGTTCATGCGTAGTTATGTACCTGTCATGACCCACCCCTAAACACAGATGGTATTGTCCTCTCTGGACGAAATCACACGGTTTTGTCCCTTTGACATGAGATTGATATTATATATATATGGATGAGAATAAAAAATGATATGATGTACGAGACCATAGATCCATACCCTTATTGAAGAACAGGACGATATGATCCTCATTCTATTTGATGACCTCATACGATGGATTACCGTACGCGAAGAGTTATACCGGATGATTGATCCCCGCTCGTAATTTGAGGATGATATTCGAGAATATTGCCACATCTAATACTATGAGGCTGGATCGCCGATGTAAAGATTTCACCTGAACCATACTTATTTCCAAAACTGATGAATCGTATTCACTTTTAAATGGAAATCTCAAGGGATGCTACGGATTTTCAAATGGTGTATTTTCCTCAAAAACACCGTAGCCCCACTTTGAAAACTACGATTTGTATCATTTAAACTGACTGTATGATTCATGCGTAGTTACGAACCTGTCACGACCCACCCCCAAACACAGATGGTATTGTTTGCTCTGGTCGAAATCGCACGGTTTTGTTCCCTTTGAATGACCGTACTCAAGAAGGGGGCTACTTCCTAGTAGTTCACCCATCCCAGAATTTCCCTAGCTCAAGCATGCATAACTATGGAGTTTTTCAAACTCCGGAGTTCCGATTCATCCAAAAGGCGCCTCCGTGTTATAGGAGTGGTATCATTCCATTTATAGCTCTGATCGTACCCTCTTTCGGAATGGAATTCGATACTCCCCATTATTCTACAGTGGGTCCCTGTGTGTATCCGTATTGTTTACATCCCTACCTCAATACCGGATAACATCTCACTTCTCACGGGGTAGGTGGTATTCATCTCCAACTCCACCTGGGGTATTGCATTTCCCCCCACTTAGAACAATGGTTCATTCTCGAACCACAGACCTACTTTTTTTGAGGGACCGGCTCTGATACCATATTTGTCATGACCCACCCTCAAACACAGATGGTATTTTTTGCTCTGTCCGAAACTGCACGGTTTTATCCCTTTGAATGAATCGGACTCAAGAAGGGGGCAACTTCCCAATAGGTCACCCATCCCAGAATTTCCCTAGCTCAAGCATGATTAAATATGAAGTTCTTCAAACTTCGAAGGTTCAATTCATCTAAAAGGCGCCTCCGTGTTATAAGAGTGGTATCATTCCATTTATAGTTCTGATCTTGCCCTCTTTCGGAAAGGAATTTGATACTGTGTGTATCCGTATTAGTTACATCCCCACCTCAATACCGGATAACATCTCACTTCTTACGGGGTAGGTGGTATTCATCCCAACTCCACCTGGGGTATTACAATACCTTATTATAGTTCATGTTTTTGTTGGTTATCCCTTATGACTTACGTGCTATGTTTCCAGTATTTACCGTTTATGATATCGTCTGCTAGTACACCTGCATTATTACCGATGATGCGCATGTTACACTTATACAGATTTGCCGACTCACACATTCATCATCGGTAATTGCTATACCACTTTCAAAGTAGAATTGCCATATCACGATATTATTCTTAACTGTAAACTATGTTCATTGCTTAGTACGATCACATGACATGGTTGCATGATATACTTGATATACTCACATTACTGTTCCACGTTTGCATATATCATACTTTATGGTTATATGCATTAAGATGTTGTTTTCATGAGATCTCTGGATTCGAGAACCGTAGTTATATTTCAAAGGAAATTATGTATTTTTTTAAAAACGCGGTTTCTCATGATATGATGTTTCGTGTCCACCATGAGTTTTCTCGGTTCTGAGCTATGTGATACCCGATTTGAGGAGTGAGGAGGAGCCGTCTGTGGGTACATGGTGGACCCGGTGAGGTGCCCCGAGGCCAGAAGATTGTAGGGTTAGACGATGAGTCTGGCAGGGGAGCACTACCTGCCGGTGATAGTTTAGACCTGACGGTTATCCGGGGGATACCGACCGGAGTAGTGAGATGGATATGAGGGTCGTTCTGAGGATGCGGCGTATGAAAATATGAGAATTTACATGTCGATACGGTTTCATGATGTTTCGAGTGTCGATATTGAACACTCAGGTTTCCATGATATTGATATGTCGTTGATGGACACACGTTAGTTGACATTCTACATGATATGATTCAGATGATTGGATTTTACTTGTTGTTCTTGGCATGATTCTATTGTTGATGCATTTGCATACATGGTCACCCTAGATATCATAGTATTACCTCCATGATACAATATGACCTAGGAATCCCTGTTTATTGGATTTTTACCAGCTGATATTTCTACTCACGAGTTGGCAACTCACCCCCGTTGTACCACAGTTTTCTTGCAGGTTCGACCGCTTGGATCAGTAGCGGTATCGCTGGCACACAGCCTTCTTCAGGGTGTTTTGCTTCGGTAGGTAGGACACACATTGAATCGTGACCACTCTTGTACTTTTATATTCTATTGTATCTAGATAAACTCCATCAAATTAGAGACTAGATTTTGTATATTGGTAGATCTAGTCAAACTTGTGTTTGCGAGAATTAGAGCATTGGGTGTATATTCACTTTTGTGTTTGTTTCCCCCAATCAGAGCAAAGCTCTGTTTGAATTTCAAAAATTCAAAAATTGAAGCAACGCTTCAGATTCTTTGTGCTGCGCGCAGCGCGCCACGTGTCAAAACAACAGACCCTCTGGCGCAGCGTCCAAGACAGCGCACCCAATCAGAGCAAGGCTCTATTTAAAGTAAAAAAAACAAAGGAAGCAACGCTTCAGTTGCGCTGCGCTCTGCGCTGCACGACACGTGTCAGCGTAGTTGCGCTGCGCTCTGCACTGCGCGACACGTGTCAAGCGCAGGTGCGCTTGCGCCAAACAGAAAAATTCTGAAAGATCTTTCTGATCTTGTTAAAACAAGAAAATTGTCTTCTGTAAAATAGAAACCCTTGGATCAAAGATCCAACGGTGGGGAAAAATCCCTAAATCACTCAGTGAAAGATCTCTTTAACTGATTTAACAAATCAAATGGCACTATAAAAAAGCCCCTAGACTCCACACTGAAACACATTGAAAACACATTGAAACAGAGAGAATTCACATAGCTCTTCTAAGAACTTTAAGAAGAATTCAGAAAGAAAGAAAGAAAAAGGTAAAACCTTTAGAAAAAGGTGAATTTTCTTCTAAAAAGATCAATGATCTAAGAACAAGATCAAAGATCCTCAATAAAAAATGATAATATTAATAAAATGAAGTATTACTTCACAGATCATTCGATCTACATAAAGGCATTGCCTTTTTGATGAACCATTGGTTCTGGAATCTTAAAAGATTCTCTTTTTTGATCCAAAATTGGATCAAAATATTAAACAGTGCCCTACACTTGCAAAATTAGCACTGTTGCGCTCTCGGGTTGGCGCAAGCCACTAGAGAGCGCCACGTGGCAGCCACTGAACAAACCGGGCTTTGCGCTTTTGAAATAAAGCACTGCTCTCTTACATTGGCGCAAGCCATCAGAACACGCCACGTGTTAGAAGCGCAACAACGCAGCGCACTGTTGCAGCAGACTTGCGCTCACCAGAGCGAGACACGTGTCGCCTCCACATGGACTTGCGCCTTGAGCTCCTCAATTGGCGCAAAGCGCCTGACAAGCCACGTGGCGCTCTGTCAGACTAATTAATGCAGCGCATTATTAAAGGGCAGAGCCCAATTAAGAAGCCCAATGGACCAAAACAAATGCTCTGTATTATAAAAAAGGGGACAGAGCCCAATTTAAAAAGCCTAACAGGCCAGAATAAAATGCTGTGCAGGGACAAAGCCCTAATAAAGGCCTAACAGGCCAAATGTAAATAAAAAAATGTTGAACATTCTCAGCTGGACTTAACCTAATCATGGCCATAAGTCCTCAAATTAAATTGACTAAGAATGACTGCACTCTTAATCAATTTACACCCGGTTCAAGGGAACATCTCCGAACTCCTCTGATATTTTTCGTTGTTATCCTTCAACGTCTTCAGAGAGGTGACGGGTCCCGACAACCACATATTGATATGGACTGCGGGGTCCTTAAACTCATAGACCGAAACGTCCTTAAACTAATATTCATCCCAAAATAGGAACGTTGGACCGAAATGTCCTTAAACTAATGTTCGTCCCCAAATGGGAATGTTGGACCATCACGTCCTTAAACTGGAAATCGACCGCAATATCATTAAACTAAACAATAGAGCCAATTGCTCTCTTGTTGGATCCAAATAGTCCCGTTAAGTTGATCTTAGTATGGAAATTAGGCTAACGTATCCTTAACGAACGTTTAAGTTGATCTTAGCCTCAATATGTCTAATGTATCTTTAAACTAAAACCCCAAACCCAAATCTAAGAAAATACAGATTTGGACTAATCCACGTCCTACGGGCGACGACATAAATTAGTCTACGTATACAATCCATGGGCAACCACAAACAAAACAAACACACACAACACGAAGTGAAATTCTGAAAAAGGAGAAAGTTGTTACCGCGATGCGGTAGCGTAATTAACTACAGGGGCTTGTGCCTGCAGGGAAGAGCGTCCCCACAATCAAAAACCACTCAAGCGAGAGGGAATCTGACGAAGTCTGCTACATCGGCCGCATCCGTCTAAACCTCCGATACAGGGTGCCATAAATCAACTTGGCATCTTCGGAGAGGTGGACGGATAAAACCAAATAGCATCTGCCCCGAATCTCAGGCAAGACGAACCTACGCGGTCGCGTCTCTATGTTCGGAGGGGAACAGATTCTGGCACGTCTTCGCAAATAAATCGCGGTTTGTTAATGGTTGCCTTTGGGTTTCAAGTTACTAAGATTTGGTCTTTTACCTGGCGCAGAAATCAAGTACCAATGGCATCCAACTGCTCAAACTGGTCCAAGTGCAACTGCAACCAGCGCTCCGCCTCACCTGGAGGTGTGGCTTATGGGCCTCGAGCGGCCACCATCTTTGCTATGCCGGTGGAACAAGTAACTCAGGCTACCACCGGTCTGTTCTTCGGGACCATGCTCCCGCCGGTGAACGTTAACATCCCAGTGCCCGAACCGGAAGTGCAAAAGAAGTCGGTCTTCGATCGGCTCACTACTACCACAGCCCCTCTCAACAGGTCGTCCAATGCCAAGACGGCACCCTTGGTCTTTACAAGGCTGAACCTGAACTCTGATGGGCCTGCCAAGAAGCCCATGACCCCTGATGTGGCCATCGTAAAGAAGACAGCCATCTCCATTACTGAAGTCGTCAAGACGGCTTCTTCTGTTAGAGAGTCGGTCTTTTCAAGGCTGACTGTTCCGGCTCCCGTTCCTGCTCGAGGGTCTGTCTTTTACAGATTGGACACCGCCACTCAAAAGGCATCAGTCTTCAAGAGACTGGCACCAGCGGCACCTCGTTTAGACAGGGGGCAAGATAAAACCATCCCCATCGCTGACCAGCCCCAACAGCTCGACACGCTCGACGTCGCCACTGGCGCCGAGTACGGAAGGCCGGAGGCGACTCCCCCTCTGGGTTAACTCCACTGGCTCCAATGGTGGAAATTAATGCTGCTGTTCTGACTGGGAATAGCTTCGAGCTGCTAAACAGAGTACGCAGAAATTCGCCAACTGCGGTGCTCAAAAGATCTCCTCTACCGGTAGAGACCGTCGTGGAAGCAAAACAACAAAAGCCGGAGTAGCCCCATCAACGGCTGTCCTCCAAAATTTACAAGGTTTGGCGATGGGTTCAAGACTCAGTGGTCATTCAAGATCCCTCTCACCGGCAAAAGAGGGTGAAAGTTCAAGAAGAAAAGAACAATCCTGTCAAACCGCAAAGGACGACAACCACTCGGATGCCCACTACAACGGCTCCCTCAACATCGACTACTCAAAAGAGAAGAAGACCGGAGAAAGTTCAAGAAATGTCAAAGGACGACAACCACTCGGATGCCCACACACCTGCGGTGAACGTCAAAGGCAGTGAACCTAAACGCCCTAAGTCCGGGGGCATTGTAGTACATACCGTCTACAGAGCGTCTAGGAAAGAGGACAGCCGTACATCTACAGGTCACAGACCGCTTATGCGGCCGGTGACTAAAGCTCAGGAGCAGCAACAGAAACTCCAAGTAATGATGAATGCGATGGCCGCACTCACTGGGCCAAAAGAAACCCCCGAAGCGTCCTCAGATCAGCGCTAGGAGCAAGAAACCGACGCTGAATTCCTTCGGAGAATACTGGAAAAGAAGGATAAAGAGGCTGCGGAACAAGCAGCCAATATACAACGAATGGCCCTTCTGTTCCAGGATATGGTAGGTATGATGATCCAACAAGATCCTCCTGCTGAAGATCCTCCGATCGTCCTGAAAGATGACAGAGAAGAAACGTCGAATCCTCTACCGGCTCTGTCAACAGCCAAGGAGGAGACAATTTCCAAGGCTGACCTGGATGAATATATAGCTCAGCAGATACGGGTTCATCAGGCAACTGAGGCAGCCCGTCAAGTTGTTAAGATGGGACGACCATATCCGAGCTGGTACGATCAGATCAAATACCCGTCGGGCTACACAATCCCAAAATTCCATGTCTATAAGGGAGCTGGCAATCCCCATCAACATGTTGCTCAGTTCAGGGCCTTATATGGCAATACCGGCGGTGATGATAAACTGTTGTTTCGCCAGTTCGTCGGTAGCTTATCGGAGACAGTATTCGAGTGGTACTCCGAGCTCCCAAACAACTCTATTAAGATATTTGCCGAAATGGAGTTGTTGTTTACCCAACGTTTCGCAAGCGCCAGCGAGCGTACCCCGATAACGACATTGATTAATTCCAAGGTGAAGCCGGACGAGACTTGGGTTCAGTATGCAATCCGATGGCGGAACTTGTGGTCAAAGTGTGAACAACGCATTGAAGAAGCGCCAGCGGTAGGCATGTTCGTAGGATCCTTAGATCCTCATGCAACTATTTCACAGTTCATGATGTTCTTTAAACCGACCACGTTCCAAGCTTTGATCGACAAGCTAGCCCAGATGGACCAGATAGGTCACAGACCGCCCCCCCCCCCGAAACCAGAACCACGGAACGACAAGGGTAAAGGGAAGGCAAATTTCGTTGCGGACACCCAGCAGTAGCCCAATGCCCCAAAGCTAGCAGATCAACTGGAAAAGAGACGGCGCTATTACAATGAGAAAATGAAGCGTCCGTACTCGTTCCCACGGGACAAAACAAAGAGGCTGTTCGAGCTGGCTATGTGCAACAGGCTTATTAACTGCCGAATCCAAGGCGACTGCCACAACCTAGCGAGGTGAATAACCCCAGTTACTACCCTTACCATCAAACGGTAAGTCACCTGATTGAGGATTGCTTCATCTTTAAAGGATGGATCGAAGATCAGTACCTTCAAGGCAAGTTTGCGCTGTCCGAGAAGTGGAAGGTAAACCCACCACAACCACACACTCCGAAGAAGACGGACACACCGCGAGCAACATGATCTTTTGTTGAGGAAGCTCCATGGGAGGTCTTGCTTTCATCCAAAACCAAAAAGATGCTGAATGATCTTCATTCATGCCCAGCGATCAGGTGGAAGAACCCGCTTGAACCTCAAATCATCGAAGGGATGCTGAAGCCGTGCCCAACTCCAAAGATCGGTGGTGATGGTCCAAGCAATCACACCCAGCCGTCGAAATCTGCGAAAAAGAAGAAGAGATCCAAAAAGCCCGTGAAGCCTGGTGACAAGCGCACGGACTTGCAGAAACAGATCGACGCGCTGGAAGAATATAATCAGAAAGCACGAACCCCCATCACACTTCAAGAGTTCCTCAGCTACGTCCTTGAGGACGAAAATGATGGGGAAAACTTGTCAGATAGATCTGAGGATTACATCGTAAGTTGCCGTGTGATCTCTCATTCATCGCTGGACAATGAAGAAGCACCCTACACTGAGAAACTGGGGGCAGAGCTTAAGCTGGAACTTGTATGGCCGTCAGATGAAATGATCGATGCTTTTCTGGATGAGATTCGTCTGAAAAGTAAAGCCGATCGGGAGCGTGAGATGGCCATATCGGAAGGAGCCAAACACCGGTGACTAGACGAAAGAGTCAAGGCACTCCCGCCAAATCAAAAGATATCCGACGCGGATAAAAACATATTCAAGACGAGGAAAAGATTGGCTAAAGCCATTGCAATGGGAATGAAGCTACCGCCCTCTCAAGAAAACAATACCGGCAAAGCAGAAATGCACCCCTCATATTGCTTATATCATCAAAAGGTTTCGCACCCCACCGAAGAGTGCAAAGCTTTCAATAAATGGTGGCAGGGGTATGTCGCTCACCGGCAATATTTTAAACGGGAGAAGCACAAAACTCGTCGGGAGCGGAAAAGTACGACCGAGGAGCCTAGAAGAACTACCAGCGATTGTCGCATGGTTAATGCTGAGAAAGCGCAGGTTCTCACATTCGGGAGCGACTCTGACGAGGAAATGGAGCTTAGCCCTCTCTTTAAAGAGTCCACCTCGGGAAAAGAGGAAGATCCGAAAGCCTGCGAAAATATCCGGCTGCGTAATCGTACGCTACCCGAAAAGAATCTTGGACCCTCAAATAAAAAAGATAAGGGAAAAGAGAAGGTCTCTGAGGATATCGCCCTCGATGACCAAGTTGTGGAAGAGTTAACCGCCAAGCTGTAGGGTTCCTAGGCACACTAATGAGGTCTCACAAGGCATCAACCATGCCAATTTCAAATTTTACAAGTGCCGAGAAACCCTAATACGGATTCGTTGACTAGAGTTTAGGCGAAAAGTGAAACTAGTTAACATTTTAACTAAAAGAAAGAGGCTACAACCTTTGTAGATCCGGTTCTCCACTTCCTTGGCTCCACGTGGACGCCCTCTCGCTGTCCATCTCGAATCCTGGACTCTTGCATCGGCTTCGTCGGAGAAATGGGCGGGATAGGGCATCGGCTTCGATGCCCAAGATGATCTACGTCGAGGCAACACAAGATCAAGCTCCAACTTCACCAAGTCGTGAAACTTGTGAAGAAAACACCCTATACTACTTGGCAAGAGGTAGAGGGTGAAGAAATAGGAGGTGGGTTCACTTTAGAATTGGATTTCTCACTCTTTTACTCAAGATGCCATTGATGAAGGCAAGCTTTTCTTCTTGATGAAGATGATGAAGAAGAAGAAAGAATATGATAAGTCTCACAATAAAAAGAAAACAATATCAATACTTATCATATCCTAACCTTGGTTAGGTGTAGAGAAAAGACCATGGTTAATTTGAATGGTTAGGGTTAAGCATGAAGACAAAATGGTTACATAGTCAAAGCTTCATGAAGCTTCAACTACAAACAAAAAAAGCCACCATTTTCTTCATTATCTTTTCCAAAATAAATAAATAAATAAATAAATAAATAAGAAAAAGAAAATTCTAACCATTACACAACCATGGTTTAATCTTTACACAAACTCAAGTTAGCATGTATCATCATACATGATACAATCAAGTGCACACAAAAATATATCACATATACAATGTGCACATCAAGTGAGAAAATACTTTTAAAATGAACCAATACTGGTTAATGCAAAGTAATATATCAAATATATAATTATACATTAAATCATTAAATCAACACTTGATTCAATGATCCGGTCATGTCACACATAACCGACTAGTATCCAATGAATCGACTTATCGAATCATTCTTCGATTCGATAACTAGGTTATATCACATATAACCAATCGAAACATTCATCGCGAGAATGAAATATGGTATCACATACATGCATTATTCTCGGTCCCGCACATATCTCATATGCGCTCCTATTTCGTTTCGCTTGAGCCAGGAAACCTCTGTGTAGGACTCTAAAGACTCGTCAATACGCCGGTAGCAGATGATGATCATATCAAGCACCCACAAGCCGCAAGCGGTCTGCTAAACGTAACGGCCACCCGGGTATTGAGTGATCAGAAGATCGACGAGCAAGCCCGCTCACACTCCTGTGAATCCAACCAGTAACACTTACCGTACAGTCCGGTCTGTTCGTCTGATATGTCGCATATCAGGTCTAGGGGTGGTAAACGTCAGACCCCAATAACCGATAAGTCGTGTCGATGTGAGGCTCATAACGGGTCGAGAAACTACTGGTAACACTTACCAGCAAATCTCTGATCAGCCCTGGCCAGGGACTTCCCTGTTACGGCCAATCGAGCACAGCGCAACATCAACCCCCAATACCGGGAGAGACGAAACCCCTCCTTTCGCTCATTGCCTCCATGTGACTCGGGACTGTACCCAAAAACCACCGTTTTGCACGCCCTCATGGACGTGGTGAGGTGGAGATCAAAACACAGTGGGAATCACACAAGACTCCATGACGATCTCGTGTCTACAGACTAACCTGCACAAGTGTCACCTGAGAACTGCCATCTGACGTGAGGTATAATACCATCTGGGAGTTCTCGGCGAGTCCGTCCAGTGTACCCAGTCTCCACTGAGCACCCGTATACCATCTCTGATGTCAAACACCAATGGATATGGGATCATCCATCGCCCATCTCATGGGTCGAGAAGCGTATACGCTAGTCTACACTGGTATATCGATGCCCCGTCTCGATACACCCATGACTAGGGACCTTGAAGGATGTACCTATAGACTACCATGTCCCCACTAGTATGATCTGCATCATAGTCCAGGTAGTCAAGTACACATCCTGAGGGCTTTACCAACATGTAACTATAAGACAGTTTAAAGAGACTAGTATACATGTTAAGATAAAGAGCAACCAGATAGCATACTATCATATCGAGCAAGAAAGTCATCTCTATATATGTCCAAGCATCCAATATAATATACATCATCTGTACAATACTGGCCTCTAGGGCATACATACAACTAACAATCTCCTACTTGCACTAGGGCCAGCTGCTGTAGTATCGTATACCAAGCATCCCGAAGAGTCTCTCAAACTGTATCTGGGGAATGGCCTTCGTGAGTGGATCCGCTGTGTTGTTCTTCGTGTCAACCCTCCTGACCTCGATCTCGCGGCGATCAACTATCTCCCGGATCAGGTGATACCGCCTCAGAATATGCCTGGATCGCTGATGGGACCTGGGTTCCTTGGCCAAAGCCACCGCTCCATTGTTATCGCAATACAAAGGTATTGGATGCTCAATGGATGGAACCACTCCAAGTTCAGTAATGAACTTCTTGATCCAGGCAGACTCTTTAGCAGCATCGTTGGCAGCGATGTATTCAGCCTCCATCGTCGAGTCTGCCACGATTTCCTGCTTGAAACTCTTCCAGCTAACCGCCCCTCCGTAAAGGGTAAAGACAAATCCCGACTGCGACTTAGAATCGTCCTTATCACTCTGGAAGCTCGAATCGGTAAAGGACTCCACTTTGAGTTCTCCATTACCATACACCAAGAGCATCTCTTTAGTCCTTCATAAGTACTTGAGAATGCTCTTAACAGCTGTCCAGTGACTCTCTCCAGGATCATCTTGATACCTGCTCACTACACTTAGTGAGTATGCTACATCGGGTCTGGTACATAGCATCGCGTACATGATAGAGCCTACAGCCGAAGCATAGGGTATCCCTTGTATGCGAGCTCTCTCCAAATCAGTCTTGGGAGACATCTCTTTGGAGAGAGTGACTCCAGAGATCGTAGGCAAGTTCCCACGCTTGGATTCTTCCATACTAAACCTCTTTAGTATGGTGTCAATGTACCTGGATTGGAACAATCCCAATATCCGTTTGGATCTATCTCTATAGATCCTAATTCCCAATATGCAGGAGGCATCACCAAGATCTTTCATTGAGAATCTTTGTGATAAGAAGAGCTTGACCGATTGCAGCATAGGAATATCATTTCCTATCAAGAGTATGTCGTCCACGTACAATACGAGGAAGACAACCTTACTCTCTGCCACCTTCTTGTAAATACAAGGTTCATCTGGGTTTTTGACGAAATCAAACTCTTTGATAACGACGTCAAAGCAGATGTTCCAACTCCGCGATGCTTGCTTTAATTCATAAATGGATTTAAGCAGCTTGCACACCTTCTCGCTGCTCCCACTGTCTACGAAGCCCTCTGGCTGAGTCATGTACACGCACTCTTCTAAATCACCATTTAGAAAGGCGGTCTTAACATCCATTTGCCAGATTTCGTAATCATGATATGCAGCGATGGCAATCATGATCCGAATGGATTTAAGCATAGCCACTGGAGAAAAGGTTTCGTCATAGTCCACACCTGGTCTTTTGACGAAAACCCTTTGCAACAAGTCTAGCTTTGAAAGTCTCCACTTTCCCATCTACACCAAGTTTTTTCTTGAAGATCCACTTGCTCCCAATGGGTTTTACCCCTTCAGGAGCAACTTCCAAAGCCCATACTTTGTTGGTGTACATGGATTCCATCTCGGACCGCATAGCATCCAGCTATTTCACTGAGTCCCTACTCGTGATGGCCTGCTCGAAGCTAGTTGGGTCATCATCATCCATGATGCAATCCTCGCTCCCACCATCCATGAGAAAACCGTAGTATCTCTCAGGTTGGCGAGGAACCCTACTAGATCGGCGGAGAGGCTGAGGTTCATTGGGAGCGACTGAATCTTCTGGTTCTACTAAATCTTCAGTTACGGTTTGTGTATCTGGAACCTCTTCCAGCTCTACCACTAATTTCTTTTTCAAGGAATTCCTTTTCTAAAAAGGTGGCATGTTGAGCAACAAACACTTTTTGTTCCTCACTGTGGTAGAAAAAATACCCATATGAGTTCTTTGGATATCCCACAAACTTGCAAAGAACTGACCGTACCTCGAGCTTATCCGGATTTTGTCTTTTGACATAGGCTGGACAACCCCATATCTTAACTCATTTAAGATATGGCCTCTTCCCACTCCATATCTCATATGGTGTGGTAGGTACAGATTTAGATGGAACTTGATTCAATAGGTATGCTGCTGTCTCCAGCGCATATCCCCAGAAGGAAATAGGTAACTCAGCTGTGCTCATCATAGAGCGCACCATATCTAATAGGGTGCGGTTCCTCCGTTCTGATACACCATTGTGCTGTGGTGTATATGGAGGAGTCAGCTGAGAGAGAATCCCATTCTCTTTTAGGAAGTCCAGGAATTCATTGCTCAAGTATTCACCTCCTCGATCAGATCGAAGGATTTTAATACTTTTTCCGGTTTGGTTCTCGACTTCTTGTTTATATTCTCTAAATTTCTCAAAAGCTTCAGACTTGTGTCTTATCAAGTACACATGTCCGTATCTTGAGAGATCGTCAGTGAATGTAATGAAGTACGAAGAACCATCCCTGGCATGTGTAGACATTGGACCGCATACATCACTATGTATTAGTCCCAAGAGTTCGGTAACTCTTTCTCCGTGTCCCGTAAACGGAGTTTTGGTCATCTTGCCTTTGAGACATGACTGGCAAGTGTCATAAGATGAAAATTCAAACGGATTTAAATATCCATCCTTATGCAACTTAGCTAGTCGTGTCGCATTGATGTGACTCAGTCTACAATGCCACAAGAAGGATTCGTTCAGTTCAGAACTCTTCCTCTTGTGTGTATTTGTTATGCTCAGAACTGTTGATTGATTTAGAACATAAATGCCATTGCACAACGTGCCTGATCCAACGAACTTTTGGTTACGGAAAATGTTCATAACATTATCCAGTAATACAAAATTATATCCCTCTTTACTCAACAAAGAAACCGATATAATGTTACATATCAGGTTCGGCATGTAATAGCATTCGTTCAGAACCAATGTATTACCAGTTGGTAATACAAGGTGATATTCCCTGACAGTCTTAGCTGCAACAATTGCACCATTTCCAACTCTAATGTCTTTATCACCTTCTCCAAGTTCTCTACCTTTCCTAAGCCCATGTAACTGATTACATATATGGGATCCTGACCCGGTATCTAATACCCAGGACGTAGAGCAAATGGAGAAACAGTTCTCTGTAACGAACGCATCCGAAGAAAATACATCATCATGTACTTTCTTCAATCGGATGGCATGGGAATCCTGGTATTTCCCTATATCCTGTTCAGTCCTATAACTCTTATAAGAAAGAACGGAACCAACGTTCCCCAGCACAGTATAACATGCGGGTTCGGTCAATACATCCATATTATTATCTTGATTAAGGCATGACATGGTCGCTACCTGGAGAGAGATAGAAGAAAACACTTTAGCGTATGCTCGTGCAAGATCAGATTGGTTATTATCTTATCTAATCAGGATGGCTCCCACTGGTTTTTATCAAATCTTCCTTCAAACCCTAAAAGGAAAGACTAGCCGGGTTTAATTACACCCAACAACTTCGTCGATCTTTCAGCCAGGCCAGTGTCGGTACTTTGAGGGAGGTTCCCCGTGCTTTCGCACGGACCTAATTAAAGTAAACCTCTTTTTCCCAAAGGCGTAACCCCGTTAACACCTTTCTAGACACCTACTTGATCGGCTAATTGTAATGTGTAAAACTCTCCCAGGAGTAACTCTTACTCGCAGTGGGTATCGGGATCCAACTATCTCATAGAAGGTATGCAATCTCATTGCAAATTTCAACACTTGAAATTCTCGATAATGCTTTTGCCCCAAACGATCTATGACCTTGACAAGGTCAACAAACCATAGACCGTAAGTCAAGTTCAACCCGTCATTTCTTGATTGAATTAAACCCACCCACACGACCCTTGACAAGGTCAACAAGGCCGTACGACTACCCTAACTCAATCTGCATCATATGCATAAGCAGATAAATACTGGTTAGCTACCGCACACTGCGCCTTGACAAGGTCAACAAACGCAACACGAATACTAAACATGACTTATCTGAAATGACGGAGGGCTACGACAGGTTTTTCTGAAAACCTATTGCGTAATGAACTTGATATCGTTGTAGAATCAAATGAAGTTTTGAAATGGAGTGATTTTGAGGTTTTTTCTAGTTTTTGCTAAAGGGGTCACTCCCGGTGAAGGGATCGTCGGCCCTTTCCTCGTTGAATGAGGTGCGGGATATATCATATATATCACTGTGCAAAGCAGAAATTATAGAAGCAATCAAAAACAAACCGAGTGTGTAGCATCTGCCAGTTATTGCTAAAGGGGTCACTCCCGGTGAAGGGATCTCGGCCCTTTCCTCATCGAATAAGGTGCAGGGTATATCATATATACCGCTATGCAAAGCAAAACTGTAGCTATCCTTTTTGTTTAAAATTTGATTCTACAACATCTTTTAGGTTTCTTTTCTTTCATTAATCACATTAATGAAGTCCCATCATTTAAGTCACCTAAACATCACAGATAAATACGACGTATACTTATGCCATCCGCATTCGCCTCGATGTCCCCTCGTGCACCGTTAGGTTAGGTAACTAACGACAGAGCAGGGCAGGGCTAGTGCGGGTGCAAAACATAAGTAACGTCTATATAATATATCATATATACTATATAATGTATCTATCATAGAACATCACATGATCACATCACAGATATCGCAGCAGAAGAAACATATGAAACATTGGATATAATAGGACGTCCGTGTTTTCAATATGAGCCAGTATAAAACACGGATTCCATGGTCATGATGAATAGCCTATCCCACACCCCTAGACCCCTACGAGAGCGGCAAGCAACCCTACCAATTCTAGGGTTAGGAGACCCGGACTCGACTCCTCGAGATGGTCTCCCACTGGACCCTAGAACCCGGTTACATGTGCTCCCCTCCTTGGGTCTATCCTAATGTGGAAAAGTAAATAATATACAAACAGTGACAGCTTCCGCAACCTAGAAGTGCCCCAATAAAAGAATATTACATACAAGTTTTTACATGAATGAAAATGAAAAACACTCATCTCACATAAAAAAAACCCGGCTATTCAAACACGACGATCCAATGTAACATATCCAGCAACACATAACATCACATGTCATCAACGTAAGTAAGTATGCATACACTGATTGTTGTCAACGTATAGCAACGACAATCGGCAATACTACTACATACTACACTTACGGTTGCAGAAAAGAAAGTGTAAAACTACAACAGTTGGAATCCGCAACCTCTTTAGACATCACATGCTTAATCAAATGAAATACTTAGACATCACATGCCTAACAGTTATAAACCCCGCATTTTAGTCTCATTATCGAAAACTCTTTTCAATATCAAGTGAGACTAAACCGCTAGATTTATATCATTCATCCAGTTATCTTATAACTGTTTGTGAATTCCAATTATTGTATCCAATTCCGGATAAATAGAAAATATTAAACTTTCCGATCGAACATTCGAACACCCAAGTTTTCCCGAAACCGTTCAACACATGAAATAAGTTCAAAGACATTCACTTCATGCCTCAGTACCAACGGTCCAGCCGTAGAAGGGTCAAGCCAACGCCTCACATGTGGCACGCCGTACTGCCCCAAACCCGAAGGTTCAAAGGGCAGTTCAAGACGGTCACATAATCGAGTTAAAGTTTGTTGTCTTCTAGAGGGACCATCGCGTTACTTACACTGCTCAGAACGTCCTTAAACCAAAGAAAAATTCAACACTTGGAAATTTTCCGGCCGGGGAAAAGGTGGGTATTTATATCCGGTCGAACTTTTTAACATATTCTAAAATATCCGGAAAGCCACATAGACAAAATCTGATAATCTGATCGAATGTACGAACTCCCAATACAACCCAAAATACTCAACTCTTGAGTACAAATTAAAAATTCCCAGAAAACTTAGCACCTGAAAACATGAATTACTGTGCAAATATTGAAGGCAACTCCCAACATTTGGCCGTGGAACCGCCGCAGAAGCCAGGCTTCTGCCGCGGTTCCGCCGCTCTCTAAACAGATCATGGGGTAATTTTTGCACCGTAATTCTTAGAATTCCCTGCTGAATTTTTTAAGCATTTTTAATCTGGAAAAAACCCAGTTTTTGAAAAAAGTCCAGAGAGCATATTTAGGATTAGGGTTTCGGTTCGTTCGGATTTCAAACGTCGTCTACACTTCGCTTAAGGCTCTAGCTAGGCTCTGATACCACTGTAGGGTTCCTAGACACACTAATGAGGTCTCACAAGGCATCAACCATGCCAATTTCAAATTTTACAAGTGCCGAGAAACCCTAATACGGATTCGTTGACTAGAGTTTAGGCGAAAAGTGAAACTAGTTAACATTTTAACTAAAAGAAAGAGGCTACAACCTTTGTAGATCCGGTTCTCCACTTCCTTGGCTCCACGTGGATGTCCTCTCGCTGTCCATCTCGAATCCCGGACTCTTGCATCTGCTTCATCGGAGAAATGGGCGGGCTAGGTCGTCGGCTTCGATGCCGAAGATGATCTACGTCGAGGCAACACAAGATCAAGATCCAACTTCACCAAGTCATGAAACTTGTGAAGAAAACACCCTATACTACTTGGCAAAAGGTAGAGGGTGAAGAAATAGGAGGTGGGTTCACTTTAGAATTGGATTTCTCACTCTTTTACTCAAGATGCCATTGATGAAGGCAAGCTTTTCTTCTTGATGAAGATGATGATGAAGAAGAAAGAATATGATAAGTCTCACAATAAAAAGAAAACAATATCAATACTTATCATATCCTAACCTTGGTTAGGTGTAGAAAAAGACCATGGTTAATTTGAATGGTTAGGGTTAAGCATGAAGACAAAATGGTTACATAGTCAAAGCTTCATGAAGCTTCAACTACAAACAAAGAAAGCCACCATTTTCTTCATTATCTTTTCCAGAAAAAATAAATAAATAAGAAAAAGAAAACTCTAACCATTATACAACCATGGTTTAATCTTTACACAAACTCAAGTTAGCATGTATCATCATGCATGATACAATCAAGTGCACACAAAAATATATCATATATACAATATGCACATCAAGTGAGAAAATCCTTTTAAAATCAACCAATACTAGTTAATGCAAAGTAATATATCAAATATATAATTATACATTAAATCAACACTTGATTCAATGATCCGGTCATGTCACACATAACCGACTAGTATCCAATGAATCGACTTATCGAATCATTCTTCGATTCGATAACTAGGTTATATCACATATAACCAATCGAAACATTCATCGCGAGAATGAAATACAGTATCACATACACGCATTATTCTAGGTCCCGCACATATCTCATATGCGCTCCTATTTCGTTTCGCTTGAGCCAGGAAACCTCTGTGTAGGACTCTAAAGACTCGTCAATACGCCGGTAGCAGATGATGATCATATCAAGCACCCACAAGCCGCAAGCGGTCTGCTAAACATAACGGCCACCCGGGTATTGAGTGATCAGAAGATCGACGAGCAAGCCTGCTTACACTCCTGTGAATCCAACCAGTAACACTTACCGTACAGTCCGGTCTGGTCGTCTGATATGTCGCATATCAAGTCTAGGGGTGGTAAACGCCAGACCCTAATAACCGATAAGTCGTGTCGATTTGAGGCTCATAACGGGTCGAGAAACTACTGGTAACACTTACCAGCAAATCTCTGATCAGCCCTGGCCAGGGACTTCCCTGTTATGGCCAATCGAGCACAGCGCAACATCAACCCCCAATACCGGGAGAGACGAAACCCCTCCTATCGCTCATTGCCTCCATGTGACTCGGGACTGTACCCAAAAACCACCGTTTTGCATGCCCTCATGGACGTGTTAAGGTGGAGATCAAAGCACAGTGGGAATCACACAAGACTCTATGACGATCTCGGGTCTACAGACTAACCTGCACAAGTGTCACCTGAGAACTGCCATCTGACGCGAGGTATAATACCATCTGGGAGTTCTCTGCGAGTCCGTCCAGTGTACCCAGTCTCCACTGAGCACCCGTATAACATCTCTGATGTCAAACACCAATGGATATGGGATCATCCATCGCCCATCTCATGGGTCGAGAAGCGTATACGCTAGTCTACACTAGTATATCGATGCCCCGTCTCGATACACCCACGACTAGGGACCTTGAAGGATGTACGTATGGACTACCATGTCCCCACTAGTATGATCTGCATCATAGTCTAGGTAGTCAAGTACACATCCTAAGGGCTTTACCAACATGTAACTATAAGACAGTTTAAAGAGACTAGTATACATGTTAAGATAAAGAGCAACCAGATAGCATACTATCATATCGAGCAAGAAAGTCATCTCTATATATGTCCAAGCATCCAATATAATATACATCATCTGTACAATACTGGCCTCTAGGGCATACATACAACTAACACAAGGACCCGCCAAAGAAAAATAAGGTGGACTATAACATTATGGCACATTTAAGGAAGTTACCCTCGCAACTCAGCATTCTTGACGCCCTTTTACTATCAAAAGAAGCAAAGGATTCACTGATCAAAGCGCTACAGGACCCAGAGCAATTCCAAGCTTTTCTCGCCGAAGAAAAGATGAAGGACGAGCTGGAAGAAGTGCACAAAGCTGATGTCACTTTCGGTGATGAAGACCTCCTTCTTGGGACGTGCGAACACAATCGTCCCCTTTATATCTCAGGATACTGCCACGATATAAAGATAGGCATAATTCTGGTTGACAATGGGTCCTCCGTCAATCTCCTCAATGTACGGGTGTTGAAAGAAATATGCATGAGCGTCCAGCGCCTCGCTCGGGATAAGATCACAATCTCCGGCTTCGACTCTCAATCATCACGGACTCTCGAGTCTGTCATACCGACGTTACGCTTTGGGCTACTCGTCACAGATGTTAAATTCCACGTAATCGACGCCAAGACATGCTATAATGCTCTGCTCGGCCGTCCATGGTTACACGAGTACAACATCATCCCTTCTACACAGTATCAGTGTATGAAATATTTTAAGGATGGTCTCGAGTATACCGTAACAGGGGAGCTGAACCCATTCTCAGTGAACGAAGTCCGCAAATATGAGGATGCAAAATACTTCTTGCCGGATTTCGAACACACGGAGAGGTGTCACAAGCCGGAGAACAAAGCTTACGCCACCATTCCGGTCTTCGGGAGCGATACTGAGGAAGACGAAGAGATAGTCTATTCCGGGCCACCCCAGCACAACAAGCCAGGACCGTCCGCTCCCATGCTGATCTTCGGCAGCGACTCAGAAGATGAAGTCCATGCTGTATTCTCTGCTCGGCCTTCAATAAAAATATCCACCGACGAAGAGCAAAGTCTGCAAGTTGCCATGGTTCCATTTAAACACCATAAAGAACTGGATGCCCTCGATACCTACAGCGTAGAGGAGCTGCGAATGTTCTATGTCCCTTTCAGGCGAGAAGGCGAAAAGGAAATTCTATTCTACCGCTCTGAAGAAACCAAAGTGGAGAAGGAAATCTGGCATGATGCAGATTCTACACTTGACAAGCTTTAGCCCATACGTTTACCCAGATATTATACGGACGGACTAAAAACACTTTTGAGGCGCCAAGGTATACCCCTTAAGCAAACTGCTCGAGAATCTAAGTTCTATGACAGAATCTGGAACGTTCTCGGAACTCAACGCAAGTTGCCCAATGGTAGAATGGAAACAATCGGGCTTGGGTACATTCGATCCAAGAAACGAGAGCTACTCCGCGATTGCCACGTCGTGCATGACTTCAATGAAGAAGGGGATGCTCAATGGGAGGACGCTGATCCTAAACCAGAAAAAGTTCCTGATGCAAAGGTGCCCAGTCCGTCATTCGAGGAACAGATGAACAAGCTTATAGGGGAAGCTGGTCAAAATTCCGAAATGACCACAACCTTGAAATGGCCATCTACGAGAAAGTCAAAACGCAACGCCTCCTCCAACAGGCCATGAAAGATGAATGCCGCTCCCTGTCAACCTGTTACAAAAATGGCTCGACACAGAGGCAGAAACAAGTCGAAAAGCGAAAAAGGCGCTCGACGGCAACAAAGCGGGACTAAGAAGCCACGCAAGCGGGAATCGAGCGGTTCTGATCTATCCCTTATGAAGAAAATGGGTCGAGCATACTCTTTTCCTCAAGACAAGACAAAAAGGATACTCGACCTAGCTTTAAAACACCAACTAATTACGCTCCCGGAGTCTAAACACCCCGAGCAAGCAGGCGAAGTCTCACACCCGAACTATTGCTCTTATCACCGAGTAATAGGCCATCCTCTCGAAGACTGCTTCACCTTCAAGAATTGGGTCGAAGATCAGTATCAACTCGGCAAGTTCGCTCTGTCTGACAGCTGGAGGGTAACGCCGCCGCAAAAGCATGAACCCAAAGCCACGAAAGCAGAACCAGACCCACATCGGTCTTCGAAGCGAACTTGTACTTGTCACATGGTAACAATATCAAAAGAAGAGCCCGAGAATATGGATGACCTTCCCTGGTGCTTCGAAAACAGCAACGATGAGGTGATCTCAGAATTCCCAACAGCACCGAAAGAGCTGGAAGATGGAATACACACCACTGCAGATAACCTTAAGAAAATTGAGTTGGGGACGGCGAACGACCCGCGACCGACATTCGTCAGCGAGCTGCTATCAGAAGAAAGGATGGCTGCGTTAAAAGATGTACTTATGCAGCATAGAGATTGCTTCGCATGGAACTATTTTGAAATGCCAGGACTGGGTACAAAAATTGCTTTACATAAATTGGCGATATCCCCGGACGTCAAGCCAGTCAAACAGACGCCGAGGAGAATGCGGCTCGAACTTGAGATGAGCATCAATGCCGAGGTCAAGAAGTTAATCGACTCTGGCTTCATCCAGGAGGTTCAGTATCCCGATTGGATCGCCAACATCGTCCCGGTGATGAAAAAAATAGGACACTGCGCATATGCGTGGACTTCCGGGATCTCAATAAAGCTTGCCCGAAGGACGATTTCCCAGTGCCAGTCACCGAACTGATGATAGATAACACGTCCACTCACGAAGTCTTCTCCTTCATGGATGGCTCATCAGGGTATAATGAGATAAAGATGCATCCCGAAGACCAGAAGCACACCGCTTTCCGGACCCCTCTGGGTATATTCTGCTACAAGGTGATGCCCTTCGGCCTAAAGAACGCCGGTGCCACCTATCAGAGGGCCATGACGAAGATCTTCGATGACCTTATACATGAAATCGTCGAATGTTATATCGACCACCTTGTGGTTAAAAGTAAATCATACGAGGAGCATTTGGAGCATCTGAAGAACGTATTTCAATGCCTTCGATAATACAACTAGAAGATGAACCCTCTCAAATGCACATTCGGAGTTTCCTCGGGCAAATTCCTAGGATTCATCGTCCGACACTGAGGTATCGAGATGGATCCGTCAGAGATCAGGGCGATCATGGAAATTTCTCCGCCGAGAACTCTCAAACAGCTGCGGTCTCTCCAAGGAAAGCTCACGTACATACGGCGATTCATAGCCAATCTTTCAGGCAAGTGCCGCCCTTACAGTCACCAGATGAAGAAGGGAACCCCTTTCGTTTGGGATCACAAATGCCAGAGCGCGCTGGAAGAAAACAAGAAATACCTGCATAATCCGCCAGTGCTGGCTGCTCCGGTCAAGGGAAAGCCTCTTATTCTTTATATAACAGCCCTCGAAGGTTCCTTAGACGCATTATGGGCACAAAAGAACGATCAAGGGATGGAGAGAGCTCTCTACTACTTGAGTCGATTCCTCCTTGGGGCAGAAAGCAATTATTCTCCCATCGAAAAACACTGCCTGACACTGATCTTCGCGATAACAAAGCTCAGGCACTATGCATTGGCACATGAAGTTCGTCTCATTTCAAAGGTGGACCCCCTTAAGTACTTAATGTCGAAGGCTATATTGACAGCGAGACTCACCAAATGGGCCTTGCTCTTAATGGAATTTTCGATAACCTATCAGCCTCTTAAAACAGTGAAAGGCCAGGCCATCGCCGACTTCCTCGCTGAGCATCCGATACCGGCTGATTCCCCTTTAAAGTGCGAGCTGGCAGACGAACATGCATTTGATGCGATCGACGGTAGTGATACCCGATGGGAACTCTATTTCGACGGAGCGTCTTCCATGAAGAAGAGCAAACAAAGCACCCCTATAATCAAATCGGGGGTAGGCCTCATCTTCGTAACTCCACAAGGAGGGATAATGCGCTTTTCTTTCTCCTTAACAGAGCCGAGGAAAAACAATGAAGCCGAATACGAAGCTTTGATAGCAGGACTCGAGATCGCCATTGAAATGGGAATCGAAAACCTTCTCATATACGGAGACTCCCAATTGGTCGTCAGTCAAGTAAATGGTGACTACCAAACATGCAAACCAGAGTTGGTGAAGTACGGCGAAAAGGTGCAACAACTGTTGACCCAAATTCCTTCCTACACTTTGGAAAACATACTGCATGCGAAAAACAGCAAAGCGGACGCGTTAGGTAAGCTCGCTAAAGAATTGGCTGACGAGAACCTCAATGACGTCAGAATCGTGGTACAAAGCCATCAAGTACTTTCCCCGACAGAAATATCTCTGGAATCATCCGAAGAAAAGAAAGCGACTAAGCAGACGGTCCTCCAAATGAAAGACCGGGAAAAGGCTGAGGATTGGAGAGAAGTCTTTATAGACCACTTCAAATACCGTCAAACGCCCGAAGATGCGTCCTCAAGACATCAGCTCATGAAACGAGCTCTGTCTTTCGCCTTCGTCAATGAAACTCTGTACAAGAGTTCGTTTGATTCTCTGTGGTTAAGATGTTTGGGACCTGACGAAGCGAAAAAAGTCGTTCAGGAAGTTCACGACGGACTCTGCGGTTCTCACCAAGCAGGCCCGAAGATGAAGTTGAAGATTAAACGGATGGGTTACTACTGGCCCATGATGATTCAGGACTGCCTCGAATATGCGAAGCAATGCCACTCATGCCAAATCCATGGGGACTTCATCCATCAACACCCAAATCCACTACATCCAACGATGGTTGGCTGGCCGTTCGAAATGTGGGGAACTGACGTAATCGGCCCTATCGAACCAGCATCGTCCAGGGGACATCGTTTCATCCTGGCGACGACTGCTTACTTCTCCAAATGGGCAGAAGCAGTACCACTGAAGGAAGTAAAGACGGAGAATATCCTCCATTTCTTCAAGACGCACATAATTTATCGATTTGGAACTCCGCGACGGATCATCTCCGATAACGGGCCAGCCTACAGAAGCCATAAGATCAATCGCTTCACGCAACAACATAACATAGACTGGAGATACTCCTCAGTTTATAATCCCCAAGCCAACGGTCTAGCTGAGGCTTTCAACAAAACCTTGACGAAGACCGTGAAGAAGACGGTGTCCCGAAATAAGAAGGACTGGCACGAGAGACTGCAAGAAGCTCTCTGGGCGTATCGAACTACATTCAAGAGGGCCACGAACACAACACCATACGCGTTAGTCTTCGGTACAGAAGCAGTACTCCCCCTCGAGATAGAGTTACCCTCTTTACGAGTGGCAGTCCACTACGAGCTGATGGACGAAGAAAATGTTCACCTTCGGCTTGAGGATCTTGATGCCCTTGATGAAACCCGGCTCATAGCGCAACAAAATCTGGAGGCTTATAAAGCAAAGATGACGCGGTTATATGAAAGATTGACCCGGCCTAGGACATTCCGCCAAGGCGAACTCGTGCTAGTGGTCAAAAGACCTATGATCCCCAATCGCGCCAAGCGGGAAAAAATCGAGCCAAATTATGAAGGCCCGTACATCATAGACAAGGTCTACCAGGGTGGAGGCTATCTACTCATGGATATGCACGGTGAAAGGCCTTTCAGGCCAATAAACGATCGCTTCCTAAAGAAATACTAGGCTTAATGAGGTTCCGCCTAGGTCAATGATAGATGATGACGACTATGTCCACTCGCTATCTTCCTAATCCCAAACTCTATAAGTAGTAGCCGGCTTCCTTCAACAACGGACCGAAACGTCCTTAAACTAATGACGGACCATTACGTCCTAAAACTAGATGTTGACTGAGATGTCGATAAACTACAGTGGATTGAAACATCACAAAGCCGATACAAAAAAAACAAATAAAAAAAGGTATGTCCATAAGCGAAATGAGCACGGATGAAAACCCGATAGAGCTCCGTGAGTAAAAACAGCAGGGCTACCGGCGAGTGTTTATGAAAACCTGAAAGGGCGCGGCCTCGTTAGAAAAAAGAATAAAAAAAAGAATAAAAAAATAATATAAAAAACGGTATGTCCATAAGCGAAATGGGTACGGATGAAAACCCGAAAGGGCTCCGTGAGTAAAAACAACAGGGCTACCGGCGAGTGTTTGTGAAAACCCGAAAGAGCGCAACCTCGTTAAAAGACACTTTCAGGGTCTTTCGACCTTGTAAGGAGAAACCACCCGCGTGAGATCCTTAAGACTCACAAGCGAGCAATACACTTAAGAATCCTCATGACCCCTAAAGAGAAATTACATTTGCGAGATCCTCACGACTCGTAAGGAAAACTCTCTTATGGGACCCTCATGGCTCATAAGATTTGAAAGTCTTAAGTTACAGAAACCTAAACATGTGCTTAAGCAACCCCCCCACAACCTTCGATAATGCCCTACAAGTGGCTCAATACTGGCCCTTGTATACAATCCACGGGCGCAAATAAACATTTCCCTAACTAAATCTCATCCGTGACTAGGGATATGTCCATATGGCAAACAACCCTTGTAAGTCCTCGACTTATAAGGAGAAAACCCTTTTGTAAGATCCTTACAACTTACAGGGGAACATGCACTTAGGGATCCTCACGATTCCTAAGGAGAAAACACACCTACAAGATCCTCACGACTTGTAGGGAGAAATACCTTAATGAGACCCTTACGGCTCATGAAGTCAAAAGCCTTAGTCGACAGGACCCTAATCCTGTTCGCTAAGCCACCTTTGTTCAACATCGACGGAGGCAAATGATGATTCGCTCCTGGCAACATCCCAGTTGTAGCGGTGCTGATGCCGAAATCGGTGTCCAATTCCAGGCTTGCAGCGAAAAGCCAGCACGCCGTACATGCATTCGAAATAACCGAAATGATAGGGCAACTTGCGACAAAATCAGCAAGTACAAATATATGCATGCTAAATAGCCGAAATGATGGGGCACCGCGAAAAATACCCGAAATGATAGGGCAATCGCGACCTTCGCGATATAAAAACTAAAATGATAGAGCATCGCGGAAAGAAATAAAATAAAAATAAAAATGAAATTTATGCCCTACAGGTGATATTACATCAATCCCTGTATACAATCCAGGGGCGCAAACAAAGAAGGAATCACACTCCTCCTCTCCCAGGTTTCATCAGAAGAAGAAGCCAGATTTCGATGAGTCACAGATAGCCTGAAAATCATCTCAACATTTGTCCCAGCACACACAACATCAAATAAAACAGAACAGTGGCAACTCCCAGTTCCATGACTCGACGGTATACAGATGACCAAGAGTCAAATCCCAAGTCCGTGAAATACATATATAATTAGAAAAATTCCTAGTCACGTGGAACACGGATAACTTTACTTCTGACCCTGTGGAAAACGTCCAGAGCGGATCCTGGTCCTCGCCGAACACGGCAGTGAACCCATGTGAAGCATCCAAAGCGGAGCCTAGTCCTCGCCGAACATGGCAGTGAACCCATGGGAAGTATCTAGTGTAAATTCCTGGTCACGTGGAACATGGATAACGTCACTTCTGACCCCGTGGAAAACGTCCAGAGCGGATCCTGGTCCTCACCGAGCACGGCAGTGAACCCGAGTGAAGCATCCAGAGTGGAGCCTAGTCCTCGCCGAACACGGCAGTGAACCCGTGGGAAGCATCTAATGCAAATTCCTGGTCACGTAGAACACGGATAACGTCATTTCTGACCCCGTGGAAAACGTCCAGAGCGGATCCTGGTCCTCGCAGAGCACGGCAGTGAACCGGAGTGAAGCATCCAGAGCGGAGCCTAGTCCTTGCCGAACACGGCAGTGAACCCGTAGGAAGCATCTAGTGTAAATTCCTGGTCACGTGGAACATGGATAACGTCACTTCTGACCCCGTGGAAAACGTCTAGAGCGGATCCTGGTCCTCGCAGAGCACGACAGTGAACCCGTGTGAAGCATCCAGAGTGGAACCTAGTCCTCGCCGAACATGGCAGTGAACCTGTGGGAAGCATCTAGTGCAAATTCCTGGTCATGTGGAACACGGATAACGTCACTTCTGACCCCGTGGAAAACGTTCAGAGCGGATCCTGGTCCTCGCAGAGCATGACAGTGAACCCGTGTGAAGCATCCAGAGCGGAGCCTGGTCCTCGCCAAACACGGCAGTGAACCCGTGGGAAGCATCCAGAGCAAACATCGGACTGTGAAGTTCTTAAATCCATGGACTATGATGTCCTTAACCTTAACCGTGATGTCTTAAAACTAACAATTAACCATAATGATTTTAAACTGATTTTACCTTGGTTCATGGGCACATCTCTTCACTCCTTTGATATTTGTCGTTGTAATTCCTCAACGTCTTCAAAGAGGTGACGGGTCCCAATAACCACACATTTCGCGGACTGTGAGGTCCTTAAACTCATGGACTATGATATCCTTAAGCTAGACCATGATGTCTTAAAACTAACAACGGACTGTGGAGTCCTTAAATTCCACGGACTATGATGTCCTTAACCTCGACCGTGATGTCTTAAAACTAACATTGGACTGTGAGGTCCTTAAACTCATGGACTATGATGTCCTTAACCTCGACCGTAATGTCTTAAAACTAACAACGGGCCGTGGAGTTCTTAAATTCCACGGACTATGATGTCCTTAACCTCGACCGTGATGTTTTAAAACTAATATTGGACTGTGGAGTCCTTAAATCCACGGACTATGATGTCCTTAACCTCGACCGTCTTAAAACTAACATTGGACTGTGAGGTCCTTAAACTCACGGACTATGATGTCCTTAACCTTGACCGTGATGTCTTAAAACTAACATTGGACTCTGAGGTCCTTAAACTCATGGAATATGATGTCCTTAATCTCGACCATAATGTCTTTAAACTAACAACAGACTGTGGAGTTGTTAAATCCATGGACAATGATGTCCTTAACCTCGACCGCGATGTCTTTAAACTATGGTATCCTGGAAAATGTCCAGAGTGGATCCTGGTCCTCGCCAAACACGGCAGTGAAAACGTGGGAAATATCCAGAGCAACCCCTGACTCCGTGAAATGCAGATAAGGGCAACTTCACCCATCACTTGCGGGTCCTCATGACTCGTAATGTAGTAAATTCTCTTGGGAGATCCTTACGACTCTCAAGAAAAAACGCACTTAGGAATCCTCACGATTCCTAAGGAGAAAACGCAGATGGGGGAGCGCTCGCGTCAAGTTCTTCAATATATCCGCTCAGCATCCCCAAACTCATCGTAGCGTTCTTTGAAGATGGACGTCTCAGGAAGGGGCCTGCCGGCATTATGATGCGAGACTCGAAGGGCGCCGGAGTCGGAACGACAGCTAAAACAAAGTAAAATACGATCAGATGACAGTTCAAGAAATATAAGAAAGTCATCGATGTGATAGTTTACTATACCAGCTGCAGCAGGCGGTAAAACCGGGAGGGCCGGTGACGCGACCGGTCTTTCATCTCCTTCTTCGATTTGTAGCACTGCAATGAGGGCGAGTCAGAAATAATTCCATTACGGAAAAAAGAAAGGCATCAAATGTAAATTATACTCACCAGCGCTTTTAGAGGAAACAAGCTCCAACGGGAAGGAGAAGTGTAGGCGCAACACCTGATAGAGGTGATCACAAAGCACTCCTGGAAAGACGTAATAGTACTACAATAGTACACAAACTATGCAGCCGAAAGATAAAACTAATGGGTTATAAATTCATATCTTCCAACATTTGCGATGGCGCGAGAGAAGGTATAGAGGTGGCCATCGTCAAGGCAGTAGTTGACAGCGCTCCCTCGAGCAGTGGAGCATCAGCACTGGCCGCACCTACGTTAAAAACAAGATAAGCCCTGTCAGGAAAGGTTGCAGAATAAAAGAAAGAGGATAACTTGAAATTTACCTGATGATGAGCCGGATGGAAAGGTGGCATCTCCCTCCATTGACATGAGACCACCTCCCGTGGCCTCATCACCAGACTCGATAGGGGCCGTCGTCGTGCTGGCGAGGCCAGGAGACGGCGGAGGACCGTAGACGGGGAGAGCAATGATTAGAGCATTGCCAGACTCTTGAGAAAGAGCGGCTGGCTTATCCTCGAGAGTCATGCCCGTCTCACCCGCTACTCCCTCGGGCTCGGCGTTCGCTACTGTCTCGTTGGGTCGCCGGTCTCAGGCGCTCCGTCCGCTGCTGCCCCCGAGTCAGTTATAGCAACCGTCTCATTTGCCGCTACCTCGGGCTCGGCATCGACAGCCTTCTCTGGCACAGTTTCCTCAGCCCCCAGCTCGGGTCCAGCAACCCCGGCGACGTCGCCCACCGTCGGCTCGGGTTCAGCCGGTGCCTCTTCCTCTATCCCTTTAGGCTCGACGGTTTCCGCCTCCCCCTCGGTTGGACTTGGCCCTATAGGACAAGATATGTAAGAAACGATAGGTTTATAATTCTTACAACAAAACTTGAAAGACACATTACCTGAGGTAGACCGATCGTTGGCCTCCCGAACCGCACGCACCGCCTGTCTATGAGCGGTAGACAGGCCGGCCGGGGGCTCTTCGGAAGGAGAAGTGTAACACCCGAGTTCATTTATACCAATTCCAGTTTCAGTATTTTACTTATCCATGGTGTAACAACTCCAATTTTGTATACAAAAAATTTGCTTTAAATATAGTGTATACTTGGAGTATTAATGTTACTGGAAACAATTTAAGTATCTAATATCTTACAATAATTACAAGAAGGAGCTTGTAGCTCATTGGTAATACCTTGCACTGCTGAACCAAGCCACCGGAGTTCAAATCTCATGCCCCACATTATTTTTGTATTTATTTTGTTTTAATTTTTTTTGGAAGTCAACGGTAAAAAGGCCATAACTCCCAAAATATGTACTGGACAACAAAAAGTAAATATACCAAATTATACCCCCAGAAAATCTCCGGCCACTGGAACCCTGACTCGGCCCGACTCGGTGCCGTCGGCCGGCGAATCGGCCGACTCGGTCCGGCGCCGCCGGCCGGACTTGGCCGGACGACCGAGTCACCAACTGAGAAAAGTTGGCTCTTGACTTGGTCAACCCTCTTGTATACTTATTATACCTGGATCGGTTTTAATTTGGCCAATAAATCCCTTTTACTCCTAGGTTTAATGATTTTTAATGAATTTTTACATTTTTTTAATAATTTTTTTAATCCAAACCCTAACCCTAGCCTAGCCCTATATAAAGACCACTACCCTCTACCATTTCACCTCACCACTCTAAGTCCACTCTCCTAAATTCTTAAGAACTCGGTACAAAGAGCGAGAAGCGAAGCGCTGCCGAAACCGACGACGGATTCCGGCGATCGGATCAGAACCTTCACGACGTTTTCGATGCATCGACAACCACCACTTTCTTTAACCCCCTTAGCTTGTCCAAACCCGTAAGTCCCCACCTCTTCTATCTCTCTTTTCCTTAATGTAAAAATACGACTTTTTGGAACCCGACGGAATCGGAACAAACCGATTTCCGATTCGGTTTTTCTATAAATTTCCACTTGTCACCTAATCCCTAATATCTACCCATATGCATGTTGACTATTAATCACTCATAAACCAATTTAAACAAACTTTCTCACATGAAATGATAGTTTTTTTGCAAAACTGTATTCCTTTCATAAAAATACCATGAAGTTCATTTTTCTTAGTTTAATCAATTCCCTCACTCCTAAATAAGTTTATCTTGATCACTAAACTTGTAGAAATCAAATTGAATGAATTTCACACATGAAATGATAACGTTTTCGAATACCGTATTCTTGCACTTTAATACCTTCAAGTTTAACATATCATATTCAACCTTTAAACTTCATCAAAACTTAAAATAAGTCACGAGGTAATGACCTACCTCTACACACACACAAATATAACCCTAATTGATATATGTCAAAACATATAATACGAAATTACAGGACTTTTCATTAAAATACCCTAATCTTTATAACCTTTATTGAAAGTTTTAAATTGTAAACTTTTCTAAATAAAATCTTTTATAAAATGAAAGCACGATTGGTCATGGACATCGATCGTTTATCTAAACTGTCTTGTGGTGTCTAGGCAAGTGTGTCGAAGGCAAGTGGTTACTTAATTAGGGCCACTACTTGTAGTGGAGAGCCTCCCACTTACCTGGCACTTACCTGGCTGCAATTGACGGTGAAGAGGCGATTTGAGGCTTCGAATGACTCATCGTTTAGACCTTAGAAATAGACTAGTTGGCATAGGAAACCCTAATAACTAAAACACGGAAAACTGTACTCTTTTGCAAATAAATACCTTATATTTATAAAACCGTTTTCCTAAATGAAAAATATTTATAAAACCTAAGCAAAGTGCCGCTACAACCCATCTTTGGGGAACCTGTTAGGGATAGTACAGTTTATCGTGCACCCGCAGGCTAGTAGTGCGAGATTCAGACCTCCGCAAGGAGCATTCGGTCTCGAAAGGTTTAAAATACGATATTTAAGGAAAATGAGATTTTTTTAGAAATAAAATATTCATTTAAAAACTATTCATTTGTTAATATATAATTATTATTTAAACACCTATTTTAATATAATATAAAGTTTCCACTTTTTCCTAAAATTAAAAGATTAAAAGTTACATTAAAATACCATGAATTTCAAATAAAACAATTAACACTTTTATTAGGATATATTTACTAGAATAACACAAATAAAATTCACATTCATTATAACAATAAAGACGATTATTAAATACTTGAGTTGTATTTTGGAAAACTATACAAAAGTACTTTTTACATAAAACCCCCTCAAGTTTTATAAATTACAATAAGGACCCTAACAATTATAGAACTTCAAATTTATCTTTCTTTTAGTCTGACTCGGGTTAGAGTCTGACTAATTTCTGACTTGAATATGATTTAAGTCAATCTATATTCTTTTATATTCCAACACAACTTGAATACATGAATCCCTGAATCCAGTTAACAATATATTCGTTTTGACTGAATCAAACCATGGATATTCATCCATTATCCTGATATTCCATTTACCTGATTATACAGTTACAACATGTTACTGATATCATGGTTTTGGTCAGTCACCCAACTTACATATTCCAATACAACCATACTGTTAAAACACTACAGGGTTTAAAGCGGTAGATTGGTATGGAAGGTGTTAAAGGTGGCACGAGGTGGTCAGATTAAGACACCTAACCTGAATCCTATTGCTGTTGTACCGTGGCATAACGGTTCCTTGTACTTTCCTTTTGCCCTGATCTCTAGCATATAGAGATCCCCCTCGTATACACTGGCATCCTTCTGTACCAAGCTACAAACAACAGCGTTAAATCAATATTCCATAATATTCAACAATGTAATACTTTAGAAAATACTGTTACTCTGTCATTCTCATTCTTCTTATTCTTTGGGACTTACCGAGCAACCTGTTCGCTGACGACATTCTATTTCCTTCTTCTTTGAATGTCGTCAGGTGCGTTGGACCAAGCTGAGATCGAGCCCACCGGTGAAGATTTGGAGCAGTTCCAGGAAAACCCAGAGCTCTAGGTACTGTACCTTGTTCTTTCCAGTATTTCCATTTATTGTTATGCCACTGTTTAGGCATTGCTTTTCATTTCACATGTATTTTCTTTTCATGTATTGTACAAAGAATGTTATTAATAAAAGTTGCTGTTATTTCTATATTATTCGCCTCTTGTGATTTACTTTATATTGCTTAGCTACGCTTAGCGTATGTACTTCTAAGTACATACGTAGCGGACCTCGTCGCGTCCACTTCGCCGTACACTGGGAAGCGGGGCGTGACAGGTTTTGTTGGTGGTCCATACAGGTCAGAGCTGTATGAATCCCTGTCATGCAGTTCTGGTCTGCGTGAACAACCTAAACAATATAACACAAGAACCAGCAACTAAAACATTTTTTACAATTCATGTTCTTTGAATCTTGCAAATCTCTATTCCTTGAATCTTATCATTTCATGTATTTGAATCTGTCCTAATCCAAATTTTTCTTCAGGGTTATGGATTCCCTGAACAACACCAGCACCAACGTTAACAACACCCCTCCGGCACTACCTCTCACACCAGTTGTTCTGGCACCACCCACTGAGCAAACGATGCTATTTGATGTGATCCTCAGTCTTCTCGACGGATAGCAACAACTTCTGAGTCGTCCTAAGACAGATACACCAGGAATAAAACAATTCAGAACTTTCCACCCAAAGCAATTCTCGGGTAAAGGAAGCCCTCTCGAAGCAGAAGAATGGGCACAAAGCATCGAAGAAGATCTGGCAGCAGCTCAAGTGCCAGATAATGCTTGGGTCCGTGTAGCGAAGCTACAGCTCACGGATAACGCTCGCAATTGGTGGAAGGCGGAAGAAACCCGTCTGGTACAGCCGATTGAATGGAAGACATTTTGCGAGAAGTTCGACGCGAAATATTTCCCTGTGACTGCCAGGTTCGCTATGGAGCAGCAGTTTATTCATCTACAGTAAGGATCAATGTGGGAGAAATCGGTAGATGAATACGATGCTGAGTTCACTATGTTGAGCCGGTAAGATCTGTCACAATAGTTCAATTCTAAATATCATATTCTACACAGCTAACACAATCTTTAAATAGATTAGCGGCACACCTGATACCGACGGACGAGATCAGAGCCTGTCATTTTCAGCAAGGTTTGGACACAGAGATTAAGACTGCTCTAGCCACAGGAAAGTTTTTGACTCATGAGGAAGCCCTAGAAGCTGGTCGCAGTTATGAGGCAATGATAAAAGAGAGGGGCAGACCTCAGTCTGTAAGAGTCAAGCGCCCTGCCAACCAGATGGCAGGTGGAGCCACGTCCAGACCACCCTTCGTGCCAAGATGACCCGGAGTACCAACTCATCGTCCTAGCCCAGCCTTTTGCACTTACTGCAAGAGAACTGGACATATGATGAAGGACTGCCGTTGAGCCAACCGCCTCTGCTTAGTCTTCGGTTCAGCCACTCACAATATTAGATCTTGTCCTCAAAGGCAGAACTCAGTTGCTGCACCCAGGCCAGCAAATACTTATCAGCAACGACCAGCTCTTCAGGCACCTGCTACCAGACTTGCACTGCCTGCACCACCTAGGGGACCACAAGCTGCACCACCTCCTCGACAGTTCCATCAAGCTCAAAGGAATGTTCCGAGGAATGCTCCTCAGGCCAAGAGGAATGTGCCGAAGCGCCAGGCTTTCATGATGTCTGTAGAAGAAGCTGAAGCCACTGGCCAAGTCATTACTGGTAAACTTTCTTTCTCAAATTTATCTTTTAGTTTTGTATACCTACACACTTTCCCTATACCTAAAACCTATCCCATATACCTTAGGTACAATCCTAGTAGCTTCACTACCTGCACTTGCACTGTTTGATACTGGAGCATCCCACTGCTTTATGTCGCAACGGTTTGTCCGAACCCATGCGATTCCAGTCTCACCGCTTGTATCCAGCTGGAATGTCAGTTCTGGAAATGGTGTTCTAAAGGCAACTATAGGATACAGCATGTGTCTTGTCATCGTCTGCAGTCGAGAGTTTTATGCCGACTTCAAGGTACTGGACATACCAAACTTCGATGTGGTTCTAGGAATGGACTGGCTTGGAACCTTTTATGCTACCATCGACTGTCGTCAAAGAAGGGTAGTATTTGAGATTCCTGAACATCCGGTCTTCTATTTCAAGAGTGGAGACCGTACACTAGAGCCAAGTACTTACAAAGCAAAGCCAAGGGAAGCAGCAGTTGCAGCAGCTCATGCAGAGGAAGAATCAAGACCAGAGGTAGTTCAAGAGTTCGATGATGTATTCCCTGACGATATATCAGGTTTGCCTCCCGATCGAGCTCTTGAATTCAGTATTGACTTAGTACCAGGAGCACAACCAGTAATCAAAGCACCGTGTAGACTAAGTCCAGAAGGATTGAAGGAAGTTCGAACACAGTTGGACGAATTACTGGCGAAAAGATGGATTCGTCCCAGCACTTTAAGTTGGAAAGCACCTGTACTATTGGTGAAGAAGAAGGAATGTTCATATAGAATGTGCATCGACTATAGGGCCTTGAATGAAGTTACTATTAAGAATAAGTATCCACTCCCGCGCATCGATGATTTATTCGATCAGCTAAGTGGATCTTGCATTTTCTCTAAACTAGATTTTCGTTCAGGTTATCATCAAGTGAAGGTCAAGGAAGCTGATATTCACAAGACAGCTTTCAGAAGTCGCTATGGACATTATGAATTTCTAGTAATGCCATTTAGAGTGACCAATGCACCAGCAATTTTCATGAATCTTATGAACCAAGTTTTCCGGGAGTATTTAGACAGGTTCGTTGTCATCTTCATCGACGACATCCTGGTATATTCTAAGAACCGGAAAGAGCATGCGGAGCACTTACGAATTGTCCTGGAAACTCTTCGACAACATAAGCTTTATGCCAAATACAGCAAGTGCGAGTTTTGGCTAAAACAAGTTGGTTTTCTTGGACACATCGTATCAGGAGAAGGAATTTCTGTGGATCCAGCAAAGTTTCAGCAGTCAGCGAATGGCCTACACCAAAATTAGTGAAAGATATATGGAGTTTCTTGGGCTTAGCTGGATATTACAGAAGATTCATTGAAGGCTTTTCGAAGATAGCAACACCCCTGACCAAGCTCACACGAAAAGATGAAGAATTTGTGTGGTCAGAAGCATGCGAGCAAGCTTTCGTGGAGCTCAAGTCAAGACTGACATCTGCACCTATTCTCGTCATACCGGATCAATCTGGAGGATTCGAAGTGCATTGCGATGCATCCGGTAAGGGATTAGGATGTGTTCTACATCGGCACGGTAAGGTTGTAGCTTATGCTTCAAGACAACTGAAGACTCATGAGCGCAATTATCCGACGCATGATCTAGAGTTGGCAGCCGTCATTTTTGCTCTCAAGATTTGGCGCCACTACTTACTTGGTGAACTAGTGAACATCTACACAGATCATAAAAGTCTGAAGTATGTGTTTACTCAGAAGGAGTTGAATATGCGGCAGAGAAGATGGTTAGAACTTATGGTGGACTTTGACATCAATTTGCAATATCATTCAGGAAAGGTGAACGTCATACCTGATGCTCTCAGTCGCCAACCATTAGCAATGAATCTCACCGCCCAGTGGAAGCTTCAGCAAGACTTACATCAGATGGAGATCGAACTAGTCATGCCAGGTGATGTTTCAAATTTGATGAATCTACAAATTCAATCAACTATTGTTAATCAGATCAAAACAGCTCAAGCCAGCGATGCTAAGTTGCAAAAGATCAGAGAACAAGTGGAGAATAGACTCTGAACAGATTTCATCATACATGAAGACGGATCTTTGAGATACGGTAGCAGATTGTGTGTACCAAAGGGTCCTGTTCGAGAAGAGTTAATGAAAGAAGCACACAGCTCTCCCTATTCAGTACATCCTGGAGGTACCAAAATGTACAAGGATCTACGTCGGAATTATTGGTGGCATGGAATGAAGCGTGAAGTAGCCAGAAGCGTCGCAAAATGCTTGGTGTGTCAGCAGGTAAAAGCTGAACATCACAGGACAGCTGTACTACTTCAACCGTTACCAATCCCAGAATGGAAGTGGCAGCACATCACGATGGACTTTGTAACTGCCCTTCCTCACAACACAAAGGGTAAAGATGCGATTTGGGTCATTGTGGATCGACTCACAAAGACGGCTCACTTCATCCCATTTCGAGTTGGCCAATCAACTGAGACATTAGCGAAAAAGTACATGGAGGTAATAATCTAATTTAGATTTAAAAATTCTTCATAATGTACTATCTCTGATACCCATGAACTCATATAGGAAATTGTGAGATTTCATGGAGTACCGGTCTGCATTGTCTCCGATCGTGACACCAGGTTCTGATCGCAATTTTGGTAAAGTCTGCAAGCTAGCTTGGGAATAAGTTTGAACTTCAGCACGGCTTATCATCCATAAACAGATGGTCAGTCGGAACGAACTATTCAGATCTTGAAGGATATGCTCAGAGCATGTATGCTCGACTTCAAAGGATCGTGGGAAGATCACCTGCATCTTGTGGAATTTGCGTACAACAACAGCTACCAAGCAAGTATAGGAATGGCATCTTCTGTAGCATTATATGGAAGGAAGTGTCGATCGCCATTAAGTTGGGACGACATCGAAGATAGAGAACTCCTTAGACCAGAGATGATAGTAGCGACCGTTGATGTGGTTCGTACTATCAGGGAAAGAATGCGCATAGCCCAAGATAGACAGAAACACTGGGCTGATGCGAAGAGACGACACTTGGAGTTCCAGCCAGGAGATCATGTATTCCTGAAAATCTCTCCGAACCGCGGAGTGATCAGATTTGGAAGACGGGGAAAGTTGAGTCCGAGATACATTGGACCGTTCGATATACGCGAACGAGTCGGTGAAGTGGCATACCGATTAGCGCTTCCACCCTCATTAGAAGGAGTGCATAACGTGTTCCACATATCTCAACTCAGAAAGTATGTGAGTGACCTCAGCCATGTACTTGATCATTCCGAGCTCACGATACAACCCGATTTGTCTTGTGAGCAACAACCTGTGGAGATCCTGGACAGGAAAGTGAAGACACTTCGGAACAAAGAAGTTAATTTGGTCCGGGTAATGTGGAGGAAAGACACTCCAGGAGAATCCATGTGGGAAAGGGAGGATGAGATGCATGCAAGATATCCGCACCTTTTTGTAAATTAGTCCTTAAATAAAAGTTGTAAATTTCGAGAACAAAATTTTTGTAAGGAGGGTAAATTGTACAACTCTAATTTTGTATACCAAAAATTTGCTTTAAATATAGAGTATACTTTGAGTATTAATGTTGCTGGAAACAATTTAAGTATCTAATTCCTTACAATAATTACAAGAAGGAGCTTGTAACTCATTGGTAATACCTTGCACTGCTGAACCAAGACACCGGAGTTCAAATCCCATGCCCCACATTATTTTTGTATTTATTTTGTTTTAATTTTTTTTGGAAGTCAACGGTAAAAAGGCCATAACTCCCAAAATATGTACTGGATAACAAAAAGTAAATATACCAAATTGTACCCCCAGAAAATCCCCGGTCACTGGAACCCTGACTCGGCCCGACTCGGCGCCGCCGGCCGGCGAATCGGCTGACTCGGTCCGGCGCCGCCGGCCGGACTTGGCCGGACGGCCGAGTCACCAACTGAGAAAAGTTGGCTCTTGACTTGGTCAACCCTCTTGCACACTTATTATACCTGGATCGGTTTTAATTTGGCCAATAAATTCCTTTTACTCCTAGGTTTAATGATTTTTAATGAATTTTTACATTTTTTTAATAATTTTTTTAATCCAAACCCTAACCATAGCCTAGCCTTATATAAAGACCCCAACCCTCTACCATTTCACCTCACCACTCTAAGTCCACTCTCCCAAATTCTCAAGAACTCGGTACAAAGAGCGAGAAGCGAAACACTGCCGAAACCGACGACGGATTCCGGCGCTCGGATCAGAACCTTCGCGACGTTTTCGACGCATCGACAACCACCACTTTCTTTAGCCCCCTTAGCTTGTCCAAACCCGTAAGTCCCCACCTCTTCTATCTCTCTTTTCCTTAATGTAAAAATACGACTTTTTGGAACCCGACGGAATCGGAACAAACCGATTTCCGATTCGGTTTTTCTGTAAATTTCCACTTGTCACCTAATCCCTAATATCTACCCATATGCATGTTGACTATTAATCACTCATAAACCAATTTAAACAAACTTTCTCACATGAAATGATAGATTTTTTGTAAAACCGTATTCTTTTCATAAAAATACCATGAAGTTCATTTTTCTTAGTTTAATCAATTCGCTCACTCCTAAATATGTTTATCTTGATCACTATACTTATAGAAATCAAATTGAATGAATTTTCACACATGAACTGATAACGTTTTCGAATACCGTATTCTTGCACTTTAATACCTTCAAGTTTAACATATCATATTCAACCTTTAAACTTCATCAAAACTTAAAATAAGTCACGAGGTAATGACCTACCTCTACACACACAAATATAACCCTAATTGATATATGTCAAAATATAAAATACGAAATTACAGGACTTTTCATTAAAATACCCTAATCTTTATAACCTTTATTGAAAGCTTTAAATTGTAAACTTTTCTAAATAAAATCTTCTATAAAATGAAAGCACGATTGGTCATGGATATCGATCGTTTATCTAAACTGTCTTGTGGTGTCTAGGCAAGTGTGTCGAAGGCAAGTGGTTACTTAATTAGGGCCACTACTTGTAGTGGAGAGCCTCCCACATACCTGGCACTTACCTGACTGCAATTGACGGTGAAGAGGCGATTTGAGGCTTCTAATGACTCATCGTTTAGACCTTAGAAATAAGCTAGTTGGCTTAGGAAACCCTAATAACTAAAACATGGAAAACTGTACTCTTTTGCAAATAAATACCTTATATTTATAAAACCGTTTTCCTAAATGAAAAATATTTATAAAACCTAAGCAAAGTGCCGCTACAACCCATCTTTGGGGAACCTGTTAGGGATAGTACGGTTCATCGTGCACCCGCAGGCTAGTAGTGCGAGATTCAGACCTCCGCAAGGAGCATTCGGTCTCGAAAGGTTTAAAATACGATATTTCAGGAAAATGAGATTTTTTTGAAAATAAAATATTCATTTAAAAACTATTCATGTGTTAATATATATATAATTATTATTTAAACACCTATTTTGTTATAATATAAAATTTCTACTTTTTCTTAAAATTAAAAGATTAAAAGTTACATTAAAATACCATGAATTTCAAATAAAACAATTAACACTTTTATTAGGATATATTCACTAGAATAACACAAATAAAATTCACATTCATTATAACAATAAAGACGATTATTAAATACTTAAGGTGTATTTTGGAAAACTATACAAAAGTACTTTTTACATAAAACCCCCTCAAGTTTTATAAATTACAATAAGGACCCTAACAATTATAGAACTTCAAATTTATCTTTCTTTTAGTCTGACTCGGGTTAGAGTCTGACTAATTTCTGACTTGAATATGATTCAAGTCAATCTATATTCTTTTATATTCCAACACAACTTGAATACATGAATCCCTGAATCCAGTTAACAATATATTCGTTTTGACTGAATCAAAGCATGGATATTCATCCATTATCCTGATATTCCATTTACCTGATTATACAGTTACAACATGTTACTCATATCATGGTTTTGGTCAGTCACCCAACTTACATATTCCAATACAACCATACTGTTAAAACACTACGGAGTTTAAAGGGGTAGATTGGTATGGAAGGTGTTAAAGGTGGCACGAGGTGGTCAGATTAAGAAACCTAACCTGAATCATATTGCTGTTGTACCGTGGCATAACGGTTCCTTGTACTTTCCTTTTGCCCTGATCTCTAGCATATAGAGATCCCCCTCGTATACACTGGCATCCTTCTGTACCAAGCTACAAACAACAGCGTTAAATCAATATTCCATAATATTCAACAATGTAATACTTTAGAAAATACTGTTACTCTGTCATTCTCATTCTTCTTATTCTTTGGGACTTACCGAGCGACCTGTTCGCTGACGACATTCTATTTCCTTCTTCTTTGAATGTCGTCAGGTGCGTTGGACCAAGCTGAGTTCGAGCCCACCGGTGAAGATTTGGAGCAGTTCCAGGAAGACCCAGAGCTCTAAATATTGTACCTTGTTCTTTCCAGTATTTCCATTTATTGGTATGCCACTGTTTAGGCATTGCTTTTCATTTCAGATGTATTTTCTTTTCATGTATTGTACAAAGAATGTTATTAATAAAAGTTGCTGTTATTTCTATATTATTCGTCTCTTGTGATTTACTTTATATTGCTTAGCTACGCTTAGCGTATGTACTTCTGAGTACATACGTAGCGGACCTCGTCGCGTCCACTTCGTCGTACACTGAGAAGCGGGGCGTGACACATGGTCTATTCCTGATTTAGCGTGTTTGGGTGCGAATAGTATTTTGCATGTTACTGGGCATTCGACCCAACCCGCTTGCTAGAACCTGTTTGACTCTTATTATACATTATCTGGACTTGTTGCATGGACTAGTACATCTCATAATTTAGTGTATACTGGTATTTTATCCTATATCGCATCTTTTGCATATAACAGTTTAAATCATGTAAAATAAATTAAAATTGCATTTCATGGCCTGCATGATACCCCTAACCCTGTGGTAGCGTCCTTGTATCGTGTTCTTGTCTCGTTCAGTGAAACGGACGTGTTTGGACGGCTACGCGCACGTGCGTGCGATCGTTCTTGGGGGTATGCTTTTCGGTTACAGAATCCTTCATTTTAATTTTTGGAACCTGTTAATAATTTTCATATTTCAAATCCAAATTTTTGGACCCGACCCGGACGCAATTCTGAATTATTTTTGGATCCCGCCAAATTCTATTTTTAAATTACTAAATCAATTTAAAAATATTTCCTCTATATTCTAAAATACTATTTTTCCCCTTAACAAAATTATTTTTTTAAAAAGAAACCAGAAAATCATTTAAAATATTTCCCTAACCAAACTTTTTTCCCCGGCCAATGAAATCATACTTAAAAAATCTTTTACATTTTTCCAAACAGTTTTCTTTTACTCCCCAGCCAATCAGAGCTTACCTTTAACCCCTGGGCCCCACTTTCCTTCTCTCGCTCTCCACATTTTCTCCTTCTGTTTCTCTCTCTCCCCTTTCTCATTCTCCTTCTCTCTCTCTTCTCTCTCTCTCTCTGGCGCTAACGTCCAAATTTCTCTCTCCCCTCTCTCTATTTCTCTCTTCTCGCGACCTCTCCCTCTCTCCTCTCGCGGTGAACGGAGTCCCGTCACCTCCCTCGTCTGCTACGGTCACCTCCCTCCGTTTCTTCTTCTCCTTCTTCTTCTTCTCGTCTTCAAACTCAAGCACCACACGAGAACCCAAGCCGTCGTAGTCGCCACCTCCATCTTCGATCCCATCACCACCTCTATCCTATCTCCTCATCCTCGTCGTCGTCGCCATCTTCTTCTTCTTTCTTTTTTTCCCTTGCCTGCATCTCTCAGAACCCCCTACGATTGCCAGAACCCATCACCATCGCCGGCGGCCTCCTCTTCATCACAACCCTCCCCCTTTCCTCTTCCCTTCTGCCTATGACCCCCGGCCACCAGAGATCCCGCACGCCCATACACCAGAACCTTACCTTGCACCTCTGCACCTCAATGACAGCCCACCTCCGGCGATCCCGACAGCGCCAACACCTCGTCTCCCTGACCCCTTGGCGACTTCTGTACACAAACCAATGAGCACTCCCTTCTTCTTCCTCTTCTTCTTTTCTTGCTCTTTTCTTCATTATGTAGAATTTGTTTTCCAGCGATCGCCGGAATACGGTCGTGCCATCGACGGTCCCGACGACCCAGCGAGCGTACCTGACCCGCGCGTTTCCATCGTTCGTCGTTTAGGTTCTCTCTGTGTGCCGTGTGCACATCGCGACGTCTTCCGCCGACGTGAGACATTCCGTATTCCCGTTCCTGATCCGATCAAGGCAAGTTAATTTTGCTACATGCTATTTGAATCAATTCTATACCTATTCTATATATATAACATACATGCAGTTGAATTTAGCACCCATGCATTGTTTTATGACATCTCGATGTCCCGTTGCATCTATTTATATTATTCCATATCTAGAACTTGAAAGGTAACTATTAAAATTGTAAGTCTACGCTAGCGCCCCGGCAGTCTACAGACACCAAATGCGGAACAAAAAACTTTTAACTGGCGCTATCGTATACTTTAACCCGGATCTGCCATTATTGCTAAACTAACAAACTGTAAAGAGTGTAGAAAGGTTATACCGAACGATCCGAGTCCTTCGTTCTTCAACCATCATCCCACGCTCCTTTGCGGCTGCTCCGATCTCGTCGATCTCCGATATCCTCATCGAGGTGGCACCACATCACCGATTCTTTAAACGGGCTCCCGCCTCTGACTTGAGGCAACTCGATCGTCAAGTTTGCTAAAAGAGACGACCAAGAATGATGTAGAGAATGAGTAGATGACTTTGTCTCACTTCGTCCAAATCCGTGGACGATCGGTTAATGAAGTTGCCGTGGAAATCGGGTGATGGAATGAAATGAACTGTAAAATTCCATACACCCCGAATACTATCATAATCTTTTCTAACCAAAATGAAACATCAAGTGAAGTGAGGAGGAGAGAGAGGGCCGGCCACTTTTATGCAAGGAGGGAGGTGACCGTAGGAGCAAGTGGTGACCTTAAGCAAAAAGCTTCTCACTCAAAATATCTTTAAGAAAACAAGAAGCTTTAAAGCAAAAGCATGAATCACTAATACACCTCATCAAGTCATTAATGCAACCATTAATGTCAAGATGAGTCATTAGCCACTTCATCACTTCTAGAACCTTCCAGAATGATGACTCACTCTTATCTGAAGAAAAGATAAATCCGTCTTTAACCGAATGTTAAAAGACGGCTGATAGAAAACTGGAAACTGGCAACTTCCAAAAGTGATCCTGAAACAACTTTCAGGATAACCCCGAAACTGTATAAATATACCCGCATTTGTATTACGACCGAATACAAATGCAACTGAGACAAAGATATTATACCTACTCAATATAATACTCGGATCCGGCTTAAACCAAAGCCGACCAGTATTATCTGCCCGAAAAATAACACGTGCGTAAACGCACGTGCATTTTCCGAACCCTGCCATAAAACCATACGGCCTCTACAACGTTTCGCCCGAACTTGGGAAACTGTCTGTGGGGGACTCTAATGACTCGTCAATACCCTGGCAGTGGGTTTAACCACAAACCGTCAGCGGCACTAGCTATGCGTAACGGCTACCCATGGACTGACCTCAAGGGAGGCTGATGAGCGAACTCAAGGGAGGCCGATGAGCGAACTCATCCAGAAACCCTACTGAGCTTAACAGTGACAATGTATATACAGTCCGGTCCGTTCGTCAATGAGTATCGCATATCTGCCTAGGGGGCTAGTAACGTCAGACCCCCAATAGCAGTATAAGTCGTGTCGGAGTGAAGCCCAATAACACCCTGAGATACTACTGGAGTACCTACCAGTAAATCTCCTGCCATGGCCATGGACTTTGTGTAATGGCTCTCCTAGACACAGCACGGCCTCGCCCCCAATACCGGGAGAGACAAATCCCCTGCCGATCCGCTCACGTGCCTCCATATGGCTCGGGACTGTACCCAAAAACTACCTGTTTGCACGACTCCTTTGAGCCGTGGTAGGGTAGAAATCAAAGCACAGTGGGAACTCACACGAGACAAATGACGACCTCAGGTCGATGAACTAACCTGTACACATGTCACCAGGGAACTGCTATCTGACGGTAGATATATACTAACTAGCAGATTCCCGGCGAGTCCTGTCCGGTGTACTCATAACCCAATGAGCACCTGTATACATCTTAGGTGATCCAACTGACACCAGTGGCTTGTGAGACCGACCACCGCCCCTCGTCGGGGTCTCGACTGTACACACTAGTCTACTCCGGAGTATCGATGCCCTGTCTCGAAACTCCCATGACTAGGGACCACAATTAAGGATATGCGTATAAACTACCCAACTCTCACGTATATGATCGCCATCATACTGTTGGTAGTAAAGCAAGATCCTAAGGGCTCTATCAAAGTGTAACATGCAATCAGTCACCTGAACATGTACACGACTGATAAAGGCAAACCAGATAGCATACTATCATCTCGAGTAAGACTGTCCTACCGGTATAGGTCCTCCGCAATCATTGCAATCACGTACCCGCGATCCAATAATTGACTATGAGGGCACTATCTCCAACAATCTCCCACTTGCACTCAAGGCTAATTATTGCGATGTCGACTACTCACAGCCCGTGTGAAACCGAACATCCAACTCCTCTATTAATCAGTATCACAAAGCCCGTTTGTAAAACTATTGTGTTCGAGAAATAGCCTTAGTGAGTGGATCCGCCTAGAAGTTTCTTTCTATATCTCTCTAAATCTCAAGTTCGCGGAGAAAGCCATCTCCCGAATCGAGTAACTCCTGTCTTAGAATATGTCTGGATATCTGATGGGACCTAGTTCATAAATGAACTCCAAATCCAAACTTCTTAGACTGTATCGATCACTGAACCTAATCAGTATCCGGCACCATGCCACCCACAGTATCCTCTTGAACCACCTGTCCATAATACTGTCCCTCTTCGTCAGAGGGAAAAACTATAACTCTGACAATCACTCTGTCAACCATGTCACCTTTGAAGCTTGGAATGATAACCGTCTCCCGAAGGAGGCTGCCGTCATCAAATCCGTAGAACATGTACATATGTTCTAAAACTGCTTCCTTATATTTCTCCAGGATTGGATTAATACAAACTTATTGCATCTAGTGAAAAACCAACATTTGGTGTGGTACTTGACATCTCATGATTGACTCAATTGCCTAAGCAAGTGATCTGCCAATCATGCACATCCCTCTCCCCTTTAGTCTGAAAGACACCTTTAGAGAGGGTGACTCCATCACCTGCAGGTACACCACCATTCTAGGAGTCAACTATTCCAAAAACCATTAGAATATCTGTCAAAGTACCCACATTAGGAAACTACCCAAATCCAGATCTAAAACCATAGATCTAGAAACCAGAATGTCAAATATTATATCCATATCCTGTCTGGAGAAACAACTGTGTGACGACCACAGTACAACCGATCGTAGTATAGGAATTTTACTTCCTACTCTGTGTATGTCATCCAGATACCATGACATCACACCCTACTACCTTCTTAACTGATCCATCCCCTATTCTGATTGAAGTCAAACCCATGACTGTCATATCAAAATTAGATGATCTATCTCCGCTATAACTGCTCAAGTCTATAAATAGATATAAGCATCTTGCCCACTATGCTTCCGCTGCTCCCACTGACTACAACAACCCTCCTACCGGGTCTCATAGCCTGGAACAACAGTAGTGTCAAGTCTGGATAGATAAGAACCTCCCTGTCACCGTCCTTGAGCCTACCGAAGTACCTCTCAGGTGTCTGAGGTTACCTACCATACCTGCGGAGTGGCAATTGGAATGTCAAACCTGATTGAATGATAGGTCCTATTAAATTTTCCGTAATCGTTCGCGGTTCTGGAATCACTTCCAGTTCTACCATACTCCCACTACTGTTTTCTGAAAAAGATCCATTTTTACTAAAACTGTGGCGAGTCAAGAACAATATCACTATTGATCTTCCAAATGGTAGAATATCAACCCTCGTCATAGCCAGGGTCAACCCACAAACAGCCACTACAGAAACGTGCCCTGAGTTATCCAGTGTCTGGTTTTAAGCATAAGCTGGACAACTCCCCGTACCCTAACATCGTTTAAGGTACGAACTATTCTATATCCAATATAGAAACTTTGGCACTTATTTAATTGGAACCATATTCAAATCATGCAGCTGTCTCCAGTGCATATCAACTTAATGGAAAAGAGGCTAATCAGCATTACTCAACTTAGGAATCCATCCAATCATGAGCAACCTGAAAGAGAAAACTCGTTTCTCAAAACCATCACTATCATCTGAATACCAATCACAAGAATCTACATCTTCGATCTCTTTGAAGAATCCCGATACTTGTGATACCTGGTTCTCTACTTTATTCTTATACCCACAACTTCTCAAAACTTAGACCTTGTATTTCTACGAAACACTTGTCTAAATACTAGAGAAGTTATAAGTAAACAGAACATAGTACGAGGACCTACCCCTTTGTCCTGATGGACACTGGACAACATACAATACTCTGTATAAGTCCGCTGAGTTGAACAACTCAAAACCTGTGCGTTGTAGGTGGAAAACTGTACCCTGGCGATTTCCTCAAATATCACCAATTGCAACGAATTCCGATATAATGAGGATGATCACCTAATTCCCAATATCTTACTCCCACTCATCATCTGTAAAACCATCAGATATGAGAATGAAACCTGGTAAATACATACCCTTGGAGTAAGTGTCTAATCGGGAAAACAGTTTTTCCTTTAACAATGCACTGAAACATGAAAATGTTTCGTAGGGGTATCCTGGTATTCATAGTAATGCCTCTTCCATAATCCAATTCATGACTTCAACTGTATATTTTATTGCCATCTCTCCAAATCCCTTTATTTGTCTTTAGTCGTTACCTTCTGTACACCATTGTTAGGCTAAATGGTTTTCTTCCTTCCCTACCGTTCGGCACCAGCCTATGGTTTGGAAGAAGACTATCCAGTAAGCATAATAGGTGTACCCTCCTAAACTAAGGAGTACTCGCATCTCGAGAGAAGGTGACGATAAAAGACAACTGAATAATACCTTATTCTTTTAAAGGTGAAATAGGAGTGGCGATGAAGTACGCGGTTTTGGTCGTGAATGATATCAGTCGCAATTTACTTTGCCCTCTTTCTAATCCCTTTATTTTGTCTTTACATATTACTTTCTGCACACCCTACTTAGGCCAATTGGTTTTCTTCATTCCCTACCTTTCGGCACCAGCCTATGGTTTGGAATAAGACTATCCAATAAGCGTAATAGGTGTACTCTCCTAAACCAAGGAGCTCTCGCAACCTGAGAGAAGGTGATAATAAAAGACAACTGAATAAACCAATTCTATTTCTCCTGAACCTGGATCCATCCTCGAAGAAGTCCCTTCGAGTTCGTATATAACCATACGATGGATCTATCCAATGGAAGTGGATATCCGTAGTAATACGGGTGTTCTGAGAAATGCAAAGGGTAAAAGAAGGAGTGGCAATGACTTATGCAACTCAGACAATCCAAAAGCCAGTATTTTAAGAAGGTTCGGTCAACCTGGTCACTGAGTCATAGTCTAGGGTCGGTCAAAGGTCGCTGCCAAAGAGAGAGAGAAAAGAAACACTCTGCGTGCACTCTAACCTAGATCAGAATGGTCATCACTTTATCTAATCCGGAAACCTCCCACTGTCATGTCAAATTCTCCTCCAAACCTAAAGAAGAATCAATCGGGATCACCCGAAGAGTAAACCAACTCATCAGTGGGAATCGGGATCCAACTCTCATCGCATGATAACGTGATGGAATGCATCCACGTTACTCATACTCCAGAAGGTATGCGCATATTTGGAAAGTTTCAGTTTCTTTAGAAACTCCCGATATGATTTATGCCCCATGCTCTTATGACCTTGGCGTATGTCAACAAATCATAAGTCACATGTCAAGTTCTGCCCGTCATTATCTTGTTAATTTGAACCCACCCGTACATACCCTTGACGTATGCCAACAAGGTAATACGACTGTCCCAAACCAACTCATCTATCTATGCAACAAATGAATACCCAGCAACTACCAAACACTATGCCTTGACGTATGCCAACAAACATAGCTTGAATACTACTGACCATCCATAAGAAATGACGGAGGGCTACGGCTGGTTTTTGGCGAAAAACCTTTAACGTAGTGAACTTGATATCGCTGAAGGAACCTGATAGCTTTTTAAAATATAGTGGCGAAAACCTTTTGCTAAAGAGGTCACTCCCGGTAAAGGGATCTCGGCTCTTTCCTCGTGGAATGAGGTGCAGGATATTCCACTGAATACCGCTATGCAAAGCAACATGTAATCGACTATAGTGAAGTTATTACCCTGACGCAAACTTCTGCCCAAGGGGTCAGTCCCGGTGAAGGGATATCAACCCTTGCCCCGTCGAATGAGGTGCAGGATATTCCACTGAATACCGCTATGCATAACAAAAGGAAACGTCTTTGCAATAACACTTTTTAAATTGTTCCAACAACTGTATACAGGTTTGTTTTACTTTGCGTTGATCAGAATCAACGCAGTCCCATCAAACGATCACACCAGAAAAGAACGAAAATAAAATGTACGTATATGTCATCTGCATTCGTCACTGGGTCCCGTCATCATCCGTTAGGTTACTTAACTAACGACAGAGCGGGGAATGGACTAGCGCGGGTGTAAAACATATACAACATCTAATAGTATATAAACCAATATACAATAATCGCTCCAGGCGTGATAGTATGCAACATTACAGAAAAGTAATAAGCATCACAGAACAATACAGATAATCTGGGATCCCCGAGTTTCACAGAGCCGCTGCTGAAACTCGACGTTCCCCTGTCGTGTGGATAGCCTGTGCAATGAAACCTAGACCCCTACGGGTGCGGCAAGTTACCCGCCAAAACCTGAAGCGAGGCAGCCCCCTACAGCATAGTGAATGGACCACCCAGCACTTCACGGAATCCGGTAGCTTGAGCACCCCTCCTTGGGTCAACCTGTACCCCCTACGAGTGCGGCGAATAGTCTGCCAATTCTAGAGTGGGACCCCTCTGCCTCTCAAAGCCATGAGATGCGGACCCGTTGCCCCCCAGAACCCGGCTATCCGTGCACTCCGTCGCGGGGCAAAACCTAGTACAGTAATGAAAATTAGTACAATAGGTACATCGACCGCAACCTGGTCGTGCCCCAAAAGAATATTATACAACAGGCAGTGACGGCAGTCCACAAGTTGGACGCTCGCCCCGCAATATCAAATGTACAAATAAACTCAAACTGTACTACCATTGCACACTGCTATCCACCACGACAAATCCGCAACATCACAGCACAACACAGAACATCAACGCGAATGTCACGTTCGCAAACCCGTCTAAAAGAACTATAGTAATCAGACGCGGTTTACCGATCAAATGACATTCCCGGTCGAAGATATAATGTAAGCACTGTAAACTAACGTGTTTAAATTTCGATGGACCAAAGACCAAATATCAAAAAGTGGGCCCCACGACTTACTGGTGAACAGTAACAAAACCTGGGCCAAAACGATATTTACCAAAAACCCCAAAATCCAACAGAGAACACACAGAAAAAATTTGGTGCACTGATCCCCTAGAACGGCCGCGGATGAGCGGCCAAACCATGGGTTTGGCCGCTAATCCGCGGCTCTCTGGTGAGATCACGTGCTCAAATTTTGTCCGTACGCTTAAAAAACCCTGCACAGATTTTTAAGACATGTAGAATTAATTTTTGAGACCATTTAAAAACAACAGAAACTGTCGAGCTAGGATTTTGCCGTTTTTGATTTTCGGTTCGATCGATGTTTTGAACACGTTAGCACAAGTTAGAATAGCAAAATGGTTAGGCTCTGATACCACTGTAAGTCTACGCTAGCGCCCCGGCAGTCTACAGACGCCAAATGCGGAACAAAAAACTTTTAACTGGCGCTATCGTATACTTTAACCCGGATCTGCCATTATTGCTAAACTAACAAACTGTAAAGAGTGTAGAAAGGTTATACCGAACGATCCGAGTCCTTCGTTCTTCAACCATCATCCCACGCTCCGTTGCGGCTGCTCCGATCTCGTCGATCTCCGATATCCTCGACGAGGTGGCACCACATCACCGATTCTTTAAACGGGCTCCCGCCTCTGACTTGAGGCAACTCGATCGTCAAGTTTGCTAAAAGAGACGACCAAGAATGATGTAGAGAATGAGTAGATGACTTTGTCTCACTTCGTCCAAATCCGTGGACGATCGGTTAATGAAGTTGCCGTGGAAATCGGGTGATGGAATGAAATGAACTGTAAAATTCCATACACCCCGAATACTATCATAATCTTTTCTAACCAAAATGAAACATCAAGTGAAGTGAGGAGGAGAGAGAGGGCCGGCCACTTTTATGCAAGGAGGGAGGTGACCGTAGGAGCAAGTGGTGACCTTAAGCAAAAAGCTTCTCACTCAAAATATCTTTAAGAAAACAAGAAGCTTTAAAGCAAAAGCATGAATCACTAATACACCTCATCAAGTCATTAATGCAACCATTAATGTCAAGATGAGTCATTAGCCACTTCATCACTTCTAGAACCTTCCAGAATGATGACTCACTCTTATCTGAAGAAAAGATAAATCCGTCTTTAACCGAATGTTAAAAGACGGCTGATAGAAAACTGGAAACTGGCAACTTCCAAAAGTGATCCTGAAACAACTTTCAGGATAACCCCGAAACTGTATAAATATACCCGCATTTGTATTACGACCGAATACAAATGCAACTGAGACAAAGATATTATACCTACTCAATATAATACTCGGATCCGGCTTAAACCAAAGCCGACCAGTATTATCTGCCCGAAAAATAACACGTGCGTAAACGCACGTGCATTTTCCGAACCCTGCCATAAAACCATACGGCCTCTACAACGTTTTGCCCGAACTTGGGAAACTGTCTGTGGGGGACTCTAATGACTCGTCAGTACCCTGGCAGTGGGTTTAACCACAAACCGTCAGCGGCACTAGCTATGCGTAACGGCTGCCCATGGACTGACCTCAAGGGAGGCTGATGAGCGAACTCAAGGGAGGCCGATGAGCGAACTCATCCAGAAATCCTACTGAGCCTAACAGTGACAATGTATATACAGTCCGTTCCGTTCGTCAATGAGTATCGCATATCTGCCTAGGGGGCTAGTAACGTCAGACCCCCAATAGCAGTATAAGTCGTGTCGGAGTGAAGCCCAATAACACCCTGAGATACTACTGGAGTACCTACCAGTAAATCTCCTGCCATGGCCATGGACTTTGTGTAATGGCTCTCCTAGACACAGCACGACCTCGCCCCCAATACCGGGAGAGACGAATCCCCTGCCGATCCGCTCACGTGCCTCCATATGGCTCGGGACTGTACCCAAAAACTACCTGTTTGCATGACTCCTTTGAGTCGTGGTAGGGTAGAAATCAAAGCACAGTGGGAACTCACACGAGACAAATGACGACCTCAGGTCGATGAACTAACCTGTACACATGTCACCAGGGAACTGCTATCTGACGGTAGATATAATACTAACTAGCAGATTCCCGGCGAGTCCTGTCCGGTGTACTCATAACCCAATGAGCACCTGTATACATCTTAGATGATCCAACTGACACCAGTGGCTTGTGAGACCGGCCACCGCCCCTCGTCGGGGTCTCGACTGTACACACTAGTCTACTCCGGAGTATCGATGCCCTGTCTCGAAACTCCCACGACTAGGGACCACAATTAAGGATATGCGTATAAACTACCCAACTCTCACGTATATGATCGCCATCATACTATTGGTAGTAAAGCAAGATCATAAGGGCTCTATCAAAGTGTAACATGCAATCAGTCACCTGAACATGTATACGACTGATAAAGGCAAACCAGATAGCATACTATCATCTCGAGTAAGACTGTCCTACCGGTATAGGTCCTCCGCAATCATTGCAATCACGTACCCGCGATCCAATAATTGACTATGAGGGCACTATCTCCAACAAAAATTAGTTTACTAAGCATACATAATCACGTTTAAATGTTAAATCACATATTCACAATTGTTTATTAATTATATTACCCTGTTATAGTTTTGTCCTATCAGACGACCGATGGAATACCTTTAGCTTTATTCACATTTAATTGCCTCTCTAGATGGTTTTAATACATATTAATATGATTTCATCATTCACACGTGTTATACTGCATCTCTGAAACGTTAAAAGTATTCCTTAAGCCAAACTGATAACCGTACGTCTAATAATTTAACCTGTACCTATTTGCATGTAATATTACATATGCCAGTTTATTGTTTTGATAGTATTCATGCTGGTTCATTTATAATCTTGTTCTGTTAGCTTGATCATGAGTACCCACATGACATCTTGTGCTCCCGACATGACCTGATGTACTGCATACTTGATATGACATGGTACCGTACACTCCTGACATGACATGACACCTTTATACATTACCTGGCTTGACCTGATGTACCATGGCTTGACCCGTTACCTGATCTTTTGTTTAATACCAACAAACCTGACATGTGGTCCTCACGGACCGTTCATGTTGTCTACCCGGACAAACCTGCTCTTACATGATCCTGTGTTGGCATTAATTCTTGATTACTGAATACCTGACTTGACACACACATATAACTTGGGAGTATGGGGAAATCAATGGTGAAACCTGACTTGTAACTCAACAGTTCGATACCTGTTCTGATCAGTCTTACGGGCTAGGCCAGCCCCGAAGTGATGATGCTGACATTACTCGTCTGTACCTGCTACCTTTTACTGCCTAGCGGCACGTCTCGGTTTCAGCCCGAGAGTCTGTAAACCGTGGTCCCGCGCATGCACGGGATACTATTGAGTTATATCGATGATTCATCAAATTGATTTCAAAGACTTGAGAGTAGATAACCCAATAGATCAGTTTAGTTTACTCACTGCACACTACCCTTAACTGCCCTGATTTACATTACTGTTACATCTGCTTTTCATTCCTGATTATATTTGCATTTCCTGTTACCCGGTTTATATTTTATTGCTTGATGACATGACGCGCTGACGTCGGGGTTTTGCATGGCCCAGATTCTTCTACCTTGTTGCAGACTGATCAGAAGTATTGCCGCTGTTAGATGAGCGGTGAAGTTTCTGTCGGTATGTAGTTTCACTTCCAGGTGTCTCATTTATTGTATCTTTTGGGTTCCGCATATTGTTATTTCTTGACTCTTTTACTCTGGCTTATGGACATGTACTAGATAGTTAGTTTACTTTTCTGTTCTTGATATCTCTACAGCCGTAATGTGACTGTGGAAGGATTTTTCCTATCTACAGGTAGCATGGTTGGCTATGTTACGTGCTCATCTTAGCGTACTCTGGGAAGCGGGGCGTAACATGGTTCTTTTGGTATCAGAGCCCTAAGTTAGTCGGGTTGATTCTTTTGTAGTTGGGTATGGTACCCAATACACGAATCAGAATACCCGTGTTTAGGAAACATGTCCTTCACCTTGCCGTTTTACCGTTTTTGAATCAAGTTCTTCCTGATTATATCTTGTACGATGTGCCAACTTCCTTTGCATATCGACTCGAAAACCTGATTCCTTGTTATCTCTAGTACTTGGGCGACTTGGGTGGAGTTATGTAATTGTGCCCATAAACTGCAGCATGGTTACAATGCGGTACTCTATTTAAGTAACTTGGAGTCCTGGTCTTGATTCACTTCCGTGTTCCATGATCGTTATATTACTTTGCTTCTCTCGGTTTCATTACTTACCAGTTCTTGTCTTATCGCCAACTTGAATCATGGTTATCGTGCTTAATCCTCTTCAGTATCTTGACTTCGGATGAAGTAACCTCGGTATCTTACTTGTTCTTGTTTTCCCCGCATTAGGACTATTCAATCCTAGTGCGTTCCTTTGTTTGTTGTTGTCTTGGTAATGGATTTTTCGCGGCACTTTTCACGCTCATATTGATTGTAAGGAAGGGAAGGTGATTCTCCAGATTCTCGGACATTCGGAAATTGTTTAGCTGGAGGAAGCAGTTTGGTTGGGCCATTCGAGTTAGGGCTAGGCCGACAAACAAGGTTCTTTCGTCAATGGCAGTGGATAATGAAGAAGCGCCGGCTATATTTGAGAGTTTCATAGAAGTGTGAAGACATATCAGGTTTACCGCCGAAGCGAGACTTGGTGTTTACGATTAAACTTGTTCCTGGTACAACGCCAATCTCTAAGGGCGTATTACACGATGGCACCAGTGGAGTTGGAAGAAGTCAGGAAGCAGCTTGCTGAATTACTTGAGAAGGGTTGGTTTTGCCGCAACAACTTAACTGGGAAAGCTCCAGTTCTTCTAGTAAAGAAGAAAGATGACACAAGGAAGACGTGCGTTGATCATCGAATTAAACCGAGTGACTATTATGAACAAGTACCTGATCCCTCGCATTGGCAAGGTGTTTGAGCAGCTTAGTGGCGCGAGGGTATTATCGAGGCTGGATTTGCGGTTCGGATATCATCAGGTCCGAGTTAAATCAGAAGATATTCCGAACTCTGTATGGACATTACGAGTATTTGTAATGCCCTTCGGAGAAACGAATACACCGGCAATATTTATGGACTTGATGAACTGAATCTTCCTACCATTCTTGGACCAGTTTTAGTAATGGTCATAGAAGGTATTCCGGTCTATTCGAGGAGCATTGAAGAGCATGCAGAACGCTTGAAGATCGCACTGCAGACTTGGAGGTAAGAAAGATTATATGCAAAGATGAGCAAGTGCGAGTTTTGGCTTAAAGAGGTATAGTTTTGGGACATATCGTAGCTGGAGATGGAATCGCCGTTTACCCAGGGAAGATTGCAACAGTTCAAGACCGGCTGATTCCGAAGAACGTTGCAAAGATCAGAAGTTTCTTGGACTTGCAGGATACTATAGAAGGTTCATGAATAAATTTGCTCGTTGGCAGAGCCTCTGACCAAGCCTACGCACAAGATAGTACCATCTGTGTGGACAAATAAGTGTGCGTCAGCCGTTGAAGCATTGGAGCAAGGTTTGATGACAGCTTTTGTTTAAACCGTGCCAGACAGTTCCGGAGGATTGGTGTTTCGCAGCAACGCATCTGGGAAAAGATTGGGATGTGTATTGGTATAGCATGGGGAAGGTTACAACTTACGCATCGAGACAGTTGAAAACCCATGAGAAGAATTACCCAGCTCATGACTTGGAGCTAGCAGCTGTGATTTTCGCTTTAAAGATTTGGAGACACTACTTATTGGGCGAAAGGGTCGAAATATTCACCGATCAGAAAAGCCTAAAGTACGTGCTCGCTCAGAAGGAGCTAATTGTGAGACAGCGAAGATGGTTGAAGCTGATGGCTGACTACGATCTTGATTTTGAGTACCACCCGGGAAAGTTAATGTTGTGACGGAAGCACTTAGTCGGTTGCCAGAAATTCTGATGTTGACTGCACCAAGGGGATTTATTGAAGACTTTCGGAGATTCGAATTGGAGATCATGCTACCGCGTTCTTTGGGATTGATGATGCAACTGCAAGTACAGTCATCGTTGATCGAGGAAATAGAAGCAGTGCAATTGCAGGACCCAAGATTGCAGAAGTTTCGAGAATAGGTTGAAGTTGGATTCGAAAGGGCTTAGTGATTCATGAAGATGGTTCGTTGTGATAGTTGTTTGTGTGTACCAATGGAGGTATCACGAAGAAGTTATGTAGGAGGTGCACAGTTGCACGTTTCCCGAACTTCCAGGAGGCACGAAGATGTACCGAGTTATACGACAGCGTTTTGATAGGAAGGCATGAAACAAGAGATTGCCTGTTTGTAGCAAAGTTTTTGGTGTGTCAGCAAGTTAATGTTGAGCATCGAAGGATTACCGGTTTATTGCAACCACTTCCGATTCCTCAGTAGAAGTGGGAACGCATAACCATGGATTTTCGTGGCGGCTCTACCGTGGATTCCGAAAGGCAACAATGCAGTTTGGGTGATTGTGGATCGATTGACCAGGGCAGCTCAGTTCATCCCATTTCGAGTTAATCAATCAACAGAAGCTTTGGCAAAGCAGTACAATGCAAGAAATTATAAGACTGCACGGAGTACCGGCGAGTACTGTGTCCGTCCGTGACACCCGTTTCTTAGCACACTTTTGGAGGAGCTTACAGGGAAGTTCAGGGACTCGATTGAAGTTTAGTACAGCTTTTCGCCCTCTAACAGATGGCCATTCGGAAAAAGCGATCCACATTCTCGAAGACATGTTGAGATCTTGCATATTAGACTCCAAAGGGTTCATGGGAGGATCATCTACACTTGGTAGAGTTTTCTTACAACAACTGTTTCCAGGCGACTTTTTGGATGGCTCCATTCGAAATTTTGGGTGGTCGCAAGTGTCGTTCACCTGTTTGTTGGGACGATTTCGGCGAGCGAAGATTGTTAGGACCAGATTTGGTTGTGCAGACAGTTGAGAAGGTTTATACTATCCGGAATCATATGAAAGCAGCACAAGACCGACAAAAGAGTTGGGCAGTTACATCGAGAAGACCTCTAGAGTTCGCTGTTGGTGATCTAGTATTCTTGAAGATATCACCGACTAGAGGAGTGATTCGTTTTGGAAGTCAAGGAAAGCTTAGTCCTTGATTCGTTGGACCTTTAAAGATTTTGGGGCGTATTGGAGAAGTGGCGCATCGTTGGTGTTACCGCAATCTTTGGAGAATGTTCATGATGAGTTTCTCGTATCTCAACCCCGTAGGTATGCTCGAGAGGAAATACATGTATTGGATCTTTCGGAGATGACTGTACGAGAAGATTTAACCCTTGAGGAGCGACCGAGGTCAATCGTGGATCCAAAAGAAAAGGTTCTTAAAAGCGAGGTTATCACTGTTGTACTTGTCTTCTTGAAGTAATCGCTCACTTTGAGAATAAACTTGGAAATGAGAGGATGAAGTCCGACAGAAGTTTTCCCATCTATCTTTGTAGTTTCTTGATTGACTATCCTTTCTTGTTCTTGGAATTTCGAGGACGAAATTCTTTTGTAGTTGGGTATAATGTAACACCCGAGTTCATTTATACCAATTCCAGTTTTAGTATTTTACTTATTTATGGTCTATTCTTGATTTAGCGTGTTTGGGTGCGAATAGTATTTTGCATGTTACTGGGCATTCGACCCAACCCGCTTGCTAGAACATGTTTGACTCTTATTATACATTATCTGGATTTGTTGCATGGACTAGTACATCTCATGATTTAGTGTATACTGGTATTTTATCCTATATCGCATCTTTTGCATATAACAGTTTAAATCATGTAAAATAAATTAAAATGGTATTTCATGGCCTGCATGATACCCCTAACCCTGTGGTAGCATCCTTATATCGTGTTCCCGTCCTGTTCAGTGAAACGGATATGTTTGGACGGCTACGCGCACGTGCGTGCGATCGTTCTTGGGGGTACGCTTTTCGGTTACAGAATCCTTCATTTTAATTTTTGGAACCTGCTAATAATTTTCATATTTCAAATCCAAATTTTTGGACCCGACCCGGGCGCAATTCTGAATTATTTTTGAATCCCGCCAAATTCTATTTTTAAATTACTAAATCAATTTAAAAATATTTCCTCTATATTCTACAATACTATTTTTCCCCTTAACCAAATTATATTTTTAAAAAGAAACCAGAAAATCATTTAAAATATTTCCCTAACCAAACTTTTTCCCCGGCCAATGAAATCATGCTTAGAAAATCTTTTACATTTTTCCAAACAGTTTTCTTTTACTCCCCAGCCAATCAGAGCTTACCTTTAACCCCTGGGCCCCACTTTCCTTCTCTCGCTCTCCCCTTTTTCTCTCTCTCCCCTTTCTCATTCTCCTTCTCTCTCTTCTCTCTCTCTCTCTCTGTGGCGCTAATGTCCAAATTTCTCTCTCCCCTCTCTCTATTTCTCTCCTCTTGCGACCTCTCCCTCTCTCCTCTCGCGGTGAACGGAGTCCCGTCACCTCCCTCGTCTGCTACGGTCACCTCCCTCCGTTTCTTCTTCTCCTTCTTCTTCTTCTCGTCTTCAAACCCGAGCACCCCATAAGAACCCTAGCCGTCGTAGTCGCCACCTCCATCCTCAATCCCGTCACCACCTCCATCTCATCTCCTCATCCTCCTCGTCGTCTCCATCTTCTTCTTCTTTCTTTTTTTCCCCTGGCCTGCATCTCTCAGAACCCCCTACGATTGCCAGAACCCATCACCATCGCTGGCGGCCTCCTCTTCATCACAACCCTCCCCCTTTCCTCTCCCCTTCTGCCTATGACCCCCAGCCACCAGAGATCCCGCACACCCATACACCAGAACCTTACCTTGCACCCCTGCACCCTCGCCGGCACCCCACCTCCGGCGACCCCGACAGCGCCAACACCTTGTCTCCCTGACCCCTTAGCGACTTCTGTACAAAAACCAGTGAGCACTCTCTTCTTCTTCCTCTTCTTCTTTTCTTGCTCTTTTCTTCATTATGTAGAATTTGTTTTCCAGCGATCGCCGAAATACGGTCGTGCCATCGACGGTCCCGACGACCCAACGAGCGTACCTGACCTGCGTGTTTCCATCGTTCGTCGTTTGGGTTCTCTCCGTGTGCCGTGCGCACATCGCGACGTCTTCCGCCGACGTGAGACATTCCGTATTCCCGTTCCTGATCCGATCAAGGCAAGTTAATCTTACTACATGCTATTTGAATCAATTCTATACCTATTCTATATATATAACATACCTGCAGTTGAATTTAGCACCCATGCATTGTTTTATGACATCTCGATGTCCCGTTGCATCTGTTTATATTATTCCAAATCTAGAACTTGAAAGGTAACCATTGCAATTAGTTTACTAAGTATACATAATCACGTTTAAATGTTAAATCACAAACTCACAATTGTTTATTAATTATATTACCCTGTTATAATTTTGTCCTATCGGACGACTGATGGAATACCTTTAGCTTTATTCACATTCAATTACCTCTCTAGATGGTTTTAATACATATTAATATGATTTCATCATTCACATGTGTTATACTGCATCCCTGAAACGTTAAAAGTATTCCTTAAGCCAAACTGATAACCGTACGTCTAATAATTTAAAATGTACCTATTTGCATGTCAAATTACATATGCCAGTTTATTGTTCTGATAGTATTCATACTGGTTCATTTATAATCTTGTTCCGTTAGTTTGATCATGAGTACCCACATGACATCTTGTGCTCCCGACATGACCTGATTCACTGCATACTTGATATGACATGGTACCGTACACTCCTGACATGACATGACACCTTTATACATTACCTGGCTTGACCTGATGTACCATGGCTTGACCCGTTACCTGATCTTGTGTCTAATGCCAACAAACCTGACATGTAGTCCTCACAGACCGTTCCTATTGTCTACCCAGACAAACCTGCTCTTACCTGATCCTGTGTTGGCATTAGTTCTTGATTACTGAATACCTGACTTGACACACACATATAACTTGGGGGTATGGGGAAATGAATGGTGAAACCTGACTTGTAACTCAACAGTTTGATACCTGTTCTGGTCAGTCTTACGGGCTAGGCCAGCCCCGGAGTGATGATGCTGACATTACTCGTCTGTACCTGCTACCTTTTACTGCCTAGCGGCACGTCTCGGTTTCAGCCCGAGAGTCTGTAGACCGTGGTCCCGGGCATGCACGCGATACTATTGAGTTATATCAATGATTCATCAAATTGATTTCAAAGACTTGAGAGTATATAACCCAATAGATCAGTTTAGTTTACTCACTGCACACTACCCTTCACTGCCCTGATTTACATTACTGTTACATCTGCTTTTCATTCCTGATTATATTTGCATTGCCTGTTACCCGGTTTATATTTTATTGTTTGAAGACATGACGCGCTGACGTCTGGGTTTTGCATGGCCTAGATTCTTCTACCTTGTTGCAGACTGATCAGGAGTATTGTCGCCGTTAGACGAACGGTGAAGTTTCTGTCGGTATGTAGTTTCACTTCTAGGTGTCTCATTTATTGTATCTTTTTGCTTCCGCATATTGTTATTTCTTGACTCTTTTACTCTCGCTTATGGACATGTACTAGATAGTTAGTTTACTTTTCTGTTCTTGATATCTCTACAGCCGTAATGTGACTGTGGAAGGATTTTTCCTATCCACCGGTAGCATAGTTGGCTATGTCACGTGCCCATCTTAGCGTACTTTGGGAAGCGGGGCGTGACAAGAAGCAGCTGGAATAATGGTGCTTGGGCCCGCTCCCACAGCCAAAGCAACTCTGCGTGCCTTCTCCTCGCGCTTCAACCACTTTCTCTCCTTCCAAGCCATCAAGACGGACCTCTTCGAGGCTTCCTTCATTGAGGCGTCATCGTCCACATACAGAGATGCCTCCAAGGCCTTCAAGGCATCCTGTACCGACTTTTCGAGTTGAGACTCTCGCGGCAGCCCTGATGAGGTCGGAACTTCAGCAGCTGGCCCGGGGAGAGCCCCCGCATCGGCTGACGTAGCCCCTGCAAAGAGATAAAGGAAGAAAGTTAGTTTGACCATCAAAAAAGAAGATAAAGACTTAATGAGGCAAGACGTACCAACGCCCAATAAAGCGTGCTTCCTTTCCTCCTCCTGGAAGGTTTTTTAGAGAGGCGGCGATGGCTTCTTCAGTAGTGGCACCTGTTAAAAAAGGGAAAGGCATTAGTTAAAGATAATGATAAAAATGCGAAGAAATGACGAGTGCAGCTAATGATTACCTGACTGAGTGAGTTTAGCCAACATCGCTTCGAGCCTGGCTGGTCGCTCAGAAGCCGCAATGGCGGCTGCCAGATCGTTGTCTGCTGGATCTACCGAGAAGCCCTCGTTGCTACCATACTCACTTATACCTTCGGTAAGAGGGACCTGAGGCTCTAAGCCGTAGGCAGCATCAAGAGAGAGGAGCGACTTCTTCTTCCTCTTCTGCCCGCCAGCCCCGGGTGCACCCGAGATCGACTTGCGCTTTGCAGGCACCTTAGGGCGGCGGGTCCCAATGTCCTTGCCCACGCCGGACTCCGGCGAGACCACAGTCACCGTCTCCACTGGAGCACGAGGCGCTGGTGGCATGTCCGCGGTAGCACAAAGTAATCCGCACGGAGGACTCAGCACGCGCGGTGGTTCGGCTCCAGCATCTCTCAGTGGAGGGACTACTGGGGTCCTTGGCACTAGGGGAGCCTTGCGCGCGGTCACTGCCAGGGGGCACACCCTTACGGTCAACCAATATTCGCTTTTCTTCCTTGATAACGGTGCCCGTCGAATGTTGGTACCATGCCGTATATGTATTAAGGATTTGTGGGCCGCAAGCCGGCCCGCTGATGAAAAAATGAGAGCCCGTATTCAGACGCATGAAGTGATGCAGCATGCCCCGCATCCCTTCTTCAGTGGCAGCAGGTTCCAGCAAGAAAGCCTCCAACAGCACCCCTTGATTGTAACTCAGTTGCTGGGCAAAACGATGCGGGTTGTGTCTCATGAAAAGCGCCGCATCATTTTGCCTAAACACCAGGAAACCCGGTCTAATGGAATATAGATAGAGGGTCTCTCGGGCTGTCAGAACTGAAGCACCATCTTTGAAAATGTCTTGTAATGGCCGCACTGTGGTAGTAAACACCTTTCCAATGGTCAGCACTTTGTCAGTGAAGGACATCCCGTCTCCAACTATGCGGGGACGAAGAAGCAAACCTCTGGCATTCCGTGGCGACGGAGTCATAATTGAGGCACCGATCAATCGCATAATTCGAGGGAAGCTGCACCTGTCGTAGAACGAAGGCCTTTTGCGCATACCAAAGACGCCCAGCGTATGTAGCTCAAGCCATGATATGAAGTAATGCATCGGGAAGATCACGTGCAGTACTCCAGGTTTATTAGTATCCCCTGCTTGACTAAGGCCGTGATACAGGTGTGCTAAGTCGGCGATCCCGACGGCCACTTTTACCCTAATGGTCATCCGGTGAGCTAGGTAAAAGACAGAAGGTCTCATACGGTGAAGATGCATCGGGAGCGCAAACCAACTCAGCCATAGCCCAAGAAATCCTAAGAAGAATGCTTCCTCGTCCATCCCAGGGGCTGCAACCTCTGCAAAAGGGACAACCGGAGAGTTAGGGAGGAAGAAACCCTTTTGATCTACCTCCTTCGCTGGCAAGTTTTCCAAACCTAAACCGAAAGGGTCATCAAGCGGTGCGAACTTAGCTGCTTCTGCCGAGAGGACGTTTAAGTGAAGGAAACGAGCGATGAAATCCTCGAAACTAACCCCATGGCTCCCAGACCCGAGAAAAAGGCCCTCGTAGATGTTCAACACTTTGATCAAACTAGGGAATTGGTGTTGAACGGCGTTCGCTAGGGTAAGGCCCATTATCACTGGCTTAGCACCGAAGATATATTCGTCCGTAGGAAGCAGCTCCTCGTAATGCTCCCCTATGACTGGTAAGCCGAAGACTTCTGTGAACTCCTCTAGAGAAATCGACACTTCCCGATCAAATGCGAGGAAAGTGTGAGTAGGGACATTCCATTGCTCCAAAAAAGCCTTAACCTACCAGGTAGGGAGCGTAGGATATTGGAAGAGAGGAGCATAAACAGCGGTGTACAACCCGAGCCTCATCAACTGCGACTTCTTCGCTGACAAAATGTAGCGAGCCCATGGCAAATAACCGATCGGATGACGGGGGATCAGACCTATGTTATATGGTTTCCCCCAGGGTCGCGCCTCGCCTTGACAAATACGGCATCCTAAGATATCCAAAACCATGGGAGGCTGAACCGGAATCGCATCTATAGCGGGATGAAGAAGGCCCCCTGAAGTCCAATCGACCATCTCCACGGCATACTTCACCAGGCGTGGGTTGGCATAATAGATCTCCATGATGGGCTCTGATGGTACTGCACATGAAAAGCTCTGTCAACCCCGGATAATTTGATTGTACTACGACCCCCAAAGATGAAGATTCCTATGTTCGGGATCGTAGTCGCTGATCAAAGCTAGGACCTCCCGGTCTACAGGCGCTCCAGGGAATCCTCCCTCCGAGCAAACGAATAGGAACGAGGTATCGAAAGACATGTTGCCTGCAAAAAGAAAAGGGACGGAAATCAACTGTCAGTATTATAAATTTTAATTTCTGACACTTAGAACTTTAAAAGTTATACCATACTGCAATGCAGTGGAAAAGGGACCAAAGAGGGACCCACAAAATCTAGATGACCATGCATCGGTTAATAAGACAGCCTCATCATTGGATGAGACTGTCAGTTAATGAGGAGATCCCCAAAAGAATATTCTCATCAAGTGAAAAATCCCTGGAGACAAGGAGAAATCTCCTCTTTCAGAGCAAAGCTCTGTCACAGAGTGACACTTGTCAAACTCTGGTCTCAAGAGAATAAAATTCCTTAAAAGAGCCTAGCTCTGTAATAATGATGAGGAAATCTATTAAAAGAAAATTTTTTCTTAACTCCTAAAGATTAAAAAATTTGGATCTTAAAGATCCATGAAAAACTTTAAAAAGTTCTTCATTTTTAGATCAAAAAGATCTATGTTTGGTCTATGAGCAAAACTCTGTTCATGGGTTAAAAAACCCTAAAACAAGACCTTTTTAGAGCAAGGCTCTGTTGGTGAAACCCCAAAGCGGTTTTCATTAGATCAAATATCTATGAGAGCAAGGATCTGTTGGTTAAGATTGATTTAAATTAATTTAAATTAATTTTACCTAAAGTTTTTCTAAAAAGTTCTGACTTTGGAAATGAGAGCAAGGCTCTGAAGTTCTTGAAAACAAGTGCAAGGTTCTGAAAATCAAAATCTTGAAAATGGTGAACATCTGTTGAGGACTAAGGGTCCAGTTAATAGGCGCTTGCGCCCCTTCAACTCCTGAGTTGATCCAACGGCTGGGATCTTGCCACCGCTGCACTCATGTGTGCGCCAGTGAGCGCAACGGTGGGGGGCATTTGTTTCCCCCAATCAGAGCAAAGCTCTGTTTGAATTTCAAAAATTCAAAAATTAAAGCAACACTTCAGATTCTTTGCGCTGCGCGCACCGCGCCACGTATCAAAACAACAGACACTCTGGCGCAGCGCCCAAGGCAGCGCACCCAATCAGAGCAAGGCTCTATTTAAAGTAAAAAACAAAGGAAGCAACACTTCAGTTGCGCTGCGCTATGCGCTGTGCGACACGTGTCAGCGTAGTTGCGCTAGTGCAATTGCGCTGCGCTCTGCGCTGCGCGACACGTGTCAGCGCAGTTGCGCTGCGCGACACGTGTCAAGCGCAGGTGCACTTGCGCCAAACAGAAAAATTCTGAAAGATCTTTCTGATCTTATTCAAACAAGAAGATTGTCTTCTGTAAGACAGAAGCCCTTGGATCAAAGATCCAACGGTGGGGAAAAATCCCTAAATCACTCAGAGAAAGATCTCTTTAACTGATTTAACAAATCAAATGACACTATAAAAAGGCCCCTAGACTCCACATTGAAACAGAGAGAATTCACAGAGCTCTTCTAAGAATTTAGAAATAAAGAAAGAAAAAGGTAAAACCTTTAGAAAAAGAAGAATTTTCTTCTAAAAAGATCAATGATCTAAGAACAAGATCAAAGATCCTCAATAAAAAATGATAATATTAATAAAATGAAGCATTACTTCACAGATCATTCGATGTACATAAAGGCACTGCCTTTTTGATGAGCCATTGGTTCTGGGATCTTAAAAAATTCTCTTCTTTGATCCAAAATTGGATCAAAATATTAATCAGTGCCCTGCACTTGCAAAATTAGCATTGTTGCGCTCTCGGGTTGGCGCAAGCCACAAGAGAGCGCCACGTGTCAGCCCCTGAACAAACTGCGCTTTGCGCTTTTGAAATAGAGCACTGCTCTCTTACATTGGCGCAAACCATCAGAACACGCCACGTGTCAGCAGCGCAACAGCGCAGCGCACTGTCGCAGCGTACTACGCTGGCAGACTTGCGCTCGCCAGAGCGTGACACGTGTCGCCTCCACATGGACTTGCGCCTTGCTGTAGCATTTTGAAAATTTAAAAATAAATAAAATTAATTAATTAAAGAATAATAAGATAGATCGCAAAACTGTTAAAAATCTTCATAAGTTATATGTATTACAATTTAAATTAGAATTTTTGCTTGCAAAATAAATAAGTTATAAAGGTTTTAGTGACAAATTTAGCTTCATTTTAACAAAATGTGTGTTTTATAATAAGTTAAGTTGTGAGGGGTTTATATGTAAAGTTTAAGTTTTTATGCAAATATGAGATTGTTAAGGTTATAAATGAAAGTGGATAAAAATCCTTTTTAGTTCAGAATTTATGTTCAAATTAAAACAAAATTTTGAAGATAATGCAAAACCACCTCATGCTTGCATGCACACTCTCATCTCACACCTCCTCCTTGCATGAAATGCGCACCCTTTAACCCTTGATACCTCCACCTTCACCTTATCCCTTCCTCTTCACATATATATAGCACCCATTCAGTTACAAGCTCAGATTAAAACTCAAAGAATTTAAAAGAAAAGAAAATTTAAAAGAGAAAAGAAAGAACAAGAGGAAGAAGAAGAAGAAGAAACGAGCTTTATTCTTGGTTTTTCATCACCATCAAGCTAGGAAGAACTCAGCATCTTGGAGGGGTTATTCCTCCAGCTAATTGGAGGGTAAAATCCTTAATCACAGTAGGTAAATTAGGTTCTGTAGAGTAGTTAGTGTAGATTGAACAAAAGTCACATAATATCGTATATTAGCTAAATTTAATCTCTGTTAAAATCTGCTTTGATCTGGAAGATAATTAACTTAACTAAACAGAGTTAAAATGATGTAGGTAACAACTAGAATAAACCATAAGACCATGACACCAGGGGGCCGGGTTTTGGCCGGCGGCCATATAGGAAAGTCCGACATCGCCGGCCAGGTAGAAAGGTATGTGGATTTGTTCCGTTGGGTAGTCTTCAGTGTATAAATTTGGTTATTTTGGTGTTGTTTAATTAAATTAGTTTCACTGTAAATAGAATCTGGGAACGTATATCGGAAAGGGTATCTTAAAACACTAAATACGACACGGTTAAAATACATCGCGATTTAAATTCTATAGCGATGCAGGTTAAAGTTAAAATCTAGTAAGATTAAGTGTTTAATAACTCGATATAATCGTATAGTATATAACTTGTACGTGGGAATGGGTGTTCTTCATTTCCGTTGTATCGGAATAGCCGTTTTCTTATAACGTTAAAATTGTGAATTTAGATTCGAATACGGGAATTACGGAGGCAGCAAGGAAAAGAAAAGGATTAGCAATTACTGATTAGATTCGACATTTCTAGTGAGTAGACTAAACATCTACCGGGGAATTTTGTAAAGATAGCGTGTTTTGCCCGTAGTTTTATTTAACTTAAATGCTTTATATTGTTATGCCAATTTGATAATATGCATTCATCATTTACACATACAAATTCCTTAGTTGTAGAACACTTCACAATTATCGACGAGTCATGGCACGTGCACGTCTTATATGTTACACACACCTCGTCGATATTGCTATGTCACTTTACACTTAAACATAATTCTTGTTAACATGAAATTATATTGTATCTCACATATCAGTAATAGTAGTAAATTGCATTATTTATATCATGTTAATATATGTGTATTTCATGTTTATATAAGAGGTAAATGTAGTATTGAGGATTTATGGTTTTGAGTATTGAATACTATTACATAAATCCAATGTTTTCATGATTGATGTGTCAAGTCCACCATGAGATGTTTTCTGTTTTTATTCCGGACCGAGTGGGGGAGATATACGGTCACGGATTTTACGTTATCCATACTGAGTGGGAGAGATATACAGTTGGATACATGGTGGACCCGGTCGAGACCGAGGGGCAGGATAGCCGTATTGAGACTGGGGAGCCTAGCGAGGTTACTCGATACCGGAGATAGTAATAAAAATATGGCGTATATCTAGAGGATAACGACCGGTGTTGTTGGTTTCAGGATCATTCGAGGAATGATGCCTGTGAAAAATGAAAGTTTTGTGTCGATTATGGACACAGGGAAATGAATTTATTGAGAATAAATGATGAGATTTCAGTTGTATTATGAGATTTACATTATACATTGTTGAATTTCACATATAATCATACATTAGACTTGTTCACATTTTAGTTAGTATGATAGTCATATTTACTTTATTAACCGTTATATGTTAGTTATATTCACTGAGTTAGCAACTCACCCCCGTTGTACCACAGTTCCTTGCAGGGTATAGTGGACGGTTAGCTGCGGGGCAGAGCTACTTTTGCAGCTGTATTGCATCTTTTGATAGGTGGGTTACATATGTAGTAACCTTCCCTTTTGATATTGTATTTTGTATCTAGAAAGTCTCCATCAGACCAGTATTTTGACTTAGAAGAGAGTTTATATATATATTGACAGTTGAGATCGTTTGGTCGATACATTGTGGTTTCTTTCATTATGTATGAGATTCATATTAATGTCCTATATGTTGAGATTTATTTTCGTTGTTAATATTGTTGATCCCAAGTAGGAATGCACTAAACCTAACACTTTATACTTGTTTAATAATTTAACTTCATAAATTGTGATTTTACTTAAAAACAATAATTTTATAAATAATTCCGCAACAAGGTATTTTGATCTTGGTTTTCGGCTTAGTTGGACTGCGTGCATATCTTTAGATATGCTACAATCTAAGTGCCGGTCACATCCATATTTTGGGCCGTGACACTTGCGCTCCTCAATTGGCGCAAAGCGCCTGACAAGCCACGTGGCGCTCTGTCAAACTAATTAATGCAGCGCATTATTAAAAGGCAGAGCCCAATTAAGAGGCCCAATGGACCAAAACAAATGCTCTGCATTATAAAAAAGGGGACAGAGCCCAATTTAAAAATCCTAACATGCCAGAATAAAATGCAGTGCAGGGGCAGATCCCTAATAAAGGCCTAACAGGCCAAATGCAAATAAAAAAATGTTGAACATTCTCAACTGAACTTAACCCAATCATGTCCATAAGTCTTCAAATTAAATTGACTAAGCATGACTGCTCTCTTAATCAATTTACACCCGGTTCAAGGGTACATCCCCGAACTCCTCTGATATTTGTCGTTGTAATCCTTCAACGTCTTCAGAGAGGTGACGAGTCCCGACAACCACATATTGATATGGACTGCGGGGTCCTTAAACTCGTGGACCGAAATGTCCTTAAACTAATATTCGTCCCAAAATAGGAACGTTGGACCGAAATGTCCTTAAACTGATGTTCGTCCCCAAATGGGAATGTTGGACCACCACGTCCTTAAACTGGAAATCGACCGCAATGTCATTAAACTAAACAATAGAGCTAATTGCTCTCTTATCGGATCCAAATGGTCCCGTTAAGTTGATTTTAGTCTGGAAATTGGGCTAACGTATCCTTAACGAGCGTTTAAGTTGATCTTAGTCTCAATATGGCTAACGTATCCTTAAACTAAAACCCCAAACCCAAATCTAAGAAAATACGGATTTGGACTAATCCACGTCCTACGGGCGACGACATAAATTAGTCTCTGTATACAATCCACGGGCAACCACAAACAAAACAAACACACACGACACGAAGTGAAATTCTGGAGATGGAGAAAGGTGTTACCACGATGCGGTAGCGTAATTAACTGCAGGAGCTTGCGCCTGCAGGGAAGAGCGTCCCCACAATCAAAAACCCCTCAAGCGAGGGGGAATCTAACGAAGTCTGCTACATCGGCCGCATCCGTCTAAACCTCCGATACACAGTGCCATAAATCAACTTGGCATCTTCGGAGAGGTGGACAGATAAAACCAAATAGCATCTGCCCCGAATCTCAGGCAAGAAGAACCTACGTTGTCGCGTCTCTGTGTTCGGAAAGGAACAGTGTTGATGTCTTGTTTTATTGTTCTTTCTGTGTTGATCTTCGCCGTTGTACGTCGTATATTTAATGCTTTATTTCGTGGTTGTGATTCCGCCAATTAGAGAAGAGTTGGCTCCCACTTGGGGATTCCTATATTATTTCATGTATGTGTTTTGGATCAAAATATATAAGGGAGGTGCTACCTAAATTTTTAAAAGGACGAAAAATGTTTTCAGCTAGTATATAATTCACTTGCATTTTCATATATCTTTATTTATGCATTTAAAGAAAACTTGATTTCATTATACCTTTATTTCAAAACTGCACCTCCACTATTTTCTGCAAAAAGATTTAGATTTCTGGGCTTCGGCTTACTTGAATTACGTTACGCCTTAACACGTTGCGTGATTCTCATACCGGTCACGTGCCAAATTTCTGGGTCGTAACATATGGTTCCATGGGTTTGCCACAAGCTGTGTATCTATAACTATAAAGTCCACAGGGAATATAAATTCCTTGACTTTGATTAACATGTCCTCTAGCTCACCCCTAGATTGGTTGATAGATCGATCGGTCATCTGGAGAGTGCAGTGTGCAGGTTTTAACTCTCCTATACCTAATTGCTCATAAACAAAATACGGAAGCAAGTTAACACTAGCACTTAAATCGTGTAGAGCACGATTTATATTTTTACCCCCAATAGCAATAGATATTGTAAGACAACTGGGCTCTTTACGTTTCTTAGGCACATGTTGGGTAAAAGAATTGCTCGTATTACTCGATAAGAAAACCTTTTTAGGCATTTGAATTTTCCCCTTCCTAGTGCACAAATTCTTATGAATTTTCGCATAGGACGGAACTTGTTGGATAACATCCAAGAGAGGAATATTTATGTTAATTTGCTTAAAAATTTCTACAATCTTCTCCATTTGTGGACTTGATCTGTTGGCCCTCAACCTGTTTGGAAAAGGAGCTTTATCAATAAGGGTTGGGTCCAACATTTGAAGAGAAGTTTGTGGGGAAGGAATGGATCCCAAAATTGGATTTGGAATGGTCTGAGATGGTAATTCCTTCAAGAAAGTAGGTTGAGAGTTCGAGCCTAGTGAAGAACAGAGAATAGGCTCAGAAGAAGATGATGGACTAGACGAAGTAGGAGTAGAAGTAGTAGCCGGGGTATCATATGTATCATCAACTTGTTTTCCAACCTTGTTATTCAGCACTCTTCCTGATTTCAATGTAGTTACGACACTCACATTATGATTTTGTTGGTGAAGGATGAAATTTGCGCTTTGTGAGTGGCCGAAATTTGGTAGAGCTTGAGATGGAAGTTTCCCTTTCTCTCTCTTACTCATTGCGGTATTTAACTGTACAATTTATGTTTCTATTGATTTTATGCTTTCACCGTGGGAAGCAGTGTGTTGCACTAACGTTTGGTTAGAAGACGTTAAGTTAGCCGTCGTTTGTGTGGAATGTTTAATAAACGTTTCTAAGTTTCGTTCGAGTGTAGAGAATTTTTCAATACTCGCCGTTGGAATATTAGTCTGTTGCTGAAAAGAATTACTATAAGGTACAACATTGTTGGCTGGATTTTGGAAAGATTGCGGTTGAAAGGGTTGCTGAATTTGTTGTGGTGGTCGTTGTTGCTGTAGAGGAAGCCTTTGATAGCTATTTTGGCTTGGGAACTGATTTTAAGTTTAAGTTTGGTTTTGGTTCAAGAAAAATTAGGATGATTCCTCCATCCCTGATTATATGTGGAGAAATAATGATCGTTTCTAGGCCGTTGCTGAAAAGCAACATTAGTTTATTCTGGACCTTGAGATGGAGGATTCAAAGGACATTCTTCCGTTAAATGTGATGGGTCAAAACATCAACCACACACGATTTTGGGGAGCGTAACTTGGTTTAGAGAGGCTGAAGAGAGTTTGCTTTCTGTCGCTTCAAGTTTCTTTTGTATCGCGGCCATTTCGGCTTTCATTGCGATGGAAACGTCGAGCTGATGGATACCTGCCTTAGTTGAAGACGATGTTGGTCTAGTGATCTTCCACTGTAATGTTTGCTCGGCAAGATCTTCCAGAAATTTCCATACTTCGCCATCGTCTTTTAACATGAAATGATATTGACAAACGGTTTCTAGCATTTGTTTTGTCGCTATATTAACACCCTCATAAATAATTCGGCAAAGTTGCCATCTATTGATTCCTTGATGAAGGCATTGGACAAGAAGAACTTTAAACCGTTCAAAACATTTCCAAAAGGGTTCATTGGGAAGTTGGGCAAACTGGTTAATCTCGCTTCTGATGAGGATAGATTTCTTAAGGAATGTGTTCATAACATAATATTGCACTTTGTATTCCCCATTCTTATGCATTTAAGAATAAAAACAGGTGCTTTTGACCCATGTCTGCTACATGTTACAGGTTACAGGTTCTTAGACAGGAAACAGTGAAAACGATGTAAAGACGATGAAAATGTGGACTTTAACCAACAAACAGAGAATCTTGATCAAGCCTACATAAGGAACAATTCACAAAGCAAGATTCAAGATATCGACTCAAAGCGAACGGTTAAAAATCCATTGTAAATTGTTCGCTGAGGATCTGGAACCAACCTAGAAGCCCATTTGAGAAAAGTACTAAAGATACAGGAAGCAAAAAGGGCCAAGAATCAGCACCCAAAAGCTCTGAATCCAAGACCACTCTTTGGCCGCGGAACCGCGGCCTTTTAGAGCCCGTGTCGGTGTGGAAAATTGTGACGGCGCGCGTATCGTTGATTAGGTCTTTTCTTAGGGGTATTTTTGGTAATAGCAGAGGTGTGAGTCAATGTAACCCTAGGGTTTCCTATCCTCTATAACTAGGAACTCTAAATTCTGTATGAGGCTATGCCTCTTTTCATTTCACAAATTCAGATCTATTCTGCATTATTGTTTGGAAGGAGCCATCAATAAAAATTAGTAAGTTACTTTTATTTCTTCGCTTTAATTCTCTTTTAATTTAGAATGTCTTTTAATCCCCTAATATGCGAATAATCTCCTCGCTTGTTAGGGTTAGCCTTAGGGAAAGATTTGAGAGATGAGATCTCTCACCCCTTTCATGCCTCCTTTTAATAAAAAATTCCAGAACTCTTTTGGAGAGCATTGGTGTTTCTTTTCCATTCAGAAATTCAGATCTGACAACCCTGCATGAATGATTGGAGGGATGCATCTGTAAGTAGAATTAATTTCTCGCCTTAGTTTAGATTTCAATTCTTTGCCCTAGGTAGATTTAATTTCATGCCCTAGGAACTTGTTTAGGGTTTAGCTTTGGGGAAGGATTTTGAGAGATGAGATCTCTCATCCCTTTCTTACCCACCAAATATTTACAACAGGACTCCATGCATACACGCACACACCGCGCCCTACGGCATCCTACCCCTCGAGGTAACGATGACACCGTAGCGTAAAAGCCCGGTTGCGCACGTTTTCCATGGAGGTTAGGGTAAGAATCTCTAAAGGAAGGACAAGAACCTAGAGGAAGGAACACCTTCCCGAATGGATCTAATTCCCTTTATTGATAATTACCATAACTCCTCACAGATCTTTATTCGAGTATAGAAAGCGTTGAGATTTACTTGCATTTCCAAACCATCCCTAAACCTAGCCCTAGCAAGAATAGATCTAGATAATTAGTATAGATTAATTAGATTTTTAGATTTAATAACCAATCCGAACACCCTTCGGAATTAACTCGTTAGCGTGATTAGGAGATTCACAAAATCCCTGTGGACCGACCCGTACTCACCGGCTAGCTTCATACGACGTCGTTCTTGATTGCGGTTTAAAAATAGTTTTTGACATACGAATCAAATGGCGCCGTTGCCGGGGATGGCGTAAAAATTTTTCTGTGTAATTTCGGGTTGATATAAATTTTAAAAAATCGTAAAAATCTGAAAATCTAAAAAAAAAGTATTAAAAAAAATTTATCTATTTGAAGGGTTTATTGTTTGACTCTTGCAGGAACAGCGAAAAATCGCGGATCTGGAAATTCACAGAGGGCAAAACAAAATAAATTATATCAGAACAGAGGGGAAAGATCACAACAGAGCCACACAATTTTTTTGAGCCACTGATCTCCTCATCCCACCGTGTTTCCGCGGCAAAAAAATGTCCCCCAGACCGCGGTTCAGCCGCTATGTGGCCACGTCAGCACCTGAAAATTTGCTGGTTTGTTTTCTCCCTCACTCCTCTGCAACCTACAATATATCTTTTATGAAAATTTTCTGCAGGAATTCTTTGCGCTAAAAATCTTCTCTCCCCTTCTAAATAACAGATTTTCTGCAGGTTTCTTTGCGCCGCGTTAAAAAATTGATTGCAAGTGAATTTAATGTTTTGCATAATTTAATCGGACTTTAAGGGGCTAATTGACCAAACTCAGATTAGGTGGGGATTTCATCACCCTTCCCAGGACCCCAGAAAATATTTAAAGCATTTGCATTGACCACAATTAATTAAAAAATACTAGACTTAGCCCTAAGGACTTCGAGCTCAATAGGAAAAGGACTAGTATAGGTATCGGCCGTTTATCCTAACCTGATCTTACGGTGTCTAGGCAAGTGTGTCTAGGCTAGTGGTTATTAATTAGGTCCACTACTGTGGTTCCTTCCCACTTACCTGGCACTTACCTGGCCGCAATTGTCGGTGAAGAGGCGGTTTGAGGTCCAATTTCTAGCCCTAGTTAGGAGCTGTCTAGCAGACCAAGGTGACCCTAGATCTAGGCCTGATTGTGCATGTGTGGTTGATAGCAATTTTTCTCGAGTCTCTTTTCAAAAACCTCTTTGCAAACATTCTCACATAAATTTAAAAAAAAGAAAAATCTTTTCAAAACTTGCAACTTGTCGCTAAGAAAACTTGCACCTCGTTTACACCACTTCTTCTCACATAAATAAAAGAAAAGGAAAAATCTTTTTTCTGACTACACTATCCCTTTTAGTGTACGTAACTTTGGACTAGGGATACTAACGCCCAGTTAGTCCGTGTTTCGTTGGTACCGACCGACGAACCTTTCGACACCGAAGTCGAAATTCCCTCCATTTCCTTACCTCCACCTTCAAATTCTTCTTTCGAAGGTATGTCGGGATTCAACCCCAACAATACCTTACCGACGGGAATGATTCCACCTCCGTTAGGTGCGAATAACCCGAATCTTCCGCCTGTTGTAGCGCCCCAACGAATCGCGCTCCAGGATCTCTTTTACCCCGTCCGCACTTTTTTACCTACATGTCTTTCACCCCCACCGGAAAATGGGGACAATTTTGAAATAAAACCACAGTTCATCAATATGCTGCCAAAATTTCATGGTTTGGAATCTGAAGATGCATATATCTTTATCAATAAATTCCAAAATGTGTGCGCTATGACGAAAACGACCCAATTAAGTGATGACGCTATAAGGCTAAGGGTCATTCCTTTTACCTTATGTGACCTAGCCGAGAAGTGGCTATACAGCACCATATCACATTCAATTAGAAATTGGGACGAGTTTATGAAAGCTTTTCTGAAAAAATTCTATCCTCATCACAAAACTGCTAGAATTCATAACGAGATTATACAATTTTCACAGCTTCCTTCCGAACCATTTTAGAAGTGCTTCGAGAGATTTAAAGACCTACTTATTCAATGCCCTCATCATGGGATCGAAAGTTGGCAACTTTGCTAAACATTATACGAGGGATTGAACTCGGCAACGAAGCAGTTGCTAGAAACCATATGTCAAGGTCATTTTCTCTCCAAGTCTAGCGATGAAGCATGGCAGTTTCTTAAGGATCTTAGTGAGCAAACAATTCAGTGGGAGAGTACCAAGACCACATCATCTTCTTCTATTGGTCAATCTAGGGCAGGCATACATCAAGTAGATATGTTGATTGCTATGAAGGCCGAGATGGCCGCACTTATGAAAAAGCTAGAAGCCATTGAGACCAAAATCTCATCGCCTTCTCCTGCCCCTGTTATGCCTCCACGAACTGTTTGTGCTTGTTGTGCAGATCCATCGCATCTAACCGAAGAGTGTCCTTATAATGCATCTACTTAAGGACAGGATCAAGTCAATGCTGCATTTCAGCAACGACAAAGAAACGATCCGTACTCTTCGACATACAATCCGGGGTGGAGGAGTCACCCAAATTTCGCTTGGAACCAAAATCAACAATTCCAAGGAAATAACAATTTTCAAAGACCTCCTCCTCCACAACAACAACAAGCACCTTTACAAACTCAAAACCAGCAACCTTTCCAACAACAACCTTATACAAATCAAACGAACAATTTGGTTCAACCAAATAATGATAAGGTTATCTCGCTAGAAAAAAGTCTAGATGCCTTTCTCAAGCAATCTCCAGAATCCGCATCAAGATTTGAAAATTATGTTCAGTCTTTGATGCATAACAATACTTCACACGATCAAAGTATCAAATCTATTGAGGCATAAATTGCACAATTAACTGCTGCGTTGAGCGAGAGAGAAAAGGGAAAGCTTCCATCTCAACCATTGCCAAATCCTGGTCACACACAAAACGCATATCACAATCACAATGTAAATGCGGTGACCACGTTGAGATCCGGAAGAGTGTTGCAGAATAATGTGGGTACTAGTGATGACATCCCCGCCGGTGGTTTTTCTTCTTCTTCTTCTCCATCGTCATCTTCTCCTTCTTCTCCTCCTTCTTTTTCACCCTCATCTCCTCCGCTAAAGCATATTCTCCATTCTTCAAAAGGCTCTTCTTCTTCTAATCCGAACGGACCCACACTGGGATCCGTTCCTACTCCACATTCTACTCTACAGACATTTGACTCAACAAATTTTCAAAATGCTCCATTTCCAAACAGGTTGAGTCCCAATAAACCAACTGCACAAGTGGAGAAGATTGTGGAGTTATTTAAGCAGGTTAGCATAAATATACCTCTCTTGGATGTAATCCAACAAGTCCCTTCATATGCGAAAATCTTAAAGAGCTTATGCACCTCGAAGAGAAAATCATCTCAAATACCCAAGAAAGTGCTAGTGGCTAGTGCAGTGAGCAATGCTATTAACCAACCTCAACCCTTACCCCAAAAACGAAAGGACCCCGGCTGTCCTACGATTTCAATCACAATTGGGGATAAGAAAATTAATCGAGCACTTTTAGATCTTGGGTCTAGTGTTAACCTGCTTCCCTACTCTGTGTATGAACAATTAGGGGTTGGAGAGTTGAAACTCACTCGTTGTACTCTCCAAATGGCTGATCGATCGATCACCCATCCAAGGGGTGGGCTAGAGGATGTGTTGATCAAAGTTGGGGAGTTCATATTCCCCGTTGATTTTATTGTTATGGATACACAACCTGTTGCTAACTCACGGAACCAAATTCCGGTGATTCTCAGTCGACCATTCTTGGCCACTTCCAATGCTGTAATAAACTGTCGTAATGGATCCATGACGCTATCCTTCGGGAAGACATCTAGTGAGTTCAATATTTATAAGTTAGGAAGTCTGCCCCCTGTGCCTAAAACTAGTACACGAGAAGTTTGCTCTATTCACGAAATCACGTAGGAGGACCGCGAGCTTGAAAGATTTCTATTTGATGAAAACAGTTTTGACGCCACTAGTGCGTCCCTCCTTGAGCCTACCACCGTTGACACAACCGATATTGATTATGAATGTTTCACTTTTTCGGATGATGACGACTCACAGCCCGAATATGAGTCTTTTGAATTTTTGGATGAGTTAGTCGAACCATCCGAATCGGTTGTTTGCAGTGATTTCGAACCTGTGTTGGAGTCCTTTGAGTTTAAGGTAAAGTTCCTAATTTTGCCTATGATTGTTTCACCTCCGAAACTCGAACTCACGCCCTTGCCGTATCACCTTAAATATGCTTACATATGTGAGAATGAGACCTTTCCCATTATCATATCGGCTTCTCTAGCCCTTGAGCAAGAGAACGCCCTTTTGATGGTCTTACAAGATAGGCGGCAAGCTTTCGGTTGGACTATGGCTGACATTGAGGAGATTAGTTATCTCATAATTGAATATCATATGCATATGATGGATGATGCCAAGTCAATAAAGGATCCACAGAATTATCATGGGGATATTGTGGTTAGTCAACCTCCTCCTTTAGAAGTTGAACCACCCCCATTTCTTTTAATAAGCTACGAGAATGCCAATATTCTACTGATTGCTGATCATTCACATTCTCGCTTTGATTCATCACCACCTCCTGTCTATTCACCTCCACACCTTCCATACCACCACTTCTATCTTCCCCAATTCTTTTTGGATCGCTAAAACTTATTCTTCCACCATCCGATACTCTTTACTGATAAATTTTTCAACTGGTTGGTGTTGACGTTTAGTCTATGCAAAGTTTGGCAGTAAAGTCTAAAATAGTTTAAATGAAGTTTGGGGGAGGTCATTTTTGTATATATTTTTGTTTTTTAAAAATAAAAAAATTATAAATAAATAAACAGGGGAGTACCGGTATTTTGACCCTCTTGGTTTAGTATGACAGTGAGGACGCTGTCAAGTTGAAGTTTGGGGGTATGCTCGGTACGTCTTCTTCCTTCGCATTCATTTGTACATATTTTTGCATTTGTATACTTATTTGAAAACCCTTAAAAATTTAAAAATTTCAAAAATTATAAAAATTAAAGTATTCAATTTTGGTCTAATTGACTTGAGTTTGATGAATAGGTTAACTAGCTAGGAACAACTAGATCTTAGACTTAGTAAATTAAAAACCCTAAAAATAACCTTCCTTAAAGTTTAACGGTAGAAAGTATATGCCTTATAGTTTATTTAGAAATAGGCAAATTTTGGGTTCACTTCTTAGGCTAAGTCGAAACAAGGGAAGAGTATTGATGTTCTTATTAGAGTATAAGTTTGAAAAATAGTTCCTAGCTTAAGTCTAGATTCTGAAAACGTATACCCTACAATTTGCACAATCACGCACCTTGAAACTTGGAATAGTAGAAGAGACCTTGAAATGCTCTTGTCTAAAGTCCTTAGTACAATGAAAATAAAAGAAAAAAAGTGAATAAAGAAAAAAATGGATACTGGTTTTTGTGATTACTTAAGGCTGTAAAAATAGAAAAATATTTAGCGAGGGTGCTTCATCACCTAGTGCCTTAGACCAACTGGTTTGGGAGTCACTGCTAAAAGCCTTGGGTGTTGCAAAACTAGGAAGTACGCTTTAAAGTGCTAACGCATCTTGTAATCGGTTGTTGGTACCTCAAGAAGTATTAACGGTCGCATGAAGGATGTGTAAGTAAAATTCAATTAAAAATTCACAAATTAATAAGTGCTTTGGACAATGGATGAGAGTATGATTGCTTGATTTGAATTTCCAAGTGTAGGGGTGATATTTACACACCCGTGGAGATATGTGATTGGAGTTTAGATGAGAGAAAGGGATAAAGAATAGAACTTGTATCTTTAGTAGAGTTGATAGAAATTCCTAAGTGGAGATGGAACTTTAGAAGGAAAACTTAAGAGATGCCGAAAGCTAAGTAGGTCTACATAACATATATAATCTTAAGTTAAATAATGAGGAAGTGTGAAGAATATGGGTGGATAATTTACGGGCAAAAGATCATAGAATTCCTTGTTAGAAAACCTAATTAGAGAACAAAAGTCAATGGGCCAAATTGATAGGATTTTATGGGTGTAATCCGCTGAAAACCCTCAGGAGACAGCACTCCTCCTACTAGGGACACCTAGCGGTTTAACGGCTTGTTGCACGTGCTCAGTGCAATCGCGTTTCCCTGCGAAAGTAGGGCTAGGTTAGATTTTTATTGAGAATAAAAAATAAGTTTTCTCGAGGACGAGTAAAAGATAAGTTTGGGGGTATTTGTTCATAACATAATATTGCACTTTGTATTCCCCATTCTTATGGACTTAAGAATAAAAACATGTGCTTTTGACCCATGTCTTCTACATGTTACAGGTTACAAGTTCTTAGACAGGAAACAGTGAAAACGATGTAAAGACGATGAAAATGTGGACTTTAACCAACAAACAGAGAATCTTGATCAAGCCTACATAAGAAACAATTCACAAAGCAAGATTCAAGACATCGACTCAAAGTGAACGGTTAAAAATCCATTGCAAATTGTTCACTGAGGATCTGGAACCAACCTAGAAGCCCATTTGAGAAAGTACTAAAGATACATGAAGCAAAAAGGGCCAAGAATCAGCACCCAAAAGCTCTGAGTCCAAGACCTCTATTTGGCCGCGGAACCGCGGCCAAAGCATGCCTTTGGCCAAGGAACCGCGGCCTTTTAGAGCCCGTGTCGGTGTGGAAAATTGTGATGATGCGCGTATCGTTGACTAGGTCTTTTCTTAGGGGTATTTTTGGTAATAGCAGAGGTGCGAGTCAATGTAACCCTAGGGTTTCCTATCCTCTATAAATAGGAACTCTAAATTCTGTATGAGGCTATGTCTCTTTTCATTTCACAAATTCAGATTTGTTCTGCATTATTGTTTGGAGGGAGCCATCAATAAAAATTAGTAAGTTATTTAATTTCTTCGCTTTAATTCTCTTTTAATTTAGAATGTCTTTTAATCCCTAATGAGCGAGTAATCTCCTCGCTTGTTAGGGTTAGCCTTAGGGAAAGGTTTGAGAGATGAGATCTCTCACCCCTTTCATGCCTCCTTTTAATAAAAAATTTCAGAACTCTTTTGGAGAGCATCGGTATTTCTTTTCCATTCAGAAATTCGGATCTGACAACCCTGCATGGATGATTGGAGGGATGCATCTGTAAGTAGAATTAATTTCTTGCCCTAATTTAGATTTCAATTCTTTGCCCTAGGTAGATTTAATTTCATGCCCTAGGAACTTGTTTAGGGTTTAGCTTTGGGGAAGCATTTTGAGAGATGAGAGCTCTCATCCCTTTCTTACCCACCAAATATTTACAATAGGACTCCATGCATACACGCACACACCGCGCCCTACGGCATCCTACCCCTCTAGGTAACGATGACACCGTAGTGTAAAAGCCCGGTTGCACGCGTTTTCCATGGAGGTTAGGGTAAGGATCTCTAAAGGAAGGACAAGAACCTAGAGGAAAGAACACCTTCCTGAATGGATCTAATCCCCTTTATTGATAATTACCATAACTGCTCACAGATCTTCATTCGGGTATAGAAAGCGTTGAGATTTACTTGCATTTCCAAACCATCCCTAAACCTAGCCCTAACAAGAATAGATCTAGATAATTAGTATAGATTAATTAGATTTTTAGATTTAATAACCAATCCGAACACCCTTCGGAATTAACTCGTTAGCGCGATTAGAAGATTCACAAAATCCATGTGGACCGACCCGTACTCACCGGCTAGCTTTATGCGACGCCGTTCTTGATTGCGGTTTAGAAATAGTTTTTGACATACGAATCAAATGATTTATTTACAATATTTTTTTTATTTTTTAATGTTTTGAATATTTTTTTGTTATTTTTTTTATAAAAAACAAAGCAAAAATATATATACATATATACAACAAGTTTCCCCCTAAACTTAAGCTTGGCCTTACATAAGCCAAAGGTTAGTACCAACCATTCAAAGATCTTATCGTGGTAGTGGTATAGTTGGTGCAAGAATGGGGTGTGGAGGAAAGAAATGAGAAACACGCGAGACCGTGTGGAAAGAAGAATGATAGAATATGGTCTCGGTGGGGGAGAAGAAGGGCGGAAAGGAGAAAGAAGTGGAGTACGATCTTGAGGGTGCAAATTGAGTGAATAAATTAGCGCAATTTGTGATGACCGATGTGTTAAAAGCGATTGCGCTAACCTATCAACCCGTCGAGAAATGGGGTCAAATCCCTCAAGATTCGTAAGGAAATATGGGTACGCCGAACTTGGTATAGGAGATGAAGGCGTAACGGTCTCTTGTAAGGTCGAAATGATAGGAATGATGAAAGGGAGTGAATTAGGGATAGTCTCATTCTCACCGTAGTAATCTGTCTCGAACTTGAAAGATTTCATTAATGGTTTGAAACTACTGTAAGCAACCGAGTCTGATGGTTCAACTAACTCATCTGAAAATGTAAAGAACTCAAACTCGGGCGGTGAGTCATCAATATCGTCCGAAAAAGTGAAACACTCATAAGTGTTATCGTCTGTGAGAACTGTGTCAGATTCAAAGGAAAAATTTTCAAGCTCACGGTTTTCAAGCGGGGTCGGAACGATGGAAAGGAGGGAGGGTAATATAACAGTCAAAGGTTCAGGAGGATGAATTGGAAAATCAGACACATCAAATAAAAATGGTTCAACCTCGATATGGTTCTCAAAACTCTCCTCAATACTATCCTTATAATTCTCCTCAACATTTATCTCATCCATGCCATTATCATCAAAATCGAGACGCATATGAGATTCGGGAGAAACATTTAATAACTCGGGATGATGATTTGGACATAAAATTTCAATCAAATCTACTGGTTCATCATCCGAAATATTCCTGGCGTCTATATCCTCAATCAAGTGAAAATTTATTTCTTTAGACACCTCATCAAAAGTATGGATATTTATCGATTTAGGTTCTAGAGTGGAGGTGTAAAGATCGAAAGGATTAAGTGCGGTTTCACTCGAAAGGGGTTCTTCACAATCAAGAACGGAATCAAGAACGGCGTCGCATAAAGCTAGCCGGTGAGTACGGGTCGGTCCACAGGGATGTTGTGAATCTCCTATTTGCGCTAACGAGTTAATTCCGATGGTAGCCGGATTGATTATTAAATCTAAAAACTAAATTAATCTATATCTAAATCTTGCTACGGTTAGCTCTAGGTTAAGTTTGAAAAGTCTATAAATCTCACCGCTTTCTATACCCTTATGAAGATCTAATTAGGTGTTATGGTAAATATTAATAAAAGGGATTAGGATGATTGGGAAGATTGTTCTTCCTCTAGATCCTTATCCTTCCTTTAGAGATCCTTATCCTAACCTCCATGGAAAACGCGCGCAACCGGGTTTTTACACTACGGTGTCATCGTTACCTCGAGGGGTAGGATGCCGTAGGGCGCGGTGTGTGTGTGTATGCATGGAGTCCTATTGTAAATATTTGGTGGGTAAGAAAGGGATGAGAGATCTCATCTCTCAAAATGCTTCCCCAAAGCTAAACCCTAAACAAGTTCCTATGGCATGAAATTAAATCCACCTAGGGCAAAGAATTGAAATCTAAACTAGGGCGAGAAATTAATTCTACTTACAGATGCATCCCTCCAATCATCCATGCAGGGTTGTCAGATCTGAATTTATGAATGGAAAAGAAACACCGATGCTCTCCAAAAGAGTTCTAGAATTTTTTATTAAAAGGAGGCATGAAAGGGGTGAGAGATCTCATCTCTCAAACATTTCCCTAAGGCTAATCCTAACAAACGAGGAGATTACTCGCTCATTAGGGGATTAAAAGACATTCTAAATTAAAAGAGAATTAAAGAGAAGAAATAAAAGTAACTTACTAATTTTTATTGATGGCTCCCTCCAAACAATAATGCAGAACAGATCTGAATTTATGAAATAAAAAGAGGCATAACCTCATACAGAATTTAAAGTTCCTATTTATAGAGGATAGGAAACCCTAGGGTTACATTGACTCGCACCTCTGCTATTACCAAAAATACCCCTAAGAAAAGACCTAGTCAACGATACGCGCACCGTCACAATTTTCCACACCGACACGGGCTCTAAAAGTCCGTGTTCCGCGGCCAAAGGCATGCTTTGGCCGCGGTTCCGCGGCCAAAGAGTGGTCTTGGACTCAGAGCTTTTTGGTGCTTATTCTTGGCCCTTTTTGCTTCCTGTATCTTTATTACTTTCTCAAATGGGCTTCTAGGTTGGTTCAAGATCCTCAGTAAACAATTTGCAATGGATTTTTAACCGTTCGCTTTGAGTCGATGTCTTGAATCTTGCTTTGTGAATTGTTCTTTATGTAGACTTGATCAAGATTCGCATTTTGTTGGTTAAAGTCCACATTTTCATCGTCTTTACATCGTTTTCACTGTTTCCTGTCCAAGAATCTGCAACCTGTAACATGTAGCAGACATGGGTCAAAAGCACATGTTTTTATTCTTAAATGCATAAGAATGGGGAATACAAAGTGCAATATTATGTTATGAACAAATACCCCCAAACTTATCTTTTGCTCGTCCTCGAGAAAACTTATTTTTTATTCTCAATAAAAATCTAACCTAGCCGCACTTTCACAGGGAAACGCGATTGCACTGAGCACGTGCAACAAGCCGTTAAACCTCTAGGTGTCCCTAATAGGATGAGTGCTGTCTCCTGAAGGTTTTCAGCGGATTACACCCACAAAAACCTATCAATTTGGCCCATTGACTTTTGTTCTCTAATTAGGTTTTCTAACAAGGAATTATATGATCTTTTGCCCGTAAATTATCCACTCATATTCTTCACACTTCCTCATTATTTAACTTAAGATTATATATGTTATGTAGACCTACTTAGCTTTCGGCATCTCTTAAGTTTTCCTTCTAAAGTTCCATCTCCACTTAGGAATTTCTATCAACTCTACTAAAGATACAAGTTCTATTCTTTATCCCTTTCTCTCATCTAAACTCCAATCACATATCCCCACGTGTGTGTAAATATCACCCGTACACTTGAAAATTCAAATCAAGCAATCATACTCTCGTCCATTGTCCAAAGCACTTATTAATTTGTGAATTTTTAATTGAATTTTGCTTACACATCCTTCATGCGACCGTTAATACTTCTTGAGGTACCAACAACCGATTACAAGATACGTTAGCACTTTAAAGCGTACTTCCTAGTTTTACAACACCCAAGGCTTTTAGCAGTGACTCTCAAACCAGTTGGTCTAAGGCACTAGGTGATGAAGCACCCTCGCTAAATATTTTTCTATTTTTACAGCCTTAAGTAATCACAAAAACCAGTGTCCATTTTTTTCTTTATTCACTTTTTTTCTTTTATTTTCATTGTACTAAGGATTTTAGACAAGGGCATTTCAAGGTCTCTTCTACTATTCCAAGTTTCAAGATGCGTGATTGTGCAAATTGTAGGGTATACGTTTTCAGAATCTAGACTTAAGCTAGGAACTATTTTTCAAACTTATACTCTAATAAGAACATCAATACTCTTCTCTTGTTTCGACTTAGCCTAAGAAGTGAACCCAAAATTTGCCTATTTCTAAATAAACTACAAGGCATATACTTTCTACCGTTAAACTTTAAGGAAGGTTATTTTTAGGGTTTTTAATTTACTAAGTCTAAGATCTAGTTGTTCCTAGCTAGTTAACCTATTCATCAAACTCAAGTCAATTAGGCAAAAATTGAATACATTAATTTTTATAATTTTTGAAATTTTTAAATTTTTATAGGTTTTCAAATAAGTATACAAATGCAAAAATATGTACAAATGAATGCGAAGGAAGAAGACGTACCGAGCAGAATGCTATAACGAATTCATCCTATTTAGCGATAGAATGTGCAGCAGTGCTATTAAACCACTTTTCTGCTAGATCGCACAAGGTAAAAGGGAGAAGACGTAATCACAGAGTATCCCCTGAAAGTTAGGTTGTACTAATCATAGCACATACGTTTTCGAATTTGGTTATGAAAATGTATGCGTCTTCGGATTCAAGCCCATGAAATTTTGGCAACAAGTTGATGAAGTGGAGTTTAATTTGAAATTATCCCCATTGGCAGGTGGAAGAGACAGACAAGTAGGAAGGGGTTCACGAACGGGGTAGCATCTGTCTTGAAGAGTGATACGTGGTGGATTTTGCACACCTATGGGTTGTGGCAAGGTGGTATCGTTAAAACCCGATGGAGATCCGTCCATTTTAGGGGATGTGGTAAGTGGAGGAGAAATAGAAGATGAAAAAGTACCGACTTCAAAGTCGATAAAAAAAAAACGGACAAGACGGGCACTAGAATCTCATGTCCAGCCGATCATGCACTAAGCGGATTTATTGCACGTGGCATCGTGTAATATGAGAACGATTTTAATAAGGTTTGTTTTGAAAAAATAGTCGGACTTGAGAATTGACTCAACAAATCACAAAATGCACAATCAATCCTTAGTGCTAGGGTCTCCTAAGTCAGGTCACTAGACCGCTCGTAGACTTCCAAAGGACAAGTCGCAGGATCAATCCTATATTATCTCCTTATCAATTATGTGGCCCGGTAAGTGCCAGGTAAGTGGGAGGTATCCGCTATTCGAATCAACAAAATAACATGCCTAATTAAGTAACCACTTTCCTTAGTAACACTTGTCTAAACACCACAAAAGAAATACAGATAAGTTATAGATTACCTACGACCCTCCTCTGTACTAAATGAGCGCGGCAGTCTTTAGAGACTTGGTCTAGATATTTTTTATTAATGTAGGGTGAGAGTATACTCATTTGTGATTTTTGGGGTCTAGAAAGGGTGATAAAATCCCCACCTAATCTGGGTTTGGGTTTATTTCCCCTTAAAGTCCGGTTTAAGTATGCAAAAAACAAACCGAATCAAAATACGCAAAAAGTATTTTGAGCAGCGTTGTTTGCAAAGGATCCTGCAGGTAAAATTAGATTATTAGAGTTTTAGAGGAGAGAGAAAGATAATAGGAGAGTACCTGTGGATTTTGGGGGCCCAACTCCACAAGAAGGTCGTGGTTCTGCCGCTGTTTCCCAAGAGCTTCTGCCGAAATTTCTTCAGGGCCCACCTATGCTCCTTTGGTCCAAGTTTAAGGTCTCTGGCTCTCTGTTGGCTTGCTCCAGTTACTCCATATTCTCTTGCGAAACTCGCACAATAATCGTTATACACACAAGATGCGGTTTTGGTTCTCTTTTATTTTATATTTGCTGGTTTTAATAAGAAATCAACCTGAATAATAAGAAAAAATTACGACCGTTTCCCCGGCAACGGCGCCATTTGATTGATCGTATGCGAAGAAGTAGTATTTTGTAAAGAAACCGCAATCAATACGGTGTCGCTAGTAGCCAGCCGCGATGAGCATGGCTCCTCCGCAGGAAAATGTGAACTCTTTTCTTATTTTAGACGAGTTGATGAAAGGTGGGTGATTTTTTTTGTTATATTTTAAAACGGATATAAAATTTATAATAAAAAGACTTGTAGGGTTCATAGGACTTAGTAATTAATAGATGAATATTAAAAATGACTCATTTTATTTTTAATAGTTTAAAACTAGAACGATAATGACGAATGTAGATTAGGGTTCTTGGAGGAAACTAGGGTTTCCCCTCTACTAACCCTTGTCCTTTCATTGATCTCTATTCATGTCTAGCTCTTAACAAAACAAGTATTCGAGCAATCTCAAATTGTGGTCATGACTATCAATAAATTAATAGCATGCACGAAAAGGAAGTTAATATTTATTTTGCTTTTAATAACTTTAAAATGTTTAACAGAAGTTAAAAGATTTTTCATCCATTGTTCTACCATATCCTACAAACCCCACCAAGAAAGGAATTACTCACTCATGGTTATCTTAGAAGAGAGAATGAAGGTGAATGAAAGCATAATTAAGATGCAGAAAAGTAATGCATAAATGTAAGTGCAGAAATTAAATGCGGAAAATAAATGCAAAAAGAATTAAAATAAAACTAGCTTTATTAATCAACTATTAAATTTACAATTTTTCTTAGAAAGTAGAATAAAAGAACCTTAGTTTTGCTCTAGATCTCTCTCCTGTTGGAGTAGATGATAATCACTCGGATATTTAGATCTCTTGATCCATTCGATGATGATTTTGAATGTACAGCTCTCGGTCCTTTATATATTACCAGAAACTAGAAATCCTCGATGCCATCTGTGAATATATGCAGTTAAGATCATGATCCTAAAATCCCATATCCTACAGCCCAGAGTCGACCGCGCTTCCGCCGCATATTTTCATGTTTGGCCGCGGATCCGTCTCGCTTTGGTGGGATTATGTCTTGAAATTTTTTCTGGCTTTCTGGGTCGACATTTGGAGATCCTTTTGATATGTAGATTCTGAAAATATTGCTCCGAGTCTCTTCCGTTGCTAGATTTATCGATTTACTTCTAAAATTTGGCAGATTCGGTTTCGATATCCCGATTTGATTCGGATTTCTTACTTGAATTCCAGACCTGAGATAATATCTACACAATATCTCAAATCAAAGTGTTTAGTAGCATTTGGTATTTTTTGAGATATTATCTAAACCATTTATATGATATAATATTTTAAGAATATTGATTAAAAATATTTGATATGATATGCATATTTTAATTACTAATATATCATTTAAATATTATATGCATATATTTTCCCTAATTATATTAATTATAATTTAGAAACATATAATAATAATTCTTTTACAAATAAACCCATATATGTTCTTTATTTACAATAAATACCATTTAACAGTTAATAATAGTAGGGAGAATGTTCATACAAATGTGCAAAATTTTAGACTAATCAATTGGTTACTCCAAAAGGCATCACTAAGAATTCATAGTGTCTATACAAAGTCCTGAAAGCCATCTTAAGTAAATCAAAAGTTTTAACTTTGAGTTGATGATAGCCCGTCCGCAGATCCAATTTTGAGAACACTCGAGATCTCTTCAATTGATCGAAAAGATCGTCTATTCTCGGTAAGGGATACTTATTTTTTATTGTTACCCTATTTAACTCCCGATAGTCGATGCATATCCGCTTAGTTCCATCCTTCTTAGGTACCAAAAGAACCGGAGCAAGGTGACGAGCTCGGTCTAATAAATCCCTTATTAAGGTGGTCCTCTATTTGCGTCTGAAGCTCCTTCAATTCCGTCGGCCCCATCCGATACGGTGTTCTCAATTTAGGTTGAGTCTCCGGCATCAAGTCTATAGTGAACTCAATGGCCCGATCTGGTGGTAAACCCAACACATCTGTAAATACTTCTTCAAATTCTCGTACAACCATCGGCATACTCTCTTCCTCCTGCACGGTGTATAACATCTCCTCCTTTCTTGGTACAGCTCTGTAAGTTGCTGGATCTAAGGACTTACTTCCAATCTCGAATATGAACATTGGGTGGTCAGGGATTTCAAACACTACCCTCCTTTGACGACGGTCGATGGTAGCGTAAAAAGTACTCAACCAGTCCATACCCAAGGCTACGTCGAAATTTGGCATATCTATCACCATAAAGTTGGTGTAGAAACCTCGACTGCAGATCACCAAGGGACACAGATCGTATCCCATAGTGGACTTGATCATACCATTTCCCGTGTTGACATTCCATTCAGTGATGAAAGGTGCTACTGGAATGGAACTGGCGGTCGCAAACTTTTGTGCCATGAAGCAGTGCGATGCGCCAGAGTCAAAAAGTGTGAGTGCAGGTGTAGAGGCTAATAGTAGAGTACTTACGTTTTATGAAAAAATAGTGATGAGCCTAACAAGATATGCATGCACGAAAGGAGCGTAAAATTGAAAGTATGACAGCCGAAAAAAAGAGTAGCGGTACCTGTAATAACTTCCCCCGTTGTTTCGGCCTCTTCAGTGGTGATAGTAATGGCTTGACGCTTCGGACCGTTGCGCTGAGCTTGCTGGAAGACTCATTTCTGAGAGGGCAGGAGTGGTCCCTTAGCTGACGGACCTTGCCCAATTGGCTTATTAGCGGGAGGTGGCCGGGATCCCTATTGAGGCGCTCCATAATTGGCTGGTTTGTTGTCAGGGACTAGTTGTCTTCTTCTCTGTGGACAATCCCCTATAGCATGATCTGGTGACCTACAGATTACGCAAAGTTTGTTAAACATGCGGCAGTCCCTCATGTAATGTCCGGCTCTACCGCAATGGTTGCATATGACGACTAGTTTTCTGAAGATAGTTAGCCCTGTTGGTCTCTTAGGTTGCTGTCTTCCGTTGAATTTGGAAGATGATCCCCCAAAAATTTGATTGGCCGGTCGCTTAACACCTGAAAAATGGTCATCCTTACTTATGCGTATATGAAGGTCTTCACAATTTTGTGCCGCATCTAAGCTTTCATCATAAGTTGAAAGGGTGTTCCCTTATAAAAAAAAAAAGAATGAAAGAAAAGAAAGAAAGAAAAAAGTAATGGGAAAAATTCCCCTGATAGAGCATCACATGCCCGCATGTGATGCGCCTATAAACAAAGATTATATGCATTGCGTTTAAAAATTAAGGCCGAAATTGAGCCTCACGTGCAAGCACGTGAGCATCTATATACAAAGTATGTAGGCGCCTTTTTTAAAACAAATAACAGACCAGAAAAGCTCATGTATCAGCACGTGATGCCTTTATTGCACTGTTGCACATAAGCAAATGAGTTTAACTCCGTGGGGTCACGTGCTACACATGAGTGATCTTAAATGCCTTCTGGGCTGATAGAATTAAATTCTAACTAAAGAGATCAAAACCCTATTTGGAAAATATTTCCTTGAATCATTCTAAACAAGAAAGACTACTCTCTGTAAAACAGAGCACCGTTAGATTAAAAAATCCAATGGTGATTGAAAAATCACCTATCTACAGAAAAATTCTATCTGGGGAAATATTTCCCTAATCTTGTTAAAACAAGAAAAATATTTTCTATAAAACAGAAGTCTTTGGATCAAAGATCTAACGATGGATAAAATCCCCGAATCAATTAAGATCTCTCAATGAGAGATTTCTTTAACTAAATCAATAAACTTGCATCTACTATATAAAGAACCCAAGACTTCAAGTCTTAGATAGAGGAGACCCCCTATAAGATTTGAAAAACAAAAGAAAAAGAAAAAAACAGAATTCAATTCTCCAAAAAAAAGAGAAGAAGATCTCTCTTTTAGAAAAAGAAACCCTAGGTAAGAAGAAAGACGTAGAGATTATTTTATCTCTTCTTCACCACTCCAAGAGTTTACCTCTTCTAAAAAGACCTTAGTTCTTCCTCTGTTTGAGATCTGCAGAAGCAGATCTCCACACAAGTTGAGAATTTAATTCTCATCGGGTAGATTCTGTCTTACAGACTCAAAACTTAGGGGAAAGAACTAAGTTCAAAGAATTTAATTCTTACAAAAAGATATAGGAATTTAATTCCTTTAATAAAACTAGGGTTTAACCTTATAAAATAATTTAATTCTTATAAAAACAAGGGACCTGAAATTCTCAAAACACAGATCAAGATCACCATGCACATAAAAGAAACGATTAACGTTCAACGCTATCACAATAGATCACGTGTTCCCACGTGAGCACCTCTGAGGAATGAAAGGAACGACTGAGATCGAGTCACGTGATCCCACGTGACCCCCTAATAGTGCTTAGTACTTATAAAAGGAAAAAAGGAATAAACCAAAGACAGTTCCCATTTTTGGGGTGCCTCACATGATCCCATGTGACCTTGATTGAATTGATTTAGCGTGCTTGCGCTTTCTAAAAGATAGATCAAAAATATTTGTAACCGCAATCAAGAACGGCGTCGCTTTGCAGCTAGCCGGTGAGTACGGGTCGGTCCACAGGGATGTTGTGAATTTCCGATTCGCTCTAACGAGTTAATTCCGAAGGGTGTTCGGATTAATTATTAAATCTAAAAACCTAATTAACCTAGGGCAATTATCTAGATCTACTCTTGCTAGGGCTAGGTTTAGGGATGGTTTGGAAATGTAATTAAATCTCACCGCTTTCAATACCCGAATGAAGATCTATGAAGAGTTATGGTAATTATCAATAAAGTGGATTAGATCCGTTCGGAAAGGTGTTCCTTCCTCTAGGTTCTTGTCCTTCCTTTAGAGATCCTTACTCTAACCTCCATGGAAAACATCACACCCGGGCCTTTATACTACGGTATCACCGCTACCTCGAGGGATAGGGTGCCGTAGGGAGCGGTATGTGCATGTATGCATGGAGTCCTATTGTAAATATTTGGTGGGTAAGAAAGGGATGAGAGATCTCATCTCTCAAAATCCTTCCCCAAAGCTAACTCTAAACAAGTTCCTAAGGCATGAAATTAAATCTATCTAGGGAAAGGAATTGAAATCTACACTAGGGCAAGAAATTAAATTACTTACAGATGCATCCCTCCAATCATCCATGCAGGGTTGTCAGATCTGAATTTCTGAATGGAGAAGAAACACCGATGCTCTCCAAAAGATTTCTAAATTTTATTCATTAAAGGGAGGCATAAGAAATTACAATGAGTAGAGTTCCTATTTATAGAGAATAGGAAACCCTAGGTTACAATTGATTTGCATATCTACATTTACCAAAATATCCTTAGGAAGACCTAGTCAAAGTAGTCTCTGTCTCTTTAAAGAAAGGATTGGGCCTTGGATCTTTGGGCTTCCTTATTATTTGGTTCTTTATTAAAATAGCTTCTATGTTTCTTCCAGATCTCCAGTGAATAATTGCGGTGGACTTTTAACCGTTCGCTTTGTAATCTTGGACCTTGCATTGCCTTGTACATTGTGAATTTTATCTTTGATGTAGGCTTGATCAAGAGTCTTCTATTTGTTGGTCAAAGTCCACTTTTCCATTGTCTTTTCATCATTTTCACTGTTTTCTGTCCAAGAACCTGTAACCTGTAATATGTAGCAGACATGCGTCAAAAGCACCTGTTTATTTATAAAAAGAATAAGAATGGGGAATATAATAATACAATATTATGGTGTGAACAAATACCCCCAAACTTATCTTTTGCTCGTCCTCGAGCAAACTTATTTTTATTCTCTAAAATCCTAACCGCACTTTCGCAGGGAAACGCGATTACACTGAGCACGTGCAACAAGCCATTAAACCTCTAGGTGTCCCTAGTAGGAGGAGTGTTGTCTCCTGAGGGTTTTCAGCGGATTACACCCACAAAATCCTATCAACTCGGCCCATTGACTTTTGTTTTCTAATTAGGTTTTATAACAAGGAATTCTATTATCGTCGACCCGCAAATTATCCACCCATATTCTTCACACTTCCTCATCATCTAACTTAAGATTGTATATATCTTGCAGATTTACTTAGCTTTCGGCATCTCTTAAGTTTTCCTTCTAGGGTTTATCTCCACTTAGGAATTTCTATCAACTCTACTAAAGATACAAGTTCTATTCTTCATTCCTTTCTCTTATCTAAACCCCAATCACATATCCCCACGTGTGTGTTTAAATCACCCCTACACTTGGAAATTCAAATCAAGCAATCATACTCTCGTCCATTGTCAAAAATACTTATTAATTGGTGAAATTTTTAAATGAATTTTTCTTACACATCCTTCATGCGGCCGTTAATACTTCTTGAGGTACCAACGACCGATTACAAAATGCGTTTGCACTTTAAAGCGTAATTCCTAGTCTTGCAACACCCAAGGCTTTTAGCAGTGACTCCCAAACCAGTTGGTCTAAGGCACTAGGTGATGAAGCACCCTCGCTAAATATTTTTCTATTTTTGCAGCCTTAAGTAATCACAAAAACCAGTGTCCATTTTTTTTTCTTTATTCACACTTTTTTTCTTTTATTTCATTGTACTAAGGACTTTAGACAAGAGCATTTCAAGGTCTCTTCTACTATTCCAAGTTTTAAGGTGCGTGATTGTGCAAATTGTAGAGTATACATTTTCAGAATCTAGACTTAAGCTAGGAACTATTTTTCAAACTTATACTCTAATAAGAACATCAATACTCTTCCCTTGTTTCGACTTAGCCCAAAAAGTGAACTCAAATTTGCCTATTTCTAAATAAATTACAAAGACATATACTTTCTACCGTTAAACTTTAAGGAAGGTTATTTTTAGGGTTTTTAATTTACCAAGTCAAAGATCTAGTTATTCCTAACCAGTTGACCTATTTATCAAACTCAAGTCAATTAGCCAAAATTGAATACAATAATTTTTATAATTTTTGAAATTTTTCAAATTTTTATGGGTTTTTCAAATAAGTATGCAAATGCAAAAATATGTACAAATGAATACGAAGGAAGAAGAAGTACAGAGTATACCCCCAAACTTGAACTTGACAGTGTCCTCACTGTCATGCTACACCAAGAGGGTCAAAATGCCGGCACTCCCCTGTTTATTTATTTATAATAAATTTTTTTTAATGTTTTGAAAATATTTTGTTTTTAGAAAAAAGAAAACAAAAAGATATATACATATATACAACAAGGTCCCCCCCAAACTTAAGCTTGGCCTTACACAAGCCAAAGGTTAGCACCAACCATTCAAAAATCTTATCGTGGTAATGGTCTAGTTGGTGAAAGAATGGAGTAGAAAGAAAAGAGATGAGAAACACACGAGACCGAATGGGAAGAAGAGAATATGGTCTCGGTGGGGGACAAGAATGGCGGAAACAAGAAAGAAGTGGAGTACGATCTTGAGGGTGTAAAGCGAGTGAATAAATTAGCGCAATTTGTGATGACCGATGTGTTAAAAGCGATTGTGCTAACCTATCAACCCGTCGAGAAATGGGGTCAAATCCTTCAAGATTCGCAAGAAAACATGGGTACGCCGAACTTGGTATAGGAGATGAAAGCGTAACGGTCATTTGTTCGGTCGGAACAATGAGAAAGACGAAAGGGAGTGAATTAAGGATAGTATCTTTCTCACCGTAGTAAACAGTTTCGAACTTGAAAGATTCCATTAATGGTTTGAAACTACTATAATCAACCGAGTCTGATGGCTCATCTGAAAATGTAAAGGACTCAAACTCGGGCGGTGAGTCATCAACATTGTCCGAAAAATTGAAACACTCGTAGGTGTTATCGTCTGTGAGAATTGTGTCAGATTCAAAGGAAAAGGTTTCAAGCTCACAGTCTTCAAGCGGGGTCGGAACGATGGGAAGGAGGGAGGGTGATATAACAGTCAAAGGTTCAGGAGGATGAATTGGAAAATCAGACACATCAAACAAAAATGATTCAACCTCAATATTATCCTCAAGACTCTCCTCAATACTATCATCAATATTCAACTCATCCATGCCATTATCATCAAAATCTAGACGCATATGAGATTCGGGAGAAACATTTAATAACTCAGGATGATGATTTAAACATAAAATTTCAAGCAAATCGACAGGTTCATCATCCGAAATATTCCCGGCGTCTATATCCTCAATCAAGTGAAAATCAATTTCTTTAGACACCTCATCAGCATGGATATGTATCGATTTAGGTTCTAGAGTGGAGGTGTAAAGATCGAAAGGATTAGGTGCGGTTTCACTCGAAAGGGGTTCCTCACAATTTGGCAAATCAAGCACTACAAAATCGCACAACTCGTTTTTATTTTGAACTTGTGAATCATTTAGGGCATTCGATGGAAAACTGGAGTTGTGGGCTTCAATTGGGTAATGATAGGTTTGATTTGGAAATCCTCTCTCATTCTCACTCTGTCCAACTGCCGCCTCATACATTGAAAAATTTGGAGCTAGCGGGACACTAGCTATCGGTTCACTAGGTTGCTTAAAGGCGGCCATGGACGCTTCCACGTTCCTCATCATTTTATGTGTTGCTGCAATGTACGCTTCCAACGACTCTTCCAAACTAGACTTAGGTGGTGAGGGGGTTTCAGTAAAAGATTCAAAATTGGTTGGATATGTGAAACTCCCTGATGGCTGTGTCGAAACAGTGTCTAGTGAAGGTGGGAAGGACGGGTATGACTTGTAGGAAGTGGGTGGTTGGGCAGGGGTAGGGTCAACATATGGATAAAAAGGTGAATAATCGTGCGGATCCCTAGAACTAGATAAGTGGAGAGGGGTGAAAGATCTACTGTGAGATTGAGCAATATGCTCAGCAATGGACATTGGCCTAGGAGTGACAGAAGGACTTGAAGAAGTGGTATCAACATATGTAGGTGGTAAAGGTTGACTCGGTTGACACAAAGTGGGTTGAAAAGTCAAACCATTTCTCCTAGACGCCTCTATTTGATCTTTCAAAGATATTTTTGGTAAGGTGGGATCGTTTTTAAATTGACCGAACAAATTAACGTACGACGCAAAATTAGGTTCGGGATACCAAAGTTCGGCTAATGATTTATTGTGTGGGGTACCCAAGTTAGAAGAAGAAAGGTGACAAGAAAGAAGGTTGGGTGGTGCAAGGATTTATTTGGGGCTAAAAAATTTTGTAAGTTCTATAAAATATTTGTCCTTTTTATTTTCATTTTTCATTGATTTTTTTTTCTCTCTCTTTATTTGGAAAAATTTTTGTTGCAAAATGATTTTAGAGAAAAGATATGCAACAGCAAAATATTTTATAGAAAAGATATGCAACAGCAAAATATTACTTGCAATTGGTTATTATTTTAAGCATATCACAAGAATCTTTATTTGGAAAAAATTGTTGCAAAAAGATATTCGAGAAAAGATATGCAACAAAAAAGATTACTTGCAATCAATTTCAATTTTAAGCGGGGCCCAAAAATCCTGCACAAGACTGTTATATGGAAGGGAATATATTTTTGAGCGCAAAGAAATCCTGCAGGCAAATTTACAGAAAATATATTAAGATTTGCAGAGGAGGAGAGAGAGAAAACTCACAGAAATTTGTAGTGGCAGGACAGTTTTTTTTTTTTTATCCCGCTTCTGCCCCTTTGTTTAAGCCCTGATTCGACCAGACCGCGGCGGTTCCGCGGCCAAAAGGGGGCTGGCGCGGCGGTTCCGCCGCTCTTTAGTCGGTTTGGCTTTTTTTTTTTTGTGGACCAGATCACCGCAGTTAACCTGTAGACTCGGTCCTCCAAATTTCTTCTGTTTCTCGGTTGTTGTGATTTTCTGTTGTTCCGATCTGTTTTTTTTTCTGTTTTGATCTCTGTAGATTTCCAGATCTGATTTTCGTATATTCTGCAAAATTCAAACAACAAAGTATCCCTTCCAAAAATAACAGAGGATATATTTTTATATTTTTTATGATTTTTCAGATTTTTATGATTTTTTTAAATTTTATGATTAACCCGAAATTGCGAAAAGAAAATTCTACGCCATCCCCGGCAACGGCGCCATTTGATTGAATTGATTTAGCGTGCTTGCGCTTTCTAAAAGATAGATCAAAAATATTTGTAACCGCAATCAAGAACGGCGTCGCTTTGCAGCTAGCCGGTGAGTACGGGTCGGTCCACAGGGATGTTGTGAATTTCCGATTCGCTCTAACGAGTTAATTCCGAAGGGTGTTCGGATTAACTATTAAATCTAAAAACCTAATTAACCTAAGGCAATTATCTAGATCTACTCTTGCTAGGGCTAGGTTTAGGGATGGTTTGGAAATGTAATTAAATCTCACCGCTTTCAATACCCGAATGAAGATCTATGAAGAATTATGGTAATTATCAATAAAGTGGATTAGATCCGTTCGGGAAGGTGTTCCTTCCTCTAGGTTCTTGTCCTTCCTTTAGAGATCCTTACCCTAACCTCCATGGAAAACATCACACCCGGGCCTTTATACTACGGTATCACCGCTACCTCGAGGGATAGGGTGCCGTAGGGAGCGGTATGTGCATGTATGCATGGAGTCCTATTGTAAATATTTGGTGGGTAAGAAAGGGATGAGAGATCTCATCTCTCAAAATCCTTCCCCAAATCTAACTCTAAACAAGTTCCTAAGGCATGAAATTAAATCTACCTAGGGAAAGGAATTGAAATCTACACTAGGGCAAGAAATTAAATTACTTACAGATGCATCCCTCCAATCATCCATGCAGGGTTGTCAGATCTGAATTTCTGAATGGAGAAGAAACACCGATGCTCTCCAAAAGATTTCTAAATTTTATTCATTAAAGGGAGGCATAAGAAATTACAATGAGTAGAGTTCCTATTTATAGAGAATAGGAAACCCTAGGTTACAATTGATTTGCATGTCTACATTTACCAAAATATCCTTAGGAAGACCTAGTCAAAGTAGTCTCTGTCTCTTTAAAGAAAGGATTGGGCCTTGGATCTTTGGGCTTCCTTATTATTTGGTTCTTTATTAAAATAGCTTATGTTTCTTCCAGATCTCCAGTGAATAATTGCGGTGGACTTTTAACCGTTCGCTTTGTAATCTTGGACCTTGCATTGCCTTGTACATTGTGAATTTTATCTTTGATGTAGGCTTGATCAAGAGTCTTCTATTTGTTGGTCAAAGTCCACTTTTGCATCGTCTTTTCATCGTTTTCACTGTTTTCTGTCCAAGAACCTGTAACCTGTAATATGTAGCAGACATGCGTCAAAAGCACCTGTTTATTTATAAAATGAATAAGAATGGGAAATATAATAATACAATATTATGGTGTGAACAGACCTCCAATAATTCTTAGCACTTATAAAAGAAAAAGGGAATAAACCTAAAGAAGCACTGCCCAATTCTCAGGCGCCTCGCGTGCCACACATGAGCGCTCCAAATTTCAGTGTTTAACACTGCTTTAGAGACTCACGTGGGAGCACGTGAGCGCCAAGCAAATGTTACTGTTTAACACTATGAGAGGCCAAGCTTAGCCTAAATTAGCCGAGTCTCCCGAGGCCAAAAACCTTTTGACCATCAATCAACCGAGCCCCCCTATACTCAGGTCTCCCTAAATCGATCTTAGTTCTAAAGATAACCAATGATCTCCTAACACATGGCATCTAAAATGATGTTCGTTCCACTATGATCTCTCCCTTCAATCTGGAGTTCGGTTCAAGGGTACATCTTTCCACACCTCTGATACATGTCATTGTAATTCTTCAACGTCTTCAGAAAGATGGAGGGTCCCGACAACCAACAGCTCTTTGGTGCACTCCTAATCCCATGAGCACATCCCTGTGGACCGCAACGTCCTTAAACTAAACCCTCTCCCAAAAAAATGGTGATCTATGGACCGTAACGTCCCTAAACTAAAACGATAGAGCCAAAATGCTCTTTTGTTGGATCAAAAACGATCATAAACCCTCGTTAAGTAGATCTTAGTCCAAGATCGGACTAACGTATCCATAACAAACATTTAAGTTAATCTTAATCTCTAACGATATTAACGATCCTTAAATTAAACCAAACCCAAATCTAAGAATATACAGATTTGGACTAATCCACGCCCTACGGACGACAACATAAATTAGTCTCCATATACAATCCACGGGCAACCAAAATAAAACAAACACGCACGACACGAAATGAACATCTGAAGCAGGAGAAAGTGATTATCGCTACACGGTAACGTAATTAACTGCAGGGGCTTGCGCCTGCAGGGAAGTGCGTCCCTACAATCAAAAACCCCTCACAACGAGGGGGATTCTGACAAAGTTTGCTACAACGGCCGTATCCGTCCAGACCTCCGATACACGGTGCCATAAATTAACTTGGCATTTTCGGAGAGGTAGATGGATAAACCCAAATAGTATCTGCCCCCAAATTCAGGCAAGACGACCTATGCGGTCCATCTCCATTTTCGGCGGTAAACAGATTCTGGCATGCCCAGTGGGACCTTTTCCTTTTTCCACTCCACACTTCGCGTGTCTTGTTCGCGAATGAATCGCGGTTTAATATGGTTGCCCTTGGATTCGAGGTATTAAGATTTGGTGTCTTGCTCCATGCAGAAAAAGAGATAACATCAATGGCCTCCAGCTGCACTAACTGCAATAGCAACTCCCACTCTGTCCCCGCAGGAGGAGTGACCTATAGCCCCCAAGCGGCCTCCATCTTTGCAATGCCGATGGAACGGTGACTCAGGTCACCACTGGACTGTTCTTCGGGACTATGCTCCCGCCAATGAGCTTCAATGCTTCAGTGACATCACAAGAGGCTCCGAAGAAGTCGGTCTTTGATCGAATCGCAACCACCACGACCCCTCTCAACAGTTCGTCTAGTTCTAATGCCTCAGTCTTCAACAGGCTGAGCCACAGCTCCAGTGGGTCTGCAAAATGGTTCGCAATACCTGAAGGGGTTATCCTGAAGCAGATAGCCATTCCAGTTCCGGCAGACGAAGTCGTCAAAGGGGCTTCTCCTGCTAAAAGATCGGTCTTCGCAAGAGTGGCCGTTCCAACTCCTGCTACAGGCGAGGTAATTAAAAATGCTTCCCCTTCCAGAAAGTCTGCCTTCGACAGATTTACCGTTCCCTCTCAGCGTACGTCAGTCTTCGACAAGCTGACACCGACAACAGCCTCTTATCAAAGAAGGGGGCATAACGAGGTCGCTCCAACGACAGAGGTAGTCCCGTCTACACGACAGGCTTGAAATCGCCACTGGCACCGAGTGAGGAAAGCTGGGGGCAGTTCCCCCTCAGGACTTACCCCACCAGCTCCAATGGTGGAAATTGACGCTACTGTTCAAACTGAGAACAGCTTCGAGCTGCTCAGGAGGGTGCACAAGAACTCTCCAACTACCGTATTGAAGAAGTCTCCTCCTCCTGCTGAAAGCATGACACAGGTGAATCCGGAACAGCCTCCTCAATGGTTGTCCTCCAAGATCTACAGAGTCTGGCGGAAAGTTCAAGACTCTGTAATCGATAAAGATTACTCTCGCCGGTTAAAGAAGAAGAATGCTCGGTAAGTGTCACAACCCGCAGGGTACGGAACGTGACTGGCACTTAAGTTTACGAAACGTCTAAAGGCGTCCGTAAAATAAGTAAGCCAAAAGCCCAGAAAACAAAACCAATTAAGCAAAAGAGTGAAGAAAACCCAAACATTTGAAAGCAAGCTTATCAAATAAGTCATATAAAACCCCTTTTTAAAAACAATACTAATTTTTCCGAAAATTTCGGCAGAGTCTCCTTTGTAAATACTGGCCCCCAAAAATGGGTACAACAAAATATATACATGAATCCAACAAAATAGGGCATCCCCAAGCGGGAGCTAGATCTTCGCCATAAGGCGGTCACAAATCCCACGCAATGTAAATGACAACAAGCATAATAATCATAAGGAAGCATAATAAAAGTAGCATGTCGGCTCAAGTGAGCTCGACCCCAAAATACAGCATAAAATCCACAAACCTCACAGTCTCATCTCTAGGTCAATATACAATAATCGGGTGGAAACAGTAGATGGAGTACACTAGATACAAAGAATATACAAGGTGGTACAAAATAATAACATAACCCACCTATGAGCAAATCTCGAGCTCAGGCAAAAGAGGCAAAAGAACAAGTGCGCCGGCCGCTACTGAACTGACGGAGCGGACCTGCAAAAAACTGTGGCACAACGGGGGTGAGTTGCCAACTCATGAGTAATAAATAACATCTACAAAGGCTATCGTATGCATGCACACAAGCATCCTAGCATCTATAATACAGGTATGATTGGATGCACTAGCAGGTGTGTATACAACATCAGTGTACGAATATGTATGCAACATGAATATCTGAGGTCTCAATATGTATATATAAGAAATATTTTATCTCTTTTTTTGTTTTTGAAACTCTTTTAGAATGCCAGCATAATGTCAATGAATCGACGAAAATCGGTGTCCAGCAACGACACCCAAAAGCTGTCTCAAATCTCATAAATCCATGTCATAGTGTCTCTGGCCTCAGCCATCCGGCTGACCCATCTCAATATCAATATATCATCCTCTCGCGGCCTCGGTCGGTATCCTCTGGATATCCGCCGTGCCCAATGAAGTCACCGGTAGGTAATCCGTCCCCTGCCAGGCTCATCGTCAACACCACGAGCTTCTTGCCCCGGGGTACCCTACCGGGCCCACCATGTACCCGAAACGGTTCATCCAACTTCTCGAAACGGGTCTCCAAAAACCACAGCAAACTCATGGTGGACGACACTTACATCACTAGAAAACCGCAATTTACATGTTTTAAAAATATCATAAGTTTGGAAATTTTGCGGCTTTCCCCCGAAATCCAGCAATATCATAAAATCTCAAGAAATCCTCACAAGTGCATATATCAGTGATAATGAATGCATATGGTATCAATAATCAAGTTGCGATGTGTGATTAATGGTTTAAGCATGAACAATTAATATGATGAAGTACATGCACATGAATAGCAATTTTACGGTTTCATTTTAAGGAATTAAAGGCAATAGCATCAATTTAAGTATCAATTAGTAAAAGATTTAAATTTAAATGTTATCTAGTGTGGTGGCATGGCAATTACCAGGGTGTGTGTGTAAGCATGAATAGTGCTCGTGCTGCATATAAAAAAACCTGGTAATGGTGCATGTGTCCTACAATTGAGTTTGCGTATATGGGTATAACATATTGATCTAATTGCAGCAATTATCATGCCAGTAATATTATTCTACTGTCACAAGTGGTTATCCAGTTTACTATTTTTCAGTTTACTAAATCTATCGGGCGACTTGCGACATCCAAACGATCGTCCCCCGTAGATGTTAAATCTACTCACCGGAATCCCTGGCTAGCTGTGTCCAATCACCGTCTTTCCCTTTCGCGCCGCGTCTGACGTCTCCGCGACCGAACCTGGAATTTACATCAATACCAGACATAAGGTTACACATTCAAGAACGACGCAAAACCCCAACGAAACTACTAAAGTTCGCTAGCTAGGTACAACGTGCACAAATTGCGCGGAACACACGCGAAAATCGCAAAACTGCCGAAAAACGCCGATTTGGTCGCCCGGCAAAACTAAAACCCGACTACCCAAAAATCCGCACTCACGCATCCTAAAAGTCGTAGGACAAGCCATTACAATCATCAAGATGTCGAAAATAATCCATCACATAATTTATATAAAAATCTAGTAAGCATATACATTCCAAAAATCGGTGCAACAATCGCCGATTTGCGACAAAACGACTACAATAAAGCATAATTACCCAAGCACACTACAAGCAATCTACAAACACTAATTACAACACAATAGCAATGATTCCAATCCTATTTTCCATAACCACCAATTCTTGAATTTATAACCTAGCAAAATCCAATCAAATTCCACACTTGAAACTTTAAATTAACACAACAAAGCCCACTTAAGAAAATTAACCTCTTAGGTTAGGTTAGCAAAATACTAGATAGCAATTTAGGTTTAATCAACTAAATAATGTTTTCTAAAACTTAATCAACTCACTAATCATGTTTCACAAACCAATTCCATACAAAAACCCTCTCTTGAAAATCCTAAAAAAGCAATTTCACACTTCTAAATTTAATCAAATTAGCATAATTGAAAACTACATCAACAAGATAACTATATGGATTAGTTAATTAACCACTAGATTAACTATAAAACAATCTAATTAAGTATTATGGCTTCAAAACCCTAGCTAAAATTTTCAAGCAAAACCTAAGAAACTAGATTAAACTACACTAAATTAACACTAAACCATCTAACATAAGAACTTAAACAAAAGAATTTAACATGATAGAAATTATACCTCTTGATCTATGGATCAAGCAAGAAAATTTTGCTCCAATTGATGGCCTCAAGCACCAAGATCCAAGCAAGAATGGTTAAGGAAAGGATAGCATAAGGATTTTTGTTTGGATTTTGAATAAAATGTGGATTTTGATGTGTTTTTTGAAGAAATTTGAAGAAAAATGAAAAGAAAAGAGTTGAAGAAGAGAGGGTGCAGGTTTTTCGGCCAGAGGAGGAATGGGGGAGGGTGTGGGCAAGTGGGGAAAGTCATGGTCAAGTCCACAAAAGTCAATGTATCATACTTTATCCATTTTAATTAAAATAAATCCAAAAAACACTTAAATCAACTCAAGAAAGCAACTAAAGAAAAAAGATCAGAATTTTCTGGACTTGGTCAGGGTTGGGCTGTCCTAGGGCTGAGGGAAAAGAGAGAGGGGTTTTACAAAAGAAATTTTATGCAAAAAGGCCCCCTACAACTCAAAAATTGCAAGTTTTAGCTCAAAATTCAATAAATTCGTTTCATAACATAAAAATTTGCTAAAAATCAAAATAAATTACTAAAAATTCATGTTATCACTAGATTATAATTATCATAATTTTAGAGATTAAAATTAGCCTGGAAAAATTTGTATTTATCGCTTATTTAATGTATTTTCTTACCGGGTTAAAATAATATTGAAAAATTGAAAAATAGGGAAAAAATTTTAAATGACCAAAATTTCATAATTAACTCATTAGTCACTAAAAACAAGTAATTACCTATCCATTTAAGGTATAATTATCCCTAAACTGCAAAATATCGAGAAGGACGGTTTTCGGAAAAATACCGAATTTTCACCGAATTTCAGGAAAACACCAAAACGACTTTTCAAGACGCTACAATCTTCCCCCCTTAAAGAAATTCGGTCCCCGGATTTAAAATAATATAGCTACGCGTACCTTCGAAGAGATGGGGATATTTCTTCCTCATCTCGCCCTCGGTCTCCCAGGTAACCTCCTCGCTGCTCGGGCTACGCCAAAGGACCTTGACGGTTGGTATAATCTTCGACCTCAACTTCTTCACCTGCCGATCCAGGATGGCCACCGGCTGCTCTGCAAACGAAAGGTCGCGCTCTAGCTGGACTGTCGGGTGCTGAATCGCATGCGAAGGGTCGTGAAGGTACTTGCGGAGCATCGAAACATGGAAGACGGGGTGAACATCGGGAAAGCTGGGAGGAAGAGCCAAACGATAAGCAACAGCGCCAACACGCTCGAGGATCTCGAAGGGGCCTACGAATCTAGGGCTAAGCTTCCCCTTTCGCCCAAAACGCATCACGCCCTTCATCGGAGAGACCCTCAGAAAAACATGGTCGCCAACTGCGAACTCTAATCTGCGACGGCGCCTATCTGCATAGGATTTCTGTCTGCTCTGAGCCGCTCTCATCCGGTCTCGGATCAACTGTATCTTCGCTGTCGTCTCCTCAACAAGATGCGGCCCCAAAATGCTGCTCTCGCTGAGCTCTGTCCAACAAACGGGCAATCTGCATCTCCTCCCATACAATGCCTCGAAAGGTGCCATCTGAATAGTATCCTGGAAGCTGTTGTTGTAGGAGAACTCCACTAGAGGCAAATGACGATCCCAGCTACCACCAAAGTCTAAAACGCACGCTCTGAGCATGTCCTCGAGAGTCTGAATGGTCCGCTCTGACTGTCCGTCTGTCTGCGGATGAAACGCTGTGCTGAAGCTCAAACGAGTGCCCAAGGCCTCCTGAAGTCTCTGCCAAAGTCGGCTGGTGAACTGAGTGCCTCGATCTGACACGATACAAGTCGGTACGCCATGTAGTCGCACGATCTCGTCAATATAGAGCTGAGCATACTGAGCGAAGCTGAAAGTCGTCTTCACTGGCAGGAAGTGAGCCGCTTTCGTCAATCTATCCACGATCACCCAGATGGAGTCGTACCCTCGACTGGTCCTGGGTAGACCCACAACGAAATCCATCGAAATCTGCTCCCATTTCCACTCTGGAATGGGTAACGGCTGTAGCTCTCCTGCGGGCCTCTGGTGCTCGGCCTTGACTTGCTGACAAGTCAGGCATCTCGAAACGAACTCCGCAATGTCCCTCTTCATCCCGTCCCACCAGTAGGTCTCTCTCATATCATGGTACATCTTGGGGGAACCGGGGTGGACACTATACACTGATCGGTGTGCCTCCTCAAGAATGTCGCGCCGCAATCCATCAGCATCTGGTACGCACAGTCTAGGTCCATATCGTAAAATCCCCTGATCGTCAACCACGAACTCGGAGAATCTGCCCTGTCCCATCTGTGCCATGATCTCTGAGCAACGGTCGTCACTGAGCTGTGCCTCATATATACGGTCAAGCAACTGTGGGCGTGCACGAACATGCGCGAGCTGTCCCCCTGTCTGAGTGAACTCGAACTCAACTCGGCTGTCGCATAACATCTGCCAATCTGCTGACGACTGCCTCTGCACTGCGCGCAAAAAGGATGGACTACCCCCGGGCCTCCTACTCAACGCATCTGCCACCACATTTGCCTTGCCGGGGTGATATAAGATCTCGCAGTCGTAGTCTTTCACCAACTCCATCCAACGACGCTGTCTGAGGTTCAGGTCTCGCTGCTGAAATATGTACTTTAAGCTCTTGTGATCGGTGAATATCTGACACGACTCGCCGTACAGGTAATGTCGCCAAATCTTCAGTGCAAAGACCACTGCAGCCATCTCCAAATCATGAGTGGGGTAGTTCTGTTCATGCTTCTTCAACTGCCGAGAAGCATAAGCGATCACCCGGCCATGCTGCATCAAACGCATCCTAATCCCACTCGCGAAGCATCACAGTAGACAACAATCCGCCTGATCCCGAAGGCAAAGATAATACCGGCGCCGTAGTCAAACATGTCCGCAGCTGCTGAAAACTGCGCTCGCACTCCTCTGTCCAGACGAAAGGAACTCCCTTCCGGGTCAAACTGGTCAACGGTGCAGCTATACGGGAGAAGTCCTGAACAAAACGCCTGTAGTAGCCCGCCAGGCCTAGAAAACTACGGATCTCAGTAACCGATGTAGGTCGGGGCCACTGCTGAACAGCCTCAATCTTCTTCGGGTCCACACAAATGCCGTCTCTCGTAACCACGTGACCCAAGAATCTGACGCTGTCCAGCCAGAACGCACACTTGGAGAACTTCGCGAACAGCTGATGCTCCCTCAGAGTCTGTAACATAATCCGCAAGTGCTGCTCGTGCTCCTCTCTGCTCCGGGAGTACACCAAGATGTCGTCGATAAACACGATGATGAACAAGTCAAGATACGGCCTGAATGTACGGTTCATCAAATCCATGAATGCTGCTGGGGCGTTGGTGAGTCCGAACGACATCACCAAAAACTCGTAGTGGCCGTAGCGCGTGCGGAAAGCTGTCCTCGGTATATCCTCCTGTCGAACTCGCAGCTGATGGTATCCTGATCGCAAGTCGATCCTCGAAAAATACCCTGCACCCTGAAGCTGGTCGAACAAATCATCAATGCGCGGCAACGGATATCTGTTCCGAACGGTAACTTTGTTCAGCTGGCGGTAGTCGATACATAAGCGCAAACTTCCATCCTTCTTCTTGACAAACAGGACCGGAGCACCCCACGGAGAAACACTCGGTCGAATAAGCCCCTTATCCAACAAATCCTGCAACTGATCCTTCAGCTCTCGAAGCTCTGCCGGGGCCATCCGATAAGGCGGTATAGAAATAGGCCCCGAACCGGGAATCAAATCAATGCAGAACTCAACATCGCGCTCAGGCGGTAGCCCAGGTAGCTCATCAGGGAAAACATCAGGGAACTCACAAACTACCGGGACCCGGTCCAACGGAACCTCTGCAGCTCGAGTATCACAAACAAACGCTAAGAATCCATGACATCCCTTCCGCAAGAGCTGACCAGCGCGAAGAGACGAAATTAAGCTGGGAAGGGTGACACTGCGGTCTCCCTGAATAACAAGGACTGGCTCTCCCGGAAAGCTAAATCTGACTGCCTTCTCACGGCAGTCCACCGAAGCATAACAAGTGGCTAGCCAATCCATGCCCAGAAGCACATCAAAGTCCAACATATCGAGGAGTATCAAATCAACTGATGAATCCCTCTCCCCGATACGAACGGAACACAAACGAAAAACAAACCGAGCGACAAACGACTCGCCTACCGGAGTAACAACAACAAGCGGCTGATCTAACGACGACGACTCACGGCCCAACATCGGTGCAAAGTGTGTAGAGACGTACGAATGTGTGGAACCTGGGTCGAATAATACCCGTGCGTCGAAAGAACAAACTGGCAAGGTACCTGTCACAACGGCATTGGATGCCTGCGCATCCTGTGGTGTCAAAGCAAAAACTCGGGCCTGTCCTCCACCGATAGCGGGCTGACCTCGACCTCGGCCTCTGCCTCCTCGTCCTCTCTGAACAGGACCGCCGTGTCCACGGCCTCTCGGTGCACCTAACTGGCGTGGAGCATCGCCTGGGGTAGGAAGTAGTGCTCTCTGAGGAGGGGGTGGTGATGGTGGTAGGGTCACGTGCGGAACTGTCGCTGCTCCCTGTCGTCTCACCGGACAGTCTCTGACAAGATGGTGCAAACTCCCGCACCCAAAACATCCTGGCGACGGCTGCTGCCCCTGGGGATAAGAACCATATAACTGTCCCCGCCCAAATCCTCTGCCAGGCCTATCTCTCGGAAAGAATCTGGCGCGCTGCCTCTGAGGCGGTACATCGGTGCGCATCCTCTTCGGCCCAGAAACGGCCGAAGTCCGCGATATGCGTGCCTCCATCCGCAATGCCGTATCCATAGCCGCTGAATAAGTGTCGTAGTGCTGGGCGCCAATGGCAAGATATAGCTGGGCATCAAGTCCCTGTACGAACCTCTTCACCATCTTCTCCTCGGTATCCACCAAATCCTGAGCATATCGGGATAACTGTGTAAACTGGATATCATACTCAGACACCGTCATCCCAGGTGTCTTAACTAAGGCCTCGAAGCTACGAGCTCTGGCGTCACGAACGCTCTCTAGAAGGAAACGGGCTAGAAAGACCGCTGTAAACTCGACCCAAGTCATAGGCGGTAGATCTGCAGCTCGACCTCTCAAGACTGACTCCCACCATGTCTGCACGAGACCCTCTAGTCGGAAACTCGCAAGCTCTACCCATCGATCATCCGAACATCTCAGCGAACGGAAGATCCTGGCTAAACTGTCAAGGAACGTCTGTGGGTCCTCCGCTGTCTCGGTGCCGGTAAATACTGGAGGTCTCAGCCTCATGAAATCCTGTAGCGAAACCGGAATGGCCACGGTGGTAGTAGTAGGAGCAGGTATCATGGTCGTCTGTGATGTAGTAGGTACGTCATCCGGCCTCGGTGTACGACTGGCTGCAACTAGGGATCCTACCATCTGACGCAGCTCCTGCATGCCTCCCATCATCTGTCGCAACTCCTCCATACCGGTCTCGAGCCTATCCATACGGCCTGGGGAAGGTGGATCGGTCTGTCCCTGCGGCGTAGGCATACCACCCTGCTCAGTCCTAGTCTCGGACGAGCCAGCTCGAATCTCGTCTCTGGCGGCAGCCCTCTGTGCCCTCGTAGCCTTCAGCGGCATAGTGGCTGTTACAGGAAAACGGATAGTAAGAACAGTGCAATAGGATTATAGGATACACGGAATTGAAGAAGGAAATTTCCAAGCAAGTATCCTAAAGTCACTTAGGCGGAGTACCGTATCGTAAGTATGCCGCGGACATACGCACGCTACGTTACCCTGCTTAAGTCACTTACTCCATCTACCAAGGGTCATCCTACACTCACAAAGGTAAAACCTATCGCTCTGATACCAACTTTGTCACGACCCGCAGGGTACGGAACGTGACTGGCACTTAAGTTTACGAAACGTCTAAAGGCGTCCGTAAAATAAGTAAGCCAAAAGCCCAGAAAACAAAACCAATTAAGCAAAAGAGTGAAGAAAACCAAAACATTTGAAAGCAAGCTTATCAAATAAGTCATATAAAACCCCTTTTTAAAAACAATACTAATTTTTCCGAAAATTTCGGCAGAGTCTCCTTTGTAAATACTGGCCCCCAAAAATGGGTACAACAAAATATATACATGAATCCAACAAAATAGGACATCCCCAAGCGGGAGCTAGCTCTTCGCCATAAGGCGGTCACAAATCCCACGCAATGTAAATGACAACAAGCATAATAATCATAAGGAAGCATAATAAAAGTAGCATGTCGGCTCAAGTGAGCTCGACCCCAAAATACAGCATAAAATCCACAAACCTCACAATCTCATCTCTAGGTCAATATACAATAATCGGGTGGAAACAGTAGATGGAGTACACTAGATACAAAGAATATACAAGGTGATACAAAATAATAACATAACCCACCTATGAGCAAATCTCGAGCTCAGGCAAAAGAGGCAAAAGAACAAGTGCGCCCGCCGCTACTGAACTGACGGAGCGGACCTGCAAAAGACTGTGGCACAACGGGGGTGAGTTGCCAACTCGTGAGTAATAAATAACATCTACAAAGGCTATCGTATGCATGCACACAAGCATCCTAGCATCTATAATACAGGTATGATTGGATGCACTAGCAGGTGTGTATACAACATCAGTGTACGAATATGTATGCAACATGAATATCTGAGGTCTCAATATGTATATATAAGAAATATTTTATCTCTTTTTTTGTTTTTGAAACTCTTTTAGAATGCCAGCATAATGTCAATGAATCGACGAAAATCGGTGTCCAGCAACGACACCCAAAAGCTGTCTCAAATCTCATAAATCCATGTCATAGTGTCTCTGGCCTCAGCCATCCGGCTGACCCATCTCAATATCAATATATCATCCTCTCGCGGCCCCGGTCGGTATCCTCTGGATATCCGCCGTGCCCAATGAAGTCACCGGTAGGTAATCCGTCCCCTGCCAGGCTCATCGTCAACACCACGAGCTTCTTGCCCCGGGGTACCCTACCGGGCCCACCATGTACCCGAAACGGTTCATCCAACTCCTCGAAATGGGTCTCCAAAAACCACAGCAAACTCATGGTGGACGACACTTACATCACTAGAAAACCGCAATTTACATGTTTTAAAAATATCATAAGTTTGGAAATTTTGCGGCTTTCCCCCGAAATCCAGCAATATCATAAAATCTCAAGAAATCCTCATAAGTGCATATATCAGTGATAATGAATGCATATGGTATCAATAATCAAGTTGCGATGTGTGATTAATGGATTAAGCATGAACAATTAATATGATGAAGTACATGCACAAGAATAGCAATTTTACGGTTTCATTTTAAGGAATTAAAAGCAATAGCATCAGTTTAAGTATCAATTAGTAAAAGATTTAAATTTAAATGTTATCTAGTGTGGTGGCATGGCAATTACCAGGGTGTGTGTGTAAGCATGAATAGTGCTCGTGCTGCATATAAAAAAACCTGGTAATGGTGCATGTGTCCTACAATTGAGTTTGCGTATATGGGTATAACATATTGATCTAATTGCAGCAATTATCATGCCAGTAATATTATTCTACTGTCACAAGTGGTTATCCAGTTTACTATTTTTCAGTTTACTAAATCTATCGGGCGACTTGCGCCATCCAAACGATCTTCCCCCGTAGATGTTAAATCTACTCACCGGAATCCCTGGCTAGCTGTGTCCAATCACCGTCTTTCCCTTTCGCGCCGCGTCTGACGTCTCCGCGACCGAACCTGGAATTTACATCAATACCAGACATAAGGTTACACATTCAAGAACGACGCAAAACCCCAACGAAACTACTAAAGTTCGCTAGCTAGGTACAACGTGCACAAATTGCGCGGAACACACGCGAAAATCGCAAAACTGCCGAAAAACGCCGATTTGGTCGCCCGGCAAAACTAAAACCCGACTACCCAAAAATCCGCACTCACGCATCCTAAAAGTCGTAGGACAAGCCATTACAATCATCAAGATGTCGAAAATAATCCATCACATAATTTATATAAAAATCTAGTAAGCATATACATTCCAAAAATCGGTGCAACAATCGCCGATTTGCGACAAAACGACTACAATAAAGCATAATTACCCAAGCACACTACAAGCAATCTACAAACACTAATTACAACACAATAGCAATGATTCCAATCCTATTTTCCATAACCACCAATTCTTGAATTTATAACCTAGCAAAATCCAATCAAATTCCACACTTGAAACTTTAAATTAACACAACAAAGCCCACTTAAGAAAATTAACCTCTTAGGTTAGGTTAGCAAAATACTAGATAGCAATTTAGGTTTAATCAACTAAATAATGTTTTCTAAAACTTAATCAACTCACTAATCATGTTTCACAAACCAATTCCATACAAAAACCCTCTCTTGAAAATCCTAAAAAAGCAATTTCACACTTCTAAATTTAATCAAATTAGCATAATTGAAAACTACATCAACAAGATAACTATATGGATTAGTTAATTAACCACTAGATTAACTATAAAACAATCTAATTAAGTATTATGGCTTCAAAACCCTAGCTAAAATTTTCAAGCAAAACCTAAGAAACTAGATTAAACTACACTAAATTAACACTAAACCATCTAACATAAGAACTTAAACAAAAGAATTTAACATGATAGAAATTATACCTCTTGATCTATGGATCAAGCAAGAAAATTTTGCTCCAATTGATGGCCTCAAGCACCAAGATCCAAGCAAGAATGGTTAAGGAAAGGATAGCATAAGGATTTTTGTTTGGATTTTGAATAAAGTGTGGATTTTGATGTGTTTTTTGAAGAAATTTGAAGAAAAATGAAAAGAAAAGAGTTGAAGAAGAGAGGGTGCAGGTTTTTCGGCCAGAGGAGGAATGGGGGAGGGTGTGGGCAAGTGGGTAAAGTCATGGTCAAGTCCACAAAAGTCAATGTATCATACTTTATCCATTTTAATTAAAATAAATCCAAAAAACCCCTTAAATCAACTCAAGAAAGCAACTAAAGAAAAGAGATCAGAATTTTCTGGACTTGGTCAGGGTTGGGCTGTCCTAGGGCTGAGGGAAAAGAGAGAGGGGTTTTACAAAAGAAATTTTATGCAAAAAGGCCCCCTACAACTCAAAAATTGCAAGTTTTAGCTCAAAATTCAATAAATTCGTTTCATATCATAAAAATTTGCTAAAAATCAAAATAAATTACTAAAAATTCATGTTATCACTAGATTATAATTATCATAATTTTAGAGATTAAAATTAGCCCGGAAAAATTTGTATTTATCGCTTATTTAATGTATTTTCTTACCGGCTTAAAATAATATTAAAAAATTGAAAAATAGGGAAAAAATTTTAAATGACCAAAATTTCATAATTAACTCATTAGTCACTAAAAACAAGTAATTACCTATCCATTTAAGGTATAATTAGCCCTAAACTGCAAAATATCGAGAAGGACGGTTTTCGGAAAAATACCGAATTTTCACCGAATTTCAGGAAAACACCAAAACGACTTTTCAAGACGCTACAGTAAGAGGAAGACCATCCCTCCGTCGTACCACGGAAGGTATCATCTGCATGGGTGCCTTCTACAACGACCCCCTACACTTCGACCTCCCACAAGAGGAGAAGGCCGGAGAAGATCCCCATGCCTGCGGTAAATTTCAAAGGCAGTGGACCCAAACGCCCGAAGTCTGGGGGCATGGTAGTACACACGGTGTACATGGCTTCCGGGAAATAGGAAAGTCGTACTTCCATGGGTCATCGACCACTCACACGATCGGTGACAAAACCTCAGGAGCAACAACAAAAGCTCCAGGAGATATTGACAAAGATGGCCGCACTCACTGGGCAGAAAGAAAGCCCAGAAGTATCATCCGAAGAGCGCCAGGAGCAAAAGACCGACACCGAATTCCTACGAAGGGTGCTTGAAAAGAAAGATAAAGAGGCCGCGGAACAAGCGGCTAATATAAAACAAATGACGCTTTTGTTCCAAGACATGGTGGGGATGATGATCCAGCCGGATCCTCCAGCCGAAGACCCTCCAATAATCATTGAAGACGACAGAGGGAAGACATCAAACCCTCTTCCGGATCTATCAACAGCCAGGGAGGAGATGATCTCCAAAGCTGCCCTTGATGACTATATAGCTCAGCAAATATGAGCTTATCAAGCAAACGAAGCGGCTTGCCAAGTCGTTAGAACTGGGCAACCTTATCCAGGCTGGTACGATTAAATCAAGTAACCACCAGGATATACGATCCCTAAGTTCCATGTGTATAAGGGGACAGGAAATCCCCATCAGCACGTCGCTTAGTTCAGAGCTCCATGCGGCAATACTGGAGGCGACGACAAACTGCTGCTTCGCCAGTTCGTCGGCAGCTTAGCAGAGACAACATTTGAATGGTATTCGGAGCTTCCGAATGACTCAGAGATAGAACTACTATTCACACAGTGATTCGGAAGCGCAAGCGTGCGCACCCCAATCACGATATTAATCAATGCCAGGGTGAAGCCAGAGGAGACCTGGGTTCAATAAGCAATTCAGTGGCGGAACCTATGGTCAAAATGTGAATAACGCGTCGAAGAAGCTCCTGCCGTGGGTATGTTCGTAGGGATGTTCATATCATAATTTTGCAATTCATATGCCCCATTTCAATTCATTTTATAAGTAAACAGGTACTCTTGACGCACGTTTGTTGCATGTTACAGGATACAGGCTCTTGGAGCGAATACAGTGAAAAAGACGAAAGTTGAGACAGAAAAAGGACTTTTTGACCAACAATGAGACGGATCCCAGTCAAGCCCAGTTCACATAGGTGCAAGGCAAAACATTTCAAGGAGAAACGGTCAAAAGATCCTTATAAATTTTCACTGAAGATCTGGAAAAGACCAAGAAGCCAAACAGAGAAAAATAGTGAAGAATAAACAAGCCCAAGTACCCAGAATGAAGACCAGAGAAATTGGTGAGCTGATCTCACCAAAGGGCCGCGGAACCGCGGCCCAAGGCCTATCATTGCCGCGGTTCCGCGGCCATATGGTGCCCGTGTCGACACCGACTTCTTGTGTCGGTGCGACGGTGCGAGTGTTGGGATTTTTAGGGGTCAAATCTGTAATTGCACCTCTGCGTGAGTCTATAACCCTAGCTTCACTGCTCACTTATAAATTGTACTCTCAAAGCTGTAAAATGCTATGCCTCTTTTCAATCAATAAAATTTCAGATTTGTTGGGAGATCTAGAGCATCACCTTTCGTAAGTTTTAATTCTTTTTAATTCCTGCCTTAGTTCTAATTTTATTACTTGCCCTAGTTATCTCATTGCTTGCCTTAGTTAACTAGTTTAACTCTTTTTAATCTGCAGTAAGTAATAACACAAGATCTGAACAAAACACTTTAAAACATAACAACAAAAATGTCTTTTTTAGATAATTTTCTAATGAGCGAGTAAAATCCTCGCTCGTTAGGGTTAGGAATAAGGGAGGGAGTGAGAGATGGATATCTCTCACCTCCTTCAATGCCAACATATTTTCAAAACAAGAACTTCATGCACGCATGTATGAGCCGCCCCCTACGGCACCCTACCTACGAGGTAACGGTGAACCGTGGTATAAAAGGCCGGACATACATGACGTCCATGAAGATTTTAGCAATTAATAGGAAAGGACGGATAAGGATCTAGAGGAAGAAACTTCATTTCTTCCCGATCATCCTAATCCCCTTTGCTAATAATTGTTATGATTTTCTAAAAAGCTTTAATCAAACGGCATTGAAAGAGGTGATAATATTGATCTCATCAACCCTACCTAAGACCTAACCCTAACGAGTTCTTTCATATCATATAAATTAGTTTTTAAATCAATCAACAAAAACCAAACAACCAAAGGAATCAACTCGTGAAAACACAAAAACAAAAATTTACACATCTCTGCGGATCGACCCGTATTCACCGGCTAGCTGCAAAGCGACGCCGTTTCTGATTACGGTAAACTCAAGTTTTTGGAATAATCAGGGGACCCTTGATTCTCAGGCGACTATATCCCAATTTATGATGTTTTTCAAGCCGACCATCTTCCAGGCCTTGATTGACAAGCTGGACCAAATGGACCAGATGGGCCATAGGCCGTCCTCTTCAAAAACGGATCTCCGGAATGAAAAAGGGCAAGGGGAAAGCGACCTTCGTTGCCAACGCTCAACAACAACCGAGTGACCCGAAACCGGTTGCTCGCCAAAGCAACACAAGCCGATCCCTCGAAGAGAAGGGGAGACGTCCTTACTCATTTCCCCAGGATAAAACAAGAAGACTGTTCGAACTGGCGGTGTGCAATAGGCTCATCACGCTGCCGGATCCAAGACGCCCACTGCAGCCTGGTGACGTCAACAGTCCTAATTACTGCCCTTACTACAGAATAATGGGCCACCCGATTGAAGATTGTTACGTCTTCAATAACTGGGTTGAGGACCAATACCAACTAGGCAAATTCGTGCTGTCCGAAAGTTAGAAGATAAACTCGTCTCAACAACATGCTCCTAAAAAGATGGACATGCCGGGGGCATCATGCTCATTTATAGAAGAAGCTCCATGGGAAATTGGCCTTTCGGCTAAAACTAAAAGAACGCTGAAGAATCTTCAAGCATGCCCAACGATCAGGTGGAAAAACCCGCTGGTGCCCGAGATCATTGAGGAAATGCTTAAACCGCGCTTGGAACCGAAGGCCGGTAACAATGGGAAAAACACCCAGGTAAAGTCTTCAAAGTCTTCGAAATGAAAGAAGAAGACCAAGAAGCCCGTGCAGCCTAACGACAAGCGCACGGATCTGCAAAAGTGCATTGACACGCTGGAAGAGTACAACCAAAAGGCGCGAACTCCAGTCATACTTGAAGAGTTCCTCAAGCATATTCTTGAGAACGGAGACAGTGACAATAATGAGAGGAACGACTCGTCAGAAGAACCTGAGGAGTATGTAGCGAGTTTCCACATGGTCTCTCACCTGTCGTTAAAAGACGAAGGAGCTCCCTCGGCGTCGGAAAGCAACGCAGAGGAATTGGGGGCAGGACCAGCGTCAAAGTCCCTGGAACCGTCAGACGACCTAATCGATAAATTGCTAAATGAAGCCCTCCAAAAGAGCAAAGCAAACCGAGAGCGCGAAACGGCCATATACGAAAAGGCCAAGAGTCAGCGTCAGGATGGAGAAGCCGCGGTAAGGAAGAGTCATACAGTACTCCAACTAGATCGAAGCACACTCGCGGCAGACAAAAGCAAGTTTAAGACGGTGAAACGGTTCGCCAAAGCCCTGTCAATGGTAATGAAGCTGCCACCTTTCGAAGGAAATACTCCCGGGAGTACGTGCCTTGACGAAGCAGATGTACATCTGAAATACTGCATATACCATTGGAAGGCCATACACCTTACCGAAGAGTGCAATGCCTTCAAGAAGTGGTGGCAGGGATACGTTTCCCACCGACAACACTTCAAGCGAATGAAGCGCAAAGCCCGTCGGGAACAGAGAAGCACGACAGATGAGCATAAAGGAACAGCCGATAATCGTCATATGGTTGATGCCATCCCAACAAAATGGAAATCTCAAATTCTTACCTTTGGGAGCGATTCGGACGAAGAAATGTCCATCGGCCCTCTCTTCAAGGAATCTACCTCTGGAAAAGAGGAAGAGATGAAGAAATGCGAGAACATCCAACTGCGTAACCGTACATTGCCTGAGAAAAATCTCGGACCCTCAAACAAAGGTTCAGGTAAGAGAGACAAGGGGAAGGAAAAGGTCCCCAAGGAGATTGCCATCGATGATAGAGTCGTCGAAGAGCTCATAGCTAAGGACCCTTCTAAGAAAAACAAGATGGAATACAATGTCCTGGCATACCTGAGGAAGATACCTTCACAACTGAGAATACTGGATGCTTTCCTCCTGTCCAAAGCGGCACGAGATTCTCTGATCAAGGCATTACAAGATCCCGATTAGTTTCAAGCCTTCTTTGCAGGAGAAAAGATGAAGGACGAGCTGGAAGAATTTTACACAGCTGACATCACATTCGGCGATGAAGATCTCCTCCTCGGAACGTGCGAGCATGACCGTCCTCTGTATGTCACTGGGTACTGCCACGACATCAAGATAGGAAAGATCCTGCTTGACAACGGGTCCTCCGTCAACCTTCTCAATATGAGAGTGTTGAAGAAAATTTGCATGAACGTTCAACACCTGGCCCGGACAAAATTACTATCTCTGGGTTCGACTAGCAGTCATCCCGAACGCTGGGATCCGTAATACTGACATTACTCTTCGGGATGCTCGTCGCTGACATCAAGTTTCACGCATCGACGCCAAGACTTTCTACAATGCTTTGCTCGGCCGATCTTGGTTACATGAGTACAATATCATCCCTTTTACACAACATCAGTGTATGAAGTACTTCAAAGACAATCTTGAGTACACAGTTACAGGGGACTAAACCTATTCTCTGTAAATAAAGTCCGCAAGTATGAAGACTCTAAGTACTTCCTACCAGATTTCGAAGACACGGAAAGATGTCGTAAACCGGAGAATAAATAAAAAGCCGCTACCACCAACCCGATCTTTGGGAGCGATACCGTAGAAGATGAAGAGATGGTCTTTTCAGGGCAACCCCAAGGCAGCAGGCCGGGACCATCTACGCCTATTTTGGTCTTTGGCATCGACTCTGAAGACGAAGTCAACACAGTATTCTTTGTTCGTCCATCAATACAAACCTTCATTAGAGCTGATCAAAGCTTGTGAATCACCATGGTTCCGCAGCACCATTACAGAGAACTTGATGCACTCGATACATACGGCGTGTAAGAGCTGTAAAGCTTCTAAATTCCTCCTAGGCGAAAAGGTGAAAAGGCGATCCTCTTCTACCAATCTATGGAGACTAAAGTGGAAAAATAAGTTTGGCATGGTGCCGATTTTGTGCTTGATAGGCTCCAACCAATCCGTCTGCCCAGATATTACACAGAAGGATTGAAAAGGCTGTTAAGATGCCAAGGCGTACCCTTTAAACAAACCGCTTGACAAGCCCAGTTCTATAACAAGATTTGGGACGTTCCCGGGACTCGGCGAAAAATTCCCAACGGGAGGATGGAGATGACTGGGCTTGAATACGTTCGGTCCAAGAAACAGGAGCAATACCATGGTTGCCATGTCATAAATAACTCCGGTGGAGAAGCGAATGCATTTCCAGATAGCGCTGACATCGAACCGTAGCGAGATCCCACCGTGAGAATACCAAGCCCGCCATTCGAAGAACAGATTGACAAGCTAATAAGAGAAGCAGGTCAAAAGGTTTGGGATGACCACAGCCGCGATATGGCCATTTACGAAAAAGCCAGGACGCAGCGTCTCGCTCAGCAGTCTGCGGAAAGAGAAGACTACGATGCCCTTCACCTTCAGCCCATTGTGCGCTCTCATGGCAAGGAAAAAGCCCGACGCAAACGCAACAACAAGGTGAAGAACGAAAAGGATGCTTGAAAATAGTGAAGCGGATTCAAGAAGCCACGCGATCGAGAAAAAGTCAGCTGGAATCCGTATTTTATGAAAAATATGGGTTGGGAATACTCTTTCCCTTAAGACAAGATAAGGAAAATATTCAACCTTGTCATGAAGCATCAAATGATGACACTCCCGGAGTCTCGATACCCTGAGCAAATAAACGAGGTCCATCACCCAGATTATTGCTCCTACCACCGAGCAATAGGACATCCTATTGAAGACTGCTTCACTTTCAAAGACTGGGTGGAAGACCGGTATCAGCAAGGCAGGTTTGCTCTGTCCGACAGTTGGATAGTAGCCCCACCACGAAAGCATTAGCCAAAAGCAACCTACATGGTGAGAATAGAACCAGATCAACATCGGTTTTGGAAACGAACTCATACTTGCCACATGATAACATTATAAAAGATGGGAGAACATGAGAATGTGAACGGCCTCTTCTAGTGCTTCGCAAATGAAGATGAGGACAGGTGATCTCAGAATTTCCACCGACGCCAAAAGAGCTAGAAGATGGGATACATACCACAGTGGACAACCTGAAAAAAATCGACTTGGGGACAAAAAACAAGCCAAGGCCAACCTTCGTCAGTGAGCTGCTGACTAAAAAGAAGGTGGCTACGCTGAAAGACGTGCTTATGCAGTATAAAGACTGCTTCGCATGGAACTATTCCGAGATGTCTGGATTAGATCCAGAAATAGCTGTGCATAAACTGGCGATATCGCCAGACGTTAAACCAGTCAAACAGGCGCCAAGAAGAATGCAGCTCAAACTCGAGATGAGCATCAATACCGAAGTCAAGGAACTAATCTACTTCGGCTTCATCCAAGAAGTTCAATATCCTGACTGGATCGCCAACATTATCCTAGTGATGAAGAAAAATGGGACAGTATGCATCTGCGTAGACTTCCAGGACCTCAACAAAGCTTGCCCGAAAGATGACTTCCCAGTACCGGTTACCAAGCTGATGATCGATAACACGTCCACTCATGAGGTCTTCCCCTTCATAAATGGATCTTCGGGATATAATCAAATAAAGATGCATCCTGAAGACCAGAATCATACCGCCTTCCGGACCCCGCTAGGCATATTCTGCTATAAGGTGATGCTCTTCGGCTTGAAGAATGCTGGCGCTACCTACCAGAGGGCCATGATGACGATCTTTGATGACCTCATACATGAGATTGTCGAATGTTATATCGACGACCTCGTGGTGAAAATAAAATCGTACGAGGAGCACTGGGAGCATTTGAAGGTAGTGTTCCGGCATCTTCGGAAATATGACCTGAAGATGAACCCTCTGAAATGTGCGTTTGGAGTCTCCTCAGGAAAATTCCTGGGATTCATCGTACGACATCGAGGCATCGAAATAGACCCATCAAAGATCAAGGCGATTATGGAAATGCCTTCGCCAAGAACTCTCAAGCAACTGCGGTCTCTTCAAGGAAAGCTTGCATATATCCGACGGTTTATAGCTAACATCTCGGTCAAATGCCGCCCATACAGCCATTTAATGAAGAAGGGGACTCCGTTCGTTTGGGATCGTAAATGCCAAAGCGCATTGGACGAAATCAAGCAATATCTACAGAACTCGCCGGTACTAACCGCTCCGGTCAAGGAAAAGCCCCTCATCCTGTACACAATAGCTCTTGAAGGTTCTTTAGGCGTGTTATGAGCACAGGATAACGATCGGGGAAAGGAGATAGCTCTCTACTATTTGATTCGAGTTCTCCTGGGGGCAGAAAACAACTACTCCCCCATCAAAAAGCATTGCCTGGCGTTGATCTTCGCGGTAACGAAGCTCAGGCATTATGCCTTGGCGCATGAGGTCCATCTCATATCAAAGGTGGATCCTCTCAAGTATTTGATGTCAAGAACCATATTAACAGGAAGGCTTACCAAATGGGCCCTCCTCTTGATGGAGTTCTCGATAATATATTGACCCATCAAGGCTGTAAAAGGCTAGTCCATTGCCGACTTTCTCGCTGAGCATCCAATACCAACCGACTCTCCTTTAAACTGCGAATTGCCAGATGAACACGCGTTCGACACAATTGACAGGGAGAAGGAAGGAAATAATGCCCGATAGGAACTTTACTTTGATGGGGCATCTTCTATGAAGAAGCGAAAGCAGAGCACCCCCATAATCAAAACTGGGGTGGGCCTTATCTTTGTGACTCCACAAGGAGGGATAATGCGTTTTACCCTTTCCTTAACAGAGCCAAGAACAAACAACGAAGCGGAATATGAAGCTTTGATAGCAGGTCTTGAGATCGCTGTCGACATAGGCATTGAAAACCTCCTCATATACGGAGACTCCTATCTGGTTGTTAGCCAAGTAAATAGCGACTACCAGACGTGCAAGCCAGAGTTGGTGAAATATGGTGAAAGAGTGGAGCAATTGCTGACACAAATTCCCTCCTACATCCTGAAAAGCATATCGTGTGCGGAAAATAGAAAGGCGGATGCATTAGCCAAACTCACTAAGGAACTGGCTGACGAAGACCTCAATGACGTGAGGATCATTGTGCAAAGCCACCGGGTTCTCGTGCCAGCAGAAATATCTCTAGAGTCGTCTGAAGAAAAGGAAGCGACCAAGCAAACAGCTTGCCGAATAGAAGACGAAGAAAAGGCTAAGGATTGAAGAGAAGTCTTCATAGACTACTTCCAATCCCATTGAACACCTGAAGACTTGTCGTCAAGACATCAACTCATGAAATGAGTTCTGTCTTTCGCCTTCGTCAATGATACTCTTTATAAGAGATCATTCGACTCTCTGTGGCTGAGATGCCTGGGACCAGAAGAAGCGATGAGGGCCGTCCAAGAAACTCACGACGAACTTTGCGGTTCCTATCAAGCTGAGCCCAAGATGAAGCTGAAGATCAAGAGAATGGGCTACTATTGGCCCATATTGATTCAGGAATGTCTCGAATACGCGAAGCGGTGTCACTCATGCCAAATTCACGGGGACTTCATCCACCAGCATCCAAATCCACTACACCCAACGATAACCAGTTGGCCGTTCAAGATGTGGGGAACCGATATTATCAGGCTCATCGAGCCAGCATCGTCTAGGGGACATCGGTTCATATTGGCAATTACCGATTACTTCTCAAAGTGGGAAGATGCAATACCCTTGAGGGAGGTGAAGACGGAGAACATCCTCCATTTCTTCAGGACACACGTCATCTACCGGTTCGGCACTCCGTGACGGATTATCTCCGATAATGGGCCAGCCTACAGAAGCCATACGATCAACAGTTTCGCACAGCAACATAATATAGATTGGAGATATTCTTCAGTCTATAATCCCCGAGCTAACGGTCTAGCTAAGGTTTTCAACAAGACCTTGATGAAGATCATAAAGAAAACGGTGTCCAGAAAAAAAAGGACTGGCACGAGAGGCTGCATGAAGCACTCTGGGCGTATTGAACCACGTTCAAAACGGCTACGAATACTATGCCATTAGCGTTGGTATTTGGCACGGAATCGTTACTTCCTTTGGAAATAGAGCTACCCTCTCTACAAGTAGCAGTTCGATACGAGCTGACGGATAAAGAAAGTGCCCATATTCGGCTTGAGGAGCTCGATGCCCTCAATAAAACTCGTCTCATGGTGCAGCAAAACCAGCTTACAAAGCAAGGATGACGCGCTCATATGAAACACTGATTAGGACGAGAACATTCCGCCAAGGCGAACTCGTGCTAGTTGTAAAAAGACCTATGATCCCCAACCTTGTAAAACGGGGGAAATTCGATCCGAACTATGAGGGTCCGTACATCATAGACAAGGTCTACCAAGGTGGGGCCTACTTGATCATGGATAAGCATGGCGAAATACCCTTCCGGCCAATAAACGATCAATTCCTTAAGAAGTATTACGCTTGACAAGTCACGGCTCAGGTTAATGATAGATGACGACGCTCGTGCCCGCTCGCCGTCTTTCTGAGTCCAAACTTTATAAGTAGTATCCAGCAAAACTTCACCTAGAAGCTGCTTGGACCGAGATGTCCTTAAACTAACATTGGACCGAAATGTCCCTAAACTAGTACTCTCCGCCCCAAACATGGTGATATCTTTTTATGGGATCTGTGTTGCAATTAAAGCTTAAAAAAGGTATGTCCATAAGCGAAATGGGCACGGATGAAAACCCGAAAGGGCTCCGTGAGTAAAAGTAGCAGGGCTACCGGCGAGTTTGTGAAAACCCGAAAGGGCGCAATCTCGTTAAAATAAAAACACCTGCAAGGTCCTCTCGACCTTGTAAGGGGAAAACACCTGCGTAGGATCCTTACGACTCACAATGGACCAACACACTTAGGGATCCCTACGATTCCTCAGGAGAAATTACACTTATGAGATCCTCACGACTCGTAAGGAGAATTCCCCCTACGAGACCCTCATGGCTCCTAGGATTCAAATGCCTTAAAATACAGGGACCTGAACCTGTTCTTAAGCCATCACACTCCCCAAGTTGCTCTACAAGCGGTTCAATATTGACCCTTGTATACAATTCACGGGCGCAAACAAATGTTCCCTCACCAAGTCCCACCAGTGTGGTGAACGACACATATAAGTCCTCTCGACTTGTAAGGAGAAAATACTCTTGTAAGATCCTTACAACTTATAAGAGACCACACACTTGGGGATTCCCACAATTCCTAAGGAGAAAATACACCTACGAGATTCTCACGACTCGTAGGGAGAAATACCTTTATAAGACCCTTACGGCTCGTAAAGTCAAAAAGCCTTAGTCAACGAGATCCTAACCCTGTTTGCTAAGCCACCTTTTTTCAAATCGACAAAGGCAAATGATGATTTGCTCCTGGCAATATCCCAGTTATAGCGATGTTGATGTCTAAATCGGTATCAAATTCCATGTCCTTTCACGGCAAATGATGATTCGCTCCTGGTAATATTCCAGTCGCAGCGATGATGATGCTAGGATTGATATCAGATCTCGTGTTCCATACTCGCAATAAAAATTAGCGAACAAAAGATGCATACAAAAATAGCCGAAATGATGGGACAACTCGCAATAAAATGGAGCGAGCAAAATATATGCATACAAAAATAGCCGAAATGTTTGGGCAACTCGCAATAAAAGGCAGCAAGTAAAAAGAAAAAAACTGCCAAAATGATTGGGCGCCGCGAAAAATAGCCAAAATGATTGGGTAATCGCGGCTTTCGTGATATAAAAGTTGAAGATAGAGCATCGCAGAAAGGAAAAAAATGAATGAAACTTCTACCTTGCAGGTGAGTCCATATCGACCCCTGTATACAATCCATGGGCACAAATGAAGAAGGGAACCACATTTCCCACCAGGCTCCATCAGAAAGAGAGACAAATCTTGACGGCAATATCTACAGCCTAGAGATCACCATGGCGTTCCTTCTCACTCCAGCTGGATGCAAATGCAACGTCAACAACCGACCCCAGGGTAAAAACAATGGAGCCACGGCAAAATCCCTAGTTCCAAGACTCGACGGTTAATAGACAACCTTGACATTTGTCGCATTATTGTAGACACAATGTCAACAAACGAAGCGAAGGAAAATCCCTAGCTTCAGGGTCTCGACGGCAACATCTATAGCTTAGAGATCACTACGGCATTCCTTCTCACTCCAGCAGGATGCAAACGCAACGTCAACAACCGACCCCACGGTCAAAACAATGAAGCCATGGCAAAATCCCTAGTTCCAAGACTCGACAGTTCACAAACAACTTAGAGACAACCTTGACATTTGTTGCAATATTGCAGACACGATGTCAACAAACGAAGCAAAGAAATATCCCTAGCTTCAGGGTCTTGACGGCAACTCAAATGAGACCTGAAAGACTATCGGAGATCATTCCACACCAGCGCGGAGTGGTCATAACTCATCGGGACTCCCAAATTGAGCCTAAGCTCAAGTAAAAAGCAGCATGGAAAATCCCTAACTCTTTCTCTTCCGACGGTAATATGACCTGGGAGATTACTTGAAGACGTCTTGTCCAGCCCCCAAAGGGATCGGAGACACGACAGTCACGGGGCTACTCGAACAGCAAGATAGCGTATCGAGGAATACATTGGCCAACGCGACGGTACGACGGACAAAAGCTCTAGTACGACAGACCCTAACGGATCTCTATCAGCAGAGGTTGACTGTGAAGTTAGGACATCCTTGCGAGAATTTCTCGATTCGTCTCGACTCGTAGGGAAAATAATGTTCCTGCGAGAACTTCTCGACTTGTTTCGACTCGTAGGGAAAAAACCTTGGGCAACGGAAATATCAACCTGTTTCCTAAGCACTGGGGCCCTACAATTAAGTCCAAGATGGACTATTGTGTACTATCCATGGGCCACACTCTCTAAAGTCGAATATCGACAAGGAGGGAAAAAACCACTTACGAGTCCTCTCGACTTGTAAAGGGGAAAAATTCTCTTGTGATACCCATACGACTCTCAATAGAAAACGCACTTAGGATTCATCATGACTTCTAAGGAGAAAATATACCTACGAGATCCTCTCGACTCGTAGGGAGAAAAATCTTTATGAGACCCTCACGGCTCATAAAGTTGAAAAGTCTTAGGCGGCAGATCTGAACATGTTTCCTAAGCCATCGCTGCCCTGCAAGGAGGTCAAGATGGACTATCTACGGGCTACATTTGCCAAAGTTACATGCCACTGAAATAAAGAAGCTATTTACGGGTCTTCAAGATGCGAATAAGATCCTTACGGCTCACGGAGGTAATGAACACTTACAAATCCTCTCGATTTCTGGGGAGAATATGCTCTCCCGACGGTAATATAACATAGGAGATTATCTGAGGACGTCTTGTCCAGCCCTTGAAGGGATCAGAGACATGACAGTCATAGGGATACTTGAACAACAAGAGTGCGTATTGGGGAATATCATCGATCATGGACAAGAAGACCATCTGGAGCCAAACGGAGCCGATGTGGAGAAGAGATCCTCTACGAGTGGAGAACTCGTACAACACCGTATGACATTGGTCATCCGTAAGAGTAGGGTTCACCAAGAGTGCAGCAAAACGAAGAACAATTTCCTTTATAGGCACCTCCCATGGCTGCCGGCGAGCACGTGAACGATTATAAGCCATAGCTCCTCCCTGTCAAAATGATTCTCTGAAAATAAGAGATAAGAGAAGCATTGCTTCAGATTTTGAAGGGAGTAAGTCTAGGCACAGAAAAGTTGTGCATGATGGACTATTTCCAAGCTCTGTTAAAAGAAGGCATTGGGAAAGAGAAGTTTGACTCGGGTAAAGCAGAGAAAGAAGGTAGAAAGACACCTTCAGTAATGAGGCAGCGCCTCACGTACCTCGCACGTGTAACGCGAGGACCCTAGCATTATATATATATATATATATATATATATATATATATATGAGTAACTACTATTTCACATGAGGCACCTTTGGGCCGTGGTATAAAAGAAAGGGAAGTTTTGCCATTCATACTTGGAAAATTTATACAACGGTGATAACAACAAACAAAATATCATCAAAATGTTTACAATGGAAAGAAACAGAATCCTGGACATGGATTTAAGAAGTCAGAAGCGAGGCCGAGTAAAATGCTTCTGGCTTCTCTGACCATTTTCTTATGCATTTTCTCACGAATGCAAGCATCGGGATTATCGCTGATATCGTCCATCCTTTTGTAGGCAGAGATTATCGTCGTCTGTTGGAAGATCTGATGCAAAATATCGACAAGATCATCTCGCCGCCTCTTCGGGATCAAGCCCATCAAATATACTGAGTGCACCTTGTCTTCGGCATCATCAAGTGCCTCAAGCGGCACGGCCTCGTTAAATTCGGGAAGTGCTTCCCAAATCGCCCCCACGATAATTTTCAAAAAAGCGGAACGACAGGGGAGTAGTCGGCCATTATATTCATCGAAATAACGCATCACCTCAGCGCATTGGGCATTCGTAAACTCCTGGCCTTGACAGCGACCTTGGACGTGAATATCTTCATAGGAGATAATCTCGTCAAGATCATACAGATACAGTCATAGTATCTGGAAAGAAAATTCAGTAAAAGACTAGCAATTAAATATCAAGATTCTTAAAGTCTAAAATAAAAACAGTGGTGACGTTCCATCATTGATGGGGCATTCGCCCGTTAAGGAGGGAATCCTAAAAGGATTCTCATATAAATGAGAAACCTCATTGGGCTAAGAAGTTACGACTCTCATAAACTCCCTCGAGAGCCATGCTCTACAAACAGAATTCACATCTGCCAACTTTATTAAGAGGGGAATGAAATTCCCGAAGTGCCCTCTTGATCTTTCAGAGCTAAGATCTTTGGTGAAGAATTAAATTCTTTTTATGTGGTGGAATTAAATTCCATAAACCCCCATGATGAAGAAACGAAAAATAAAATTACAATGCCATGAATCTTTAAAGATCAGAGCAGGAATGCCCAAGATATTGAGGTTTACTACACAAAGATCACGTCTTTGGATCTCTAAGATATGGGTTTCAAAGAAGAGCAAAGCCCTTATGGTGGATTTAAAATCCAGAAATTTTTTTAAGAAAAGGGTTTCTTTGTTGTTCAAGATCTTTACCTAAAAATGTTTCTTTTTCTGACAGAGTTTAACTCTGAAATTTCAATGGGCAGAGAACTAAACTCTGAAGAAGAGAATTAATTCTCAAAGAAGACAAGAAAGGAAGAAGATGAAGGAACATAGGATTCCTAAAGACATGACCCCTTGCATTTATAAGACGTGACGAGGGTGGTTCATCTCCCTGTTCCTCTAGGCAGATCCAACGGCTATAAGGGTGATAACGTTGCACTTACGTGCAGGCCGTGTGAGAACAACGCTGTGGAGGCATTTGTTCCCTTATAAAAAAAGAAGGAAAGAAAAGAAAGAAAGACAAAGCAATGGGAAAAATTCCCGTGATGGAGCATCACGAGCCCACACGTGATGCGCCTATAAACAAAGATTATAGGCATTGCATTTAACAATTAAGGCTGAAATTGAGCCTCACATGTAAGCACGTGAGCATCTATATATAAAGTATGTATGCGCCTTTTTTAAAACAAATAACATGCCAAAAAATCTCACGTGTCAGCACGTGATACTTTTTTTGGGCTATTGCACATAAGCAAATGAGTTTAACTCTGTAGGGTCACGTGCTACATGTGAGTGGTCTTAAATGCCTTCTGAGCAGATAGAATTAAATTCTAAGTAGAGGGATCAAAACCCTATTTGAAAAATATTTTCTTGAATCTTTCTAAAGAAGAAAGATTACTCTCTATAAAATAGAGCACCGTTGGATTAAAAAATCCAATGGTGATTAAAAAAATCACCTATTTATAGAAAAATTCTGTCTGGGGAAATATTTCCCTAATCTTATTAAAACAAGAAAAATATTTTCTGTAAAACAGAAGTCTTTGGATCAAAGATCCAACGGTGGATAAAATCGCCGAATCAATTAAGATCTCTCAATGAGAGATTTCTTTAACGAAATCAACAAACTTACCTCTACTATATAAAGGACCCAAGACTTCAAGTCTTAGATAGAGGAGACCCACCATAAGATTTGAAAAACAAAAGAAAAAGAAAAAAAAAAGAGATTTCAATTTTCCAAAAATAAAGAAGAAGATCCCTCTTTTAGAAAAAGAAACCCTAGGTAAGAAGAAAGATATAGAGATTATTTTATCTCTTCTTCGCCACTCCAAGAATTTAACTCTTCTAAAAAGAATTTAGTTCTTCCTCTGGTTGAGGTCTGCAGAAGCAGATCTCCCCAAAAGTTGAGAATTTAATTCTCATCGGGGAGATTCTGTCATGCAAACTCAAAACTAAAAGGAAAGAACTAAGTTCAAAGAATTTAATTCTTACAAAAAGATATAGGAATTTAATTCTTCTGATAAAACTAGGGTTTACCCTATAAAAGAATTTAATTCTTATAAAAACAAGGGACCTGAAATTCTCAAAACTCAGATCAAGATCTCCATGCACATAAAAGAAACGATTAGCGTTCAACGCTATCACAACAGATCACGTGTTCCCACGTGAGCACTTCTGAGGAACGAAAGGAACGACTGAGATCGAGTCACGTGATCCCACGTGACCCCCTAATAGTTCTTAGCACTTATAAAAGAAAAAACGGAATAAACCAAAGACAGTTCCCATTTTTGAGGCGCCTTACGTGATCCCATGTGACCCCCAATAGTTCTTAGCACTTATAAAAGAAAAGGGGAATAAACCCAAAGAAGCAGTGCCCAATTCTCAGGCGCCTCACGTGCCACACGTGAATGCTCCAAATTTCAGTGTTTAACACTGCTTTAGAGCCTTACATGGGAGCACGTGAGCGCCGAGCAAATGTTAGTGTTTATCACTATGAGAGGCCAACCTTAGCCTAAATTAGCCAAGTCTCCCGAGACCAAAAACCTTTTGACTATCAATCAACCGAGCCCTCCTATACTCAGGTCTCCCCAAATCGATCTTAGTTCCAAAGATGACTAATGATCTCCTAACACATGGCGTCTAAAATGATGTTCATTCCACCATGATCTCTCCCTTCAATCTGGAGTTCGATTCAAGGGTACATCTCTCCACACCTCTGATACATTTCGTTGTAATTCTTCAACGTCTTCAGAGAGATGGAAGGTCCCGACAACCAACAGCTCTTTGGTCCACTCCCAAACCCATGAGTTCATCCTTGTGGACCGCAAGGTCCTTAAACTAGCTGTGGACAGCAACATCCTTAAACGAAACTCTCACCCCAAAAAATCTATGGACCGTAACGTCCCTAAACTAAAACGATATAGCCAAAATGCTCTTTTGTTGGATCAAAAATGATCCTAAACCCCCGTTAAGTAGATCTTAGTCCAAGATCGGACTAACGTATACTTAACAAACATTTAAGTTGATCTTAATCTCGAACGAGATTAACGATCCTTAAATCAAACCAAACCCAAATCTAAGAATATACGGATTTGGACTAATCCACGCCCTACGGGCGACAACATAAATTAGTCTCCGTATACAATCCACGGGCAAACAAAAATAAAACAAACACACACGAAACGAAGTGAACATCTGGAGCAAGAGAAAGTTGTTAACGCTACGCGGTAATGTAATTAACTGCAGGGGCTTGCTCCTGCAGGGAAGAGCGTCCCCACAATAAAAAAAACCCTTCACAACGAGGGGGAATCTGACGATATCTGCTACAACGGCCGCATCCGTCCAAACCTCCGATACACGGTGCCATAAATTAACTTGGCATTTTCGAAGAGGTGGACGGATAAACCCAAATAGCATTTGCCCCCAAATTCAGGCAAGACGACCTACGCGGTCCGTCTCCGTTTTCGGCGGTAAACAAAAGGTAGCAGAAGACATGGAAGACTATGTCTTCAGATCCAACCCTTGTCATAATCTTTTAGCATATAGTTCAGGGGTTGTCACCAGGTGATGCGCGAACCGACTTAACCTTGCAAACTCCGAAGCGCACTCATCCACAGGCTTATCCCATATGCTCCCTTTTTGGAATTGTATAAATTCTTTTTCCATCTTTAGGTGTGCCACGACTGGAAAGTATTGAGCATCAAAACACTGTTGGAACGTTCCCTAGTCGATGGGCTCCTTCAGTCTACTTTCCTCTACATCCCACCATATTCTGGCATTATCTGTAAGTTGAAATTTGGCAATGTTTACCCATGCATCCTTGGGAATTTGAGCGGCAGAGAGGTCATTGATGGTTCCTTTGAGCCATTCTCCAGCTTCCAAGGGGGTTTCCTTCCCCGAAAAAGTTTTAGGGTAAAGTGATCTGAATTGTTTCACTCCTGCTGCATCTTGTGGAACGGGGGCTAGTGCCTTGCTTAAAATCTCCGCTTGTTGCTATCTACTTTCCCGCAGCTCCTGATGAAGGGCAGCCATCTGCTACTGCTGTTGTTCTAAAAGTCCTTGCATCATTTGTATCATAGCTGCTTGTGGAGTAGCGGCTTCATTGACCCTATTTCTCCTTGTGTTGCGGTTATGGTGTCGCCCGGCCATGATGATATGAATTAGAAGGGGTTAGGTTACAAACAGGCTGGGGATGACATAAGATAGTAACTTGCATGAAAAGCAACAATTAATGCAAGAGGAAAACTAATAAGGAAAAAGAAAGAGAGTCAAGGGTGAAATTGTTTGAAGTTGAGATTTTATTAATAAATTCTAAAGGAGATACAATATGGCCCTACTGCTATACATAGCTTATTTGGCACACTAAGAAACTAAACATGACATGAACTAATCATAAGCGTTTCGGTCATCGTTCATCAATCATACGGTGGAAACTGTGTGTTGTTGGCTCGGTGTTTTTTGACCTTCCTTGCAAAACTATAAAAGAAAGATGAGCCTGGTACATTCCGACAATAGAGTTGTAGAGGGGTACCGCAAACACATTGATAAGCATGTCCCCGAATATAGAGTGTTTCCCCAATAAACCACATATGTGGACCGTATTCTTCTGGTTCCTCCTCTTCAACAGGAATCTCCTCTTCAGCAGGGGCCCCCTCCTTGGGGTCTTCTTCCTCCGTATGAGCTTCCTCTTTCTCTGGTTCTTCTTCCATAAAATCCCCTTCAATAGGTTCCTCCTCCTTATCAGGAGCCTCATCTTCAGCAGAGGCATCCTCCTCAGGCTCTTCTTCTTCATCTTGCAAGTCGCCATTAGAGAAATTTATCTATGGACCTAATGCTTCGTCGTCCGAATATTCAAGCATAGCCTCAAAAGTGATGTCTGACATGTTGTCCTTATCCAAAAGATTTGCCATGATCTAAAAGAAAAGGCCATGGTCAGGATACAAAATATCAAGGAAAGGATAAAGAATATGGAAGAAATTATGAAATCAACATAAGTGGATGAGATTCACAAATATAATAAGTCGGTTAACAGTTTCATTTGAGTATAAAGGGACCCTGCATGGGCCACCACAAAAACCTGTCATGTCCCGGTTTCCAAAAGAAGGTGAAGGGTGACGTGGTATGGTCCGCAACCTAACTGTATTGAAGGTGGTCTATTCAATACAGTTACGTTAAAGCGTATGAATATCTATAACATGCAGGGTATGTACCAAAACAAAATAATAAAAACGGAAGGCATTTATTTCCATTTACTAAACTTTATTACATTCCAAAAGAAAGAGTAAAATAAACTAAATAGTTTAATTACATCGAAGAGGAAGCAAAAGCCCTAAACTTGTAGGCAACAAACAAGAATAAAACTAGCTAATCTTCTATCGTCAAATCCGCATAATCTTCATTTGTAGGCTCCACACCTTGATCCTCATCATAATACTTATTCTCATCTAATGCACATTCCAGAGATAGAGAAGAGAAAAGAAAAATCCGTCAGCGAGTTACACTCGGATAGGATTGCGTCATATGGAAGTAAAGGTATAAAAACGAGCAAGCGTATATAGGTATGATATGTATGTGCAGATATAATTTATATGGGTATAAGGGTATGAGGTTGTTCACCGCCGGATGACCAGACCGAGACATTGGGATGTATGGCCTGAATCTGGGGGCAAATGCTGTTTGGATTTATCCATCCTCCTCTCCGAAAATGCCAAGTTGATTTATGGCACCGTATATCAGAGGTTTGGATAGACGCGGCCGTTGTAGCATGACTATATCAGATTCCCCCTCATTTGTGAGGGGTTTTTGATTGTGGGGACGCTCTTCCCTGCAGAAGCAAGTCCATACAGTTAATTACATTACCGCATTAAGATAACCACTTTCTCCTGCTACGGCAGTTCACTTCGTGTCGTGAGTGTTTTTTGTTTGTTTAGGTTGCCCATGGATTGTATACGGAGACTAGTTTATACCGTCAACCATAGGGCGCGGATCGGTCTAAATCTGTATATTTTAGATTTGGGCTTAAGTTTATTTAAGGACCGTTAATCTAGTTTGAGATTAAGATCAACTTAAAACATATGAGTATTTGGGCCCAATTATTTTAGTTTGAGAACATCACAGTCCATTATCGCCTTGTTTGAGGTGAAATTTTAGTTTAGGGTCTTTTCGGTCCATTATTGTCGTATTCGGGGGAGAATGTTAGTTTAAGGAAATTTCGGTCCAACATTCCCATTTTGCGCGGACGTGTATTTGTTACGTGGCGAAGTGAATGATGGTGATATAGAATGCACCCAATTTAGGGTGCGGTCCGATTTAAGGTGTGCACGTCAATTTGGAAGTGCAACAATGTGATGAAAATGAGTTGTTGCTTGTCGGGACTCGCCACCTCTTTGAAAATGTTGAGAAATTACAACGACATATATCAGAGATGTGAAGAGATGTAGCCTTAAACCAAATCCCGTATTTGAGGGAAAGATCGTGATGGATCATTTAAGAATCATTAGCCTTATTTGAGACTAAGATTAGTTTGGATATCATTAATAAGAGATCATTAGTCACGTTTGAGACTACGATCAGTTTTGGAAATCACGAATATATGGGCTCGGTTGATTTAAATTCAAAAAGATTTAATCTAAGGAAACATAGCCAATTTAGGCTAAGATTGGGTTTCTATACTACCCACTAGTGTTAAACATTAATATATGAAGCACTCACGTGTATTTTATGTGGGGCACTGGAATAGTGCTGAGCACTAATCTTTTCTAGCGCTCGCGTGTTTTTCATTTAAGGCGTTTAGACATGGATGCTGATGAATCAGGGCTAAGCACTTAGTCATTTTGACTGAATCATGGAGTGCTAAGAACTTTGCATGGCACTCACAAGGGAAGCATGTGAGTGCTGAGCGTTGATTTCATGTTTTATTTACTCACCCCTTTTTTGACATAAGTGCTAAGCACTTGGCTAGAGATTACGTGTGAAGCACGTGAGATGCCAGATTTTGGGTTTCCAAGAGTGTTTCACATGTATTTCACGTGATTGCTTTATTTTGGGGTGTTGGGCTGCTTTATTTAGTGGCTGCCTAATCAACACAAAAGAGTTTTCCTTTGCTCTTTGGACGCTCACGTGGGAGGCAAGTGAGGCGTTTTAGTTTTTCTTCTGTCTATAATAAACTCACGTGGGAAATACGTGAGACAGAATAATAGTGCTAAGCACTAATTTTACTCACATGTGTTTTACGTGATACGCCAAGTTCTTCTTGTTTTTTAAAGATATTAATCTCTGTTAATGACATTTTAGTCATTGATGACCATCAAGATATCTGTTTTGAAGATCTTGAATCATCATCATTGTTTTTTATTGGAGAACTAAGTTCTCTTTTTTATAAGAACTAAGTTCTTTATGTAGGGTTAAACCCTAATTTCGGGGAAATTAAATTCCCAGAACATATGTTCCTTTTCCTTTTCTTTCTTTATCTTTTTCTTTTTTACTTAGTTCTTCCCCCTAAGTTTTGAGTCTGAGGAACAGAATCTTGATTGGATGAGATTTCACGAGCAAAAATATAGTTTACCGCAATCAAGAACGGCGTCGCTTCGCAGCTAGCCGGTGAGTACGGGTCGATCCACAGAGACGGGTAAATTCCTTTTATGTGTTTTAACGAGTTGATTCAATTTGTCGTTTTGATTTGTTTATAAAAATCTATAAAAACTAGATCTAATTAATCTAATTAAAAGTCTTGCTAGGGTTAGGCTTAGGGGAAGTTTTGGAGATTAAGGTTGTTCCTCACCGCTTTCAATGCCTTCTTTTTTAGATCTATTAGATGTTAAGGTAATTATTAATAAAGTGGATACGAATCTTTTGGGAAGATGTTTCTTCCTCTAGATCCGTATCCTTCCTTTGTTGATAATTACCCTAACCCCCATGGAAAACGCGCGCAACCGGCCCTTTATACTACGGTTCACCGTTACCTCGAGGGGTAGGGTGCCGTAGGGAGCGGATGTGTGCGTATGCATGGAGTTCTAACTCTAAAGTGAAGATGGCATTGAAAGGGGTGAGAGATCTCATCTCTCAACCCTTCCGCTAAGGCTAACCCTAACAAGCGAGGAGACTACTCGCTCATTAGGGGATGATAAATTATACTAGAAAATAAAAGCAAGGAAATAAATTACCTACAGATTTGATGGCTCCCTCCAAGTAGAAGACAGAATAGATCTGAATGTCACTCCCAGAAATTCTGAATTTTATTTATTGAAAAGAGGCATACATTTTTCAGATCTAAGATTACAATTTATAGGAAAATAGGAACCTAGGGTTACAGACTCTCGCGCATGCGCAATTACAGATTTGCCCACGAAAAATCCCAACACCCGAACCGTCGCACTGATACGCCAAAAATCCACCGACACGGGCTCTGAATGGCCGCGGATCCGCGGCATTTGTTGGCTTGGGCCGCGAATCCGCGGCCCTTTGGTGGGCTTGGGCCATCAAAATCTCTGGAGTTCTTTGTGGTTGTCTGGGCTTCTTATTTTTATATTTCTTTTTTCTCTGTTGGCTTCTCACTCTTCTCCAGATCTTCAGTGAAGAATTGTATTGGGCTTTTTAACTGTTTCATCTTGACATTCGTTGCCTTGCACCTATGTGAACTGGGCTTGACTAGGATTCGTCTAATTGTTGGTCAAAAGTCCATTTTCTGTTGTTTTGTGTCTTTTTCACTGTATTTGCTCCAGAAACCTGTATCCTGTAATATGCAACAAACGTGCGTCAAGAGTACCTGTTTATTTATAAAAAGGATAAGAATAGGAGAATGGAAAATGTAATATTATGGTATGAACAAATACCCCCAAACTTATCTTTTGCTCGTCCTCGAGCAAACTTATTTTTTTATTCACTACAAAAAACCTAACCGCACTTTCGCAGGGAAACGCGATTGCACTGAGCTCGTGCAACAAGCCGTTAAATCTCTAGGTGTCCCTAGTAGGAGGAGTGTTGTCTCCTGAGGGTTTTCAGCGGATTACACCCACAAAATCCTATCAACTCGGCCCATTGACATTTGTTCTCCAATTAGGTTTTCTAACAAGGAATTCTATTATCTTTTGACTCGTAAATTATCCACCCATATTCTTCACGCTTTCTTATCATTTAACTTAAGATTATATATATCCTGCAGACCTACTTAGCTTTCGGCATCTCTTAAATCTTCCTTCTAGGGTTTCATCTCAACTTAGGAATTTCTATCAACTTTATCAAAGATATAAGTTCTATTCTTCATTCCCTTCTCTCCTCTAAACTCTAATCACATATCCCCACGTGTGTGTAAATATCACCCCTACACTTGGAAATTCAAATCAAGCAATCGTACTCTCGTCCATTGTCCAAAGCACTTATTAGTGAATTTTTAATTGAATTTCGCTTACACATCCTTCATGCGACCGTTAATACTTCTTGAGGTACCAACGACCGATTACAAAATGTGTTCGCACATTTAAGCGTAATTCCTAGTCTTGCAACACCCAAGGCTTTAGCAGTGACTCCCAAACCAGTTGGTCTAAGGCACTAGGTGATGAAGCACCCTCGCTAAATATTTTTCTATTTTTGCAGTCTTAAGTGATCACAAAAACCAGTGTCCATTTTTTTATTCTTTTATTCATTTTTTTTTCATTGTACTAAGGACTTTTAGACAAGAGTATTTCAAGGTCTCTTCTACTATTCCAAGTTTCAAGGTTCGTGATTGTGCAAATTGTAGGATATACGTTTTCAGAATCTAGATTTAAGCGAGGAACTATTTTTCAAACTTATACTCTAATAAAAGTATCAATACTCTTCCCTTGTTTTGACTTAGCCCAAGAAGTGAACCCAAATTTTGCCTATTTCTAAATAAACTACAAGGCATATACTTTCTACTGTTAAACTTTAAGGAAGGTTATTTTTAGGGTTTTTAATTTACTAAGTCTAAAATCTAGTTGTTCCTAACCAGTTAACCTATTTGTCAAACTCAAGTCAATTATAGCCAAGATTGAATACAATAATTTTTATAATTTTTCAAATTTTTTAAATTTTTATGGGTTTTCAAATAAGTATGCAAATGCAAAAATATATACAAATGAATGCGAAGGAAGAAAACGTACCGAGCGTACCCCAAACTTGAACTTGACAGTGTCCTCACTGTCATGCTAAACCAAGAGGGTCAAAATACCGATACTCCCCTGTTTATTTATTTATAGTTTTTTTTTTATTTATTTTTAAGAAAAAAACAAAAATATATACAAAAAGGCCCTCCCCCAAACTTCATTTAAACTATGTTAGACATTACTGCCAAACTTTGCACCGGCCAAAAGTCAACACCAACCAGTTGAAAAATTTATCAGTAAAGAATATTGGTTGGTGGAAAAATAAGTTGTGGTGGTCCGCAAAGAATTTGGTAAGATAGAAGTAGTGGTATGGGAGGTGTGGAGGTAAATATACAGGTGATGGTGATGCATCGAAACGAGAATGTAAATGATCAGCAATCAGTAGAGTGTTGACATTCTCGTACCTTATTAAAAGAAATGGGGGTATTTCAACTTCTAAGGGAGGAAGTTGGCTCACCACAATACCCCCAAGATGTTCCTGTGGGTCCTCTATTGACATGGCATCATCCATCAATTGTGTATGATACTCACTTATGAGGGAACTTATCTCCTCGATGTCCGCCATAGTACAACTGAAAACTTGCCGCCTATCTTGTAAGACTTTTAAAATAGCGTTCTCTTGCTCGAGAGCTAGAGAGGCTGATATGATAATGGGAAAAGTCTCATTCTCACCTATGTAGGCATATCTACGGTGAGGCGGTAAGGACATTAGTTCGAGTTTCGGAGGCGAAAGAATCATCGCGGAATCTACCTCGAACTTAAAGGACTCCAACACAGGTTCGAAATCACTGCAAACAACCGATTCGGATGGTTCGACTGACTCATCCAAAAATTCAAACGACTCATATTCGGGCTGTGAGTCATCGTCATCCGAAAAAGTGAAACATTCATAATCAACATCGGTTGTGTCAACGGTAGTAGGCTCAAGGAGGGACGCACTAGTGGCGTCAAAACTGTTTTCATCAAATAGAAATCTTTCAAGCTCGCAGTCCTCCTGCGTGATTTCGTGAATAGAGCAAACTTCTCGTGTACTAGTTTTAGGCACGGGGGGCAGACTTCCCATCTTATAAATATTGAACTCACTAGACCTCTTTCCGAAGGATAGAGTCATGGAGCCATTGCGACAATTTATTATGGCATTGGAAGTGGCCAAAAATGGTCGACCAAGAATCACCGGAATTTGGTTTCTTGGGTTAGCAACAGGTTGTGTATCCATAACGATAAAATCAACGGGGAATATGAATTCCCCGACTTTGATCAACACATCCTCTAGTTGACCCCTTGGATAGGTGATTGATCGATCAGCCATTTGGAGAGTGCAACGAGTGGGTTTCAACTCTCCAACCCCTAATTGTTCGTACACGGAGTAGGGAATCAGGTTAACACTAGACCCAAGATCTAAAAGTGCTCGATTAATTTTCTTATCCCCAATCGTGATTGAAATCGTAGGACAGCCGGGGTCCTTTCGTTTTTGGGGTAAGGTTTGATGGTGGTTAATAGCATTGCTCACTGCACTAGCCACTAGCACTTTCTTGGGTACTTGAGATGCTTTTCTCTTTGAAGTGCATAAGCCCTTTAAGATTTTCGCGTATGAAGGGACTTGTTGGATAGCATCCAAGAGAGGTATATTTATGCTAACCTGCTTAAATATCTCCACAATCTTCTCCACTTGTGTATTTGGTTTATTAGGACTCAACCTGTTTGGGAATGGAGCGTTCTGAACATTTGTTGAGTCAAAAGTCTGTGGAGTAGAATGTGGAGTAGGAACGGATCCCAGTGTGGATGTGTTCGTGTTGTGAGAAATGGGTCCGTTCGAGTCAGGAGAAGTAGAGCCGTGTGAAGGGTGGAGAATAGGCTCTAAAGAAAAAGGTGAAGAAGGAAGTGAAGAAAATGAAGAAGGGGAAGAAGAACCACCGGCGGGGATGTCATCACTAGTTCCCACATTATTTTGCAACTCTCTTCCGGATCTCAACGTGGTCACCGCATTTACATTGTGATTGTGATATGCGTTTTGTGCGTGACCGGGATTGGGCAATGGTTGAGATGGAAGCTTTCCCTTTTCTCTCTCGCTCAACGCAGCAGTTAATTGTGCAATTTGTGCCTCAATAGATTTGATACTTTGATCGTGTAAGGCATTGTTATTCATTAAAGATTGAACATAACTTTCAAATCTTGCTGCGGATTCTGTAGTTTGCTTGAGAAATGCTTCTAGACTTTTCTCGAGCGAGCTAACCTTATCATCATTAGGTTGAACCAAATTGTTCGTTTGATTTGTATAAGGTTGTTGTTGGAAAGGTTGCTGGTTTTGAGTTTCCAAGGGTGCTTGTTGTTGTTGTGGAGGAGGAGGTCTTTGAAAATTATTATTTCCTTGGACTTGTTGATTTTGGTTCCAAGCGAAATTCGGGTGACTCCTCCATCCCTGATTGTATGTCGAAGAGTACGGATCATTTCTTTGTCTTTGCTGGAATGCAGCATTGACTTGATCCTGCCCTTGAATAGGTGCATTATAAGGACACTCTTCGGTTAAATGTGATGGGTTCGAACAACAAGCACAAACAGTTCGTGTGGGTAGAGTAGGGGCAGGAGAAGACGATGAGATTTTTGTCTCAATGGCTTCTAGCTTTTTCATAAGTGAGGCCATCTCGGCCTTCATAGCAATCGACATATCTATTTGATGTATGCCTGCCCTAGATTGACCAACTGAAGAAGATGATGTGGTCTTTGTACTCTCCCACTGAATTGTTTGCTCACTTAGGTCCTCAAGAAACTGCCAAGCTTCGTCGCTAGACTTGGAGAGAAAATGGCCTTGACATATTGTTTCTAGCAACTGCTTCGTTGCTGCGTTCAATCCCTCGTATAATGTTTGGCAAAGTTTCCAATTTTCTATCCCATGATGAGGGCATTGAACAAGTAGGTCTTTAAATCTCTCGAAACACTTCCAGAATGGTTCGGACGGAAGCTGTGAAAATTGTATAATCTCGTTTCGGATTCTAGCAGTTTTATGATGAGGATAGAACTTTTTCAGAAAAGCTCTCACAAACTCGTCCCAATTTCTAATGGAATGTGATGCGGTGCTGTATAGCCACTTCTTGGCTAGGTCACATAAGGTAAAAGGAATGACCCTTAGCCTTATTGCGTCATCACTTAATTGGGTTGTCTTCATCATGGCGCAAACGTTTTGGAATTTATTAATGAAAATATATGCATCTTCGGATTCCAAACCATGAAACTTAGGCAGCATATTGATGAAGTGTGGTTTTATTTCAAAATTATCCCCATTCGCCGGTGGGGGTGAAAGACATGTAGGTAAGGAAATGCGGACGGGGTAGAAGAGATCCTGGAGCGCGACTCGTGCGGGCGCTACAACAGGCGGAAGATTCGGGTTATTCGCACCTGGCGGAGTTGGAATCATTCCCGTCGGTAAGGTATCGTTGGGGTTAAATCCAGACATACCTTCGAAAGAAGAATTTGAGGTTGGAGGTAAGGAAATGGACGGAATGTCGACGAAGGGTTCGTCGAAGGGTTCGTTGGTCGGTACCAACGAAACACGGACTAATCGGGCGTTAGTATCCCTAGTCCAAGATGACATACACTAAAGGAGTAGTGCAGTCAGAAAAAAAATAGAAAAACAGAATGTGGGGGTAAGATAACGTCAATGAAGGAGAAATGGTGGAAGTGAGGTGCAAGTTTTCTTAGCGGCAAGTTGCAAGTTTTGAAAAGATTTTTCTTTATTTTTTTTTATGTGAAAGTTTTGCAAAGTGGTTTTTTTTTTTTTTGAAAACGGATTCGTGACACAAAAGTATCAACCACACATGCACAATCAGGCCTAGATCTAGGGTCGCCTAGGTCTGCTAGACAGCTCCTAACTAGGGCTAGAGATAGGACCTCAAACCGCCTCTTCACGGACAAGTACGGCCAGGTAAGTGGGAAGGAACCACCACTACAGTGGGCCTAATTAATAACCACTAGCCTAGACACCACAAAGTCGGTTAGGATAAACGGCTGATGCCTACCATAGTCCTTTTCCTATTGAGCTCGCTGTCCTTAGGTCTGAGTCTAATCTTTTTTAATTAATTGTGGTCGATGCAAAATGCTTAGGTGTTTTCTGGGGTCCTGGGAAGGGTGATGAAATCCCCACCCAATCTGAGTTTGGTCAATTAGCCCCTTAGAGTCCGGTTAAATTATGCAAAACAAATAAAATTTCACTTGCAATCAGAATTTTTTTAGCGCGGCGCAAAGAAACCTGCAGAAAATCTGTTATCGAGAAGGGGGAGAAAGACTCTTTACGCAAAGAAATCCTGCAGAAAGTTTGTACAGAGAAATATATGGGAGGTTGCAGAGGGGAGAGAGAGATCAAACCAGAAAAAATTTGGTGCGCTGATGTGGCACAGTAGGCGCGGATCCGCGGCGGAAGTCCCAGTTATGCGGCAGAAACGCGGTCGTCTGGTGGGATCGCGCTGTGGAAAAATTTGTGCTGCTCTGTACTGATAGTTCCTCTCTGTTCTTCTGCACCAACTTCTGTTTTGTTCTCTGTAAATTTTCAGATCCGAGAATCCTTCGCTGTTCCTACAAGATTCAAAAGATACACCCTTCAAACAGATCAAATTTGATTATTTTTTTATATTTTTCTTTATATTTTCATATTTTTATAATTTTTAAAATTTATATCAACCCGAAAATTCACAAAAAGAAATATTACGCCGTCCCCGGCAACGGCGCCATTTGATTGGATGAGATTTCACGATCAAAAATATAGTTTACCGCAATCAAGAACGGCGTCGCTTCGCAGCTAGCCGGTGAGTACGGGTCGATCCACAGAGACGGGTAAATTCCTTTTATGTGTTTTAACGAGTTGATTCAATTTGTCGTTTTGATTTGTTTATAAAAATCTATAAAAACTAGATCTAATTAATCTAATTAAAAGTCTTGCTAGAGTTAGGCTTAGGGGAAGTTTTGGAGATTAAGGTTGTTCCTCACCGCTTTCAATGCCTTCTTTTTTAGATCTATTAGATGTTAAGGTAATTATTAATAAAGTGGATACGAATCTTTTGGGAAGATGTTTCTTCCTCTAGATCCGTATCCTTCCTTTGTTGATAATTACCCTAACCCTCATGGAAAACGCGCGCAACCGGCCCTTTATACTACGGTTCACCGTTACCTCGAGGGGTAGGGTGCCGTAGGGAGCGGATGTGTGCGTATGCATGGAGTTCTAACTCTAAAGTGAAGATAGCATTGAAAGGGGTGAGAGATCTCATCTCTCAACCCTTCCGCTAAGGCTAACCCTAACAAGCGAGGAGACTACTCGCTCATTAGGGGATGATAAATTATACTAGAAAATAAAAGCAAGGAAATAAATTACCTACAGATTTGATGGCTCCCTCCAAGTAGAAGACAGAATAGATCTGAATGTCACTCCCAGAAATTCTGAATTTTATTTATTGAAAAGAGGCATACATTTTTCAGATCTAAGATTACAATTTATAGGAAAATAGGAACCTAGGGTTACAGACTCTCGCGCATGCGCAATTACAGATTTGCCCACGAAAAATCCCAACACCCGAACCGTCGCACTGATACGCCAAAAATCCACCGACACGGGCTCTGAATGGCCGCGGATCCGCGGCATTTGTTGGCTTGGGCCGCGGATCCGCGGCCCATTGGTGGGCTTGGGCCATCAAAATCTCTGGAGTTCTTTGTGGTTGTCTGGGCTTCTTATTTTTATAATTCTTTTTCTCTGTTGGCTTCTCACTCTTCTCCAGATCTTCAGTAAAGACTTGTATTGGGCTTTTTAACTGTTTCACCTTGACATTCGTTGCCTTGCACCTATGTGAACTGGGCTTGACTAGGATTCGTCTAATTGTTGGTCAAAAGTCCATTTTCTGTTGTTTTGTGTCTTTTTCACTGTATTTGCTCCAGAAACCTGTATCCTGTAATATGCAACAAACGTGCGTCAAGAGTACCTGTTTATTTATAAAAAGGATAAGAATAGGGGAATGGAAAATGCAATATTATGGTATGAACAAATCTCCCTGATGAGAATTAAATTCTCAACTTGTGGAAAGATTTGCTTTTGCAAATCTCAAATCAGAAGAAGAACTAAGTTCTTGTATGAAGGGTTAAACCATTATATCTATTATACTAGGTGAGAGGGATACTTTTAATCTCTCCTTTGTTATTTGCCTAGAGTGTTTTAAAGGAGGAAGTTCTTTCCCTATACTGGTAGGCCGAGTGACTCTCATACCTGCGTAAATATGTCCTCCTGTCCTTTAAGAATTAAATTCTCTGTTCTCTCAAGAACTCACTGTTTTTTTTTTGGCAGGAGCTTATAGGTGGGTTTTTTCTATTTGAGGCTTGAAGTCTCGGGGCCTTTATATAGTGGAGGCAAGTTTGTTAATTAATTTCGAGAAAATCTCTCATTGAGAGATTCCAATTGATTTAATTGGACTCAAAATTAATTTGAGGAATTTTACCCACCGTTGGATTTTTGATCCAAGTGTTTCTGTCTGACATAATAAGTTTTCTTGTTTTAATAAGATTGAGGGAACATTCTCCCATATTAAAATAAAATTCTATTGAATGGTGATATTTTTATCACCATTGGATTTTTAATCTAAGGGTACCCGGTTTAACAGAGCACAATCTTTCTTTGTTTAGAAAGATATAGAAAATATCTTCCATCTCCTTAGATTTTTGATCCGCCAAATTTCTGTTTAACAGAAAATATTCTTTCCAATAGAATTTAATTAATCACCATTGGATTTTTGATCCAACGGTTCCTTATTTGAGTAAAATTTAATTCTACGTAAGGAGGTGCCCTCAAGTGTTTAACACGTGAGGCTTATTTAGCTTCTCTGATTTGGTGCCCATATGCCCAGCATATGGGGGCTCAGGTGTTTAACACGTGAGGCCGATTTGGCCTATAGTTGTTTGACTGCAGCGCCTATATGCTTTGCATATAGGTGCTCACGTGTTTAACATGTGAGGCTTATTTAGCCTATTAGATGTTTGATTGCAGCGTTTATATGCTTTGCATATAGGCGCTCACGTGTTTGACACGTGAGGCTTATTTAGCCTATTTGTTGTTTGATTGCAGCGTCTATATGCTTTGCATATAGGCGCTCACGTGTTTGACATGAAAGGCTTATTTAGACTATTAGTTGTTTAATTGCAGCGCTATATACTTTGAATATAGGTGCTCACGTGTTTAACACGTGAGTTTTGAGTTGTGGGGGATTTTCTCCCCTTTTTCTCTTTTTTTACATGAGGGAACAAATGCCCCCAGCGTTGTTCTCACGTGGCTTACACGTGAGTGCAACGCTGTCCATCTTTATCACCGTTTGATTGCTTAGGGGAACGGGAAGTTGAACCGCTTCCCATCACGTCTTATAAATATGGCATTTAGCCCTTGAAATAACCATTGTTTCTCATCTTCTTCCTTAACTCTTTTTCTTGAGAATTTAATTCTCCTTTCAGAGCTTAGCTCTTTGCCCATAGAACTTCAGAGTTAAACTCTGCAAAAACTCTTCATGTTAAGGATTATGAATGGAATTCATTTCTTAGGAACCCCTTTTTGTTCTTGTCTTGGATTTTAAATCCATCCACAGAGCTTTGCTCTTTTCTTCAACCGATCTCTTAAAGATCTAAAAAAAACTTTTTTTAAAGTAGACTCTGGGATCTTGAATCAATGAGAATCTGTAGTTCTCCTCTTAGAGTTTTACCCTATCACCGATTTTTAAGGATCATTGGAATTTAATTCCATTTTCTTACAGAGCTTAGCTCTGAGAGATCTAGTGACATTTGGGAATTTTATTCCCCTTCTGTTCTTGAACATTTTCCTTTTTAGGGTTTTAATACCCTTTTCACAGATTTGAATCTGTCGTCTATTCTTAATAGGACTCACTTTTCGAGGACGATAAGAGCTTTTTTAAACTCCACTATTTATTTAATGAAAATCCTTTTAGATTCTCACAATGATTATCTTACCTCATCATTGGTGAGCCGCCATTTTGATTTCATGGGCCTACTGGCTTTGTAGTTAGTAGTCCAATGAAACAAAATCACACTTTTTATTAATGGGTTTTCTTTGTCCCCTTCCTTTAGGTACAATGGCCTCATTTTCCTACTTCCCTTACACACACTCGGAGGTCGCTTTCCCACAGTCACCATCAGACGAGGAAGTTATGGCAAATATTAGGGAATATGATAAGGACAATAAGAGCCTTCTCTTATGGGGAGTTTGGTACGGCCACATTATCAGGGGCCACCGTAGTTCTACATGCGAAGTACCAACAGAAGCCATCCGTTCAATGTCATTCATGGAGCATCCACGTATTGCTTATGCGGTGGAGGCGGCTAATTGGACCCATGAGGGCCGGCTTGAGCCATCAACGACAGATACCCAATCAACCCATGATGGCTATCGATATTTTGGGACGCCGAATATGTCAGGGTGAAGCTCGATCCTGGGGGCTGGTCTATAAGATATGTGTTACCCCGCGCCATCCAGTGGGCTATCTTCCCTGGTCCCGGTACATTCTTTCCTCCCAACGCTCACGACTGCAGAAAGTTGGGTTGTATTAAGCGGTGTATGTGTCAATGTTCTACTACCTTGCTCCCCACGTTTGGTGGGTCAAGGCTTTTTTAAATCAGTGGAATCTTCCAACAATTACGTTCTTGATAGGGGACCGCGAAGTCTCTATTTCGCTGGAGGAGTTCCGTGAAATTTCAGGGCTGCCGATTAGGGGAGAGCATAACGAAGAATTATTACCCCTTGATGAATATATATTTTCTACAGTGCCAGCTATTCTTGAAGGCTTGACAACCGAGAATGCTGTTCGGTACAAGCACCTGAGTCTAATCAAGGCCTTGGGCATTTTTGAGAGACTGTTCGTGGCATCGAAAGGGTAAGGTGTCACTTTTGACGTTTTCATTACTTGCTTTCTCCGTAAATAGGCTCTATCCAAGAAAGCTCCGAAATTCGCGAAGGTTGAGGATCCATTCAGATTTGGCTTAGAGAAATTGCCGGCCAAAGAAGAAAACCTGTCACAGTTTTACATTCCAAATTCGTCACCGTGACCTTTGAAACAATAGCTGCTCCTAGGATAGACGAAGAAAAATTCTTTGTAGGCTTCATCAGCCTCTGGCATAGCTGGTTCGCTATGCTGATGCACCGCCGTTTTATGGGAGCCTCCGTCTTCTATCCTGCCCATCGCATAGCCGAAGGAGCATGATTGGCCATTGGCGTTGCAGGGTTATCACACCTATACCATGGTTTAAGTACTGCCGCCAACACTTCAAACCCAGGTGCAGACTCCATGAATTTCTCTCTCCACTGCTTCACGTCATGGATCGAAATGTATATGTTAGGTGCATTTGCTGCACACCGGCGGTTTGATTTTTATGAGTCATACACCTTCCCGTGAGTCATGAAGTTGGTTGATTCCCCCGTTCCTGATCCGACTCAGTTAAGGGCTCTACCCGTATTGCTTAATCCATATTCAAACGAAAGCGGGATGGTCTTCAATGATTGAGTCTTTTTGCGCCAATGGGGACTATTCAACAGTTATTCATTTTGTCGAAGAGTGAGGCCCTGGCTTTAAAACACAAAGAGATCATGTATATATACTCAATCAGGCCGGGGTACTTAGTGTTCCGCCTAAATGACACTGCTCTCTTCATGCAGTATAATCCGCATAGCCTCGCTCGGCAGCTAGGTTACAACCAGGGCATCACCCTCGAAGCCTTTTTATTTGAGGCAACTCTCTCACTGGAAGCCGCCCGCGATGTTATCCATCATTTCATGCAGTTAAATACCGGCTCCCTCTTCATGATTCCCGATCCCGACTATCTTCTAAGGCCCATGGGACCCTTCAAGGTCTGGTATCGCCACCGGGTTAGTCCCATCACTACAGACGAGAGACGGGTGCTCTTAGAGTGTAAAGCCTCTGCACTAGCTCAAGCCATCAGTGCTCCATTGCGGCCACGGTCGATTGTTTTCCCTCCTCTGAAGGACATAGATTCCGTGCCCATTCCTAAAACCGCTCGAGCAGAATCAGTCCTCCGTACTGCTGGTATACCAGTTCGCACAAGGGCCGGGGCAGAGATTCTTGATAAATTACCAGCAGCGACATCACCAAAGGCGGATACCGAAAGCAAGGTTGGGCAGCACTGTGCAAAAGTGCCGAAGGGAAGGAAGCGCCCTTCGACCAGTGCTAGCTCAGGCCCTAAAAGGAGGAAGAAATCGGCCGCCTGTTTACTCGATGCCTTGCTCGAGTCTGAGCCTCTTCATGATTAGCCTATATTTGCGCATGAACCAGATGACGGTCTTCTCTTTCCGGGTACATTCGCCAAGGAAGCCGCTCAGTTGGTTGAAACTTTGAAGCATTCATAGGATGAAGCCGAAAACGTGCGCCCCAAGAAGGGATGCTTTCCCCTGTTGAATTCCGTGATGTTGATCCGGCCCCGACTATATTACCGATGGTTCCTCTGACGCTGGAAGACGAACGGGCTCTCAAACAGCCAATCTCGGTCGCTTCTGAAGACGAGGCTGCTCTGAAGGCAGGTAGGAATTTATCTTCGATCGAAGCCCGACGAGCGAGATTAAACAAAAAAGAGCAGCGGCTCAAAAAGGCCATACTTCAAGCTCCCTGGCATATCGGTATGTATCTTTTACGTTCTTCTCAGTGGATAATTTATATTAGTTTCATATCATACCCGTCTTTGCATATTTTTCCTTTATAGGGCCTTTTATGGCGAGCGCAGCTTCGAGTCCAGATCGTGCTTCAGAACCTCCGGTGACAACCTTTATTCCTTCAGCGGAGGTCACCAGACCGGCCATAGACTCTGTAAATATTTCTAATGACGCACCGGAGTATAGAGGAGATTACTGAAGCTGCTATCCCTCCGGTCCAGAATGGACGAAATATCAAAAGTAATCTTAGATATATATTTGTTTTAACGACTCTTCCATATGTCTAACCCTTTCTTTCTCTCAGAATTGGAGGAGTTGGCGTCTTCTGTTGTAGATCGTTCTCCGGAAGAAACCTTCTTGTGTCTACTTAATATGGTGGCCCGCACACGGTACCCCTCCAGAGCATCGTCCTTTCCTTCGGCCAAGGTTGTTATTCCTTTGCTTTCCGTATCATATTTTCATAATGATGCTGATGTGCCCTTTTTTTATTTTAAACCACAGTCCTATAAGCTGATGACGAAATTGAAGTTTTTGATGGGTCTGGGGGCTTCTCAGATCCACCTTCTGCGGCTATGGGTAAGTGGCGCTTTAACCCTGTTGTTCTTCTACATATTCTCTATTCGGAAAGATGAATAACCATACATGTACTTTCACAGTTTTGCTAACCCTGACTCCACTAGAGTCTCGTATTTGCATGCCGCCGGGCCCTTATGCCGAACGTGTGTCCGAGAGGATGACAAAACAAAGCATTCATTCACTAGCAACCCTCATTGAAGATCTTCGCGCTCGCAATTCTGTCATGGCTGAGAAATTTGCTGTTGAAGCCAATTCTTCTTTGTTCGTTCTTGCCACTTACCATGACGAGGCGCTGGTGAGTACTTGGGTTGAATACTGCCGTCAAGTGGAAGATTCCTTACATGGAGTTGAGTGTGTGCGTCTTCCCTCTGATATCCTATTTGTAAAGGACAGCTTGGGTGAATGGATCGATCTTTGTGCGTCCAATCTTCAGTCTTGTGAGAAAAGGCTCAACCGGAAGTTTTCGGAAAGGGAGTTGGCTAAGGCTTTGGGAGAATTTCAATCCCAGCTCACAACTAAGACTACTTATGCCTATGAAATCTGGCAGGTCCTTCAGGAGGCAATTACGAAAGTGGTGGATCTTGATAAAGCTATTATTTTTACATGCGAAATGGTCGAGACCCACAAGGCTGCCAAGAAAGAGCTTGAGAATCGGTTTTCTTCATACTAACAACAACAGGCACAAACAGGAACTTAACTTGCGGCGTTGCTAGAGCTTGAAGCGGAATTCCGACAGAAAAATGATGATCTAGCTGGTCTATTGAACCGCCCGCCATCTTAAAATTTTTGTAGCTGTATATTTTTCTTTCTTCCTTTTTTTGTATCTTGTATTCATTTTGACTTAAGAATAGAAAATGCCTAAGGAGAAATTACTACCCAAAACGATTCAAGTGATTTCCTCATAGTTACCATAGCTATGCACTTTGTAGGAAATCCTCAGGAAGAATTAGCTTCTTCAAAAATATTCCTTACTAACATTAGGTGTCCAACACTTAGTGACTTCAGGTGGTACAAAGACATGTTTTTGACTCATGTTCTTAAACGAACAGACAGTACTGTACCATTCTGGAAAGAAAAATTCATTACTGGTTTACCAACCCTGTTTTCCCAAAGAATTATGACTAATTTACAAAAGGAAATGGGAACAGAACAAATTGATTTCTCTTCAATGACCTTCGGTCAACTTTTTGCTTTTGTCAAAAAAGAAGCCCTTGCAGCTTGTTAAGAGCTTAAATTCCAAGCTAAATATGGCAGTAAGAGAAAAGAAATGGGATCTTTCTGTCAAGCTTTTGGAATTACTGGAATCAGTGCTCCTTCCACTGAAAGAAAGAAAAAATTCCTTCAAAAATCTTTTTCATAAAAAAGATATTCTAAGAAAAAGGAATATAAAGATGATTCCTTTTCCCCAAAGAAATTCAGGAGATTTAATAGAAAGAAGAATTTAAGTGATTTCAAGTGCTTTAAATGTGGCAAGAAAGGTCATATTGCTAGCAAATGTCGAAGCAAAGGAAAGATAAATGAAATCATTGATGGCATTTCTGATATTGAAGAAAATATCAGAAACAAATTAAAAGATAGATTGCAAATTTATTCTGAAATCAATCATATTACTGATGATGATAATGGCAATTATGATTCCTCTAGTGAAAGTCAGGATGACTGTCACTGTAAACAGATTAATATGATTAAGTCTTCTACTGATAATAAGAAGATAAATTCTGGTACAAAAGAATTCATCTTTGATATAATTCAACAATTACCTGATCCTATCAAACAAAAGGAACTTTTTGAAAGATTAAAATCTTTAATTCTGCAAGAAGATGAGAAGTTTAATATCATTCAACCTTTCAGTATATCAAAAGTTTTTGAAAAATATCCTATGAATCAAACCTCTGGTATTAAGTCCATCTCTACCAGAGAATTGCAAACAGAAATTCATATTCTGAAGGAAGAAGTCAAGTCTTTAAGACAGACTACTAACAATATAGAAATGAAAAATCTCTCTTTAGAAGCTCATATTGCAATTATTCAATCTAGACTTTCCAAAGGAAAAGAAACTTATCTAGAAGAAGAAGAAGAAGCATTTATTCCTCCACAGGAAATAAATATTTCTTCTACTCAACCTTCTACTTCTCAATTCATTTCTACGATTGAGAAATTCCAATTCCAAAAATGGTTAGTTCATCTAACTATTTCTACAGGAAACTTCAAACAAACTTTTGTTGCAATGTTAGACAGTGGTGCGGATCAAAGCTGCATCAAAGATGGTCTAATACCAACAAAATATTATAGTTTTACTAATGAAGTTCTTATAGCAGCCAACAACTCTCCTCTTCGAATCAAAGGAAAGTTAACAAAAACTGAGATATGTAATCAAAACTACTGCTTTAAACATCAGTTTATTGTAGTAGAAAATCTCAACACTGATATTATTTTAGGCACTCCATTCCTTACTCAAATTTACCCTTTTGTTGTTGATAACAAAGGTATCAGCACTAACATTATGGGTAATACTATACATTTCAGATTCTTGATTCCTGTTCGACAAAAGGAGTTAAATGCTTTGCAAAATAACTCCATTTATCAACATATCAACCTTATTCAAAGGAAGCAGAATAAGATAAATTTTCTCAAAGAAGATTTGTCTTATGCTCAAATTGAAGAACACTTACAATTACCCAGCACAAAACAAAAAATTCAACAGTTAGAAGATCTATTCAAAAGAGAAGTCTGTGCAGATCTTCCTAATGCTTTTTGGGAAAGAAAAAGGCACATCGTTGAATTACCATATGAAAAGGAATTTTCAGAAAGAAATATTCCTACAAAGGCAAGACACATTCAAATGAATCATGATCTATTAGAAGTTTGTAAAAAAGAAATTCAAACTCTTCTAGATAAAGAACTAATACGGCCATCCAAATCACCTTGGAGCTGTGCAGCATTTTATGTCATGAATCAAGCAGAAAAGGAACGTGGTGTCCCTAGGCTTGTTATTAATTATAAACCTCTCAACAAGGTTCTTCAATGGATTCGGTACCCTATTCCAAATAAAAGAGATTTATTAAAACGATTAAGTATTGCAAAAATCTTTTCAAAATTTGACATGAAATCTGGCTTTTGGCAAATTCAAGTTGCTGATAAAGACAGATACAAAACCGCCTTTACTGTACCCTTTGGCCATTACGAATGGAATGTAATGCCTTTTGGACTCAAAAACGCCCCTTCAGAATTCCAAAGGATAATGAATGACATTCTGAATCCATATTCAAAGTTTATGATTGTTTATATTGATGATGTATTAGTTTTCTCTGAAAACTTTGATCAGCATTTCAAACATTTGAAAACTTTCCTATATACTGTAAAGAAAAATGGCTTAGTTCTTTCAGCTACAAAAATGAAATTATTTCAAAACAATATTCGTTTTCTTGGACATTTCATAAATCAAGGTACTATTATTCCTATAAATCGAAGTATTGATTTTGCTGATTATTTATCCAGAAATCGTTGGGTTAACTTTGTGGATTATTTATGCAGGATCAATGTTCAAGTTACCATTAAGCATGTAAAAGGAAAGATAATTCAGGAGCTGATGTTTATTACTTCTAACTCTGTTTATATGTTTCAATGTAGCCACAAAGGTAACAACAACAAAAATATGAAGTTCGGAAGGATTACCCTCCCTTTACTTCAAACAAATGACGACAAATCTTATAAAGTCGCAAAAGGATTATCAGTTGATGAGCAACAACAGTGTATTCTTAACGCACTGTGGATAGCAAGAACACCACAAGAGAAATTAAAAGCTCTTAGTGCTCTTACATATTATTTTACAAAAATTATTACAAAGCTCACTTCAAAGAATTTTACTCATTATGTACTCTTCAACGGCCCAAAGCCCGGAGTCTATATCAATTATGGTTCTTTGATGAATACAGTCGGCAACAGAAATGACTGTAGATGGAAAGGTTATTACAACCTTGAAGAAGCATTGAGGGATTTTTCGCTCTCAAACAATAATGTTCGTAACTTCTTTGTGGAAGAAGAACATGACAAAGAGCAATTAAAGCTCATAGAGATCTTGAAATCTCAAATTGGTAGTTCATCACCAATTAAAATAAATGATGAACCTAGTCCTTTTCAAACGGTAAAAGGTAAAGACATCTCAAATCCGTTGATGGTTGATGATTTACCAAAAATCATAGTAGATCCGTTGGGATCCCCAATTCAAATAAGTGAGGATGAGAGTTCCACTAAAATGAGTGAGTATAAAAAAGAAAATGAGCGTTTCAATTCACAGGTTAAAAGGCTGAAGAAAGAAAATCTTTATTTCAAGGAGATGGCCAGAAAAACTCAAGAAGCTTATTCTTCAGTTACTCACAATATTGAAGATTATGTCGAAGAAATTGCCAGATTGAATGACATAATTTATCATTTGGAGGCACAATTAAGAATGGAACCTATTCCCTTCCTACAATTCAAGAAAATGATGACATTAAGTCATTCATTCCGACAAAATTTCTTGGAAAAACTTCCTTATGAAATCCAAGAAAAAATCAAAGATATGGCAGAAAAATCACATTACGATAAACTCATAGAACTCCAGAATATTCTAAAGGAGAATGCAGTAACAGACAGGTGGTACACTCATAACAATGTTGTCCAAGAAGTAATTCATTTCTTCGATCTGCAGCCCTTACTTTTGAATATTACATTCAATGAAGGAGCGATGCCATACTTATTAAAAAATCTTCAGGATTTTTATTGGGCAGGTATGATTAGGGAAATTATTATTCTTGACAGAATCCCTGAATTCTTCGGAGAAAAAATTTATAACGCTATCAGAGAATTTGCCCTTAAAGGAAAATATTACTTAACAATATTTTCAACATTCCCACATCAAGAAAGCAGGATCTTCTATCCCGTAGAAAGAATTATAATAATGTCCTCTTTACAAATAAATTTGGGAGGATTCAGAGCTCAATATGATTTCAAGGACATCAATGATCAATCAAAATATTTCAAGTTCCGAAGAAATCTGGAAGACGTCGATTTAACAAATTTGGAATTGTTAGCTGAATTCAATACTACAAAACTATTCTCATATATCTATGGACAAGAAGACGGAGAAGAAGGACCAGCAAATCCAATGAATCATCAGCAGATAGATCTTCCACTTCAATAAAAGAAAAGCAACCATTTTCAAAAGATGCCAGCTCAAAAGTAAAAATTCCTCCTCAAAGATGCCAGCTCAAAAGAAGACGAAAAATGTCTACTCAAAAGATGCCAGCTCAAAAGTAAAGATTCCTACTCAAAAGATGCCAGCTCAAAAGAAGACAAAAGATGTCTACTCAAAGATGACAGCTCAAAAGAAAAAGAAAGATGCTTTCTCAAATAATTGAAGACAGACTCAACTATTCAAAAAAGGAAGGACAAGACATCTACTCATATAATTGAAGACAGACTCAACTATTCAAAAAAGAAAGGAAAAGACATCTACTCATATAATTGAAGACAGACTCAACTATTGAGAAAGAAAAGACAAGACAACAGTATAAGATTCGTGCTGATCCAAAGAGCATTCAAGTCTATATAAACACAACTCATTCATGTAACTAGGCAGAGTTTTTTGGAGAGGTTTTAGAGAGAGAGTTCAGACTTTGTAAACTTTACTCTTTACTTCTGTATCCAAATACTTTCAATTCAAATAATATCAAAGCCAATTCTTATTTCATCCTCTTGTTTGCTAGTTTTATGATCATGTCCCCCTTTTGGTATCATAAAGCTATTATTTTCACATGCGAAATGGTCGAGACCCACAAGGCTGCCAAGAAAGAGCTTGAGAATCGGTTTTCTTCATACTAACAACAACAGGCACAGACAGGAACTTAACTTGCGGCGTTGCTAGAGCTTGAAGCGGAATTCCGACAGAAAAATGATGATCTAGCTGGTCTATTGAACCGCCCGCCATCTTAAAATTTTTGTAGCTGTATATTTTTCTTTCTTCCTTTTTTTGTATCTTGTATTCATTTTGACTTAAGAATAAAAGACATATTTTATTTCATATTTGCACCTCTCTATCCTTTGATTTCTTGATTTGGCATAAAGTATTTTATTCACTCGTTTCAGAGTTTGTAGTTTATATACACATTTCGGAGTTTATAGTTTATTCATTCGTTTCGGAGTTTCTAGTTTATACACTCGTTTTGGAGTTTCTAGTTTATGTACTCATTTCGGAGTGTTTTTATTTTACCTCCATTGGGTTTACAGGTAAACTTGTTCGAACGTTATATGCAGATAACCCCCATTCTTTACGACAGGAGTCCGTTAGGTTTGTGGTACTAGGATTTTAATCCATGGTACCGTTGCGTTAGCTGATGTATTCTTCGATATGCAGTTTTCATGCTGTTGTTCGAGTAGCCCCGCGACTCTCGTATCTTTGATCCCTTCGAGGGCTGGATAAGACGTCTTCAAGTAATCTCCTTAGATCATATTACCGTCAGAAGGGCAAGCGTTAGGAATTTTCCACGATGCTTCTTACTTGAGGTTAGGCTCAAGTTGGAGCCCCGATGAGTCATAACCACTCCGCTCTAGTGTGGGATGATCTCCGATAGTCTTTTAGGCTTTATATGAGTTGCCATCGAGACCCGAAGCTGGGAATATGCCTTCACTTCATTTTTTTGCTTTGACGATGTCACGCCGATTCTTTGCTGAAGTAGAGTAGACATATGTAGGACCTCTTTGTTGCGTGTATTGCAGTTGAAGTCCGGAGCTAGGAATATGACATTGCTCCAATTTCATTTTATAGTTGCGTTCGTATCCTACTGAAATGGGGAGGGAACGCCGGGATAGTCTCTAGGTTGTATATGTACCGTCAAGACTTGGAGCTAGGTGGCTCTATTTTTGTTTTGACCCTTGGGTCTTTTGTTGACATTGTATCTGCATCATGCTGGAATGAGAAGAACGTCGGGGTGATCTCTAGGATTTAGATGTTGCCATTCAGACCTGAAGTTAGGATTTTGCCGTCATATCACTTTTATTTTATTACCGTGTATGCCCCTGCTGGATGAGGAGGGAGGGGACACGTGGATAGTCTCTAAATTGTATTTGTACCGTCAGACCTGAAGCTAGGATTTTGCTATCACTCATTTTTTATTTGGCTCCTTAGAGCTTTTGCTGACGTCGCATCTGCACCAAGAAGGAATGTCGAGCTGGAGCTGGGATTTTTCCATTACTTCTTTTTTTTTACCCTTGGGTCTTTGATGACGTTGTGTCTACATCCTGCTGACATGAGAAGTACGTCGAGCTGGAATCAGGATTTTGCCGTCACTCCTTTTTGATTTGGCTCCTTGAAGCCTTTGTTGGCGTTGTATATGTATCCTGTCGGGATGACCTCTAGGATGTACATGTTGCTATTAAGATCTGGCTCTTCCTTTGATAGAGCCTGGTGGGAAAATATGGTACCCTTTCTTTCATTTGTACCCATGGATTGTATATAGGAGTCGGTATGGATCTATCTACAGGGCAGAAAAGTTTCATTTCCATTTTTTTTCTTTCCGCGATGTTCTATCTTTTCAGCTCTTCATATCGGGAAAGTCATGATTGCCCAATCATTTCGGCATGTATTTATCGTGATGCCCCATCATTTTGGCTATATATATATATAGAGAGAGAGAGAGAGAGATTAATGGAAGGAAGAGGCCATAGGAGGGGATTCCCTCCTATAGCGTCGAAAACATACCCCCTCCATAATTTTTTCCGACGATCGGCACCCACCATTTTCATCGTCATCATTTAAGATATGGGTACAACAAATTTTATGTGATTCTACAACTTTTTCACCGTTGATTTAGTGGGTTCAAAATTAACGGTTTACCGACAATAGAACTTTTTACATTGCTAAATCAACGGTGAAAAAGCTGTAGAATCACATGAAATTTGGTGTACCCATATCTTAGATGATGACGATAAAGGTGGTGGGTGCCGATCGTCGGAAAAAACTAGGAAGGGGGTATTTTTTCGACTCCATAGAAGGGAATTCCCTCCTATGGCATCTTTCCTCCATTATTCTCATATATATATTTTACTCGCTGCTTTTTATTGCGAGTTGCCTTATCATTTCGGCTGTGTTATATGCACATAATTTTTTTGCTCGCTGATTTTTATTGTGAGTCGAGGACTTGGGTCCTGATACCAATTCAGTATCGCTACGACTGGAATATTGTCAGGAGCGAATTATCATTTGCCGTGAAAGGACTTGAAGTTTGACACCTTTTTAAGCATCGGCATCGCTACGACTGGAATATTACCAAGAGTGACTTATCATTTGCCTTTGCTGATTTGAACAAAGGTGCCTTCGTAAACAGGGTTAGGATCCTGTCGTCTAAGGCTTTTTGACTTTATAAGCCGTAAGGGTCTCATGAAGGTATTTCTCCCTGCGAGTCAAGAGGATCCCATAGGTGTATGTTCTCCTTAAAAGCCGTGAGGACTTCTAAATGGTGTTTTCCCTTGCAAGTTATAAGGATCTTACAAGAGTGTTTTCTCCTTATAAGTCGAGAGAACTTACAAGTGCCATTCACCATATGGGATATTTCTCGCCATTGGTAGAACTTGGTAAGGGAATATTTATTCGCGCCCGTAGATTGTATATAAGGGTCAATATTGGACCGCCTATAGGGCAACTTAGAGGATATGACGGCTTAAAAACAGGTTCAGATCTCTGTAGCTCAAGGATTTTGAATCTTATGAGCCGTGAGGTTCTCATAAGAGGAATTCTCCTTACGAGTCGTGAGTATCCCGTAAGTAAAATTTCTCCTTATGAATCATGAGGATTCATAAGTGTGTTGCTCCTTTATGAGTTGTAAGGATTTCACGCAGGTATTTTCTCCTCACAAGGTCGAGAGGACCTTGCAAGTGCACATGAATTTTTTTTAATTTTCCGAGTTTGCGCCCTATTCGGGTTTTCACAAACTCATCGGCGTTCCTGCTGTTTTTACTCACGGTGCCCTTTCGGGTTTTCATCCATGCACATTCTGCTTGTGGATATACCATTTTTTAACGAGATTGCGCCTTTTCGGGTTTTCACAAGCTCGCCAATAGCCCTACTGTTTTTACTCACGACGCCTTTTTGGGTTTTCATCCGTGCCCATTTTGCTTGTGTGCATACTAATTTTTTATACTACTCTCAGAGTTCTGACTTGGGAAGATAGCGAGCGGACACGAGCATCGTTATCTATCATTGACCTAAGTCGTAACTCGTCAAGCATAGTATTTTTTGAGGAATCAACCGTTTATTGGCTGGAAGGGTCTTTCGCCATGCATATCCATAAGCAGGTAGGCTCCATCTTGATAGACCTTGTCTATGATGTACAGGCCTTCATAGTTCGGCTCAAACTTTTCCCGTTTTGCCCGATTGGGAATCATTGGTCTTTTGACGACTAGCATAAATTCGCTTTAGCGAAATGTTCTCGGCCCGGTCAAGTTTTTCGTATGACCGTGTCATCCTTTCCTTATAAGCTTCCAAATTTTGCTATTCTATAAGATGAGTTTCTTCGAGGGTGTCGAGCTCCCCAAGACGAAGATGAGCATTTTCTTAATCTATCAGCTTGTATCAAACCGCTACTCGTAGAGAAGGGTGTTCTATTTCCAGGGAAAGCATTGCTTCCGTGTCGAATACCAACGCGTATGGTGTTGTATTCGTGGTCGTTTTGAAGGTTATTCGGTACGCCCAGAGAACTTCATGCAGCCTTTCGTGCCTGTCTCTTTTGTTTCTGGACGCTTTTTTTTATAATCTTTGTCAATGTCTTATTGAAAGCTTTAGCTAGACCGTTAGCATAAGAATTATAGACTAAAGAGTATCTCCAATCTATCTTATACTGTTGTGCGAAGCGACTGATTTTATGGCTTCTATAAGCCGACCCATTATCCGAGATGATTCGTCGCGGAGTGCCAAACAGATAGATGACATGTGTCTTGAAGATATGAAGGATATTCTCCGTCTGCACCTCTCTTAGTGGTACTGCTTCTGCCCACTTAGAAAAGTAGTCGGTCATTGCCAGTATGAACCGATGTTCTTTGGATGATGTTGGTTCCATAGGACTAATTATATCAGTTTCCCACATTTCGAATAGCCAGCTAGCCATTGTTGGATATAGCGGATTTGGATGTTGGTGGATGAAGCCCGCATGAATTTGGCACGAGTGACACTGCGTCGCATATTCGAGGCAGTCCTGAATCATCGTAGGCCAATAGTAACCCATTCTTTTGATCTTCAGCTTCATCTTTGGTCCAGCTTGATGAGAGTCGCAGAGTCCGTCTTGAGTTTCTTAGACGGCTCTTTTCGCTTCTTCTTGTCCCGGGCATCTTATCCACAGAAAGTCGAACGATCTTGTATAGGGTATCATTGACGAAGGCGAAGGACAGAGCTCGTTTCATAAGTTGAGGTCTAGAAGACGCATTTTTTGGTGTTTGTCGAGATTTGAAGTAGTTTATGAAGGCTTCCCTCCAATCCTTGACCTTTTCTTATTCCTCTATTTGAAGGGCTACTTGTTCGGTCGCTTCTTTTCCTTCGGATGATTCTATTAGGTCTTCCGAAGATATATTTGTTGGTATGATAACCCTGCGGCTTTGCACAATGATTCTTACGTCATCGAGGTCTTCATGAGCCATTTCCTTAGCCAATTTGGCCAACGTGTCCGCCTTACTGTTTTCTGCGCGCGGTATACTCTCCAGGATGTAGGAAGAGATTTTTGTCAGCAGTTGCTGCACTCTTTCGCCATACTTTATCAGCTCTGGCTTGCATGTCTGATAGCCGTCATTTATTTGGCTAACTATCAGCTGGGAGTCTCCATATATAAGAATGTTTTTTATTCCCATGTCGATAGCGATCTTTAGACCCGCTATCAAAGCTTTGAATTCAGCTTCATTGTTTGTTCTTGGCTCCGTTAAGGAAAGAGAGAAACGCATTATCCCTCCTTGTGGAGTAATGAAGATAAGGCCCACCCCGGCTTTGATTATTGGGGCGTTTTGCTTTCGCCACTTCACAGTAGATGCTCCATCAAAGTAGAGTTCCCATTGAAAATCATTTTCTTCCTTCTCTTCTTCGATTGTGTCGAACGCATGCTCATCCGACAACTCGCAATTTAAGGTTAGTCGGCTGGTATCGGATGTTCCGCGAGAAAGTCGGCAATGGCTGGCCTTTCACTTCTTTGAGGGGTCGATACGTTATCGAGAACTCCATCAGGAGGAGGGTCCATTTGGCAAACCTTCCTGTTAGTATGGCTCTTGACATCAAACATTTGAGAGGATCCACCTTTGATATGAGATGAACCTCATGTGCCAAGGCATAATGTCTGAGCTTCGTTATCATGAAGATCGGTGCCAGGAAATACTTTTCGATAAGGGAGTAGTTGTTTTCTTCCCCCAGGAGAACTCGGCTGAAATAATATAGAGCTCTCTCATTTCTTTGATCGTTCTTTTATACCCATAGCGTGCCTAGAGAACCTTCAAGGGCTGTCGTATATAGGATAAGGGGTTTTCCTTTAACCGGAGCGGTCAATATCGGCGGATTTTGCAGGTATTGCTTGATTTCATCTAGTGCATTTTAGCACTTTTGATCCCAGACGAACAGGGTCCCCTTCTTCATCAAATAGGTATAGGGACGGCATTTTCCAGAGAGGTTGGTTATGAACCGCCGGATATATGTGAGCTTTCCTTGAAGAGATCGTAGTTGTTTGAGGGTTCTTAGCGTGGGCATTTCCATAATCGCCTTGATCTTTGAGGGGTAGATTTTGATACCCCGATGTCTTATGATGAATCCTAGGAATTTATCTGAGAAAACTCTAAATGCGTATTTTAGAGAATTCATCTTCAGATTATACTTCCGAAGATGTCAGAACACTATTTTTAGATGTTCCCAATGCTCTTCATGAGATTTGCACTTCACCACGAGGTCATCGATATAGTATTCGACAATCTCGTGTATGAGGTCATCGAAGGTCATTGTCATGGCCCTTTAGTAGGTAGCGTCAGCGTTCTTTAAACCGAAAAGCATCACCTTATAGCAGAATATGGCCAGCGGGGTCCGGAAGGCGGTATGTTTTCGGTCTTCAGGATGTTTTTTTATGTGATTATATCCTGAAGATCCATCCATGAAGTAGAAGACCTCATGCGTAGACGTGTTATCGATCATCAGCTCAATAATAGGTACTGGGACGTCATCCTTCGAGTAAGCTTTGTTGAGGTCCCGAAAGTCCACGCAAATACGCACCGTCCCATTCTTCATCATTGGAACGATTTTAGCGATCCAGTCAGGATATTGAACTTCTTGGATGAAACCGGAGTCGATTAGTTGCTTTACTTCAGCGCTGATACTTATCTCAAGTTCGAGCCACATTCTTCTTAGCGCCTGTTTGACGGGCTTTATGTCCAGCGATATGCCTAATTTATGTACCGCTACTTTCGGATCTAGACCTGGCATTTCAGAATAATTCCATGTAAAGCAATCTTTGTACTGCATGAGCACATCCTTTAACGTGGCTATCTGTTTTTCAGATAGTTGCTCACCGACGAACGTTGGCCTCGGATCATTTTCCGTCCCTAAGTCAATTTTCCTTAGTTTGTCCGCCGCAGTGTGTATCACATCTTCCAGCTCTTTTAGTGTTGGTGAAAACTCTGAGATCACCTGGTCATCGTCTTCATTTGCGAAGCATATATGGAGTCATCCATAATCTCGTGCCCTCACTCTTTTGAGAGTGTTATCATATGGCAGGTACGAGTCCGCTTCCCTTTTGTGGTTGAGCTGGTCCTATCCTGATGGTATAGATTCTCTTTGGCTCATGCTTTTGCAGCGGGGTTACCCTCTAGCTGTCGGATAAAGCGAACCTGCCTTACTGATACTGGTCTCCTACCTAGTCTTTGAAGGTGAAGAAGTTTTCAAGAAGATGACCTATTACTCGGTGATAGGAGTAATAATCCGGATGATGGATCTCATTTATTTGTTCGGGATGCCGAGACTTCGGAAGTGTCATCATTTGGTGCTTCATGACAAGGTTGAATGTTTTCCTTGTCTTATTTTTGGGGAAAGAGTATTCCCGATCCATCTTTTTTATAAAGGATGGGTTCCAAGCGATCTTTTCTCGATTGCACGGCTTCTTGGATCCGCTTTGTTGTTATCGAACGTTGTTTGCATTCTTTACCCTGTTTTTGCCTCTATTTCTATATTTTCCCCTTTCGCGAATGAAGAGCATTATAGTTTCTTTTCTCCGAAGATTGCCGATTGAGGCGCTGCGTCCTGGCCTTTTCATAAATGACCATTTCACGGCTGAGATCCTTTCGGCTCCTTTGATAAGCTTCTTTTATTAGCTTATTTATTTGTTCTTCGAGCGACAGACTTAATGTTCTTAAGGAGGCATTTCGCTCTATTTCAATGTCACGGCCATTTGGAAGAGTGTTTTCCTCTTCGCTGGAGCTGTTTATGACGCGACAGCTGTGGCACTGCTCCCGTTTCTTGGGCCGAACATATCCGAGCCCGGTTGTCCCCATCTTCTCGTTGGGCATTTTTCGCTGAATCCTGGGAATTTCCCAAATCTTTTTGTAGAATTGGGCTTTTTGAACAGTTTTTTCGAGGGGTACACCTTGGCGTCTTAACAGCCTTTTCAATCCCTCCGCGTAGTATCTTGGCAGACAGATTGGTTGAAGCCTGTCGAGTGTAAAATCGGCACCATGCCAGACTTCTTTTTCTACTTTGGTCTCCGTAGATTGGTAGAAGAGGATTGCCTTTTCAACTCTTCGCCTTGGAGGGACGTAGAAAGTCTGTAGTTCTTGTACGCTATATGTATTGAGCGTATCAAGTTCCTTGTAATTCCGAAGCGGAGCCATTGTGATATGCAGACTCTGATCTGTTCCGGCTACGGTTTGTGTTGACGGGCGGATGAAGAACACTGCGTTGGCCTCGTCCTCAGAGTCCTGCCAAAGACCAGAATAGGAGTAGATGGTCCGAGCCTATTGTTTTTTTCTGGGGTTGTCCCTAGTAAACTATTTCTTCATCTTCCTCGGAATCACACCCAAAGATCGGGATAGTGGCGACAGACTTATGTTTATCCTATGCCTTATGACACCTTTCTGTATCTTCGAAGTCTAATAGGAAGTACTATGCGTCTTCATATTTCCGGACCTCATTTACGAAGAACGGATTTAGCTCCCCTTTGACGGTGCATTCCAAGCCGTCCTTAAAATACTTCATACACTGATGTTGTGTAGAAGGGATGACGTTGTACTCATGCAACCAGGGCCTGGCGAGCAAAGCGTTATAGCAAGTCTTTGCATTGATGACATGAAATTTGATATCAGTGACAAGCAACTCGAAGCATAACGTCGGTATTACGGACCGAAGCGTCTGTGAAGACTGTGAGTCGAACCCGGAGATTGTAATTTTTTGTTAGGTCAAGTGCTGAACGTTCATGCAAATCTCCTTCTGCACTTTCACATTGAGAAGGTTGACGGAGAATCCGTTGTCGACAAGGATTTTTCCTATCTTGATGTCGTGGAAGTACCCGGTGTGTATAACGGACGGTTATGTTCATACGTACCGAGGAGGAGATTTTCATCGCTGAATGTAATACCAGTTGTGTGAACCTCTGCCAGCCCGTCCTTCATCTTCTCTTCTGTAAGGAAAGCTTATAACTGATTGGGATCTTGTAATGTCTTGATCAGAGATTCTCGTACCTCTTTGGACATGAGGAGAGCATCTAATATGCTCAGCTGTGAGGGTATTTTCCTCAGATGTGCTAGGACATTGTAATCCATCTTGTTTTTCCTAGACGGGTCCCTTACTGCGAGCTCTTTGACAACTCCATCGTCGAGGGAAATTTTCTCAGAGATTTTCTCTTTTCCTTTGTCTTTTTTGTTCGAACCTTTGTTTGTAGGTTCGAGGTTCTTTTCAGGCTGCGTATGATTACGCGGCTGAATATTCTTGCAGTTCTTCTCCTCCTCTTCTTTTCCGGAGGTAGTGTCTTTAAAGAGAGGGATGAAGGGTATTTTGTCCTCAGAATTGCTCCCGAAAGTAAGAACTTAGGATATCCCCCTTCCGGACTGGTATCAACCATATGACAGTTGCCAATCATTTTTTCACGCGCATCTGTTGCACTATTTTTCCGTCGACAAACTTTGCGCTTCATTCTTTTAAAGTGTTTTTGATGGGCAACGTATCCTTTCCACCACTTCTTGAAGGCACTGCATTCCTCGGTGGAATGGGTAACCCTCCGGTGATATAGGCTATAGTTTAGATATGAATCCTCTCCGTCGAGGCATATGACCTCAGAAGTGTTTCCTACGAGAGGTGGCAGCTTCATTCCCATTGACAGGGTTTTAGCGAACAACTTCTCTGTTTTGATTCTGCTCTTATTTGTCGCAGGTATGTTTTGATTTGGTTGGAGTACTTTACGACTGATCCTTACCGTAGCTTCTTCAACTAGACGCTGACGCTTAGCCTTTCGTATATGGCTGTTTCGCTTTCTCGGTCAGCTTTGCTTTTCTGAAAGGCTTCATTTAACTGTCCATTGATCGGGTCTTCTGGCAATTCCGGGGATTTTAGCGCCGATTCATCCCCCAGTTTCTCTGCGTTGTTTTCTGACGCTGAGGGAGCCTCTTCATCATTTAATGACGAATGGGAGACCATGTGGCAACTTGCTACACGGTCTTCGTGTCTTCTAATGAATCATTTTTATCATCGTTGCCACTATCTTCATCCTCAAGAATATACTTGAGGAACTCTTCAAGCGTGACCAGTGTCCGCGCCTTCTGGTTTTACTCCTCCAGCGCGTCAATATACTTTTGTAGATCTGTGCGCTTGTCATCATACTCGGCAGGTTGCACAAGTTTCTTGGTCTTCTTCTTTTTCTTTGAATACTTCAAAGGCCTGACTTAGGGTTTTTTCCCTTCGTCAACAATTTTCGGTGTGGGACGAGATTTTAGCATCCCTTCATGATTTCGAGTTCAAGTGGCCTTGTCCACCTGAGTGCCGGACATGCTTATAGATCCTTCAGTATTCTCTTGGTTTTGCTGAATGAATGACTTCCCATGGAGTTTCTTCCATGAGTGAGCATGATGCCCCCTGCGCATCCACAGTTTTTGGAGTGTGCTTCTGGGGTGGGTTTACCTTTCAGTTATCAGACATCGCGCCTGAAAAGTGATTGGTTTGAAGAATGTCATGAACTGGGACACAGTCGTATGAGGATCAAGGGTCCCGATAAACATGCCCACGGCAGGAGATTTTTCAATGCCTTGTTCGCACTTCGACCATAGGTTCCACCACCGGATCGCGTATTGGACCCATGTTTCTCCCGTCTTTACCCTAGCATTAATCAATATCATGATCGGAGTGCGTTCGCTCATGCTGGCGAACCACTGTGTGAATAGTAGCTCCATTTCTGTGAATGTTTTCACGGAGTCATTTGGGAGCTCCGAGTACCATTCGAAGATTGTTTCCGACAGGTTGCTAATGAACTGGTGAAGCAATAGTTTGTTGTCGCCTCCAGTGTTGCCGCAGAGAGCTCTAAACTACATGACGTGCCAATGGGGGCTGCATGTCCCTTTGTATACATGGAACTTGAGGATCGTATATCCCGGCGGGTATTTGATTTGATCATACTGGCCTGGATAGGGTCGCCCAGTTCTGACGATTTGGCCAGACACTTCATTTACTTGATGAGCTCTTATTTGTTGAGCTATATAATCATCAAGAGAAACCTTAGAGATTGTTTCCTCCTTGGCTGTCGATAAGGCCGGAAGAGAATTTGATATTTCTCCTCTGTCATCCTCGATGATTATCAGTGGATCCTCGGCTGCGGGTTCTGGTTGGATCATCATTCCAAGTATATCCTGAAACAAGACCACCATCTGCTTCATGTTAGCAGCTTGTTCAGCAGCTTCTTTGTCTTTTCTTTCAAACACCCTTCACAGGAACTTTGTATCGGTCTCCTGCTCTTGGCGTTGTTCGGCTATTGTATCATGGCTTTCTTTCTGCCCATTAAGTGCTACCATTTTGGTCAGCATTTCCGGGAGCTTTTGTTGTTGCTCTTGAGCTTTTGTCAGCAACCGAGTTTGCGGCCGATGGCCTATGGAAGCACGACTTTCTTTTTTCCCGGAAGCCGTGTGGACCGTATATACGATCATGTCCTCGATCTGGGGCGTTTGGGTCCATAACCTTTGGAATTTGCCGCCGGCAATGTGATTTTCTCCGGCTTCAACCTTTTGTGGGAGGTTAAGGTTGAAGGAGCCGTTATAACATGCTCCCCTGTAGAAGAAGCCCATCGCTGTATGAAGGAGGGATGGTCTTTCTTTTGCCGAGTCTTTGATTTCTTCGGTCAACGAGAGTAATCTTTGTTGATCACATAGTCCTGGACTTTCCACCAAACCCTGTGAATTTAGGAGGAGAGCTATTGATGGGGGCGCTCCGGCTTTTCTTGCACTTTAGCTTCTGCGGACGGGGGCGATTTCATTAGCAGCGACGTTGGAGAGTTCTTGCGCACCCTACTGAGCAGATCAAAGTTGTTCCCGGTTGATACAGCATCTACTTTCGCCATTGGAGCTGGTGGGATACGTCCAGAGGGGGAATTGCCCTCGGCTTTTCACAATCGGCGCCAGTGGCGACGTCGAGCGTGTCCTGCGGACGGGGCCGCCTCAGATTTGGAAGTGGTTTCTTCGTGCCCCTGGCTTTGCTGAGGGGCTTTTGTTGACGTTAACCTATTAAAGACTGATGTCCTTGGCAGAGTTTGAGGAGGGCAGGCCAATCTTTCAAAGACCGACTTTCTAGTACGTGAAGCACATTTGACAGCTTCTCCTGTAGCAGGAGTTGGGAGAGCTATCCATTTTGGGGCAGCCCCTTCAGGTATCACGGGCTTCTTTGCCGGCCTGTTTAGGTTCTTGCCCAGCCTGTTGAAGACTGAGATGTCAGCTTTGGAGGGCCCGTTGAGAAAGGTCAGGGTGGTTGTCGTTCGATCGAAGACCAACCTGTTGGGAACTTCTTCCTGCGGCACTGAGGCACTGACACCCATTGGTGGAAACATGGTCCCGAAGAATAGTCCAGTAGTGGCTTGCGTTACTTGCCCCACCGGCATTGAAAAGATAGAGTCTGCGTTGGGCCCGTAGGTCACTCCTCCAGCTGGGGTGGAGCGAGAGTTGCTGTTATAAGAGGTGCAGTGGAAAACCATCGATTTTCTGCACAGAAGCAGGACAGCAAGTTTTAGTACCTCGAATCTAAGGGCAATCATAGCGAACTGCGATTTTGTTCGCGAAACACGACACACGAAGTGTGGAGTGGAAAGAGAAAAAGATCCTGCCGGGCGTTCTAGAATCAGTTCACCACCGGATGACCGGACCGAGACGTTGGGACGTCTAGCTTGAATCTGGGGGCAGATGCTATTTGGATTTATCCGTCCACCTCTCCGAAAATTCCAGGTTGACTTATAGCACCATATATCGGAGGTTTGGACAGACGCGACCGTTGTAGCCTGACTTCATTAGATTCCTCCTTATTTATGAGAGGTTTTTGATTGTGGGGACGCTTTTCCCTGCAGGCGCAAACCCCTGCAGTTAATTACATTACTGCATTGCGATAACCATTTTCTCCTACTTCGGCAGTTCACTTCATGTCGTGTGTGTTTTTTTTTGTTTAGGTTACTCGTGGATTGTATATGGAGACTAGTTTATGTCATCGTCTGTAGGGTGCCGATCAGTCCAAATCCGTATATTTTAGATTTGGGCTTAAGTTTATTTAAAGACTGTTAATCTAATTTGAGATTAAGATACACTTAAAACATATGAGCATTTAAGCCCAATTATTTTAGTTTGAGGACATCACGGTCCATTATCGCCATGTTTGAGGCGAAATTTTAGTTTAGGGACTTTTCGGTCCATTATCGCCGTATTTGAAGGTGAATGTTAGTTTAAGGATATTTTGGTCCAACATTCCCATTTTGCGCGCACGTGTATTTTTTACGTAGCGGAGTGAATGATGGTGACATGGAATGCACATAATTTGAGGTGCGGTCCGATTTAAGGTGTGCACGTCAATTTGGAAGTGCATCAATATGATGAAAAGAGTTGTTGGTTATCGGGACCCGCCACCTCTCTAAAGACGTTGAAGAATTACAACGACATATATCGGAGGTGTGAAGAGATGTACCATTAAACCAAATCCCGTATTTGAGGGAAAATCATGATGGATCATCTAAGAATCATTAGTTTTATTTGAGACCCGGATCAGTTTGAATATCATTAATAAGAGATCATTAGTCACGTTTGAGACTGAGATCAGTTTTGGAAATCACGAACATATGGGCTCGGTTGATTTAAAATCAAAGAGATTTAATCTTAGGAAACTTAGCCAATTTGGGCTGAGATTGGGTTTCTATACTACCCAGTAGTGTTAAACACTAATATATGTAGAGCTCACGTGTATTTCACGTTGGGTACTGGAATAGTATTGAGCACTAATCTTTTCTGGCGCTTACGTGTCTTTCATGTGATGCGCTCAGACATGGGCGCTGCTGAACCAGGGCTAAGCACTTAGTCATTTTGACTGAATCATGGAGTGCTAAGAACTTTGCATGGCACTCATGTGGGAAGCACGTGAGTGCTGAGCGTTGATTTCAGGTTTTATTTGCTCACCCCTTTTTTTGACATAAGTGCTAAGCACTTAGCTATAGCTCATGTGTGAAGCACGTGAGACTCCAGATTTTGGGTTTCCAAGAGTGATTCACGTGTATTTCACGTGATTGGTTTATTTTAGGGTATTGGGCTGCTTTATTTGGTGGCTGCCTAATCAACAAAAAAGAGTTTTCCTTTGCTCTTTGGACGCTCACGTGGGAAGCACGTGAGGCGTTTTAGTTTTTCTTATGTCTGTTTTAAGCACTCACGTGGGAAACACGTGAGGAAAAATAATGGTGCTAAGCACTAATTTTACTCACGTGTGTTTTACGTGATACGCCAAGTCCTTGTTGTTAAGAGATATTAATCTCTGTTAATGACATTTTAGTCATTGATGACCATCAAGATGTGTGTTTTGAAAATCTTGAATCATCATCATTGTTTTTTATTGAAGAACTAAGTTCTTTTTTATAAGAACTAAGTTCTTTATGTAGGGTTAAATCCTAATTTCGGAGGAATTAAATTCCCAGAACATATGTTCCTCTTCCTTTTCTTTTTTTATCTTTTTCTTTTAAATCTAGTTCTTCTCCCTAAGTTTTGAGTCTGAAGAACAGAATTACTATGATAAGAATTAAATTCTCAACTTGTGGGGAGATTTGCTTTTGCAAATCTCAAACCAGAGAAAAAACTAAGAACTTCTATGAAGTGTTAAACCCTTATATCCATTATACTAGGCGAGAGGGATACTTTTAATCTCTCCTTTGTTATTTACCTAGAGTGTTTTGAAGAAGAAAGGTCTTCTTTCTTTGAAAATTAAGTTCTCTGTTCTCTCAAGAACTCACTGTATTTTTTTTTGGCAGGTGCTTTTTTTCTATTTGAGACTTGAAGTCTCGGGTCCTTTATATAGTGGAAGCAAGTTTGTTAATTAATTTCGAGAAAATCTCTTATTGAGAGATTCCAACTGATTTAATTGGACTCAAAATTGATTTGGGGAATTTTACCCACCATTGGATATTTGATCAAAGTGTTTCTGTCTTATAGAATATATTTTCTTGTTTTAACAAGATTGAGGGAATATTATCCCATATATAGAATAAAATTCTATTGAACAGTGATATTTTTGTCACCATTGGATTTTTAATCCAAGGGTGCTCGGTTTAACAGAGCACAATCTTTCTTTGTCTAGAAAGATATGAGAAACATCTTCTATCTCCTTGGATTTTTGATCCACCAACTTTCTGTTTAACAGAAATTATACTTCCCAATAAAATTTAATTCTACACTTAATCACCATTGGATATTTGATCCAACGGTTCTTTGTTTGAGTAGAATTTAATTCTACGTAAGAAGGTGTCCTCATGTGTTTAACACGTGAGGCTTATTTAGCTTCTCTGATTTGGCGCCCATATGCCCGGCATATGGGTGCTCACATGTTTAACACGTGAGGCCGATTTGTCCTATAGTTGTTTGATTGCGGCGCCTATATGCTTTGCCTATATACGCTCATGTATTTAACACGTGAGGTTTATTTAGCCTATTAGATGTTTGATTGCAGCATCTATATGCTTTGCATATAGGTGCTCACGTGTTTAACACGTGAGACTTATTTAGCCTATTAGTTGTTTGATTGCAGCGTATATATGCTTTGCATATAAGCGCTCACGTATTTAACACATGAGGCTTATTTAGCCTATTTGCTGTTTGATTGCAGCGCCTATATGCTTTGCATATAGGCACTCACATGTTTAACACGTGAGACTTATTTAGCCTGTTAGTTGTTTGATTGCAGCGCATATATGTTTTGCATATAGGCGCTCACGTGTTTAACACGTAAGGTTTGAGTTATGGGGGATTTTCTCCCCCTTTTCTCTTTTTCTTACATGCGGGAACAGAGGTGTATATAAATAAGACATGTTGATAGAGGCATATGTGAATATGAATATGTTGTATGAGGTATATGAGAATAAGAGTATGTTTGTATGAGGTATATGTTAGATAAAATTTCGCATTAGTTTGTTAAATAAGGGTCCGGATACACGCGATTATTCCGTTGTGGCCACGGAACAAAAACTAAGGAAGTGAAATGTACCGTTTCACTTCTCGGGATCATGATCGAGTAGTAAGAGAATCCGAGTTCCGTATCTCTTTGCCTAATCAAACTACCCATCCCCATTATTCAGTGTAAAGGTTTTGACGAATTAGAGTTAGTGCGTATATTATCTAGGCATGGAATTTCCACATTGTATATCATCCACATATTGGATTATTCGCCCTCAAAGTAGGGTTAGTATTCGCCCAAATATTGGGTTAGTATTCTCCCGGAGACCGGGTTAGTATTCACCCAAAGGCCGGGTTAGTATTCGCTTGAATATCGGATCAGTAGTCGTCCACACAATAGACTGTTCACCCAGCCTGCAGAAATCTTCACTTATAAGTATTCCATATCTAGGATCGCGCATTCTAACCCTAACCGTATCATGTGTCATGTATGTTGTAACTTGTATTTAAATAATTGATCTCATTTAATATGGCCTTACACAACCACTCATTTTATCTTGTTACATTTTAAAGTCTTTAAAGTGCATCATAATATTTTATAGAAACCTTAGTTAAAAAGATCATGGCAATTAATGGTAGTTATTGTTTATAGGAAAACTATGGTATTTTAGAGTAATTATAATTTTGGGAAATCCATGGTATTTTAATGAAAATATCTTTTTAATGAAAATTATGGTTTATTTGAAATTATCTTTTAATAAAGATTTAGGTATTCTTTTTTTTTTTTTGAAAATATCATTTATAAAGGTTATGGTTTTTCCCCTTAAAATAGCCTTTTAGTAAAGATCAAGGTATTTAAATGAAATTATATTCTTTCAGGACAGATTAAGGTATTTTATTGTAAATAATAATTTTATAAAGTTATGGTTTTTATTTGGGGGTAACATTTTAGAAATACGTCCGTGTTGGCAACCGCTGCATTTGGGCGGCGGGATTTGTGCTCTTTTCAGAGACGATTGCCTATCAACCACGAGCTATTTACGTAAAACATTATCCTATAAAAATTAGGGTATTTTATTAAAGGTGATATTCTACAAGAACAATTCCGCGTTGACAACCGTTGTATATGAACGACAGGATTTGTGTCCTTTTCATGGACGATTGTTTAGCAGCCACGGGGTGTTTCAAGTAAAGTTTTACCTTATTAGGGTATCTTATTAAACCTTAGTTAATAGGCTAAGAAAAAATTAATATAAAAATATTCTTTTTAAGTGAAAGGGGGTTAAGTTGAAAACCATAATATAATTATTTGGCTTAGTATTACCCCTTTTCAAAAGGTAAAGGGCTTTTAATAAAACTAAAGTAATTAGTGGATAAGAGTGCAAGTAAAAATATATCATTTTATTGTGACTAAAGTATTTTACTCAAATCGTCTTATATCATATAGGTATTTTAATTGGATACAACATTTTAATACAATGAGGGTATTTTGTAGAAGTAACCTATTTCGAAATTTTATTGGTATCATAGGTAAGTGTGTGTGTATATAAAGGATGGACTGATACCCCGTGGATTATAATATCAAGCATATCATTTTCCATGTCGCATGATGGTGCAATATTTACGCATATAAGGATAATTTAATTATTCCATTTCAAGCATATGTCAAAACGATAATTATGAGGTATCATAAAAGGCATACAGAATTATTTTTAACATCATTTCAAAATAAGGTTGAAAATTAGAACCTGAAACTGAGACCACTAAAGGAAAGAAGGTGACAGACAAGTAGTGAGAGGCGGATCCTATCTTTGTTTTGAGTTCGATGTTGATGGGTTGAAAGCGTAGACTTGTACTAAAATCTCAATAACTACATGCTTTGATTTTTCCTTGATGATTGTGAGGAACCACATCGTTGGCGTCGCCGATACGAAGGTCTGGATATTTTTTTCAGAATTTTCGGAGTTCTGTGGTGTGAGAAAATAGAGTTTGAAGGTCTCTATTTATAGGGTCTTTCTCCCAACATAAAACCCAAAAAAAAAGGTCAAATCCCCAAAATCCGCACCAGCAATCATAACCAATCATCGCCTAATGATTATCCCCAGCCGCATCAAATCGTGGCTGTTGGATATAAATCCAACGGCCCATGCGGCGCCACCCGCGCAGCCATGTAGCAGAGTGAGGGATCATGCGTTTTCGCGTGGTCTGCACCACGTGGGCGCTGCCAGACGTCCTGGGCCGTTAGATCTCTCATCCAACGGTCCAGATTAAAGAGCGGTTTAATATTTTTTTTATATAAATTAAAAATCTAAACTGTTTATATTTTTAAAACCACATTTGTTCTTAAAAATTTGTTAAAAATAGTTTAAAATACGGAAAAATTATGGAAAAATTTTAGAATAATATATTTTATTGTTATCTACAGTATAAAAATGTTTTGGCTAAAACTAAATATATTTCCATATATATGATATTTATAGTTATAATAATTATTTAAAAATCTATTTTATAATTGAAAATATTTTAATTACGAAATAATTATTTTAATTGATAATAAAAATATATAATTTATTTTAAGGTATTATAAAATTTTATTAGAACATTTTAAGCCCAGGAAAATAGATTTTAGAAAATTCCTTTAATTATTTTTCAATGTTTTTAAAAAATTACTCACATCACTTTTAAAAATAAAATCATTAAGATAAAATATATTTTCATAAAGTAAATACGAAATTAAATACTTGGTACTAATTAAAAGACCTTTTATTGGGTATTAGAAAATACGGTCATTACATTTAGTGACGTGGACAGCCTAAGGTTGATTTGGTTTGGTTCCCTTTTGACGACGTGAAGATCGACACTACCCTTTTAGTAACATGGATGGACAATGCTGCCCTTTTTACGACTTGGACGGTCGGTGCCGCCCTTTTTGCGATCTGGACGGTTGATTGTTGATTTGGTTTGGTTCCTTTTTTACGACGTGGAGGTCGATACTTCCCTTTTAGCGACATGGACGGTAGATGCTGCTCTTTTTGCGACTTGGACGGTCGATAGTTTATTTGGTTTGGTTTTCTTTTGACGGCGTGGAGGTCGATGCTGCCCTTTATGTGACTTGGACGGTCGATACCGCCATTTTTCGACTTGGACGGTCGATATCTGCCATTTTTGCGACTTGGATGGTCAATTCTTGATTTGACTTGTTCTGCTTCTTGCAGCATCGGGGTTGAAGTTGACTTGCTCCATTTCTTACGGTGTCGGGATTGGATTTGACATGCTCCGCTTTCTGCAGTGTTAGGTTGAGATTGACTCGCTCCGCTTCTTGTAGTGTCGAGATTGAATTTGACTTGCTCTTCTTTTTGCGGTGTCAGGGTTGAGGTTGACTTGCTCCGCTTTCTGCGGTGTCGGGGTTGAAGTTGACTGGGATATAAGGTTGACCTACTCTGCTTCTTGCAGTGTTGAGATTTGATTTGGTCCACTTTGGAGCTTGATTCCATTGGGGAGGTCATTGGTTGACATGCTTCCAAGGTGGAGTTTTATTCCGCCGAGAAGATCATTGATGTTGAATTGGTTGATCTGATTGGCTTTAGAGTCCTTGTTCGTTCCGCGGGGCCTTTTGTCACGCCCCGCTTCCCAGTGTACGGCGAAGTGGACGCGACGAGGCCCGCTACGTATGTACTCAGAAATACATACGCTAAGCGTAACTAAGCAATATAAAATAATCACAAGAGACCAAAGATGGAAAATAACAGCAACTTTTATTAATAACATTCTTTTTTACAATGCATGAAATGGAAATACATCTGAACTGAAAAGCAATGCCTAAACAATGGCATAATAAAAGAAATACTGAGAAGAGCAAGTACAAAGTCTAGAGCTCTGGGTCTTCCTGGAATTCCTCCAAATCTTCACTTGTAGGCTCGGTCTCAACTTGGTCCAACGCACCTGACGACATTCAAAGAAGAGAGAAATAGAATGTCGTCAGCGAACAGGTCGCTCGGTAAGTCCCAAAGAAGAATGAAGAATGAGAGTGACCGAGTATGGTATTTTCTAAAGTTTTGTATTGTAGTATATTATGGAATATTGTTTAACGATATTGTTTGTAGCTTGGTACAGAAAGCTGCTAGTGTATACGAGGGGAGTCTCTATATGCCAGAGACTAAGGGCACGTATAGTACAAGGAACCGTTTATGCCACGGTACAACAGCAACTGAATATAGGTTAGGTGTCTTAATCTGACCACCTCATTCCACTTTTAACATCTTCCGTACCAATCTACCCCTTTAAACCCCGCGATGTTATATTTGTATTGTTATCTTGTAAACTTGTAATGATTGCTTGATTGACTTGATTGACTGACCGAAACCATGATATCAGGAAACGGTTATAACCGTAGAGTCATGTAAATGGAATACTGGGAAACATGTAAAAGGAATATCCATGGTTCGGTTCAGTCAAGTAGATTGTTAACTGGATTCTGGAATTCATGTATTCATCTTGAGTTGAAATATAAAGAATATAGATTAACTTGAATCATTTTCAAGTCAGAAATAGTCAGACTCTAACCCGAGTCAGACTAAAAGAAAGTGAGTTGAAGTTCAATAATTGTTAGGGGCCTTATTGTAATTTATAAAACTTGAGGGGGTTTATTGTAAAAATACTATTGTATATTTTTAAAAATACAACTCAAGTATTTAATTATCGTCTTTATGTACACACAACAATTTAATGATCAAGATAAATATGTATACATGTTCGAATAGCATGAAATGAGTCAAGTATATTATTCGAGTAACTACTATAAACAATGCTGTAAAGAAATATTATGTACGACTAATTAATCAAGTTCAACGAATGAGGAATATAAACAGAGATATGTCTCTAAATGTTTTGCATGTGTGAGTTCCAATTTTACCTAAATATGACTACCGGTTTGAGAGATATATATGTTTTCGTATCGTCGCGCAAAACAGATCAGAATCTATTCGGCACCGTCACATATTTTTAAAACGCAGTTTGAGTTAATTTGTATCAGGTTTCAGGTTACGAAAATTATTATAAAATTGTAGGTATTTCGATGTACTTATTCAAAACACCAAGATTCACATGATTTGGATTTCTGAAGCTCTGGTTATGATCATTTTAATATCAGCATTTAAAACAGAAATTCAGATTTCTGGACAGCAACTATATATTCTATTGCAAAGCCTATATCAGCTTGTTTCATGCATTCCTAAGTAATATAATATACAGAAAATTATAGTTCTATCAATGTTTCATCTACACATCTAAATTTTTTCACAAACGGACATCGGGTGTTCGAGTTATGTCCAATTTAAAAACAGTGTGCGAATCGGAACAGATTCTGTCCAGATCCATCACTTAATATTGTAATGCAGTTTTCTTTATCTTAGGTGGGTTTTCAGTAAAATTATAAAACTAATAAAATCTATATCATTCGATGTAGATATCAAAAACACCTGAGTTTGCTCAATTTGGATACCGGTATACCAAGTTATGTGTCCTAGAAATTGACCGATAACTGCAGTTTTCTGTTTTACGATCAGTGAATAAATACGATGTAATTCCTAAACCGTTATGCGGATCGATCTAAAATTTTTACAGCGTGTAAAAAATAATATAGTCTATCATATGTAAATTCCGTGAAATTTTCAGAAGTAAAAATTAATTTCTAAAAATTATCTTAAAGGTAAAGATATTGATATGTATACTAAAATCGGCAAAAAGATTAACTAGAATTTTTACGCAAGCTTCATCTTTTCTTTTAATAACCAAACCGATTCCATGAGATATCGTAAATATATTTTGACATGAAATCTATGTTCTCACTACTCATAATAAACATTTATAGTCATGAACAAAGAATTGAAAACACTTTAATTTGAACAAGAGGTAATAAGATATTATTAAACCATATATAACCATATGTATCTAGACTTATATATATGTATATGTTTATGTTTATTTTTCTCTTAAGGATTACGATATGGATAAAAACGGGTTCACGAGATATGAAAAGAGAAGAATAAAGAGATGGAGGGAGTGGGAGAGAAGGGACTTACATGCACAAGCCGGTATTGTCACCGGGCTTGTCTATCCGTCGATAGCCTCGCGTTAGTAGCGAGACCTTCTTGAAGACTTCTTCTTGTTCTTCTCGTGGATTCTAGGTGAAGAGAAAGAAGTGAGAGATAGAAAAATATGAGGAAGGAAAAGATGGAGGAGGACAATAAGGATGGTGTAATGGTGAATTATGTATAATAATATATGCATTCAACATGAGAATTAAAAGAGAAATGAAAGGTCACCATTCAATTTGGAAATGAAAGGTCTCATTTGTAGGTTATGAGAAGAATAAAAAATGATAAAAATAATTGCAAGAATGGGGATTTGAACATGCGACTTATGGAATAACAATGCAAGGACTTAACCAATGAGCTATAAGGTTGTTCATGCATATATTTAATTAGAATTAAATATATGATGTTGCTTAAAAAGAAAATGGGCTTTTTAGATGGGCTGTAGAGAATAAGAATAATGGATTTAGGTTAAATATTTATGAAAGGAAAAATAAGAATGAGAAGTTAAAAACTTAAATATAAGAAAAAGAAATTGTACCTAGAAAAAAATACATAATAGATTGAGGAATAAAATAATAATAAATTTAATAGAAAAAGGAAAATACCAAGTACAAATAAATACGGTATATTATTGAAGAGGGATAATACAAATGTATAAAGATTTTGGGGTCATTACACCTTTTGAGCTTGGAACCACTGCTGGTGGGATTTTGATTTTATTTATTTGATTTTTGTCTTATTTGATGGGACCCGGAGATCCAAGCTGCCTTAGCTACAGGGGATTTTCCAACCCATGATTTGGCTTTGAAGGCTGCCCGAAGATATGAGACAGTAGTAAAGAGGAAGGGCAGACCCCAATCTGCCAGTTTGAAATGCCCTGCCACTCAAATGGTAGGAGGAGCCTCTTCCAGGCTATCGTTCGAACCAGGAGAACTGAAGAAACCAATAACCAATCGAGTCCATACTTCTGCTACTACTGCAGGAGAAAGGGACACTTATGGAAGGACTGTAGGTGCGCAAAAGGCTTATGTATAGTTTGGGGCGCGTCCAATCACGGAATTAGAAACTGTCCTTATAGAGGCAACCCAGCTCATACACCCACCAACTACCCGCAGCAGCCAGCTATCCAGGCTCCTGCACCTCGTCTTGCACTCCCTGCTCCACCACCTGCACAGCCTACTCGCTAATTCCAATAAACAAATGAGGGACATGCCTCGAGGGCAGCGAAACATGCCCCAAGGACAGAATGTGTCTCCGGCTAGGAGGAATGTACCACAGTGACAGACATTCACATTAGCAGCCGTAGAAGCCGAGGCTGTAGGTCAAGGTAATACTGGTAATTCTCTTTCACATTCTTAAATCCTTATATCATTTTGTTATTCTTCATACACTACCAAACTTTCCTTGAATCTGTTACACTTTCCTTTTACAAATTTCAAGGACGAAATTTTTATAAGGAGGGTAGAATGTAACAACTCTAAACTTCCTGTACAACTTTCTGTGCAAATTTTTCAAAAAATACAGAAAGGGGTACTTTTGCCTGAGCATAAGTTATAAGTTTGTTTGGCTTTTTAATAGTAAGAAGGAGCTCGTAGCTCATTGGTAAGACCTTGCACTGCTGAACCAAAGCATCAGAGTTCAAGTCCCATCACCCACATAATTTTTAATATTGATTTCTTTTTAAATTTTTAGAAGTCCAAGAGCTTACACGTGCATAACTCATAAAAACCCCACTACACATGTAAAACAAACTGACCTAGGGGCTACACCAAGCGACGAGGGACATATGGCAGCGAGCCCCGGCCCGACTTGGGCCGGCGACTCTGCCGACTCGGCCCGCCGCCGCCGGCCGAACTCGGCCGGATCGTCAATTATCCAACATGAAGTTCTGCCTCTTGGTCTTCCCTAAACCCCTGTACGCTTTAAATTTCCTGCAATTTATCAGAGCTCTTTAAAATCCCATTAAACCATATTTTTAATACAATTTTTATTACATTTTCAATTCACCCTTTCACCTACCCTAACCCTAGCCTTACCCTATAAATACCACCCCTAAATATACCCTCCTCACTATAAATTTATGTCCAAAACTCTCAAGAAAATCCTTAGACCTTTTGTGTACAAGTGGAGTTAGCGAAGGGCGAAACTTCGGCGATGACCCTAGGAGCTCCCGGCGACACACGCACCAGCACCTCCTACCGCCTCCTCTCCCTCTTCTATTGAATCTAAACCTGTAAGTCCCACCTCCCTCTTCTATTCTCTATTCTTAAAACTTCTTTTATTAAAACCCGACGGAAGTGGAGTTAAATCCGACTTCCGATTCTGTTTTCTTTATAAAGTTCAATTTTTCCTTGACACAAACATACTAAACTCCTACATCTTAACTATTAATCATTAACAAAACATGTTGAACAAGTTTCATAACAAAATATTTCATTTTGTAACTTTTACCGCTCTTTTTCACTAAAATACCATGTAGTTTACTTTCTACTTTAAAACATTATTAATCTTGCTATATCTTTAATTAAATCACGAGGTAATAACCTACCTCATCACAACACTCATATGCAATATAGCACAATACCTTTCGGGAATATAGAATACGAGAAAACGAAACTTTACAAATAAATACCATTTACTATTAAAACCGTTTTTTACAAAATTACGTATTTTTATAAATCTTTGCAAAGCACCGCTACAACCCATTTGGAGAACCTGATCGGGATGGTACGGATTATTGCACATCCTCGGGCATAGTAGTGCGAAATGCAGACCTCCGTAAGGAGCATTCGGTCTCGAGAGATTTAAAATACAAATATCTTAAGAAAATGAGATTTCTAGAAAATAATAAATTAAAATTATTTTTTTAGAAATATATAAATATATATGAATTATCAAAATATCTATTTTGTTATAATATCAATATTCCAATCTTTCTAAATCAAAAGAATCATTTAACATGAAAATATCATGAAATACCATACAAGTTCAATATTACAATTAAATACCATGTATTATGAAAAATATGTTTATTTACTAGAAATGTCACAAATATAAAATCTACAACTATGAAAACTCTAAAAACGATAAATAAATACTTAGGGTGTATTTTGAAAATTATAAAAAAGTATTTTTACATAAAACCCCCTCAAGTTCTATAAATTATCTTAAGGACCCTAGTAAATATAGGTTTAAGCGGGACCAATCTCTTGAGCCTCAAGGAGCCAAAGAAGTGGGTGCTTGCTTATTTTAAGGTAGACAACTTAAAAAACGGTGTTATCAACACGGTAATCATCACAAATCCTGCCGCCTATGTGCAGCGGTTACCGATAATATCAAAACAATCAGGACTTCAATTTCCTTTCTAATCATTCCGACTCAGACTGAGTCTCATTATAATAATCTGACTTGAATATGATTCAAATACAATCTACAATACTACAATTCAACGTGAATCGATGAATCCAAATATTCAATATATTCAATCTGTATTGACCGAACCAAACCATGGATATACTTCCATTTACATGATTCTCCAGTTACATCCATGATTCTCCAGTTACATCCATTTACTGATATCATGGTTTCGGAAAGTCGTCCAATTATACAATCTTTATTACAAGACAATACAAGTTGCAATACAATACAAACAATATAATCAAGACATCGCGGGGTTTAAGGGGTAGATTGGTACGGAAGGTGTTAGAAGTGGCACGAGACTGCAAGATTTAAAACACCTAACCTGAATACCACGCCTTTGTTCCGGGCTTTCTAACGGAGCATTGTACTTCCATTTGCTTTTAGTCTCTGGCATATAGAGACTCCTCTCGTATACACTGGCATCCTTCTGTACCAAGGTACAAACAACAGTGTTAATACTAAATACAACATTATAACAATATGATACAACTTTAAAAGCTACACTCTCTCTCTCTGTCTATTCTACTTCTCCCTTATCTTTGGGACTTACCGAGCGATTTGTTCGCTGACGACATTCTCTTTTATCTTCTTTGAATGTCGTCAGGTGTTTCGGACCTTCCAGAGATCGAGCCTGGCACTGAAGACTTGGACCAGTTTATTGAAGATCCCGAGCTGTAGTTACACTTGTACATATTTCATTTCAGTAATTTTCATTTCTGTTATGCCACTGTTTAGGCATCGCTTTATCCCATCTATTTACTTTTCCTTGTACTGTAAAAGAATATTAATAAATAAAGTTGGTGTTCATTATATTTTTCTCTTGTGTATATTTCTTTTATATTGCTTAGTTACGCTTAGCGTATAAAATTCTGAGTAAATACGTAGTGGCCAGTCGCATCCCCTTCGTCGTACACGGGGAAGCGGGGCGTGACACTAAGTGTGTTGCTCCTTTGTGAGTCGTAAAGATCTCACGCCGGGATATTCTCCTCACAAGGTTGAGAGAACTTTGCGAGTATATTTTGTCTTCTTTTCACGAGTTTGCGCCTTTTCTGGTTTTCACAAACTCGTCGGCAATCCTGCTGTTTTTACTCACGGAGCCCTTTGGGTTTTCATCCGTGCCCGTTTTACTTGTGGACATAACAAGCAACAACAATAACATGTGATGGACAAGAAATATACGATGGGTCAATCATATCAATGTATTCTATGGGTCAATATTGCTAAGTTATCTATCTTATAGGTATTTGAAATTAATTAATAAAATCCTCATTATAACTCAACAGTGTATCTCGTCCACGCCCGGAAAAAGGGTACAAGTATATCCCGTCCATTCCCGGGAAAACGGTACAAGTATATCCCGTCCACGTCCAGAAAACGGTACAATTATATCAATAAAATCTCGTCCACTTCCGGGAAAATGATACAGGTAAATAATTACCGGTGTTACAATTTGGTTCCATTCTTAATTTTCCCTTTCCCTAGGTTTATGTTCATATTTGGTATAAGTGTAATATCTATCTAATACTAACACAAGAATAAGCATGTACATGTTATGTCTATCAAGACAACAAGTCCAGTCGATCAAGTCAATATCAGAATTGTTAGTATATGAGTGAATATTATTTTGCAAGTAGGTTAACAGGATGCGATAACAATACAATAACAATAACAATATATCAGGGTTTCATGTTAATAGCAGGTATAGCCAACAAGTCAGTAACATGTAGCGCAAGATTATATCATAGGTATAATTATAAGTGTGGCATGCAGCTAATGTGTCACTATGATATCAATTATTCAATCGTTTACCATTTATGTAATATTTCTATTCTATCATGATATCATCAAATTAGCGACACTTATATCAATTCATATATATCAAATTAGCCGTATTAAAGTAATCTATAATTAATATTAATTAACTAAATCTCAATAATAAATATAATGATAATTTTATGGCAAAATTGGGCCTTACGGTAAAAACGTTGTTAAAGCAAATATTATGACCAGGTCAAGGTTGTCGACATATCGTGATTTAGATCTTGATGTATCATTAAATATGGTTTACGATCAATTTAATTATAATACATTAATAGTAATAATATTGTTACACCAAATATGATCCGGCTGTAACTAGCATGTAGCAATTATTTAGAAATACTTATCTCGGTTACGAACACAGAACGAAACGGTAACTTGACTCGATGCATGATCACGGCTAGACTTTCGATCAGTTCAAAATTACTCTCGGCTAGATATTTGCTCGAAACGACAATCACGACGATGACGGATCGATGCAACACGACGGTGAGATGATCGGTGCAGCGAATAGAACTGCACGTCGACTCACAGCAACGACGACGACAGCGACCGGAATTATGTCGCTAGGTGCGGCTAAAATGGCGGTGGCGGCGATTAATGGGTTCGGCGGTGATTAATGTAGCGATGGCTGGAGGGTAGAGAAGAAGTCGAAGAAGGATGAGACGATGGGTCTAGAGCGATGGCGGCGACGCCGCTGGAAAGAGGAAGTCGACGATAAGGACGTCGTCAACGAAGGCATCACCAGTAGTGGAGGCGATGCAATGGGTATCGAAGGCGAGGGTGGCGATGCAGTCGAGAGGAGATAAGAAGTGTGGGTTCGAAGGTTCTGGAGATCGCTTGAAGGAGGCGATGGGTTTCTCGAGCGCGGGCACGAATGAGGAAAGTTCGGCGGTCTCGGGGAGCGGGTACGAGAAAGAAGAAAGGTAAGAAGGTTTTATTATTTTAATTTAAAAAGTAAATGTATAATATATATATATATATATATATATATATATCCTAGTTAGGTAATCTAATATTATTTAAAAATATTATGAAACTCCATCAATTTCCACAAAATCTCAAAAGATATTTAGGACTTATCAACATACAAATACACGTACCTACTATCTTAACAACCTATTTTAACCGTAATATAATGGCAACAAAATATTCTAATCAAATATTGCATACATATTATTTTAAGATGTATATAGATTTACAAACAATAAATAAATATCAATAAAATATCATAGGAATCTTTAAATAAGATAATAGCACATTAACAAACAATTGTTAGATATTAATTATCCTTTAATAACCAATTTATATAACTATAATGTATTCCATCTAAATATTAACCTCATAACATATTCATGCAAGCAGGGCGGGTACAAACATGATCAATTCACATATACAAATATAACCCAATAAGCAATATACCAAATAACGCAGACAATTATTATCTTGCCCAATATAATTATTTAATATAATTAAATAACGTACGATCGTGATAGGGTGTTATATACCCTCTTGGTCTTTTTCCCACTACTGTTTTGGTTATCGATCCAAGATTTCATCCGATCCTTTTAAAGACCCTTATTGATAGATTGCAAAGGATTTTGTATTTTTGAAATATCATCTCTCACGGATTTAAAATTATTTGTTGCTTCATCTACCAAATTTTCTTTCACACTTTGCATCTCAACTGAAAGTTCGAATACTTGTTGACCAAGTCTGCACAATTCCGCAAGAATAATTTTAGACCCGTTCTCTGTCGCATCATCTTTCACGGTAATTAGATTGTACTCGTTGTATAAATGATTGTACCGCGACGTTTGAGTCATCTGTACAGAAATTGGTACGACGCTCATCATGACAATATTTTGATAACATTTCTCCATCCATATTGGAAAATACTTTGGGTCGGTATGCTATTCACGTTTTTTGATACAAAAACTCTGAATATATGTTTACATAATAGCCTGGTTGATTCAAATTAATTGCAAATGCGTGTAGAAAATTGGCCTTTTGGAGTATACTGGACATAATATACTCTTCGCTTGTCATTCTTCAGAATAGGAAGCACGTCATGAACTTTATATATGGTTGTTCTGTCGAATTTTGAAACTTTCTCCATATTGAATGATTGTGATTTCTGGAGGTCTACTTGAATCATTTCAAAGATACTTTTGGTGTAAACTTTGGAAGCGTGTAATTCCGGTGGCATATTTATTGCACGCATACGATTCTTGCACGGCGTATCTGTAAGTCGATGTCACATAATCCGTAGGTTTGCGGGGAGGCGGAATATTTAAAAAACGGTTTTTACAAAGCTCGCAACACCGACTTGAACTCCAGAATCAATGCTAAACCCTAACTAGCTAACTGTTATGAGGTTAACTACTAGAATAGAATGTTATACCTCATGAATTCATGTCCTTCGGGTCTTCTTGTCGCTGTCCTTCTCCTCGCCATAGGCTCCATGGATCGTTTGGATCGGCCCCCTCGTCGGCCCTCTCATGTCAGAGATGATCCACCCGAAAGTCTGTAGATCGAGCTCCCACCTCAAATATGAAGTAACTAGGCACCTAGTTCGCTACACTAGATGACCTAGATAATGTAGAGAATATAGATGGAATAGTTTGTCTCTCATAGCCTTAGCTTTCTCAACACATGAGATATGAAAGGCTAGAGGTAGAAGAAGAAGAACTTGAGGAAAAAGCTAGTGAAGTGTTTGCATAGCAAAGAGAATGAACTCTCTTGTGTAAATCTGAACCATCTTCTATTTTCAATAGAATAATCCTAATAGAAAATCAAGTATGGTTCATATTTCAACTTAGTGAGTCATGGTTTGAAAACTCTCCATGTGTCAGCAAGAGCCATGCTCCAAATTATGCAAAAATCCACCTCATTTCCTCCACCTCTTAATGTATTAAACATTTGACCTAAAATATTTAATACATAATATGTGGTGTCTTCTTCTAGAAGTATCTTTGAACAAATTAAAAAAATGCCCCCCATCCGTATATACATACCCGTATCCGTATTCCGAAAAATATGAATACAAAATAGACGAAAATAATCCATCAGTATAATACTAGGATCCGGCTTAAACCAAATCTCACTAGTATTATCTGCCCGAATCATCATCCGTGCACAAGTACACGTACGTGATCGAACCCTGTCATAAAACCATACGACATTTACATCTTTTTCCCGATGCAGGGAAACCCTCTGTGTGGGGCTCTAAAGACTCGACACTATATTGGCAGTAGGTTTAACCACAAGCCACAAGCGGTACTAGCTGTACATAACGGCTACCCAGGTATATGTCGATAAGAAGGCCGATGAGAAATCCCATCCGAACTCCTACTGAGCCATCTGTGACAATCTCTATACAGTCTGGTCTGTTCGTCTAAGAGTATCGCATATCGGGCCTAGGGGGCGGTATTCGTCAAACCCTCAATAGCGCAATAAGTCGTGTCGGAGTGTAGCCCAAAACACTCTGAGAAACTACTGGAGTACCTACCAGTAAATCTCGCTTGCCTTGGACAAGGACTTCGTGTAATGGCCTTCCGAACACAGCGCGATATCAACCCCTAATACCGGGAGAGACGAATCCTATCTAACCGCCACTGCCTCCAAGCGCTTCTGGACTGCACCCAACTACTAACTGTTTGCATGACTCCTTTAAGCCGTAGTAGGGTAGAAATCTAAGAACAGTAGGAACACACTCGAGGCGAAGTAGCAGTGTCAAGTCGACGGATTAAGCTGTACTCATGTCACCTGGGAACCGCTACCCGACGATAGGTACAATACCCACCTGCAGTTCCCGACGAGTCCTGTCCAGTGTACTCATAACCCAATGAGCACCTACAAACTATTTTCAGTACAACGTACTAATGGCTGTGGGACAGACCATCTCCCCTGCTGGGATGAGAAACATATACACTAGCTTACTCTGGAGTATCAATACCCCGTCTCGATAATCCTACGGCTAGGGACCTGTATAAGGATATGCTTATAGACTACCTAAGTCCCCACTAGTGTGACTGCCATCACAACGCTAGTAATCAAGCAAAAATTCTAAGAGCTCTACCAATATGTATAAGCGATATGCTAAAAGTAACACATGCACATATTGAGGTAGAAACAAACCAGGTAGTATACTACCATTTCGAGCAAGACTGTTACTATATCCGTGTATATCCCAGGCTTCCATTAAGTAATATAAAAACTGGTATGATACAATAATGACCTCTAGGTCATATATCACTAACAATCTCCCACTTTCACTAAGGCCATATATTGGCGTATCGCAGACCTATGATCTCGAATAGTGTCTGAGAGATGGCCTTTATGAGTGGATCTGCGGTGTTGTTCTCCGAATCTACTCTTCTCACTTCGATCTCCCGGCGATCAACGATCTTCCTGATCAGGTGGCACTGCCTTAAGATATGTCTAGACTTCTGGTGGGACCTGGGTTCCTTCGCTAAAACTATAGCGTCGTTGTTGTCACAATACAGAGGTATTGGAACTACAATGGACGGAACCACCTGAAGTTCAGTTAAGAACTTCCTCATCCAGACTGCTTCTTTTGCGATGTCACAAGCAGCGATATACTCCGCTTCCATCGTTGAGTCAACAATGGTGTCCTTCTTGGAGCTCTTCCAATAGACTTCCCCTCCATCAAGGGAAAAGACATAACCCGATATGGACTTGGAGTCATCTTTGTCATTCTGGAAGCTAGAGTCAGCAAAGGCCTCGATGGAGATCTTATCTGCCATATACCATCTCCTTAGTTCTTCTCAGGTACTTGAGAATGTTCATTACTGTTATCCAGTGCTTCTCCCCTGGGTTTGACTGATACCAGCTTATCACACTGAGTGCGTAAGCAGCATCTGGTCTAGTACACAATATCGCATACATTATAAAGCCTACCGCAGAAAGCGTAGAGTATAATCGACATGAGAGCCCTTTCCAAATCAGTCTTGGAAGACATCTCTTTGGAGAGGGTGATTCCGTGACAAGCCGGTAGACTACTGTGTTTTGAATCTTCCATACTAAATTTTTTGAGTATGGTGTTGATGTACCTTGACTGTGAAAGTCCCATCATCCATTTAGATCTATCACGATAGATCTGGATCCCCAGAATGTAGTTGGCATCACCCAGGTCTTTTATGGAGAACCTCTATGACAAGAATCTTTTGACTGATTGTAGCATAGGAATGTCATTTCCTATCAAGAGAATGTCATCCACGTACTAGATGAGGAATCCCACAGTTCTCGCTACAATCTTACTATAAATGCATGGTTCATCCAGATTTTTTATAAAGTCAAATTCTTTGACCGTCTCATCAAAACAGATGTTCCAACTCCACGATGCCTGCTTTAGTCCATAAATGAAATTAAGCAACTTGCACACTTTCCTGCTGCTCCCACTCTGATTGAAATCTTCTGGCTGATCCATATAGACGCACTCTTCCAAATGTCCATTTAGAAAAGCCGTCGATACGTCCATCTGCCAAAACTCACAATCATGGAAGGTAGCAATGGTAAGAAGGATCCGAATGGATTTAAGTATAGACACTGGAGAAAAGGTTTCATCATAGTCCTAAACCAGGTCTTTAACGAAAACCTTTTGCAACAAATGTAGCCTTATAGGTTTCAACCTGTCCATCTATAGCAATCTTCTTTCTGAAGATCCATTTGCAGCCTATGGGTTTTACCCCTTTTGGAGCAATGTTCAAAGGGCATACTTTGTTGGTGTTAGATGGACACCATTTTGGTCTGCATTGCATCCATCCATTTTACTGAGTCTCTGCTCTAAATGGCTTGCTAGAAGCTAGTTGGTTCATCATTGTTAATGATGCAATTATGTTTATCTCTGTCAATGAGAAAACCGTAGTATCTCTCAGGCGGATGAGACTGCTTACTAGTCCAGCGGAGTGGCGCGGGGATGTCCGGTTCTTCTTAAACATCTGGATCTACCATACTTTCAGTAATAGTTTATAGTTCTGGAATTTCTTCCAGTTCTATTACACTCCCACTAGTTTCATTTTCAAAAATTGATTTTCCAAAAAAATGGGCATGACGAGAAATAAAAAAAAACTTTTGTTCATATGCGTAATAGAAAAGATACACTCTGGAGTTCTTTGGGTATCCCACAAACTTACACAGTACTGAGCGTGCCTCGAACTTGTCCGCATGATGTTTTTTCACAAAAGCTGGACATCCCCATATTTCAGATTTTGAAGATAGAGTTTCTTCCCACTCCACACCTGATATGGTGTGGTAAGCACAGTCTTGGTATGAACCTTATTCAAAAGATATGCAGCGGATTCTAGTGCATAACCCCAGAAGGATCGTGATAACTCAGCATTACTCATTATGAAACGTACCATATCCAATAGGGTTCGGTTCCGCCTTTCCGATACACCATTGTGTTGAGGTGTGTATGAAGGAGTAAGCTGAGAGAGAATTCTATTCTCTTTTAGGTAATCCAGAAACTCGGCATTTAAGTATTTACCACGTCAATTAGATCTCGGTGTCTTGATACTTATGCATGTTTGTTTTTCCACTTCATTCTTATATTCTCGGAATTTCTCAAAGGCCTTGCATTTATTTTTCAACAAGAAGACATTTCCATACCTAGAGAAATCATCCGTAAAAGTAATGAAATAGGAATAACCACTTCGTACATCTGTAGATATTAGACCACACACATCGTTGTGGATGAGTCATAAGAGCTCGTTCGCTCTTACTCCGTGTCCAGTGAATGGAGTCTTTGTCATCTTTCCTATGAGACAAGATTGACAAGTTCTATAAGACTGATATTCGAACGGATCCAAATATCACTCTCTATGTAACTTCGTCAACCGTGTTTCATTGATACGACCCAGTCTACAATACCATAAGAAAGCCTTATTTAATTCTGGAGACTTTCTTTTAAGTGTGTTCTGGATGTTGAAAACTTGAGCTTGATTTAATACGTATATACTATCATCTAGTGTACCTGACTTAATCAAACTCTAATTAAGGTGGATGTGGACTACATCGCTTACAAGCTAGACTAGGTACACACAAACAGTTATGTAAAATCAATATCTGCCCACTTGTCAATCCTAGGTGATATTCTATTACGGATACAGCGTCCCGTTAGCAATTCTGAGAATCATATCATCTGCCTTGATATCTCTATGGTTTCTCAAAGTCTGTAAAGAATTACAGATATGAGACCTGATCCGATATCTAGTACACAGGAAGTAGAGTTAATTGACAGACAGTTTCAATCACAAACACACCCGAAGTCCACAACATGCTTCAGATCCTGGATTCTAGCTTTCCAAGCCCTGCATTTCTTCTGCTAATGCCATTTCCCGTGAAAATAAGAACATCCCTCCTTCCCTACTGTTAACCCTGAAACTTTTGCCATGCCCTTTCCTTCTACCTTACTGACAGCGCCTATCGGCTTTGTGGAGGTCTACTTCTTCCCACCCTTGGCTTCCGCCATGGATCCAGAAGAAGAAGATTGCTCAATAAGCAGAGTGGGTGTCTCTGTGGTTTCCTTCAGGGTGCCCTCAACTGGAAGTATAACTTTCTTCCCCTGGGCGTAAGTACAAGGTAGGGACTATAGAATCAAGTCAGTACTTGACTCGTTCTCCAACGTGGTCTCCAGGTCCGTGAGCTTTTTAATATAGCTGATCATTATAAGGACGCGGTCCCCTATAAATGGCCCGACAGCCAACCTCGCTTGAAGCAATTCCTTCGAGATCTCATATCTTGCGATACGAGATTGCTCTCCATATAAATCTTTGTTATGGAGGAAGATGGAAACTAAGTCCATCTTCTCGTGCTACCTCTGGTATACACCATCAACTGAGGCCAACACGAGGCACTTGACATTCGCACTGTCTTTTTCTGATGTCTTACGGATATCATTATCCGCGACGGTGGAATCTGGACCTGGGACGGTGGGAGCTTGAGTAGTAATGAGGTGGTCCGGCTTGTCATAGGTAATGGACATCTGGACAAAGATTTGCCAGTTAATATAATATAACTCGATCATTTTATTATCTAACTGTAACCTAAACTTGGTCACCTGGTTGCTGCAATTAGAAGAGAGAGAAGAAAACACTCAGCATAATACTCTTGCAAGTTTTTATTGGTATTTAATTTATCTAAACAGGATGACTCCCACTGTTTCTCGAATCCTTCCTCAAACCATAAAAGAAGAATTAGTCAGTATTAATCTCACTATACAATTCTTGCTTAACCGTTCGGCCAGGCTAGTGTCGGTACTTCGAAGGAGGTTTTACGATGCTTTCACGAAGTTTCTTAATTAAATAACCTCTTTCCCTGGAGGTGTAGCCCCGCTAACACTGTTCTAGACACCTACTTAGTTTATAGCATTGATCGTTAAGTAAAAAATCTCCCGAGGAGTAGCATATACTCACAGTAGGATCGGGATCTAAATACCATTGTGTGATAATCCTGAAGGAATCCTACCAACATTATCACACTCCAAATGGTATCAGCACTAGCAAATTTCAGTTTCCTTAGAAACTCCCGATATGGATTTTTGGCCCATGGTCTTTTGACCTTGACGAAGGCCAACATATCATAAGTCATATGTCAAGTTCTGCCCGTCATTGTCTAGGTTAATTTGAACCCACCCGTACATACCCTTGACGAAAGCCAAAATAGTAGTACGACTGTCCCAAACCAACGCATCTATCTATGTTACAGATGAATATCCAGCAGCTATCAGTCACTATGCCTTGGCGAAGGTCAAAATACATAGCTTGAATACTACTGAATATTCAACTGAAATGACGGAAGGCTATGGCTGGTTTTGGCGAAACCGTGAACGTAATGAACTTGATTTAATCGAAGGAACCTGATAGCTTTTAAAAGGAGTGGTTTAAGCTCCATATTTAAAAGTATGCTGTTTTGAAAAAACCGAGTGTTTTAAAAAGTGTTCCAATGATTCAGTTTTGATTTGTTTGCTTTGCATTAATAATGCAGTCCCATCATTTACACCTATCATTACAGAGAGAAACAAAAATATGGCGTACGCTTATGCCATCCGCATTCGCTACTGGGCCCCGTTTTACACCGTTAGGTTACTTAACTAACGCCAGAGCTGAGGGCGGGACTACCGCGGATGCAAAATATAAGAAATGTCTATTATATAGCATATATATAATAATCATTCGTTTCATGCAATAATAGGCATTCCAGATCACATATGAACATATTGGATATATACTAGGAATTCCGTGTTTCGTTTAAGCCTGTAACGAAAGACGGATTCCACGGTCGTGATGAATTGCCAAACCCTACCCCAGACCCCTATGGGTGCAGCAAACTACCCATCAAATTTCCGAAGTGAAGCAATCTCTCTCAGTAAAGTGAGTAGGCCACTTGGCACTTCAAAGAACCCGGTAGTTTGTGCACCCCACCTTAGGTCTATCCTAAGAGCAGAAAACAATAAAAGAAATAATACAACGGTGGCTACAATCTCAACCCAGATGTGCCCCGCAAAAATAATATTACATCAAATTACAATTTACGTAGAATGAAAGAAAGAAAACTCTCTTCTCATATTCCCCGGCTATTCATCATTGACGATCCAATAAAGTTCATATACACAAACTAACGGATATGTGCAACCCCAAGCTAACTGATGTATATCAATTAGCTGAAGTTTAAAAACACATATAAACAACACAGAAGATCCGATTGGCCAAGAACTTTAGAATTTCGATCGAAACATATTTTTCGTGTCTACCCCAAGTGCAAACTAGCACACCAAAAAATAATGGGTAGAAACTAAATATCCCAGAAAAAAGAACACCAAAAATAAGAAACAACAGAAGAAAACCGAGTTGAATCAGCCTTGACTCGGCGGCGGAACCGCGGTGAAACATACCGTTTCGCTGCGCTTCCGCGGCCGTCTTGGCGATTCATTGACTCGTTTTTCTGCAGTTTTCTGAGAATTCCCTGCATGCATTTTTCATACCTCTGAAATAATTTTTCTTGGAGTTTTAAAAAATCAACAGAAAGTCAGGGTATTGGTGTTTCGTTTTCTGGTTTTTCCGACGATCGAAATTATAACACTTGCTAACAAGCTAGTAAAGGTTTAGTAGGCTCTGATACCACTGTAAGTCGATGTCGTGCACCCCGCGGATTCACGGGGAGACGGAATATTTTAAAAACGATTTTTACAAAGCTCGCAAAACCGACTTGAACTCCAAGATCGATGCTAAACCCTAACTAGCTAACTGTTTTAAGGTTAACTACTAGAATAGAATGTTAAACCTCATGAAGTCATGTCCTTCGGGTCTTGTTGTTGCTGTCCTTACCCTCGTCATAGGCTCCATGAATCGTTTGGATCAGGCCTCCTCATCGGTCCTCTCATGTCAAAGACGATCCATCCGAAAGTCTGTAGATCGAGCTCCCACCTCAAATCTGAAGTAACTAGGGCACCTAATTCGCTATACTAGATGACCTAGATGGTGTAGAGAATATAAATGGAATTGTTTTGTCTCTCATAGTTTTAGGTTTCTCAACACATGAGACATGAAAGGCTAAAGGTAGAAAAAGAACAACTTGAGGGAAAAGCTAGTGAAGTGTTTGCATAGCAAAGAGAGTGAACTCTCTTGTGTAAATCTGAACCATCCTCTATTTTCAATAGAATAATCCTAATAGAAAATCAAGTATGGTTCATATTTCAACTTAGTGTGTCATTGCTTGAAAACCCTCCATGTGTCACCAAGAGCCATACTCTAAATTATGCAAAAATCCACCTCATTTTCTTCACCTCTTAATGTATTAAACATTTAACATAAAAATTTTAATATATAATATGAGGTGTCTTCTTCTAGAAGCATCTTTGAACAGATTACAAAAATGCCCCCTATCCGTATATACATACCCGTATTCGTATTCCGAAAAATACGAATACAAAAGAGACGAAAATAATCCATCAGTATAATACTAGGATCCAGTTTAAACCAAATCCCACTAGTATTATCTGCCCGAATTATCATCCGTGCACAAGTACACGTAAGTGATCGAACCCTGTCGTAAAACCATACGACCTTTACATCTTTTGCCCGATGCAGGGAAACCCTCTGTGTGGGACTCTAAAGACTCGATACTACGCTGGCAGTGGGTTTAACCACAAGCTGCAAGCGGTACTAGCTGCACGTAACGGCTACCTAGGTATATGTCGATAAGAAGACCGATGAGCAAACTCATCCGAACTCCTACTAAGCCTATCTGTGACAATCGCCATACAGTCCGGTCTGTTCATCTAAGAGTATCGCATATCGGGCCTAGGGGGCGGTAATCATCAGACCCCTAATAGTGCAATAAGTCGTGTCGGAGTGTAGCCCAAACCACCCTGAGAAACTACTGGAGAACCTACCAGTAAATCTCGCTTGTTTTGGCTAAGGACTTTGTGTAATGGCCTTCCGAACACAGCGCGATATCAATCCCAATACCGGAAGAGACGAATCCTATCTAACCGCCACTGCCTCCAAGTGCTTCGGGACTTCACCCAACTACTACCTGTTCGCACGACTCCTTTGAGCCGTGGTAGGGTAGTAATCTAAGAACAGTGAGAACACACTCGAGGTGAAATAGCAGTGTCAAGTCGATGGACTAAGCTGTACTCATGTCACCTGGGAACTGCTACCCGACAATAGGTATAATACTCACCTGCAATTCCCGATGAGATCTGTCCAGTGTACTCATAACCCAATGAGCACCTGCATACTATCTCTAGTATGACGTACTAATGGATGTGGGACAGACCATCTCCCCTATTGGGATGAGAAGCGTATATACTAGTCTACTCTGGAGTATCGATACCCCGTCTCGATGATCCTACAACTATAGACCTATATAAGGATGTGCTTATAGACTACCATGCCCCCACTAGTGTGACTGTCATCACAATACCGGTAATCAAGCAAAGATCCTAAGGGCTCTACCAATATGTATAAGCGATATGCTAAAAGAAACACATGCACATATTGATGTAGAAACAAACCAGGAAGCATACTACCATTTCAAGCAAGACTGTTACTATATCCGTGTATATCCCAAGCTTCCATTAAGTAATATACAAATCAGTATGATACAATAATGGCCTCTAGGGCATATATCACTAACAGTATCAAAATCCATTTTTTCACGTGTTCGTATTGGACTCGCAGTGCACCTCTCGTTTTCATAATAAACCCTTTAATTGTGGTGTTCCAATTAAGATAAGCATCAAAAAATCATTCTCTCACTACGCCCGGTTGTTCGCATTCTTGCAGAGAAGTTTCTTCTTATATAGGCCGGTATCCATTTCTCCCGTATACCATAAATTAATGAAAGTCATTTATGCCTACTAATTTGGTACTTTTCATGTAGCGCAGACTACTTATCTTCAAAATTCTCAACCGTCAAACTTTTATCTACACAAAGTTTGAATTCGTTTCGAAAACCGGTATACTGATGATATAAACTCTGCAATTTCTCCGAATACTTCTGACTAATGTGCCATAAGCAATAATGATGTCTTATATTTGAAAATACCTTGGCAATAATATTTGTCATAGCAAGATCTTGATCGGTGATAATAGATTGTGGTGCCTTATTATTTATCGCAATTAACTAATGCTGCAACAACCAGGTGAACGACTCTTCAGACTCATTACGCACTAACGCTAATCCGAATATTTGTAATTTAAAATGTTGATTAACACCGGTGAATGAGGCAAATGACATTTGATATTTGTTCTTTCAATACGTAGTATCAAAAGTGATTATATCACCGAAAGTTGTATAGGAAGCTTTTGAGCGTGCATTGACGAATAAGAGAGTTTCAATATGATTTTCTTCGTCATATTTTAGTACGCAAGTTAAATTAGGTCCTCTGCTTGAATGGTTTACAAATAAGCTTTGGTAGCTTGGGCGTCCGATACGTCCACAAATTGATGTCGACGTATTTTCTTTATTCACTCTTTATATCGTTTAGCCCATTACCAAGATTCTCTATCCGCCATAAGCTCGTCCTAGTATCATATTTGTTTGTTTTGGACCAACCCTACTATCCTTCAAATTATGGATTTGGTTTATATCAAAATTGGAAATACTTTTGTGATAAGGTAGGCATTGCATTATTGACTGCGATACAAATTCATGGTTGTGATCTCTCTCGTAAGAAGTTGCTCTCTATAGATCGTATTTTTTTAACGACAAACATACGAACTATGCAATTGGATCCAATATAATTACATCTTCGGAACTTCGTAAAAGATATTTTACATTTTACATCTTGCTTCAACTGTTTAGGTTTCTCAGCATTGTTACATTCATATAGTACAGATATAGCTTCTTTAATGTGAACTACACGCCGATTAGTACGGACTCTGATATAAAATCAACATATCATTTCTTCCACTAGTTGACGATATAAAATCAGCATTTTTTCCTTCAGAAGTTTCTAAATCGATAGGAATAATATTTTTTTCAAGCATTCATCTATATCTGTTTCCACTACTAACCCTTCGTCTTCTTCTTCATAATCTGGGATAGTTTAGGAATAGACTATATTACTCGACATGCCAGCATTTGTAAACTCAGAAGTCAAAATTTTACCACAAACAGCTTGAAAAACTTCAATGGTGAAGGAGTAGACATGCTCCGGCGGAAGCTAGGATTCCAAAATCAACATATCATTTCAAAAATCTTCGTTGTGGAAGCAACAGAGTGCTTTGCCAGTCTTGAGGGTATATGTATACTTAGAAGCAGAGTGATGTAGCATATGTAAACTTAGATGTCAAAAATTTACCAAAACTAGCTTGGAAGACTTCGATGAGGAAGAAGTAGACGTGCCATAGCTGGAGCTAGGGTTAAAAAATCAATAGATCATTTCGAAAACCTAAGCTAAGGAAGAAGCAGAGTGATCTGGCGGTCTCCACGGTAGAAATATCGACAGGTCATATATTTCTTAACCGGTAAAAAAATTGACTTAAGTCCAGATTTGATATTTATTTTAGCTGCATCTTTAAGAGAAGGTTAAATATGACCCGTTGGATTGTAATCGCTACTTAAAGTAACAGACATTTTTCACAGTCCAGATATGTTAGATAAATTCTATGCAACAAGTTGAGCCGTTGTATCAAGCCGCTACTTTAACAAGCGGTTTTTATCGAACGGATCATATTTAACCGCTACTTTAAGCAGGTAATATAATTTAATAAAATGAGGCACCGCCCGATCAGCTCTGCCATCTTTCAGCGGTTTAAGGGTAGGGATCGGAATTAAAGACGATTGTTGCAATGATTTGAATTGTGATTCTTCCTGAAATTCTTTTCGTTCGAGGATCGATCTCATCAGACCTTTTGCCACAACCACTTTGAGAAAACTTTTCTCAGGTAGAAGTAGACATGTTCAGGCGAAAGGTAGGGTTCCAAAATCGACATATCACTGCGAAAAATTTCGTTGAGAAAGAAGCAGAGTGCTCTGGTGGAAGATAGGATTCCAAAATCGAGAGATCGCTACAAAAATTTTGTTTGAGAATGAAACAGAGTGCTCTGGTGATTTTTAGGGTTCGAAAATAGAAAATTGATATATTCCTCAACCACCAAATTTTTTTACCAAAGTAGCAGTGTAATATTAGTTTTAAACCGCTAATTGAAACGGCGGTTAAATATGAACCGTTGGATCTTTTTAAAGTAGCGGTCGAATCTGCACGATCCAAATTAGTTAGGTAAAATATGTTTTGATATTAACTGTTACTTTAGGTAGCGGTAAGATAATGACTATTGAATTTTATCCGCTAGTTATATAAAATGTCGAGATTGAAGGATTCAGATTTGTTGGATAATTTTTTTTAATCCAGCGTTGACTTGGCGTATTAGGGAACCCTTTGAATAATGCCATTGAGGCTCAAGCGTCACCTGGTTTGAATATATTTGTCCATTTCATGTGCAATTATTGCCGCATTTATGGAGAGCGGGCACAATCTCGAACAAACCCCCAATAAAATTTTGTCCAGATTATCTATTATTATATATACTGTCGTTTTCAATTGAAAGTAAATAATTTTGCTTAAAACAACAAATCAAAACTTATACTTAATATTATTAAAATGACTAATCAAAAGACAATGAGGATTAGACCCACAATCTCTTGGTAGGCAACCATACGCAACCAGAGCAACAACATTTTTATGTTCTTTTAATAAACCCAATATACATAATATGCATCCATAACACTGTACTGCATCCATAGATTGAAACTGAGATTATTTTTTTCCCGTAAAATCTCAGAGGGGGCAAATGCCCCTCGCCCCTCCCCGAGTTCAATTCAACATGGGTCTATCTTTCTTTTTAATGTCCGGGTGTATAACACCCAGTGGAATAATTTATCTGATAACTTCCACCATTAATTATTAAGAACGTCCGAAATTTGGGGTGGGGTCCAGTCCGACCACACGGAGGGCCCCACACATTAAGTGTTCACCTTGTTTGGAGCTCACAAAAGAGCAGCCAACGGCAACGGACGTCCACAAAATGTTTGAGTAGCCACAATTCCAGCTCCCATGTAAACTAACGGTCGTAGATGCTCTGCCGTTATTCTCGCCGTCCTCGTTTACATTATTACAATATTTTCTGCATGTCTTTATTTGATAATTTTGTTGCATTTTCTCTATGAAGCAAATTTGGTCAGTATCACTATATATATATATATATATATATATATATATATGAGGCTCCAAGAAGTCCTAAAGACTTTATTCTACTTGTTTTTAAGCCTAAACAAATAATTTGGTGCTACAATTTCACATACGAGTTTGAAATTTGCCATGAGAGAACAAAAATTGGATTTGATGATATATATGGAAAAATGTTTTTCAGTTGGCTTATATGAAAATAATTTTGTAATTTAATATGATTTGAATTTTTTATAAACTAGATAATATTTTGGCCGAGTTGAGAGCTAAGACATGATATTCAAGCCTTCCCGAATTAAGCAATGACCTTATCTAAAACCGATATTGAACTTTTTTTAATTTAGAAAAAAGGTTAATTACAAAAAACATCCTATAGTTTATCCCGGATAGCACTTATACCTCCTCAATTATTTAATCGAACACAAATGTATACATCTCGCCTCATAACTAAAACCTCTAAAACCAATCAAATCCAACTGTTAACAACGCAAATGATTGTGTAATTTAAAGTGGAAATTTGAGTGTTTTTTTGTAGGGTTTTGATCCATGAAAGTAGCCTAAAGAGGTGGGTGTTTGTGTCATCAATTACTTGAGTGGGTGTTTTTTTTTTGTGACATAAATTATTTGAGTGGGTATCGGAATAACCTAAGACTGCAATTAAAAAAATGAAAATGAACGGGTTTACATGAATGTTTCCCTTAGTTCTTCCTAAACTTGGATTTTCATTCTAAGAAGATGTTTAATCCTAATTTGGAAATAAAAGCTAAACGTTGTCTTCAGTTTCTAGATATCATGCGAGTGAGCTCTAATCAAATCTTCACGTGCACTGATTATATATCAACCGCATGGAAAAAGAAACAAAGAAGATAATATTGAAATTAAGTAGATATCATATAGGTATTAAATACCTTATAAATTTATATAATTCATGAAATCTTCTACTTGAATTGTTTTATCATAGAATTGTGATGGATTTTACTTTCAAAAAAGAAGTTATATAGATTGAAATACTATCAATTTTTGGTAGGAAAAGACAAAACTTTATAATCTACTATTTTTTTCTTCTCCAATTAATTAATAAATCTAAAATAAAAAAAAAGTTGAAAACGGCAACGACGTAATTTCCCTTCTGAGCGGTGCATTTTAGCAGCTAAACAGAATATTGCGTCACTGGTGACGTCGTCAGCAGGTGATTTCACAGCGGACGCCTCGCTCGCTCGTCTATAAATTGCCAGGCGGTTCTGCATCAGAGGAACAAACTCTTTTTCTCTCTCTCTCTCATCGATCAGTTTCTCTCTCTAGAGCTTCTCTTTCTCTCTCCTCTCAGTTTCTCCCTCATCGCGAGCAAGCAAGAAGATGACGGCGGCAATGGAGAGTGCAGGGACGAAGGCGATCGGATGGGCGGCGAGGGACAGCTCCGGCGAGCTCTCCCCCTTCACTTTCTCTCGAAGGTATGATCAACGATCATCAGATCGTTCGATCGATCGATCTTGCCGAGATCTCGCCATTGGTTTCTCTTTTTAATTTTCCCGCCGTTTTCTTCATTTCATCAAGATCGATCTATAAGACATCAAAAGCCCTTTTTCCTTTTCTTTTGGATTTGTTTCTAATTTTGGTCTAAATCACAAGAAATTATCATTTTCCCGCTTATTGTAGAATCTTTTGTGAATTTAATTTATTTAATTATATAATTTGTGTGATGCAATCGATGGTCATGACATCTTTGTGAAGAAATCATTTCGGTTTCGTTTTTTTCCCCCTTCCGATGACTTGTTTATGATCGATTGTTCGTTAGTTATTTATGATTAAGTTCTTACCACAACATTTTCATTAGTTGCGTTCTCTGTTAGCATGCAAGTTATGATTCAGAGGCAATAACTCATCATAGTAATTTACTCTGTTTTATTTTTTAAAATAATTGTTTTGTTATTTTTTGGGTTGCAGGAAAAATGGGGACGACGATGTGACCTTGAAGATACTCTACTGCGGAATATGCCACTCCGATCTTCACAGCATCAAGAACGAGTGGCATAATACCGTCTACCCAATCGTCGCAGGGTATATATTTCACTGATTTGAAACACCACGATCCATGAATTTTCAGTATTTTTCAAATAAATATCATAAACTTTGCAAGTTATCGTTACTAGGATGAAATTAGTTAAATGTAAACAAATGCCGGATATGGTTAGTTTGATGTTAAATCTTAAATCGCTGAAATTACATGGTCTTTATTTGCAATTTTTCAATTTCATGGTTTTTATCCGCATACAAAGTTTATGATATATATTTATTAATGCTGAAAGATCATGATATCTTACATGAAATTTAGTAACCTATTACTCAAGTCCCAAACTATATCACTTGGGGAGAGTTATTTACGTTGATGATGTTGTTGTGTGATTGCAATGCTGGAAGTAATACCATAAGTGAAGTAAGCTGCGAATAGCCACCTCAATTTTCATGTAAAAAGAGAGTTTAGCTTTGTACACCTCTTCATCATGTCATGGCTAATAGCTATTATATATAAGTTCATGGTAGTTATCTGCAAAATACTAGAAGTTCATGGTATATGCCTCTTACCTTTTAACTTAAAGCCCAAAAAAGTTCCAAATCCCTTTAAACTCTACAGACATGAAATCGTGGGAGTTGTCACCGAAGTCGGCTGCAACGTGACCAAGTTCAAAACTGGAGACAAGGTCGGAATCGGATGCATGGTCAACTCATGCCGCTCCTGCGAGAGCTGCACCAACCACCTTGAGAATTACTGCCCCAAAATGATATTTACTTACAATTCCACCGATACCGATGGCACCATGACCTATGGTGGCTACTCGAACACAATTGTAGCCAATGAGCATTTTATAGTTAAGATCCCAGAGAACTTGCCATTGGATAAGTGTGCGCCTTTGCTGTGTGCTGGGATCACGGTGTATAGCCCTATGAAGAACTTTGGGCTTGATGTGCCAGGGAAGCATATTGGGGTTGTCGGGCTCGGTGGGCTTGGGCACGTCGCGGTTAAGTTTGGAAAGGCGTTTGGGATGAAGGTGACAGTGATTAGCTCGTCCCCAAAGAAGCAGAAGGAGGCGGTTGAGCGGTTGGGGGCAGATGCATTTCTAGTTAGCAGCAAACCTGAAGAGATGCAGGTAATATTACAATTAATGTCGATTAATCAAGCTAATCAGTGTTTTGTTAACTGCATAGAACCCTCTTGTAGTTTATACCCCGAGTGATGCATTAGTGTAAATATGCCCTCCGGTCGGAGGCCAAAATCTTTTGTTTTTTAAATGCTCAAATTCTGTTCTAAACAACATCATAAACATGTTCTAGATTTAAATTAGACAATCGTTGCATTTATAATATGCATCGCTCGAGGAGAAACTTATCAAATGATACTAACCCAATTACTGTTTTATTTTTGTAAAACTGAAACTGAATGCTTGCAATTTGGATACTCTGTAGATTAAAAACCATATTATGGTTTATGCTGCAGATAATACATAGCTACGAAAAAAGTAGCCTTTTGAGTTGACACTTGCTTTATGGAGAAGTAAAGTCTTTGTTTTTTATATATGGCGAGAAGTTTAAACTGTATTTTTCTTGGATTTTATTTGGGTTGCCTTAGAGACGAACAAACTTATGTGAAACCAGTGAAAACAGAGGACAATAATATCATTGTACTCTTCTTCAGAGAAAGCAATTCTACAATGATCTTTTTATACTATTTACATTGATGTGCAATTTATATATGTTTCACTAGCCTACGATTTAAGCGGTAGATGGAGAAAAAAGTTGACACTCCTTGATACGGGTAGGATATATAGAGGATTTAACAGACCCGATGTTTTTTTTCTTTTGTGTTTTCACATAAATACCATGACTCTGCTACTAAATATTTTTCTTTTCATCAATTCGACTCAATTTGTTATGTTATTAGGCTGCGATGGGCACAATGGATGGCATCATCAACACTGTCTCTGCAGTCCACGCCCTGACGCCACTGATAATGTTGCTGAAGCCCCACGGCAAAATGATTATGGTCGGTGCACCAGAGAAGCCTTTGGACCTCCCGGTCTTTCCTTTGATCATGGGTAATTAGTTACTTGACTAAGTTACACTAAACTACCATTAACTATCGTTGTTTTTTCAGTTAACTATATTAAATTTTTTAATTACGGTAGAATTGTAACAGTTGACTGAAAAATTACTATCTAAAAGGTTGGCTGAGTGTAATTTCGCCAATCTGAAATCTATCCAAATTTCATCCTTGTTTTTGATGTGACCTCTGATTAGAGCAAGTTGATTATTTATAATGAAATGCTGTTTATTGAGTTTAATTAGCTGGGAGGATTCTCGCTGGGAGTTGCATAGGAGGAATGAAGGACACACAAGAGATGATTGACTTCGCAGGGAAGCACAACATAACTGCAGACATTGAGCTGATCCCGGTGGATTATGTGAACAAAGCCATGGAGAGGCTGGCCAAGGCTGATGTTAGATACCGCTTCGTGATCGATGTGGCCAACACTTTGAACGCTGCTTAATTCTACGGAGCTGCTGAATATCTTGGAGAGCCAATGTTATAGTGTTTGAGATTTCCTATTACAGTCTCGGTATAGTTTGAGTTTGTCTCTTTGTTGGATGAAGTACTTTGAATATGGTTTCCCCCCCTTATTTTTCTTGCCTTTTTGTAGAAAAGGCCAATTCTGTTGTTGTTGTTCGTTGTTGCATGATAGGTTTTTGTTTGTGAAGAAGAAAGAAATCTAAATGTGCTCGGTTGCATAATATGTTATAATTTTTCTTTCCTTCTCTTCATATAATTAAATAATCGTTGAATTTCAAGTCCAATTTAATTTTATCTTTTAAATTATTAAATTCATGGAATTCCTATGTTGTGTTGCAATTTGGGGTGTAAAATTCATAAACAATGGAGGATTCTTATTGATTCTGCTGCGAAGGATATTGACTTTGTGGAAAAAGATCCCTAAGATTTCTTCAGTGTAGGTTCTTGACGGTCTGGAGAGGTGTATGAAAAGGGGCAGTTTAAAACTTAAAATTTGTTTGGCTTGAGAATAAATTACAATTCATCAAATTCTAATAAATAAAAAATTAATGGGCAATAATTCACCAAGAAAATGAAATTTCTCGATTCCAAACCAACAAAACATTGCTAAAATTCACGAATTACCATGACATAATAATGAACAACGTCAATTTGAAAGTCTTATATGCAAGCTACCATAAAAGCTTTAGAAATTGATACATACACAAACAAAAAGCAGGAAAATAAATTGAGGGTAAAATTACCATGAAATACCCTGAACCTTTTTGATTACAGGGATTTTACAATTATAATAAAAAGCTTCAAGGGAGTTTAGTGAAAGACATCGCCTTATGACCCGAAACCAGCCTCATCTCTGGCGCAGAGCTCGGAAACATCACGTTCAACTTATGCATCAAAACCTCACTCTTCGTTGGCACCTCATTAAGCAAAAACTGCTGCACTACCGGCTTCTTAAACCATTCAAGCACTGAATCCCCCGGCGCCCTGAGCACCACTTTACTCACCTCAAACGGGGACTCCACCTCACCCAAAACCCTAGCCGCCACCATCTTTAGCGTGGATCCTGTCACCAGCTTTATCCTACGCGGCACCACCCCATAATACAGCATCCTCTTCCTAAACCTATGCAATGTGTGCACCACTGCCACCAACGCGGCCCCCACCGATAAATTTCTGATATCTAAAGACCAAGCAATGTGTTGATCGAAAACTATAGCCTTAGGGAATAGCTTGTTTTCATATGCAACTTTCCAAACACACCTTGCTCGATTCATCTGACCCATTAGCACTAAGTAGTTTAAGAGGACGTTTACGAAGTACCTCGCAGCACTCTCTTCGATATCGTAATCAATCGATTGGAAGAACTCTCTTACGAAGGAGAGCACAGGCTTTTTTCTCTGTTCAGGCCCAGTGAATAGCCCGCACATGAATTCGTGCGCCATGTGCTTTGTTGCACTCATAATGTCCATTATGGCACGCTCGTTCCTCTCGTCTTGGCATCGAACCAAATGGGCGAGGATCGAAGTGTAGAGTATCAGATCAACCTTTGCAGCAGAGCTCACATAGGTTTCTAGAAGCGGGCGGGCAGAATCATATAGCCCTGCTTTCATGCACGACTCAAACAATTGTCTGACAATGAAATTGTTTGTTCGAATCCCCGCCGAGCCCATGAATCTTAGCCATTTCAATGCCAGCCCCGTCGAGCCATCCTTGATATAAATCATCAACACGTCGCTTGCATTCACATCCACCGAAAACCCATTAGCCTTCATCTCAAGCAAAATCTTCGCCGCCAAATCCAGCAACTTCTTATTAGCGAGAACACTCAATAGAGAAGTGTAAATGCTCATCCCGAGCCTAAAACCCGCATTATTCATCGAGTTATAAAGCCTCATCGCACTATCCACATGCCCTGCGGCCGAATGCATCTCGATAAGGCACGAATAAGTGGAAGGCGTCGGCAAGAACCCCGCCTTCTCCATCTCATTGAAAAGACTCGACGCAGATTCAAGCCTCCCAGACTTGGCATGAGCTTCAACGATCAAAGTGTAAAGCCCGAAATTCGGCCTAAACCCTAAACCCTTCATCTCATCCCACAAGCTTTTCCCCGCATCGAGCTTCCCAGCTTTCACCAAAGATTCGATCATCGAAACGTACATTGCGACATTCGGCTTGTACCCGACTGCCTGCATCTCTCGATAAACCCCGACCGCCGCATCCAATCTCCCGGCTTTTCCCAAACAATCAACAAGTGCCGAATAAATCTGAATCCCCGGCCGGCCGCTTCTCTTCTTCAACTCATCAAACAGCTTGAGGGAGCCGTCGATCCTCCCCGATTTCGCCAGTGCCGGAATCATCATCTCGTAAGTGCTGGACTCAAGCTCGCAGCAATCACAGCCTTCGTAAATCTCAAACGCTTTGTAATAAAGTCCTTTCGACAAGAACATGGTGATGAGCGAATCATAGGTTTTTGGATCGAATTTCGTAAAGCTCGCATCTTTGAGCTTCTTGAAGCAGCAGAAGAAGCAGCAGAAGGCGACCTCCAGACTGGACGCCTGCGAGAGGAGCTGTATGGCGAGGTTGGAGGAGACCGGGAACTCATCAGGGTTGGGGACGACGTCAGAGTCGAAGAGGGAGAGGACGGAGTCGAGGTCGGGGTCGGAGGAGAGGCGCCGGAGGAGGAGGGAGAGGAGGTCAAGTATGCTCCACACTTAGAATATAAGCTAAATTGCCTGAAAATTCTCACTTTTGCTTAAATACAATACCACCTTTTCTCACAAGAAATGCACACTGCCCTCCCATGTCACTAATATTTTCCATGTCAGCATCTATTTATGCTGAAACAACAAATAATTTTCTGCCATTTTTCACTTCTGTCAATTTTCACCAACATCGCATATTAAAGCAAGCTACATACCACTACTAGGGTAGAGCAGCAGAATTTTAAGAATCCTACTGAAGTTGAAACGAGAACCACAACTACAATAAGCTTCTTCTATTATGGCATGAAAATTCCCCAACTGTTTTACTTGATCAGCCATCCTAATTTACCTTGTATAGTTTTTTGTTTGCAATTTAGCCTATAATATTATTGTTTGCAAGAGAGAAAAGCTCTGTTGTCATCCCTGCGTATGCATATGAGCATATGTACCTAGTTATGTAACTGTCCTATTATCCAGTATCGAGTCATCAAATTACAAAACTCTCATGAACATGGTACCGAAAAAACATATAGCAAGAGGGTAACATCTTGCCTACCTATTTGCAAACGCGATTGGACATCCATTTGAATGAAATAAAAGTGCAGCAATAAACTTACCTGGCCAGTTTCATCATGCACCTGATATTTTCCCAGTGACAATCTTCTTTCTTCCTGTGCATGTGTGGAAAAATACAAATAGTAAATATTCCAAGAATTTAATCAACTATGGAAAATATAGACAGAAGGCACTATGCTTGGAACACTAACCATACACATTGCCTCATCATCCCAAACTAAGTAGACCTCATTAGCGGTCGGCTGAGATGCGGGTTTGCTCGAGATTACGGGTGGAGGGCCAATCTTCTTTCTTCCTCGTTATGTGTGTTGGGGGTAGGGGTGGATATGTTGGGAGGTGATATGCATTAATAGACAGAAATGTATTACAAATACTAATAACACAGTTTACCATACAGACTCAATCTGATTAGCAAACTCCAACCGGCTTGGGTATTACAATGTTATCAATTGTTTTAGACACGCTCATCTAAATTGCAGCAGCGAAAAAGGTTTGGTGCCATAAACGCGTTGTGAATGAATTTCATTGCTAATCTCCTCCAAAGACATTTAAGATATTTATGGTAGCCATACGCATCAAATCTGATGACTCTGCAAAGACCAGCGACTTCGGGTATTACAATGTTATCAATGGTTTCAATCTATATTGCCGGAAGTGAAGAAAAGGTTTTTGGTAACCAATAATGCTGCTATTTATTGTTTAGTGTTAGGTTTGGAAAGCGACGATGCAACCGATATATATTAGGTGAGCAATTGGGACACCAATGACGCTGATGTTTGATAAAAATCTTTAGTTCTTGGTTCAAAATCACATCAAATCTGATGACTGCAAAGACCAGCGACTTCGGGTAGGAATTGGTACTGAGAGAGGCAGAAACCAAGGCTGTGGCCCACGAGCAACAGGCCAACTTGGAGGTGGAACTCCCAAAGGAGCTCCATTGTACCTGATCAAGGAACAAAAAATCAATTTATAAACTGCATTTCAGTAAAACTAGAAACATATATTCTCCTATCTACTTTCATATAGTATATTTTTCCATGGCAAATAGAATAATTCCCTACAGGAAATGAATTATATAAAAATCTCATCTCAGACCAATGAGCAATAGCTCAGTTGGTATGGGCACTTCCCCTATTGGGAAGAGTGCAGGGTTTGAACCCCAGAAACCCGAAGTGGGGCAGTGGCCACAAATTAACGCTTTCGGGGCGAATTCATGGGTCCCCTCTTTGCGTGCGCACGCGCGCTTTTGTGTGGTGTGCATGGGTGTGTTGCTTACGGAACGCTGTCAAAAAAAATCCCATCTCGGGAGAACAATGGAGAATAAAGGTCAGGAGTAAAATTCCCCTCCTATGGCGGTCAAAAGTTTCCTGCACCACCTTATTGGAAAATCAGGACCATCCATCTTTATCTTCTTATGTACAACATATATACACAATTTCCAATGGCCCAGCTTGATCCTTGTTGGAATAATTTAAACTATATTGATACTAGGAAACACCGTACCATGATACTTGGGTATCAAATTATTGCAATCCCTATATAAAGAAACCTTTAGTCACTTAATAAAATATCTCTATCCTCTCTTTTAACTTTAAGATGGTATCAGAGCATCAAAAAGAAGTGCATCAAGACCTCAACAATACATCTGAGAGAAGCAGGCTACAAGCATAAAAAAAAGTGCCTCTGAGAGACCTAGCTCTACAAGTGTTGTGCAATCCACGTGACAACCACACCAAAAAAAGTGATGGTTGCACGTGAAGGGGAGAGTCGCGACCCGCTTCTCAAAATATGGAAAACAAGGGGTGGCTAGACCAGCCATGCTCCTACGGTCAGGGAATAATCCCGCCGTAGTCACACTTCGGCTTCTAGCATTTCATGGTAGTCAGTAAACAGTATTAGAGTAAAGGAAAATCACTGTACATAACTTTATTACATTGCAATAAAAGAATTCAAAATACATTTATTTTGCAGAATAAATACTAACCAACGAAATACAAAGTGCTTAAAGCAAAAGAAATGGCGATGATATTGCAGTCTAGACCTTCGCGATCTCGAATGGCAGGTCCTACTCCTGGACTAGGTCCACTTCGTCCTCTAAGCATGAACACTCATGTCGTCAGGACGATACATATAGCAATAAATATATATATGATGGGTACAATGCGATTAAACATGAAGGGTGCAACAGAATACAAAGCATGCGAATAATAAACATCATTTGAATATGAACAGTGCGATATAAGTATCATGTCAGTAAGCTAGGCAATGTGTATGTCACTACTTATCGGTCACTAAGTTAATGAAATCAATTGGCGGAAAGGATGTTCGTGTTTAACAAAGGTCTCGTGCATGTCCGAGACTACGGTCCACTGTTGCCCGAGACATAACCCTGCAGCCGTGCCGCTAGGCCCACGACCTAATGTGTGTGTGTAGCGAATGATCATCCTCTAAATCACTGTACCTCGCTAAATACGAGTTCAATTCCATCTTGATTTTCCCATTCCCCGGGTTATAGTATGAATTCAAGTATTAGATAGGTTGTGAACAAATACGTATCGCTTTCACTTATAATCGCATTTTCACTTATCAATGTCACTTTCATATTTGTCACAACCTAATCACTAACACTTACATATCGACAATGCAAAACAGTCGCTAGGTTTCAATATAAACAATCAATATGCAGCAAGTATGAAGCAAGCACACAAATAGGCAAAAATGCACTGATCAGACATTCACTATATTTTGACAGCCAACGCCATATAACTTGCACAATTTACTATAAAACACGCGTATAAAATCAACCAAAACAATATAAAAGGCGTACGAAGTACACTTGATTATCCAAGAAATAAAATTAATCTCATGTCAAACGGAACTCATGTTAGGAACTTATCATCATTTTAAATTTGTGATAGATCGCTGGAATTCCAGTTTCAGAACTGAAAGTCCAACTTCGTGCGCAGTTTACTAGGGATCGTGTTCAGTTTCTGGTGTCGCCCCAGTAGAATAAAATATAGTTCTATCTGTTAGGTTTCCAACGCATCAAGCGTATTATCGATAGCCTTCCTGTACTAGAAGTTACGTCCTGTTTAATGTGACGGTGTAAAAAATGTCAATGCAGAAACTGCAGAACACATCGACATTCTAAAATACAAACTAAATATCAAACAACTGTGAAACTGCACGGGACCAGATTCATGTATTAGCTAACTAAATTATCTACGCGACTATATGGGGCTCCGCACATTTTCAATTTCAAGTAAGGACGTGCAGGTATTCAAATTCAGGTATCCTCGTGAAATGCTGCGCCGGACTGCAGTCCAGTGCCGCATTCGCAGCCAAATATCATTACAGTAATCTATAAATGTCGAGAAATAAACTATGGATGGTTCTAAATTATCGAGTCGGCTTCGATATGAGCCGTAGAACATTACATTCCAAACTGTATTGAATTTACAATGATTTTAATAAGATAACATGCGCGGTAAAATTCAGATTTGGTGTCGCCTTTAAGGGCGACTTTACATGATTATAAACATGCTATTTTGCATCCAGATTTCAACACGTTATTCGTAATCGATAAAGGGCTCTAACTATCGCAGGTTCCGCCGTAACAAGTTTTGGTTTAAAGTTCGCATCAAACAGTAGGGTAGCGTTTGGTAATGGGTTTAAAGTTAGGATTAATAATTAAATAAAATAATAAAAGTAATAAAAAATCTAAAATGTGCAAAAAAATCTAGGAAACTCTGAAGAAAATACGGAAAAATATATACGAGAACCAGGGATTTACATCATACCTTCCTTATTCGTCCTCGAAATTAAAGAATGAAAACAATGGAACAACACTACACAAACAGGTACGAAAAACGTGCATGGATGTCCTCGCGTTTCCAGGTAGACTCCCCTGAAGAACGACCACCACAAGAAACTCGAACTAAGAGAATAACTTTGTTCTTCAGCACTTTTTCCCGATGATCTAGAATGGTGATAGGCTGCTCCTCGTAAGACAGATCAATCCCCAACGTTAACTCCGAATGGTCCAAGATATGGCTGTCATCCCGAAAATAGCGCCTCAACTGAGATACATAGAAAGTATTGTGCACACCAACTAGCGATGGAGGCAAGGTAAGTCGATAAGCCACCTCTCCTACTCGCTCCAGTACCTCAAAAGGTCCGATGAATCGGGGACTGAGTTTTCCCCGACTACCAAACCTGATCACTCCCCGAGTGAGCGATATCTTCAGAAACACGTGGCCACCAATAACAAACTCTAACGACCTTCTGCAGGCATCTGCCCAACTCTTCTGTCGGTCCTGAGTCGTCTTGATCCATTGCCTGATCATCTGAACTTTGCTCACTGTGTGCTACACTATAAGCTCAGGGCCCAACAACCTTCGTTCACCCACGTCATTATAACAAAGAGGGGGCCGACACTTCCGTCCATACAGAGACTCGAGCGGTGCCATATGGATGCTAGCTTGGTAGCTGTTGTCATACGAAAACTCCACCAGATGGAGATGATCCTCCCAAGAACCCTGAAAGTCAAGCATGCATGCCCTCAACATATCCTCGAGCGTTTGGATAGTACGCTCGGATTACCCATCCGTCTGTGGATGATAGTCCGTGCTGAACTTGAGACGCGTGTCCAAACTCTCCTGCAGGTTCTTCTAAAAATGGGAAATGAACCTGGTGTCTCGATCAGACACGGTACTAACGGACACCCGGTGTAGTCTCCCAATCTCCTGCATATATTTCTCCGCGAGCGACTCCGTCGATTGTCCGACTCGAAAGGGTATGAAATGCGCTGCCTTCGTAAAACGATCAACAATAACCCAGACAACATTATTGCCCCTCAGGATTTGAGGTAGTGCCGTCACAAAATCCATCGTGATGTGCTCCCATTTCCACTATGGCATTGTAACCGGCTGCAACAACCCAGCTATTCTCTGATACTCGGCTTTCATCTGTTGGCATACCAGACACTTAGAGACAAAAAGAGCAATCTTCCTCTTCATCCCGTTCCACCAGAAGTGCTACCTCGGGTCTCTGTACATCTTGGTGCCATCTGGGTGCACCGAGTAAGCGGAACTATGTGCCTCAGCTAGAACTTCATCCCGAATACCCCTTTGGAACACACAGCCCGCTGCCATATCTCAGAGAACCATCTTCATGAATCTGCAAATCCGTCCTCAAACCAGCCTCAACTAACCTTCTGAATTTCTGCAACTGAGAGTCTCTAGCCTGTGCAGCTTTGATGCGATCTATAAGCGTTAATTGAACCTACAACTGCCAGAGCTGTCCGGGCACACCCGGAATAACTACTTCCAACTCGAGTCTCTGAAGGTCATCGAGAATCCCTTTCTGACAAGTCAGCAACGCGGCTGACGGCCTGCGACTGAGAGTATCAGGAACGACGTTCACCTTCCCTGGATGATATTGTAGATCAATATCGTAGTCTGCTATCAACTCCAACCATATGTGTTGTCTCATATTCAGCTCTTTCTGAGTGAACACGTATTTCAAACTTTTGTGATCCGTGTACACCTCCACTCTTTCGCCTAGCAAGTAATGCCTCCAAATCTTTAAGGCTAACACAACAGCCGCTAACTCCAGGTCGTCGTGGGGTAGTTCTCGTGAGTTTTCAGCTGATGAGAGGCGTAAACCACCACTCGACCATGCTGCATTAATACACAACCCAAACCTTTTCCCGACGCATCACTATGAACAACCAAGCCACCTAAGTTGTCTGGCACAGTCAGGATTGGGGCCGTGGTTAACTTTAGTTTCAACAGCTCGAACGCCTGGGTGCATTTCTCCGACCAAACATACGGCATCTCTTTCCGTGTGAGCTTCGTCAAGGGTTCTGCTACTCTGGCAAAATCTTGGACAAACTGTCGATAATACCCAGCCAATCCCAAGAAGCTTCTCATCTCAACAACTGATTTCGGTTTCGGCCAGTCTTTGATAGATTCGATCTTCGCCGGACCCACTGAAATGCCGTCACTCGAAATGACATGCCCCAGAAATTGCACTTTATCGAGCCAAAACTCGCACTTGCTTAGCTTAGCATAGAGCTTCTCCTCCCGTAGAACCTGCAATACAATTCATAGGTGCTTGGTATGCTCCTCTCGACTTCTAGAATAGACTAGAATGTCGTCGATGAATACGACAACAAACTGATCCAAGTACTTGGAGAAAATCCTATTCATCAAGTCCATAAATATGTCCAGTGCATTGGTAACACCGAACGACATCACAAGAAACTTATAGTGGCCATATCGGGTTCGGAAAGCCGTCTTGCATACATCCTCTATCTTGACCCTGATTTGGTGATATCCTGACCGAAGGTCTAGTTTAGAGAATACCCGGGCACCACCCAGCTGGTCAAACAAGTCATCGATGCGGAGGATGGGATACTTGTTCTTCATGGTCATCCCGTTCAATTCTCGGTAGTCAATGCACATGCGCAAGGAACTGTCTTTCTTCTTAACCAGTAACACCGGAGCACGCCACGGGGAGGCACTTGAACGGATAAATCCATTGTCTAAAAGATCTTTTATCTGCTTCTTTAACTCTGCCAACTCAACTGGCATCATCCTGTAAGAAGACTTGGAAACTGGCGCCGTCCCTGGGATCAGGTTAATCGAGAAGCCCAATATACGAAACGGGGGCAAACTAGGTAGATCTTCAGGGAACACATCAAGAAAATCTCGAACAACCTCTGGGGCTAGACTCTCATCAATCTCCATAGCCGTCAACACTTTTGGCTTGTCTCTAAACTTGACTGGCTCCAAAGACTCGCTTCCGCCTTTAAAAACAAACTCGGGATGATTGGGAATACGGAAAGTCGCTTTCTTAGCTCGTCAATCGATGATCGCATGGAAGATATTCATCCAATCCATCCCGAGAATTGCGTCATAGCTGCCCGTCCCGATTAAAAGGAAATTCACATAAAATTCCCTGCCGCATACTATCACCGAACATAACCTACACTTTTGGTTGGACACAATAATTTCGTTACCCGTATGTATCTCCCATACCCTTGGTCAACGGCTTGTGAGGTATAGAGTGTGTCAACAAACCACGTAGAAATAAAACAATGCGAAGCACCCGAATAAAAAAAACTCTAGCTGGTAAAGAATAAATAAGGACGGTACCTGTAACTACTTCTCCAAAAGCTTCTGCCTGCTCGGCGGACAGGGTGAAATCCCGCCCTTGATTCTGACACGTACCAGTCTGCCTCTGATCGAATAATTGATGCTGGGATACCCGAAGTGGACCCCTTTGAGCAGAAGTGTCGTACAACTGTTGATGTTGCTCGAACCCTCCCTATAGCTCAGATCTCTGGGGACATCCGCTGACCCTATGCTCGCTTGATCAGCAAAGCAGACACTGCCCCTTGGCTCTGCGTCAATCTCTCTGCATGTGTCCAGGCCTCTGACAATAATCGCAAAACAGGACTGTAGGGTGTTTTTCGTCACCCCATTGAGATGGGAATACGCGTGCGCTTGTCAGGTGTACTACAGATTTTCCCTGCCTAGGGTAGGTCGGGGTTTAATGATTGTGGGGATCCGAATCTCCAACAGCCGCGGACTAAGCTGCCGTTAATTACCCCTCACCTTTGGAGCGAGAGAACCTCCGATTGACGGGTTAAACTGGTCATGCGAACTCAATGTGCAGTGTGCGTGTGATGTGTTTTGAAATAGGGTTTTGGGTATATCGGGAGCCACGCAGAGTTTTTACGGGGGTCCTGCTACCCGGATAGCGGGCTTCAAGGGGGCTAGCAGCGCCCCGTTAGAAATTTTTTTCTAACAGGGACAGTGTCGTGAAGTATGTGTGTGTGTAAATATGTATACATATGTATATATATATATATATATGTATGTACATAAAAAGAGGGGGACTCTAAAGACTCGACACTACGCTGGTAGCGGGTTTAACCATAAGCCGCAAGCGGTACTAGCTGCACGTAAGGGCTACCTAGGTATATGTCGATAAGAAGACCGATGAGCAAACTCATCCGAACTCCTATTAAGCTTATCTGTGACAATCGCCGTACAGTCCGGTCTGTTTGCCTAAGAGTATCGCATATCGGGCCTGGGGGCGGTAATCATTAGACCCCTAATAGTGCAATAAGTCGTGTCGGAGTGTAGCTCAAAACACACTGAGAAACTACTGGAGTACCTACCAGTAAATCTCGCTTGCCTTGGATAAGGACTTTGTGTAATGGCCTTCCGAACACAGCGCGATATCAATCCCCAATACCGGGAGAGACGAATCCTATCTAACCGCCACTGCCTCCAAGTGCTTCGGGACTTCACCCAACCACTACCTGTTCGCACGACTCCTTTGATCCGTGGTAGGTAGTAATCTAAGAACAATGAGAACACACTCGAGGCGAAATAGCAGTGTCAAGTCGATGGACTAAGCTGTACTCATGTCACTTGGGAACTGCTACCCGACAATAGATATAATACTCACCTGCAATTCCCGATGAGATCTGTCCAGTGTACTCATAACCCAATGAGCACCTGCATACTATCTCCAGTATGACGTACTAATGGATGTGGGACAGACCATCTCCCCTGCTGGGATGAGAAGCGTATACACTAGTCTACTCTGGAGTATCGATACCCCGTCTCGATAATCCTACGACTATGGACCTATATAAGGATATGCTTATAGACTACCCAGCCCCCACTAGTATGACTGTCATCACAACGCTGGTAATCAAGCAAAGATCTTAAGGGCTCTACCAATATGTATAAGCGATATGCTAAAAGAAACACATGCACATATTGATGTAGAAACAAACCAGGAAGCATACTACCATTTCAAGCAAGACTGTTACTATATCCGTGTGTATCCCAAGCTTCCATTAAGTAATATACAAATCAGTATGATACAATAATGGCCTCTATGGCATATATCACTAACGGTATCAAAATCCATTTTCTTCACGTGTTCGTATTGGACTCGCAGTGCACCTCTCGTTTTCGTAACAAACCCTTTAATTGTGGTGTTCCAATTAAGATAAGCATCAAAAAATCATTCATACTCTCACTGCGCCCGGTTGTTCGCATTCTTGCAGAGAAGTTTCTTCTTGTATAGGCCGGTATCCATTTCTCCCGTATACCGTAAATTAATGAAAGTCATTTATGCCCACTAATTTGGTACTTTTCGTATAGCGCAGACTACTTATCTTCAAAATTCTCAACCGTCAAACTTTTATCTACGCAAAGTTTGAATTCGTTTCGAAAACCGGTATACTGATGATATAAACTCTGCAATTTCTCCGGATATTTCTGACTAATGTGCCATAAGCAATAATGATGTCTTATATTTGAAAATACCTTGGCAATAATATTTGTCATAGCAAGATCTTGATCGGTGATAATAGATTGCGGTGCCTTATTATTTATCGCAATTATCTAATGCTGCAACAACCAGGAGAACGACTCTTCAGACTCATTACGCACTAACGTCAATCCGAATATTTGTAATTTAAAATGTTGATTAACACCGGTGAATGAGGCAAATGACATTTGATATTTGTTCTTTCAATACGTAGTATCAAAAGTGATTATATCACCGAAAGTTGTATAAGAAGCTTTTGAACGCGCATCGACGAATAAGAGGGTTTCAATATGATTTTCTTCGTCGTATTTTAGTACGCAAGTTAAATTAGGTCCTCTGCTTGAATGGTTTACAAATAATCTTAGGTAGCTTGGGAGTCCGATACGTCCACAAATTGATGTCGACGTATTTTCTTAATTCACTCTTTATATCGTTTAGCCCATTACCAAGATTCTCTACCCCACCATAAGCTCGTCCTAGTATCATATTTGTTTGTCTTGGACCAACACCACTATCCTTCAAATTATGGATTTGGTTTATATCAAAATTGGAAATACTTTTGTGATAAGGTAGGTATTGCATTATTGACTGCGATACAAATTCATGGTTGTGATCTCTCTCGTAAGAAGTTACTCTCTATCGATCGTATTTTTTTAACGACAAACATACGAACTGTGCAATTGGATCCAGTATAATTACATTTTCGGGACTTCGTAAAAGATATTTTACGTTTTACATCTTGCTTCAACTGTTTAGGTTTTTCAGCATTGTTACATTCATATAGTACAGATATAGCTTCTTAAATGTGAACTGCACGCCGATTAGTACGGACTCTGATAGCAAACCCCATGTTTCGAGCATAAGCCAAATTGCATTCATAAGCATCTTTCGTTGAATTGACTATCATGCCAATTTCGGGTTCTACTGAATCACATGTAAGAGACGGAACACCCTTACATTTGCTTCCACTAGTTGGAGATATAAATACAACTTTAGGAGATGGAACATCCTGAAGGTTGTTTCCACTAGTTAACGATATAAATTCAATTTTAGGAGACATACCATTTTTACATTTGCTTCCACTAGTTGACGATATAAAATCAGCATTTTTTCCTTCAGAAGTTACTAAATCGATAGGAATAATATATTTTTTCAAGCATTCATCTATATCTGTTTCCACTACTAACCCTTCGTCTTCTTCTTCATAATCAGGGATAGTTCAGGAATAGGCTATATTACTCGACATGCCAGCATATGTAAACTTAGAAGTCAAAATTTTACCACAAACAGCTTGAAAAACTTCAATGGTGAAGAAGTAGACGTGCTCCGGCGGAAGCTAGGATTCCAAAATCAACATATCATTTCAAAAATCTTCGTTGTGGAAGCAGCAGAGTGCTCTGCCAGTCTTGAGGGTATATGTAAACTTAGAAACAGAGTGATGTAGCATATGTAAACTTAGATGTCGAAAATTTACCAAAACTAGCTTGGAAGACTTCGATGAGGAAGAAGTAGACGTGCCATAGCTGGAGCTAGGGTTAAAAAATCAACAGATCATTTCGAAAACCTAAGCTAAGGAAGAAGCAGAGTGATCTGGCGGTCTCCACGGTAGAAATATCGACAGGTCATATATTCCTTAACCGGTAAAAAAATTGACTTAAGTCCAGAACTGATATTTATTTTAACTGCATCTTTAAGAGAAGGTTAAATATGACCCGTTGGATTGTAATCGCTACTTAAAGTAACAGACATTTTTCACGATCTAGATGTGTGAGATAAAACTATGCAACAAGTTGAGCCATTGTATCAAGCCGCTACTTTAACAAGCGGTTTCTATCGAACGGATCATATTTAACCGCTACTTTAAGCAGCTAATATAATTTAATAAAATGAGGCACCGCTTGATCAGCTCAGCCATCTTTCAGCGGTTTAAGGGTAAGGATCGGAATTAAAGACGATTGTTGCAATGATTTGAACTGTGATTCTTCCTTAAATTCTTTTCGTTCGTGGATCGATCTCATCAGACCTTTTGCCACAACCACTTTGAGAAAACTTTTCTCAGGTAGAAGTAGACATGTTCAGGCGAAAGGTAGGGTTCCAAAATCGACATATCACTGCAAAAAATTTCGTTGAGAAAGAAGCAGGGTGCTCTGGTGGAAGATAGGATTCCAAAATCAAGAGATCGCTACAAAAATTTCTTTGAGAATGAAGCAGAGTGCTCTGGTGATTTTTAGGGTTCGAAAATCGAAAATTGATATATTCCTCAACCACCAAATTTTTTTACCAAAGTAGCAGTGTAATATTAGTTTTAAACCGCTAATTGAAACGGCGGTTAAATATGACCCGTTGGATCTTTTTAAAGTAGCGGTTGAATCTGCACGGTCCAAATTTATTAGGTAAAATATGTTTTGATATTAACCGTTACTTTAGATAGCGGTTAGATAATGACTATTGAATTTTATCCGTTACTTATAAGAAAGGTCGAGATTGAATGATTCAGACTTATTGGATAATTTTTTTTAATCCAGCGTTGACTGCCGTATGAGGGAACCCTTTGAATAATGCCATTGAGGCTCAAACGTCACCTGGTTTGAATATATTTGTCCATTTCATGTGCAATTATTGCCGCATTATGGAGAGAGGGCACAATCTCGAACAAACCCCCCAATAAAATTTTGTCGAGATTATCTATTATTATATATACTGTAGTTTTCAATTGAAAGTAAATAATTTTGCTTAAAACAACAAATCAAAACTTATACTTAATATTATTAAAATGACTAATCAAGAGACACTGAGGATTAGACCCACAATCTCAACCATGCGCAACCACATGAACAACTACATATTTATGTTCTTTTAATGAACCCTATATACATAATATGCATCCATAACACTGTACTGCATCCATAGATCGAAACTGAGATTATTTTTTTCCTGTAAAATCTCAGAGGGGACAAGTGCCCTTCGCCCCTCCCTGAGTTCAATTCAACATGGGTCCGTCCCTTCCTGTATGTCTGATCATGAGAGAGAACAAAATAAGTATATAGACACCACCAAGCACTCAAAAGGTCCATGCCCGGAGTTTTCCATATCTTTCTTTCTAATGTCCGGATGTATATCACCCAGTGGAATAATTTATCTGAAGGCTACCTCCATTATTCTTCTTGTTTTTAAGCCTAAACAAATAATTTGGTGCTACAATTTCACATACGAGTTTGAAATTTGCCATGAGAGAACAAAAATTGGATTTGATGATATATATGGAAAAATGTTTTTCAGTTGGCTTATATGAAAATAATTTTGTAATTTAATATGATTTGAATATTTTATAAACAGAATATTGCGTCACTGGTGACGTCGTGAGCAGATGATTTCACAGCAGACGCCTCGTCGCTCGCTCGTCTATAAATTGCCAGGCGGTTCTGGATCAGAGGAACAAACTCTCTTTCTCTCTCTCTCATCGATCAGTTTCTCTCTCTAGAGCTTCTCTTTCTCTCTCCTCTCAGTTTCTCCCTCATCGCGAGCAAGCGAAGAAGATGACGGCGGCAATGGCGAGTGCAGGGACGAAGGCGATCGGATGGGCGGCGAGGGACAGCTCCGGCGAGCTCTCCCCCTTCACTTTCTCTCGAAGGTATGATCAACAATAATCAGATCGTTCGATCGATCGATCTTGCCGAGATCTCGCCATTGGTTTCTCTTTTTAATATTCCCGCCATTTTCTTGATTTCATCAAGATCGATCTATAAGACATCAAAAGCCCTTCTTCCTTTTCTTTTGGATTTGTTTCTAATTTTGGTCTAAATCACAAGAAATTATCATTTTCCCGCTTATTGTAGAATCTTTTGTGAATTTAATTTATTTAATTATATAATTTGTGTGATGCAATCGATGGTCATGACATCTTTATGAAGAAATCATTTCGGTTTCGTTTTTTTTTCCCTTCCGATGATTTGTTTATGATCGATTGTTCGTTAGTTATTTATGATTAAGTTCTTACCACAACATTTTCATTAGTTGCGTTCTCTGTTAGCATGCAAGTTATGATTCAGAGGCAATAACTCATCATAGTAATTTACTCTGTTTTATTTTTTAAAATAATTGTTTTCTTATTTTTTGGGTTGCAGGAAAAATGGGGACGACGATGTGACCTTGAAGATACTCTACTGCGGAATATGCCACACCGATCTTCACAGCATCAAGAACGAGTGGCATAATACTGTCTATCCAATCGTCGCAGGGTATATATTTCACTAATTTGAAACACCACGATCCATGAATTTTCAGTATTTTTCAAATAAATATCATAAACTTTGCAAGTTATTGTTACTAGGATGAAATTAGTTAAATGTAAACAAATGCCGGATATGGTTAGTTTGATGTTAAATCTTAAATCGCTGAAATTACATGGTCTTTATTTGCAATTTTTCAATTTCATGATTTTTATCCGCATACAAAGTTTATGATATATATTTATTAATGCTGAAAGATCATGATATCTTACATGAAATTTAGTAACCTATTACTCAAGTCCCAAACTATATCACTTGAGGAGAGTTATTTACGCTTGATAATGTTGTTGTGTGATTGCATTGCTGCAAGTAATACCATAAGCGAAGTAAGCTGCAAATAACCACCTCAATTTTCATGTAAAAAGAGAGTTTAGCTTTATACACCTCTTCATCATGTCATGGTTAATAGCTATTATATATAAGTTCATGGTAGTTATCTGCAAAATACTAGAAGTTCATGGTATATGCCTCTTACCTTTTAACTTAAAGCCCAAAAAAGTTCCAAATCCCTTTAAACTTTACAGACATGAAATCGTGGGAGTTGTCACCGAAGTCGGCTGCAACGTGACCAAGTTCAAAACTGGAGACAAGGTCGGAATCGGATGCATGGTCAACTCATGCCGCTCCTGCGAGAGCTGCACCAACCACCTTGAGAACTACTGCCCCAAAATGATATTGACTTACAATTCCACTGATACCGATGGCACCATGACCTATGGTGGCTACTCGAACACAATTGTAGCCAATGAGCATTTTATAGTTAAGATCCCAGAGAACTTGCCATTGGATAAGTGTGCGCCTTTGCTGTGTGCTGGGATCACGGTGTATAGCCCGATGAAGAACTTTGGGCTCGATGTGCCAGGGAAGCATATTGGGGTTGTCGGGCTCGGTGGGCTTGGGCACGTCGCGGTTAAGTTTGGCAAGGCGTTTGGGATGAAGGTGACAGTGATTAGCTCGTCCCCAAAGAAGCAGAAGGAGGCGGTTGAGCGGTTGGGGGCGGATGCATTTCTAGTTAGCAGCAAACCTGAAGAGATGCAGGTAATATTACAATTAATGTCAATTAATCAAGCTAAATAGTGATTTGTTAACTGCATAGAACCCTCTTGTAGTTTATACCTCGAGTGATGCACTAGGGTAAATACGCCCTCCGGTCAGAGGCCAAATTCTTTTTTTTTTATAAATGCTCAAATTCTGTTCTAAGCAACACCATAAACATGTTCTAGATTTAAATTAGACAATCGTTGCATTTATAATATGCATCACTTGAGGAGAAACTTATCAAATGATACCAACCCAATTACTGTTTTATTTTTGTAAAACTGAAACTGAATTCTTGCAATTTGGATACTCTGTAGATTAAAAACCATATTATTGTTTATGCTGCAGATAATACATAGCTACGAAAAAGTAGCCTTTCGAGTTAACACTAGCTTTGTGGAGAAGTTTAAACTGTATTTTTCTTGGATTTTATTTGGGTTGCCTTAGAGATGAACAAACTTATGTGAAACCAGTGAAAACAGAGGACAATAACATCATTGTACTCTTCCTCAGAGAAAGCAATTCTACAATGATCTTTTTATACTATTTACGTTGCTGCGCAATTTATATGTGTTTCACTAGCCTATGATTTAAGCGGTAGATGGAGAAAAAAAGTTGGCACTCCGTGTTACGGGTAGGATATATAGAGGATTTAACAGACCCCGTGTTTTTTTTCTTTTGTGTTTTCACATAAATACCATGACTCTGCTACTAAATATTTTTCTTTTCATCAATTCGACTCAATTTGTTATGTTATTAGGCTGCGATGGGCACAATGGATGGCATCATCAACACTGTCTCTGCAGTCCACGCCCTGACGCCACTGATAATGTTGCTGAAGCCCCACGGCAAAATGATTATGGTCGGTGCACCAGAGAAGCCTTTGGACCTCCCGGTCTTTCCTTTGATCATGGGTAATTAGTTACTTGACTAAGTTACACTAAACTAAACTACCATTAACTATTGTTGTTTTTTCGGTTAACTATCTTAAATTTTTTAATTATGGTAGAATTGTAACAGTTAACTGAAAAATTACTATCTAAAAGGTTGGCTGAGTGTAATTTCGCCAATCTGAAATCTTCCATCCTTGTTTTTGATGTGACCTCTGATTAGAGCAAGTTGATTATTTGTAACGAAATGCTGTTTATTGATTTTAATTAGCTGGGAGAATTCTCGCGGGGAGTTGCATAGGAGGAATGAAGGGCACACAAGAGATGATTGACTTCGCAGGGAAGCACAACATAACTGCAGACATTGAGCTGATCCCTGGGGATTATGTGAACAAAGCCATGGAGAGGCTGGCCAAGGCTGATGTTAGATACAGGTTCGTGATCGATGTGGCCAACACTTTGAACGCTGCTTAATTCTACGGAGCTGCTGAATATCTTGGAGAGCCAATGTTATAGTGTTTGAGATTTTCTATTACAGTCTCGGTATAGTTTGAGTTTGTCTCTTTGTTGGATGAAGTGCTTTGAATATGGTTTCCCCACCTTATTTTTCTTGCCTTTTTGTAGAAAAGGCCAATTCTGTTGTTGTTGTTCGTTGTTGCATGATAGGGTTTTGTTTGTGAAGAGGAAAGAAATCTAAATGTGCTCGGTTGCATAATATGTTATAATTTTTCTTTCCTTCTCTTCATATAATTAAATAATCGTTGAATTTCAAGTCCAATTTAATTTTATCTCTTAAATTATTAAATTCATGGAATTCCTATGTTGTGTTGCAATTTGGGGTGTAAAATTCACAACCAATGGAGGATTCTTATTGATTCGGCTGTGGAGGATATTGACTTTGTGGAGAAAGATCCCGAAAATTTCTTCAGTATAAGTTCTTGACGGTCTCGAGAGGTGCATGAAAAAGGGCAGTTTAAAACTTAAAATTCGTTTGGCTTGAGAATAGAGTACAATTCATCAAATTCTAATAAATAAAAAATTAATGGGCAATAATTCACCAAGAAAATGAAATTTCTCGATTCCAAACCAACAAAACATTGCTAAAATTCACGAATTATCATGACATAATAACGAACAACGTCAATTTGAAAGTCTTATATGCAAGCTACCATAAAAGCTTAGAAATTGATACATACACAAACAAAAAGCAGGAAAATAAATTGAGGGTAAATTACCATGAAATACCCTGAACCTTTTTTATTACAGGGATTTTACGATTATAATAAAAAACTTCAAGGTAGTTTAGTGAAAGACATCGCCTTATGACCCGAAACCAGCCTCATCTCTGGCGCAGAGCTCGGAAACATCACGTTCAACTTATGCATCAAAACCTCGCTCTTCGTTGGCACCTCATTAAGCAAAAACTGCTGCACTATCGGCTTCTTAAACCATTCAAGCACCGAATCCCCCGGCGCCCTGAGCACCACTTTACTCACCTCAAACGGGGACTCCACCTCACCCAAAACCCTAGCCACCGCCATCTTTAGGGTGGGTCCCGTCACCAGCTTTATCCTACGCGGCACCACCCCATAATACAGCATCCTCTTCCTAAACCTATGCAATGTGTGCACCACTGCCACCAACGCGGCCCCCACCGATAAATTTCTGATATCTAAAGACCAAGCAATGTGTTGATCGAAAACTATAGCCTTAGGGAATAGCTTGTTTTCATATGCAACTTTCCAAACACACCTTGCTCGATTCATCTGACCCATTAGCACTAAGTAGTTTAAGAGGACGTTTACGAAGTACCTCGCAGCACTCTCTTCGATATCGTAATCAATCGATTGGAAGAACTCTCTTACGAAGGAGAGCACAGGCTTTTTTCTCTGTTCAGGCCCAGTAAATAGCCCGCACATGAATTCGTGCGCCATGTGCTTTGTTGCACTCATAATGTCCATTATGGCACGCTCGTTCCTCTCGTCTTGGCATCGAACCAAATGGGCGAGGATCGAAGTGTAGAGTATCAGATCAACCTTTGCAGCAGAGCTCACATAGGTTTCTAGAAGCGGGCGAGCAGAATCATATAGCCCTGCTTTCATGCACGACTCGAACAATTGTCTGACAATGAAATTGTTTGTTCGAATCCCCGCCGAGCCCATGAATCTTAGCCATTTCAATGCCAGCCCCGTCGAGCCATCCTTGATATAAATCATCAACACGTCGCTTGCATTCACATCCACCGAAAACCCATTAGCCTTCATCTCAAGCAAAATCTTCGCCGCCAAATCCAGCAACTTCTTATTAGCGAGAACACTCAATAGAGAAGTGTAAATGCTCATCCCGAGCCTAAAACCCGCATTATTCATCGAGTTATAAAGCCTCATCGCACTATCCACATGCCCTGCGGCCGAATGCATCTCGATAAGGCACGAATAAGTGGAAGGCGTCGGCAAGAACCCCGCCTTCTCCATCTCATTGAAAAGACTCGACGCAGTTTCAAGCCTCCCAGACTTGGCATGAGCTTCAACGATCAAAGTGTAAAGCCCGAAATTCGGCCTAAACCCTAAACCCTTCATCTCATCCCACAAGCTTTTCCCCGCATCGAGCTTCCCAGCTTTCACCAAAGATTCGATCATCGAAACGTACATTGCGACATTCGGCTTGTACCCGACTGCCTGCATCTCTCGATAAACCCCGACCGCCGCATCCAATCTCCCGGCTTTTCCCAAACAATCAACAAGTGCCGAATAAATCTGAATCCCCGGCCGGCCGCTTCTCTTCTTCAACTCATCAAACAGCTTGAGGGAGCCGTCGATCCTCCCTGATTTCGCCAATGCCGGGATCATCATCTCGTAAGTGTTGGACTCAAGCTCGCAGCAATCACAGCCTTCGTAAATCTCAAACGCTTTGTAATAAAGTCCTTTCGACAAGAACATGGTGATGAGCGAATCATAGGTTTTTGGATCGAATTTCGTAAAGCTCGCATCTTTGAGCTTCTTGAAGCAGCAGAAGGCAACCTCAAGACTGGACGCCTGCGAGAGGAGCTGTATGGCGAGGTTGGAGGAGACCGGGAACTCATCAGGGTTGGGGACGACGTCGGAGTCGAAGAGGGAGAGGACGGAGTCGAGGTCGGGGTCGGAGGAGAGGCGCCGGAGGAGGAGGGAGAGGAGGTCGTCGGAGAGGGAGAAGGAGGGGTGGCGGCGGGCCCAGCGGAGGACGGCGAGGGAGGCGGGGAGGTCGAGGCGGGGGAGGGCGAGGGAGAGGTGGAGGGGGGAGGGGGTGAAGGGGAGGCGGGAGAGGGCGGAGTCGAGGTCGGGGCCCCAGCGGTGGCGGAGGGCGGTGGAGGCGATGGAGGAGGCCGCGGCGGAGGGGGAGGAGGGGGCGTCGAGGGAGGGGATAGGGGAGCGGGCGGCGACGGCGGTGGAGATGAGGTTGTTGGACTCGTCGAGGTATTGGATCTCTTCAGTCCACTCGCCATTGGGGTTGGGGTTAGGGTTAGGGTTAGGGTTTGGGTTTGAAGGGGGAGAAGAAGAGCAGAGAGGGCGACGAGGGAGGAAGATGAGTTTTAGGGTTTTGGGGGAGAGGAGGAGAGGGCGCTTCAGGCATTGGAGGCTGATCATTTTTTGTGTTTGGGGTCAGTGAGGGAAAGGAGATGGACAATTGACTGCCAGATGGTGTTTTATTATGAAATTTACCCAAATAACTCGCGACACTTTGCCCGCAGGCTTTAAAATCATATACCCTGTAGACAAACTAAGAGCTGTGACCTAGATAGATATAAGACTCAAACACGACACCAACTCATCGTCTCTGTCTCATAGCTAAACTTGGTAGAAATTACAAGGACGCAGATTAAGTATTTTCCAATAACTATTGTACGGATAAAAGGAGGGTTACAGCGTCGTTGTACGGTGCATTCTACAATGAAGCGGACATTGCTACATTGTCGCTGTACGGTGCATTCTACAATGAAGCGGACATTGCTACATTGTCGCCGTACGGTGCATCTTATAATGGAGCGTAAGTGTAAAAAAACATCAGAGTCCAATACAAGGATGTCAAGTATGGTCCACAATAGTATGCATCCTATATGGACACTCTAGAGCGCACATGCTCTTATTGTGCTGGGATTTTTTCATCATTTTACAGCATTTTTGTCCATGAGAAGCATCACTTTTTGAATACACCGATGTAAATTACACCCATTGTATAGTACTATTCTAAAGATGAGCATCACTTTTGGAATAAACCCATCTAAACGGAAAAAGATTGGTTGCTGCGTGCCAAATAATAGCATGAGTGTTTTGTAGCAATCTCAGCCACACATTTTACGTGCAAAACACGTATGATACACTAATACTTAACCTCTGTCTCACACAAATCTCAACTATTCATTTCTAGCTTGGATGAATCTAGATCGTTAGATCTAATAGTATGGATGTTATTATGCCTCTAATAGAGGCCACTCCGGATCCTAAACTACACCAATTGTATCCTACTATTCTAATGATTTTAAGTACATAATTTTGATTGCAACAGATAATTAGACTTTAACTATCAAATATTGGAAGGGATAAGAAACTTCCATGAAATTAATATGCTATATAGGATTTGCTAATTTGTTAAAATATTATTAAACCACCATAATTAATTAAGGTAAATGTTAAAAAAAGAGGGGAAAAACCAACCATTTTCATATCTACCACATCAAAGAAACCACCTTCACCTTTTATAGCCGATACATTTAGCTCTAAAATTAATTATATCATATTAAAAGTAAAAACCCTTTTACTTCTTAATTAAATTGAAACCATTCACACATTCTAATTTATATAATGATATTATTTATATTTTATTTCCACCACATGCACCCCCACATGCCAAAAAAATAAAAAATAAAAAAATCTAATATTGTAAAAATACAATCAGGCTCGGAAAAATGCAGAATCAAATTACTGCATAACCACAGAATTATTTATAAAGAAACAGATACTGTAGATCAACACGCAATGTAGATAAACAGCATCCTGATGAATTGCAACCAGAAATCAATAATCTTTCGAAATCATCTTTAAAATGCCGATAAAAACTCTCGACGCTTTCGCAATTCTATAACACGGAAAATACTTCTTTTGATGAACAATCACCATAATGCAGAAATAGAGTTACAAAACAACTAAACAAAAGTAGCACAAAAAACAAAAGCATACAGATCCTTAACCAGAGGTGTACATGAAACTCTATGATCTTAATAGAGTTACAAAACAACGCGTCAATTTGTTACACTGAAAGATGAGTCCTGCCTTGCAACATCAAGGATAATTAGTTCAGCAAATAAGGAAAATCCCACAGACCCTTAACTAGCAGCATTTTCTTAAATATCTCCAGGAAAAAAGAATAAATACAGTTTGTAAACCCTAACGGCGGCGGGTAAATAGCTCGCATTGCGCGTGGACTGCTTGTGAAAGGCTCCATTTTCATCAGCCCAAAGCTTTCAGGGATCTGTGAGAAGCGAGTTTCAATTTGCGCGTGGACTGCCTTAAAGTTTTTTTTATCACAGTCAACTTTCTTAAACTATCTGGACGTCTGAATCAGCCCAAAGTTTTAGAGTAAATTCGACAATCATTTAGTTGGTAGCGTTGGCTGAATTTTTGGTCGATGAACAATTGTGGTGGCTGCACTAATATGGGGAATATATGCTATTCAGCAATAACTACAGGGGGTTTTGTGCAATTAATATCGTTCATGGAAATGTAATGTTCCCAACACATGGAGGAGGTACCGATGAGCTCCTTTTCGGGCCTCCGTCAGATATTGTCTTCCGTTGATCTCGAGGTGAACTTGGTTGATTGTCCTTCGTTGCGTGTGGGTCTCAATAGGTTTTGAGAGGAGAAGGTGGGGTGAAGAGGCCGTCGCCGAGTACCTGCAAAGAAGTCCCGGTATGGTTCGGTACCACCGAGGACCCTCCGACGCTCAAGTTAATGGCGAGATCCGAGCAGCAGGCGCTCTGTGTAAAGAATGGCTTACTTGACCCCTCTGTGATGGAGGTTTATATAGCAGTGGTGGCACGCAGCAGCAGGCGTGAGAATCTTGCCGGCAGTTACGCTCCCGACGTCACGCCCCGCGCAGAGAGCAGATCACCCATTAATGGGGATCGTGATAGCGTGGAACGTGGGATGTTGTTGGCGTAGAATCTGCGCATGGCGAGATTCGCGGAGTGGCGGTTACGCCTGTGAGTGGTGGAGTTGGTCGGAGGGCCGAGGAAGGCGGCCTCGGCCGGGGGCTCGGGGATGAGCGAGGAGGCCGAGGATTCTTGGTCTTGTGGCAGCTCGGGGCGAGCTAAGTGGCTGAGGAGGCTAACTCGCAGGGGGCCCCGAGGTGGGCCAGCTTGCGCTTGCAGGTCGGACACATGGTGGCCTGGTCGGCCCATGTGGGCCCTTTCTTCGGAGTCTTGGGACACGTGATCTGCCACGTGCCCTGATCTTGGAGGTCGCCAATATCGAGTATTATCATTAGCCCCCCACTCTTGTCCCGACCAGCTAGTGGTCGGGTCAGGAGTGGACTGCCGGGCCTCCTGAGGTGAGATCCCTTCTATGGTTTCGTCGGGGCGAGCCCTCAGTCCATTGGTTGTCTTTTCTGCTAGTGAACCAAGGCGAAGTCTCCGCACCTTAAAGAGGGTGTGCCGGTTCGTGCACTATGTAACGAAGCAATGGTCCATGTGTCAAAGGACAACTGGCCGGTACGATGTACGCGGGCCTACAACGCCCGATTGGATGCAGTCCAGTGCATGACCGACACGTGGAGAGATCGGAGCCGCTGGGCGTGAGGAGTCGTTTCGGCGGGAGTTGACGGGCGTCGTTGGATGCAGTAATAAAATGGGGCCGGGGCCCGCCCCAGGGCCCCCAACCTTTCATCTCCCTTCTTCCTCGAGTCGCTGTCGCTCGGCGATCTTCCTCCTTCGTGAGACATGGTTCGCTCCCACTTTTCGGACGGCTAGCGCTGGGGGGAAGCTAGTGGTGTAGCCAAGCCCCCGGCCAACTTGCGCCCTCCGCCGGATTCTCCACCGGCAGGGCCGTCTATTTCGTCGGCGGCATCTGGGAGTTTCTCTGGCTGCGGCCGGAGTCGTCAGCCATTACTCGAGTCCCAGACTGGTGACGGGAGGAAGGGCGAGGGCCGGCCCCTTCCTAAGAGGAAAAGGACGGTTTCTCGTGCGCCGCCGTCGAAAGCCCCCGAAGGGATTCCTGTGCGGGAAGAGGGCTCCGTCTTCACTGTTCCGTCTGGGCTTTCCGTTGCCGCTGGTCTGCTCGCCGGGATGGAGGAATCGGCTGGGGGAAATCTCCCGTGTGGCTCCTTGAGGGATCAATTGAAGGCCATGGCCCAAGGGACGGTTCAGGTACGAATCCCTCTACGCGCATTTGCCTTGGTATGCCTTTTCTTGGTTCGGATGCTTCCTGGTTTCTCATCGGCTTTCTGTTAAGTTCTTCAGCACTGCGCCCTTTCCATTCGTATGGAGGCCGAGGGGGCGTTCCACGCCACGAGGCCAGTGGAGGCGTTTCCTTCGGAGGTCGAGATCTTGCAACTTGACCTGCACCGGGAGAGGGACAAGGCCGACGTCGTGGCGGGCCGGGTGGAGGCTGCGGACCTCGCCAACTCGGCGACTCGGGGTGCCCTTCGCCATCTGAACGCGTCTCTCCGGGTTTCCGATAAGAAGCTGGCGGACATGGCCGAACGCTTTGCGGCACTGGAAAAGGAGAGGGACGCAAGCAGAGGGGATGCTGAGGCGGCGCTGCTGAAGGCCCAGGTTGCCGAGGCTCGGGCTAAGAAAGCTGTGGCCGAGTACAAGGCATCGGAGCAGTTTTACGCCGAGCTCGGGGAGTATTCTGCCGTTGCGTGGAAAAAGGCTTTGGACGCCGTGAAGGAACAACTTCCCGAGTTCGATGATGGTGAACTCCGCGCTCGGGTTCCGCTTCCGGCGACGAGGTCTCCGGCAAGGGATGACGAGGGAAGCCAGGCGCGCCCTTGGTGGAAAAGTCTTCGGTGGTAGGGCCTTGGGCCGTGACGCCGACGATGAAGTGGCCGAAGTAAGCCTCCGGGCAGTCTGTAGGGCTGGGGGGCCCCAGAGTACCCTTTGTAAAGATCTTGATTTTGGCAATAAAAGAAAAAAGAACCCTTGATTCATCGGTTTGTTTTTTTTCTCTTATTTTTTTTGTGTGAAGGACGTTCGTAGGATGTCCTTGCTTGTATTGTTGTGTTTCCGTATAAGGTTGGCCATATGTCCGGCGATCTCCTGTCGAGTTTGCCAGCCGGCGAGGGTGCCAAGCACTGCCGCGGAGGTATCCTCATGTACCCTGTTCCCCTCCAAAAGAAGGCGCGACGTGACGTCTCGCCTGAGATTCGGGGCAGATACTAATTGGTGCTATCCGTCTACCTCTCCGAAGATGCCAAATTGATTTATGGCGCCATGTATCGAAGGTTTAAACGGATGCGTCCGATATAGCAGACTTCGTCAGATTCCCCCTCACATGAGGGGTTTTTGATTGTGGGGACGCTCTTCCCTGCAGGCGCAAGCCCCTGCAGTTAATTACGCTACCGCATTGCGGTAGCAACTTTCTCTTTCTCCAGATGATCACTTCGTGTCGTGGGTGTTTGTTTTGTGTTTGGTTTCCCGTGGATTGTATACGGAGACTGAGTTATGATGTCGCCCGTAGAGCGTGGACTAGTCCAAATCCGTATCTTTCTTAGATTTGGGTTTGGAGGGGTTGTGTTTAAGGATACGTTAGTCTCTTTTGAGACTAAGATCGACTTAAACGTTTGTTAAGGATACGTCAGCCTAGTTTCTAGACTAAGATCAACTTAACTGGATCATTTAGATCCGACAAGAGAGCGATTAGGGGAACTCTACTGTTTAGTTTAGTGACGTTGTGGTCGATAGGTAGTTTAAGGACATTGCGGTCCAGTGTTAGTTTTAAGACGTTGCAGTCGAGATTAAGGACGTCGTAGTCCGTGGATTTAAGGACTCCACAGTCCAATGTTAGTTTTAAGACTGTTGGAGATAATGCCCTCAGAGTCAATTATTGGATCACAGGTACGTGATTGCAATGATTGATGGAGGACCTATCCCGGTAGGACAGTCTTACTCGAGATGATAGTATGCTATCTGGTTTACCTTTATCATCGTGTACTGTTTTAGGTGACCTGACACGTCGCTATTACACGTTGATAGAGCCCCTAGGATTCTTGCTTGACCACCAGCAGTATGAGGGCGATCATATAAGTGGGAGCTGGGGTCTATAAGCATATCCTGAATTGGTCCCTAGTCGTGTGAGTTTCGAGACAGGGCATCGATACTCCATAGTAGACTAGTGTATACAGTCGAGACCCCGACGAGGGGCGGTGGCCGGTCTCACAAGCCACTGGTGTCAGTTGGATCACCTAAGATGTATACAGGTGCTCATTGGGTTATGAGTACACCGGACAGGACTCGCCGGGAACATGCTAGTTGGTCATATACCAGACGTCAGATGGCAGTTCCCTGGTGACATGTGTGCAGGTTAGTTCATCGACCTGGGGATCGTCATTTGTCTCGTGTGAGTTCCCACTGTACTTTGATTACTACCCTACCACGGCTCAAAGGAGTCGTGCAAACAGGTTTTAGTTGGGTACAGTCCCGAGCCACATGGAGGCAGTGAGCGTATCTTCAGGGGTTTGTCTCTCCCGGTATTGGGGGTGAGGTCGTGCTGTGTCTAGGAGAGCCATTACACGAAGCCCTCGGCCGAGGCAAGTAGATTTACTGGTAGGTATTCCAGTAGTATCTCAGGGTGTTCTGGGCTACACTCCGACACGACTTGTACCGCTTTTGGGGGTCTGACTTTTACCAACCCCCTAGGCCCGCCATGCGATGCTCATAGACGAACGGACCGGACTGTACGGATATTGTCACTGACAGGCTCAGTAGGGTTGTCTGGCTGGGTTCGCTCACAGACGTCCCTTTTAGTCAATACCTGGTAGCCCGTTACGTATTGGCTTATACCTCTGACGTGCTAGTGGTTAAATCCACAACCAAGGCGTTGACGAGTCTTTAGAGTCCCCCACATTCAGTTACTCAGCTTTCGGGCGAAAGGTTGTAGAGGCTGTATGGAGATATGGCAAGGTCCGATCAGATACGTGCGGTATTGCACGGATCAGGATCTGACAGTTTGTACTATAGGCCGTATGGTTATATGGCAGGGTTCGATCAGATACGTGCGGTATTGCACGGATCAGGATCGAACAGATATTACTAGCCGGTTTTGGTATAAGCCGGATTCTAGTATAGTACAGTGGAGATTTTGTCTCATTGCATTTGTATTTCGGTCGAAATACAGATGCGGGTGTGTATGCACAGTATTGGGGTTTTCCTGTAATTTATTACGAGACCAGTTTTCTGGAGTTGCCAGTTTGCTTTCCGTTTCGGCCGATTTCCATTGTTCCGTTCATTGGCCGAAGATTGGTGGAGGAGGGTTTATTTGCATTGTTGCAAATAAGCATTTTGTGGAGGGGGTCTTTGCATATGTTTGTATCATGATGGTTTTCATGATGAAGCCCCATCCATTGACCTTGCTTGACTTTTATCTTCATGATGGCATGACTTTTTGAGTCATCATGGTTGTTAATGATTTGTTGATGGAGTGTGGCTTTCCTAGTGATCATTTCTATTTGCATGATAGCTTCCTCTCTCTCTCTTACATGATATGAGTTTGGCTCCTATTATTTTTGGTCACTCTCTCATTTTTCCTCACCCTCCCCTCACTTGTAGTGGCCGGCCCAAGCATGAGAGGGGGCTGTCCAAAATTTTGGGGGTGGGTATTTGGTCCATTTCATGCTCCCAAATATCCACAAGTTCCATCTCCAAACTCCATAGTTCATCCCTCCACCAAAAGGCAATTCCACAATCCCCAAAGTGAGACATGGTTCTTCACACATTCTACAGCAAATCTTGGGCACGTCGAGTAGCCGGCTTCATGCCCGAGTTGCCTCGGCATTGAGGTGGGAGCCCGTAAACGATGTAGGCGATGTGGTGCACTTCCGGCGACTAGGAGGAGACGGGACATTCCGCAGGAGATCGGGACGACGACGAGAAGACCGGAGGACTCGGATCTGTCGGCATACTTCTCTTCCCTTTCTTGTAGATAGCTAGGACTAGTTAGTGGTTCGATCCGGGTATTAGTGCGCGGCGGTTTGCCAGTTCAAGAAAAATTAAAGTTATTCACCGCTTCCGCATTTGGCCGTCGGATTGACGGCCGGGGCGCTGCCGTGTACTTACAGTGGTATCAGAGCCTCGCCATTAACTTAGTCTAGCTTGGTGTAATGTGTTTTTCTGTTTCGATCGATCGAATGCTCCAAAACTGCATTTTAGTTTGCATCAGTTTCTGTTGGAAATTTTTAGTGTCGAAAATTTTTTCAGGTTGTAAAATATTGATGTACTGGAAAATCTAAGAGCTCTGTAAAAATTCGATGAAGTGACTCCACAGTTGGAGAGCGGAACCGCCGCGAAAACCCCCTTCCCGCCGCTGTTCCGCCGCGCACTATGGAGATCACTGCACCAATTTTTTACAGAGGCTTTCTGGGGTGAAAAGTAGGGTTGTGGAATAATAACATTGGGCCCAGAATTTCTTGATCTGCTACAGTTTTGATTGGGGGCCCACTTGTTAAAATTTGATTGATCGAAAATTTTAAACACATATTTCACAGTATTTACATTATATCTGCGACCGTGAATGTCACTTGATCGGTAAATCCGGTCTAACTACTATAGCCCGGTTAGACGGATTTGCGAACGTGACTTTCACGTTGATGTTCTGTTTTTGCTGTGATGTTGCGGATCGGTCGGTGGGGATAGCCTGGATGCAATGCTAGTACAGTTGTGTTTGTATTATGTACATTTGATATTGCGGGGCGAGCGTCCGACATGTGGACTGCCGTCACTACCTGTTTGTATTATTATTTTGGGGCACGACCTGGTTGCGGTCGATGTACCCGTTGTATGTATATTTTACTTTCTGTACTAGGATTACCCCGTGGAGGGGTGCACGGATAGCCGGATTCTAGAAGGCAACAAGCCCGCATCTCATGGCATTGGTACGGAGGGGGATTCACTCTAGAATTGACGGGCTTTTCGCCGCACTCGTAGGGGGTACAGGTTGACCCAGGAGGGGTGCCCAAGTTACCGGATTCCGTGAAGTGCTGGGTGGTCCATTCACGGCGCTGAAGGGGGCTGCCTCGCTTCAGGTTTTGGCGGGTAACTTGCCGCACCCGTAGGGGTCTAGGATTTCATTGCACAGGCTATCCACACGACCAAGGGAACGTCGGGTTTCAGTAGTGGCTCTGTGAAACCCGGGGATCCAAGATATCTGTATTGTTTCTGTGATGCTGTACATTTTCTGTGATGTTGCATTTCTTATCACGCCTTGAGCGAATATAATATATTGGTATATATATTAGTAGATGTTGTATATGTTTTACATCCGCGCTAGTCCAGTCCCCGCTCTGTCGTTAGTTAGCTAACCTAACGGGTAATGACGGGACCCAGTGGCGAATGCGGATGGCATATACGTACATCAGTATATTTTCGTTCTTTGTGGTGTGATCAATTGATGGGACTGCATTGATTCGGATCAATGCAAGTTTAAAAACAAACCTAATCTGATGTTGTTGGAACACTTTTCAAAAAGCTGTTATTGCAAGGACGTTCACTTTTGTTTTGCATCGTGATATTCAGTTGGAATATCCTGCTCCTCAGTCGACGAGGCAAGGGCCGAGATCCTTTCACCGGGAGTGACCCCTTGGAAAAAAGTTTGCGTCAGGGCATTAACTTCACTATAGCCGATTACTTTTGCTTTGCACCGTGGTATTCAGTTGGAATATCCTGCACCCCATTCTACGGGGAAAGAGCCGAGATCCCTTCACCGGGAGTGACCTCTTTAGCAATGGTTTTCGTCACTATATTTTAAAAGCTATCCGTTCCTTCAACGATATCAAGTTCTTTATGTTAAAGGTTTTCGCCAGAAACCATTCGTAGCCCTCCGTCGTTTCATATGGGTAGTCAATAGTATTCAAGCTGTGTTTGTTGGCCAAAGTCAAGGCACAATGTTTGGTAGCTGTTGGTTATTCATATGCAGCATAGATAGATGCGTTGGTTTGGAATAGTCGTATAGCCTTGTTGGCCAAAGTCAAGGGCTTGTGCGGGTGGATTCGAATTAACCTGGAGAATGACGGGTAGAACTTGACATGTGACTTATGATTTGTTGGCCAAAGTCAAGGTCATAAGAGCATGGGGCAGAAATCACATCGGGAGTTTCAAAAGAACTGAAACTTGCCAGATATGCGCATACCTTCTGGAGTGTGATACCGTGAGCGGATTCCGTCACGTTGTCATGCGATGAGAGTTGGATCCCGATTCCCACTGATGAGTTAGTTTACTCCTCGGGTGACCCTGACTAATTCTTCTTTTAGGTTTGGAGGAGAATTTGACGGTACAGTGGGAGGTTTCCAGATTAGATAAATTGGTAACCATTCTGATCTAGGTTAGAGTGCACGCTGAGTGTTTCTTTTCTCTCTCTCTTTGGCAGCGACCATTGACCCGACCCTAAGACTATGACTCAGTGACCAAGTTGACCGAACCTTCTAAACACTGGCTTTTGGATTGTCAGAGTTGCAAACCTCATTGCCACTCCTACTTTTACCCTTTTCTCCAGGACACCCCGTATTACTACGAACGTCCACTTCCATTGGACAAAACCATCGTATGGTTAGATACGAACTCGAAAGAATTTATTCGAGGATGGTTTCCGGTTCTGGAGGAAACGGATAGGACTATTCAGTTGTCTTTTCCTTTTACCTTCTCTCAGGTTACGAGTACTCCTTGGTTTAGGAGATAGTACACATATTACGCAAATTGGATAGTCTTCTTCCAAACCATAGGCAGGTGCCGACCGGTAGGGAATGAAGAAAACCAATTAGCATAACGATGGTGTGCAGAAGGTATTAGGTTAAGACAAAGCAAGGGATTAGTAAGAGGGCAAAGTAAATTGCAACAGATATTCACGACCAAACCAGGTATTTCTTCGCCAATCCTAAAATCACCTTTGAATTTCTCCAGGACACTCCGTATCACTACGAAGATCCACAGTTTATTGGATAATCCATCGTATGGTTATATACGAACTCGAAAGGAACTTGTTCCAGTTCGGGGATGGATCCTGGTTCAGGAGAAATAGGAATAAAGTACATTCAGGTGTCTTTTATCTTCACCTTCTCTCGTGTTGCGAGTGATCCTAGGATTAGGACAGTACACCCATTATGCTTTTTGGATAGTCTTCTTCCAAACCATAGGCTGGTGCCGAACGGTAGGGAAGGAAGAAAACCATTTGGCCTAAAGGGGTGTACAGAAGGTAATGACTAAAGACATATAAAGGGATTTGGAGAGGTGGCAAAGAACTACAAGGTTACAGACGTGAATCTGGAAGAGGCATTACTAGGAATACCGGGATACCCCATCGAAACATTTCAATGTTTCAGTTTCACTGTGTAATGTTAAAAGAAAACTGATTTCCCAGTTTGATATTTACTCCAGGGTATGTATTTACCAGGTACGATTCTCACATCTGTATGGTTTTACAGATGATGAGTGGGAGTAGGTTATTGGGAATTGGGTGATCATCCTCATTATATCGGGATTCGTTGTAATCGGTGATATTTGAGGAAATCACCTGGGCTGTTTGCCGGTCGGCAAATATTTGGTTTTGAATATCCGCTTTTATGCACCAATTTCAAATTGATATATCTGTACGTCTATTTTCATAGAGTGAGATATACCTTTCTGAAATTATGTCTATAACATTTACCTATATCAGTGGATGGTTAGGTAAGGAGCATTAAACAGCGGTGTAATTCTTCTTAACCATAAGTACAGTTTTCAACCTACGACACACAGTGAATGAGTTTTCAGACTCAAGGGACTTATACAGAGTATTGTATGTTGTCCAGGGTCCATCAGGACAGAGGGGTTGGTCCTCGTACTATATTCGGTTTACTTATGACTTCTCTAGTTTTTAGACAGGTGTTTCGTGGAAACACAGGGTCCGAATTTTGAGAAGTTATAAGTATTTGAATAGAGTAGAGAACCAGGTGTAGCAAGTATCGGGATTCTTCAAAGAGATCGAAGATGTAGATACTTGTGTTTGGTATTCAGTTGATAGTAATGATAAAGAGATCTTGCTTCTCTTTCAGGTTACTCATAATTGGAAGCATTCCTAAGTTAAGTAACGCTGATCGGCCTCCTTCCATTTAGTTGACATGCATTGGAGACAGCTGCATGATTTGAATCTGGTTCAATTAAATCAGTGCCTCTGGTCCTATATGGGATATAGAACAGTTCGTATCTTAACGATGTTAAGGTACGGGGAGTTGTCCGGCTTATGATTAAAACCAGACACTAGACAACTCAAGGCATGTTTCTGTAATGGCTGTTTGTGGGTTGACCCAGGCTATGACGAGGGTTGACTTTCTACCATCTGGATGAACAATAGCAATATTGTTCTAGACTCGCCACAGTTTTATTAAAAATGGATTTTTTCAGAAAACAGTAAGTGGGAGTATGGTAGAACTGGAAGTGATTCCAGAACCACAAACGATTACTGAAAATTTGATAAGGAACCTAAAGATTCAATCTGGATTGACATTCCATTGGCCACTCCGCAGATAAGGTGGGTAACTTCAGGCACCCGAGAGGTACTACGGTAGCCTCAAGGACGGTGACAGGGAAGTTCTTGTCTACCCACAATTACCATTGCTGTTGTTCCAGGCTGCGAGACCCGGCGGGAGGATGAGTATAGCGTCGTTCTGAACTCGCTTCAGAAGTGTACGTGTATATGACTCTGCCATAGGGTTGTCGTAGACAGTGGGAGCAGCGGAAGCATTGGTGGACAGGTAGCTTATGTCTATTTATAGACTAAAGCAGATGTAGCGGAGATAGATCATCTATTTCTGACGTGACAGTCATGGGTTTGACTTCATCAGAATAGGGGATGGATCTGTTGAGGAGGTACTAGGGTGTGATGTCATGGTATTTGGATGACATACACAGAGTAGGAAGTGATATTCCTACACTACAATCGGTTATACTTTGGTCGTCACACAGTGTTTTCTCCACAAAAGAAATGGATTTTATGTCAGACATACTGGTTACTAGATCTATGGCTTTAGATCTAGATTTGGGTGGTTTCCCAATCAGGGTACTTTGACAGCATTCTAAGAGTATTTAGAATGGACGACTCCTAGCACGGTAGTGAACCTGCAGGTGATGGAGTCACCCTCTCCAAAGGTGTCTTACAGACTAAAGGGGAGAGGGACGTGCATGATTGGCAGATCACTTGCTCAGGCAATTGAGTCAATCATGAGATGTCAAGTACCACACCAAATGTTGTTCTTGCACTAGATGCAATAAGTTGACATTAATCCAATCCTGGAGAAACAGTCGGAAGCAGTTCTAGAACATAAGTGGATGTTCTAGGGATATGATAACGACAGCCTCATTCGGGAGACAGTTATCATTCCAGGCTTCCAAGGTGACATGGACGACAAGGAGGTTGTCAGAGTTATAGTTTTCCTTCTGATGAGGGGCAGTATTTTGGACAGGTGGTCCAAGGCAATACTGAGGGAGGCATGGCGCAGGATACTGATTAAGTTCAGTTGACGATACAGTCTAAGAAGTTTGGATTTGGAGTTCATTTATGAGCTATGTCCCATCAGACATCCAGACACATTCTAAGACAGGTATTGCTCATTTCGGGAGATGGTTTTCTCCGCGAACTTGAGATATAGAGAGGCATAGAAATAGACATCAAGACGGATCCACTCACTGAGGCTATTCCTCGAACGCAATAGTTTCGCAAACGAGCTTTGTGAGACTGACTAGTAGAGGAGTTGGGTGTTCGGTATCACACGGGCTGTGAGTATGCGACATCGCAATAATTAGCCTTGAGTGCAAGTGGGAGATTGTTGGAGATAATGCCCTCAGAGTCAATTATTGGATCACAGGTACGTGATTGAAATGATTGATGGAGGACCTATCCCGGTAGGACAGTCTTACTCGAGATGATAGTATGCTATCTGGTTTACCTTTATCATCGTGTACTGTTTTAGGTGACCTGACACGTCGCTATTACACGTTGATAGAGCCCCTAGGATTCTTGCTTGACCACCAGCAGTATGAGGGCGATCATATAAGTGGGAGCTGGGGTCTATAAGTATATCCTGAATTGGTCCCTAGTCGTGTGAGTTTCGAGATAGGGCATCGATACTCCATAGTAGACTAGTGTATACAGTCGAGACCCCGACGAGGGGCGGTGGCCGGTCTCACAAGCCACTGGTGTCAGTTGGATCACCTAAGATGTATACAGGTGCTCATTGGGTTATGAGTACACCGGACAGGACTCGCCGGGAACATGCTAGTTGGTCATATACCAGACGTCAGATGGCGGTTCCCTGGTGACATGTGTGCAGGTTAGTTCATCGACCTGGGGATCGTCATTTGTCTCGTGTGAGTTCACACTGTACTTTGATTACTACCCTACCACGGCTCAAAGGAGTTGTGCAAACAGGTTTTAGTTGGGTACAGTCCCGAGCCACATGGAGGCAGTGAGCGTATCTTCAGGGGTTCGTCTCTCCCGGTATTGGAGGTGAGGTCGTGCTGTGTCTAGGAGAGCCATTACACGAAGCCCTCGGCCGAGGCAAGGAGATTTACTGGTAGGTATTCCAGTAGTATCTCAGGGTGTTCTGGGCTACACTCCGACACGACTTGTACCGCTTTTGGGGGTCTGACTTTTACCAACCCCCTAGGCCCGCCATGCGATGCTCATAGACGAACGGACCGGACTGTACGGATATTGTCACTGACAGGCTCAGTAGGGTTGTCTGGCTGGGTTCGCTCACAGACGTCCCTTTTAGTCAATACCTGGTAGCCCGTTACGTATTGGCTTATACCTCTGACGTGCTAGTGGTTAAATCCACAACCAAGGCGTTGACGAGTCTTTAGAGTCCCCCACATTCAGTTACTCAGCTTTCGGGCGAAAGGTTGTAGAGGCTGTATGGAGATATGGCAAGGTCCGATCAGATACGTGCGGTATTGCACGGATCAGGATCTGACAGTTTGTACTATAGGCCGTATGGTTATATGGCAGGGTTCGATCAGATACGTGCGGTATTGCACGGATCAGGATCGAACAGATATTACTAGCCGGTTTTGGTATAAGCCGGATTCTAGTATAGTACAGTGGAGATTTTGTCTCATTGCATTTGTATTTCGGTCGAAATACAGATGCGGGTGTGTATGCACAGTATTGGGGTTTTCCTGTAATTTATTACGGGACCAGTTTTCTGGAGTTGCCAGTTTGCTTTCCGTTTCGGCCGATTTCCATTGTTCCGTTCATTGGCCGAAGATTGGTGGAGGAGGGTTTATTTGCATTGTTGCAAATAAGCATTTTGTGGAGGGGGTCTTTGCATATGTTTGTATCATGATGGTTTTCATGATGAAGCCCCATCCATTGACCTTGCTTGACTTTTATCTTCATGATGGCATGACATTTTGAGTCATCATGGTTGTTAATGATTTGTTGATGGAGTGTGGCTTTCCTAGTGATCATTTCTATTTGCATGATAGCTTCCTCTCTCTCTCTTACATGATATGAGTTTGGCTCCTATTATTTTTGGTCACTCTCTCATTTTTCCTCACCCTCCCCTCACTTGTAGTGGCCGGCCCAAGCATGAGAGGGGGCTGTCCAAAATTTTGGGGGTGGGTATTTGGTCCATTTCATGCTCCCAAATATCCACAAGTTCCATCTCCAAACTCCATAGTTCATCCCTCCACCAAAAGGCAATTCCACAATCCCCAAAGTGAGACATGGTTCTTCACACATTCTACAGCAAATCTTGGGCACGTCGAGTAGCCGGCTTCGTGCCCGAGTTGCCTCGGCATTGAGGTGGGAGCCCGTAAACGATGTAGGCGATGTGGTGCACTTCCGGCGACGAGGAGGAGACGGGACATTCCACAGGAGATCGGGACGACGACGAGAAGACCGGAGGACTCGGATCTGTCGGTATACTTCTCTTCCCTTTCTTGTAGATAGCTAGGACTAGTTAGTGGTTCGATCCGGGTATTAGTGCGCGGCGGTTTTCCAGTTCAAGAAAAATTAAAGTTATTCACCGCTTCCGCATTTGGCCGTCGGATTGACGGCCGGGGCGCCGCCGTGTACTTACAAAGACATCACGGTCATGGTTAAGGACCTCATAGTCCGTGGATTTAAGGGCTCCACAGTCCAATGTTGGTTTTAAGACATCCCGGTCAAGGTTAAGGACCTCATAGTCCGTCGTTAGTTTTAAGATATCTCGGTCAAGGTTAAGGACCTCATAGTCCATGAGTTTAAGGACCCCACAGTCCGTCGTTAGTTTTAAGATATCCCGGTCAAGGTTAAGGACCTCATAGTCCATGAGTTTAAGGACCCCACAGTCCGTATCAGTATGTGGTCATCGGGACCCGTCACGTCTTTGAAGACGTCGAGGAATTACAACGCCAAGTATCAAATGAGTGAAGAGATGTACCCTTAAACCAAGGTAAATTAAATAGTCTTTGGCCCAATCTGGGACTAAGACCGATTAATTATGTTATGAGCCCATTGGCCCAGTTAAGTTTGAATTGAGGACTTATGGCCAGCTTGGGATAAGTTCAATCATGTTTAGAATATTGGCTTTCTGTTGGTCCATTGAAGGGGAGGCTTTGCCTCTAGAGACTGAGCCAATTGGGCTGAAGTCAGTGTTAAACACTAAAGACCAACAGTGTTGAGCACTGGGAATGAGATTGACAAGTTAGTGTTTAATACTAAGAGATAGTTAGTGTTAAACACTAGCAACAGGGCTTTCAAATTATTGTTTATACCCTAAAGCAAATCAGTGTTAAACACTGGCAATGGAGATTTCAAATTAGTGTTTAATACTAAGGCAGATCAGTGTTAAACACTGGAAACAGGGTCTTCCAAGTTGGTGTTCAACACTAAGAAAGTCAGTGTTAAATACTGTAAATAGAGTTTTCCAAATTAGTGTTTAAACACTAAGAACATCAACGTTGAAAACTGGATATAGAGGTTTCAACTTTAGTGTTAAACACTAAGGTGAGAGGGATCACGTGGTAGCACATGAGAGAGCCCTCAATTCATTTTATTCTGCCAGAAGTATTGCATACTTTGAAGCATCACGTGCTGTCACGTGATGGACATTTAAATGTTTGTCTGTTAGAGCTTCTGCCAAGGGGTCACATGGGGCACGTGAGGCGTTGCCTGGAAGTTCTTCTCTATGGATTTTTACAGGGGTCACGTGGTAGCATGTGACCCTGTTTCTTTGCCTGTTTGAAGATGTGTTTATCTTTTTTAAGACTTAAATTCTTCATAGGGTTAAACCCTAGCAATAAACTTTAGAGGAATTAAATTCATGTTTTCTTCTGAAGAATTATATTCTTAGATAGGGTTAAACCCTGATTTCTTTTCTATAGGAATTAAATTCCTCATGTATGTAAAGAATTGAATTCTGGTATAGGGTGAAACCCTAATTCCTTCTTCTTTCTTTTTTTTGTAAGGGAATTGAATTCCTGCTATTTTAATAGGATTAAGTTCTTAATTAGGGTTAAACCCTGGTTCTGTCCATTTTGAAGGAATTAAATTCCCATAATCATAGGGTTAAACCCTAATTTCATCCCAAAGGATTTAAATTCCTATAGTTCTGTGAGAATTAAATTCTCAAACTTCCATTCCCCTTTTATGCTTTAGATCTGCATGGCAGGATCTCAACCCAATGAGAATTAAATTCTCAATTCATGAGGAGATGTGCACTTTGCAGATTCTCTGCTAGAGAAAGAACTAAGTTCTTCTTTTTGTATAAGAGTTAAACTCTTTGAGAATTAAATTCTCCTTTTTCAGCCTCTCCCTTCTTACCTAAGGTTTTCTTTTGCAGAGGATCAAATTCTTCCCAAAATCTCAAGGCTCTCTTTTTTTTCTCTCTCTGTGTGTGTCTCTATATGTGTCCCCCATCTCCCTCTGTATTGGCTCCTATTTATAGGAGAAGGAAGAAAATCAATCAGTTTTAGTGAATTTTCAATTGAAAGATCTGATTAGTTTATTGAGAGATTTGATTTATATTTACCATTCATCTGGATCTTTGGATTATTAGGTGAATTTTATTCACCTTTGGATTTTAAATCCAAAGATGTCTCTTTGTTATTTCGGTTAGATTTAAGGGGAAATCTTTCCAAGTCTGATATTTTTCCATAAATTGGTGATATTTAATCACCCTTAGATCTTTAATCCAACGATTCTAAATAATCATTCTCTTTTGGAAAGATTTGAATGCTTTCGGAATTTAATTCTGTTAAATAAAGAGGCTTTGAAAGCCGGTCACGTGTGGCCACGTGACCCCTGGTCACGTGTAGGCACGTGACCCCTGGAATGGGCCTTTCTTCTCTTTTTGCGCTCTGTTCTCTGGCCGCTGCTCAGCCATCACGTGCTCACACGTGACCCCTGGTCACGTGTGAGCACGTGACTTTTTCTGGAGCCTTTTCTCTGATTTAAACAGGGAGCGAATCTGCCTTTTGCCGCTGCTTTTAAATGTCACGTGTCAACACGTGACCGCTGGTCACGTGCTAGCACGTGATGCCTCCTCCATAAGTTTTCCTGATTTTAAATCAGGAAACATACCCCCTAGATCGATGGGAGATCGTTCAAATTTGGATGAACCAGCCGTCCTTCCGGGTGTCTCGGATCCTTAAGCGTGGCTACAGGGCAACCGGCCGGGCTTGGCCGACCAGGGTGGCCATTTGGTTGTCGCTGCGAAGGCTTTGGGCTGCGGAGGGCCACTAAGAATGACTGGGTCACGAGGATGTGTGGTTGCCTCTTGGTGAGGTATCTGATCTCTGGCGTCGTGGGTAGGCAACTACCAGCCGGAGTTTTTGACGAGCAGGGTAGCTGCTCGGTTGCCTCTTGCGAAGGCTTTTGATCCTTCAGGACGGGGACCGAGCAGGGTTACTGCCCAGTGCCTCTTGGCGAGGACTTTGATCCCTGTCGGTTGTGGTAGGAAGCTACTAGCCGGGGATAGCCGAGCGAGGACCCGACTGCCTCTGGGAGGACTTTGGAACTTGGCGCGGGAAGAGCTATAAAGCTATAAGAAGCCCACCAAGGACCCTTGGCCGGGCAAGGTCACTGCCCGGTGCCACTTGGCGAGGGCTTTTGTCCTGAAAGATAGCCGAGCGAGGGAACCTCGGTCTCGACTGCCTCTGAGAGGGCTTTGATCCCTGGCGTTGTGGCAGGGAAGCTGCTCGCCGGGGATAGCCGAGCGAGGGAACCTCGGGCTCGACTGCCTTTGGGAGGGCTTCTGATCCCTGGCGTTGTGGCAAGGAAGCTGCTCGCTGGGGATAGCCGAGCGAGGGAACCTCGGGCTCGACCGCCTCTGAGAGGACTTTTTGATCTCCGGCGTTGTGGCAGGGAAGCTGCCCGCCGGGGATAGCCGAGCGAGGGAACCTCGGGCTCGACTGCCTCTGAGAGGGCTTTTGATTCCTGGCGCTGTGGCAGGGAAGCTGCCCGCAGGTGATAGCCGAGCAAGGGAACCTCTGGCTCGACCGTCTCGGGGGGGACTTTGTGATCCCCGGCGTTGTGGCAGGGAAGCAGCAAGCTGGGGATAACCGAGCGAGGGAACCTCGGGCCTGACCGTCTCTGGGAGACCCTTCACGTTGTACAGGGGGAACCCTACTGGGAAGGAAGGTTCAAAAGTTTCTTTATTCGTATGGATAGGAATCCTAGACAACGCTATACACCGTCATTTCAAAGGAGATCTCGAGCGGTAGCCGGGGTACGGCGCTTTGCTAGTTTTGACTTCATATGTATAGCTTGAGATTCTCCGCGTTGTAAGGCCGAGGGAGCTTCCGTCCGTCCGTGTCTTGCAGGCGGTAGGCTCTGCCGAGGAGCGCTTCGAAGACGAGGAAGGGACCTTCCCATTTTAGGGAGAACTTGTGAAGCCTGCCTTGGTCGATGAACCCGTTCCGCCGCAGGACCAGATCCTCGGCCTTGAAGGATCGGTGTTTTACCCGAGCGTTGTAGTACCGGGCCGTCTGCTGTTGGTAGGCGGCGGCTATGATCTGGGCCCGATCCCTTTTCTCCGACAATACGTCGAGGTTTGTTCGTAGTGCCATGGTGTTTACTTCATCGTCAAAGTGCTCGAATCGTTGGCTGGGTAGCCCGATCTCCGCTGGGACCATTGCTTTGGTCCCGTAGCAGAGGCTGAAAGGGGTCTCCCAGGTTGGAGTCTTTTTTGACATGCGCAGGGCCCATAAGAACCGGGGTAGTTCCTCGACCCAACCACCTTACCTCCCTTCCAGGCGGGTTCGGAGGCCCCTGAGGACGTCCCGGTTAGCGACCTCGGCCTGCCCGTTACATTGGGGATGCGCGACCGCGGAAAACTTCATGAGGATGTGGTATTCATTGCAGAAGTCCTTTACTTTCTCATTCTCGAAGTTCGTCTCGTGGTCGGTGATGATGCACCTTGGGATCCCGAACCGGTGAATCAGGTTGTTTTGGAGGAACTTAATGGTTGTGGCGGCGTCCGGTTTCCTGATAAGAACGGCCTCGATCCATTTGGTGAATTAGTCCACCGCGACGAGGACGTATTTATGTCCGCCAGTTCCTGTGGGGAACTGGCCGATCATATCCAATCCCCATTGGGCGAATGGCCATGGGGACGTCAGGGCCGTTAGCTCGGTAGACGGGAGGCGGGGGATACTGCCGTGGAGTTAGCAGCTCTTACACCTCCTGACCAACTTCAGGGCGTCTTCGTGCATCGTGGGCCAATAGTACCCCTGAAGTAGTGCCTTTTGGGTCAAGGTTCGAGCCTCCTGGTGTCACGCCCCGCTTCCCAGTGTACGGCGAAGTGGACGCGTTGAGGTCCGCTACATATGTACTCAGAAGTACATACGCTAAGCATAGCTAAGCAATATAAAATAATCACAAGAGACAAATGATATTGAAATAACAACAACTTTTATTAATAACATTCTTTGTACAATGCATGAAATGAAAATACAACCGGAATGAAAAAACAATGCCTAAACAGTGGCATAACAGAAATGAAAAATACTGGAAAGAACAAGGTACAATTATCTAGAGCTCTGGGTCTTCTTGGAACTGCTCCAAATCTTCACCGGTGGGCTCGATCTCAGTTTGGTCCAACGCACCTGACGACATTCAAAGAAGAAAGAAATAGAATGTCGTCAGCGAACAGGTCGCTCGGTAAGTTCCAAAGAATAAGAAGAATGAGAATGACAGAGTAACGGTATTATCTAAAGTATTATATTGTTAAATATTATGGAACATTGTTTAACGCTGTTGTTTGTAGCTTGGTACAGAATGATGCCAGTGTATACGAGGGGGACCTCTATATGCTAGAGATCAGGGCAAAAGGAAAGTACAAGGAACCGTTATGCCATGGTACAACAGCAACAGGATTCAGATTAGGTGTCTTAATCTGACCACCTCGTGCCACCTTTAACACCTTCCGTACCAATCTACCCCTAAACCCCGTAGTGTTTTAACAGTATTGTAGTATTGGAATATGTAAGTTGGGTGACTGACCAAAACCATGATATCAGTAAACATGTTGCAACTGTATAATCAGGTAAATGGAATATCAGGATAATGGATGAATATCCATGGTTTGATTCAGTCAAAAGGAATATATTGTTAACTGGATTCAGGAATCCATGTATTCAAGTTGTGTTGGTATATAAAAGAATATAGATTGACTTGAATTATATTCAAGTCAGAAATTAGTCAGACTCTAACCCGAGTTAAACTAAAAGAAAGATAAATTTGAAGTTCAATATTAGTTAGGGGCCTTATTGTAATTTGTGAAACTTGAGGGGGTTTTATGTAAAAAGTACTTTTGTATAGTTTTCAAAATACACCTCAAGTATTTAATAATCGTCTTTATTGTTATAATAAATGTGAATTTTATTTGTATTATTCTAGTGAATATATCCTAATAAAAGTATTAATTGTTTTATCTAAAATTCATGGTATTTTAGTGTAACTTTTAATCTTGTAATTTTTTAGGAAAATGTGAAAATTTCATATTATAATAAAATAGGTGTTTAAATGATAATTATATATATATTAACACATGAATAATTTTTAAATGAATATTTTATTTCCAAAAATCTCATTTTCCTTAATTATCGTATTTTAAACATTTCGAGACCGAATGCTCCTTACGGAGGTCTGAATCTCGCACTACTAGCCTGCGGGTGCACGATGAACCGTACTTTCCCTAACAGGTTCCCCAAAAGTGGGTTGAAGCGGCACTTTGCTTAGGTTTTATAAATACTTTTCATTTAGGAAAACGGTTTTATTAATATAGGGTATTTATTTGCAAAAGAGTATAGTTTTTCGTATTTTAGCTGTTAGGGTTTCCTAAACCAACTAGCCTATTTCTAAGGTCTAAACGATGAGTCATTAGAAGTCTCAAATCGTCTCTTCACCGTCAATTGCGGCCAGGTAAGTGCCAGGTAAGTGGGAGGCTCTCCACTACAAGTAGTGGCCCTAATTAAGTAACCACTTGCCTTCGACACACTTGCCTAGACACCACAAGACAGTTTAGATAAACGATCGATGTCCATGACCGATCGATGTCCATGACCAATCGTGCTTTCATTTTATAAAAGATTTTATTTAGAAATGTTTACAACTTAAAACTTTCAATAAAGGTTATAAAGAATATGGTATTTTAGTGAAAAGTCCTATAATTTCGTATTCTGTATTTTTGATATTTATCAATTAGGGTTATATTGAGTGTGTGTAGAGGTAGGTCATTACCTCGTGATTTATTTTAGGTTTTGGTGAAGTTTAAAGATAAAACATGCTATGTTAAACTTAAAGGTATTATAGCGCAAGAATACGGTATTCGAAAACGTTATCATTTTATGTGTGAAATTTCATTCAAATTGAGTTCTACAAGTTTTGTGATCAAGATAAATATATTTATGAGTGAGGTAATTGATTAAACTAAGAAAAATGAACTTCATGGTATTTTTATGAAAAGAATACGGTTTTGCAAAGAAGCTATCATTTCATGTGAAAAAGTTTGATTAAATTGGTTTATGGGTGATTAATAGTCAACATGAATATGGGTAGATATTATGTATTAGGTGACAGGTGGAAATTTATAGAAAAACCGAATCGAAAATCGGTTTGTCCAATTTCCGTCGGGTTCCAAAAAGTCGTATTTTACACTTATAGAAAAGAGAGATAGAAGGGATGGGACTTACGGTTTGGACAAGCTAATGAAGCTAAGGGATGTGGTGGTTACCGATTCGTCGAAAGCGTCGCGAAGGTTCTGATCCGGTCGCCGGAATCCGTCATCGATTTCGGCAGCGCTTCGCTTCTTGCTCTTCGTACCGAGTTCTCGAAAATTTGAAAGAGTAGACTTAGAGTTGTGAGGGGAAAAGATAGAAGATTGGGGTCTTTATATAGTGCTAGGCTAGGGTTAGGGTTTGGATTAAAAATATTAAAAGAAAAATATAAAAAAACATTAAAAATTCATTAAAAATCATTAAACCTAGGAGTAAAAGGGATTTATTGGCCAAATCAAAATCGATCTACGTATAATAAGTATGAAAGAGGGTTGACCAAGTCAAGAGCCAACTTTTCTCAGTTGGTGACTCGGCCGTCCGGCCAAGTCCGGCCAGATCGGCCGAACCGAGTCGGCCGATTCGCCGGCCGGAGGCGCCTAGTCGGGCCGAGTCAAGGGTCCAATGGCCGGGGGTTTTCCTGAGGAACAACTTGGTATTTTTACTTTTTGTTGTCCAGTACATATTTTGGGAGTTATGGCCTTTTTACCGTTGACTTCCAAAAAAAATAAAACAAAATAAATACAAAAATAATGTGGGGCATGGGATTTGAACTCCGGTGACTTGGTTCAGCAGTGCAAGGTATTACCAATGAGCTACAAGCTCCTTCTTGTAATTATTATAAGGAATTAGATACTTAAATTGTTTCCAGCAATATTAATACTCCAAGTATACACTATATTTAAAGCATTTTTTTTTGTATACAAAATTGGAGTTGTTACAATCTACCCTCCTTATAAAAATTTTGTCCTCGAAATTTACAACTTTTATTTAAGGACTAGATTACAAAAAGGTGCGGATATCTTGCACGCATCTCATCTTCCCTTTCCCACGTGGATTCTCCTGGAGTGTCTTTCTTCCACATTACCCGGACCAAATTAACTTTTTTGTTCCGAAGTGTCTTCACTTTCCTGTCCAGGATCTCCACAGGTTGTTGCTCACAAAACAAATCAGGCTGTATCGTGAGCTCGGAATGATCAAGTACATGGCTGGGGTCACTTACATACCTTTTGAGTTGGGATATATGGAACACGTTATGCACTCCTTCCAATGAGGGTAGAAGCGCTAAACGATTGTTCCCGCCAAAAATTTCCGCGCAAAAGAGCCGAAGGTATCAAATGACGGCGATACGCTTAAGAAAATGGGAATCAGTATATTCCGGGCTGTTTTTTTGACAAACTCCCGAATGAGAAACAGATAAATTCTGATGGTATCGAAAGAGGCTCGAAAAACCCTTCGATTTGATATATTATGGGCCTCTTAATTCATCCGGGATCAAAAGTTATGAGGAATTACGTGTCCACACGTGATGGGCTTTTAAGAACCCGCTGGAGGAGTTAAAAGATACAATAAAAACTCAGAAAAGACCCCAATGGGGCATCACGTGCTCACACGTGACCATGGGTCACATGCAGGCACGTGATGGGCTTTTAAAGCCTCTAAAATAATGAATAGAATTTAATTCTAAAAGTCAGAAAATACCTCAACGAGATATCACGTGCTTACACGTGACCAATGGTCACGTGTTGACACGTGATGGTTAAAACTGAAACATAAATAAGCGGCTGAGAAAGGAACCCAATTGGGGGTCACGTGCTCACACGTGACCAAATGTCACGTGCCAGCACGTGACTGGCTTTAAAAGCATTATAATTTAATAGAATTAAATTCTAAAAGTTTCTGAATCTTTCCAAATGGAAAAGGGTCATGGGGAACCATTGGATTAAAAATCCAAGGGTGATTAAAAATCACCAATTTATAGAAAAACCTTGGACAAGGAAACATTTTCCTGAAAATCTCACCAGGATAACAAATAGAATATCTTTTGGATTTAAAATCCACGGTGAATAAAATTCACTGAATGATCTAAAAGCCCAGATTAATGATAAATATAAATCAAATCTCTCAACAATCAAATCAAATTTTCCAATGAGAGATTTGCTAAACAAATTACCTCTTTTCCTTCTCCTATAAATAGGAGCCAAGAAAAGAAGAGGGGGGATCTACTTTTTTGGAGAGAAAAACAGTGGGAGGAGAATTTAATTCTCAAGAGAAGAAGAAACAGAGAAAGAAGAATTTAATTCTCTGCAAAAGAAAAACCCTAGGTAAGAAAAGAGAGGATTCAAAAGAGAATTTAATTCTCAAAAGAGTTTAACTCTTATTTAAAGAAAAGAACTTAGTTCTTCTTCTCGTTGAAGATCTGCACAGAGCACATCTCCCCATAACTTGAGAATTTAATTCTCATCGGGTCGAGATCCTGCCATGCAGATCCTAAACTTAGAAGGGGAATTGAGTTTTGAGAATTAATTCTCCTAAAACAAAACTAGGGTTTAACCCTAATCAAGAATTTAATTCTTTTACATATCTGGGAATTTAATTCCTTTGAAAAGAAATCAGGGTTTCATCCTAAATAAGAATTCAATTCTTAAAAGATCTCTGTTCATGAAAAGAACTAGGGTCACGTGCCCCCACGTGACCCTTGAAAAGATCCTCTGCAAAGAACTTTGAAGCATCACCCCACGTGCTCCCACGTGACTCCCAGAACGCAGAAAGAAAAAGCAAAGGAAATGAAGCTTTGGGCGCTCTCACGTGTTATCACGTGACCCCTCAGCAAATGCTTTAACAATTGGCGCACAGATCCCCATCACGTGCCAACACGTGATGCTCTAAAATAAAAATGAAGGTGTTTAACACTTAATGGCAAAACAAAAGAAAAGAAGCTTTGGGCGCTCTCACGTGTCCCCATGTGACCCCTCAGCAAGTGCTGTAATATTCGATGTGCAAACCCCCATCACGTGCCAACACGTGATGCTCTAAATTAAAGATGAAAAGTGTTTAACACTTATTCGCAGATTTGAGGATAAAACAAAGGAGATCTGGTTTCACATTTAGGGCGCCCTCACGTGTCACCACGTGACCCCTAATGAGCATTCTAACAGACCAGAGCGGGGGCCTCCATCACGTGCTCACACGTGATGGCCGTCAAAATTAAAAGTGTTAAACACTTACCTGCAGAATAAAATAAGGGAAATCAGGGCGCTCTCACGTGTCCACACGTGACCCCTCCCTCCTTAGTGTTTAACACTAATTGGAAAACTCTATCCGCAGTGTTTAACACTGATTTTCTTAGTGTTTAACACTAATTTGGAAAACTCTATTTGCAGTGTTTAACACTGATTTTCTTAGTGATTAACACTAATGAGAAAACTCCGTTCCCAGTGTTTAACACTGATTATCTTTTAGTGTTAAACACTAACTTGCTAATCATAATTCCAGTGTTCAACACTGTTGGTTTCTAGTGTTTAACACTAGCTTTAGCCCAATTGGCTAAGTTTCTAGAGGCAAAGCCTCTCCTTCAATGGACCGACAGAGGGCCAATATTTCAAACATAATTGGACTTAGCCCAAATTGGCCATAAGTCCTCAAATCATCTTGAACTGAGCGCATCTGCTCTTTCAACCAACTCATTGGTTCAAGGGTACATCTCGGAACTCCTCTGATATTTGTCGTTGTAATCCTTCAACGTCTTCAGAGAGGTGACGGGTCCCGAAAACCACACATCAACACGGACTGTGGGTTCCTTAAACTCGTGGACTTATGCGTCCTTAAACCAAGATACAGACTGTGGGGTCCTTAAACCCGCGGACTTATGCGTTCTTAAACTAACGGACTAATGCGTCCTTAAACACACCCATATGGACTGTGGGGTCCTTAAACCCATGGACCGCAATGTCCTTAAACTACCAATGGACCACCACGTCCCTAAACTGGCAATGGACCACCATGTCCCTAAACTGGAACAATAGAGCCCCTAAATGCTCTTTTGTCGGATCTAAACGATCCCGTTAAGTTGATCTTAGTCCCAAACTGGACTAACGTATCCTTAACAACCGTTTAAGTTGATCTTAGCCTCAAATATGGCTAATGTATCCTTAAACCTTCAAACAGACTTTAGTCCCAAATTGGACTATAGATCCCCCAATCAACTTTGGTTCAAGGGTACATCTCTGAACTCCTCTGACATCTGTCGTTGTAATCCTTCAACGACGTCAGAGAGGTGACGGGTCCCGACGGCCATACATACTATGGACCACTATGTCCCTAAACTGGAACAATAGAGCCAATTGCTCTTTTGTCGGATCTAAATGATCCAGTTAAGTCGATCTTAGTCTCAAATTGGACTAACGTATCCTTAACAAACGTTTAAGTCGATCTTAGCCTCAAATATGGCTAACGTATCCTTAAACTAAAACACCAAACCCAAATCTAAGTAAATACGGATTTGGACTAATCCGCGTCCTACGGGCGACAATATAAACTAGTCTCCGTATACAATCCACGGGCAACCACAAACAAAATAAACACCCACGACACGAAGTGAAACTCTGGAGAAGGAGAAAGTTGTTACCGCAATGCGGTAGCGTAATTAACTGCAGGGGCTTGCGCCTGCAGGGAAGAGCGTCCCCACAATCAAAAACCCCTCAAGCGAGGGGGAATCTGACAAAGTCTGCTACATCGGCCGCATCCGTCTAAACCTCCGATACACGGTGTCATAAATCAACTTGGTATCTTCGGAGAGGTGGACGGATAAAACCAATTAGCATCTGCCCCGAATCTCAGTGCCAAGACATCGCAGTCTTGTGCGCCGTCTTCCAGAGGGGAACAGATTCTGGCACGCCCGGTGGGACCTTTTCCTCTTTCCACTCCACACTTCGTGTGTCGTGTTCGCGAACGAATCGCGATTTACTGTGGTTGCCTGTGGATTCGAGTTACTAAGATTTGGTGTCTTGCTCCGTGCAGAAAACAAAAGATCAATGGCTTCAAACTGCACTGCCTGCAACTGCAACTCTCGCTCGGTCCTTGCTGGAGGAGTGACTTATGGGCCCCAAGCGGTCTCCCTTTTCAAGATGCCAGTGGAGCAGGTAACTCAAGCCACCACTGGACTATTCTTCGGGACCCTGCTCCCACCGATAAGCTTCAATGCCCTAATGACATTGCAAGAAGCCCCAAAGAAGTCGGTCTTTGATCGGCTCACCACTGCCGCGGCCCCTCTCAACGGGTCGCCCAACTTCAATACCTCATTTTTCAACAGACTGGGCCAGAACGTCTATAAGCCCATGATACCCGAAGCTGCCATCCCAAAGCGGATAGCCATCCCGGCTCAAGCGGACAAATTTATTGGAAAGGCTCCTCCTTCCAAGAAGTCAATTTTTACAAGGCTGGCTATTCCGGTTGCTGCTCCAGGCGAGGTCCTCAAAGCTGCTCCTCCTACCCAGAGGTCTGTCTTTGACAGATTAGACATTGAACAGGTGTCAGTCTTCAACAGGCTAGCACCAATAACGGTCTCTCCTCAAAGCAAGGAGCATGACGAAGTCACCCCTACGGCCGAAACAACTCCATCCGCACGACACGCTCGACGTCGCCACTGGCGCCGAGTAAGGAAGGCTGGGGGCAACTCCCCCTCTGGATTTACTCCACCAGCTCCAACGGTGGGGATCGATGCTGCTGTTCCAACCGGGAACAACTTTGAATTGTTGAACACGGTGCGCAGAAACTCTCCTACCGCCGTACTAAAAAGATCCCCTCCTCCGGTGGGAAACGTTGCGGAAGCCAAGCCAGAACATTCCTCTCAGCGGCTGTCCTCTAAAATCTACAAGGTCTGGCGCCAAGTCCAAGACTCGGTGATTGATCGAAATTTCTCCCGCCAGCAGAAGAAGCTGAAGGTCCGGCAGGAAGAAAACCGTCCTGTTAAGCCGCAAAAAGAAACGGCTACTTGGGCGCCCACTACAACGACCCCCTCAACTTCAACCACTTAAAAGAAAAGGAGTCCGCAAAAAGCCCCTGTGAACATGGTGAACCATAAACGCGCTGAGCACAAACACCCCAAGTCTGGGGGCATGGTGGTGCACACTGTTTATATGGCTTCTGGAAAAGAGGAAAGCCGTGCATCGACGGGTCACCGACCGCTCACCCGATCCGTAACGAAAGCCCAGGAGCAACAACAAAAGCTTCAGGAAATGATGACTACAATGGCTGCACTCACTGAACCAAAAGAAAGCTCTGAAACGTCTTCGGATGAGCGTCAAGAACAAGAAACCGACGCTGACTTTTTACGCAGAGTCCTCGAAAAGAGGGACAAAGAAGCTGCAGAGCAAGCGGCTAACATAAAACAAATGGCGCTCCTCTTCCAAGATATGGTAAGGATGATGTTACAGCCGGACCCTCCAGCTGAAGAACCTCCGATCATTATTGAAGACGATAAAGAGGAGACATCTAATCCTCCGACGACTCTTTCAGCAGCCAAGGAGGAGACAATTTCCAAGGCCGCACTGGGCGACTATATAGCTCAGCAAATACGAGCTCACCAGGCGAATGAAGCGGCCAGCCAAGTCGTCAGAACCGGACGGCCCTATCCGAGCTGGTATGACCAAATCAGTTACCCGCCGGGATATACGATCCCTAAGTTCCATGTATACAAGGGGACGGGAAATCCGCATCAGCACATCGCTCAATTCACAGCCTTATGCGGCAATACTGGAGGCGACGACAAACTGTTGCTTCGCCAATTCGTCGGCGGCTTAGCAGAAACGGCCTTTGAGTGGTATTCGGAGCTACCTAACGACTCTGTCAAAACATTTGCGGAGATGGAGCTACTATTTACACAAAGATTCGCGAGTGCTAGTGAACGCATCCCGATAACAACACTGATCAATGCCAAGATAAGGCCAGGCGAAACGTGGGTCCAATATGCAACACGATGGCGGAACCTATGGTCAAAATGCGAACAACGCATCGAAGAAGCACCTGCGGTAGGCATGTTCGTGGGCACTCTTGACCCTCAGGCGGCCATCTCCCAGTTCATGATGTTTTTCAAGCCGACCACCTTCCAGGCCTTGATTGACAAGCTGGCCCAAATGGACCAGATGGGCCATAGGCCTTCTTCTTCAAAGACAGAGCCTTGGAATGAAAAGGGCAAAGGGAAGGCAACCTTTGTTTCCAATACTCAACAACGGCCGAGAAACTTAAATCCGGTTGTTTGCCAAAACAATATGCGTCCACGCCCATCCCTCGAGGAAAGACTGGGACGTCCTTACTCATTTCCTCAGGATAAAACGAGAAAACTGTTCGAGCTGGCAGTGCGCAACAGACTCATCAATCTGCCGAGCCCGAAACGTCCGTTGCAACCAGGCGATGTCAACGATCCCAATTATTGCCCTTACCACCAAGCGGTAAGTCACCCGATCGAGGATTGCTTCGTCTTTAAGGGATGGATCGAGGATCAGTACCTACAAGGCAAGTTTGTGCTGTCTGAAAAGTGGAAGGTAAACCCACCACAGCCGCACACTCCAAAGAAGACGGACACACCGGGGGCAAGTTGTCACATGATCTCTCACTCATTGATAGATGATGAAGAGGCTCCTTGCACCGAGAAACCAGGGGCGGGGCCTGAACCAGAAGTTCTGTGGCCATCAGACGAGATGATCAATGCCTTCCTGAACGAAGCCCGTCTTAAAAGCAAAGCTGATCGAGAGCGCGAGATGGCCATATTCGAGAAAGCCAAACGCCGGCGACTAGATGAAAGGGTCGAAACACTCCCACCGGATGAAACTACATCCGCCGCAAATAAAAGCAGGATCAAGACAAGGAAACGATTCGCCAAAGCCATAGCAATGGGGATGAGGCTGCCCTCTTTCGGAGAAAAGTCTCCTGGTGGCATACATCTTGATGAAGCGGAAGTACATCCTAACTTCTGCTTATATCATCAGAAGATCGCACATCCTACTGAGGACTGTAACTCCTTTAAGTGTTGGTGGCAAGGGTATGTCGCTTACAGGCAACACTTCAACAGAACAAAGCATGAAGCTCGTAGACAGCAAAAAAATACGACAGATGAGCATAAAAGAGTTGCCGGCAATTGTCATAGGGACGAGCCCGGGGGATCACGGGTTCTCCTTTAGAAGTGATTCTGACGAAAAAGCCGCCCTCAACCCTCTCTTCAAGGAATTCATTTCTAAAACAAAAGAATTGGAGAGCTACGAGAACATTCAGCCGTGCAATTGCACGCTACCTGGAAAGAATCTCGGACCCACGAATAAGGGATCGGATAAAAGGGATGAGGGGAATGGAAAAATGACCTTTGTTGCCAACACTCAACAACAGCCGAGTAACCAGAGACCATTTTGTCGTCAAAACAACAAGCCGTGATACCTCAATGAGAAGTTGAAACGTCCTTACTCGTTCCTTCAGGATAAAACAAGGAGACTGCTCGAGCTAGCAGTGCGTAGCGAGCTCATCACTCTGCCAGATCCAAAACGTCCATTGCAACCAGGTGACGTTAACAATCCAAACTATTGTCCCTACCACAGAGTAACGGATCACCCACTCGAAAATTGCTACGTCTTCAAAAACTGGGTTGAAGACCAATACCAACAGGGCAAGTTCACGCTGCCTGAAAAGTGGAAAGTAAACCCGCCACAACAACATGCTTCAAAAAAGGTGGATATGCCGGGGGCATCATGCTCGTTCATAGGAAAGGCCCCCTGGACCAAAAAGTCCGGGAACTAAGAATCTGCCTCAAATATGGCAACGATAGACCGAAATGTCGTTAAACTAACAATGGACTACTATGTTCTAAAACTGGCGTCGGACCGAAATTTCCTTAAACTAACGGTGGACCGCAATGTCCTAAAACTTGCAAATGACCGAAATGTCATTAAACTACTATCAACCCGCAGCATCCTCAGGCTGGCGTGGTTAAAAAAAAAATAAAAAAATAAAAAAAAACGGTATGTCCATAAGCAAAATGGACACGGATGAAAACCCAAAAAGGCTCCGTGAGTAAAAACAGCAGGGCTACCGGCGAGTGTTCGTGAAAACCCGAAAGGGCGCGACCTCGTTAAAAAAAAGGAATAAAAAAAAAGAACGGTGTGTCCACAAGCAAAATGGGCGCGGATGAAAATCCGAAAGGACTCCGTGAGTAAAAACAGCAGGGCTACCGGCGAGTGTTTGTGAAAACCCGAAAGGGTGCGACTCGTTAAAAGACACTTACAGGGTCCTCTCGACCTTGTAAGGAGAAACCACCCACGTGAGATCCTTACGACTCATAGGGAAGCAACACACTTAGGGATCCTCATGATTCCTAAGGAGAAATTACACTTGCGAGATCCTCACGACTCGTAAGGAGAACTCTCTTATGGGACCCTCACGGCTCATAAGTTTTGAAAGTCTTAAGTTACAGAGACCTGAACCTGTTCTTCAGCAACCCTCACAACCTCTGATCTTGCCCTACAAGCGGCTCATACTGACCCTTGTATACAATCCACGGGCACGAATAAATATTTCCCTAACAAAGTCCCACTCGTGACTAGAGATATGCTTGTACAGCAATCAACACTTGTAAGTCCTCTCGACTTATAAGGAGAAAACCCTTTTGTAAGATCCTTACGACTTACAAGAGAACATACACTTAGGAATCCTCACGATTCCCAAGGAGAAAACACACCTACAAGATCCTCACGACTTGTAGGGAGAAATACCTTTGTGAGACCCTTACGGCTCATGAAGTCAAAAGCCTTAGCCGACAGGACCCTTAACCCTGTTTACTAAGCCACCTTTGTTCAACATCGACAGAGGCAAATGATGATTCGCTCCTGGCAATATTCCAGTCGCAGCGATGCTGATGCCTAAACCGGTATCAAATTCCAAGCCTTTTTAAGGCAAATGATGATTCGCTCCTGGCAATATCCCAGTTGCAGCGATGCTGATGTCTAGACCGGTATCAAATTCCAAGTCCTTTTACGGCAAATGATGATTCGCTCATGGCAATATTCCAGTCGTAGCGATGCTGATGCCAAGATTGGTATCAGATCCCAAATCCCCTACTCGCAAAAAAAAAAATCAGCGAACCCCCTGAAAAAATGCATATGAAATAGCCGAAATGATGGGGCAACTTGCAACAAAATCAGCAAGTAAAAATGTATGCATGAAAAATAGCCGAAATGATTGGGCAACTCGCAATAAAAAGCAGAGAGTAAAAAGAAAAATAGCCGAAATGATTGGGCACCGCGAAAAATAGCCGAAATGATTGGGCAATCGCGATTTTTCGCGATATAAAAGGCTGAAATGATAGAGCATCGCGGAAAGAATAAAAAATAAAAGAATGAAACTTTTTGCCCTACAGGTGAAATCACATCGATCCCTGTATACAATCCAGGGGCACAGAAAAAAGGGAACCATACCTTCCCAACAGGCTCCATCAGAAAGCGGAGCCAAATCTCGACGGTTAATAGACAACCTAGAGACAATCTCGACATTTATCGCAATATTGCAGACATAATGTCAACAAACGAAGCAAAAAGAAGATCCCGAGTTTCAGGGTCTCGACGTCAACATCGACAACTTAGAGATCACCAACGGCGTTTCTCCTCACTCCAGCCAGATGCAGACGTGACGTCAACAATCGAACTCAGAGTCGCAACGAAACGGAACCATGGCAAAGTCCTTAGTTCCAAATCTCAATGGCCACATCTACAGCCTTGAGACCAACAACGGCGTGCCTCCTCATTCCAGCAAGATACAGATGTTACACCATCAAGCGGAGCAATGGCAAAATCCCAACTCCGCCGTAGCATTCGTCTCATTACAGCAGACGCAATGTTAACAACGGCGTTCCTTCGCAGTCCAGCAAGATGTACATGCAAAGCTAATAAAAGACCCCATGGTCAGCAAAGCAGAGTGATGGCAAAATCCCAGCTCCACCTCAGCACTCGTCTCGTCACAGCGGACACATCATCCAGCAAAGCGGAACAGCGGCAACTCCCAGTTCTATGACTCGACGATGTACTCCCACAGAGAGTCAAATCCCAACTCCGTGAAATGCGGATATAATCAACAAAATTCCTGGTCACGTGGAACACGGATAAGGTCACTCTTTGACCCCGTGGAAAATGTCTAGAGCGGATCCTGGTCCTCGCAGAACACGGCAGTGAACCCATGTGAAGCATCCGGAGCGGAGCCTAGTCCTCGCCTAACGCGGCAGTGAAACCGTGTAAAGCATCTAGTGCAAAATTCCTGGTCACGTGGAACGCGGATAACGTCACTCTTTGACCCCGTGGAAAACGTCCAGAGCGGATCCTGGTCCTCGCAAAGCACGGCAGTGAACCCGTGTGAAGCATCCAGAGCGGAGCCTAGTCCTCGCCTAACACGGCAGTGAAACCGTGTGAAGCATCTAGTGCAAAATTCCTGGTCACGTGGAACGCGGATAACGTCACACTTTGACCCCGTGGAAAACGTCTTGACGGTAAGTCATATAAAACCGGAAAGACATTCAGATATTATCTCATACCAACATGGAGTGATCACCACCTCGACGTTCGTCTCGACACAGCAGACGCAACATCACCGAAAGGAGTCACGGCGAAAACCCCGGTTCCAAACCTCGACGGTTCACCAGCAACCTAGAGACAACCACGACATTCGTCTCGATACAGAGGACGCAATGCCAGCAAACGAAGCGAAGGCCAAATTCCTAGCTTCAGGGTCTTGACGGCGAGTCATATAAAGCCTGAAAGACAATCGGAGATCATCTCATACCAACATGGAGTGGTCACCACCTTGACGTTCGTTTCGATACAGCAGATGAAATGTCACCCCAGCGTTCTTCCCCCAGCAGGATTCGGACGCGACAAAGCAAACAAAGCGAAGGCCAAATTCCTAGCTTCAACGTCTTGACGGTAAGTCATATAAAACCGGAAAGACATTCAGAGATCATCTCATACCAACATGGAGTGATCACCACCTCGACGTTCGTCTCGACACAGCAGACGCAACATCACCGAAAGGAGTCACGGCGAAAACCCTGGTTCCAAACCTCGACGGTTCACCAGCAACCTAGAGACAACCACGACATTCGTCTCGATACAGAGGACGCAATGCCAGCAAACGAAGCGAAGGCCAAATTCCTAGCTTCAGGGTCTTGACGGCGAGTCATATAAAGCCTGAAAGACAATCGGAGATCATCTCATACCAACATGGAGTGGTCACCACCTTGACGTTCGTTTCGATACAGCAGATGAAATGTCACCCCAGCGTTCTTCACCCAGCAGGATTCGGACGCGACAAAGCAAACGAAGCGAAGGCCAAATTCCTAGCTTCAACGTCTTGACGGTAAGTCGTATAAAACCGGAAAGACATTCAGAGATCATCTCATACCAACATGGAGTGATCACCACCTCGACGTTCGTCTCGACACAGCAGACGCAACATCACCGAAAGGAGTCACGGCGAAAACCCTGGTTCCAAACCTCGACGGTTCACCAGCAACTGTCACGCCCCGCTTCCCAGAGTACGCAAGATTGGGCACGTGACATAGCCAACCATGCTACCTGTGGGTAGGAAATATCCATCCACAGTCACATTACGGTTGTAGAGATATCCAGAATAAAATAATAAACTAATCTAATACATGTCCAAATCCATAATAACAAGAATCAATAAACAATAAGTGTGGAAGCAAATGATCCAATACAATAAATAAATAGTACGTCCCATAATACGGGCTCACATCTGGAAATGAAATGAAATAAATAAACTAAATCCTGGGAAACTCACAGTTCAGCCTGCTGGCTGAAGTAGTCCTGCTCGGTCAACTGCAGTGGTAAGGAATCTGGGCCATGCAAAACCCAGACGTCAGCGTGTCGAGTCAACCAAATAATATAATATAACAAGGTAATAAGCAATGCAGATATGAACATGAATAAAGCAGCACTAAGGAATAACGGAGCAGGGTAAAGTACAGTGGTGACTAAACTGTCCTATCAGGTTTCTACTCTATAGTCTTGAAATCAATTGAAGAATCGTCGATGTAACTCAATAGTATCCCGTGCGTGCCCGGGACCACGGTCAAGGTTCTCGGGGCTGACTCCGAGACGTGCCGCTAAGCAGTAATAGGTAGTAGGATGGATGAGTGATGTCAGCATCATCACTCCGGGGCAGGCCAAGCCCGTAAGACTGATCAGAACAAGTATCGAACTGTTGAGTTACAAGTCGGTTTCACCTTTGATTTCCCCATACCCCCAAGCTATGTATGTCATGTCAGGTATTCAATAATCAAGGATTAATGTCAACACAGAATCAGGTAAAAGCAGGTATGTCTGGTTAGACAGCAGGAATGGTCCATGAGGACCCCAAGTCAGGTTGTAGTCCAATAGGTTGGGTCAGTATGTATAGGGGGTCATGTCCGGTGTATCAGTACATGTGTCAGGTGTATCAAGATCGGGTCAATATGTAATGCAATCCAATGTATGCTGATAACAGGTATAGTAACGAATAAGGAAACAACAGCAGGAACAGTAAATAACAATATTATTCCATGTAAACACAGTGATGCTTTGTATTCTCTTATTACCAGGTTCAGGCACCCTTGGGGTGCAATAGCCACAAGGTGAAGCAATATCCACAACATAAAGTAATGAAGCTACATGAATTTAAACTAAGCATAATAATTGTCTCGTGAATGGTTTAACGAATAAAGCAAAGACGATCCAACTGGTTTAGTTAGTTGAAGTGTGGATTGATAGTAGATCGATTAATTACAAGAAACTACTATAATGATTCCATGATAAAGATAACGGCAACTGTCAATTCTAAGTTATAATATAATATCAATTACCATCATTAAGTTGTTGTATTATATAATATGATATTCAACCGCATAGCAAGACTAGATCTTGTATGCTAGCATGTTAGAGCAAGTATTCGGATACTTGCCTCGACGGTTTCGCAAACCGGAAAGCACGGATGCAATGTCGGCAGAAAACACGAGACGGGTGCACGGACCACGGATTGAGTCCTAACAGCGAACCGCGGGACCACACGGACCAGAGTACTCCGCTGGAGCGTCGGGTTCTAACGACGGCACGGTCGGAATCCGGCAAAAGTCAAAAGCAACGAAGTTAGCGAATACGATACATGTGGGCAAACGACCAGCGAGGGGGTTTTGCACCAATGGAAAGTAAACGGATGCTTACAGGGAGACACCAGGGCAACCACGACGGGCTCGACGGCGATGGGACGCCGGCGAGGCAGCGACGGCGATGCGAAGGCTGAAAGCTTGTGGGTTCGCTGGAAAGGGTGGTGTTGAGCGATGAGGGGAGGCAAAGGCCGGGCTCTGGTCGCAGGGAAGAGGAGGTGGCGCGGGTGACGACGACGACGGTCGACGGTGTCCTTTTCCGGCGAACAGAAGAGGGTGGTAGGGTTGCAGTTTTGGGTTCGGTGCACGAGAAGGAGGAGGAAAGGTGGAGAGGTCAGGACGAGGGTGAAGGGAGGAGGTCGACGTCGTCGGCGATGGGAGGCGGCGGCGGCGGCAGCACTGCGTGCAGGTGGCGGTGGAGTTGGGTGCAGGCGTATGAAGGAGGGAGAAGAGGAGGTAGGGAGGGTGCGGCTAGGCTGAGGAGGCGAGGACGGCGACGGCGAGGTCACGGGGAGGTCGGCGGCGCAAGCACGAGGAGGCTAGGTTAGGGCTCGGAGGGTCTCGCGGTGGGTTTCTCTCGTGATGGGGATGAGGAATATAAAAGAGAGAGAGAGATTGAGAAGATTATAGAGAGAGACAGAGAGATATCTTTAGGAGAGAGTGAGAGAGTAAGATTAGAGAGAAAGAGAAAAGGGGGGCCCACGAGGGAATTAACTCCCTCATGATTGGCCGGGGTGATTTGAAAAGAAAATTTTTAAAGATTTAATATAGGATTTATACGTTAGATCTGTAACAGGAAAATCTTATATAGTTAAAATAATAATAAATTAAAATGGGTATTTCGGCGCTAAATGAAATATTTCCAAATCGCGCCCGGTTTGCGTCCAAAGGTTTCAAATTCAAATTATAGGATTTTAAGCGAGTTCCAAATTTTGAAAAGAGGTGTTTAATGATTAAAATGCATGCCCCCAAGTCGGACACTTGTACGCGCGCGTAGTCGTCCAAACTTACCCGTTTAGCCGAACGGAACGGAATCTCGACACACGGACGCTACCACGCGACTAGTGGCGACGAGTAGGCCAACATGGACATTTTTAATTTCATTTTCGGTGTTAAAATTTGTTATGTGCCAAAATGATTTAACCGGTTAAAATTTAGCAATAAACACCAAACAATCAGGAGAATTGGAATGAGCAATGTATAACACTCAACTAGCAATAGAAATAGTATTATTGGGCTCGGGTGTTACATCATACCCAACTACAAAAGAATTTCGTTCTCGAAATTCCAAGAATACAAGATAGCTAACTACAGGAAAAGGTGAGGAAATTTCTGCCAGATCTCGTCTTCTCGCTCCTAAGTGAATTCTCCATGCAATCGATTACCCCAAGAAACTAGCACAAGAGAGATAACCTTGTTCTTAAGAACCTTTTCTCTTCGATTCTTGATTTCAACTGGTCGCTCCTCAAAAGTTAGGTCCTCCCGTACAGTCAACTCCGAATGATCCAAGACGTGAGTTTCATCTCGGACATACCTCCGTAGTTGAGACACATGAAACACATCGTGTACTCCTGCCAATGACTGGGGTAACGCTACCTCTCCAACACGCTACCTCTCCAACACGCTCCAATATCTCGAAGGGTCCAACGAATCGAGGGCTAAGCTTTCCCCGACTCCCAAAGCGAATCACCCCTCTAGTCGGTGATATCTTCAGGAATACCAAATCACCCACTGCGAACTCTAAAGGTCTTCTTGACGTGTCAGCCCAACTTTTCTGCCTGTCTTGAGCTGCCTTCATATGCTTCCTGATTGTATTCACCTTCTCAACTGTCTGTACCACCAAATCTGGCCCTAGTAACCTTCGTTCACCAACATCATCCCAAAAAACAGGCGAGCGACACTTACGACCATACAACGCTTCAAACGGAGCCATCTGAATAGTCGCATGGAAGCTATTGTTGTACGAAAACTCCACCAGGTGTAGATGATCCTCCCAAGAACCTTTGAAGTCCAACATGCAAGCTCTCAACATATCTTCAAGGGTCTGGATCGTTCTCTCCGATTGTCCATCAGTCTGAGGATGATAAGCTGTGCTAAACTTCAATCAAGTCCCCAAACTTTCTTGTAAACTCCTCCAGAAGTGCGACAAGAACCGTGTGTCCCGATCGAACACGATGCTCACTGGTACTCCATGCAATCTTACAATCTCCTGCATGTATCGCTCTGCCAAATTCTCCGTCGATTGACCAACCCGGAAAGGAATAAAGTGAGCTGCCTTGGTCAACCGATCGACAATCACCCATACTGCATTGTTGCCCTTTGGACTCCGCGGTAAAGCCGTCACGAAATCCATGGTTATATGTTCCCACTTCCACTGAGAAATCGGAAGTGGTTGCAACAAACCAGCAACTCTTTGGTGTTCAGCCTTGACTTGCTGACACACCAAGCACTTAGCCACGAAGCGAGCAATCTCTCGTTTCATACCTTCCCACCAGAAGTGCTGTCGAATATCTCGGTACATCTTTGTCCCTCCTGGATGTACAGAGTAAGCTGAACTGTGTGCCTCCTTCATAAGCTCTTCACACACATCCCCTTTTGGCACACACACACGGCTACCATATCTCAACGAACCGTCTTCGTGGATCAGTAAATCGGTTCGTAGTCCGGCTTCAACCTGCTCTTGGAAATTTTGCAGCCTAGGATCCTGCGATGGTGCCGCTTTAATCTCCTCAACTAAGGACGACTGTACTTGCAACTGCATCAACTGTCCCGTAGCTTGTGGTAGCACAACCTCCAAATCAAATCTCTGAAAATCCGCAATGATCTCCCTTTGTGCGGTTAATACCTGAATCGCTGGTAACCGACTAAGCGCATCCGGCACGACGTTGACTTTTCCCGGATGGTACTTAAGATCAAGGTCATAGTCGGCCATCAGCTCCAAGCATCTGCGTTGCCTCATGTTCAACTCCTTCTGAGTAAACACATACTTTAAACTCTTGTGATCTGTAAAGACTTCGACTCTCTCGCCCAAAAGGTAGTGTCTCCAAATTTTCAAGGCGAAGATCACGGCTGCAAGCTCCAAGTCATGAGTCGGATAATTCTTCTCATGAGTCTTCAGTTGTCTCGATGCGTAAGCGACGACCTTCCCATTCTGCATCAAAACACATCCCAATCCTTTTCCAGACGCGTCGCTGTGAATCACCAGTCCTCCTGAATCATCCGGTACGGTTAGGATAGGGGCGGTTATCAACTTCTGTTTCAACGCCTCGAAGGCCAATGCACATCCATTCGTCCAAACAAACGGTACCTCCTTGCGCGTGAGCTTGGTTAACGGCTCAGCTACACGAGCGAAGTTCTCCACAAATCTTCTGTAGTATCCGGCGAGTCCAAGAAAACTCCTTATCTCCGCAACAATCCTTGGAGTTGGCCAATCTCGAACTGCTGCAATCTTCTCGGGATCAACGGCGATTCCATCGCCCGACACGACATGCCCCAGAAACTTCACTTCTTCCAGCCAGAATTCGCACTTACTCATCTTCGCGAATAATTTCTCTTGTCTCAGCGTCTGCAGTGCGATCCTTAAGTGCTCAGCATGCTCCTCCGGACTCTTCGATTACACCAGGATATCGTCAATGAATACCACAATAAACTGGTCCAAGAATGGTGAAAAGATCCTGTTCATCAAATCCATGAATATTTCCGGCGCATTAGTCACTCCGAAGGGCATCACCAAATACTCGAAATGTCCATATCGAGTTCGAAACGCCGTCTTGCAAATGTCTTCTGCTTTCACTCGGACCTGATGATATCCTGATCGCAAACCAGTTTCGAGAATACCCTCGCGCCACTAAGCTGCTCAAAAAGTTCTCCAATGCGAGAGATCGGGTACTTGTTCTTAATAGTCACCCGGTTCACTTCTCGGTAATCAATGCACATCCTTCTCGTGCCATCCTTCTTCTTTACTAAAAGAACTGGAGCTCCCCAAGGTGAGTTGCTGCTTCGAATCCATCCCTTCTCGAGTAATTCACCAACTGGTTTCTTAACTTCTTCCAATTCCACCGGTGCCATCGGATAATAAGATTTTGATACTGGCGCTGCACCAGGAATAAGGTCGATCGCAAACTCCACATCTCGCTTCGGCGGTAAGCCTGATATATCCTCAAACACATCCATAAAGTCGTGAACAATTGCCGGCTCTTCATTACTATCCATTTCCATAGTCGCAAGAACACTGTTTGTCGGCCTAGCCCTAAACTCGACTGGCCCGACAGAGTTGCTTCCTCCAATGAAAATAAACTCAGGGTGTCCGGGATTCTGAAAAATTACTTTCCTTGCCCTACAATCAATGTGTGCGTGGAAAGTGCCAAGAAAATCCATTCCCAAGACTACTTCATTACTGCCCGTATCTATCACCAAGAAATCTGCAAAAAGCTCCCGTCCGCAAACAACAACTGTACAATCTTTACATTCCTTACTAGCTATGATTTTCCCATTCCCGGTGTGTATGTCCCAGAAACTAGATAGGGTCGTGCAGGTAATCGAGTGTGTAGTTATAAATTTGGATGACATAAAACAGTGGGATGCTCCGGAATCAAATAATGCTAATGCGGAAAACTATGAACGAGTAAAGTACCTGAAACCACTTCTCATGATGCCTTAGCTTCCTCAGCTGTCAACGTGAACGCTCGAGCCTGGTTTGGTCCTTGAGTCAGCTGTTTCTGCCCTTGGAACGGTCTCTGCGGAGGCTCCTAAATATCATCCCTTGTACGAAGCTTCGACGGACAAGCACTAACGGCGTGATCTGCCGCTCCACATCTAAAACAGAGTCCCAGCCTCCTACGACACTCCTTTCGCACATGTCCGGGTACATGGCAGTAGTTACAAATCACGCTCCCTTTCTGATCACCCACAATTGTTTTCTTCATTGGTGCTACGCTGCGCCTGTTCACCAGAATACTTCTACGTACAGACGTTTGGTTCAGTGCAAATGCCGGTTCCAGCTCGGTTTGTTCCTTTAGATTCTCCAGCAATCCCCTTATCACTCTACGCCTGGCAGCTATGACCGCACGTCTTTGGTCCATCTTCAAATTCTTACCAGTCATATTCCTGAAAATCAAAGTACCCAACATTAGCATGATGATAGATTCTGAGTATAGATCAAGGCTAGAACTCCAAGATACTTAAATAGAGTACAGCATTGTAGCTATACCGCGGTATCATAGCCGCAATTACTTAACTCCACCCAAGTCGCCTAAGTCCTAGAGATAACAAGAAATTAGGTTTTCGAATTGACAATGCAAAGTAAGTTTGCATGTCGACATGATCCGGAAGAACGATTCAAGGATGGTAAAACGGTCAAGGTGGCAGGACATGTTTCCTAATCACGGGTATTCTGATTCGTGTATCGGGTGCAATACCCAACTACAAAGAATCGACCCAATTAACCTGGCTCTGATACCAAAAGAACCATGTCACGCCCCGCTTCTCAGAGTACGCAAGATTGGGCACGTGACATAGCCAACCATGCTACCTGTGGGTAGGAAATATCCATCCACAGTCACATTACGGTTGTAGAGATATCCAGAACAAAATAATAAACTAATCTAATACATGTCCAAATCCATAATAACAAGAATCAATAAACAATAAGTGCGGAAGCAAATGATCCAATACAATAAATAAATAGTACGTCCCATAATGCGGGCTCACATCTGGAAATGAAATGAAATAAATAAACTAAATCCTGGGAAACTCACAGTTCAGCCTGCTGGCTGAAGTAGTCCTGCTCGGTCAACTGCAGTGGTAAGGAATCTGGGCCATGCAAAACCCAGACGTCAGCGCGTCGAGTCAACCAAATAATATAATATAACAAGGTAATAAGCAATGCAGATATGAACATGAATAAAGCAGCACTAAGGAATAACGGAGCAGGGTAAAGTACAGTGGTGACTAAACTGTCCTATCAGGTTTCTACTCTATAGTCTTGAAATCAATTGATGAATCGTCGATGTAACTCAATAGTATCCCGTGCGTGCCCGGGACCACGGTCAAGGTTCTCGGGGCTGACTCCGAGACGTGCCGCTAAGCAGTAATAGGTAGTAGGATGGATGAGTGATGTCAGCATCATCACTCCGGGGCAGGCCAAGCCCGTAAGACTGATCAGAACAAGTATAGAACTGTTGAGTTACAAGTCGGTTTCACCTTTGATTTCCCCATACCCCCAAGCTATGTATGTCATGTCAGGTATTCAATAATCAAGGATTAATGTCAACACAGAATCAGGTAAAAGCAGGTATGTCTGGTTAGACAGCAGGAATGGTCCATGAGGACCCCAAGTCAGGTTGTAGTCCAATAGGTTGGGTCAGTATGTATAGGGGGTCATGTCCGGTGTATCAGTACATGTGTCAGGTGTATCAAGATCGGGTCAATATGTAATGCAATCCAATGTATGCTGATAACAGGTATAGTAACGAATAAGGAAACAACAGCAGGAACAGTAAATAACAATATTATTCCATGTAAACACAGTGATGCTTTGTATTCTCTTATTACCAGGTTCAGGCACCCTTGGGGTGCAATAGCCACAAGGTGAAGCAATATCTACAACATAAAGTAATGGAGCTACATGAATTTAAACTAAGCATAATAATTGTCTCGTGAATGGTTTAACGAATAAAGCAAAGACGATCCAACTGGTTTAGTTAGTTGAAGTGTGGATTGATAGTAGATCGATTAATTACAAGAAACTACTATAATGATTCCATGATAAAGATAACGGCAACTGTCAATTCTAAGTTATAATATAATATCAATTACCATCATTAAGTTGTTGTATTATATAATATGATATTCAACTGCATAGCAAGACTAGATCTTGTATGCTAGCATGTTAGAGCAAGTATTCAGATACTTGCCTCGACGGTTTCGCAAACCGGAAAGCACGGATGCAATGTCGGCAGAAAACACGAGACGGGTGCACGGACCACGGATTGAGTCCTAACAGCGAACCGCGGGACCACACGGACCAGAGTACTCCGCTGGAGCGTCGGGTTCTAACGACGGCACGGTCGGAATCCGGCAAAAGTCAAAAGCAACGAAGTTAGCGAATACGATACATGTGGGCAAACGACCAGCGAGGGGGTTTTGCACCAATGGAAAGTAAAGGGATGCTTACAGGGAGACACCAGGGCAACCACGACGGGCTCGACGGCGATGGGACGCCGGCGAGGCAGCGACGGCGATGCGAAGGCTGAAAGCTTGTGGGTTCGCTGGAAAGGGTGGTGTTGAGCGATGAGGGGAGGCAAAGGCCGGGCTCTGGTCGCAGGGAAGAGGATGTGGCGCGGGTGACGACGACGACGGTCGACGGTGTCCTTTTCCGGCGAACAGAAGAGGGTGGTAGGGTTGCAGTTTTGGGTTCGGCGCACGGGAAGGAGGAGGAAAGGTGGAGAGGTCAGGACGAGGGTGAAAGGAGGAGGTCGACGTCGTCGGCGATGGGAGGCGGCGGCGGCGGCGGCAGCACTGCGTGCAGGTGGCGGTGGAGTTGGGTGCAGGCGTATGAAGGAGGGAGAAGAGGAGGTAGGGAGGGTGCGGCTAGGCTGAGGAGGCGAGGACGGCGACGGCGAGGTCGCGGGGAGGTCGGCGGCGCAAGCACGAGGAGGCTAGGGTTAGGGCTCGGAGGGTCTCGCGGTGGGTTTCTCTCGTGATGGGGATGAGGAATATAAAAGAGAGAGAGAGAGATTGAGAAGATTATAGAGAGAGACAGAGAGATATCTTTAGGAGAGAGTGAGAGAGTGAGATTAGAGAGAAAGAGAAAAGGGGGGCCCACGAGGGAATTAACTCCCTCATGATTGGCCGGGGTGATTTGAAAAGAAAATTTTTAAAGATTTAATATAGGATTTATACGTTAGATCTGTAACAGGAAAATCTTATATAGTTAAAATAATAATAAATTAAAATGGGTATTTCGGCGCTAAATGAAACATTTCCAAATCGCGCCCGGTTTGCGTCCAAAGGTTTCAAATTCAAATTATAGGATTTTAAGCGAGTTCCAAATTTTGAAAAGAGGTGTTTAATGATTAAAATGCATGCCCCCAAGTCGGACACTTGTACGCGCGCGTAGTCGTCCAAACTTACCCGTTTAGCCGAACGGAACGGAATCTCGACGCACGGACGCTACCACGCGACTAGTGGCGACGAGTAGGCCAACATGGACATTTTTAATTTCATTTTCGGTGTTAAAATTTGTTATGTGCCAAAATGATTTAACCGGTTAAAATTTAGCAATAAACACCAAACAATCAGGAGAATTGGAATGAGCAATGTATAACACTCAACTAGCAATAGAAATAGTATTATTGGGCTCGGGTGTTACAGCAACCTAGAGACAACCACGACATTCGTCTCGATACAGAGGACGCAATGCCAGCAATCGAAGCAAAGGCCAAATTCCTAGCTTCAGGGTCTTAACGGCAAGTCATATAAAGCCTGAAAGACTATCGGAGATCATCCCACACCAGCGCGTAGTGGTTATGACTCATCGGGGCTCTCCAAAATGAGCTTAACCTCAAGTAAAAAGCGGCATGGCAAATTCCTAGCGCTTGCTCTTCCGACGGTCAAACTGCCAAGGAGGATTGCTTGAAGACGTCTTGTCCAGCCCCCGAAGGGATCATAGACACGGCAGTCGCAGGGCTACTCGAACAGCACGATTGCCTATCGAGGAATACATCAGCTCATGCGATGGTACGACAGCCAAAACCCTAAGTACCACAGACCCTAACGGACTTCTGTCGTAAAGAGCAGAGGTTAACTGTGACGTTAGGATATTCTTGCGAGATCTGCTCGATTCGTTTCGACTCGTGAGGAAAATGATGTCTTTGCGAGAACTTCTCGATTCGTCTCGACTCGTGAGATAAAGGCTTAGGCAGTAGGGATTAAAAAACCTGTTTCCTAAGCACCGGGATCCTGCAAGTCGGCCCAAAATGGTCTCTTGCATACTATCCACGGGTCTCACTCTCCGAAGTCGAATTTCGACAAGGAGGGGAACAACCGCTTACGGGTCCTCTCGACTCGTAAGAGGGAAAAATTCTCTCATAAGATCCTTACGACTTATAAGAGAAAACACACTTAGGAATCCTCACGACTCCTAAGGAGAAAATACACCTACGAGATCCTCTCGATCCGTAGGGAGAAAAGTCTTTATGAGACCCTCACGGCTCATAAAGTTAAAAAGTCTTAGGTGGCAGATCCTAACCCTGTCTCCTAAGCCATCACTGCCCTGCAAAGAGGTCAAGACGGACCATCTATGAGCCACACTCGCCAAAGCTACATGCCACTGAAATGGAAAAGCTACTCATGAGCATATAAACTACTTCACTCCAGAGTAAGATATAAAGAGATAGAAGGGTGCGGCTCATGGAGTTAAGGGTTTGGAACTATATCTCTTAAGAGTCGAGATTTGAGTCAATGATAAATGACGACGCTTGTGTCCGCTCGTTATCTTCTCAGATCAAGATTCTGAAAGTAATATACCAACCCGAAACTGGTCATACGCTATGCATTACTTTGCACTACTTCACCCACGTAAATACTTACGTGGGAAAAGTAGTGGGGGGCATTTGTTCCCGCCAAAAATTTCCGCGCAAAAGAGCCCAAGGTATCAAATGGCGGCGATACGCTTAAGAAAATGGGAATCAGTATATTCCGGGCTGTTTTTTTGACAAACTCCCGAATGAAAAACAGATAAATTCTGATGGTATCGAAAGAGGCTCGAAAAACCCTTCGATTTGATATATTATGGGCCTCGTAATTCATCCGGGATCAAAAGTTATGAGGAATTACGTGTCCACACGTGATGGGCTTTTAAGAACCCGCTGGAGGAGTTAAAAGATACAATAAAAACTCAGAAAAGACCCCAATGGGGCATCACGTGCTCACACGTGACCATGGGTCACGTGCAGGCACATGATGGGCTTTTAAAGCCTCTAAAATAATGAATAGAATTTAATTCTAAAAGTCAGAAAATACCTCAACGAGGTATCACGTGCTTACACGTGACCAATGGTCACGTGTTGACACGTGATGGTTAAAACTGAAACATAAATAAGCGGCTGAGAAAGAAACCCAATTGGGGGTCACGTGCTCACACGTGACCAAATGTCACGTGCCAGCACGTGACTGGCTTTAAAAGCATTATAATTTAATAGAATTAAATTCTAAAAGTTTCTGAATCTTTCCAAATGGAAAAGGGTCATGGGGAACCGTTGGATTAAAAATCCAAGGGTGATTAAAAATCACCAATTTATAGAAAAACCTTGGACAAGGAAACATTTCCCTGAAAATCTCACCAGGATAACAAATAGAATATCTTTTGGATTTAAAATCCACGGTGAATAAAATTCACTGAATGATCTAAAAGCCCAGATTAATGATAAATATAAATCAAATCTATCAACAATCAAATCAAATTTTCCAATGAGAGATTTGCTAAACAAATTACCTCTTTTCCTTCTCCTATAAATAGGAGCCAAGAAAAGAAGAGGGGGGATCTACTTTTTTGGAGAGAAAAACAGTGGGAGGAGAATTTAATTCTCAAGAGAAGAAGAAACAGAGAAAGAAGAATTTAATTCTCTGCAAAAGAAAAACCCTAGGTAAGAAAAGAGAGGATTCAAAAGAGAATTTAATTCTCAAAAGAGTTTAACTCTTATTTAAAGAAAAGAACTTAGTTCTTCTTCTGGTTGAAGATCTGCACAGAGCACATCTCCCCATAACTTGAGAATTTAATTCTCATCGGGTCGAGATCCTGCCATGCAGATCCTAAACTTAGAAGGGGAATTGAGTTTTGAGAATTAATTCTCCTAAAACAAAACTAGGGTTTAACCCTAATCAAGAATTTAATTATTTTACATATCTGGGAATTTAATTCCTTTGAAAAGAAATCAGGATTTCATCCTAAATAAGAATTCAATTCTTAAAAGATCTCTGTTCATGAAAAGAACTAGGGTCACGTGCCCCCACGTGACCCTTGAAAAGATCCTCTGCAAAGAACTTTGAAGCATCACCCCACGTGCTCCCACGTGACTCCCAGAACGCAGAAAGAAAAAGCAAAGGAAATGAAAGCTTTGGGCGCTCTCACGTGTTATCACGTGACCCCTCAGCAAATGCTTTAACAATTGGCGCACAGATCCCCATCACGTGCCAACACGTGATGCTCTAAAATAAAAATGAAGGTGTTTAACACTTAATGGCAAAACAAAAGAAAAGAAGCTTTGGGCGCTCTCACGTGTCCCCACGTGACCCCTCAGCAAGTGCTGTAATATTCGATGCGCAAACCCCCATCACGTGCCAACACGTGATGCTCTAAAATAAAGATGAAAAGTGTTTAACATTTATTCGCAGATTTGAGGATAAAACAAAGGAGATCTGGTTTCACATTTAGGGCGCCCTCACGTGTCACCACGTGACCCCTAATGAGCATTCTAACAGACCAGAGCGGGGGCCTCCATCACGTGCTAACACGTGATGGCCGTCGGAATTAAAAGTGTTAAACACTTACCTGCAGAATAAAATAAGGGAAATCAGGGCGCTCTCACGTGTCCGCACGTGACCCCTCCCTCCTTAGTGTTTAACACTAATTGGAAAACTCTATCCGCAGTGTTTAACACTGATTTTCTTAGTGTTTAACACTAATTTGGAAAACTCTATTTGCAGTGTTTAACACTGATTTTCTTAGTGATTAACACTAATGAGAAAACTCCGTTCCCAGTGTTTAACACTGATTATCTTTTAGTGTTAAACACTAACTTGCTAATCATAATTCCAGTGTTCAACACTGTTGGTTTCTAGTGTTTAACACTAGCTTTAGCCCAATTGGCTAAGTTTCTAGAGGCAAAGCCTCTCCTTCAATGGACTGACAGAGGGCCAATATTTCAAACATAATTGGACTTAGCCCAAATTGGCCATAAGTCCTCAAATCATCTTGAACTGAGCGCATCTGCTCTTTCAACCAACTCATTGGTTCAAGGGTATATCTCGGAACTCCTCTGATATTTGTCGTTGTAATCCTTCAACGTCTTTAGAGAGGTGACGGGTCCCGAAAACCACACATCAACACGGACTGTGGGGTCCTTAAACTCATGGACTTATGCGTCCTTAAACCAAGATACAGACTGTGGGGTCCTTAAACCCGCGGACTTATGCGTCCTTAAACTAACGGACTAATGCGTTCTTAAACACACCCATATGGACTGTGGGGTCCTTAAACCCATGGACCGCAATATTCTTAAACTACCAATGGACCACCACGTCCCTAAACTGGCAATGGACCACTATGTCCCTAATCTGGAACAATAGAGCCCCTAAATGCTCTTTTGTCGGATCTAAACGATCCCGTTAAGTTGATCTTAGTCCCAAACTGGATTAACGTATCCTTAACAACCGTTTAAGTTGATCTTAGCCTCAAATATGGCTAACATATCCTTAAACCTTCAAACGGACTTTAGTCCCAAATTGGACTATAGATCCCCCAATCAACTTTGGTTCAAGGGTACATCTCTGAACTCCTCTGACATCTGTCGTTGTAATCCTTCAACGACGTCAGAAAGGTGACGGGTCCCAACGGCCATACATGCTATGGACCATTATGTCCCTAAACTGGAACAATAGAGCCAATTGCTCTTTTGTCGGATCTAAATGATCCAGTTAAGTCGATCTTAGTCTCAAATTGGACTAACGTATCCTTAACAAACGTTTAAGTTGATCTTAGCCTCAAATATGGCTAACGTATCCTTAAACTAAAACACCAAACCCAAATCTAAGTAAATACGGATTTGGACTAATCCGCGTCCTACGGGCGACAACATAAACTAGTCTCCGTATACAATCCACGGGCAACCACAAACAAAAAAACACCCACGACACGAAGTGAAACTCTGGAGAAGGAGAAAGTTGTTACCGCAATGCGGTAGCGTAATTAACTGCAGGGGCTTGCGCCTGCGGGGAAGAGCGTCCCCACAATCAAAACCCCCTCAAGCGAGGGGGAATCTGACAAAGTCTGCTACATCGGCCGCATCCGTCTAAACCTCCGATACACGGTGCCATAAATCAACTTGGTATCTTCGGAGAGGTGGACGGATAAAACCAATTAGCATCTGCCCTAAATCTCAGTGCCAAGACATCGCAGTCTTGTGCGCCGTCTTCCGGAGGGGAACAACGATATGCCACTTCACTGACTCGTTCGAGTATATCGAACGTTCCAATGTATCTTGGACTCAACTTTCCCCGTCTTCCAAATCTGATCACTCCGCGGTTCGGAGAGATTTTCAGGAATACATGATCTCCTGGATGGAACTCCAAGTGTCGTCTCTTCGCATCTGCCCAGTTTTTCTGTCTATCTTGGGCTATGCGCATTCTTTCCCTGATAGTACGAACCACATCAACGGTTGCTACTATCATCTCTGGTCCAAGGAGTTCTCTATCTCCGATGTCGTCCCAACTTAATGGCGATCTACACTTCCTTCCATATAATGCTGCAAAAGGTGACATTCCTATGCTTGCTTGGTAGCTGTTGTTGTACGCAAACTCCACAAGATGCAGGTGATCCTCCCACGATCCTTTGAAGTCGAGCATACATGCTCTGAGCATATCCTCCAAGATCTGAATAGTTCGTTCGGACTGACCATCTGTTTGTGGATGATAAGCCGTGCTGAAGTTCAGAATTGTTCCCAAGCTAGCTTGCAGACTTTGCCAAAATTGCGATCGGAACCTGGTGTCACGATCGGAGACAATGCATACCGGTACTCCATGAAGTCTCACAATTTCCTGTATGAGTTCATGGGTATCAGAGATAGTACAGTATGAAGATTTTTTAAATCTAAATTAGATTATTACCTCCATGTACTTCTTCGCTAGTGTCTCCGTTGATTGGCCAACTCGAAATGGGATGAAATGAGCCGACTTTGTGAGTCGATCCACAATGACCCAAATCGCATCGTTACCCTTTGTGCTGCGAGGAAGATCAGTTACAAAGTCCATCGTGATGTGCTGCAACTTCCATTCTGGAATTGGTAACGGTTGAAGTAGTCCAGCTGTCCTGTGATGTTCAGCCTTTACCTGCTGACACACCAAACATTTTGTGACACTCCTGGCTACTTCACGCTTCATTCCATGCCACCAATAATTCTGACGTAGATCTTTGTACATTTTGGTACCTCCAGGATGTACTGAATAGGGAGAGCTGTAAGCTTCTTTCATTAACTCTTCCCGAACAGGACCCTTTGGTACACACAATCTGCTGCCGTATCTCAAAGATCCGTCTTCATGGATGATGAAATCTGTTCTGAGTCCATTCTCCACTTGTTCTCTGATCTTTTGCAACTTAGCATCGCTGGCTTGAGCTGCTTTGATCTGATTGACAATATTTGATTGAACTTGCAGATTCATCAAATTTGAAACATCACCTGGCATGACTAGTTCGATCTCCATCTGATGTAGGTCTTGCTGAAGCTTCCACTGAGCGGTGAGATTCATTGCTAATGGTTGGCGACTAAGAGCATCAGGTACTACGTTTACCTTTCCTGGATGATATTGCAAGTTGATGTCGAAGTCCGCCATGAGTTCTAACCATCTTCTCTGCCGCATATTCAACTCCTTCTGAGTAAACACATACTTCAGACTTTTATGATCTGTGTAGATGTTCACTCGTTCACCAAGTAAGTAATGGCGCCAAATCTTGAGAGCAAAAATAACAGCTGCCAACTCTAGATCATGCGTCGGATAATTGCGCTTATGAGTCTTCAGTTGACTTGAAGCATAAGCCACAACTTTACTGTACTGATGTAGAACACATCCTAATCCCTTACCGGATGCATCGCAATGCACTTCGAATCCTCCAGACTGATCCGGTATGACGAGAATAGGTGCAGATGTCAATCTTGACTTGAGTTCTACGAAAGTTTGCTCGCATGCTTCTGACCACACAAATTCTTCATCTTTTCGTGTGAGCTTGGTCAGGGGTGTTGCTATCTTCGAAAAGCCTTCAATGAATCTTCTGTAATATCCAGCTAAAACCAAGAAACTCCGAATATCCTTCACTGATTTTGGTGCAGGCCATTCGCTGACTGCTGAAACTTTTGCTGGATCCACAGAAATCCCTTCTCCTGATACGATGTGTCCAAGAAAACCAACTTGTTTTAGCCAAAACTCGCACTTGCTGTATTTGACATAAAGCTTATGTTGACGAAGAGTTTCTAGGACAATTCGTAAGTGCTCCGCATGCTCTTTCCGGTTCTTTGAATATACCAGGATGTCGTCGATGAAGATGACAACGAACCTGTCTAAATACTCCCGGAAGACTTGGTTCATAAGATTCATGAAGATTGCCGGTGCATTGGTCACTCTAAATGGCATTACTAGAAATTCGTAATGTCCATAGCGAGTTCTGAAAGTTGTTTTGTGAATATCAGCTTCCTTGACCTTTACTTGATGATAACCAGAACGAAGATCTAGTTTAGAGAAGACACAAGATCCACTTAGCTGATCGAATAAATCGTCGATGCGCGGGAGTAGATACTTATTCTTTATAGTAACTTCGTTCAAGGCCCTATAGTCGATGCACATTCTGTATGAACCTTCCTTCTTCTTCACCAATAGTACAGGTGCTCCCCAACTTGAAGTGCTGGGATGAATCCATCCTTTCGCCAGTAATTCGTCTAACTGTGTTCGAACTTCCTTCAATCCTTTCGGACTTAGTCTATACGGTGCTTTGATTACTGGTTGTGCTCCTGGTACTAAGTCAATACTGAATTCAAGAGCTCGATCGGGAGGCAAACCTGATATATCGTCAGGGAATACATCATCGAACTCTCGAACTACCTCCGGTCTTGATTCTTCCTCTGCATGAGCTGCTGCAACTACTGCTTCCCTTGGCTTTGCTTTGTAAGCACTTGGCTCCAGTGTACGATCTCCACTCTTGAAATAGAAGACTGGATGATCGGGAATCTCAAATACTACCCTCCTTTGACGACAGTCGATGGTAGCATAAAAGGCTCCAAGCCAGTCCATTCTTAGAACCACATCGAAATTTGGTATATCCAGTACCTTGAAGTCAGCGTAAAACTCTCGACTGCAGACGACGACTGGACACATGCTGTATCCCATAGTTGCCTTTAGAACACCATTTCCAGAACTGACGTTCCAGCTGGATACAAGCGGTGAGACTGGAATCGCATGGGTTCGGACAAACCGTTGCGACATAAAGCAGTGGGATACTCCAGTATCAAACAGTGCAAGTGCAGGTAGTGAAGCTACTAGGATTGTACCTAAGGTATATGGGATAGGTTTTAGGTATAGGGAAAGTGTGTAGGTAAACAAGACTGAAGATAAGTTTGAGGAAGAAGGTTTACCAGTAATGACTTGGCCAGTAGCCTCAGCTTTTTCCACAGACATCATGAAAGCCTGACGCTTCGGCACATTCCTCCTGGCCTGAGGAGCATTCCTCTGAACGTTCCTTTGAGCTTGATGGAACTGTCGAGGAGGTGGTGCAGCTTGTGGTCCCCTAGGTGGTGCAGGCAGTACAAGTCGGTAGCAGGTGCCTGAAGAGCTGGTCGTTGCTGATAAGTATTTGCTGGCCTTGGTGCAGCAACTGAGTTCTGCCTTTGGGGACAAGATCCAATATCATGAGTGGCTAAACCGCAGACTAAGCAGAGGTGGTTGGCTCGACGGCATTCCTTCATCATATGTCCATTTCTCTTGCAGTAGGTGCAAAAAGATGGGCTAGGACGATGAGTTGGTACTCCGGGTCGCCTCGGCACGAAAGATGGTCAGGACGTGGCTCCACCTGCCATTTGGTTGGCAGGGCGCTTGACTCCTACGGACTGAGGTCTGCCCCTCTCTTTTATGACTGCCTCATAACTGCGGGAAGCTTCTAGGGCTTCCTCATGAATCAAAAACTTTCCTGTGGCTAGAGCAGCCTTGATCTCTGTGTCCAAAACTTGCTGAAAACGACGGGCTCTGATCTCGTCCGTCGGTATCAGGTGTGCCGCGAATCTATTTAAAAATTGTGTAAGTTGTGTAATATGTGATATTTAAAAATTGAACTATTGTGACATATCTTACCGGCTCAACATAGTGAACTCAGCATCATATTCATCTACCGATTTCTCCCACATTGATCCTTGCTGTAGATGAATAAACTGCTGCTCCATAGCGAACCTGGCAGTCACAGGGAAATATTTCGCGTCAAACTTCTAGCGAAATGTCTTCCATTCAATCGGCTGTGCCAGACGGGTTTCTTCCGCCTTCCACCAATTGCGAGCATTATCCGTGAGCTGTAGTTTCGCTACACGGACCCAAGCGTTATCTGGCACTTGGGCTGCTGCCAGATCGTCTTCGATGCTTTGTGCCCATTCTTCTGCTTCGAGAGGGCTTCCTTTACCCGAGAATTGTTTTGGGTGCAAAGCTCTGAATTGCTTTATTCCCGGTGCATCTGTCTCAGGACGGCTCAAAAGTTGTTGCTGTCCCTCGAGAAGACTGCGGATCGCATCGAATAGCATTGTTTGCTCAGTGGGTGGTGCTGGAACAACTGGTGTAAGGGGTAGTGTTGGAGGGGTGTTGTTGACGTTTGTGCTGGTGTTGTTCGGTGAATCCATAACCCTGAAGAAAAATTTGGATTAGGACAGATTCAAATACATGAAATGATAAGATTCAAGGAATAGAGATTTGCAAGTTTCAAAGCACATGAATTGTAAAGAATGTTTTAGTTGCTGGTTCTTGTGTTATATTGCTTAGGTTGTTCACACAGACCAGAACTGCATGACAGGAATTCATACAGCTCTGACCTGCATGGGCCACCAACAAAACCTATCACGCCCCGCTTCACAGTGTACGGCGAAGTGGACGCGACGAGGTCCGCTACGTATGTACTCAGAAGTACATATGCTAAGCGTAGCTAAGCAATATAAAATAATCACAAGAAACAAATGATATTGAAATAACATCAACTTTTATTAATAACATTCTTTGTACAATGCATGAAATGAAAATACAACTGGAATGAAAAAGCAATGCCTAAACAGTGGCATAACAGAAATGAAAAATACTGGAAAGAACAAGGTACAATTATCTAGAGCTCTGGGTCTTCTTGGAACTGCTCCAAATCTTCACCGGTGGGCTCGATCTCAGCTTGGTCCAATGCACCTGACGACATTCAAAGAAGAAAGAAATAGAATGTCGTCGGCGAACAGGTCGCTCAGTAAATCCCAAAGAATAAGAAGAATGAGAATGATAGAGTAACGGTATTATCTAAAGTATTATATTGTTAAATATTATGGAACATTGTTTAACGCTGTTGTTTGTAGCTTGGTACAGAATGATACCAGTGTATACGAGGGGGACCTCTATATGCTAGAGATCAGGGCAAAAGGAAAGTACAAGGAACCGTTATGCAACGGTACAACAGCAACAGGATTCAGGTTAGCTGTCTTAATCTGACCACCTCGTGCCACCTTTAACACCTTCCGTACCAATCTACCCCTTAAACCCCGTAGTGTTTTAACAGTATTGTAGTATTGGAATATGTAAGTTGGATGAATGAACAAAACCATGATATCAGTAAACATGTTGCAACTGTATAATCAGGTAAATGGAATATCAGGATAATGGATGAATATCCATGGTTTGATTCAGTCAAAAGGAATATATTGTTAACTGGATTCAGGAATTCATGTATTCAAGTTGTGTTGGTATATAAAAGAATATAGATTGATTTGAATTATATTCAAGTCAGAAATTAGTCAGACTCTAACCCGAGTCAGACTAAAAGAAAGATAAATTTGAAGTTCAATATTAGTTAGGGGCCTTATTGTAATTTGTGAAACTTGAGGGGGTTTTATGTAAAAAGTACTTTTGTATAGTTTTCAAAATACACCTCAAGTATTTAATAATCATCTTTATTGTTATAATAAATGTGAATTTTATTTGTGTTATTCTAGTGAATATATCCTAATAAAAGTATTAATTGTTTTATCTGAAATTCATGGTATTTTAGTGTAACTTTTAATCTTGTAATTTTTTTAGGAAAATGTGAAAATTTCATATTATAATAAAATAGGTGTTTAAATGATAATTATATATATATTAACACATGAATAATTTTTAAATGAATATTTTATTTTCAAAAATCTCATTTTCCTTAATTATCGTATTTTAAACCTTTCGAGACCGGATGCTCCTTACGAAGGTCTGAATCTCGCACTACTAGCCTGCGGATGCACGATGAACCGTACTTTCCCTAACAGGTTCCCCAAAAGTGGGTTGTAGCGGCACTTTGCTTAGGTTTCATAAATACTTTTCATTTAGGAAAACGGTTTTATTAATATAGAGTATTTATTTGCAAAAGAGTATAGTTTTCCGTATTTTAACTGTTAGGGTTTTCTAAACCAACTAGCCTATTTCTAAGGTCTAAACGATGAGTCATTAGAAGTCTCAAATCGCCTCTTCACCGTCAATTGCGGCAAGATAAGTGTCAGGTAAGTGGGAGGCTTTCCACTACAAGTAGTCGCCCTAATTAAATAACAACTTGCCTTCGACACACTTACCTAGACACCACAAGACAGTTTAGATAAACGATCGATATCCATGACCAATCGTCCTTTCATTTTATAAAATATTTTATTTAGAAATGTTTACAACTTAAAACTTTCAATAAAGGTTATAAAGAATATGGTGTTTTAGTGAAAAATCCTGTAATTCCGTATTCTGTATTTTTGATATTTATCAATTAGGGTAATATTGAGTGTGTGTAGAGGTAGGTCATTACCTCGTGATTTATTTTAGGTTTTGGTGAAATTTAAAGATAAAACATGCTATGTTAAACTTAAAGGTATTATAGCGCAAGAATACGGTATTCGAAAACGTCATCATTTTATGTGTGAAATTTCATTCAAATTGAGTTCTACAAGTTTTGTGATCAAAATAAATATATTTATGAGTGAGGTAATTTATTAAACTAAGAAAAATGAACTTCATGGTATTTTTATGAAAAGAATACAGTTTTGCAAAGAAGCTATCATTTCATGTGAAAAAGTTTGATTAAATTGGTTTATGGGTGATTAATAGTCAACATGAATATGGGTAGATATTATCTATTAGGTGACAAGTGGAAATTTATATAAAAACCGAATCGAAAATCGGTTTGTCCGATTTCCGTCGGGTTCCAAAAAGTCGTATTTTACACTTATAGAAAAGAGAGATAGAAGGGATGGGACTTACGGTTTGGACAAGCTAATGAAGCTAAGGGATGTGGTGGTTGCCGATTAGTCGAAAGTGTCGCGAAGGTTCTGATCCGGTCGCCGGAATCCGTCGTCGATTTCGACAGCGCTTCGCTTCTTGCTCTTCATACCGAGTTCTCGAGAATTTGAGAGAGTAGACTTAGAGTTGTGAGGGAAAAAGGTAGAGGGTAGGGGTCTTTATATAGGGCTAGGCTAGGATTAGGGTTTGGATTAAAAATATTAAAAGAAAATATAAAAAAACATTAAAAATTCATTAAAGATCATTAAATCTAGGAGTAAAAGGGATTTATTGGCCAAATCAAAACCGATCCAGGTATAATAAGTATGAAAGAGGGTTGACCAAGTAAAGATCCAACTTTTCTCAGTTGGTGACTCGGTCGTCCGGCCAAGTCCGGCCGGATTGGCCGGACCGAGTCGGCCGATTCGCCGGCCGGCGGCGCCGAGTCGGGCCGAGTCAAGGGTCCAATGGACGGGGGTTTTCCTGAGGAACAACTTGGTGTTTTTACTTTTTGTTGTCCAGTACATATTTTGGTAGTTATGGCCATTTTACCGTTGACTTCCAAAAAAAATAAAACAAAATAAATACAAAAATAATGTGGGGCATGGGATTTGAACTCCGGTGGCTTGGTTCAGCAGTGCAAGGTATTACCAATGAGCTACAAGCTCCTTCTTGTAATTATTGTAAGGAATTAGATACTTAAATTGTTTCCAGCAATATCAATACTCCAAGTATACACTATATTTAAAGCAATTTTTGTTGGTATACAAAATTGGAGTTGTTACACCTGGTGTGCGCCGCCGACCCTTTCATGGATTTCCCGCAGGACGTAGTCGGCCTCGTGGGGGTCAACGCACCGGAGCAGGGGCTGAGTGAAGGCCTTCTTGTAGAGGTTCCCGTTGCTCCAGACGAAGTGGGTGGTATAGGGTGTTTTTCGTCACCCCATTGAGATGGGAATACGCGCGCACTTGTCAGGCATGCTACATATTCCCCCTGCCTAGGGTAGGCCAGGGTTTATTGATTGTGGGGATCCGAATCTCCGAGAATTGCTACCCGACAATAGGTATAATACTCACCTTCAATTCCCGATGAGATCTGTCCAGTGTACTCATAACCCAATGAGCACCTGCATACTATCTCCAGTATGACGTACTAATGGATGTGGGACAGACCATCTCCCCTGCTGGGATGAGAAGCGTATACACTAGTCTACTCTGGAGTATCGATACCTCGTCTCAATAATCCTACGACTATGGACCTATATAAGGATGTGCTTATAGACTACCCTGCACCCACTAGTGTAACTGTCATCATAACGCTGGTAATCAAGCAAAGATCCTAAGGGCTCTATCAATATGTATAAACGATATGCTAAAAGAAACGCATGCACATATTGATGTAGAAACCAACCAGGAAGCATACTACCATTTCAAACAAGACCGTTACTATATCCGTGTGTATCCCAAACTTCCATTAAGTAATATACAAATCAGTATGATACAATAATGGCCTCTATGGCATATATCACTAACAGTATCAAAATACATTTTTTTCACGTGTTCGTATTGGACTCGCAGTGCACCTCTCGTTTTCATAACAAACCCTTTAATTGTGGTGTTCCAATTAAGATAAGCATCAAAAAATCATTCATACTCTCACTACGCCCGGTTGTTCGCATTCTTGCAGAGAAGTTTCTTCTTGTATAGGCCGGTATCCATTTCTCCCGTATACCGTAAATTAATGAAAGTCATTTATGCCCACTAATTTGGTACTTTTCATGTAGCGCAGACTACTTATCTTCAAAATTCTCAACCGTTAAATTTTTATCTACGCAAAGTTTGAATTCGTTTCGAAAACCGGTATACTGATGATATAAACTCTGCAATTTCTCTGGATACTTCTGACTAATGTGCCATAAGTGTAGGGTGTTTTTCGTCACCCCATTGAGATGGGAATACGCGAGCGCTTGTCAGGCGTACTACAGATTCCCCCCCGCCTAGGTAGGCCGGGGTTTAATGATTGTGGGGATCCGAATCTCCGGCAGCCGCGGACTAAGCTGCCGTTAATTACCCCTCGCCTTTGGGACGAGAGAACCTCCGATTAACGGGTTAAACTGGTCATGCGAACTCAATGTGCAGTGTGCGTGTGTTTTTAAAAGGGGTTTTGGATATATCGGGAGCCACGCAGAGTTTTTACGGGGAGAGTGTGGAGGAGTATGTGTGTGTATAAATTTGTATACATATATATATATATATATATGTATGTATGTACACAAAAGAGAGGGAAAAGGCATCCAAGGGATGCGCAGGTGCGCAGGTGCGCGCGCCACGTGTCGGCACGCGGGCGACTTGCGCACTTGCGCAGTTGCGCAAGCGCGCGCGCCACGTGTCGGCACGCGGGCGCCTTGCGCACTTGCGCAGGTGCGCAAGCGCGCGCGCCACGTGTCGGCACGCGGGCGACTTGCGCACTTGCGCACTTGCGCAAGAGCGCGCGCCACGTGTCGGCACGCGGGCGACTTGCGCACTTGCGCACTTGCGTAGGCGCGCGCGCCACGTGTCGGCACGCGGGCGCCTTGCGCAGGTGCGCAAGCGCGCAGGTAAGGCACAACAGGCTTTTAGCCTAAAAAAAATTTCTCAGAAGAGAAATCAGAGAGGAGTTGGACTCCTGAATGTGTTTTTCTTCTTTTTTTTTGGGGTTTAGTGAAAGATGTTCTTCTTCTTCCTCCTGTTGCTTGCTGGATCTTGAAAATCAAGAGACGTGAAATCTCAAAATCTCTCCTTTTTAAGATCTGATGACAGATCCAAGTTCCCCTATGTGGGTTTTGTGGTGGAAAACTATTTAGTTTTGAAAAAGGAAGAGTAAAACTCTTGATTTAATTCAAAAGAAAGAAGAAGCTTTTGGAACCTTGAAGAAGAAGGAAAGAGCTCAGCTCTAGAAATTTCTTTTGGAGAGAGAAAAAGTTGTGAGATATTTTCATTATCTTGCTTTTATAGGCTATACACTTTACATATAGCCCCTTGGGCTTCACAAAATGGCATTTTGCCTATTTCATGGCCCATGTGCCATTTCTTTTTGCACATAAGCCATGGGCTTTACAAAAATTTGGCTTTATGCCTATTTTTCCTTACATTTATCCATAAAATAAAATAAAAGAAATGCAACAAAATTATTTATTACAAAAAGTTTATCTTGGCATGGGGGGAGGCCGGCCGCTTCATGTTCGGGCTCGACCCGGGCATGGGCCCACTTGGCTTGGGGTTGACTTGGATTTTGACTTGGTCAACCGGGGTGTAAATTTTTACCCCAACAAATTGCCCCCCATCAATAAATGCACACCACATATGTGGGTCGTGTGCATGAAATTGATGGATCTTCTTTCACGTGGAGGCGACTTGATTTGGTTCCCACTTTTTGGGAAGCTGGCACTGCCCTTTTTACGACATGGACGGTCGTTGCTTGTCATGTCTCCGAGACGGAGTGTCCGTGATAGACGTTTTTCCCTAGCCCGGAGTTATCTGGTTCCCGCTTTGTAGGAATCCTGCGCTGCCCTTTTTGCGACTTGGACGGTCGGTGCTGCCCTTTTAGCGACGTGGACGGTCGGTGCTGCCCTTTTAGCGACGTGGACGGTCGGTGCTGCCCTTTTAGCGACGTGGACGGTCGGTTCTGCCCTTTTTGCGACTTGGACGGTCGGTGCTGCCCTTTTAGCGACGTGGACGGTCGGTGCTGCCCTTTTAGCGACGTGGACGGTCGGTGCTGCCCTTTTAGCGACGTGGACGGTCGGTTCTGCCCTTTTAGCGACGTGGACGGTCGGTGCTGCCCTTTTAGCGACGTGGACGGTCGGTTCTGCCCTTTTTGCGACGTGGACGGTCGATGCTTCCCATTTAGCGACGTGGACGGTCGGTGCTGCCCTTTTAGCGACGTGGACGGTCGGTGCTGCCCTTTTAGCGACGTGGACGGTCGGTGCTGCCCTTTTAGCGACGTGGACGGTCGGTGCTGCCCTTTTAACGACGTGGACGGTCGATGCTGCCCTTTTAGCGACGTGGACGGTCGGTGCTGCCCTTTTAGCGACGTGGACGGTCGGTTCTGCCCTTTTTGCGACTTGGACGGTCGGTGCTGCCCTTTTAGCGACGTGGACGGTCGGTGCTGCCCTTTTTGCGACTTGGACGGTCGGTGCTGCCCTTTTTAGCGACGTGGACGGTCGATGCTGCCCTTTTAGCGACGTGGACGGTCGATGCTGCCCTTTTAGCGACGTGGACGGTCGATGCTACCCTTTTAGCGACGTGGACGGTCGGTACTGCCCTTTTAGCGACGTGGACGGTCGATGCCTGATTTGACTTGCTCTGCTTCTTGCAATGTCAGGGGTAGACTTGACTTGCTCCGCTTCTTGCGGTGTCGGAGTGGAAGTTGACTTGTTGATATTGATTTGGGTTGACATCAGCATCGCTATACTGGAATATGGTACCAGGAGCGAATCATCATCTGTCATGGAGAGGATTTTGGGATTTTGGTTTTTTTTTTGGCATCTGCATTGCTGCACTGGAATAATGCCAGGAGCAACTCATCATTTGCCCCGAGAGGATTTGGGAGAAATTGGGATTGTTTTACGCCCGTGGATTGTATACGGTTTTGCAGGATGTATGATCCAGACCGTAGGGCCGAAAAAAAAAAAATTTGGGACTTTGTCGGCGTCTGCATCGCTGCACTGGAATATGGTACCAGGAGCGACTCATCATTCGCCATTTGGGGATTGGGGAGCGATGGCTTAGGAGACAGGTTTAGATCCCTATCGTCTAAGGCTTTTCAATTTTATGGGCCGTGAGGGTCCCATAAAAGCATTTTCTCCCTACGAGTCGTAAGGATCCCGCAGGTGTATTTTCTCCTTAGGAGTCGTGAGGACTCCTAAGTGTGTTTTTCCTTTATGAGTCGTAAGGATCCCACAAAGGTTTGTTCTCCTCATATATCGTGAGGACACATGAGTGGGTCTTATCAATGGAGCATCATTCCCAAAGCGGAGACCGGCCGCGTAACTGGTGATTACGGTGGGGCATGGGTATGATGAGAATTATTTGAGCCCGTGGATTGTATACGATGATCAATTTGGGGACCCACCGTAGGGCCGGGAGAATTTTGAGAAATTGGATTTTGGTTGGCGTCTGCATCGCTGCACTGGAATATGGTACCAGGAGCGACTCATCATTCGCCGTTTGGGGACTTGGAATTTGGATCTTGTTTGGCATCAGCATTGCTGCACTGGAATAATGCCAGGAGCAACTCATCATTTGCCCCGAGAGGATTTGGGAGAAATTGGGATTGTTTTACGCCCGTGGATTGTATACGGTTTTGCAGGATGTATGATCCAGACCGTAGGGCCGAAAAAAAATTTTGGGACTTTGTCGGCGTCTGCATCGCTGCACTGGAATATGGTACCAGGAGCGACTCATCATTCGCCATTTGGGGATTGGGGATTTGGATCTTGTTTGGCATCAGCATTGCTGCACTGGAATAATGCCAGGAGCAACTCATCATTTGCCTTAGAAGGACTTGGGATTTGGGTTTTTGGTCGGCATCAGCACCGCTAACACTGAAGCGAAATGCCAGGAGCGACTCATCATTTGCCGTTGCCCGTTGGGGAACGATGGCTTAGGAGATAGGTTTGGGTCCCTACCACCCAAGGCTTTTCAATTTTATGGGCCGTGAGGGTCCCATAAAAGCATTTTCTCCCTACGAGTCGTAAGGATCCCGCAGGTGTATTTTCTCCTTAGGAATCGTGAGGATTCCTAAGTGTGTTGCTCCTTTATGAGTCGTAAGGATCTCACGCAGGGGTTTTCTCCTCACAAGGTCGAGAGGACTTTGTGAGTGTGTTTCATCTCTTTTCACGAGTTTGCGCCCTTTCGGGTTTTTACAGACTCGCCGGTAGTCCTGCTGTTTTTACTCACGGAGCCCTTTCGGGTTTTCATTCGTGCCCATTTTGCTTGTGGACATACCGTTTTTTTTTTTTTTTTTTTGCCGCTGGTGGGACTTTAAAAGTGGTCTCACCGGCAGGATTTGGGAGAAATAGGGGTCATTTACGCCCGTGGATTGTATACGGTTTTGCAGGATGTCTGATCCAGACCGTAGGGCTGATGTGCTCAATTCGCCTGCGACTTGGAGCATTCATGTGTAGTATTTCTTGAGATATCGGCCATTGATGGGCGGCATGGGCCTTTCTCCCTCGGCACTTATTAGTTGGTAGGATCCTCCGTCGAACACTTTCTCGATGACGTATGGTCCTTCCCAGTTCGGCTCGAATTTTCCCTTGGCATGTCGATTGGGGATGATTGGTCTTTTAAGGACCAACACCAATTCACCTTTCTTGAAAGCGCGGAGACGAGTTATCTTGTCATAGGCCCGTGACATTTGGGCTCGGTATAGCTCCAGATTTTGTTGCACCGCGAGCCTCTTTTCTTCGAGGGCATCGAGTTCTTCAAGTCGAAGGAGCACGTTTTCTTCCTCCGTCAACTCATGTTGGACGGCCATTCTTAAGCTCGGAACTTCAACTTCGAGGGGGAGGACCGCCTCCACTCCGAAGAGCAATGAGTATGGAGTGGACTGAGTTGGAGTACGGTGCGTGGTACGATATGCCCACAATGCCTCGTGAAGCTTGAGATTCCAGTCTCTCTTGTTGGCTGAAGCATTTTTCCTCAGAAGCTTGCATAGAGTCTTATTGAAGGCTTCGGCTAGCCCATTGGCTCTTGGATTATAGATGGAGGAATACCTCCAGTCTATCTTGTGCTGAGTAGCGAATCTTGAGACATTGAAGCTCTTGAAAGAAGGCCCGTTGTCAGAAATGATTCTTCTTGGTGTACCGAAGCGGTATAGAATATTATGCTGGAAGAATGTCAGAATATCCTTTGTCTTGACTTCTTTTAGCGGGACAGCTTCAGCCCACCTGGAGAAGTAGTCTGTCGCGGCCAGTATGAACCGGTGACCTTTAGATGACGGAGGATCAATTGGGCCAACAATGTCGGTGCCCCAAACTTCGAATGGCCACGACGCCACTGTAGGATGCAATGGGTTGGGATGCTTGTGAATAAAATCACCGTGAATTTGGCAGATATAACATTTCTTTGCATGTTCTCCGCAATCCCGTATCATGGTGGGCCAGTAATACCCAAGCTGTTTGATTTGAAGTCGCATCTTGGGGCCAGATTGGTGAGCACCGCAAACGCCCGAGTGGACATCTTTCATGACCTTTTGGGCTTCGGCCAATGACAGACACCTGAGCCAGAGTTGGTCATATGACCTGCGGTATAACGTGTCATTTACAAACACATATCGGAGAGCTCTTTTCTTCAGCTGAATCATCGCAGATTTCTCTTCGGGCAGCTTGTCGTACCGGAGGTACTCTACGAAGGGTTCTCTCCAATCGGGCTCGTCTTGGATGATCGAAGCTTCTTCCGCAGGACTGCTCTTCTGTTCCGCGCTTTCCTCTTCTCGTAGAGAGACTGGGGGTAGAATTTGCCGGCTCCTGACTGTGATCAGAATTTCGTCCATTTCAGGATCAGCCAGCTCTTTGGCTAGGCGAGCGAGTATGTCGGCTTTTCCGTTCAACGCTCTAGGGACTCTCGTTAGTTCAATATGAGTGAACCGTTTCATGAGTTCCACCACTCGGCCTCTGTACCGAGCTAATTCGAGTTTGTATATCTTATAATCGCCGCTTACTTGGTTGACGATGAGCTGGGAGTCACCGTAAACTCGTAGCCGACGGATTTCCATTTCTATGGCGAGCTCCAAACCAGCTATCAGAGCTTCATACTCAGCTTCATTGTTTGTCCGAGGCTCGGTGAGAGCAAAAGAACGCCGTAGGGTTCCCATTGATGGTGTGATGAATACCAATCCTATCCCTGCTTTTATCTCCGGGACGCTTGATTTACTGGAGGTTCTTATCGATGATGCCCCATCGAAGTAGAGCTCCCAACATGGCTCGTCATTCTCGAGGTGCAGCACTTGTTCGTCGGGTAACTCACAATTTAGCGGCGACCCTTCTGGTATGGGATGAGCAGCGAGAAAGTCTGCAAGAGCTTGCCCTTTTACTGCTTTCTGAGGAGTGTAAACTATGTCAAACTCAAGTAGCATGACAGCCCATCTTGCCATTCTGCCGGCTAGGCTTGCTTTGGTCATCAAGTGTTTGAGCGGGTCGACCTTGGAGATCAGCATAACCCGATGAGCGAGCAGATAGTGCCTCAGCTTCTTCACAGCGAATATTAGAGCCAGGCATTGCTTTTCGATTGGGGAGTAGTTGTGTTCCGCCCCGACTAGAGTTCGACTGAGGTAGTAGAGGGCATTTTCTTTTCCTTCCTCGTTATTCTGGGCAAGGAGCGCACCGAGTGACTCGTCCAACGCGGCAGTGTAGAGAATCAGTGGTTTATTTGGAATGGGAGCGGCCAGCACTGGAGGGTGCAACAAGTATTGTTTGATGCTTTCGAACGCTACTTGACATTCGGCATCCCAGATAAAAGGAGCTCCTTTCTTCATGAGCTTTGAGAAGGGCCTACATCTCCCTGATAAATTTGAAATAAACCTCCGTATATAAGCAAGCTTGCCTTGAAAAGATCTTAGCTGCGTCAGACTCTTCGGAGGGGGCATCTCCATGATGGCCTTTATCTTTGATGGGTCAACTTCGATCCCTCGATGTCGAACTATGAAGCCCAGGAATTTTCCCGATGACACGCCAAAAGCGCACTTCAGAGGATTCATCTTCAGATCGTATTCCCTCAGTCTGGTGAGAACGGTCCTGAGATCTTGGATATAATCGGCCTTAGCTTTAGTCTTGACGACCAGATCATCAACATAGCATTCGACGACTTTATGGATTAGGTCATCAAAGATATTAGTCATCGCCCTTTGATATGTAGCACCTGCGTTCTTTAGTCCAAACGGCATCACCTTGTAGCAATATATTCCGATCGGGGTTCGAAATGCTGTGTGCTTCTCATCCTCAGGCGACATCTTGATCTGATTATATCCAGACGAGCCATCCATAAAGGTGAACAACTCGTAATTTGAGGTGTCATCGACCATCATTTCCATGACCGGTAGCGGGAAGTCGTCTTTAGGACATGCCTTGTTGAGGTCCCTGAAATCGACACAAACTCGGATCTGCCCATTTTTCTTCTTCACTGGGACTATGCATGCGATCCAGTCTGCATATTTCTCTTCCCTGATGAAGCCGGCATCGATGAGTTTCTTGGTTTCCTCGATGACCTTTTCTTCCAACTCCCTTCTCATTCTTCGAGGAGCTTGTTTGACTGGCTTAGCATCAGGAGATATAGCCAGCTTATGCATGGCTACCTCAGGGGAAAGGCCAGGCATTTCTTTGTACGTCCACGCGAAGCAGTCGACGAACTCACGCAGCAGGGCAATTATCTGCTCTTTCATTTCCTCCGACAAGAGTGAGCTGATGTAGGTCGGCCTTGGATTATCGGGCGTTCCTAAGTCAATCTCGGTTAGCTCATCAAAGGTTGCTTGTCCGCCATCTTCGAGCTCTTGAGGAGCTTCTTCTGGCTCGGCTATCTCGTCATCATCATTTGATCTTTCGTTGGTCTCACCAACATGGATCATGTAGCACGCTTTGGAATCAGGTTGAATGTAGCCTATGCCCCGTCTATCTGGAATCCGTCCATCGATGAGTGCTCGGACCTGGGGCGGATACCATAGCCCTTCGTAAAACTTTGCTTCGGACTCCGTTTGATATAACCGGCATCCGCACTTCTTAAAGTATTCCCGCATCTCGGGCGCATAGTATCTGGGATTGAGGACAGCTCTTATGCCTCTCTCATAGGGAAGGCACGCGACAGAAAGGTCGTCCGGGTGCACAACGGGGTTTGGCCCATAAAACAAGATGGCCTTCTGTCCACTTTTCCTCCCGGGAACGTAGAAAGTTTTCAGCTGGTCCACGGTGGAGATTGATAATGCATCGAGCTCTTTGCACATTTGCTCTGGTACCCTTGTAACGGCTAGGGACCCTTCTGCAACTTCGAAGGTCTCTCGTAGTTTCGCTTGTTGCGTGGGGGTCCAATCTGCACCGCTGTTGCACGACAGGTCCTCCTCCTCTGACTCTTCAGTGTCACTGCCAAGATGAGGGCGGACTTTGCTGCTAGATGGGCCTTCAGTAACAGATTCGTCCGTATCGCTGCCGAAATGAGGGCGAGTTTTGCGGAAGGACAGGCTTCCGGCGTCGGACTCATCAGAGTCGCTGCCGAAATGCGGGCGCACTTGGGTATTTTTGCTTTTGAAAGTGATAGCCGGCACAGATTTGCTTTTGAGTCTTGGGGCCGTTCTATCCTCAGTCAGTTGTGGCTTAGCATTTTGGTGGTTCGTAAAGTACCGAGAATCTTCATATCGGACTTCATGCACACCGAACGGCTGGATGTCTCCGTCAATGCGTCTTTCTTCGCCATTTTTAGTGTACTTCATGCATTGATGGAGAGTTGACGGAATGATGCCGTAATCGTGGAGCCACGGCCGCCCCAAGAGAATCTTATAAGACGTGTCGGCGTCGATCACGTATATCTTAGCTTCAGTTTGCAGATCCCCGAATTTGATTGGCAAAGCTATAGACCCCAGAACTTGCTGGCAATTTTGGTTGAAGCCTTGAATGACAATCCTTTCCCTTGACAGGTGTCGGACGTCCATTGACAAACTCTTCAGAGTTCGCAAGTTCATGATGTTCACTGAGGACCCCGGATCAATCAATATGCGATTAATTCGATCTCCGTCGCTGTACCCGGTCACGTAAAGCGGCCGATTATGCTCAGCCGTTCCCAGTAGCAAGTCTTCATCCTTAAATGTGACTGCGGCGGCATACAAAGCATGCTGGGCTTCTTTCATGTTAATTTCCGCAAAGTGAGCCTGATACCGCTCGGGGTTTTGCAGAGCGTGGATGAGAACATCTTTAAGCTCCTTAGATAGGACCAAGGCGTCGTAGATGCTCAGGAGAGACGGAAGCTTCCGGAGATGTGCCAAGACATTATAGTCCACCGAGGAAGGACTTATGTTTTCATCAGCCGGTTCTCTGCCCTCTTCTTCATTAGCGACTTGTTTTTCCTTCCCTTTTGGGGCGTTGCCCTGATTTGGCGGTAGAGCCCTGCCGCTTCTAAGCTGGATTTGATTGGTTGTTGTGGCGAGCTCCTCATCCTCTTCGGGAAAACAGAGATCATCCTCGGAGTCGCTGCCAAGATGGATGGCGTAGCAGGTCACTACTGGGATCTCTTCATTGGAGTCTTCTTCTAACTCCTCCAGAATTTCAGCCGCTTGTACAGGGAAGAACTCCTTCAATCGAATCAATGTTCTTTCCTTTTGCTCATATTCTTCGAGGGAATCGATATACTTTTGAATGTTCGATCTCCCTGCAGACTCTTTTTCGCGCCGAGCTGCACTTTTCTTCTTCTTGAGCTTCTTGGATTTTGAGCCTGATGGAGCCGCATTGGCAGCTGGACTGGTAGGCTTCTTCTGTCCTTCCCATTCCATCCTGGGTTCTTTCCGAAGTAGCTTTATCATCTTCTTTGTCTTATTAGATATGTGCGTACTCCACGGAGGCCGCGATGAGTCAGTTTCGTTTGTCAGGGCAGCGGGTTCGGCTGTCTGCTCCCAGAAGGCTTCAGCTTCCGTCTGTATAAAGTTGGCGGTTGCAACTTGATTGTTCACCAACACGCTTTTGGACAGCTCGATCTCTCCAGCCTTGTACTGCTTCTCGACCCAATCCTTGAAGATATAGCAATCCTCGATCGCATGGCTCACTACTCGGTGGTACGGGCAATACATGGGATTGTCGGTCATTTTTGCTTCTTGGGGTCTTTTCGACTCCGGCAGTTGTAGGCCATTGTTCAAGGCATCTTTAAATATCTTGCGGACCTTGTCCCTTCTGAAAGAGTAAACCTTGTTCTTTTTCTCCTCTAGGGAAGGCCCATCTCCTCCCAGCAATGGCTTTCGAGACCGGTTGGTTTTGGATTCGCCCGCCCTTCGCTTTTCTTCATTGTCGGAAGCATTGAAGACATTGGTACTGCTGGAACTCCCGCTTCTACGGTTGTCGTCCCGCTTGTTTTTCCAGGTTTTGTCTCTCTGAGAGTCCGGCGGGGACTCTTGCTTCGAGCGTTCTAGCATTTGGACTTTCTTGGTTAGCTCCTGAAATGTCTTGAGGCCCGCCGTACACAAGAATGGGACCATCCAATTGCTGAGGTTCCTAATGAGAAGGCTGACGGACTGGTCCAGCTCCAGTGGCGGTTCGCACTTGACTGTGAGATTGCGCCATCGGGCGATAAAGTCGGTGTTGCTTTCATTCTTCCCCGGCTTGGTCCTCACAAGATCGGCTATGGAGATTTTATCACTGACGCTCATGAACCTTTGCCGGAACAAAGACTCCATTTGGGCAAAGGTAATGACGGACCCGTCCGGTATACTCGCATACCAGTCGAAAGCGACACCGGTCAGGCTGTTGACAAACTGACGAAGAAGGAGCGCATCGTTGCCCCCTGTATTTCCGCACGATGCTTTGAAGTGGGCGACGTGCTGGTTTGCATTCCCCGTTCCATCAAATCTTCCGAACTTAGGAATGACGTAACCGCTTGGGAACTCAATCAGATCGTACTGCGCGGGATATGGCCGCCCACTACTGCCGATTTCTTTCTGAGCTTCAGCTTCGGCCACCAATGTTTTAACCTTGCTGGTGACCAAATCCATTATCCGATCCTGTGTTAGCGGAATAGTGCTATCTGGGGCCAAGGCGTCCCCAGAAGCGGAGTGTAGCCGGCTTTCATTCGGCTCGACCAGTCTTGGTCCCAAAGGAACAGGCATTGGCTGCCTCGGATTGTCATCACCAGGCTGATTAGTAGCGGCTTGTGCTTGACTAGGAGGCGCTCGAGCAATTTGAGCCGTAAGCTGCATCACCACGTTCGTTAAGTCATCAATCTTTGAATAGAGCTTGGCCATCTCTTTATCTTTGCTCCTGAGCTGTTTTCGAAGTTCTTGAAGCAGCTCTTGCTCCGCAGTCCTAGGGCGGAAAGTCGGCTCTTCCTCGCTGTCCGAGCTTGACTCTACATGGACCGAGGGGTCTATCTGCCTATCATCCTCATCGAGAGGGTTTTCTTCATCCAGCAGGGGTGGCTGTTCTTGGGTGGCGGCAACCACATTCAGGCTAGATTGGGCTTGGGATGTGGTGGCCCCATCCTTGCTTTTGCTGCGAAGGTTGTCGCTGGGGCGTCCGCCCGCCATATAGACCGTATGGATGATATATCCGACCGTCTTTCTATCATTGGCGGCTGATTTCACGGATCGCTGTCTTGACCCCTTTGCTTCGGTAGTCGGTAGTCGATTGAAGACGGCTGGCCTAACCAGGTTCTTGAATGGTGCTGGCGCTTCTTTTCTGGGTTTTCCCCGCTGCTTTCGCGCGGCACAGAGTGCTTGATAGACTCTTGAAGAGACAGTGTCATACTTTTTCTGTTGGGGCCGGGACACGTCTCTTTGTGGCACTGTTAGGACCGCTGTCTTCTTGATTTTGGCGGTCATGGCGTTTTTCTGAACCCACTTCAGAGGCTCGAAGGAATTGCTGATTCTTACGTCCGACTCAGCCGTCGTCGCGGGGCAACCTTGCACTTGGAACTTCACACGATTCCATTTGGCCGAAGCCTTGTCCCTCTTGTTGGCTCGATACCTGAGCCGCTTCTGCCTTAACTTTTCCATTCTAAGCACCTGGCAGACTTCGGCTTTTTGGGAAGATGCCGCAGACCGGTTGATGGAGGGCTTTGGAGATACGCCCGATTGTGCATTTGTTGGAGTCATCGCCTGAGCTCGTACGCAAAATTTAATGCTGCCCTTCGCATCGGAAGTCTTTCCCCCAGCTAGAGCGCCAGGGACTCGTTCAGACACCATCTTAAGTTTCGGTTGTGGTGCCTTGGCGATCACGACATTCGGCCTCTTACCCCTTGAGACCGGCTTGGCCACTTGTTCCGCCGGGATCTCTGCCAGATGAGCGCTCCCGGCAGGGTAGATGACGACAGAGCCAAACTGGCGGGGCGGTTCCTCCCATTGTCGACTGAGGCTTGCGGGGAGAACCACACGAGCGTTGATCTTGACCACGTACGGAATCGGGGTCGCTTTGGAAGTTGAAATCGTCTTGAGAGACATCGTCATCGAAAGTTGATTGCTGCATGAAAAGAAAACATCATTTCAGTATAGGCAATCGATATGTATATTGATTGAGTTCGCATGAACGTTTAACCCGAAATATGGGAGGAGAGATTAGTCCCACCGGGCGTGTCAGAATCTGTAGGGTGTTTTTCGTCACCCCATTGAGATGGGAATACGCGAGCGCTTGTCAGGCGTACTACAGATTCCCCCCCCCCGCCTAGGTAGGCCGGGGTTTAATGATTGTGGGGATCCGAATCTCCGGCAGCCGCGGACTAAGCTGCCGTTAATTACCCCTCGCCTTTGGGACGAGGGAACCTCCGATTAACGGGTTAAACTGGTCATGCGAACTCAATGTGCAGTGTGCGTGTGTTTTGAAAGGGGGTTTTGGATATATCGGGAGTCACGCAGAGTTTTTACGGGGGTCCCGCTACCCGGATAGCGGGCTGGGGGTCAAGGGGGCTAGCAGCCCCCTTGCGGGGTTCGGGGCAGCGCCCCGGCCCGAAAATTTTTTTGAGGGGGAGAGTGTGGAGGAGTATGTGTGTGTATAAATTTGTATACATATATATATATGTATGTATGTACACAAAAGAGAGGGAAAAGGCATCCAAGGGATGCGCAGGTGCGCAAGCGCGCGCGCCACGTGTCGGCACGCGGGCGACTTGCGCACTTGCGCAGTTGCGCAAGCGCGCGCGCCACGTGTCGGCACGCGGACGCCTTGCGCACTTGCGCAGGTGCGTAAGCACGCGCGCCACGTGTCGGCACGCGGGCGACTTGCGCACTTGCGCAGTTGCGCAAGCGCGCGCCACGTGTCGGCACGCGAGCGACTTGCGCACTTGCGCAAGAGCGCGCGCCACGTGTCGGCACGCGGGCGACTTGCGCACTTGCGCACTTGCGTAGGCGCGCGCGCCACGTGTCGGCACGCGGGCGCCTTGCGCAGGTGCGCAAGCGCGCACGCCACGTGTCGGCACGCGGGCGCCTTGCGCACTTGCGCAAGCGCGCAGGTGAGGCACAACAGGCTTTTAGCCTAAAAAAAATTTCTCAGAAGAGAAATCAGAGAGGAGTTGGACTCCTGAATGTGTTTTTCTTCTTTTTTTTTGGGGTTTAGTGAAAGATGTTCTTCTTCTTCCTCCTGTTGCTTGCTGGATCTTGAAAATCAAGAGACGTGAAATCTCAAAATCTCTCCTTTTTAAGATCTGATGACAGATCCAAGTTCCCCTATGTGGGTTTTGTGGTGGAAAACTATTTAGTTTTGAAAAAGGAAGAGTAAAACTCTTGATTTAATTCAAAAGAAAGAAGAAGCTTTTGGAACCTTGAAGAAGAAGGAAAGAGCTCAGCTCTAGAAATTTCTTTTGGAGAGAGAAAAAGTTGTGAGATATTTTCATTATCTTGCTTTTATAGGCTATACACTTTACATATAGCCCCTTGGGCTTCACAAAATGGCATTTTGCCTATTTCATGGCCCATGTGCCATTTCTTTTTGCACATAAGCCATGGGCTTTACAAAAATTTGGCTTTATGCCTATTTTTCCTTACATTTATCCATAAAATAAAATAAAAGAAATGCAACAAAATTATTTATTACAAAAAGTTTATCTTGGCATGGGGGGAGGCCGGCCGCTTCATGTTCGGGCTCGACCCGGGCATGGGCCCACTTGGCTTGGGGTTGACTTGGATTTTGACTTGGTCAACCGGGGTGTAAATTTTTACCCCAACAATAAGCAATAATGATGTCTTATATTTGAAAATACCTTGGCAATAATATTTGTCATAGCAAGATCTTGATCGGTGATAATAGATTGTGGTGCCTTATTATTTATCCCAATTAACTAATGCTGCAACAACCAGGTGAACGACTCGTCAGACTCATTACGCACTAATGCTAATCCGAATATTTGTAATTTAAAATGTTGATTAACACCGGTGAATGAGGCAAATGACATTAATTTTCTTTGTCATATTTTAGTACGCAAGTTAAATTAGGTCCTCTGCTTGAATGGTTTACAAATAAGCTTAGGTAGCTTGGGCGTCCGATACGTCCACAAATTGATGTCGACATATTTTTTTAATTCACTCTTTATATCGTTTAGCCCATTACCAAGATTCTCTACCCCGCCATAAGCTCGTCCTAGTATCATATTTGTTTGTCCTGGACCAACCCCACTATCCTTCAAATTATGGATTTGGTTTATATCAAAATTGAAAATACTTTTGTAATAAGGTAGGTATTGCATTATTGACTGCGATACAAATTCATGGTTGTGATCTCTCTCGTAAGAAGTTACTCTCTATCGATCGTATTTTTTTAACGACAAACATACGAACTGTGCAATTGGATCAAATATAATTACATCTTCGGGACTTCGTAAAAGATATTTGATGTTTTACATCTTGCTTCAACTGTTTAGGTTTTTCAACATTGTTACATTCATATAGTACAGATATAGCTTCTTTAATGTGAACTGCACGCCGAGTGGTACGGACTCTGATAGCAAACCACATGTTTCGAGCATAAGCCAAATTGCATTCATAAGCATCTTTCGTTGAATTGAATATCATGCCAATTTCGGGTTCTACCGAATCACATGTAAGAGATGGAACACCCTTACATTTGCTTCCACTAGTTGGAGATATAAATACAACTTTAGGAGATGGAACATCCTGAAGTTTGCTTCCACTAGCTAATGATATAAATTCAATTTTAGGAGACGTACCATTTTTACATTTGCTTCCACTAGTCCACGATATAAAATTAGCATTTTTTTCTTCGGAAGTTACTGAATCGATAGGAATAATATATTTTTTCAAGCATTCATCTATATTCGTTTCCACTACTAACCCTTCGTCTTCTTCTTCATAATCAGGGATAGTTCAGGAATAGGCTATATTACTCGACATGCCAGCATATGTAAACTTAGAAGTCAAAATTTTACCACAACCAGCTTGAAAACTTCAATGGTGAAGAAGTAGACGTACTCCGGCGGAAGTCAGGATTCCAAAATCAACAAATCATTTCAAAAATCTTCGTTGAGGAAGCAGCAGAGTGCTCTGCCAGTCTTGAGGGTATATGTATACTTAGAAGCAAAGTGATGTAGCATATATAAACTTAGATGTCGAAAATTTACCAAAACTAGCTTGGAAGACTTCGATGAGGAAGAAGTAGACGTGACAAAGCTGGAGCTAGGGTTAAAAAATCAACAGATCATTTCGAAAACCTAAGCTAAGGAAGAAGCAGAGTGATCTGGCGGTCTCCACGATAGAAATATCGACAGGTCATATATTCTTTAACCGGTAAAAAAATTGACTTAAGTCCAGATTTGATATTTATTTTAACTGCATCTTTAAGAGAAGGTTAAATATGACCCGATGGATTGTAATCGCTACTTAGCCTATCTAAGCCTATCTGTGACAATCACCATACAGTCCGGTCTGTTCATCTAAGAGTATCGCATATCGGGCCTAGGGGGCGGTAATCATCAGACCCCTAATAGTGCAATAAGTCGTGTCGGAGTGTAGCCCAAAACACTCTGAGAAACTACTGGAGTACCTACCAGTAAATCTCGCTTGTTTTGGCTAAGGACTTTGTGTAATGGCCTTCCGAACACAGTGCGATATCAATCCCAATACCGGAAGAGACGAATCCTATCTAACCGCCACTGCCTCCAAGTGCTTCGGGACTTCACCCAACTACTACCTGTTCGCACGACTCCTTTGAGCCATGGTAGGGTAGTAATCTAAGAACAGTGAGAACACACTCGATTTGAAATAGCGGTGTCAAGTCGATGGACTAAGCTGTACTCATGTCACCTGGGAACTGCTACCCGACAATAGGTATAATACTCACCTGCAATTCCCGATAAGATCGGTCTAGTGTACTCATAACCCAATGAGCACCTGCATACTATCTCCAGTATGACGTACTAATGGATGTGGGACAGACCATCTCCCCTGTTGGGATGAAAAGCGTATATACTAGTCTACTCGGGAGTATCGATACCCCGTCTCGATGATCCTACAACTATGGACCTATATCAGGATGTGCTTATAGACTACCCTGCCCCCACTAGTGTGACTGTCATCACAACGCTGGTAATCAAGCAAAGATCCTAAGGGCTCTACCAATATGTATAAGCGATATGCTAAAAGAAACACATGCACATATTGATGTAGAAACAAACCATAAAGCATACTACCATTTCAAGCAAGACTGTTACTATATCCGTGTATATCCCAAGCTTCCATTAAGTAATATACAAATCAGTATGATACAATAATGGTCTCTAGGGCATATATCACTAACAGTATCAAAATCCATTTTTTTCACGTGTTCGTATTGGACTCGCAGTGCACCTCTCGTTTTCGTAATAAACCCTTTAATTGTGGTGTTCCAATTAAGATAAGCATCAAAAAATCATTCTCTCACTACGCCCAGTTGTTCGCATTCTTGCAGAGAAGTTTCTTCTTGTATAGGCCGGTATCCATTTCTCCCGTATACCATAAATTAATGAAAGTCATTTATGCCTACTAATTTGGTACTTTTCATGTAGCGCAGACTACTTATCTTCAAAATTCTCAACCGTCAAACTTTTATCTACACAAAGTTTGAATTCGTTTCGAAAACCGGTATACTGATGATATAAACTCTGCAATTTCTCCGAATACTTCTGACTAATGTGCCATAAGCAATAATGATGTCTTATATTTGAAAATACCTTGGCAATAATATTTGTCATAGCAAGATCTTGATCGGTGATAATAGATTGTGGTGCCTTATTATTTATCGCAATTAACTAATGCTGCAACAACCAGGTGAACGACTCTTCAGACTCATTACGCACTAACGCTAATCCGAATATTTGTAATTTAAAATGTTGATTAACACCGGTGAATGAGGCAAATGACATTTGATATTTGTTCTTTCAATACGTAGCATCAAAAGTGATTATATCACCGAAAGTTGTATAGGAAGCTTTTGAGCGTGCATTGACGAATAAGAGAGTTTCAATATGATTTTCTTCGTCATATTTTAGTACGCAAGTTAAATTAGGTCCTCTGCTTGAATGGTTTACAAATAAGCTTTGGTAGCTTGGGCGTCCGATACGTCCACAAATTGATGTCGACGTATTTTCTTTATTCACTCTTTATATCGTTTAGCCCATTACCAAGATTCTCTACCCGCCATAAGCTCGTCCTAGTATCATATTTGTTTGTCTTGGACCAACCCTACTATCCTTCAAATTATGGATTTGGTTTATATCAAAATTGGAAATACTTTTGTGATAAGGTAGGCATTGCATTATTGACTGCGATACAAATTCATGGTTGTGATCTCTCTCGTAAGAAGTTACTCTCTATCGATCGTATTTTTTTAACGACAAACATACGAACTATGCAATTGGATCCAATATAATTACATCTTCGGAACTTCGTAAAAGATATTTTACGTTTTACATCTTGCTTCAACTGTTTAGGTTTTTCAGCATTGTTACATTCATATAGTACAGATATAGCTTCTTTAATGTGAACTGCACGCCGATTAGTACGGACTCTGATATAAAATCAACATATCATTTCTTCCACTAGTTGACGATATAAAATCAGCATTTTTTCCTTCAGAAGTTTCTAAATCGATAGGAATAATATTTTTTTCAAGCATTCATCTATATTTGTTTCCACTACTAACCCTTCGTCTTCTTCTTCATAATCAGGGATAGTTCAGGAATAGACTATATTACTCGACATGCCAGCATTTGTAAACTCAGAAGTCAAAATTTTACCACAAACAGCTTGAAAAACTTCAATGGTGAAGGAGTAGACATGCTCCGGCGGAAGCTAGGATTCCAAAATCAGCATATCATTTCAAAAATCTTCGTTGTGGAAGCAACAGAGTGCTTTGCCAGTCTTGAGGGTATATGTATACTTAGAAGCAGAGTGATGTAGCATATGTAAACTTAGATGTCAAAAATTTACCAAAACTAGCTTGGAAGACTTCGATGAGGAAGAAGTAGACGTGCCATAGCTGGAGCTAGGGTTAAAAAATCAATAGATCATTTCGAAAACCTAAGCTAAGGAAGAAGCGGAGTGATCTGGCGGTCTCCACGGTAGAAATATCGACAGGTCATATATTCCTTAACCGGTAAAAAAAATTGACTTAAGTCCAGATTTGATATTTATTTTAACTGCATCTTTAAGAGAAGGTTAAATATGACCCGTTGGATTGTAATCGCTACTTAAAGTAACAGACATTTTTCACAGTCCAGATATGTTAGATAAATTCTATGCAACAAGTTGAGCCGTTGTATCAAGCCGCTACTTTAATAAGCGGTTTCTATCGAACGGATCATATTTAATCGCTACTTTAAGCAGCTAATATAATTTAATAAAATGAGGCACCGCCCGATCAGCTCAGCCATCTTTCAGCGGTTTAAGGGTAAGGATCGGAATTAAAGACGATTGTTGCAATGATATGAATTGTGATTCTTCCTGAAATTCTTTTCGTTCGTGGATCGATCTCATCAGACCTTTTGCCACAACCACTTTGAGAAAACTTTTCTCAGGTAGAAGTAGACATGTTCAGGCGAAAGATAGGGTTCCAAAATCGACATATCACTGCGAAAAATTTCGTTGAGAAAGAAGCAGAGTGCTCTGGTGGAAGATAGGATTCCAAAATTGAGAGATCGCTACAAAAATTTTGTTTGAGAATGAAGCAGAGTGCTCTGGTGATTTTTAGGGTTCGAAAATAGAAAATTGATATATTCCTCAACCACCAAATTTTTTTACCAAAGTAGCAGTGTAATATTAGTTTTAAACCGCTAATTGAAACGGCGGTTAAATATGACCCTTTGGATCTTTTTAAAGTAGCGGTCAAATCTGCACGATCCAAATTAGTTAGGTAAAATATGTTTTGATATTAACCGTTACTTTAGGTAGCGGTAAGATAATGACTATTGAATTTTATCTGCTAGTTATAAAAAATGTCGAGATTGAAGGATTCAGATTTGTTGGATAATTTTTTTTAATCCAGCGTTGACTTGACGTATGAGGTAACCCTTTGAATAATGCCATTGAGGCTCAAGCGTCACCTGGTTTGCATATATTTGTCCATTTCATGTGCAATTATTGCCGCATTTATGGAGAGAGGGCACAATCTCGAACAAACCCCCAATAAAATTTTGTCCAGATTATCTATTTTTATATATACTGTCGTTTTCAATTGAAAGTAAATAATTTTGCTTAAAACAACAAATCAAAACTTATACTTAATATTATTAGAATGACTAATCAAGAGACACGGAGGATTAGACCCACAATCTCTTGGTAGGCAACCATGCCCAAGCACATGAGCAACTACATCTTTATGTTCTTTTAATTAACCCAATACACATAATATGCATCCATAACACTGTACTGCATCCATAGATCGAAACTGAGATTATTTTTTTCCCGTAAAATCTCAGAGAGGGCAAGTGCCCCTCGCCCCTCCCTGAGTTCAATTCAACATGGGTCCGTCCCTCCCTGTATGTCTGATCATGAGAGAGAACAAAATAAGTATATAGACACCACCAAGCACTCAAAAGGTCCATGCCCGGAGTTTTCCATAACTTTCTTTCTAATGTCCGGATGTATAACAACCAGTGGAATAATTTATACGATAACTTCCACCATTAATTATTCAGAACGTCCGAAATTTGGGGTGGGGTCCAGTCCAACCACACGGAGGGCCCCACACATTAAGTGTTCACCTTGTTTGGAGCTCACAAAAGAGCAGCCAACGGCAACGGACGTCCACAAAATGTTTGAGTAGCCACAATTCCAGCTCCCATGTAAACTAACGGTCGTAGATGCTCTGCCGTTATTCTCGCCGTCCTCGTTTACATTATTACAATATTTTCTGCATGTCTTTATTTGATAATTTTGTTGCATTTTCTCTATGAAGCAAATTTGGTCAGTATCACTATATATATATATATATATATATATATATATATATATATATGAGGCTCCAAGAAGTCCTAAAGACTTTATTCTACTTGTTTTTAAGCCTAAACAAATAATTTGGTGCTACAATTTCACATACGAGTTTGAAATTTGCCATGAGAGAACAAAAATTGGATTTGATGATATATATGGAAAAATGTTTTTCAGTTGGCTTATATGAAAATAATTTTGTAATTTAATATGATTTGAATTTTTTATAAACTAGATAATATTTTGGCCGAGTCGAGAGCTAAGACATGATATTCAAGCCTTCCCGAATTAAGCAATGACCTTATATAGAACCGATATTGAACTTTTTTTAATTTTTAAAAAAAGATTAATTACACAAAACATCCTATAGTTTATCGCGGATAACACTTATACCTCCTCAATTATTTAATCGAACACAAATGTATACATCTCGCCTCATAACTAAAACCACTAAAACCAATCAAATCCAACTGTTAACAACGCAAATGATTGTGTAATTTAAAGTGGAAATTTGAGTGTTTTTTGTAGGGTTTTGATCCATGAAAGTAGCCTAAAGAGGTGGGTGTTTGTGTCGTCAATTACTGGAGTGGGTATTTTTTTTTTGACATAAATTATTTGAGTGGGTATCGGAATAACCTAAGACTGCAATTAACCAAGTAATTAAAAAAATGAAAATGAACGGGTTTACATGAATATTTCCCTTAGTTCTTCCTAAACTTGGATTTTCATTCTAAGAGGATGTTTAATCCTAATTCGGAAATAAAACCTAAACGTTGTCTTCAGTTTCTAGATATCATGCGAGTGAGTTCTAATCAAATCTTCACGTGCACTGGTCATATATCAACCGCATGGAAAAAGAAACAAAGAAGATCATATTGAAATTAAGTAGATATCATATAGGTATTAAATACCTTATAAGTTTATATAATTCATGAAATCTTCTACTTGAATTGTTTTATCATAGAATTGAGATGGATTTTACTTTCAAAAAAGAAGTTATATAGATTGAAATACTATCATTTTTTGGTAGGAAAAGACAAAACTTTATAATCTACGATTTTTTTCTTCTCCAATTAATTAATAAATCTAAAATAAAAAAAGAGTTGAAAATAGCATCGACGTAATTTCCCTTCTGAGCGGTGCATTTTAGCAGCTAAACAGAATATTGCGTCACTGGTGACGTCGTGAGCAGATGATTTCACAGCAGACGCCTCGTCGCTCGCTCGTCTATAAATTGCCAGGCGGTTCTGGATCAGAGGAACAAACTCTCTTTCTCTCTCTCTCTCATCGATCAGTTTCTCTCTCTAGAGCTTCTCTTTCTCTCTCCTCTCAGTTTCTCCCTCATCGCGAGCAAGCGAAGAAGATGACGGCGGCAATGGCGAGTGCAGGGACGAAGGCGATCGGATGGGCGGCGAGGGACAGCTCCGGCGAGCTCTCCCCCTTCACTTTCTCTCGAAGGTATGATCAACAATAATCAGATCGTTCGATCGATCGATCTTGCCGAGATCTCGCCATTGGTTTCTCTTTTTAATTTTCCCGCCATTTTCTTGATTTCATCAAGATCGATCTATAAGACATCAAAAGCCATTTTTCCTTTTCTTTTGGATTTGTTTCTAATTTTGGTCTAAATCACAAGAAATTATCATTTTCCCGCTTATTGTAGAATCTTTTGTGAATTTAATTTATTTAATTATATAATTTGTGTGATGCAATCGATGGTCATGACATCTTTATGAAGAAATCATTTCGGTTTCGTTTTTTCTTTCCCTTCCGATGATTTGTTTATGATCGATTGTTCGTTAGTTATTTATGATTAAGTTCTTACCACAACATTTTCATTAGCTGCGTTCTCTGTTAGCATGCAAGTTATGATTCAGAGGCAATAACTCATCATAGTAATTTACTCTGTTTTATTTTTTAATATAATTGTTTTCTTATTTTTTGGGTTGCAGGAAAAATGGGGACGAGGATGTGACCTTGAAGATACTCTACTGCGGAATATGCCACACCGATCTTCACAGCATCAAGAACGAGTGGCATAATACTGTCTATCCGATCGTCCCAGGGTATATATTTCACTAATTTGAAACACCACGATCCATGAATTTTCAGTATTTTTCAAATAAATATCATAAACTTTGCAAGTTATTGTTACTAGGATGAAATTAGTTACAACAACAACAACAACAACAACAACTGAGCCTTTTATCCCAAGCATAAGGGGTAGGCTACATGAACCAACATGAGAATCACGCCGGGTCCAACACATGAATCCTCTGTCTCCACTCACTTCTATCGAACAATATACTTTCATTGAGTCCTTTGGCAACCATAGGATGAAATTAGTTAAATGTAAACAAATGCCGGATATGGTTAGTTTGATGTTAAATCTTAAATCGCTGAAATTACATGGTCTTTATTTGCAATTTTTCAATTTCATGATTTTTATCCGCATACAAAGTTTATGATATATATTTATTAATGCTGAAAGATCATGATATCTTACATGAAATTTAGTAACCTATTACTCAAGTCCCAAACTATATCACTTGAGGAGAGTTATTTACGCTTGATAATGTTGTTGTGTGATTGCATTGCTGCAAGTAATACCATAAGCGAAGTAAGCTGCAAATAACCACCTCAATTTTCATGTAAAAAGAGAGTTTAGCTTTATACACCTCTTCATCATGTCATGGCTAATAGCTATTATATATAAGTTCATGGTAGTTATCTGCAAAATACTAGAAGTTCATGGTATATGCCTCTTACCTTTTAACTTAAAGCCCAAAAAAGTTCCAAATCCCTTTAAACTTTACAGACATGAAATCGTGGGAGTTGTCACCGAAGTCGGCTGCAACGTGACCAAGTTCAAAACTGGAGACAAGGTCGGAATCGGATGCATGGTCAACTCATGCCGCTCCTGCGAGAGCTGCACCAACCACCTTGAGAACTACTGCCCCAAAATGATATTGACTTACAATTCCCCTGATACCGATGGCACCATGACCTATGGTGGCTACTCGAACACAATTGTAGCCAATGAGCATTTTATAGTTAAGATCCCAGAGAACTTGCCATTGGATAAGTGTGCGCCTTTGCTGTGTGCTGGGATCACGGTGTATAGCCCGATGAAGAACTTTGGGCTCGATGTGCCAGGGAAGCATATTGGGGTTGTCGGGCTCGGTGGGCTTGGGCACGTCGCGGTTAAGTTTGGCAAGGCGTTTGGGATGAAGGTGACAGTGATTAGCTCGTCCCCAAAGAAGCAGAAGGAGGCGGTTGAGCGGTTGGGGGCGGATGCATTTCTAGTTAGCAGCAAACCTGAAGAGATGCAGGTAATATTACAATTAATGTCAATTAATCAAGCTAAATAGTGATTTGTTAACTGCATAGAACCCTCTTGTAGTTTATACCTCGAGTGATGCACTAGGGTAAATACGCCCTCCGGTCAGAGGCCAAATTCTTTTTTTTTTTATAAATGCTCAAATTCTGTTCTAAGCAACACCATAAACATGTTCTAGATTTAAATTAGACAATCGTTGCATTTATAATATGCATCACTTGAGGAGAAACTTATCAAATGATACCAACCCAATTACTGTTTTATTTTTGTAAAACTGAAACTGAATGCTTGCAATTTGGATACTCTGTAGATTAAAAACCATATTATTGTTTATGCTGCAGATAATACATAGCTACGAAAAAGTAGCCTTTCGAGTTAACACTAGCTTTGTGGAGAAGTTTAAACTGTATTTTTCTTGGATTTTATTTGGGTTGCCTTAGAGATGAACAAACTTATGTGAAACCAGTGAAAACAGAGGACAATAACATCATTGTACTCTTCCTCAGAGAAAGCAATTCTACAATGATCTTTTTATAATATTTACGTTGCTGCGCAATTTATATGTGTTTCACTAGCCTATGATTTAAGCGGTAGATGGAGAAAAAAAGTTGGCACTCCGTGTTACGGGTAGGATATATAGAGGATTTAACAGACCCCGTGTTTTTTTTCTTTTGTGTTTTCACATAAATACCATGACTCTGCTACTAAATATTTTTCTTTTCATCAATTCGACTCAATTTGTTATGTTATTAGGCTGCGATGGGCACAATGGATGGCATCATCAACACTGTCTCTGCAGTCCACGCCCTGACGCCACTGATAATGTTGCTGAAGCCCCACGGCAAAATGATTATGGTCGGTGCACCAGAGAAGCCTTTGGACCTCCCGGTCTTTCCTTTGATCATGGGTAATTAGTTACTTGACTAAGTTACACTAAACTAAACTACCATTAACTATTGTTGTTTTTTCGGTTAACTATCTTAAATTTTTTAATTATGGTAGAATTGTAACAGTTAACTGAAAAATTACTATCTAAAAGGTTGGCTGAGTGTAATTTCGCCAATCTGAAATCTTCCATCCTTGTTTTTGATGTGACCTCTGATTAGAGCAAGTTGATTATTTATAACGAAATGCTGTTTATTGATTTTAATTAGCTGGGAGAATTCTCGCGGGGAGTTGCATAGGAGGAATGAAGGGCACACAAGAGATGATTGACTTCGCAGGGAAGCACAACATAACTGCAGACATTGAGCTGATCCCTGGGGATTATGTGAACAAAGCCATGGAGAGGCTGGCCAAGGCTGATGTTAGATACAGGTTCGTGATCGATGTGGCCAACATTTTGAACGCTGCTTAATTCTACGGAGCTGCTGAATATCTTGGAGAGCCAATGTTATAGTGTTTGAGATTTTCTATTACAGTCTCGGTATAGTTTGAGTTTGTCTCTTTGTTGGATGAAGTGCTTTGAATATGGTTTCCCCACCTTATTTTTCTTGCCTTTTTGTAGAAAAGGCCAATTCTGTTGTTGTTGTTCGTTGTTGCATGATAGGGTTTTGTTTGTGAAGAGGAAAGAAATCTAAATGTGCTCGGTTGCATAATATGTTATAATTTTTCTTTCCTTCTCTTCATATAATTAAATAATTGTTGAATTTCAAGTCCAATTTAATTTTATCTTTTAAATTATTAAATTCATGGAATTCCTATGTTGTGTTGCAATTTGGGGTGTAAAATTCACAACCAATGGAGGATTCTTATTGATTCGGCTGTGGAGGATATTGACTTTGTGGAGAAAGATCCCGAAAATTTTTTCTTCAGTATAAGTTCTTGACGGTCTCGAGAGGTGCATGAAAAAGGGCAGTTTAAAACTTAAAATTCGTTTGGCTTGAGAATAGAGTACAATTCATCAAATTCTAATAAATAAAAAATTAATGGGCAATAATTCACCAAGAAAATGAAATTTCTCGATTCCAAACCAACAAAACATTGCTAAAATTCACGAATTATCATGACATAATAACGAACAACGTCAATTTGAAAGTCTTATATGCAAGCTACCATAAAAGCTTAGAAATTGATACATACACAAACAAAAAGCAGGAAAATAAATTGAGGGTAAATTACCATGAAATACCCTGAACCTTTTTTATTACAGGGATTTTACGATTATAATAAAAAACTTTAAGGTAGTTTAGTGAAAGACATCGCCTTATGACCCGAAACCAGCCTCATCTCTGGCGCAGAGCTCGGAAACATCACGTTCAACTTATGCATCAAAACCTCGCTCTTCGTTGGCACCTCATTAAGCAAAAACTGCTGCACTATCGGCTTCTTAAACCATTCAAGCACCGAATCCCCCGGCGCCCTGAGCACCACTTTACTCACCTCAAACGGGGACTCCACCTCACCCAAAACCCTAGCCACCGCCATCTTTAGGGTGGATCCCGTCACCAGCTTTATCCTACGCGGCACCACCCCATAATACAGCATCCTCTTCCTAAACCTATGCAATGTGTGCACCACTGCCACCAACGCGGCCCCCACCGATAAATTTCTGATATCTAAAGACCAAGCAATGTGTTGATCGAAAACTATAGCCTTAGGGAATAGCTTGTTTTCATATGCAACTTTCCAAACACACCTTGCTCGATTCATCTGACCCATTAGCACTAAGTAGTTTAAGAGGACGTTTACGAAGTACCTCGCAGCACTCTCTTCGATATCGTAATCAATCGATTGGAAGAACTCTCTTACGAAGGAGAGCACAGGCTTTTTTCTCTGTTCAGGCCCAGTAAATAGCCCGCACATGAATTCGTGCGCCATGTGCTTTGTTGCACTCATAATGTCCATTATGGCACGCTCGTTCCTCTCGTCTTGGCATCGAACCAAATGGGCGAGGATCGAAGTGTAGAGTATCAGATCAACCTTTGCAGCAGAGCTCACATAGGTTTCTAGAAGCGGGCGAGCAGAATCATATAGCCCTGCTTTCATGCACGACTCGAACAATTGTCTGACAATGAAATTGTTTGTTCGAATCCCCGCCGAGCCCATGAATCTTAGCCATTTCAATGCCAGCCCCGTCGAGCCATCCTTGATATAAATCATCAACACGTCGCTTGCATTCACATCCACCGAAAACCCATTAGCCTTCATCTCAAGCAAAATCTTCGCCGCCAAATCCAGCAACTTCTTATTAGCGAGAACACTCAATAGAGAAGTGTAAATGCTCATCCCGAGCCTAAAACCCGCATTATTCATCGAGTTATAAAGCCTCATCGCACTATCCACATGCCCTGCGGCCGAATGCATCTCGATAAGGCACGAATAAGTGGAAGGCGTCGGCAAGAACCCCGCCTTCTCCATCTCATTGAAAAGACTCGACGCAGTTTCAAGCCTCCCAGACTTGGCATGAGCTTCAACGATCAAAGTGTAAAGCCCGAAATTCGGCCTAAACCCTAAACCCTTCATCTCATCCCACAAGCTTTTCCCCGCATCGAGCTTCCCAGCTTTCACCAAAGATTCGATCATCGAAACGTACATTGCGACATTCGGCTTGTACCCGACTGCCTGCATCTCTCGATAAACCCCGACCGCCGCATCCAATCTCCCGGCTTTTCCCAAACAATCAACAAGTGCCGAATAAATCTGAATCCCCGGCCGGCCGCTTCTCTTCTTCAACTCATCAAACAGCTTGAGGGAGCCGTCGATCCTCCCTGATTTCGCCAATGCCGGGATCATCATCTCGTAAGTGTTGGACTCAAGCTCGCAGCAATCACAGCCTTCGTAAATCTCAAACGCTTTGTAATAAAGTCCTTTCGACAAGAACATGGTGATGAGCGAATCATAGGTTTTTGGATCGAATTTCGTAAAGCTCGCATCTTTGAGCTTCTTGAAGCAGCAGAAGGCGACCTCAAGACTGGACGCCTGCGAGAGGAGCTGTATGGCGAGGTTGGAGGAGACCGGGAACTCATCAGGGTTGGGGACGACGTCGGAGTCGAAGAGGGAGAGGACGGAGTCGAGGTCGGGGTCGGAGGAGAGGCGCCGGAGGAGGAGGGAGAGGAGGTCGTCGGAGAGGGAGAAGGAGGGGTGGCGGCGGGCCCAGCGGAGGACGGCGAGGGAGGCGGGGAGGTCGAGGCGGGGGAGGGCGAGGGAGAGGTGGAGGGGGGAGGGGGTGAAGGGGAGGCGGGAGAGGGCGGAGTCGAGGTCGGGGCCCCAGCGGTGGCGGAGGGCGGTGGAGGCGATGGAGGAGGCCGCGGCGGAGGGGGAGGAGGGGGCGTCGAGGGAGGGGATAGGGGAGCGGGCGGCGACGGCGGTGGAGATGAGGTTGTTGGACTCGTCGAGGTATTGGATCTCTTCAGTCCACTCGCCATTGGGGTTGGGGTTAGGGTTAGGGTTAGGGTTTGGGTTTGAAGGGGGAGAAGAAGAGCAGAGAGGGCGACGAGGGAGGAAGATGAGTTTTAGGGTTTTGGGGGAGAGGAGGAGAGGGCGCTTCAGGCATTGGAGGCTGATCATTTTTTGTGTTTGGGGTCAGTGAGGGAAAGGAGATGGACAATTGACTGCCAGATGGTGTTTTATTATGAAATTTACCCAAATAACTCGCGACACTTTGCCCGCAGGCTTTAAAATCATATACCCTGTAGACAAACTAAGAGCTGTGACCTAGATAGATATAAGACTCAAACACGACACCAACTCATCGTCTCTGTCTCATAGCTAAACTTGGTAGAAATTACAAGGACGCAGATTAAGTATTTTCCAATAACTATTGTACGGATAAAAGGAGGGTTACAGCGTCGTTGTACGGTGCATTCTACAATGAAGCGGACATTGCTACATTGTCGCTGTACGGTGCATTCTACAATGAAGCGGACATTGCTACATTGTCGCCGTACGGTGCATCTTATAATGGAGCGTAAGTGTAAAAAAACATCAGAGTCCAATACAAGGATGTCAAGTATGGTCCACAATAGTATGCATCCTATATGGACACTCTAGAGCGCACATGCTCTTATTGTGCTGGGATTTTTTCATCATTTTACAGCATTTTTGTCCATGAGAAGCATCACTTTTTGAATATACCGATGTAAACTACACCCATTGTATAGTAGTATTCTAAAGATGAGCATCACTTTTGGAATAAACCCATCTAAACGGAAAAAGATTGGTTGCTGCGTGCCAAATAATAGCATGAGTGTTTTGTAGCAATCTCAGCCACACATTTTACGTGCAAAACACGTATGATACACTAATACTTAACCTCTGTCTCACACAAATCTCAACTATTCATTTCTAGCTTGGATGAATCTAGATCGTTAGATCTAATAGTATGGATGTTATTATGCCTCTAATAGAGGCCACTCCGGATCCTAAACTACACCAATTGTATCCTACTATTCTAATGATTTTAAGTACATAATTTTGATTGCAACAGATAATTAGACTTTAACTATCAAATATTGGAAGGGATAAGAAACTTCCATGAAATTAATATGCTATATAGGATTTGCTAATTTGTTAAAATATTATTAAACCACCATAATTAATTAAGGTAAATGTTAAAAAAAGAGGGGAAAAACCAACCATTTTCATATCTACCACATCAAAGAAACCACCTTCACCTTTTATAGCCGATACATTTAGCTCTAAAATTAATTATATCATATTAAAAGTAAAAACCCTTTTACTTCTTAATTAAATTGAAACCATTCACACATTCTAATTTATATAATGATATTATTTATATTTTATTTCCACCACATGCACCCCCACATGCCAAAAAAATAAAAAATAAAAAAATCTAATATTGTAAAAATACAATCAGGCTCGGAAAAATGCAGAATCAAATTACTGCATAACCACAGAATTATTTATAAAGAAACAGATACTGTAGATCAACACGCAATGTAGATAAACAGCATCCTGATGAATTGCAACCAGAAATCAATAATCTTTCGAAATCATCTTTAAAATGCCGATAAAAACTCTCGACGCTTTCGCAATTCTATAACACGGAAAATACTTCTTTTGATGAACAATCACCATAATGCAGAAATAGAGTTACAAAACAACTAAACAAAAGTAGCACAAAAAACAAAAGCATACAGATCCTTAACCAGAGGTGTACATGAAACTCTATGATCTTAATAGAGTTACAAAACAACGCGTCAATTTGTTACACTGAAAGATGAGTCCTGCCTTGCAACATCAAGGATAATTAGTTCAGCAAATAAGGAAAATCCCACAGACCCTTAACTAGCAGCATTTTCTTAAATATCTCCAGGAAAAAAGAATAAATACAGTTTGTAAACCCTAACGGCGGCGGGTAAATAGCTCGCATTGCGCGTGGACTGCTTGTGAAAGGCTCCATTTTCATCAGCCCAAAGCTTTCAGGGATCTGTGAGAAGCGAGTTTCAATTTGCGTGTGGACTGCCTTAAAGTTTTTTTTATCACAGTCAACTTTCTTAAACTATCTGGACGTCTGAATCAGCCCAAAGTTTTAGAGTAAATTCGACAATCATTTAGTTGGTAGCGTTGGCTGAATTTTTGGTCGAAGAACAATTGTGGTGGCTGCACTAATATGGGGAATATATGCTATTCAGCAATAACTACAGGGGGTTTTGTGCAATTAATATCGTTCATGGAAATGTAATGTTCCCAACACATGGAGGAGGTACCGATGAGCTCCTTTTCGGGCCTCCGTCAGATATTGTCTTCCGTTGATCTCGAGGTGAACTTGGTTGATTGTCCTTCGTTGCGTGTGTGTCTCAATAGGTTTTGAGAGGAGAAGGTGGGGTGAAGAGGCCGTCGCCGAGTACCTGCAAAGAAGTCCCGGTATGGTTCGGTACCACCGAGGACCCTCCGACGCTCAAGTTAATGGCGAGATCCGAGCAGCAGGCGCTCTGTGTAAAGAATGGCTTACTTGACCCCTCTGTGATGGAGGTTTATATAGCGGTGGTGGCATGCAGCAGCAGGCGTGAGAATCTTGCCGGCAGTTACGCTCCCGACGTCACGCCCCGCGCAGAGAGCAGATCACCCATTAATGGGGATCGTGATAGCGTGGAACGTGGGATGTTGTTGGCGTAGAATCTGCGCATGGCGAGATTCGCGGAGTGGCGGTTACGCCTGTGAGTGGTGGAGTTGGTCGGAGGGCCGAGGAAGGCGGCCTCGGCCGGGGGCTCGGGGATGAGCGAGGAGGCCGAGGATTCTTGGTCTTGTGGCAGCTCGGGGCGAGCTAAGTGGCTGAGGAGGCTAACTCGCAGGGGGCCCCGAGGTGGGCCCTTTCTTCGGAGTCTTGGGACACGTGATCTGCCACGTGCCCTGATCTTGGAGGTCGCCAATATCGAGTATTATCATTAGCCCCCCACTCTTGTCCCGACCAGCTAGTGGTCGGGTCAGGAGTGGACTGCCGGGCCTCCTGAGGTGAGATCCCTTCTATGGTTTCGTCGGGGCGAGCCCTCAGTCCATTGGTTGTCTTTTCTGCTAGTGAACCAAGGCGAAGTCTCCGCACCTTAAAGAGGGTGTGCCGGTTCGTGCACTATGTAACGAAGCAATGGTCCATGTGTCAAAGGACAACTGGCCGGTACGATGTACGCGGGCCTACAGCGCCCGATTGGATGCAGTCCAGTGCATGACCGACACGTGGAGAGATCGGAGCCGCTGGGCGTGAGGAGTCGTTTCGGCGGGAGTTGACGGGCGTCGTTGGATGCAGTAATAAAATGGGGCCGGGGCCCGCCCCAGGGCCCCCAACCTTTCATCTCCCTTCTTCCTCGAGTCGCTGTCGCTCGGCGATCTTCCTCCTTCGTGAGACATGGTTCGCTCCCACTTTTCGGACGGCTAGCGCTGGGGGGAAGCTAGTGGTGTAGCCAAGCCCCCGGCCAACTTGCGCCCTCCGCCGGATTCTCCACCGGCAGGGCCGTCTATTTCGTCGGCGGCATCTGGGAGTTTCTCTGGCTGCGGCCGGAGTCGTCAGCCATTACTCGAGTCCCAGACTGGTGACGGGAGGAAGGGCGAGGGCCGGCCCCTTCCTAAGAGGAAAAGGACGGTTTCTCGTGCGCCGGCGTCGAAAGCCCCCGAAGGGATTCCTGTGCGGGAAGAGGGCTCCGTCTTCACTGTTCCGTCTGGGCTTTCCGTTGCCGCTGGTCTGCTCGCCGGGATGGAGGAATCGGCTGGGGGAAATCTCCCGTGTGGCTCCTTGAGGGATCAATTGAAGGCCATGGCCCAAGGGACGGTTCAGGTACGAATCCCTCTACGCGCATTTGCCTTGGTATGCCTTTTCTTGGTTCGGATGCTTCCTGGTTTCTCATCGGCTTTCTGTTAAGTTCTTCAGCACTGCGCCCTTTCCATTCGTATGGAGGCCGAGGGGGCGTTCCACGCCACGAGGCCAGTGGAGGCGTTTCCTTCGGAGGTCGAGATCTTGCAACATGACCTGCACCGGGAGAGGGACAAGGCCGACGTCGTGGCGGGCCGGGTGGAGGCTGCGGACCTCGCCAACTCGGCGACTCGGGGTGCCCTTCGCCATCTGAACGCGTCTCTCCGGGTTTCCGATAAGAAGCTGGCGGACATGGCCGAACGCTTTGCGGCACTGGAAAAGGAGAGGGACGCAAGCAGAGGGGATGCTGAGGCGGCGCTGCTGAAGGCCCAGGTTGCCGAGGCTCGGGCTAAGAAAGCTGTGGCCGAGTACAAGGCATCGGAGCAGTTTTACGCCGAGCTCGGAGAGTATTCTGCCGTTGCGTGGAAAAAGGCTTTGGACGCCGTGAAGGAACAACTTCCTGAGTTCGACGATGGTGAACTCCGCGCTCGGGTTCCGCTTCCGGCGACGAGGTCTCCGGCAAGGGATGACGAGGGAAGCCAGGCGCGCCCTTGGTGGCAAAGTCTTCGGTGGTAGGGCCTTGGGCCGTGACGCCGACGATGAAGTGGCCGAAGTAAGCCTCCGGGCAGTCTGTAGGGCTGGGGGGCCCCAGAGTACCCTTTGTAAAGATCTTGATTTTGGCAATAAAAGAAAAAAGAACCCTTGATTCATCGGTTTGTTTTTTTTCTCTTATTTTTTTTGTGTGAAGGACGTTCGTAGGATGTCCTTGCTTGTATTGTTGTGTTTCCGTATAAGGTTGGCCATATGTCCGGCGATCTCCTGTCGAGTTTGCCAGCCGGCGAGGGTGCCAAGCACTGCCGCGGAGGTATCCTCATGTACCCTGTTCCCCTCCAAAAGACGGCGCGACGTGACGTCTCGCCTGAGATTCGGGGCAGATACTAATTGGTGCTATCCGTCTACCTCTCCGAAGATGCCAAATTGATTTATGGCGCCATGTATCGAAGGTTTAAACGGATGCGTCCGATATAGCAGACTTCGTCAGATTCCCCCTCACATGAGGGGTTTTTGATTGTGGGGACGCTCTTCCCTGCAGGCGCAAGCCCCTGCAGTTAATTACGCTACCGCATTGCGGTAGCAACTTTCTCTTTCTCCAGATGATCACTTCGTGTCGTGGGTGTTTGTTTTGTGTTTGGTTTCCCGTGGATTGTATACGGAGACTGAGTTATGATGTCGCCCGTAGAGCGTGGACTAGTCCAAATCCGTATCTTTCTTAGATTTGGGTTTGGAGGGGTTGTGTTTAAGGATACGTTAGTCTCTTTTGAGACTAAGATCGACTTAAACGTTTGTTAAGGATACGTCAGCCTAGTTTCTAGACTAAGATCAACTTAACTGGATCATTTAGATCCGACAAGAGAGCGATTAGGGGAACCCTACTGTTTAGTTTAGTGACGTTGTGGTCGATAGGTAGTTTAAGGACATTGCGGTCCAGTGTTAGTTTTAAGACGTTGCAGTCGAGATTAAGGACGTCGTAGTCCGTGGATTTAAGGACTCCACAGTCCAATGTTAGTTTTAAGACTGTTGGAGATAATGCCCTCAGAGTCAATTATTGGATCACAGGTACGTGATTGCAATGATTGATGGAGGACCTATCCCGGTAGGACAGTCTTACTCGAGATGATAGTATGCTATCTGGTTTACCTTTATCATCGTGTACTGTTTTAGGTGACCTGACACGTCGCTATTACACGTTGATAGAGCCCCTAGGATTCTTGCTTGACCACCAGCAGTATGAGGGCGATCATATAAGTGGGAGCTGGGGTCTATAAGCATATCCTGAATTGGTCCCTAGTCGTGTGAGTTTCGAGACAGGGCATCGATACTCCATAGTAGACTAGTGTATACAGTCGAGACCCCGACGAGGGGCGGTGGCCGGTCTCACAAGCCACTGGTGTCAGTTGGATCACCTAAGATGTATACAGGTGCTCATTGGGTTATGAGTACACCGGACAGGACTCGCCGGGAACATGCTAGTTGGTCATATACCAGACGTCAGATAGCAGTTCCCTGGTGACATGTGTGCAGGTTAGTTCATCGACCTGGGGATCGTCATTTGTCTCGTGTGAGTTCCCACTGTACTTTGATTACTACCCTACCACGGCTCAAAGGAGTCGTGCAAACAGGTTTTAGTTGGGTACAGTCCCGAGCCACATGGAGGCAGTGAGCGTATCTTCAGGGGTTCGTCTCTCCCGGTATTGGGGGTGAGGTCGTGCTGTGTCTAGGAGAGCCATTACACGAAGCCCTCGGCCGAGGCAAGTAGATTTACTGGTAGGTATTCCAGTAGTATCTCAGGGTGTTCTGGGCTACACTCCGACACGACTTGTACCGCTTTTGGGGGTCTGACTTTTACCAACCCCCTAGGCCCGCCATGCGATGCTCATAGACGAACGGACCGGACTGTACGGATATTGTCACTGACAGGCTCAGTAGGGTTGTCTGGCTGGGTTCGCTCACAGACGTCCCTTTTAGTCAATACCTGGTAGCCCGTTACGTATTGGCTTATACCTCTGACGTGCTAGTGGTTAAATCCACAACCAAGGCGTTGACGAGTCTTTAGAGTCCCCCACATTCAGTTACTCAGCTTTCGGGCGAAAGGTTGTAGAGGCTGTATGGAGATATGGCAAGGTCCGATCAGATACGTGCGGTATTGCACGGATCAGGATCTGACAGTTTGTACTATAGGCCGTATGGTTATATGGCAGGGTTCGATCAGATACGTGCGGTATTGCACGGATCAGGATCGAACAGATATTACTAGCCGGTTTTGGTATAAGCCGGATTCTAGTATAGTACAGTGGAGATTTTGTCTCATTGCATTTGTATTTCGGTCGAAATACAGATGCGGGTGTGTATGCACAGTATTGGGGTTTTCCTGTAATTTATTACGGGACCAGTTTTCTGGAGTTGCCAGTTTGCTTTCCGTTTCGGCCGATTTCCATTGTTCCGTTCATTGGCCGAAGATTGGTGGAGGAGGGTTTATTTGCATTGTTGCAAATAAGCATTTTGTGGAGGGGGTCTTTGCATATGTTTGTATCATGATGGTTTTCATGATGAAGCCCCATCCATTGACCTTGCTTGACTTTTATCTTCATGATGGCATGACTTTTTGAGTCATCATGGTTGTTAATGATTTGTTGATGGAGTGTGGCTTTCCTAGTGATCATTTCTATTTGCATGATAGCTTCCTCTCTCTCTCTTACATGATATGAGTTTGGCTCCTATTATTTTTGGTCACTCTCTCATTTTTCCTCACCCTCCCCTCACTTGTAGTGGCCGGCCCAAGCATGAGAGGGGGCTGTCCAAAATTTTGGGGGTGGGTATTTGGTCCATTTCATGCTCCCAAATATCCACAAGTTCCATCTCCAAACTCCATAGTTCATCCCTCCACCAAAAGGCAATTCCACAATCCCCAAAGTGAGACATGGTTCTTCACACATTCTACAGCAAATCTTGGGCACGTCGAGTAGCCGGCTTCATGCCCGAGTTGCCTCGGCATTGAGGTGGGAGCCCGTAAACGATGTAGGCGATGTGGTGCACTTCCGGCGACTAGGAGGAGACGGGACATTCCGCAGGAGATCGGGACGACGACGAGAAGACCGGAGGACTCGGATCTGTCGGCATACTTCTCTTCCCTTTCTTGTAGATAGCTAGGACTAGTTAGTGGTTCGATCCGGGTATTAGTGCGCGGCGGTTTGCCAGTTCAAGAAAAATTAAAGTTATTCACCGCTTCCGCATTTGGCCGTCGGATTGACGGCCGGGGCGCTGCCGTGTACTTACAGTGGTATCAGAGCCTCGCCATTAACTTAGTCTAGCTTGGTGTAATGTGTTTTTCTGTTTCGATCGATCGAATGCTCCAAAACTGCATTTTAGTTTGCATCAGTTTCTGTTGGAAATTTTTAGTGTCGAAAATTTTTTCAGGTTGTAAAATATTGATGTACTGGAAAATCTAAGAGCTCTGTAAAAATTCGATGAAGTGACTCCACAGTTGGAGAGCGGAACCGCCGCGAAAACCCCCTTCCCGCCGCTGTTCCGCCGCGCACTATGGAGATCACTGCACCAATTTTTTACAGAGGCTTTCTGGGGTGAAAAGTGGGGTTGTGGAATAATAACATTGGGCCCAGAATTTCTTGATCTGCTACAGTTTTGATTGGGGGCCCACTTGTTAAAATTTGATTGATCGAAAATTTTAAACACATATTTCACAGTATTTACATTATATCTGCGACCGTGAATGTCACTTGATCGGTAAATCCGGTCTAACTACTATAGCCCGGTTAGACGGATTTGCGAACGTGACTTTCACGTTGATGTTCTGTTTTTGCTGTGATGTTGCGGATCGGTCGGTGGGGATAGCCTGGATGCAATGCTAGTACAGTTGTGTTTGTATTATGTACATTTGATATTGCGGGGCGAGCGTCCGACATGTGGACTGCCGTCACTGCCTGTTTGTATTATTATTTTGGGGCACGACCTGGTTGCGGTCGATGTACCCGTTGTATGTATATTTTACTTTCTGTACTAGGATTACCCCGTGGAGGGGTGCACGGATAGCCGGATTCTAGAAGGCAACAAGCCCGCATCTCATGGCATTGGTACGGAGGGGGCTTCACTCTAGAATTGACGGGCTTTTCGCCGCACTCGTAGGGGGTACAGGTTGACCCAGGAGGGGTGCCCAAGTTACCGGATTTCGTGAAGTGCTGGGTGGTCCATTCACGGCGCTGAAGGGGGCTGCCTCGCTTCAGGTTTTGGCGGGTAACTTGCCGCACCCGTAGGGGTCTAGGATTTCATTGCACAGGCTATCCACACGACCAGGGGAACGTCGGGTTTCAGTAGTGGCTCTGTGAAACCCGGGGATCCAAGATATCTGTATTGTTTCTGTGATGCTGTACATTTTCTGTGATGTTGCATTTCTTATCACGCCTTGAGCGAATATAATATATTGGTATATATATTAGTAGATGTTGTATATGTTTTACATCCGCGCTAGTCCAGTCCCCGCTCTGTCGTTAGTTAGCTAACCTAACGGGTAATGACGGGACCCAGTGGCGAATGCGGATGGCATATACGTACATCAGTATATTTTCGTTCTTTGTGGTGTGATCAATTGATGGGACTGCATTGATTCGGATCAATGCAAGTTTAAAAACAAACCTAATCTGATGTTGTTGGAACACTTTTCAAAAAGCTGTTATTGCAAGGACGTTCACTTTTGTTTTGCATCGTGATATTCAGTTGGAATATCCTGCTCCTCAGTCGACGAGGCAAGGGCCGAGATCCTTTCACCGGGAGTGACCCCTTGGAAAAAAGTTTGCGTCAGGGCATTAACTTCACTATAGCCGATTACTTTTGCTTTGCACCGTGGTATTCAGTTGGAATATCCTGCACCCCATTCTACGGGGAAAGAGCCGAGATCCCTTCACCGGGAGTGACCTCTTTAGCAATGGTTTTCGTCACTATATTTTAAAAGCTATCCGTTCCTTCAACGATATCAAGTTCTTTATGTTAAAGGTTTTCGCCAGAAACCATTCGTAGCCCTCCGTCGTTTCATATGGGTAGTCAATAGTATTCAAGCTGTGTTTGTTGGCCAAAGTCAAGGCACAGTGTTTGGTAGCTGTTGGTTATTCATATGCAGCATAGATAGATGCGTTGGTTTGGAACAGTCGTATAGCCTTGTTGGCCAAAGTCAAGGGCTTGTGCGGGTGGATTCGAATTAACCTGGAGAATGACGGGTAGAACTTGACATGTGACTTATGATTTGTTGGCCAAAGTCAAGGTCATAAGAGCATGGGGCAGAAATCACATCGGGAGTTTCAAAAGAACTGAAACTTGCCAGATATGCGCATACCTTCTGGAGTGTGATACCGTGAGCAGATTCCGTCACGTTGTCATGCGATGAGAGTTGGATCCCGATTCCCACTGATGAGTTAGTTTACTCCTCGGGTGACCCCGACTAATTCTTCTTTTAGGTTTGGAGGAGAATTTGACGGTACAGTGGGAGGTTTCCAGATTAGATAAATTGGTAACCATTCTGATCTAGGTTAGAGTGCACGCTGAGTGTTTCTTTTCTCTCTCTCTTTGGCAGCGACCATTGACCCGACCCTAAGACTATGACTCAGTGACCAAGTTGACCGAACCTTCTAAACACTGGCTTTTGGATTGTCAGAGTTGCAAACCTCATTGCCACTCCTACTTTTACCCTTTTCTCCAGGACACCCCGTATTACTACGAACGTCCACTTCCATTGGACAAAACCATCGTATGGTTAGATACGAACTCGAAAGAATTTATTCGAGGATGGTTTTCGGTTCTGGAGGAAACGGATAGGACTATTCAGTTGTCTTTTCCTTTTACCTTCTCTCAGGTTACGAGTACTCCTTGGTTTAGGAGATAGTACACATATTACGCAAATTGGATAGTCTTCTTCCAAACCATAGGCAGGTGCCGACCGGTAGGGAATGAAGAAAACCAATTAGCATAACGATGGTGTGCAGAAGGTATTAGGTTAAGACAAAGCAAGGGATTAGTAAGAGGGCAAAGTAAATTGCAACAGATATTCACGACCAAACCAGGTATTTCTTCGCCAATCCTAAAATCACCTTTGAATTTCTCCAGGACACTCCGTATCACTACGAAGATCCACAGTTTATTGGATAATCCATCGTATGGTTATATACGAACTCGAAAGGAACTTGTTCTAGTTCGGGGATGGATCCTGGTTCAGGAGAAATAGGAATAAAGTACATTCAGGTGTCTTTTATCTTCACCTTCTCTCGTGTTGCGAGTGATCCTAGGATTAGGACAGTACACCCATTATGCTTTTTGGATAGTCTTCTTCCAAACCATAGGCTGGTGCCGAACGGTAGGGAAGGAAGAAAACCATTTGGCCTAAAGGGGTGTACAGAAGGTAATGACTAAAGACATATAAAGGGATTTGGAGAGGTGGCAAAGAACTACAAGATTACAGACGTGAATCTGGAAGAGGCATTACTAGGAATACCGGGATACCCCATCGAAACATTTCAATGTTTCAGTTTCACTGTGTAATGTTAAAAGAAAACTGATTTCCCAGTTTGATATTTACTCCAGGGTATGTATTTACCAGGTACGATTCTCACATCTGTATGGTTTTACAGATGATGAGTGGGAGTAGGTTATTGGGAATTGGGTGATCATCCTCATTATATCGGGATTCGTTGTAATCGGTGATATTTGAGGAAATCACCTGGGCTGTTTGCCGGTCGGCAAATATTTGGTTTTGAATATCCGCTTTTATGCACCAATTTCAAATTGATATATCTGTACGTCTATTTTCATAGAGTGAGATATACCTTTCTGAAATTATGTCTATAACATTTACCTATATCAGTGGATGGTTAGGTAAGGAGCATTAAACAGCGGTGTAATTCTTCTTAACCATAAGTACAGTTTTCAACCTACGACACACAGTGAATGAGTTTTCAGACTCAAGGGACTTATACAGAGTATTGTATGTTATCCAGGGTCCATCAGGACAGAGGGGTTGGTCCTCGTACTATATTCGGTTTACTTATGACTTCTCTAGTTTTTAGACAGGTGTTTCGTGGAAACACAGGGTCCGAATTTTGAGAAGTTATAAGTATTTGAATAGAGTAGAGAACCAGGTGTAGCAAGTATCGGGATTCTTCAAAGAGATCGAAGATGTAGATACTTGTGTTTGGTATTCAGTTGATAGTAATGATAAAGAGATCTTGCTTCTCTTTCAGGTTACTCATAATTGGAAGCATTCCTAAGTTAAGTAACGCTGATCGGCCTCCTTCCATTTAGTTGACATGCATTGGAGACAGCTGCATGATTTGAATCTGGTTCAATTAAATCAGTGCCTCTGGTCCTATATGGGATATAGAACAGTTCGTATCTTAACGATGTTAAGGTACGGGGAGTTGTCCGGCTTATGATTAAAACCAGACACTGGACAACTCAAGGCATGTTTCTGTAATGGCTGTTTGTGGGTTGACCCAGGCTATGACGAGGGTTGACTTTCTACCATCTGGATGAACAATAGCAATATTGTTCTAGACTCGCCACAGTTTTATTAAAAATGGATTTTTTCAGAAAACAGTAAGTGGGAGTATGGTAGAACTGGAAGTGATTCCAGAACCACAAACGATTACTGAAGATTTGATAAGGAACCTAAAGATTCAATCTGGATTGACATTCCATTGGCCACTCCGCAGATAAGGTGGGTAACTTCAGGCACCCGAGAGGTACTACGGTAGCCTCAAGGACGGTGACAGGGAAGTTCTTGTCTACCCACAATTACCATTGCTGTTGTTCCAGGCTGCGAGACCCGGCGGGAGGATGAGTATAGCGTCGTTCTGAACTCGCTTCAGAAGTGTACGTGTATATGACTCTGCCATAGGGTTGTCGTAGACAGTGGGAGCAGCGGAAGCATTGGTGGACAGGTAGCTTATGTCTATTTATAGACTAAAGCAGATGTAGCGGAGATAGATCATCTATTTCTGACGTGACAGTCATGGGTTTGACTTCATCAGAATAGGGGATGGATCTGTTGAGGAGGTACTAGGGTGTGATGTCATGGTATTTGGATGACATACACAGAGTAGGAAGTGATATTCCTACACTACAATCGGTTATACTTTGGTCGTCACACAGTGTTTTCTCCACAAAAGAAATGGATTTTATGTCAGACATACTGGTTACTAGATCTATGGCTTTAGATCTAGATTTGGGTGGTTTCCCAATCAGGGTACTTTGACAGCATTCTAAGAGTATTTAGAATGGACGACTCCTAGCACGGTAGTGAACCTGCAGGTGATGGAGTCACCCTCTCCAAAGGTGTCTTACAGACTAAAGGGGAGAGGGACGTGCATGATTGGCAGATCACTTGCTCAGGCAATTGAGTCAATCATGAGATGTCAAGTACCACACCAAATGTTGTTCTTGCACTAGATGCAATAAGTTGACATTAATCCAATCCTGGAGAAACAGTCGGAAGCAGTTCTAGAACATAAGTGGATGTTCTAGGGATATGATAACGACAGCCTCATTCGGGAGACAGTTATCATTCCAGGCTTCCAAGGTGACATGGACGACAAGGAGGTTGTCAGAGTTATAGTTTTCCTTCTGATGAGGGGCAGTATTTTGGACAGGTGGTCCAAGGCAATACTGAGGGAGGCATGGCGCAGGATACTGATTAAGTTCAGTTGACGATACAGTCTAAGAAGTTTGGATTTGGAGTTCATTTATGAGCTATGTCCCATCAGACATCCAGACACATTCTAAGACAGGTATTGCTCATTTCGGGAGATGGTTTTCTCCGCGAACTTGAGATATAGAGAGACATAGAAATAGACATCAAGACGGATCCACTCACTGAGGCTATTCCTCGAACGCAATAGTTTCGCAAACGAGCTTTGTGAGACTGACTAGTAGAGGAGTTGGGTGTTCGGTATCACACGGGCTGTGAGTATGCGACATCGCAATAATTAGCCTTGAGTGCAAGTGGGAGATTGTTGGAGATAATGCCCTCAGAGTCAATTATTGGATCACAGGTACGTGATTGAAATGATTGATGGAGGACCTATCCCGGTAGGACAGTCTTACTCGAGATGATAGTATGCTATCTGGTTTACCTTTATCATCGTGTACTGTTTTAGGTGACCTGACACGTCGCTATTACACGTTGATAGAGCCCCTAGGATTCTTGCTTGACCACCAGCAGTATGAGGGCGATCATATAAGTGGGAGCTGGGGTCTATAAGTATATCCTGAATTGGTCCCTAGTCGTGTGAGTTTCGAGATAGGGCATCGATACTCCATAGTAGACTAGTGTATACAGTCGAGACCCCGACGAGGGGCGGTGGCCGGTCTCACAAGCCACTGGTGTCAGTTGGATCACCTAAGATGTATACAGGTGCTCATTGGGTTATGAGTACACCGGACAGGACTCGCCGGGAACATGCTAGTTGGTCATATACCAGACGTCAGATGGCAGTTCCCTGGTGACATGTGTGCAGGTTAGTTCATCGACCTGGGGATCGTCATTTGTCTCGTGTGAGTTCACACTGTACTTTGATTACTACCCTACCACGGCTCAAAGGAGTTGTGCAAACAGGTTTTAGTTGGGTACAGTCCCGAGCCACATGGAGGCAGTGAGCGTATCTTCAGGGGTTCGTCTCTCCCGGTATTGGAGGTGAGGTCGTGCTGTGTCTAGGAGAGCCATTACACGAAGCCCTCGGCCGAGGCAAGGAGATTTACTGGTAGGTATTCCAGTAGTATCTCAGGGTGTTCTGGGCTACACTCCGACACGACTTGTACCGCTTTTGGGGGTCTGACTTTTACCAACCCCCTAGGCCCGCCATGCGATGCTCATAGACGAACGGACCGGACTGTACGGATATTGTCACTGACAGGCTCAGTAGGGTTGTCTGGCTGGGTTCGCTCACAGACGTCCCTTTTAGTCAATACCTGGTAGCCCGTTACGTATTGGCTTATACCTCTGACGTGCTAGTGGTTAAATCCACAACCAAGGCGTTGACGAGTCTTTAGAGTCCCCCACATTCAGTTACTCAGCTTTCGGGCGAAAGGTTGTAGAGGCTGTATGGAGATATGGCAAGGTCCGATCAGATACGTGCGGTATTGCACGGATCAGGATCTGACAGTTTGTACTATAGGCCGTATGGTTATATGGCAGGGTTCGATCAGATACGTGCGGTATTGCACGGATCAGGATCGAACAGATATTACTAGCCGGTTTTGGTATAAGCCGGATTCTAGTATAGTACAGTGGAGATTTTGTCTCATTGCATTTGTATTTCGGTCGAAATACAGATGCGGGTGTGTATGCACAGTATTGGGGTTTTCCTGTAATTTATTACGGGACCAGTTTTCTGGAGTTGCCAGTTTGCTTTCCGTTTCGGCCGATTTCCATTGTTCCGTTCATTGGCCGAAGATTGGTGGAGGAGGGTTTATTTGCATTGTTGCAAATAAGCATTTTGTGGAGGGGGTCTTTGCATATGTTTGTATCATGATGGTTTTCATGATGAAGCCCCATCCATTGACCTTGCTTGACTTTTATCTTCATGATGGCATGAATTTTTGAGTCATCATGGTTGTTAATGATTTGTTGATGGAGTGTGGCTTTCCTAGTGATCATTTCTATTTGCATGATAGCTTCCTCTCTCTCTCTTACATGATATGAGTTTGGCTCCTATTATTTTTGGTCACTCTCTCATTTTTCCTCACCCTCCCCTCACTTGTAGTGGCCGGCCCAAGCATGAGAGGGGGCTGTCCAAAATTTTGGGGGTGGGTATTTGGTCCATTTCATGCTCCCAAATATCCACAAGTTCCATCTCCAAACTCCATAGTTCATCCCTCCACCAAAAGGCAATTCCACAATCCCCAAAGTGAGACATGGTTCTTCACACATTCTACAGCAAATCTTGGGCACGTCGAGTAGCCGGCTTCGTGCCCGAGTTGCCTCGGCATTGAGGTGGGAGCCCGTAAACGATGTAGGCAATGTGGTGCACTTCCGGCGACGAGGAGGAGACGGGACATTCCACAGGAGATCGGGACGACGACGAGAAGACCGGAGGACTCGGATCTGTCGGTATACTTCTCTTCCCTTTCTTGTAGATAGCTAGGACTAGTTAGTGGTTCGATCCGGGTATTAGTGCGCGGCGGTTTTCCAGTTCAAGAAAAATTAAAGTTATTCACCGCTTCCGCATTTGGCCGTCGGATTGACGGCCGGGGCGCCGCCGTGTACTTACAAAGACATCACGGTCATGGTTAAGGACCTCATAGTCCGTGGATTTAAGGGCTCCACAGTCCAATGTTGGTTTTAAGACATCCCGGTCAAGGTTAAGGACCTCATAGTCCGTCGTTAGTTTTAAGATATCTCGGTCAAGGTTAAGGACCTCATAGTCCATGAGTTTAAGGACCCCACAGTCCGTCGTTAGTTTTAAGATATCCCGGTCAAGGTTAAGGACCTCATAGTCCATGAGTTTAAGGACCCCACAGTCCGTATCAGTATGTGGTCATCGGGACCCGTCACGTCTTTGAAGACGTCGAGGAATTACAACGCCAAGTATCAAATGAGTGAAGAGATGTACCCTTAAACCAAGGTAAATTAAATAGTCTTTGGCCCAATCTGGGACTAAGACCGATTAATTATGTTATGAGCCCATTGGCCCAGTTAAGTTTGAATTGAGGACTTATGGCCAGCTTGGGATAAGTTCAATCATGTTTAGAATATTGGCTTTCTGTTGGTCCATTGAAGGGGAGGCTTTGCCTCTAGAGACTGAGCCAATTGGGCTGAAGTCGGTGTTAAACACTAAAGACCAACAGTGTTGAGCACTGGGAATGAGATTGACAAGTTAGTGTTTAATACTAAGAGATAGTTAGTGTTAAACACTAGCAACAGGGCTTTCAAATTATTGTTTATACCCTAAAGCAAATCAGTGTTAAACACTGGCAATGGAGATTTCAAATTAGTGTTTAATACTAAGGCAGATCAGTGTTAAACACTGGAAACAGGGTCTTCCAAGTTGGTGTTCAACACTAAGAAAGTCAGTGTTAAATACTGTAAATAGAGTTTTCCAAATTAGTGTTTAAACACTAAGAACATCAACGTTGAAAACTGGATATAGAGGTTTCAACTTTAGTGTTAAACACTAAGGTGAGAGGGATCACGTGGTAGCACATGAGAGAGCCCTCAATTCATTTTATTCTGCCAGAAGTATTGCATACTTTGAAGCATCACGTGCTGTCACGTGATGGACATTTAAATGTTTGTCTGTTAGAGCTTCTGCCAAGGGGTCACATGGGGCACGTGAGGCGTTGCCTGGAAGTTCTTCTCTATGGATTTTTACAGGGGTCACGTGGTAGCATGTGACCCTGTTTCTTTGCCTGTTTGAAGATGTGTTTATCTTTTTTAAGACTTAAATTCTTCATAGGGTTAAACCCTAGCAATAAACTTTAGAGGAATTAAATTCATGTTTTCTTCTGAAGAATTATATTCTTAGATAGGGTTAAACCCTGATTTCTTTTCTATAGGAATTAAATTCCTCATGTATGTAAAGAATTGAATTCTGGTATAGGGTGAAACCCTAATTCCTTCTTCTTTCTTTTTTTTGTAAGGGAATTGAATTCCTGCTATTTTAATAGGATTAAGTTCTTAATTAGGGTTAAACCCTGGTTCTGTCCATTTTGAAGGAATTAAATTCCCATAATCATAGGGTTAAACCCTAATTTCATCCCAAAGGATTTAAATTCCTATAGTTCTGTGAGAATTAAATTCTCAAACTTCCATTCCCCTTTTATGCTTTAGATCTGCATGGCAGGATCTCAACCCAATGAGAATTAAATTCTCAATTCATGAGGAGATGTGCACTTTGCAGATTCTCTGCTAGAGAAAGAACTAAGTTCTTCTTTTTGTATAAGAGTTAAACTCTTTGAGAATTAAATTCTCCTTTTTCAGCCTCTCCCTTCTTACCTAAGGTTTTCTTTTGCAGAGGATCAAATTCTTCCCAAAATCTCAAGGCTCTCTTTTTTCTCTCTCTCTGTGTGTGTCTCTATATGTGTCCCCCATCTCCCTCTGTATTGGCTCCTATTTATAGGAGAAGGAAGAAAATCAATCAGTTTTAGTGAATTTTCAATTGAAAGATCTGATTAGTTTATTGAGAGATTTGATTTATATTTACCATTCATCTGGATCTTTGGATTATTAGGTGAATTTTATTCACCTTTGGATTTTAAATCCAAAGATGTCTCTTTGTTATTTCGGTTAGATTTAAGGGGAAATCTTTCCAAGTCTGATATTTTTCCATAAATTGGTGATATTTAATCACCCTTAGATCTTTAATCCAACGATTCTAAATAATCATTCTCTTTTGGAAAGATTTGAATGCTTTCGGAATTTAATTCTGTTAAATAAAGAGGCTTTGAAAGCCGGTCACGTGTGGCCACGTGACCCCTGGTCACGTGTAGGCACGTGACCCCTGGAATGGGCCTTTCTTCTCTTTTTGCGCTCTGTTCTCTGGCCGCTGCTCAGCCATCACGTGCTCACACGTGACCCCTGGTCACGTGTGAGCACGTGACTTTTTCTGGAGCCTTTTCTCTGATTTAAACAGGGAGCGAATCTGCCTTTTGCCGCTGCTTTTAAATGTCACGTGTCAACACGTGACCGCTGGTCACGTGCTAGCACGTGATGCCTCCTCCATAAGTTTTCCTGATTTTAAATCAGGAAACATACCCCCTAGATCGATGGGAGATCGTTCAAATTTGGATGAACCAGCCGTCCTTCCGGGTGTCTCGGATCCTTAAGCGTGGCTACAGGGCAACCGGCCGGGCTTGGCCGACCAGGGTGGCCATTTGGTTGCCGCTGCGAAGGCTTTGGGCTGCGGAGGGCCACTAAGAATGACTGGGTCACGAGGATGTGTGGTTGCCTCTTGGTGAGGTATCTGATCTCTGGCGTCGTGGGTAGGCAACTACCAGCCGGAGTTTTTGACGAGCAGGGTAGCTGCTCGGTTGCCTCTTGCGAAGGCTTTTGATCCTTCAGGACGGGGACCGAGCAGGGTTACTGCCCAGTGCCTCTTGGCGAGGACTTTGATCCCTGTCGGTTGTGGTAGGAAGCTACTAGCCGGGGATAGCCGAGCGAGGACCCGACTGCCTCTGGGAGGACTTTGGAACTTGGCGCGGGAAGAGCTATAAAGCTATAAGAAGCCCACCAAGGACCCTTGGCCGGGCAAGGTCACTGCCCGGTGCCACTTGGCGAGGGCTTTTGTCCTGAAAGATAGCCGAGCGAGGGAACCTCGGTCTCGACTGCCTCTGAGAGGGCTTTGATCCCTGGCGTTGTGGCAGGGAAGCTGCTCGCCGGGGATAGCCGAGCGAGGGAACCTCGGGCTCGACTGCCTTTGGGAGGGCTTCTGATCCCTGGCGTTGTGGCAAGGAAGCTGCTCGCTGGGGATAGCCGAGCGAGGGAACCTCGGGCTCGACCGCCTCTGAGAGGACTTTTTGATCTCCGGCATTGTGGCAGGGAAGCTGCCCGCCGGGGATAGCCGAGCGAGGGAACCTCGGGCTCGACTGCCTCTGAGAGGGCTTTTGATTCCTGGCGCTGTGGCAGGGAAGCTGCCCGCAGGTGATAGCCGAGCAAGGGAACCTCTGGCTCGACCGTCTCCGGGGGGGACTTTGTGATCCCCGGCGTTGTGGCAGGGAAGCAGCAAGCTGGGGATAACCGAACGAGGGAACCTCGGGCCTGACCGTCTCTGGGAGACCCTTCACGTTGTACAGGGGGAACCCTACTGGGAAGGAAGGTTCAAAAGTTTCTTTATTCGTATGGATAGGAATCCTAGACAACGCTATACACCGTCATTTCAAAGGAGATCTCGAGCGGTAGCCGGGGTACGGCGCTTTGCTAGTTTTGACTTCATATGTATAGCTTGAGATTCTCCGCGTTGTAAGGCCGAGGGAGCTTCCGTCCGTCCGTGTCTTGCAGGCGGTAGGCTCTGCCGAGGAGTGCTTCAAAGACGAGGAAGGGACCTTCCCATTTTAGGGAGAACTTGTGAAGCCTGCCTTGGTCGATGAACCCGTTCCGCCGCAGGACCAGATCCTCGGCCTTGAAGGATCGGTGTTTTACCCGAGCGTTGTAGTACCGGGCCGTCTGCTGTTGGTAGGCGGCGGCTATGATCTGGGCCCGATCCCTTTTCTCCGACAATACGTCGAGGTTTGTTCGTAGTGCCATGGTGTTTACTTCATCGTCAAAGTGCTCGAATCGGTGGCTGGGTAGCCCGATCTCCGCTGGGACCATTGCTTTGGTCCCGTAGCAGAGGCTGAAAGGGGTCTCCCAGGTTGGAGTCTTTTTTGACATGCGCAGGGCCCATAAGAACCGGGGTAGTTCCTCGACCCAACCACCTTACCTCCCTTCCAGGCGGGTTCGGAGGCCCCTGAGGACGTCCCGGTTAGCGACCTCGGCCTGCCCGTTACATTGGGGATGCGCGACCGCGGAAAACTTCATGAGGATGTGGTATTCATTGCAGAAGTCCTTTACTTTCTCATTCTCGAAGTTCGTCTCGTGGTCGGTGATGATGCACCTTGGGATCCCGAACCGGTGAATCAGGTTGTTTTGGAGGAACTTGATGGTTGTGGCGGCGTCCGGTTTCCTGATAAGAACGGCCTCGATCCATTTGGTGAATTAGTCCACCGCGACGAGGACGTATTTATGTCCGCCAGTTCCTGTGGGGAACTGGCCGATCATATCCAATCCCCATTGGGCGAATGGCCATGGGGACGTCAGGGCCGTTAGCTCGGTAGCCGGGAGGCGGGGGATACTGCCGTGGAGTTAGCAGCTCTTACACCTCCTGACCAACTTCAGGGCGTCTTCGTGCATCGTGGGCCAATAGTACCCCTGAAGTAGTGCCTTTTGGGTCAAGGTTCGAGCCTCCTGGTGTCACGCCCCGCTTCCCAGTGTACGGCGAAGTGGACGCGTTGAGGTCCGCTACATATGTACTCAGAAGTACATACGCTAAGCGTAGCTAAGCAATATAAAATAATCACAAGAGACAAATGATATTGAAATAACAACAACTTTTATTAATAACATTCTTTGTACAATGCATGAAATGAAAATACAACCGGAATGAAAAAACAATGCCTAAACAGTGGCATAACAGAAATGAAAAATACTGGAAAGAACAAGGTACAATTATCTAGAGCTCTGGGTCTTCTTGGAACTGCTCCAAATCTTCACCGGTGGGCTCGATCTCAGTTTGGTCCAACGCACCTGACGACATTCAAAGAAGAAAGAAATAGAATGTCGTCAGCGAACAGGTCGCTCGGTAAGTTCCAAAGAATAAGAAGAATGAGAATGACAGAGTAACGGTATTATCTAAAGTATTATATTGTTAAATATTATGGAACATTGTTTAACGCTGTTGTTTGTAGTTTGGTACAGAATGATGCCAGTGTATACGAGGGGGACCTCTATATGCTAGAGATCAGGGCAAAAGGAAAGTACAAGGAACCGTTATGCCATGGTACAACAGCAACAGGATTCAGATTAGGTGTCTTAATCTGACCACCTCGTGCCACCTTTAACACCTTCCGTACCAATCTACCCCTAAACCCCGTAGTGTTTTAACAGTATTGTAGTATTGGAATATGTAAGTTGGGTGACTGACCAAAACCATGATATCAGTAAACATGTTGCAACTGTATAATCAGGTAAATGGAATATCAGGATAATGGATGAATATCCATGGTTTGATTCAGTCAAAAGGAATATATTGTTAACTGGATTCAGGAATCCATGTATTCAAGTTGTGTTGGTATATAAAAGAATATAGATTGACTTGAATTATATTCAAGTCAGAAATTAGTCAGACTCTAACCCGAGTTAAACTAAAAGAAAGATAAATTTGAAGTTCAATATTAGTTAGGGGCCTTATTGTAATTTGTGAAACTTGAGGGGGTTTTATGTAAAAAGTACTTTTGTATAGTTTTCAAAATACACCTCAAGTATTTAATAATCGTCTTTATTGTTATAATAAATGTGAATTTTATTTGTATTATTCTAGTGAATATATCCTAATAAAAGTATTAATTGTTTTATATAAAATTCATGGTATTTTAGTGTAACTTTTAATCTTGTAATTTTTTAGGAAAATGTGAAAATTTCATATTATAATAAAATAGGTGTTTAAATGATAATTATATATATATTAACACATGAATAATTTTTAAATGAATATTTTATTTCCAAAAATCTCATTTTCCTTAATTATCGTATTTTAAACATTTCGAGACCGAATGCTCCTTACGGAGGTCTGAATCTCGCACTACTAGCCTGCGGGTGCACGATGAACCGTACTTTCCCAAACAGGTTCCCCAAAAGTGGGTTGAAGCGGCACTTTGCTTAGGTTTTATAAATACTTTTCATTTAGGAAAACGGTTTTATTAATATAGGGTATTTATTTGCAAAAGAGTATAGTTTTTCGTATTTTAGCTGTTAGGGTTTCCTAAACCAACTAGCCTATTTCTAAGGTCTAAACGATGAGTCATTAGAAGTCTCAAATCGTCTCTTCACCGTCAATTGCGGCCAGGTAAGTGCCAGGTAAGTGGGAGGCTCTCCACTACAAGTAGTGGCCCTAATTAAGTAACCACTTGCCTTCGACACACTTGCCTAGACACCACAAGACAGTTTAGATAAACGATCGATGTCCATGACCGATCGATGTCCATGACCAATCGTGCTTTCATTTTATAAAAGATTTTATTTAGAAATGTTTACAACTTAAAACTTTCAATAAAGGTTATAAAGAATATGGTATTTTAGTGAAAAGTCCTATAATTTCGTATTCTGTATTTTTGATATTTATCAATTAGGGTTATATTGAGTGTGTGTAGAGGTAGGTCATTACCTCGTGATTTATTTTAGGTTTTGGTGAAGTTTAAAGATAAAACATGCTATGTTAAACTTAAAGGTATTATAGCGCAAGAATACGGTATTCGAAAACGTTATCATTTTATGTGTGAAATTTCATTCAAATTGAGTTCTACAAGTTTTGTGATCAAGATAAATATATTTATGAGTGAGGTAATTGATTAAACTAAGAAAAATGAACTTCATGGTATATTTATGAAAAGAATACGGTTTTGCAAAGAAGCTATCATTTCATGTGAAAAAGTTTGATTAAATTGGTTTATGGGTGATTAATAGTCAACATGAATATGGGTAGATATTATGTATTAGGTGACAGGTGGAAATTTATAGAAAAACCGAATCGAAAATCGGTTTGTCCAATTTCCGTCGGGTTCCAAAAAGTCGTATTTTACACTTATAGAAAAGAGAGATAGAAGGGATGGGACTTACGGTTTGGACAAGCTAATGAAGCTAAGGGATGTGGTGGTTACCGATTCGTCGAAAGCGTCGCGAAGGTTCTGATCCGGTCGCCGGAATCCGTCATCGATTTCGGCAGCGCTTCGCTTCTTGCTCTTCGTACCGAGTTCTCGAAAATTTGAAAGAGTAGACTTAGAGTTGTGAGGGGAAAAGATAGAAGATTGGGGTCTTTATATAGTGCTAGGCTAGGGTTAGGGTTTGGATTAAAAATATTAAAAGAAAAATATAAAAAAACATTAAAAATTCATTAAAAATCATTAAACCTAGGAGTAAAAGGGATTTATTGGCCAAATCAAAATCGATCTACGTATAATAAGTATGAAAGAGGGTTGACCAAGTCAAGAGCCAACTTTTCTCAGTTGGTGACTCGGCCGTCCGGCCAAGTCCGGCCAGATCGGCCGAACCGAGTCGGCCGATTCGCCGGCCGGAGGCGCCGAGTCGGGCCGAGTCAAGGGTCCAATGGCCGGGGGTTTTCCTGAGGAACAACTTGGTATTTTTACTTTTTGTTGTCCAGTACATATTTTGGGAGTTATGGCCTTTTTACCGTTGACTTCCAAAAAAAATAAAACAAAATAAATACAAAAATAATGTGGGGCATGGGATTTGAACTCCGGTGACTTGGTTCAGCAGTGCAAGGTATTACCAATGAGCTACAAGCTCCTTCTTGTAATTATTATAAGAAATTAGATACTTAAATTGTTTCCAGCAATATTAATACTCCAAGTATACACTATATTTAAAGCATTTTTTTTTGTATACAAAATTGGAGTTGTTACAATCTACCCTCCTTATAAAAATTTTGTCCTCGAAATTTACAACTTTTATTTAAGGACTAGATTACAAAAAGGTGCGGATATCCTGCACGCATCTCATCTTCCCTTTCCCACGTGGATTCTCCTGGAGTGTCTTTCTTCCACATTACCCGGACCAAATTAACTTTTTTGTTCCGAAGTGTCTTCACTTTCCTGTCCAGGATCTCCACAGGTTGTTGCTCACAAAACAAATCAGGCTGTATCGTGAGCTCGGAATGATCAAGTACATGGCTGGGGTCACTTACATACCTTTTGAGTTGGGATATATGGAACACGTTATGCACTCCTTCCAATGAGGGTAGAAGCGCTAAACGATTGTTCCCGCCAAAAATTTCCGCGCAAAAGAGCCCAAGGTATCAAATGACGGCGATACGCTTAAGAAAATGGGAATCAGTATATTCCGAGCTGTTTTTTTGACAAACTCCCGAATGAGAAACAGATAAATTCTGATGGTATCGAAAGAGGCTCGAAAAACCCTTCGATTTGATATATTATGGGCCTCTTAATTCATCCGGGATCAAAAGTTATGAGGAATTACGTGTCCACACGTGATGGGCTTTTAAGAACCCGCTGGAGGAGTTAAAAGATACAATAAAAACTCAGAAAAGACCCCAATGGGGCATCACGTGCTCACACGTGACCATGGGTCACATGCAGGCACGTGATGGGCTTTTAAAGCCTCTAAAATAATGAATAGAATTTAATTCTAAAAGTCAGAAAATACCTCAACGAGATATCACGTGCTTACACGTGACCAATGGTCACGTGTTGACACGTGATGGTTAAAACTGAAACATAAATAAGCGGCTGAGAAAGGAACCCAATTGGGGGTCACGTGCTCACACGTGACCAAATGTCACGTGCCAGCACGTGACTGGCTTTAAAAGCATTATAATTTAATAGAATTAAATTCTAAAAGTTTCTGAATCTTTCCAAATGGAAAAGGGTCATGGGGAACCATTGGATTAAAAATCCAAGGGTGATTAAAAATCACCAATTTATAGAAAAACCTTGGACAAGGAAACATTTTCCTGAAAATCTCACCAGGATAACAAATAGAATATCTTTTGGATTTAAAATCCACGGTGAATAAAATTCACTGAATGATCTAAAAGCCCAGATTAATGATAAATATAAATCAAATCTCTCAACAATCAAATCAAATTTTCCAATGAGAGATTTGCTAAACAAATTACCTCTTTTCCTTCTCCTATAAATAGGAGCCAAGAAAAGAAGAGGGGGGATCTACTTTTTTGGAGAGAAAAACAGTGGGAGGAGAATTTAATTCTCAAGAGAAGAAGAAACAGAGAAAGAAGAATTTAATTCTCTGCAAAAGAAAAACCCTAGATAAGAAAAGAGAGGATTCAAAAGAGAATTTAATTCTCAAAAGAGTTTAACTCTTATTTAAAGAAAAGAACTTAGTTCTTCTTCTGGTTGAAGATCTGCACAGAGCACATCTCCCCATAACTTGAGAATTTAATTCTCATCGGGTCGAGATCCTGCCATGCAGATCCTAAACTTAGAAGGGGAATTGAGTTTTGAGAATTAATTCTCCTAAAACAAAACTAGGGTTTAACCCTAATCAAGAATTTAATTCTTTTACATATCTGGGAATTTAATTCCTTTGAAAAGAAATCAGGGTTTCATCCTAAATAAGAATTCAATTCTTAAAAGATCTCTGTTCATGAAAAGAACTAGGGTCACGTGCCCCCACGTGACCCTTGAAAAGATCCTCTGCAAAGAACTTTGAAGCATCACCCCACGTGCTCCCACGTGACTCCCAGAACGCAGAAAGAAAAAGCAAAGGAAATGAAGCTTTGGGCGCTCTCACGTGTTATCACGTGACCCCTCAGCAAATGCTTTAACAATTGGCGCACAGATCCCCATCACGTGCCAACACGTGATGCTCTAAAATAAAAATGAAGGTGTTTAACACTTAATGGCAAAACAAAAGAAAAGAAGCTTTGGGCGCTCTCACGTGTCCCCATGTGACCCCTCAGCAAGTGCTGTAATATTCGATGTGCAAACCCCCATCACGTGCCAACACGTGATGCTCTAAATTAAAGATGAAAAGTGTTTAACACTTATTCGCAGATTTGAGGATAAAACAAAGGAGATCTGGTTTCACATTTAGGGCGCCCTCACGTGTCACCACGTGACCCCTAATGAGCATTCTAACAGACCAGAGCGGGGGCCTCCATCACGTGCTCACACGTGATGGCCGTCAAAATTAAAAGTGTTAAACACTTACCTGCAGAATAAAATAAGGGAAATCAGGGCGCTCTCACGTGTCCACACGTGACCCCTCCCTCCTTAGTGTTTAACACTAATTGGAAAACTCTATCCGCAGTGTTTAACACTGATTTTCTTAGTGTTTAACACTAATTTGGAAAACTCTATTTGCAGTGTTTAACACTGATTTTCTTAGTGATTAACACTAATGAGAAAACTCCGTTCCCAGTGTTTAACACTGATTATCTTTTAGTGTTAAACACTAACTTGCTAATCATAATTCCAGTGTTCAACACTGTTGGTTTCTAGTGTTTAACACTAGCTTTAGCCCAATTGGCTAAGTTTCTAGAGGCAAAGCCTCTCCTTCAATGGACCGACAGAGGGCCAATATTTCAAACATAATTGGACTTAGCCCAAATTGGCCATAAGTCCTCAAATCATCTTGAACTGAGCGCATCTGCTCTTTCAACCAACTCATTGGTTCAAGGGTACATCTCGGAACTCCTCTGATATTTGTCGTTGTAATCCTTCAACGTCTTCAGAGAGGTGACGGGTCCCGAAAACCACACATCAACACGGACTGTGGGTTCCTTAAACTCGTGGACTTATGCGTCCTTAAACCAAGATACAGACTGTGGGGTCCTTAAACCCGCGGACTTATGTGTTCTTAAACTAACGGACTAATGCGTCCTTAAACACACCCATATGGACTGTGGGGTCCTTAAACCCATGGACCGCAATGTCCTTAAACTACCAATGGACCACCACGTCCCTAAACTGGCAATGGACCACCATGTCCCTAAACTGGAACAATAGAGCCCCTAAATGCTCTTTTGTCGGATCTAAACGATCCCGTTAAGTTGATCTTAGTCCCAAACTGGACTAACGTATCCTTAACAACCGTTTAAGTTGATCTTAGCCTCAAATATGGCTAATGTATCCTTAAACCTTCAAACAGACTTTAGTCCCAAATTGGACTATAGATCCCCCAATCAACTTTGGTTCAAGGGTACATCTCTGAACTCCTCTGACATCTGTCGTTGTAATCCTTCAACGACGTCAGAGAGGTGACGGGTCCCGACGGCCATACATACTATGGACCACTATGTCCCTAAACTGGAACAATAGAGCCAATTGCTCTTTTGTCGGATCTAAATGATCCAGTTAAGTCGATCTTAGTCTCAAATTGGACTAACGTATCCTTAACAAACGTTTAAGTCGATCTTAGCCTCAAATATGGCTAACGTATCCTTAAACTAAAACACCAAACCCAAATCTAAGTAAATACGGATTTGGACTAATCCGCGTCCTACGGGCGACAATATAAACTAGTCTCCGTATACAATCCACGGGCAACCACAAACAAAATAAACACCCACGACACGAAGTGAAACTCTGGAGAAGGAGAAAGTTGTTACCGCAATGCGGTAGCGTAATTAACTGCAGGGGCTTGCGCCTGCAGGGAAGAGCGTCCCCACAATCAAAAACCCCTCAAGCGAGGGGGAATCTGACAAAGTCTGCTACATCGGCCGCATCCGTCTAAACCTCCGATACACGGTGTCATAAATCAACTTGGTATCTTCGGAGAGGTGGACGGATAAAACCAATTAGCATCTGCCCCGAATCTCAGTGCCAAGACATCGCAGTCTTGTGCGCCGTCTTCCAGAGGGGAACAGATTCTGGCACGCCCGGTGGGACCTTTTCCTCTTTCCACTCCACACTTCGTGTGTCGTGTTCGCGAACGAATCGCGATTTACTGTGGTTGCCTGTGGATTCGAGTTACTAAGATTTGGTGTCTTGCTCCGTGCAGAAAACAAAAGATCAATGGCTTCAAACTGCACTGCCTGCAACTGCAACTCTCGCTCGGTCCTTGCTGGAGGAGTGACTTATGGGCCCCAAGCGGTCTCCCTTTTCAAGATGCCAGTGGAGCAGGTAACTCAAGCCACCACTGGACTATTCTTCGGGACCCTGCTCCCACCGATAAGCTTCAATGCCCTAATGACATTGCAAGAAGCCCCAAAGAAGTCGGTCTTTGATCGGCTCACCACTGCCGCGGCCCCTCTCAACGGGTCGCCCAACTTCAATACCTCATTTTTCAACAGACTGGGCCAGAACGTCTATAAGCCCATGATACCCGAAGCTGCCATCCCAAAGCGGATAGCCATCCCGGCTCAAGCGGACAAATTTATTGGAAAGGCTCCTCCTTCCAAGAAGTCAATTTTTACAAGGCTGGCTATTCCGGTTGCTGCTCCAGGCGAGGTCCTCAAAGCTGCTCCTCCTACCCAGAGGTCTGTCTTTGACAGATTAGACATTGAACAGGTGTCAGTCTTCAACAGGCTAGCACCAATAACGGTCTCTCCTCAAAGCAAGGAGCATGACGAAGTCACCCCTACGGCCGAAACAACTCCATCCGCACGACACGCTCGACGTCGCCACTGGCGCCGAGTAAGGAAGGCTGGGGGCAACTCCCCCTCTGGATTTACTCCACCAGCTCCAACGGTGGGGATCGATGCTGCTGTTCCAACCGGGAACAACTTTGAATTGTTGAACACGGTGCGCAGAAACTCTCCTACCGCCGTACTAAAAAGATCCCCTCCTCCGGTGGGAAACGTTGCGGAAGCCAAGCCAGAACATTCCTCTCAGCGGCTGTCCTCTAAAATCTACAAGGTCTGGCGCCAAGTCCAAGACTCGGTGATTGATCGAAATTTCTCCCGCCAGCAGAAGAAGCTGAAGGTCCGGCAGGAAGAAAACCGTCTTGTTAAGCCGCAAAAAGAAACGGCTACTTGGGCGCCCACTACAACGACCCCCTCAACTTCAACCACTTAAAAGAAAAGGAGTCCGCAAAAAGCCCCTGTGAACATGGTGAACCATAAACGCGCTGAGCACAAACACCCCAAGTCTGGGGGCATGGTGGTGCACACTGTTTATATGGCTTCTGGAAAAGAGGAAAGCCGTGCATCGACGGGTCACCGACCGCTCACCCGATCCGTAACGAAAGCCCAGGAGCAACAACAAAAGCTTCAGGAAATGATGACTACAATGGCTGCACTCACTGAACCAAAAGAAAGCTCTGAAACGTCTTCGGATGAGCGTCAAGAACAAGAAACCGACGCTGACTTTTTACGCAGAGTCCTCGAAAAGAGGGACAAAGAAGCTGCAGAGCAAGCGGCTAACATAAAACAAATGGCGCTCCTCTTCCAAGATATGGTAAGGATGATGTTACAGCCGGACCCTCCAGCTGAAGAACCTCCGATCATTATTGAAGACGATAAAGAGGAGACATCTAATCCTCCGACGACTCTTTCAGCAGCCAAGGAGGAGACAATTTCCAAGGCCGCACTGGGCGACTATATAGCTCAGCAAATACGAGCTCACCAGGCGAATGAAGCGGCCAGCCAAGTCGTCAGAACCGGACGGCTCTATCCGAGCTGGTATGACCAAATCAGTTACCCGCCGGGATATACGATCCCTAAGTTCCATGTATACAAGGGGACGGGAAATCCGCATCAGCACATCGCTCAATTCACAGCCTTATGCGGCAATACTGGAGGCGACGACAAACTGTTGCTTCGCCAATTCGTCGGCGGCTTAGCAGAAACGGCCTTTGAGTGGTATTCGGAGCTACCTAACGACTCTGTCAAAACATTTGCGGAGATGGAGCTACTATTTACACAAAGATTCGCGAGTGCTAGTGAACGCATCTCGATAACAACACTGATCAATGCCAGGATAAGGCCAGGTGAAACGTGGGTCCAATATGCAACACGATGGCGGAACCTATGGTCGAAATGCGAACAACGCATCGAAGAAGCACCTGCGGTAGGCATGTTCGTGGGCACTCTTGACCCTCAGGCGGCCATCTCCCAGTTCATGATGTTTTTCAAGCCGACCACCTTCCAGGCCTTGATTGACAAGCTGGCCCAAATGGACCAGATGGGCCATAGGCCTTCTTCTTCAAAGACAGAGCCTTGGAATGAAAAGGGCAAAGGGAAGGCAACCTTTGTTTCCAATACTCAACAACGGCCGAGAAACTTAAATCCGGTTGTTTGCCAAAACAATATGCGTCCACGCCCATCCCTCGAGGAAAGACTGGGACGTCCTTACTCATTTCCTCAGGATAAAACGAGAAAACTGTTCGAGCTGGCAGTGCGCAACAGACTCATCAATCTGCCGAGCCCGAAACGTCCGTTGCAACCAGGCGATGTCAACGATCCCAATTATTGCCCTTACCACCAAGCGGTAAGTCACCCGATCGAGGATTGCTTCGTCTTTAAGGGATGGATCGAGGATCAGTACCTACAAGGCAAGTTTGTGCTGTCTGAAAAGTGGAAGGTAAACCCACCACAGCCGCACACTCCAAAGAAGACGGACACACCGGGGGCAAGTTGTCACATGATCTCTCACTCATTGATAGATGATGAAGAGGCTCCTTGCACCGAGAAACCAGGGGCGGGGCCTGAACCAGAAGTTCTGTGGCCATCAGACGAGATGATCAATGCCTTCCTGAACGAAGCCCGTCTTAAAAGCAAAGCTGATCGAGAGCGCGAGATGGCCATATTCGAGAAAGCCAAACGCCGGCGACTAGATGAAAGGGTCGAAACACTCCCACCGGATGAAACTACATCCGCCGCAAATAAAAGCAGGATCAAGACAAGGAAACGATTCGCCAAAGCCATAGCAATGGGGATGAGGCTGCCCTCTTTCGGAGAAAAGTCTCCTGGTGGCATACATCTTGATGAAGCGGAAGTACATCCTAACTTCTGCTTATATCATCAGAAGATCGCACATCCTACTGAGGACTGTAACTCCTTTAAGTGTTGGTGGCAAGGGTATGTCGCTTACAGGCAACACTTCAACAGAACAAAGCATGAAGCTCGTAGACAGCAAAAAAATACGACAGATGAGCATAAAAGAGTTGCCGGCAATTGTCATAGGGACGAGCCCGGGGGATCACGAGTTCTCCTTTAGAAGTGATTCTGACGAAAAAGCCGCCCTCAACCCTCTCTTCAAGGAATTCATTTCTAAAACAAAAGAATTGGAGAGCTACGAGAACATTCAGCCGTGCAATTGCACGCTACCTGGAAAGAATCTCGGACCCACGAATAAGGGATCGGATAAAAGGGATGAGGGGAATGGAAAAATGACCTTTGTTGCCAACACTCAACAACAGCCGAGTAACCAGAGACCATTTTGTCGTCAAAACAACAAGCCGCGATACCTCAATGAGAAGTTGAAACGTCCTTACTCGTTCCTTCAGGATAAAACAAGGAGACTGCTCGAGCTAGCAGTGCGTAGCGAGCTCATCACTCTGCCAGATCCAAAACGTCCATTGCAACCAGGTGACGTTAACAATCCTAACTATTGTCCCTACCACAGAGTAACGGATCACCCACTCGAAAATTGCTACGTCTTCAAAAACTGGGTTGAAGACCAATACCAACAGGGCAAGTTCACGCTGCCTGAAAAGTGGAAAGTAAACCCGCCACAACAACATGCTTCAAAAAAGGTGGATATGCCGGGGGCATCATGCTCGTTCATAGGAAAGGCCCCCTGGACCAAAAAGTCCGGGAACTAAGAATCTGCCTCAAATATGGCAACGATAGACCGAAATGTCGTTAAACTAACAATGGACTACTATGTTCTAAAACTGGCGTCGGACCGAAATTTCCTTAAACTAACGGTGGACCGCAATGTCCTAAAACTTGCAAATGACCGAAATGTCATTAAACTACTATCAACCCGCAGCATCCTCAGGCTGGCGTGGTTAAAAAAAAAATAAAAAAATAAAAAAAACGGTATGTCCATAAGCAAAATGGACACGGATGAAAACCCAAAAAGGCTCCGTGAGTAAAAACAGCAGGGCTACCGGCGAGTGTTCGTGAAAACCCGAAAGGGCGCGACCTCGTTAAAAAAAAGGAATAAAAAAAAAGAACGGTGTGTCCACAAGCAAAATGGGCGCGGATGAAAACCCGAAAGGACTCCGTGAGTAAAAACAGCAGGGCTACCGGCGAGTGTTTGTGAAAACCCGAAAGGGTGCGACTCGTTAAAAGACACTTACAGGGTCCTCTCGACCTTGTAAGGAGAAACCACCCACGTGAGATCCTTACGACTCATAGGGAAGCAACACACTTAGGGATCCTCATGATTCCTAAGGAGAAATTACACTTGCGAGATCCTCACGACTCGTAAGGAGAACTCTCTTATGGGACCCTCACGGCTCATAAGTTTTGAAAGTCTTAAGTTACAGAGACCTGAACCTGTTCTTCAGCAACCCTCACAACCTCTGATCTTGCCCTACAAGCGGCTCATACTGACCCTTGTATACAATCCACGGGCACGAATAAATATTTCCCTAACAAAGTCCCACTCGTGACTAGGGATATGCTTGTACAGCAATCAACACTTGTAAGTCCTCTCGACTTATAAGGAGAAAACCCTTTTGTAAGATCCTTACGACTTACAAGAGAACATACACTTAGGAATCCTCACGATTCCCAAGGAGAAAACACACCTACAAGATCCTCACGACTTGTAGGGAGAAATACCTTTGTGAGACCCTTACGGCTCATGAAGTCAAAAGCCTTAGCCGACAGGACCCTTAACCCTGTTTACTAAGCCACCTTTGTTCAACATCGACAGAGGCAAATGATGATTCGCTCCTGGCAATATTCCAGTCGCAGCGATGCTGATGCCTAAACCGGTATCAAATTCCAAGCCTTTTTAAGGCAAATGATGATTCGCTCCTGGCAATATCCCAGTTGCAGCGATGCTGATGTCTAGACCGGTATCAAATTCCAAGTCCTTTTACGGCAAATGATGATTCGCTCATGGCAATATTCCAGTCGTAGCGATGCTGATGCCAAGATTGGTATCAGATCCCAAATCCCCTACTCGCAAAAAAAAAAAATCAGCGAACCCCCTGAAAAAATGCATATGAAATAGCCGAAATGATGGGGCAACTTGCAACAAAATCAGCAAGTAAAAATGTATGCATGAAAAATAGCCGAAATGATTGGGCAACTCGCAATAAAAAGCAGAGAGTAAAAAGAAAAATAGCCGAAATGATTGGGCACCGCGAAAAATAGCCGAAATGATTGGGCAATCGCGATTTTTCGCGATATAAAAGGCTGAAATGATAGAGCATCGCGGAAAGAATAAAAAATGAAAGAATGAAACTTTTTGCCCTACAGGTGAAATCACATCGATCCCTGTATACAATCCAGGGGCACAGAAAAAAGGGAACCATACCTTCCCAACAGGCTCCATCAGAAAGCGGAGCCAAATCTCGACGGTTAATAGACAACCTAGAGACAATCTCGACATTTATCGCAATATTGCAGACATAATGTCAACAAACGAAGCAAAAAGAAGATCCCGAGTTTCAGGGTCTCGACGTCAACATCGACAACTTAGAGATCACCAACGGCGTTTCTCCTCACTCCAGCCAGATGCAGACGTGACGTCAACAATCGAACTCAGAGTCGCAACGAAACGGAACCATGGCAAAGTCCTTAGTTCCAAATCTCAATGGCCACATCTACAGCCTTGAGACCAACAACGGCGTGCCTCCTCATTCCAGCAAGATACAGATGTTACACCATCAAGCGGAGCAATGGCAAAATCCCAACTCCGCCGTAGCATTCGTCTCATTACAGCAGACGCAATGTTAACAACGACGTTCCTTCGCAGTCCAGCAAGATGTACATGCAAAGCTAATAAAAGACCCCATGGTCAGCAAAGCAGAGTGATGGCAAAATCCCAGCTCCACCTCAGTACTCGTCTCGTCACAGCGGACACATCATCCAGCAAAGCGGAACAGCGGCAACTCCCAGTTCTATGACTCGACGATGTACTCCCACAGAGAGTCAAATCCCAACTCCGTGAAATGCGGATATAATCAACAAAATTCCTGGTCACGTGGAACACGGATAAGGTCGCTCTTTGACCCCGTGGAAAATGTCTAGAGCGGATCCTGGTCCTCGCAGAACACGGCAGTGAACCCATGTGAAGCATCCGGAGCGGAGCCTAGTCCTCGCCTAACGCGGCAGTGAAACCGTGTAAAGCATCTAGTGCAAAATTCCTGGTCACGTGGAACGCGGATAACGTCACTCTTTGACCCCGTGGAAAACGTCCAGAGCGGATCCTGGTCCTCGCAAAGCACGGCAGTGAACCCGTGTGAAGCATCCAGAGCGGAGCCTAGTCCTCGCCTAACACGGCAGTGAAACCGTGTGAAGCATCTAGTGCAAAATTCCTGGTCACGTGGAACGCGGATAACGTCACACTTTGACCCCGTGGAAAACGTCTTGACGGTAAGTCATATAAAACCGGAAAGACATTCAGATATCATCTCATACCAACATGGAGTGATCACCACCTCGACGTTCGTCTCGACACAGCAGACGCAACATCACCGAAAGGAGTCACGGCGAAAACCCCGGTTCCAAACCTCGACGGTTCACCAGCAACCTAGAGACAACCACGACATTCGTCTCGATACAGAGGACGCAATGCCAGCAAACGAAGCGAAGGCCAAATTCCTAGCTTCAGGGTCTTGACGGCGAGTCATATAAAGCCTGAAAGACAATCGGAGATCATCTCATACCAACATGGAGTGGTCACCACCTTGACGTTCGTTTCGATACAGCAGATGAAATGTCACCCCAGCGTTCTTCCCCCAGCAGGATTCGGACGCGACAAAGCAAACAAAGCGAAGGCTAAATTCCTAGCTTCAACGTCTTGACGGTAAGTCATATAAAACCGGAAAGACATTCAGAGATCATCTCATACCAACATGGAGTGATCACCACCTCGACGTTCGTCTCGACACAGCAGACGCAACATCACCGAAAGGAGTCACGGCGAAAACCCTGGTTCCAAACCTCGACGGTTCACCAGCAACCTAGAGACAACCACGACATTCGTCTCGATACAGAGGACGCAATGCCAGCAAACGAAGCGAAGGCCAAATTCCTAGCTTCAGGGTCTTGACGGCGAGTCATATAAAGCCTGAAAGACAATCGGAGATCATCTCATACCAACATGGAGTGGTCACCACCTTGACGTTCGTTTCGATACAGCAGATGAAATGCCACCCCAGCGTTCTTCACCCAGCAGGATTCGGACGCGACAAAGCAAACGAAGCGAAGGCCAAATTCCTAGCTTCAACGTCTTGACGGTAAGTCGTATAAAACCGGAAAGACATTCAGAGATCATCTCATACCAACATGGAGTAATCACCACCTCGACGTTCGTCTCGACACAGCAGACGCAACATCACCGAAAGGAGTCACGGCGAAAACCCTGGTTCCAAACCTCGACGGTTCACCAGCAACTGTCACGCCCCGCTTCCCAGAGTACGCAAGATTGGGCACGTGACATAGCCAACCATGCTACCTGTGGGTAGGAAATATCCATCCACAGTCACATTACGGTTGTAGAGATATCCAGAACAAAATAATAAACTAATCTAATACATGTCCAAATCCATAATAACAAGAATCAATAAACAATAAGTGTGGAAGCAAATGATCCAATACAATAAATAAATAGTACGTCCCATAATACTGGCTCACATCTGGAAATGAAATGAAATAAATAAACTAAATCCTGGGAAACTCACAGTTCAGCCTGCTGGCTGAAGTAGTCCTGCTCGGTCAACTGCAGTGGTAAGGAATCTGGGCCATGCAAAACCCAGACGTCAGCGTGTCGAGTCAACCAAATAATATAATATAACAAGGTAATAAGCAATGCAGATATGAACATGAATAAAGCAGCACTAAGGAATAACGGAGCAGGGTAAAGTACAGTGGTGACTAAACTGTCCTATCAGGTTTCTACTCTATAGTCTTGAAATCAATTGAAGAATCGTCGATGTAACTCAATAGTATCCCGTGCGTGCCTGGGACCACGGTCAAGGTTCTCGGGGCTGACTCCGAGACGTGCCGCTAAGCAGTAATAGGTAGTAGGATGGATGAGTGATGTCAGCATCATCACTCCGGGGCAGGCCAAGCCCGTAAGACTGATCAGAACAAGTATCGAACTGTTGAGTTACAAGTCGGTTTCACCTTTGATTTCCCCATACCCCCAAGCTATGTATGTCATGTCAGGTATTCAATAATCAAGGATTAATGTCAACACAGAATCAGGTAAAAGCAGGTATGTCTGGTTAGACAGCAGGAATGGTCCATGAGGACCCCAAGTCAGGTTGTAGTCCAATAGGTCGGGTCAGTATGTATAGGGGGTCATGTCCGGTGTATCAGTACATGTGTCAGGTGTATCAAGATCGGGTCAATATGTAATGCAATCCAATGTATGCTGATAACAGGTATAGTAACGAATAAGGAAACAACAGCAGGAACAGTAAATAACAATATTATTCCATGTAAACACAGTGATGCTTTGTATTCTCTTATTACCAGGTTCAGGCACCCTTGGGGTGCAATAGCCACAAGGTGAAGCAATATCCACAACATAAAGTAATGAAGCTACATGAATTTAAACTAAGCATAATAATTGTCTCGTGAATGGTTTAACGAATAAAGCAAAGACGATCCAACTGGTTTAGTTAGTTGAAGTGTGGATTGATAGTAGATCGATTAATTACAAGAAACTACTATAATGATTCCATGATAAAGATAACGGCAACTGTCAATTCTAAGTTATAATATAATATCAATTACCATCATTAAGTTGTTGTATTATATAATATGATATTCAACCGCATAGCAAGACTAGATCTTGTATGCTAGCATGTTAGAGCAAGTATTCGGATACTTGCCTCGACGGTTTCGCAAACCGGAAAGCACGGATGCAATGTCGGCAGAAAACACGAGACGGGTGCACGGACCACGGATTGAGTCCTAACAGCGAACCGCGGGACCACACGGACCAGAGTACTCCGCTGGAGCGTCGGGTTCTAACGACGGCACGGTCGGAATCCGGCAAAAGTCAAAAGCAACGAAGTTAGCGAATACGATACATGTGGGCAAACGACCAGCGAGGGGGTTTTGCACCAATGGAAAGTAAACGGATGCTTACAGGGAGACACCAGGGCAACCACGACGGGCTCGACGGCGATGGGACGCCGGCGAGGCAGCGACGGCGATGCGAAGGCTGAAAGCTTGTGGGTTCGCTGGAAAGGGTGGTGTTGAGCGATGAGGGGAGGCAAAGGCCGGGCTCTGGTCGCAGGGAAGAGGAGGTGGCGCGGGTGACGACGACGACGGTCGACGGTGTCCTTTTCCGGCGAACAGAAGAGGGTGGTAGGGTTGCAGTTTTGGGTTCGGTGCACGAGAAGGAAGAGGAAAGGTGGAGAGGTCAGGACGAGGGTGAAGGGAGGAGGTCGACGTCGTCGGCGATGGGAGGCGGCGGCGGCGGCAGCACTGCGTGCAGGTGGCGGTGGAGTTGGGTGCAGGCGTATGAAGGAGGGAGAAGAGGAGGTAGGGAGGGTGCGGCTAGGCTGAGGAGGCGAGGACGGCGACGGCGAGGTCACGGGGAGGTCGGCGGCGCAAGCACGAGGAGGCTAGGTTAGGGCTCGGAGGGTCTCGCGGTGGGTTTCTCTCGTGATGGGGATGAGGAATATAAAAGAGAGAGAGAGATTGAGAAGATTATAGAGAGAGACAGAGAGATATCTTTAGGAGAGAGTGAGAGAGTAAGATTAGAGAGAAAGAGAAAAGGGGGGCCCACGAGGGAATTAACTCCCTCATGATTGGCCGGGGTGATTTGAAAAGAAAATTTTTAAAGATTTAATATAGGATTTATACGTTAGATCTGTAACAGGAAAATCTTATATAGTTAAAATAATAATAAATTAAAATGGGTATTTCGGCGCTAAATGAAATATTTCCAAATCGCGCCCGGTTTGCGTCCAAAGGTTTCAAATTCAAATTATAGGATTTTAAGCGAGTTCCAAATTTTGAAAAGAGGTGTTTAATGATTAAAATGCATGCCCCCAAGTCGGACACTTGTACGCGCGCGTAGTCGTCCAAACTTACCCGTTTAGCCGAACGGAACGGAATCTCGACACACGGACGCTACCACGCGACTAGTGGCGACGAGTAGGCCAACATGGACATTTTTAATTTCATTTTCGGTGTTAAAATTTGTTATGTGCCAAAATGATTTAACCAGTTAAAATTTAGCAATAAACACCAAACAATCAGGAGAATTGGAATGAGCAATGTATAACACTCAACTAGCAATAGAAATAGTATTATTGGGCTCGGGTGTTACATCATACCCAACTACAAAAGAATTTCGTTCTCGAAATTCCAAGAATACAAGATAGCTAACTACAGGAAAAGGTGAGGAAATTTCTGCCAGATCTCGTCTTCTCGCTCCCAAGTGAATTCTCCATGCAATCGATTACCCCAAGAAACTAGCACAAGAGAGATAACCTTGTTCTTAAGAACCTTTTCTCTTCGATTCTTGATTTCAACTGGTCGCTCCTCAAAAGTTAGGTCCTCCCGTACAGTCAACTCCGAATGATCCAAGACGTGAGTTTCATCTCGGACATACCTCCGTAGTTGAGACACATGAAACACAACGTGTACTCCTGCCAATGACTGGGGTAACGCCAAACGGTACGCTACCTCTCCAACACGCTCCAATATCTCGAAGGGTCCAACGAATCGAGGGCTAAGCTTTCCCCGACTCCCAAAGCGAATCACCCCTCTAGTCGGTGATATCTTCAGGAATACCAAATCACCCACTGCGAACTCTAAAGGTCTTCTTGACGTATCAGCCCAACTTTTCTGCCTGTCTTGAGCCGCCTTCATATGCTTCCTGATTGTATTCACCTTCTCAACTGTCTGTACCACCAAATCTGGCCCTAGTAACCTTCGTTCACCAACATCATCCCAAAAAACAGGCGAGCGACACTTACGACCATACAACGCTTCAAACGGAGCCATCTGAATAGTCGCATGGAAGCTATTGTTGTACGAAAACTCCACCAGGTGTAGATGATCCTCCCAAGAACCTTTGAAGTCCAACATGCAAGCTCTCAACATATCTTCAAGGGTCTGGATCGTTCTCTCCGATTGTCCATCAGTCTGAGGATGATAAGCTGTGCTAAACTTCAATCGAGTCCCCAAACTTTCTTGTAAACTCCTCCAGAAGTGCGACAAGAACCGTGTGTCCCGATCGAACACGATGCTCACTGGTACTCCATGCAATCTTACAATCTCCTGCATGTATCGCTCTGCCAAATTCTCCGTCGATTGACCAACCCGGAAAGGAATAAAGTGAGCTGTCTTGGTCAACCGATCGACAATCACCCATACTGCATTGTTGCCCTTTGGACTCCACGGTAAAGCCGTCACGAAATCCATGGTTATATGTTCCCACTTCCACTGAGAAATCGGAAGTGGTTGCAACAAACCAGCAACTCTTTGGTGTTCAGCCTTGACTTGCTGACACACCAAGCACTTAGCCACGAAGCGAGCAATCTCTCGTTTCATACCTTCCCACCAGAAGTGCTGTCGAATATCTCGGTACATCTTTGTCCCTCCTGGATGTACAGAGTAAGCTGAACTGTGTGCCTCCTTCATAAGCTCTTCACACACATCCCCTTTTGGCACACACACACGGCTACCATATCTCAACAAACCGTCTTCGTGGATCAGTAAATCGGTTCGTAGTCCGGCTTCAACCTGCTCTTGGAAATTTTGCAGCCTAGGATCCTGCGATGGTGCCGCTTTAATCTCCTCAACTAAGGACGACTGTACTTGCAACTGCATCAACTGTCCCGTAGCTTGTGGTAGCACAACCTCCAAATCAAATCTCTGAAAATCCGCAATGATCTCCCTTTGTGCGGTTAATACCTGAATCGCTGGTAACCGACTAAGCGCATCCGGCACGACGTTGACTTTTCCCGGATGGTACTTAAGATCAAGGTCATAGTCGGCCATCAGCTCCAAGCATCTGCGTTGCCTCATGTTCAACTCCTTCTGAGTAAACACATACTTTAAACTCTTGTGATCTGTAAAGACTTCGACTCTCTCGCCCAAAAGGTAGTGTCTCCAAATTTTCAAGGCGAAGATCACGGCTGCAAGCTCCAAGTCATGAGTCGGATAATTCTTCTCATGAGTCTTCAGTTGTCTCGATGCGTAAGCGACGACCTTCCCATTCTGCATCAAAACACATCCCAATCCTTTTCCAGACGCGTCGCTGTGAATCACCAGTCCTCCTGAATCATCCGGTACGGTTAGGATAGGGGCGGTTATCAACTTCTGTTTCAACGCCTCGAAGGCCAATGCACATCCATTCGTCCAAACAAACGGTACCTCCTTGCGCGTGAGCTTGGTTAACGGCTCAGCTACATGAGCGAAGTTCTCCACAAATCTTCTGTAGTATCCGGCGAGTCCAAGAAAACTCCTTATCTCCGCAACAATCCTTGGAGTTGGCCAATCTCGAACTGCTGCAATCTTCTCGGGATCAACGGCGATTCCATCGCCCGACACGACATGCCCCAGAAACTTCACTTCTTCCAGCCAGAATTCGCACTTACTCATCTTCGCGAATAATTTCTCTTGTCTCAGCGTCTGCAGTGCGATCCTTAAGTGCTCAGCATGCTCCTCCGGACTCTTCGATTACACCAGGATATCGTCAATGAATACCACAATAAACTGGTCCAAGAATGGTGAAAAGATCCTGTTCATCAAATCCATGAATATTTCCGGCGCATTAGTCACTCCGAAGGGCATCACCAAATACTCGAAATGTCCATATCGAGTTCGAAACGCCGTCTTGCAAATGTCTTCTGCTTTCACTCGGACCTGATGATATCCTGATCGCAAACCAGTTTCGAGAATACCCTCGCGCCACTAAGCTGCTCAAAAAGTTCTCCAATGCGAGAGATCGGGTACTTGTTCTTAATAGTCACCCGGTTCACTTCTCGGTAATCAATGCACATCCTTCTCGTGCCATCCTTCTTCTTTACTAAAAGAACTGGAGCTCCCCAAGGTGAGTTGCTGCTTCGAATCCATCCCTTCTCGAGTAATTCACCAACTGGTTTCTTAACTTCTTCCAATTCCACCGGTGCCATCGGATAATAAGATTTTGATACTGGCGCTGCACCAGGAATAAGGTCAATCGCAAACTCCACATCTCGCTTCGGCGGTAAGCCTGATATATCCTCAAACACATCCATAAAGTCGTGAACAATTGCCGGCTCTTCATTACTATCCATTTCCATAGTCGCAAGAACACTGTTTGTCGGCCTAGCCCTAAACTCGACTGGCCCGACAGAGTTGCTTCCTCCAATGAAAGTAAACTCAGGGTGTCCGGGAATCTGAAAAATTACTTTCCTTGCCCTACAATCAATGTGTGCGTGGAAAGTGCCAAGAAAATCCATTCCCAAGACTACTTCATAACTGCCCGTATCTATCACCAAGAAATCTGCAAAAAGCTCCCGTCCGCAAACAACAACTGTACAATCTTTACATTCCTTACTAGCTATGATTTTCCCATTCCCGGTGTGTATGTCCCAGAAACTAGATAGGGTCGTGCAGGTAATCGAGTGTGTAGTTATAAATTTGGATGACATAAAACAGTGGGATGCTCCGGAATCAAATAATGCTAATGCGGAAAACCATGAACGAGTAAAGTACATGAAACCACTTCTCATGATGCCTTAGCTTCCTCAGCTGTCAACGTGAACGCTCGAGCCTGGTTTGGTCCTTGAGTCAGCTGTTTCTGCCCTTGGAACGGTCTCTGCGGAGGCTCCTAAATATCATCCCTTGTACGAAGTTTCGACGGACAAGCACTAACGGCGTGATCTGCCGCTCCACATCTAAAACAGAGTCCCAGCCTCCTACGACACTCCTTTCGCACATGTCCGGGTACATGGCAGTAGTTACAAATCACGCTCCCTTTCCGATCACCCACAATTGTTTTCTTCATTGGTGCTACGCTGCGCCTGTTCACCGGAATACTTCTACGTACAGACGTTTGGTTCAGTGCAAATGCCGGTTCCAGCTCGGTTTGTTCCTTTAGATTCTCCAGCAATCCCCTTATCACTCTACGCCTGGCAGCTATGACCGCACGTCTTTGGTCCATCTTCAAATTCTTACCGGTCATATTCCTGAAAATCAAAGTACCCAACATTAGCATGATGATAGATTCTGAGTATAGATCAAGGCTAGAACTCCAAGATACTTAAATAGAGTACAGCATTGTAGCTATACCGCGGTATCATAGCCGCAATTACTTAACTCCACCCAAGTCGCCTAAGTCCTAGAGATAACAAGAAATTAGGTTTTCGAATTGACAATGCAAAGTAAGTTTGCATGTCAACATGATCCGGAAGAACGATTCAAGGATGGTAAAACGGTCAAGGTGGCAGGACATGTTTCCTAATCACGGGTATTCTGATTCGTGTATCGGGTGCAATACCCAACTACAAAGAATCGACCCAATTAACCTGGCTCTGATACCAAAAGAACCATGTCACGCCCCGCTTCTCAGAGTACGCAAGATTGGGCACGTGACATAGCCAACCATGCTACCTGTGGGTAGGAAATATCCATCCACAGTCACATTACGGTTGTAGAGATATCCAGAACAAAATAATAAACTAATCTAATACATGTCCAAATCCATAATAACAAGAATCAATAAACAATAAGTGCGGAAGCAAATGATCCAATACAATAAATAAATAGTACGTCCCATAATGCGGGCTCACATCTGGAAATGAAATGAAATAAATAAACTAAATCCTGGGAAACTCACAGTTCAGCCTGCTGGCTGAAGTAGTCCTGCTCGGTCAACTGCAGTGGTAAGGAATCTGGGCCATGCAAAACCCAGACGTCAGCGCGTCGAGTCAACCAAATAATATAATATAACAAGGTAATAAGCAATGCAGATATGAACATGAATAAAGCAGCACTAAGGAATAACGGAGCAGGGTAAAGTACAGTGGTGACTAAACTGTCCTATCAGGTTTCTACTCTATAGTCTTGAAATCAATTGATGAATCGTCGATGTAACTCAATAGTATCCCGTGCGTGCCCGGGACCACGGTCAAGGTTCTCGGGGCTGACTCCGAGACGTGCCGCTAAGCAGTAATAGGTAGTAGGATGGATGAGTGATGTCAGCATCATCACTCCGGGGCAGGCCAAGCCCGTAAGACTGATCAGAACAAGTATAGAACTGTTGAGTTACAAGTCGGTTTCACCTTTGATTTCCCCATACCCCCAAGCTATGTATGTCATGTCAGGTATTCAATAATCAAGGATTAATGTCAACACAGAATCAGGTAAAAGCAGGTATGTCTGGTTAGACAGCAGGAATGGTCCATGAGGACCCCAAGTCAGGTTGTAGTCCAATAGGTTGGGTCAGTATGTATAGGGGGTCATGTCCGGTGTATCAGTACATGTGTCAGGTGTATCAAGATCGGGTCAATATGTAATGCAATCCAATGTATGCTGATAACAGGTATAGTAACGAATAAGGAAACAACAGCAAGAACAGTAAATAACAATATTATTCCATGTAAACACGGTGATGCTTTGTATTCTCTTATTACCAGGTTCAGGCACCCTTAGGGTGCAATAGCCACAAGGTGAAGCAATATCTACAACATAAAGTAATGGAGCTACATGAATTTAAACTAAGCATAATAATTGTCTCGTGAATGGTTTAACGAATAAAGCAAAGACGATCCAACTGGTTTAGTTAGTTGAAGTGTGGATTGATAGTAGATCGATTAATTACAAGAAACTACTATAATGATTCCATGATAAAGATAACGGCAACTGTCAATTCTAAGTTATAATATAATATCAATTACCATCATTAAGTTGTTGTATTATATAATATGATATTCAACTGCATAGCAAGACTAGATCTTGTATGCTAGCATGTTAGAGCAAGTATTCAGATACTTGCCTCGACGGTTTCGCAAACCGGAAAGCACGGATGCAATGTCGGCAGAAAACACGAGACGGGTGCATGGACCACGGATTGAGTCCTAACAGCGAACCGCGGGACCACACGGACCAGAGTACTCCGCTGGAGCGTCGGGTTCTAACGACGGCACGGTCGGAATCCGGCAAAAGTCAAAAGCAACGAAGTTAGCGAATACGATACATGTGGGCAAACGACCAGCGAGGGGGTTTTGCACCAATGGAAAGTAAAGGGATGCTTACAGGGAGACACCAGGGCAACCACGACGGGCTCGACGGCGATGGGACGCCGGCGAGGCAGCGACGGCGATGCGAAGGCTGAAAGCTTGTGGGTTCGCTGGAAAGGGTGGTGTTGAGCGATGAGGGGAGGCAAAGGCCGGGCTCTGGTCGCAGGGAAGAGGAGGTGGCGCGGGTGACGACGACGACGGTCGACGGTGTCCTTTTCCGGCGAACAGAAGAGGGTGGTAGGGTTGCAGTTTTGGGTTCGGCGCACGGGAAGGAGGAGGAAAGGTGGAGAGGTCAGGACGAGGGTGAAAGGAGGAGGTCGACGTCGTCGGCGATGGGAGGCGGCGGCGGCGGCGGCAGCACTGCGTGCAGGTGGCGGTGGAGTTGGGTGCAGGCGTATGAAGGAGGGAGAAGAGGAGGTAGGGAGGGTGCAGCTAGGCTGAGGAGGCGAGGACGGCGACGGCGAGGTCGCGGGGAGGTCGGCGGCGCAAGCACGAGGAGGCTAGGGTTAGGGCTCGGAGGGTCTCGCGGTGGGTTTCTCTCGTGATGGGGATGAGGAATATAAAAGAGAGAGAGAGAGATTGAGAAGATTATAGAGAGAGACAGAGAGATATCTTTAGGAGAGAGTGAGAGAGTGAGATTAGAGAGAAAGAGAAAAGGGGGGCCCACGAGGGAATTAACTCCCTCATGATTGGCCGGGGTGATTTGAAAAGAAAATTTTTAAAGATTTAATATAGGATTTATACGTTAGATCTGTAACAGGAAAATCTTATATAGTTAAAATAATAATAAATTAAAATGGGTATTTCGGCGCTAAATGAAACATTTCCAAATCGCGCCCGGTTTGCGTCCAAAGGTTTCAAATTCAAATTATAGGATTTTAAGCGAGTTCCAAATTTTGAAAAGAGGTGTTTAATGATTAAAATGCATGCCCCCAAGTCGGACACTTGTACGCGCGCGTAGTCGTCCAAACTTACCCGTTTAGCCGAACGGAACGGAATCTCGACGCACGGACGCTACCACGCGACTAGTAGCGACGAGTAGGCCAACATGGACATTTTTAATTTCATTTTCGGTGTTAAAATTTGTTATGTGCCAAAATGATTTAACCGGTTAAAATTTAGCAATAAACACCAAACAATCAGGAGAATTGGAATGAGCAATGTATAACACTCAACTAGCAATAGAAATAGTATTATTGGGCTCGGGTGTTACAGCAACCTAGAGACAACCACGACATTCGTCTCGATACAGAGGACGCAATGCCAGCAATCGAAGCAAAGGCCAAATTCCTAGCTTCAGGGTCCTAACGGCAAGTCATATAAAGCCTGAAAGACTATCGGAGATCATCCCACACCAGCGCGTAGTGGTTATGACTCATCGGGGCTCTCCAAAATGAGCTTAACCTCAAGTAAAAAGCGGCATGGCAAATTCCTAGCGCTTGCTCTTCCGACGGTCAAACTGCCAAGGAGGATTGCTTGAAGACGTCTTGTCCAGCCCCCGAAGGGATCATAGACACGGCAGTCGCAGGGCTACTCGAACAGCACGATTGCCTATCGAGGAATACATCAGCTCATGCGATGGTACGACAGCCAAAACCCTAAGTACCACAGACCCTAACGGACTTCTGTCGTAAAGAGCAGAGGTTAACTGTGACGTTAGGATATTCTTGCGAGATCTGCTCGATTCGTTTCGACTCGTGAGGAAAATGATGTCTTTGCGAGAACTTCTCGATTCGTCTCGACTCGTGAGATAAAGGCTTAGGCAGTAGGGATTAAAAAACCTGTTTCCTAAGCACCGGGATCCTGCAAGTCGGCCCAAAATGGTCTCTTGCATACTATCCACGGGTCTCACTCTCCGAAGTCGAATTTCGACAAGGAGGGGAACAACCGCTTACGGGTCCTCTCGACTCGTAAGAGGGAAAAATTCTCTCATAAGATCCTTACGACTTATAAGAGAAAACACACTTAGGAATCCTCACGACTCCTAAGGAGAAAATACACCTACGAGATCCTCTCGATCCGTAGGGAGAAAAGTCTTTATGAGACCCTCACGGCTCATAAAGTTAAAAAGTCTTAGGTGGCAGATCCTAACCCTGTCTCCTAAGCCATCACTGCCCTGCAAAGAGGTCAAGACGGACCATCTATGAGCCACACTCGCCAAAGCTACATGCCACTGAAATGGAAAAGCTACTCATGAGCATATAAACTACTTCACTCCAGAGTAAGATATAAAGAGATAGAAGGGTGCGGCTCATGGAGTTAAGGGTTTGGAACTATATCTCTTAAGAGTCGAGATTTGAGTCAATGATAAATGACGACGCTTGTGTCCGCTCGTTATCTTCTCAGATCAAGATTCTGAAAGTAATATACCAACCCGAAACTGGTCATACGCTATGCATTACTTTGCACTACTTCACCCACGTAAATACTTACGTGGGAAAAGTAGTGGGGGGCATTTGTTCCCGCCAAAAATTTCCGCGCAAAAGAGCCCAAGGTATCAAATGGCGGCGATACGCTTAAGAAAATGGGAATCAGTATATTCCGGGCTGTTTTTTTGACAAACTCCCGAATGAAAAACAGATAAATTCTGATGGTATCGAAAGAGGCTCGAAAAACCCTTCGATTTGATATATTACGGGCCTCGTAATTCATCCGGGATCAAAAGTTATGAGGAATTACGTGTCCACACGTGATGGGCTTTTAAGAACCCGCTGGAGGAGTTAAAAGATACAATAAAAACTCAGAAAAGACCCCAATGGGGCATCACGTGCTCACACGTGACCATGGGTCACGTGCAGGCACATGATGGGCTTTTAAAGCCTCTAAAATAATGAATAGAATTTAATTCTAAAAGTCAGAAAATACCTCAACGAGGTATCACGTGCTTACACGTGACCAATGGTCACGTGTTGACACGTGATGGTTAAAACTGAAACATAAATAAGCGGCTGAGAAAGGAACCCAATTGGGGGTCACGTGCTCACACGTGACCAAAGGTCACGTGCCAGCACGTGACTGGCTTTAAAAGCATTATAATTTAATAGAATTAAATTCTAAAAGTTTCTGAATCTTTCCAAATGGAAAAGGGTCATGGGGAACCGTTGGATTAAAAATCCAAGGGTGATTAAAAATCACCAATTTATAGAAAAACCTTGGACAAGGAAACATTTCCCTGAAAATCTCACCAGGATAACAAATAGAATATCTTTTGGATTTAAAATCCACGGTGAATAAAATTCACTGAATGATCTAAAAGCCCAGATTAATGATAAATATAAATCAAATCTATCAACAATCAAATCAAATTTTCCAATGAGAGATTTGCTAAACAAATTACCTCTTTTCCTTCTCCTATAAATAGGAGCCAAGAAAAGAAGAGGGGGGATCTACTTTTTTGGAGAGAAAAACAGTGGGAGGAGAATTTAATTCTCAAGAGAAGAAGAAACAGAGAAAGAAGAATTTAATTCTCTGCAAAAGAAAAACCCTAGGTAAGAAAAGAGAGGATTCAAAAGAGAATTTAATTCTCAAAAGAGTTTAACTCTTATTTAAAGAAAAGAACTTAGTTCTTCTTCTCGTTGAAGATCTGCACAGAGCACATCTCCCCATAACTTGAGAATTTAATTCTCATCGGGTCGAGATCCTGCCATGCAGATCCTAAACTTAGAAGGGGAATTGAGTTTTGAGAATTAATTCTCCTAAAACAAAACTAGGGTTTAACCCTAATCAAGAATTTAATTCTTTTACATATCTGGGAATTTAATTCCTTTGAAAAGAAATCAGGATTTCATCCTAAATAAGAATTCAATTCTTAAAAGATCTCTGTTCATGAAAAGAACTAGGGTCACGTGCCCCCACGTGACCCTTGAAAAGATCCTCTGCAAAGAACTTTGAAGCATCACCCCACGTGCTCCCACGTGACTCCCAGAACGCAGAAAGAAAAAGCAAAGGAAATGAAAGCTTTGGGCGCTCTCACGTGTTATCACGTGACCCCTCAGCAAATGCTTTAACAATTGGCGCACAGATCCCCATCACGTGCCAACACGTGATGCTCTAAAATAAAAATGAAGGTGTTTAACACTTAATGGCAAAACAAAAGAAAAGAAGCTTTGGGCGCTCTCACGTGTCCCCACGTGACCCCTCAGCAAGTGCTGTAATATTCGATGCGCAAACCCCCATCACGTGCCAACACGTGATGCTCTAAAATAAAGATGAAAAGTGTTTAACATTTATTCGCAGATTTGAGGATAAAACAAAGGAGATCTGGTTTCACATTTAGGGCGCCCTCACGTGTCACCACGTGACCCCTAATGAGCATTCTAACAGACCAGAGCGGGGGCCTCCATCACGTGCTAACACGTGATGGCCGTCGGAATTAAAAGTGTTAAACACTTACCTGCAGAATAAAATAAGGGAAATCAGGGCGCTCTCACGTGTCCGCACGTGACCCCTCCCTCCTTAGTGTTTAACACTAATTGGAAAACTCTATCCGCAGTGTTTAACACTGATTTTCTTAGTGTTTAACACTAATTTGGAAAACTCTATTTGCAGTGTTTAACACTGATTTTCTTAGTGATTAACACTAATGAGAAAACTCCGTTCCCAGTGTTTAACACTGATTATCTTTTAGTGTTAAACACTAACTTGCTAATCATAATTCCAGTGTTCAACACTGTTGGTTTCTAGTGTTTAACACTAGCTTTAGCCCAATTGGCTAAGTTTCTAGAGGCAAAGCCTCTCCTTCAATGGACTGACAGAGGGCCAATATTTCAAACATAATTGGACTTAGCCCAAATTGGCCATAAGTCCTCAAATCATCTTGAACTGAGCGCATCTGCTCTTTCAACCAACTCATTGGTTCAAGGGTATATCTCGGAACTCCTCTGATATTTGTCGTTGTAATCCTTCAACGTCTTTAGAGAGGTGACGGGTCCCGAAAACCACACATCAACACGGACTGTGGGGTCCTTAAACTCATGGACTTATGCGTCCTTAAACCAAGATACAGACTGTGGGGTCCTTAAACCCGCGGACTTATGCGTCCTTAAACTAACGGACTAATGCGTTCTTAAACACACCCATATGGACTGTGGGGTCCTTAAACCCATGGACCGCAATATCCTTAAACTACCAATGGACCACCACGTCCCTAAACTGGCAATGGACCACTATGTCCCTAATCTGGAACAATAGAGCCCCTAAATGCTCTTTTGTCGGATCTAAACGATCCCGTTAAGTTGATCTTAGTCCCAAACTGGATTAACGTATCCTTAACAACCGTTTAAGTTGATCTTAGCCTCAAATATGGCTAACATATCCTTAAACCTTCAAACGGACTTTAGTCCCAAATTGGACTATAGATCCCCCAATCAACTTTGGTTCAAGGGTACATCTCTGAACTCCTCTGACATCTGTCGTTGTAATCCTTCAACGACGTCAGAAAGGTGACGGGTCCCGACGGCCATACATGCTATGGACCATTATGTCCCTAAACTGGAACAATAGAGCCAATTGCTCTTTTGTCGGATCTAAATGATCCAGTTAAGTCGATCTTAGTCTCAAATTGGACTAACGTATCCTTAACAAACGTTTAAGTTGATCTTAGCCTCAAATATGGCTAACGTATCCTTAAACTAAAACACCAAACCCAAATCTAAGTAAATACGGATTTGGACTAATCCGCGTCCTACGGGCGACAACATAAACTAGTCTCCGTATACAATCCACGGGCAACCACAAACAAAAAAACACCCACGACACGAAGTGAAACTCTGGAGAAGGAGAAAGTTGTTACCGCAATGCGGTAGCGTAATTAACTGCAGGGGCTTGCGCCTGCGGGGAAGAGCGTCCCCACAATCAAAACCCCCTCAAGCGAGGGGGAATCTGACAAAGTCTGCTACATCGGCCGCATCCGTCTAAACCTCCGATACACGGTGCCATAAATCAACTTGGTATCTTCGGAGAGGTGGACGGATAAAACCAATTAGCATCTGCCCTAAATCTCAGTGCCAAGACATCGCAGTCTTGTGCGCCGTCTTCCGGAGGGGAACAACGATATGCCACTTCACTGACTCGTTCGAGTATATCGAACGTTCCAATGTATCTTGGACTCAACTTTCCCCGTCTTCCAAATCTGATCACTCCGCGGTTCGGAGAGATTTTCAGGAATACATGATCTCCTGGATGGAACTCCAAGTGTCGTCTCTTCGCATCTGCCCAGTTTTTCTGTCTATCTTGGGCTATGCGCATTCTTTCCCTGATAGTACGAACCACATCAACGGTTGCTACTATCATCTCTGGTCCAAGGAGTTCTCTATCTCCGATGTCGTCCCAACTTAATGGCGATCTACACTTCCTTCCATATAATGCTGCAAAAGGTGACATTCCTATGCTTGCTTGGTAGCTGTTGTTGTACGCAAACTCCACAAGATGCAGGTGATCCTCCCACGATCCTTTGAAGTCGAGCATACATGCTCTGAGCATATCCTCCAAGATCTGAATAGTTCGTTCGGACTGACCATCTGTTTGTGGATGATAAGCCGTGCTGAAGTTCAGAATTGTTCCCAAGCTAGCTTGCAGACTTTGCCAAAATTGCGATCGGAACCTGGTGTCACGATCGGAGACAATGCATACCGGTACTCCATGAAGTCTCACAATTTCCTGTATGAGTTCATGGGTATCAGAGATAGTACAGTATGAAGATTTTTTAAATCTAAATTAGATTATTACCTCCATGTACTTCTTCGCTAGTGTCTCCGTTGATTGGCCAACTCGAAATGGGATGAAATGAGCCGACTTTGTGAGTCGATCCACAATGACCCAAATCGCATCGTTACCCTTTGTGCTGCGAGGAAGATCAGTTACAAAGTCCATCGTGATGTGCTGCAACTTCCATTCTGGAATTGGTAACGGTTGAAGTAGTCCAGCTGTCCTGTGATGTTCAGCCTTTACCTGCTGACACACCAAACATTTTGTGACACTCCTGGCTACTTCACGCTTCATTCCATGCCACCAATAATTCTGACGTAGATCTTTGTACATTTTGGTACCTCCAGGATGTACTGAATAGGGAGAGCTGTAAGCTTCTTTCATTAACTCTTCCCGAACAGGACCCTTTGGTACACACAATCTGCTGCCGTATCTCAAAGATCCGTCTTCATGGATGATGAAATCTGTTCTGAGTCCATTCTCCACTTGTTCTCTGATCTTTTGCAACTTAGCATCGCTGGCCTGAGCTGCTTTGATCTGATTGACAATATTTGATTGAACTTGCAGATTCATCAAATTTGAAACATCACCTGGCATGACTAGTTCGATCTCCATCTGATGTAGGTCTTGCTGAAGCTTCCACTGAGCGGTGAGATTCATTGCTAATGGTTGGCGACTAAGAGCATCAGGTACTACGTTTACCTTTCCTGGATGATATTGCAAGTTGATGTCGAAGTCCGCCATGAGTTCTAACCATCTTCTCTGCCGCATATTCAACTCCTTCTGAGTAAACACATACTTCAGACTTTTATGATCTGTGTAGATGTTCACTCGTTCACCAAGTAAGTAATGGCGCCAAATCTTGAGAGCAAAAATAACAGCTGCCAACTCTAGATCATGCGTCGGATAATTGCGCTTATGAGTCTTCAGTTGACTTGAAGCATAAGCCACAACTTTACTGTACTGATGTAGAACACATCCTAATCCCTTACCGGATGCATCGCAATGCACTTCGAATCCTCCAGACTGATCCGGTATGACGAGAATAGGTGCAGATGTCAATCTTGACTTGAGTTCTACGAAAGTTTGCTCGCATGCTTCTGACCACACAAATTCTTCATCTTTTCGTGTGAGCTTGGTCAGGGGTGTTGCTATCTTCGAAAAGCCTTCAATGAATCTTCTGTAATATCCAGCTAAAACCAAGAAACTCCGAATATCCTTCACTGATTTTGGTGCAGGCCATTCGCTGACTGCTGAAACTTTTGCTGGATCCACAGAAATCCCTTCTCCTGATACGATGTGTCCAAGAAAACCAACTTGTTTTAGCCAAAACTCGCACTTGCTGTATTTGACATAAAGCTTATGTTGACGAAGAGTTTCTAGGACAATTCGTAAGTGCTCCGCATGCTCTTTCCGGTTCTTTGAATATACCAGGATGTCGTCGGTGAAGATGACAACGAACCTGTCTAAATACTCCCGGAAGACTTGGTTCATAAGATTCATGAAGATTGCCGGTGCATTGGTCACTCTAAATGGCATTACTAGAAATTCGTAATGTCCATAGCGAGTTCTGAAAGTTGTTTTGTGAATATCAGCTTCCTTGACCTTTACTTGATGATAACCAGAACGAAGATCTAGTTTAGAGAAGACACAAGATCCACTTAGCTGATCGAATAAATCGTCGATGCGCGGGAGTAGATACTTATTCTTTATAGTAACTTCGTTCAAGGCCCTATAGTCGATGCACATTCTGTATGAACCTTCCTTCTTCTTCACCAATAGTACAGGTGCTCCCCAACTTGAAGTGCTGGGATGAATCCATCCTTTCGCCAGTAATTCGTCTAACTGTGTTCGAACTTCCTTCAATCCTTTCGGACTTAGTCTATACGGTGCTTTGATTACTGGTTGTGCTCCTGGTACTAAGTCAATACTGAATTCAAGAGCTCGATCGGGAGGCAAACCTGATATATCGTCAGGGAATACATCATCGAACTCTCGAACTACCTCCGGTCTTGATTCTTCCTCTGCCTGAGCTGCTGCAACTACTGCTTCCCTTGGCTTTGCTTTGTAAGCACTTGGCTCCAGTGTACGATCTCCACTCTTGAAATAGAAGACTGGATGATCGGGAATCTCAAATACTACCCTCCTTTGACGACAGTCGATGGTAGCATAAAAGGCTCCAAGCCAGTCCATTCTTAGAACCACATCGAAATTTGGTATATCCAGTACCTTGAAGTCAGCGTAAAACTCTCGACTGCAGACGACGACTGGACACATGATGTATCCCATAGTTGCCTTTAGAACACCATTTCCAGAACTGACGTTCCAGCTGGATACAAGCGGTGAGACTGGAATCGCATGGGTTCGGACAAACCGTTGCGACATAAAGCAGTGGGATACTCCAGTATCAAACATTGCAAGTGCAGGTAGTGAAGCTACTAGGATTGTACCTAAGGTATATGGGATAGGTTTTAGGTATAGGGAAAGTGTGTAGGTAAACAAGACTGAAGATAAGTTTGAGGAAGAAGGTTTACCAGTAATGACTTGGCCAGTGGCCTCAGCTTCTTCCACAGACATCATGAAAGCCTGACGCTTCGGCACATTCCTCCTGGCCTGAGGAGCATTCCTCTGAACGTTCCTTTGAGCTTGATGGAACTGTCGAGGAGGTGGTGCAGCTTGTGGTCCCCTAGGTGGTGCAGGCAGTACAAGTCGGTAGCAGGTGCCTGAAGAGCTGGTCGTTGCTGATAAGTATTTGCTGGCCTTGGTGCAGCAACTGAGTTCTGCCTTTGGGGACAAGATCCAATATCATGAGTGGCTAAACCGCAGACTAAGCAGAGGTGGTTGGCTCGACGGCATTCCTTCATCATATGTCCATTTCTCTTGCAGTAGGTGCAAAAAGATGGGCTAGGACGATGAGTTGGTACTCCGGGTCGCCTCGGCACGAAAGATGGTCAGGACGTGGCTCCACCTGCCATTTGGTTGGCAGGGCTCTTGACTCCTACGGACTGAGGTCTGCCCCTCTCTTTTATGACTGCCTCATAACTGCGGGAAGCTTCTAGGGCTTCCTCATGAATCAAAAACTTTCCTGTGGCTAGAGCAGCCTTGATCTCTGTGTCCAAAACTTGCTGAAAACGACGGGCTCTGATCTCGTCCGTCGGTATCAGGTGTGCCGCGAATCTATTTAAAAATTGTGTAAGTTGTGTAATATGTGATATTTAAAAATTGAACTATTGTGACATATCTTACCGGCTCAACATAGTGAACTCAGCATCATATTCATCTACCGATTTCTCCCACATTGATCCTTGCTGTAGATGAATAAACTGCTGCTCCATAGCGAACCTGGCAGTCACAGGGAAATATTTCGCGTCAAACTTCTAGCGAAATGTCTTCCATTCAATCGGCTGTGCCAGACGGGTTTCTTCCGCCTTCCACCAATTGCGAGCATTATCCGTGAGCTGTAGTTTCGCTACACGGACCCAAGCGTTATCTGGCACTTGGGCTGCTGCCAGATCGTCTTCGATGCTTTGTGCCCATTCTTCTGCTTCGAGAGGGCTTCCTTTACCCGAGAATTGTTTTGGGTGCAAAGCTCTGAATTGCTTTATTCCCGGTGCATCTGTCTCAGGACGGCTCAAAAGTTGTTGCTGTCCCTCGAGAAGACTGCGGATCGCATCGAATAGCATTGTTTGCTCAGTGGGTGGTGCTGGAACAACTGGTGTAAGGGGTAGTGTTGGAGGGGTGTTGTTGACGTTTGTGCTGGTGTTGTTCGGTGAATCCATAACCCTGAAGAAAAATTTGGATTAGGACAGATTCAAATACATGAAATGATAAGATTCAAGGAATAGAGATTTGCAAGTTTCAAAGCACATGAATTGTAAAGAATGTTTTAGTTTCTGGTTCTTGTGTTATATTGCTTAGGTTGTTCACACAGACCAGAACTGCATGACAGGAATTCATACAGCTCTGACCTGCATGGGCCACCAACAAAACCTATCACGCCCCGCTTCACAGTGTACGGCGAAGTGGACGCGACGAGGTCCGCTACGTATGTACTCAGAAGTACATATGCTAAGCGTAGCTAAGCAATATAAAATAATCACAAGAAACAAATGATATTGAAATAACATCAACTTTTATTAATAACATTCTTTGTACAATGCATGAAATGAAAATACAACTGGAATGAAAAAGCAATGCCTAAACAGTGGCATAACAGAAATGAAAAATACTGGAAAGAACAAGGTACAATTATCTAGAGCTCTGGGTCTTCTTGGAACTGCTCCAAATCTTCACCGGTGGGCTCGATCTCAGCTTGGTCCAATGCACCTGACGACATTCAAAGAAGAAAGAAATAGAATGTCGTCGGCGAACAGGTCGCTCAGTAAATCCCAAAGAATAAGAAGAATGAGAATGATAGAGTAACGGTATTATCTAAAGTATTATATTGTTAAATATTATGGAACATTGTTTAACGCTGTTGTTTGTAGCTTGGTACAGAATGATACCAGTGTATACGAGGGGGACCTCTATATGCTAGAGATCAGGACAAAAGGAAAGTACAAGGAACCGTTATGCAACGGTACAACAGCAACAGGATTCAGGTTAGCTGTCTTAATCTGACCACCTCGTGCCACCTTTAACACCTTCCGTACCAATCTACCCCTTAAACCCCGTAGTGTTTTAACAGTATTGTAGTATTGGAATATGTAAGTTGGATGAATGAACAAAACCATGATATCAGTAAACATGTTGCAACTGTATAATCAGGTAAATGGAATATCAGGATAATGGATGAATATCCATGGTTTGATTCAGTCAAAAGGAATATATTGTTAACTGGATTCAGGAATTCATGTATTCAAGTTGTGTTGGTATATAAAAGAATATAGATTGATTTGAATTATATTCAAGTCAGAAATTAGTCAGACTCTAACCCGAGTCAGACTAAAAGAAAGATAAATTTGAAGTTCAATATTAGTTAGGGGCCTTATTGTAATTTGTGAAACTTGAGGGGGTTTTATGTAAAAAGTACTTTTGTATAGTTTTCAAAATACACCTCAAGTATTTAATAATCATCTTTATTGTTATAATAAATGTGAATTTTATTTGTGTTATTCTAGTGAATATATCCTAATAAAAGTATTAATTGTTTTATCTGAAATTCATGGTATTTTAGTGTAACTTTTAATCTTGTAATTTTTTTAGGAAAATGTGAAAATTTCATATTATAATAAAATAGGTGTTTAAATGATAATTATATATATATATTAACACATGAATAATTTTTAAATGAATATTTTATTTTCAAAAATCTCATTTTCCTTAATTATCGTATTTTAAACCTTTCGAGACCGGATGCTCCTTACGGAGGTCTGAATCTCGCACTACTAGCCTGCGGATGCACGATGAACCGTACTTTCCCTAACAGGTTTCCCAAAAGTGGGTTGTAGCGGCACTTTGCTTAGGTTTCATAAATACTTTTCATTTAGGAAAACGGTTTTATTAATATAGGGTATTTATTTGCAAAAGAGTATAGTTTTCCGTATTTTAACTGTTAGGGTTTTCTAAACCAACTAGCCTATTTCTAAGGTCTAAACGATGAGTCATTAGAAGTCTCAAATCGCCTCTTCACCGTCAATTGCGGCAAGATAAGTGTCAGGTAAGTGGGAGGCTTTCCACTACAAGTAGTCGCCCTAATTAAATAACAACTTGCCTTCGACACACTTACCTAGACACCACAAGACAGTTTAGATAAACGATCGATATCCATGACCAATCGTCCTTTCATTTTATAAAATATTTTATTTAGAAATGTTTACAACTTAAAACTTTCAATAAAGGTTATAAAGAATATGGTGTTTTAGTGAAAAATCCTGTAATTCCGTATTCTGTATTTTTGATATTTATCAATTAGGGTAATATTGAGTGTGTGTAGAGGTAGGTCATTACCTCGTGATTTATTTTAGGTTTTGGTGAAATTTAAAGATAAAACATGCTATGTTAAACTTAAAGGTATTATAGCGCAAGAATACGGTATTCGAAAACGTCATCATTTTATGTGTGAAATTTCATTCAAATTGAGTTCTACAAGTTTTGTGATCAAAATAAATATATTTATGAGTGAGGTAATTTATTAAACTAAGAAAAATGAACTTCATGGTATTTTTATGAAAAGAATACAGTTTTGCAAAGAAGCTATCATTTCATGTGAAAAAGTTTGATTAAATTGGTTTATGGGTGATTAATAGTCAACATGAATATGGGTAGATATTATCTATTAGGTGACAAGTGGAAATTTATATAAAAACCGAATCGAAAATCGGTTTGTCCGATTTCCGTCGGGTTCCAAAAAGTCGTATTTTACACTTATAGAAAAGAGAGATAGAAGGGATGGGACTTACGGTTTGGACAAGCTAATGAAGCTAAGGGATGTGGTGGTTGCCGATTAGTCGAAAGTGTCGCGAAGGTTCTGATCCGGTCGCCGGAATCCGTCGTCGATTTCGACAGCGCTTCGCTTCTTGCTCTTCATACCGAGTTCTCGAGAATTTGAGAGAGTAGACTTAGAGTTGTGAGGGGAAAAGGTAGAGGGTAGGGGTCTTTATATAGGGCTAGGCTAGGATTAGGGTTTGGATTAAAAATATTAAAAGAAAATATAAAAAAACATTAAAAATTCATTAAAGATCATTAAATCTAGGAGTAAAAGGGATTTATTGGCCAAATCAAAACCGATCCAGGTATAATAAGTATGAAAGAGGGTTGACCAAGTAAAGATCCAACTTTTCTCAGTTGGTGACTCGGTCGTCCGGCCAAGTCCGGCCGGATTGGCCGGACCGAGTCGGCCGATTCGCCGGCCGGCGGCGCCGAGTCGGGCCGAGTCAAGGGTCCAATGGACGGGGGTTTTCCTGAGGAACAACTTGGTGTTTTTACTTTTTGTTGTCCAGTACATATTTTGGTAGTTATGGCCATTTTACCGTTGACTTCCAAAAAAAATAAAAAAAAATAAATACAAAAATAATGTGGGGCATGGGATTTGAACTCCGGTGGCTTGGTTCAGCAGTGCAAGATATTACCAATGAGCTACAAGCTCCTTCTTGTAATTATTGTAAGGAATTAGATACTTAAATTGTTTCCAGCAATATCAATACTCCAAGTATACACTATATTTAAAGCAATTTTTGTTGGTATACAAAATTGGAGTTGTTACACCTGGTGTGCGCCGCCGACCCTTTCATGGATTTCCCGCAGGACGTAGTCGGCCTCGTGGGGGTCAACGCACCGGAGCAGGGGCTGAGTGAAGGCCTTCTTGTAGAGGTTCCCGTTGCTCCAGACGAAGTGGGTGGTATAGGGTGTTTTTCGTCACCCCATTGAGATGGGAATACGCGCGCACTTGTCAGGCATGCTACATATTCCCCCTGTCCAGGGTAGGCCAGGGTTTATTGATTGTGGGGATCCGAATCTCCGAGAACTGCTACCCGACAATAGGTATAATACTCACCTTCAATTCCCGATGAGATCTGTCCAGTGTACTCATAACCCAATGAGCACCTGCATACTATCTCCAGTATGACGTACTAATGGATGTGGGACAGACCATCTCCCCTGCTGGGATGAGAAGCGTATACACTAGTCTACTCTGGAGTATCGATACCTCGTCTCAATAATCCTACGACTATGGACCTATATAAGGATGTGCTTATAGACTACCCTGCACCCACTAGTGTAACTGTCATCATAACGCTGGTAATCAAGCAAAGATCCTAAGGGCTCTACCAATATGTATAAACGATATGCTAAAAGAAACGCATGCACATATTGATGTAGAAACCAACCAGGAAGCATACTACCATTTCAAACAAGACCGTTACTATATCCGTGTGTATCCCAAACTTCCATTAAGTAATATACAAATCAGTATGATACAATAATGGCCTCTATGGCATATATCACTAACAGTATCAAAATACATTTTTTTCACGTGTTCGTATTGGACTCGCAGTGCACCTCTCGTTTTCATAACAAACCCTTTAATTGTGGTGTTCCAATTAAGATAAGCATCAAAAAATCATTCATACTCTCACTACGCCCGGTTGTTCGCATTCTTGCAGAGAAGTTTCTTCTTGTATAGGCCGGTATCCATTTCTCCCGTATACCGTAAATTAATGAAAGTCATTTATGCCCACTAATTTGGTACTTTTCATGTAGCGCAGACTACTTATCTTCAAAATTCTCAACCGTTAAATTTTTATCTACGCAAAGTTTGAATTCGTTTCGAAAACCGGTATACTGATGATATAAACTCTGCAATTTCTCTGGATACTTCTGACTAATGTGCCATAAGTGTAGGGTGTTTTTCGTCACCCTATTGAGATGGGAATACGCGAGCGCTTGTCAGGCGTACTACAGATTCCCCCCCGCCTAGGTAGGCCGGGGTTTAATGATTGTGGGGATCCGAATCTCCGGCAGCCGCGGACTAAGCTGCCGTTAATTACCCCTCGCCTTTGGGACGAGGGAACCTCCGATTAACGGGTTAAACTGGTCATGCGAACTCAATGTGCAGTGTGCGTGTGTTTTGAAAGGGGGTTTTGGATATATCGGGAGCCACGCAGAGTTTTTACGGGGAGAGTGTGGAGGAGTATGTGTGTGTATAAATTTGTATACATATATATATATATGTATGTATGTACACAAAAGAGAGGGAAAAGGCATCCAAGGGATGCGCAGGTGCGCAAGCGCGCGCGCCACGTGTCGGCACGCGGGCGACTTGCGCCCTTGCGCAGTTGCGCAAGCGCGCGCGCCACGTGTCGGCACGCGGGCGCCTTGCGCACTTGCGCAGGTGCGTAAGCGCGCGCGCCACGTGTCGGCACGCGGGCGACTTGCGCACTTGCGCACTTGCGTAGGCGCGCGCGCCACGTGTCGGCACGCGGGCGCCTTGCGCAGGTGCGCAAGCGCGCACGCCACGTGTCGGCACGCGGGCGCCTTGCGCACTTGCGCAAGCGCGCAGGTGAGGCACAACAGGCTTTTAGCCTAAAAAAAATTTCTCAGAAGAGAAATCAGAGAGGAGTTGGACTCCTGAATGTGTTTTTCTTCTTTTTTTTTGGGGTTTAGTGAAAGATGTTCTTCTTCTTCCTCCTGTTGCTTGCTGGATCTTGAAAATCAAGAGACGTGAAATCTCAAAATCTCTCCTTTTTAAGATCTGATGACAGATCCAAGTTCCCCTATGTGGGTTTTGTGGTGGAAAACTATTTAGTTTTGAAAAAGGAAGAGTAAAACTCTTGATTTAATTCAAAAGAAAGAAGAAGCTTTTGGAACCTTGAAGAAGAAGGAAAGAGCTCAGCTCTAGAAATTTCTTTTGGAGAGAGAAAAAGTTGTGAGATATTTTCATTATCTTGCTTTTATAGGCTATACACTTTACATATAGCCCCTTGGGCTTCACAAAATGGCATTTTGCCTATTTCATGGCCCATGTGCCATTTCTTTTTGCACATAAGCCATGGGCTTTACAAAAATTTGGCTTTATGCCTATTTTTCCTTACATTTATCCATAAAATAAAATAAAAGAAATGCAACAAAATTATTTATTACAAAAAGTTTATCTTGGCATGGGGGGAAGCCGGCCGCTTCATGTTCGGGCTCGACCCGGGCATGGGCCCACTTGGCTTGGGGTTGACTTGGATTTTGACTTGGTCAACCGGGGTGTAAATTTTTACCCCAACAAATTGCCCCCCATCAATAAATGCACACCACATATGTGGGTCGTGTGCATGAAATTGATGGATCTTCTTTCACGTGGAGGCGACTTGATTTGGTTCACACTTTTTGGGAAGCTGGCACTGCCCTTTTTACGACATGGACGGTCATTGCTTGTCATGTCTCCGAGACGGAGTGTCCGTGATAGACGTTTTTCCCTAGCCCGGAGTTATCTGGTTCCCGCTTTGTAGGAATCCTGCGCTGCCCTTTTTGCGACTTGGACGGTCGGTGCTGCCCTTTTAGCGACGTGGACGGTCGGTGCTGCCCTTTTAGCGACGTGGACGGTCGGTGCTGCCCTTTTAGCGACGTGGACGGTCGGTTCTGCCCTTTTTGCGACTTGGACGGTCGGTGCTGCCCTTTTAGCGACGTGGACGGTCGGTGCTGCCCTTTTAGCGACGTGGACGGTCGGTGCTGCCCTTTTAGCGACGTGGACGGTCGGTTCTGCCCTTTTAGCGACGTGGACGGTCGGTGCTGCCCTTTTAGCGACGTGGACGGTCGGTTCTGCCCTTTTTGCGACGTGGACGGTCGATGCTTCCCTTTTAGCGACGTGGACGGTCGGTGCTGCCCTTTTAGCGACGTGGACGGTCGGTGCTGCCCTTTTAGCGACGTGGACGGTCGGTGCTGCCCTTTTAGCGACGTGGACGGTCGGTGCTGCCCTTTTAACGACGTGGACGGTCGATGCTGCCCTTTTAGCGACGTGGACGGTCGGTGCTGCCCTTTTAGCGACGTGGACGGTCGGTTCTGCCCTTTTTGCGACTTGGACGGTCGGTGCTGCCCTTTTAGCGACGTGGACGGTCGATGCTGCCCTTTTTGCGACTTGGACGGTCGGTGCTGCCCTTTTTAGCGACGTGGACGGTCGATGCTGCCCTTTTAGCGACGTGGACGGTCGATGCTGCCCTTTTAGCGACGTGGACGGTCGATGCTACCCTTTTAGCGACGTGGACGGTCGGTACTGCCCTTTTAGCGACGTGGACGGTCGATGCCTGATTTGACTTGCTCTGCTTCTTGCAATGTCAGGGGTAGACTTGACTTGCTCCGCTTCTTGCGGTGTCGGAGTGGAAGTTGACTTGTTGATATTGATTTGGGTTGACATCAGCATCGCTATACTGGAATATGGTACCAGGAGCGAATCATCATCTGTCATGGAGAGGATTTTGGGATTTTGGTTTTTGTTTGGCATCTGCATTGCTGCACTGGAATAATGCCAGGAGCAACTCATCATTTGCCCCGAGAGGATTTGGGAGAAATTGGGATTGTTTTACGCCCGTGGATTGTATACGGTTTTGCAGGATGTATGATCCAGACTGTAGGGCCGAAAAAAAAAAAATTTTGGGACTTTGTCGGTGTCTGCATCGCTGCACTGGAATATGGTACCAGGAGCGACTCATCATTCGCCATTTGGGGATTGGGGAGCGATGGCTTAGGAGACAGGTTTAGATCCCTATCGCCTAAGGCTTTTCAATTTTATGGGCCGTGAGGGTCCCATAAAAGCATTTTCTCCCTACGAGTCGTAAGGATCCCGCAGGTGTATTTTCTCCTTAGGAGTCGTGAGGACTCCTAAGTGTGTTTTTCCTTTATGAGTCGTAAGGATCCCACAAAGGTTTGTTCTCCTCATATATCGTGAGGACACATGAGTGGGTCTTATCAATGGAGCATCATTCCCAAAGCGGAGACCGGCCGCGTAACTGGTGATTACGGTGGGGCATGGGTATGATGAGAATTATTTGAGCCCGTGGATTGTATACGATGATCAATTTGGGGACCCACCGTAGGGCCGGGAGAATTTTGAGAAATTGGATTTTGGTTGGCGTCTGCATCGCTGCACTGGAATATGGTACCAGGAGCGACTCATCATTCGCCGTTTGGGGACTTGGAATTTGGATCTTGTTTGGCATCAGCATTGCTGCACTGGAATAATGCCAGGAGCAACTCATCATTTGCCCCGAGAGGATTTGGGAGAAATTGGGATTGTTTTACGCCCGTGGATTGTATACGGTTTTGCAGGATGTATGATCCAGACCGTAGGGCCGAAAAAAAATTTTGGGACTTTGTCGGCGTCTGCATCGCTGCACTGGAATATGGTACCAGGAGCGACTCATCATTCGCCATTTGGGGATTGGGGATTTGGATCTTGTTTGGCATCAGCATTGCTGCACTGGAATAATGCCAGGAGCAACTCATCATTTGCCTTAGAAGGACTTGGGATTTGGGTTTTTGGTCGGCATCAGCACCGCTAACACTGAAGCGAAATGCCAGGAGCGACTCATCATTTGCCGTTGCCCGTTGGGGAACGATGGCTTAGGAGATAGGTTTGGGTCCCTACCACCCAAGGCTTTTCAATTTTATGGGCCGTGAGGGTCCCATAAAAGCATTTTCTCCCTACGAGTCGTAAGGATCCCGCAGGTGTATTTTCTCCTTAGGAATCGTGAGGATTCCTAAGTGTGTTGCTCCTTTATGAGTCGTAAGGATCTCACGCAGGGGTTTTCTCCTCACAAGGTCGAGAGGACTTTGTGAGTGTGTTTCATCTCTTTTCACGAGTTTGCGCCCTTTCGGGTTTTTACAGACTCGCCGGTAGTCCTGCTGTTTTTACTCACGGAGCCCTTTCGGGTTTTCATTCGTGCCCATTTTGCTTGTGGACATACCGTTTTTTTTTTTTTTTTTTTGCCGCTGGTGGGACTTTAAAAGTGGTCTCACCGGCAGGATTTGGGAGAAATAGGGGTCATTTACGCCCGTGGATTGTATACGGTTTTGCAGGATGTCTGATCCAGACCGTAGGGCTGATGTGCTCAATTCGCCTGCGACTTGGAGCATTCATGTGTAGTATTTCTTGAGATATCGGCCATTGATGGGCGGCATGTGCCTTTCTCCCTCGGCACTTATTAGTTGGTAGGATCCTCCGTCGAACACTTTCTCGATGACGTATGGTCCTTCCCAGTTCGGCTCGAATTTTCCCTTGGCATGTCGATTGGGGATGATTGGTCTTTTAAGGACCAACACCAATTCACCTTTCTTGAAAGCGCGGAGACGAGTTATCTTGTCATAGGCCCGTGACATTTGGGCTAGGTATAGCTCCAGATTTTGTTGCACCGCGAGCCTCTTTTCTTCGAGGGCATCGAGTTCTTCAAGTCGAAGGAGCACGTTTTCTTCCTCCGTCAACTCATGTTGGACGGCCATTCTTAAGCTCGGAACTTCAACTTCGAGGGGGAGGACCGCCTCCACTCCGAAGAGCAATGAGTATGGAGTGGACTGAGTTGGAGTACGGTGCGTGGTACGATATGCCCACAATGCCTCGTGAAGCTTGAGATTCCAGTCTCTCTTGTTGGCTGAAGCATTTTTCCTCAGAAGCTTGCATAGAGTCTTATTGAAGGCTTCGGCTAGCCCATTGGCTCTTGGATTATAGATGGAGGAATACCTCCAGTCTATCTTGTGCTGAGTAGCGAATCTTGAGACATTGAAGCTCTTGAAAGAAGGCCCGTTGTCAGAAATGATTCTTCTTGGTGTACCGAAGCGGTATAGAATATTATGCTGGAAGAATGTCAGAATATCCTTTGTCTTGACTTTTTTTAGCGGGACAGCTTCAGCCCACCTGGAGAAGTAGTCTGTCGCGGCCAGTATGAACCGGTGACCTTTAGATGACGGAGGATCAATTGGGCCAACAATGTCGGTGCCCCAAACTTCGAATGGCCACGACGCCACTGTAGGATGCAATGGGTTGGGATGCTTGTGAATAAAATCACCGTGAATTTGGCAGATATAACATTTCTTTGCATGTTCTCCGCAATCCCGTATCATAGTGGGCCAGTAATACCCAAGCCGTTTGATTTGAAGTCGCATCTTGGGGCCAGATTGGTGAGCACCGCAAACGCCCGAGTGGACATCTTTCATGACCTTTTGGGCTTCGGCCAATGACAGACACCTGAGCCAGAGTTGGTCATATGACCTGCGGTATAACGTGTCATTTACAAACACATATCGGAGAGCTCTTTTCTTCAGCTGAATCCTCGCAGATTTCTCTTCGGGCAGCTTGTCGTACCGGAGGTACTCTACGAAGGGTTCTCTCCAATCGGGCTCGTCTTGGATGATCGAAGCTTCTTCCGCAGGACTGCTCTTCTGTTCCGCGCTTTCCTCTTCTCGTAGAGAGACTGGGGGTAGAATTTGCCGGCTCCTGACTGTGATCAGAATTTCGTCCATTTCAGGATCAGCCAGCTCTTTGGCTAGGCGAGCGAGTATGTCGGCTTTTCCGTTCAACGCTCTAGGGACTCTCGTTAGTTCAATATGAGTGAACCGTTTCATGAGTTCCACCACTCGGCCTCTGTACCGAGCTAATTCGAGTTTGTATATCTTATAATCGCCGCTTACTTGGTTGACGACGAGCTGGGAGTCACCGTAAACTCGTAGCCGACGGATTTCCATTTCTATGGCGAGCTTCAAACCAGCTATCAGAGCTTCATACTCAGCTTCATTGTTTGTCCGAGGCTCGGTGAGAGCAAAAGAACGCCGTAGGGTTCCCATTGATGGTGTGATGAATACCAATCCTATCCCTGCTTTTATCTCCGGGACGCTTGATTTACTGGAGGTTCTTATCGATGATGCCCCATCGAAGTAGAGCTCCCAACATGGCTCGTCATTCTCGAGGTGCAGCACTTGTTCGTCGGGTAACTCACAATTTAGCGGCGACCCTTCTGGTATGGGATGAGCAGCGAGAAAGTCTGCAAGAGCTTGCCCTTTTACTGCTTTCTGAGGAGTGTAAACTATGTCAAACTCAAGTAGCATGACAGCCCATCTTGCCATTCTGCCGGCTAGGCTTGCTTTGGTCATCAAGTGTTTGAGCGGGTCGACCTTGGAGATCAGCATAACCCGATGAGCGAGCAGATAGTGCCTCAGCTTCTTCACAGCGAATATTAGAGCCAGGCATTGCTTTTCGATTGGGGAGTAGTTGTGTTCCGCCCCGACTAGAGTTCGACTGAGGTAGTAGAGGGCATTTTCTTTTCCTTCCTCGTTATTCTGGGCAAGGAGCGCACTGAGTGACTCGTCCAACGCGGCAGTGTAGAGAATCAGTGGTTTATTTGGAATGGGAGCGGCCAGCACTGGAGGGTGCAACAAGTATTGTTTGATGCTTTCGAACGCTACTTGACATTCGGCATCCCAGATAAAAGGAGCTCCTTTCTTCATGAGCTTTGAGAAGGGCCTACATCTCCCTGATAAATTTGAAATAAACCTCCGTATATAAGCAAGCTTGCCTTGAAAAGATCTTAGCTGCGTCAGACTCTTCGGAGGGGGCATCTCCATGATGGCCTTTATCTTTGATGGGTCAACTTCGATCCCTCGATGTCGAACTATGAAGCCCAGGAATTTTCCCGATGACACGCCAAAAGCGCACTTCAGAGGATTCATCTTCAGATCGTATTCCCTCAGTCTGGTGAGAACGGTCCTGAGATCTTGGATATAATCGGCCTTAGCTTTAGTCTTGACGACCAGATCATCAACATAGCATTCGACGACTTTATGGATTAGGTCATCAAAGATATTAGTCATCGCCCTTTGATATGTAGCACCTGCGTTCTTTAGTCCAAACGGCATCACCTTGTAGCAATATATTCCGATCGGGGTTCGAAATGCTGTGTGCTTCTCATCCTCAGGCGACATCTTGATCTGATTATATCCAGACGAGCCATCCATAAAGGTGAACAACTCGTAATTTGAGGTGTCATCGACCATCATTTCCATGACCGGTAGCGGGAAGTCGTCTTTAGGACATGCCTTGTTGAGGTCCCTGAAATCGACACAAACTCGGATCTGCCCATTTTTCTTCTTCACTGGGACTATGCATGCGATCCAGTCTGCATATTTCTCTTCCCTGATGAAGCCGGCATCGATGAGTTTCTTGGTTTCCTCGATGACCTTTTCTTCCAACTCCCTTCTCATTCTTCGAGGAGCTTGTTTGACTGGCTTAGCATCAGGAGATATAGCCAGCTTATGCATGGCTACCTCAGGGGAAAGGCCAGGCATTTCTTTGTACGTCCACTCGAAGCAGTCGACGAACTCACGCAGCAGGGCAATTATCTGCTCTTTCATTTCCTCCGACAAGAGTGAGCTGATGTAGGTCGGCCTTGGATTATCGGGCGTTCCTAAGTCAATCTCGGTTAGCTCATCAAAGGTTGCTTGTCCGCCATCTTCGAGCTCTTGAGGAGCTTCTTCTGGCTCGGCTATCTCGTCATCATCATTTGATCTTTCGTTGGTCTCACCAACATGGATCATGTAGCACGCTTTGGAATCAGGTTGAATGTAGCCTATGCCCCGTCTATCTGGAATCCGTCCATCGATGAGTGCTCGGACCTGGGGCGGATACCATAGCCCTTCGTAAAACTTTGCTTCGGACTCCGTTTGATATAACCGGCATCCGCACTTCTTAAAGTATTCCCGCATCTCGGGCGCATAGTATCTGGGATTGAGGACGGCTCTTATGCCTCTCTCATAGGGAAGGCACGCGACAGAAAGGTCGTCCGGGTGCACAACGGGGTTTGGCCCATAAAACAAGATGGCCTTCTGTCCACTTTTCCTCCCAGGAACGTAGAAAGTTTTCAGCTGGTCCACGGTGGAGATTGATAATGCATCGAGCTCTTTGCACATTTGCTCTGGTACCCTTGTAACGGCTAGGGACCCTTCTGCAACTTCGAAGGTCTCTCGTAGTTTCGCTTGTTGCGTGGGGGTCCAATCTGCACCGCTGTTGCACGACAGGTCCTCCTCCTCTGACTCTTCAGTGTCACTGCCAAGATGAGGGCGGACTTTGCTGCTAGATGGGCCTTCAGTAACAGATTCGTCCGTATCGCTGCCGAAATGAGGGCGAGTTTTACGGAAGGACAGGCTTCCGGCGTCGGACTCATCAGAGTCGCTGCCGAAATGCGGGCGCACTTGGGTATTTTTGCTTTTGAAAGTGATAGCCGGCACAGATTTGCTTTTGAGTCTTGGGGCCGTTCTATCCTCAGTCAGTTGTGGCTTAGCATTTTGGTGGTTCGTAAAGTACCGAGAATCTTCATATCGGACTTCATGCACACCGAACGGCTGGATGTCTCCGTCAATGCGTCTTTCTTCGCCATTTTTAGTGTACTTCATGCATTGATGGAGAGTTGACGGAATGATGCCGTAATCGTGGAGCCACGGCCGCCCCAAGAGAATCTTATAAGACGTGTCGGCGTCGATCACGTATATCTTAGCTTCAGTTTGCAGATCCCCGAATTTGATTGGCAAAGCTATAGACCCCAGAACTTGCTGGCAATTTTGGTTGAAGCCTTGAATGACAATCCTTTCCCTTGACAGGTGTCGGACGTCCATTGACAAACTCTTCAGAGTTCGCAAGTTCATGATGTTCACTGAGGACCCCGGATCAATCAATATGCGATTAATTCGATCTCCGTCGCTGTACCCGGTCACGTAAAGCGGCCGATTATGCTCAGCCGTTCCCAGTAGCAAGTCTTCATCCTTAAATGTGACTGCGGCGGCATACAAAGCATGCTGGGCTTCTTTCATGTTAATTTCCGCAAAGTGAGCCTGATACCGCTCGGGGTTTTGCAGAGCGTGGATGAGAACATCTCTAAGCTCCTTAGATAGGACCAAGGCGTCGTAGATGCTCAGGAGAGACGGAAGCTTCCGGAGATGTGCCAAGACATTATAGTCCACCGAGGAAGGACTTATGTTTTCATCAGCCGGTTCTCTGCCCTCTTCTTCATTAGCGACTTGTTTTTCCTTCCCTTTTGGGGCGTTGCCCTGATTTGGCGGTAGAGCCCTGCCGCTTCTAAGCTGGATTTGATTGGTTGTTGTGGCGAGCTCCTCATCCTCTTCGGGAAAACAGAGATCATCCTCGGAGTCGCTGCCAAGATGGATGGCGTAGCAGGTCACTACTGGGATCTCTTCATTGGAGTCTTCTTCTAACTCCTCCAGAATTTCAGCCGCTTGTACAGGGAAGAACTCCTTCAATTGAATCAATGTTCTTTCCTTTTGCTCATATTCTTCGAGGGAATCGATATACTTTTGAATGTTCGATCTCCCTGCAGACTCTTTTTCGCGCCGAGCTGCACTTTTCTTCTTCTTGAGCTTCTTGGATTTTGAGCCTGATGGAGCCGCATTGGCAGCTGGACTGGTAGGCTTCTTCTGTCCTTCCCATTCCATCCTGGGTTCTTTCCGAAGTAGCTTTATCATCTTCTTCGTCTTATTAGATATGTGCGTACTCCACGGAGGCCGCGATGAGTCAGTTTCGTTTGTCAGGGCAGCGGGTTCGGCTGTCTGCTCCCAGAAGGCTTCAGCTTCCGTCTGTATAAAGTTGGCGGTTGCAACTTGATTGTTCACCAACACGCTTTTGGACAGCTCGATCTCTCCAGCCTTGTACTGCTTCTCGACCCAATCCTTGAAGATATAGCAATCCTCGATCGCATGGCTCACTACTCGGTGGTACGGGCAATACAGGGGATTGTCGGTCATTTTTGCTTCTTGGGGTCTTTTCGACTCCGGCAGTTGTAGGCCATTGTTCAAGGCATCTTTAAATATCTTGCGGACCTTGTCCCTTCTGAAAGAGTAAACCTTGTTCTTTTTCTCCTCTAGGGAAGGCCCATCTCCTCCCAGCAATGGCTTTCGAGACCGGTTGGTTTTGGATTCGCCCGCCCTTCGCTTTTCTTCATTGTCGGAAGCATTGAAGACATTGGTACTGCTGGAACTCCCGCTTCTACGGTTGTCGTCCCGCTTGTTTTTCCAGGTTTTGTCTCTCTGAGAGTCCGGCGGGGACTCTTGCTTCGAGCGTTCTAGCATTTGGACTTTCTTGGTTAGCTCCTGAAATGTCTTGAGGCCCGCCGTACACAAGAATGGGACCATCCAATTGCTGAGGTTCCCAATGAGAAGGCTGACGGACTGGTCCAGCTCCAGTGGCGGTTCGCACTTGACTGTGAGATTGCGCCATCGGGCGATAAAGTCGGTGTTGCTTTCATTCTTCCCCGGCTTGGTCCTCACAAGATCGGCTATGGAGATTTTATCACTGACGCTCATGAACCTTTGCCGGAACAGAGACTCTATTTGGGCAAAGGTAATGACGGACCCGTCCGGTATACTCGCATACCAGTCGAAAGCGACACCGGTCAGGCTGTTGACAAACTGACGAAGAAGGAGCGCATCGTTGCCCCCTGTATTTCCGCACGATGCTTTGAAGTGGGCGACGTGCTGGTTTGCATTCCCCGTTCCATCAAATCTTCCGAACTTAGGAATGACGTAACCGCTTGGGAACTCAATCAGATCGTACTGCGCGGGATATGGCCGCCCACTACTGCCGATTTCTTTCTGAGCTTCAGCTTCGGCCACCAATGTTTTAACCTTGCTGGTGACCAAATCCATTATCCGATCCTGTGTTAGCGGGATAGTGCTATCTGGGGCCAAGGCGTCCCCAGAAGCGGAGTGTAGCCGGCTTTCATTCGGCTCGACCAGTCTTGGTCCCAAAGGAACAGGCATTGGCTGCCTCGGATTGTCATCACCAGGCTGACTAGTAGCGGCTTGTGCTTGACTAGGAGGCGCTCGAGCAATTTGAGCCGTAAGCTGCATCACCACGTTCGTTAAGTCGTCAATCTTTGAATAGAGCTTGGCCATCTCTTTATCTTTGCTCCTGAGCTGTTTTCGAAGTTCTTGAAGCAGCTCTTGCTCCGCAGTCCTAGGGCGGAAAGTCGGCTCTTCCTCGCTGTCCGAGCTTGACTCTACATGGACCGAGGGGTCTATCTGCCTATCATCCTCATCGAGAGGGTTTTCTTCATCCAGCAGGGGTGGCTGTTCTTGGGTGGCGGCAACCATATTCAGGCTAGATTGGGCTTGGGATGTGGTGGCCCCATCCTTGCTTTTGCTGCGAAGGTTGTCGCTGGGGCGTCCGCCCGCCATATAGACCGTATGGATGATATATCCGACCGTCTTTCTATCATTGGCGGCTGATTTCACGGATCGCTGTCTTGACCCCTTTGCTTCGGTAGTCGGTAGTCGATTGAAGACGGCTGGCCTAACCAGGTTCTTGAATGGTGCTGGCGCTTCTTTTCTGGGTTTTCCCCGCTGCTTTCGCGCGGCACAGAGTGCTTGATAGACTCTTGAAGAGACAGTGTCATACTTTTTCTGTTGGGGCCGGGACACGTCTCTTTGTGGCACTGTTAGGACCGCTGTCTTCTTGATTTTGGCGGTCATGGCGTTTTTCTGAACCCACTTCAGAGGCTCGAAGGAATTGCTGATTCTTACGTCCGACTCAGCCGTCGTCGCGGGGCAACCTTGCACTTGGAACTTCACACGATTCCATTTGGCCGAAGCCTTGTCCCTCTTGTTGGCTCGATACCTGAGCCGCTTCTGCCTTAACTTTTCCATTCTAAGCACCTGGCAGACTTCGGCTTTTTGGGAAGATGTCGCAGACCGGTTGATGGAGGGCTTTGGAGATACGCCCGATTGTGCATTTGTTGGAGTCATCGCCTGAGCTCGTACGCAAAATTTAATGCTGCCCTTCGCATCGGAAGTCTTTCCCCCAGCTAGAGCGCCAGGGACTCGTTCAGACACCATCTTAAGTTTCGGTTGTGGTGCCTTGGCGATCACGACATTCGGCCTCTTACCCCTTGAGACCGGCTTGGCCACTTGTTCCGCCGGGATCTCTGCCAGATGAGCGCTCCCGGCAGGGTAGATGACGACAGAGCCAAACTGGCGGGGCGGTTCCTCCCATTGTCGACTGAGGCTTGCGGGGAGAACCACACGAGCGTTGATCTTGACCACGTACGGAATCGGGGTCGCTTTGGAAGTTGAAATCGTCTTGAGAGACATCGTCATCGAAAGTTGATTGCTGCATGAAAAGAAAACATCATTTCAGTATAGGCAATCGATATGTATATTGATTGAGTTCGCATGAACGTTTAACCCGAAATATGGGAGGAGAGATTAGTCCCACCGGGCGTGCCAGAATCTGTAGGGTGTTTTTCGTCACCCCATTGAGATGGGAATACGCGAGCGCTTGTCAGGCGTACTACAGATTCCCCCCCGCCTAGGTAGGCCGGGGTTTAATGATTGTGGGGATCCGAATCTCCGGCAGCCGCGGACTAAACTGCCGTTAATTACCCCCCGCCTTTGGGACGAGGGAACCTCCGATTAACGGGTTAAACTGGTCATGCGAACTCAATGTGCAGTGTGCGTGTGTTTTGAAAGGGGGTTTTGGATATATCGGGAGTCACGCAGAGTTTTTACGGGGGTCCTGCCCGAAAATTTTTTTGAGGGGGAGAGTGTGGAGGAGTATGTGTGTGTATAAATTTGTATACATATATATATATGTATGTATGTACACAAAAGAGAGGGAAAAGGCATCCAAGGGATGCGCAGGTGCGCAAGCGCGCGCGCCACGTGTCGGCACGCGGGCGCCTTGCTCACTTGCGCAGTTGCGCAAGCGCGCGCGCCACGTGTCGGCACGCGGACGCCTTGCGCACTTGCGCAGTTGCGCAAGCGCGCGCGCCACGTGTCGGCACGCGGGCGACTTGCGCACTTGCGCAAGAGCGCGCGCCACGTGTCGGCACGCGGGCGACTTGCGCACTTGCGCACTTGCGTAGGCGCGCGCGCCACGTGTCGGCACGCGGGCGCCTTGCGCAGGTGCGCAAGCGCGCACGCCACGTGTCGGCACGCGGGCGCCTTGCGCACTTGCGCAAGCGCGCAGGTGAGGCACAACAGGCTTTTAGCCTAAAAAAAATTTCTCAGAAGAGAAATCAGAGAGGAGTTGGACTCCTGAATGTGTTTTTCTTCTTTTTTTTTGGGGTTTAGTGAAAGATGTTCTTCTTCTTCCTCCTGTTGCTTGCTGGATCTTGAAAATCAAGAGACGTGAAATCTCAAAATCTCTCCTTTTTAAGATCTGATGACAGATCCAAGTTCCCCTATGTGGGTTTTGTGGTGGAAAACTATTTAGTTTTGAAAAAGGAAGAGTAAAACTCTTGATTTAATTCAAAAGAAAGAAGAAGCTTTTGGAACCTTGAAGAAGAAGGAAAGAGCTCAGCTCTAGAAATTTCTTTTGGAGAGAGAAAAAGTTGTGAGATATTTTCATTATCTTGCTTTTATAGGCTATACACTTTACATATAGCCCCTTGGGCTTCACAAAATGGCATTTTGCCTATTTCATGGCCCATGTGCCATTTCTTTTTGCACATAAGCCATGGGCTTTACAAAAATTTGGCTTTATGCCTATTTTTCCTTACATTTATCCATAAAATAAAATAAAAGAAATGCAACAAAATTATTTATTACAAAAAGTTTATCTTGGCATGGGGGGAGGCCGGCCGCTTCATGTTCGGGCTCGACCCGGGCATGGGCCCACTTGGCTTGGGGTTGACTTGGATTTTGACTTGGTCAACCGGGGTGTAAATTTTTACCCCAACAATAAGCAATAATGATGTCTTATATTTGAAAATACCTTGGCAATAATATTTGTCATAGCAAGATCTTGATCGGTGATAATAGATTGTGGTGCCTTATTATTTATCCCAATTAACTAATGCTGCAACAACCAGGTGAACGACTCGTCAGACTCATTACGCACTAATGCTAATCCGAATATTTGTAATTTAAAATGTTGATTAACACCGGTGAATGAGGCAAATGACATTAATTTTCTTTGTCATATTTTAGTACGCAAGTTAAATTAGGTCCTCTGCTTGAATGGTTTACAAATAAGCTTAGGTAGCTTGGGCATCCGATACGTCCACAAATTGATGTCGACGTATTTTTTTAATTCACTCTTTATATCGTTTAGCCCATTACCAAGATTCTCTACCCCGCCATAAGCTCGTCCTAGTATCATATTTGTTTGTCCTGGACCAACCCCACTATCCTTCAAATTATGGATTTGGTTTATATCAAAATTGAAAATACTTTTGTAATAAGGTAGGTATTGCATTATTGACTGCGATACAAATTCATGGTTGTGATCTCTCTCGTAAGAAGTTACTCTCTATCGATCTTATTTTTTTAACGACAAACATACGAACTGTGCAATTGGATCCAATATAATTACATCTTCGGGACTTCGTAAAAGATATTTGATGTTTTACATCTTGCTTCAACTGTTTAGGTTTTTCAACATTGTTACATTCATATAGTACAGATATAGCTTCTTTAATGTGAACTGCACGCCGAGTGGTACGGACTCTGATAGCAAACCACATGTTTCGAGCATAAGCCAAATTGCATTCATAAGCATCTTTCGTTGAATTGAATATCATGCCAATTTCGGGTTCTACCGAATCACATGTAAGAGATGGAACACCCTTACATTTGCTTCCACTAGTTGGAGATATAAATACAACTTTAGGAGATGGAACATCCTGAAGTTTGCTTCCACTGGCTAATGATATAAATTCAATTTTAGGAGACGTACCATTTTTACATTTGCTTCCACTAGTCCACGATATAAAATTAGCATTTTTTTCTTCGGAAGTTACTGAATCGATAGGAATAATATATTTTTTCAAGCATTCATCTATATTCGTTTCCACTACTAACCCTTCGTCTTCTTCTTCATAATCAGGGATAGTTCAGGAATAGGCTATATTACTCGACATGCCAGCATATGTAAACTTAGAAGTCAAAATTTTACCACAACCAGCTTGAAAACTTCAATGGTGAAGAAGTAGACGTACTCCGGCGGAAGTCAGGATTCCAAAATCAACAAATCATTTCAAAAATCTTCGTTGAGGAAGCAGCAGAGTGCTCTGCCAGTCTTGAGGGTATATGTATACTTAGAAGCAAAGTGATGTAGCATATATAAACTTAGATGTCGAAAATTTACCAAAACTAGCTTGGAAGACTTCGATGAGGAAGAAGTAGACGTGACAAAGCTGGAGCTAGGGTTAAAAAATCAACAGATCATTTCGAAAACCTAAGCTAAGGAAGAAGCAGAGTGATCTGGCGGTCTCCACGATAGAAATATCGACAGGTCATATATTCTTTAACCGGTAAAAAAATTGACTTAAGTCCAGATTTGATATTTATTTTAACTGCATCTTTAAGAGAAGGTTAAATATGACCCGATGGATTGTAATCGCTACTTAGCCTATCTAAGCCTATCTGTGACAATCACCATACAGTCCGGTCTGTTCATCTAAGAGTATCGCATATCGGGCCTAGGGGGCGGTAATCATCAGACCCCTAATAGTGCAATAAGTCGTGTCGGAGTGTAGCCCAAAACACTCTGAGAAACTACTGGAGTACCTACCAGTAAATCTCGCTTGTTTTGGCTAAGGACTTTGTGTAATGGCCTTCCGAACACAGTGCGATATCAATCCCAATACCGGAAGAGACGAATCCTATCTAACCGCCACTGCCTCCAAGTGCTTCGGGACTTCACCCAACTACTACCTGTTCGCACGACTCCTTTGAGCCATGGTAGGGTAGTAATCTAAGAACAGTGAGAACACACTCGAGGTGAAATAGCGGTGTCAAGTCGATGGACTAAGCTGTACTCATGTCACCTGGGAACTGCTACCCGACAATAGGTATAATACTCACCTGCAATTCCCGATAAGATCGGTCTAGTGTACTCATAACCCAATGAGCACCTGCATACTATCTCCAGTATGACGTACTAATGGATGTGGGACAGACCATCTCCCCTGTTGGGATGAAAAGCGTATATACTAGTCTACTCGGGAGTATCGATACCCCGTCTCGATGATCCTACAACTATGGACCTATATCAGGATGTGCTTATAGACTACCCTGCCCCCACTAGTGTGACTGTCATCACAACGCTGGTAATCAAGCAAAGATCCTAAGGGCTCTACCAATATGTATAAGCGATATGCTAAAAGAAACACATGCACATATTGATGTAGAAACAAACCATAAAGCATACTACCATTTCAAGCAAGACTGTTACTATATCCGTGTATATCCCAAGCTTCCATTAAGTAATATACAAATCAGTATGATACAATAATGGTCTCTAGGGCATATATCACTAACAGTATCAAAATCCATTTTTTTCACGTGTTCGTATTGGACTCGCAGTGCACCTCTCGTTTTCGTAATAAACCCTTTAATTGTGGTGTTCCAATTAAGATAAGCATCAAAAAATCATTCTCTCACTACGCCCAGTTGTTCGCATTCTTGCAGAGAAGTTTCTTCTTGTATAGGCCGGTATCCATTTCTCCCGTATACCATAAATTAATGAAAGTCATTTATGCCTACTAATTTGGTACTTTTCATGTAGCGCAGACTACTTATCTTCAAAATTCTCAACCGTCAAACTTTTATCTACACAAAGTTTGAATTCGTTTCGAAAACCGGTATACTGATGATATAAACTCTGCAATTTCTCCGAATACTTCTGACTAATGTGCCATAAGCAATAATGATGTCTTATATTTGAAAATACCTTGGCAATAATATTTGTCATAGCAAGATCTTGATCGGTGATAATAGATTGTGGTGCCTTATTATTTATCGTAATTAACTAATGCTGCAACAACCAGGTGAACGACTCTTCAGACTCATTACGCACTAACGCTAATCCGAATATTTGTAATTTAAAATGTTGATTAACACCGGTGAATGAGGCAAATGACATTTGATATTTGTTCTTTCAATACGTAGCATCAAAAGTGATTATATCACCGAAAGTTGTATAGGAAGCTTTTGAGCGTGCATTGACGAATAAGAGAGTTTCAATATGATTTTCTTCGTCATATTTTAGTACGCAAGTTAAATTAGGTCCTCTGCTTGAATGGTTTACAAATAAGCTTTGGTAGCTTGGGCGTCCGATACGTCCACAAATTGATGTCGACGTATTTTCTTTATTCACTCTTTATATCGTTTAGCCCATTACCAAGATTCTCTACCCGCCATAAGCTCGTCCTAGTATCATATTTGTTTGTCTTGGACCAACCCTACTATCCTTCAAATTATGGATTTGGTTTATATCAAAATTGGAAATACTTTTGTGATAAGGTAGGCATTGCATTATTGACTGCGATACAAATTCATGGTTGTGATCTCTCTCGTAAGAAGTTACTCTCTATCGATCGTATTTTTTTAACGACAAACATACGAACTATGCAATTGGATCCAATATAATTACATCTTCGGAACTTCGTAAAAGATATTTTACGTTTTACATCTTGCTTCAACTGTTTAGGTTTTTCAGCATTGTTACATTCATATAGTACAGATATAGCTTCTTTAATGTGAACTGCACGCCGATTAGTACGGACTCTGATATAAAATCAACATATCATTTCTTCCACTAGTTGACGATATAAAATCAGCATTTTTTCCTTCAGAAGTTTCTAAATCGATAGGAATAATATTTTTTTCAAGCATTCATCTATATTTGTTTCCACTACTAACCCTTCGTCTTCTTCTTCATAATCAGGGATAGTTCAGGAATAGACTATATTACTCGACATGCCAGCATTTGTAAACTCAGAAGTCAAAATTTTACCACAAACAGCTTGAAAAACTTCAATGGTGAAGGAGTAGACATGCTCCGGCGGAAGCTAGGATTCCAAAATCAGCATATCATTTCAAAAATCTTCGTTGTGGAAGCAACAGAGTGCTTTGCCAGTCTTGAGGGTATATGTATACTTAGAAGCAGAGTGATGTAGCATATGTAAACTTAGATGTCAAAAATTTACCAAAACTAGCTTGGAAGACTTCGATGAGGAAGAAGTAGACGTGCCATAGCTGGAGCTAGGGTTAAAAAATCAATAGATCATTTCGAAAACCTAAGCTAAGGAAGAAGCGGAGTGATCTGGCGGTCTCCACGGTAGAAATATCGACAGGTCATATATTCCTTAACCGGTAAAAAAAATTGACTTAAGTCCAGATTTGATATTTATTTTAACTGCATCTTTAAGAGAAGGTTAAATATGCCCCGTTGGATTGTAATCGCTACTTAAAGTAACAGACATTTTTCACAGTCCAGATATGTTAGATAAATTCTATGCAACAAGTTGAGCCGTTGTATCAAGCCGCTACTTTAACAAGCGGTTTCTATCGAACGGATCATATTTAATCGCTACTTTAAGCAGCTAATATAATTTAATAAAATGAGGCACCGCCCGATCAGCTCAGCCATCTTTCAGCGGTTTAAGGGTAGGGATCGGAATTAAAGACGATTGTTGCAATGATATGAATTGTGATTCTTCCTGAAATTCTTTTCGTTCGTGGATCGATCTCATCAGACCTTTTGCCACAACCACTTTGAGAAAACTTTTCTCAGGTAGAAGTAGACATGTTCAGGCGAAAGGTAGGGTTCCAAAATCGACATATCACTGCGAAAAATTTCGTTGAGAAAGAAGCAGAGTGCTCTGGTGGAAGATAGGATTCCAAAATTGAGAGATCGCTACAAAAATTTTGTTTGAGAATGAAGCAGAGTGCTCTGGTGATTTTTAGGGTTCGAAAATAGAAAATTGATATATTCCTCAACCACCAAATTTTTTTACCAAAGTAGCAGTGTAATATTAGTTTTAAACCGCTAATTGAAACGGCGGTTAAATATGACCCTTTGGATCTTTTTAAAGTAGCGGTCAAATCTGCACGATCCAAATTAGTTAGGTAAAATATGTTTTGATATTAACCGTTACTTTAGGTAGCGGTAAGATAATGACTATTGAATTTTATCTGCTAGTTATAAAAAATGTCGAGATTGAAGGATTCAGATTTGTTGGATAATTTTTTTTAATCCAGCGTTGACTTGACGTATGAGGTAACCCTTTGAATAATGCCATTGAGGCTCAAGCGTCACCTGGTTTGCATATATTTGTCCATTTCATGTGCAATTATTGCCGCATTTATGGAGAGAGGGCACAATCTCGAACAAACCCCCAATAAAATTTTGTCCAGATTATCTATTTTTATATATACTGTCGTTTTCAATTGAAAGTAAATAATTTTGCTTAAAACAACAAATCAAAACTTATACTTAATATTATTAGAATGACTAATCAAGAGACACGGAGGATTAGACCCACAATCTCTTGGTAGGCAACCATGCCCAAGCACATGAGCAACTACATCTTTATGTTCTTTTAATTAACCCAATACACATAATATGCATCCATAACACTGTACTGCATCCATAGATCGAAACTGAGATTATTTTTTTCCCGTAAAATCTCAGAGAGGGCAAGTGCCCCTCGCCCCTCCCTGAGTTCAATTCAACATGGGTCCGTCCCTCCCTGTATGTCTGATCATGAGAGAGAACAAAATAAGTATATAGACACCACCAAGCACTCAAAAGGTCCATGCCCGGAGTTTTCCATAACTTTCTTTCTAATGTCCGGATGTATAACAACCAGTGGAATAATTTATACGATAACTTCCACCATTAATTATTCAGAACGTCCGAAATTTGGGGTGGGGTCCAGTCCAACCACACGGAGGGCCCCACACATTAAGTGTTCACCTTGTTTGGAGCTCACAAAAGAGCAGCCAACGGCAACGGACGTCCACAAAATGTTTGAGTAGCCACAATTCCAGCTCCCATGTAAACTAACGGTCGTAGATGCTCTGCCGTTATTCTCGCCGTCCTCGTTTACATTATTACAATATTTTCTGCATGTCTTTATTTGATAATTTTGTTGCATTTTCTCTATGAAGCAAATTTGGTCAGTATCACTATATATATATATATATATATATATATATATATATATATGAGGCTCCAAGAAGTCCTAAAGACTTTATTCTACTTGTTTTTAAGCCTAAACAAATAATTTGGTGCTACAATTTCACATACGAGTTTGAAATTTGCCATGAGAGAACAAAAATTGGATTTGATGATATATATGGAAAAATGTTTTTCAGTTGGCTTATATGAAAATAATTTTGTAATTTAATATGATTTGAATTTTTTATAAACTAGATAATATTTTGGCCGAGTCGAGAGCTAAGACATGATATTCAAGCCTTCCCGAATTAAGCAATGACCTTATATAGAACCGATATTGAACTTTTTTTAATTTTTAAAAAAAGATTAATTACACAAAACATCCTATAGTTTATCGCGGATAACACTTATACCTCCTCAATTATTTAATCGAACACAAATGTATACATCTCGCCTCATAACTAAAACCACTAAAACCAATCAAATCCAACTGTTAACAACGCAAATGATTGTGTAATTTAAAGTGGAAATTTGAGTGTTTTTTGTAGGGTTTTGATCCATGAAAGTAGCCTAAAGAGGTGGGTGTTTGTGTCGTCAATTACTGGAGTGGGTATTTTTTTTTTGACATAAATTATTTGAGTGGGTATCGGAATAACCTAAGACTGCAATTAACCAAGTAATTAAAAAAATGAAAATGAACGGGTTTACATGAATATTTCCCTTAGTTCTTCCTAAACTTGGATTTTCATTCTAAGAGGATGTTTAATCCTAATTCGGAAATAAAACCTAAACGTTGTCTTCAGTTTCTAGATATCATGCGAGTGAGTTCTAATCAAATCTTCACGTGCACTGGTCATATATCAACCGCATGGAAAAAGAAACAAAGAAGATCATATTGAAATTAAGTAGATATCATATAGGTATTAAATACCTTATAAGTTTATATAATTCATGAAATCTTCTACTTGAATTGTTTTATCATAGAATTGAGATGGATTTTACTTTCAAAAAAGAAGTTATATAGATTGAAATACTATCATTTTTTGGTAGGAAAAGACAAAACTTTATAATCTACGATTTTTTTCTTCTCCAATTAATTAATAAATCTAAAATAAAAAAAGAGTTGAAAATAGCATCGACGTAATTTCCCTTCTGAGCGGTGCATTTTAGCAGCTAAACAGAATATTGCGTCACTGGTGACGTCGTGAGCAGATGATTTCACAGCAGACGCCTCGTCGCTCGCTCGTCTATAAATTGCCAGGCGGTTCTGGATCAGAGGAACAAACTCTCTTTCTCTCTCTCTCTCATCGATCAGTTTCTCTCTCTAGAGCTTCTCTTTCTCTCTCCTCTCAGTTTCTCCCTCATCGCGAGCAAGCGAAGAAGATGACGGCGGCAATGGCGAGTGCAGGGACGAAGGCGATCGGATGGGCGGCGAGGGACAGCTCCGGCGAGCTCTCCCCCTTCACTTTCTCTCGAAGGTATGATCAACAATAATCAGATCGTTCGATCGATCGATCTTGCCGAGATCTCGCCATTGGTTTCTCTTTTTAATTTTCCCGCCATTTTCTTGATTTCATCAAGATCGATCTATAAGACATCAAAAGCCATTTTTCCTTTTCTTTTGGATTTGTTTCTAATTTTGGTCTAAATCACAAGAAATTATCATTTTCCCGCTTATTGTAGAATCTTTTGTGAATTTAATTTATTTAATTATATAATTTGTGTGATGCAATCGATGGTCATGACATCTTTATGAAGAAATCATTTCGGTTTCGTTTTTTCTTTCCCTTCCGATGATTTGTTTATGATCGATTGTTCGTTAGTTATTTATGATTAAGTTCTTACCACAACATTTTCATTAGCTGCGTTCTCTGTTAGCATGCAAGTTATGATTCAGAGGCAATAACTCATCATAGTAATTTACTCTGTTTTATTTTTTAATATAATTGTTTTCTTATTTTTTGGGTTGCAGGAAAAATGGGGACGAGGATGTGACCTTGAAGATACTCTACTGCGGAATATGCCACACCGATCTTCACAGCATCAAGAACGAGTGGCATAATACTGTCTATCCGATCGTCCCAGGGTATATATTTCACTAATTTGAAACACCACGATCCATGAATTTTCAGTATTTTTCAAATAAATATCATAAACTTTGCAAGTTATTGTTACTAGGATGAAATTAGTTACAACAACAACAACAACAACAACAACTGAGCCTTTTATCCCAAGCATAAGGGGTAGGCTACATGAACCAACATGAGAATCACGCCGGGTCCAACACATGAATCCTCTGTCTCCACTCACTTCTATCGAACAATATACTTTCATTGAGTCCTTTGGCAACCATAGGATGAAATTAGTTAAATGTAAACAAATGCCGGATATGGTTAGTTTGATGTTAAATCTTAAATCGCTGAAATTACATGGTCTTTATTTGCAATTTTTCAATTTCATGATTTTTATCCGCATACAAAGTTTATGATATATATTTATTAATGCTGAAAGATCATGATATCTTACATGAAATTTAGTAACCTATTACTCAAGTCCCAAACTATATCACTTGAGGAGAGTTATTTACGCTTGATAATGTTGTTGTGTGATTGCATTGCTGCAAGTAATACCATAAGCGAAGTAAGCTGCAAATAACCACCTCAATTTTCATGTAAAAAGAGAGTTTAGCTTTATACACCTCTTCATCATGTCATGGCTAATAGCTATTATATATAAGTTCATGGTAGTTATCTGCAAAATACTAGAAGTTCATGGTATATGCCTCTTACCTTTTAACTTAAAGCCCAAAAAAGTTCCAAATCCCTTTAAACTTTACAGACATGAAATCGTGGGAGTTGTCACCGAAGTCGGCTGCAACGTGACCAAGTTCAAAACTGGAGACAAGGTCGGAATCGGATGCATGGTCAACTCATGCCGCTCCTGCGAGAGCTGCACCAACCACCTTGAGAACTACTGCCCCAAAATGATATTGACTTACAATTCCCCTGATACCGATGGCACCATGACCTATGGTGGCTACTCGAACACAATTGTAGCCAATGAGCATTTTATAGTTAAGATCCCAGAGAACTTGCCATTGGATAAGTGTGCGCCTTTGCTGTGTGCTGGGATCACGGTGTATAGCCCGATGAAGAACTTTGGGCTCGATGTGCCAGGGAAGCATATTGGGGTTGTCGGGCTCGGTGGGCTTGGGCACGTCGCGGTTAAGTTTGGCAAGGCGTTTGGGATGAAGGTGACAGTGATTAGCTCGTCCCCAAAGAAGCAGAAGGAGGCGGTTGAGCGGTTGGGGGCGGATGCATTTCTAGTTAGCAGCAAACCTGAAGAGATGCAGGTAATATTACAATTAATGTCAATTAATCAAGCTAAATAGTGATTTGTTAACTGCATAGAACCCTCTTGTAGTTTATACCTCGAGTGATGCACTAGGGTAAATACGCCCTCCGGTCAGAGGCCAAATTCTTTTTTTTTTTATAAATGCTCAAATTCTGTTCTAAGCAACACCATAAACATGTTCTAGATTTAAATTAGACAATCGTTGCATTTATAATATGCATCACTTGAGGAGAAACTTATCAAATGATACCAACCCAATTACTGTTTTATTTTTGTAAAACTGAAACTGAATGCTTGCAATTTGGATACTCTGTAGATTAAAAACCATATTATTGTTTATGCTGCAGATAATACATAGCTACGAAAAAGTAGCCTTTCGAGTTAACACTAGCTTTGTGGAGAAGTTTAAACTGTATTTTTCTTGGATTTTATTTGGGTTGCCTTAGAGATGAACAAACTTATGTGAAACCAGTGAAAACAGAGGACAATAACATCATTGTACTCTTCCTCAGAGAAAGCAATTCTACAATGATCTTTTTATACTATTTACGTTGCTGCGCAATTTATATGTGTTTCACTAGCCTATGATTTAAGCGGTAGATGGAGAAAAAAAGTTGGCACTCCGTGTTACGGGTAGGATATATAGAGGATTTAACAGACCCCGTGTTTTTTTTCTTTTGTGTTTTCACATAAATACCATGACTCTGCTACTAAATATTTTTCTTTTCATCAATTCGACTCAATTTGTTATGTTATTAGGCTGCGATGGGCACAATGGATGGCATCATCAACACTGTCTCTGCAGTCCACGCCCTGACGCCACTGATAATGTTGCTGAAGCCCCACGGCAAAATGATTATGGTCGGTGCACCAGAGAAGCCTTTGGACCTCCCGGTCTTTCCTTTGATCATGGGTAATTAGTTACTTGACTAAGTTACACTAAACTAAACTACCATTAACTATTGTTGTTTTTTCGGTTAACTATCTTAAATTTTTTAATTATGGTAGAATTGTAACAGTTAACTGAAAAATTACTATCTAAAAGGTTGGCTGAGTGTAATTTCGCCAATCTGAAATCTTCCATCCTTGTTTTTGATGTGACCTCTGATTAGAGCAAGTTGATTATTTATAACGAAATGCTGTTTATTGATTTTAATTAGCTGGGAGAATTCTCGCGGGGAGTTGCATAGGAGGAATGAAGGGCACACAAGAGATGATTGACTTCGCAGGGAAGCACAACATAACTGCAGACATTGAGCTGATCCCTGGGGATTATGTGAACAAAGCCATGGAGAGGCTGGCCAAGGCTGATGTTAGATACAGGTTCGTGATCGATGTGGCCAACACTTTGAACGCTGCTTAATTCTACGGAGCTGCTGAATATCTTGGAGAGCCAATGTTATAGTGTTTGAGATTTTCTATTACAGTCTCGGTATAGTTTGAGTTTGTCTCTTTGTTGGATGAAGTGCTTTGAATATGGTTTCCCCACCTTATTTTTCTTGCCTTTTTGTAGAAAAGGCCAATTCTGTTGTTGTTGTTCGTTGTTGCATGATAGGGTTTTGTTTGTGAAGAGGAAAGAAATCTAAATGTGCTCGGTTGCATAATATGTTATAATTTTTCTTTCCTTCTCTTCATATAATTAAATAATCGTTGAATTTCAAGTCCAATTTAATTTTATCTTTTAAATTATTAAATTCATGGAATTCCTATGTTGTGTTGCAATTTGGGGTGTAAAATTCACAACCAATGGAGGATTCTTATTGATTCGGCTGTGGAGGATATTGACTTTGTGGAGAAAGATCCCGAAAATTTTTTCTTCAGTATAAGTTCTTGACGGTCTCGAGAGGTGCATGAAAAAGGGCAGTTTAAAACTTAAAATTCGTTTGGCTTGAGAATAGAGTACAATTCATCAAATTCTAATAAATAAAAAATTAATGGGCAATAATTCACCAAGAAAATGAAATTTCTCGATTCCAAACCAACAAAACATTGCTAAAATTCACGAATTATCATGACATAATAACGAACAACGTCAATTTGAAAGTCTTATATGCAAGCTACCATAAAAGCTTAGAAATTGATACATACACAAACAAAAAGCAGGAAAATAAATTGAGGGTAAATTACCATGAAATACCCTGAACCTTTTTTATTACAGGGATTTTACGATTATAATAAAAAACTTTAAGGTAGTTTAGTGAAAGACATCGCCTTATGACCCGAAACCAGCCTCATCTCTGGCGCAGAGCTCGGAAACATCACGTTCAACTTATGCATCAAAACCTCGCTCTTCGTTGGCACCTCATTAAGCAAAAACTGCTGCACTATCGGCTTCTTAAACCATTCAAGCACCGAATCCCCCGGCGCCCTGAGCACCACTTTACTCACCTCAAACGGGGACTCCACCTCACCCAAAACCCTAGCCACCGCCATCTTTAGGGTGGATCCCGTCACCAGCTTTATCCTACGCGGCACCACCCCATAATACAGCATCCTCTTCCTAAACCTATGCAATGTGTGCACCACTGCCACCAACGCGGCCCCCACCGATAAATTTCTGATATCTAAAGACCAAGCAATGTGTTGATCGAAAACTATAGCCTTAGGGAATAGCTTGTTTTCATATGCAACTTTCCAAACACACCTTGCTCGATTCATCTGACCCATTAGCACTAAGTAGTTTAAGAGGACGTTTACGAAGTACCTCGCAGCACTCTCTTCGATATCGTAATCAATCGATTGGAAGAACTCTCTTACGAAGGAGAGCACAGGCTTTTTTCTCTGTTCAGGCCCAGTAAATAGCCCGCACATGAATTCGTGCGCCATGTGCTTTGTTGCACTCATAATGTCCATTATGGCACGCTCGTTCCTCTCGTCTTGGCATCGAACCAAATGGGCGAGGATCGAAGTGTAGAGTATCAGATCAACCTTTGCAGCAGAGCTCACATAGGTTTCTAGAAGCGGGCGAGCAGAATCATATAGCCCTGCTTTCATGCACGACTCGAACAATTGTCTGACAATGAAATTGTTTGTTCGAATCCCCGCCGAGCCCATGAATCTTAGCCATTTCAATGCCAGCCCCGTCGAGCCATCCTTGATATAAATCATCAACACGTCGCTTGCATTCACATCCACCGAAAACCCATTAGCCTTCATCTCAAGCAAAATCTTCGCCGCCAAATCCAGCAACTTCTTATTAGCGAGAACACTCAATAGAGAAGTGTAAATGCTCATCCCGAGCCTAAAACCCGCATTATTCATCGAGTTATAAAGCCTCATCGCACTATCCACATGCCCTGCGGCCGAATGCATCTCGATAAGGCACGAATAAGTGGAAGGCGTCGGCAAGAACCCCGCCTTCTCCATCTCATTGAAAAGACTCGACGCAGTTTCAAGCCTCCCAGACTTGGCATGAGCTTCAACGATCAAAGTGTAAAGCCCGAAATTCGGCCTAAACCCTAAACCCTTCATCTCATCCCACAAGCTTTTCCCCGCATCGAGCTTCCCAGCTTTCACCAAAGATTCGATCATCGAAACGTACATTGCGACATTCGGCTTGTACCCGACTGCCTGCATCTCTCGATAAACCCCGACCGCCGCATCCAATCTCCCGGCTTTTCCCAAACAATCAACAAGTGCCGAATAAATCTGAATCCCCGGCCGGCCGCTTCTCTTCTTCAACTCATCAAACAGCTTGAGGGAGCCGTCGATCCTCCCTGATTTCGCCAATGCCGGGATCATCATCTCGTAAGTGTTGGACTCAAGCTCGCAGCAATCACAGCCTTCGTAAATCTCAAACGCTTTGTAATAAAGTCCTTTCGACAAGAACATGGTGATGAGCGAATCATAGGTTTTTGGATCGAATTTCGTAAAGCTCGCATCTTTGAGCTTCTTGAAGCAGCAGAAGGCGACCTCAAGACTGGACGCCTGCGAGAGGAGCTGTATGGCGAGGTTGGAGGAGACCGGGAACTCATCAGGGTTGGGGACGACGTCGGAGTCGAAGAGGGAGAGGACGGAGTCGAGGTCGGGGTCGGAGGAGAGGCGCCGGAGGAGGAGGGAGAGGAGGTCGTCGGAGAGGGAGAAGGAGGGGTGGCGGCGGGCCCAGCGGAGGACGGCGAGGGAGGCGGGGGGGTCGAGGCGGGGGAGGGCGAGGGAGAGGTGGAGGGGGGAGGGGGTGAAGGGGAGGCGGGAGAGGGCGGAGTCGAGGTCGGGGCCCCAGCGGTGGCGGAGGGCGGTGGAGGCGATGGAGGAGGCCGCGGCGGAGGGGGAGGAGGGGGCGTCGAGGGAGGGGATAGGGGAGCGGGCGGCGACGGCGGTGGAGATGAGGTTGTTGGACTCGTCGAGGTATTGGATCTCTTCAGTCCACTCGCCATTGGGGTTGGGGTTAGGGTTAGGGTTAGGGTTTGGGTTTGAAGGGGGAGAAGAAGAGCAGAGAGGGCGACGAGGGAGGAAGATGAGTTTTAGGGTTTTGGGGGAGAGGAGGAGAGGGCGCTTCAGGCATTGGAGGCTGATCATTTTTTGTGTTTGGGGTCAGTGAGGGAAAGGAGATGGACAATTGACTGCCAGATGGTGTTTTATTATGAAATTTACCCAAATAACTCGCGACACTTTGCCCGCAGGCTTTAAAATCATATACCCTGTAGACAAACTAAGAGCTGTGACCTAGATAGATATAAGACTCAAACACGACACCAACTCATCGTCTCTGTCTCATAGCTAAACTTGGTAGAAATTACAAGGACGCAGATTAAGTATTTTCCAATAACTATTGTACGGATAAAAGGAGGGTTACAGCGTCGTTGTACGGTGCATTCTACAATGAAGCGGACATTGCTACATTGTCGCCGTACGGTGCATCTTATAATGGAGCGTAAGTGTAAAAAAACATCAGAGTCCAATACAAGGATGTCAAGTATGGTCCACAATAGTATGCATCCTATATGGACACTCTAGAGCGCACATGCTCTTATTGTGCTGGGATTTTTTCATCATTTTACAGCATTTTTGTCCATGAGAAGCATCACTTTTTGAATATACCGATGTAAACTACACCCATTGTATAGTAGTATTCTAAAGATGAGCATCACTTTTGGAATAAACCCATCTAAACGGAAAAAGATTGGTTGCTGCGTGCCAAATAATAGCATGAGTGTTTTGTAGCAATCTCAGCCACACATTTTACGTGCAAAACACGTATGATACACTAATACTTAACCTCTGTCTCACACAAATCTCAACTATTCATTTCTAGCTTGGATGAATCTAGATCGTTAGATCTAATAGTATGGATGTTATTATGCCTCTAATAGAGGCCACTCCGGATCCTAAACTACACCAATTGTATCCTACTATTCTAATGATTTTAAGTACATAATTTTGATTGCAACAGATAATTAGACTTTAACTATCAAATATTGGAAGGGATAAGAAACTTCCATGAAATTAATATGCTATATAGGATTTGCTAATTTGTTAAAATATTATTAAACCACCATAATTAATTAAGGTAAATGTTAAAAAAAGAGGGGAAAAACCAACCATTTTCATATCTACCACATCAAAGAAACCACCTTCACCTTTTATAGCCGATACATTTAGCTCTAAAATTAATTATATCATATTAAAAGTAAAAACCCTTTTACTTCTTAATTAAATTGAAACCATTCACACATTCTAATTTATATAATGATATTATTTATATTTTATTTCCACCACATGCACCCCCACATGCCAAAAAAATAAAAAATAAAAAAATCTAATATTGTAAAAATACAATCAGGCTCGGAAAAATGCAGAATCAAATTACTGCATAACCACAGAATTATTTATAAAGAAACAGATACTGTAGATCAACACGCAATGTAGATAAACAGCATCCTGATGAATTGCAACCAGAAATCAATAATCTTTCGAAATCATCTTTAAAATGCCGATAAAAACTCTCGACGCTTTCGCAATTCTATAACACGGAAAATACTTCTTTTGATGAACAATCACCATAATGCAGAAATAGAGTTACAAAACAACTAAACAAAAGTAGCACAAAAATCAAAAGCATACAGATCCTTAACCAGAGGTGTACATGAAACTCTATGATCTTAATAGAGTTACAAAACAACGCGTCAATTTGTTACACTGAAAGATGAGTCCTGCCTTGCAACATCAAGGATAATTAGTTCAGCAAATAAGGAAAATCCCACAGACCCTTAACTAGCAGCATTTTCTTAAATATCTCCAGGAAAAAAGAATAAATACAGTTTGTAAACCCTAACGGCCGTAAATTCAGCTTATCACCAGAAGAATTGACAGGCTTTTCAATGAAATGGTTTCTCCCAGATTGTAAATTTGTTAAAAAAAGAATACTTGGCTCAATATCTCGCCATGACCATTAAAGAAACTCGAATGGCATTCTACCAGCGAGCCTGCTTTCAGATATTCTTCGGTCTATCATCAATGGAGTTCATCTGGAAACAATAGTAAACATCAAACACATCAATTAAAACTATAACCAGAGATCATCTAACAAGGTTAATATATTTTAATTATTAGTATTACTTATTGAGGTAGCAAATTATTCACTGAATGGAAAGCTGACCTGTAACCAAAAAGTCTGGTCGCACAACGGTGATCAATAATTGAATTGGGCAAAAAACCCTGCCGGCGTATGACTCACTTGTTGTTCCAACCATACCCCCACTCGCCTATTAAATAAGCAATAGGGAGAATGAATATCATGGAAAAAAGAATAATAGTAAATTTCTCTAATAATACATTCAGGTTTTCATCCGGAGCTACGTCGAGGACTCTCAAGGCATTTGCAGCACAAAGCTTGTTAGTTTAGTAACACTAGCTAGCAGCAAGAATATAATTAGATACTTAGAATATAAGCTAAATTGCCTGAAAATTCTCACTTTTGCTTACATACAATACCACCTTTTCTCACAAGAAATGCACACTGCCCTCCCATGTCACTAATATTTTCCATGTCAGCATCTATTTATGCTGAAACAACAAATAATTTTCTGCCATTTTTCACTCCTGTCAATTTTCACCAACATCGCATATTAAAGCAAGCTGCATACCTCTACTAGGGTAGAGCAGCAGAATTTTAAGAATCCTACTTTAGTTGAAACGAGAACCACAACTACAATAAGCTTCTTCTATTCTCTTCTGTTTCCTTCCCTTTATTCCCCAACTGTTTTACTTGATCAGCCATCCTAATTTACCCGCTGATCCCGTGAAAACCGCTGGATGAAACCTCCTAAAGTCTGAAATAGTACTAACCCGAGCTTGTGTAGTCGGTACGAGGGCGCCCTAGGGGGCGGCGGGAACAACCTTAGATCTCTCCAGAGCGGTAATTGTGGTCTTCTGTACCGCCCTCAATCTTCCGGTCAGAAGATCGGTCTTTCTTTCTTGAGCCTGGACCAGGGTCGTCAGTGTGCTGAGGATCTTTTCGGTATGATCGTGGGAACCGGCACCTGAGAAGTTACCTGAGGAATCCATTTTTCTGAAAAAGATCAAAAGAACTTAGATTCAAACAAGGGCTACACAATGATTCAACGAGGATAAGAAAATGAACAGAAATGTAGTAAAGCGCACGTCAAGGGTGCAACTCAATCTAGGGATCTCTCGACGGAATTGTAATTTCATCCAAAACCTTGACTCTGATACCAACAAAACCATATCACGCCTCGCTTCCCAAAATACGGAAAATGACGGGTGACTAGGCCAGCCATGCTTCTTCGGTCAAGAAATAATCCCGCCGTAGTCACACTTTGGCTTCTAGCATTTCATGTAGTCAGTAAATAGTACTAGAGTAAAGGAAAATCACAGTTCATAACTTTATTACATTGCAATAAAAGAGTTCGAAATACATTTATTTTGCAGAACAAATACTAACCAACGAAATACGAAGTGCTTAAAGCAAAAGATATGGCGCTGATGTTGCAGTCTAAACCTCCACGATCTCGAATGGCAGGTCCTGCTCCTGGGCTGGGTCCACTTCGTCCTCTGAGCGTGCACACTCAGGTCGTCAGAACGACACATATAGCAATATATATATATATATATATATATATATATATATATATGATGGGTACAATGCGATTATACATGAAAGGTGCAATAGAATACAGAGCATGCAAATAATGAACATCATTCGAATATGAACAGTGCAATATAAGTATCAAGTCAGTAAGCTAGGCAATGCGTATGTCACTACTTATCAATCACCAAGTCAATGAAATCAATTGGTGGAAAAGATGCTTGTGTTTAACAAGGGTCTCGTGCATGCCTGAGACTACGGTCCACTGTTGCCCGGGACATAACCCTGCAGCCATGCCGCTAGGCCCACGACCTAATGTATGTATGTATGTGTGTGTATCACTAATAGCGAATGATCATCCTCTAAATCGATGTACCTCGCTAAATACGAGTTCAATTCCATCTTGATTTTCACATTCCCCGGATTATAGTATGAATTCAGGTGTTAGATAGGTTGTGAACAAATACGTATCGCTTTCACTTTCAATCACATTTTTACTAATCAATGTCACTTTCATATTTAGCACAACCCAATCACCGACACTTATATATCGACAATGCAAAACAATCGCTAGGTCTCAATATAAACAATCAATATGCAGCAGGTATAAAGCAAGCACACAAATAGACAAAAATGCACTGAACAAACATTCACTATATTTTGACAGCCAACGCCATATAACTTGCACAATTTACCATAAAACACACGTATAAAATCAACCAAAATAATATAAAAGGCGTACGAAGTACACTTGTATCATGACCCAAATGTGGCACGTGACCGACACTTAAATCACGTGACATCTAAAAACGTCGACGCGGTTCAAGTAAGCCGAAACCCGGAATCTAAACCTTTTTTTCTTTTTGAAAACACTGGAGGTGATGTTTGAAATAGTCATCAGATGGAATCATTTTAAAATAACCATTTGAGTTTAATTAAGTATATTTGAAAAGCATCTGTGACGTTTTAAAATTCGACAGCACCTCCTTTATAAATTTTACATAAAACCCGATGCATACATAATAAAATCAATAGCATATCAATAGCATTCCCACGGGAGCTAGCTTCCACGACCAAATGGCGGAGCAACCAAACAAACAATATACAACGCCCAATAGCGAAGGAAAGACGAGAAACGACATCAATAATAAGAAAAGTCGACTCCAAAAGTGCGATAACCACAACACAAAAACTCTAAGTCTCGCTTCTAAGTCCACAATATACCATTTCTAAGTTGATAGAATTTCACTAGATACAAAAATATATGAATAAACGAGTGTGAGTACGATACAACGGTAACTCACTTACCAAAGCAATCACTGAGAGGAATGTGTGTCCAAACCGCTGATAATCCAAACGGTAAAACCTGTAAGAAACTGTGGCACAACGGGGATGAGTTGCCAACTCAGTGAATAAAAATACATCGCAATGTAGAAATCGAAATGCACAACGATACCTAGGTCATAAATATAATACTATCATAACCTGCATTGATATAATATATGATATGCGGATGTATCATAAATGCAACTGTATCTATCACATGAACCCAAAAGGGAAAGCAAATGACCTATATTTAGATATAATCTCATAAGTAGCCGAAAATATATATATACAACCTCTTCTTTAAAATAGTCGCGTAATACATATGTCACGGTATAAAAATAGACGTGACAATATGAAATATAATAGGCATCTTATTTAAAATATACGTCATGCTGTTTTTGTGAAGAATGTTAAGAGATTTACAATTTAAAGATCCTAGTGTCATATCAGACATGTCAAAATAATGAGACTATAGCTCGTTTTTTAATTCCTTTTTATGTATGCGAATGCCCGTAAAAATATATGCAGGTACTGTCCCCCGGATCAGTCCTGATCGGCTACAATCACTCATAACGTAACCGTATACCTCATATGATAGCAATATATCAACACCTGGATGTCCAGTATCGACACCCGAAATCAGAAATCCCTCGTGTCCATCACCGACATGCAAATCCTCAAATCTCTCGTGTCCATCACAAACATGCAAATGCAGATATCGTCGACACCATCTCAACAGATGATCGCCGCCCAATATCCCTGGCCCCGGTCGGTATCCCCTGGATATCTGTCGTGCCCAAATCAAACCCCGGTCAGTATCCTCTAGATATCTGTCGTGCTCATCTCTGTCTCCGGTATCGAGTATCCTCGCTAGCCCGCCTCAACTGCGGCTTTCCTGCCCCTCGGTCTCGACCGGGTCCACCATATATCCGTCTGTATACTCCCCCACTCAGCTCCGATAAGTAGCAAGTCCGAAACCGTATATCCCCCACTCGGTTCGGAATAAAACAATCAGAAAACATTAAGCTCATGGTGGACGTCAACCCATTATATCCAGAAATATCAAGTAAATAATAAGAATAATTGCATAGATCATTCTGATGATATATTATATATATGCATATATAACAGCGTCCCATACCACTGATATATATTATCAAAAGTAAAATATCCAGAAAACTCATAAGAATCGAATATGAACATCTATAGTACCGGTATTTGTAAAACACAACAGGTAATAAAGGAAAAGTACATAAATAAGTCATACAAGCAACAAACATATCAATTCTACCGTGTCATGACAATACTAATGATGTGTAGTGTTGCATACGCGTTTGTGCTCGTACATCATGACAATCATTAGTATTTATGCAAGTGTTCTAAAAGTGTAATAGCATACTCATATCAATAACTACATACGCATTACATAGTATAACGGTCCTACAGTGACATGACAGTACCAATGAGCTGTAGTGTAATATGTGGGTACGTGCTCGTGCAACATAATACTTATTAGTAGTTGTGCAGTGTTCTATCAGAGTGTTCGTATCACGGAAACGTATAACATCGATAACTATAACGCGAACATGTAAAGTAAATATAAGCATAACTATTAATTGTAACTACTTGATATGAGCTATACCATTATCTTTGGAAATGGAACGAAACGTTGTTTTTGAATTAAGAAATGCTGCCTTGGTTTGAAAATGGGTATTTGTTTTGGAAATTGGCATCGCATCTTTGTCACTTATCAATAAAAAGGGAAACGAATCGTTAGTTTTTAAAAAAGTATAACTCACTCAAGTATTAAGTTCTAACACGAAATAAAATATTCCTTTACGCGTCTAAAGAAAACTTGGTCGTTATTCGGCATACTAATCTCGTCATTACAAGTACGGTATGATTCCTCGTACCGTATTCATATTATCATAATACTCCAAATCACCTCAAGTGTGGCATAACCCTTCATGCAATTTCACCAAACCATGAATCGAACTATATGCACATGAATATATACTAAATGCAACATAACTTCAATATCATTACTTTGAACTACTAAAACTTACTATATATCATACTATCCTATTTATAGGGTTGGGGGGTGCTATACGCTATCCACCCGACTTCCCCCGTAGATGTAAATTTACTCATCAACTTGTCAAGCTCGTCGAATTCACGATTGCTATGTCCGCCAACTCCGTCTCGAAAATCTTCACGATCGTACCTATAATCGTAATTATGAAATATTGGCGTAAATATCATATCGTAATCAAAACAATGAGCTAAGTATCTATAGGTTAGAACCTATAGCTTAATTACTCCAGAAACGAACAAATGCCACTGAAATCAACGTACAAACGTCGATATTTCAGTCGCAGTACAGAAATACGAAAAACCATATCGAAATATCGGAAATTTGATAAACCCTTACTAAAACATTCCCAGATTTCACTATATGAATATTGGAACAATTCAAACAATACTATAGATCATAAAATACCCAAACAAAGCTGCAGAAGAAAAACCAACACCAAATAGCCTAGAGGGCCCGGCGGCGCCGGAAAATTAATGAATGTCGCCGGGTCAAGTGTGGAGTTTGGGGCTCGGGATTTAGGTGAAATCTCCTAGTGATCTTATTATACTTATGGTATTGTTAGTTTTTCTGGTGATTACACTTAATAGTTTCAGATTCAATTTCAGTATATTAAATATCACAAAACAAACTGTTTTCTTGTACTGCACATGAAAATAGATATTGAACAATACTGAACATACAAGGAGGGAAGGAATTATACCTATGGAGATTGTGTACAAGGGAACACCAGCTCATGAAATGCTTATGGAAGTATCTAGGGATTGTAGTAGCTTCTAGGTTGATGGTGTGCACAAGTTGAAGAGATTAAGGTTTTCTTCATTAGGATTGAGGAACATTAGTTTGGAGCTGAAGAATTTGTTGTGTTAAGTTGAGACAACTAAGGGATTTCTATGTGTTATGTTATGTAGAAAGAGCATGAGGTGGAGGGTTGTAAAGCGGATGTGTCCATTGAGAAGAAGGAGGTGTAAAATGTGAAGGAGATATAGGATTTTGAGCATGGATGAGGTGTGTTGAGGGTGAGGGTTGAGCATAGGTTATAATATAACCATACAACAAACAACAACTGAGCCTTTTATCCCAAGCATAAGGGGTAGGCTACATGAACCAACATGAGAATCACGCCGGGTCCAACACATGAATCCTCTGTCTCCACTCACTTCTATCGAACAATATACTTTCATTGAGTCCTTTGGCAACCATATCGTTTCGTATCACCTCCATCCATGTTTTCTTCGGTCTCCCTTTTGCCCTTTTGCCATTACCCATATCGAGAGTATCTATTCGTCGAACCGGTGCTTCCATAATATAACCATACACAATTAAAAACCTTTTCCTTTAAATAAAAATCCTTTTATGTAAAAATCCAAATTCATATGTAAAAAAGAAATGAAATACTTATCTTAACACTTAAATACCATTATCTTATAATAACATCTCATGTCATGTTTAGAACAATTAAAATATCATATTTATGATATCACATCTTTTCTTCATATTTACCAAAATAATTACATTTTTACGAATATAATTCCGATACCAAAAATTGCATGCGATATCACTTTTATAAACTCATTATTTTTATATTTAAAATTAATATTTATAATTTTCCAAAATGTTACAACTTGATTATCTAAGCAATAAAATTAATCTCATGTCAAACGGAACTCAGGTTAGGGACTTATCATCATTTTAAATTTGCGATAGATTGCTGGAATTCCAGTTTCAAAACTGGAAGTTCAACTTCGCGTGCAGTTTACTAAGGATCCTGTTCAGTTTCTGGTGTCGCCCTAATTGAATAAAATCTAGTTCTATCTATTAGGTTTCCAATGCATTAAACGGATTATCGATAGCCTTCCTGTACTAGAAGTTACATCCTGTTTAATGTGACGGTGTAAGAAATGTCACTGCAGAAACTGCATAACACATCGACATTCTAAAATACAAACTAAATATCAAACGACTGTGAAACTGCACGGGACCAGATTCATGTGTTAGCTAACTAAATTATCTACGCGACTATATGGGGCTCCGCGCATTTTCAGTTTTAAGTAGGGACGTGCAGGTATTCAAATTCAGGTATCCTCGTGAAATGTTGTCTCGGACTGCAGTCCAGTGCCGCATTCGCAGCCAAATATCGTTACAGTAATATATAAATGTCGAGAAATAAACTATGAATGGTTCTAGATTATCGAGTCGGCTTTGATATGATCCGTAGAACATTACATTCCAAATTGTATTGAATTTACAATGATTTTAACAAGGTAACATACGCGGTAAAATTCAGATTTAATGTCGCCTTAAGGAGGAGACTTTACGTGATTATAAACATGCTATTTGCATCCAGATTTCAACACGTTATTCGTAATCGATAAAGGGCTCTAACTATCGCAGGTTCCGTCATAACAAAATAAGTTTTGGTTTATAGTTCATATCAAATAGTAGGGTAGCGTTTGGTAATGGGTTTAGAGTTAGGATTAATAATTAAATAAAATAAAATAAAAAATCTAGGAAAATCTGAAGAAAATACGGAAAAATATATACGAGAACCGGGGATTTACAGGGAGTGTTGAGATGTGTGGATTAAAAGTCTCGCATTGGAATAACTATGAGAGATGGTATCAAAAGCCTGTGTACCTCTCATAGTTTTTCCAATGTAGAACTATTTTAATCCACACATCTCAACAATTCTCATATGCAAAACATGTACACTACAAATATCTAGTGGCCGAAAATGTCTTTCTATCAAAAAACGCTTATTTTGCACCCACAAGATTGAAGGAAAAGAAGTAGGGAAAATCATATGAAATTTGGTATATTTATGTTATGCTTTAGACCATGATGATCAAGATGGATGGACCCCATTTTTCCAAAAAAAAGATGTAGAGTTCACTTTTTAACAACCACATGCATCCTATGGCCTTTGTACTCCATTATTCTCAAATATCATAGCACCATACGAACAAAATTTGAAGATAGAACATAAAGAAACTATATTTACTGGGGAGTTTAGAGGATAAATCTTACATGGGTGGCATTGCACCATAAGCTGGAAGGGGGGAGGGTGGGGGGGGGGGCAAACCTAGAGGTCTAGGTACCATACCACCAACAAATCCAGGGGACGGTACTTCCATTTTTGCCAGCTTTGCTGATGGATCTTCTTCGGCAAAATGATTTAACCACAAAAGGTCAGATTAACCTTGCAGTAACATGTATAAGATGTATGCTCTATTTGGCAGTCCTTCTTGCTATCACATTGTAGTATCCATCAAAAAATATGTTAAAATGCTCCTGAAGATGGCATTCTACAAGCGTTGCTTCAAATTTATCAACCATCTAGGATGCCGGTAGGGCAACCACATACAAACTTATGAAGGAAATTCTTTTCACTTCCTTTTCAGGTGATTTGCCTCTAGTTGTTCCCGAATTATCATCTATATGAAAGTCATAAAAATAAAAAGACTCGCTTTCATTTCCTGTGATTGGTAGAAGAGATTTTTCTTCAATTTTTACTTGTATTGCTAAAACAGTTGAGCAGCTAATAATCGTTGTAACACTATCTGGATTCTTTAACATATTGAATCGTGGTGTTGCAGAGAATAGTTCTAGCATCTTAGGATTAAAAAACAAAATTACAACTGTAAAGAAGCATTGAAGTGCATAAAAGCAAGAGTAAACCGTTAACACCAAGTAACGATTTTGCTTGATGAATAAACTGCAATGCAGGGTTCTCTCTTAAGTTAGACCTATATCTCACTTTCCTGGACAACCCGATCAGAGTCATCCGACAACAATTTAATTCTTTCATTATGTGAAAATAACATCCCCCGTGTTTAGAAGCAAGATTTGAAATCTTGAAATCAGGTCATTTTTTGGATCGGGGTGGGCAATCTTGGGGATATCACCGTCTCGGATCAAAATATCAGAATTATTTTTTCATTTGACTATAATGAATATGAATTTCTAAATAGTAGTGCAAATATTAATTGAATAGTAAAATAACTACAAACAGTTATACATATTTTCAGGTGATGATGGCTAGAGTGGGCTTTTAAATACATTTTAATACTAATTATAAGAATTTTTTTGACAAATTTTTAGTAATTAACAATGTCTTAAGTAGTTTTTATTAAATAAATGGTAACTAAATGTTCAATATTAATATAAGTAGTAAAACTAACTAGGGTTATTCTTTTTATTTTGAAAAAAAATGCACAAAAATAATCATCGTTGTCACTACAATTTTGCCTTGTTCCAAAAAATGTACGGTAAATTATTAAGCTAGTTCATAATTTACTCAGATTATGAGATCGATTAGAAGGTAAACAAAAAATAATTTGATTTGACATGCTAAGTAAAAAAGGCTTGATCAATTTACAAAACCATCTTGGAGTCATCATAGTCTCCGTTCTCAAACATTCATTTTTGGGATTTGAATAGACAACTCAGATCGGGATTGGCCAAGGATTAAAACCATGGTCAAAAGTCGATAAACATATAGTGTATTGGTGTTCATACATGGATGGAGCCTATCCTAGAGAATCAATTTATAGCTTCCTTGGGATAGAGACTCACAATTCCAACAACATTTGTCTACTTAGTTTATTGCATGGTTAGAAAGCTTTCTATATATCATTAAAAGAATCACAAACAAGAAAAAGCATTAACAAAACAGACATAAGAGTGTAAATAGGCCTAATTTGCAACCTTAAAGTGCAAACGAAATCTTGCTACTTTAGGAGATGCTTTCCATCGAATCTACCTGGCAATATAACCTATGCACCACATTGAATACATATATCGTTAAAAATCGTCTCAAACTTTACTAATCTTGATTGACAGTTTTTGATGATGTTGACCATTTAAGAGGGGGAAGAAATTTTCTGTTTTTTCAATTTTTTTAAGGAAAAAAAGAGAGACGCCTCTTTAATTCTAGCTATAATTGTAAAGATATTCTCCTAAATTATTCCAACATTCTCTTTATGCAGCTTTTGCTCTACATTTCTTCTTTCAAATTCCTTGCATGCATCACACAACTGAATAAGCAATTTCACTATTCTGCAGTATGTTAAAAGCCATCTTTGGCTCAGTTGGTTTCAATATGTGGTTTGCTTTCAGCAATCAAAATACAACATAATGTAAGTATTTGGATTTCAGGATTTAAAATTTGTAATTTTGTATATATTTCTTTTCTTTTCCTCATTCAAATGAACTGGTGAAGCTCAACTGATTGTTTTGCCAGAAAAGGATAGACAAGTTTCTTCTTCCTCTTATTTTTTTCATCTCCTCTTCTCAGCCACTCAGTGCCAGTTAATCACCAAAAAATATTATCGTAAATGGTTCAACATGAGAAGGCATATGTGGACCAAAAAGGAGATCTTTATATATAAATCTTTATCAACTTACTAAAGAGAACCAATTCTTAAATAAACAAACAGGGCATATCATGTTCTCAACTAGCATGTCAGGACCCAGATATTTACTTATAAGAGGACCAACTGCAAAGAGCAGGTATGAAAAACCAGTTTAGCAAAGCAAACATACAGTTACCGATTTGATTTAAAAAGCCTAGCATTAAATATTGTTAGGCTGTGAGAGCAAACATCAAAGCAATTTTATCTGATATTTCCCATGGATGTCAATCCCTGAGCCAATACTATGGAACCATTTAATTAATAAAAATGCATCATGCCTACCTTCTCCATAATGTGCAGCTAACAACTCAGGAGGTATTCCTTGCATTCCAAATATTTCAATTTCCGTTGATTCTCTGTCAATCTTGGCATTAGGAACCCTGTAAAGAAAAATAAGGAGAAACAAATAGTATAAGGAGATAGAATAATTAAATTAAAAACAGTTAGATCAACTTAATGGATAATTGCAAGCTATCACCTGTAGGACAGGGCTTACATGAACATAATCATTTTTGCAATGGAGACAATACCAAAATTTGAAAAACATACAGTTAAACTATAAACATATAAGTAGCAAGACAAGTTGGAAAGATGATGCATACCAAAGTAATTACAAGATGGTCACTAACCATCTGTTTCTGCTAATAACCAAAATCGTAGCATAACTTTGGCCACTTCATGTTCTAATCGATGAGTCTTATAATGAAACGTCGTATATCTTAAGCATAACTTTGGCCCAAAGTTTCATTTATTTCCAAAAATCATGACGAAATAAATTCAGGTACTAAAGCCAACAAAAAACAAAATGGAAAAAAGGACTGTAGACGAACATCAAAACTATATGTATAATACCAATCAGTAGATGGGCTAGCTGAATTCAATCCAAGCTCCGAAGCTCACATTACATTTCAAAAGATCATTGAGAACTCATTCAGCAATTAAACCTTTCAAAACCTCTAACAATAACTCAACCACCGTTAAAAGCCGAAACTTCACTTTCTGAAGTTTCATAACAACTGGTACATCACATATTTCCATGCATCAATAAGTACCTACCATAACGATCGAAGTCATCCCGAATTAAACACCTAGAGCATACTGTCATTCTCAATTTAAATACACTAGTTACTAAGATAATCTATCTTATATTACTTACTGAGGCGACAACATATAATAATTCCTTTCAGATTTCTAGCGATTCTTCTCTCCTATCAATCAAAAACAAATCTTTGATCAAAACAACATAGTATATCAATGAAATCAATTACGATCCTGCAGCAAAATTAGGGTTTGCAGAGAGAAGGAATCGATTAGAGAAATTACTCACTTGGTGACGGAAGGACGTGGATGGCCATGCCGCTGGCGGTGGAGAGCTTCTTGGGGCATACGTGGCACTTGAATTGCTTCGCCTTCTGGTGCTGCACCAGGATCTTCTCGTCGTCGAACTCGCGATCGCAGTAGTACCACACCTTCGACGGCCTCTTTTTCTTCTTCCCCATTGCGATCTGCCTCCTTGGAAGGCAATTAGGGCTAGGGTTAGGGTTTTGTCGTCTCTAAATTGGGGTCAGGGCTAGGGTTTTTCTGATTTGGGATTCGATTTGTTTATTTTGGGGAAGAGAGACAGAGAGGACAATTTTTGAGAATTGTCACGACTTTAAAAAGAATCGATTTAACATGTTTTCTAGACCACCTAGGAATTTAACAGTTTTGGGTCATATCAAGATCATCTAGACACACTTTATAAATACAGATTCAACTCCAAGAACTTAAATGAATCCACACTTATAAAATGCGGAATCAACTTTAGTCCGAAAGCTCAAGTGCGGATTGAACGGCGCAGTCACGGATAGCAAAAGTTGACCCCACGCCTTATAACTCCTCCACTCTCTCTCTCCTCATATCAAAACACTCACATTGCTCTCTCTCTCTCCCCCCCATGCGATCTCTATATCTCGGCTTCCCCTCTCTTCGGGATCTGCGCTATGCTCGAAGCTTCTGAAGGGGGAAAATTTGTCAGTCGTCTCTAAGGGGAAAAGGGCGGCGGCGGCGGCGGGTAAGTTCGATCTTGGCCTCTTCATTTCTTGAATTATATCAAGAAATTATTGTTAATTTTTGTTGGGGAAAAAGGCTAGGGTTTTGAAAGGATCTTTGTTGACTTTCTTGGGGCATTTGGATTTTTGTAAGTTTGAACGCAGCAAGTTGAATAATTTCGGTCGTTTTCACTTTACACCGTTTCAGATCTGAGCTCGCATTGCGCGTGGACTGCTTGTGAAAGGCTCCATTTTCATCAGCCCAAAGCTTTCAGGGATCCGTGAGAAGTGAGTGTCAATTTGCGCGTGGACTGCCTTAAAGTTTTTTTTTATCACAGTAAACTTTCTTAAACTATCTGGACGTCTGAATCAGCCCAAAGTTTTAGAGTAAATTCGACAGTCATTTAGTCAGTAGCGTTGGCTGAATTTTTGGTCGATGAACAATTGTGGTGGCTGCACTAATATGGGGTATAAATGCTATTCAGCAATAACTACAGGGGGTTTTGTGCAATTAATATCGTTCATAAAAATGTAATGTTCCCAACGCATGGAGGAGGTACGCTATCATTATCTGCATAAAAGGAATTTTATGCTGATATTATATTGGCGAGGAAATTGTCGGTTTTAGAGTAACTTCGACAATCATTCAGTTGGTAGCGTTGGCTGATTTTTTTGGTTGATGAACAATTGCGGTGGCTGCACTAATATGGGGTATAAATGGTTTTCAGCAATAACTATATGGGGTTCAGCATGTTTTCTAAACTATTTAGGGATTTATCAATTTTGGGTTAAATCAAGACTATCTAAGCGTCAAGCAGGCGAGCGGTTGGAAAATTGGGCTGGTCTGAATCCGCACTTTACAAGTGCGGATTCAAGTCTAGTACCCGAGCTCAGCTTAAATGAAACACACTTTCAAAGTGCGGATTCAACTTGAGCTCTCTGGTGTCAAGTTGAATCCACACTTTCAATCCCATGTGTGTTTTAGTCTTAGGTGGACTTAATGTGACCCAAAGTTGCTAAATCTCTAAATAGTTTAGAAAACATGCTAAATCCCTAATTAGTTTTAAAAATGTGACAATTCCGATAGAGATCTGGTGTTCTTATATATCAACTTACTTGCAAACACACACACAGCAAACACAACGAATCAGAAATCACGATGTCTATGTATATATGTGGGTACCACGTTAGTATGTCGACAAGTCAATTCTTTTTCTGGTCGGGTTGAAATGGTTTGCAATCCAACCCGAATCCAATTAGCGAAGCTCCTAATATTTTCATCTTCTTCGCATCGCTTCGCTTCCTCAACTCCACCGGCGACTCCTCAATGGAGGCGATCTTTGGCTGTAATTTCTCTTTTCTAAATTTCTTTTATTTTACTTTAAATCTTTGCTGCTTTGTACACTAAAAAGATCAAAACCCGCAATAAATTTGGAAACCCTAATTACAATAGCTTCTTTTTTTGTTGTGTGAAGACCTAATTTTTTTGATTTTGCTCTTTTATAACATAGTGATGTAGCGCATCTTAATGTGTACATCACGTACGAGTGCGACGGGCCCGAGATCCAGCAGCTGGAAGGCAAATTAGGGATTTTTTTCCAATCAATTAGGATTTATCTATATTTGGATAGATCATAATTGATTGGATAGATCATAATTAGATTTTTCAATCAATTAGGATTTATCTATATTTCCATATCATAATTGATTAGTTTGATTTACTTTTATTAGGTTAGATTTGTTTTTGAATCTTTTTCTTACTAGATTAGGATTGTGTTTTTTTAAGTTATCTCGTAACCTTTAAACCGACTTGCTTCTCAAAGAAGATATTTAACTAATAAATAAAGCATGTGGCCTCTTGGAAAGGTTATCTTTGAAAATAATAAAAATTTGAGTCTCTATTTCCCGTGGATTCAACCAAACTTTACGGTTCGTCGTCTTGCCCTTAGCAGCGGCGCGTCCAATTATCCTTGCGGAACTTAACAGTTCTCCGCATCCCAATACGTGGTTTGGTACTCTTTGGATCCCGTGCCGCGTCACATAGATTGAGAAATAATGCTTCAATTTTAAGTAAGCTTTTTATATATTTCATCTGTTAGCTCTTTTCTCACTTACAGTGCCTTTTATTTTTGTAGGAAACAACCTTGAAGCAAAGCTTAGTTTTGAAGGAAGTAGCCTTGTACTATATTACGGGAGATTCAGAGAAGCAATGACGGGGGTGATACAAAAGTTCTTTTTGACATCCATGGCGATGTGGACTGCTCCCGTCGCGATAATATATGGATTCAATCATCAAATTTTCCCTGGTAATTTTTTTCCTTTTACCCCACTAAAGCATGCTTATGTCTTGGCATTTTGATGAAGGTCCATATTCTATCGTTGAGCGCATAATCATTTGTAAGCTATGAAGTTAGATTTCACAGAAAATGCCAATAAATTTTTGCTAACAGATGCTAGACCTCTCTAATCAATACCAAATTACGAAATGGGAAACTATGGACAAGAGAAGGGGTCGCAATAATTCTAAATGACCAGGTGGCATCCTCCACATTTTAGTAGACCAGGAAAAAGAGTCTAGAAGAAGGGAAAGACGATAAATTTGCTGTAGGAAATTATGTTGAAATCTAATGCACGTATTATACTAAAGAGTGAAACAATGCACATTCCGACATTTTATTGTTGAGTTTTATTGCTATTGATATGATACTTTCTTACCTATTACTATTACTACCCATGGTCATTTCCATGCTGATATTATTATCAACTTTCAATCTGTCCAGTTTTGTAATGTCTAGCTAGATGTATGGATTTTGATTATGAAATAGCTGGATACTATATACCATGTACCAAATTAAGAAGTCTGTTTGATTCATACAAGTGAGGACATCCGACTATATGATGTTTAACTGTTGTTGGCTTTGTAATGTTGTGTTTATACTTATGGAGTTTGACATGCATAAATCTCCATTTATTGCTGTCTGTGTATGCAAGAATATATGAACTATGTTTAAGCGTATAAATCTGTGTTTCCACGCCGCCTAAGGGTAAAGTGTTGGATTCATCTGGAGCTTATGAAGCAAGTCTAGCATAACAACCCTTTAACAGCAAATATTGCATGAAAAATGACTCATCATCATCTAACGAAGCCTTTTACCATTAAAAGAAATGTGATGACTATGAAGCAACTAGAAATTTGGATCAAGTTTGTCCAGGAAGTTTTCAACCTGAAGTCATCCTCCTGAGTTCATTGTAGTAAAGTAGAGCATTATAGAGAAAGTTGTATTTGGTTAGCATTGCATTAGGATTTTGGTAATTGTCTCTTATGCATCGACAGTTAAGTACACTGTTACGTTTAGATTATCCTAAAAGAACAAGATTTAGAGCTTGAATTTTATGACAATTCTCACTGAACTCTGATTTTATGAAACATGCAAGTCCTTAGGTGTGCTACATGTATCAGAATCTGACCTGTATTTGTTTCGGCATCCAGATAAGCACATCACTTTTTAATTATTGTATGTAATGCAAAATAGTTTTTGTTTTGTTTTTTTTTTTTAAATTTCAGATAGCATAGGAAGCTAAACTAGCTATTTCTTATTCTTGATGCCATGAAAGAGAGGAGCTTGCTTTATAAAAAAAAGTAAATCATTAGATGGATATTGTATCTACCAAGTTGCATTTCAAGTTAGGGTTCTTAGCAATACTTTCTTTCAAGGACTAAAATACACATGGGATTTTGATTCATGTGGTTTGTATCCTAAGAAGAATAATCTAAAAATGGAACTTAGCAATGGGAAATTGGACTTATTGGTACAGTCCTCCCAGAAGCTGACATGTGAATCCTCATATGCGTGCCGCAAAAACCGCAACATACAAAATGAAAATATATGGGGGTTGTATGGTGGTTTGCGGATGATTTTATCAGACCTTTTTAAGACTGATGATTATTTGTAAAACTGAAAAGTCTATTTCCTTTGAATTGGGGCATCTTTAAACTGTATTGAGTTCACATTTTATATACAACTAAACAAGCAAAACTATTTTTTGTGTATTTTACAATGGCTGCTAATTATGTATTCTTAAGTATAATATCACCTAGTATGCTAGTACCTGCCCCTTCTTTTCTTGCTATGTTATGGTATAGAAATGAATTATTTGAAACATAGGATCCGTCTAGCTTCCTGGAACATAGGTTCCCTTACGGGTAGACTAACAGAATTAGTGGAGGTGATGATTAGGAGAAGAGTTGGTATTATGTGTTTGCAAGAAACTAAGTGGGTAGATGAAAAGAGTAGAGTCATAGAGCCTTGGGGTTATAAGCTTTGGTATACGGGTAGAGATAAAAATCGTAATGGGGTAGGTATAATCATAGATAGACGGTTGCTTGAGGATGTAGTTGAGATTAGGAGAAAAGGTGATAGAATTTTACTGGTTAAGCTTATTCTAGGTGGAGAGATCTTTAATGTTATTAGTGCTTATGCACCACAGATAGGTTTTGATGACGCTAGTAAGCGTCTATTCTGGGAGGATTTAGACGAGGTGGTGCAAAGTATACCTAGTGGAGAGAAGTTATTTATTGGTGGTGATCTTAATGGACATGTAGGTACTAGTCGTAGTGGGTTTGATACTATCCATGAAGGTTTTGGTTTCGGACAAAGGAATGAAGTAGGTGACTCGATTCTAGATTTCGCTTTATCTTATGACTTGATCTTAGCAAACACCTGGTTTAGGAAAAGAGAGTCCCATCTTATCACTTTTAGGAGCGGATCAAATGCTAGTCAAATAGACTTTTTTCTGACGAGAAGAATAGATAGAGCTTGTTGTATCGACTGTAAGGTAGTGCCAGGTGAGAGTGTAACTACTCAACATAGACTTTTAGTTCTAGATTTTCGATTTAGAAGAGAACTTAGGAAGATTAGACGTAAGGTAGAGCCTAAAATTAAATGGTGGCGATTGAAAGAAGGTAATCAAAAGGCTTTTATAGATCGTGTCGTACAAGAAGCGGATTGGCAGTCGGAAGATGATCCAGACAAAACATGGAACAAAATGGCTAGTTGTATCAAGAAAGTAGCTAGAGATCTACTTGGTGAGTCGAGAGGTGGTGCTCCACCATCTAAGGACATATCATGGTGGAATGAAGATGTAAAGGCTGCTATTAAAATTAAAATGGATTCTTATAAAGATTTGAAGAAAAGTAGAGATGTGGATAGATTTGAGAAGTACAAAATGGCTAAAAAGGAAGTTAAGAAAGCTGTTCGGGAAGCTAAATCTAAGGTCTACAAGGAGGTGTACGAGAAATTAGACACTAAAGAGGCTGCAAATGATATATACCGGATTGCTCGAATGCGGGAAAGGAAGACTAGAGACTTGTGTGCGGTGAAGTGTGTCAAAAATGAAAATCAGAAGGTTTTAGTTCAAGATGAGGATATCAAGGAAAGATGGAGAGATTATTTTGACAAATTGTTCAATGAGAGCTTTACTAAGAATTTGGATGGACTTGTCATTCAATCTCAAGATATAAATCGTGATTTCATGCGTAAAATAAGACTTACTGAGGTTAAGGAAGCTTTGAACAGAATGGGTTTAAGAAAAACGGTTGGTCCTGACGGGATTCCTATCGAGATTTGGAGATGCTTAGGCGAAATAGGCGTTAAATGGCTGACAGATCTGTTTAATAAGATTTGGCAGACAAAAAAGATGCCAAATGAATGGAGGAAAAGTATCCTTGTATCTATCTACAAGAATAAGGGTGACATTCAAAGTTGCTCAAACTACCGTGGAATAAAACTAATGTGTCATACCATGAAACTTTGGGAGAGGGTGATTGAACACAGGCTCCGGAAGGATATTAAGATAACAGAGAACCAATTTGGGTTCATGCCTGGACGATCGACGACAGAGGCGATTCATTTGCTTCGTCAACTTGTCGAGCGCTTTCGAGAGAGGAGAAGAGATTTGCATATGATATTTATTGATTTAGAAAAAGCGTACGACAAGGTACCTAGAGAGGTATTATGGGGGACAATGATGAAAAAGGGGGTCCCCGTCAAGTATATTGACATAATCAAGGATATGTACGACGGTGTAGTGGCAAATGTCAGAACTTGCGGTGGCTTAACAAGTGATTTTCCGATTACTATTGGTTTACATCAAGGATCTGCATTAAGTCCTTTCCTGTTTACCATCGTGATGGATGAGCTTACTAGAACTATCCAAGATGAAGTCCCTTGGTGCATGCTATTCGCTGATGATATTGTTCTAGTAAATGAGACGAAAGCAGGGGTTAATGCCAAATTGGAATTATGGAGACAAACATTGGAATCTCGGGGATTCAGATTGAGCAGGTCCAAGACAGCATATATGCACTGCAAATTTAGTAGCCAGAGAAATCAAAACCATATTGGTATAACATTGGAAGGGCAAGAGATATCACCGAGCGACCAGTTTAGATATCTAGGTTCCATCATCCAAAGGAATGGGGAGATCGATAGTGATGTTAATCAAAGGATCCAAGCTGGTTGGTTGAAATGGAGGAGTGCAACAGGGATTTTGTGTGATCGTAACTTTCCGTTAAAATTGAAAGGGAAGTTTTATCGGAGCGCTATTCGGCCTGCCTTATTATATGGTACAGAATGCTGGGCTCCTAAGAAGCATCATACACAGAAGATGCACGTAGCGGAGATGCGTATGCTTCGTTGGATGTGCGGTAACACTAGAAAAGATAAGGTACGAAATGAGGATATTCGTGCAAAAGTTGGTGTAGCACCCGTGGAGGAGAAGATGCGGGAAAACCGGCTTAGATGGTTTGGTCATGTGCGACGCAGACCTATGGAAGCACCGGTTCGACGAATAGATACTCTTGATATGGGTAATGGCAAAAGGGCAAAAGGGAGACCGAAGAAAACATGGATGGAGGTGTTACGAAACGATATGGTTGCCAAAGGACTCAATGAAAGTATATTGTTCGATAGAAGTGAGTGGAGACAGAGGATTCATGTGTTGGACCCGGCGTGATTCTCATGTTGGTTCATGTAGCCTACCCCTTATGTTTGGGATAAAAGGCTCAGTTGTTGTTGTTGTTGTTGTATATAGGCCATCTCCAGCTAGTGACTCCACATTCGACGAGTAGAAGTCTAACATGTAAAATTGTTAGTTTTTATGTGTTCGAAACTTATGATTTGGCAAGACTTATCAATTTATCCACCATTATGATAACGTCTTGCTTTTACCCATATGGACTCCTTTTAAATTTGTCCGGAGTCCAATCCGCTGAAACAGACATGCAAACAACCTCCGCATGCATATTTTAGTTCTTTTCCTCGCTATCTAGTTTCTACGTGCCAAAATGTATGGATATGGATGCATGTGTCCTGATGGTTTTGTAGGGTTATGTGCTACTTTCATTGTATGGATATGGATGCATGTATCCTGGTGATTTTGTAGGGTTATGTGCTACTTTCAGATCTGTATATGAAACAAATGAATAGATTGCTATCTAATATACATCATTTAGGCATGCTTATCATATTCCATTTATATTGGTATAAAACCTTCTTGCTGTTGGCAGCACATGGTTACTGTAATATTTATAGGTTTACTTGCTGACACTGTTATAAAAAACTAAAATGTGCAGGCGTATATATGCCCGCATATGCGTATGTGCCCACTTGGCGCATAAAAATTGGGTATATTTGCAATATGTGGTGCAAAACAACCAACAAGGCATAAAAATTATTATGTGTCCGCATAGTGCAATTTGCGACCCATATGTCGCCGTGTATAGCATTATGTGGCTGCATTGAATGCATAATATCATTTGAGACTTGAGTTGGGTTCATGAAGTGGGTTTGTATGGGTTCTTGATATACCCCTATCCATATCGAATAATTTGAACCCAAGTATATTTTTTTCCAAATTAAAAAAATCCTCTCCTCATTTCTCCTCTCTCTCATCTCAAATTAGAAATTGGTCCTAATAACTCCTCTCTTCGGTGAGAACTTCTGCAAGACGTCATCATTTTAGCAAAGAGCTAGAGGGAGCTCTATGGCTTCATTATAGTTAGACTGGGATCCTTATGATAGGATTTGTGATCAAATCCCACATACTTAGTAGCCGTTAGATCTGCCTTGGGATATGTGTAAACAGTTTGAATAAGTAAGAACTTCTCTTCATAATTGTTTTCACACGTCACAAAGCAAAACCAAAGATTGCAAAGTAGGTTTCCAAATCGTACATATAGGATCCTAGTCTAACTCGCTTCTACTCTAAATATTTTAGACACAATTTAATTTTTCATATTTTCTTTTTTTTGTCATATATATCGGATTTTATATTTAAAAAATGCAGCCGCATATACTTTCGCATATGTGATGGATAATCCACTTATGCGTTATGGGGTTCTCAAGCCGTCAAGCGCATGAAATCGCCATAACATGGCTTGCTAACAACCTAAGTTCTTCACGCAAATTTTAGATATTTGACATCAGCATGCGCCAGTTGGAAGGTTAAAAAAGTTTGATAGTAGACTGAAACTCGTGCTTCATGTTTCTTTGCTATTTCTCTTTCTGCAGTTAAATCTTCTTCAACCAGTACAACGCTTCTAAATTCTAATTCAACCTTCAAAACATCCAATTCTTTTATTTTACTTTGCTTCGACGGCCAGTAGTAGGTGAAAATGGTCAAGGATAAGAAAAACAGTCTAATTATCATCTTTCCTTTTGCCTTTAACCTGGTTCATGATGCTTAGCAATCGTAATAGCTAGAAGATCATTTGATTCATTTGTATTCTTTTAATCAGCTTAAATAATGGCAGAGTGACTGCTGTATTTAGCCCAGTGTAGCATCTGAGATGTTCAGGTTTGCTTAAAGTAGGCAAAGCAGAACCTCGTAAAATGTTGAATTGGTGTTTACCCTAATAGAAGAGTTGTGTTATGCCTAAGATGTTCTTATTTGTTATTTTACTCCTTGAGGATGAGTATACACTCGTAACCGAGGTTTAAAAAATGGAGGCCCAAAATTATATCTGGATCAGGCTGCATTGTTCTTCATATGGCAGGCTTTCATATGTTTTGGTCAATTGGCCATTCTCTCCAGCTATGTTAAATGGATTTGTCTTCGATGTCACGGTGACTTGTCTTATCAAATTCGTATCCATATTGGATTCTCCTAGAGTCATTGAGAATACTTATAGTACTTTTTTGGCACATCCAAAAATTTATATTGTATTCTAGATGTATAGAATATATATCAATGGCCAAGTCACCAACAATTTAAGCAACAGTAACAAATTATTTGTGCCCGTGGTTTTGATTTTCTAAGATGAGAACTTTTTGTTATTATCTATGTATTTAAACAACAAAAAAAATAGTGTATCCCAAAGAATGGAATCCTACACTTTGGGAGAATTGTGAATCCATGAACCCAACTTGTATCATGTTCCGTGCCGTATCCAAAATCCGTACAAGTTATTTCTCCAGGCCTTGCATTCTGTAGATGGGTTTTCATAGGTTATTGTCAAGTGCTCGTTTATCTTTGTGCAGGAAATGATTTGTAACCCCAATAGTTCATGTCTTATATGACAATCACTGTTAGTGAAATTTAAGTTAGCTGGTATCTGGTCAATTACTGATTATATAAATCTGTCATAGGGTCTTCACCTTGAACTTATTGACCGAGGTTCTGCATAACCAAGTGCAGTTTGATAAGAAGAGCTTGATTAGATGGAGGATGAAAAGTTGTGATCTTTTCAAAGTGCTCTTTGATTGTAAATGTGCTACTGACCAAAACAACCTAGACTCCTTGCCATTCTGATGTTTTTCTTTTGTGTACTCTTGCACCCTTTCATTCTACAAAACCTAAAATTTTGCAATGCTGGAGTAAATTTATCATAAAGTTGGAATAATATATATGTTGTCTTTATTACCAATTATTAGCAGTTATACCTTTAACCTAACAAAATATTATTTGACAGGTGTGAGCCAGCTTTCCTCCTCGTCCCAAACACTAGTGAGTGGATTCCTTGCAGTTATATCAGTAAATGTGGTGATTGCATATTACATCTTTTTGGCAATGAAAGAGCGAGGCAATCACGAGGCCGAGCCAGACCCGACATTCTTAGCTGCGGCTAGGGCCAGCATTAACCAACCATCTACGACAAGAACAAATGATGGCGATAATGCCCAAGCAAGGATGAAGGTTGAGTAAGAATTATATCAGATGTATTGTTATTCTTTGTTTCTAGTTGCGTGTTTCTCTTACTACTAATAATTGTAGAAAAAGTCTTCTATGTTAAGGATCTAGGAAGCAAAATCATATTTGTCGACTCCGCTCCAAGAAGAATATGGTCTTACTTCGTGGAAAAGGAGTGCTTTTACATTCTTAATGTGGTTCGAAACCAATTCATCATTTTACTATAACGAAGAAAAACAGACATGATTGGTATTTAAATCATAGAAAATCTACACATAAGGGAATTTTCTTGTTGTGTGATTTGAACCACTTTAAAGCTCCAACACTAGAAAATTATATAATTCTTCCACTTGGTGCGTTAAATATAATCTCTGGTGCTAACCAGATTTTTATTTCTACGATAGATGCCGATTCTTCATTTTGGTGGCAATGATCATCGATTCAATGCTAATATAACTACATAGTCCATGACCAACTCTATGTCCTCACAATGTGGCTATATAGACTTTGCACCCTATACCTTCCTATGAGATGCCTAATACCTTTTGAAGCAGAGGCACAAAGAGAAAGTTTGAGAATTTTTATTTTGGAGGGGAGAGGGGGGGGGGGGTCTCCTCACTGTTATCTGTGCAGTTTTTTATAGGAAAGTATTTAGATGTAATGGGTTGTTAGTCACTGGCATAAGGTTGTGAATTTGTTGCTTGTATGCCTCTAAGTGGAAGGTAAAAAAAATTCCCCTTAAATCAATTTATGAGAATTCGCAGAATGACAGAGCAATCTTTCAATACAAGTATAATACTAAGTTTATTTTCTTATGTATAAAGCAGATCACCAGCCTAGCCTTAGGCGCCATAGGTTCTTCTTAGTTATGAATTTATTGCGGGTGCGGAGAGAACTTGATGGGTTGGCCAACTGTTGTAAGAGGAGAGTTCACAGGACCAGAAAAGCTGCCTAAATAAGTGGATAGGAGTTGTACGATATATTTACATAAAAATTGCAGCGATTATAATTAGAAAATCTGCATCCAAACTATAAGTTGTTAGACGTCCTTGTTACCAAGAGCTTCATTGTGTTGATCTAAGGTTTGGGGGTTCAGTAGCACACACTAATTTTTAGGAGCATTCCGGTTCTTGCTTTATCAGTATGTGTCATGATCATATAGTGTTGGACAGAGTTTTTTACTCTGGCTATCTAACGATTAGTCGACTGAATGAAAATGATTTCTGTAGCCGAATCCGATAAAGACTTGTCCTTGTTCTCTGTGGACATGATAACGTGCCCTTTGATCATTCAAAAATTACAATTCCACCAATCACAAAAACCCTGCTTCCTATTCCTTAGGATGATCCAAATAAAGAAATAGAAAGCCCCGTAAATCGAAACAACCTCCTTAAGCCCAAATAGCGAGTGTCGACATCAAGCGAGCTCCAAGGAACAGCCCTAGGTGTGCTCCCAACTGCAGCCTCATATTGCTCTGCATCCTAGGGCTCATGAAATCTGCAGCCAGAAGATCCACGAGTGCCATGTAAATTAAGATGCCAGCAGAGGCGGCGTTAAAGATGCCCTCGACAGCCAAGGCAGCTCAACGAGATTGTGATGCCCAGCCAAGGCAGTCGAGCTGTATTCATTGTAGCTCGACGAGATTGTGATGCCTAGGGCGATGCCAACTGGTGTAGTGAATGAGAAGAATATCGCCATGATTACTGTCACTTTTGCTCTGAAGTTCACCTGGGAAATAGCTCTGTCAAAAGTTCGGATTGGAGCGATGAAATTCCAAAGATTTTTTTATCCCTTAAATGTTGCATGCTTGTAATTTAATAGATTCAAAATGTAGTCACCTGAACAATGCAGCCAACAAGTCCAATGCCCTCAAAGAATTGGTGGAAGCTGAGGGCACCCAATAGTGGCCTTACTGTTGAGGGGCTCTCTGATGTGCCCAATGATACGCCTATGATCACTGAGTGCACTACTATTCCTCATTCTAAAACCTGCAAATATCCAACAAATCAAAATGAAACAATAAGGGAAATGAGGTAAATCAAAGGTGAATAGAAATAAAAATCTTGTAGCGAAGAATTTGACATTAGTATTGAAACTTGGCAAGTGTGTCAATTGATGAGGGGTTTCTTTTTTTCCCTTATCTTTTTAAGAAATGGGTTTGACCTTAGTAACAATGTGTGTTGTGCATTACAAGCTAAATGTATTTTGTTGAAATTATATTTTCTTGCTTGGTTGAAATGCAATTCTATCTAAATATTGTAGAATATATGTCTAGTTTGCTGTAGTTATTATCATGTTTTATTCCGAACAACAAGAAGAAGAATTGACCTTGCCTTATGGTTCAAAATATATAATATGAAAAGTAATTTATTTATCAAGATTCCAAAGTTTATTGTTGTTGTTGTTGTTGTTACATAGGAATTGGATCTCAGCAAAAAGCTGTTTCTTGTTAATTGGCATCAAATTTGCTGTTTGTTGTTAATTGGCATCAAATTTCTTGGACAAATGTTTGCTTAGAAAATACCAAGGAGCCAAATGGACAAGTATATAACCTTTTACCAGCTGACTTTGCACAAGAAACAAATATTGCAACATCTATTATTTTTGTATTGTGTAAACAAATTAACTCCAAAGATTCTGCAGAGCCGGCTGCTCTTTGTTACAAGCATCATACCAAAGCATATATTCCAAAAATCATCATCATAGTTATGTCCAAATGCACGCAATATGCTAGCAATTTTCTAATATTTTAGAGCATAGAGGGTGAAAAAAATTAGTGAACAAAGTAAATTAAGATTTATAAACTTTTAGAACATGATTTAAAAATGACATGAAGGTAGAAAATTTACTAAGCTCATGCTGTAGATGCCTTAGGCCACAGAAAAGAAATGTGCCACCTTATTAAAATGTCTAATCGATTTGAGATTTTTTTAAAATTTATTTTCAAATGTTGATACATTAAGATATATTTAAGGTGGAGTGATCGTTGCAAATAGGTCCACGTGTTTTAAAAACGGGAACCCCAGATCTATAATATATTTTAACGATCTGATCCGTTTAAGTTGATCATCCTGTTTTTAAATATATATGTATGAAAAATTAAGGGATTTAAAGACCTCAAGCTTATGTATCGATGGATGCAAAAGTGAACGTCTTTTGATAATACAACATAAACGGCATCCGATAAATAAGCTAGAGGTTTTTAAATCTCTTGATTTTTCATGCACATATATTTGAGGGCAGGATGATCAACTTGAATGGATCAGATCGTTAAAATATGTCGTAGATCGGGAGTTCCCGTTTTTATGGACCGGTTTGCAATGGATCACTCCTAGGCATTAAGAAATTAAAGATCAATGCGGAAGGTTTTGCATCACTCTCGTTGTAACGAATTATTATTTCATGGATTTAAATTGAACCAATTAACATAAACCAGACCTTGTTTTTTGGAACTTCACTTTCTAGGAAAAGTGCGGGGCCGTCAAAGGAAGTGGCCACAATTTAAGGGGGGAAAAACCTTTTCCTATCCAGATGGTAGATTCAATCTAACGTTTTCGGGGCAAATTTATCTCCAAGCGCATGTGTATGATGTGTGCAAGAGTGTTGTGTGTATTGTATGCCTATGTCACGGTTTCCTGTCAAGTGCCCAGAAAAAACAGACTTGCAAAACTAAAACCCATAAATTGCCAACTTTACAAAATTAAAGTTCAGGACTGTCAGCAAACAATCTAAGAATGAAAACAAAACTTTCTCTCTGCATGCAAATGTGAGAAATTATTAGGTGAATCAGGAGCAATGCATCAGCACAAAAGAGATAGTTATCGAATTTTTTATAATATTAATTCTTCCTTTACTCTAATTCGCCTATAATAGCCATCAAAGAGATACTAATCCTTGACCTCGTATAATTCCCGCTCGCAAACGAATCCACCATCATCGTCCCCATCGCTGACGCCATTGCCATGAACCCCGCTGACTGGAAATTACTCCAAGGCCCTCCTTTTTTGATCAAGCACGGCGACGTCAGCCTATCAAATGCATTAGGCAGTATATGAATCATGCCTGTTGCCAGTATTACCCCTGCTGCAAAGGACTTGATTATGAAGAATGAGTTGGATTCTGGGTTCAGAGACTGGATTCTTCGGCTTAGGATCGGGATTAGGACGCCGAGGTTGGAGGCGATGGCGGCGAGCTTTAAGGTGAGAGCTTGGGTTCTGTGGTGGTGGGTGGTGGCCTCGCTGCCTTGGGACATGAGAGAATGAAGGGTATTAATCAAGGTTAGATTAGTGGGGGCTTAAAGAAATAATTGTCATTAGCAAGGGATAATGAAGAGGGGGTGTTGACAGAATGCTGTCATCATAGACTAATGATTCACCCAAGAGTTAGGGATGAGTCCATTCTTTTTGTTTTCTTGTACCAGGCAGCCTTCAAGTCACTTTTTCATTCATTAGACATTTTATGGGGTAAGTATTTGGTTGCTGAAATAAAGATAGATGTAGATTGAGATATTTTGGATATTCCTTAGAGATAGTCATATCTTTAAGAATTCGGCTACAAGCATCGGCATCCACATGCAAATTGCGGCCTCCATGAAAATCAAACCCCTACTTACAACATAAACATCAGTTATTGCGTAATTTTGTGCTCGAAAAGATTCAGATCAACGACCTTTCACTCAAAATGAACATGTCTTGCCATGCGGGTAGATCTACATTTTTTTTTTCTAAATTGCAATCAAAAAATAAAATATAAGTGGAACATGATTTAGGAATGAATACAAGCTTTTGTGTTTTATTGATGGGAGATCGGATGAAAAATAAAATAACATACATTTGTACTTTTTGGGATAAGTGGGCCCAAAACACAAGTGTGTATTGTTTGAAGAGGGTAGAGATTTTGTGTTTTATTTGAAGAGGGTAGAGATTAGTGAGGTGATTTGATTGGATCTTCAAATTTATGATCATTGTCCAAAATTTAAAATATAAATCTTGGAATTGGATATGGACTTAATTCTTTGGAACTTTGGCAGATGTCTAACTTCTGTGATGGAGCAATTTAGATAGTTTTGATTGCATAGATTCTAGAGGATGTACCGATTCAGCAAACATTATAAATTTTTCATTTAATTATTTGATTTATAAGCTTGTTTCCTTGATTATTCTATAAAAGAGAAGTGGTCGAGTCATCATCTATTCAATATAGTTTGCTCTTAGAAATGATTTAGACAATCATGGTAATGATAAATTGATTGTTGCATTGCTTCTATTCATTCTTCTTTATAGAGCTTTAAAAAATTTCGTGCATTTTTCGAGCAGTTTGCCTATCTAAACTACTTTATCTTAATTTTTTTGCGGGTCTTCAAAATTTAATGTACGTTACAATTGACAAGTCATCCATTATTCATGAACAGAATGGGCCTAATGCTGCCCCAATCTAAAACAGGGAATTAATGTTTGTCCCACTAATGACACAATGGAGTAATTAAGGGTTTCATGTGTATAAAGTGTCCATTTCTTGTTTTTTTGGAAGTCATTGCACTACTCATGTTTCCTGTGCCCCCACAAATGTTAATGTGTTTTTTTCTAACTTAAATGTTTATTTAAATATTTTTTGCCCAAGATTTTTTGAACTTGACATGATATATAAAGAGAATAGTGCGAAAGGTGCATTGAACTATTGGAATAGCCACGCAGATATTTGTTATAATGTAAATGTTACGTGAGACGGGGCAAGAATTATTGTAAAGGTGTCTCGTATTTTGCTCAAACCTGTAAAGCCAAAGAAGGGACATAGCTCTGTTCACAGGGAAACAAACGTTTGTCAATCAAGGTCCAAAGCCCATATCAGACACCAGGCGTCTGCCATAAAGGGACAAACATCCGGTTTAACCCCTAAAAACTCACGGTTAATCGGGCCAGACGTCCGCCATAGAAGGACAGACGTCTGACAGCACTTTTGACTTTTTATCAAAGTTGCATACATGCGTCTGCCCCTTAAGGACAGACGTTTGTTCGACGATTACTCCGAATCTTAAGCTCGAGATTTATCTCAAAATTCAGTATTTTGGTGGCAGATTTGTAATTTCTGAGATCTTATTATAACTTAAATTGTAGACTACATATAGGATTTTAGGTTTATTATTTAGAATAGATATTTTTTTATCATAAGGTTAAAGGGAACCGTCGCTCTATAAGGGATCAAGATCATCGAATTAAGATGAACTTTTGGTAATTCTTAGATCATAAAGCAAAAGGAGTAAACGACGTCTCCATAAGAGATCTAGGTTATCGACGGTGAAAGAGAATTTGAAGAAGGGGAGAGATTTCGCTGGAGATCATAAGGAGAGCGTATAATAACTCTTATAAGGTTTTCTTCTTTTCAAATTCTAATAAAACTTCTTTCCGTTTCCCTCCAAATCTCTTTTGTTATTTTTATTATGATTTGCATCTGGTTTTCGTTTGTTATTCGTCTATAAAGTTTTTCGCTGCGTTGATGATTGGTCTTGCGGTAGCAACAATTGGTTTCAGAGCTACGTTCCATATTTTTGCGATTTAAGCTTACGGCAGGTGACGACGCTTATATCCGCTCCCTATTTTCTTAGATTGTAATTATATTGATAGTGGTTCGTAAAGATCCGAGGGAAATGTATTTTCTTTGGAATTAAGGATGACAGATAACAAAGTAAATAGCACAAATTTTGATGTGGAGAAATTTAATAGGAAACATAACTTCTCTATGTAGCAAAGAAGGGTGAAGGCACTTCTGGTGATGGAAGGACCGTTTAAGGTATTTGGCGGTAGTAAACCTACCGACATGACAAATGCCGCGTGAGCAGAATTAGATTAGAAAACACATTGCACGATAGAATTTTGTTTGGCGGATAACGTGATGTATAACGTTATGAAGGAAACTCCTGCAGCAAGTTTGTGGTTGACACTGGAGAGCATGTACATAACTAACTCATTGTCAAACAAGCTATATTTGAAGAAGTAACTATATGGTTTACACATGAAGGAAGAGACTTCAATTCACGACCACCTAAACAGCTTTAATAAGATGGTGAGCGATCTTTTATGCCTTGAAGTCAAGTTAGAGGAGAAGAACCAAACTCTATTACTCTTATCTTCACTTCCAAATTCATATGAACATTTGGTGACAACGATCCTTTATGGGAAGGAGACACTCGAGATGGAGGAGGTTACAACGACTCTTTAAAAAATGAGATCTTGAAGAAATCAAATCTATCGGAGGAGTCATCGGGGTTGTTCGTCGGTGAAAAGGGAAGATCGAAGAATAGAGACGGAGACAAGAGTATAAAGGGGAAATCCAAATCATCCGGAAAGAGAGAGGACCGTGCTTCTTTTGCAAACAGTCAGGACATCTAAAGAAGCAATACCAAAAGTATAAGCAGTGGTTGGAGAAGAAAGGTAAAGGTGCTAATTCAAAAGGTTCAAATCAAGCCAATGTTGCGACCGAAGCAGAAGAAGATCCATGTGACATACTGGTAGTACATATAGGGGAGGCAAATTCTGATGCTTGGATCCTTAATTCCGAATGTTCATACCACATGTGCCCGAAGGAGCTGTTCGACACCTATAAAGAGTTCAATGGCAACAATGTTCTCATGAGAAACAATGTGGCGTGCAAGGCCATTGGCATAAGGAACATCAAAATCCGCATGTTTGATGGGATGGTACGAACGTTTGTGAACGTGCGATACATTTCAGAACTAAAGAAAAACCTGATTTCTCTTAGAGCATTAGATGTGGTAGGATGTAAATTCGTTGGTCAAGATGGAGTATTAAAGGTTGCCAAGGGTGCCCTAGTGGTTATGAAGGGACAACGACTAAAGTATTTATATCGTTTGGACAGCAGCACAGATTGGTGGTGCAGCCGTAGTTACGGAGAAACAGATGGAGGATAATGCAAAGCTATGGCATATGCGTCTTAGCCACATGAGTGAGAGGGGGCTTCATGAGTTGCACAGAAGGGAGTTGCTGAAAGGTGTTATTTTGTGCAAATTAGATTTCTGTAAATTTTGTACGATAGGGAAGCAATATAAGGTCGGCTTCAAGCAAACCGTGCATAAGACAGAAGGACTCCTCGATTACATTCACTCAGACGTATGGGGGCCATCGCCGGTTGCATCAAAGGGAGGCGCTATGTATTATGTCATTTTCATTGACGATTTCTCATGGAAGGTATGCGTCTACTTTCTCAGACACAAATCAGATGTGTTTGCCAGATTTAAGGAGTGGAAAGCAGTCGTAGAGAAGCAAAAGGGATGACCGGTGAAATATTTGCGGACAGATAATGGAGGTGAATACACCTTGAAAGAGTTTATGGACTTTTGTAAAGAACAGGGTATACAGCGGCAATGGACCGTTCCAGGACAGCCAGAGCAGAATGGGGTAGCAGAACGCATGAACAAGACACTAGTAGAGAGAGCCAGAAGTATGTGGTTGCAATCCGGACTTTCAAAGGACTTTTAGACAGAGGCGGTGAGTCATGCGTGCTGTTTGATCAACAGGTCTTCATCAACAGCCATAAATCTTCAGATTCCAGAAGAAGTATGGAGATGAGAGCCAGTCAGTTATGATTCATTACGGGTGTTTGGGTGCCTTGCTTATTCGCTAGTAGATCGGATGGATAGAACTAAGCTAGAATTAAAGTCTAAAAGTTGTGTTTTTTTGGGATTCAAACTTAGTTTTAAAGGCTACAAGTTATGGGATCTCGAAAACAAAAGGGCGTTCAATAGCCGAGATGTGATTTTCGATGAGGATTCCATGTTCAAAGACATGGCTGGAGATAATAAGGAGAAAGGTGGAGCATTAAGGGACAATGATTCAATGGAGATGGAGTTATCTATCACTCATAAGCTTACGGACACTAAAGTACAATTACAGCCTATTGATGCGGAGGTGGACAGACAGATTTCGGAGACAAAAGGTGAAGAGCAACCCCAACAGGACCTACTGTAGGGTGTTTTTCGTCACCCTATTGAGATGGGAGTACGCATCGCTTGTCGAGCGTACTATAGATCCCCCCTGCTTAGGGTAGGCTGGGGTTTAATGATTGTGGGGATCCGAATCTCCGGCAGCCGCGGACTAAGCTGCCGTTAATTACCCCTCGTCTTTGGAGCGAGGGAACCTCCGATTGACGGGTTAAACTGGTCATGCGAACGCAATGTGCAGTGTGCGCATGTGTTTTGGAGGGGAATTGGATATATCGGGGGCCCCGCATAGTTTTACGGGGGTCCCGCTACCCGGATAGCGGGCTGGGGGTCAAAGAGGCTAGCAGCCCCCTTGCGGGATGCGGGGCAGCGCCCCGGTAGAAATTTTTCTAAGGGGGGACAGTGTTGTGGAGTGTGTGTGTATAAAAAAGAGAAGAATAGCGTCCAAAGGACGCGTGGGTTCCAACACCTCACGTGCCCAGCACCCAGGCGCTGGGTGCTGGTGCCTCACGTGCTTGGCACGTGGGCGCTGGGCGCCGGGCGCTGGGCGCCGGGCGCTGGGCGCCGGTGCCTCACGTGCTTGGCACGCAGGCGCTGGGCGCCAGCGTCCTACGTGCTTGGCACGCGGGTGCTGGACGCCAGCGCCCCACGTGCTTGCACTGGGAGTTGTGCTCCCGATTTGACTTTTGGAGCTGAACTCCTGACAAAGAGGACAAGTGGGCTTAGCCCCTGCATTGGGAGTTGTACTCCCAAAAAATATATATTTATTATTTTGTGTGTGTGTGTGTGTGTGTGTATTTTGAGGAGTTAAACTCCTAAGATATTTTTGGAGCTGATGAAAGGGGCTTCTCCCTTGAACCCTGGATCTTCCCCAAAGTGGAGTTCTTGGAAGTGGGTCTCCTTCTTCCTCTTCTTTATTGGTTGGCTCTTAGGGAAAAGGGAATGATATTTAAAAATCTTCCTTTTAGAGATTGGATGGAACATCTGAGCTTCCCTTTGTAGGTTTTGTGGTGCAAAACTATTTATTTTTGGAAAAGGAAGAGTGAAACTCTTGATTTAATTAAAAAAAAGGAAGAAGGTTTAAAACCTTGAGGAAGGAGAAGGAGCCACAAAAACCCTAGATTTTTAGGGGAATCAACAGTTCTCCTCATTTCATTGTCATGATGTCTTATATAGGCTTACACATTTACATATAGTCCCTTGGGCTTTACAACATGGCATTTTGCCCATCCCATATCTCATGTGCTCATTTCTTTTGCACATGAGCCATGTGCTTTACAAAAATTTGGTTTTATGCCCATAAAAATTACATCAAAATTATTTATTACATAATTTTTATTTTGGCATGGGGGAGATTGGCTGCGGGGCTCGGCTTAAGCATGGGCCCTCTTGACCTGGGCTTGGACCCACCTGCTTTGGGATTGACTTTGATTTTGATTTGGTCAACTGGGGTGCAATTTTTGACCCCAACACCCATATGCAATGGAATTAAGGCGATCGATACGTACTCATAAGGCACCGGTCAGATATAGTTTCGAAGATATGGTTGCATTTGCTCTAGTCACAGAAAGCGGAGATTTTAGCTCTTATCAGGAGGCCATTGGACAAGAGAATAGTGATCGATGGATTGTATCGATGACGAAGAAGATGGAGTCACTTCGAAAGAATAATACGTGGAGATTGATGGAGCTACCGAATAGCAAAAGGGCTATTGGCTGCAAGTGGGTATACAGAAAAAGGAAAACGAGCAATATAAGGCATGTTTAGTTGCGAAAGGTTTTGCTTACAAAGAAAGGGTTAACTACAACGAGATTTTCTTGCCGGTAGTCAAGCATGCGTCTATTTGAGTGTTGTTGGCGATGGTAGTTACTCAAGATTTTGAATTGGAGAAAATGGACGTGAAAACAACATTTCTGCATGGAGAGTTGGAAGAGACGATCTTCATGAAGCAACCTGAAGGATTTATAGAGCCCGGTAAGGAGAATCATGTATGTAAACTCAAGCGGTCTTTATATGGGTTGAAGCATTCTTCCAGGCAGTGGTACAAGCGCTTCGATTCGTTCATAAAGAAGACCAATTACTCTCGATGTGAGTATGACAGCTGCGTATACTCGAAGCGGCTTAAGAATGGGTCGTCGATATATCTACTCTTATATGTCGATGAAATATTGATCGCGGCTAAAATTATGGTGAAAATAAAGGTGCTTAAAGCTTAATTGAGCACGGAATTTGACATGAAACACTTAGGTGAAGCGAAGAAAATTCTTGGGAGGGAAATTATTCGAGACAGGAAGGCTGGAAAGCTGTGACTGTCCCAAGTCAGATATATAAAGAAAGTGTTGGTGAGATTCAACATGAAGGACTCTAGATCAGTGAATACCCTTATCGCTGGTCATTTCAGGTTATCTTCGAAAGATTGTCCAAAATTAGCGGAGGAAAAAGAAAATACGTCTCGAGTACCATATGCAAGTGCGGTGGGGATCGCTGATGTACGCTATGGTATGCACATGTCCAGACATATCCTATGCGGTAAGTTTGGCTAGCCGGTACATGTCAAATCCAAAGAAACTTCATTGGAAATTTATAAAGCAGATACTTCGGTATCTAAAGGGAACTAAAGACCTAGGTTTATTCTTTCACAAGTCCGAAAATAAATCAAGCCAGTTGGAAGGATATGTAGATGCGGATTGCGCTGGGGATCTAGACAAGAGAAGATCTCTTACATGCTATGTATATATAGTTGCAGAATTTTTTATCAGTTGGAAGTCGACACTTCAGGATATCGTGACGCTCTCAACAACGGAAGCAGAATACATGGCAGCAATGGAAGCATCTAAGGAGGCATTGTGGTTAAAGGGCCTAGTTGTCGAGTTCGTGTTCGATAAATGATTGGTTTCTTTGTTTTACGACAGTTAAAGCGCTATTCACTTGGTAAAGAATCAAGCATACTACAGTCGAACTAAGCATATCGACATGTGGTATCACAAGATAAGGGAATGGGCCGAAAATGAGATCGACTTGATAAAGATCGATACTAAGGTGAATCCGACAGACATGCTAATGAAGCTCATTCCTGCAGAAAAGTTCAATTCTGCCTCGACTTCTATTCAAGTACTCAAATGTGAGAAAGAGCGATCTCGTTAGGAGAATTGTAAATCAGTTTCTCAGTTCTGGCTAAAAATGGTGACAACATCAGTTTTACAATTCTGAAGAAAGATTGTGCCAGCAACGGGAAACGGGAGAACAACCAAAGCAACCCTCAAGAGATGCAAGACAAAGGGCAACAAGTTTTCAAGATGGCTATAAGAAAATACGAGCCAAGGTGAAGATTATTGTGAAGGTGTCTCGTATTTTGCTAAAGACTTTGAAACCAAAGAAAGGACAAACGTCTGCTCACATGGATATACGTCTGTCAATTAAGGTCCAGAGCCCATATCAGGCACCAGACGTCTGCCACAGATAGACATCTGGCTTGAGCCCTGGAAACTCATGGTTAATTGGATCAGACGTTCGCCATAGAGGGACAGACATCTAAAAGCACTTTTGACTTTCAGTCAAAATTGCAAACAGACGTTTGTCCCATAGGGACAGATGTCTGCTCAACAATTACTGCGAATTTTCAGTTCGAGATTTATCTCGAAATTCAGTTTTTTGTGGCAGATTTGTAATTTCTGAGATCTTATTATAACTTAAATTGTATAGGCTATATATAGGATCTTAGGGTTATTATTTAGGGTAGATGTGTTTTTAATCATAAGGTTAAAGAAAGTCGTCGCTCCATAAGGGATCAAGATCATCGAATTAAGGTGAATTTTTGGTAATTCTTAGATCATAGAGCAAAAGGAGTAAACGATATCTCCATAAAGGATCTAGCTTATCGAATGTGAAAGGGAATTTATAGAAAGAGAGAGATCTCGTTGGAGACCATAAGGAGAGGGTGTAATAACTCTTGTAAGGTTTTCTTCTCCCTAAATTCTAATAAAGTTTCTTCCCGTTTCCCCCCAAATCTCTTTTGTTATTTTTATTACGATTTGCATTTGGTTTTCATTTGTTATTTGTCTATAAGGTTTTCGGCTGCGTTCCGTATCGGTCTTGCGGTAGCAACAAGAATATTCCTAGATAAACAATTTAAACCACGCATAGTAATTCAAATAATACTAATTAACAGAAAATATGGTGGACTTACACAGTCAAATCTTAGGTTCGATACAGATGGATTGCCTGCCTAAGCTTCGAAAAGTAAAAATTTAAATTTGAAAATAATGCGTGATGTCGCCATTAGAGTGTTGGGGTCAAAAATTACACCTCGGTTGACCAAGTCAAATTCAAGGTCAACTCTAAAGCAGATGGGCCCAAGCCCAGGCTAAGTAGGCCCATGCCCAAGTCAAGCCCCGCGGCCGGCCTCATCCATGCCAAAATAAAAATCATGTAATAAATAATTTTGATGTAATTTTTATGGGTATAAAGCCAAATTTTTATAAAGCTCATGGCTCATATGCAAAATAAATGAGCACATGAAGTATAGGATGGGCAAAATGCCATTTTGTAAAACCCAAGGGGCTATATGTAATTTTGTAAGCCTGTATAAGGCAACAACATGATGAAATAAAGAGACTTTTTATTCCTCTCAAAATCCTAGGGTTCTTTGTGCCTCATTCTCCTTCTTCAAGATTCTAAAACTTTTTCCCCTTTTCAATTAAATCAAGAGTTTTACTCTTCCTTTTCCAAAAATAAATAGTTTTGCACCACAAAACCCACAAAGGGAAGCTTAGACCTTCCATCCAATCTCCAAAAGGAGGGATTTTTAAATCTCACCCTTTTTCCCCAAAGGCCAGCCAATAAGAAGAGGAAGAAGGAGACCCACTTCCAAGAACCCCACTTTGGGGAAGATCCAGGGCTCAAGGGAGAATCCCCCTTTCATCAGCTCCATAATATCTTAGGAGTTTAACTCCTCAAATACACACACACACACAATAATAAATATTTTTTTTTGGGAGTACAACTCCCAGTATGGGGGCTAAGCCCACTTGTCCTCTTTGTCGGGAGTTCAACTTCAAAAGTCAAATCGGAAGCACAGCTCCCAGTGCAGGGACCAAGTCCCTTTTGCAGCCGACCCCCAGCGCCCGCGTGCCAAGCACGTGGGGCGCTAGCCCCATGCGTCCTTTAGACACTTTTCCCTTTATTTATTTATTTATATATATGTATATATATATATACACACACTCCACAACATTGTCTCCCTCTTAGAAAATTTTTCTACCGGGACGCTGCCCCGCACCCCGCAACAGGATCATTTAGATCCAACAAGAAAGCATTTGGGCTCTGTTGTTTAGTTTAGGGACATTTCGATCGATTTCCAGTTTAAGGACATGGTGGTCCATTGTAGTCCGTGGAATGTATGGCTGTCGGGACCCGTCACCTCTCTGAAGACGTTGAAGGATTACAACGACAAATATCAGAGGAGTTCAGAGATGTACCCTTGAACCAATATTGGTTGGGAGATATATAGTCCAATTTGGGACTAAAGTCTGTTTGAAGGTTTGTGAGCATATGGGCTCAATTGATATGAGTTGAACATTTTATTGTTTTGGCTGTTGAGCCTTTATTTGGGCTCGGCCCTTTTAATAATGCATAGCATTATCAGGAGCAAAATGGTGTTCTGACAGCGCGCCACGTGGCTTGTCAGGCGTTTTGCGCCAATCAAAGAGCGTATTGCGCTAGCGCATGCGAAGGTGACACGTGTCACGCTCAGCGCTAAGCGCAAGTCTGTTAGCGCACTTCGCTTTATAAGTGCGTTGCGCCAGTGAGTGACACGTGGCGCGTTCTGGCGCAGTGCGCCATTCCAAGAGCGCAATGCGCTATATTTAGAAGCGCAAAGCGCAAACCATTCTGTGGTTGACACGTGGCGCGTTCTGGTGACATGCGCCATCCCGAGGAGCGCAAAGGCGCATTTCATTAGTGCAAGGCACTGTCCAATAGCGCAGAGCGCATTTTTGATCAATTTAAGATCAAAGAACAAGTTTATGTTCTCTAAAAGAGGCCTTGCCTCAAGATCAAGAATCAAAGTTCTTGTTCTCAACAAAAGGCTGTGCCTTTATAGATCAAATGATCTGTGAATGAAGTAAATTACTTCTTTAAATCTTTTATGATCAGACGTTTCTTTGATCTTTTTCTTTTTTATTGAAGATCTTGATCTTATTCTTAGATTTTTGATCTTTTTAGAAGAGAATTCTTCTTTTTGTGAGATGTTTTCATCTCTGTTTTTCAAGAATTAAATTCTTTATCTTTAAAGATGAAGAAAATGATCTTCTTTCTTCAAAGGCTTGCCTTTCTTTTCTCTTTGAGGTTTTTCTCAAAGTATGCAGAGGGTTCTCTCTATTCTGTATATCTATATCTCTGAGACTTGGAGTCTAGGGGCCTTTATATAGGGCTAATTGATTTGTTAAGTTAGTTACAGAGATCTTTCTCTGATTGATCTGGGGATATTTCCTCACCGTTGGATCTTTGATCCTAAGGCCTCTGTTTTACAGAAGATAATCTTCTTATTTTAATAAGATTGGAAAGATCTTTCTAGAATTTTAATTCTGATTAATTAATAATTTATTATTTAAATTCCAGTGCTGGCGCACTAGGCGCTAGCGCGCCTGCGTTTGACATGTGGCGCGCAGCGCAGAGCGCACCGCAACTGCGCTAGCGCGCATGTGTTTGACACGTGGCGCGCAACGCAGAGCGCAAGTGATCTGAAGCGTTGCTTCATTTTAAAATTTGAATTTGAAACAGAGCTTTGCTCTGATTGGAGGTGCGCTGCCTTGGGCGCAGCGCTCCTGGCGCTGGCGTGTCTGCTTTTGACACATGGCACGCTGCACGCAGCGCAAGTAATCTGAAGCATTGCTTCAATTTTTGAATTTTGAAATTCAAACAGAGCTTTATTCTTATTGGGGGAAACAAATGCCCCCCCACCGTTGCGCTCACGTGGCGCACATGTGAGTGCAGCGGTGGCAACATCTGAGCCATTGGATCAACTCAGAAGTTGAGGAGGCGTTTCAGCGCCTATAAATAGGACCCTTGGTCCTCAGATGATTATCATCTTCTCAAGATTTTTATTTTCAGAGCCTTGCTCTTCTTTCCAAGAACTTCAAGAGTTAGAACTCTAGAAAATTTTAGGTAAAAATTTAAATTAAATTAATTCTAATTAACAGAGCCTTGCTCTCATAGATCTTTTGATCTAAAGAAAACCCCTTTGGGGTTTCATAAGCAGAGCTTTGCTCTCAAGAACTCATAGATCTAAAGAGATCTTTCCTTAGGGTTTCTTAGCCCATGGGTCAGAGCTCTGCTCTATTGACAATGTATAGATCTTTTGATCTTTTGATGAGGTACTCTTAAGAGTTTTTTCATGGATCTTTAAGATCCCAGAACTTTAATTCTTAGGAATTATTTTTTATCAACTTTTGATGGATTTTTCCATCATTATTACAGAGCTAGGCTCTTTAAGGAATTTTATTCCCTCATGACCAGAGTTTGACAAATGTCACTATGTTACAGAGTTTTGCTCTGAAAGGGAGATTTTCTCCTTGTCTCGAGAGATTTCTCATTTAATGAGAATATTCTTTGAGGATTTCCTTATTAATTGACAGTCTCATCCAATGATGAGGCTGTCTTATTAATTGATGCATGGTCATCTAGATTTTGTGGGTCCCCCTTTGGTCCCCTTTCCACTGCATTGCAGTGCGGTACAAATTTTAAAGTACCGAGCGTCGGGATTTTTATAATTAAATTATAATACTGATAATTGATTTTCCGCCCCTTTTGCAGGCAACATGTCTTTCGATGCTTCGTTCCCATTCGTTCGCTCGGAGGGAGGATTTCCTGGAGCACCCGTAGACCGGGAAGTCTTAGCTTTGATCAGAGACCATGATCCAGAACATAAGAATCTTCACTTTTGGGGGTCATGGTACAATCAGATTATCAGGGGTCGACAAAGTTTTTCATGCGCGGTACCCTCGGAGCCAATCACAGTGATCCATTACGCCAACTCACCCCCGGTGAACTACGCTGTGGAGATGGTCAATTGGATCTCAGAAGGCCTTCTTCAGCCTGCCATGGCTTCGATTCCCGTTCAGCCTCCCATGGTTTTAGATACCTTGGGACGCCTTATTTGTCAAGGCGAGGTGCGGCCGTGGGGGCATCCATATAACATAGGTCTGATTCCTCGTCAACCGACCGGTTATTTGCAATGGGCCCGCTATATTCTGTCGGCGAAGAAATTGCAGTTGATGAGGCTTGGGTTGTATACCGCCGTTTATGCTTCTCTTTTCCAGTATCCTACGCTTCCCACCTGGTGGGTTAAGGCCTTTTTGGAGCAGTGGAATATCCCTACCCACACCTTCCTTTCACTGGATCGGGAAGTGTCGATCTCCTCAGAGGAATTTGCAGAAGTTTCTGGCTTACCGGTCATAGAGGAGCATTATGAGGAGCTGCTTCCCACGGACGAATATGTTTTCGGAGCCAAGCCGGTGATAATGGGCCTTACCCCGGTAAATGCTGTTCAACACCAGTTTCCTAGTTTGATCAAAGTGTTGGGTATATACGAGGGCCTTTTTCTCGAATCTGGGAGCCGCGGGGTTAGTTTTGAGGATTTCATCGCTCGCTTCCTTCACCCACAAGTCTTCTCGAAGGAAGCTGTTAAATTCGCTGCGCTTGACGACCCTTTCGATTTAGGTTTGGACAACCTGCCAGCGATGGAGATAAATTAGAAGGGTTTCTTCCTTCCCAACTCTCCGGTTGTTCCTTTGCGGAGATTGCAGCTCCTGGGATGGATGAGGAAGCATTCTTTCTGGGATTCCTTGGGCTATGGTTGAGCTGGTTCGCGCTCCCGTTGCACCTTCTCCGTATGAGGCCATCTGTCTTTTACCCGGCTCACCGGATGACTATTGGGGTAAAAGTGGCCGTCGGGGTCCCTGGTTTAGCCCACCTGTATCACGGCCTCAGTCAAGCGGCGGATGCTAATGAACCTGGAGTACCGCATGTGATCTTCTCAATGCATTACTTCATGTCACGGTTCGAGCTACATGCACTTGGCGTTTTTGGTATCCACAAAAGGCCTTCATTCTATGACAAGTGCAGCTTCCCTAGGATTATGCAATTGGTCGGCGTCTCGATTGTAAATCCGTCACCGCGGGATGCTAGAGGTTTGCTCCTTTGTCCCCACATGGTTCGAGACGGGATGAATTTCACTGACAAGATGTTAACCATCGGAAAAGAGTCTACCACAGGGGTGCGGCGATTGCAGGATATTTTCAAAGACGGAGACTCAGTTCTGACAGCTCGGGAGACCCTCCATTTATATTCTATCAGACCGGGTTTCCTGGTATTTAGGCAAAATGATGCGGCGCTTTTCATGAGATATAATCCGCATCGTTTTGTCCAGCAATTGAGCTATAACCAAGGAGTGCCGCTGGAGGCTTTTCTGTTGGAGCCCACTGCTACTGAAGAGGGGATAAGGAACGCGCTGCATCACTTCATGCATTTGAATACGGGTTCACACTTCTTTATCAGCGAGCCGAGTTGCATTCCGTGGATTCTTAATATGTATACGGCATGGTACCAGCATTCGACGGGCGCCGTTATTAAAGAAGAAAGGCGGTTGTTACTCGATCGCAAACGTGCACCTCCTGCCAGCGATCGTAAAGTCCCTCTGAGGCAATGGACCACTGTCTCTCCTTCGTTCAGAGAAGTCGCTGCAGCCGAGCCTCCACGTGTGTTAAGCCCTCCGCGTGGATTGCCTCGTGACCCCGTGGTGGCGGTAGACATGCCATCAGCGCCCTGTGCTCCCGTGGAGATGGTAAACGTGGTTTCTCCCGAATCTGGCATGGGCTCGGACATTGGGACCCGCCGTCCCAAGGTGCCCACGAAGCGTAAGCTGATTTTCGGTGCGACCGGGGCTCGCGTACAGAGAAATAAGAAGAGGTCGGTCCTCTCTCTTGATGCTGTACTCAGCCTAGACCCTCAGGCCCCTCTTACCGAAGGCCTAAGTGAGTATGGAACCAATGAGGGTTTCTTCGCAGCGCCAGAAGACACTGATCTCGACGCTGCTGTTGCTGCTTCTGCGCGACTTGCGAGCCACCAAGAGAAAATAGCCGCCCTCATGCAATCAAGTAAAGATTAGTCGCACTTTTGTTATTGCGTTATATCTTTATTGTCATGCCTTGACTGACACTCTTCTTTTTGTAACAGGCTTCACTACTGAGGAGGTTCTGGCGGCTTCCCTCAGGACCTTCGAGGAGGAAGAGAGGAATCACGCTCTATTGGGCATTGGTACGCCTCGGCTCATTGAGTCTTCATTCTCCTTTTTATGGCCAATCTAATCCTTTTCCTTATCTTATTGCAGGGAGCACGAGACCTACCTCGCAAGCCATTGCGGGAATTCTTCCCGGGCCAGCTACCGAAGTCCCGGCCTCTTCGGGATTGCCGCAAGAGACCCTTCTTAAAAAGCCGATGATGGAAGCCTTGACTGCTCTGGAGGCAACCCTGAACGCGGACGACGACGACTTGCTGAAGGAGGCTTCCAAAAGGCCTGTCGCGACGGTCCGGGAGGAAAGGAAACGCCTGAGGCGCGCGGCGAGAGAACATGGTGCCGCTTTGGCTGTGGGAGCAGGCTCAAGCGCCGTTACTCCCGTTGCTACTCCTTCAGAGGAGCTTCCGGTCACCTTGTCTACTGCTCATAGACGGGCGGTGCGTGCAGCTCGGGAAGCCAACGGTAAATCCGCCTCAGGTAATGTGTTTTTGAGGCTTTGTTGTTAAAGTTTTAAACTATCGGTTCTTATATATCTTGTCTTGCAGGGCCGAGTCCCACTGAAGGAGCGGCGGCGACCGTCGAGCCTGAGGGGACGGTGGAGAAGGTAGCTGCGGAACCCGAAGTGGCGGCTGGCGGTGTAACCATAGCTGCCAGGCCCGAGATAGTGGCCGACGAGACAGTCACAACTGCTATGCCTGAAAAGGCTGCCGATGCCGAGCTCGAGGGGGCAGCGGGTGAGACGGCTGCTACGGCTGAGCCTGAGGTAGCAGTGGATGAAATTACTGCTACGGACGGGCGTATGGCAGCGGTGGACGAGACGGCCGCGACCGCTGAGCCCGAGGTGGTAACGGGCGAAACGGGCATGATCGCTGAGCACGAGACGACCGCTCTTTCTCAAGAGTCGGGCACCGCTCCGATCATCGCTCTCTCTGCTTACGGTCCTTTGTCGTCTCCTGGCCTCGCGAGCATGACGACGGCTCTTGTAGAGTCGGGCGATGAGGCAACGGGAGGTGAGGCCACCCCAATGGAGGAGGGGGACGCCACCGTTGCATCAAGTGATGCCCTCGTCACGGCTTCGGCTGGCGAGTCGTCAGGTAAATTGTTGGGTTACCGCCCCCCCTTTTTTATTTTGCAATCCTTCCTGACAGGGTTTATCTTGTTTCTAACGCAGGTGCGGCTAGTGCTGATGCCACGTTACCCGAGGGAGCGCCGTCAATTATCGCTCTGACGGTGACCACTTCTTTTCCTTCTCCCGCACCGTCGCAAATGCTGGAAGGTATGGATTTGTGACCCACCAGTCTTATCTTGGCTGCATAATTTATGTACTGACGTTGTACTATTACATCTTTGCAGGAGTCCTTTTTGACCACCTGTACCAGGTGCTGCATCCTCACTTCTCCTTCCCGTCGGAGCATGCTTCATCCAGTGGCGCTGGTGAATATAGCTTTCAATTAATGCTCTTTCTTTTACCGATAATGAAATTATTTCTGATTCTTCTTTTCCCTGATTGCAGTGCTACAGATTGAAGGAGGAGATGTAAGATTAGTTGCACCCCCGGTCCTCCCGGCTTTGCCACCTGCTGCAGCTGGTATAGTAAATTCCATTGTTCATGAATCTCTTATATTTCTAGATCCGTCATCTGATTGTGATTTGTTTTGCAGCTGTCGCTTCGACTCCGGTCCCTTTCGAGTCTCGCATTATGATGCCGGCAGGCCCATTCTCCAGACGTCCATCCTCAAAGGGTGCTACGATGAGTCTGCGTATGCTGAGCGGATGCGTCGAGGAGCTTGACGCAGAAGCTCCTATGTCTGCCGCAGATTTCGCTGCCGAGGTCAATCCGATACTGGCGACGCTTGTAAATTTCCATAATGAAGGCGTCGTCGAGTCTTGGGTTCATCACTGCAGGGAGATCGAGGCCTATCTGCATCAGCTTGAACTTAGGCGTCCTGCCCCCGAGACCCAGGCTTTGAACTCCCAGCGGGCCGCATGGGTTGAGCAAAGTGTTCCGTTCCTTCGCCATTTCGAACGAGAGGCAACCCTTAAGAGAAAGGAACGTGAGGCGACTGCTGCTGAATCTGCCCAACTGCGCACTGAGGTTGCTTCTAATACTGCCCAGCTGGACACTATTTTTGAAAACCTTCAACGATGTATCTCAGACGGGCTGGTGTTGAGAAAGAAGCTTGATCTTAACGAGCAGGTCGCGCAGAGTCAAGAGGTTGCCCAGCTGGAAGTTGATCAGAAACTCTCGTCCTGTTTGCAGCAACAGGCCCAAATTGAAGCAGAGCTGGCTGTGGCGGCTGATCACGAGAAGGCATTGAAAAAAGTGCGAGAACAGCTTGCAAATTTGTTGAAAGCGCTTCCTTCTCAATGAAAATTTTGTATCATTTGTAATTGTGAATAAAATGTATTTGTTTCTTTTATTCTTTAACACGATGTATTTTGTACTCAATCGAATTCATGAATAAAAGATACACGTTCTTCATAATGTCTTTTGTCATTTCTCCGCTTTCTTCTTTCTTGCTGTGTTGTTTGCCATGTGACTTTAGCAAGTGTGGTCTCACGAGTCGAGAAGAATCGAGCATCGCTCGCAAGAATATCCTAACGTCACAGTTAACCTCTGCTCTTTACGACAGAGGTCCGTTAGGGTCTGTGGTACTAAGGTTTTGTCCATCGTACCGTCGCGTCGGCTGATTATTCCTCGATAGGCAACCTTGCTGTTCGAGTAGCCTTGCGACCGTCGTGTCTCTGATCCCTTCAGGGGCTGGATAAGACGTCTTCAAGCAATCCTCCTAGGCAGTTTGACTGTCAGAAGAGCAAGCGTTAGGAATTTTGCCATGCCGCTTTTTACTTGAGGTTAGGCTCATTTTGGAGAGCCCCGATGAGTCATAACCACTCCGCGCTGGTGTGGGATGATCTCCGATAGTCTTTCAGGTTTTATATGAGATGCCGTAAAGACCCTGAAGCTAGGAATTTAGCCTTCGCTTTGTTTGCTGGCATTGCGTCTGCTGTATCGAGACGAATGTCGCGGTGGAGCTGGAATTTTGCCGTGGCTCCGTTGTTTGATTGCCGCGTCTGAATCCTGCTGGAGAACGAAGGCTGTGGTGACATCTCGTCTGCTGTATCGAGACGAATGTCGAGGTGGTGACCACTCCATGTGGATGTGGGATGATCTCCGATGGTCTTTCAGGTTTTATATGAGTTACCGTCAAGACCCTGAAGCTAGGAATTTGGCCTTCGCTTCGTTTGCTGGCATTCCGTCTGCTGTATCGAGACGAATGTCGCGGTTATCTCTAGGTTGTTGGTGAACCGTCGAGGTTTGGAACTAGGGATTTTGCCGTGGCTCCGTTGTTTGATTGTCGCGTCTGAATCTTGCTGGAGAAAGAACGTTGTGGTGACATCTCGTCTGCTGTATTGAGACGAATGTCGAGGTGGTGATCACTCCATGTGGATGTGGGATGATCTCCGATGGTCTTTCAGGTTTTAAATGAGTTACCGCCAAGACCCTGAAGCTAGGGATTTGGCCTTCGCTTCGTTTGTTGGCATTCCGTCTGCTGTATCGAGACGAATGTCGCGGTTGTCTCTAGGTTTTTGGTGAACCGTCGAGGTTTGGAACTAGGGATTTTGCCATTACTCTGCTTGGTGATATTGCGTTCGAGTCCTGTTGGAATGAGGAAGATCACCGTTGCTGATTCTTAGGCTGTAGATATTGCCGTTAAGCTTTGGAACTAGGGATTTTGCCGTGGTTCCGTTGTTTGATTGTCGCGTCAGAATCCTTCTGGAGGAAGAACGCTGTTGTTGGCCTTCTGGGATGCAGACGTGATCGTCGAAACTTGGCTCTCTTTCTGATGGAGCCTGGTGGGATGATATGGTTCCCTCTTTGTTTGCGCCCCTGAATTGTATACAGGGATCGATGTGATCTCATCTGTAGGGCAAGAGTTTCATTTCATTTTTTTAATTTCTTCCCGCGATACTCTATCATTTCAGTTTTTATATCGCGAAATTTGTGATTGCCCAATCATTTCGGCTATTTTTCATGCATACATTTTTACTTGCTGATTTTGTTGTAAGTTGCCCCATCATTTCGGCTATTTATTTTATTTTTACTCGTTGCTTTTTTATTACGAGTTGCCCAATCATTTTGGCTATTTTTCATGCATACATTTTTACGTGCTGATTTTGTTGCAAGTTGCCCCATCATTTTGGCTATTTCGTATGCATGTGTGGCTCACTAGCTTCTTTCTGCAAGCTTGGAATTAGACACCGATTTGGGCATCAGCACCGCTACAACTGGGATATTGCCAGGAGCGAATCATCATTTGCCTCTGTCGATGTCGAACAAAGGTGGCTTAGCGAACAGGGTTAGGGTCCTGTCGACTAAGGCTTTTGACTTCATGAGCCGTAAGGGTTTCATAAATGTATTTCTCCCTACGAGTCGTGAGGATCACGTAGGTGCGTTTTCTCCCTAGGAATCGTGAGGACTCCTAAGTGTATGTTCTCTTATAAGTCGTAAGGATCTTACAAAAGAGTTTTCTCCTTATAAGTCGAGAGGACTTACAAGGGTTGTTCATCGTGCGAACATATCCCTAGTCACGGATGGGACTTGGTTAGGAAAATGTTTATTCGTGCCCTTGGATTGTATACAAGGGTCAGCATTGAGCCGCTTGTAGGGCAGTATCGGAGTTTGTCGGGGTTTGCTTAAGAACAGGTTCAGGTCTCTGTAAGTTAAGACTTTCAACTCTTATGAGCTGTGAGGGTCCTGTAGGGTTCCTAGGCACACACTAGAGGTCTCACAAGGCATCAACCATGCCAAATTCAAAATTTTCTTTTACCTACAAACCCTAATACGGATCGTTAACTAGAATTTAGGCGAAAACGATAACTAGTTAACAACTTAACTAAGAGTAAACGGAAAATACAACCTTTGTAGATCCGGTCCTCCACCTCCATAGCTCTGTGATGAAGTCCCCTCGCTGCGATCATCGGATCTCGGGCTCTAGCGTCGGCTTCATCGGAGAAATGGGCGGGCTAGGTCGTCGACTTTGATGCCGAAGATGATCTACGTCGAGGCAACACAAGATCAAGCTCCAACATCACCAAGTCATGAAACTTATGAAGAAAACACCCTATACTACTTGGCAAGTGGTAGAGGATGAAGAAATAGGAAGTGGGTTCACTTTAGAATTGGGTTTCTCACTCTTTTTCTCAAGTTGCCATTAAAGGTTGCAAGCTTTCTTCTTTGTTGAAGAAGAAGAAGAAGAAAGAATATGACCTGTATCTTAAAATAGGAAATAAAATGATACTTATCATATTTGCAACCATAGTTAGGTGTAGAGAATAAACTAAGGTTAAGTTGAATGGTTAGGGTTAGGGAAAGAAACAAAATGGTCAACCATTTCAAAGTTTCATGAAGCTTCAAAGATAATCCAAAGTTAGCCACCATTTTATTTCTTTCTAAAATGAATAAATAAATAAATGAATAAGTAAATGAAGCAAGTGAAACCCTAACCATTGACCAACCATGGTTTAAACCAAACATACACCCAAACTTTCATGTATCATCAAACATGATACAATCAAGTGCACAAAAAATATATCATATATACAATGTGCACATCAAGTGAGAAAATCCTTTTTAAGTGAACAAATATTAGTTAATATAAAGTAATATATCTAATATATAATTATACATTAAATCATTAAATCAATACTTGATTTAACGATCCGGTCATATCGCATATAACCGACTAATATCAATAGTAACAACTTATCGAATCAACACTTGATCCGATAACCCGGCTATATCGCATATAACCGATCAATGCCACAAATCGCAATAATCAAATACAGTATCACATACTGGTATTATTCTCGGTCCCGCACATATCTCATATGCGCTCCTATTTCGTTTCGCTTGAGCCAGGAAACCTCTGTGTAGGACTCTAAAGACTCGTCAATACGCCGGCAGCAGGTGATGATCATATCAAGCACCCACAAGCCACAAGCGTTCTGCTAAACGTAACGGCCACCTGGGTATTGAGCGATCAGAAGATCGACGAGCAAGTCCGCTCACACTCCTATGAATCCAACCAGTAACACTTACCGTACAGTCCGATCTCGTCGTCTGATATGTCGCATATCTCGCCTAGGGGTGGTAAACGTCAGACCCCAATATCTCGATAAGTCGTGTCGATATGAGGTCTATAACAGTTCGAGAACCTACAGGTAACACTTACCAGTAAATCTCAGCAACCCTGGTCAGGAATTTCCGGTTATAACCAATCGAACACAGCGCAACATTAACTCCCCATACTGGGAGAGACGAATCCCCTCCTATCGCTCATTGCCTCCATGTGATTCGGGACTGTACCCAAAAACCACCATTTCGCACGCCCTCTTGAACGTGGTAAGGTGGAAATCAAAGCACAGTGGGAATCACACAAGACTCTATGACGATCTCGGGTCAACAGACTACTCTGTATCAGTGTCACCAGAGAACTGCCATCTGACGTAAGGTATAATACCATCTGGGAGTTCTCGGCGAGTCCGTCCAGTGTACCCAGTCTCCACTGAGCACCCGTATATCATCTCTGATGTCAAACACCAATAGATATGGGATCATCCATCGCCCATCTGTATGGGTCGAGAAGGTATACGCTAGTCTACTCTGGTATATCGATGCCCCGTCTCGATACACTCACGACTAGGGACCTTGAAAGATATACTTATGGACTACCATGTCCCCACTAGTATGACCCGCATCATAGTCCAGGTAGTCAAGTACACATCCTAAGGGCTTTACCAACATGTAACAGAGAGACAATCAGTATACACGTTAAGGTAAAGTTCAACCAGATAGCATACTATCATGTCGAGCAAGAAAGTCTTCCCTATATATGTCCAAGCATCCACTACAATATACATCCTATGTATAGTAATGGCCTCTAGGGCATACATATAACTAACATGTCCCATAAGAGAGTTCTCCTTACGAGTCGTGAGGATATCTCAAGTGTAATTTCTCCTTAGGAATCGTGAGGATTCCTAAGTGTATTGCTCCCTTGTGAGTCGTAAGGATCTCACGCAGGTGGTTTCTCCTCACAAGGTCGAGAGGACCCTGTAAGTGTCTTTTAACGAGGTTGCGCCCTTTCGGGTTTTCATCCGTGCCCATTTTGCTTATGGACATACCGTTTTCTTTTTTTTTTATTCTCTTTTTTTTATATATATAATGAGGTTGCGCCCTTTCGGGTTTTCATAAACACTCGCCGGTAGCCCTGCTGTTTTTACTCACAGAGCTCTTTCGGGTTTACATCCGTGCCCATTTTGCTTATGGACATACCGTTTTCTTTTCTTTCTTTTCTTTTTTTTTCTTCTTCTTTTTTTTTCAACTTTGGGATGCTGCAATCCCCCGTAGTTTCTCGACATCTCGTTCAACAGCAAGTCTTAGGACATAGTGGTCCGTTGTTAGTTTAAGGACGTTTCGGTCCACTGTTAGTTTAAGGACTTTTCGGTCCATCGTCGCCGTATTTGAGGCGAATCTTTAGTTTACTGACTTTTCGGTCTATGGGGCTTTCCCTATGAATGAGCGTAATGCTCCCGGCGTATCCATCTTTCTCGGAGCATGTGGTTGTGGCGGGCTCACCCTCCAGTTTTCGGACAGCGGGAACTTGCCCTGTTGGTATTGGTCTTCAACCCAGTTTTTGAAGACGTAGCAGTTTTTGATCGGATGGCCCAATACTTGGTGGTAAGGGCAACAATTAGGATTGTTGACATCATTCAGTTGTAGCTGGTGTTTCGGCTCCGGTAGAGTGATAAGCCTGTTGTGCACTGTTAGTTCGAACAACTTCCTTGTTTCATCCCGGGGAAATGAGTAAAGACGTTTTAATTTCTCATAGAGGGGTTGCTGCTTGTTACTTTGGCAAACAACCGGTCTAGGGTTACTTGATTGTTGCTGAGCGTTGGCGACGAAGGCCGTTTTTTCCTTCTCTTTATCTTTTTTTTCGATCCCTTATTTGCGGGTCCGAGATTCTTTCCGGGTAGCGTGCAATTGCACGACTGAATGTTCTCGCAACTCCTTAATTCTTTTGTTTCAGAGATGGATTCCTTGAAGAGAGGGCCGAGGGCTAATTTTTGGTCGGAGTCGTTCCCGAAGGTGAGAACTCGCGGTCCCTCGGGATCAACCCTATGACAATTGCCGGCAATTCTTTTATGCTCATCTGTCGCATTTTTCTGCCGTCTACGAGCTTCACGCTTTGTCCTATTGAAGTGTTGCCTGTGAGCGACATATTCTTGCCACCAACACTTAAAAGAGTTGCAGTCTTCAGTAGGATGTGCGATCTTCTGATGATATAAGCAGAACTTAGGATGCACGTCCGCTTCATCAAGATGTATACCACCAGGAGAATTTTCTATGAAAGTGGGCAGCCTCATCCCCATTAATATGGCTTTGGCGAATCGTTTCCTTATTTTAATCCTGCTTTCATTTGCGGCGGATGTACTTTGATCTGGTGGGAGAGTTTCGACCCTTTTTTCTAGTCGCCGGCGTTTGGCCTTTTCAAATATGGCCATCTCACGCTCCCGATCGGCTTTACAGTTCAGATGAATTTCACTCAGGAAGGCGTCGATCATTTCGTCTGACGGCCATAGAAGTTCTGGTTCAGGACTTGCCCTCCATCTCTCGGTGCAAGGAGCTTCTTTATCGTCTATTGACGAGTGAGAGATCACATGGCAGCTTGCCACATAATCCTTAGATTCATCTGACGGGTCTTTGTCATCATCTCCGTCCTCAAGGATGTGGCTGAGGGATTCTTGGAGTGTGACTGGGGTCAGCGCCTTCTAATTATATTCTTCCAGTGCGTCAATATGCTTTTGCAGATCTGTGCGCTTGTCATCAAACTTCGCGGGCTTTTGGGTCTTCTCCTTCTTCTTCGAAGATTTTGACGGTTGGGTGCGAGCGCTTTGACCATCACCATCGGATTTTGTAGTTGGGCGCGGTTTCAGTATTCCCTCGATGACCTCGGGTTCCAGTGAATTTTTCCACCTGATTGCCGGGCACGTTTGGAGATCCTTCAGCACCCTTTTCGTCTTGGCTGAAAGAACGACCTCCCATGGAGCTTCTTCAACAAAAGAGCACGTTGCCCCTGGCGTTTCCACCTTTTTAGGAGCATGAGGCTGTGGCGGGTTCACCTTCCAGTTTTCGGATAACGCGAACTTGCCTTGTTGGTATTAGTCCTCAATCCAGCCTTTGAAAACGAAGCAATCTTCGATTGGATGGCTTACTGCTTGATGGTAAGGGCAGTAATTAGGATTGTTGAGATCGCCTGGCTGCATTGGACATTTTGGACTCGGCAGATTGATGAGTCTGTTGCGCACTGCCAGCTCGAACATTCTTCTCGTTTTATCCTGAGGAAACGAGTAAGGACGTCCCAGTCTCTCCTCAAGGGATGGGCGTGGACGCATATTGTTTTGACGGACAACCGGCTTTAAGTTGCTCGGCTGTTGTTGAGTATTAGCGACGAAAGTTGCTTTCCCTTTCCCCTTTTCATGCCGAGGATCCATCTTTGAAGGAGATGGTGTGTGACCCATCTGATCCATTTGGGCCAACTTGTCAATCAATGCCTAGAAAGTAATTGGCTTGAAGAACATCATGAATTGTGAGATGGTCGCTTGCGGATCAAGAGTGCCTATGAACATGCCTACCGCAGGTGCTTCTTCGATGCGTTGTTCGCACTTCGACCATAAGCTTCGCCACCGTATTGCGTATTGAACCCATGTTTCGCCTGGCCTTACCCTGGCATTGATCAATGCGGTAATTGGGGTGTGCTCGCTGGTGCTTGCAAATCTTTGTGTAAACAGCAGCTCCATCTCCGCAAATGTTTTGACAGAGTCGTTAGGTAGCTACGAATACCATTCGAAGGCCGTTTCCGCTAAGCTGCCGACGAATTGGCGAAGCAACAGTTTATCCTCGCTTCCAGTATTGCCGCATAAGGCCCTGAATTGAGCGACATGCTGGTGCGGGTTTCCCGTCCCTTTATATACATGGAATTTAGGGATCGTATATCCCGACAGGTAACTTATTTGGTCATACCAGCTTGGATACGGTCGCCCAGTTTTGACGACTTGGCCGGCCACTTCATTCGCTCGGTGAGCCCGTATTTGCTGAGCTATATAGTCGTCTAGCGCGGCCTTGGAAATGGTTTCCTCTTTGGCTGTTGAAAGAGCCGGAGGTGGATTTGATGTTTCTCCTCTATCGTTTTCGAGGATAATTGGAGGAACTTCAGCTGGAGGATCCGGCTGTAACATCATTCCTACCATGTCTTGGAAAAGAAGCACCATTTGTTTTATGTTGGCAGCTTGTTCTGCTGCTTCTCTGTCCTTCTTTTCGAGGACTCTGCATAGGAAGTCAGCGTCAGTTTCTTGTCCTTGACGCTGTTCTGATGATGCATCCGAGCTTTCTTTTGGCCCGGTAAGTGCGTCCATTGCAGTCATCATTTCCTGAAGCTTCTGTTGTTGCTCATGGGCTTTGGTCACGGATCGAGTGAGCGGTCGGTGACCCATCGAAGCACAGCTTTCCTCCTTTCCGGAGCCATATAAACAGTATGGACCGTTATGCCCCCAGACTTGGGGCATTTGGTCTCGGCGTCTTTACACTCTGCCGTATTCATAAGGGCTTTTCTTGGCCTCCTTCTTCTTTGAGCAGTTGATGTTGAGAGAGCCGTTGCAGTGGGCACCCAGCCGGCTGACGTCTTCTGTGGTACCACGAGATGGCTCTTTTCTTGATGAGCTTTGAGCTTCTTTGGTCGGCGAGAGTAGTCCTGGTTAATCACCGATTCCTGGACCTGTCGCCAGACTTTATAAATTTTGGAGGACAGCCACTGAGAAGGTTGCTCCGGCTTCTTCTCTGTATCATTCTCCACGGGTGGAGGAGATCTTTTCAGCACTGCAGTAGGTGAATTCCTGCGCGTCCTATTAAGCAGCTCAAAGCTATTTCCAGTTGGAATAGCAATATTGACTTCCACCATTGGGGCTGGTGGAGTTAGCCCAGAGGGGGAGTTGCCCACGGCCTTCCTCACCCGGCGCCAGTGGCGATGTCGAGCATGTCGAGCTGATATAGTTGGCTTGGTGACGGGGATGGCCTGATCGTGCCCCCTGTTCAGGTGAGGGGCCGTTGCTGGTGTCAGCCTGTTAAAGACTGATGTCTTTTGAGTAGCAGGAGCGGGAGTTTGAACGGTCAGTCTTGTAAAGACTGACCCTTTAGCAGGAGAAGCCGTCTTGACGACTTCAGGAGCAGGGATGTCTATCTTCTTTGGGATGGCCACTTCAGGTATAATGGGCTTCTTGGGAGGCCCATCGGAGTTCAGGCTCAGCCTTCCAAAGACTGATGTTGCTGGCTTGACATTGGACGACCCGTTGAGAGGGGCCGTGGTAGTAGTGAGTTGATCAAAGACCGACTTCTTTTGCGCTTCCAGAGGCAGCGGGATATTAATGTTCACTGGTGGGAGCATGGTCCCGAAGAACAGACCGGTGGTAGCCTGAGTCACTTATTCCACCGGCATAGCGAAGATGGATGCCGCTTGAGGCCCATAAGTCACTCCTCCGGACGGGACGGAGCGAGAGTTGCAGTTGCAGTTAGTGCAGTTTGAAACTATTGATCTTCTGTTTTCTGCACAGAGCAAGACACCAAATCTTAGTGCCTCGAATCCACAGTCAACCGCAGCAAACCGCGATTCGTTCGCGAACATGACACATGAAGTGTGGAGTGGAAAGAGGAAGAGGTCCCACCGGGCGTGCCAGAATCTACTCCCCTCCGAAAGACGCGACGAAGACGCGATAGACGTCTTGCCTGAAATTCGGGGCAGATGCTAATAGGTGCTATCCGTCCACCTCTCCGAAGATGCCAAATTGATTTATGGCACCATGTATCGAAGGTTTAAACGGATGCGGCCGATATAGCAGACTTCGTCAGATTCCCCCTCATTCGAGGGGTTTTTGATTGTGGGGACGCTCTTCCCTGCAGGCGCAAACCCCTGCAGTTAATTACGCTACCGCATCGCAGTAACAACTTTCTCCTTCTCCAGATGGTCACTTCATGTCGTGGGTGTTTGTTTTATTTGTGGTTGCCCATGGATTGTATACGGAGACTAATTTATGTTGTCGCCCGTAGGACGTGGATTAGTCCAAATCCGTATTTTCTTAGATTTGGGTTTGGGGTTTTGGGTTTAAGGATACGTTAGTCTCATTTGGGACTAAGATCAACTTAAACGTTTGTTAAGGATACGTTAGTCTAATTTCCAGACTAAGATCAACTTAACAGGATCATTTAGATCCAACAAGAAAGCATTTGGGCTCTGTTGTTTAGTTTAGGGACATTTCGATTGATTTCCAGTTTAAGGACATGGTGGTCCATTGTAGTCCGTGGAATGTATGGCTGTCGGGACCCGTCACCTCTCTGAAGACGTTGAAGGATTACAACGACAAATATCAGAGGAGTTCAGAGATGTACCCTTGAACCAATATTGGTTGGGAGATATATAGTCCAATTTGGGACTAAAGTCTGTTTGAAGGTTTGTGAGCATATGGGCTCAATTGATATGAGTTGAACATTTTATTGTTTTGGCTGTTGAGCCTTTATTTGGGCTCGGCCCTTTTAATAATGCATAGCATTTATCAGGAGCAAAATGGTGTTCTGACAGCGCGCCACATGGCTTGTCAGGCGTTTTGCGCCAATCAAAGAGCGTATTGCGCTAGCGCATGCGAAGGTGACACGTGTCACGCTCAGCGCTAAGCGCAAGTCTGTTAGCGCACTTCGCTTTATAAGTGCGTTGCGCCAGTGAGTGACACGTGGCGCGTTCTGGCGCAGTGCGCCATTCCAAGAGCGCAGTGCGCTATATTTAGAAGCGCAAAGCGCAAACCATTCTGTGGTTGACACGTGGCGCGTTCTGGTGACATGCGCCATTCCGAGGAGCGCAAAGGCGCATTTCATTAGTGCAAGGCACTGTCCAATAGCGCAGAGCGCATTTTTGATCAATTTAAGATCAAAGAACAAGTTTATGTTCTCTAAAAGAGGCCTTGCCTCAAGATCAAGAATCAAAGTTCTTGTTCTCAACAAAAGGCTGTGCCTTTATAGATCAAATGATCTGTGAATGAAGTAAATTACTTCTTTAAATCTTTTATGATTAGATCTTTCTTTGATCTTTTTCTTTTTTATTGAAGATCTTGATCTTGTTCTTAGATTTTTGATCTTTTTAGAAGAGAATTCTTCTTTTTATGAGATATTTTCATCTCTGTTCTTCAAGAATTAAATTCTTTATCTTTAAAGATGAAGAAAATGATCTTCTTTCTTCAAAGGCTTGCCTTTCTTTTCTCTTTGAGGTTTTTCTCAAAGTTTGCAGAGGGTTCTCTCTATTCTGTATATCTATATCTCTGAGACTTGGAGTCTAGGGGCCTTTATATAGAGCCAATTGATTTGTTAAGTTAGTTACAGAGATCTTTCTCTGATTGATCTGGGGATATTTCCCCACTGTTGGATCTTTGATCCTAAGGCCTCTGTTTTATAGAAGATAATCTTCTTATTTTAATATGATTGGAAAGATCTTTCTAGAATTTTAATTCTGATTAATTAATAATTTATTATTTAAATTCCAGTGCTGGCGCACTAGGCGCTAGCACGCCTGCGTTTGATACGTGGCGCGCAGCGCAACTGCGCTAGTGTGCCTGCGTTTGACACGTAGCGCGCAGCGCAGAGCGCAAGTGATCTGAAGTGTTGCTTCATTTTAAAATTTGAATTTGAAACAGAGCTTTGCTCTGATTGGAGGTGCGCTGCCTTGGGCACAGCGCTCCTGGCGCTGGCGTGTCTGCTTTTGACACGTGGCACGCTGCGCGCAGTGCAAGGAATCTGAAGCATTGCTTCAATTTTTGAATTTTGAAATTCAAACAGAGCTTTGCTCTGATTGGGGGAAACATCTATATTGTTCCACTTGCACATATGGATGTTCTATTCTCTGGTTCGTTCATTCATGATAGGCAAGGCATGGTAGCCTAATCTTGGAGCTCTCAGCAAGACCATCGGCAAGTTGGGAGAGCCGCCCTTTCAGTCTCTGATGGAGCTCAGGATCTCCTTCAGATGTTACCTTCTATTGATCTGTAGCGAGAGTTGATGGATGGTTGAGATTGAGTTGGGAGGTTGCCTCCTGAAGAGTGTGGATCTCAGTGGGCTTGATGTGGGTGAAGCCGAGCTACCTGCAATAAAGTCCCGGAATGGTTGTACCACAGAGGACTCTCCGACGATCAAGTTAGTCGAGGTAATTGGGCATAGTAGCGGCTTATTGGGGTAAAATTGTCTTACCTGAGTCGTCTGAGAGAGGGGTTTATATAGCGGCAGCCGTGGGCTGGCGGGCGCGGGATTCACGCCGGCTGTTATGCCCCTGGCGTTACGCCTGCGCGAATGGTGGGATCCCCCCTTAATGACGAGATACGCTCGTTAACGGAGGAACACGATGGAGTGGAACGCAGGATCGTAGGCGGCGGATATCTCGCGCCTGGCGAGATTCGCGGAGCCACGGCGGAGACGCCTGTGATCCTTGTTCAGCGTCGGTCGATAAGACCGAGGAGTACTTGCTCGGCGAGAGGCTAAGGGTCGAGCGGGAGGCCAAGCAAGTCTTGTTCTGTAGTAGCTCGGGAGCGAGCAGGGAGGGCTCAGGAAGCCCCGGTGTGCGTGAGGGCTTGGAGAAGAGTCGACGGTCTCGTGTGGGATGAGCAAGAGGCCATTCTGGGAGGTCGCCGCAGGTCGGGGCTGTCCTCGGGTCGGAGACCCAAGGCACGCCTTCTGGGTGCCGTCCTTGCTTCTTTCCCGTAAGCTTTAGGACACGTCATCTGCCACATGTCATGATCTGGGGAACCCCCGATATTGAGCATCATCATCAGCCCTCCACTCTCGTCTCGACCTATTCATGGGTCGGATCGAAAGTTGTCTGATCGGGTATTCTAGCCGGGTTCGTAGTTGGAAACCCCGATGGCCCGGATGTCCGGGCAATTAGCCATATTTTATGATAATGTCAGCGGATCAGAGAAGAGATCACGCATTAAAGGAGAGACGCCGATTCAAGCATACGTTTGTTGAGGTGCCAGGCTATGCTTCCAGCGCTGGTTGGTTGACGTGACGGGCCACCGGTGCCCTTCGCGCTTGAGAGGAGGCGCCCAACGCGCGTAAAACACGTGGAGCATCGATGGTCGTCGAATGCGAAGTGCCGTTTTGGCGGGAAACGATCGGCGCCATAAGATTCGTTTGCCGAGTGCTATAAATAGAGGTGGGATCCCTCTAAGGTCCACACTTTGCCATAATTTCCTCAGCGTCGCGTGAGTTAGCTCGTATCTCTTGGCTCTAGGTCGGATCTCCTGCGTTCTTTCTTCCGATGACTCATCCTTTTGATCATATTAGATGTTTTCTATCGAGAAATCTGTAGAAATAGTTCGGGTAGAGTCCAAGGAGTCTTCATCCACTTCTTCCTATGCTTCTACCTCTTCCTCGTCTGAGTCGGAATCCCCCAGGGGGGTTAGGGTTAGTCGTGCTCCCCGGGGTCGCATGGCGGGGACGGTCCCCAAAGCGCGGGTCAGGGGCATACGTGACGCATCTTCCATACTGAGGCATGCGGACGAGCTTGCCACCATCCGGGCTCGCTTCCACATTCCCCTCGGCTACTCGCTTCGTCTGGCCGGTGAGGGGGAGAGGGCGGACCAGGTACGGGGTAAGGAGATTGCCTTGTACCTGGAAGCCTTTTGGGCCAGAATGCATCTGCCCTTCTTCCCCGAGGTGAGTGCGGCGTTGCATTGTTTTCGACTAGCCTCGGGCCAGTTAGTGCCAAACTCTTGGAGGATTCTCCTCGGGTTCCTGGTCCGGTTGAAATTACAGGAGATCCCTTTCAGTCTGAACCTTCTCCTTTCATCTCTCTGCTACAAAAACCACCCCGGCACTCATAAGGACGAGCCGAGCTGGGTGTATATTTCTTTTAGAAAGCACCGAGGAGGGGTGGCCGGGTCGGGGGTCGTCGCAGTACCTTCTTCCATTCACGAATGGAAAGAGAAATTTTTGTTCGTCGGGCCACCCGAGGGTGAGGATTGGCCTATGCCCATCCAGTGGCACATGGCCAACTGCTCATAGGTGAGGCGGTTGTCTGACCCTGATGCGATGGAAGTGTCGGAGTGGGAGCCCGTCCAACGGGCTGACGTGTTGCTGTGCAAGCAGGCCCTCAGTTGGGCCGGGCTCACCCCTGCTCAGTTTGCGAGTAAGTTAGGAGTTTTGGATGACCTGTTTAGACTTGTGTATTCTCTTATCCTTTCTGGCATTGCTAACTCCGTGTACTTTCGCCTTTTCCTTCAGAACCAATGGACCGAGCTAAATCCCGGGATGCTATGGCCGAAAAGAAGGGGAGGAAGGCTGGTGGTGCCGGCCACTCCCGCTCCCGCCCATCTTCGAGTCCGGCCCCGCCAGTGGCCGCCCCTGCTAGACGCTCCAGCACGCCCTAGGCCTCGGAGGCCGGCCATGAGCAGAGCCGAAAACGCGCTCGAGAGCAGGAGCCCTGGGTTTTGGAGGTAGGAGGCAAGGCCGATCCTCCCGCGCCCCTCCTCAAGAGGTACCACAGGACGGTGCCCCGTTCTCCGGCTTTCCCGATCTTTGTGGAGGAGGGGGATATTTGGTTCAAGGTTCCCTCGGGGCTTTCCGTCGCCGACAGCCTTCTCTCGGAGATGGACCGGTCGGCTGGGGGCAAGATTCCCCGGGGCACCCTCAAGGCTTAAATGGCGGCCATAGCCCAGGAAGCTGTGCAGGTCAGTGTCCACCTCTCGCTTGGGGTTTTTATTAAGTACTTTTTGCTCGCAGGATCAGATACATTTTTGACCCTTCCTTTTGTTTTCCTCAGGTCCTCCAGCACTGCGCCCTTGTTGTCAGCATTGAGCACGAGGAAATCGCCCCGGCGATGCAGATCTCGGGCGAGTCCTCCTCACAGGAGGAGAGCTTAAGGCTGGAGCTGCGTGCGGTGAAGGAGAGGATCGCCGTCCTCGAAGACCGGGTGGCAGCCGGGGATCGGGAGAACGCTGACTGCCGAGAGGCCATCCGGGTCTTAAGGGAGTCCAACAAGGTCACCGAGGCCAAGTTGGAAGATACCAGGGTGCTTGCCACCACCCTGAAGAAGACGACGAGCACCCTGATGAGGGAGAACGAGACGGCAGTAGAAAGAGTGAGGCGTGACGACCTCCGAGCGGTGAAGGCGGTAGAGAACTACAAGAAGTCGGACCAGTACTACGCCGACCTCGCTGAAGTCGCTGCCCTCGTTTGGCATGAGGCCCTCGACGCCGTCAAGGCCCTGATACCGGAGTTTCCTAACGGTGAGCTCCGGGGCGAGTACCCCCTCAAGGACGAGGCGCAGAGGGTGCCGTTGGAAGTGCTGCTGGAAGGAAGACCCTCGGTGGGGGCGTTGGGGATAAGGCGGTCACCCTGGCTCCCAGTGCCGAAGCCCCTGTCGTGGGCACCGACCCTCCAGCCGCCGCCCCGGTTCCCGACGCTGCGGTAGAGCACGTTGAGGTCCTCCCCGTCCCCGAGGCCTGAATCTCCATGCCTTCTTCTTTTTCCTTTTTTTTCTTGTTTTGTTTGCTCGGAAATTTTGTAAGCCTCCGGGCGTTTTTGTAAGGCTGGGGAGCCCATAATACCTATGTAAAGACTTCCGACCTTTGTGAATAAAATCATTTTGTAGGAATCTTTACGTAAATGTTTTCATTTTGTTTTTGGTAAAATCTCCATTTGCGCGGTACTGCTTTCACGATGCGTTAGGTAGGCGACCGGTTTTTCATTTAGCGATCGCACGTCGAGTTAAACTCAACTATTTGCCAAGTGTGTAAAGATCGGTCCAAGGTCGGCATCTCTATGGCCCCGAAGTCGAGGTGGGGATCGCTTGCTGAAGGTACGCCGGCTTTCCCCTCCAAGCAGAAAGGTGTAGATTTGCCCGTTCCTTCGAGTAGGGCCGGTGACCACATCTCTTGAGATTGGTCGGTTACGCCGAGGTTGAGGGCCTTTTATCCTTAGTAAAGATGGGTAGGAAGTCACCCTCTAAGGATGGACCGAGCGGGGAAGTTGCTCGGTAGCCTCTTAATGAGGGCTTCGATCCTTAGCGTAGATGGGTAAGAGATGACCCACTAAGGATGAACCGAGCAGGGAAGCTGTTCGGTTGCCTCTTGACGAGGGCTTCGATCCTTGGCGTCAGCGGGTAAGAGATTACCAGCCAAGGATGGACCGAGCAGGGAAACTGCTTGGTGGCCTTTTGATGAGGGCTATGATCCTTGGCGTCGGTGGGTAGTAAGCTACCGGCCAAAGATGGACCGAGCAGGGAAGCTGTTCGGTGGCCTCTTGATGAGGGCTTTGATCCTTGGCGTCGGTGGGTAAGAGATTACTAGCCAAGGATGGACCGAGCAGGGAAGCTGCTCGGTGGTCTCTTGATGAAGGCTTTAATCCTTGGTGTCGGTGGGTAAGAGATTACCAACCAAGGATAGACCGAGCAGGAAAACTGCTCGGTGGCCTCTTGATGAGGGCTTTGATCCTTAGCGTAGATGGACAAGAAATTACCCGCTAAGGATGGACCGAGCAGGGAAGCTGCTCGGTGGCTTCTTGATGAGGGCTTTGATCCTTGGCATCGGTGGGTAGGAGATTACCAGCCAAGGATGGACCGAGCAGGGAAGCTGCTCGGTGGCCTCTTGATGAGGACTTTGATCCTTGGCGTCGGTGGGTAGTAAGCTACCAGCCAAGGATGGACCGAGCAGGGAGGCTGCTCGGTGGCCTCTTGATGAGGGATTTGATCCTTGGTGTCGGTGGGTAGTAAGCTACTAGCCAAGGATGGACCAAGCAGGGAAGCTGCTCGGTGGCCTCTTGATGAGAGCTTTGATCCTTGGCGTCGGTGGGTAAGAGATTACCAGTTAAGGATGGACCGAGTAAGGAAGCTGCTCGGTGGCCTCTTGATGAGGGCTTTGATCCTTGGCGTCGGTGGATAGTAAACTACAACCCAAGGATGGACCGAGCAGGGAAGCCACTCGGTGGCCTCTTGATGAGGGCTTTAATCCTTGGCGTCGGTAGGTAAGAGATTACTAGCCAAGGATCGAGCAGGGAAGCTGCTTGGTGGCCTCTTGATGAGGGCTTTGATCCTTGGCGTCGGTGGATAGTAAACTACTAGCCAAAGATGGACGGAGTAGGGAAACTGCTCGGTGGCTTCTTGATGAGGGCTTTGATCCTTGGCGTCGGTGGATAGTAAACTACCAACCAAGGATGGACCGAGCAGGGAAGCTGCTCGGTGGCCTCTTGATGAGGGCTTTGATCCTTAGCATAGATGGGCAAGAAATTACCCGTTAAGGATGGACCGAGCAGGGAAGCTGCTCGGTGGCCTCTTGATGAAGGCTTTGATTCTTGGTGTCGGTGGATAGTGAACTACCAGTTAGGGATGGACCGAGTAGGGAAGCTGCTCGGTGGCCTCTTGGTGAGGGCTTCGATCCTTAGTGTAGATGGGTAAGAGATTACCCGCTAAGGATGGATCGAGCAGGAAAGCTGCTCGGTGGCCTCTTGATGAGGGCTTTGATCCTTGGCGTCGGTGGGTAGTGAACTACTGATCAGGGATGGACCGAGCAGGGAAGCTCCTCGGTGGACTCTTGGTGAGGGCTTTGATCCTTGGCGTCGGTGGCTAAGAGATTACTCGCTAAAGATGGACCGAGCAGAGAAGCTGCTCGGTGGCCTCTTGATGAGGGCTTTGATCCTTAGCGTAGATGGCTAAGAGATTACCCGCTAAGGATGGCACATACCTTTTGATAAATAAATAAAGTTCTTCTATTTGCGTCGCCTTATTGTTTCCTTTTGTTTTCTAGGTGCACCTGATTAATTTCGTGAAATGAAGTGCGTGAGCTTTGAACCAAAGAAGGGGAAAACACATAGGGGAGTTTCTTCTTATTTATTGAAAAGAACTTAGGAAGAGTTTACATCGTTTCGTCAAAGAAGAAACATGTACTCATAGATTTATTTTTAGAGGTACAACTTGAGCTTCTCGGCGTTGTAAGGCCATGGAAATTTGCGACCATCTGCATCTTGTAAGCAATAGGCCCCGCCGGACAGGACCTCGGAGATGAGGAATGGGCCGTCCCATTTCAGAGAGAACTTGTGCAGCTTTCCTTGATCGACGAACTCGTTCCGTCTTAGGACCAAATCTCGGGCCTTAAAGGCGCGGTGCTTGACCCATGCGTTGTAGTAGCGGGCAGTCTGTTGTTGGTAAGCTGCGGCTCTGATCTGTGCCCGATCCCGCTTCTCTAACAAGACGTCCAAATTAGTCTGGAGGGCCGAGGTGTTTGCTTCATCGTCGAAGTGCTCGACCCTATGATATCATCCATGCTTTCAAGGTCATTGCTTCGCTCCTGAGGCACAGATGTCGCCGTGAATCAAATCTTCGCGGTTTGTTGGTTCCCGTATGCCCGACCTATCCCACCTTGAACAAGTGGAAACTTGATCGCTAAGTGGTGGGTCGATATCTGGGCCCGGATGGAGTTCAGTTTCAGGCGACCTAGGAGGATATTGTAGGCTGATGGAATTCTGGCGACGATGAACTCCACAGGCACGGTACGCATATGGCCCGTCTCCCTGATGTTAAGCTGGAGGGTGACCATCCCTTCTGTCGGGATGGAGTGGTTAGTGAATCCCGACAGGATGTGGGCGATCGGCCTTAGGTCCGCCGGGATAAGTCCCATACGCAGGAAGCAGTCGTAAAAGAGGATGTCTGTCGAGCTTCCCGAGTCGACCAATATCCTCTGCACTTCGTAGCGGTGGACCTGTGGTGTGATCACCAGAGGGTCGTTGTGAGACAGGGATATTCCGTGGAGGTCCTCGTCGGTAAATATGATCGACTCGGCTACTTTGGCCCTCTTCCTGGGTTGGCTGCTAGTTTCCTCGACCGGTAAGGGGCGCCGCGTTTTGTCGGTCCTAGGCGTACCCCCCGCTGACACGGTCGGCTTGCAGCTGGTCCTGCAAGTACCTTGCTAAGTGCCCTGAGCGGATCAACTCCTCGATGTAGTCTCGGAGCTGCTTGCAGTTCTCGGTGGAGTGGTCCTACGACCTGTGGAAGGCGCAGTAGGGGTCCCGGGTACGCTTGGCCACCCTCCTATTAGAGACTGGGGGAGTTTGAAGAATCTCTCGCCTTTTGCCTCCTCCAGCAGCTCCGTCTGGGAGATGTTGAGCGGGGTGTACTCCTGAAACTTCGGGGAGTATGGTTTTGGCTGCTCAATCTTCTTTTTCTCCTCCCTGGCTCTCTTCTTCTGGTCGGCTTGGTCTGTCCGGGGTAGGTTCGCGTTCACCTCAGACTCGAGCTGGATCTCACGCTCGGTCCAGGCCTTTATCTCGGCCATGGTCTTAGCTTGCGCTAATGCAAAGGAGTGGAGCCACTCCTTGTGCCTAAGACCCGACCTAAGGGCCATTATGACCGTCTCGTCTCAGCGCTTTGGGACCTCAAGGAGAACGTTGTAGAAGCGGGTAACGTATCCTTTGAAGGATTCTTTGTCCCCGCTCTTTATTGTGAAGAGATGATCGACGGTCCGCTTCTGCCATCTATTCCCGACAAAATGGCTGAGGAATTGGGTGGCCAGCTCATCGAAGGTAGAGATTGAGCATGGCGCGAGTCCTCGAAACCAGTCTCGTCCAGGGCGAATGAGAGTGGCGGAGAAAGCACGGCACTGCGCGGCGTCAGAGTTGTCCTAGAAACTCATCTCGGCCGTGAACGCGTCCAAATGGTCTTTCGGGTCGGACTTCCTGTCGAAGAGGGAGACCTTTGGGGGCTTGTTCCTGGAGAAGATGTGGACAACAAGTAGCTCTTTAGTGAAGGGCTTTGTGAGCGAGTCGGCGGCATATCTATCCCTGACACTCGATGGGCAACTCTCCCGATGCATACCCTCGATCTTCTTTTCAAGGGCATCGAGTCGGTCGTGGTATCCCGAGGATTCGGCATACTCCGATTTACGTCCCCTGCTGCTGGCGACCTGCGCCCGGCCGCGGCTCCGGTTCCGTTCGATGAGGTTCCTTAGGTCCCCGGGCGAGGTCGTCTTCGAGCTACCGTGGTGAGTCCCGTCCGTACGACCCTGTTGAGGGAGGGGGCGCCGGTCATGCCTGGGAGCAGGCGAGCTGACAGACACCTCCTTGGGATGGACATAAGCACGATGGGCCTCAAGGCGGGGTGCTCTGGCAAGGGACCTCGGTGTGGAGCTGTGAGGCGCCCGGTGGGTCATCAAGTCAGTCGCTACAGGGGATCTCCGGCCGCCGGAGTTAGCGAAGCAGTGCTCGGTCATGCCGATGTGGGCAGTGTCCTTTCTCCCTCTGTAGGGGTCTCGGTCCCGAGGTGCGGTAGAGGCGACCTGGGGAGCTTGCCCAACCGTTTGGATACGGACAAGCGCATCCACGACGGACGTGAGCCTATCGATCCGAGCAGACATGGCGTGAATGGCGTTCGGTGGAGGAGACGATCCGTCCGTGCCTCCATTGTGCGGAGGTCGGCGGCTAGTACTTGGATCGTTGCGGTGATCACTCGCCATGTATTCGCGATCCGAAAGTGAACTTTCGTTGAGTGGAACTTATTTTCCCACGGACAGCGCCAACTGATAGAGCTCAGGATCTCCTTTAGATGTTACCTTCCGTTGATCTGTAGCGAGAGTTGATGGATGGTTGAGATTGAGTAGGGAGGTTGCCTCCTGAAGAGTGTGGATCTCAGTGGGCTTGATGTGGGTGAAGCCGAGCTACCTGCAATAAAGTCCCAGGGTGGTTGTACTACCAAGGACCTTCCGACGATCAAGTTAGTCGAGGTAATTGGGCAGAGTAGCGGCTTATTGGGGTAAAATTGCCTTACCTGAGTCATCTGAGAGAGGGGTTTATATAGCGGCAGCCGTGGGCTGGCGGGAGTGGGATTCATGCCAGTCGTTACGCCCCTGGCGTTACGCCTGCGCGAATGGCGGGATCCCCCCTTAATGACGAGATACGCTCGTTAACGGGGGAACACGATGGCGTGGAACGCGAGATTGTGGACGGCGGATATCTCGCGCCTGGCGAGATTCGAGGAGACGCCTTGTAGGGTTGCTAGGCACGCGCACAAGGGTCTACGAGGCATCAACCATGCCCGATTAAAAATTTAGCCGTGCCGAACAACCCGAATACGGATTTTTAAACTAGAGATTAGGCGAAAACTAGCATGCTAAACACTTTAACACTAAGTGAGAGGGATTACAACCTTTGTAGATCCGGTCCTTCACTTCATATGCTCCGTGTTGTGGTCCCTTTGCTGCGATCATCGGGATCCGGACTCTCGAGAGGTTCCACGAAGAGAAAGACGCAACCTTTGCTTCCGATCTTCGATACTAAGATGATCTACCTTGAAGTTTCTTTAACACAAGCTAACACTCATGAAATGATGTGAACACCCTCATCTAAATGGCAAGGGAAGATGAGGATGATGAAGTAGGATTTTTGCTCTCTTTATTTATCTTTTTCTCATATTTATTCATCACCTTTTGAAAAACTAGTAAGCTTTTCATGAAAGAATGAAGGAGGAAGAAGATGAATAATCATTTGTGATGAATAGAAAGAATGTTATCATAATTATTTATGCAACCATGGTTGTAGTAACCATTGTAGAGAGTTTATTAGGGTTAGGGTTTGGGTTAGGTCAAAGGGTGAGTCAAAAGAAATATCTATCATAATATCTTAACAAAGACAAAGTAAAGCTTCTAGAATCAACTAGAAGGTTTAACCCTAATCCAAACCCTAATCATGTTTAAACTCCTCTAAACATGTCGCATTAATAATTATAATATGTTACAATATTATATATCACATATACAATATTTATTGTAACAAAATAAAATAATACATTTAACATATATCGCATATATATCAATGTATTACCCGAGTGAGAAAAAGAATCTTTTAGTGAGCAAATATTAGTTAATGTAATTTAATATATCATATATATTATTATACATTAAATTATCGAATCAACACTTGATCCGACAATCCGACTATATCGCATATAACCGGCTAATATTTATCCGTACCGATTCATCGAATCAACACTTGATCCGACGACCCGGCTGGTATCAAATATCGTGAGAATATAATACGGTATCATATATCGCATTATCCTCGGTCCCGCACATATCACATATGTGCTCCTACTCCGTTTTGCCTGAGTCAAGAAACCTCTGTGTAGGACTCTAAAGAATCGTCAATACGCCGGCAGTAGGTGATGATCATATCAAACACCCACAAGCTGCAAGCGGTCAGCTAAACGTAACAGCTGCCCAGGTATTGAGCGCTCAGAAGATCAACAAGCAAGCCTGTACATTCTCCTGCGAATCCAAACAGTAACACTCCTGTACAGTCCGGTCTCGTCGTCTGATATGTTGCATATCTCGCCTAGGGGTGGTAAACGTCAGACCCCAGTAGCTTGATAAGTCGTGTCGATTTGAGGTCTATAACGGTTCGAGAAACTACTGATAACACTTACCAGTAAATCTCAGCAACCCTGGACAGGGATTTCCGGCTATAGCCAATCGAACACAGCACAACATCAACTCCCTATACCGGGAGAGACGAATCCCCTCCTATCGCTCATTGCCTCCATGTGATTCGGGAATGTACCCAAAAGCCACCTTTTTGCACGCCCTCTTGGACGTGGTATGATGGAAATCAAAGCACAGTGGGAATCACACAAGACTCTATGACGATCTCGGGTCGACAGACTACTCTGTACCAGTGTCACCGGAGAACTGCCATCTGACGTATGGTATAATACCATCTGGGAGTTCTCGGCGAGTCCGTCCAGTGTACCCAGTCTCCACTGAGCACCCGTACACCATCCTTGATGTCAAACATCGATGGATATGGGATCATCCATCGCCCATCATATGGGTCAAGATGCGTATACGCTAGTCTACTCTGGTGTATCGATGCCCTGTCTCGATACACCCTCGACTAGGAACAGTTATAGGATGTACTCGTCGACTACCGTGGCCCCACTAGTATGATCTCATCATAATCCCAGTAGTCGAGTACATATCCTAAGGGCTTTATCAACATGTAATATAGAGACAATCAGAGTACATGTTAAGATAAAGTACAATCAGATAGCATACTATCATGTCGAGCAAGAAAGTCCTCCCTATATATGTCCTAGCATCCACTACAATATACATCGTATGTACAGTAATGGCCTCTAGGGCATACATATAACTAACAATCTCCCACTTGCACTAGGGCCATCTGTTATGGTATCGCATACCCAACAATTAGCTGCGGTTGAAGTATCTCATACTCAACCATCCCATAAAAGTCTCTACTGGGAAAAAGGCCTTTGTGAGTGGATTCGCGCTGTTGTCCTCTGTGTCTACTCTCCTAACCTCGATCTCCCTGGAGATCAACCATCTCCATGATCAGGTAACACTGCCTAAGAATTATATCTGGATTTCTGATGGGACGGTAGTTCCTTGGCTAAAGCCACAACTCCATTGACACACAATGGTAGGAACAAAGTTCATCTTATGAACTTATAAATATCCAGACTGCCTCTTTGGTAGCATCCTTGGTAACGATGTATCTTGCCTTTAATCGTCTAGTATGTCACGGTATCTAGCTTGGAACTCTTCCAACATACCGTCCCTCCACTGAGGGTATAGACAATGCCTGCGACTGACATTCAGTCGTCCTTATCAGCCTGGAACCTTTCCAGTGATTCTCCTCAAGATCGATTGATACCATCTCACTACAACTAGTGAGTATCCTAACATCCAATTAGATCTATCTCATAGATCCAAAACCTAGGATTTAGGAGGTATCACCTTGATCCTATATGGAGAATCCTTGTGATAAGCGGAGATTAACCGAGCGTAGCATAGAAAACTCCTTCCCTATCAAGAGTATGTCATCCACGTACTCTACGAGGATCACCACCATACTCTCTACTACCTTTTTGTATATACAAGGTTCATCTACCATTTTGATGAAGTCAAACTCTTTGACTACCACATCAAAACAGACGTTCCAACTCCGCGATGCCTGTTTTATCATATAAAACATCTTGCACACGTTTCCGCTGCTCCCACTGTCTATAAAGCCCTCTGGCTGTGTACTTATAGACGCACTTTTCCAAAACATCATTTAGAAAAGCAGTCATGACACCCAACCACCAGATATCGTAGTCATGGTATGTAGCCGTGGCAAGTAGGATCTGGATGGACTTAAGCATAGCTTTGAAAGTCTCAACTTTTCCATGTACACCAAGTAATCTTCTCAAGATATACTTGCTCCTGATGGGGATTTAACCCTTCAGATAAAGCAACCAAAGTCCATACTTTGTCGGTGTATAAGGATTCCATCTCAGATTGCTAAGCATCCAGCCATTCTTACAGAGTCCCACTCCTGATGGCCAGGTCGAAACTAGTTGGGTCATCATCTCATGATGCAATCCTCGCTCCCACTGTCATAGAGAAACCGAAGTATCTCTCAGGTGGGTGAGGAACCCTACTAGATCGGCGGAGAGGCTGAGGTTCGTTGGAAACTATTGAATCCTTTGGTTCTACCAAATCATCAGCTGCATTTTGTATAGCTGGAACATTTCCAGTTCTACATAACAGACCTTGCCTCGAGCTTGTCCGGATTTTGCTTTTAGACATTGGCCGGACAACCCCAAATCTTAACAAGCTTAAGATATGGGCTCTTTCCTTTCCATATCACATATGAAGTGGTAGGCAACTGATTTGATTTGAACCATATTCAATAGGTATGCAGCTTCTCAAGTGCATAACTCCCCAAAGGAAATAGGAAACTCAGTAGTACTCATCATAGAGCACACCATATCACATAGGGTGTGATTGCTCCGCCCCGATACACCATCGTGCTATGGTGTGTACGGAGGAGTAATGCTGAGAGAGAATCTCATTCTCCTTTAGAACAGTCCAGGAATTCCGTGCTCAAGTATTCTCCTCCTTGATCTCATCAAAGGACATAATACTTATACCCGTATTTTGGTTCTCTACTTCTAACTTATATTCTGTGAATATCTCAAAAGGTTCGGACTTGTGTTTCAACAGGAACATATGTCTGAATCTTGAGAGATTATCAGAGAATGTAATGAGGTACAAAGAACCAGTCTTGGCATGTGTAGACAGGAGATTTTCATACATCAGCATGTATCAATTCCCAAAAGTTCACTAACTCTTTCTCTGTTTCCAACAAACAGAGCTGTGGTCATCTTATCTTTGTGACATGACCGGCAAGTTTCACAAGATGTAAATTCAAACTAATTTAAATATGCATCTATATGTAACTTCAGCCAGTCGGGTCGCATTGATATGACCTAGTCTACAATGCCTCAAGAAGGATTCGTTCATTTCTGAATTCTTCCTCTTGTGTGTGTTCCGTATACTGAGAATTGTAGTTTGATTTAGAACGTCTATGCTTTTAGACAACGTGCCTGAACCGATCAACTCTTGATATAGAAAATGTTCAAAACATTATCCAACAATACAAAATTATATCACTTCTTTACTAATAAAGAGACTGATATGATTTTGTATATCAGGTTCGGTATCTAATAACATTCGTTCAGAATCAATTTATTCTGGTAATACAGGGTGATAGTGACCAACAGACTTGGCTGCAACACTTGCACCGTTTTCTGTCTCATGAAACTTATCACCCGTTCTCAGTTCTCTACCTATCTGTAGCCCATGTAACAGATTACATATGCGGGATCCTGATCCGGTATCACATATCCAGGACGTAAAGGATACTGAGAAACAGTTCTGTGTAATGAACACACCCGAAGATGATGCATCAACATGCACTTTTTTCGTTTGGGTGGCACGGGAAATCTGGTATTCCCCAATTTCCTGCTCTGTCTTATAACAATTATAAGTTGGAGCGGGACCAACGTTCTCCAGCTCAGTATAACAAACGGGTTCAGTTAATATATCCGTTTTATTATCTTGATTAAGGCGTGATATGTTCGCTACCTGGAGAGAGAGAGAGAAGAAAACACTCAGCGTATACTCTTGCAAGATTAGATTGGTTATTTAATATATCTAATCAGGATGTCTCCCACTGTTTTAGTCAAATCTTCCTTCAAACCCTAAAAGAAAAGACTAGCCGGGATTAATTACACGCTACAAGTTCGCCAATCTTTCAGCCAGGCCAGTGTCGGTACTTTGAGGGAGGTCCCCCGTGCTTTCGCACGAACCTAATTAAAGTAAACCTCGTTTTCCCAGAGGCGTAACCCCGTTAACACCTTTCTAGACACCTACTTGATCGGCTAATTGTAATGTGTAAAACTCTCCCAGGAGTAACTCTTACTCGCAGCGGGTATTGGGATCCAACTATCTAATAGAAGGTATGCAATCTCATTGCAAATTTCAACACTTGAAACCCCCAATAATATTTTGCCCCTAGCGTCCTATGACCTTGACGAATGCCAAACCACCCATAGTCCGCTAGCCAAGTTCAACCCGTACATTTCTTGATTGAATTAAACCCACCCGCACGACCCTTGACGAATGCCAAACAACGCCGTACGAATACCCTAATCCAATCGCATCGTATGCTAGCAGATAAGCACTAGTTAGCTACCGTACACTACGCCTTGACGAATGCCAAACTACCGCAGCACGAATACTAAGTAGTACTTATCTGAAATGACGGAGGGCTACGACGGATTTTTAAGAAAACCCTTTGCGTAATGAACTTGATATCGTTGTAGAATCGAGTGATTTTAAATGGAGTGTTTTTTAGGCATTTCTAGTTTTGCTAAAGGGGTCACTCCCGGTGAAGGGATCGTCGGCCCTTTCCTCATCGAATAAGGTGCAGGATATTTCACAAATATCACTATGCAAAGCAAGAACTATAGAAGCAATCAAAAGTCAAACCGAGTTTGTAGCATCTGCCAGTTATTGCTAAAGGAGTCACTCCCGGTGAAGGGATCTCGGTCCTTTCCTTATCGAATAAGGTGTTGGATGTTCTACAAGGAACACCGCTATGCAAAGCAACAACTAGAGCTACCAGTTTTTATAAACAAGTTTCTACAACATCTTAGGTTTCTTTTATTTCATTAATCTCATTAATGATGTCCCATTGTATTATGCTTCACAAGCATCTCTTTTGAAACGAAATCTGCAATATAACATATATCTCATATATATAAAATATAAACATTCGTCTCAGGCAGTAATATGATCTCATCACAGAACATTGCAGCAGAAGAACATATATGAAATATTGGATATACTAGGACGTCCGTGTTTTCAATACGAGCCTGTATAAAACACGGATTCCACGGTCGCGATGAATAGCCAAACCCACATCCCTAGACCCCTACGAGAGCGGCAAGTAACACTGCCAATTCTAGGGTTAGGAGACCCGGTCTCGACTCCTCGAGATGGTCTCCCACTGGACCCTAGAACCCGGTTACTTGTGCTCCCCGTCTTGGGTCTACCTAATGCGGAAAAGTAAATAATATACAACGGTGACATCTTCCGCTACCAGGAAGTGCCCCAATAAAAGAATATTACATACAAATGAATTTTACATGAATGAAAAAGAAAAAACTCTCATCTCACATAAAACCCCGGCTATTCAAACGCGACGATCCAATATAACATATCACAGCAACACATAATATCTCATATCATCAACGTAAGCAAGTATGCGTATCCCGATTGTCGTTGATGTATAGCAACGAAGCCGGCAATACACCACATACTACGCTTACGGTCACAGAAAAGAAAGTGTAAAACTACAACAGTTGGAATCCGCAACCTCCTTAGACATCACATGCCTAACCAAATGAATTCCTTAGACATCGCATGCCTAACTATTATAAACCCCGTATTTTAGTCTCATTATCGAAAACTCTTTTCAATATCAAGTCGGAAAATTCAACAAGATTCCCGACGTCCTGATCGAATGCTCGTCGCAAACTTTAGTAGACGGCCGCACCCCAGATGCCATCGACGAAGTGCACTAAGGCGGAACACCGCTGCCGCGAGCACCCGAACGGATGCTTTCGACGACGGGGTTCTCCTACAGTCACTTGGTCGGGGCTATGGGGCGTAGCTGTCTATTAAGTTTACCCGGCGAGTATCCGCGTACGCTACGTGATTGCGACGGACTTTTGATCACATCAAAATTCCGTGGCAACCGATCATCTGAGACTAAACTGCTATGTTTATAATATTCAAATTAGTTATCTCATAACTACCTGTGGATTCCAATTATTGTATCACATTCCAGATAAATAGAAAAAGTTAAACTTTCCGATCGAATCATCAAGCACCCAAGATTTCCCCAATATATCTCAACACTTGAAATCAGTTTAAAAAACATTCATCACATGCCACAGTACCAATGGTCCAGCCGTAGAAGGGTCAAGCCAACGCCTCACATGTGGCACGCCGTACTGCCCCAAACCCTAAGGTTCAAAGGGCAGTTCAAGACGGTCACATAATCGAGTTAAGGTTTGTTGTCTTCTAGAGGGTCCACCGAGTTACTTGCACAACTTAGAACATTCTTAAACACGAGAAAAATCCTTTTGAAAAATTTTCCGACAGGGGAAAAAGTGAGTTATTGATATCCGTTCGAACTTTTTAACAGTTTCTTAAAATTTATCCGGAAAGCCACATAGACAAAATCTAATACTCCGATCGAAACATCGAATCCCCAAAACAACCCCAGAAAACTCAACTGTAGAATAAAAATTAAAAATTCCCAGAGAACTCAGCACTGTGTAGTAGGAATTACTGTGTAAAATAGGAGGGGTGACGTCATCAAATGGCCGCGGAACCGCCGCAGAAGCCAGGCTTCTGCCGCGGTTCCGCCGCACTTTTGACGAATTAGCCCCTCGAATTTCACAGTAATTCTAATAAGACCCTGCCGAATTTTTTAGAAATTTTTAATTGACAAAAATCCAAATTTTCAGAAAATTTCCAGAGAGCATTTTGGAGTCGGGGTTTCGGGTTCGATCGGACTTTAAACTTCGTCTAGACTTCGCCTAAAGCTCTAACTTGGCTCTGATACCACTGTAGGGTTGCTAGGCATGCGCACAAGGGTCTACGAGGCATCAACCATGCCCGATTAAAAATTTAGCCGTGCCGAACAACCCGAATACGGATCTTTAAACTAGAGATTAGGCAAAAACTAGCATGCTAAACACTTTAACACTAAGTGAGAGGGATTACAACCTTTGTAGATCCGGTCCTTCACTTCATATGCTCCGTGTTGTGGTCCCTTCGCTGCGATCATCGGGATCCGGACTCTCGAGAGCTTCCACGAAGAGAAAGACGCAACCTTTGCTTCCGATCTTCGATACTAAGATGATCTACCTTGAAGTTTCTTTAACACAAGCTAACACTCATGAAATGATGTGAACACCCTCATCTAAATGGCAAGGGAAGATAAGGATGATGAAGTAGGATTTTTGCTCTCTTTATTTATCTTTTTCTCATATTTATTCATCACCTTTTGAAAAACTAGTAAGCTTTTCATGAAAGAATGAAGGAAGAAGAAGATGAATAATCATTTGTGATGAATAGAAAGAATGTTATCATAATCATTTATGCAACCATGGTTGTAGTAACCATTGTAGAGAGTTTACTAGGGTTAGGGTTTGGGTTAGGTCAAAGGGTGAGTCAAAAGAAATATCTATCATAATATCTTAACAAAGACAAAGTAAAGCTTCTAGAATCAACTAGAAGGTTTAACCCTAATCCAAACCCTAATCATGTTTAAACTCCTCTAAACATGTCGCATTAATAATTATAATAAGTTACAATATTATATATCACATATACAATATTTATTGTAACAAAATAAAATAATACATTTAACATATATCATATATATATCAATGTATTACCCGAGTGAGAAAAAGAATCTTTTAGTGAGCAAATATTAGTTAATGTAATTTAATATATCATATATATTATTATACATTAAATTATCGAATCAACACCTGATCCGACAATCCGGCTATATCGCATATAACCGGCTAATATTTATCCGTACCGATTCATCGAATCAACACTTGATCCGACGACCCGGCTGGTATCAAATATCGCGAGAATATAATACGGTATCATATATCGCATTATCCTCGGTCCCGCACATATCACATATGTGCTCCTACTCCGTTTTGCCTGAGTCAAGAAACCTCTGTGTAGGACTCTAAAGAATCGTCAATATGCCGGCAGTAGGTGATGATCATATCAAACACCCACAAGCTGCAAGCGGTCAGCTAAACGTAACAGCTGCCCAGGTATTGAGCGCTCAGAAGATCAACAAGCAAGCCTGTACATTCTCCTGCGAATCCAAACAGTAACACTCCCGTACAGTCCGGTCTCGTCGTCTGATATGTTGCATATCTCGCCTAGGGGTGGTAAACGTCAGACCCCAGTAGCTTGATAAGTCGTGTCGATTTGAGGTCTATAACGGTTCGAGAAACTACTGATAACACTTACCAGTAAATCTCAGCAACCCTGGCCAGGGATTTCCGGTTATAGCCAATCGAACACAGCACAATATCAACTCCCTATACCGGAAGAGACGAATCCCCTCCTATCGCTCATTGCCTCCATGTGATTCGGGACTGTACCCAAAAGCCACCTTTTTGCACGCCCTCTTGGACGTGGTATGATGGAAATCAAAGCACAGTGGGAATCACACAAGACTCTATGACGATCTCGGGTCGACAGACTACTCTGTACCAGTGTCACCGGAGAACTGCCATCTGACGTATGGTATAATACCATCTGGGAGTTCTCGGCGAGTCCGTCCAGTGTACCCAGTCTCCACTGAGCACCCGTACACCATCCTTGATGTCAAACATCGATGGATATGGGATCATCCATCGCCCATCATATGGGTCAAGATGCGTATACGCTAGTCTACTCTGGTGTATCGATGCCCTGTCTCGATACACCCTCGACTAGGAACAGTTATAGGATATACTCGTCGACTACCGTGGCCCCACTAGTATGATCTCATCATAGTCCCAGTAGTCGAGTACATATCCTAAGGGCTTTATCAACATGTAATATAGAGACAATCAGAGTACATGTTAAGATAAAGTACAACCAGATAGCATACTATCATGTCGAGCAAGAAAGTCCTCCCTATATATGTCCTAGCATCCACTACAATATACATCGTATGTACAGTGATGGCCTCTAGGGCATACATATAACTAACACACCTGTGATCCTTGTTCATGGTCGGTTGATGAGACCGAGGAAGACTTGCTCGGCGAGAGGCTCGGGGTCGAGCGGAGGCCGAGCAAGTCTTGTTCTGTAGTAGCTTGGGAGCGAGCAGGGAGGGCTGAGGAAGCCCCGGTGTGCGTGAGGGCTCGGAGACGAGCCGACGGTCTCACGTGGGACGAGCAAGAGGGCGTTCTGGGAGGTCACCGGAGGTCGGGGTGTCCTCGGGTCGGAGGTCGGGGGTACGCCTTCTGGGTGCCGTCGTTGCTTCTTTCGCGTAAGCTTCGGGACACGTCATCTGCCACGTGTCATGATCTGGGGAACCCCCGGTATTGAGCATCATCAGTCTCTAAATAGACATGTAAGTAGATAAAACATATTTTGAAAACACTCTTCATTTTCTTTATTCCTTTATGATAATGTGAATATGTGTCCTTTTCCGAGTTATGATATGTGACTTGTATGGAACCCATTTTCTCTTCAGGGTCAGACTCCTCAGTTTATGTTGGTTGGGTGTATCAAAGTTGTTTACTTTTAATCATAATTCTCATACCCTACCGTACCGGCTCATTTGATTGAAGTTGATTTCACTAAAACCATCTTACTATTTTAAACTTAAAACAGAGAGGAGCTTGTAGGGTACACAGGAAGAGGACGAACGGAAGAGCATGCAGCTACACGAGGAAAAAAATACATTGATCAAATAGGGATTTCAATGTTGGCTTTGTGCTATTTTCGGCCGATGGGGATACCACCAATGGCAAGTCTATTTGGGTTTGGGCTTTCGGAAGGCGGCTGACACCATCTTCCTTTTTTTTAATAGTGAAGCAGGCTGCAGAACTTCTAGCCCATGACGAGTCTATTTGGGTTGGCATTATCACTGCAAAGTATTTATGAAGGAAGACGAATTCTCGGTCTACCGCCGGGGTACAACAACACAGACTTGGATAATTGGTAGGATAGAGAGGTTTATTTGGATATTACTAGGTAACGGAATCCTAACAGCTAACGGGTTACAGTCAAGGGGTGAGATACGGACATGGCATATTGTATGTATTTATCTGAAGATGTTGAGGATCTTACTCGTTTACTCGTTTATTTCAAGATACCCCTGCATGAAGCAACTTTTTGTCGGTCTTATCTGCAGAAGCATTGATCAATCAACTTCACATTTGACGGCAAGTCAAGAACACGAAAGCCCATAGAAGAGGACATACTCGTAAAACTAAAAGAACATCGGTACATGCTGCATTGCATTGGTGGAAGTTGACAATGAATGGCTTCCCAATCCTGAAGCACTGGATACTATTTAACTCATCAGGAGATAGCTGCATTAGCCAGAGAAGTGTGAAGGGATTCATAGCTGCACAATACATGCTCCATTCTCAGGACTATAAGAATTTGTCTTGGTTATCAGAGTAGCGTTAGGTGTTGCTGGTGTGGGTTGTTTTTGCTGTATCTTGAAGTTTTAGCTCCTCGGTCGCTGAATTGGGCTCGGCCTAAGGGAAACCTTAACATAAAAATAATACACATGCGTGCACACTCGCACATATTTGCAAAATAAGCATGCAAAAACTAGGTAGGTGTGCATGTATGTGTATATATATGTGTGTGTCTCTCTACATACATGTTTATGTATATGTGTATACATATATACATACACACACAAGTGTGCGCATGCACTTACACAAGTACACATGTATACATATATAAATTCAAAATGGATATTGTGTACTACATGTGCCCAAGAACAGTACTTGTAAAATACAAACTTAATATTATAGGTCACGATCCCCTTATAAAATAGGAGTTGGTTTTTCTTTCAATTTTAATCGTCCGTGTATTGCACAACAAACGGTGGATAAACTGCTTCTATCATTTTGCTTCAAATGGAGATTCTACAAGAACTTTATCGTTCATATATATTTCTACATTAACATCCAAATATCCACTCCTTTGCTAAGGGCATGTTTGGTTGTAGGATTATGAAAGATTTGTATTGTGAAATCCAAAAATTTGAGAGGATTCTATAATTTTGTGTTTGGTTGTGGGATTTGGATTTGTAGGATTCCTTTATTTTTTATGGGGGGCACCATAAAACTAGGATTCTTGAATCCTAAAAAATATGGAGAATTCGCAAAGATTTGACACTATTCATTGTAGTTTTAGATGGGACCCGGATACTTTATTTATTTAATAATCCTCTCTCTATCTATCTATCTCTCTTTAAAATGCTCAAATCCAAATCTTACTTTCTTTTCACCAACCAAACAAAGATTACAAGGATCTATAAATCCAATACAAGGAATCCAATACCGACCAAACAACAAATTACCAAATCCAGAAATTTTCAACCGTGCTATTTTGGAATCCAAATTTCATAATCTTGCAACCAAACAGCCCCTAAGAGAAGCAGATTAGGCTCAGTCACAATCAAGAATTAACTCAATTCATCATTCTTCTATTATGTAAAAGAGCAAAGAGAAAAGCCATTGATAAGAATGTGGACCCAGATGTTGTGATATGACACCGGTGTTACATAGGTTTCACTAGATAAAACCAAAAACATTTTTCTGTGGATGAAATAAGGAGTTCTATGATTCTTATTTGGGGTTCCAGAATTCAACCAGAAGGAACCATGTGGAGAAGAAACTAAATATAAGAGAGAAAGGAAAAGATCCATCACACAGGAAATGTTGCTACATAATAATGATTGAATGTTTCCTGTTGGAATTATACGTAGCTGGGGTCGATAGCAGCTGATTATCTGCGGTCTAATTGCGATCGACCCCTTAAAAATAGGATCCAACATGGGGGCTTGGAGTTGAAGTTGGCGGGGCTCACCCCTGTATGCCGAGTGTTGACCGGAGCCAAGACTGGGCTCACCCCTGTAGGCTGCAAGTGTTGGCCTGCGGCCAACCCCTGCCACATAAAACACTTCCTGTTAATACAATGATGCCTTGTAATCACATATTGAGCAGTAAAGAATTAGCATACAATATAGGTACAGGGTTCCAGTTATTAAGAAGAATATGCTCTACAATTTGGGATTCTCTGCCATCTATTCAGCTGTAAGAACCATAATGTCGGTCTCAAACCATAAACATTAACATTAAGTATTGCGAGTTAGTTGAATATACTAAAAAAATACATTTTTGTCAATTGCATATCATTTAAAAAACTAATATACTAAGAAGTAAATTGCATATCATTTAAAACCATAAATATTAAGTATTGTGAGTTATGTTGAATATACTAAAAAAATAGTTGAAGATACAGATGAACACTATATTTTTGTCTCACACACACACACACACACACATATAAAAGCTTGAGCTATAATGCTATATACTATATCTAAAGAGTGTACCACACATGTCAATCTCAAACCATAAACATTTGCAAGATATTAAGTAGAATACACAATAAACAATGGGAACTCACAGAAAGCTTGTTCCTCCAACTTTGCAATATACAATCCAAGCCTCTATCAATCACGAGCAAGCAACCAAGCTCTCAAGCCCAACCCCCATCAAATTCCGACCTTCTTGCTCCAAAGTTCCTCTAACAACCTGATAGAGCTCAACCCATGGTCTCGTACCCGTATCCTCTAATGGGCCCTGGTCCTCCCAAAATGTCAGGTTCGGGCTCGTTGGACAACCCACCCCGACCAAATCCAAACGGTCGTGGGCCCCACCACAGTCCTAGGGAAATTAAATGCCAAGTTATCGACCCTGTGCTCTCGTATATTTTCCCATTTATATCGAGCTTGTATCTTGAGGTTCGTTGGAATTGGCCCCGTGCATGCCATGGCACACGCGGTACTCCTTGAAGCTCCCATCGGATTTGAGCATTAGGCAAGTACCGACTCCTCTCACGGATTGCATTGTGAATTGTCAATGGAGGTTTTTAGGAGTGGTAAAATAGTCCTTCAGCTTCTTGTCCCTTATAAAATTAAAAGAAATTGTCCAAGGTTTTGCAAAATTTGAAACAAATATTTTAAATTAGATGCCTAAGTTCTTAATCAAATGCTCCTATAAAAATAGACATAAAATTTTCACGTTCCACGTGATTAAGCTAAACACTTTCATCTCTTAGTTCTCTGTTTCATTTTCTTCTATTTTGTGCATCTTATCTAATATAAGAATGAAAGCATCTTGTTTTTAGTCAAAAATGAAATTATCCTTACAAGATTTGGCTGCTTGCCCCTCTTAAATAGGCATAAATCTCTAGGAATATATTTTGGTTTGGAATCTTTGGACATCATGACTCGTATCATGATCCATGACAACTCAGTCGTTTCAAGTTCTTCATTCTTCAACAAGGAGGATTTTGGAGTGGAGCACTGGTGCTCCTTGATTAAATTAGCTTAAAATTGCATAACTAATAAGAAAGACTATACCTGCAAGTCCATGACCTATAAGGTTCCACGACAAACCATCTTTGTTTTGTTAACAAGGATTTGACATAAAATCTCAACCGGTTTGTGTCAGGATCACGACCAATTAGTAACATTTTGTTTCATGACTTCACCTTCCATTAAGCCCTTTCAACATAAAAATGAGGGCCAGAGGAGGATATATCAAGGGTCCAATGCAGTGTTCTAAAAGAAGGGAAAAAGACGAAGCCGTCGCTTAATCGGCCGCTTCGGGCACTCAAAAAATCAGCAATGTCTTATTTGGGTTTAATTTTGCTGTTTCTTGTAAATCGTTTGTTGAACATTAATACTAATGGGGTTTTAACTTTCAATTACCGAGGGGGCTTCTCTAGTCGAGTTTCAAAGTCAACCAATATTGCTCATAATCAAAATATAAAAATGAAAGTCGAAATTGCTTGAAGCTCGAAAATATAAAGCTGCTCAAAAAACCCCGGCTTTGAATTCTCTAACCCCAGCTTTGAATTCAGTTAAATTAATTCCACTTATAATTTATCAGGGAATCACGAATCAAAGACATCAACGAGAACAATGCAGACCTTCTTTCGTCTCAAATAGATCCAAATATGATCGGTCTTTGGTGCATGCCTCATGGGCCTTTTCTGGATCATCGTCTATATAGTCAATGGCGGAACACATTTCATTAAACCCAGTAAAAAAAACGCTATATATATACTAATTAATTAATGTGAATAAATTTATTCAAAAACAAAGTTTATAAAGTTAAACTCTATAATCTCAAAAATAATTATATGTAGGTGTGTATAAATAATTTATGCAACAAAATCAGGGTTCCCTTTTTACTTATGCTTCTGTTGTCTATTAAGTGCACTTGTTGTAATTAACATGAGTGAATTATGTAAAATTTACATTAGGTTGCAAATTCATGTAGGTTTAGTTGCAATTTCCATTAGGAATCAGCTTCTTGAGATGTTTTATCTGAGATCAATTCAGTTGTGAATATCTTACGTACATTTTTTGTTATAATGCATATTGGTTTCTTTTGATCACTTCTTGTTATAATGCATATTGGTTTCTTTTGATCACTTCGATTAATGATTGTCTCTCTATTTCTTTTCGCCATAATTGTCTGTCTTTTGATATATGGACAATATTTTAGAATATACATTTTAAAAAAAAATATTAATAAAAATAAGCCACTTTCAAAATACATTACAAATGTAGGCCACTTTTGGTCACGAAAGCGCCAGCTCAGCGTATGCGCTGAGTTGTTTTAAAATAAAAATTCAACGAGACGCAATTGGCAAGTGTGTCCCGTGCGAATTTTCAAAATTTATGGGACGCACTTTCAAAATGCCCCCCATGAAATTTTTCTTCTTCTTTAACTTCTCCTTCTCCTTCTTCGTTCCTTCCCTCCCTCTCCCCCCCCCCCCCCCGTGAGACCCACTCCTCCGACCCCGCCACTCCCTTCCCCTCCTCCGAAGACCCCCACCCTTCCCCGACCTCGCTTGTCATCTTCTTCTTCTTCCTGGCCGACGTTGAAGCGCTTAAGGGTTTTGCCACCGGCGGCGGCGGCAGAAGATCCATTGCTCGAAATCCTAACCCTAATCAGAGGGAGGTGGCTGGCTGGTTCTGGAGGAGGAGGAGGTGGTGGGGGAAGGGGGCGGCAACGATGATGAGCGAGGAAGAAGAAGATGAAAAAGACGATGACGGCGACGATGAGTGAGGTCGGGAAAGGGTGGGGTCTTCGGAGGAGGGGAAGGGATCCATGAGGTCGGAGGAGGGGGCCACAGGGATGGCGGTGGGGGGAAGGAATGAAGAAAAAGATTTTTTCACATGAGGCGCGGTTGCCAACTACGTCCCATTGAAAAAAAATTTAAAACAGCTCAACGTCAGGCGTTGACATTACGTTGAGCTGACACCAACGTGACCAAAAGCGGCCTGCATTTGAAATATATTTTGAAAGTGGCATATTTTTATTAATATTTTTTTAAATGCCTATTCTAAAAAATTGTCCTTGATATATTTATGTCGAATCTGCAATATCTGTTGAATGTCGATAATTATGGGCATGTTTACAGACATGCTGTTCTTACTAACATATTTCAAGTGCGTGTCAATATTTGTTGAATGTCAATAGTCCTAGTTGTGTACAGAAAGCTCAAGTGTGAATGGTTTGGTTCTAACTTAGGGAAGAACTACAGTTAAGTGTTTGATTCTTCTGTGTTTTAATTTCATCGAAGTACATATTTGTGAACTGCGTTAAAGACGAGCGCAAAAAAGATCCTGCATGATCTGACTTACACTTTGGTTGTTCTTTCACATCAAAGTTTAACCTGACCAAACAACATAACGCATCTTCAACTATATCAGTCGGGTCAGTATTTAGAAACGAATACATTTAACTCTAACCGAATATAATTAGGTTTAATTACACTAGAATACCTCTAACTATAGGCGTTTTTTTAACTACCCAACCTTCAGGTTTTTAATTACAGTAGGCCTATAAATTGCTACATTTAAAGGTAATTAGTGAAAAAAAAAACCTTAAAACCAAAACTTAAGGGAGTCTACTGTAATAAATAAAAACTTTTAGGCAGTATAGTAAAAAAAATAGTTACGCGTAGTTTAGTGTAACTTAGTTTTATAATTATAAAGGCCATAAACAACAATGTAGTACAAGATCAAGAACAAGCTTGACTATTTATTCTTCATAGTATTTCACTTCCAGATCTCATCAGACCTGTTTGTTCCATTAATCATGCAATAATAGTACCAAAGGTTATACTTATCAATTAAAGAGCTACTTACTATGCTTGGATGTTAATATGTAAGCAACCGATTTGAGTAATTTCTGTACCAGAAAAACTACTTTTACTGCCACCCAATTCTACCTATTACTCTTTTCTGAAGGGTCAAATTTGAATATGATAAGACAAAAAAGAATCATATTGAATCCTTCGGTATCAGACAAATTTCAAGATGACATATAATCTTATAAGCTATTGGCGTGTTAGAACTTAATTTTTCTGAAACTCCATATCTCTTGCTCAACTGCAAAGAGACTTTACCACTCGTAGTTGGAAAAATATCGATCCATATATTATGACCATGCATTACTAGAAATGGATCCAATGGAATTATCCTCCTTTACTATGATTTTCTTCCTGTAATCATAAGAAACGTGAAAAACAAGTGGCAAGGGAATCCTATCATAAGTGGGTTCTGACTATTTATATCCTTCCCCTAACTATCATATTCTACATCAATCTTATATTCACTCAAATCTACCTCAAGATTTTCAGGTAACCAACTAATTAGTTTAGGTGTAAAATAGTCTTCTTTTAATTTTGTTTTCTCTAGCATACTTATTTTTAAAATAGCTTTCAGGATCAAAGGCCGTTGTTAATTATCTTAGAATTTGAGATTAAGATTTAGATAATCAGTCATTAATGCTGATCCGCTTATTGTTTATGATCACCATATGTCAAACAGAATGAGGATGAGATCAGCATCATGCACTGCTATTCTTCTCATTTCAATGGTGATCGTCAATGCCAGAACTATGGAGCCGATACCCACAGATCAAATTGAGCATAGCTACTTACAAAAAGTATTTACAATTCATAATTTTCAGTAATTAAGAATCAAAATTACGGTAAGGAATTGTTTTACTTTAGTATATATAGATTTTCTATTAAATTGCTAGATGAAAAGCTTCTTCAAATTTAAAATTAACAAATGACAGTGCTTTGGCTGCTGTAAGTGTTGTATTGTACATTTTTTTGTTATTTTACTTTCTTAAAATTATAGCTACAATATATATTTTGCACCTCATTCTGGTCTAATATAACTGTTATAAATTAAATATAGACAAAAAAAATCTGTATTTTATTGACTCGATTAAGTTAATCGTTGTCTTTTTTAACTGCCTCAATTCAACATCATTTGCGTCTAACACTAAACTGGGCAATTAACTTTTGTATAACTTCTTACTGAGTTCTAGATGAATTTTTTTATATTGTTTTTTCCGTGTGAAGGTGGGTCTTTGGCCTGCAATAAATACTTACTGGTTTCAAAAAAAGCCGAGGAAACTTTGAATAGTCAAAATATGTTTAACGAAGCACACAAGCTCTCTACTGAAGCATGTCATGTTTTCCCAAGCATTTTACAAGATAAGGTTCAAAATTCCCTCTTAAATTCTTGATATAATTATAATCACCCTTTTTAAATTTTACTTCTTATAATAATTTTCTTGTCCCTATATTTTTTGCAGTGTTTAAAGAAATCAGGGCTTATCTGCATGAAGCTAAACAAATTATTCAAGAATTTTTCGACGAATATAACCTTTGCAATGGCACAGGATTATGTGCAGAACCTGAACCACCTGTTGAGGATGTAAGAACTTTACATCTCATATCATAATTTTTCCCCCTTTTCTCATGATTTCTTATCATTGAAATTTATTTTTCATTTCTGGTATATTACAACTTAGGTTTTTGGGAAAAAAGCATTTTCGCAGTTTGTTGTTTATATAAATCACACCAATAGGAGCATGCTGTATATGAGGGGGGAGGGGGAGGGGGGAGGGGGGGAGTAAAGACTCAAAGGAGAACTTAGTAAATGCACTTCAGCTATGACAGATTTGATGGCAGTTGTATATCTAAAAAAAAGATAACGAAATGTAAGTTCGACTGTACTAGTTGGATACACAAGGATTTGGACATGCATTACATTTGACAAAAGAAGTTTATTAACACTAAAGTTTCTTATGCTTTTAGCTAGAAGATGGAAGAGGTTGTGCAGCATGTAAGAAGGCATTCAGAGAACTAATGACAAAGTTGAAGCAGCCAAAAATGAGGGTGTACATTAATGAACTTATGAAAAAGGGTTGTCTTATTAAGACTATATATATGCTTATGCTATCTTTTGCTCTTGTTGCAGGCAAAGACAGTCAAGGCTCTTCTGGACTACTGTGAAGAAGCAGATGAAGATGAAGAACAAGTAAATTTAATCTTACCTGGCCAATCGCACTCAAGCTCTTCTACGCCAGCGACACCACTAATTCCATTTCTCACTACCTCTAACCGGATGGTTGAACTCCATATAATTTCAATACTCTAAAACTCGAATCATTTTTAAAGTGATCCCTAAAGAAGGGTCTGCGGGACCAGGGACGTCGCATTTGGATTGTCACACGTACAACATTGGACTGCAACACATGTTAAAACCAAAATACAAGCTTATGATCGCCAACTAATTTTCAATCAAAACATTATAGTACCAAACCACCTCTAAATACGATACGAGAAACTAACGGATTTCAATTTTTTTAAAATCTTTTTTATACGTTTGCAGTGCAAGAAAACGATTCATGAATACGGTCTGGTGATCATGCACAAGCTCGAGAAGTTCAGAGCATCAGAATTGTGCCATATGATAGGGATGTGTGGTGATGAGGAGGTAACCATGAAGATTCAAAGCCATTGAGAGTTTTCCTGTTAAGAATAAGCGGCGCAAATTTTATGCTCGAATGGCCCTAATATAAACTTATTAAATCTAGAAAATTACAGTTTGCTTCATGTACTATGTATTTTTAAGAACTCAAGCATTGCGATTATTGAATGTTCTGCAATTTTGAGAAATAACTAAAATGGGTCACAAAATTCAATGTTCAACGGTTGCACTTTTAGGATAATTTTCACTCTTAAGCTTAGGGATTAAAGACATTGATGAATTGCATATAATACTATAAATCTATAAAATAAGAAATTTCAAAAGAAATCATGGCATGAAATTAGAAATTGGGAGAAAGAAAAAAAACTAATTAGAGTCGATGAAAGTACCTAAGAGACAGGAATCGTTCGCGAGTTCGAAGAGAGAGGGAGAAAAAGCGCGAATCTGAAACATCAATTTTGAACTTTGGATTCAGATAGACAATTTTCTATCTAGGGTTTCGATTGAGGTTGGAGTGAGGCTCTTCATTTTTAAGCTTCTTAAAATATAAATATCTTTTAAGAACCAAAGCCGTCTTAGCTCAGCCGGTAGAGCGCACGGCTTTTAACCGTGTGGTCGTGGGTTCGATTCCCACAGACGGCGCCTGTATTTTTTATTTTATTTTATTTTTGGATTCTAATAAAAAATATTAATAAAATTGAATGTAGCGCAATTTTTGTACAGCTGATATCCTTTTGTTTCTGCACTTCCGTTTCATGTAGGTGTTGCATGCAAACCTTAACATAAGTGCCAATCATAGAGAAATACCAATATACAAGCATGTTAGAGGCTCTAAAATACAAATATTTATAAGCCATATCATTGTCGCTGGAGGAACCTCCATGTAAATAACAATGGACTGTTCAAAGATTAATAACTCCCAGATATCAAACAAAAGGATATCAGCTCCTCTCTCAAATTACAAAATTTTAAAGTATAAGCACACATGGAATATACTTGTGTCTCAACAAGAATAGCAAGCACCCAAAAACACTCCAATATGCAAAGAAGAACCGAGGTAAGAATTCAACCAGGAGACCATTTCATTTGTCTGCCGCATACACCGATTGACCTGCATAACAAGTTATCTTAAGTCAAGCGTTCGATAGAAAACAAATTATTTGGAAATTTTAACTGAATAGTATAAGCTATGACAAGAACCACTTGCCCAAAAGTTTAAGCTGTTAGGTATGGAATAACAATATATGGCAAGCCTAACATAGTTCTTTATATCCCCTGGCACGTGGGCATTTGAGCCACGCGCCGCCCATATGGGCTGAATAAATGAAGACTGATAAATCTCTATATATAATGCAAATACGCTTGGTTAGAGGTCCACCACCCTTTTTATTTTTTCTCGAAAAATCTCTATATATAATGCAAATACTTTTGGTTAGAGATCCACACCTCTCATTTTTTTCTAGAAAAAATGAGAAAAATCCCCACCTCTCAATCCCTCCACATCATCTTTCTCATCTCTCAAATACTCCACGTCATCTCCCCCCCACCCCTCCTTAAAAAACAATTAATTCTTTATCTAGAACCTTCCATCTCACCCTTCTCATTTTTTCTAGAAAAAAGAAGAACAATCATCAGCTTTCAAACCCTCCACATTATCTCTCTCACCTCTTTAGCACTCAACATCATCTATCTCTCCTCCCAAAAAATAATTAATTGTTTATCTAGAACCTTTCATATCATCTCTTCCAATATATATATATATATATATATATATATATATATATATATATATATATATATATATATAATGCAAATATTCTTGGTTAGAGATCCACTCTTTTCATTTTTTCTAGAAAAAATAAGAAAAATCCTCACCTCTCAAGCCCTCTATATCATCTCTCTCACCTCTCAAACCTCCACGTCATCTCTCTCTCTCTCCTAAAAAATAATTAATTATTTATCTAGAACCCTCTATATCATCTCTCCCAGTACACACACACCCACACCCACACATCCTTGGTTAGAGATCCACTCTTCACATTTTTTCTACAAAAATAGAAAAAATGAGAAATTCTCACCTTTCAAGCCCTCCACGTCATTTCTCTTTCTCTCTCTCTCCCCCTAAAAAACAATTAATTGTTTATCTAGAACCTTCCATATCATCTCTCCTAATATATATGTATACATATGTGTGTGTGTGTATGTGTATATATATGTGTGTGTGTGTGTATATATGTATGTATATGTATGTATATATCACCTCTCAAGCCATCACGTCATCTTGCTTTCTCTCTCTTCCCCCTAAAAAACAATTAATCGTTTATCTAGAATCTTCCATATTATCTCTCCCAACACACACACACACACACAATTAATTATTTATCTAGAACCTTCCATATCATATATACGTGTGCGTGTGTAATGCAAATAGGGGTTAGTTAGAGGACTCTCTCCCAAATTTTTTAAAATAAATAAGACTCTAGAGCTCTCCACATTTCTCTCCCCCCTTCTTAAATTTTTTAAACTAACACGTGTAACACACGTGCATAAATTCTAGTATATATAATGCAAATACTCTTGGTTAGAGATCCACCCTTCTCCTTTTTTCTCGAAACAAATAAAAAAAAAAGAAGAAAAATCCTCACCCCTCAAGCCCTTCACATCATCACTCTCACCTCTCAAGCTCTCCACGTCATCTCTCTCTCTCCCCTAAAAAAACAATTAAAAAAACAATTAATTGTTTATTTAGAACCTTCCATATCATCTTTCCCAATACACACACACACACATCTTCTCTATATATAATGCAAATACCCTTGGTTCCACCCCTCTCCTTTTTTTCTAGAAAAATAGAAAAAATGAGAAAAATTCTCACCTTCCAAGCACTCCACATTATCTCTCTCACCTCTCAAACCCTCCACCTCATCCCTCCCCTTTTTTAAAAATAAATAAATAAATAAATAAGACTCTAGAATACTCCACATTTCTCTCTTCCCTTCTCAAATTTTTATACTACTCATCCATTCCTTTTTTTTAAAAATAAATAAATAAATAATACTCTAGAACCCTTGACATTTCTCACTTCCCTTCTCAAATTTTTTAAACACGTGCAACGCACGTGCATAAATTCTAGTATCTCTCTATATAATACAAATACCCTTGGTTAGAAGTCCATATTTCTCCTTTTTTCTAAAAAAAAAATGAGAAAAATCCTCATCTCTCAAGCCCTCCAGATCATCTCTCTCATCTCTTAAGCCCTCCACATCATCTCTCTCTCTTCTCCCAAAAAACAATTAATTGTTTATCTAGAATCCTCCACATCATCAATCTCCTTTTTTAAAATAAATAAATAAATAAAACTCTAAAACCCTCTACATCTCTCTCTCTCCTCCTTTCTCAAATTTTTTAAACTAACACATGCAACGCACGTGCATAAATTCTAGTATATATAATGCAAATACCCTTAGTTAGAGATCCACCCTTCATCGTTTTTTTTAGAAAAATAAAAAAAAATGAGAAAAATTCTCAACTCTCAAGCCCTCTACGTCATCTCTCTTTCTCTTTCTCTCCCCCCTAAAAAACAATTAATTGTTTATCTACAACCTTCCATACTATCTCTCTTAATATATGTATGTATATGTATGCATGTCTCTCTCTCTCTCTCTCTATATATATATATATATATATCTATCTATCTATATATATATATATATCACCTCTCAAGCCCTCCACGTCATCTTTCTTTCTCTTTCCCCCCTAAAAACAATTAACCGTTTATCTAGAACCTTCCATACCATATATATATATATAATGCAAATACCCTTGGTTAGAGGTCTACCCTTTTTCTTTTTTTCTAAAAAAATAGAAAAAATGAGAAAAATCCCCACCTCTCAAGCTCTCCACATCATCACTCTCACCTCTCAAACCCTCTACGTCATCTCTCTCTCTCCTAAAAAATAATTAATTGTTTATCTAGAACTTCCATATCACCCTTCTCATTTTTTCTAGCAAAAAAGAAGAAAAATCCTCACCTTTCAACCCCTACACATTATCTCTCTCACCTCTTAAGCCCTCAACATCATCTCTCTCTCCTTCCAAAAAACAATTGATTGTTTATCTGTTGGATACAGTGCCCTCTAAGTCAATTATTGGATCGCAGGTACGTGATTGCAATGATTGAGGGAGGACCTATACCAACATGACTGTCTTACTCGAGATGATAGTATGCTATCTGGTTTATTTTTATCATCGTATACATGCTTTAATTCACTATTGCATGTTGATAGAGCCCATAGGATTTTTGCTTGACTGCCAGCAGTATGATGGCGATCATATACGTGGGAGCTGGGGTCTATAAGCACATCCTTAAAGTGTCCCTAGTCGTGGGAGTTTCGAGACAGGGCATCGATACTCCAGAGTAGACTAGTGTATACAGTCGAGACCCCGACGAGGGGCGGTGGTTGGTCTCATAAGCCATTGGTGTCAGTTGGTTCACCTAAGATGTATACAGGTGCTCATTGAGTACATCGGATAGGACTCGCCGGGAACATGCTAGTTGGTATTATATATATCGCCAGATAGCAGTTCCTTGGTGACATGTGTACAGGTTAGTTTGTCGACCTGATATCGTCATTTGTCTCGTGTGAGTTCCCACTGTGCTTAGATTACTACCCTACCACGCTCAAAGGAGACGTGCAAACAGGTTTTAGTTGGGTACAGTCCCGAGCAACATGGAGGCAGTGAGCGGATCGTCGGGGATTCGTCTCTCCCGGTATTGGGTTGATGTCGCACAGTGCACGGGTGGCCATCACTAGAAATCCTTGGCCGAGCTAGTGGAGAATTACTGATTTGGATCAGTAGTTTCTCAGGTGGTGATGGGCTTCATACCGACACGAATTATCGCGTTATTAGGGGTCTGACTTTATCCACCCCCTAGACTCGATATGCGATACTCTTAGACGAACGTACCGGACTGTACGGATATTGTCACTGTCAGGCTCAGTAGGGTTTCTGGATGAGTTCGCTCGTCAGCTTCCCTTCCAATCAATACATAGACAACCGTTACGTACAGCTTGTACCTCTGACGTGCTAGTGGTTATACCCAGTGCCAGTATGTTGATGAGTCATTAGAGTCCCCCACAGACAGTTTCCCAAGTTCGGGCGAAACGTTGTAGAGGCCGTATGGTTTTATGGCAGGGTTCGGAAAATGCACGTGCGTTTACGCATGTGTCATATTTCGGGCAGATAATACTGGTGGGCTTTAGTTTAAGCCAGATCCGAGTATTATACTGTGTAGATATAATATTTTTGTCTCAGTTGCATTTGTATTCGGTCGTAATATAAATGCGGGTATGTTTATACTGTTACGGGGTTATCCTGAAATTCGTTTCGGGATCACTTTTAGAAGTTGCCAGTTTCATGTTTTCTATCACCCGTATTAAACATTCGGTTTAATACGGATTTATCTTTTCTTGTGGTGAGTCATTGTGTGGAAGGTTCTAGGAGGTTCTTGAATTGGTGACTAGATTCATGAATCATTAGTTAGCATTAAATGAGTGATGAGTTGTTATGGTGACTAGCTTAATGATTCATGGATTGCATTTAATGTTTTTTGGTGATTCATTCTTTCATTAAGTGTTGTGATAAGTTTCATATCATTATGGTCACCCTCTCCCCTCCTACACTCACCTCCCTCCTTCTATATATGTGGCCGGCCCCTCTTAGAGAGAAGAAGATGGTTGCTAGAAAAAAGGATTAAGGTTTTGGATTCATGGAAATTAGTATATTCAATTCTCATTTCACCCGATTCCAAAAAGGCAACTTCATTAACCGTTCGTCCATGGCTTTGGACGTAACGAGACAAAGTGTTCTACTCATTCTCTACATCAATCTTGGTCATCTCTTTGGCAAACTTGATGATCGAGTTGCTTCGGTTCAGAGGCGGGAACCCGTTTAAAGATCCCTCGGCGTGGTGCCACCTGGACGAGAAGACTGGAGATTCAGGAGATCGGAGCAGCCGCAACAAAGCGTGGGATGATGGTTGAAGACCGAAGGACTCGGATCGTTCGGTATAACATTTCTACCCACTTTATAGTTTGTTAGTTTAGCTCTAATGGCAGATCCGGGTTACAGTATACGATAGCGCCAGTCAAAAAGTTTTTGTTTCGCATTTGGCGTCTGTTAGACGGCCGGGGCGCTACCGTGTACTTACAGTGGTATCAGAGCCTCACCATTAAGCTTTACTAACTTATGCTAACGCGTTTAAAATATCGATCGAACGGAATTTCCGAAACTACAATTTTCTGCACTAAAGTTTCTGTCGATTTTTAAAAGGGTCTAAAAATTATTTTAAGCATCACAGAAAAACAAGAAGGCTTTTTAAAGAATAATGGAGAAAAACGGTCGACTAAATCGTCCGTACGGCCGCTGAACCGCAATCAAAGCCTAGCTCTGACCGTGGAACCGCGGCCGTCTTGGTGTTTCAGTTGGTCATTTTTCTACTGGTGATTCTTTGTTGGAAATTGTGGTTTCTGATACTGTTCTTTTGGGCCCAGATTTTGTTACTGTACAACAGATGTACGTGGGGCCCACTTCGGGAAATTTAGTCGATCGAAATTTTAAACTTGTTAGTATGCAGTAATTACATTATATCTCCGATTGGGAATGTCATTTGAGCGGTAAATTGCGTCTAATTGCTATAGTCCTTTTAGACGGGTTTGCGAACGTGACATTCGCGTTGATGTTCTGTGTTGTGCTGTGATGTTGCGGATTTATCGTGGTGGATAGCAGTGTGCAATGATAGTGCTGTTTGGATTTATTTTGTACATTTGATATTGCGGGACGAGCGTCCAACATGTGTACTGCCGTCACTGTCTGTTTGTATAATATTCTTTTGGGGCACGACCGGGCTGAGATCGATGTACCCGTTGTACATATTTTTATTTCTGTACCAGGTTTACCCCGCGACGGAGTGCACGGATAGCCGGGTTCTGGAGGGCAACGGGTCCGTATCTCATGGCTTTGAGAGACAGAGGGGCCTCACTCTAGAATTGGCAGACTATTCGCCGCACTCGTAGGGGGCACAGGTTGACCCAAGGAGGGGAGCTCAAGTTACCGGATTCCGTAAAGTGCCGGGTGGTCCATTCACTATGCTGTAGGGGGCTGCCTCTCTTCAGGTTTTGGCGGGTAACTTGCTGCACCCGTAGGGGTCTAGGTTTCATTGCACAGGCTATCCACACGACCAGGGGAACGTCGGGTTTCAGTAGCGGCTCTGTGAAACCCGAGGATCCCAGATTGTTTGTATTGTTCTGTGATGCTTATTACTTTTCTGTAATGTTGCATATTATCATGCCTGGAGCGATTATTGTATATTGGTATATATACTAGTAGATGTTGTATATGTTTTACACCCGCGCTAGTTCAGTCACCGCTCTGTCGTTAGTTAAGTAACCTAACGGGTGATGACGGGACCCAGTGACGAATGCAGATGGCATATATGTACATTATATTTTCGTTCTTTTCTGGTGTGATTGATTGATGGGACTGCATTGATTCTTATCAATGCAAGGATAAAACAAACCTATATTTGATGTTGTTGGAACAAATTTTAAAAGGTGTTATTACAAAGACGTTTCCTTTTGTTATGCATGCATAGTGATATTCAGTTAGAATATCCTGCATCTCATTCGACGAGGCAAAGGCCGATATCCCTTCACCGGGAGTGACCCCTTGGGCAGAAGTTTGTGTCAGGGTAATAACTTCACTATAGTCGATTACAAGTTGCTTTGCATCGCGGTATTCAGTTGGAATATCCTGCACCTCATTCCACGGGGAAAGAGCCGAGATCCCTTCACCGGGAGTGACCTCTTTAGCAAAGGTTTTCGCCACTATATCTTTATAAAAAGCTATCAGGTTCCTTCAACGAGATCAAGTTCATTACGTTAAAGGTTTTTCGCCAAAAACTAGCCGTAGCCCTTCGTCATTTCTTTTGGGTATTCAGTAGTATTCAAGGTATGTATTTTGACCAACGCCAAGGCATAGTGATTGGTAGCTGCTGGGTATTCATTTGTTGCATAGATAGATGAGTTGGTTTGGGACAGTCGTTCTGCCATTTTGGCCAACGTCAAGGGCATGTGCGGGTGGGTTCAAATTGACCTGGATAGTGACGGGTAGAACTTGGAGTGTGACTTATGACATTTTGACCAACGCCAAGGTCATAAGAGCATGGGGCAAAAATAATATCGGGAGTTTCTAAAAGATACTGAAACTTGCCAGGCATGCGCATACCTTCTGGAGTGTGATAACTTGAGTGGCTTCCATCAAGTTATCATGCGATGATAGTTGGATCTCGATTCTCATTGATGAGTTGGTTTACTCTTCGGGTGATCCCGATTGATTCTTCTTTCAGGTTTGGAGGAGAATTTGACGGAACAGTGGGAGGTTTCCTGATTAGATAAAATGATAACCATTCTGATCTAGGTTAGAGTGCACGCAGAGTGTTTCTTTTCTCTCTCTCTTTGGCAGCGACTATTGACCGACCCTAGATTATGATTCAGTGACCAAGTTGACCGAACCTTATTAAAATACTGACTTTTGGATTGTCCAAGTTGCATAAGTCATTGCCGCTTTTTATTTTACCCTTTGAATTTCTCAGAACACCCCGTATTACTACGGATATCCACTTCCATTGGATAGATCCATCCTATGGTTATATACGAACTCGGAGGGACTACTTCGAGGATGGATCCAGATTCAGGAGAAATAGAATTGGTTTATTCAGTTGTCTTTTATTATCACCTTCTCCCAGGTTGCGAGGGCTCCTTAGTTTAGGAGAGTACACCTATTACGCTTATTGGATAGTCTTATTCCAAACCATAGTCTGGTGCCGAAAGGTAGGGAATGAAGAAAACCAATTAGCCTAAGTAGGGTGTACAGAAGGTAATAACTAAAGGCAAAATAAAGGGATTAGAAAGAGGGCAAAGTAAATTACGACTGTTATCATTCACGACCAAACCGCGTATTTCATTGCCACTCCTATTTCACCTTTGCTTTTTTCCCAGTTCGGGAGAAATAGAATAATGTATTATTCAGTTGTCTTTTATCATCACCTTCTCTCAAGTTGCGAGTACTCCTAGGATTAGGAGAGTACACCTATTATGCTTACTGGATAGTCTTCTTCCAAACCATAGGCTGGTGCCGAACGGTAGGGAAGGAAGAAAACCATTTAGCCTAACGATGGTGTACAGAAGGTAACGACTAAAGACAAATAAAGGGATTTGGAGAGAAAGCAAAGAAATATACGGTTAAAGTCATGAATTGGATTATGGAAGAGGCATTACTAAGAATATCAGGATACCCCTACGAAACATTTTCATGTTTCAGTGCATTGTTAAAGGAAAACTGATTTCCCGATTAGATACTTACTCTAAGGTATGTATTTACCAGGTAAGATTCTCACATCTGTATGGTTTTACAGATGATGGGTGGGCGTAGGTTATTGGGAATAAGGTGATCATCCTCATTATATCGGAATTCGTTGTAATTGGTGATATTTGAGGAAGTCGCCTGAGTTTTTGCCGGACAACATGTATTTGGTTTTGAGTATCCGTTGTTGTGCACCAATTTCAAAATGATATATCTTTACGTTTAAGTTTTATAAAGTGAGATATAACTTTTTGAAATTATGTCCGTGACATTTACCTATATCAGTTGACGATTGGGTAAGGAGCATTAAACAACGGAGTAGTTCTTAAACCATAAGTACAGTTTTCAACCTACGATGCGCAGGTTTTGAGTTATTCAACTCAGCGGACTTATACAGAGTATTGCATGTTGTATAGAGTCCGTCAGGACAAAGGGGTTGGTCCTCGTACTATGTTCTGTTTACTTATGACTTCTCTAGATTTTAGACAAGTGTTTCGTAAAAATACAAGGTCTAAGTTTTGAGAAGTTGTGGGTATAAGAATAAAGTAGAGAACCAGGTGTCACAAGTATCGGGATTCTTCAAAGAGATCGAAGATATAGATTCTTGTGATCGGTATTCAGATGATATTAATGGTTTTGAGAAACTTGTTTCTCTTTCAGGTTATTCATAATTGGATGGATTCCTAAGTTGAGTAATGCTGATTAGCCTCTCTCCATTAAGTTGATATGCACTGGAGACAGATGCATGATTTGAATCTGGTTCCAATTAAATAAGTGCCAAAATTTCTATAATGAATATAGAATGGTTCATATCTTAACGATGTTAAGGTGTGGGGAGTTGTCCAGCTTATGCTTAAAACCAGACTCTGAATAACTCAAGGCACGTTTTTGTAATGGCAGTTTGTGGGTTGACCCTGGCTTTGACGAGGGTTGATTTTCTACCATCTGGAAAGTCAATAGTGATATTGTTCTTGACTCGCCACAGTTTTAGTAAAATGGATTTTTTCAAAAAACAGAATTGGGAGTATGGTAGAACTGGAAGTGATTCCAGAACCGCAAACGATTACGGAAAATTTAATAGGACCTATATATTCAATCAGGTTAGGCATTCCATTAGCCACTCCGCAGATATGGTGGGTAACCTCACACACCCGAGAGGTACTCCGGTAGCCTCAAGGACGGTGACAGGGAGGTTCTTGTTTACCCAAACTTGACACTACTGTTGTTCCAGACTATGAGACTCGGCAGGAGGATAAGTATAGCGTCGTTCTAAACTAGTTTTAGAAGTGTACGTATATATTATTCTGCCAGAGGGTTGTTGTGGTCAGTGGGAGCAGCGGAAGCATAGTGGGCAGGTAGCTTATGTCTATTTATAAACTTGAGCAAATATAGCAGAGATAGATCATCTAGTTTTGATGTGACAGTCATAGGTTTGACTTCATCAGAATAGGGGATGGATCTGTTAAGAAGGTAGTAGGGTGTAATGTCCTGGTATTTGGATAACATACACAGAGTAGGAAGTAAAATTCATATACTACAATCGGTTGTACTGTGGTCGTCACACAGTTGTTTCTCCAGACAGGATATGAATATAATATATGACATTCTGGTTACTAGATTTATGGTTTTAGATCTAGATTTGGGTAGTTTCCCAATGCGGGTACTTTGACTGTATTCTAATAGTATTTTAGAATAGATGACTCCTGGCATGGTGGTGTACCTGCAGGTGACGGAGTCACCCTCTCTAAAGGTGTCTTATAGACTAATGAGGAGAGGGATGTGCATGATTGGCAGATCACCTGCTTAGGCAATTGAGTCAATCATGAGATGTCAATTACCACACCAGATGTTGTATTTACACTAGATGTGATAAGTTTGTATTAATCCAATCCTGGAGAAACATAAGGAAGCAGTTTTAGAACATAAGTGTATGTTCTACGGATTTGATGACGGCAGCCTCCTTCGGGAGACGGTTATCATTCCAGGCTTCCAAGGTGACCTGGATGACAGAGTGATTGTCAGAGTTATAGTTTTCCCTCTAACGAGGGACAGTATTATGGACAGGTGGTCCAAGAGCATACTGTGGAAGGCATGGTGCTGGATACTGATTAGGTTCAGTGATCACTACAGTCTAAGAAGTTTGGATTTAGAGTTCATTTATGAACTAGGTCCCATTAGATATCCAGACATATTCTAAGACAGCTATTACTCGATTCGGGAGATGGCTTTCTCCGCGAACTTGAGATTAAGAAAGAAATAGAAAGAAACATCAGGGCGGATCCACTCACTGAGGCTATGAGTATGCGTCATCGCAATAATAGCCTTAAGTGCAAGTTGGAGATTGTTGGATATAGTGCCCTCTAAGTCAATTATTGGATCGCAGGTACGTGATTGCAATGATTGAGGGAGGACCTATACCGACATGACTGTCTTACTCGAGATGATAGTATGCTATCTGGTTTGTCTTTATCATCGTATACATGCTTTAGCTCACTATTGCATGTTGATAGAGCCCATAAGATTCTTGCTTGACTGCCAGCAATATGATGGCGATCATATACGTGGGAGCTGGGGTCTATAAGCACATCCTTAAAGTGTCCCTAGTCGTGGGAGTTTCGAGACAGGGCATCGATATTCCAGAGTAGACTAGTGTATACAGTCGAGACCCCGACGAGGGGCGGTGGCCGGTCTCATAAGCCATTGGTGTCAGTTGGTTCACCTAAGATGTATACAGGTGCCCATTGAGTACACCGGATAGGACTCGCCGGGAACATGCTAGTTGGTATTATATATATCGTCAGATAGCAGTTCCTTGGTGACATGTGTACAGGTTAGTTTGTCGACCTGAGATCGTCATTTGTCTCGTGTGAGTTCCCACTGTGCTTAGATTACTACCCTACCACGCTCAAAGGAGACGTGCAAACAGGTTTTAGTTGGGTACAGTCCCGAGCCACATGGAGGCAGTGAGCGGATCGTCGGGGATTCGTCTCTCCCGGTATTGGGGGTTGATGTCGCACAGTGCATGGGTGACCATCACTAGAAATCCTCGGCCGAGGTAGTGGAGAATTACCGATTTGGATCAGTAGTTTCTCAGGTGGTGATGGGCTTCATACCGACACGAATTATCGCGTTATTAGGGGTCTGACTTTATCCACCCCCTAGACTCGATATGCGATACTCTTAGACGAACGGACTGGACTGTACGGATATTGTCACTGTCAGGCTCAGTAGGGTTTCTGGATGAGTTCGCTCGTCAGCTTCCCTTCCAATCAATACATAGGCAACCGTTACGTACAGCTTGTACCTCTGACGTGCTAGTGGTTATACCCAGTGCCAGTGTGTTGATGAGTCATCAGAGTCCCCCACAGACAGTTTTCCAAGTTCGGGCGAAACGTTGTAGAGGCCGTATGGTTTTATGGCAGGGTTCGGAAAATGCACGTGCGTTTACGTACGTGTCATATTTCGGGCATATAATACTGGTGGGCTTTAATTTAAGCCGGATCCGAGTATTATACTGTGTAGATATAATATCTTTGTCTCAGTTGCATTTGTATTCGGTCGTAATACAAATGCGGGTATGTTTATACTGTTACGAGGTTATCCTGAAATTCGTTTCGGGATCACTTTTGGAAGTTGCCAGTTTCATGTTTTCTATCACCCGTATTAAACATCGGTTTAATACGGATTTATCTTTTCTTGTGGTGAGTCATTGTGTGGAAGGTTCTAGGAGGTTCTTGAATTGGTGACTAGATTCATGAATTATTAGTTAGCATTAAATGAGTGATGAGTTGTTATGGTGACTAGGTTAATGATTCATGGATTGCATTTAATGTTTTTTGGTGATTCATTCTTTCATTAAGTGTTGTGATAAGTTTCATATCATTATGGTCACCCTCTCCCCTCCTACACTCACCTCCCTCCTTCTATATATGTGTCCGGCCCCTCTTGGAGAGAAGAAGATGGTTGCTAGAAAAAAGGATTAAGGTTTTGGATTCATGGAAATTAGTATATTCAATTCTCATTTCACCCGATTCCAAAAAGGCAACTTCATTAACCGTTCGTCCATGGTTTTGGACGTAACGAGACAAAGTGTTCTACTCATTCTCTACATCAATCTTGGTCATCTCTTTTGGCAAACTTGATGATCGAGTTGCATCGGTTTAGAGGTGGGAGCCCGTTTAAAGATCCATCGACGTGGTGTCACCTGGACGAGAAGACTGGAGATTCAGGAGATCGGATCAGCCGCAACAAAGCGTGGGATGATGGTTGAAGACCGAAGGACTCGGATCGTTCGGTATAACATTTCTACCCACTTTGTAGTTTGTTAGTTTAGCTCTAATGGCAGATTCGGGTTATAGTATACGATAGCGCCAGTCAAAAAGTTTTTGTTCCGCATTTGGCGTTTGTTAGACGGCCGGGACGCTACCGTGTACTTACATTATCTAGAACCCTCCATATCATCTCTCCCAACATATAGACACACACACACACACACACACACACACACACCCACCCCCTTGGTTAAAGATCTACCCTTTTCATTTTTTCTTGAAAAATAGAAAAAATGAGAAAAATCCTCACCTCTCAAGCCCTCTACATTATCTCTCTCACCTCTCAAACCCTCCACGTCATCTCTCTCCTAAAAAACAATTAATTGTTTATCTAGAACCTTCCATACCATCTCTCCCAATATATATATATATATATATATATATATATATATATATATATATATATATATATATATATATATATAATGCAAATACCCTTGGTTAGAAATCCATCATTCTCCTTTTCTCTGGAAAAATAAAAAAAATAAGAAAAATCCTCACCTCTCAAGTTCTCCACATCATCTCCCTCACCTCTCAAGCCCTCCACGACATCTCTCTCTCTTAAAAAACAATTAATTGTTTATCTAGAACCTTCAATATCATCTCTTCCAACACACACACACACACACACACACACTTTCTCTCTCTCTCTCTCTCTCTCTCTCTCCCCTCTAAAAAACATCTCCCTCACTTCTCAAGACCTCCACGTCATCTCTCTCTTAAAAAATAATTAATTGTTAATCTAGAACCTTCCATATCTCTATATATAATGCAAATACCCTTTGGTTAGAGGTCCAACCTTCTAGGAAAATAGAAAAAAATGAGAAAAATTCTCATCTCTCAAGCCCTCCACATCATCTCTATCACCTCTCAAGCCCTCCACCCCATCCTCCCCTTTTTAAAAAATAAATAAATAAATAAGACTCTAGAACTCTCCACACTTCTCTCTCTTCCCTTCTCAAATTTTTTTAAACATCTATCCTATAAAACAATTAATTGTTTATCTAGAACCTTCCATATCATCTCTCCCAATATATATATTTATATCTTCTATATATAATGCAAATATCTTTCTATAAATAATGCAAACACTCTTTGCATAGAGGTCTATCCCTTTTTATTTTTTCTAAGGAGAAAAATCCTACATTTTCAAGCCTCCACATCATTAAAAAGACCTTCAGATAATCTAGAAATATCCACATCTCTCTCTTCTCCCAAAAAAAATTTAATTTTTTAATTATCATGAAAAAACCTCCACATCTTTCTCTTCTGCCAAAAAATCAATTTTTTAATTAACACGTGCAACGCACACCCTTCTCTTTTTTTCTATAAAAAAAGAAAAAAGAAGAAAAATTCTCACCTCTTAAGCCCTCTACATCATCTCTCTCACCTTTTATGCCCTCCACATCATCATCTCTCTCTATCTCCTCTCATAAAACAATCAATTGTTTATCTAGAATTCTCTACATCATCAATCCTCTTTTTTTTTTAAATAAATAAATAAAACTTTTGAACCCTCCACATCTCTCTTCTTTTCTCCCCCTTTCTCAAATTTTTTTAAACTAACATGTGCAACGCACGTGCATAAATTCTAGTCTCTATATATAATGCAAATATCCTTAGTTAGAGGTCCATCCTTCTCCTTTCCACTAGAAAAATAGAAAATATGAGAAAATTCCTCACCTCTCAAGTCCTCCACATCATCTCCCTCACCTCTCAAGCCCTCAACGTCATCTCTCTCTTAAAAAAAAATTAATTGTTTATCTAGAACCTTTCATATCATCTCTCCCAATATATATATATATATATAGACACACACTCTCTCAAAAAAAAAAACATCTCCCTCACCTCTCAAGCCCTCCACGTCATCTCCATCTTAAAAAACAATTAATTGTTTATCTAAAACCTTCCATATCATCTCCCAATACACACACTCTCTCCTACAAAACAATTAAATATTTATCTAAAATCTTCCATATCATCTCTCCCAATACACACACACCCTCTCTTAAAAAATAATTAATTGTTTATCTAAAACCTCCCAAAAAAAATTAATCTTTTTATTATCATCAAAGAAACCTCCACATCTCTTTCTTCTGCCAAAAAATCAATTTTTTAATTAACACGCGCAACGCACATGCATAAAACCTAGTGTGTGTGTGTGTGTGTGTGTGTGTGTGTGCATAATGCAAATACTCTTGGTTAGATGTCCACTCTTCAAATTTTTTCTAGAAAAATAGAAAAAATGAGAAAAATCCTCATCTCTCAAGCCCTCCACGTCATTTCTCTTTCTCTCTCTCCCCCCTAAAAAAACAATTAATTGTTTATCTAGAACCTTCCATATCATCTCTCCTAATATATATGTATACATATATATAGATATGTGTGTGTGTGTATGTATGTGTGTATATATATGTGTGTAACAACTCCATTTTTAGTGTACAAAATTTGCTTTAAAATTAATGTATACTTGGGGTATTTACATTTTCTGTGACTACTTTAAGTAATTAAATAGCTCCATAATTACAAGAGGGAGCTTGTGGGTCATTGGTAATACCTTGCACTGCTGAACCAAGGCACCAGAGTTCAAATCCCATACCCCACATTATTTTTAATATTATTTTATTTTAAATTTTTTAGAAGTCCAACAGTCAACACGTGATAACTCCCAAATTTTCCACTGCACATGGAAAAGTAAATATACCAGTGTGTACACCAGGAGACCCCCCACCTCCCTGACCTCCAACTCGGGCCGGCACCGCCGGCCGGACTCGGCCGGACGACCGAGTCCCCTGAACAAAAGTGGGCCTTTTCATCTTCTATACCCCCTGCATAGTTTAAATTCCCAGATCAGTTCCAGAGACACAATTAAACCCTATTTACTCTATTTTAAATGTATTTTTACATTTTTTTAATTTAAACCCTTCACCTACCCTAACCCTTGTTGGGTTAGTATAGCACCTTAGCAAGGTTTAGGAAGGCATCACACATGCCATATTGAAATTTTTGGGGTGCTAAATAAACCCTAAGTAAGATTTTAACTAGAGAATTAGGGTAAACATGCAAGTAAACAACTTTACATCTAAGAGAGAGGGATTACAACCTTTGTAGTCCGTTCCTTCGCTTCATAAGCTCCGAGTAGTAGTCCCTTTGCCGCAATCCATGATCTCCCGGACTCAAGAGAGGCTCCACAAGTCGAATGATCCATTCTTGCTTGAAGTCTTCCTTTTCGAAGATGATCTACCTTGAAGAATCACAAGATCAAGCTTTTACTTCTCTAATCAAGTATTAGTAAAGTGAACACCCTAATCTAAGTGGCTAGAATAGATGAGGATGATGAAGTAGGAATTTTGCTCTCTTTTGTTTTCATTTTCTCACTTTAAATCATCACAAGTCCAAAAGCTAGAAAGCTTTTTCGAGGAAGAAGAAGAAGAAATCTATTTGTGATGAATAATGAATTAATTGTGATGGTTACAAATCAACCATGGGTTAAGCATGAAGGTTTAACCCTTGTAGAGATTTAACTAGGGTAAACAGTTTGGGTGGGGTTAAGAAATATCTACACAAAATATCTTTACAAAATATCTAAGCTTAAAACAAAATAAAACTTCTAAAAGCTTCATGAAAAAGCTAACTCAAATGCTAACCCAAATCAAACCCTAACTTCTTTAATCTCCATAAATCATGTTGTATTTGTAATCATAACTTGTTACAATATTATATATCACATATATAATATATTTTGCAACAAAAGAAAATAATACAATTAACATATATTGCATATATATCAATGTATTATACGGTGAGAAAATGAATCAATAAAGCGAGCTTATATTAGTTAACGTAATGTAATATATCACATATATAATTATACATTAAATTATCGAATCAACACTTGATCCGACAATCCGGCTATATTGCATATAACCGACTAATATAACATGTACCAACTCATCGAATCAACACTTGATCCGATGACCCGGCTATATCACATATACCCGGCCGATATCATATATCGCGAGAATAGAATACGGTATCTCATATCGTATTATTCTCGGTCCCGCACACATCACATATATGCTCCTACTCCGTTTTGCCTGAGCCAGGAAACCTCTGTGTATGACTCTAAAGAATCGTCAATACGCCGGCAGTAGATGATGATCATATCAAACACCCATAAGCTGCAAGCGGTCAGCTAAACGTAACAGCCACCCAAGTATTGAGCAATCAGAAGATCAATAAGCAAGTTTGTACATTCTCCTGCGAATCCAATCAGTAACACTCCCGTACAGTCCGGGCACTTCGTCTGATATGTCGCATATCCAGTCTAGGGGTGGTAAACGTCAGACCCCAGTAACCGATAAGTCGTGTCGATATGAGGTCCATAACAGTTCGAGAAACTACTGATAACTCTTACCAGTAAATCTCAGCAACCCTGGCCAGGGATTTCCATTTATAGCCAATCGAACACAACGCAACATCAACTCCCTATACCAGGAGAGACGAAACCCTTCCTATCGCTCATTGCCTCCATGTGATTCAGGACTGTACCCAAAAGCCACCGTTTTGCACGCCCTATTGGACGTGGTATGATGGAAATCAAAGCACAGTGGGAATCACACAAGTCTCTATGACGATCTCGGGTCTACAGGCTAACCTGTACCAGTGCCACCAGAGAACTGCCATCTGACGTGAGATATAATACCATCTGGGAGTTCTCGGCGAGTCCGTCTAGTGTACCCAGTCTCCACTGAGCACCCGTATACTATCTCTGATGTCAAACATCAATGGATATGGGATCATCCATCGCCCATCTACATAGGTCAAGTAGCATACGCTAGTCTACTCTGGTATATCGATGCCCTGTCTCGATACACCTGCGACTAGGAATATTTGAAAGATTTACTTAGTGACTACACTGTCCCCACGAGTATGATCTGCATCACAGTCATGGTAGTCAAGTACTCATCCTAAGGTCTTTATCAACATGTAACATAGAGACTATCAGAGTACATGTTAAGATAAAGAGCAACCAGATAGCATACTATCATGTCGAGCAAGAAAGTCTTCCATATATACATCGCATGTACAGTAATGGCCTCTAGGGCATACATATCACTAACAATCTCCCACTTGCACTAGGGCCATCTGTTGTAGTATCTCATACCCAACAATCAGTTGTGGTTGAAGTATCTCATACTCAACCATCCCATAAAAGTCTCTACTGGGAAATAGGCCTTTGTGAGTGGATCCACGCTGTTGTCCTCTGTGTCTACTCTCCTTACCTCGATCTCCCTGGAGATCAACATCTCCATGATCAGATGATACTGCCTAAGAATATGTCTGGATCTCTGATGGGATGGGGGTTCCTTGGCATAAGCCAAAAGTCCATTGTCACACAATGGTAGGAACAAAGTTCATCTCATGAACTAAAATATATCCAGACTTCCTCTTTGATAGTATCCTTGGTAACGATGTATCTTTCTTTTAATCGTCTAGTATGTCACGGTATATAGCTTGGAACTCTTCCAACATACCGTCCCTCCACTGAGGGTAAAGACAATGCCTGTGACTGACATTCAGTCTTCCTTATCACCCTGGAACCTTTCCAGTGATTTTTCCCAGGATCGATTGATACCATCTCACTACAACTAGTGAAAATCATAACATCCAATTAGATCTATCTCATAGATTCATAACTCAGGATTTAGGAGATATCACCTTGATCCTATATGGAGAATCTTTGTGATAAGAGGAGATTGACCGAGCGTAGCATAGGAAACTCCTTCCCTATCAAGAGTATGTCATCCACGTACTATACGAGGATCACCACCATACTCCCTACTACCTTTTTTTATGTACTAGGTTCATCTACCATTTTGATGAAGTCAAAATCTTTGACTACCACATCAAAACAGACGTTCCAACTCCGCGATACCTGCTTATCCCATAAAGCAACTTGCATACGTTTCCGCTGCTCCCACTGTCTATGAAGCCCTCTGGCTGTATACTTATAGATGCTCTCTTCTAAATCACTATTTAGAAAAGCAGTCATGTCACGCCCCGCTTCCCGGTATACGACGAAGGGGACGCGACGAGGCCCGCTACATATATACTCAGAAGTACATACGCTAAGCGTATCTAAGCAATATAAAATAAATACATAAGCGACAAGATATAAAAGGAATAGCAACTTTTATTTATTAACATTCTTTGTACAATACATGAAAGGAAATACAACTGAAATAAAAAAGATGCCTAAACAGTGGCATAACAGGAAATGAAAAGTACAGAGAGGAAAAGTGTACAATGAAACTAAAGTGCTGGATCTTCGGCAAACTGCTCCAAGTCTTCTGCAGATGGCTCGATCTCTGCTGGGTCCGAATCACCTGACGACATTCAAAAAAGAAAGAAATAGAATGTCGTCAGCGAACAGGTCGCTCGGTAAGTCCCAAAGATAAGGGAGGAATAGACAGAGAGTAAGAGAGAGAGAGAGTAGCTTTTAATGTTGTAATATAATATTGTAATGTTGTATTAACGCTGTTGTTTGTAACCTGGTACAGAAGATGCCAGTGTATACGAGGGGAGTCCCACTTACACCGGGGACCTTGGTAACCTGTAGTACAAGGCTCCGTCGATAATACCACGGAACAACGGCATGGATGTAATTACGTCTTAAGTGACCACCTCGTGCCACCTTTAACATATTCCGTACCAGTCTACCCCTTAAACCCCGCGATGTCTTGTTTGTATTGTTATCTTGTAAATTGTATTGGTTGTAAGATTGATTGACTGACCGAAACTATGATATCAGTAAGCGGTTGTAACCATAGAGTCATGTAAATGGAATAACTGAGAATCATGTAAAAGGAATAGGTATATCCATGTTTCGGTTCGGTCAAGATGTATAGATTGATATTGGATTCATGAATTCATGAGTTCATATTGAAGTGGAAACTTGTAGATTATAGATTGACTTGAATCATATTCAAGTCAGATTAATCAGACTCAAATCCGAGTCAGACAATCAGAAATGTGAATCGAAGTCTTATAATTGCTAATGTCCTTAGGGTAATTTATAAAACTTGAGAGGGTTTTAAGTAAAAATACTTTTATATACTTTTCAAAATACACGTCAAGTATTTATTGTTCGTCTTTAGAGTTGTACTGAGGGTGGATTTTTTGTTGTGACATTTCTAGTGAAAATATCCTAGTTTTAAAAATAAGGGTATTTATCTGTAATATTAATTTATTTGAAGTTCATGGAATTTTAGTGTAAAATTTATTCTTATGATTTTTAGAAAAAGGTGGAATATTTATATTATAATAAAATAGATATTTAAATGATAAATATACATATATTTATATAAAAATAGTTTTAATAAATATTTTATATTCCAAAAATTTCATTTTCTTAAGATGTCGTATTTTAAACCTTTCGAGACCGAATGCTCCTTGCGGAGGTCTGAATCTCGCACTACTAGCCCGAGGGTGAGCGATAAACCGCATGATCCCGAACGGGTTCCTCAAAGATGGGTTGTAGCGGCGCTTTGGAAAGATTATAAAATACTAATCCTTTAGAAAACGTTTTATAAAGTAAAAGGTATTTATTTGCAAAGTGTAATTTCCGTATTTTAGATTCTAGGGCTTCCTAAGCCAACTAGCCTATTTCTAAATGGTCTAAACGACAAGTCGTTAGAAGCCTCAAATCGCCTCTTCACCGCCAATTGTGGCCAGGTAAATACAAGTGAGGAAATAGGGATCCGCTCACGAATCGTGAGACGGGCCTTTTAAAGTTACCTAAGCTCACTTGCCTAGCCTAGACACCACAAAGTCAGGTTTAGATAAACGATCGATATCCACAATTTATCGTATTTTCCTAATACAAGGTATTTATTTAAAAGTGTATTAAATCTAAAAATTTTAAGAATGGTTTTATTAAGATTATGGTATTTAAATGAAAGTTTTGTTTTATCGTATTCTAAGTTCTTTGATGATACCGTTTAGGTTTGTATTTGCGTGTGTATGGAGGTAGGTCATTATCTCGTGCTCTACTTTAAATGTATAGCAAAGTTTAGGGGTTAAATATGAAATCGAAACATGATGGTATTAAAGTGAAAAATACGATAGATTGGAAAGGTTATCATTTCATGTGAGAAAACTTGTTCAAATTATTCGTTGAATGTTTAACAGTCAACAATAAGATGTTTAAGTATGATTGAATTGATTAGAAGTGAAATTTTATAGAAGACCGGGTCGGAAATCGGATTTAATCCGATTCCGTCGGGTTTCATAATTTCATATTTTAAAGAAATAGAAAGGGGGATAGAATGGGACTTACGGGTTTCGATTAGGCAAAGGAGTGTAGGGGGGACTAGAGAGGTTGTCGAGGCGTTGCTTCGTCGCCGGTTGTTTCTAAAATCGTCGCCGGAATTTCGTCGGAGCTTCGCCGCGAACTTGTTTTCAAAGTACACAACTCTTGGAAAATTTTGAGAGAGTGAGCTTAGGATTTTTGGGATGAGAGGGTAGAGGGGAGGGGGTGTATTTATAGGGTAGGCTAGGGGTAGGGTAGGTGAAGGGTTTTTAAATAAAAATGTAAAAATGTATAAAATCATTAAAAGTTGGAGTAAATAGGGTATATGAAAGGTTTTAATGTAAAAATGTATAAAATCATTAAAAATTGGAGTAAATAGAGTATATGAAAGGTTTTAATGTAAAAATATATTAAAAAATCATTAAAATGGAGTAAATGGGGATTTCAAAGGTCTCTGAAACCGATCTAGGAATTTGAAGTGTACATGGGGATTTAGAAGATGAAGAGACACAGCATTGAAGAAAAATTTAAAACAAAATAAATATTAAAAATAATGTGGGGCAGTGGGATTTGAACTTTGGTGGCTTGGTTCAGCAATGCAAGGTATTACCAATGAGCTACAAGCTCTTTCTTGTAATTAAATTGCTAATTAATTACTGAAATCTTGTGCTCAGGCAATAAATACCCCTTTATGAATTTTTGAAAAAAATAATTTAAAAATTTGTATAGGAAAAAGTGTATAAGAAAATTAGGGATGTTACATTCTACCCTCCTTATAAAAATTTCGTCCTCGAAATTTGTAAAAGGAAAGTGTAACAGTTTCAAGGAAAGTTTGGTGCTGGTGTACTGACAGTATGCGAAAAATAACAAGGTGGTGCAAGGGTTTTAGAAATGTGAAGAATGTATGAAGGAATGAAAGGATGCGAAGGTTTTGGTAAAATTGTAAAAGAGGTGAGAGAATTTTGGGTTAGGACAGATTCAAGATATATGATTCAAGGAATAAGAAATAATGGGATTCAAGAAATATGATTGTAAAGAATGTTTTAGTTGCTGGTTCTTGTGTTTTATATTGCTTAGGGTTCCATACAGCTCTGACCTGCATGGGCCGTCAACAAAACCTGTCACACCCCGCTTCCCGGTATACGACGAAGGGGACGCGACGATACCGGCTACGTATATACTCAGAAGTACATACGCTAAGCGTATTTAAGCAATATAAAATAAATACACAAGAGACAAGATATAAAAGGAATAGCAACTTTTATTTATTAACATTCTTTGTACAATGCATGAAGGAAATACAACTGAAATAAAAAAGATGCCTAAACAGTGGCATAACAGGAAATGAAAAGAACAGAGAGGAAAAGTGTACAATGAAACTAAAGTGCTGGATCTTCGGCAAACTACTCCAAGTCTTCTGCAGATGGCTCGATCTCTGCTTGGTCCAATCACCTGACGACATTCAAAGAAGAAAGAAATAGAATGTCGTCAGAGAACAGGTCGCTCGGTAAGTCCCAAAGATAAGGGAGGAATAGACAGAGAGTAAGAGAGAGAGAGAGTAGCTTTTAATGTTGTATTATAATATTGTAATGTTGTATTAACGCTGTTGTTTGTAGCCTAGTACAGAAGATGCCAGTGTATACGAGGGGAGTCTCACTTACACCGGGGACCTTGGTAACCCGTAGTACAAGGCTCCGTCGATAATACCACGGAACAACGGCATGGATGTAATTACGTCTTAAGTGACCACCTCGTGCCACCTTTAACATGTTCCGTACCAGTCTACCCCTTAAACCCCGCGATGTCTTATTTGTATTGTTATCTTGTAAATTGTATTGGTTGTAAGATTGATTGACTGACCGAAACCATGATATCAGTAAGCGGTTGTAACCATAGAGTCATGTAAATGGAATAACTGAGAATCATGTAAAAGGAATAGGTATATCCATGGTTCGGTTCAGTCAAGATGTATAGATTGATATTGGATTCATGAATTCATGAGTTCATATTGAAGTGGAAACTTGTAGATTATAGATTGACTTGAATCATATTCAAGTTAGATTAATCAGACTCAAACCCGAGTCAGACAATCAGAAATGTGAATCGAAGTCTTATAATTGCTAAGGTCCTTAGGGTAATTTATAAAACTTGAGGGGGTTTTAAGTAAAAATACTTTTATATACTTTTCAAAATACACCTCAAGTATTTATTGTTCGTCTTTAGAGTTGTACTGAGGGTGGATTTTATGTTGTGACATTTCTAGTGAAAATATCCTAGTTTTATAAATAAGGGTATTTATCTGTAATATTGATTTATTTGAAGTTCATGGTATTTTAGTGTAAAATTTATTCTTGTGATTTTTAGAAAAAGGTGGAATATTTATATTATAATAAAATAGATATTTAAATGATAAATATACATATATTTATACAAAAATAGTTTTAATAAATATTTTATATTCCAAAAATTTCATTTTCTTAAGATGTCGTATTTTAAACCTTTCGAGACCGAATGCTCCTTACGAAGGTTTGAATCTCGCACTACTAGCCCGAGGGTGAGCGATAAACCGTATGATCCCGAACGGGTTCCCCAAAGATGGGTTGTAGCGGCGCTTTACAAAGATTGTAAAATACTAATCCTTTAGAAAACGTTTTATAAAGTAAAAGGTATTTATTTGCAAAGTGTAATTTCCGTATTTTAGATTCTAGGGTTTCCTAAGCCAAATAGCCTATTTCTAAATGGTCTAAACGACAAGTCGTTAGAAGCCTCAAATCACCTCTTCACCGCCAATTGTGGCCAGGTAAGTACAAGTGAGGAAGGAGGGATCCGCTCACGAATCGTGAGACGGGCATTTTAAAGTTACCTAAGCTCACTTGCCTAGCCTAGACACCACAAAGTCAGGTTTAGATAAACGATCGATGTCCACAACTTATCGTATTTTCCGAATACAAGGTATTTATTTAAAAGTGTATCAAATCTAAAACTTTTAAGAATGGTTTTATTAAGATTATGGTATTTAAATGAAAGTTTTGTTTTATCGTATTCTAAGTTCTTTGATGATATCGTTTAGGTTTGTATTTGCGTGTGTATGGAGGTAGGTCATTACCTCGTGCTGTACTTTAAATGTATAGCAAAGTTTAGGGGTTAAATATGAAATCGAAATATGATGGTATTAAAGTGAAAAATACGATAGATTGGAAAGGTTATCATTTTATGTGAGAAACTTGTTCAAATTATTCGTTGAATGTTTAATAGTCAACAATAAGATATTTAAGCATGATTGAATTGATTAGAAGTGAAATTTTATAGAAGACCGAGTCGGAAATCGGATTTGTTCCGATTCCGTCGGGGTTCGTAATTTCGTATTTTAAAGAAATAGAAAGGGGGATAGAATGGGACTTACGGGTTTCGATTAGGCAAAGGAGTGTAGGGGGGACTAGAGAGGTTGCCGAGGCGTTGCTTCGTCGCCGGTTGTTTCTAAAAACGTCGCCGGAATTCCCGCCGGAATTTCATCGGAGCTTCGCCGCGAACTTGTTTTCAAAGTACACAACTCTTGGAAAATTTTGAGAGAGTGAGTTTAGGATTTTTAGGATGAGAGGGTAGAGGGGAGGGGGTGTATTTATAGGGTAGGATAGGGGTAGGGTAGGTGAAGGGTTTTTAAATAAAAATGTATAAATGTATAAAATCATTAAAATTTGGAGTAAATAGGGTATATGAAAGGTTTTAATGTAAAAATGTATAAAATTATTAAAAATTGGAGTAAATAGGGTATAAGAAAGGTTTTAATGTAAAAATGTATTAAAAAATCATTAAAATGGAGTAAATGGGGATTTCAAAGGTCTCTGAAACCGATCTAGGAATTTGAAGTGTACATGGGGGTTTAGAAGATGAAGAGACACAACATTGAAGAAAAATTTAAAACAAAATAAATATTAAAAATAATGTGGGGCATGAGATTTGAACTTTGGTGGCTTGGTTCAGCAATGCAAGATATTACCAATGAGCTACAAGCTCCTTCTTGTAATTAAATTGCTAATTAATTACTGAAATCTTGTGCTCAGGCAATAAGTACCCCTTTATAAATTTTTGAAAAAAATAATTTAAAAATTTGTATAGGAAAAAGTGTATAAGAAAATTAGGGTTGTTACAAGTCATGACACCCAACCGCCAGATATCGTAGTCATGGTATATAGCAATTGCAGGTAGAATCTGGATGAACTTAAGCATAGCTTTGAAAGTCTCAACTTTTCCATGTACACGAAGTAATCTTCTCAAGATATACTTGCTTCTGATGGGGATTTAACCCTTCAGATAAAGCAACCAAAGTCCATACTTTGTTGGTGTACATAGATTCCATTTCAGATCACTAAGCATCCAGCCATTCTTATAGAGTCCCCACTCTTGATGGCCTGCTCGAAACTAATTGGGTCATCATCTCATGATGCAATCCTCGCTCCCACTGTCATAGAGAAACCGAAGTATCTCTCAGGTGGATGAGGAACCCTACTAGATCGGCGGAGAAGCTGAGGTTCGTTAAAACTATTGAATCCTTCGGGTTTACCAAATCATCAGCTGCAGTTTGTGTAGCTGGAACCTTTTCCAGTTCTACTTCATGACCACTAATTTCTTCACAAGAAATTCCCTTTCCAAAAAAGTGGAATGCTGAGAAACAAAACACCTTTTTCTCCCCAGTTTGGTAGAAGATATTCCCTTGTGAATGCTTGGGATATCCAACAAACTTCCACGGAACTGACCTTGTCTCGAGTTTGTCCGGATTTTGCTTTGGACAACCCTAAATCTTAACATCTTTAAGAGATGGGCTATTTCCATACCATATCACACATGGAGTGGTAGGCACTTGATTTGGTTGGAACCCTATTCAATAGGTATGCAACTTCTCAAGTTCATAACCCCCAAAAGGAAATAGGTAACTCAGTAGTACTCATCATAGAGCACACCTTATCACATAGGGTGCGATTGCTCCGCCCCGATATACCAACGTACTGTGATGTATACGGAGGAGTAATGCTGAGAGAGAATCTCATTCTCCTTTAGAATAGTCCAAGAACCCCGTGCTAAAGTATTTTCCTCCCTGATCACATCAAAGGACATAATACTTATACCCGTATTGGTTCTTTACTTCTAAAGTACAAAGAACCTTTCCTGGCTTGTGTAGACAGGGGAGCTCATATATCATCATGTATCAATCCCAAGAGTCCACTAACTCTTTCTCTGTTTCCAATAAACAGAGCTATGGTCATCTTATCTTTGTGACATGACTGGCAAGTTTTATAAGATGTAAATTCAAACTAATTTAAATATGCATCTAAATGTAACTTAGCCAGTCGGGTCACATTGATATGACCTAGTCTACAAAACCTCAAGAAGGATTCGTTCATTTCTGAACTCTTTTTCTTTGTGTGTGTTCTGTACATTAAGAACCGTGGTTTGATTTAGAACGTCTATGCTTTTAGATACCGTGCCTGAACTGATCAACTCTTGATATAGGAAATGTTCAAAATATTATCCAACAATACAAAATTATATCCTTCTTTATTAAATAAAGACACTGATATGATGTTGTATATCAGGTTCGGGATCTAATAACATTCGTTCAGAATCAATGTATTTGTTTAATACAGGGTGATAACTGCCAACAGACTTGGCTTGCAACAATTGCACCGTTTCCAACTCTTGAAACTTATCACCCGTTCTCAGTTCTCTACCTATCTGTAGCCCATGTAATAGATTACATTTGCGGGATCCCGATCCGGTATCTTATACCCAGGACGTAAAGGATACTGAGAAACAGTTCTCGGTAATGAACACACCCGAAGAAGATGCATCGACATGTACTTTCTTCGTTTGGGCGGCATGGGAATTCTGGTAATCCCCTATTTCCTGCTCTGTCTTATAACAATTATAAGTTGGAGCGGGATCAACGTTCCCCAGCGCAGTATAACAAGCGGGTTCGGTCAATACATCCGTATTTTTTATCTTGATTAAGGCGTGACATAGTCGCAACCAGGAGAGAGAGAAGAAAACACTCAGCGTGCGCTTTTGCAAGATTAGATTGGTTATTAATATATCTAATCAGGATGTCTCCCACTGTTTTAGTCAAATCTTCCTTCAAACCCTAAAAGGTAAGACTTAGCCGGGATTAATTACACCCTACAAGTTCGCCAATCTTTCGGCCAGGCCAGTGTCGGTACTTTGAGGGAGGTTCCCCGTGCTTTCGCACGGACCTAATTAAAATAAACCTCGTTTTTCCAGGGGCGTAACCCCGTTAACACCTTTCTAGACACCTACTTGATCGGCTAATTGTAATGTGTAAAACTCTCCCAGGAGTAACTCTTACTCGCAGCGGGTATCGGGATCCAACTATCTCAAAGAAGGTATGCAATCTCATTGCAAATTTCAACACTTGAAATTCCCGATAATATTTTACCCCTAGCGTCCTATGACCTTGACGGAGGCCAAACTACCCATAGTCCGCTAGTCAAGTTCAACCCGTCATTTCCTGATTGAATTAGACCACCCGCACGACCCTTGACGGAGGCCAAACTACGCCGTACGAATATCCTAATCTAATCGCATCATATACTTGCAGATAAGCACTAATCAGCTACCGTACACTATGCCTTAACGGAGGCCAAACTACCGCAGCACGAATACTAAGTAGTAATTATCTGAAATGATGGAGGGTTACGACAGTTTTTTTAAGAAAACCCTTTGCGTAATGAACTTGATATCGTTGTAGAATCGAGTGAATTTTGAAAAGGAGTGTTTTTGAGGCTTTTACTAGTTTTGCTAAAGAGGTCACTCCCGGCGAAGGGATCTCGACTCTTTCCTTATCGAATAAGGTGCATGATATTTCACAAATATCTCTATGCAAAGCAAAAATTATAGCAGCAATCAAAAGACAAACCGTGTTTGTAGCATCTGCTAGTTTCGCTAAAGAGGTCATGTAGGGTTACTAGGCACACTCAAGAGGTTCCACAAGGCATCAACCATGCCAAACAAAAATTTTCTGGTGCCGAGAAACCCTAAATTAGATCGTTAACTAGATATTAGGCGAAACAAAATCTAGTAGATAACAATTATCACTAAAGGGAAGGGACTACAACCTTTGTAGATCCGGTCCTCCACTTCTCTAGCTCCGTGTTGACGTCCCTCCACTGCGATCATCGGAATCCCGGACCCTTGCGTCGATTTCATCGGAGAAATGGGCAGGCTAGGTCGTTGACTTCGATACCGAAGATGATCTACGTCGAGACGACTCAAACTCAAGCTCCACCTTCACTTGGTCATGAACCTTGTGAAGATAACACCCTATACAACATGGCAAGTGGTAGAGGATGAAAAAATAGGAAGTGGGTTCACTTTGGATTTTGATTTCTCACTTGGATTCATCACTTGGAATTTTCTAGTAAGCATTCTTCAACTCATGAAGAAGATGAAGAAGAAGAAAAGAAAATGAATTATCTTAAAAAGAAAATTCAAGTGATGCTTATCATATAGCAACCATGGGTTAGTAAACTCATGTAGAGAATAAACTAGGGTTTAGGTAATGGTTAGGTTTAGGAAAGAAACAAAATGGTCAAAGCTTTTCAAAACTTCATGAAGCTTCAAGTATGAAACAAAATAAGCCACCATTTTATTTCTTGCCATAAATAAACAAATAAATAAATAAATAACACCTTAACCATTAACCTAAACAATGGTTTAAATCATGCACACCCAAGTTTGCATGTATCATCAAACATGATACAAACTAGTGCACAAATATATATCATATATACAATGTGCACAATCTAGTGAGAAAATAATCTTAAGTGAACCAATACTAGTTAATGTAAAGTAATATATCAAATATATAATTATACATTAAATTATTAAATCAACACTTGATTTAATGATCCGGTCGTACTGCATATAACCGACTAATATCAAGTGTATCAATGTATCGAATCAACACTTGATTCGGTAACCCGGCTATGTCTCATATAACCGTCCAATGATACATATCGCGAGAATAGAATACAGTATCACATACAGGTATTATTCTCGGTCCCGCACATATCTCATATGCGCTCCTATTTCGTTTCGCTTGAGCCAGGAAACCCCTGTGTAGGACTCTAAAGACTCGTCAATACGCCGGCAGTAGCTGATGATCATATCAAACACCCATAAGCCGCAAGCGGTCTGCTAAACGGAACGGCCACCCGGGTATTGAGCGATCAGAAGATCAACGAGCAAGCCCGCTCATACTCCTGTGAATCCAACGAGTAACACTACCGTACAGTCCGGTCTGTTCGTCTGATATGTCGCATATCTCGTCTAGGGGTGGTAAACGTCAGACCCCAATAACTCGATAAGTCGTGTCGATATGAGGCTCATAACGGGTCGAGAAACTACTGGTAACACTTACCAGTAAATCCCTAAAGCAGCCTTGGTCAAGGACTTCCTGTTATAGCCAATCGAGCACTGCGCAACATCAACTCCCTATACCGGGAGAGATGAAACCCCTCCTATCGCTCATTGCCTCCATGTGATTCGGGACTGTACCCAAAAGCCACATTTTTGCATGCCCTCTTGGACGTGGTATGATGGAAATCAAAGTACAGTGGGAATCACACAAGACTCTATGACGATCTCGGGTCTACAGACTAACCTGTACCAGTGTCACCAGAGAACTGCCATCTGACGTAAGGTATAATACCATCTGGGAGTTCTCGGCGAGTCCGTCCAGTGTACCCAGTCTCCACTGAGCACCCGTATATCATCTCTGATGTCAAACACCAATGGATATGGGATCATCCATCGCCCATCTGTATGGGTCGAGAAGGGATACGCTAGTCTACTCTGGTATATCGATGCCCCGTCTCGATACACCCACAACCAGGGACTTTGAAGGATGTACTTATGGACTACCATGTCCCCACTAGTATGATCCGCATCATAGTCCAGGTAGTCAAGTACACATCCTAAGGGCTTTGCCAACATGTAACAGAGAGACAATCAGTGTACACGTTAAAGTAAAGAGTAACCAGATAGCATACTATCATATCGAGCAAGAAAGTCATCCCTATATATGTCCAAGCATCCACTACAATATACATCCTATGTATAGTAATGGCCTCTAAGGCATACATATAACTAACAATCTCCCACTTGCACTAGGGCCATCTGATAGCAGTGGTTGTGGTATCTCATACACAACCATCCCTTAATAATCTCTCTCTGGGAAAAGGCCTTTCGTGAGTGGATCCGCCGTGTTGTCCTCTGAGTCTACTCTCCTAATCTCGATCCCCTGGAGATCAACCATCTCCACGATCAGGTGACACTGCCTTAGAATATGTCTGGATCACTAATGGGACGGGCGTTCCTTGGCATAAGCCACAACTCCATTGTCACACAATGGGAGGAACGAAGTTCATCTCATGAACTAATATACACCCAGACTGCCTCTTTGGTAGCATTTTTGGTAACGATGTATCTCGCCTTTAATCGTCTAGTATGTCACGGTATCTAGCTTGGAACTCTTCCAACATACCGTCCCTCCACTGAGGGTAAAGACAATGCCTGTGACTGACATTCAGTCGTCCTTATCACCCTGGAACCTTTCCAGTGATTCTCCCCAGGATCGATTGATACCAACTCACTACAACTAGTGAGTATCCTAACATCCAATTAGATCTATCTCATAGATCCAAAACCCAGGATTTAGTAGGTATCACTTTGATCCTATATCTGGAGAATCCTTGTGATAAGCGGAGATTGACCGAGCGTAGCATAGGAAACTCCTTCCCCATCAAGAGTATGTCATCCACGTACTCTACGAGGATCACCACCATACTCCATACTACCTTTTTGTTTATACAAGGTTCATCTACCATTTTGATGAAGTCAAACCCTTTGACTACCATATCAAAACAGACGTTCCAATTTCGCGATGCCTGCTTTATCATATAAAACATCATGCACACGTTTCCGCTGCTCCCACTATCTACGAAGCCCTCTGGCTGTGTACTTATAGACTACCTCTTCTAAATCTTTATTTAGAAAAGCAGTCAAGACACCCAACCGCCAGATATCGTAGTCATGGTATGTAGCCGTAGCAAGTAGGATCTGGATGGACTTAAGCATAGGCCCCAAGAAAAAATTTCATCATTAGCCACAACTGGTCTATGATGCAAACCTTTAACGAGTCTAGCTTTGAAAGTCTCAACTTTTCCATGTACACCAAGTAATCTTCTCAAGATATACTTGCTCCTGATGAGAATTTAACCCTTCAGATAAAGCAACCAAAGTCCATACTTTGTTGGTGTATAAGGATTCCATCTCAGATCGCTAAGCATCCAGCCATTCTTACAGAGTCACACTCCTGATGGCCAGCTCGAAACTAGTTAGGTCATCATCCCATGATGCAATCCTCGCTTCCACTGTCATAGAGAAACCGGAGTATCTCTCAGGTGGGTGAGGAAACCTACTAGATCGGCGGAGAGGCTGAGGTTCGTTGGTTTCTAATGAATCCTTTGGTTTTACCAAATCATCAGCTGCAGTTTGTATAGCTGGAACTGTTTCCAGTTCTACCTTATGTCCACTAATTTCTTCATAAGAAATTCCCTTTCACAAAGGTGGTATGCTGAGAAACAAAATATTTTTGTTCTTCGGTTAGGTAGAAGATATTCCCTTGCGAATGTTTGGGATATCCAACAAACTTCCACAGAACCGACTTTGCCTCGAGCTTGTCCGGATTTTGCTTTTAGACATAGGCCGGACAACCCCAAATCTTAACAAACTTAAGATATGGGCTCTTCCCTTTCCATATCTCATATGAAGTGGTAGGCAACTGATTTGATCGGAACCGTATTCAATAAGTATGCAACTTCATAAGTACATAACTCCCTAAAAGGAAATAGAAAATTCAGTAGTACTCATCATAGAGCACACCATATCACATAGGGTGTTATTACTCCGCCCCGATATACCATCGTGCTATGGTGTATACGGAGGAGTAATGCTGTGAGAGAATCTCATTCTCCTTTAGAATAATCCAGGAATTCCATGCTCAAGTATTCTCCTCCTTGATCACATCAAAGGACATAATACTTTTACCCGTATTTTGGTTCTCTACTTCTAACTTATATTCAATGAATATCTCAAAAGGTTCGGACTTGTGTTTCAACAGAAACATATGTCTGAATCTTGAGAGATTATCAGAGAATGTAATGAAGTACAAAGAACCGGTCTTGGTATGTGTAGACAGGGGACCTTCATACATCAGCATGTATCAATCCCAAGAGTTCACTAACTCTTTCTCTGTTTCCAATAAAACAGAGCTATGGTCATCTTATCTCTATTACTGGCAAGTTTCACAAGATGTAAATTCAAACTAATTTAAATATGCATCTTAATGTAACTTCAGCTAGTCGGGTCGCATTGATATGACCTAGTCTACAATGCCTCAAGAAGGATTTGTTCATTTCTGAACTCTTCCTCTTGTGTGTGTTCTGTATACTAGGAACTGTAGTTTGATTTAGAACGTTAATGCTTTTAGATAACGTGCCTGAACCGATCAACTATTGATATAGGAAATGTTCAAAACATTATCCAATCAATACAAAATTATATTCTTCTTTATCTAAATAAAGAGACTGATATGATTTTGTATATCAGGTTCGGTATCTAATAACATTTGTTCAGAATCAATGTATTCTGGTAATACAGGGTGACAGTGACCAACAGACTTGGCTGCAACACTTGCATCGTTTTCTGCCTCATGAAACTTATCACCCGTTCTCAGTTCTTTACCTTTCTGTAGCCTATGTAATATATTACATATGCGGGACCCTGATCTGGTATCACATACCCAGGACGTAAAGGATACTGAGAAACAGTTCTCTGTAATGAACATACCCGAAGATGATGCATCATATGCACTTTCTTCGTTTGGGCGGCATAGGAAAATCTGGTATTCCCCAATTTCCTGCTCTGTCTTATAACAATTATAAGTTGGAGCGGGACCAACGTTCCCCAGCTCAGTATAACAAGCGGGTTCGTTCAATATATCCGTTTTATCATCTTGATTAAGGCGTGACATGGTCGCTACCTGGAGAGAGAGAAGAAAACACTCTGCGTGCGCTCTTGCAAGAATAGATTGGTTATTATTTTATCTAATCAGGATGGCTCCCACTGTTTTTTTTATCAAATCTTCCTTCAAACCCTAAAAGGAAAGACTAGCCGGGATTAATTACACGCTACAAGTTCGTCAATCTTTCAGCCAGGCCAGTGTCGGTACTTTGAGGGAGGTCCCCCGTGCTTTCGCACGAACCTAATTAATGTAAACCTCGTTTTCCCAGAGGCGTAACCCCGTTGACACCTTTCTAGAACCTACTTGATCGGCTAATTGTAGTGTGTAAAACTGTCCCAGGAGTAACAATTACTCACAGTGGGTATCGAGATCCAACTATCTCATAGAAGGTATGCAATCTCATTGCAAATTTCAACACTTGAAATTCCCGATAATATTTTGCCCCTAACGTGCTATGACCTTGACGAAAGCCAACAAACCATAACCCGCTAGTCAAGTTCAACCCGTCATTTCCTGATTGAATTAAATCCACCCGCACGACCCTTGATGAAAGCCAACAAAGCCGTACGACTACCCTAATCCAATCGCATCGTATGCAGCAGATAAGTAGCATATAGCTACCGCACACTACACCTTGACGAAAGCCAACAAATGTAGCATGAATACTATATACAACTTATCTGAAATGACGGAGGGCTACGACAGGTTTTTCTGAAAACCTATTGCGTAATGAACTTGATATCGTTGTAGAATCAAATGATTTTAAAATGGAGTGTTTTTTAGGCTTTTCTAGTTTTGCTAAAGGGGTCACTCCCGATGAAGGGATCGTCGACCCTTTCCTCATCGAATAAGGTGCAGGATATATCATATATACCGCTATGCAAAGCAAAAACTATAGAAGCAATCAAAAGACAAACCAAGGGTTGTAGCATCTGTCAGTTATTGCTAAAGGGGTCACTCCCGGTGAAGGGATCCCGGCCCTTTCCTTATCGAATAAGGTGCAGGATGTTCTACAAGGAACACCGCGATGCAAAGCAAGAACTGTAGCTACCTGTTTTTGAAAATTCGATTCCACAACATCTTTTAGGTTTCTTTTCTTTCATTAATCATATTAATGAAGTCCCATCATTTAAGTTACCTAAACATCACAGATAAATACGACGTACACTTATGCCATCCACATTCGCCTCGATGTCCCCTCGTGCACCGTTAGGTTAGGTAACTAACGGCAGAGCGGGGCAGGGCTAGCGCGGGTGTAAAACATAAGTAACATCTATATAATATATCATATATACTATATACAGTATTTATCACAGAACATCAAATGATCACATCACAGATATCGCAGCAGAAGAATCATATGAAATATTGGATATACTAGGACGTCCGTGTTTTCAATATGAGCCTGTATAAAACACGGATTCCACGGTCGCGATGAATAGCCAAACGCACACCCCTAGACCCCTACGAAAGCATAAGTAGCCGGGTTCTGGAGTCCAGTGGGAGACCAACTCGAGGAGTCGAGTCCGGGTCTCCTAACTCTAGAATTGGTAGGGTTATATGTATGCCCTAGAGGCCATTACTATACATAGGATGTATATTATAGTGGATGCTTGGACATATATAGGGATGACTTTCTTGCTCGATATGATAGTATGCTATCTGGTCACTCCCAGTGAAGGGATCTTGGCTCTTTCCTTATCGAATAAGGTGCTGGATATTCTACAAGGAATACCGCTATGCAAAACGACTAGAGCTACCTGTTTTCGAGGCAAGTTTCTACAACATCTTCAGGTTTCTTTTATTTCATTAATCTCATTAATGAAGTCCCATTTTATTATGCTTCACAAGCATCACATTTGAAACGAAATCAGCAATATAACATATATCTCATATATATAATATAAACATTCGTCTCAGGCAGTAACATGATCTCATCACAGAACATTACAGCAGAAGAAACACATATGAAATATTGGATATTCTAGGAATTCCGTGTTTTAAGTTAAGCCAGTATAAAACACGGATTCCACGGCCGCGATGAATAGCCAAACCCACATCCCTAGACCCCTACGAGAGCAGCAAGCAACCCTATCAATTCTAGAGTTAGGAGACCCGGTCTCGACTCCTCGAGATGGTCTCCCACTGGACCCTAGAACCTGGTTACTTGTGCTCCCCGCCTTGGGTCTATCCTAATGCGGAAAAGTAAATAATATACAATGGTGACATCATCCTCAACCCGGAAGTGCTCCAATAAAAGAATATTACATACAATTGAATTTTACATGAATGAAAAAGAAAAACTCTCATCTCACGTAAAATCCCCCGGCTATTCAAAACACGACGATCCAATATAACATATCACAGCAACACATAACATCTCATATCATCAACGTAAGCAACTATGCGTATCCCGATTGTTGTTGATGTATAGCAACGAAACCGGCGATACACCACATACTACGCTTACGGTCACAGAAAAGAAAGTATAAAACTACAACATTTGGAAACCACAATCACTTTAGACATCTTAAATCCGAAATATCACATATTTCGCATTTCATGCCTAACTATATGAATTCCATATATTGTATCACATTCCAGATAAATAGACAATGATAAACTTTCCGATCGAATAAACAAACACCTAAGATTTTCCAAATAGCTCAACACTTGAGCGGAGTTCAAAAATCCCAGAACATGTCACAGCCCCAATAAACCAGCCGTAGAAGGGTCAAACCAACGCCTCACATGTGGCAACGCTAAACTACCACAAACCATATGGTTCAGTGGCGGTTTTGACGGTCATATAATCGAGTTAAGGTTACGTTCTTCTAGAGGGTCCACAGATTCGCTTTCATAATTTTCTGAAAGTTTTAAACTCAGGAAAAATCCAACACTTGAAAGTTTTCCGACAGGGGAAAAAGTGAGTTATTGATATCCGTTCGAACTTTTTAACACGTTCTAAATTACCCGGAAAAACTTAAACGAAGTTAAACTTTCCGATCGAATCAACGAGTTCCCAATATTTCCCAGAAAGCTCAACACTTGAGTAGAATTAAAAATTCCCAGAAGTATGAAAAAGTACCCAAGAATAAACCCCTGAAGTATGAGCCCCTAACTCCCAAAGTTGGCCATGAAACCGCCACCAAACGGATGTTTTGGCCGCGGTTCCGCGGTCTCTTGAGGGAGTTATGGCTTCGTACTTCACAGTAATTCTTAGAATTCCCTGCATGATTTTCTGAGTATTTTTAATATGAAAAATTTCAACTTTTGAAAAAATTTCCAGAGAAGGGGATTTTTCGGGTTTCGGAGTTCGATCGGACTTCTAACTTCGTCCAGACAACGCCTAAAGCTCTAGCCTGGCTATGATACCACTGTTGGGTTAGTATAACATCTTAGCAAGGTATAGGAAGGCATCACACATGCCATATTGAAAATTTTGGGGTGCTAAACAAACCCTAACTAAGATCTTAACTAGAGAATTAGGGTAAACATGCAAGTAAACAACTTTACATCTAAGAGAGAGAGATTACAACTTTTGTAGTCCGTTCCTTCGCTTCATAAGCTCCGAGTAGTAGTCTCTTTGCCGCGATCCATGATCTCCCGGACTCAAGAGAGGCTCTACAAGTCGAATGATCCATTCTTGCTTGAAGTCTTCCTTTTCAAAGATGATCTACCTTGAAGAATCTCAAGATCAAGCTTTTACTTCTCTAATCAAGTATTAGTAAAGTAAACACCCTAATCTAAGTGGCTAGAATAGATGAGGATGATGAAGTAGGAATTTTGCTCTCTTTTGTTTTCATTTTCTCACTTTAAATCATCACAAGTCCAAAAGCTAGAAAGCTTTTTCAAGGAGGAAGAAGAAGAAGAAATCTATTTGTGATGAACAATGAATTAATTGTGATGGTTACAAATCAACCATGGGTTAAGCATGAAGGTTTAACCCTTGTAGAGATTTAACTAGGGTAAACGGTTTGGGTCGGGTTAAGAAATATCTACACAAAATATCTTTACAAAATATCTAAGCTTAAAACAAAATAAAACTTCTAAAAGCTTCATGAAAAAGCTAACCCAAATCAAACCCTAACTTGTTTAATCTCCACAAATCATGTTGTATTTGTAATCATAACTTGTTACAATATTATATATCACATATATAATATATTTTGCAACAAAAGAAAATAATACAATTAACATATATTGCATATATATCAATGTATTATCCGGTGAGAAAATGAATCAATAAAGCGAGCTTATATTAGTTAACGTAATGTAATATATCACATATATAATTATACATTAAATTATCGAATCAACACTTGATCCGACAATCCGGCTATATTGCATATAACCGACTAATATAACGCGTACCAATTCATCGAATCAACACTTGATCCGATGACCCGGCTATATCACATATACCCGGCCGATATCATATATCGCGAGAATAGAATACGGTATCTCATATCGTATTATTCTCAGTCCCGCACACATCACAGATGTGCTCCTATTCCGTTTTGCCTGAGCCAGGAAACCTCTGTATAGGATTCTAAAGAATCGTCAATACGCCGGCAGTAGGTGATGATCATATCAAATACCCACAAGCTGCAAGCGGTCAGCTAAACGTAACAGCCACCCAGGTATTGAGCAATCAGAAGATCAATAAGCAAGCCTGTACATTCTCCTGCGAATCCAATCAGTAACACTCCCGTACAGTCCGGTCTTTTCGTCTGATATGTCGCATATCCAGTCTAGGGGTGGTAAACGTCAGACCCGAGTAACCGATAAGTCGTATCAATATGAGGTCCATAATAGTTCGAGAAACTACTGATAACTCTTACCAGTAAATCTCAACAACCCTGGCCAGGGATTTACAGTTATAGCCAATCAAACACAGCGCAACATCAACTTCCTATACCGGGAGAGACGAAACCCCTCCTATCGCTCATTGCCTCCATGTGATTCGAGACTGTACCCAAAAGCCACCGTTTTGCATGCCCTCTTGAACGTGGTATGATGGAAATCAAAGCACAGTAGGAATCACACAAGGCTCTATGACGATCTCGAGTCTACAGACTAACCTGTACCAGCGTCACCAGAGAACTGCTATCTGACGTGAGGTATAATACCATCTGAGAGTTCTCGGCGAGTCCGTCCAGTGTACCCAGTCTCCACTGAGCACCCATATACTATCTTTGATGTCAAACATCAATGGATATAGGATCATCCATCGCCCATCTACATGGGTCAAGAAGCATACGCTAGTCTACTCTGGTATATCGATGCCCTGTCTCGATACACCTGCGACTAGGAACATTTGAAGGATGTACTTAGCGACTACACTATCCCCACCAGTATGATCTGCATCATAGTCCTGGTAGTCAAGTACTCATCCTAAGGGCTTTATCAACAAGTAACATAGAGACTATCAGAGTACATGTTAAGATAAAGACCAACCAGATAGCATACTATCATGTCGAGCAAGAAAGTCCTCCATATATATGTCCAAGCATCCACTACAATATACATCGCATGTATAGTAATGGCCTCTAGAGCATACATATCACTAACAATCCTAGCCTAACCCTATAAATACCAACCCTACACAATACCCCCTCACCCCAAAACTCTGAGCCAACTCTCAAGAAATCATTAGAAACCATGTGTGCAATCGAAGTGAGCGAAAGGCGAAGCTCCGGCGAATTCTCCGGCGGAAATTCCGACGACGACTCTAGGAGCTCCCGGCGACAAAACGACGCACCGGCGACTCCTCCCGATCCTTCTCCCTCTCCTGGTTGTCCTAAACCCGTAAGTCCCCATTCTATCTTCTCTATTCTATTCTAAAAATACGGAATTACAAAACCCGACGGAATCGGAACAAATCCGATTTTCGATTCGGTTTCTTTATAAAACTTCACTTTTCTTTGATATAATTATGCTTAAATAATTTCATATTGACTATTAAACACTAATCAATCATATTGATCAAGTATCATATCAAAAATAATTACCATTTCATTTTACCGTATTTTTCATTTAAATACCACATAGTTTCAATTCTATATTTATCATCACAAAACTTGCTATACGTTTAAGTAGATCACGAGGTAATGACCTAGCTCCTCACACACTCATATGAAACATAGCACAATACCCTTGAGAATATAGAATACGGGAAAACGACATCATTACAAATAAATACCATTTACTTAATAAAACCGTTTTTTAAAGGATTTAGTATTTATACAAATCTTTGCAAAGCGCCGCTACAATCCATTTAGGGAACCCGTTCGGGATGGTGCGGATTATCGCACATCATCGGGCTTAGTAGTGCGAGATTCAGACCCCCGCAAGAAGCATTCGGTCTCGAAAGATTTAAAATACGACATCTTAAGAAAATTAGATTTTTAGAATATAAAATATATATTAAAATTATTTTTGTATAAATATATATATATATATCCTTAAAATATCTATTTTGTAATAATATAAATATTCCACCTTTTTTTTCTAAAAATCACAAGATTCATTTTACATTAAAATACCATGAATTCCATACAAGTTTAATATTACACTTTAATATCATATATTATGAAAGTTAGGTTATTCTCATTAGAATTGTCACAAGTATAAAATTTACAATTATTACAACTTTAAAGACGATTAATAAATACTTGGGGTGTATTTTGAAAACTATACAAAAGTATTTTACATAAAACCCCCTCAAGTTCTATAAATTATAATAAGGACCCTAGTAAACATAGGTTTAAGCGGGACCAATCTCTTGAGCCTCAGGGAGTCGGAGAAGTGGGTGCTTGCCTGTCTAAGATAGATAATCAACAAACGATATTATCAACACGGTAATCGTCTTTGAAAAAGACACAAATCCTGCCGTCCATGTGCAGCGGTTACCGATAACATCAAAACAATCAGGCCTTCAATTTACTTTTCTAATTCTCTGACTCAGATTGAGTCTCATTATAATCTGACTTGAATATGATTCAAGTACAATCTACAATCTACAATTTACAATTTACAATATTAAAATTCAATATGAATCCATGAATCCATTATTACAGATATTCAATCTTTCAACTTGATTGAACCGAACCATGGATATACATTCCATTTACATGATTATACAGTTATATCCATTATTCTACAGTTACATACATGATTCTTCAGTTACATCAGTTTACTGATATCATGGTTTCGGTCAGCCATCCAATTATACAATCTATACAGTTTACAATACAATACAATACAACAATACAACAATACAATCAAGATAACACTACGGGGTTTAAGGGGTAGACTGGTATGGAATATGTTAAAGGTGGCACGAGGTGGTCACTTAAGACGTAATTACATCCATGCCGTTGTTCCGTGGTATTATCGACGGAGCCTTGTACTACGGGTTACCAAAGTCTCCGGTGTAAGTGGGACTCCTCTCGTATGCACTGATATCTTCTGTATCAAGTTACAAACAACAGTGTTAACACAACATTATAACCATATAACACAACTTTAAAAGCTACCTTTTTCTGTCTATTCTATTTTTCCCTTATCTTTGGGACTTACCGAACGATTTATTCGCTGACGACATTCTCTTTCTTTCTTCTTTGAATGTCGTCAGGTGATCTGGACATGTCAGAGATCGAGCCTACTGCCGAAGACTTGGACCAGTTCAGTGAAGATCCCGAGCTCTAGTCATTGTACACTTTCCATTTAGTACTTTTCATTTCTGTTATGTCATTGTTTAGGCATTGCTTTATTTCAGTTGTATTTACTTTCCATGCATTGTACAAAAAGAATGTGAATAAAGAAAGTTGTTGTTTTTATTATATCTTGTCTCTTGTGCTTTACTTTTATATTGCTTAGATACGCTTAGCGTATTCACTTCACAGTAAATACGTAGCGGCCTCATCCCGACCCCTTCGCCGTACACCGGGAAGCGGGGCGTGACAGGTTTTGTTGGTGGCTTATGCAGGCCAGAGCTGTATAGAACCATACTATATAGTTCTGTTCTGCGTGAACAACCTAAGCAATATAACACAAGAATCAGCAACTAAAACATTCTTTACATTTCATGTTCCTTAAATCTTACAATTTCATATTTCTTGAAGCTTATCATTTCATGTACTTGAATCTGTCCCAACCCAAATTTTTCTTCAAGGTTATGAATTCACCAAACAACACAAGCGCCAACTTCAACAATACTCCACCTCCACTATCAATCGTACCTGCTGTTCCTGCTCCACCCACAGAACAAACAGTTCTGCTTGAGGCCATTCGCAGCCTCCTTGAGGGACAGCAGCAGCTCTTGAACCGTCCCAAGACTGAAGCACCTAGGGTAAAGCAATTCAGAGATTTACATCCTAAACAGTTCTCAGGAAAGGGAAGCCCACTTGAAGTTGAGGAATGGGCACAAAGTATCGAGGATGATCTGGCGGCAGCATAAGTGCCAGACATAGCTTGGGTTCGTGTTGCAAAATTACAGCTTACGGACAATGCTCGCAACTGGTGCAAGGCGGAAGAAAGCCGTCTTCATCAACCTATTGAATGGAAGACTTTTCGCGATAGGTTCGACGCAAAGTACTTCCCTGTGACTGCCAGGTTTGCCATGGAACAGCAGTTCATCCATCTGCAACAAGGTTCTATGTGGATCAAGTCAGTAGATGAGTATGACGCTGAGTTCACTATGCTAAGTCGATTTGCGGCACACCTGATACCGACGGATGAGATCAGAGACCATCGATTTCAACAAGGTTTGGACACGGAAATCCAGGCTGCACTAGCCACAGGGAAATTTCCGACTCATGAAGATACTCTGGAAGCTGCCCGCAGTTATGAGGCAGTGATAAAGGCAAGGGGCAGACCTCAGTCTGCAGGAGTGAAACGCCCTGCCACTCAAATGGCAGGAAGGGCCTCTTCAAGGCCAGCTGTTGAACTCAGAAGACTGGAAGAAGCCAATGATCAGCCAAGACTCGATTTTTGCTTTTATTGTAAGAGGGAAGGGCACTTGTGGAAGAATTGTAGGCGCGCAAAAGGCCTATGCTTGGTTTGTGGCGCGTCCAATCACGGAATTGGAAACTGTCCTTATAGATGCAACCCGGCTTACACACTTGTCAACTACCCGCAGCAGCCCGCTATACAGGCTCCTGCAACTCGTCCTGCACTTCCAGCACCACCTCCACGTGGATTTCCTGCTCAGCCAAATCGCCAATTCTATCAGGCACTGAGAAACATCCATCGAGTACATGGGAATATGCCTCCAGTTAGGAGGAGCGTGCCACGGCAACAGGCTTACACCTTAGCAGCCATAGAAGCCAAGACAGTTGACCAAAGTAACACTAGTAAGACTCTTTCATATTTTTTTTAAACCATTGCACCAACTTGTTATTTTTCATACACCGTTAGTACTTTAGTCACCAAACTTTCCTTGAAACTGTTACACTTTCCTTTTTCAAATTTCGAGAACGAAATTTTTATAAGGAGGGTAGAATGTAACAACTTCATTTTTAATGTATAAAATTTGCTTAAAAATTAATGTATACTTGGGGTGTTTATATTTTCTGTGACTACTTTAAGTAATTAAATAGCTCCATAATTACAAGAAGGAGCTTGTGGGTGTATACTTGGTAATACTTTGCACTGCTGAACCAAACCACCAGAGTTTAAATTTCATACCCCACATTATTTTTAATATTATTTTGTTTTAAATTTTTTAGAAGTCCAACAGTCAACACGTGATAACTCCCAAATTTTCCACTACACATGAAAAAGCAAATATACCGGTGGTACATCAAGAGGGCCCCCACCTCCCTGACCTCCGACCCGGGCCGGCGCCGCTGCCGGACTCGGCCGGACAGCCGAGTCCCCTGAACAAAAAGTGGGCCTTTTCATCTTCTATACCCCCTGCATAGTTTAAATTCCCATATCAGTTCCAGAGACACAATTAAACCCTATTTACTTTATTTTTAATGAATTTTTAATGTATTTTTACATTTTTTTAATTTAAACTCTTCACCTACCCTAACCCGAGCCTAACCCTATAAATACCAACCCTACACACTACCCCCTCACCCTAAAACTCTGAGCCAACTCTCAAGAAATCATTAGAAACCTTGTGTGCAATCGAAGTGAGCGAAAGGCGAAGCTCCGACAAATTCTCTGGCGGAAATTCCGACGACGACTCTAGAAGCTCCCGGCGACGAAACGACGCACCGGCGACTCCTCCCGATCCTTCTCCCTCTCCTGGTTGTCCTAAACCCGTAAGTCCCCATTCTATCTTCTCTATTCTATTCTAGAAATACGAAATTACAAAACCCGACGGAATCGGAACAAATCCGATTTCCGATTCGGTTTCTTTATAAAACTTCACTTTTCTTTAATACAATTATGCTTAAACAATTTCATGTTGACTATTAAACACTAATCAATTATATTGATCAAGTTTCATATCAAAAATAATTACTATTTCATTTTACCGTATTTTTCATTTAAATACCACCTAGTTTCAATTCTACATTTAACATTACAAAACTTGCTATATCTTTAAGTAGATAATGAGGTAATGACCTACCTCCTTACACACTCATATGAAACATAGCACAATACCCTTGGGAATATAGAATACGGGAAAACGACATCATTACAAATAAATACCATTTACTTAATAAAACCGTTTTCTAAAGGATTTAGTATTTATAAAAATCTTTGCAAAGTGCCGCTACAACCCATTTGGGGAACCCGTTCGGGATGGTGTGGATTATCGCACATCCTCGGGCTTAGTAGTGCGAGATTCAGACTTCCGCAAGAAGCATTCGGTCTCGAAAGATTTAAAATACGACATCTTAAGAAAATGAGATTTTTAGAATATAAAATATATATTAAAATTATTTTTGTATGAATATATGTATATATATCCTTAAAATATCTATTTTGTAATAATATAAATATTCCACCTTTTTTTTCTAAAAATCACAAGATTCATTTTACATTAAAATACCATGAATTCCATACAAGTTTAATATTACACTTTAATATCATATATTATGAAAGTTAGGTTATTCTCATTAGAATTGTCACACGTATAAAATATACAATTATTATAACTTTAAAGACGATTAATAAATATTTGGGTGTATTTTGAAAACTATACAAAAGTATTTTACATAAAACCTCCTCAAGTTCTATAAATTACAATAAGGACCCTGGTAAATATAGATTTAAGTGGGACCAATCTCTTGAGCCTCAGGGAGCCGGAGAAGTGGGTGCTTGCCTATCTAAGGTAGACAATCAACAAACGGTGTTATCAACACGGTAATCGTCTTTGAAAAAGACACAAATCTTGCCGTCCATGTGCAGCGGTTACCGATAACATCAAAACAATCAGGGCTTCAATTTACTTTTCTAATTGTCTGTCTTAGATTGAGTCTCATTAAAATCTGACTTGAATATGATTCATGTACAATCTACAATCTATAATTTACAATATTATAATTCAACACGAATCCATGAATCCATTATTCCAGATATTCAATCTATCAACTTGACTGAACTGAACCATGGATATACATTCCATTTACATGATTATACAGTTACATCCATGATTATACAGTTACATACATGATTCTCCAGTTACATCCGTTTATTGATATCATGGTTTCGGTCAGTCATCCAATTATACAATCTATACAGTTTACAATACAAGACAAGACAATACAACAATACAATCAAGATAACACTATGGGGTTTAAGGGGTAGACTGGTACGGAATATGTTAAAGGTGGCACGAGGTGGTCACTTAAGACGTAATTACATCCATGCCGTTGTTCCGTGGTATTATCGACGGAGCCTTTTACTACGGGTTACCAAAGTCTCCGGTGTAAGTGGGACTCCTCTCGTATACACTGGCATCTTCTGTACCAAGCTACAAACAACAGCGTTAACACAACATTATAACCATATAACACAACTTTAAAAGCTACCTTCTTTTCTGTCTATTCTATTTCTCCCTTATCTTTGAGATTTATCGAGCGATCTGTTCGCTGACGACATTCTCTTTCTTTCTTCTTTGAATATCGTCAGGTGATTTGGACACGTCAGAGATCGAGCCTACTGCTGAAGACTTGGACCAGTTCAGTGAAGACCCCGAGCTCTAGTCATTGTACACTTTCCATTCAGTACTTTTCATTTCTGTTATGCCATTGTTTAGGCATTGTTTTATTTCAGTTGTATTTACTTTCCATGTATTGTACAGAAAGAATGTGAATAAATAAAGTTGTTGTTTATATTATATCTTGTTTCTTGTGCTTTACTTTTATATTGCTTAGATATGCTTAGCGTATTTACTTCACAGTAAATACGTAGCGGCCTCGTCCCGTCCCCTTCGCCGTACACCGGGAAACGGGGCGTGACAATATGTGTATGTATATATATGTATGTATATGCATGTATATATATGTATGTATGTATCACCTCTCAAGCCATCATGTCATCTTTCTTATGTCATCTTTCTTTCTCTCTCTCCCCTCTAAAATACAATTAATCGTTTATCTAGAATCTTCCATATCATCTCCACCAATATTACACACATACACACACACACACACACGGTTAGAGATTCACCCTTCTCCTTTTTTCTAGAAAAAAATAAAAAAGGAGAAAAATCATCACCCCTCAAGCCTTTCACATCATCATTCTCACCTCTCAAGCTCTCCACGTCATCTCTCTCTTCTAAAAAAACAATTAATTATTTATCTAGAACCTTCCATATCATCTCTCCCAAAAAACACACACACACACACACATAATGCAAATACTTTTGGTTAGAGATCCACCCTTCTTTTTTTTTTTAGAAAAATAAAAAAATGAGAAAAATCCTCAACTCTCAAGCCCTCCACATCATCTCTCTCATCTCTCAAGCCCTCCATGTCATCTCTCTTTCACTCTCCCCACTAAAAAACAATTAATTGTTTATCTACAACCTTCCAGACCATCTCTCCCAATATATGTATGTATATGTATACGTATGTATGTCTCTCTCTATATATATGTGTGTGTGTGTGTGTGTGTATCACCTCTCAAGCCCTGCACATCATCTTTCTTTCTCTTTCCCTCCTAAAAAACAATTAATCGTTTATCTAGAATCTTCCATATCAATATCCTTGATTAGAGCTCCACCCTTCTTCTTTTTTCTAGAAAAATAGTATAAATGAGAAAAAAAACCTCACCTCTCTAGTCCTCCACATCATCTCTCACCTCTTAAGCCCTCCACGTCATCTCTCTCTCCTAAAAAATAATTAATTATTTATCTAGAACCTTTTATATCATCTCTCTCTCTCAATATATATATATATATATATATATATATATATATATATATATATATATTATCCCTGTCTTTTTTTAAAAATAAATAAGACTCTAGAACTTTCCACATTTCTCTCTTTTCCGTTCTCAAAATTTTTTAAACACGTGCAACGCACATGCATAAATTCTAGTATATATAATGCAAATGGACTTGGTTAGAGCTCCACCTTTCTCATTTTTTCGAGAATAAAAGGAGAAAAATCATCACCTTTCAAGCCCTCTATATTATCTCTCTCATCTCTTAAGCCCTCAACATCATCATCTCTCTCTCTTCTCTCAAAAAACAATTAATTGTTTATCTAGAACCCTCCATATCATCTCTCCCAAATATATATATATATATATATATATATATATATATATATATATATATATATATATATATAACCCTTCATATCATCTCTCTCCCCTTTCTTCCAAAAAATAATTAATTGTTTAATTAACACGTGCAACGCACGTGAACAAATTTCTAGTATATATAATACAAATACCCTTTGCTTAGAGGTCCATCCTTCTTCTTTTTTCTAGAAAACAAGAAAAAAGGAGAAAAATCCTATATTCTCAAGTCTCTACATCATCAAAAAGACCTCCACATAATTTAGAAATATCTACATCTCTCTCTTCTCCGAAAAAAAAATTAATTTTTTAATTATTATCAAAGAAACCTCCACATCTCACTCTTCTCCCAAAAAATCAATTTTTTAATTAACATGTGTAATGCACGTGCACAAATCTATATATAATGCAAATACCCTTAGTTAGAGATCCACTCTTTTTCTTTTTTCAAGTAAAATAGAAAAAATGAGAAAAATTCTCACCTCTCAAGCCCTCCACACCATCTCTCACCTCTCAAGCCCTCAACGTCATCTCTCCCTCCCTTCTAAAAAACATTTAATTATTTATCTAGAACCTTCCATATCATCTCTTCCAATATATATATATATATATATAATGCAAATATAATGCAAATACCCTTGGTCAGAGATACACCATTTTCCTTTTTTTTTGAAAAATAGAAAAAATAAGAAAAATTATCACCTCTGAAACCCTCCATATCATCTCTCTCACCTATTAAGCCCTCCACCTCATCTCTTCCTTCTTTTAAAAATAAATAAATAGATAAGACTCTAGAACACTTTACATTTCTCTCTTCCTCCCTTCTCAAATTTTTTTTAAAACCTCTATCCTAAAAAACAATAATTGTTTATCTTGAACCTTTCATATCATTTCTTCTAATATATATATTTATATTTTCTATATATGATACAAATAGTTTTCTATATATAATGCAAACGCTCTTTGCATAGAGGTCTACCCCTGATGATGCTCAATATTGGCGACCATAAAGATCAGGACACGTGGCAGACGACGTGTCCTAGAACTCAGAAGAGAGGGCCCACAGAAGCCGACCAGGTCACCCTTGTACCCGACCTGCAAGCACAAGCTGTCCCTCCTCGGGCCCCCCTGCAAATTGGCCTCCTCGGCCCCTCAGCTCGCCCCGAGCTGCCACAGGACCAAGACTCCTCGGCCCTTTTGCTCGTCTCTGAGCTCCCCAGCCGAGGCCGTCTCCTCGGTCCCTCCGACCGACCAACTCCACCACTCACAGGCGTAACCGCCGCTCCGCAAATCTCTCCACGCGCAGATTCTCCGCCAGCAACGTCCCACGTTCCACGCCATCACAATCCCAATTAATGGGCGACCCGCTCTTTACGCGGGCGTGACGTCGGGAGCGTAACTGCCGACGAGATTCTCGCGCCTGCTGCTGCATGCTACCACCGCTATATAAACCCCTATCACAGGGGGGTCAAGTAAGCCATTTTTTACACTTTACGCCGTTACTCTACTCGGATCTCATCACTAACTTGAGCGTCAGAGGGTCCTTGGTAGTACCAAACCATCCCGGGACTTCTTTGCAGGTACTCGGCGACAGCTCCCACACCTCACATCTCCTTCCAAAAACCCATTGAGACCCACACGCGATGAAGGATAATCAGCTAAGTTCATCGCGAGATCTACGGAAGACAATATCTGACGGAGGCCCGAAAAGGAGCTCCATCAGTTGGCGCCGTCTGTAGGAACCGAAACTTCACAAAAAAACAAAGTTGGCCTTCCGATCTCCATCCCCATGGCAAGCGATCATCCTGAAGATCCAGATACCAGCCGCCGCCTCCCCCTCACCGGAGGCGCGGATGAACCTCCTCCGGCGACCGTCATCAACGCCCTCGCCGGCCGAATAAACCGACACCCCCTCCCTTGATGGGGTCGCACAGAGGGGGCTCGCCACGGCGACTCGAGGGCCACCTCGCCCAAGGATCTAAGCCCTCACTAAAAGGCAGCCCAGCAGCTACCCTGCTCGGCTATCCCTGGCGGGTAGCTTCCCTACCGCAACGCCAGGGATCAGAAAGTCCTCCCAGAGGCAGTCGAACCCGAGGATCCCTCGCTCGGCTATCCCTGGCGGGTAGCTTCCCTACCGCAACGCCAGGGATCAGAAAGTCCTCCCAGAGGCAGTCGATACCGAGGATCCCTCGCTCGGCTATCCCTGGCGGGTAGCTTCCCTACCGCAACGCCAGGGATCAGAAATCCTTCCCAGAGGCAGTCGAGCCCGAGGATCCCTCGCTCGGCTATCCTTCAGGACAAAAGCCCTCGCCAAGAGGCACCGGGCAGTAACCCTGCCCGGCCAAGAGTCTTTGGTAGGCTTCTTACAACCCTATAGCTCTTCCCGCGCCAAGAACCAAAGTCCTCCCAGAGGCAGTCGAGTCCTTGCTCGGCTATCCCCGGCTGGTAGCTTCCTACCACAACCGACAGGGATCAAAGTCCTCGCCAAGAAGCACTGGGCAGTAACCCTGCTCGGTCCCCGTCCTGAAGGATCAAAAGTCCTCCCAGAGGAAGTCGAGCCCGAGGATCCCTCGCTCGGCTATCCTTGGCGGGTAGCATCCCTACCGCAACGCCAGGGATCAGAAATTCCTCCCAGAGGCAGTCGATCCGAGGATCCCTCGCTCGGCTATCCCCGGCGGGTAGCTTCCCTACCGCAACGCCGGGGATCAGAAAGCCCTCGCCAAGAGGCACCGAGTAGTTACCCTGCTCGGCCATCCTTCGCAGGCCTCTCAGGGCCCCTCCAGCGTTAAGGATTAGTGCCCTCGCCAAGAGGCACCGAGCAGCTACCCTGCTCGGCCATCCTTCGCAGGCCTCTTAGGGACCCTCCAGTGTCAAAGATCAAAGCCCTTGCCAAGAGGCACCGAGCAGCTACCCTGCTCGGCCATCCTTCGCAGGCCTCTCAGAGCCCCTCCAGCGTCAAGGATCAGTGCCCTCGCCAAGAGGCACCGAACAGCTACCTTGCTCGGCCATCCTTCGCAGGCCTCTCAGGGCCCCTCCAGCGTCAAGGATCAGTGCCCTCGTCGAGAGGCACCGAGCAGCTACCCTGCTCGGCCATCCTTCGCAGGCCTCTCAGGGACCCTCCGGCGTCAAGGATCGAAGCCCTCGCTAAGAGGCGCCGAGCAGCTACCCTGCTCGGCCATCCTTCGCAGGCCTCTCAGGTCCCCTCCAGCGTCAAGGACCAATGCCCTCGCCAAGAGGCATCGAGCAGCTACTCTGCTCGGCCATCCTTCGCAGGCCTCTCACGGCCCCTCCAGCATCAAGGATCAAAACCCTCATCGTGAGGCCGCCGAGTTCCTTCCTGCTCGGCGCATCCCCAGCGGGCATCCTCCTGCCCATCAGATGCTGAGGATCTCAAGCCCTCATCGTGAGGCCGCCGAGTTCCTTCCTGCTCGGCGCATCCCAGCAGGCATCCTCCTGCCCATTAGACGCTGATGGTCTGAAGCCCTCATTGCGAGGCCGTCGAGTTCCTTCTGCTCCGCGCATCCCCAGCGGGCATCCTCCTGCCCATCATACGCCGAGGATCTCAAGCCCTCACCGCGAGGCCGCCGAGTTCCTTCTGCTCGGCGCATCCCCAGCGGGCATCCTCCTGCCCATCAGATGCTGAGGATCTCAAGCCCTCATCGTGAGGCCGCCGAGTTCCTCTTGCTCGGCGCATCCCCAGCGGGCATCCTCCTGCCCAACAGACGCTGATGGTCTCAAGCCCTCATCGTGAGGCCGCCGAGTTCCTTCCTGCTCGGCGCATCCCAGCGGGCATACTCCTGCTCATCAGACGCTGATGGTCTGAAGCCCTCATCGCGAGGCCACCGAGTTCGTTCCTGCTCGACGCATCCCCAGCGGGCATCCTCTTGCCTATCAAACGCTGAGGATCTGAAGCCCGGGGATCCCTCGCTCGGCTATCCCTGGCCGGTAGCTTCCCTACCGCAATGCCAGGGATCAGAAAGTCCTCCCAGAGGCAGTCGAGCCCGAGGATCCCTCGCTTGGCTATCCCTGGCGGGTAGCTTCCCTACTGCAACGCCAGGGATCAGAAAGCCCTCCTAGAGGCAGTCGAGCCCGAGGATCTCTCGCTCGGCTATCCTTCAGGACAAAAGCCCTCACCAAGAGACACCGAGTAGCTAACCTACTCGGCCATCCTTCGCAGGCCTCTCAGGGACCCTCCAGCGTCAAGGATCAAAGCCCTTGCCAAGAGGCACCGAGCAGCTACCCTGCTCGGCCATCCTTCGCAGGCCTCTCAGGGCCCCTCCAGCGTCAAGGATTAGTGCCCGTCGCCAAGAGGCACCGAGCAGCTACCCTGCTCGGCCATCCTTCGCAGGCCTCTTAGGGACCTTCCAGCGTCAAAGATCAAAGCCCTTGCCAAGAGGCACCGAGCAGCTACCTTGCTCGGCCATCCTTCGCAGGCCTCTCAGAGCCCTTCCAGCGTCAAGGATCAGTGCCCTCGCCAAGAGGCACCGAACAGCTACCCTGCTCGGCCATCCTTCGCAGGCCTCTCAGGGCCCCTCCAGCGTCAAGGATCAGTGCCCTCGTCGAGAGGCACCGAGCAGCTACCCTGCTCGGCCATCCTTCGCAGGCCTCTCAGGGACCCTCCGGCGTCAAGGATCGAAGCCCTCGCCAAGAGGCACCGAGCAGCTACCCTGCTCGGCCATCCTTCGCAGGCCTCTCAGGTCCCCTCCAGCGTCAAGGACCAATGCCCTCGCCAAGAGGCATCGAGCAGCTACTCTGCTCGGCCATCCTTCGCAGGCCTCTCACGGCCCCTCCAGCATCAAGGATCAAAGCCCTCATCGTGAGGCCGCCGAGTTCCTTCCTGCTCGGCGCATCCCCAGCGGGCATCCTCCTGCCCATCAGATGCTAAGGATCTCAAGCCCTCATCGTGAGGCCGCCGAGTTCCTTCCTGCTCGGCGCATCCCAGCAGGCATCCTCCTGCCCATTAGACGCTGATGGTCTGAAGCCCTCATTGCGAGGCCGTCGAGTTCCTTCTGCTCGGCGCATCCCCAGCGGGCATCCTCCTGCCCATCATACGCCGAGGATCTCAAGCCCTCACCGTGAGGCCGCCGAGTTCCTTCTGCTCGGCGCATCCCCAGCAGGCATCCTTCTGCCCATCAGATGCTGAGGATTTCAAGCCTTCATCGTGAGGCCGCCGAGTTCCTTCCTGCTCGGCGCATCCCCAGCGGGCATCCTCCTGCCCAACAGACGCTGATGGTCTCAAGCCCTCATCGTAAGGCCGCCGAGTTCCTTCCTGCTCAGCGCATCCCAGCGGGCATACTCCTGCTCATCAGACGCTGATGGTCTGAAGCCCTCATCGCGAGGCTACCGAGTTCGTTCCTGCTCGACGCATCCCCAGCGGGCGTCCTCCTGCCCATCAAACGCTGAGGATCTGAAGCCCGAGGATCCCTCGCTCGGCTATCCCTGGCGGGTAGCTTCCCTACCGCAATGCCAGGGATCAGAAAGTCCTCCCAGAGGCAGTCGAGCCCGGGGATCTCTCGCTCGGCTATCCCTGGCGGGTAGCTTCCCTACTGCAACGCCAGGGATCAGAAAGCCCACCTAGAGGCAGTCGAGCCCGAGGATCCCTCGCTCGGCTATCCTTCAGGACAAAAGCCCTCGCCAAGAGGCACCGAGAAGCTAACCTGCTCGGCCATCCTTCGCAGGCCTCTCAGGGCCCCTCCAGCGTCAAGGATCAATGCCCTCGCCAAGAAGCACCGAGCAGCTACCCTGCTCGGCCATCCTTCGCAGGCCTCTCAGGGCCCCTCCAGCGTCAAGGATCACTACCCTCGCCAAGAGGCACTGAGCAGCTACCCTGCTCGGCCATCCTTCACAGGCCTCTCACGGCCCCTCCAGCGTCAAGGATCAATGCCCTCGCCAAGAGGCACCAAGCAGCTACCCTGCTCGGCCATCCTTCGCAGGCCTTTCAGGGACCCTCCAGCGTCGAGGATCAAAGCGCTCGCCAAGAGGCACCGGGCAGCTACCCTGCTCGGCCATCCTTCGCAGGCCTCTCAGGGCCCCTCCAGCGTCAAGGACCAATGCCCTCGCCAAGAGGCACCGAGCAGCTACCCTGCTCGGCCATCCTTCGCAGGCCTCTCACGGCCCCTCCAGTGCTGAGGATCTCAAGCCCTCATCGTGAGGCCGTCGAGTTCCTTCCTGCTCGGCGCATCCCCAGCGGGCATCCTCCTACCCATCAGATGCTGAGGATCTCAAGCCTTCATCGTGAGGCCGCCGAGTTCCTTCCTACTCGGCGCATCCCCAGCGGGCATCCTCTTGCCCACCAGACGCTGATGGTTTGAAGCCCTCATCGTGAGGCCGCCGAGTTCCTTCTTGCTCGGCGCATCCTCAGCGGGCATCCTCCTACCCATCAGATGCTGAGGATCTCAAGCCCTCATCGTGAGGCCGCCGAGTTCCTTCCTGCTCGGTGCATCCCAACGGGCATCCTCCTACCCATCAGACACTGATGGTCTGAAGCCCTCATCGCGAGGCCGCCGAGTTCCTTCCTGCTCGGTGCATCCCAGCGGACATCCTCCTGCTCATCAGACGTTGATGGTCTGAAGCCCTCATCGTGAGGCAGCCGAGTTCCTTCCTGCTCGGCGCATCCCAGCGGGCATCCTCCTGCCCATCAGACGTTGATGGTCTGAAGCCCTCATCGCGAGGCCACAGAGTTCCTTCCTGCTCGGCGCATCCCCAGCGGGCATCCTCCTGCCCATCAAACGCTGAGGATCTGAAGCCCTCTTCGCGAGGCCGCCGAGCCCCTTCCTACTCGGCGTATCCAGGCGGGTAGCTTCCTACCCAACAAAGACAAGGATCAAAGTCCTTCCAGACTCGACTGTCCCTGACCGGTAGCTTCCCTACTCGCAACGCCAGGGGTCAAGACCCTCGCCAAGATTAAACGAGCAGCTTCCCTACTCGGTCATCCCCAGCAGGCATTCTCCTGCCCAACAGATGCTGTGGGTTTGTAGCCCTCATAACGAGGCCGCTGAGCCCATCACATGCAGCGGATCCGAAGTCCCAATAAGAGACATTAGGTCTATCCAAGTCTGAGTAATCCCCCCTCGACTTCGGGGCCATGGAGATGCCTCCTTCTCAGCAGCGCTTGGCACACTCGGCAAGTGATCAAAATCAACTCGACGACCGATCATGTCACGCCCACGCTGGGCTGCGCCCCATCAGTCCACAGGTTTGCACACGTCGCGTCGGCCAACTGGCACTCGACACGTGGACCGTCACTTTAGTGGCAGGACGCTCGAACCGGTGCACCTTCCCTAAATGCAGAGATCTCACCCCGATAAGCTGGTAGAAAAGACAGCTGACAGCCCGTGGACGCGTCCCGACAAAACCTTAGGAGGGAGCTTACCCCAGACGGCCCGGCAGTCCACTCTTGACCCGACCCACTAGCTGGTCGGGACAAGAGTGGGGGGCTAATGATGATGCTCAATATTGGCGACCTTAAAGATCAGGACACGTGGCAGACGACGTGTCCCAGAACTCAGAAGAGAGGGCCCACAGAAGCCGACCAGGCCACCCTTGTACCCGACCTGCAAGCACAAGCTGGCCCTCCTTGGGGCCCCCTGCAAATTGGCATCCTCGACCCCTCAGCTGGCCCCGAGCTGCCACAGGACCAAGACTCCTCGGCCCTCTTGCTCGTCTCCGAGCTCCCCAGCCGAGGCCGTCTTCCTCGGTCCCTCCGACCGACCAACTCCACCACTCATAGGCGTAACCGCCGCTCCGCAAATCTCTCCATGCGTAGATTCTCCTCCAGCAATGTCCCACGTTCCACACCATCACGATCCCCATTAATGGGTGACCCGCTCTTTACGCTGGCATGACGTCGGGAGCGTAACTGCCGGCGAGATTCTCGCGCCTGCTGCTGCATGCCACCACCGCTATATAAACCCCCATCACAGGGGGGTCAAGTAAGCCATTTTTTACACTTTACACCGTTGCTCTGCTCGGATCTCATCGCTAACTTGAGCGTCGGAGGGTCCTCGGTGGTACCAAACCACCCCGGGACTTCTTTGCAGGTACTCGGCGACAGCTCCCACATCTCACCTCTCCTTCCAAAAACCCATTGAGACCCACACGCGACGAAGGATAATCAGCTAAGTTCACTGCGAGATCTACGGAAGACAACATCTGACGGAGGCCCGAAAAGGAGCTCTATCAACCCCTTTCTTTTTTTCTAGAAAAAAAGAATAAATGAGAAAAATCGTACATTTTCAAGCCTTCACATCATCAAAAAACCTCCATATAATCTAGAAATATCCACATATCTCTCTCTTCTCAAAAAAAAATTTGGATTTTTGATTATCATGAAAGAAACCTCCACATCTTTCTTTTCTGTCAAAAATTCAATTTTTTAATTAATATATATATATATATATATATATATATATAATGCAAATATCCTTGGTTAGAGGTCCACCCTTCTTCTATTTTATAGAAAAATAGAAAAAATGAGAAAAAATTTCACCTCTCAAGCCCTCCACGTCATCTCTCTCTCCCCCTCCTAAAAAACAATTAATTGTTTATTTAGAACCTTTCATATCATCTCTTCCAATATATATACATATATATATATATATATATATGCAAATTCCCTTTGTATATAGGTCCACACATCTTCTTTTTTTCAGAAAAAAGGAAAAAAGAAGAAAAAAACCTATATTCTCAAGCCTCCACATAAAAAAAGACCTCACATAATCTTTTGAAACATCCATATCTCTCCCTCTCTCTTCTCTGAAAAAAATTAATTTTTTAATTATCATCAAAGAAACCTCCACATCTCTCTCTTTTTCCAAAAAATCAATTTTTTTAATTAACACGTGCAATGCATGTGCACAAAATCTAGTATAGTTTATAATTGACAGCGAACCGTTTTGAACCCATGGCCTGCGCTTTCCACAAAAGCTTAAGCTATTAGATTGAAATATGACAATGTACATCAAGATAAGCATGATTCTTAGCAAAGCTAGAAGCAACGAGCTTACATCACCCAGGTCCGTTATTAATAACTAACCGAAATCCATCCAATGCCTTCTTTCTCTGCCACCACTTTTGCTGTAGAAAGAAGATGACCAAAATATCGGTGTGCCTTGACTCTGCCTAAATATAAGAAAATTAGCTTAAACTTTAAACAGGAAAATATATGCAAAAAGAAGAGAGAGAATGAACACAACTATATAACATGTATTTTTTTTAAATCATGCAAATTGCATAATGAATTTATTTATTGATGGAGGGGCCTTTCCGGTCTCCTTCAGATGTTGTCTTCCGTTGATCTGCCGATGGCTGCGATTGACGGCTGAGATTTGGTCTGGAGCGCGATCTCCTGCGATGTGTGGATCTCAATGGGTTGGAGGAGATTTGCGTCGAATGCCTGCAAGGAAGTCCCGGGGTGGTTTGGTACCACCGAGGATCCTCCGACGATCAAGTCAGTAACAAGATTTGTGCATAGTAACGGCTTAAGTGGAGCAGAAAATGCTTACTTGATCCCTCTGGAAGAGGGGTTTATATAGCGGCAGCAGCATGCAGGGGCAGGCGTGAGAATCACGCCGGCCGTTATGCTCCCGACGTCACGCCCGCGTGATAAGCGGATCTTCCCATTAATGGTGAGACAGGCTCGTCAATGGGGATCGTAATGGCGTGGAACGTGGGATGTGGCCGGCGGAGATCTCGCGCATGGCGAGATTCGCGGAGCGGCGGTTACGTCTGCAAGTGGTACCGTCGGTCGGTCGATGAGACCGAGGAAAATGGCCTCGGCGGGAGAGCTCGGGGATGAGCGGGAGAGCCGAGGTATCTTGGTTCTGTGGTAACTCGGAGGCGAGCTGGGAGGCCGAGGATGCCAATTTGTGCATGGGGACTCTAAGGAGAGCCAGCTTGTGCTTGCAGGTCGGACACAGGGGTGGCCTGGTCGGCCCTTGTAGGCTCTTTCTTCTGAGCTCTGAGATACGTCATCTGCCACGTGTCACGATCTGGGAGATCGCCGATATCGAGCATCATCATTAGCCCCCCACTCTTGTCCCGACCAGCTGACGGGTCGGGTCGAGAGTGGACTGCCGGGCCACCCGGGGTGAGCTCCCTTCGAAGATATCGTCGGGGCGTGTCCCCGGGCAATCTGTTGTCTTTTCTTCCAGCGAATCATGGACGCTGCATTTAAAGAAGGTGCGTGGGTTTGCGCGTTTCGTCACTGAAGCGACGGTCCACGTGTCGAGCGTCGGTTGGACGACGCGACGTGTTGCAAACCTGCGGCGTATGATGGGATGCGGCCCAATGCTGGAGCGACAGGTGGAGCAATCAGGGTCGTCGGACGCAAGGAGTTGTTTTGGCGGGAGATGAAAGGCGTCGTTGGATGAGGGCGATGGCAGCAATAAATAGGGATGGGGTCCACTCCAGGATCCCTATCTCTTCATACTTTCCTCGCTTTAAGTCCTGATAGCTCGGCGCTCTTCTTCTTTCTTCTGCTTTTGCCTCCCGAGAATCCATCTTCTCCAGGTTAGATGTCTTCCTTTGTAGAGTATGTAGATGTGGTGGGAGTAGGCTCTAGGGACCCTCCAGTCGAGCCCGAGTTTTCCCGGGAGCAGGGGTCAGATCCTCTTCCCGGGGTCGTACGACTGGGGCAATCCCCAGGGAGGAGGAGGCGGACGCCGCTCCTGGGGTGCCGTCTTTGATGAGGCACGAGGATGAGCTCGCCAATGCTTGGGCTCGCTTCCATATCCCTTCTGGATATACGCTTTGCTTGGCCAAGGAAGGAGAGAGGGCAGACCAAGTACGGGGTAGGGAGATCGCCCTGTACCTGGAAGCCTTTTGGGGCGGAATGCGCCTGCCCTTCCCTCCGGAGGTCGTCGAAGAGCTGAACTTCTTCGGGTTAGCTCCGGGCCAGTTAGCGCCGAACTTATGGAGGATCCTCCTCGGATTACTGGTCCGCCTGAAGCTACAGGCGGTCCCCTTCAGTCTCTCCATCCTTAATTCCTCTCTCCTCTTCAAAAATCATACTGGGGGTCGAGCGGGGCGACCCAAGGTGGGTCTACCTCTCTTTTAGAAAGCGACAGGGGGGTGCCGCCGGGTCAGGAGTTATAGTCCTGCCTTCTTCTATCCATGACTAGAAGAAGTTCTTCTTTGTTGCGCCGCCCGAGGGTGAGGACTGGCCCGTGCCGACCTAATGGTCAAGGGATAAGTGCTTCCCGGGAAATCAGTCCAATGACCCCGCCGCGGTGAGAGTGGCGTCGTGGGAGCCCATTCCCCGACCTGACGTGCTGCTATCTGAGCGGGCCTTGAGTTGGGCCGGGCCTCAGCCTCGTCGAGTTCGTCGGTGAGTTAGGCCTGCGTTTTGCTTATTTTTGTATGCGGCGCTGACTCCACTGCATCTTGTTTTGTGCAGAACCCATGGATATGAACGAACTCCGAGTCTCCATGCGGCAGCCGAAGAAGGGCCGAAGGATGGAGGCGCCAGCTCTTCCCGCTCGAAGCCTGTCCCAGTTCCTTCGGCCGCCTTCCCGGTGCCTCCGGTGGCCGTACCTTCTCAGCGTTCGAGGGCGGGTCCCGTCCCAAAGTCCAGCAAAGCGTCGAGCCGGAAGCGGGTGCATGAACAGGAGGACCCAACCTCGGAGGAGGAGACCGGGTCTCCATCAGCCCCCCTCAAGAGGGTCCACCGAAGGGTTCCTCGGACCCCGGCTTCCCCGATCATGGTGGAGGAGGAGGGCCTCCGCTTTGTGGTGCCCTCGGGGCTCGCCATCGCCGACAGCCTGCTGTTCGACATCGAGAAGTCGGCAGGGGGTAGGGTCCCCGGGGTGACCCTCAGAGGCCAGATGGCGTTCATTGCCCAGGAGGCCGTGCAGGTAAGCGCTCAGCTATTTCGTGAGATTTGGTGCCTCCTTTGTCTTTCTGACCTCTCTTTGAATATCTCAGGTCCTCCAACATGTCGCCCTCCGCCATCCGCATGGAGGAAGAGGTGATAATCCCGGCGATGAAGGCCGCGGGCCAGCTGACCTCGCTGGAGGAGAGCTCAACCGGGAGCTGGAGGCGGCGATGGTGAGGGTCGCCGCCCCGGAGGGCGAGGTGGCGGCCGGAAAGCAGGAGGTGGCCGCTGCGGCACGGGTGGCGGCGGCCTCGAAGCAGGAGGCTGCCTTGCACCATGAGGCCACCCTGGCCGCCAAGGCCAAACTCCAGGATGCCAAGGTGCTCGTCGGCACCATGAAGAAGACGGTGGGAGACCCTCCGGAAGGAGTTGGAGGTGGCGGCCGAGGAGGTGAAGTAGGCCAATCTCGGGGCGGCAAAGGCGGTAGAGAACTATAAGAAGTCGAAGGACTACTACTCCGACTTAGCCGTGGCCACTACGAACATTTTGCACGAGGCCCTCGACACCGTCAAGACCTGGATGCCGGAGTTCGCTGATGAAGAGCTCCGGCCGAATACCCCCTCGCGGGTGCTGACGAGCAGTGGGGACGACCTCGGAGAAGAAGAGGTCCCTGACGAGGAAGTGGCCGAGGACCCTGTCCGAGCCGTGGTAGATATTGAGGTTCCCAGGATCGCGCCTGGCCCCGAGGCCTGAATCCCCTCGTACTTCCTGCTTCTTTTATTTTGTCTCATCAGGAATTTTGTAAGGCTGGGGAGCCCCTAATACCCTTGTAAAGAGTTTTGTTTGTGCGAATAAAGCTTTTGTTGTTTCATTGCTTGCATATTATCCTTTGTTTGTGAAGAATACTCGTAGAATATTCAGACTTGCACTGTTGAGCTTCCATGTCAGGTCAGTTCTTCATCTGGCGATCGCGCGTTGAGTTGATTTCGTTGGAAAGAAGGTATCTCCATGTCCCAAAGTCGAGGGGGGATCGCTCAGGCTTATATAGACATGGTGTCTCTTGGAGAGTGCTTCAGATCGCGCACATTTAATGGGCAGTAGGCTGTCCGCTGCAGATGTGCCGAGCCGAAGAGAGCTCGGCATCCTCACTCTGAGGGCTTCAGATGCCTCTTGGCGAGGGCTCTGATCCATGGTGTCGGGGTAAGGAGCTACCAGCCGGGATGACCGAGCAGGGTAGCCACTCCGGCTGCCTCTTGGTGAGGGCTTGGATTCCTGGCATTGTGGGTAGGGAGCTACCAGCCGGGGATGATCCGAGCAGGGTAGCCGCTCGGTGTCCTCTTGGCGAGGGCTTGGATCCCTGGCATCGTGGGTAGGGAGCTACAACAGGGATGACCGAGCAGGGTAGCCACTCGGCTGCCTCTTGGCGAGGGCTTTTGATCCCTGACGTCGTGGGTAGGGAGCTACTAGCCGCGGATGACCGAGCAGGGTAGCCGCTCGGCTGCCTCTTGGCAAGGGCTTTGATCCCTAGCGTCGTGGGTAGGGAGCTACCATCCGGGGATGACTGAACAAGGGCAGGTCCGGTTGCCTCTTGCGAGGGCTTTGATCCTTCAGGACGGGGGCCGAGCAGGGTTACTGCCCGGTGCCTCTTGGCGAGGGCTTTGATCCCTGTCGGTTGTGGTAGGAAGCTACCAGCCGGGGATAGCCGAGCAAGGGTCAGGCTTGGCCGCCTCTAGGGAGACTTTGATCCTTAGCGCGGGAGGGGCTATAAGAAGCCTACTAAGGATGGGGGCCGGGCAGGGTTACTGCACG